>OX335658.1:10035000-14835000 GCA_946894095.1 Incurvaria masculella | reverse complement strand
TTGGATATCACTCCTGAGCCAGATTTAGTTCAAAGTTGGGATCAAAAGTAAGCTCAAAAAGGGCAATAGAAATATATTTTCGATTGTTACAAGACACTTCCAGGTTTCAACTATTTCCAGAAGAGGTTTCAACAATTAATAAATGGTAATCATTCACTAACACTGCCTTCAAATAGGCCTGCGAAAATTATGCTCCCCAATGGACTGTAGTTTGGAAATAATATGAAAACCATTGTATTCTGTGGAATTTTTGTTTCCAATATTAGTCAATTATCCTGGGTCATATGGCCGAGAAAAGAAAATGTAGAAATTGTAAAAAAAGAAATGAAGCCTTTTTATGTATAAACTAATACACGAAATATCAAGTAAATCAGGGTTCCAAATCATTAGAAAACATCGTTTACAGGCCACCCTATCGAATGTCTGAACGAAGAAATTACCTTGCTCGGTGTCCACACAACTCCATCCTTCCGCTGATCCTCCAACATCTCATCAAGCAGAGGCGTCGCCCACTCCTCAAAGCGGCAATAGTTATCGTTGGGCACGATCAGATTTCCGATTCGATTCAGCCCGCGTTCACGCAGCGAACCTCCGTCTAGCGTGAAATCAGCTATAAGCGTCGGCGCCAGGCACTTGATGAAGTCTTCCTCCACGCCTCCGGCAGTCGTCACGATCACATCCACCATTCTGAACCGTACAGGTACATATCAGCCTGTGAGTGTTTATTCGATAACTGATTTTAGTATAACTTAGCTTATGTAGATGTGAAATGCGAAACCAAATCTACACCCCTCTCTCCACCAATCCACCATTAAAACAAAACATCTAAGATCTGGGTAGAATAGTGAACATTTAAAAAAAACAATTAGATGAGCATTATAATTTTAGGGTTCTGTACCAAAAGGGCGAAAACTGAACCCTATTACTAAGCCTCTGCTGTCCGTCCGTCCGTCCATCTGTCACAGGACTGTATCTCATGAAGCGTAATAGGTAGGCAGCTGAATTTTTCACAGAGTGTGTATTTATTTTGCCGCTATAACACCAAATAGGTAAAATAAAAAAAGAATAGAAATTAAAGGGGGGTCCCATACAAAAAACGTGATTTGTTTGTGTTCAATCTTGTATGATGGTTGGGAACCCTTCGTGTGCGAGTCAGACTCGCACTTGGCCGGTTTTTAAGATATTACCTAAGTAATTAGAAAGTTACATACATACACACATTTGCTTTAAGGTATTAGCATCTATATATAAAAGATAAGAGTATGTCCCCTGACACCTGGCCCATGTCAAGGGGCGAAAGGGACATGCAGACTGCATAAGAACCCACCGATCCTCTAGATCTTTTATCTGTATAGGGTCGGTAAACTATAGAATTGACTCCCTGCCAAAGTTTTTCCCTTAAGGTGGCCCAACCTGGCGGCCCTAACTCATTCGCGGGCATGGCACAAAACCGTGCTGTTGCGCTCTGGGACCTTCTCTGTTTCAAATAATAAGACAGGCTCCGTGATGAGGAAGATGCAACATGTCCACAAAAAAGACAATGTGCATAGTGTATGATTTGGTAAGATTTACGAAAATTTTAATTTCTAAACTACTTATAGCTAAAAGTAAACCACGACCGCTGTAGTAAAAAATCGAACAAAAACCAAATAGATTATAAATCTTGATTAAATAAGCTATGTCTGATGACTAATCTTTTTAAGATGTTCTTACTTTATCATTGCGTAATCCACCGCCAAAGTTATTGTATAAAACGCGCGAAAAATGCGAACTTTCGGACCTTATAACTTAGAAACCAAACACAATTTTACAATGCCAATGGTCATCAGACATCAAGTTCGATAAAATAAAGCTATTTTGAGCAAAATTTTGGATCTCTGACAAGAAATATGGGCGTGATCTTCTTTCCCCTTTTGTATGGGGAGATGAGCGGGATGGGCCACCTTAAAATACAACCTGAAGCCCTATTCTGCTAATTGATAACTGCGCGCGTTACGTTTGTGTTTTGTCAAAACCGCAAGTTTCGGCAAATTCGTATTCTACTAGCGCAGTTTGCAAAACGCATGCGTTGTGTTTGGGTTTTGTTCCCAAACTCGTAACGAGCCTCTCCCGCAGGTTTATACTTGTTTCGAAGCAACGCTTCGCCGAACTGCGAATATCACTTTTCTACATTACGTTGGTATACCGCTGTCTCTTTCTTTTCGTATGTCATATTTGAGTGAGAAAATAACTGTCAAAAAGTGACAGTTTATTTTACCGTTTAGGCGGCGCGCAAGACAAACCACTCCATAGACAATAACAAAACGCGTGCTTGAATTAGCTTAATACCGATTGTTGGAAATCGCACTTTAAAAACTTAGCGTGTTATGTTTGAACGAAACATAACTCATACGGAATGGTTTTAAATTGGACAAATAGCAGAATCGGGCTTCTGGGGTCCTTCAAACAGTGTGTGAAGACCGACCGGCATGGTTTTCGCAACCCCTGTGAAAGTCCGAAAGCCCATGGGCGTCGTCGACCTCACCTTTTTTGTGAGGTCCTGGCGTGAGCCATATGCAGAGCTTGACATAAAAAAAGCATACAAAAGAATAAATTCTTAGTAGCCGGACATATCAAAGGCGTTGTTAGCAATCCAATGCCAGTAACATAAAAGTATAGCTTACTTATGTCTAACTAGATAGAGCAGCGTCTCACGCAGGCCACTCGACACTAGGTTGGAGGTGTATCCGAGAAACACTGTGCAGTTGTTTCGTTTGCGAATAAAGTCGTCCGTCTCATGCGGGTCCGTGTCGTCAGCGGCGAGCGGGATGTCGCGACATTGCAGCATGAGGCGCAACTGTTCCACCGCCTTCGCAAAGTTGGTCGCCTGTCATATGAAAGGATCAGTTTTATAATGTTTACCCGGTAAACATGTACTTTAGAAAATAACGACTGTTTTCTCAAAATGTAATGAATAGGATTCTGCACAAGATTTCATGACTTTAGAGAGTTATTCTGGACTTTTGTTTTAGGACTTTTCCTGAAACTAAAAAAATTACACCCTTTTAAGTAAATTACCCCGATTGTAAGTGTTTTGTATGGATGAAATGTTACTTTTGACACTGGTTAGTATTATTTTTGGTTGGTCTTAATTTCTGTTAGAACTATTTATCTCAGCATTTCAATCCACTAGGTAATTGCGAAAGAAAATTGCAAGAACTACTTTGTTAGTAGACAAACTGTGGGTATTTTTTTTACCAATTCCGCCAAATACTTTAAAGCATGGTTGGTTCCAAAAATTCTCCAACGCATAACATAAAATATAAAGAAAAGATCTTGTCTAGTACGAAATAATAATCATTAGTTAGGTAAGAAATCCGCTAGGAATTTCTGATATGCTGACACATTGATAGAAACTAACAGTCGTATTTATAGAGAACCTGTAAAAACTTAAAGTACGAGATTAGCACCGGACTAACCATACAAGAACCGGTTTAGTCCAGCGTATTAAAGTTAGTCTGCCCACTCGGAAAACGGCTGTAAGAATTTATTCACTTTATAAAAATTGTGCAAATAAGAGTGTTACCAGGCATTAACATTTTCTGAATGAAATCAAGTTGTGTGGGTAGCCAGAAGACTCGCCTGGAAGCCGGTGGTCGCGTAGGAAGCGAGCAGAGCGGTATAGTCTACTGTGGGCGTGGTGGACGGCACCGGCGCCTCCCAGTCGTGCCCCTGGACCGTCGGCAGCGGGGTCTCGCCATCGACGGCCGGCGCGGCCGAAGCACGCAGCACCGCAGTGCGTGCTACCTCCGGCGCCTGGTCATCGGAGCTCAACTCCTCCCCAGAATGGCCGTCGCCGATGTCTCCGTTCATTTTGCCTGCCCAATTCAGGATTCAATCAAACATAAATCGATAAGAGCTTGTTTTCTTTTATTTTTCGCACGTGTCGTCGATTACTGATGACGGCGCCGGTGACAGCTGATGTGACAGCTGACAGCCGCATTGAGACTGTTCCGAATCGCGCATATTTAGGATATTTATGTTCTGTGGCGCATATCGCAGACTTGTCATTGCCCGTTTTCACGTGAACGATATGTTGACATGAGTAACCACTTTAATTCTTAAACAACTCGTGGCTGTTATTTCATGAGTACGAAAGCGTTGTGATTCACCGGAACGTGAAAAAGCATCGACAGCGCCATAGTCAACTATCATTTGGTAGAAATTATTTGATTAGATATGATTTGAAGATATGATAGTTGGCTGACTGTTCCAAAGATTATTAAATAAATACAGTTTATTGTTTATTCATCATCAATAGACAGTACACTGCACTCGGATTTGTCATATTTTATCATCAGCCAGTTCGGGGAAATCCCAGCGAACAAGACGTTTTTCAAAGTCCACTTAGTCTAAATTTACAAAAGTATTTAGACTCACAGATAAACACGCTAAATTAATATGAATTGACGAGAATCAATAGTTCATGTCATATGCAACAGTTTATGACAAATATCAGTTTATTAGTAAAGACCATGCCCGCCATCTTGCATGTTGCCAATTGGAGCAAAATAATGTTAAATAATGCTTTAATACAGTTCGGGTGTACAGAGCCCTAGTCATTATTGATACGAAATTGTATCAAATGAATATTATTATTATTATTATGAATATTATTATTATTAGAATATATATGCGAAGTGATTACGGACTAAGATAATTTACCCATAACTTGAACGCTGAGTTACCCTCACGGGTAAATTTAAAACCGATATGGTAATACTTTTGATGAACGTCAAACAAAAATAAATAACAAACTTCGAAAACAACGTTCGCGCGTGTTATTCGTGTTATTCGCACCGATGCAAAATTATTTGATGGGCTGTTTTCGAACATTTGTCTAGAAGTCGAATTACTATTACAAGATGAAGTAAGCCGATTATCTGTTATTTCTTTCTTAAACTCTTCAACTAACCTACAAAGTTCGGCATCATGCAATGTTTGTATTTCCAGGTTGAGTGTCGATGGCCTGCTGGTCTACTTTCCATACGACTACATCTACCCCGAGCAATATGCATACATGTTGGAACTGAAACGGGCACTGGACGCTAAGGTAAGAACAAATAAACCTCCGATCCCTTCTAGAAAAAGGATACATTTGTTAATAAATCTGCAAACTCTAATTCTCAGTTATCGATCACATAATGGCCAAATTGTAAGTTTCTTCCATCAATGCAATGACAGACAATCTCTGCTTGGTATGCCGAAGGTATTGGTTAAAATCCAGCCCTAAAAAAAAAACAAGTCAGCCAACGAGCTGCAAGCAAGCTAGTAAGCACTAGTTGATGTATATGATGCAGATTCTAAATAAGCCCAATGTATCCTATTTATTTTCGCATCTGCATGCAGAGCGGAGGGATATTTCAATTCCTAAATCTCAGCTGTTTAAAAGGCGGTGCTCACCCCGCCGAAGTAGTGGTGCTGCAGAGGTCATGAGCATATGGGTCTGGGATAGGATCCTAGGGAGCTCACGTCACGAAGGGTTCCGTACCATCGTACAAGATTTAACAAAAAAAAAACCTTTTTTTATGGGACCCCATTAAATTTTTTATATTTTTTTTATTTTACCAATTTGTTGTTATAGCGGCAAAATAAATACACACTCTGTGAAAATTTCAGCTGCCTACATATTACGGCATGAGATACAGCCCTGTGACAGACGGACGGACGGACAGCGGAGGCTTTAGTAATAGGGTTCCGTTTTCACCCTTCCGGTACGGAACCCTAAAAACAATATTATTGTCGAGGATGAAGCCATCTAAAGTGTTATTTTATTGAAACTGAATGGATTAGGTATATAAAATCACTACCAGAAAATAAGATAAAATTGATCCAACGAAAAATCTCACTTGCATCACAAAAATCTTACATCTGAATACCACCTACCCACCCAAGCGCAATGTTTTTTCCAGGGCCATGGTTTGCTAGAAATGCCATCGGGAACAGGAAAGACGGTATCCTTGCTATCGCTGATTGTTGCATACATGATCCAGAATCCTCACCATGTGAGGTAAATAATTATGTTTTTAATTGCTATGCACACTATAATCTGAGGTAGTCATACCAATTCTGTAAAAGGCGGTAACTACATATGAGGCAAATGTGTCTCATTTGTATTGGAGTAAAGAATTGGTGGGAAATGGTTAATCTTTGATAGTATTTTGATCCTGAGGGCAGTGCAGGCATTTTAGTCTTGAAAATTCAAAAAATTTTATATTGTAAAATTGTGCTTACTACAATAGTTGTGCGAGGCGTTGAATGTAGATGATATCATATAAACCTTATTTATTAATCAATTTCCTAGTGATCATTTTTCATATTGATATAATTACATGAAATAATGTTACAGAAAGTTGATCTACTGCTCTCGTACGGTGCCAGAGATCGAGAAAGTTCTAGAAGAGCTCAAGAATCTGTTCGTCTACTATGAGAAGTCTCAGGGAGAGAAGCCGAACCTCACCGGCCTCGTCCTCACGTCCAGGAAGAACCTGTGCATCCATCCGGAGGTACGGCTGAGCCTCGCTCGTCCTTGAAGTTCACTTGGCTGTAAAATTGTAATTGGCTCAGCAGTATGTGCGATGAGTTCTGATTACAAATATTCAATGAAGATGTTGTGCTATAAACTCAAATTGACAAAGGTTTTCTTTAATTCCAAGAAATTGCAATGGCTTTCATAGTAGATCTTGATACGTAACCATAGTTTCTTTTCAAATATTAAAATTCTCTTAAAATATAAAAAAATACTCATAATCAAACAAACAAAATATAAAAATCCTTCAATTAAATGTGTATTGATATTAATTCGATGCGATGATAGTTTGACCACTTAAGCATGCACAGGAATTTGCTGTGCACATACATGACAACTGACGAATTCTATCAAACCAACCCCACAGCAGTATGCATATTGGTGAATGAACACATTTCATGTGTTCACGTTTTAATTAGTTTAAAGCATTCGTTCCGATAGATTAATTACCACATGACATATCGTCGGTATACTGATAAAACTCTTTAAGGCGGCCCAACCCGGCGGGCCTAACTCATTCGCGGGCACGGTACAAAACCGTGCTGTTGCGCTCTGGGACCTTCTCTGTTTCAAAGAATAAGACAGGCTCCGTGATGAGGAAGATGCAACATGTCCACAAAAAAGACAATGTGCATAGTGTATGATTTGGTAAGATTTACGAAAATTTTAGTTTCAAAACGCCTTATAGCTAAAAGTAAACCACGACCGCTGTAATCAAAAATCTAACAAACACCAAATAGATCATAAATCTTGATTAAATAACATAGCATGACTGATCTGTTTACGATGTTATTACTTTATCATTGCGTAATCCACCTCTAAAGTTATCGTATAAAACGCGCGAAAAATTCGATCTTTCGGACCTTATAACTAAGAAACCAAACACAATTATACAATGCCAATGTTCATCAGACATCTAGTTCGATCAAATAAAGCTATTATGAGCAAAATTTTGGATCTTTGACAAGAAATATGGCCGTGATCTTCTTTCCCGTTTTGTATGGGGAGATGAGCGGGTTGGGCCACCTTAATTGAAGAAATGAGAGTTGCGAGATAAATGGACTTGAAAGTTTAATAGCTCATAATGGTTGTTACAATTGTCTCTGTGTTTACACAACCTAACTTTAAAACTAAACGTCATAGCAATATGTGGGTTTTACTATAAGAAAGAGCTTGGAAAATTAAGTAGAACTGCATTTTTAACTCAATTTACTAAAAAAATACAATTACCTGGTTTTACCAGTATACCAAAAATATCATTCCGGCGTCACCCGCAAACTATACGAATCTGTGATGGTGACAGACACGATGCCTTTCCTGGTAGTTGCTTTGTACGTATTATAACATAACGGGCCCACTGATACAAAAAAATTATATGTTGACGGTTTATCAAAAACTAACATACTTGATTGTAATAGATGTAATGTCTTAAAGAAAGGCAGTACACTGTACTGTGTAACAAGAAATAAAATAAAAATGAAATATATTCAGAACGACATCTTTACCACTTTTGGGCACATATCTGTGATTACTTTGAATTTAAGTATGCTGCCAAATAAAAAATTTGTAAATAATTTTAGGGTTAAGGGTGGGAATGTGATTTTGTATTACTTTTCCTTGCACTCATGGCCTTAGGCTCATTCGAAGAGTCCGTTACTCTTGACAAAGGGGAGACCAATTTTTCTCGGATTATATTGGTGAATTCGTCCCTGTTGAAGATTAGCTTTTTAGTCCCCAATGGTGGTGATGCTAGAATTATGCCGTGCATTCACTAAACGCTAGATGGATGAACGTTCTGATGCAGGTGTCCCGTGAGAGAGAGGGCAAGTCGGTGGACGGCAAGTGTCACTCGCTGACCGCCAGCTACATTCGGGAGCGCCACGAGAGAGACAGCGAAGTTCCTATATGTAAGACTTACCTTCTTTTTCAAATCTTCTTTTTAGGTCCTCAAATCTCCTTTATTCTTCCTAGTGTTTCCTTGTATTTCTTTGTCGAAGAGGTCTGCTGAACTAGTTCGGAAATGTTAATCTTATTGGAAACACTTTTGTGCTACACCATTTTTCAGAAATTTTTAGAAAGAGAAAGAAAGTAAGGGCCCCGCGCCCTGAGCTAGGAATTGCTCAAACAATTACTAGCATATTATCATTGTTCCTTCTTCCAAGCATTCCTGCCATATTTCTCTCATATATGATTTTCTGTTATGTTTTTCGTTTCCAGGCCAGTTTTATGAAGGCTTCAACCGTGAAGGAAAGGAGTCCGTTTTGCCATACGGAGTGTACACAATCGATGATGTGAAACAGTATGGAGCTGATAGAAATTGGTGCCCTTACTTCCTCTCCAGATTTTCCGTAAGTCAGTTTTGTTTGACCTATCAAGTCGGTCATTTGACGGAGACTAACCACATTTATTTATAAAAAAAATTGCCAGTACACCTACTGGTTGATATGTTAAGGCGGGCCATCCCGCTCAACTCCCCATACAAACGGGGAAAGAAGATCAAGCCCATATTTCTTGTCAGAGATCCAAAATTTTGCTCAAAACAGCTTTATTTGATCGAACTAGATGTCTGATGACCGTTCGCATTGTACAATTGTGTTTGGTTTCTAAGTTATAAGGTCTGAAAGTTAGAATTTTTCGCTTGTTTTATTTTATATAATAACTTTGGACGTGGATTACTCAACAATCAAATATATTCACCTTAAAAAGATTAGTCATCAGACTTGCTGGTTTCATGAAAGTTTATAATCAATTTAGTTTTTGTTAGATTTTTTAATACAGCGGTCGTGGTTTACTTTTAGCTAGAAGTCGTTTTGTAATTAAAATTTTCGTAATTCTTACCAAATCAAACACTATGCGCATTGTCTGCTTTGTGGACATGTTGCATCCGCCTCATCACGGAACCTTTTTTTTTCTTTGAAACATAGAAGGTCCCAGAGCGCAATAGCACGGTTTTGTACCGTGCCCGCGAATGACTTAGTCCCGGCTTGAAGGGACACCTTAAAGCTGAGAAGTCACCTTTTGAGTCACATTGACATCACATTGCCGAACACAAATTCATAAATTTTCCAAAGAAGAAATTGATTATACCATTAAGAAGCCTCATATTTGTAATTCAAATATGTAGGTTAAGCCTGGTTTTCACCAAGTGGTGATTTATTTTAATCGATACTTAAAGGGCATTTATTACTAAAGTGCTGATTATCTTTTACTGGTATTGATTGCAATCTGCTAAGAAAGGCCCATATGTGGTGATTTAGCTAAACAGCATATAATGATGTTTAACATAATCATGCATAATAAACTGTGAAGCAATAAAGATATTCATTTTATAATTTGATTTGAAGTCTATTAAAATATTATTTTTACTATGACCAGTGATGTCCCCCCTATTCAATTACGACATTCTATGTTATCGGGCTTTGTTCCATTCAACGTTTAAAACCATTCAGGTTAGGGACCACTGTCCACTCCCTGTTTACAATTTTCCGCGCCTCCAACAGATAATCCACGCGGACATCGTCGTCTACTCGTACCACTACCTGCTGGACCCGAAGATCGCGGAGGTCGTCTCGAAGGAGCTGCACAAGGAGGCGGTGGTGGTGTTCGACGAGGCGCACAACATAGACAACGTGTGCATCGACTCGATGAGCGTGAAGGTCACGCGGCGGACCATAGACAAGAGTTCGTCGGCGCTGCAGCAGCTCGAGAAGACGGTCGTGCAGTGAGAGCGCTTCTTGCGTAGTCAGTCAGTCAGTCAGCGTGTTTGCGTCCACTACTGGACATACGCCTCTCCAATTTTCCTCCAGTCCTCCCCTGCCTTCAACGGTACGGAACCACTGCATTCCGCCGACGCACTTGATGTCGTCGTCCCACCTGGCGGGTGGTCTTCCTACACTTGCGTAGCTTAGTGCAAATTTGCGTGTTGTAAACTTCAGAAGAATGCTATGAAGAGGATGGTAGGTAGATGGTGGGGTTTAAGCCCGCCCGGGTTGGTACCATTGCATTGGATGAAAAGATAGTCGAAGCGGCAATGAACAATTCACCGTGTTTTCCATCCAGTCCAATGTAGCCGTAGGCTATGAAGGGCAAGTCCTGGCATGGCACCTAGTTCCTTCAGGAATGTGGTGCATTGGGCTAATATCATAACAGTATTTGTGTGGTATGAGCCATCCATGTCAAGCTGCATAAGAAAAATCACAGGCGTGTCAAAATGCATTTTTGGAATAATTTTTGTAAGGCCCTCTGAATTTATAACTTAGGTGTGGCTGTTACCACACCTACTGTTATGATATTAGCCCAACACATTACATGGCAACTTGGTCCCATTCCAGGAACTTCATTAAACTCGTTGAAAAACATTGGCAACATTCATTGCCGCTTGGACCATCGTTCACACAATGCTTTGGTACCTCCTAAAGTTACCTACAACCGATCAAAGCGGCGATGAGCGAAGCAGTTAAATGTATTAGTGCAATAAAAGGAAGGTCTTGGCATGGCACCTAGTTCTCATGAAGTGTGGTTTATGTAATTTTTTTATGGCATACCACTTTCACAGAGGGGTAGGCAGAGATTTACGGCAAGATCACATCATACGTTTCCTTCCTCTAGTAACCATACGTTCTCTACAATTATGGGTGCTACGTACCTGACCTTTACGGAGAAAGCCTAGCCGTTGTAGTGACACTAAACAGGATTCCTTACGAACAACTTTTCGTTCGCAGGATGCGCGAGCAGGACCAAACGCGCCTCGCGGCGGAGTACGAGCGGCTGGTGGAGGGGCTCCGGGAAGCGGCGCTGGCGCGCGACACCGACATGGTGCTCGGCAACCCCGTGCTGCCTGACGAGGTTCTCAATGGTGCGGCGACACTTTCCTGTTAGCTGTAGAAGAGATGTAGAGGGTCTCTTTCTGTTTTTTCATTGTCTCTACTATGGAGAACTCTCTTCGGAGCTGTATAATGCAATTTTATTTATTTATTTATTTATTTGGCACACAATACAGAACACAGTGTGGGCAATGACTTAAATACAAACTTACCTCAACGTAAACTTAAATTAAGACAGTGTCCCACTCGGATGAGTGCACAGGAATTGCCAAAAACATTACAAAATTAGACTGTGAATACTTATGTTCTAATAGGAGTAACTGTAGATTTACAAATGACTTCATTATCTATGTGAAAGGTAAGAAAATATAATAGTGAAATTGACAAATAATTATTTAAGGAACTTTAAGGCCTTCTGAACGCCTGTTTTTCTTGAAAGAATAAATTGACGGTGAAAATATATCTAAACTATCATTGGAACTCCGAACTAAATTGTACAATGTGCATATTCTTGCGTTATACATCTCCAGTTATGCAGGAATTATTCCTCGGTCGTTCTGACCTACTATCGTTCAACATTTGCATCTCTGGTCCCGTTAATGCACCTCTTTCTTTCTCTTTCTGAGAAACTGTTTCATCTAAAACTGTAGGTCCCTACCGTCCCCCGCATTGGATTAAAAGATGGTCAAAGCGGCAATAAAAAAATGTCAGTGCTTACCACCCAGTTAAATGTAGCCGTGCTTATGAAGGGAAGGTCCTAGCATGGCACCTAATTCCTTTAGCATCAGAGGGTCGGGCTCTAACCTATGAATCCAGATTCAGCCATTTACCTTATCGTGACGATAAATGTCGTGACCTCCCGGAATGACAGTGGTTATGGTACTAGCGGTCCATGTTTTTTTTTTTTATGCGACCTGACATGGATGGCTAATACCACACAACTACCGTTTTTGATATTAGCCCAATACACCACATTCCCGAAGGATTTAGGCGCGATGCCAGGACCTTCCCTTTATGAGCACGGCTACATTGAACTGGATGGAAAACACGGACAATTTTTCATTGCTGCTTCGACCATCTTTTCATCCAATGCGATGGTACCAACCCGGGCGGGCTTAAACCCTACCACCTAGTAGGGGAAGGGGACCTACAGTTTTACATGGGTTCCGAACATGGAGCAGCTCGCATTCGTGACGAAATGCACGTATCGAACTCGGAAAGAGAAAGACAGTGGTGCAAGTCGGAATTGAACCCAGGCCTCTGGTACACTAGTCCAGTCCCCGCGCCACTAGGCTACGATCCGCTCATAACATACATAACAACATGTCCAGTTACATAAAAAAAAACATTGCAGAGGTGGTGCCTGGCAACATTCGCAACGCGGAGCACTTCATTGGATTCCTGAGGCGGTTCGTGGAGTACTTGAAGACGCGCCTCCGCATCCAGCACGTGGTGCAGGAGTCGCCCGCAGGTATGAATGTTTTATTTTTATTTTCGGGAAATTCCATAAATGGTTTCATCCATCCATTTTGAACCATATTGAACCTGGCCATCTATAAACAGGCATCACTCAAACACATATCTTTTGATGTCTTTCGAAAAATGTATCCATAACGGCATGATAATAGCTTATTGCGAATTCTCATTTTGTTTTTTTTTTTAAATATATATATTCACCCGAGCGGAGCCCAGTAAAGTGTGATTATAAAATGTGATATAGATTTTTTTTATGCTGCAGCGCCATCTGGTGGCGAGTTACAACAAAGTGGATAACATGAAAAACGTCCCCATGAAAACATGTACATGCGTGGTTTTCTGTCAACGGTGTCAAAGTGTATTATTTCGGAAAGACCAACATCAATTTATGCATGTTTATATATAGATTTTCATGGGGCGATTGGTGAAGGCTCGCCTTAGGATATTTTTTTAAACCAAAAAAAGTCTACATTATTAAAACATTAATAGTTATTCTTAAAATATTTTTAATTATTTAAGGTCAGATGAGTTATCAATATGAAAATATCATTCGTAACTTATTTATCTACAGTCACGGAATGTCAAGCAGTGATGAAAATGTGTCTATTCACCTTGTTTTTAGGGTTCCGTACCCAAAGGGTGAAAACGGAACCCTATTACTAAGCCTCCGCTGTCCGTCCGTCCGTCCGTCCGTCCGTCCGTCCGTCCGTCCGTCCGTCCGTCCGTCCGTCCGTCCGTCCGTCCGTCTGTCCGTCTGTCACAGGGCTGTATCTCAGTAACCGTAACAGGTAGACAGCTGAAATTTTCACAGAGTGTGTATTTATTTTGCCGCTATAACAACAAATAGGTAAGATTAAAAAAATATTAAAATTAAAGGGGGCTCCCATACAAAAAACCTGATTTTTTTGTTTTATTTTTTACGATGGTACGGAACCCTTCGTGTGCGAGTCCGACTCGCACTTGGCCGGTTTTTGTAACTATGTGCATACTTAAATCTGCCCTTCAAAATTATGCAATGTTCTATTATTGTTATTGATGTACTGCGAGGAGTAATGTTAGCTTCTGTGAGTAAGTTCAGCTAAGTACTTGTGCTAAGTGGTTTTCTCCCTTGACTCCATACAGCAACAGCCAGTCGTCTCGTCTTGGAGACTCTCCAACTCCGAAAGGATGTAGGCTCTCTGTGTTTTATCATCTTTACCATGGAAAATGCTCTTTGGAGTTGCATTACACCGTTGTTCCGTCGTTTTTATCCCATAACTCAAAATGCTACATACAAGGAAAGCACCACTTCACCGTCGATATTCCTCGAATCAGAACCAACCGATAAACAACCTGTAAATCCTTTATTTATAGGTCTGTAAACTGTATTTCGTGGGTAATCATGGGTAGTTAAAACGTGGTGTACAGAAGCACCTGGCTGGCCGGTATGGTTTTCGCAGCACCTGTGAATTTCGAAAGCCAATGGGCGTTGTCGGGCACCTCTCGAGAGCCAGGTGTACGTCTATGTCGCGCGAGAACATAAAAAAATTGCATAATAGTAACTGTTAATTTTCCAATAATACTCATAAATGCATATTTCGTCAATGTAACACTTTAAATTGTTGGAAAAGCCTTCAATAAACACCACATGAAAACAGCACCACGGGTAACATTTTAGGCTCCCAAGCAACGAAATAAAGTCTCAAGGCACCGAGCGGTTGACTGTTGTCAACCTTGTTTCGTCCAATGATGTTTTAGGCATGAGTGACAAGCCCATTGCTGTATCATCTAGCTTTTCGCTGGATAGTATAACACCATCAAATAATAATAATCATTCATGACATACATGATAAAAGTTAACTTGGATTAATAAATATATTTGTGTCAACTTTAAGCTTCCATGGTTTAAATAAATGAATACAATTTTAACTAATAACAAAATGCGTTACTACTGCAATCATCACTAGCAAGGGACTCATTCTTAACATCAAAGAACTAGACATCACACCGTAACTCACCACCATCGCGTACAGTCTCCCCAAATTAATCAAATCTTCCGCGTTCAAATGCGAACCCTCAGACGTGCAGGCCTTACATTCTGTGAGAGAAGCGATCAATACTTCCTGCAGTCTCGGATCCTTGTTTCGGAACGCCGCTCTGTCTTTGTCGCTCATCGTGTTGACTGTCTCTTCAGCGCGTGCGTACGTCTCTGGCGAGAGTCTCCTCAGCAGAGTCCTGGCTTCACCGAAGTCTCCGTCGTCGAACGTTCCTTGCCTCATTAATGTCACAAGTTCTTCGACCTTAGCCTTCTCGTCATCGTTCAGCACGGACGAGTCGGTCATGGTCACACCGTAATAGACGACCAGTGCGTACAACTCGCCAGCGTAGAACTTATCCTCCTCACTCGCGTCCATCAACTCGGATAGGCAATCGGCACATTCAGTGAGGGAACTGCTTATTACTTGGTCTGATTTGGTGTGGTCGTTTATCCTCAACGTCGCCTTATCTTCATTGCTCATGTTGGCGATCTTCTCCTCGGCATGTGCAGAAGTAGCTGGGTACTTCCTGAGAAGGATCCTCGCTTGGGCTAGATCGTTGCCGTCGAATACTTGTAGTGCATCGTGTTGACGTAACAACTTCAACTCTTCCATTTCTATGTCGCTCCATTGTAAAGGAGCTGCCGCGGTCGCGACACACAATCCTATAACCAAACTCAGCATTTTGGTGCGTGTTGTTTGAGCGACGACACCTTTAATGTGTTTAATGAATACTGCGCATTTTAAACTGTGTTATCTGTTATAGAAAATTAAGTGATGTCATGATTTAAGGGGTTAAGAATGGATGATCAACTTGAATATGATGTTTTTTTCTGTTTTTTTTTGTATGCAACCTGACAAGGATGGCTAATACCACACAACTACCATTATGATATTAGCCCAATACACTACATTTCCGAAGGAAATAGGTGCCATGCCAGGACCTTCCCTTTATGAGCACGGCTACTTTGAACTGAATGGAAAACACGGACAATTTTTCATTGCCGCTTCAACCATAGTTTCATCCAATGCTGTGGTACCAAAGCCCGCCCAGGGGCTTAACCCTACCGCCTAATAAGGGAAGGGGACCTACAGTTTTACATGGGTTCCGAACCATAGAACAGCTCGCATTCGTAACGAAATGCACTTATCCAACTCAGAAAGAGAAAGAAAGTGGTGCATGTCCGGGCGAGGATTTGAACCCAGACCTCTCGCATGAAAGGCAAGTCCTCTAGCCCCTAGACCACGAGCTGTACAAATTAATAAGTACCTATTTTTTATTTATGTGACTGGCGGTGGATGGGTAATACCACACTTACCATTATAAAATTACCCAACACACCTTATGGGAAATAGGTGCCATGCCAGAATGTTACTTTTATTGTACAGCTACATTGAACCATCCACAACGGGGACAATTTTCGTTGCTGCTTCATTCAATGCGATGGTACCAACCTGCGCGGGATTAGCCAGGTAAATTAGGGAAGGGACCTACAGTCTAAACGTGGAATCCGAACCACAAATGACGAATCCTTTAGATGGCTCTTACGACGTGCACGGGAAAAAATGCAGTGGGCCCAATTGTATTTTACGTGCCGGAACCCACACAACCTGCGTGCTACAACAATGCAACTTGATTAATTGCTCCTTGAAAATGGAGCAATTAATTTAATAGGATTCTCCTTTTACAAGCTAGCTATCTGCGCATTATAGGGTTCTGGGCGGGTGACTGTTCCACCGTTGAGGCTGGCCGTGGTTCGGATTCCCCCTTTCTTACTTACTAGGATGATCGGATTGAATGAGCGATAGTCGATGCGGCAATAAAAAGTGTCTGTGTTTTCAATGCAGCCGTGCAATATAAGAAATGTCCTGGCATGGTATCGTTTACATATTGTGTGTTGGACTAATATGTTGTTTCAGTATCATAAAAAAATATTGAAAATTGTATTGATAATTTTTAAGTCCGCAGCCTCCTTAAATGTATTCGTAGCAATTACTCTGCTTGAGCTAACCCGAACTTGAGAGTTCACAGAAATCAGCGCCAAATGACGCACGTTCAAGGTGAGGTTAGTAACAGTGATAAAAGGTTGATATCATTACTGCATTCGCTGTCTTAAAATGTAGGAGTCAGTTTTATCTCTTTTTTTATGTAACAACATGAATGGCTTATATCACACCTACTGCTATGATAATATAAGCACTTTATGGAAAAACAGATATTTCACTGTCGCTTCGACCATCTTTTTAACAGATTTCAAAAAAGGAGGATTTTCTCAATTCAACTGTATTTTTTTTATGTTGTAACTTTCGACTGGGTGAACCGATTTTGATGATTCTTTTTTTATTTGAAAGCTGGTGCTTCGCGTGTGGTCCCATTTCAATTTGGTCTATTTCTGACGATGGCATCCATGAGAAAATCATATGAGTCATACATTTGCATTAAGGTGGCCCAACCCGGCGGGCTCAACTCATTTGCGGGCACGGTACAAAACCGTGCTGTTGCGCTCTGGGACCTTCTCTGTTTCTAAGAATAAGACAGGCTCCGTGATGAGGAAGATGCAACCTGTCCACAAAAAAGACAATGTGCATGGTGTATGATTTGGTAAGATTTACGAAAATTTTAATATCAAAACGACTTATAGCTAAAAGTAAACCACGACCGCTGTAATCAAAAATCTAACAAAAACCAAATAGATTATAAATCTTGATTAAATAAGCTATGTCTGATGACTTATCTTTTTAAGATGTTCTTACTTTATCATCGCGTAATCCACCTCCAAAGTTATTGTATAAAACGCGCGAAAAATTCGATCTTTCGAACGTTATAACTTGGAAACCAAACACAATTTTACAATGCCAATGGTCATCAGACATCTAGTTCGATAAAATAAATCTATATTGAGCAAAATTTTGGATCTCTGACAAGAAATATAGGCGTGATCTTCTTTCCCCTTTTGTATGGGGAGATGAGCGGTTGGGCCACCTTAAGTATGTGCGTGACCAATGTATGAATAACTCAATATCACGCCTACTGATTTCGATGATTCTTTTTTTGTTGGAAAGGACGTACAAATTAGTTAGATTACTTCAAATTCACAAAAAAAATACCAAAAAAAACTACGAAAAGCACAAAAAAAAAAAATTGCATTGCAATTATAGTTACAATTGTTGTAATTTTTGGAGTCGATGTCAGCGAAGACTTTCCCTACTGCCGCGGCCCACTCTCGCTTCTCGCCTCGTCAAATCGCGTTTGCGACACAAGCACATCTCACCTATTACTATGTATGTAGTTACAAACCTGCCTTGGCTGCCACTGACTCAAAATTTTTTTTTACTCTTGAAGTCGGTTTTTTTCTTGTTAAAATTTTTGTTTTTAACCACTACGATAGTGCTAATCTGGGTGACTTGATTGCTAGTGCTCCACCTGCACGAAGGGCTTCAAGGTCATCGTGGAGCCCTACGACAAGACCCCCACCGTACAGCTATTCACCCATGCAGGCTTCCTGAAGGACGTGCAGTCGCGCGTGTGCATCGAGCGGAAGCCGCTGCGCTTCTGCGCGGCGCGGCTCGCCTCACTGCTGCGCACGCTCGAGATCCCGGACCCGTCGGGGTTCGCGTCGCTCACGCTCGTCGCGCACCTCGCCACGCTCGTCTCCACCTACACGAAGGGCTTCACGGTCATCGTGGAGCCCTACGACGACAAGACGCCCACCGTCTCCAACCCCATTCTGTACTTCACGTGAGTGCTCCGTCTTTTTCGCTTGCGCGGTGCACGGAAACGCATTTTAGTTTTTACCATAGCTTGGGATCTTTTTCCAAAAAATACAGGCTGGACAGCGTTAATCAATGACCCAATACAAAACACAATAATCATTAAGGGCACTTTGACATTACAGAACCAATAATCCTTCTAATCTGGCAAACCCTAATGCCCTAAAATAGGAAAAAATTACCTGTCTGAGTGTAGCTTTGTCTACCAATTTGACAAAATGATATACAATACAATACAATACAATACAATACAATACAAACGCTTGTGAACAAACACGTAAAAAAACCGGGTTATAGCTATTTAACAACCGAAAGGTTCGTCTCTCGTTTGCAAAGATTCATGTCTTTGCGACCCTTGCGATTGACTCACCCGATTAAATGAAATGCCCTTGTTGCATTCGGCTCGCGAACGAACTGACAGCGTGCCCTTCTGCTGGCCACGCAAAAAATCACCCAACAAATCAAGATCAAAAAGACCCATTCAATTTGTGGCTTGTTTGGTCAAAGCCGGGTAACGAAAAATATGCAAATTTCTATCTAAATTCATAAATACTTATTATAAATGTCACTTCTAGTGAACTGCATGTGGTTGAATCTGCTCCCTTCCATGCTGTCAGTAAAAGTGACGTGTTTAATCATATGTGGACGTCGATTTTATGTTGATTTCCTTTCGTGCACTCAGCCTTGAGACCTAAATGCCAAACATTTTATAAAGGATTAAGGTATAGAACAAAGAACAAAAAAAGATGATGATGAAACAACCTTTATTTTATTTTCAGTTGTATGGATTCCTCAATAGCGATGCGACCCGTTTTTGCGAGATTTCAGACTGTAATCATCACTTCGGGTAAGAACGCACTTCAAATATACCAGAGCATTGTTTTATCCCTCTGACATGAATCCCTGATGAATATTTACTTTCAAGCTAATACCACATTTGCTCACTATAAAAAGTAATTATTTACTATTGACAGACTTTCTTTTGAAATTCATCTTTATGCAAAATTTCTTTCCAGGTACACTATCACCACTAGATATGTATCCAAAGATCTTAGATTTCAATCCCGTGGTGATGAGTTCCTTCACCATGACTCTAGCTAGGCCCTGTCTCCTGCCTATGGTGAGTCATTTGTTTTACAGAACGTTCACGTACATTGCACGTGCTATCCCTTCAGTTGGTCATGTGTAATAAAAATTTAAACAAATGTCATACTTATTATTCAGTAATCAAGAATTACTTTTCTGTTCAAAGCTATGTCACTTTTTCAATGCATTTAAAATATCATGCACCACTTTTTGAGCGTCTTGTAGGTCAGGGGCCAGGAAACTTGCATGCATGGTTGTAGGTTCACATTCCCGCATTTTTCGGATTATTTTCTAAATCTGATTACAATGTAGATTTACCATGGGCTTTTTCAAATTCAACTGGTTCTTGAGTCAAATACAATTTTGGCAACAACTGCGATGTGATTAAATTCAAAATTCAAATTTGATTGAATTTAAATTTGACAGATTGAATTTAAAACGAAACGCAGATTATTAAACACACACACAGGAGAATGTAATTTTGGACGAACAACATGGATTTGTACCGAGACGGTCAACAGTGACCAACCTGCTTGAGTGTTTAAATAAATGGATACTTGAATGGGACGAAAAAAATCCTATTGACGTGATCTACCTCCACTACGAAAAAGCGTTTGATAGAGTGCCCATTAAACGGCTTTTATTAAAGTTAGAGCACTTTGGGCTCCGCGGAAATCTCTTATTGTGGCTCAAGGACTTCCTTAAAGACAGAACGTTCCGTGTCCGAGTAGGAGAAGAAGTTTCTGACCCATACAATGTCCATAGCGGTGTGCCGCAAGGATCCGTGGTGGGCCCGGTCATCTTTGGTTTATTCCTTACAGATTTAAGAGCGATAATTAAACTTAATTTCTCGCTCTATGCTGATGACACTAAGTTCTTTGCAAACCCAATAATAGCTCAAAATCAAATACAGTGTACTTTGGACGACATCATTGAGTGGACAAGAGAGTGGTTACTGTCACTAAATGCCAGTAAATGTACAGTGCTGCACATCGGACCCAAAAACCCACACCTACAATACTTCATTAATGGCAATATTGTGGAAGAAGTCACATCTCAGCGCGACCTTGGTGTTACGATAGCAAATAATTTAAAATGGGAAACACACATAATGGAAGTTGTCAAGCGGGCTAACTCATTGCTCTACATGATAAGAAAAGCTTTCTCTTACATAACCGCTGAACTATTTTTAAAACTTTATAAAACATATGTCCGCCCTATTTTAGAATATGCCTTTCAGATCTGGAGCCCATACCTACAAAAAGACATCGATATTTTAGAACGAGTCCAGAGGAGAGCTACAAAAATGATTGTGCATCTAAAGCATCAGGAATATGAGCAACGGCTAAGGGCACTAAAGCTCACACCTCTTCATGAGCGAAGGCAGCGTGGAGACCTCATCGAAGTCTATAAGATCCTCAATAATTACTACAGTACCTCCAAGCTCAACGAAATGTTTGCAATAAACACATTGACTCACCTTAGAGGACATAGCCTAAAGCTGAACCACTCTTCCTCAAGGACAAACCCCAGAAAACATTTTCTTTGCAACAGAGTTGTACACTCCTGGAATCAACCACCACAGGAAGTCATAAAAGCCAAAACAGTTAATGGGTTCAAAAATTTACTAGACAAATATAAATATGAAAATAGACCATAAATAAACGAACAAAAAAAAAAAAACAAGTGCACTCAGTAGTTCTAAAACCTGATATGCACGCATCAGCTTATAGCTGCTAGTGTTATAAACCAAATAATAATAATAATAATTATAATTTTGTGTCTAATCATACAATCAACACTGTCTTTTCAGATTGTCTCAAAGGGTAGCGACCAGGTAGCCATTTCGTCCAAATACGAAACTCGCGACGATGTGGCAGTGATTAGAAACTATGGACAACTTCTTGTAGAGGTGAGCTCTTTAACTACGACAAAGGTTGTCAATGAAATAAGGGTTGTCAATTTGCATCTCAACACGTTTACTTTCGCATCAAAGCACTTCAGCTAATCTGCACTGGCTAGGACGTTCATTCGCCTCTTTACCAATTGTAATTTACAATAGAAGTCCTAACTTTTTCAATGTTTCGTATAAAATGACCCACATATGTGGCTATATATGGCAACAGTTGTGCAACATAAAATTCGATAGTCGGACTAGTTGCACAATTAGTGTGACGAAAGAAACTGACTCCCAATGCACAGGGAATCCTGTCACCCATGGTTGTAATATTACCCATGTATTTAATATTAAGAACAAATAAATCTTTTTTCCTTTTTGTTTTACTTTTAGTTGCATCATCTTTTGACAGGCGCTAGTAAAAATTAAACCGTCAGAAGTATCTTAGTAATATGGCAATCATGACCTATGTGTTTTAGTGTCTTTGCTTTTAAGGAGATGTCTTGCCAGTTATTCAGATTGGTTGCCCACTGGTCTTCAACCTCAAATGTATTTAAAAAACCAATAAAAATATGCAACGTACAATGTTTTATGTATTTATAAAACCACTGAACATCCTCGATCAGACAGAGGTCGACACATGTCACAGACTACAATGTTTGGCAGGTAGCGACGTGCGTGCCGGACGGCGTGGTGTGTTTCTTCACATCGTACATGTACCTGGAGAGTGTGGTGGGCGCATGGTACGACCAGGGCGTGGTGGCGTCCCTACAGAGGCACAAGCTGCTCTTCATCGAGACCCAGGATTCGGCGGAGACGAGCTTCGCGCTGATGAACTACATCAAGGTGGGTTTTCACGATTCGTGCAGTAATTTTAGTTTAAAATCAACCTATTGCGATTTGGTAATGCGGACCTTACCTTGAAGTGGTTCATTCAATAATGGTAGTAAAACTAAACATGCCAATGTTTCTGGTGCACTGGTGTAGTGCATCGCTTCAAGAGCTTGCGTCATCTTCGGGTCATCTCTTTCCCTAAAATATGGTTGAGAGAGGCGATGGCTGTGCCCGGCGTGTTGCTCGTGAACGGGTGCTGTATATGGGGACTAGCGTCCTCCAATTGGCATAATGTTAAATAGCGGACATGGTCTTTACAAATGAACTGATATTTGTAATGAACTGTTGCATACGACATGAATTGTTGATTCTCGTCAATTCTTATTAATTTTGTGTATTTACCTATGATTGTAAGCAGTGGCAAATACTTTTCTAAACATAGACTAAGTGAAAGTTGAAAAAAAAATTCAGGCAGTTCTTCGCTGGAATCGCTGAACTGGCTAATGATAAAATATGACAAATCCGAGTC
Organism: Incurvaria masculella; assembly: GCA_946894095.1. Taxonomy (NCBI): domain Eukaryota; kingdom Metazoa; phylum Arthropoda; class Insecta; order Lepidoptera; family Incurvariidae; genus Incurvaria; species Incurvaria masculella. Next base: position 14,812,001 of record OX335658.1, on the reverse strand, counting down.
TAGTGTACGGATGTATGGATGATGAATAAAAAAATAACAATATGCCCGGAGGCGTGCGAGTCGGGGCGGGGTGCGGTGCTGCTGTCGGTGGCGCGCGGCAAGGTGTCGGAGGGCGTCGACTTCGACCACCACCTCGGGCGCGCCGTGCTCATGTTCGGCATCCCGTACGTCTACACGCAGAGCCGCATCCTCAAGGCGCGGCTCGAGTACCTCCGCGACCAGTTCCAGGTATGTATGTGCGTTGCGGGTATTTTTTATTAAGGCGGCCCATCCCGCTCAACTCCCCATACAAACGGGGAAAGAAGATCACGCACATATTACTTGTCAGAGATCCCAAATTTTGCTCAAAATTGCTTTATTTGATCGAACTAGATGTCTGATGACTGTTGGCATTGTAAAATTGTGTTTGGTTTCTAAGTTATAAGGTCCGAAAGTTCGGATTTTTCGCGCGTTTTATATAATAACTTTGGAGGTAGATTACGCAATGATAAAGTAAGAACAACTTAAAACGATTAGTTATCAGACATAGCTTCTTTAATCAAGATTTATAATCTATTTGGTTTTTGTTAGATGTTTGAATACAGCGGTCGTGGTTTACTTTTAGCTAAAAGTCGTTTAGTAATTCGTTTAGAAAAACAATTTTCGTAAATCTTACCAAATCATACACTATGCACATTGTCTTTTTTGTGGACATGTTGCATCTTCCTCATCACGGAGCCTGTCTTATTCTTTGAAACAGAGAAGTTCCCAGAGCGCAACAGCACGGTTTTGTACTGTGCCCGCGATTGAGTTAGTCCCGCCGGGTTGGGCCACCTTAAATGAATATTAAGGAAGTGATAGGAGCCGTTTGTTTGTTCAGTTTGATAAGGACGTAAGTAAAACCATATTTCATCATATTAAACAATAACCACAACGAAGATCGATAATAAAAAAAGTAAATATCCACCGGCTATAATTTCAAGGTAAAACTGCTTCATGTTATCAAATTTGACCAATTTTCATAAACTTGCATATAAAAAGTTAGAAGACAAAATATGAGACTCTGTTATTTACCGTTATAGGTTTCGCATATAGCTAGAACATCAATACATCTTTCATCTTTTTTATATTCAAAATTAAGTAGTAGTTATCTTTAAAAATAATAAAATATGGTTTTACTTACACCGTTATGAAACTGAATGCAATCAGGTGTTATCACGCCCTTAAGAATACATTTCTTAATATTTCAATAGCTTTAATTTCATATATTTTTTATATATTTACTAACAAAATAATACACAAAAATTGTGTCTTCTCCATAGGGACTAGAGAAACCCCTCAAACCAGTGGGTAGTCGAATTATAGAACCCGTACGGAACAAATAGATGTAATCAACACAAACTTCATAAACAAATTTAGAAGTCATTTGGATGGGATACTTTGTTATATTATTGGGTACTGGTGCAATTTTAATATATATTTTTTTTAATGAATATCAACAACCAATTAAACAAGATTTATGCGTATCAGCCAAGGCAGTCTGTCCACAATAACTAAAGTTGGGTGGACTTACTACTAGTTAGGTGAATGTGACCGACCTGACGACAATATATCGTAGATGAAAACAGGGTATCCTGTGGCACAACACAACTAACAGACAACCAAGCCTTATGACGCCGTTTGAGCGGCTAATGTTTGGCTTTTCATATATTTTTTCTAGTTATTGTGGCTGACTACAACCTCATATTGCCCTGTCAGATTTCTATTATGTTTTATTTTGCAAGTGCTTATGTTGCCGTTTTTTTTATTATCTTAAGCTGTGATTTTGTGTGGTATTATATGTCTGTTGGTTCTATGTAGAATAAATGCATTTGATCTTGTGACAGATTCGCGAAAACGATTTCCTGACATTTGATGCGATGCGGCATGCGGCACAGTGTGTGGGCAGAGTGCTCAGGTGAGTTCTAGTATTCATTGATATAATTTTGCTTTATCTCCACCAACAGTCAACAGACTATAATTCGAGGATTGAAGAGAGTTTAATACTTTATGGTAGACGTGACTAGTGCCTAGGCTGCCCTGATCATATAAATTGGCCCTTTCAGTTTCTTATGGGACAGTATTCGTATGGGAAACTCATATAATATCCAGAAAGTAATTCGTCCCGACATCAGTCCAAAACGACATTGACCCGAGCGGAGCCGAGTACCTCAGCTAGTATTATATATGTAGCAGCAGTAACATCATTTGATTTGGGCAAATCAGAGGTGAAGATATTATATACAAGACTGGACCCAACACCAACCCCTGCGGAACACCACCCTCTATGTCGTGAAAAGTCGATCAAGCGTTTTCCCGCTTAACTTAGAAGGTTCTTCATGAAAATACAGTAGAATTCATTTACAACGACTTCGCTTGTAACGACTAACCGGTTTTAACGACGGTAATGTTTACTCAAGTTAGGTTTCTGAGAAAATATAACCGTTTAGTGCGACTCCGGTTTAAGAACGGCCCGTAAGCTATGCTCCCCATACAAACGTAGTTTACTAATAATTTGGAAACCGCTATTCCAATTAAATTGATATTTAATATCTAATATCAGGTAACAATCATCTGTGTCTGCATGCTTTTGTTTTTTTGAAAAATCCAAACCGAATGAAATGAAAGCAAAAAGAAAATCTTCATACGAATTTTGTTTTCTCTATGGTTTTACCCAGAATACATTTACCGAAAAAACAAAGGCATGCAGACACAGATATTTGTAGCCTAATATTAGATACCAAATATCAAGTAAGTTGGAACATTAGTTTTCAACTGATTAGTAAACTACGTTTCTATGGGAGGCGAAATTTTCAGGTGCTTACGGGCCGACCTTAAGCGACCAACTGCTTATAGCGACCATTAATTTTGATAACACGTCCGGTTGAAACGGTGCGCAATGTTTTGTTTACACAACCTATGCACCAATACTTCGGCGCCCCAACTTCACCCCGCCTAATCACAGTTAGCCTGGTTTTCACCAAGTGACGATTTATTTTAATCAACACTTAAAGGGCCTTTATTAGTAAAGTGCTAATTATCTTGTACTGGTATTGATTGCAAGCTGCTAAGAAAGGCACTTAATATGTGGCGATTAAGATATTCAGCAGTAGGGGGAAAAGTGCTGTATATAATTTATCTCTTTGTATTACACTACATTATGTACCTATGTTGGTAATTTGGAATGTGTAAGAACCTTTAAAATAAATCATATGTGATTATATATCCTAAAAAATGTATTATTTACCTAAATAGGAAAATCAATATTCGCAATTATAATACATACATATTTTTTCGTAAGTTAAGTACACATGTACATAAAAAAATATCCTGCCGTTTTGTACGACATTGTATCGTCGGTCCCTTGAAGGTCGTTATGTCCGGATTCTACTGTATTGGAATAGAGGAATGTGAACGCATAATTTTTGTACCTCATGAAGGCACTGTTTTGGCAATAATGTTATATTTGATGGAGGATTCAGGAGATATAAATCTGTAAAAGTAGACTGATGCGTATAGCTACCATTTTTTTTTAACTTTTCAGATAATGTCGCTGTCTGCTGCAAACTAGATGTAAGCCACCATCTTATGATTGCAGAGGCAAAACGGACTATGGCATAATGATATTCGCGGACAAGCGTTTCAGTCGTGCAGACAAGCGGAGTAAGCTGCCGCGCTGGATACAGGAGCACCTCAAAGACTCCCTCACCAACCTCAGTACAGAGGAGGCCGTGCAGGTTTATATACTTTGTCTGTCATTTTCAAGAGTAGTGCCTAAAGCCCAATGTCCTGCAGTGTAAGTCCCAGTTTCAAAATTAGAATAATACTATCTGCACTAGCATGGTGTGCACAGGTATGAAGAGATGTCTGAATAGAAAACGAAAGTATGCTGTGATTCATGTATATGTCTGATGTATCTTCTGAGTATGTGCTGTGTGTAGGGTTGCCATCTCTATAATTTGGCAACTAGGACAAGACGTGAAAATACGCGTGAAAGCCCCGGATTTTAGAGCCCAGAACCCAGACATGTTGACAGGTTTTTTTTAAACAGTCAGTGTAATAAAAAAACAGTTGAAAATATCATTAATCACCTTTTTATTTATTTTTAGACCTTAAAATTTCATTTAGTGATCTTTTATCATCATTTTAAATTAACTTACCTGATAAACAGAATATTATTACAGTTTGTTACAAATTGTTTTACAAATCAGTTGTTCAAAGTTCACTTCAAATGAAGCCCCGCGCGGACGCTCCCCGGAAGCCCTCTAAACTAGGACAAATCCGGGGAAACCCGGACGGATGGCAACCCTAGCTGTGTGGGTTCCAACATGTAAAAAGAATACAATTGGGCCTATTGAATTTCTTCCCATGCATGTCGTAAGAGCCGACTAAGGGATTCTTCGTACGTGGTACGGATACCACGTTAAACTGTAGGTCTCCCTCCTTACTTTCTAGGTGGTGGGGTTAATCCCGCCTAGGTTGGTACGCATTGAATGAACGATGGTCGAAGCGGCACTAAAAATTTTCCGTGTTTTTTATTTTTTAGAGGTGCGTTATGACTTCCAAACATCATAACGCATGACCTTTTTTAGCTTAAAAAAATTTGTGCGGACAACGAAACCATACCCAAACACAAACAAAGCATCATAAAGTCGAACCTAACCTAACCTTAATTTTTTTTAGAGGTGCATTATGACTTCCAAACATCATAACTAGTGTTTTATGATGGCGCATCAATAAAAAAAAATCAGCCCCATTATGGCGGGTGGCACGATACCGAATAATAACCAAAACTATTTATAGTAACATTGTGAATGTTGTTACGGCAGATCTGCAAGCGGTGGCTGCGTCAAATGGCACAGCCGTTCACGCGCGAGGACCAGCTCGGAGTGTCGCTTCTCACGCTGCAGCAGCTGCAGTCCGCGGAGCAGCAGAGCAAGATCGAGAAGCAGGTCATACAGAAGTAGTGGGCCGCACGGAAGTAGCCAGTATGAGGCAGGTCATGTCAAAGTATATCATACAGAAGGAGGCCGCAAAAAAATGGATATGAGGGGCAGGTCATTCAGAAGTAAATGGTTTTACATCTGATAGTCGCAGAGGTTCAAGTCGTGAAGAAGCAAGTTGTACAGAGAGATCGTACAGACTTAGGTCATAAGAGACAGGTCACTTAGGAGTAGATTTAACATCAAGAAGGAACAAGTCGTAATGAAGGAAGTTACACAGAAGATCGTATAGGTGTAAACCATCAGGACAAGCCAGATCGTTCAGAAAACTTTACATTTGACTGAAGTAGGCCACAAGGAACAGCAGAAGTAAAACGTTTTACGTCAGCTAATCGCAAATAAGCAAATGATACATAAGTAGACTGCAAGAGGTGCCGGCTGGACAAAAGTAGAATGTTGCATTGCCTGATAAAATATCAAGAGGATTAATAACAAATTCTCTTACTAATGCTTTTCTCAAGGTACGATCCATGAGAACACGTAATAACATCAAAGGACACTATTTAGTGCAACAAACATTCGATGTATTGTATTGTTTGACCAGTTCAGCAAAACAAAACAGTGAAGAACTGGAAAGAAACTCCACTGTTTTTTTTTCCAATGTCCACTTAGACTAAATTTACAAAAGTTGTTGATGTTGAAAAGACGTTGCATGTCCCGAATTGGTAAGTGAACCAGTTTCGATTTCTACTCCTGTCCGTCCAATCTCGCTGCTACACAATCACGCGATGCAGAAGGTCGTGCCAAAATAAGTCATAATGGAAAGGAAAAATGTGTACAAAATGTTATTCTTATTTTATGACATTAAATACATGATATTTACTGATATTTACATATTACTACTTAAAGTTGGTAACTACCTATATTTGGTAGTTATAACAGAAACAGCCGTTGCCATACTAAATGGATGCACATACCCCTTACAAGTACCAAAGCAATATCACAGTAGATATATAAGGTGAGTTTAAAATAATCTACAAGCCTTATAGGGTTGATTCAGTATCAGATATAGAACAACTTTTGCTAAGAATGTAGGTATGTAATTTTTTTTGTTCCATTTTAATTTTTGAGAAATTTAAACAGTATGTTCTTCCCAGTATTGTAAACAACTTTTGCGAAGAAACTATCCACCTATCTGTAATGGTTTCCACGAAAATAATTTATTAAAGTGCACTAACTCTTCAACTACCTAATTAAAAATATAGGTCAACCACGGGGTATTGACCCGACCGTGACCTACTGACACAAGACAATTCTCCGCCGCCGCCCGCCGCGTGCGCAGACAGAAACCCCGCCGCCCCATCCCCCCGCCGCCGCCGCCCCTCTCACTGAAGGGCGTTTGTTTTCGTTTTGAAAGCAATTAGTATGTCAAGGTCCATGGCGCGCATCGGGCATAAGTATCGCACGTGAGTGAATTTAAGTGAAGCGAGTGCTGATCGGGCGAAAAAGGCATGCATGCTTGTGTACATACCTACATTACAGCCGCGCCGACCAAATCCATAGCCCGGCGCGGCGTGCGTCAGCGTGGGAAGGAGGCAAAACTATTCGGGTAGGTAAAATAGACTCTGCCGCCGAGCGCCGCCTCCGCGCCGCCGGCCGGCGCGGTAGCGGTGCAGCGGTGACGCGCCGTTTTAGCGAAGTTCGCGCGCATTTAATAATTTGATTATTTAATTATTTCTTCGAAACCATCACCGATAGGTACATAGTTTCTTCGCAAAAGTTGTTCACAATACTGGGCAGAACGTACTGTTTAAATTTCTCAAAAATTCAAATTGAAAAAAAAAATTACATGCCTACATTCTTAGCAAAAGTTGTTCTATATCAGATACTGAATCAACCCTATAAGGCTTGTAGATTATTTTAAACTCACCTTATATAGCTGTGCAACCGGGGCCACAGCAGTAACTCAACGCAGGCGATTTTTTAGACAAAAACCTTCCCTCCATCGAGTGTCGGGGTTGTCACTTAAATATTGGCGGAGCACTGCTGGTTCTGTTATTTTTAAAATAAATATTTGTAAGACCATTCGCGACAGTTCAGCACTGCGAAACTAGCTTAGAGCCCATACAAGCGAAATTTGCCCCAAATCGGGACTTTATATGGAGTTTACTGGATGTAATCCTATATATATTCTGTGGTAATATAATGAGGCAAAACCATGTATTGGGGTCACCACTGAGGTTCCAACGTCGGTGGGAATAGCGTCTCCCCTTTGCATATAACCTCACGGCTGGTCTCGAATCCGCAAAACACATCTCCAGTGCAGGTATGGAAAATAATTTGTAACTACTTAGGCGTGAGGTAAAGTAACATTTTTGTTTACGTAACCAGCTGTTTATTAACAAATAAGGCTGTTCGATAAGTTATAATAAAACACTTCCAAAAAGAATCTTATTTTATTGAACTCTCAAAATGTAACCTCTAACATAAAAAAGTCTAACAATAAAAGCTATAGGATTCTCCAAACCTTCCACCGGTGTGACCGTATGCTAAGGTATTTTACTCTCTCCAGAGTATATACTCATATATGTTTGAGTGTATACTCAAAACAGCTGCAATGTCAGCCATGTTCACCTACATGGTTTGACAATTGTGTCAATAGTGTACTGTCAAAAAAGTTAGGTATGACTTAGCATTTTGTTATTACACAAATATACAGCCTATACAGAATTAATGTCATTATTGTAGTCAAGAGTTTGCTCTTCAACAGCACTAGTAACCTCAACCACTCTAAACTAGTTTTAAATTATAAAAGAAAAAAAATTACAATGACAACATGGCAAAGTTTTCAGTAGCTGCTTATTTGCCAGAGGTAATCGAACTGGCAGAAAAAGAAAGAAAAATGATGAATCCGAGTGTGTAATGAACATCTAATGCGGGAACTAGAGAAATTTAAATTTAATCTAAATGACACCAACACTATCACTCCCATATACCTAACTGTCAAAAATACTAATAATAAAGGGGGTTTCACACCCTACTGAAATTTAATGTCATTCTGCTATTTATTCGACTCCAGCGAATAACTGAGGTCATAAATAATCTTTTAATTCATAGTATCTTCGATTGTTTTAAAACTAATACTCTTTTAACTATTACAGTGCAGTAGAAAAAAACAGATTTCATTTTAAACTGCTTAAAAAACAATAATTAAGTACAAAACTTATATACTTAAATAATATAGGCATTTGCATAGAAAGCCATCTAATAACTTTTAATATAAAAATAAACCATGGTCTGTGGTTCTGTGGATATTGGCCGAGAAATCTATGGTAAAATGAGTAAAACGAACCATAGTGCAAAGAGCGATCATGTTTTGACAGTGCCGAATGCTCATGACAGTAAACATATCCATGCATTCTGAAGGATTAAATAATAGTTAAAATAACTGGACCCATGTTTGGATTTTAAAATATGTCAAAACCGTCATAAAATACATTTTCTGTATTATATGGTGTACAATTTGTTAAAAAGAGTATACCTATATTTAGACTGCATATTACCATTACGTACTATTATTTTCATAGGATAGTTATACCACCATAAAAATAATCCAACTGTTTGTGCACTGTCACAATTTACACCTCAGAATTGCAAGAATATATTTTTCCAAATATTTACAGCACCAATATTGCAGGAAAGGAGGATACGTATATAAATCAACTGAACGAAAGGATATGAAAGTAATGAATTGCTCACAGATATTTATCAGTTGAATGTTCTTCGTTCTTGGCGATAAATACAATACAATCGTATTTGACAATGGCCTAGTTGCAATTGACTCATCCGGTACATGTATTTCAAAATATTGAAAACATATTTTTTGTATAATTCTAGACATGAATAGTTTTATTCCCTAAAAATTCATGTGAAAATCAAATGTGAAAGAAATATTAAGAATGAAGCATTATGAATAAAGGAATTATTTAAAAGAAGAAATTAGGAATGAATATCTAGTTTTTTTTATTGAGTTGTAAACAAGCTTGTTCAAGGTCCCTATACAAATGTATGCACTGGTTGCGGACACGAACCTCTTTTTATCTTATTTTCTAATACATTAAAAATTTATTAGAAAATAAGTATTACGGATATTGACCTAGTTATTTAATATCCATGAGATTTTCAAGTAAAAAGCAATTTGGATTTTGTTTTCTATGCAACTAGCCCGCTCTCCGCATTTGATCGCAAGCAAGGAAAATAATTGATATCTTAATATAATGTTTATCTTATAACTTTAATGCTTTCAAGGCGAGTCAAATTTAAATAAATATATAAATTTAAAATTTCAAAAGCTCTTAAAACATTTCAACAGATCAGTTTAAAGGTGACCTTCAGAAAAGATGATCAGTCCTTGCAAAATACCCATTTACCGCGCATCTGCACACGACAGCATCAAGGCAACCCCAATCACAAGATTCTGTTATTTGGTACAGGCAGGAACTCATAGACTACCAGTCAGCCCCAATCACTCTCATCGGCATGTGACTGCAGGCAGCTCTTTAGAGACTAGCCGTTGGCCCAATCACTCATCATGTCATGTCGACACATGACCACAGGCAGCTTCATAGGGGCCACATAGGCACATGACTATAGCCACCTCGGTAGAGACTAACAACCACACAAATACACAAAGATAGCCAACAATTTCGTAGACTCGGTCAGCTCAGATCAGTCCACAATTGCACGAGATTGTGGACAGAAGCGGATAATGTAATACAAACTCTAGTCAGACTAGATCAGTCCACCTTGGCACGTGACTACAAACAGCAATTACTTCACATCGGCAAGTGACAGCAGTCAGCTCCATAGAGACAACGAATCCACCTCAATCACTCCCTGTAGGTATGTGACTGCAATTAGCTCCTTAGAGACTACCAGTCCACCCCAATCACTCCCTGTAGGTACATGACTGCAGTCATTACCGTAGAGGCCAGTCAGACCCAATCAATCCTTGTGGATACGTGACAGCAGTCAGTTCCGTAGAGACTACCAGTCCACCCCAGTCACTCCCTGTAGGTACGTGACTGCAATCAGATCCGTAGAGACTTAGGGCCGAGTGCACGAACGTACAAAAAATCAAAATCAACGTCAAAGTATGATCAAACACGTCACTTTGTGGGGACAGTATGGAAGGAACTCTATGCGGATCACAAAAGTGACCTGTTTGAACATAAATTAACTCGGCCGTCTCTTCGTGCAACCGAGGCTTACAGTCCATCCCAGTCACTCCCTGCAGGTATGTGACTGCAGTTAGCTCCTTAGAGACTACCAGTCCACCCCAATCACTCCCTGTAGGTATATGACTGCAGTCATTACCGCAGAGGCCAGTCAGGGCCAATCAATCCTTGTGGGTACGTGACAGCAGTCAGTTCCGTAGAGACTACTAGTCCACCCCAGTCACTCCCTGTGGGTGTGTGACTGTAGTCAGCTCCATAGAGTACCAGTCCGCCCCAATCACTCCCTGTAGGTACGTGACTGCAATCAGATCCGTAGAGACTTACAGTCCACCCCAGTCACTCCCTGCAGGTATGTGACTGCAATCAGACCCGTAGAGACTAACAGTCCACCCCAGTCACTCCCTGCAGGTATGTGACTGCAGTCAGCTCCATAGAGACTACCAGTCCACCCCAATCACTATAAATCCGCTATAAGCCGCTCAGTAGAGGCTCAAAGGCAGCCCCAGTCATCCCTCATCGACACTTTACTGTAGGCAGCTTCGTAGAGGCTCCGTCAGTCCCAACTCGTCAGTGTGACTCGCAGTCAGCCCCGATCACTCCCCGTCGCCAACTGCGTTCGTGGCAGCCGAGGTGCTTAGGAGCGGGGCGCGGGTCAGTTGTGCTTCTGTATGGGGCGGGCGGCGCGGCCGGCGGCGCGTTTCAGCTGCTGCTCGTGCAGGAGGCGCAGCGCCCGCGCGCTCGCCGCGCACAGCTCCTGGCCCTCGCGCGCCGACGACGCGCGCCGGTTCTCGTTGAGCGAGTTCACTATGTGCCTGCGGAATAGAGATATCGCTCAGGGCTTGAACACTGCTGTAGAGCTCACGAGGTATGTTTGATGGTTTATTGGAGAAACCTGTATTTTATGGAATTTGACACAGATGGCTCATATCAAAGCATATGGAAACTAGGTTGGAGTTGGATAAGTCCATTTTGTCACGAATAGGAGCTGCTCCAAGGTTCAGTATCCATGTAAAACTGTAGGTCCCATTCCACTACTAGGTGGTAGGTTAGGTTAGGTAAGCCTGCCCGGATTTGTATCATTGCATTGGATGAAAAGATTGTTTGATGCTCTTTAAGAGAATCTTTTGCACCCAGTTCCTTCAAGAATTCGGTGTGTTGGGCTAATACATGTCCAGTTGCATAAAAAAAACCAGGAGAAGCACTTTGATTGATTCTCTGGGGGAGACACCCGCTGACACCATTTCTCACTGAGGAGTTTTAACACACCAGATGACATTTTTTACTTTCGATTAATCGATTGTATTGTTCAAACGAACCGTGTTATATGAAACGGGACATGTTGGGTGGACGCCCACTCGATGAGGTATGCGGTGGGCGCGACGGGGCTGGACGTGTCCGTGAAGTTGGCGCAGCCGAGGAACTTGGAGATGCCGCCCGCCGCCGAGAAGAAGACCATGACCCGGCTGCCCTCCTTTGAAAATAAAACGAAAAAGTATAAAATGAACATACACTGCTTCTGAGAATATCCATTCTCAGGGTTCCTAGTGACTGACTGTCGACACTTGTTGCCCTTTTTAGTCAAAGAGAACGCTTGGCAAGCCCATTGCTGTTCCAACTATCTAAACAGAAAACTCGAAAAAAAAGAAAGTCGTGCACGGAAAACTAAGTGGTGATATATTATCGGATCCATCCACCGTCATAAATTCTTGCCCTATCGTAAAAATATAAGTCACAGCAAGTAAATTTATTTATTTATTTTATTTTAGACAGGCAGCCTAGGCTGTCTAAATCATGTTCAAGTATGGTTATCACTTGCGTGCAAAAAGGTAGCGGTAATAAAGCGGAAGGCCACAACTAAATGTACTTAAAAATATGTAGAAAAATTCTCACCTGCTTAGCTTTGAGCAATTTCTTGGCGGTGTTGGGAGTGAATATGAACACGTTGGCATTGTGCGCCATATCGAGCGCATGAACGTCGTCCACCTTCACCACAAAATATCTAATTGCCTCTGGCTGTTCCGAGTACTTCTCTATGTTCGCAAGCAACGTCTTCCCATTCGGAGGGCTCATGGGACTCTTAGGCCCGTTGAAGGCCTGTTGCGGGGAGAAACTTTGGCCCTGACCCGCGTCGCGCCAACCGCCTTGAGGGCCGTACATCTGCCGCCCGTATCCGTTAGGCCGGTAGCCGTGAGAATTCTGGTAGTGGTTCTGGTATTCGTTGCCGTACTGAGGGTAGTATGGCCGCTCATTCGGTCTGTAGTCGTCGGAGTCCGTGCGCGATCGCCAGTTGCCCGATTCGTTGGTCAGAGGCTTCGGTCGTTGACCGATGCCGACCGGCTGACTGAGCCCGACGTTTCTCTCTTCGGCGCACAGAACATGCACCACCGTGCTTAGAATTTGTTCATCCAGTGGAGTGGTGGGCTTCGCCGGTCCGGACATCCGGCGGATTATCAGCGCACATAACTTCTGTCGGAGCAAGTAGACGCTCAAGGCGTCCGAAGCATCGGCCGTGAACGCCGTCCAATCGTCGAGAGCGAGCGTGGCCGTGTCGGGAGAGGCGTTGTTATCATCTTCCTCGCTGTCCGAGTCGCTGGAGAGACCCGGCGGGTTCGCGCGCTGTGTGATGGCGCCGGGAGAGAGCCGCAGCGGCCCTCCGAACAGTGCGACCGTCAGCGGTGTCACGAGAGTGCAACACCGTATGAAACAAAACCTCCCAGCTCTGGAGATCTCTTCGAAAGCCACCCAATCGCTAGGCAAGCTCTGGACGGCTTTCTGAGCATTCATTACTCCGCCGCCGCGATGCAAAGTCGAACTTGGGTGGAAAGCGACCTTCACTTCTTTGCTGGTGCGTAGTGTATTGGTTGTCCGATCAACGCGAGCTAAAGCTGGATATAGCCCACTCACGAGCACAGCCTTAACGACATGCCACTTCTCAGAGTTGAGGTTGACGTCTTTTATATCTCCCGATCCTCGCGCTTTGACAAGGCAAAGCGCTCTCAGTTGAGCTAAGAGCTGAGCTCTGTACCCGACTATCATTTCCATGGTAGCACCGCAAATCAAATTCTTAGAGCAGAATGACCTTTCAGAGCCTGTAGATCGGGCACACTGCCACGCTTGAAAAGCTCGAAGCAGCGCCATGTGGTCGGAATAGGATTCAGCTGAAAATTCTTTACGTGCCATGCTCCCCTTCTTGCGGTTCTCGGGATTCATTGAGATCTGGAAGGGCTCCTTGTTCGCCAGACTGCAGACTATGGTTAGGATGGGGTCTAGGCACTTCATTACGCAAGCATAGAGAAGCATTTTGCCCAATTTCGGCTCAACAGTCAAATCGAGTAAATGCTGACCAATCTCAGTCAAATCTTCCATCGGAGTGAGTGCGCCGATTGTCTTTAGTAAGCTCACCGCATTCCTAACAGCCAAGAAAGAAGGTGGCTCGAGGGCTTTCGACAGAAAGTCTGCAATAGGTGTGTTACTTGGTGCCAACAGTTTAGTGTGAAGACAAAGCTCTTGCAGGGGTACACGTAAAATCTCAGGTACAGAATTCTGCGGCAATGTGTTAAAGCGTCGTCTCGAACACATATGGTAAGCTATACCCGGCCGGGTCCGTCCAGCGCGCCCCGCTCGTTGCTGGCAACCCGCTTTTGACGTCCACACGCACTGCAGTGAGCACACGCCACCCGTGGACTCGTAATACTTCTCCTTGACCTTGCAGGAGTCAACCACGTAGACCACATCGTCAATAGTAATGGATGTCTCTGCGATATTTGTCGAGATGATAATTTTCCGTATGCCGGGAAGAGGAGAGAAAACCCTTTTCTGGTCGCCGGTCGCCATGTTGCTGTGGAGGGTGAAAATTTGGTATTTCGGTTCCTCCATATCGCTACTCGACTGGATGAGGTCACGAATAGTGATGATATCGTCATAGCCGGGTAGGAAGACGAGGATGCTCCCAGGAGCCATCGTTTTATGTATGTGAGTTATGAGAGCCAGCATAAGATCATGGTCGATTAGTTCCTCTGAGACAGAGTGATGGTAGACATCCAGAAGGAAGTTATCGGCAGAGTTGTCCTCTGTGCTGCTGTTCTCTTTTGTGTCATCTTCCAATATGAAAGAAGCCAGCACATTGGCACAGTCTTGGTGTCCTTTTTCTAATGCGTAGTCGTAGGCAGTTTTACCAGTCTTATCTTTTACGGTTGGGTCAGCTCCTACAAAATTCAACAATATGACATATAAATAGATTATAAACTGCTACTGTATTTTTTTTTCGAACTATGAAGAGTACTGGTTCAATCTGTTGTACCAATTACTTTCATCATCCTTTCACCCCAAAAGGAGAAATTAACCTCAAAATGTGAGTTGCATGTGGCAGCAAAAATATTGAGATTTTTCTTCGCAGGGCAATACAAATTGAATAAATGTAATTGCACATCACCTATTTTTATTTCATTTCAATTTAAGGGAGCATAATGAAACAATATCATCCTCTCCCTCTTTTTTAAGGATATCTACTAGAAAATCAGAGCCATGCACAATAGGCGCGTCACAGATGTTAATAGGAAGCAAGGTGTTTTGTCAGTCCTACGACAGAAGCTCGTGTCAATTGCAGCGTCTATCTCGCGCACGTGCGACGCATGCAAGACTGCCATAAAGGATTTGCGGTACATAGTTCGGATTCCACATAGAACCAGGTAGGGGTCCTTACTCTACCCTGGTATGGCTAATCCCACCTAGGTTGGTACCATCGCATCTAATGAGCGATGGTCGAAGTGGCAATCAAAATGTACATTTTTCATCCTATTCAATAAGGAAAATAAGAAAGGTCCTGGCATGGCATCTATATTCAATTTGGTGTAAGGGTTAGCATCATGACAGTAGGTATAGTATTAGCCAGTAACATAAACAAAGTGAAATTCGCATACCAATTTGCAACATCTGCTGCACGGTCTCCGTCAGTCCGTGGTGAGCCGCCACCATGAGGCCGGTGAAGCCGCTGGAGCTCTGCGCGCAATCCACGGGCGCCCCCTCCGACATGTACATGTACAGTACTTGACAGAACGAGTCCTGCAACCCACAAGAGCGACCATCATTCAGATGACAAACGACGACAGAGGGGAGCTAACTCCTTTAATTTTTTTAGCAGCATAAAAGAGTGGCTCGTAGCTCAGGGGCGCGGCGACCTTTCCTTGCATTCCAGAGCTTTGATGGATTGAAAATTATTTATTACGCTACAATAAAAATTACAAATGAAAGTACAATTCAATAACAACATAATGATCACGGGTTCAAATCCCCACCCACTTTATGCAACATTTTCTTTCTCTTTCTGAGTTTGATATGTCCATTTCATCACTAATGCGAGCTCTGGTTCGGAATCCATGTAAAACTGCAGGTTCCCTTCTCCTGCTAGGTCGTGGGGTAAGCCCGCCCGGGTTGATACCATCACATTGCATGAAAAAATGGTCGAAGCGGCAATGAAAACTTGTCCATGTTTTCCATTCAGTTCATTGTAGCTGTAAGGATAAAGGGAAGCCCCAGTCGTGGCACCCTATTCCTTCGGGAGGGGGGCAGCATGTTGGGCTAATATCATGACGGTGGGTGTGATATTATAAGCCATCTATACGTCCAATCGTAAATGTTGTATGGTTGTTCTGTTTTTTTCTCCTCTTTTTATTTGCGCCTACCCTTTTCTGTTCTCAATATTGTAAGGTAGGCTGGTAGAAAATAACTTTAGGCATTAAGTTCTATGTTTTGTACACTTTATTGTGCAATAAACGTTATAATTATTATTATCTATGTCCAGTTAGAAAAAAATAACGTGACGGGTGTGACTCGCACTTTACACTGCAAAGAAAACCTAAATTGTTCCGAAAGAACAGACGTTATATCTTTAGTGATCCTCGGTAGCCATCACAACGCCTTGCTATTTGATAAGCTTGGTGAAGCACCTCTGAGTACGGTTGGGTTCTGGATGGGTGGCCATTTACAACCGTTGGGGCTGGCCACAATTCGGATTCCACTTAAAACTTTCCTTACATAACCGCCCGGGTTGGTATCATTGCATGAACATGGTGCATCCAATTCAGTATAGCCGAGCAATATATAAGGAAGGTCCTGGCATGGCACCTAGTTCCCATGTGGTGTGTTAGGCTAATACCTGGCGGTGAATTTGGTATCAGCCATCCATGTCCAGTGACGTTAAAAAAATATATTCTAACGACTTAAACCATTGTTGACAAGGATTTAATAAATACATAAGTATAGATATAACTCACAAGACTGCCTTCCTTAAAGCAATCCTCCAGGAACTCGTCCATGTCGGCCTGCAGGCCGGGGTCTATTGGGGGGCTCTCCTTAGCTGGCTCATCCTTCACCGGTACTTCTCCTTCTTTCTGGCCTGCAACATGCAAATAAGTATTAAATACCAGCTGAGGTAACCGGCTCCGCTCGGGTCACTGTCCTTTTGGACTGATGTCGGGGCGAATCATGCCCTGGATATTACATGAGGTCCCCATACAAACTTTCAGCCCCTATTTCAACCCTGTCTGAGTTTAATTTTCACCACAAAAGGTAGCCTATGCCCTTCCGCAAGGTCCAGACTATCTCTATACCGAAATTCATCAAAATTTGTTTAGCGGTATAGGTATGAGAATGCAACAGACAGACAGAGTTACTTTCGCATTTATAATATTAGTTTGGTTTAAGCCCGCCCGGGTTAGTACCATTGCATTGGATGAAAAGATCCTCAAATGGGCAATGAAAAATTGTCCGTGTTTTCCATCAAATTCAATGTAGCCGTAATCATAAAGGGAGATCCTGGCATGGCACCTAATTCCTTCGGGAATGTGGTGTACTGGGCTAATATCATAACTGTATGAGCCATCCATGTCTAAAAAATAAATAAATATTGTCCGGCTAGATCTTAAGAAGCTGTAGTGGTTTACACCAGCACTAGTCCACCAAACACTAACCAGTATAGTTTTAGAGTCAACTTTGCCAATTGGCAGTATTGTATATCGGCAATTCCATAAGTACAACAACCTAGTACATAATCGACCACGACCAGATAGGGTACAAGTTTTACATTATAGGCAACATTACCTTCCAAGTGTTTCCAATAGCTGCTCTGTCCTGACTTCAATTTGCCTTTCAGCTCTTTCTCCGCCTGGAGCATCTTTGGAGTCCTATATTTTGCAATTTTTAGGACATCCTCGAGGTAAAACCGCTCCACATCATGAAGTCGGCCGGGGATCGTTATCACGGGACAGTTGTTGAAATACCTTCAAGCAATATAAAATTAATATTACTTTGGACACATCGACAGAACACTAATGTATATTTAGGTCAATATTGCTAAGCAGGTAATATTGCCCAGGGGGTCCATTCAGAGCAAGAGTGAGTTCGAATTCGTCACTAAATATCAACTCACTTTTTTAAATAGTCAATTTTTTTTTTTTTTTATGTGACTGGACATGGATGGCTAATACCACAAGTTCTGTCATGGTATTAGCCCAACACACCACATGGGAACTAGGTGCCATGCCAGGACCTTCCTTATATTGCACGGCTACATTGAACTGGATGGAAAACACGGACAATTTTCATTGCCGCTTCGACCATCGTTCATCCAATGCGATGGTACCAACCCGGGCGGGATAAACCCTACCACCTAGTAAGTAAGGAAGGGGACCTACAGCTTAACGTGGAATCCGAACCACGGCCAGCCTCTCTCAACGGTCGAATGGTCACCCATCCAAGACCAGACCGGACCCAGCGTTGCTTAACTTCGGAGAGCGATCGCCGAAGTGTCGCGCCACTGGGCCACCGAGGCTGACGAAATGAAATGTTTCCACACTTCTTGAACATCATTACAGTTAGGTAAAAATCTGGTCTGTCCCGTAAATAAGTTGGAAGTATAAAAAACGGTTCCGTTATTGAAATAATAATATATTTCCCAGCTATTTTTAGGTTAACTCACTCCCGAACTCGAACTCACTCTTACCGGAATGGGCCCCAGTTCATAACAGTCGCATACAATCGTATTTTCATTACAACTTCATAATTTTTTGTCCCAGCCTCAAATTTAAACTTTTTATCAAATACTTTAGTCACAGGCTTAACATTTTACTTTTCATCAGTCGCAGCAACAAAATCTAGCTTACTATAGACTACTTTAAATGCAACATCCAAATAATTATTTCTTTCGACTACTTTAGTCGCAGCCTCAAAATTTAACGTTCATCAGGTAGCCTATTCAAATGTTTTAAACATAAAAATTGTAAGCCTACTTTACCGTCATTTTATAACTTCTCCGTTATCATCCACATAATTATATGTACAGCCATCCAATAACAGATATGCCAATAGTTTAGAAAAAATTTAACCGTGATCAATAAGCTATGAAAACTATCAATTGATGGTAAAATTTTATCAGAAATAAATTCACAATAAAAAATCTGGCCTAATTTTGAACACACAAGGCACATTTTATGTGAAAAATAACTAATAAGAAATTTATCCAAAGATATAAAAAAATGCACTCAGTCCGTGCAAATAGTCCACGAAAAGTAAAATTTTAAATGTGTGTCAATTGTCAAAAGTAAAATTGTGTGTTTTGAAGCATGACAGAGAGGTTTGACAACAGGGCTCCTAACTGGATATTTTGCCAGGCATGTTTAGTATAGCTTTAGCTTTGAAAATAATTTTATCCAAACTATGCACCAGTGCACTTAATTACCTCGAGAATATCTGTGTATCCATTGTAGCCGACATCAATATGACCTTTATGTCCTTGAACCTTTGCAAATTGTCACGCAGCGCTATGAGCAGGAAATCCGAGAACTTGTCTCTCTCGTGGACCTCGTCCACGAAGATGTGAGAGACCCCAGTAAGCGAAGACTCCCCTCCCATCAACGTCCTCAGCAGGACCCCGTTGGTGCAGTACGTGAGCACTGTCTTCGGGCTGACCCTCGACTCGAGCCGGATCTGATAACCGATGGACTGACCGATCTTTTCGCACCTCTCCTGCGCCACCTGAATGGACAGAGGAAAGTAAATATGGCTTAAACTGGAGCTGGCATCACAGAAAACAGTTTAGCGACTCACGCTGGCTTCCAATGGCAGTTGGTAGCCAACCGACTGTCCAGCGGCCTCCCAACGCTCGAAAGCCACCTGAGATGATGAAACTGTGTTAGTTGTTAGTAGGATTGCGGCGCAAAGTTTTGCATTGTGTGGAATACTTTTCTGATGAAGAATGTTCAACAGGGAATTTTATAATAAAGTAAAGAGGAAGGTTATAAATAACTATTATGGTGCCACATAGCTTAATTTGCGCGTGGCCAAAATTGGAACTAAACGGTCGTCATTTTGAATGTTCATCTTTGCGGCTACGGGGATGTGTTGCCATTATAACAATGCAAGTTACCCACTGCTTATTCATTTTAGGCTGAGGTACTGTTTTGTTAAGTAATTATTAGTTTGTGAAGATGTTTGTGATTTAGGTTAGCCGTACATACATACATACCTTCACATCATTTTCCCAGAAGGGCAGTAGTAGTAGTGGTTTGATGCCATCGCGAGTTGTACTCGAAAACTCCTTGTTCGATTATAACGAAATAAAAAAAGTACTGTATAAAATACAATCTTAATTGGATGGCAAAAAATATCGTTAGACAGAGTTATAACCTCCGGGATTGACGTTGGGTTTTATTTTCTTCATAGAATTGAAGAAACCAAACTAGCAGTAACCCGACTTCTACACCCCCATTTTTTTTATTTAAATGATGAAAGATGTAATTCAGTTATATTTTGAACAATGTTTTTTAACTAAAATAGTAATTTTCATATCCTCAATTTTTTTCTCAGCAGCACAGATATTTACAGCCAATTTTCCCGATCAATGTGCGATTTTTTTTCATGTGGTAACTCTTAAGGATGTTCCGACCCATACAATGTGTTTTTTACAAAGAATGCAAAAAGTATTGCACTTTAAGGCTCGAATTCGTCAAAAATATTAAATATAGCCATAGTAGTTGCAGCGAAAACATATTCACAATTTCAGGTTTAATGGTTTCGTTGTAATTGCCGATTAGAAGTTTTACACCGTTAGATGGCGCTGTTAAATAAAAATCGTATTTAAATAAATTGTAACAAAACCAATAATCCTGAAATTGTGAAATTGTTTTCGCTGCAAGTAATATGACTATATTAAACTTTTATTATTAATTCGTGGCTTAAAGTGCAATACTTTTTGTGTTATGTGTGCAAACAACTTTATATGGGTCGGAACAGCCTTAAAAGACAGTGGTGCCCTCAGCCATGCGCAAAATAAGCTTTGTGGGACTATAGGCAGGGGTGAGGTTAGTTTTATTAGTTAAATCTTAAAATAAACAACTTTAAATTTCAGACTTTACCCTTTCAGCGACGGTGACAGCGGAGATTCGTCTCGGCTGGGTACAAAAGATGCGCGCCGGTATTTTGTTCTCCTGGCAGTGGTCTAAAACAATCTGGGGGAGTTGTGTGGTTTTTCCACTGCCGGTGGCACCAGCCACTATTATCACCTGAAATAAGTTTTTATCTATAAAAGTGTACTATGCAAAGGTCATGTCTGTTTCAACAGCAATTGTAGAGCATTTATGATAAATAAATTAAAAAGGTATGCTGTTTCAGGTAACACGGTATAAAAAAAATATTAATGAAGTCTGTCATGGCAAAAAGGAATGTGATAGTTAATTTGATAAACTGACAACTCCAAGGGAAAAATGAAGGTTGGTTGAAGATGTCACACTCAATTCATACCATGAGGTGTTATATATTTATTTATAAATGTATATTGTCCATATTATTTGTCCACAAATCGATTAATATAAGGTGAACTAGTGAACCGAATATTGTCGGATACCTGATTATGTCTCAAGGCGTTCATTAATTCATTCCTCTTTTCGTAGACAGGCAGTCTCGACCTAAAGTCCATAAGGTCTTCATTGTACACCGTATTGGGAACCTGAGGTACTCCGTTGCTGAGTTGGGACACCGGCCTGTTCACCAGCTGGAAGAAATTAACACAGACATACATTAAATACATTTATTTCTTGAATAAACACTGTAGACTGCCACAAATATGAGCTCACTGTGTTTTCATTCTTGTACCCTCCAACAGAGCTTCAGCTAATGCTAAAAGGGACCAAACAGCGTGGAAACATCAAGAGGCCTTTGAAAGTGTATTTGAACGCACGCCTCCGGCTTGCCTTGTCGCCTTCGTACGATGGGCAGGTTAATAGACCTTGTACATTTGAATCATGGTGGTCGAGTGAACTCGCTTTTGTAGGTAGTCTGCTCCTTTCTTAAGAACGGCCCGTAAGCTATGCCCCCATAGAAATGTAGTTTACTAATCATTTGGAAACCGCTATTCTAATTAAATAGATATTGAATATCTAATATCAGGTAACAAATATCTGTGTCTGAAACTGTGTGTATTGAAAAATCCAAACCGAATGAAATGAAAGAAAAAAGAAAATCTTCATACGAATTATTTTTCTCTGTGGTTTGACCCAGAATACATTAAGCGAAAAAACCTAGTAGCCTAATTTTAGATAACAAATATCAAGTAAGTGGAACAGTGGGGAACGTTTGCATGGGAGGCGAAATTTTCTGATGCTTACGGGCCGACCTTAAAGTTCCTTGTCAGACCTTATATCATTCTATGCAGAAGCGTACATAGATGTGTGGTTGTAGCTAAGTTCCCAAGTAACATGTTGGATGTTTATGTTTATGGCTTGTCCTAAATTTCCTTATCCTCATCCCACACTGATTTATTTTTATTAATTAACCAAAAAAATATGCTAATGACACTTGCAATTTAATTGCAGGTTACTTGTGCAATAGTTGAGAGGGTGTGTCAACCGAAAGGAGATTTAGGGACGAAAATTGAGAGTGGTACGTTTAGATGGGTTGAATACTACGTAAAGGCGAGGTACGTAGCTTGCGTAATCATAGAGCATGTATGAAAAGATGCATGTCTGTAGAGGAAACGAAAGTATACTGTGATCACGTTTTATGTTATTACGCAATGATAAAGTAAGAAAATCTTAAAAAGATTAGTCATCAGACATAGCATATTTAATCAAGATTTATAATCTATTTGGTGTTTGTTAGACTTTTGACTACAGCGGTCGTGGTTTACTTTTAGCTATAAGTTGTTTTGAAATCAAAATTTTCGTAAATCTTACCAAATCATACACTATGCACATTGTCTTTTTTGTGGACATGTTGCATCTTCCTCATAACGGAGCCTGTCTTTTTCTTTGAAACAGAGAAGGTCCCAGAGCGCAACAGCACGGTTTTGTACAGTGCTCGCGAATGAGTTAGTCCCGCCGGGTTGGGCCTTCTGAGTCAATTACTGGGAAACTATCTTCAAATTCCGCAGGTGTGGCCGGCGCGCGGTGGCATAGGCATTGTAGGAAAAAATGTTTTTACATTAAACACGCTAACTCTAACTCAAACACAGTCACAGAAAGGCAATAAACGAAGGAAGATTGCCAGATTGCCTAGAGCCTATTGAATGATAAGTGAACAGTGGGCATTTTGTATCCTTGTAAAGCAAATTCATTTGACTTTTTAGTTTTTCATTCATTTGCATGTGAGAAATGAAGTAACTCTAAAAAAAATTCCTGCAAAACTAGCGCGGCCATGCCCGAAAAACACACACTCGGTCGATATTGGCTGAAGGGAAGCCAGGGCTTTGGCCGAACTCGGTCAATATCGACCGCACGGAAGCCAAGAGGGTAACATAGGCATT
The DNA here is from genome assembly GCA_946894095.1 of Incurvaria masculella. NCBI lineage: Eukaryota > Metazoa > Arthropoda > Insecta > Lepidoptera > Incurvariidae > Incurvaria > Incurvaria masculella. The sequence continues at coordinate 14,789,010 of OX335658.1, read as the reverse complement.
CTATACAATACTAAGTAGGAGATGTGGATAGATGGTTTAATACGGACATTTCCTGACTGTAACACATTTCAGCGGTACCTGGGGACTGCGCTCCTTCTCAGGCGAGGTGAGCAGGTCTTCCTTCTCCTTGCCAGAGATGGGGAAGTTGTTGAGCAACTCGGCGATGCTGCACCGCATGTTGGAGTCTAGAATGAGCTTTGCGTCGTTTTGGATGATGGTAGAGCCGAGACGCTTGTAGATGGTAAGATAGCGGTTCACGCCTGCGCCAATAAACAAAATGTGCGTTAACATCTGTACATGAATTCAGTGCTTAACCTACAGAGTTCAGTTGCTGTGCAATGTGTCATTAAATTGTGCAATCATTTTCTTTAATATAATGTAGAAATACAACATATGTACATATATAGATTGAAATATATATAATTAATCTAGAGCAGCGTTGGTCTACAGTTAAGTGAGGCACCAGACCTCGAGACCGGCACAGCGACCTGCACCTTCAGAAAGTATTGTGAAATGCTTTGAAAAAATATAGGTATATGAAAATTTATCAAAATTTCGATCCAGTTAGGTACTGATTGAAACGTAAGCGATAAATTTGCAGTACTCACCTTTCCCGCGCGACTTGGACTTGAGGCCAAGGTTGGCAACCGTCGAGTGAATGAATCCGCGCTCCTGCGCCGATAGGAAGCTCGGGAACTTGAGTTCAGTCTCATTCTCGTCCGTGAGGAACTTGTCCAGCTGTATCTTGAGCGCGATGCTCACCGACTCGGCGATCGGAAAACTCTTCGCGGCGCCGCCTCGCCGGCCCTTGCGACCAGCGCCACTCATCTTGCCCTGCGGATATTTGCAAACAATGACAAGGACGACACGTAGGATGGCCGCCAAACGCAAAGAAGCGGGAAATTTGCGACGCGTTCTCGGAAGAAAACGAAGGGATGGAAATGCGCGCTGATCTCGGGTGATTTCCCTGTAACTAATATGCGAATATTGAGTATGTAATATACGGAACGGACCTTTTCACTTCCCACGAGTTGCAAACAAATATAGAGCACAGAACATATAATATCCTATATAGAGCAAAGAAAAAAAAGAATGGAGAAAGAAGAAAGGAATCAATCACAGAATATTATAATAACATAATAAATTGTGTAATGTACTGACTATTTTACTGACGGTTTGTTCGGGTAAAGAAGGTTCTATTCCGTCCTGCACTTTCGGTTACTGTAGCACTACCATGAGTTTTCTATCGAACGAACGAAAAATATCATCGAATGTTCACGAACGAGATCGAACTGCGTTACAGTCGCTACCATGGGTTACTTTATTCACCGACGGATCGCGTATCGAACGCTCGATGAACGTTGCGTTCGACCAGAGACAAGAAATAATGGAAGATAGTGAGTAGGCCGTGATTAAGATTGCCTGTATCTTCTTTCGCATGAGATAAAATAGGACGGCACTATTATTAATTGAGTATAAATTTGCTAAGTTTACTATGAAAAACATACCACAATCCGTCGATTGTTGGCAGCCGATATTTTGTAACAAAAAAAGGTTCTGTGGCCGGCGGCGTACGGCGCTAGACAATAAGCGTGACTCATAGGGCGTACCATCTGTAAATAGTATCATATACCTAGTTACCCATTTCGCGCAAATGTTTTGTCAATGTTTGACTTTGGTTTTCTTGAATGCAATTATAATTGTTTTATTTTTCTTATTGATTACCCATACAGGTTATGTTTTGCATGCTTTATTTTCTTTCCATAAAAAAAGAGGTATTGAGAAAATACACCTATATAAATTAAATTTTTAAAAATAAATTAATTCCTGAAACAAGTTTGAAGAAACGTTTATAAATAAAATAAGCCGTTAAAACATTTTTTCGAATTGTATTTTTTTACGTAGAGTTGTAGTGTACTCATTAATAAGTTGCTAACGTAATATTGAATTCAGAAATTGGCATGAAATACGCTTGGATTTTTCATCCGTGGCACTAAAATGTGTGTTCGATCGTCCTTTCACCCAAGATATGACTAGTGAAAAGAAATTCGAATAACGTTATCGAAGTGATCACGTTGAACTGTCAAAATGTACACTCATGGTACCGTTTTTCATACAACCGTATCGCGTCGTCGTTCGATAACGTTCGTGATGCTCGACAACGAGCGTGAATATGAACTCGTAGTGCCGTTTTTAGTAACAAGATCGTACGCTAGAGGCGCTGCAATTTTCCCCATACAAAAATTTCGTTAACGTTGATCGAAGTGAACATCACCAAAACTCATGGTAGGGCTACTGGACAGAACCAGCTGGAACGGCTCAGAGCATCGATGCAGCCCGAACGCCGAAATGTAAAAAGTACAGAGATGAACGTCAGATTGATATCACACAAACTAAAATCCTTCTAATCTCATTAGGCAAATGCGCAAAACCAAGCAATTTCAATATAAAATGATTCATTAAAAACTCACCTATAATTTCCAATTCCAACTCCAAATTACGTCATGGTCTGAGTTGTCGTCAATGTGCCGGTAGGTTCTCTCGTCACTCTGAGCTCAACAATATTATTAAAAGAGCCTTAAGCTCGAGCAACATTACCCCTATATTCTAACCAATGGGGCTTAACAGACATGACGGGAAAAGGCCAGTTGGGATGACGCTCATTCCTTGGTCAAAAAGTAAGGCAATGATGTGGGATGCCACATTTGTGGATACGTTGGCTTCCACTCATGTTTCCGCCACTTCTCGGATGGCCGGCGCAGCCGTCGAATCAGCGGCTCCCTCCAAACATATCCGATAACGGATAGCCTTTCTATTCAGCGGGGCAATGCAGCAAGCGTTCTGGACAGTTTTCGGCAAAACTTAAAGTCAAAATGAGAGGATATATTTTATTTCGTTTAATTTTAGTTCAATAGTTTTAGTTCATTTTTTGTATATTACTTTGAAAAAAAAAACGGTGTTGCTCAGTTGTTTTGTCACATGTATTTAAAAAATATATATACCTGTAATTTCCAATCGATACTAAATTCAACTCGAATTATTATCGTAGTTGTAGGCGATTTGGTGACTGACGTTTAAGCGACAATAGATATATCTTGCTCTGTTTTTGCATTCCGCCTCGGCGAAGTGGATCAAAAAGGAATGATTCCAAGTGTTTAAAAACGTTCTAACGGTCAACGAACCCGGCCGAGATAGGACGAGGTAGCGAGTTCTTTGACCCACATACGATTTACACATATGAGGGTTATACGTTCTGTATTTGTGTATATGTGTATGAAGCGAACACGATTTCAAGTCACAGATTAAAATGAAACGCTTTCGCCTGACGTCATCAAGCATCAAATGTTATGTTGTGTCATTGCACTCTGATTAGAATAATAAGAATAGTCACTACGGTGACTCTATGGTGTCATTTCATGAGTACGAAAGTTTTGTGACTCACGGCAAGTCACCGGTCACTCACAGGTGAGAATCTCAAGAATCCCCCTTGTACGCGGAACCGACATTCTTCATCCATTTGGATAAATAACGTCGGTTTTGAAACGCTATTTCTTGCTCCTTCTTTGACCTAATGGCACGGAGAAATCTGCTCAAACACAGCCTTTGTATCACACCATTAGTATAAATTCTCTTTGGTGGCTAGTGTCAAAAATGTTATATTTCTGTGCTAGTGCCTGCCGTGCGAGTCTGTGGCCGTGCGTGTCGTAGAATTCGCTATATTTCTATGTGGCTTTTTGTGATTTCAATATATTATCGCTGCTTATCCCATAATCTTTTTGTTTCTTGACATTGTATGAGTTTGCAATCGTGGCCGCGGCGACAAGCTGTGGTTCAGTGTGGTAAAAGGCGCGATGTCGGCAAGCGTTCGGCTATACTATAGCAGCTCTAGACGAAAGTGAACTCGCTGGACGACGGCACTAGGATGGCGGCTACTGAGAGACGCGCCGTTGAGGGCAGCCTGCCTCCATGTTATATCCCCGGCCGCCTAGAGGAGCGACGGGCGCGCGCGCGGGCGCTGCGGTGGGTATATGACTGTCTAACTGTAGGCCTCCACCTTCCTTTCCTCACAACAGTTCGTCATGTGTACCTGTTTATGTTTATAGGCAACCCACGACCTACATAAGTGTTCCTTAAAAATAATAACCTGACACACCAAACTTATCAGGTTATTATTCTGAATTTACATCACAAACTTTTGTCAACACATCTGTGAACAGTGTTCTTATGGTACTACGATAAAGTACCACGCCTAGGATTCTAATCTGAAATATTTGGGTACCTGGCGATGTCACGCATCTTAAACAAAAGTTTGGAGGAGCTCTAGCAGCCGCAAGAATAATAATAAAAAGGATGGTCAATATTTGACATCTGATCCTCATCATAACATTGTCTCCCTTACATGAAGTGTCACAGATTATTATTTTTAGAAAACATTATTTAAAAAAGTTTCATAAAGAACTGTGTTTAACCCTTACAGTACAACCACCATTAGTTGGTAAGATGGTTGAAGTGGCAATAAAAATGTCCATGTTTCCCGACCCAGTTCAATGTAGCTAGGCCTATAAAGGGAAGGTCCTGGCATCTTAATTCCTTTGGAAATGCGGCAGGTGTTGTATTAGTCATCCATGTCCAGGTGCATATAACAAACCTGTGACCTATCAATGTGCCAATCTCTCAGGCTGGAGCGGCAGCGTAAGCCAGACAAGCCAGAGGACTTTGTGTGCTACTCGGACTCGGAGAGTGAGGAGGATACTCCGGCGCAGCAGCACGTCACTCTCAAGACCTCCTACAACTTTGTGGACTATGTGCGCTCCCGCGAGATACAGTCGCAAGAGGTGGGTATCTACTGCACAGTTTACATGCATACCTATGTATTTTATAATATATGCATGCAACACCGCACAGACAAAATAATAAATAATTCTCAAAGTCTTGCCCAAAAGTGGGTGTGCTAAGTTTAAAATATGGATTATCTTTGGATTAAATTCTGGAGATAACCCAACTTTTCAATTTTTACCACCAACTCTGAATATGACTCGGGTTCGGTGCCCAAAGAGGGCCAAGGAGCAATATTACTAAGCCTCCGTTGTCCATCCATCTGTCTGTTCGTCCGTCTGCCTTCTGTCCGTCAGTGGGCTGTATGTCATGAATGTATAGCACGTCAGCTTTTTCTGAATATGAATATATGAAGTACCAACAGGGTCTTTGTTTCAATTCTACAAAATATTGTTTCCAATATTATGGATTCTCTAACAATATTTTCCATGTTCATGTCTCTGTCTTTTTCTTACACAAAGAATTTGGATACAAAACATTTTTTTTATGCTGCAGCTGTTTGTCTTTTTTTTATAAAAAATGTTTAAAATAATCTTTAATGGACATTGTTACTAAATCTAACGGACAAATCACACCAATTATGGCTATGATTGTACAGAAGCGTCACATGGACGGAGCGTATGCGACACGGCACATCCTCACGCACGACATGTTCAAGGAGACACCGGTGGGGCTCGGCAACATGAACAAGGTGTTCTGCTCGCAGTGGCTCTCCGATCGGCAGGTTGTCTTCGGCACCAAGTGCAATAAGGTATCTCTTTTTTGATCTAAAATATGATTTAATTTGAGTTTCAGCGACATCTACATTTGAAGCATTGTAATCAGATTTTTAAAATAATCTGAAAAAGTTTTTCGTCATGGCATTCCTCAGAAGCAGGATTGTGTCGATTCTATTACTGCCTATGGATGATAATTAAATAATAAACAACAATTATGTTGATCTTTACATTAAAACATTTTGGTAGCCTTTGGACCTTTCTTTTATTATATCACGGCTAACTGGCCCGAAAATACTGTCGATACCATCTGTCAAACGCATACAATATTTTTGTCAGCCGATATCGCCTTCTTCATAGTGCTTGCGATAGCGTTCGTAGTAGGGCACCCAGATGGAAAAAAATACATGGGTTCGGAAAGATGAAGATGCTTTCCCAATTAAAATGCACATTTTTACCTCAGATTAGAGTAAAACAAGTGCACACCCAGGGTATTGATCCCATGGTGTTAATTCCAACAGACCATAAGTGTAACCCTTGTGGTCTGTTGTAGCTGATGGTGTACGACGTGAAGACCCGTTCGCTGGACGCGATCCCGACGCTGCGCGCGCGTGCGCCGTACGGCGGCGCCGAGCAGCAGACGGGCATCCATGCGCTGCAGCTCAACCCGGGCCGCACGCTGCTCGCCACCGGCGCGCGCAACTCGTGCGAGCTCGCCGTGTACGCGCTCCCCACGCTCGACCCCGTCTGCGTCGGCGAAGCGCACAAGGACTGGGTAACTGGAGCCTTCGCTCTCCACACTCTCGTAGTTGATGGTGCACGACATGGAGAGCCATTCGCCCGCTGAGCAGCCAACGAGCTGCAGCTCTACGTGGGCCGCACGCTGCTCATCAAGTACGTGGGCCTGTACGAACTGTAAACAATTACAGTGCTGACGATTAATAAAAGCGTCATGATTCAAATTGCACTCTCAAAGCTGTCAGCATCACAAACGTTTTGGACCGTTTGTGTGTTCGCTTGCGTAAACAAAACAACATACATGGAACACATGTCATTATCTGTAGTAATTCACCTAAAATTTCATCTATTCCTCTAAGCTGAACATGAATTTTCACCCGAGAGATATTCAACGGTTTGAGAGAATCATGTTGTTTGCCAAAAGCGACATGCTTTTATGCATTAGTGTCCCAAACATTTCGTTCTGCAACCATTATCCGGAAACGAGTGGCGATCTTCTGGAACGGTCGAAAAGATTTAGAACCAGACTGCAGATATTACTATGGAGGTTGGGGCTGGAAAATTATTTAGATTTTGGTCTCAGCTACATCATCCATTGAGCCGTGACTGCGGTCAGGATAGTTAAAATGTTTTGTTAAAATATATTTACGCCCGGTTCCACCACCTCCAGCTACAAAAATCCCAAAGTTATCTTTCGGCTACATCATACAAATATGCAATGTAGCCGAAAGTTAACTATCGGATTTCAGGTAACTGGAGGTGGTGGAAACAGGGGTAAATCATTTACATTTTAATAATGTTGTAAACATTTTATTGTAATGTTTATTGCCAATGTAATGATGGTCTAGTCTGAAATAAATAATTTATTATTCTTGCCAACTGAGTAGTAGAATCTTGGAACAGTCTTCCCACTGAAGTTGTAAACGCTGTCTCCGTAAATAATCATATAAAACATAAAAAAATATAAATAAATAAATAAGTGATGTGATATAGGCGCATCACCTTAAAGCTGCTAGCCTATCAATAATAATAATAATAATTATTATTATTATTAAATTTTATATACACTAGCAGCTACAAGCTGATGCGTGTATTTTAATTATTGAGTGCACTGTATTAATATTTTTGCAAGTAAAGTTTTTTTTGTAAGTTTAGTTTTTATTTATTGCTTCTCGTTTTTGATATTTGTCCAATTTGTTTTTAAAACTGTTCACTGAGTTAGCACTTATCACTTCTTCTGGCAATTTATTCCAAGTGTCAACAACTCTGTTAGATAGGAAGTGCTTTCTCGGGTTTGAAGTAGTATTATTGCGGTTAAGTTTCAAGGAGTGTCCTCGAAGTCTCTCATTGGTATTTTTTGTATACATTGATTTAAGACTCGGTACATCGTAGTGTTCAGTCAGGATTTTGTAGGTCTCAATTAGGTCTCCTCGCTGCCTTCTTTTTTCCAATGTAGTAAGACCAAGAGTGTCAAGGCGATCTTCATATGATTTGTGCCTGAGGAACAACACCATTTTTGTTGCGCGTCTCTGAACCTTTTCCAATATATCTATATCCTTTTTGAAGTAGGGGCTCCATACTTGATATGCATACTCCAGGAGGGGACGTACATATGACTTGTAGAGCTTAAGAAACAGGTCAATGTTTATGCAGGAAAAGGATTTCCGAATCATATAAAGCAGTGAATTTGCTCTCTTAACTACTTCGATTATATGGTTATCCCATTTGAGGTCATTGGACACCGTTACGCCGAGATCGACCTGTGAGGAAACTGCATTCAAGGGGATTCCATCGATGGAGTATTGAAGGTGAGGATTTTTGGGGCCTATGTGCAGCACAGTGCATTTGTCTGCATTTAAGGAGAGCAGCCAGTCTTTGGTCCACTGAACGGTGCGGTCCAGATTGTTCTGGATTACTTGGTGACTTATGATGGGGTCCCCGAAGAATTTGGTGTCATCAGCAAATAGTGTAAAGGAGAGTTCCATTACAGCTTTTAGGTCTGTAAGAAATAAGCTAAATGCGACGGGGCCGATCACCGAACCCTGCGGTACACCGCTCAAGACATTGTATGCCTCCGATTGTTGCTCGCCTACTCGTACACGGAATTTCCTGTTAGATAGAAAGTCCTCAATCCACGAAAGAAGTTTCCCTCGTAATCCAAAGTGTTCCAATTTATAAATTAAACGTTTTATTGGGACACGGTCAAATGCCTTCTCATAGTCCAAATAGATTACGTCGATCATTCCACTCACTGGTCCATTTGTCTACACAAGTAAGGAGGTTACTCACGGTCGAACGTCTGGGTACAAAGCCATGTTGCTCCTCGATTATGACATTTTCATAATAATAATATGTGTTAATAAAAAACTGTCACCCGCGCAGTTGCTGGATATGTGTTGGCTGGACGACCAGTTCCTCGTGACCGGCTCCCGCGACACCAAGATGGCGCTATGGAAGGTGGACCCAGACGAGATGGAGACGCGGCGCGTGGGCGACGTGGCCGCCGCGCCCCAGCACGACTTCATCGCGCCCGTCACCATTAAGGAGTGCCGCTCCGGTAAGTGTATATTTATTTTATTTTGGACAGGCCGCCTAGACTTCTTAAACCATTTATTTTGGTTAAGAGTGTCCAGACGGAATATGTATTAATTACATTGCAATAATGGGTCTGTCGCATGAGATATAAAATCATATTTATCCACGAAATTACAACTTGAAAAGTGTGAAAAAAAAATTGTCCATATCTTTAATATTTATTTTGATGAATACTTATTTTGATTTGATGATCAATTAATATTTGAAGAGTGAATCGCGCTGTCACGATTCCCTATCCACTCGCCTCCACAACTATACATTGGCCAGGCCTTCACCTGACCGTCCAAGAGGTGCTTGATGACGCCCATGGGCTTTGAAAACCATGCCCGTTAGCCAGCTGCCTCTTCACATTATGTTTGAAGGACTCCAGGGGCCTTACCGTGGAAAAGTAACATGCCAGATTCACTAGACCAAATAACATGTCATTCGACCGTTAGCATGGTCCTAAATGCAACTAACGTCAGATTTAATAATTCATTTGCCTGTTCGCCCGGAGAGTTACTTTACCATGGTTACCCCCCAGGTTTTACTTTGGGGGAAACACCACGGCAAGAAGTTTATTCTATAGTTTACTGACCCTACAGATAAAGAATCTACTAGATTGGTTGTTTCTTATGGGAATATTTTATCAACATATTTTTAATCGAAGTGTATAAAATGCTTACTGAGAAGTACAACTATGAAGCAATGACGGAAATGTTCACTCTTAATCATAACACTCACCTGCGTGGCCACACTCTAAAACTGAATAAAACAGAACACAAAACCAACACACGGAAGCACTTCATAAGCAACAGAGTGGTTGACGATTGGAACCAAATTCCAGAGGATATTATCAGTGCAAACAACACTAATCAATTTAAGAATCGTTTGGACGCTTATCTAAATAAATACATTTTTAAAATAAGTAACTGAAACCGATTAAGTGAAAAAAAATATATGTTAATATATCAATGACTCCAACTCGATTTAGACACATCAGCCTAGGCTGCCTGTCCAAAATAAATATTTACAGAATTGCCTGTTGAGCGACAGTAGATAGGGGATGAAGGGATTGTTGTGTCATGCAGCTTCGAAGATTCATTTTCAATGGTAAAGACGATGAAATACATAACTTCTACATCTCTTCGGAGTTGCCTTCACATAAGGTTTGAGTATAAAATTCCATCAATGCATGGATATTATATATGATCTGATGAAACTCAATCATAATAGCTTCAATTCCAACCCGAGGAAACACTTTCTGTCTAACCGTGTTGTGGAAGACTGGAACAAGCTGCCGGAGGAAGTCATAAGTGCTAGCTCAGTGAACAGTTTCAAAACCAATTTGGACAATCATGTCAAAATATTTCAAAAACTATTCATATTATGAACAAATATATAAAAAAAAATAACATAAAAACAATGTCACTCAATCAGTGAAGTTTACGCATCAGTTTGCAGCTGCTAGTGTATATAATAATAATTATCTTAGCCGGCTATGATAACACGTAATGTTTCGCCGGCAGGCCAGAAAGTGCGTGCACTGACGTTCAACGAAAGTTGGCGCGAGATCGCGGCCCTCACGCTCAACGGCTACATCCACGTGTTCGCCGCCGACACCTTCAAGCAGAAGATCTCGCGCAAGCTGCCCTCGTGCCAGGACCTCGTCTGTCTCGCCACGCAGGTATCCGGCCATGACGGCCTTTAACCCTTCCAAATACATAGGCATGCTTACAATCAAGAGGATTCTGTGCTGTCAACTTTGCACTGAGTTGTTTTGTCATAGATTTCTCAGTTCATATCAGCTGAATTGGTCCACGGCTTTATCAAGCATACAGTCTTTTGATTATGAGCAGATATGATTATGATTTTCCGGCAGAGTAGAACTGGGTCTGGGAAAATCTATCGAAAGTTTTATCATTGTAGCGAGCCAGCAGTTCACTGAACTCACCACTCCTGATGTTTTTTCTATTTTTATAGTTTTAGATTCAGATTATTTTTTTTATTTGGTTGGATTCAATTGCACCTAGTATGTTATGACCTGAATCAGAAAAAAAACAAATGCGAATCTGAGCTTGCCGTGCGGAATTTTCGTAAAAAATTGTGATTTTGATCGTGCATCGACAATACTTCAAGTTTTTACTGTCCATTGTGATAAGTGCGTCGACACACATCGGGAATTGTATTGGTTAGTCCCAGCGGTGACATGATATGACCTCGAAAGAGCCTCCTGACTTGGACGACCCCGGAGGCCATCATTTGCCTCTGGGGTTTGTTCTTGCCAAATCAAAACTCCACTCTCGGAGCAGTAATTCATTAAGCGATGAATTTAACACGCCTCCTGATCCGTCATGTTTCATAGAAGTCAGCAACAAATTTCAACTGTTGTCTGAAAATGATGAACCACATTGTTCTGGGAAAAGAAAAAGAAAATCGAGACGCTTACAACCGAAAACAAAACACAATCCTATTGACTTGCATTCATCCAAATCCTCGATAGTTTCTTCCGAGATTGATAACCCTCCATCCAAGATTCCAACTCCTGGTCCTCCTCCACATCCTGCGACTGAAAATAAAGATAATAATGACTTAACAAGACTATACAATATATATGATAAGGGTCCCTTTATTGTTCATGCACAAAAAATTGAGTCAAATCCAACGTCTGGCACTACTCTAAATCCAATCACTTTTGGATTACTATTGCGTCAGAATAATATTACTCATATAAAACGAGATGGAATAAAAAATATCGGTCGTAATAGAGTATCCATTGAGTTTGACACTTATGACGGGGCAAATCATTTCCTAGCTGAAAAATGTTTGTCAGAGAAAATGTTCAAAGCATTTATACCTACCTTTAATATTACTAAACTCGGCCTTGTAAAAGGTATCCCTCGTGATTGGTCAGTCGAAGAAATTTTGAAAGAAGTTCGCGTGCCTGATGGCTGTGGACCTGCCATTAAAGCCAGGCGCTTAAATTATAAAGTAAAACAAGAAGGCCCTCCGACTTGGAGGCCATCCGAGTCCGTCGTTTTAACTTTTGATGGTCAAAAACTTCCCAAGAGAGTATATGTTGTGAATACAAGCCTACCAGTTGATGTTTACGTCTATCCAACCATCCAATGTTTTAAATGTTGTCGTTTTGGGCACACCCAAACTCAATGTCGCTCCAAACCGAGGTGCTTCAAATGTGGTCAAGAACACCTTGGATCTACTTGCAATGTCGAAGATTCGTCAATTTCCTGCATATCTTGTCATGGCAATCACTCTGCCATCAACAAAAATTGTCCAGAGTTTATGAGACAAACATTAATAAAAAGCAACATGGCTGAAAAATCTATATCGTACGTTGAGGCTGCACGAGAAGTACCGACAGCTCGACGGTCGTATGCTAATGCGGTCTCAGCTCCATTGTCAAATATTCAACCTATAACTAAATCGTTTAAAAAAACTATTTTTTTGAAACCTAAACCGAGACCCTCACTTTCACCGGGATATAATGTTTCGGCCCACAATGCAATCATCAACGAATATACCCCCCCCTCTTCTAATGGTTGTGCCTTCCTCGATGAAGTCAATAGTCCTGCGACTGTTGACCAAATCAGCCAGTTGATTTCAATATTCATTAATTTGTTGTCTCCTAAATCTTCTGTACCGTCCAACGTTGCCAAAAAAATTTCAGACATTTCACATATAATTCAAAATATGCTTAGTAATGAAGACTCTGTAGGTGAACTTCAGAGTATTCAAAAGTAGCCAATTCTAATTTGTGGTTTATTATTATTATTATTTATTTTTATATTTATATATACATATATTTTATTATTATTATTTTTTTACTTTAAAATTTTTCATTTCTGAATATAAAAATGGATTCCAAAATTTTACAATGGAATAGTAGAAGCATGTATCGTAAAAAATCTGAAATTTCTTATTTACTTAATAAATACAATCCAATAGTGTTTGCTATTTCTGAAACATGGTTAAAAGCAGATCAAAGATTTAGAGTATCTAAATATATTACTCTCAGACATGACAGACCTGACGGATGGGGTGGTGTCGCCCTACTTATAAATAATTCATACCCTTTCTCCTCCATTACCTTGCCCCCTTTTGGTGATAGTATGAATGCTGTTGCTGCCTGGGTGCAGGGTATAACTTTTCTATCCTTATACATTCCTAAACCATCTCCATCCATAGTTCATGAACTTAAAGCTCTCATATCGTCTCTTTCCAAGCCATTCATTATATTAGGTGACTTTAACTGCAAACATGTAGTATGGGGATCTTCAATCAATGATAGCTTTGGCAATAAACTTATAGATATCATGGATGATCTTAATGTATGCCTATTGAATGATGGATCACCTACTCGTCGAGTCTCGCCTTATCAAAATGTTAGTGCCATAGACCTTACATTATGCTCCCCTGACATTGCTCAAATATCTTCATGGACGCCGTTATCCTCCACTCATGGTAGTGATCATTTTCCATTGCTTATTACCATTTTTGCCCATCATCAAGTACCACCTAAACGACAACCTTTACAAAAATATAAAGTTTGCAATGCCGATTGGTATACTTTCAAATCAATAGTAGACAAAAATGTCATGAACCTTGCTAAACCCTCCATAGAAAATCTCCAAATAACATATGCTAAATTTGTCGAGTCATTAATGGATGCAGCTGATAAATGCATCCCCTTAAAGAATTCTGCTTTAAACAAAAGGCCGTCTCCTCCTTGGTGGAATTCCGAATGCACAGGAGCTATAAAAAATAGGAAAAATGCGGAAAAAATATATACTGAAAATATGTCTGAAAAAAATTTTCTAGATCTTCGTAAGATTCAAGCTCAAACATCTCGAACATTGAATGAAAAAAAAAAAGAAGGATGGCTCAATTTTTGCTCTTCTATTTCTCCCCAAACACCTCCCTCGATTGTATGGAAAAATATTAAACGTTTTCGATCCGTTTTCAAAGACGTTCCTCCCTCAAAACCTATGTCTGATGTTTGGATTGAGGAATTTCTTAATAAATTGGCTCCACCTACAATTCCCATGTTAACAGAAACTCCATTTCGATATGATTCATCATCATTTAATGATCGTATGGATACTCCATATACTATACAGGAATTAAAACTCGTTCTAAGTCATGTTTCTGATTCCACTCCTGGAGTTGATGGTGTACCATATTCTTTCCTAAAATATTTAAATAATTATTCTTTGGAATATTTTCTAGAACTGGTTAATCTCGCCATAGACTCTGGGGAAATTCCAAAATCCTGGAAAATTCAAATTATTGTTCCCATTTTAAAACCAAATAAAGACCCTAATTCTGGAACTTCATACCGTCCCATAGCCTTATCGTCAGTTTTATCCAAAATAACTGAACATCTAATAAAGAATAGACTAGAGTGGTTTGTAGAAAATAAAGAATTATTGTCTAACACTCAGTTTGGATTCAGAAAAGGAAAAAGTACAATAGACAACCTTAGTATTTTCACAACAGATATTCGCCTCGCATTCAGCCGTGACGAGTCTGTCGTAGCAGCATTTTTAGACATTTCTGCTGCCTATGACAATGTTCAGCTACCAACTCTTAGACAAAAATTACATAATCTAAATATCCCTGAAAAAATTGTGCTTTTTATAAACAATTTACTTGTCCAAAGAACTATTGAGCTAAGAACTGACTATGGACAATCATTGACACGGACTGTCTGGAAAGGTCTTCCGCAGGGCTCTGTTCTTAGTCCAATCCTATACAATCTTTATACTCATGACATTGATCGAAGTGTTAACCCTTTTTGTAGAGTTTTGCAATATGCTGACGACCTTCTTATTTACATTGCCAGTAAGTCTTTCACTAATGCAGCCCAATCAATAAACACTTCAATAGAATCACTAAATAATTGGCTTTCAGTCCATGGATTAGAATTATCTGCAGCAAAAAGTAAAATTGTCACTTTCACCAGGAGACGGGCAATTCCAAACTTCATCATCAATAGTCATGGTTCCCAAATTCCACATGAAAATAAGATAAAATTTTTAGGTGTAATATTAGATGCAAAAATGACAGGTGTACCCCACATGAAGTTAATTTCTGAAAAATGTGAAAAAAATATTAATATAATCAGATCCCTCGCTGGCGTATGGTGGGGAGCTCACCCATATTCCCTGAAACTCATTTACAATGCTCTTATTCGAAGCCATCTTGATTATGGTACTTTTCTGTTTGAACCTGCTAATTGCAAAGCCTTGAATAACCTTAACTTGATTCAGTCTAAATGTCTCAGAATCATTACAGGTGCGATGAAGTCGTCCCCAATTAATACTTTGCAAGTTGAGTGTGTAGATCCCCCTTTACATCTACGAAGACAATATCTCTCTGACAGATATCTATGCAGAGCAATTCAGTTTTCTAAACATCCCATAATTCCCAAGTTACAACTGCTATCGACATACACGCTGAACAAAAAATTCTGGGAGAACAAAGTCTCTCCCAGATTAGTTAAAAGTTACCGCAAATTTCGTAACCTAAAAGCTCCTACATATAGATCTGAAACTCTTCCCTTATTTGAAACACCATATGAAGCTTTGGTTCATTCTCCTACAGTTCTTACTCACATCGGTATTGACAAAGAAACTCCTGCTGCTAATGCAAAATTTAACGCTTGGATTCAAGAAAAATACCCAAATTGGCATATTATATACACTGATGCTTCAAAACTATCCTTGGATGGTAGTGTAGGCTCAGCTTTCTTTTATCAAAATCTCAATTTGGTTTGTAAGATGAAAAGTCCAACAGAAGCTTCAGTTTACACAGGGGAGGTGTTTGCAATTCTTGTAGCATTACAATTCATTGAACGCAATACATTCTTGAAAAATATCCTTATACTGTCTGACTCGAAGAGCACTCTGCAATCAATTCTTCAAAACCCTTTCAAAAGCCGAATTCATAATCCTTTAATTATGCAAATTAGACATTTATTATATGATTTTTTTATAAATCATATTGACATAGTAATAGCTTGGATACCAGGACACCATGATATAGCTGGAAATGTCATTGCGGATGAATGTGCAAAAGACGCTGTAATAAGAGGAGATAAAACTGTTTATAAAAACTATTGTTATGACCTTGCATGTCTACCTAAAGTACAGCTTACTCACACATGGCAAAGATCATGGAAAAGATCTAGCGAACACAAAGGCAGGTATTACTCAAAAATTCAACCAGATATTCCAGCCAAACCATGGTTCTTCAAAGTAAATTTAAATAAAGTAGAGACATCAATCATATGTAGATTAAGAATTGGCCACATATGCTCTCCAGTTCATCTTACTAAACTTCGAATAAAAGATTCATCATTATGTGAATGTGGTCTAGATGAGGGCACTGCTGATCATATACTTCTTGCATGTCCTCTACATGACAAATCCACTCCGATTTATAGTAATTTATCAAAACTAAAAATACCTTTGCCCACTAATGTTCAAACTCTCCTTGCTACCTTTAACATCTCTCTGTTAAGAATAATAGCTTCATTTATTAAAGCGAATAAAATTAAACTATGAAAGAATAAAAAGAAATAAGTATATGTAAATATATTGGCACAAATATCTATCATTTCACTAACGAAGCATTTCAATGAAATTTAAGCTTACCTTTAACTGAGACTAAATATGCATGAAAAAACGACAATGAGCATATGTCAAAACTTGACACTGGCAGAATGAACCTCAGATGAGACCAGTTGCCACAGAGTGGGTTTGATCCTCTCTATAAAGAAGAAGAAGAAGATGTTATGACCTTGCGCGGCTTAATAAATTCTAGTTGGCTATGCATGATTCCCGCAGTGAATTTTTCAAGTGTGCCTTCATGGCCAAATGCGAAACTATAAGAAATATCGTAAATGTATGCATATTTGAAAATATGAATCACTTTATTAAAAATCAACACTTTCCTGGAGTTTAATGTATAGCATTACTTTACAGAATTAATATAATATACAATAATAATAAAGCGAAAAAAAATATATATAACTAGCAGCCCGGCCCGGCTTTGCACGGGCATAATGTCATTTAAAAACATATTATTTTGACACAATGATACACAAATAAACCATTTTTACGTAGAGTTCCTACATTGAGATATTTGAAATAAAAAAAACTTAGATATTATTATTACATGATTATTAGATATTAGAGAAATAATAAATTCAAAGTGCTATAGGGAGAACCGCGGCCTCCGAGGCACGCTCCCGCCGCCCCGGCCGGCCGGTACCGCCGCAAACACTATCCCGCAATTTTTAAATCTATAATATCTTCGAAAATATTAATTTAAATCATATGCTGTAAAGGGCCGTATAGATCGATATTAAATCAACAATGTATTTAAGGTATTCAATTGGATAAGGATTAATGCTGTATTGGTTAAAATCGCTTCGAAAATTAGCCATTATTTGTCGTAAAAAGTAAATGAGAAAAAAATGCTATTGTGGGATATCCATAAGAGATAGATATATACCATCGCGGAGTTTTCTGTAGACCTTTTCAATGTATACAATACTTTGCACATTATTTTGATAAATCTCGTAGGGTTCAGCCTGCGTTTGCAATGTAAGCGGAAAAAAAATATTTTTTTACGACATCACATTGGAAACCTCAAATATAACAGTATTTCTCCAATATTTAATGGATGTTATTATAAATATAAACCTTCCTCTTGAATCACTCTATCTATTAAAAAAAACCGCATCAAAATCCGTTGCGTAGTTTTAAAGATTTAAGCGAACATGGGGATATAGGGACAGAGAAAGCGACTTTGTTTTATACTATGTAGTGATAAAGCGTGCGGTATTTTTCTCAAATCAACGAGTTTGATTCCACATTTTTATTTTAAATGGAATGATTCATTTTTCATTATTATCAAACAGGCCGCAACACTCCTTGGAGTGTTTTTTTGCTATTTCTTATAATTTGTGAAGGCACACTTGAAAAATTCACTTTGACTTCAAGTGACTTAATAATTTTCCAGATTATTGTCAATCTTCTCCATTTCTTATATCTTTAGTGATGCACGATTTCACTGGACACAGGTTTGGTGAGGCCTAACCGTTCTTATTAGAAAAATATGCAATTTTCAGTGTTCTGGGACTTTTTTATATCTTTATTCAGATGTAATAGTCTGACTGTCAAGAGTTTGACGATATTCCTTTAACATATTCACGAAACGCAAACTTAAATTCGACAGGAAAGCGGTCTGTACGCGATTGGCTGCAAGTCGTACACTCTGCTGCTGGATTGTCGCACGCTTCAGTCGGTGAAGAAGATCACGTCGCGCTACAACGGATGTGGCATACGCTCGGCCAGTTTCCAGGGCGACATGCTCACTATCGGCACGGGCCTAGGTGCGTTATCCTATCAATTCCCTATACTACGATACGGGCGATAACTGTTCACACACCAAAGGCTTGGAATGTAAATACATACAGAGCTAACTGACGTTTCATACAAAATGTACTGAAATTATTTTTTTACTCAAAAACATTTCTAAGTCGCTGTGTAGCTTCAAAATAATGATCTGAAGTTATGCTTTAAATTTTACTTTGAAATATTGAGGAAAAGTTAAGAAATTCGATCGACAAAGAATCAATGGGTCACACTTATTTACCCTCAAAAAAGGTTTTGTTTGGGTTTTTTGCTCCCGTTTACTAAATCTTTAAATGCACATGCTTTAAGGATGTTCCGACCCATACAATGTTTTTTTTTACACAGAACGCAAAAAGTATTGCACCTTAAGGCATGAATTCGTCAAAAATATTAAATATAGCCATAGTAGTTGCAGCGAAAACATATTCACAATTTCAGGTTTAATGGTTTCGTTGTAATTGCCGATTAGAAGTTTTACACCGTTAGATGGCGCTGTTAAATAAAAATCGTATTTAAATAAATTGTAACAAAACCAATAATCCTGAAATTGTGAAATTGTTTTCGCTGCAAGTAATATGACTATATTAAACTTTTTTATTTATTTATTTATGTATAAGTTTTAGACAGGCAGCATATGCTGATGCGTCTAAATCCAGTGTTTAACTTGATAAATTTAGTTGCTAAGTGGTTTTTAATAAAAAAAAAAATGTTTTTTTTTTGTTATTTTTCTTTACATTCGATTTTGTTTGACATGGTTATCCAGTCTATTTTTGAATTGGTTGGTGTTCGTAGCGTTAATCACATCTTCTGGGATTTTTATTTATTTAAAAGTTTTAGACAATTCTTTTATTTTTATTTCGTTTTATTATTAATTCGTGGCTTAAAGTGCAATACTTTTTGCGTTATGTGTGCAAACAACTTTACATATATGGGTCGGAACAGCCTTAAGGACAACTAGAGAAATCATAAAGATTTCACATTCCATGAGCGCGACTCCTATGTATTGATAACCATTTCAGAAGTTGTCTCATCGGGCAGATGTGTTTAACCTAACTCGCGGTAGTGGTACTTAAATTGACGTCCCACTCCCACTCTTTGTTCGTCTTGTAAGCACAGCGCGCTATGCTAAGTCTATGGTTTACTGGACAACTTTTAGGTGTAGCGAACCGTTAGGTCTGGGAAGCTGGTTTAATTCGCAGTCTGCGTGCAAAATTGTGCCTTGGCTAATGGACGAAGAAATAATTTCTCCAAATTTTCAAATCTCAGTTCCCTAAGAGTCCAATAGTTGCATCGCCCAAACCCAAAATGCATAATCGTACTTGATTGTGCTTTAAACCTTTTTTTTTTAATGTCTTACATGAAAATTCTCCATTGCAGGAATGCTGATGTTCTATGATCTCAGAGCTAATAAATACCTAGAAAGCAATATACATTCATCCAAAACGGTCACTTTGAAGGCATCAAAGGGTTATGTAGTAAGTATTCTCTGTTTGTACTTATTGTTATTCTGTCTGTATCGATACGAAAATATATCTTTCTCTAAATATTGATTTATGATTAAAAAAAACCGGTTGCAAGAATTGCAAAAAAAGAAATACTCTTATGGGTTCGCTTTAGTGTCTTGGGAACAAATCTTCCTATTTAGATGATGCAAAAAAATCGATTATTTGATCGGTAAGATATCTGAAAAACCAATACAGTTGGACAAAAAACAATTTTAATGGTTTTAAGTGGTGTATAGATTCATGGAACAATTACAAAAATATTTAGGGCAGAGACAATATTTTTAGAAAAATTTTTGCAAATTTATTCAATAACAATTAAATCTAGTCGAACAATGCATAGGTTGGTGCGTATTTATGTTGTCCCTGATCAGATCTAAGCGATCGAGAAGGGAATAATGGGTGTTCGCGTACAATGTTGCGTATAAACGTCAAAATTTAATGAAAAAAAAACATGTTATTCTGATGTCAAAGGGAGTTGTGTATTCGATACTGTGTCACGCCTTTTAAGGATAGACAGGCGACCATACCCATCCTGTGCAACTCAACTGTTTGTTTGATTTATCTTATATAGCCTAAGAGATGTAGTCTCGATTGTTTGTAAGCAATTGCAGTAGTGTTCTCGAGTGGGTGGACTAACTTTAATATGGGGATTATAAATACCTTAACTGCCTTACTATTAAACATTCATACTATGACTATAATTCTGTAATGTTTTGCTGTCCGGTACTTCTGGCTAGAAATACCGGAGTGGTATAAAAAAAATATTTATTAGTATGTAAGGCAGTCAGTGCGACACACATTTGACTTTTAAAATTATGGAATATAAAAATATGCGTAAACAGTTTCCAGACGAGGAGGCAGACCAATTCAATCAGGTGAAGTACGTGCCGGCGATCTACACGCACTGCTACGACGCAACGGGCACGCGCATCTTCACCGCCGGGGGTCCGCTGCCCGCTCCCCTCATCGGCAACTACGCCGGATTATGGCAATAACCCGCATTGCGTCTGCAGAATGGATAAGGCAAATAGGACTCGATTGGCAGATGTCCTAACCTGACTCGTAATTATTCACTGGTTGGATTTCCTTGGTCAGGTCTAATCAAAAAGGCAGAGACTGATGATCAACAGCAACAGTTTTCTTCCACGTGTCAACGTACCGTACACATCGCTGCATTTCAATGGGTGAATTTTCTGCACAAACCTTCAATCAGAGGTCAACGGAGTTGGTGGACCAGTGAATGTCATGACAATTTTTTAAACAATGAAACCATAAGGGTTAATTGTGAACATGGTGATTCGTTAATAATAGTCGAATGACAGAAGTAATTTTTAAAGAAAATACTTAATGACTGCATGTCACTACTTATTACGCTGTCTGAATTTTTAAATCTCGCTCAACTTTCATATTTATCGAGCTGAGATGGTGTATCGGACCGATCGATTCGATGGTGTTCAGTGTTTCTGCTCGCCAGTATAACGTGCTTGTTCATTAAAATTTAGGAAATTTTTGATTTACGAAGATATGTGATGTGATCAGTTGCAATATAGATAAACTCATTTAAAAATATTTGCGTGATGAAGTCTGAAAAATTATATTTATGTAGAATCAATATTTATGTAAACCATGGATGTGAAGAAATTACAGGAGAACGAATGCAACTAAAAAAGTGTCGACACCACAATTGTGCCACGGGAGGCGTGACAGCCGGATTCGGCTCTCGGTAATACATCATTACGAATGAAGAATGATGTAACAACCATCTGGTCTTATGAAAAATAGTTCTTATCGTAATCATTTTACTTACCAGTTTGGTAAACTTAAAATTGGATTTTTCTCCCTTATCATCACTACGTTACAAATGTATACGGCGATATAATGTTGTAAGTCGCGTGGCATCATTTTTTTACATGCTTGTATGGAAATTATTTCTCCATACATTCTTCAACTCCATGAGAACGACCCGACTGGCTTAGGTCTGACAGTGCAGTTTCTACGGTTACCAAGAAATCGGCTTGTTATTTTGTTGTATTTTTTTAAATCAGATTACCATTCTGTAACATGTTATGATTTTGTTAATTAAAATTAAAATAAAATGTACGAAGACTAAATGGATTGTACTCAAACATTGGTGCAAGTTCGTAATTGCATAAGTTAGATCAATTTAATTAACTTTTTGGCTGAGTAAATTTAATGCGTTCATTCACTCGTGGCACACTATTTTAGTGTTGATTGGAAGACATCGATCTTATTATTTGTTGAATTTGAATTTCTAGTTTTTTCGAGAAGTTTCTAAAAACTTGAAGTTCAATATTTTCTATGAGCGCAATTAGTTTATTGAAAAGACCAATATGGGTGGGTCCACATGTGTGTAAGTTTTATACAGTAAGAAGTTCTACGGCAACACAATGTTGGTTGATTAGTCATTTGTAATGATCGGGATTCAATACACTTTTTACTACTAATGTTTGTTACAACTTTATCAGTGTTTCAGTAATAATCGCGATCATTCCCAATTACGGTGCACAATTGAATTTACAGGCATTTGGATCGGCTCTGATAAACTAGATAAATTTATTTATAAGTTTGGGTTACAGGTTTTGTCAACTTAAAACTAGTTGCCGTGACCGCTTGCAATAATTTCCTCATGCGCGGATGTCTCGCACCTTGTAAATTTTAAGGTATTCAAATATAAAACCATCGTTACCTCATGCATAGTGGGTAGTGGGTGTGAACCGTGCGGTGTGAGGCATCTGCGCACGGGTGGATTTTTTATGAATATTCATAGGCGAATAAAATATTGGAAACGAGAAACCTCAAAATGAGTATTATTTATAACTGTTTTAAAAAACTGGCCAAGTACAAGTCTGACTCACACAAGAAGGGTTCCGTAACAGCGGAGGCTTAGTAATAGGGTTCCGTTGGCACCCTAAAATAAGGATACTTTTTTATCGATTAAGTTTATTAAAAATACAAAATGTTCATCACATACGTAATTAAATACAAAAAGTAAAGCCAAGATGCATCAGTGTTCATTGAAGATATAAATAAAAACCGATATCAATTTCTCCACGCAAAATAAAGGTATATAATAACGAAAAACTGTATGATCACATTCATTATGTCTTCTCGAATTCAAAAATTCTCGAGCAAAATTATAATGCTTGTAAATGTCATAATTCTGCCTGTACTGGGTTGTTCAACATTTGAGGAAGTACCCAGCCCACGGGTATCGGAGAGCCTTCTTCACTTATAAAGGCGTCCCACCTTCTTCTGGAACAGTAATAACGAACAACAATCAAAACAACATATTGCCTTAGCTTAAGCTACACGTTACACACATACATTGAAGCATTTTTCTCATGCAGAAATCCGGTTACAATGCTATTGAAGCATTGCAGATGTCGGTCCTAGCCATTAAAAATACAAAATATTAATAAGATGTATTTATTGATAAACACATCTAATTTAGACCACATTGATTTTGCCATGGACAATGTTAGCGCAAAAAACTATCATGTCGACAGTGCTTAAGACACAGTCAAGGGCTCGATGTATTTGAGCAAACTATTACCAGGCATATTCTGTAAATAATCACAAAAGTGTACAAGCCCTTCGATCTAAGAATATCTATAACGTATTTTTACCTAACCCGGTTAAACAAATACATCAACATTAACCCTAAGTTCCGAAATGCGTACATTGCAAAGATCGCAGAGAAAGCGAATACTAGTGTTCCAAATTGCTCATAGCTACAATTTCACGATATCAAATCGGAACGAATTTGAGCAGACATGTGTCAGAGACTAACCTAACTACTTCAAAAATGCCTTGTAAGTCTCTAGAGTGGTTATTTCAGGCCTAGAATTATCTAACTAGACTAACAAACGGGGAAAGGCCTTCGTTATTTCAGAATACAAGTGAATACGATCAGAGAACTACAGATAAACACGCATAATGACAGCTCGATGACAGCCATTCGACAGCGTACACGGCGCACATGCTCTCAACCGTGCGCACTTGGTACGATCTGTGTGCGGTCTAGAGTCACGTCCCTTATGTCAACATGACGCTCACGGGAGTGAATATAAGCAATTCGGAAAGGTATAGGTACAGATATTGTGAATTCTCCGCAATATAAGCATTTAGGAACGCAGTATAAGGCAAATTATAGCTTACTATAATGCACTCGCTCTAAGTTGGTATAGGTCCCGCTATCCTAGCTACTAGACCCTCACCCCCATAAAATGCACATAAGTATGAGTATGTTTTACTTATAGCCCGACTTGGCAGAGGAGAGATGTCTCCAAGGTACTAGAACCTCGCCCCCGTATGACGTGCACAAGTAAGAAGCGTAGTTGCTTATAGCCTGATTTGGCAGAGAGGAGATACCTCCAAGGATCTAATTATTTGCCTATTTGAAGATGGGATCTAAATTTAATACTTAGGGCCTTTTTCACCTACTGCTGATTAGCTTAATCGCAATATATTAAGGGCCTTTCTTAGCAGCTTGCAATCAATACGAGTACAAGATAATCAGCACTTTAGTAATAAAGGCCTATAAGTGTCGATTCAGCACTTGGTGAAAACCAGGCTTGATCTGAAAAATTTTGTCCGGTTTTTAAATTTAAATTGCCAATTTGAATTAAGACTGCTTAAGAATCCTCGCAGACTGCTTAAGAATCCTCGCAGACTGCTTAAGAATCCTCGCAGACTTACCTAACATCCACGAACTGCGCAACATTCCCCTTGAAGTCCCTCTGCGGCATCGCATCGGGAGCCCCAAACATGGCCACCTGCCACGCGGCCGGCACCCGCGCAGTATCCTCCGCCTCGGTGGACGTGCATCCCTCCGCTGAGCGGGTTAGCTTTAGGCGCAGCTCGCTTTCCTCCTGATCGTAGCACGCCTGTTTTTCGCGCCACAGAGCTATCAGCTTTTCTGTAAAGCATGGTACACATGTAATGGCAGCATTCTTTTATACTGTTGTGCTATGTTCTAATCGAAAAAGTGCCATTTGCATTGTGTTAACAATACGCCGCTTATTGCTGTTGCCACACTACACACATTTTGGCACCTTATTCCTTATGTTTTTTACAGACAAAAAACCGGCCAAGTGCGAGTCAGACTCGTACACGAAGGGTTCCGTACCATAGTACAAGATTAAACAAAAAAAAATGTTTTAAGGAGGGTTTTTAAAATAAATTTTTTTTACCTATTTGTTTTTATAGCGGCAAAATATATACATACTCTGAGAAAATTTCAGCAGCCTACCTATTACGGTTCATGAGATACAGCCTTGTGACAGACGGACCGACGGACGGACAGCGGGGGTTCCGTTGGCATCCTTTGGGTATGGAACCCTAAAAAGTGTTTTTTTTTTCTCTAAAGTGTCTGGTTACCGAGATATTATTTTTTTAAATGTATGTCTTTGTCTAGTGAATTTACGCAATGTTGTAACCGTGCATAAGGAAGGTCTTGGCATGGAACCTAGACCCAATGTGACGTTTCAGGCTAATGTCATGACAGTAGGTGTGATATTAGCCATCTATGTCCAGTTACATGCAATGTTCCCACATTATTACGGAACATTCGATTATTTTTAAACTAAATTAATGAATTACTTTACATGGTAAGCATAACTTTTTATTTAGAGAACATTTAGAAAAAAGTTTTTAAACTTTTTGTTTATTTCAATCCCAATAATCTATTCACAAATTTTCTGTACTGGCCGTTGCAACAGCCTGTATCGCCTTTACACAGGTGCGAATAGGAGTGTTAGTGCAGGACAAAAAAATATTTCAACGAATTGAGAAGCTCCTCCTTTTTTAGAAGTCGGTTAATAAAGCAAAACGCTCATTAAAGCGTACCGACCAGACGAGTTCTTGTAGGAGCCTCGTAGTGTTGATTGATTTTTTTAAATACCTACATACTTGCATTAATCAATCATCAATTTCCTAGTTAAGCAATAAAATACTTTAAATGAGTAGCTACCAATATTTCTGTTGAAACTGTCAGCATCCGCCTCGGATATTTTCTCGCCGCGTCCCGTTGCAGTGTTTCTCCGTGCTCGCCGCAATTTTATCAGAGCCTGAAGCTTTTCCACACACTTTTTAGCATCGTGCTTCTTTCGATACACATCTCTCAGTATTGAGTCTGCTTCTAATTTTTCTTCTTCTGCCTGAAATTCCATGAAATATTGAAAATATCAAGTACACTGATTAATATAATTTGCTTCACACTTTATCCAACTATATAATTTTACATGTAGAACTACTTTACATGTATACATACCATCACGTCCAGAGGGGTAGGCAGAGATTATAGTGTCCTAAGGTACGATCATAACATGCTTCTTTCGCTTCCTTTGCAGACACTTTTTTTCATTCAAGCTATACAAAATATTTTGTCAATTTGGTCATTGTACATTCTCCTAGGCCAAACGGGCCCGACACTTCCACTCACGCTCTGTAAATCTGTTTTGTCAATTTTTCATCATTCCCTTTTCATTCATTACCTAAACATGTCTAAAGAAGTTAGTCTTTTAAATTAGGTGAATAAAACTATTAAAAAAAACATGATTGCCATTTTTGGCTCCCGAGGGTGGAATATTAGTGTCTAGTGTTCCCAAGCTGACTAATGACAGTGTTATATTAAGCAAAGACATTATTTGTTGTACCATATCAACTCTTACAAGGATATTCCGCTTTCACTTCTCCTAGGTTTTTCTCAGGAAATGTCTACTACTGATACATCTTTCCACATTAAGCGAATCATTGGATTGTTTAAGATGAGCAAGATGAGCAACTCCACAAAGCAAAGATGATAGAGCACCATGCGGTACGTTCAGAGTATACTTTTCCGCATCTTCAAAAACTATCTTTTTATACATGCTCAACAATTAAAGGTGCTTCAAAGTTAAAAAAAAAATCCTCACCCGTTGAATTTTTTCCAAATCATCTTTCATTTTCTGAAGATTCTCATCGATTTTTCTGTTTTTTTCTGCTCGGTCTTTAAGCATTTTTTTCCTTTCTTCAGCTTTCAGCATCTTCAGCTTCTTCAGACGCAATCTCTTGGCGTTTCTTTTCGAAAGACTTTTCTGTAGTTCACTCATGTATGAATCGTCCATATCTAACATAAGCAGGTCTATATCAGATCTTGCAGCCTTAATGATGCCTAACGTTTCTTGCCATTTAGTTTCGCTGATGGAAGAGCAATTCTCAGTCAAATATTGCTCCTTCTTTTTCAGATCTTCAAGAAGAAGCACAAGTTGTTTCATCTTTTTACGAGCCTCTGATATTGATATTGTTCTAGATTTCACCTTTGGTTCAGCTCGATTAGCTAATCTTTCTTCCCACTGGGCGATGTACTCTTCATCAGAAAGCGGTGCTCTGGCACTCATTCTGGTATTTGAAAGTGGAGCAAGCAAATTATGAAAGCCCGTCGGGTTTGGAAACTGGAATGTGTTGTAAGGGGCATTGCCAAACCCCTGGTAACTCTGATTATAAGACATGATTTTTATTAAATATTAGGTAGAATTGAGTAAGATAAGTGTTACATAAGTTAGGATGTTATTTTACTCTTCAACCGGTTGCGCCAGTTGGATTTCAGCGTCTTTTAACACTTGTTGCGCAGCAATGTAGTCTGCGTTCTCTTTCAAGTCAAGTTCCGATTCTAAAATGCCCTTAAGGTCAACGTGAGCCTTCTGCAGTCTGAAAATTTAAGACGACCTTTTATTAAAACTTATAATAATAATGATAATGGTTTTACCAATTATGTATAATTTTTATCCCTGATAAAGAATCACTTTTCATCAAGGTAATACCGAAACATTTCAAAAACTTGTAGAATGGACAGTGCAGTGGGGTGCTTTTTTGAACAACTAATAAGCCCACTGAAGCTTTCAGGATGGATCGCATGAAAGATTGGCATGTAAAAAAAAAATTTTTTTTTTAATGTTTAATTACAAAAATTTGTTACAAAAATTTGAATCAATTGTTTGATTGTTGCCAGGTGGCAAGCATTAAACCAGCTTTGTAATCCAATTTTAGTATTTATACAGCAAAAAATTATTTAGACCCTTCGCAATTTGTAGGTATGGGTATGAACAGATTCCGTTCTCTCAAAACATGCATGTTTTTTTCACAATGATTTGTTTTGGCACAGATTTGTCCCCCCAATCAAATGCAAGTTGTACTAATGTAAGAAAACATGTTAACATTTAATGGCCGTGAAATCAGCACACTGGCCCGATATGATAGGTTAGGTTTAGGTGTGTTTATGTTTATTCGCCATCCGCAGCCAAAACTGCGCCCATTTAGGCCAAGTTTACAAAACTGTTTGCCACTGCTTAGACATGCAAGTTATTGGTACCTGTTTGGGTAAATACATTATTTTAATTCCTTGTCCCTTTAATAGTGAGTACCTATCATTGATGATAGGAGAAACACAAAGGTAAATACTCTAAATTAATATGAATCAACGAAAATCCACAATTCATTCCATATTCAACAGTTCATGACAAATATGAGTTTATTTAGCAAACACTTTACCCGCCATCTAACATCTGGCCAATTGGAGCAGGCAGGCAAGTCCCCACTAACAGAACCCATTCACGGGCAACACGCCGGATTTAGCCATCGACTCAATAGAGGTGATCATGGTTAAGGTTGTTCACCTATTTGTGAATCTTCTATTAATAAACCTTGGTTATAACTTTATAGAACTCCTAAAATTATAATAAATCAGCTGAGCAATGTATGTCAGAACAAAACTTTTGCAAAGATGCACTGGTAAATTTTTCTAACCTAAAAATAACAAATGGCGCGATTCATGCGACAGGATGCCTTGGACGAGGTAAAGGTTGAAAGGTTACCTCCGTCGGCAGTCTGGCACCATCATAAGCGCTTCCTGAAGCACCTCTTCCTGCTTGCGCACCGTGTGTTCCTCCTCGTCCGCGTCCTTGAGCCGCTGCACCCGCGCGCGCTGCAACTCCGCTTCGCGCGCGTACACTATGCCCTCCTTCGCCACTCGTCGAACTACTCCCGTTTTGATCTTGATCTGCCGGATGCGAGGGTCTGCCATGATACCGACCACAATCACAATGCAAAAATGGCGATCGAAACGGGACCACAGACACCAAAGAAATATAATCCAAAGAATAATATAATCACTACGTTTTAAGAGTGGGACTGACATACATTGGAACGGTTTGGGTCGATTTCACCCGAATGTATTAAAACGTGTACAAAACTGTCAGTTCAATGGACATAGCCGCCATTGCTATCAGCACCCGTTTCATACAACGCTTTTTTTTTTTTTTTTTTTTTTTATTTGTTTTTTGGGCTCTGTCCAGTGTGGACAATTTGCCAGTTTCAAGTTTCACTTCTTGATTCTTGAATTCTTGAATTGAAGTAATTTATTCTGGTCCTTTCATAATTATCACAAAACAAACTTTTGGCATTGAAACTTTATTGATTGACGGTTTGATGAGATAATGGGTGAAAATAATTGAGTGAAGTTAATGAATGCCAAAAAAAATTTTTTTTTTAATCTCGCAAACACTTTTGCTAAAGATTTAATTATAAATCAAGAATAAAAAGTTTAAAAAGAACATAAATGCTACTGAGCAAATAAGAGTAAAATACAAACAAAATTAATAGGTACTTCACTAAACAAAAAAAAAAACAATTTAAGAGGAGAACTATTTTACACATAATAGTAACTACAGTTGAATATCATTACATCTAATAAATTTGGAAATAATATTTACTACTCTGGGTTGATCGAGGGTTAATAGGGTATTCATGTTGGCAGGAAGAGCAATTTTCGAATCTGTGAGTAGTTTATATAATGGTGGATTATTATTGAGAGAGCAAGAAAAAAATATGTGGTCAAGGTTTCCCTCATCTAATCCACATTCACAGAGGGAAGTATCTCCAATGTGGATCTTAGTTAGAAATATTGGGGTACAACAATGCCCCAATCGCATTCTACATATAACGGAAGTTTCCTTTTTAGACAGTTTTTTATATTTAGAAAACCACGGTTTTGTCGGAATTTCTGGTTGTAATGCAGCAAAATGTTTACCTTTCGATCTTCTGGATCGAATCCATTCAATTGACCAGCGCTTGTATAGACTTTGTTTGGGTAAAGACAATAAATCAGAGGGTTGATCTGAATAATAAGTGAGTTCACCAGACTCTATCGCTCTTTTGGCTAAACCGTCAACCAGTTCATTGGATTCAATGCCAACATGGCTTGGAATCCAAGCCAAAACAATTTCCATGTCATCGGCATTGCACTGGGCAAGACAGTGTTTGATGGAGAGAACAATATTATGGGATTTATTTTTGAAAGGGTTTTGGTGTAAAGCCTTAAGGCAACTGAGGGAGTCGGTAAGGATAACAGTTTTTTTAAGATTAGATGACCTTATGTAAGTTACAGCACCAAGTATAGCCACACATTCTCCAGTAAAAACCGACGCCTCTGGAGGACACTTCCATGATCTGGAAACATTGATGTTCGTATGAATGAAAGCTGCTCCAACACATCCATCTCTGGATAATTTGGAAACATCAGTAAAAATATTTTGCCAGAGAGGCCACTTTTGAGAGGAGACTTTATTGAATATTTTATCAGCGTTGATCGATTCTTTGTCAATTCCTATGAAAAATTCTATTTTTGGTTTAAAAATAATGGAGGCAAAGGGAAAATTATATGGAGGGATGGGGGACGATCGAGTAATCGGGGATTCAATAGCAACAAATAGCTTGAAGCTTAGGGTAAGCGGAGTTATAGACTTACAGCTCCAATATTTCTTAACATGCGAGTATTCTTCTAATAGGCGGAGTTTGGGAAATATAGGATGATTTGATAACTGAGCAGCGCGAAATAGAAATCTATCAGCTAAATACTGCCTTCTCAAGGCTAAAGGGGGCTCTACACATTCTACCTGGAGGGCATTTTTAGGCGATGACTTCATCGCTCCAATAATCAAACGCATACATTTGGCTTGAATCAATTCAAGTGTAGACAATGCTTTCTTGCTGCATGGTTCAAGAATAAATGAACAGTAGTCCATATGACTACGAACTAATGCATTGTAAAGCAATTTGAGGTTAAATGGATGGGCTCCCCACCATACACCAGAAAGAGTACGAAGAATGTTAATATTTCTGTCACATTTTCCAGAAATGTAATTTAAGTGCAAAATACCATTCATTTTAGAGTCGAGAATTACGCCAAGAAATTTGGCATGGTTCTGAATTGAAATCGGATGATCATCATAGCAAATAACAACATCGGGGTTTGTTTTTTTCCTGGTGAAAATAACCGCGTTACTTTTGGAGGGAGAAAGATCCAGACCGTGGTTGGATAGCCATAAATGCAATTCTTTCAAGGCTGAGTTTAAGTTTTTAGCTGCCTGAAGTATCGACTTGTTAGCAACGTATATAAGAATATCATCCGCATATTGAAGAATGCGGCAATGGGGGTTGATACTTTTTTCTAAATCGTGGGTATAAAGGTTATATAAAATTGGACTAACCACTGAACCCTGGGGCAGCCCTTTCCATATAGTCCTAGGGAGTGTCTGTACACCATTAATACGGAGAGTGATCGATCTAGATGAGAGAAGGTTCGATATGAAGTTGACTATTTTATGGGGAATTTTGAGAAGAAGAAGTTTTTTTCTGAGAATCGGTAGAAGAACATTATCATATGCAGCTGATATGTCGAGAAATACAGCAACGACTGATTCCCCTCTGCTAAAAGCAAGACGGATATCAGTAGTGAAGATCCCTAGACTATCAGCAGTACTTCTCCCTTTTCGAAAGCCAAATTGACTAGAAGCAAAAAGATTTTGATTTTCTACAATCCAGGTAAGCCGATTTTTTATCAAATGTTCACAGATCTTTGATAACACAGATGATAATGCAATTGGACGATATGAAGAGGAACTGTTCGGATCTTTATTGGGTTTAAGTATAGGAATAATAATTTGGGACTTCCATGAATCGGGAATATTCCCTTTATTAAAAATTAAATTAATAAGTTCTAGAAAATAAAGCTGAGAATTTTGACTAGATTTACATATAAATGAATAAGGGATTCCATCCATGCCTGGCGCACTATCTTTAACATAATTGAGAACTAATTGTAATTCTGAGAGCGTAAAAGGAAATTCCATTCCTGATTCGGTGTATGAGTGATCTGATACAGTGGTTGAGTTGTATACTTGAGGAGTTTCCTCAAAGTTGGGAGCTATGGGTGGGGCTAGCTTATCTAGAAAGGGCTCGACCCAATTTGAAGTATCAGCTTTAAGGTCGTTTTGATGAGATAAGGCTGACCTATACCTCTTAATATTTGTCCACACCTGAGAGGGTTTTGTATTAGGAGATATGGAAGCGCAAAATATGTTCCAACCATCTCTTTTTTTCGTGTGTAGTAAATGTTTTGAACGAGCTTGTATTTTTTTGAAATGTAAGAAATTCTCCATAGACATGTCAGAACAGAATTGTATTTCAGAGTTATTTCTATGTTTTATTGCCTGGGAACATTCTTTGTCCCACCAAGGAGGAGATGAAATAGCTTTAGGATCGATATTCTTAAGGGGTATTGTTTCATCGGCAGAAGAAATAAGAGATGCTACAAATTCATTGTAGCAAAAGAGTAGGTTATCTTCTGTGATCATAGGAAGTGAGGAGGTCCTTCTTTCAACAGCTGCAGAAAACTCAGACCAGACAGCGTCACATATTCTGTACCTCAGAAGAGGCACTAAGCTCACTGCAGGCATGGATTTAAGGGGAATAGTTAACTGAATAGGAAAGTGATCACTGCCATAAGAAATGAAGTCAATATTCCATGTCATTAAGGATGCAAGAGTGGCAGAACACAGTGTTAAATCGACTGCGCTAAGACGTTGGATCGGCGATACTCTACGAGTAGGGGAACCATCGTTTAAAATACATAGATTGAAGTCATCGATCAGGTCCAACATTTTAGTACCAAATGTGTCACAATGTGAAGAGCCCCATACAAAATGGTGACAATTAAAATCTCCAAGAACAACAAAAGGAGAAGGTACAAAATTAAAAATATTTCTTAATTCAGGTATTATAGTGATATGGGGATGAGGAATATATACACAGATGAAGGTGATGCCATTCGTCCTCACAGCCACCGCATTAAAGAGGTTGCTGTGAGGAGGAAGGTTCACTTGGCATGAAGAGATGGATTTTTTGATGAATAGGGCGGCGCCGCCCCATCCATCATCCCTGTCATCACGCAGACACGAGTATCCCGGGACTCTAAAAAAAGAACCCGGTTTTAGCCATGTCTCCGTGATTGCAGATATAATAGGTTGACATTTATTCAATAAAAATAAAAAATCAGGGTTTTTGTGGCGGATGCTGCGAGGGTTCCACTGCAGCACTGTTGCTGTTGTGGCCATTTCGGTTAGTAAAAAGCTGATGTAAAGTAACAAGTTTGTTTGCGACGTTGGACGGTAAATTTTGCGGAGTTAAAACAGAAATAAGAGATTCAATGAGAGTCTCTAAAAAGCTGACACTGGAATCTATTGTGGGTACAATATTTCCAGGTTGAAGAGCGGATCCGTTGGAAGAAGAAGGAATGGAGAAACTATTTAGGATGGCTTGATGGGCTTGCCTGTCATAACCCGGAGATAATGGGGCATGAGATTTTGGTTTTAAAAAAACGGTTTTTTTATAAGATGTTTGAGTTGGCGGGGATGGTTTAGGGGATCTAGCTACATCGGCAAAGGATTTTCCAACGCGTGGAAGCATTTTTGAAGCCTCAACATAGGATATGGAGTCTTCAGCCATGCGTCCCTTGATCCTACGCTGTCTCTCTTGTTCTGGGCAATGTTTGCTGGTGGCAACATGGTTACCAGTGCACCATATGCAAATGGCATCTTGAGGGCTGCGCGAGCAAGCGTTATCTGAATGATCATCACCGCATCTGGGGCATCGAACTTTAGAACGACACAACAGTTTAGTGTGACCAAACCTTAAACAATTATGACACTGAATAGTGGGGAATTGATATTGTTCAATGGGTAGGGAGGTGTAGACACAAAAAATTCGAGGGGGAAGGGATTGACCATCAAAGGTCAAGACTACAGTCTGAGATGGTTTCCATACTGGTTTGCCGTCTACAATCGTTTTAAAATTAAGGCGTCTTATTTTAATTATCGGTCCGTAACCATCAGGGACCTTTGCATGTTCCAGAATTTCCTCTGGAGACCACTCGACTGGGATTTCCCTGACAATTCCAATTCTCGTGACATTATACGATGGAATCATAGCTTTATAATTGGCAGCTAGTAGGTGTTCGTTAGTCATAAAGGAGTTCGCAGCATCCGCCGTTGTAAATTCAACTGAAACTCGGTTGCGGCCGACACTTTTCACACCATCCCGTTTAATGTTTTTAATGCATGTTTTCATTAAAAAAATACCAAATTTCACTGGATGTAGTGATGTTCCCGACACAGGCGTCGGTTCAATACGAGAGACATGAACAATGAAAGGGGATTTATCTAAGTCCGTGTAATTTTGACGACCCACTGGTACAGTGAGCGATGAAGTTTGAGCTGGAGTTTGAGGCTTTAACAGAGAATCATTTTGAGAGACAGTTTTGGGTTGTGTGTTAATTTTGTGGCGTGGTGTGTCATTATCTGAAAAAGTTGAAGACGTATCAGACAGTTCGCCGATATTCTTCTTTTGTTTTTTCGGTCTTGTGATTTTTGTTTTTCGCTGACCTAAAGGAATCGATTGATCCATGTCGATCGAATGTATCTCCTCGAAAGCGCTAGGAGATGGAGGCAGACAATTTTGCTGCAAGGGAAGAGAACGCCTATCGGCATCATGTGCAGCTCTGGTGGCTACGACCTCTAACAAATCCGTGGAGACAGACTCCCCTCCGCCAGGGTCGGGTGGCCGCATATTGCGGCTAAACTCCATCGAATACACTAACCCTCGATCACCAGAAGAAATTAAACACAAATCACACACGAAAAGAAAGTATTTGCGAGCATATAAAATGCCACCAAAATTGAAATTTTGTTCACTCCTATCTACAGCGAATGACAGCAGCGAATCCCAACGCTTTTTACAAAGGGAGTTGCGCTAGACTGACAGACACAACGGCCAAACGGAAATATTGGGAATTATTTGACAGATGCACAACAATGACATAGCAAAAAAATACAAAGTCACATTTCAGGGTAAACTCAAACGATAGTCTTCCGAGATAATCCTAATTACAGTATACTAGGCTACCTTTTTACAGTATAAATATACTGATTTATTAAATTATTTTCATAAAACAATAACATAAAACGAAAAACATTTCAATATAAATTATAACGCCTTCATACGGTCGCTCGCATATTGTTGACACGTAGCTTTATCACACACTCGAACCCAATAATCAAATTATGGCAACATTATTAAACAGAAATTGCCAAACCTAAACGCCCTTTCCTTGCCGTTAAATAAAAAACTTAGTTGTCAATCACAGATTATTTAAATTATTTTGCTAAATTTGACTCGGGCGTCCTTGCAAAAGTTTTCGCTTTTCCTGAATTCATCCACTTTCCACTTTTCCAATAATCCTTTCATTTTTTATCACAGCCCCTTCATTTCCTGTTATTCTAGATTACCACGGAAGAATGGGTGTCTAAGAACGGCGTATAGAAAAGATAGGCTAACAAATGTTTTCTCTTCCAATTAGAATTTTAAATCCCAATTTTAGCTAGTACTCATGGGTTGCATTCTGCCCTTTTACCAGCGAAATTGTAACTGTAGTCGAGCTCTATCGAAAACTCTAGAGTTTAGGACTTGTAGTAATGTTTAAGTTTAAAGTTGAAGGTTACGTGCAGATAGCTTGTACAGCTAGGTTAGGTAGTTTGTAAGAAGCGAGATGAATGTATGTAGGGACACTTCGGACGCTGTGCCGCTTTACCTGCCACAGCGTCTGTACCTTAAACCGATGGCAAAGATAAATGTTTCTGTCCAGCTACCGCCTGTCAAGGTTCACGGCAAGACTATCTCCAATTGGGATCTCATGGAGAAGCTTCGAAAGGCGATTCAACCGGAGTCATTCTCCGTACTTAAAGTCTCGAAAAACAGTTTGGACGTGATAAGATTCGATGCCGAAATCGATAACAGAGATAAACTGGAGCGAGTGATCGCTTGTCTCGATGATAGAACCGTCAAG
Organism: Incurvaria masculella; assembly: GCA_946894095.1. Classification (NCBI taxonomy): domain Eukaryota; kingdom Metazoa; phylum Arthropoda; class Insecta; order Lepidoptera; family Incurvariidae; genus Incurvaria; species Incurvaria masculella. The sequence goes on along the minus strand of OX335658.1, from coordinate 14,752,961 downwards.
TTGAATGATTATCCAGATTCACTGAAAGTGCGTGCTTCAGAGGCGAAGGTGGACTTCCCGAGCCGGCATTCGTGGGACTCCTTCTTCCGCGATGCTCCAAACATGGATGAGATGAAGCCGGGAGAGCGTCCTGATACTATCTACCTCGCTAACCTGCCTATTAAATGGTTCGTTAGTCACCGTGAGCGTAACGATGATGATGCGCTTCCCAACGAGAGCATCTTCAGAAAAGTCTTTGAAAAGTTCGGTAAAATTCGCCACGTCGATGTACCTCTGAGCGATCCTTTCCGTAAGGAAATGAAACCGCACATGACTGGCATCCAGGCGCACGGGAGTGATTCTCAAGTTTTTTTTGAAGGCTATGTCCAATTCAGCGAGTATGTGGCATTTGTACGAGCGATGGACGCCCTCCGGGGCAAGAAACTGCTGCGTCGCAGCGATGACCTGTCAGAAAGTGTATCGGTCGTTGTGGATTTTGATAAAACTAAGCACATGACGGATGCAGCTATCAAGCGGCGTGCTATCGTGCGAGATCGTCTTGCCGAGCGACTCAGAGCAAAACAAGAGAAAGAGAAGGAGGAGAGAGATAATATTTCCAAAAGAGAGGAGAAAGAAAGGTAAGTTTTAAATATGAGTTGTTTTTTTTTCACGATCATTTGAAAATGTACAGTTTCGTTTACGTTTAAAATTTTATCAGAACTCTATGATGTGGCAGATCTCAAACTGATGTACACAATAAATACCAATAATCACCTACGTGGACACTCACTAAAACTGAACTGAACCTCAAGCAATTCAAACCCGAGGAAACACTTTATAACCAATCGTGTGGTTGAGTCGTGGAACAGGCTCCCGGAGGAAGTAATTAGTGCCACTTCAGTGAACAGCTTCAAAAACAGACTTGACACTTATACAAAAAATCATAAACTTGCACCCCCAGTTACCAACTCAGATGTACACGCATCAGCTTTAAGGTGGCCCAACCCGCTCATTTCCCCATACAAAAGGGAAAAGAAGATCACGCCTATATTTCTTGTCAGAGATCCAAAATTTTGCTCAATATAGCTTTATTTGAATGAACTAGATGTCTGATGACCATTGGCATTGTAAAATTGTGTTTGGTTTCTAAGTTATAAGGTCCGAAAGTTCGGATTTTTCGCGCGTTTTATACAATTACTTTGGAGGTGGATTATGCAATAATAAAGTAAGAACATCTTAAAAAGATTAGTCATCAGACATAGCTTGTTTAATCAAGATTTATAATCTATTTGGTTTTTGTTAGATTTTTGACGACAGCGGTCGTGGTTTACTTTTAGCTATAAGTTGTTTTGAAATTAAAATTTTCGTAAATCTTACCAATTCATACACTATGCACATTGTCTTTTTTGTGGACAGGTTGCATCTTCCTCATAACGGAGCCTGTCTTATTCTTAGAAACAGAAAAGGTCCCAGAGCGCATCAGCACGGTTTTGTACCGTGCCCGCAAATGAGTTGAGGCCGCCGGGTTGGGCCACCTTAAGCTGCTAGTGTATCGAGACAATAATAATAATAAGTTCCTTATCGCACATTTGACGGATGGGAAATACACAGGAAAAAGTGTCTGAGTATCATTTTGCTGCCACAAAGACAGAACTTCAATCCTCCCTTTAACCCATATTACTTTTCGACCGAAACAATAAGACCTTTACCTGTCTCTTTTTTTGATTGGATTTTTCTTCATGAAAAAGAAGACAGGTATTAGTGTCAACCTCAGGCCGTAGTTGTTGGCTAATGCAATACAATGCATTGGGCCCGAAATACAAAAAAGCCCTCTGGATCAGTGTGCGTCCATTTAATTAAATTGTAGTAATTTAAAATTGTTTAAATCGTAATATAATAACAATGTTATTGTTAAATCTCAAATCTTGTATTGAAATTTAACAACGGGCACTTGTGAAATGTTATTCCGTCCGACTATAAAGTGTTTCTAGCGAACTTCGTTGCTATCGGGTCTAGATTGTCGATGATAATCACTCTTGACATTTACCTGCTGCAAGTTTATGCAATGTGTTAAAACCATATGCCTAGCATAGCGCCACAGAATAACTAATACTGCTATAGCGCGCTGTGCTTACAAGACGAACAGAGTGGCAGTGAGATGTCAACTCAAGTACCACTACCGCAAGTTAGAGAGAGATGTAACATACTTACCCGATGAGACAACTTTTCAAATTGTTATCGGTGCATGAGAGCCGCACTTATATAATATGAAATATTTATTTGTGATATCATTATGATTTCTCTAGTTTGCTGTTCATACGTCCGTCCGTCTGTAACATGGCTGTATCTCATGAACCGTAACTGGTAGGCTGCTAAAATTTTCACAATATGTTCATTTATTTATTTTACTCCCGTTATTTGATTATGCTGATATCTGCTACCTAGATCTTCATGAAGATCTCCTTAACAAACTTGACCGCCTCCTTAACTTATGCATTCGATATATTTTTGGCTTGCGTAAGTTTGATCATATTTCCGAATTCCGTAATCGACTCCAGTGGCTTGACATTAGAAAACGCAGAAATGTTCACACCCTATCACTTCTTTACAGCACACTGAATAACCCTGCTGCTCCGAGTTACCTGCAGGATCGCTTCAAATTGCTATCTTCACATGGTGTTCCACTTAGGTCTGCTGATACCTTACTGTTAGCAATTCCTACACATCGCAGCACTTATTATAGTGACTCTTTTTCTGTAAACGCATCTCGTCTTTGGATCAGCTTCCCCTAGAAATTCGGTCCTCTTCCAATGTATATATTTTCAAAAAACGTCTGAAGTCCTATTATTTAAATTATATTTAAACTTTATCATTTATATAAGTTCTTGCTCGCTCTCTGTTACAAAAAAGGTTCATATAAGAATAAATGTATATACACAAATATTGGTATATATTTAAATTAAATATATATTATAAGCTATGTATTATATGTATCTGTATGTATTAGTATTAGAATGTAAGTATATTTATTCTTGTTAAGTATCTATATATATATCTTTATTGATAAAAAATCTTACTTCTTTTATCCTTTTTTTGTCTGCCGCCTTGCACCTTTCCTACATCCCAAGGGTAGGTAGGAAGAGAATGCCTTTTGGCATTAGGCCCGCCTTTTGTAAACTGTTTATAATGGTGTACAATAAAGAATTTTATTATTATTATTTATTTTGCCGCTATAATAACAAGTAAGTAAAATTAAAAAATAATAAAAATTAATGGGGGTCCCATGCAAAAAACGTGATTTTTTGTACTCTATCTTGTACAAGGGTAAGAAACCCTTCGTGTGCGAGTCCGACTCGCACTTGACTGGTTTTTCTGGTGAATAAGGAGTGACCCACTGTTTCCTTGTCGATCATATTTCTTAACTTTTCCTCATTATTTCAAAGTAAAACTTAACACATTACTTCAGATCATTATTTTTCACCTTGGTCTCATCCGTCGATTGACTGTGTGTTTTTACATTCTCAATATTTGGTTAAAACAGTCAACCTTTCTCTCTGAAGCTTCTGCTCCGTAATTCCAGCTTAATTGTTTATTGTTTATTTATCATCCATAGACAGTACACTGCACTCGGATTTGTCATATTTTATCATTTTATCATTAGCCAGTTCGGCAATCCCAGCGAGAAAAAACTGGCAAGAAACTCCGCTGCTTTTTTTTTCAATGTCCACTTAGTCTAAGTTTACAAAAGTATAAAGTACAAAAAATTTATATCATATGCAACAGTTCATGACAAATATTAGTTTATTTGTAAAGACTATGCCCTCCATCTAACATGTTGCCAATTGGAATGTACCGGCTAACATCTGAATGTAACGGTTAAGCGGCCTTCCCTCTTGTACCGGACTACCCTTCCTTAATATCGAGGTGGCTCACCAGATTGAAGGCGGAGTCATCGGAACGGCAGAAGTTGGAGCTGATGCGGGAGCGCGAGGAGCGGCGGAAGAAGAAGCAGCTCGCGAAACTAATGGCGCGCGAGCGAGGCGATGTCAAGAGCAAGGTGACCTTATCCCTATAAATACCATGTGAAGGTTCTGTGCAGTGTGGGTTCCGGCACCTGAAAAGTATACAATGGGGTGCGCGGGTCAAAGCTTTACGACCAGATGGCGCCACATAAAACTATGCCATGCTATCATGTAGAAGTTATGTTTACTTGCGAATCACAATCACATTGTCCGTGTTTTACATCCATTTCAAGGTAGCTATTTATATTAACTCAGTTTAATTGTTCAACAACCTATAACCTTGAAATGAAACCGTTGCATAGTTTTATGTGGCACCATCTGGTGGTAAAGTTTGGCAGCCGTCCTCCCCATTGGGCCCACTGCACTTCTTCCCATGCACGTTAAGGAAGCGACTGAGGAATTTGTCGTTGGAAGTTTGGATTCCATGTTATACTGTCGGTCCCCTTCCTTACTAGGTCGTAGGGTTGGTACCATCGCATTTAATGAACAATGATTGAAGCGGCAATGAAAATTATGCATGTGCTCATAAAAGAAGGTTCTGACAATGCACCTAATTTCTTCGAGAATGTTTTGTATTGGACTATTGCAATGTATTGTATTGTTTATTCATCATCCATAGACAGTACGCCGCACTCGGATTTGTCATATTTTAACATTGACTAGTTCAGCAAAACAAAACACAGCGAAGAAAAACTGGAAAGAAACTCCGCTGTTTTATTTTTCAATGTCCACTTTGTCTCAATTTACAAAAGTGTAATTTTTTTTAACAAAACCATAGGTTAGTACACTAAATTAACATGAATTCTCAAAATTTTACAATTCATGCCGTATGCAACAGTTCATGACAAATAGTTTTATTTGCAAAGACTATCCCTCTCAACTAACATGTTGTCAATTGGAGCAGGCCAATATAACGATATTTGTGTAGTGTTAGCCATCCATGTCGGGTTGTATAAAAAAACCTATTCACTAGGTAGTGGGGACAAACTATTACTTATTCTGATGTCAAGATCTGCTGTATTTCATTGGTCCAAGCAAGGGTTCCGCTGATTTCTAGCCGATGTCACGATAAGGTTGTCAATTTGGGCAGGTATGATCAACAACCCGTTAATCATATCTGCCCAAATTTACATCCTTATCGTGGCATCGTGTGTCATGACAGGTGGTGGAGGAGGAGCGACGGCTCGTGGCAACGCAGCGGCGGCTGCAGGCCATCCGTCTCATGGAGGAGCTCTTCAGGAGGATAGAAATCAAGAATGTTAGTATTGCATTTTAATGCACATGCATTGTATTGTATTTTACTTTTGTTACTCATTGGCATCTTAAGAGGATAATGAGTTGAACGAGTTCCATACTATGGCTCGTGCTTGTTTCCTCGGTCAAATTAAGAAATATTTTTCAGAAATTTTGCACTTTAAATAAATTAACTGAGAGTTACATCCTTACGTTTAAAATTTTTTGATAACTTAACTTCATGCCTCTAAATATTTGGATCAAAATATTTAACGCCGTATATCATGGATACTCGTATAAGTTAGATTATCAAAAAAAATCAAAACCAGCTCTCATTTTTTTTATTTAATGTGCAAAATGACAGAAAAAGATTTCTTAATTTGACTGAGGAAACAAGCCATTTTATGGAACTTGATCACCTCATTATCCTCTTAAGCATAAACTTTCAAGAGAGATGCACTTTGCTGTTATTATTATGCATGAAAAGAGCTTGAGTCGAGAGAATGAAGACAGATTTTATTTATTTATAAGTTTTAGACAGGCGGCATATGCTGTTACCTCTAAATCCAGTGATTAATTTGATAAAGTGGTTTTTTAGATTATTTCTTTATTTGACATGGTTATCCAGTCTATTTTTATATCGTTTGGTGGTCGTAGCGTTATCTGGGAGTTTATTCCATTCCTCAACTACTCGGTTGCATACGTAGTTTTTGCGAGTATTCGTTCTAGAGGTCTTAATTGGCAGTTTCATGTTGTGCCCTGTGTGTGGCGGTTATTGTTTCAGATGAAATCGAAGAAAATGGACGATCGTTATTCGCGCGCGGCGGGCGAGCAGGCGAGCCGCGAGCGCTGCGTGCGCCGCATCAAGCACGAGCAGGAGCAGGAGATGGACAAGCAACGCCAGCGGCTGCAGCGCGCCTACGAGGGTATACCGACCTTACACGTGCACACCGTCCCGCCCATAGATAAAAACTGGCCGATTGCGAGAGAACCATATCGTCGTAAATGATGTAAAACAATAAAATCACGTTTTTGTATGGGGGCCCCCTTTAATTTTAATATTTTATTTATTTTACCCTATTTGTTATAGCGACAAAATAAAAACACACTTTGTGAAAAATTTTGCTGCCTACCTATTACGGTTCATGAAATACAGCCCTGTGACAGACGGACGGACGGAATGACAGCGGAGGCTTAGTAATAGGGTTCCGTTTGCGTCCGTTTGGGTGCGGAACCCTATAAAGGAAGGAGATATGGCATCGAGCGCACCTACTATGGGACCCGCTGTCTCCAATTTGCAAAAATTACCAATCCAACACGTATTGATGCAAACATATTCGCAGACTTATTGGAGGGTTTGTGTGGGTAGGAACTAACTTGACGAAAGCATTTATAGAGCACATTCGCGCACGTTGGCGATCTTTCGACCGTGTGGCATACGACGCGCCGCCGTATTCCCATAAAATTATATGGTCATTTTGATCAGATAGCGTAGACGCGATATCGACCGCATGCCACTTCTCCTTCCTATCTCTTCAGTGATCTTTGCGACGTAACTTAGTGTAGTAAGACTACAAAAAAGTTTAAATAAATGAAATTAAATGTTTGAGCCTTTTGGGGTAGCCTTGGTGTGTCAGCTGAGCTACCAGGACGTTGGGGTGATTAATCAGTCTTTTCTGATACGTGCTTGCTGTAGACCGAATTTCCTCTTTAACAGTGTTAATTTGCAAATGTTCGTGGATCTCACTGTTGGTGACAAACCACGGAACATATGCTATGGATCGAAGGGTTATGTTTCAAGCAAATTGGAGCGGTGTTTTTTAAATGATTAGTAAACTACGTTTGTGTGGTGAAAATAGCTCCCGGGCCGTTCTAAAGGTCACGGTGTAGCAAGTAGTTTTTTTTTAATCGCAGGTAGCATCGTGCTGCGCGCCGTGCTGGACACGAAGCGGCCGCGGCGGCGCGCGTCCGCCAGCTCGCTGTCGTCGCGCTCCCGCTCGCGCTCGCGCTCACCGGCCGGCGGCCGCGCGCGCCGCGTCAAGAAGGAGAAGATGAGCACGCCCGAGCGCGAGCAGGAGATGCGGCGAGTGGGTGAGTCCGAAGTTAGAAATATTATCGACCGTGAAGCAAGGACACATTAATTAAAGAAAGAATGAGTGTTCAATCTTCACAGTGACATGGCTGAAGCGACCCAGAATTGAGGCCGAATTATAAAAAAAAAAATGTTATCTACCTTTTTTGCTCCAAATATGCCAAGGAACACGTGGTTAACGTTTGGACCATAACTCCGTTAACACCCTGTATTAAGAAGTATGAAGCTAGTCATCATTGGACGGCAGCTTTTCAAGTCATATCCACATACCCAAACCTCTGATACAGGCTCCATATTCAAGCTGATTGCAGAAAGACAAGAAACACTCAAAAAAAAAAATTGCAGTCAATGTCCGCAACGCAAATTAAGCGTTAAATAAATTAAGGTAGGTATAATCTTGAACACTGTGTTGGTAGGAGGATTACGCGAGGAGGGACTGTAGGAGAATTCCAAATTATGGGTATACAACAGGTGGCGAAATTGGTAGACGCAATACCCAGAAATGGTATGTTTTCCTGGTTCGGGTTCAGCCTTGAAGTATATTTGTAAAGTAGTTCTTTTTACAGGACTCTTTCTTCGGGCTTCACGTCCCGTCACTGCTGGACATGGACGAATTAGAAAAAAAATGCACTTAAAAATCTAGCTTTTTCTCAAAAAGTATGACATTTTGAGCAAAGGTAATTAGTTGGTGCACAACTACATGAGTGTATTTTTTTTTTCAATCGTTAATAGGCTAACCATACAAGACTAAATGCATGTGACCGACAGACACCAGAGCCAGATCATTGTTCGCTTTTCGCAACGGGACCCTAAAAATAAACGATGTGTCTATTAAACAAAAGGGCGGGAGTTTTTTTATATTCCAAGTTTTTATCGTGCAATCGGACTACTAAGTAGAGTAGTGATTAGTAGTTCTTATTTAATTAAGGGCCGATTTTTCAATCCTCAGATAGTACTTATCGGACTGATAGTACAAGTTCAGGTTAGTCAAAAGACGATTGCCGGAGAATTATATCTTCTATCACAATTATCTGACTACAATTTTACTAATAAACATGTGGACTTACTGTATCGAATGGATAAGCAGAAGCGTAAATAAATCCGTCAAAATCCGTCGTCTTTTGACTAACCTGAACTTGTACTATCAGTCCGATAAGTACTATCTGATTATTGAAAAATCTACCCTAAATTAGGGAATTTGAATTTAGAGGAATAAGAACAACACCGTGTAGACTTTTGTTCCCCATTGAACATGTTCACTGTCTTCGCTGTTGTCAACCATTATCGCAGTGACTAGGTTTAGTGGCATAGGTATCTAAATTGTACGTTTGTGTGTCATGTTTCAGCGGGCATGTACCCGGCGGGGGTAGCGCCCTTCCCCTACCCGTACCAGTTCCCTGCGCCACATTACCCGTACCAGCCGCCGGCCCCACCCATGGGTATGTAATTTTTTTGATAAATTTTTTTTGATAAAAGAGCAGAATAAAGCTGATGCGAAAATGTGCGTGAAAGGGTACATTATCTTGTTGGCATGCTCGAGTTGTATGTTATGTCTAATGCTGAGGTTTATAAAAATTACTTTGACTTTTACTTTTTATTTTCGAAAGATGTATCCAGTGTCACACAGCAGAGAAAATAAAATTTGTAAGAAGATTATCTTTTGCCTTGCTTTAGATTTTTCAGCAAAACAAAAAAAATGCAGACACAAATATTTAGTGTCGAATATTCGGTACCAAATATCAAGCAAACTGGAACAGTGTTTTTCAAATGATTAGTAAACTACATTTGTATGAGGAACATAGCTCCCGGGCCGTTCTTAAATGTCCCGAACGATATTGTGACTTGTGCCCGGCAGACATGTTCTACGGCGTGCGCGGCGGGGGCATGGGCGGCGGGCCGGCGGGCGCGTACTACCCGCCGCCGCCGCCGGCGCCGGAAGGGTACGCGGCGCGCGGGCGGTACGCGGCGCGGCGCGCGCGCGGCGGCCGCCCGCTCTACCGCGGCGGGCCGCGGATGCCCTACTTCGAGGGGCCCAACGCCTCGCACGAGTACTACAAGTATGCTTCACCGCTCTTTTTGTTAATTGATCTATTGAAAATTCTTTAATACGCTACAAAAATCAATTTACAAAAGAAAGTATAGTGCAATAACGAGAGATTCAAAGAAATCAAAGAGATTTCTTCCAGCCGACCAAAAAGCAATTTTTGAGGCAATCAATTGCTGGGAAATTGTTGCCAAACATAGTGGAGGAATATAGAGGAACACCAATACATTTTCAGCAATTATCCCAGTGATATGGAGCGATATTGCTCCACATCGCTCCAACTATGCATGTCGCCAGTGAGTTATATATATATAGTTTCCACGTATCTGTAGTATCCTAGGGTAGTATGTCACCTTTTTTTAACACTGCATTCATAGGGTTAATCCCTCCATCGCATTGAATGAACAATGGTCGAAGCGGCAATGAAAATCGTCCGTGTTTTCCATCCAGTTCAATGTAGCCGAGCAATATAAGGAAGGTCCTGCCATGGCACCTAGTTCTCATGTGGTGTGCTAAATCTGACAGTCAGTTTGGTATTAGGCATCCATGTCCAGTTACATAAAAAAAAGTACTGTAATTTCAATTTATAATATTTTCTTATTAATTTCCATTAATTTCCTGAGTAGTTAAGAACTGTGTTTCCATGGAATCTATATATTTTTTTGGTAATTGAAAGTGTAATCCTCGTGCTAGCTTTTTTTGATCACTTACTACATACTTTCATTCAACAGATACTTCAAGCGTCTATCGGAGGCGGAGCACGGCAACGAGCACGACGACCGCGCGCGCAGCCGCACCCGCTCGCGCTCGCGCTCGCGCCGCCGCTCCTACACGCGCTCGCGCTCCCGCTCGCGCCGCCGCCGCCGCTCGCGCTCCCGCTCCAGCTCGCGGTCGCGCTCGCGCTCGCGCCGCCGCCGCTCCTACTCGCGCTCGCGCTCGCACTCGCGCCGCCGCTCGCGCTCCCGTTCGCACTCGCGCTCGCGCTCGCGCCGCCGCTCCACGCCCGAGCGCTCGGCGCGCAACGGCAAGCCGCCGCCGGAGAGCAAGGAGCCGGCGGCGGCCAAGGACGGCGCCAAGGAGCGGAGGTCAAGGTCAAAGAGCTGGTCGCTGCCCAAGGAGCCCGAGAAGAAGAAGTCTTGGTCGAAGAGCCCTAAAGAACAGTAAACTCATTTATAAGCGAATAAAGTATACGTTAAGAATTCAAAATTTTCATTGCATTTTTTAAAATTCATAACAGGTAGGTAGCTACATCTTTTTAGGGTTCCGTACCCAAAGGGTGAAATCGGAACCCTATTACTAAGCCTCCGCTGTCCGTCCGTCCGTCCGTCTGTCACAGGGCTGTATCTCATGAACCGTAATAGGTAGGCAGCTGAAATTTTCACAGAGTGTGTATTTCTTTTGCCGCTATAACAACAAATAGTTAAAATTAAAAAATAATAAAAAATAAAGGGAAGTCTCATACGAAAAACGTGATTTTTGCGTGTTATATCTATGGTACGGAACTCTTCGTGTGCGAGATCGACTCGCACTTGGCCGGTTTTTGAAATAGAAATCACATTTGGTGCGACCTTGAAATGGTTGTGACGGTAACTATGCACGTTCGGAAATGGGAAGTGGTGTAGCAGATGTCAGGCTGGCTTGACAGAAGATTTACAACATTTCACTCAAACGGACCCGGGCAGAAAGGTGGAGGCAGAATGCATTTCATTTCAAAATTAAGCAGCAAAAAAGATGTACGATTCGCCTTGTCTCTTTGTGTTGAGAAGTTTTTGAAGAACTATTAAAAGTTTGAAGATCTATTCAAATGTGAACTGCCAATGCTTTTCTTTACATTTCATTCTACATGTTCCAAGAATATCGTCGATGTGCTTTCAAAATGATCAGGAAACTGCGTTCGTATTAAGAGCATAATTTTCTTAAGCTCACGGGTCCAACCTCCAGAGGCAACATCAGGAGTGAGATGATTTGAACTTATGGGCATATAATAAAAAATGTCAAGGCTAAAAACAATCATTAGAACTAAAAAACGAGTCAAGTGCGAGTCGGACTCGTACACGTAGGGTTCTGTACCATCGCACAAGATGTAAAAAAAATTGCATTTTCGGTTCTTAGAAAGGATTGTTTAATTTTTATTATTTTTAATTTACCCATTTGTAATAAAAAAAATTACCTATTTGTTGTTATAGCGGCAATATAGATACATATTCTGTGAAAATTACAGCTGCCTTCTCATTACAGTTCATGAGATACAGCCCTGTGACAGACAACTACACTGCGTAGTGCGACTCGCCTGCTTTTACTAATCAAACAAGTCGCCATTTTGTCAGACTTGTCCTGATGCGCGTGTCGGATATGCCATTTTTTATGAACTGAGCAACCAAAACAACTTTGTATATTTGAATATAAGACGGTAACAAGGGAATGGTAGTGAATATACGGGAAAATCAGAGTGCAGTGTGAATGATTAATAAAAAATAAAAAATCCTGAAGCAAGCCTCTTGCCTTAAATTCACTCACAGATCTTACAATGAAACAACATATTTAATATATTACATCATTTTATTTCACACATATTTTACTTTAAAAAACTTATCACTTACAACTGTTTGCATTTGAAGTTAACAATATTTACAGCAGTGCTTCAGAACATTGCCTCACTTTTTCAACAAAATTACACTAAATTTATATACGAACAGTTTAGTGTTCAATTTCTATGCTCATTAGATATTTTGGCTTTTCATTTACCTATCTAAAAACAATTCATTCAGATATTTTTAGCTCCTCTGATATGCCCCCAACATATTTTTTTCTACAAAAAACCAAAATAACAAAATGTTTAAATATTTTCTTCAAGCAAATACATGTTCAGGGCAGATATGTACTGAAAGGACGGCGATTTAGTGCAACGACCAATAAGGCGAACAAAATATGCGGCTGGCGGGAGGGGAGCATGTACTTATGTCAGGGTGTTCACATGAAAATATTACTAAATATGTATATGTACAAATCTTGAAATGTATATGGAAAAAAATATGGCTTCATTTCTATAACATACATTTTTCTAATAATGTGTAAATCATATCCCCACCTTACATCTTATCACCAACAAAAACTGCAACTAATCACACTGCATGTTGTTGTTGTTGTTGCAGTTAATGTTGTCATCTCTACGCGGAATGTCTAATGAGCACAGAACCGGCCTGGTCTGCTCTACCATATCTATGTGTGGAAGTGATATAAAGTTATAAATTTATTAAATTATGTACAACTAGTATGTTATAGAAATGAGTGCATTCACTTTATCGAGTGATTCCTGTAGCTGTTTTTGGCGAAAAGGTGATGGGACCCAAAATCTTTCTTCGAAAAATCTGAATAAGCTTAGCCTTTTGCTCCAAATAGGCCAAGGAACACTTGGTTAACGTTTCGACCATACCTCCGTTAACACCCGGTATAAGGCAGATAAAATTTTGTGCACAATATGCAAACTTAAAGACAAACTTATTTCAATTCAAATTCTCATTTAAAATTTAGAATGTAATTTGAAGTCATGGATGAATGCATGCAAAAAAATATAAATAAATAAAAATATATATCAAAGTAAAAACATTGTTCTAAAGTGAATGCAATCATTCCTACACATCAAAAATAGATCATACAAAAACTACACTTGAATCACAATTTGATTACTATAACAAATAAATCACATTTCCATTTCAGAGTACATAGGTAATTAATAAATAGGTGGCCGATTCACACACTCGGAGGCATATTGCATGAAGGGAAGTACTCCTCCGAAACGAATTCGTAATGTAACTGGTTTTTAAGAAAATACAACAGGTGAGATTTTTCAACCATTACATTGGATAAATGTACAATATTTAAAAAAAAATTAATCCCTTAATAGATTGGTAACATGTGATACAATCGTGAATAGTGAAATTTGCAACAAATCAACAAAAACAATATATTTGCTGCACTTACAGACATACCAGATTCCGTCACAGACATTTGCTTATTTCTATACGTTGCCGACTCGCGTGAAAGTTTCTCCATTCGCAAAAGTTCCAAATCAACCGCCATAAGAATTTCCCGATCGCACACTCGCCGCCTCTACTGCAGAACCACCGACAATGTTTGACAATAACTTGAATATAGATTTTGTCTTTGGGAACTGCACATGAATTGGGTTTATTTTGAAGTGATGTACGATAATCTATTAAGTTGTTGATGCTTTCTTTAGCATCATTGACCATCATTCTGTCCACACTGCTATAATAAACAATTTGGTATGGCCTTTGAATATATGCATAAGTCACTTCGATTTTAAACCATTGCATCTCCTAACCGTAACCCTGACGAACTGTTGTCCAGATGGCGTGTAGCCTACAGGTACTTTAGTGCGGAGGCTGTACCGCTGTAGACTAGACAAACTGTATGTGAGTTGAAGGGTTGCTCTGGCGAACTGCAGTCATGGTGGAGTGCACCCTGGAAGAACTGCGCACAGACAGAAGTGAGGGCTGATGGGCCGTAACCAGGTCAGATGGGTCGTAGCCCCGACGGAACGCAGACCAGATGCGAGTGGAGGCCAGATGGGCTGTAGCTCCGCGGGACTTTAGTTCAAATGGAGTGTAGCCCAGCTAGGCTGTCACTCCAACGGACTGTAGTCCAGGTGCAGCGTAGCCCTGATGGGCCGGCGAACTGCATCCCGATGCGGAGAGGACGCGAGGCGCGGCGGCTACTGCAGGCTGCAGCGCGCGTGCTTCAGTCTTCATTCGGAGTCCTCCTCGGTGTCTTCGTCCAGCCGGATGAGATCCGTCGCCTCCATGTAGCCGTGCGTCACCTGCCCACCAACACACGTCGCGTTAAACACAACATCATTGAACTGCATGGTGAGAAATGGTGATTGGGGACTTGTCTATACTAGGATCCTAAACCCCTGTAAGAATATCTAGATCTGGGCACTGTTTTGCAAATTTTTGATTAGAAAGATGGTTAAAAATTAAGGATATTATATGTCGAAACTTCAAATCAAAAAGGAAGGAGATAGGTCATTATGAAACCCGCGTCTCCAATTTTCTAAAACTACCAACTCCAACATACATACATAGTCGCAGACTTATTGGGGAGTATATGTGGATTGTAACTGACTTGGCAAACACATTTTTGGATCATAGATCATGGTGGCGACATTTGAAATACATGGCTCACGACAAGCGGCCAGCTTTCTATGCGATTGTATGCACACTTTGTCCATACAGCAGTCACAATAACGATCACACGCCACTTCTTCCTTTCTCTTCAGTGGTTCAAACACTATGTACGACTTCCGCTACTGAAATGATACCAAATACTTGAAATGCAATAGACACAAGATGGTATAAAATTGGGTATAATAATACATTGTTCTCGGGTACAAAGCGTTGATGCAATTTTTTGAACAGGATATATGTTATGAAAGGAGCGTCAGTGGTCTGGTAAAGTAAATTAAGACCTTCCAATTCAATAATGGAAACAAGCCAAGAAAAATCCAGCAACGAAACCACTCGTAACGATCCATACGCAAACAGCCACAAATCAGGCGAATGAAAAATATCGACGAATTGGTGAGGATGCAGGCAATTTTCGTATTCATTGTTAGTTATTATCACTGAAAAGAAAGGAAGTGGCATGCGCTCGATATTGCATCCCCGCCGTATGGTCAAAGTGACATTTGTATGGGAATCCAGCGTCGCGTCGTATGCCACACAATCGAAACATTACCCCGCACGAATGTGTTCTAAAAATGCGTTCGTCAAGTCAGTTCACACCCACACAAGCCCAACAATACGTCTTCGACCATGTTAAAGTTGGGTTGGCATTTTTTTTTATTGGAGACAGCGGGTCTAATAGCAGGTGCTCTCGATTGCATATCTTCTTCCTTTTTACCGATGGTTATTATTATTCTGTGTCTCCTCCAATAGAAATCACAACACGTACCGCAAACTCGAAGAGCGCCAGATGGCAGAACACGTACTGGTCGGGCATCTGTATGGAGTAGGCTCGCTGTGAGCGGATCCGCTCCACCGTGCCGCGCACGTCCACCACGCCCTCCGCCGCCAGCCGCGATATGCAGATGTCGAGGCAGAGGAACGTACCTGCACATCGACACACGCTCGCTAGTTCTTCAAGTGGGAATAGATGGCGCCGTTATCGGAAAACTAAATTTTAGCTTTGTGGAACAATTAAGAACTCCTTGCGTGCGTTTTCCAGTTGGGTGGTGCAAAATGCACTATGGTATTTCTAGCCTCAAAATTGGACTCTCCATTAACTACCATCTTTATTAAAAATCTCTGCTTTGAACGTAAACCATTATGTACACTCAAAACTTTTGAATAGAAGATACTAGACAAAATGTTTTATATTTGTATGTATTTAATGAATACAATAATTAACGACATCGACCTCATTAAAATCTGAATACAATGCGTCAATGTAGATGTCAATGTATAATCTTAAAATTAAACAGTTTTATGTTAGAAACATGGACTTTGATTAGGGTGGTAGCATAGAATAATTATAGTGTCTATGGTAGTAGATAAAATGTTCTATGGTATGTTAAAAAACATGAAAATCTAATGACTGGAATGATAGGAGAATACAACCAATTTTACTGAGCCAATAAAGACGGATGTTTTGATTGTTGATAAAATATAAATGTTTTGCTTATACTATTGAGCTTATAAGGGTATTGTTAAATTATACATGCATATCAATAAACTATATGTCATGAGCACGGTGGCGTACGCTCAGTTAGACTTCAGGTTCAGACTCCGGGGGGGAAACCGGGTTAAGATGTGCAAAATTTTGTTATGTTATATATTATATTAATTGGTATGTGTACGACATAAGGCTGACGATGTGCTGTGTAATTATGTAAACCTCTGTATATTTGCACCACAAATAAATTTCTAATTCTGATTCGTGTATTCGATCAATTCGGCACCAATCAGAATGTCATACCTTCTGCGCTCTTACTGGATAGAATATTTGGCAAACACTTCCGATTGACCTACTTCTGAGAATCGATAAAATTCCCTCACACATTTTCTCACATTTTACGCCTGTTTTACACCTGGACGTTACTGGTAACTGGGCACATTTTTCCCATTCTCATTTCACCTATTTATATTCACGCTTAAGGAGTTAGCGGAGCTTGATGGCGATTCGTTCCAGAATCAAAACATATTCCCCCTGGAGTAGTTGTGCAGCTTGTCTTACCGGTTCGGCCGATTCCGGCAGAGCAGTGAACCACGATGGGGGGTCCCCGGCTGTGTCCGGCCCACGCGTCACCCAATCTGCAACCACCACCACAAACAACATTAAAAAGGAACCATTGTTTCAAACGCTGTGACATCGTGAGTCTTGAGAGAGAAGGATTAAAAAGACTAGTGAACTTAAACAGACATGAAAAGAGTACATCATAGTGACAATAGTTGTATCCAGCGAGCAAGGAAGAAGTTAGTAACGATAGAAATGCGTTCGTACGGCGGCGACGTAGCCACGAATTAGTGAAAATTGATTAACTGTAGTTAGTTCGCTCACAATTGGGAACACACAACATCGATTTTTTTTTGACTATACAGCATCCCGTGAAGTTCTTAAGTGTAGTTGAAACTCGAAAAAATCAGTAGCAAGCGAATTTGTAAGCGAACACTCTAGCTGGAGTCGTAAAATCCGGCCAAGTGCGAGTCTGACTCGCATACGAAGGGTTCCATACCATCGTACAAAATTTAACACAATAATCTGGTTGCTTGTCCCTGCACACGTTCCCCTGACCCCTTTAATTTTATTATAATGATATTTGTTATTGTTTGTTATAGCGGCAATAGAAATACACATTCTATTAAAACTGTCTACCTATTATGGTTCATCAAATACAGTTCATTTCATTCATTCAGACGGAGGACGGATGGATGGATGAAAAGACGGACGGATGTACAGACAGACAGACGGACGGACGGACTGACATACAGCGGCGGTCCCGTTGCCAACCTTTGGGTACGGAAACCTAAAAATGGCTACCTTGCTCCCATACAAACGAATATCTTCCATGCCCGCTAGTTGTAGCGAGGAAAGTAGAAAATAGCGATGACAGTATAGCCTGCCAAATCATAAGTAAGAAGAGTGTGTAGTCCAGTAGTGATGGCAGATAACAATGAGAAATATAAAAGACAGTACAGTGCGGTGAGGAGTGTACATACTTGGCGAGCGCGTCGGCCTGCGCGGCCCGCACGCCCTGCAGGAACTCGAGCACGGGCGTGGCGGAGCCGCCGCCCGGCACGCCGTAGTCGGGCCAGCGCACGTACTGCCAGTGCCACACGGAGCGGCGCTCCTCCGTCTGCGGGGACCACACGAAAAGTTTTAAGAAATCCCTTTTCATTTGTGAAATAGGTGGGAAACACTGTTTGGTTATGATTTTTTTCTATTTATACAAAACATTCCCATGTTTTTTATAGATAGAATAAATGATTTTATGATTCTGTCATCAGCTCGCACAACTTATTCTTTCAATTTAGTCCTCTTTTTTTTTCAGTTTTTTAGTCAATAATCTTTCAGGGTGTCTTTTTAAACCAGAGGTTCTCAAACTTATTTCGTCTACAACCCACTTTGAGGATCAATTATTTTCCAACGCCCCCCAAAAATGTTTAGTTTTACCACATCTTAAAAATGTAAAATCGCAATGATTACTTTAAAAACTGTAATTTAATTATTTATTTAAGGGATGCCATATGAGTTTGAATTATGTCTTCTTTCTAATTTCAAACTGAAATAATTTAATAAGACTGTTCTAATGAGATCAATAAAAATAAACTTTATAAAGAATATTTAGTAAAATAAATAATGTAGTGTATAGGTAGGTTTCTAAAACACAAAAAGCCCTTTACCGCCCTCTGTAGACTTCTAGCGCCCACAAGAGGAGAGACCGTTTTAAAGTGTTATCAAAGTAATGTTGGAAACATCAAATCCGATATCAGGGCCAAAAATAAATTGTAAGCAAAAATAAATGATCATGTAATCGCCAAAATTATAAAATGCCAAAAAGCCAAAATCACTGCATCGCATAGGCGGTAGGTAAACTGGTGTGAAGAGATTTTTTTCTGGGAATATACCGAATGGATAGGACCAATTTAATATTTTTTTGAAATTAAATTTTAAGTAACTTTATGAAATGATAATACCACACCTTCTCTCATTGTATTAGCCCAACACACCACATGGGAACTAGGTGCTATGACAGGACCTTTCTTATATTGCACGGCTACATTGAACTGGATGGAAAACACGGACAATTTTCATTGCCGCTTCGACCATCGTTCATCCAATGCGATGGTACCAACCCGGGCGGGATAAACCCTACCACCTAGTAAGTAAGGAAGGGGACCTACAGTTTAATGTGGAATCCGAACCACGGCCAGCCTCTCTCAACGGTCGAATGGTCACCCATCAAAGACCAGACCGGACCCAGCGTTGCTTAACTTCGGAGAGCGATCGCCGAAGTGTCGCGCCACTGGGCTATTGAGGCTGACATTAGTGCATCGTCATCGCCGCTTACCGGCAGGTTGGTGAGCACGAGCTCCGACACGACGTAGTCCTGGTTGGCGCGCACGCTCTCTGTGTGCACGCGCACGTCGCCGTGCGTCGCGCCGCGTCCGGCCTCCGCGCACCAGTACTGGCCGCACTTGACGCGCCCGCGCTCCGCCGCGCGCGTCGTCATCACCACCACGAGCGTGTGCTGCTCCCAGACCATCCGCCAGAAGTCGCCGTAAGTCTTCGGGAGGGGGCCTGCAACACGTTTCACTCGCGTTCAGCTCAAATGTTGGAGCAAGGACTCATTAATCAAAGAAAGAATTCAGTAAAAAGAACTACTTTAGGAATATACTGCAAGGCTGGACCCTAACCAGCAAATCATACAATTCGCGGGTATTGCGTCTATCAATTTCGCCAACGCTTCACCTAAGTTGCGGACATTGACTGCAAAGATTGAACATTCAAACAAATTTATGTATGGGTATAATCTTACACACTGTGTTAGTAGGAGGCATTGATTACGGGAGGAGGGAGGGAGTGCAGGAGAATTCCAAATTATGGGTACACAGCTGGTGCGAAATTGGTAGACGCAATACCCACGAATGGTATGATTTGCTGGTTCGGGACCAGCCTTGCAGTATATTCGTAAAGTAGTTCCTTTTACTGGGCTCTTTCTTTAATTAATGCGTCCTTGCTTCATGGTCGATTATACAAACATACATGTTACATTCCTTGGTTTTTAAGTTACTTTTAAAGAGGGACAAATGCAAAATTCCAGTTGAAAGTGCTTCAGAATTGGTATAAGTAAAAAAGAAGACAAGCGGCGACCTTGCGTGCATATGAAGGCGTTCTTCTGCCGGTAGCCGTCGACGTAGTTAGCGTTGATGTAGTCGCTGCAGGGGTCGGTGGGGTCCGTCTGCGCCAGCGCCACGCGCGAGTGGTCGTAGCACAGCACGTCCGTGTAGCGGTTCTTGCACAGGTTGTTGGGTAACCTGCGGATAAGCCATAATTCTTGAATAAAAAAATATTGAGATTTCTTAATGTACGCAAAGACATATCTAAATCGCCATTTAGCTTCAAAATAATGATCTGAAGTTATGTTTCAAGTTTTACTTTGAAATAATGAATAAAGAAAGAAATATGATCGACAAAGAATCAGTTGGTCATTATTTATTATTTACGTTGCTTTATTTAAATTGTTATTATTTACTAGAAAAAAACAGTATTTGTCCAGGTTACTATGCCTGTTCACATCACAATTTACAAATGCACGGATCACCGTGGCTTTAACACATGCTGAGAAGGCATTTCGCATATAATGAGCCCGGACACTGTGTCCTTATAGTGGTTCCAAAAGTCGTCCCATCGGGCAGGTATGTTCCATTTCTCCCCAACTCGCGGTAGCGGTCCTCGAGTTGACATCTCACTCCCACACCGTATTCGTAATGTAAGCACAGCGCGCTCACGCTTAGTTTGTGGGAAGACCAGTCTAAGGCTGAAATAAATAGTCGTAACCGAAACTAAGACTAACAATAAGTAGTACTTTGTGACGACACTTTGACACATTAAGTATGGACGAAATCTCAAAGTAATGCAAAGTGACATCACAAAGTACTATTTTTCGTTAGTCTTTAGTTTCTGTTACTACTATTTATATCAGTCTTTTGCTGAGATTCATAGACATTACTCATACTTGGCTGAGCCAAAGTATGTTTTTCTACTCTCAGTTTTGACATAAAATGTATGGACCAAATGTCAAATTTGACAGTCGGAAGCCATGCTTCGGCTCAGGCAAGCACGAGTAACGTCTATGAATATCAGCATAAGTGTGTGCTTACCGCGCATGGTGGAAGGTGCCGACGGGCGGCCTCGCGCGCAGCTCCTCGTACTCGGCGACGAGGCCGCGGCGGCCGAGCGAGCGCACGCGCGCCAGCAGCTGCGCCGGCGTCACGCCCGCGCCGCCGCCCGCGCCGCCCGCGCCCGCGCCCCCCGGCCCCGTCGCGCCGCACTCCTCGTCCGAGAAGCCCGACGACTGCTCCGCGTCCGAGCACCACATCGACGTCGTGCGCCCCGACGCTGCGAACGCGACGAGCGCATAACATTAAGGCCCTGGTACTAGCCAAATCGCAAAGTTAGACGAGGCACCCCAAGTCTGACGATTAGAAGTGTCATTCTTACAATATATGATTCCTTGTCTAGGAATCAACCTATTTTCGTTAATGTATGTTTCCTTTTTCTACACAAAATACATTGCGGATTTTACGAACTTGTTTGACTAAATGTAGAAATCTAAAAGCAAATGGAATTATTTGTTTATGCATATTTGCTGTTTTTGCTTATATCTAGAAATCTCATTACTTTCAGATTTCTAATGTGAAAAATCAACTTTTAACAGTTCACTCTGAATATGACTGCTAGTGTTTACAAATAGTTCGTGGGTAGATTTTTTTTTTTCAGTATTTATAAATAAATAAATAATAATAATAACAATAATATCTTGTTGTTTCATGCAATTATGAAATTAAAAATTATGAAACTAAAAAATAATGCAACATATTCCAGGTTTTTAAGAGAATGCTTTGATCTGGAAATGTTATTATTGGAGTCAGAATTTTTTAAAGATTATAATACAACCTGGAAAGCATGATTCATGCTGAAAATGCATCAGTAGATGCATTACGATGCAAGTACGTTTTATCATATTTCGAATCACAGACGCAATAAGATTCCTGGATTTACATGCGATACCAAGTAGTAATGAAAAGAAAAATTAAGAGTAACAGGTAGGGTATGTCTATCTCAACGCACGTCTAATAAAAACAATACTTACTGCTGATGTCTAAGTCATCCTCGTCCCCTGAATTAACGTGCCTGATCTTTGTGCTGCCGTTGTCTCCATTGTATGCGTGGCTATTCCTGTAAACATGATCAAAGAATATAAATAAGAATAGCAATAAGAGTGGGCAACTGGACTTTTTTCAAATGAAATAATTAATTTTCTAACTTGTGTACTAGATCAACAGCTTCAAAATTGAAAAAAATAATACAATTGTTGCTTTTTGTGCTGCAGAGACAACAGCATAACCAACTCCTTTTTTCTATTTTGTTGTACAGACTGTGAACTGTGAATAGTCTAGGAGGTCGCGACAAAAATGGTAACGATAACATAAGGCTGAAACTGGTTTCACGGGATAAAGACCAACACTCTGAAGCTAAATGTGTCAGGCTGCCTGTTCCAAGTGGTAGCGTTACGTAGATAATGGGCCTGAAAAACTATTTATGGTGACAAAAAATATATATGATAAGGTAAATAGATGCAAATAACGAAGCATGAAAGTATCAGTGTATACTTGCTTAGCAATACAAAATCTCAACAAACATTTGGTTGCATTTCGTAGTTATAGGCGATTTAGGATACAGATATAACTTAAGGTATATTTAAGTATTTAATTAAAAAACCGACTAGTTTTTGTTGTATAATTAATAGGTATCAATGTTTCCAGACAATCAGTATATTCATCAGCAGGTACATACAAGCATCTATTTTATATAGTCAATCTAGATAACGCACCCACTTGGCACGAGCAGATCGACATATTTAGCATCAGAGGTTTGGTCTCTAACATGTGAACCCAGATTCAGCCATTTACGTTATCGTGACCAAACACGTCGTGACCTCCCGGAATAGAACTGTTAGGGAGTTAGTATGCGAACGGTTGAGTCTGTGAGCGACTTAGTACGCGATAGGGTTGGTATGAGCGAGTAGATCTTTGAGCCTGTGAACGGGTGAGCATGTAAACGATTGAGTCCCGATTGCAGGAAGAGACGTCCGAGTTAATTAATGTTCAAATACGTCACACTTAGTGACCCGCATGGAGTTGGCTCGGCTCCCTTCCATACTGTGCATGAAAAGTGATGTGTTTAATCATATGTTGACGTTGATTTTAATTTTTAGTACTTCCGTGCACTCGGCCCTAAGTCTGTGAAACACGTGCACGTAAGCGAGTTGGTCTGTGCGCCTGTGAGCGAGTGAGTATCTAAACGAGTAAGTCTATGAACTACTTACCACATGAGCGAGTAAGTCTGTGAGCCTGTGAGCGAGTGAGTATGTAAACGAGTAAGTCTGTGAACTACTTACCACATGAGCGAGTAAGTCTGTGAGCCTGTGAGCGAGTGAGTATGTAAAAGAGTAAGTCTGTGAACCACTTACCACATGAGCGAGTAAGTCTGTCAGCCTGTGAGTGAGTGAGTATGTAAACGAGTAAGCCTATTAACTACTTACCACATGAGCGAGTAAGTCTGTGAGCCCGTAAGCGAGTGAGTATGTAAACGAGTAAGTCTGTGATCTACTTACCACGTGAGCGAGTAAGTCAGTGCAAGTGGCTCTGGTAACCTGTGAGGGCATGAGTATGTGAGCGAATGAGTGTGTGAACTACTTACCACATGAGCCAATAGGTCTGCGAGACTGAGCAAGTGAGAGTGTGAACCATATGAGCGAGTAAGTCTGTGAGCCTGAGAGCGAGTAGATCCGTGAGCCTGTGAGGGCGTGAGTATGTGAACTACTCAGCGCATGAGCGAGTAGGTCTGTAGGTCTGAGCGAGTGAGTGTGGGTGCGGACCTGAGCGGGCTGGCGCCGCGCGCGTACGCCGGCGCGTCGCGCTCGCCGCTGATGTGCATGTCCGCGGGCGCGTCGCCGCCGAGCCGCTCCTCCGCCGCGCGGCCGCTCGTCATCTCCTCATGCGCGCCGTGGTGAATCAATCCTGCCGCAACGGAATTACCGCATTTACTACTTTGCATTTGCACGTTTCAAGCCTTTCTAAGTGTTTTTCTAATGAAAAACCGGTATGGGTGGCTGTGCTGAGGTAAAAAGGTGCTCAGAAAAGTCAGAGACACCTCGCCTCGCGAAACCACGCTCAGATAAACACAATGCCAGCATAATTGCGGACTATCGCTGAGCTATCGAGCTTGTTCAAATTACGCTTGAAGACTCCGGAAAGTGTCCCGGTCTGGAAAGTGTTATATTATTAAGTAATTAACGGTCTGGAGTTCCATTTGCACTTGCGAAGGCACACTTGTATGGCGCTACGTGGTAAGGATGTTCCGACCCATACAATGTTTTTTTACACAGAACGCAAAAAGTATTGCACTTTAAGGTCGGCCCGTAAGCACCTGAAAATTTCGCCTCCCATACAAACGTAGTTTACTAATCATTTGGAAACCAATATTCCAACTTACTTGATATTTGGTATCTAATATTAGGCTACAAATATCTGTGACTGCATGCCTTTGTTTTTTCGGTAAATGTATTCTGGGTCAAACCATAGAGAAAACAAAATTCGTATGAAAATTTTCTTTTTGTTTTCATTTCATTCGGTTTGGATTTTTCAAAAAAACAAAAGCATGCAGACACAGATATTTGTTACCTGATATTAGATATTAAATATCAATTTAATTGGAATAGCGGTTTCCAAATTATTAGTAAACTACGTTTGTATGGGGAGCATAGCTTACGGGCCGTTCTTAAGGCACGAATTCGTCAAAAATATTAAATATAGCCATAGTAGTTGCAGCGAAAACATATTCACAATTTCAGGTTTAATGGTTTCGTTGTAATTGCCGATTAGAAGTTTTACACCGTTAGATTGCGCTGTTAAATAAAAAAAGTATTTAAATAAATCGTAACAAAACCAATAATCCTGAAATTGTGAAATTGTTTTCTCTGCAAGTAATATGACTATATTCAACTTTTATTATTAATTCGTGGCTTAAAGTGCAATATTTATTGCGTTATGTGTGCAAACAACTTTATATGGGTCGGAACAGCCTTAACCTCCCTTTTTCAAACCGTAGATTATAAGTAAAAAAGTTGATGGAAATATCCATTTTAGGCTGGAGTGCACGATTTCCGGTTAATCACATTCTGATATCAATTATAACCAAACCTCTATCAAATCTCGGATCAGGCAAATATTGGCATGCACAACCCGCAAATGACGTTACAATTTAATACCAACCGTAAACACTTCATTTTCCACGGTTAAACATAAATATGGCGCTAGCTGAACAGCTGATGTGTGTCAATGTCAGCGGAGTCCAATTGGTCAGCATTGTAATTAACATCGGTTTCGTCGACTGGCAACTTAGTAATAACGCCAACCGGAGATTGTGCACGCCAAATTGCCGTTACAACTACAATTGGTTATTTTTTTTGTGTTAACCGTAGATGTTGTGCATAAATAAAAATAAAATTATTGAATAAAGAAAGAGTAGAATGATAGCAGAATGTGTGTACCAACGGACCGTTTTGCAGCGGTTTGTGCGGTGGACAGTGGTTGCTGATGACATAGTCGGAGTCCGCGTCCTTGCCCGGCTCGCCCGCCGCGCTGTTCGTGAAGCAGTTCCGGCAGTGCTCCAGCCTGCGGACACATCGGACACCCTCGTTTCATTTAAATCATAAAAAACGGACAAGTGCGTGTCCCACACCCACAGTTCGTCCATGATGGGAAGTTATGTACTTATGTATGTTATGGGAGCTCACCGAGCTGCGGGGCGCTCTTCGCGTGCACGTGTACTCTAAAGTACTGACCAGGCGGCGTGGTCTTGCTCGAAGATCCCGCCGAGCTACGGCGCGCTCACCGTGTGCACGTGCATTAAAGTACTGACCTAGCGGCGTGGTTCTGCTCGAGGATCCCGACGAGCTACGGCGCGCTCACTGTGTGCACGTGCACTAAACTGACCAGGCGGCGTGGTCCTGCACGAGGATCCCGACGAGCTACGGCGCGCTCACCGTGTGCACGTATACTAAAGTACTGACAAGGCGGCGTGGTCCTGCTCGAGGATCCAGCAGAGCTACGGCGCGCTCACTGTGTTCACGTGCACTAAACTGACCAGGCGGCGTGGTCCTGCTCGAGGATCCCAACGAGCTACGGCGCGCTCACCGTGTGCACGTATACTAAAGAACTGACAAGGCGGCGTGGTCCTGCTCGAGGATCCAGCCGAGCTAC
Source organism: Incurvaria masculella (assembly GCA_946894095.1). Taxonomy (NCBI): domain Eukaryota; kingdom Metazoa; phylum Arthropoda; class Insecta; order Lepidoptera; family Incurvariidae; genus Incurvaria; species Incurvaria masculella. The sequence goes on along the minus strand of OX335658.1, from coordinate 14,727,020 downwards.
GGCGCGCTCACTGTGTGCACGTGCACTAAACTGACCAGCCAGTGTGGTCCTGCTCGAGGATCCCGACGAACTACGGCGCGCTCACCGTGTGCACGTATACTAAAGTACTGACAAGGCGGAGTGGTCCTGCTCGAGGATCCAGCCGAGCTACGGCGCGCTCACTGTGTGCACGTGCACTAAACTGACTAGGCGGGTTGGTCCTGCTCGAGGATCCCGACGAGCCACGGCGCGCCCACCGTGTGCACGTATACTAAAGTACTGACAAGGCGACGTGGTCCTACTCGAGGATCCAGTCGAGCTACGGCGCGCTCACCGTGTGCACATGCAATTAAATGACCAGGCGGCGTGGTCCTGCTCGAGGATCTCGCCGAGCTACGGCGCGCTCACCGTGTGCACATGTACTGTAGTACTGACCAGGCGGCGTGGTCTTGCTCGAGGAGCCCTCCCAGATGCGTCGGCAGCGACGCGCGCGGTATGTGCGTGCCGAGCTGAGGCGCGCTCACCGTGTGCACCCTCTCGCGCAGCTTCTCGCGCACGAACAGCCGGAGGATGCGAAAGGGTGCCTTGAACCACAGCGGCGCTGTCACGATCAGCACCTTCTTCAGCTTTGCTGGGTACCCGCCCTGAAACAAAGAAAAGCCACGTTCTATGATCAGAGGGAACATTAAACCCACAGTATGTTTTAAACTATGTTGGCATCGGCACTATACTCTGATGGCTTTATACATTTTCAAAAATACTTTGCTGTAATCTAAGCACACGAGCTATTTTCTCATACCATTGTTTATCAGCGAAAGCCAACGAAAGAAGTAGGTCCCTCGTATCGAGGACACAGCACGAGCCTCGTAGTACCCGTAAAGCGCAGAAATGTATTTCGACCTCTGATGTGACTGTGACTGACGCCCTAGTCCGAATTCTACGTTAAGGCTCATTTTTTTCAGACACACGCGGCGACTCTAACGATTAGATAATGTGGCGCCGCAGGTGACTAATTCAACTCTAAATAAATATGCTCGCCACGAGGACCGAGTTTTTTTTAAATTATGGAACACATTATATCGTTGAATAATGAGTTTTAAGCTTAAATGTAGACGTACCGGGCCAGGAAGTGTCGTTTCCGCAGCTACTAAAGAGTTCGAAAGCCACTGGGCGTTGTCAGGCATTCTGAATCGAGCCTTTGAAAAAAAAAATACATTGTTATTTCCATATAAATGCCGCCGTAACGCTAATCGTTTGGATTTTCGTAATCAAATTGCCGATTTAAAACTGCCGAAACTAATTGAAACCGGCGTAAAATTTACTGTAAACGTTTACAAACAAAAACGCAGAAGCAAGCTCGGAGACGCCCATTTAGTTCGCATTCACGTTAATTTTAAAGCGTGCGTCGACCATACAGGTCGGTTCGTACTTACGTACGTTCGGTTACGTAAGACTCAGCCTAGGACTCAGGCCAAATCCGCCGAGAATTTCATGCTAACGCCGCCGGAGACAAACTTGCCGCATTAACATTCACCAGTAAACTTTCCGGAGCGAGCGGACGAGTCTCCCCAGATGACCTCCCCGGCCTCGTTAGCGGTAAACTTGGCCGAAATCCTGACACGGTACATTTAGCGCACCAGTCAATGCTAATCGCTCTTTTTTCTCACTTTCGCCTCGGCCGAATGGCTATTATGTCCTCACGTTACTCCTCTTTCGGGCACATTCCGCAAGCACGTAATTACTGGAGTAGATAGTCCGATGTAATACAGGAATATTTTATGAGGTTAGGCATCGACGTTTCAGCTCAGGTTATGGGCGTGCTCACGTCCGTTTAGTTTTCCGCCGCCGCGCCGCGCAATCACCGAATCATCACTCAATTTTCCAACACGTTTCAATAATAATTGTACAGAGTGGTCAGTCTGAGTTCTCACCTAAATTGGCGTTTACGGCAAACCGATCGACTGGCGTTTTCTCCAAACTCCATACAAGTTTTTACTAGATATTCTGTGGTTTTACTTCTTCAAGCTGTCAAAGTCAAACTCGGATTTCCGATTTGTATGAAAACGCGGAGTCGAAGTAAACGGCAACGTCGACGTATTTACGGCAACGTTGAGTAAGCTGTCAAATCAAACTCGGACTCGCAAATTCAGAGACGCCCACTGCGCGCGCTGTCAATTTCTCCATACATTTGAAAACGCCAGTCGATCGGTTTGCCGTAACGCCAATTTAGGTGAGAACTGAGACTACCGGCTCAGAATCGCCTATGATTTTCCCGGATTTAAATTGAGAGCATGCGCAGTGGGCGTTAAGGGAAAAAACATTTGCGAATCCGAGTTTGATTTGACAGCTTGAAGAAGTATAAACACAGAATATCTAGTAAAAAACTTGTATGGAGTTTTGTTTTGACGTTTGAGAGTTTGACGTTTTTACGAAAGTTCAAAGTTCTGTAAACGCCAATTTAGGTGACAACTGGGAGTAGGAGCTCAGAAGTGAAGGTCGAATGGGTGCAAAACATGATCGAAATCACTCCTGTATGTAATCACACTTTAACCCCAGGATTGGGTGGTGCATTGCATGCGAGCGCCGAGGCGCAGGCGGCGCGATTGCATTCCGCTGCACGGAAACAATGCACAAGACGTTCCCGTTCGCATAATACAATTGTGACCCATATACATCCGCTGGCAAGCCAACTCGCGACACGCGCCAACACGCCGGAACAAGGAAGGCAACTTGCAAACGGTACGTTTGAAACTAGGATAAGGATTCGCATAGAAGTAGTACTGCCTCATCTTTAGTGCCTTACAACCAACGAGAAAATAACCTCCTTATACCTTATACCTTATTGGGTTAGGCACAGTTTGTCGAACTACGTTTATTTATGTTATCTTGGAAGTTAGTAGAAGTTTTAAGATTTTTAAATGTGAAACTTAGTTATTGGCTTCACTTTTTTTTAATTGGTGTTTATTTTTAATTTTAAATTGTATTCATAGCTGTTAAGTTTCTTGGCTTGACTTTTTTTTTTTATTTGTGTTTATTTTTAATTTGAAATTGAGCTGTTAAGTACACTATGATCAATAAGTTCCGGGAATTTGTAGTTTGAATTTAAAACGCTTTACCGATTCAAATTTTTTTTTCTCAGGTTGGTACACCTTTCCCTGACACTCCTGCCAAATGTCAAATATTAAATGTCATTAGTAATTGTTTGGCGTCTGTTTATATCAATCAAGTTTTTGAAGTTCGTCGCATTTCAAAATGGAAAAAAAAATTGAACAAAGAATTTGTTTGAAGTTTTGTGTTTCCAACGAAATCTCTTGTGCTGATGCATTCGAAATGCTACAAAAAGCCTACGGGGACTCTGCTCTCTCAAAAACAAGAGTATACGAGTGGTATTCGTCGTTCAAAAATGGTCTCAAAGAAGTTGACGATGCACCTCGTCGTGGACGCCCTTCAACATCAACTACCGATGATAACGTCGAAAAAGTTCAAGAAATCGTACTCGAAAATCGTCAAACAGTCAATAAGGAGTACTACCTGGCCGTAATTAAGCGTTTGAGAGATGCTGTGCGTAGAAAACGACCGGAATTGCGGCAAAACAACTTATGGATCGTATGCATCGTGACCGATTATTTGACCAAACATACTGTAAATACAATCCAACAGGCACCGTATTCTCTGGATATGGCACCATGTGACTTTTTCCTGTTCTCAAAACTTAAATTACCCCTTCGTGGAAAGAGATTTTCGAGCATCGATGAAATAAAAGAAAATGCGACGAAGGCATTGAAAGCCATTCCTTCACCGGACTATCAAGTGAATGGAAGAATGGGTTAAGCGTTCGCGTATGTGCATCGCTTCAGACGGTTGTTATTTTGAAGGTGATAAAATAAATGTATCCGAAAATTAACACATTTTTTTTTATTTATTAATTCCCGGAACTTTTTGATCATAGTATGTATATTATAAGTCAATCACGGTGAAAATCTAAACAAACACAAACAATATTTATCTGTGAGAAATCCATAAGATCGTTCCCTGTTCTCTTAATGTTTTCATCCCAATGAAAGTACCAGAACATTTGACCTCATTTCGGCTTGAAGAGCTTTCGGAAGGTGTCCCAGCGAACACAATGCAGCCTTCAGCTCGGAGAGCGTCTCCCATAACTCAGTGAAGAGGCGCGAACCCTGGGGAACTCTCGCTGCGAGCCCTGACGTAATATCCCACCGAACAGTTAGTACTCCCGAGACCCGCGATGGCACCTCCAACGCAAATTGCAAAAGGATGCTTTTAGTGACTCGCGTATTGTGTTTTTAACGTATTTTTTTTTTGTTTTTGGTCGATTTGTAAACTAAAACATTTGCCTGAGCTGCTCAGTGCATAAGTGTTAGTTTTATAATGGAATATGATTATTTAATCGTGTAGATATGGGCGCTGTTTGGCGAATGAATGCGAAATGGTCGGAAGACTCGGGTTAGGAAGATAACCGAGGTGTCCACCAGGTTGTAACGTAGTACCAGTGTAAGGTGTAACCAGACGCTGGAAAAGTCTAAAAAAGTTTTGAACTTTTGAAAAAAAAAAACACGAAAAGCAGGTTCAAATATAAAAAAAAATTTGGTAGGCGCCATGTTTTCACGAAAATTAAAATCGACGGCAGCTTAACTACGTGAACCTGGTTGTTGCCTGGCTTGCTTCTCGCGGTCGACCAAGACGAGGTTTAAGTAAATATACTTTTTCGTACTAAGCAGGTACGTCGCTTATTTCAAGGAATGTGACATGTATGTATGTATAATCGACCGTAAAGCAAGGATACATTAATTGAAGAAAGAGCCCAGTAAAAAGAACTACTTTACGAATAGTAGTATAGTCCCTCCTCCCGCAATGAATGTACATTCGTAAAGTAGTAGTAGTAGGCTTTTTACTGGGCTCATTCTTCAATTAATGTATCCTTGCTTTACGGTCGATTATACATACATACATGTCACATTCCAAGACGAGGTTTTTGTATTGAACCTGACATGCATGTCTAATATCCCGAACGTCCTAATATTAGCCCAATACACCAACTTTCCGAAGGGATTAGGTAATTAGGTAAACCGATCGACGGGCGTTTTCAAATGTATGGAGAAATTGAAAAGCGCGCGCAGCGGGCGTTAAGCGAACTAACATTTGCGAGTCCAAGCTTGATTTGACGCCAGTCGATCGGTATGCCGTAAACAACTTTAAAATGAAAAAAAAATTTGTGGGTAAACTCTGTGGATGTACAAAAAATATCTATCCTACAATAACGATGTTTAGGAACAATATTCAGCATAAAAAATTTGGATAGCTGTCGAAGTATTTTTAAAGAGAGACAATTATTTACATTGACCTCTATATACATACTAGAATTATGCTGTTTTGTTAAACAATATCCGCATTACTTTAATGTAGTCTCTGATATTACCGGGTACAAAACGTGACAGAATATATCGGGAAATTTGTACAAATTGCCTATGCGAACTACGTTAGCATCAAAGAGCACGTCCCAGTCAGATATATTGTTAGATAATAGATTATCAGAAGATCTAAAAAAAAACTGTTAATGTAAAAAAAATTAAACAAAATCTAAAGGAATGGCTTTTACTAAAATCATATTATAGCTTAGCAGAATTCTTAAAAGAAAATAAGGGGTAATTTAGGGTAATTTATTTTCAACATGCTTTGTTCGTACACCTTATTGTGTATCTGTTAATTTTTTTTTCTCTTGTGTTTAGTTGATTTTAAGTTCTAATATGCTAAAATGAGCATTTGTAAACATATATAACAAACACCTATGTTAAGGTAGCATTGTTATAAACTGAGTAAGTCATTGTACCACATGTTCCTACTTTAAGAGTACAATGCATAAGAAATGTCTTGCAATAAAGATTTCGAATTTGAATTTGTAAATTTTGCCATATCATGAACTGCCGGCCAGGGGCGCGTGAAGCAGTCCGACAGTCGATGCTCTGTGAAATTTTGCATTCCGAAATCCGATGTTTTAGCCCGGCTCAAAAAAGTGAATGTTGACAGAATCGTGTTGATAAAAAAAATGTCACACACTCAAATTAAGCATGTGTGACTGCGGCTTTACAGTGGTTTTACAAACATTTTAGTATTTTTACAATATTTCTAATGTAAACTACGCCGTTACCTCCAACACAAGAGTAAAACTGGTGCAAACTATTTAAAACATTCAAAATATAATTGAATACTAGCTGGAATTAATTAACTCTCAATCAACTAACAATTTCCAAAAGAACAATAAACTGTCAGAACTTACAAAATACAAGAAATCTGGGTAATGAGAACACAAGCGCGAGAGAGGGCTGCCTCGTGCCGCGGGCCGCGGCTGGAATTTTACAGCGAGTAAGGGAAAACGATGTCATTTGAAAGGAAAACGGTTCCGACACCCGTGGGAGCAGCTTCGGAGCGGCGTCGTGTGCAGTTCGGGACACTTTTAAGGTTCCGTAAAAGTTAACTTCAGCAATATATAACAATAATCCTAAATACTAACTTTTTGTAGCTAACAAAAATAATTAACCTAACCTAACCTTTAAGACATTCCAAAACAGCAAAGTTACGTTTGCTTTAAGTACGCATCCCGGTCTAGAAAAACAAGAAGTCAGAGCTGACAGGGGGTAATTTTATGCATATGAAAGAGGATCAGTTTTGTGTACAGAATCACCCATTTGCGATCTCAAAGCATGCTTCTTTTTTATGTTTTTTGTCATTGGACATGGATGGGCAATACCACACCACCGTCATGAAATTAGCCCAACACACCGAAAAATCATCAAAATTTTTTTTGCGGAAAATCGGTATGGGTGGCTGTGCTGAGGACGAAAGGTGCTCAGAAAAGCCAAATACGCCTACACGAAAGATACGGACATTTTCATTGCCGCTTGGAACATCGTTAATTCAATGCGATGGTACCAACGCGAGCGGGATTACCAGCTAGCAAGGAAGAAGGACCTACAGTCTATCGTGGAATATGAACCACGAACGACGAATCCCGATGAATCTAGGCTTATACAGGTGAATTCTTCAAGTGGGCCTTCAGGGCCAAATCCGAAACTATAAGATATAGCGAAAAACACTCAAAGGAATCATGAGGCCGATTTTGATAAAAACTAAAACTGCATTATTAGATTTCAGGAAAAATCGTTTTCCTAGACGGTAATCAAACTCGTTGATTTTGAGAAAAATAAAGCAGATTTAGCCCTGAATGGCCACTTGAAAATTTCACCCTGCATATTATTTTTTCGTTTTGGTGATCCGATACAACGGTACCCTCGGTGCGCGAGACCGACTTGCGCAGAACTGTTTTTTTTTTTTCATTTCGTAGACAAAAATGACGAAGATTTTTTTCGGGCTGACGGTTCGGGGTCGTGCAGAGCGGATTAAATTATTTAATCTTGCGTTCAGGTCGGCCCGTCGGAGGAGATCAGGTTTGTTAAGGGCAAATATATATATTTTATTATATATATTTTTTATGTTTATTTATTTATAAGGTTCACATACAGACACATGTGTATGAATATAACAAACACCAGATGGTGGTATGGACACACACTCTACAACTAGTGAACACAACATGCGAATTAAAATGTTGCAGCAGTGAGTGAAACGTCGATTAATAAAAGATTACCAACATAAATAAGATAAAATTAAAACAGGTATAATCATAAAAGTAAACTAAAAATAAAAAAGTACAATGAAGTATAACTTACAACACATTTTTAAAACTCAATAGGAAGTGAAAATAAAAATCAAAAAATCATCTGGACATGGATAGTATAAGCCGAAAACACCGAATTTCCGAAGGAATAAGGTGCCATACCCTTCCTTAATGAGCACTTACCTACATTTACCTGGATCGAAAGCTTGGTGTTATATATTGAGGAACCGACATAAAGTTCTGTAAAAACGAAAGCTGTCACATGTGTCATGTTGCTGAATAAAAATGAAATTATTTACAGAAAGTACTATTTTATTCTAAAAGTCTGAAATATAACACTTGGGACAATTTTTCTGTGCCGTTTCGACCATCTTTACATCCAATGCGATGGTACTAACCTGGGCGGGCTTAACCCTACCTCCTAATAGAGGAAGGAGACCTACAGTTTTAGATGGATTCCGAACCATGGCACAGCTCGTATTCGCATGTAGATGGAGCCAAAGTCGTTCGTAGCTATTTCTCTTTGCCGCACACATCCCCTTAATATTATCTTAGTTATTCCTCTTTGCCGCACACAGCCCCTTAATATTATCTTAGCTATTCCTCTTTGCCACACACAGCCCCTTAATATTATCTTAGCTATTTCTCTTTGCCGCACACAGCCCCTTAATATTATCTTAGTTATTCCTCTTTGCCGCACACAGCCCCTTAATATTATCTTAGCTATTCCTCTTTGTTACACACAGCACCTTAATATTATCTTAGCTATTTCTCTTTGCCGCACACGCCCCTTTAATATTATCTTACATAGCTATTCCTCTTTGCCGCACACAGCCCCTTAATATTACCTTAGCTATTCCTCTTTGCCGCACACAGCCCCTTAATATTACCTTAGCTATTCCTCTTTGCCGCACACAGCCCCTTAATATTATCTTAGTTATTCCTCTTTGCCGCACACAGCCCCTTAATATTATCTTAGCTATTTCTCTTTGCCGCACACACCCCCTTAACATTATCTTTGCTCAGGAGCTTGCGCGAAAATTATTCAACATCGCGGAATATTTTTAATTAAATTTTGCAACGTAGCGTGACGACACAACCTCGAATATTTAAGTTTTCCTCCCACAGTCTCTGCAATATAGCATGTCGGTAAATTGTTCCAGACAAATATAATAAACTTTTTCTCCTATAAATTTGTTGAGAATATGAATCGTAAATAGATGTTTTGTACTTTAATAAAATGCGTGGGCTTTGATAAAAGTTCAAAACTCGCGTTCAATATATCTTAATATTCATTCTTACAAAACAGTTTTCTAAAATCTTACATGTTGTCTGTTTACATGTTTCTCCCAATATAAACAAAGTTTACTTACCATTTGATAGCCACTGTTCCAATATACTTGATATTTGGTACCTACATCAGGTCACAAATATCTGTGTCTTCACGTTTGGTTTTTATCGAAAAATTTAACCCGTGAAAGAGAAAAGAAACATTGCGTTTAGATTCTCTCTTTGCTGTCATTTGATCAGGTTTTCTTTAAAAAAAACTATAACGTACAGACACTGACATTCGTTTTTTTATGGAATCGGACATGGATGGCGAATACCACACATTCCCGAATTATTTGGGTGCCGCGCCAGCACCTTCCCTTTATGAGCACGGCTACACTTACGGCCCTGGTACTAGCCAAATCGCAAAGTTAGACGAGGCACCCCAAGTTAACTAACTAAGTCTGACGATTATAAGTGTCATTCTTACAATATATGATTCCTTGTCTATTAATCAACCTATTTTCGTTAATGTATGTTACCTTTTTCTATACAAAATACATTGCGGAAACGGTGTCCATTTCCGAACTTTTTTGACTAAATGTAGAAATCTAATAGCAAATGGAATGTTTTGTTTATGCATATATGCTGTTTTTGCTTATATCTATTAATCGAATTACTTTCAGATTTCTAATGAGAAAAATCAACTTTTTAATTTTTATTATTATTTAAATAAATGATGGAATCAAAAAATATTAACAATCCATTATCAGTCTGGAGTTCTATTTGGATTTTCTGAAGCGTTTCACTACATATTATTACATTTGTTAAAAAGTGCATTTGTATGGCGCGAGTAGTTGGCCAGTCCTAGCGCCTTAAGATACACTGAACTGGATCGAAATCACGGTCAATTTTTTTATTGCCGCATCAACCAGTTTCATCCAATACGGTGGTACAAAACCCGGGCGGGCTTAACCCTACCACCAAGTAGGGGAAGGGGCCTACAGTTTAACATGGCTTTCGTGACGAAATGCACTTATCCAACTCAGAAAGAGAAAGAAATTTGCGCATGACCGGGAGGATGAACCGGGGAGGATTTGAACCCATAACCTATCGCATGAAAGGCAAGTCCTCTAGCCCCTACACCACGAGCTGTACTAACGTTGCTTCAGATTGGATAACACATTTCAAGTAAATAGTGGCCTTCAAATAATTAGCAAACTGCGCTGGTAATGGAAACATAATTTGCTTTTTTTTTTATGTGACTGGACATGGACGGCTAATACCACACCTACTGTCATGGTATTAGCCCAACACACCACATGGGAACTAGGTGCCATGCCAGGACATTCCTTATATTGCACGGCTACATTGAACTGGATGGAAAACAGGGACAATTTTCATTGCCGCTTCGGCCATCGTTCATCCAATGCGATGGTAACAACCCGGGCGGGATTAGCCCTACCACCTAGTAAGTAGGGAAGGGGACGTACAGTTTAACGTGCAATCCGAACCACGGCCAGCCTCTCTCAACGGTCGAATGGTCACCCATCCAAGACCAGACCGGACCCAGCGTTGCTTAAATTCGGAGAGCGATCGCCGAAGTGTCGCGCCACTGGGCCACTGAGGCTGACAACAAACGCCCAGCAAATGCCCAGCTTAACGCGCCTTAGGGCCGAGTGCACGAAAGGGCAGAAAATCAAAATCAACGTCAACATATGATTAAACACGTCATTAAACAGTATGGAAGGAATTCCATGCGGTTCACTTAAAGTGACGTGTTTGAACATTGATTAACTCAACCGTCTCTTCATGCAATCGGGGCTTATTCATCTATGCAAGAATTCATCTGATACTCAGACCCATAATCTAAAGGTACCTAATTTTTCATGAAAATTTAATGGGTACTCGAAAATCTATGCAAATATTTATACATATCTATGCAAGGCTTAATATCATTAAAATGGTCATAAACTGGAAACGCGCCAAACAACGTTAACCCCCCAAACAACCCAATCTGTCACAATATTTTTTAGGATTGCATATCTTTGCAACTCAATCCATTACGAACTTGAAGCACTGATTAAAGTCAGACGTCTATGGAATGGCTAGATCTTTTCCTCGCAATGAATTAATATTCAGGGCATAATTAGCTGGACACACTCTAGAGACTTCAGCAAGTTCTGATTAATTATGCGCTCAACTTTCTCGTTGGATGGTGGACGCTAACTTCGGACGACGGGGACTGTAGCAAGGACTAATTTTCCGTAGTTTACAATTTACGAGTTGTATACAGAAATATTTTTTCAAGTGGGTCTTCAGGGCCACATCCGAAACTCTAAGAAATAGCGAAAAACACTTAAAGAAGTCATGAGACCGATTTTGATAAAAAACCAAAACTACATTATTAGATTTTTGAAAAAATCGTTTTCCTAACCGGGAATCGGACTCGTTGATTTTGATAAAAATAAAGCACTTGCACTATTGAACCAGTCAATAGTGTCGATTATAAGGAACAAACCCTGTAAAGTAATAATATACGACAAACTAAAGGAAAGTGTTGATTTTTAATAAACCAATTTTTTAAGTATTCATATATTAATTGTTGTTCGCAATGACGCTCAAACCACCTTGACTAGTATCAAATTCAATTGCACCTGCATTCAGCATCACAAAATTTTGTTCTTATTTAAAAATTTCTTAGCGGTTATAAAAGAATGAAAAAAATATTTTAGACACAATTTGATTAGTGAAGGTGTGGGTAATATATGCATATTAGAAAATAATTCAGAATAATAACATAAGTACAGGGGCCATCACTCGAACTGTTACTAACTTGACACTGCTTCTATTTTCAAAATAATAATGACAGCGGGCCAAATTTTGGTAAAACGTCAGTTTGTTTCTTTTTAAATTGGCGAAAAGAGCGGGATCAAATTTTAATGTCATAATAAATTTTCGGAATGGATATTAAACGTAACAATGTGATCGTATTGTATTTGGCCGGAAAATCACAACCAGTCATCGTTAGGGAGCTCCGACATTTACGTGTGAACAAAATGTTAGTGCATCGAACCATTAAGCGTTATAAACCAAACCGGGGGCTAAACTGCATGGAGGCGGTCATCCGAAAACAGCAACATCACGTGATATGGTTCGAAAGGTGAAGGCTCGAATTCAAAGAAATGCTCGCCAGAGTGCTGCAAAATTGGCGAAAAGTCTGAAAGTATTATATTCGGGGGAACGGCAGAACGACTAATATGCAGATCGTATAATGTCATATTTTAACAAAATTTTAAAACCATGCACAACGCATAATCGGCAGATCGTATAATTTTATACGTAGTGCATGAAGAAGTTTAAAAAATAAAATTGCTTATTTCTCCATGCATAACGTATAATAGTCACAACGTATAATATTATGATCTTTATTTAACAAAAAAAAGAAAACCATGCATATCATTTAATCCAAAATCTTTTCATACGATAAGCGCCCTTATGAATATACCTTTAAAGCGTATACTCGCACGCGACTTTTCAACCGTCTCAATTAGCGTAAGGTGGCCTTGTTACTCTTTGACAAATATCGATTCGTAGCAATTTCAGCCTTAAATGTATCGTTATTAGGGCGCTTTATGCAGTGCTTAAATGGCATATTATACGTTCTGCATGGTTTTCTTTTTTTGTGAATTCACGTTAGGAATATTATACGTTGTGACTATTATACGCTCGATTATACGTAATGCATGATGCAAAGAGTTGATTTTATTTTTAAACTTAATTCATGCACAACGTATAACATTATACGTTGTGAATATTATACGATATGCATGGTTTTAATTTTTTGGAAAAAAATACTATTATACGTTGTGAATATTATACGTAGTGAATACGACTCTTATATTCGACTATTTTTCGGCGCATACTGAAAAAAGAACTGAAACAGAAACCCTACAAGATACAAAAAGTACAGCAGCTTACTTCAGCGCAGAAGGCATTCCGAGTACAAATAGCTTGAGCACTGAAAGCCTTGCACGAACATGGCGATCTGGAAAACATTGTTTTTTCTGAAGAAAAATGTTTTACTGTCCAACAGTATGTAAATAAACAAAATGATCGTGTTTGGTTGCAGGGTAAGTCCAACGAGAATTTAGACGATAGAGTTGCCGTTCGTAAGCAAGCGCCTGCTTCTGTTATGGTCTGGGCTACAGTGACCGCAAATAGTCGCTCTACACTCGTCAAAGTCAAAGTCAACCAGCAAGTGTATCAGCAAAAGGTGTTAAGGTGGCCCATCCCGCTCATCTCCCCATACAAAAGGGGAAAGAAGATGACGCCCATATTTCTTGTCAGAAATCCAAAATTTTGCTCAAAATAGCTTTATTTGATCGAACTAGATGTCTGATGACCATTGGCATTGTAAAATTGTGTTTGGTTTTCTAAGTTATAAGGTCCGAAAGTTCGAATTTTTTGCGCGTTTTATACAATAAGTTTGGAGGTGGATTACGCAATGATAAAGTAAGAACATCGTAAAAAGATTAGTCATCAGACATAGCTTATTTAATCAAGATTTATGATCTATTTGGTTTTTGTTAGATTTTTGACTACAGCGGTCGTGGTTTACTTTTAGCTATAAGTCGTTTTGAAATTAAAATTTTCGTGAATCTTACCAAATCATACACTATGCACATTGTCTTTTTTGTGGACATGTTGCATCTTCCTCATAACGGAGCCTGTCTTATTCTTTGAAACAGAGAAGGTCCCAGAGCGCAACAGCACGGTTTTGTACCGTGCCCGCGAATGAGTTAGGCCCGCCGGGTTGGGCCACCTTAAATGATGGGCACGTACGAACAGCTGGACGTTCCAACAAGACTCAGGCACCGTCCCACAAAGTTCCCCGACACATTTTTTTTCCAGAACCACGTTCCTCGGTTCATTTATTCAGAACAGTGGCCTCCCTACTCTCCAGACTTGAATCCAATGGACTTCTCGGTATGGTCCATTTTGGAGGTTATCGTGTCAATATAAATATATATGAAAGTGTGGATACAGAACTCCGTCGGGAATGGAACAGAATACTGCAAACCCATTTTCGTGCAGCCTGCAATGCCTTTGCCGGAAGACTTGGTGCCATCATCCGTGCCAAAGGAGGCTATATCGAACAATAACAATGATTGTCTTAAAATATTATTTTTTTAAATTCTGACACAATTTTTAATAAACCGTACTGCGATTAACCAAATAGCATCATATTCAATTGGTAACACTTCGAGTGACGGACCCTGGATTTACTTGTGAATATTTTTGAACTTCATATAAAAAAAAGAAAAGAACGAATGTAATGTATAACCTAATTCTATTTCTAATTATGTAAGATATCATTAAGAGGATAATGAGGTGATCGAATTCCATACAATGGCTCATCAGTAAAATAAAAAAATAAAAATTTGCATCACTACATATTATAAAACAAAGTCGCTTTCTCTGTCCCTATATCCCCATGTTCGCTTAAATCTTTAAAACTACGCAACGGATTTTGATGCGGTTTTTTTAAATAGATAGAGTGATTAAAAAGGAAGGTTTATATGTATAATAACATCCATTAAATACTGGAAAAATACTGTTATTTTTGAGGTTTCCAATGTGATGTCATAAAAAAAGACGTGTGGCACTCGGGGACTGCCGCGGTAAAGCTATTGCATAGCATTTTGTATCAAGTTATGCCGGCCCGCCCCCGCCGCCGCTTCCGCCGCCGCCCCCGGCCCCGCTCCCCCTGGTGTGAAGTAGCACTACCGGCATCGCCCGTTGGAGTGGGGAGCTTGAGGTTTTTTTTCGTTACAGAATTTCTGGATTCGGTCCCCGCGCTCAAGGCCCTCGATAGAAGCTATGCAATAGCTTAAAAAATCATTTTTCCGCTTACATTGCAAACGCAGGCTGAACCCTACGAGATTTGTCAAATCACTACATAGTATAAAACAAAGTCGCTTTCTCTGTCCCTATGCTTAAATCTTTAAAACTAAGCAACGGATTTTGATGCGGTTTTTTTTAATAGATAGAGTGATTGAAGAGGAAGGCTTATATGTATAATGACATGCTTTAAATAGTAGAGAAGTACTGTTATTTTTGAGGTTTCCAATGTGATGTCGTAAAAAAATATTTTTTTTCCGCTTACATTGCAAACGCAGGCTGAACCCTACGAGATTTATCAAAATAATGTACTAAGTATTGTACACATTGAAAAGGTCTACAGTAAACTCCGTGATGGTATATTTCTATCTCTTATGGATATCCCACAATAACATTTTATTGTCATTTACTTTTTACGACAAATTATGGCTAATTTTCGAAGCGATTTTAACCAATACAGCATTAATCCTTATCCAATTAAATATCTTAATACATTGTTGATTTAATATAGATCTATATGGCCCATTACAGCATATGATTTAAATAAATATTTTCGAAGATATTACAGATTTAAAAATTGCGGGACGTAGCGTTTGCGGCGGTACCGGCCGGACGGGGCTGCGGGAGCCATTCAGATATATTTCATACCCGTGCGAAGCCGGAGCGGGCCGCTAGTATTAAATAAACCAACTGAGAGCTTCGTCTGTGAATTTTGACTTTTCGAATAACTTAACGTGTATGAATGATATACGCCCTTAAACATTTTAAAATCTTTAGAGGCTCTTATCATGGATATAAGTTATCATAAAAATCAAAACTTACGGACGTAGCTATTAGTTGATTTTTGTAAATGTGCAAAATATCAGAACAATATTTTTTTTGACTGAGAAAACAGGCATGATCGTATGGAACTCTATCACCTCTTATACTCTTTAGATATAGATTTGCATTCAGTTTCAACAACACGCAATGTATCACGCCGTGCTTGGCCTGGACAAATGCATTCTTTGTCGACTGGCCAATTGTGCCTTGGCCAGTGGACAAAGAATACATTTCCTAAAATGTTCAAATCTTCCATTCATCTTATTTTCAATAGAGAATGTGAACGGCCATTTTAAAGAACGACCAAGGCCACATGAAGAGAAGTAGTACACCTGAACGACGACGCCCTGCCTCCAGCTGTCCGCTCCCGCGCCCCGCAGCCCCGTGCCTCCCCTCGCCCCACCGGAAGCCCGCAATGGGGTCAACGACCCCGCAAAAACGGGGGGTCAGAGGGAAACCTCTCGGGATGAAAGAAGCGCTCTCTATTCATGCACTCCTGGCTCGCGAGCACGTGTTAGTCGCCACAAATTAGGGGGATTCCAATTGCATACCTCTTCTCTAGGGTTCAGGGGGCCTATTCAGTTAAGAGTGAGTTTGAATTCGTCGCTAAATATCAACTCACTTTTTTAAATAGTTCATGTTTCCACACTTCGTGAACAACATTTTAGTTTGGTAAAAATCTGGTTTGTTTCATAAATACGTTGTAAGGATAAATAACAGTTCCGTTATTTAAAATAATAATAATATATCCCACCTATTTTTAGGTTAACTCACTTCTGAACTCGAACTCACTCTTACCTGAATGGATCCCCAGTAGCGTTTACATACGTGCTTATTATGTCACAAAAATTTGCTACTCCATGTTTTAAAAGGAATTAGGGGAATTGTCCATTCGTGGATAATTATGATAAATTGAGTTTTGCTGATCCCTACATATCTTTGAAACGGTAACACATACATACATGTGTCTTTTGTGTTAATATCACACCCACCGTCATGATACCTTCCCTTTATGAGCACGGCGATATTGAACTGGATGGAAAACACTGACATTGTTTCATTGCTGTTAACTATCTTATCATGCAGTGCGATGGTACCAAACCAAGTGGGCTTAAGGCGCTAGGACTAGCCAACTACTCGCGCCATACAAATGCACTTTTTAACAAATGTAATAATATGTAGTGAAACGCTTCAGCAAATCCAAATAGAACTCCAGACTGATAATGGATTGTTAATATTTTTTTATTCCATCATTTAATTAAATAATAATAAAAATAAAAAAGTTGATTTTTCTCATTAGAAATCTGAAAGTAATTCGATTTCTAGATATAAGCAAAAACAGCATATATGCATAAACAAAAAATTCCATTTGCTTTTAGATTTCTACATTTAGTCAAAAAAGTTCGGAAATGGACACCGTTTCCGCAATGTATTTTGTATAGAAAAAGGAAACATACATTAACGAAAATAATTCGATTCCTAGACAAGGAATCATATATTGTAAGGATGACACTTATAATCGTCAGACTTAGTTAGTTAACTTGGGGTGCCTCGTCTAACTTTGCGATTTGGCTAGTACCAGGCCCTTAACCCTTCCACCTAGTAGGGGAAGGGAACCTACAGTTTTACGTGGAAGCATCCAACAGCTCACATTCTTGAAAATAATCTTATTTTTAAAGAGAACGAAGAAAGCAAGTCTTTGCACGGAGTGATATTTCCGCAAACACACAGACCACATCGGTAGCCTCGTTCACACCTGTAGGAGAATTTTGAGGCAGAGAGTGAATTAAATGTTTGACGAAGGCTGTGGAGCGGAACCGAACAATGAAAATGTATTTTCAGGTGAGGCGCGTCAACTCCATCCGCCTGCGGAGAATCAACGAAGAAACCCTTCGAAGAAATAAATGTTTGTTAATTCCAACTTGTAATGGTTTCAGTTTATCTATAGGTTTATAGGAGGACCTCCGCCCCCAACAGGATCGGCCATAGCGGCTGACGTGGGTATTTGGGCGATTGGGAATGAAGGAACAACCAAATCACAATCACGTGTTATTTTAATTTGGCGAAGTGACTTCCTTACGATAAATCAACAAAATCAATTCACAACTTCACAAGATATCTGATAATCAATCAAAGGTCATTATAATAAGGGGTCAAAGTCACAAGATTACGCGGAACAATAGCGATTCGTCGGGGACGTGGTGCGCTCCTCTTGACGTTCCGTCCAACATGGCCGCGCTAACCATCGACACGACGCTCCGCTAGACTGACAGCCGTTGACAGCTCTCAATCTCGTCCCAACGCAACTTCAATAGATGGCGCTAGTGAAGCGCCGTCACGGCCGGACTGACTTGCGACCGTCCTCGGGCGCTTCGTTTTGCAATCCTGTAACAATTACGCAAGTATCTATAGCCTAACTTGCTACACGGTCCGCTCGTTCAATCTGATATTCCCAGAGCTGATATGCTATCACTCCCACAAACAATTCTTATTTTGTCTATGCTTTTATAGACACCTTAGGATAGTAGAAAGCGTGTGTCCCTTCGACCACGCATGGACCGGACGGCACCTTTCTTCTCAGCCTTAACGCAATTAACTTCACGCTGAGCTAGTATGTCCTTACGACCAACCACTCAGGCTTGGACCGGACGATACTGTCATCTTAGAGCGCCGATCAACCAACGCGTCTGGACCGGACGGGTGTGTCCTTTCGACCAGCCACAAATGCTCGGCCCGGACGACACTGTCCCTTCGACCAGCGTAGATCCGTAACTCATATCACGTAAACCCGGACCGGACGGATGTGTCCTCTCAACCAGCCGCTAGTGCATGGCCCGGACGACATTGTCCTTTCGACCAGTTTAACTCCATAATTCAAATGATTACCTACTCTCTCATAGCAACTTCACAGCTAATATAATACACGCATAACACATACCCGCTAGTCATGGACTGTCTTGTTAGCATGAATTTGGACTTCGTGCTCAATGACTTCATGATCAGAGTTGATACTCAGTGTATCTGATCCTACTGAAATTGTATCACATTCTGCTGTAACGGTATCGGTGTCTACGGTTAACGTATCAAGACTACATAGTCTGCTAAGGCATTCACCCTGAGGTTCTACATCTACCGGCGCCGTCTCGGCCTCCTGTTCATTCATTAAACTGGTACTTATTTCTCTCAAGCTACCATGACCCCGAGGTACTGGACGTAAGTTCTCGTGCGCGTATTTCAGAGTACGGTGTGAACCAGATATGCTCTTTAGCTCGTAACGATCGTTATCGAGTACAGCAGTTATCACGAAAGGACCCCTAAACTTTCTGTCTAATTTAGTTTGGTTGCGTTCGCTACATTTTATAAAAACATAATCACCATTTGAGAATGGCTTAATAACCGCACGACCTCTGTTGAATCTTTCGGCATCGGAAGCAGCTGCCTTTTGTATGTTACTAGAAGCATCATTTCGTACCGAATCCAAATCTAACTGTTGTTCATTAGCGGGTCTAGAAGAATTAATCTTTGATATTCCTAGGGATTGCGACCGAATGCCGAACATCAACTCCGTCGGCGTATATTTGGTGACAGTAGACTTGGTACTATTCAGAGCCAACTGAACATTTCCTAACTCATCACGCCATGTTTTGTTGGGATCGTTTTCAATTATCGTAAGCAGACCTTTTAGAGTGCGCATGACGCGTTCGACCTGGCCGTTTGCCCTGCTGGAGCCAGTCGCAATGAAGTGTAGTTCAATATTATGTTCTGCACAAAACTCTTTGAATTCTGAGCTGATATAGCACCTGCCCTGATCAGCGATAATGCGTTTAGGTGCTCCAAAAAGGCAAACAGCCTTTTTAACGGTTCGAACTGCATTAGCCGCGTCGATAGAAGAGGTGTGCTCCAACAACACGTATTTAGTGAACGCGTCAATAATTACTGAACAGTATTCTTTGTGGTCACTCTTCCCGCTTAACTTTCCAGTAAAGTCTATATGAATGGTGTGCCAGGGCACAGATAATTTTGGGATGGAATGTAGTTTAAGGGGTTGAGCTCCAGAGGGGCCTTTAGTTGCTTTGCAAACTATACAAGAGTCAATAAACTTTCTGACACATTTGGACATCTGAGGAAACCAGTACTGTTCGTACAGTTTGTCCAACGTTTTGTCACTGCCTAAATGCTGTAGCTCATTGTGGACATGACTGATCAAGGTCCATATCAAGGAGCGGGGGACTACCGGAAGCCATGAAATAATTTTGTTCCGTGCGACCTTCCTGTAAAGAGTGCCATTCCTTACGTCATATGTATGGCCAACTGTGTCGGGAAAATGGTTATTGATGTGTTTGTTGATTAAATCTTGAACTTCTGCGTCACGCTGTTGTTCTACAGAAAGCCAGCCTTGATGCAATTCTACAAAATGAACAGTTTTGGCTGCTGGGGAAGTAGAAGTTTGAGATGCGGATGCGTTAATTTCACTTGGGTTTGGCAACAGATTTCTTGAAAAATAATCCGCGTGTTCCATTCCACTACCCTTGCGGTACACGATATCAAAATCGTATGCTTGTAAAAACGCCCACCAGCGATGAACGCGTGGAGTCAGATCTGTTTTAGACTTCGACGCCTGGAGTGAATTACAATCAGTAAAGACTCTAAATCGACGACCATATAAGTAATGCCGAAAGTGTTCTACCGCTCGTACAACTGCCAGTGTTTCGAGTTCATACGAGTGGTAGCGAGACTCAACTTCGGATGTACGCCGACTAAAATATTCTACGACGTGGGGTAAATCGTCTTTCCTTTGTATAAGAATAGCCCCATACCCATCAGAGCTAGCGTCGCAATGCAACTCGACGGGCAATTCAGGGTTGAAGATGGTTAGAACAGGTTCGGAAGTTAGTATGCCTACTATAGTGTTACGGATCTCCTCGTGCTTTTTGGTCCACTGAATAGGACCCTTCAACTTCGTTAAGGGATACAACGGTCCAACGATGTTTGTGTACCCAGGGATGAATCTTCGGAAGTATGAGGCAAGGCCCAAAAACTGTCGGACTTGCGTAGCTGTTTTGGGTTGGAGGGAATCTACCAAAGCTTGTATTTTGCGATAATTTGGGCCAACTTCACCGCATTGGATAGAATATCCCAAGAAATCAACCTTCTGCTTCATAAATTTACATTTTTTCAAGTTAAATGAAAATCCAGCAGCGGATAACGCGCCTAAAACTTCATCGAGGCGTTTTAAACCTTCAGATATGTCGCTGGAGTAACATAAAACGTCATCCATGTAAATTAAGGGCTTTTCCTTCAGCTGATGTACAGCTTTTGTGATGCACCGCTGATATACTGATGGAGCGTTGCGTAAACCAAAGGGCATGGCAAGATACTCGTATTGCCCTTCAGGAGTAACGAATGCCGTCTTCTCAATAGAATTCGGATGGATTGGGATTTGGTGAAAACCTGAGGCCATATCCAGTGAAGAAAAGTAATGTGCACCGTGAAGCTGATCTATTTGTTCGTCAATTCGAGGAAGAGGATAATGCTCGGGTCGCGTGTTAGAGTTGAGCTCTCGGTAATCGACACACATCCTCTCAGAATTATCCTTTTTTTTTACTAATAGGATGGGGCTCGCAAAAGGTGATAAGCTCTCACGGATAACACCCGTGTCAAGAAGTTCCTGAATTTTTTCTCTAACTATTTGTTTTTCTACTGGAGCTAACCTATATGGGCGTCTCTGAACAGTTTTGTGTGGGTCTACTAATTCGATTTCTAACTCTCCTGTTGTTACACGCTTACTGGGAACACCATCTATAAAATTGTCAGCATACAGATTTAGTAGCTTAATGAGCGCCTGTTTATCGTCACCTGTCAAATCTGTGTCCACTTGAGAGAAATCTGGCTTGGCGACGTTCGACTCACAAAATTGTGTTTGTTCTTTGAAGGAAAATACAAGGTCATCGTTATCAATTTGAACGCTAACACCATTATCTAAAATATCCCTCCCTATAATCACAGGATCGCTGAGACAAGAGTCAGGAACTATATGAAATATCAAGGTTTGTGTAACTTCACCAATATTTATCTTACTTAAAATTTGAGAACTACACTCTATTTCGTCACCACTAATACCAGCGAGATAAACGAGATTCTTGCGCGCAGTACCAGGGAATTTAGTAGAAAAACTTTTTTTTACCAAAGAGCAAGACGACCCACTGTCGAACAAAAAGGAGACTGGCTCACCGGATGATGTTCTCAGGGTACCTCTCGACATTCTCTGCTCACACAAATTGACCTCCTTATTAGCTGCGGCTCCACCACTAGTCTTCTTTTCTGGACAAGTCTGTGAAATGTGACCAGATTTGCCGCACGTATAGCAAGTCACAGTTCTGCCGGGTATACGTGCTGGGCTTGAAGTGTCTTGCGGTTTTGACGTAATCGTTGAATCTTCTCGTCGTTTCCTGCATTCGTTTTGCCGATGTCCTGATATTCCACACCAATGACACTTCCCGGGAAATCGGTTATCAGAAAATCGAGGTCGTTTAAAGTCAGGTTCTTGTGTGTCAGACACATCAAAACGTCGCTTCAGAGAAATGCCACCAAGGATTCTAAATAACTGAGCTTTGGTCATGATAGTGTGTGCATTTAAATCGCGGCGAACTAGACCATCTTTTTGACATAGAACTGATATCACAAAGCCTGTTATAACCTCTTCCTGCATTTGAATCTTCGGTATCCGTTCAATTAAATTCCATAACCGTAAACCAGCTTCTGGGGCGGTTTCCTTAGTTCCGATTTGAAAACGGAGCACTTCATCAAAATAATCTTGATATGATTTCGGCCGACAAAATCTGGCCATTAAACTTTCTTTTACTGCATCCCATGTTAATTCGTCCAAATTTAGTTTAGTCAAGCAAGAAGCTGCGCGTCCTTTTAGCGCACCCGTAAGGGCCAAAAGCAAATTGACACCCTCAAGGCACTTATTTTTGACAATAAGTTCAGTGACCTTGCACCAACCTTCTATGTCCGCGTCTGCGTCATCTGGATTAAAATTCACCAATTGCACGGTGTTCGACTGAGCACTTACGCTTGGTATCGCTGGTGATGCTGCCAGCACTCGGGTAAGTAGCGCTTCCATAGTACTCAACAACTTTTTTGCACTATTTTCATCCACTGATGGTTGTTTCTCCTCCTGTTGTTGCCCATGGCATCCCACCTCTGATATAGGAGGACCTCCGCCCCCAACAGGATCGGCCATAGCGGCTGACGTGGGTATTTGGGCGATTGGGAATGAAGGAACAACCAAATCACAATCACGTGTTATTTTAATTTGGCGAAGTGACTTCCTTACGATAAATCAACAAAATCAATTCACAACTTCACAAGATATCTGATAATCAATCAAAGGTCATTATAATAAGGGGTCAAAGTCACAAGATTACGCGGAACAATAGCGATTCGTCGGGGACGTGGTGCGCTCCTCTTGACGTTCCGTCCAACATGGCCGCGCTAACCATCGACACGACGCTCCGCTAGACTGACAGCCGTTGACAGCTCTCAATCTCGTCCCAACGCAACTTCAATAGATGGCGCTAGTGAAGCGCCGTCAGGTTTAAATATTTTGGATAAAGCAAATATTTGGGTAACGTCAATATAGGCAGTGAAAATATATTTGAAGAAAAAATAAAGGAACTTCAAGGGAAATGTACAAACGTTTTCGTTTCGTTTCATAACGAAATAATAAGGGTCTCCAGTAAGTACGAAGCTCTGAATGTCGGTTTGAGAATTGCCTCCAATTTCGAACCTAGACTGCCGAATTTACACATTTTTATTGAGTTAGACGCTACTTAACCGGAATGATTTGTGAATGTCGCTACAAGCCGTTAAAAGCTTTGCTTCTAAAAGTCTAGTACATTTTACGACTGAAAGTAAAGTGAGGGAGGCGGTGGCTCGTAAAAGTGAAAACGCAATACTTCATGGAACATATTTGGGGAAAGGGGATTAAGGCGCTAGGGCGGGTCAAATCGTAACGTCACACTAGGTCCAAATTGAACTCCAGGCTGATAATTGCTTGATAATATTTTTAGGATTGCACATTTATTATCAAGATAAAAAAAATCTTTAGGATAAGAACTATTAGATAAAATTGAAATTTATTCCTAAACAAATAATTCCGTTTCCATTTAAATTCTATTTCTAGTAAACAAAGTTAAGAAATTAACACCCATTCTAAAACGTTTTAAGGAAAATGAAAATGTTAATAAAACAAGTATATCGGTAAAAAGGGATGAATGTTTTAATAATAAATCATCAAATCGTCATAATTAATTTACTTGGGACGGCTCGTCAAACTTCGCCTTGTAGCTCCTTAAGGTGGGCCTTCCCGCTCAACTCCCCATACAAACGTGGAAAGAAGATGACCATATTTCTTTTCTGCGATCCAAAATTATACTCAAAACAGCTTTATTTGATCGAACTAGACGCCAATGACCGTTGGCATTGTATCATAGTGTTTGGTTTCTTAGTTTAAGGGCCGAAAGTTCGAATTTTTAGCGCGTTTTATAAAATAAAATTGGAAGTGGATTACGCAACGATAAAATAAAACATCTTAAAAAGATTTATCATCAGAACTAGCTTGTTTCATGAAGTATTATAATAAATTTAGTTTTTGTTTGATTTTTGATTACATCGGTCGTGATTTACTTTTAGCTATAAGTCGTTTTGTAATTAAAATTTTCGTAAATCTTACCAAATCAAACACTATGCGCATTTTCTGCTTTGTGGACATATTGCATCCTCCTCATCACGGAGCCAGTCTTATTCTTTGAAACAGAGAAGGTCCTAGAGCGCAATATAACGGTTTTGTAGCGTGCCCGCGAATGAGTTAGTCTCGCCGGGTAGCGCCACCTTAAGTATATATTTTAACGGAAAGTCACCCACCCTAACACGCTTAAGTACCTCCATAAACAGACAGACATTGTTATGAACGTGGAAATTTCAATTTAAAATAACAAGTACAGCGCGCGAGTACACCAAACTTGATTGTGGACCAAGTCCGAACTCCACATGGCCCGATGTAAACTTTGAACCCATATTTGTTTTCAAAAAAGCGGCCAAATAATTTATTCACACTTTAAAACCTAAAGGTCGCGCATTATTATATTTGTTGAACTATGTATTAATTCATCCAATTACATTCGAACATTGATTTCGTAAAATTTAACGGTATTCATTACACATAATTATTAAATTTAGAACAATTGTAAAATAATAAAAAGGTAATACAATAAAATAATATAACTTAAGCTATATAAGCTTAACCGTCAAAAGATCTGATGGAGTATGACAAGGATGTTCATAAAGAAACTGTTAAGACTTTTGGCAAATATACCAGGATATACTTTTATTTGGTCAGTGTTAAAGATTTCAGTACCAGTCTACACCTTTTAAAGGCTTTAAACCATATAAATAGGATGTTGCGCGCGCATGCTAGGCCTATGCTTTAAACGATGTGTTTATGCACCTGAAAATATCTGATTCTTTAGGCTTTGGTTTTTACGGTTCCGTACCCAAAGGGTGAAAACGGAACCCTTCTACTAAGCCTCCGCTATCTATCCGTCCGTCCGTCCGTCCGTCCGTCCGTCAGTCCGTCCGTACGTCCGTCCGTTCACCCGTCTGTCACAGGGCTGTATCTCATCAACCATAATAAGTAGGCAGCTGAAATTTTCACAGCGTGTGTATTTATTTTGCCGCTATAACAAATGGGTAAAATAAAAAAAATATATAAAAATTAAAAGGGGACCCCATACGAAAAAACGTAATTTTTTGTGTTAAATCTTGTAAATATGGTACGGAACCCTTCGTGTGCGAGTCCTACTCGCACTTGGCCGGTTTTACTCTTTAATGTTTACCTAAGGTATACTGGTAGATAATGTCATTTTATGTCTGATGATTTTGTCGCTGAGTATTCCACCTCCAAAGTTCTTGTATAAAACGCGCGAAAAATTCGAACTTTCGGACCTTATAACTTAGAACCTAAACACAATTTTACAATGCCAACGGTCATCAGATAATCATCAAATAAAGCTATTTTGAGCAAAATATTGGATCTTTGACAAGAAATATGAGCATGATCTTCTTTCCACGTTTGTATGGAGAGTTGAGCGGGAAGGCCCACCTTAAAGGAGGGGTGGGGTGTACCCCTACCTCCTGAGTCCCCGCCCAAGCACAGCTTGAATAATGAATGCATAGAGGCCATCCACGTGCACATGCAACCCTGAGCTGCAGCTTGCTTATTTCTCGCTCTATTTATTATTCAACGTTCACGCGGGCGGGTTTCACTTAAGGCGCTAGGACTAGCCAACTACTCGCGCCATACAAATGCACTTTTTAACAAATGTAATAATATGTAGTGAAACGCTTCAGCAAATCCAAATAGAACTCCAGACTGATAATGTATTGTTAATATTTTTTTATTCCATCATTTATTCAAATAATAATAAAAATAAAAAAAGTTGATTTTTCTCATTAGAAATCTGAAAGTAATTCGATTTCTAGATATAAGCAAAAACAGCATATATGCATAAACAAAAAATTCCATTTGCTTTTAGATTTCTACATTTAGTCAAAAAAGTTCGGAAATGGACACTGTTTCCGCAATGTATTTTGTATAGAAAAAGGAAACATACATTAACGAAAATAATTCGATTCCTAGACAAGGAATCATATATTGTAAGAATGACACTTATAATCGTCAGACTTAGTTAGTTAACTTGGGGTGCCTCGTCTAACTTTGCGATTTGGCTAGTACCAGGGCCTTAATATTCGCTGTTATATTTCAAGTCCAGCGCAGGCCTAGGTGAGAAAATTATGTAATAACATGCAGCCAAACGTCCCTGTAAGTATACATTAAAAAACAGCCTGGTTGCACGTATGTGACTATTGCGTTGCAACATTTTTAGGGTTCCGCACTGAAAGGGTACCAGCGGAGCCCCTATTACCAAGCCTCCGCTGTCCGGCCGTCTGTTCGTCCATCAGCGGGATGTATCTCATGAGGTAGACAGCTGAAATGTTCCCAGAGCGTGTATTTATTTCTATTGCCGCAATAAAAATAAATAGTAAATATTAAAAACAAATATACATTCAATACCAATACCACACAGCCCGTCATGATACGCGCCCAACACACTGCATTCTCAAAGTAATTCGGTGCCATGCCAGGACCTAGACTTTATGATCACGTCTACATTGAACTAGATGGACAATACGGATTTTTTTTCACTGCCGTCCTTTCATCCAATGCGATGGTACTAACCCGGGCGGGCTTAACCCTACCACCTAGTAGGGGAAGGGGACCTACAGTTTAACATGGAATCCGAACCTTAGAACAGCTCGCATTCCTAACGAAACTTACTTATCCAACTCAGAAAAAGACAAAAAGTGGTGCACGAACGGGGCGGGGATTTGAACCCAGTCCTCTGGGATGGAAGCCTAGTCCGCCCGCCCCTGAGCTACGAGCCGTGTAAAATGTTGAATCATGATTGTTTGTTTACATAGAGATCATGTGTGTTTGTGGAACATCATATCGGAATTTTATAAATACAGAGTAACCAGCGAAAAGATGAGAAAATATGTAAAGGCATTCCAATTCTGCCATATATTAAAAACCGGCCAAGTGCGGACTCGCACACGAAGGGTTCCGTACCATCATACAAGAGACACAAAAATGGCTTTTTGTATGGGGCCCCCTTAAATTTTTTATTTTACCTATTTGCTGTTACAGCGGTAAAATAATTATACACTCTGTGAAAAATTCAATTGCCTACCTATTACGGTTCATGAGATAGAGCCCTGTGACAGACGGACGGACGGACAGCGGAGGCTAAGTAATAGGGTTCCGTTGGCACTCTTTGGGTGCGGAGCAAGGATAGATTGCTAACGTCATACAAAATACAACGCTCGCCGAAAACTTTTTTCGCTAGTACAATGACATTTTTACCCAGCGCCGTCTCCCATCACTGCCAGAACTATGAATCTGCACCAATCAGAAGTAGTTGCCAAATATTCTA
Organism: Incurvaria masculella; assembly: GCA_946894095.1. Taxonomy (NCBI): domain Eukaryota; kingdom Metazoa; phylum Arthropoda; class Insecta; order Lepidoptera; family Incurvariidae; genus Incurvaria; species Incurvaria masculella. The sequence goes on along the minus strand of OX335658.1, from coordinate 14,699,294 downwards.
CCCAGTAGAGCGCAGAAGAGATGACATAAACGCTTCTGATTGGCGCAGAATTGATCGAATTCCCTCACATATTCTCTCACATATTCTCTTACATCTTACGCCGGTTACCCCCCCAGCAGTGGGATGGGATGACTGGCTGGATTACTGGACTGGAATAATTTGAACCGGGAATAGTTTGTTTCCGACTCCCACTCTCCGTATCGAGTATAGAGGACGAGATATAGGACGCCTCTCGTTAGTGTTAGCGAAACAGCAAACAGCTATTCCGTTCCGAGCGTCGCTCAATCCCCTTACTGCGTCATCCATTTACCTCCCAGGCGGATCGCGGCTCTGCTTTGCGAATATTCACGGCCGTAGCGGCGTTGAACCCATAGACCTAGCATAGTGCTATGCTCACAGGACGTACACAGTGCGGGACTGAGACGTCAATGGGGAGGACGGCTGCCAAAATTTGCCACAGATGGCGCCACATAAAACTGTGTTAGTGAACTTGTTCTAGGTTCTTGATCAATTTGAGTAACATCCAGGGACATACGGTAAACAAGAGATTCTAGGCACGGGTTTATGTGGCGCCATCTAAGCGAAGCTTTGCGCCGTGCACCCCATTCAAGTACAATCGACGACAAAGTCCAGTAGCACCCTACGGTCGGTTTTGCACATGTGGCGTGCCCCTTCCACCGCCGACCGCTCTTCAGGCGGGGGGGGGGGGGGGGGTCCTTCCGCAAGCCGCGCGGGCGGTGCTATACCCTCTTCCCGCTTCACCTCCGCGCTACGCGAGCGCTTCATAGCAATCGCGTTGGAATCTGGTACTGGACTTTTAATGCGACTGTACCACTACCGCGAGTTAGAGAGAGATGGAACACGTGTACCCAATAAGACAACTTTTGAAATCGTTAACGGTACTTAGAAGCCGCGCTCATGGAATGTAAAATGTTTTTTTTTAATTCTTTATGATTTCTCTGGTGTTTCTTAAAGAAATCATATTGGATCGTGCATTTATAGATTATGAAGAGAACGGGTGTTAAAACCCAGATAAAAAACCCCTTTTCTTTGGTAAACAAGGAGTGACCTTAAATTTCTTAACTTTTCATCATTATATTATAGTGAAACGAACAACACAAATTCAGTAATTATTTTGAAGATACATAGTCATTTAGAAAAATTTTTTGAGTGAAAAAAGAAATTTAAGTACATTTTGTTTAAAACAATTTTGGTCTCATCCGACAGTTGACTCTGTATGTCTGTACATTCTAAGCCTATGGTTGAACCAGAACCGAGCGAGGTGTACGCGACAGGAAATTGCGTCATATCCGCACACGGTGGAGGATTGCCTCCGGTGATCAACTACAGGAACATCAACAACAACGAGCAATCTTTCGAGAGGCTCGTAGCTCAGGGGCGCGTGGACTTGCCATGCATGCCAAAGGTCGTGGTTTTTATTTGTTACTTTATTTGTCTTTCTGAGTTGGATAGGTGCTTTCCGTTACGAACGCGAGCTGTTCTTTGGTAGGAATTCCACGTGTGTAGTAGGTCCCCTTCCCCTGCTAGTTGGAAGGGTTAAGTCCGCCAAAAGAGAAAGATACAATACTTAGCTAGTTTTTCTTGAAAACCCAATCTAATCCGCATATCAGTCTGGACTTACTTGTGTAGTTTGTCTATCAGAAGTTTCCTTGATAAATACTATTTTATTAAAGCACTTCAGAATCAGAGGAGTTAAGAAAAGGTAGAACTTCAATCAAGGTTGTACATGGAGAATAAAGTACCACGTTGGCATTGTTGGCATTGTAAAATTTTGGTTGGTTTCTAAGGTATAAGGTCCGAAAGTTCGAATTTTTTGCGCGTTTTATGCAATAACTTTGGAGGTGGATTACGCAATGATAAAAGTAAAAACATCTTAAAAAGATTAGTCATCAGACATAGCTTATTTAATCAAGATTTATAATCTATTTGGTTTTTGTTAGATTTTTAACTACAGCGGTCGTGGTTTACTTTTAGCTATAAGCCGTTTTATAATTAAAATTTTCGTAAATCTTACCAAATCATACACTATGCACATTTTCTTTTTTGTGGACATGTTGCATCTTCCTCATCACGGAGCATGTCTTTTTGTTTGAAACAGAGAAGGTCCCAGAGCGCAACAGCACGGTTTTGTACCGTGCCCGCGAATGAGTTAGTCCCGCCGGGTTGGGCCGCCTTAATGATAATCCTATCGAAACCAGAATGGTATCAGTTTGAAGCCCTCTAAATTCTCCAGTATCTTTTTTGATTACTTTAAGATTCTTTAAAAAAAAGTCCTAAAAGAAACGGTAACAACGTTTTTTATACTCAAATAAAATATAGAAGAATTTAACAAAATATTATTTTTAAGTGCCCTTAAGTAACCCTTTTAGCAACGTATCTTTTGTTATGATCCTCATTTCTCTTTCTTCATAATTCATCTTCCTGTCGCAGTTTTCTTGAAAACGGATAGCCCACTGGAGCGATCTAAAAAGCATTTTACGCCATCCAATCAAACCGAGAAAAGTCATCTAGTGGGTGGTGCAGGACATTTCGCTGACGCGGCACTAGTTGGCGTGCGCCCGAGGTAGCGTCGCCGGCGGCGCGGGTAGAGCGACCTTTCGGCGGCGTCATAACTTTTCAGGCGAGCGGAAAATTAAGTTTTTTACAAAGCTGAAACACGACGTCACGCGGACGATGTATCGAGTTGGTCACGTGATGTAATTTAAAAAGATGAACAAAGGTTTCAATATTTATGAATTTGGAAGAGAAATCATGTTTGAATAGAGTTATTTTTACGCATTAGGCAAAATATACTTGTTCGTACTAAGTACGTCAGCCTCGGTAGCTCAGTGTGCGACGCCTTGCGAATCGATAAGCTGGGGCAGCACCTCTGACCGCGGTTAGGTTCTGGATGGGTGACCATTTTCAACCGTTGAGGCTGGCCGTGGTTCGGATGCCACGTAAAACTGTAGATCCCCTTCCTTACTTCCTAGGTGGTAGGGTTAGTACCGCCCGGGTTGATACCATCGCATTGAATGAACGATGGTCGAAGCGGCAATGAAAATTGTCCGTGTTTTCCATCCAGTTAAATGTAGCCGTGCAATATAAGGAAGGTCCTGGCATGGCACCTAGTGCCCATGTGATGTGTTAGGCTAATACGGTCAGTTCGGTATTAGCCATCCATGTCCAGTTACATAAAAAACATAAAAAAAGTACGTCGCTTCTCTCAACGAATGGGATATGTATGTAGAATCGACGTGAAGGAAGGAACATATATGTTTCTTGCTACCTCTTAATATATTTTCTAATTTTAAGATTAGCTGTTAGAGATTGCCTTTGGCAATAAGCTCGCCTTTGCATACTATGTAATAGTTGTAAGCAATAAGAATATTTTCATTTAATTTCAAGGAAGAACGCATTAATTAAAGAAAGATCGCCGTAGATAGAACAACTTTAAAAATATACTGCAAGGTTGAACTTGAACCAGCAAACAAACCTCTAGCGGTGCGTCTAACAACCCCGCCACCTGCTCTATACCCTAATTTGGAATTGACCTACAGTCCCTCCTCCCGTAATCAATGCATCACGCTAAGCCCCGATTGCACGAAGAGACGGCCGAGTTAATCAATGTTCAAACTCGTCACTTTTAGTGAACCGCATGGAGTTCCTTCCATACTGTCCATACAAAGTGACGTGTTTAGTTGTACGTTGACGTTGATTTTGATTTTTTGTCCTTTCGTTCACTCGGCCCTAAGAGTGTTTAAGATTATACATACACCGATTGAACGTTGTACCTGCGTTGCTGGCGTCGCTTGCTGAGTCAAGTCCAACCTTGCAGTTATTTTTACAGCTTTCTTTCTTTGGTTGTGCCCTTGCTTCGCGGTCGATTCTACATACATATCACATTCGTTCCATTATATGTTCTCATTACCTCAACGCAAAATTATTTCTATATTATGTTTTTATTAGTCTCGTGCATTATTGGAACACTGACATGCCTCTTGCCGTAAATAACCAGGTGGCAAGAATAAAACCTGCGATTTAAAGTAACATTTCTTCCAAATGTTTACTCTGTGGTGATAAAAAAAGTGAATTAATCTCAGCGTAGGAAGTCACGCATTTCGATACGGTCCTCTCCGACACGTCCGCTGCCACAGAATCGGGAATAGGCTAGAAATGTCTATCCTCTCGCTTCACCGCTTTCACCGTCGTATAAGCAAACTGAATAACTAGTAGTTCGACTTGGCATTCACGGACTCCTTGCATGAGTATAAACTGACACTAACGAAACGCTGGCGCGAGTTAGCGTGAAATTCGAAAAATGGTATTCACGAGTGACAGATGACAACTCTAGCGTACGTCTCCCGACGCTTACGGTACTTTTCGTCAGCAGCGGCATTTGGATTGGTCGGTTTGAAGAATAAATAGTATTAGCGGAAAATACGCTAAAAGCATGATTGACGCAAGATTACGTTGCGTTCGGATGTTTGCAAAAAGTCCGTGAACGTCCCCGTCAAATGTTAACGCGCGATCTGTGTTAACGGTGTTCCGACCCATGCAAAGCCTCTTGTACACATAACTCAAAAGCACTTAAGCACTAAAGCACTTGAGCCACGAAGTAAGACGTCTTAAGACATGAAGAAAGAAGACAGACAATAGTTAACAATAACACTATCCATAACCAGAGACAGTGTACTCCAAACTAAGTTACATCACAAACTGTTCTTACGCAATGGCTTGTACTTAGAAAAGCGTACCTAAATCACTTTTCTTTTGGTGACGTACTGAATACGGAAAGCCATATACGCGGTCGGGATCAGTTTGACAAAATGGTTACTTTTCTAGTATGAATGGTTCATAACGCAAAAAGCGAAGCGACCGTGCATATGTTAGCTAAATAAACCAAGGGTTAATACTGCAGATGATTCTCATATCAGGATATACTCTAGGAAGCCTAAAACAGATGGAACTCAATGCCACGTGGAGAGCTCTTCCTTTCCGTCTCCACTCTGAACAACATGGCGGTCAACCCCCTTCCGCCGCCTCCGTCTTTCGGTGCAACTTCACTCCACTCCGCGTCACTGGAGTGTTGCCTACGCTTGAGTGTTGCCAACACATATTATTAAGACAAATGAGCAACATAGCCCAGAAGTAGCATAACCAAGCGCGCGGTTTTGAAGCAACAGGATATGCACTTCTAGTATGCTCCCAATTCTGTGGTCGCTTCGTTCACCTGTCAGGCGTAGACATTTTTTAAGTGACGAAAAAACGTGCAGGTGTCTCAATTTTATTTTGTTGTTTTATTCTTAAAACGTTCGGCATCGCACAAATGGATCGTTATATGGTATTTCAGGCGTGTATTTTTTGTATGATGTACAGAAAACGTTGACTTGAAGAACAATTTGTATTGTAATCTAATCTTTACATTCAAAATGGACAATTTGAGTTAAATTGAATTTAAAGAGCAAAGGTTTTCGCTCAATAACTGGGTTATTTTTTACTTTAAGAAAAATGTGTTAAGAATTTTAATATGTATTTTATTCTCAAAAAATGTTAAATATTTAAGATCCTACGCTCGCGATAAAGGCACCGATAATAACGAACATGTTATTTTACAAACTCCTTTTCGCACCACCTCTGGGTTAGAGTTAGGCACGATTTGACGTTTTAGCCCTCATTAATGTCTCATGGCTCCATTATAGGCCAAGGCGAGATGCATAATATTGTATGTATGGTTTAGGCATAAATAACTTTAATATCATAATGGTAGTAATACTGAGTTAAGCTGTAGTGGTCCGCCATTACAGATATGAGCGGCCGCCTATTTTGTTACTTTGAGTCCAGCGAAGGGGGAGCCGGTTATTCTGCACACATATATTATATTAGGCACTTCAGTTCGGGTTTTTGCAATTTCCGTTTGCGTTTCATGAAGATTAACTTATTCCGGATTATTTCCCAAAGCTAAGGAACGTCCGTTAAGAACCTTTGCTTCAAATGTTGTCTTTGGCCCTCTGCAGTGGAGATGTTTTGGTCCCCGCCGACCCTGCCGGTCGAGGAAACCTGCGCACGCGCCTCCCCCCCCCCCCCCACCTCGATGCCCTACATGGCCGCGAACCATATCGGCGCGCGCTGACTCACCGCGACTCCATGTCTATTGCGAATTGTTATGAGGCTACGCCGTGCACCCATTTACGGACAGTGCCAGGGATCATTGATGTCGTTGGTCCGCGCCACGCCACATCTATAAACAACTAAGAAGTTAAAACAATTAAAAGGCCCAAAGAAGAATACTTCAAGTCGGTTAAGTGTGCGGCTCGCGCAGAGAAGCTACCGTCGAAAGGGCATCTTTATTTATTTATTTCAAATTCCTCGGTAACACCATATCACAAAAGTATGAAGATCTAATTACAGTTACAATAAATGAATACTTATTAAATTAAAATTAAATTGAATACAATACAAACATTTCCTTCTTTTAACACACATTAACTTAATACTTAATACACACATTAAGGTGGCCCAACCCGGAGGGACTAACTCATTCGCGGGCATGGTACAAAACCATGCTGTTGCGCTCTGGGACGTTCTCTGTTTCAAAGAATAAGACAGGCTCCGTGATGAGGAAGATGCAACATGTCCACAAAAAAGACAATGTGTATAGTGTATGATTTGGTAAGATTTACGAAAATTTTAATTTCAAAACGACTTATAGCTAAAAGTAAACCACGACCGCTGTAGTCAACAATCTAACAAAAACTAAATAGATCATAAATCTTGATTAAATAAGCTATGTCTGATGACTAATCATTTTACGATGTTATTACTTTATCATTGCGTAATCCACCTCCAAAGTTATTGTCTAAAACGCGCGAAAAATTCGAACTTTCGGACCTTATAACTTAGAAACCAAACACAATTTTACAATGCCAATGGTCATCAGACATCTAGTTCGATCAAATAAAGCTATTTTGAGCAAAATTTTGGATCTCTGACAAGAAATATGGGCGTGATCTTCTTTCCCCTTTTGTATGGGGAGATGCGCGGGTTGGGTCACCTTAATTACACAAAAATGTTTATTATTTTGATTTCTTATTATTATTTCTACATTCTAAAAAAATTTATCAATTGTATAAAATGGCCGATCAAGTAAGAATTTTCTCAGTTTCTTTTTAAAATATTTTTTAATAAGATTTTTTTACGTAGTTAATTAAAGATTAGTATTTGATTAGGTTATACATACATTTGACAATTTATGAAAAGTGACTATATCTTTGAAATGCTCCGAAAGTTCAAGTGATCCCCATGTAAAGATATTTTTAAGCGAAACGTATACAGTCTCGTTACGCGCTCGGCCATTCAAGAAAAAAGATTTGCGTCGGTGTCATTTTCGCCGTTGCGCGTCGTAGGCGCCCGCCTACGATGCGCCCATTATGAAATGGTGTCGCCGGATATAGCATAAATCGAAATGAGACTCATGTAATAAACTATTTTAATTTGGTAGCCTTATTAAATGTAACTTCACATGGACTTTTTAAATAATCTCTATAACAGGAGACAGTTCAGTACACCTGCCCTCTTTAACTAGCACTTTTTATTACTTTTCTAGAGATCCCGAGTTCCCCGGTCCGTACCCAACGGATCGTTTTCACAGTTCGTCTTAGGATTCCTTCGCGAAACACCAGAGCAGGCTAAACTTTATTTTTTTATTTTACTGGACATTTATTGCTATTAACCTATCCACCGCATTTTTTAAGAAATCATGTGACATACCAGGACCTTTCTTCTATGAGCACAGCTGCATTGAACTGAATGGAAAACACGGACAATTTTTGATACTTTTGAGATTATCGCGGTCGTTAGACATGTTTGACAAACATGACGGACAATTTTTTACTGTCGCTTCGACCATATTTTCATCCAAAGCCGGTGGTACCAACCCGGGCGGGCTTCTGATCTGAAATGAATTGATCCGTCTCCGCTAAGTAATTCTGAAAACCAAATTATACGCATATGACAATTATTTAAATTGCTACCAGAAATTTAAAATTTAAGGCTGTGTGGAGCGAAGATCAAATGGAATTCTCAAAGCAACTTTGTTTTAAGCCGCGTCTCATCGCTCAGATTGATGCCTCTCAGGATTGTAATTTCTCCGAAGACGTCTTAGACATTGCTCTGTAAATATCACAGCGAATTCCCGCGATCAACATCGGCTTACCTATCACAGAACAGAAAATGTATTTGGGTTATTGGCGACCTCACCGTATGGGACAAATTGTGCATATAATAGTATGGGAATCCGGCCGCGCGTAGTATGCCACACAGTTCAAACATCGCCAACGCGCGCAAGTGTGTTGCCGAAGTCAGTTTCCAGCAAAAAAACACTCCAATACATCTGCGACTATGCGTGTGGCGTGTTCGCGGTTTCAGAAATTAGGAGACAGCGGGTCTCATAGCAGGCGCGCTTGATGGCACATCTCCTGTTTTTATCTGAGCCACCTACATACGTGAATAGATAGGTTATCCTTTCATCCACGAATCTGCGAAGCGTCAAGCTGCCCCCTCCACTTTTCAACGTTACAACAGACAAGGATTAGCGCACCCACCGTGACGCAATAGAGCGACCAGCGGTCCCGGGCCGATTACACGTTTTCTTCAGTCATAGTTCAGATTACAAAAAAAAATTTTTAACAAAAAAGGAACCGACTTCAAAGAGAAAGCGCTAAAAAGTAAAAAAATAATTGCCATTTTTGTAGTTACGATTATTGTTATTTTTTGAGTCGGGGTCAGCCGGACACGCGCTGCGCCAGTCCAAGAGAACCTTGGCTACCTTGGCTGACACCGACTCAAAAAATAACAATAATCGTAACTACAAAAATGGCAATTATTTTTTTTACTTTTTAGTGCTTTTTCTTTGAAGTCGGTTACTTTTTTGTTAAAAGTTTTTTTATTTGTTTATTTTTTAGTGAATCTGAAGTACACTTACTAATTTGTACATGTCCTTTCCAATAAAAAAAGAATCATCGAAATCGGTTGAGTTTTTCGTCCATTTTTCGCGCACGTTATGATTTTCTCATGGATATCATTGTCAGAACAGAACCAAATTAAAATGGGACCCCTTGGGAAGCACCAGCTTTGAATTAAAACAATAATCATCAAAATCGGTTCACCCAGGCGAAAGTTATGAGCTAACAAACATTAAAAATAAACATACAGACGAATTGAGAACTTCCTCCTTTTTTGAAGTCGGTTGAAAAAATAGCTGATATTATAATACCTTTGTGGTGTTACAGTAAATTGGTACAGTAGGGCCTTGCTAATCCGGACGGGCAAAAAATCGCCCCTTGCCGGAGTATCAAGGCGTCCGGATTATCGTCTGCAAAATTAGGTTAAGTTTTGTCATATATAAATACATTAAATAAAAGACTAATTTATGTGACACAAGACAAACGACTTTTATTATTCAAAGATACATGTGTGTAGTAAAAAAGGAGCTTATGTTGATGTGAAAAAATCTGTAATACTCTTCTGCTTAAGATTTTCGTACTTCATTTCGAAAGCGCGGTCTCTCAGTCGACGAAGTAACATAATTTCCTGGCTTTCTAAATCATTATCTTCAGCCCATTTCAAAGCAGTGTTTAAAGCACCCATAGCTTCTGCAGGTGATACATTTTTTGAAGTGGATACTTCAACACTTTCGTCGCCATCTTGCTCGTCATCTTCACGCATAGCCGACTGCACGACCTCCTCGTCAGTTAACACCTCACATCTTTGCAATTCTTCATCGGCGCCACCAGAAGCCCACGCTTGGGCTTCTGCCTCAGTTATTTGTGGATGAGTGCTTCCTCTTAATCTGTTGATCAGCTCGGCTAGGGGAATATCATCCTCTGGTTCGATGTTTTCATTTGTGTGAAGTTGGGGACACAAATTCTTCCACGATTTTTTTATGAGGGACGCCTTAACAGCCGCCCAGCAGTTCACTAAATTAAAAACTGTATCCTTTAAAGTTATGCATTTTAATGAATCTGCGAGATTCTCATTACTCAATGGATTAGCGAGACAATCAATTAACAGTGATCTGCGATAATTTTGTTTTACATTTTGTATAACATTCTGATCCATCGGTTGTATACATGCCGTGGTATTAGGTGGCAGGAACATTGCAAAAATTTTGCCATCTTCGGTTATAAGTTCTTCAGCTGATGGATGGCCGGGACAATTATCCAGCAGTAACAATGCCCGTGTTGGTAAGTTCACCGATAAAAGGTGGCGTCGGACCGCAGGTACAAATTCCATCTTGAACCACTCAAGGAACAAGTCTTTAGTAACCCAAGCATTTTTCTGTGCTCGATAACATATTGGGAGATTTGTTGATTTAAATGCACGCGGGTTTTTCGCTTTTCCTACAACTAGCAATTGAAGCTTGTGAGTGCCAGCTGCATTAGCACACGGCATAAATGTGATCCTCATCTTCATCATTTTTCTCCCGGAAGCGGACTGCTCATCACCAGAAGCTAAAGTATGATCAGGCAACAATCGCCAGTATAAACCAGACTCATCTGCATTGTAAATCTGTTCTGCTGTTAGGTTTTTTTCTCTAATAACTTTTTGAAACTCTTGCTGAAATGGTCCGATAGCGGCTTCATCACTTGATAGTTTTTCACCGGCCATTTTCAATCGTCTTATTCCATGGCGTTTTTTAAAGTTATCCAACCATCCCCTGCTTGCATTAAAGCTGGTACTCGAGTTAGTGATCTGGCGATGAAAAATACGGGCTTTCTCGCAAATCATATCACCACTTGTTGGAACATGTCATCGCCTTTGTTGCAAGAACCATGTAAACAAAGCATCATCTAAAATGGGATTCTCAGGTTTCTTGAGTGTTTTTCGTACACCGGGACCACGTTCTGTATGGCTTACAAACTTTAAAATCTTGTCTTTGTTCTTCTTTATATCGCCCACAGTTGACCTGCCTATACCGAACTTCCGAGCAATGCAAGGGTAGCTGTCGCCTTTGTCTATCATCTCTATAATTCGCACTTTATCTTTTAAAGATAATGTTGAATGTTTACGCCGCGGCGGCGGCGGCGGCGCCATTTTTCGAAACGCGATCACGAGAGCGAGAATAACACAGCACGAACAGGCAGATCGACTGATGACGGCCAACAGACTGAGTCGGCAGCGGCGCGGGTGGCGTGATGTGAAATTCCTTCCGCTTCCCCGCGAACACACCTCCTGCCTGCGTCCGGATTACCGCGATCGCCGAACTAGTGGGGGTCCGGATTAGAGAGGCCCTACTGTAATTTCTTTGTGTTTGCGCCACGCCTGGCACACAAGTTTAACAGAGTATACCTCAGAGTAATAATTTGCTTGATATTACTTAGAGGGGTTTATGCTATTCTTAAACAGTTCTTGGCTCTTTAAAGAAATTAAGAGAGTCGTGGTTACCCTATAAATTCCCCATACTACGGGCGATACTGTTGCCATGTTCTTAATGTTTTAGTAAGTTTTAGAAATTTTGGATTCTAAAATATATTATAGAAATCTATGTCTGCATGTTTTAATTTTTCTTAATATCCCTTTTAGATTGGAAAATATTGGCTAATAAATATTAGAAAAAAGTTGTGACCTTTTATGATTATTTTCGATTTTTTTTTTACTAAAAATACAGATATTTACAAAAATAATCAAAACATATGTACATAGAATAAAGTTTTCTCAAGTGATCTAAAATATTGGATTAAAATCTGAAAACGTTTAGGGGTAGAAAAACGTTAGAGCCTGGAAGACGATTTCGCTATTTTAATGGCAGTCGCCATGCAAAATTGTGCCATTGGCCAATGGACAATAGATTCATTTCTTAAAATTTTAAAATCTAAAATTTCCTGTGACTTCACGACAGCCTTAAATGAGTTGTAGCGTTAATGTGCATGGAGTTTAACAATCTTGGTATGTTTATTATGGCATGAAAGAAATCTTCACAAATCTGATTCAGAAATCTACACGATCGAGAGCGCATTTTAGACAATTCAATTACACATCATGTTTTCAAAATCACTCTGAAGTAACTGAGAAAAAAGAGTGCGTAGATTTTTTTTTAGGTTTGGCAAATACGTATGATTATCTCAAGTCGCCATGAGACGAGACGCATAACAAAATTCTTTTAAATCTTACCCATGAAAGTAGTGTAACATACATCACATACATCGTGTACATACCTGAAACAGAGAAAATAACAACACTTAATTTACATGTTTTTATGCAAATGGACATGGATGACATCACACCTACGTACTGTCATGATATAAGCTCATCACACCACATTCCATAAATCTCATTTCCGTCAAACTAAACGAGTCGGAATTTGTCCGGACTTCCGGTGAAAAGACATAAAAAGAACGAGACTGTACGCATCCGAGAAGTAGTGAGCTCTACCTTCTAAATAGGGCCTACAATTTGACATGGGTTCCGAAACATGAAGTGCATTTTCAGTGAAAATATATGATAAAAGCAATGCCTCCAAAAACGGACATTCGTTTAATTCCGTATTCCTATTTCATAGGCACGCAAATATTGACTAGTTGTCCTTATATGCGACTCAAAGGTATCCATGAAGTTCAAGAACTCCCTGCATGGTTTTCGCAGCCCCCGTGAAAGCTCGAAAGCCCCTAGGCATCGTCGTGTACCTTTTATGTTTCACATGCAAGGCGTACGCCATTTTTCGCGCTTAAATACAAAAACTCTTTAATAGCAGATACATATTATTTTACTTTATTAATTGCAGCAATTTTTTTATTTTTATTTTAGTTATTCGGTATGCCGACAACATTAAACACAAAACAGTTACATAGTATCGCTACATAAAGTAACTAATTTAGAGTGTACATGATAATTATAGGCCTACACAGTTTCCTTACAAGTAAATATAACCAATCAATTTATTTTAATTTTCTTGAAGAAGAACTTGTGCACAAAAACTATAAAATGTGCAAAACAATTTACAATAAAAGAGAAAACAATAACCAAAACAATAATATTACCAAACAGTGAAACAGGTACTAGTGTTCCTTAATTTTTGTACTCACTGTAACTGTAACTGTTATAACACCATAGTAGTGTTGTACTTGAAAAAAGTATGAGATAGAATGGCCCCACCGTTTATAATTATTTCCCCATCGTAGCATCAGCGCGCTCGATTTTGTTCCGAGGCTGAAATCTAAGATATAAGCTCGAAAAAAGCCCAGTAATTGGGTCTCAAGTAAGTCGGTCAGTTTAAAAGCCGACGGCGTCCTGTTTTAGCACGACGCGGAGAACCGATAATGGAGATGCCCTCAATCCGGGCGGCCAGGGTGAGACAGACATCTACTACAACGTTAACCGTTCAGCCGTCGGTGTTCGGCGTGACGCCGCCGGAAGTACGCTGACGGCCGTCGGCGCGTCATCTCCGCTGGGTCGCGTCACTTCCGCTCCGCCCCCGCCGACGGACAAATTGCATCCGTCGCCGCCCCCGCCGCGCCGCCGGGGGCATTCGACAATTATATTGACTGCCCGCCCCTGCACTCATAAAGTCGACACGAATTTAATTTACAGATGAAAGTGAATCACTTACGTTGCGCTGTTGCAAGACGTGACGTTGATAATTTTATGTTGTGCAATCGCACTCTAATTAGAATCCTACAGTCGTATTCAGAGTGAGCCTGTCAAAACTTAGAATAGGATTAGAACCGGGCTAACCATACAAAAACCGGTTTAGTCCAGCAATAATCCGCGCACAAAAGCAAGTCCGCCCACTGAATACGACAGTTACAGTCGTGTTCAGAGAGAACCTGTCAAAATGAAATTATCAGCGGATTGACCTTAAAAAAACCCATTTTATTACGGTGTATTAAAGTTAGTCAGAGCACCTGTCAAAACTTAGTACAAGATTAGCACCGGACAAACCATACAAAAACCGGTTCATAGCGCTCACTCCTGAGTGGACAGTCTGAGTTCTTACCTAAATTGGCGTTTACGGCAAACCGATCGGCTGGCGTTTTCTCCAAACTCCATACAAGTTTTTACTAGATATTCTGTGGTTTTACTACTTCAAGCTGTCAAAGTCAAACGCGGATTTCCGATTTGTATGAAAACGCGGAGTGGACGTAAACGGCAACGTCGACGTATTTACGGAAACTTTGAGTAAGCTGTCAAATCAAGCTCGGACTCGCAAATGTTAGTTCGCTTAACACCCGCTGCGCGCGCTCTTCAATTTTTTATTTTATTTAGGTTCATCAACAAGAACACCACTCAAACATACATAGAAAATACAGGTAGAGGATAAAAGACTGAGCGTATTCTTAATTATAGACGAACACAACATTCACTACAAATTAATACCTAACCTAGCACAATTCGAGCTAACATTTCAAATGACACTTGTTCGGAATTCATCGGCCCGAACACCGCCACAGACTTGGCTCGCGCTTCATGCGAGACAGCCTGTCAGTCGTTCGATACATCTGACGGCGGAAGCACGGCTCGGAGGTCGCTTGCTACCACAACGCGACGCGTGCGACTAGTTTGGGTACTGGGAAGCCATCTTGTGCGAGCGACACGAGGCTCGGAGTCGTTACCGCAGTCTCTTCGGGGCTGTGACGACATTCTCGGCGGATCGCGGGTGGTACTTCGAGGAGGATCTTCGGGACGAGCGGACGCGGCCGTGGAGTACACTGTAGCCTGACGCTGCAGGAAGTCGCCAAAGCAAAGCTGAGTACCTACACTTGTTCTATCGCGCGTCTTTTGTATGGCCATATAGGAGGTGTGTGTTTAGTTCAGGGATAGGTACGTCAGTGGCGTGGAGCACGACTCTTCTGCACGCACGGTGAGTCTTATTAATTTTTAGCTCAGCGAATCGCTGACGCGGTCCTATTAGTGTAGCGATCATTTTGGTAGCAGAGCGTAGTTTAACATCCCTCAGATAGGTCTCGGCCTGCGATGAGTTGTCGCCCGGATAGACCGAGGGACCTGGGATCGATTAGTTACATCATTTGTTTTCTTTTTTTTGGGGTCTGCGATAAATCGTGCGGTTAGACCAAGAGACGTGGATTGACGAGTTGCGTCATTGGCTTATTTTTTTGGGAGATTAATTTAATTAATTTATTTTGTTGCGTGATTGGTAGTCGGGCCGCACGTTGATATGTCAATCGCGGTATTTAAGGTGCAGATCGCGACCGGTCTTAGATGGCTGATTTCGGCCAAGGCGTTGCTGGACCGGCCGGATCGGGCCGGGGCGCTCCGGGCTCGTGCCGAGCAGTTGCCCCAAAGGGAGGCCGACCTCCGGGCGGCCTACGCGAGCGCGCTCGAGCTCTTCGAGACTGACGGACCCGCCGACTTTGGGGAGCGCCTCAAGGCGCTGGAGGCCGATTACGACCAGTGCCAGGACGTCATCGACGACCTCCACCAGGGCCTGGACAAGCTGCGCAAGGCGGAGCAGGGCGCGCGGGCCCCCTCGGAGGCTACAGCCCAACCTGCGACGGCGTCGGTGGGCAGGTTGCCCACTCTCCATTTGCCGTCCTTCGACGGAACTGACGGGCAGTGGTTGGGGTTCAGCAACCTCTTCGACAGTCTGGTGGACGCGCGGCAGGACATCCAGGGCTCGCAGAAGCTGATGTATCTGATGTCGTCCTTGGGGGGGGAAGCCAAGGAGATGCTCCAGCATCTTCCGCTCACCGACGACAGCTACCAGACTGCCCGGGAGTTGCTGAAAAACCGATACCAGAATGTCCGGCGCTTGGCGGACCTGCATGTGGAGCAGATCCTGGCGTTGCCGAGCGTCGGAGCATCCTGTGACCTGAGGAGTGGATTGCTGAATCCACTCCTGGTGGCGCTGAACGCGCTGAGGCGCTTGGAGGTTAAGGTGGACGAGTGGTCCTTCATCCTGCTCCACGTGGTGCTCTCGAAGCTGCCCTCCGACGTGAGAGTGCGGTTCGAGAGGGAGCACGGAGGGGACGACTCGTCGCACCTGCCGCTGTTCAGCGACCTACAACACTTTTTGGAGGACGAGTGCCGACGATCGGACAATTCCGCACCGTCGGCTCCGAGACCGCCCAAGCTCACGGCCAAACCCTCGGGGACAGGGCCTCGTCGTGTGGGCGCGGTCGCTCAGGCGCAGACATGCGTTCTGTGCAGGGACGAGGCGCACTCTCTGCCGAGCTGTCCCAAGTTCCGGCAGAAGCCGGCTCACGCTCGGCGCGGTCTAGCACAGCAGAGGGGCTGGTGCTTTACGTGCCTGGGCCCCCATTTTATGCGGGAGTGCCCAGCAGAGCCGAGGCGTTGCGCCGACTGCTCGGGCACACACCACCCTCTCCTGTGCACCCGGGGTGGCCACACTACGGTGTCCGCGGGGTCACCCAGGGGCGGGGGTTCCGGACAGGGAAGTCGAGTGCCTTCTTTACAGGGGGAAGGCTCGGGTACTCGCTCCCCTCCAAGGCGGGAGGACCGGAATGAGCTTCCTTCGGAGCGAGCTGGCAGGAGGTCCCCCCAGCCCAGGGGCGGGGGTCCTCGTACGCAGGGAGAGTCCCAGGACGTCCGAGGGTCCTACATGGCGACACGGAGAGAACCGGGGCGGGCGGCGCCAATCGCCTCCCCGCATCGGGAGTTCTCGCCTCCTACTCTGGAGTGGCCCCGTGTCGGACCACGCGCTTCTCGCTATTCCCGCGACGGACCGGCCCCCTCGACCCAGCTAGCTGGATGTATTCAGGCCCGCCGGCCGAGGTGGACCGATGAACGGTTCGACGCCATCGGTGGGGCGACGGCGCGCCCCTACCCCCAATGACCACTCACCTACTCCCCGCTAACGTCCTCGGTGCGACCGTTAACGGTGCTTCTTCCTACTGCAGCAGTTTGTGTCTGGGGTCCGAGAGGCGACTACCAGGTAGTTCGCGCTCTTGTGGATTCTTGTGCCCAGGGAAGCATTGTTTCGTCGTGGCTGGTGGACAGACTGGGTCTACACATAGACCCAATGGAGGGGGAGATAAGGGGCGTCGGCAGGACCAAGGTTGAGAAGCAGACTGGTTCCGTCAGGATCTCCTTCTCAAGGTCGCCGTCGTCCAAGCGGACCTTTTTTACGTCAGCGGTCATCTTGGATGACATTTTGGGTAAGCACCCTCACGGCAATTTAGCGCGAGGGGTGACTTTGCTGACTGAGGGCCTTACACTGGCCGATCCTGATTATCATGTGTCGGGGCATGTGGATCTATTGATTGGTGC
Organism: Incurvaria masculella; assembly: GCA_946894095.1. Taxonomy (NCBI): domain Eukaryota; kingdom Metazoa; phylum Arthropoda; class Insecta; order Lepidoptera; family Incurvariidae; genus Incurvaria; species Incurvaria masculella. The sequence continues at coordinate 14,682,050 of OX335658.1, read as the reverse complement.
GGACTTGGTGGCGCTGTTGCTGGACAACGCGCGCGTTCTGCAGCCTCAGGGCTTAATTGCCGTCCCAACGAAACTGGGACACTTAGTGATGGGCAGTGTCCGTCCTGAACCCGAGGGTCAGACGACACTACCTGTTCGGGACATTGGGCTTTCCCTTACGGAAAGCGTCCAGCGGTTCTGGGAGATTGAGGAACCGCCTTCAGCACCTCGCGTTAGTCCGGAGCATGCCGAGTGTGATTCGTTCTATGAGAACAATACGGGGAGGCTCTACACAGGCCGATTCTTTACACGGTTGCCATTTCTGGCGGGAAGGCCCGCACTGGGTGAGTCGCGGCAGCTGGCCGAGAAGCGGCTGATCTCAATGGAGCGCCGCTGCAGGAGAGACCCTGCGCTCCACCGCAAGTACGTCGACTTCATGCGGGAATATGAAGACCTGGGGCACATGTCGGTCTCCAAGGTGGATTGGCGTAGCTCCGAACACTACTTCCTACCTCACCATGCGGTAGTGAAGCCTCTGACCGGGAAGATCCGGGTCGTATTTGACGGCTCAGCTCCCACATCGAATGGAGTGTCGCTGAACCAGTGCCTCCATTCCGGGCCCAAGTTGCATCAGGATATCTCGGATCTCCTCACGAGCTTTCGGCGCCATCAGGTGGTCTTTGTGGCCGACATCCGAATGATGTTCCGGCAGACCGTTATCCACGCGGATGACAGGCGCTATCAGCTGATCCTTTGGCGTGAGAGTCCTGAGGACCCCATGGTGGTCTATGAGCTCAAGACCAATACCTATGGCTTGCGCTCCAGCCCGTATATCGCTATACGATCGTTGCTGGAGCTGGCAAAGCGGGAACGTCTTGATTTCCCGCGGGGCGCTGCGGTGCTGGAGCAAGATGTCTACGTGGACGACGTCTGCACAGGTGCCTCCACCATTGAGGAGGCGTTGGTCCTCCGAAATGAGCTCATAGGGATCCTGTCGTCGGCTGGTTACGAGCTGAGAAAATGGATGTCCAATTCTCCAGCACTCCTCTCCGGGCTTCCTGAGGAGCACCAGCAGGATCCGCTCTTATTCGAGGACCCAGAGAATCCGCATCAAGTCTCCGTTCTGGGGGTTCAGTACCTCCCAGTCCAGGATGCGTTCTCCTATCGGGTTGACCTGCCCCAAGTTCAGATTTGGACCAAACGCCTCGTGTTGTCCGCAGTGGCCCGGACATTTGATCCGACGGGGTGGATCAGCCCTGTAGTGTTTTGGTCGAAATGCTTCTTGCAGAAGCTTTGGACTGCGGGAGTCCACTGGGACGACCCTCTCTCGGGAGAGCGGTTACGAGAGTGGAAAACTTTCGTGTCGTCGCTCCCGCAAGTCAACAACATTTTGTTACCAAGATGCATGCTTCCACCGCGCAAGTGCAGGATCACCCTGCACGGTTTCTGTGACGCATCCGAGAACGGTTATGCAGCCGTGGTGTTCTTGCGCACTCTCAGTTCAGATGGAGCTTGTTCGCTCCAACTTCGGACGCGGCTTACCATACCTAAGTTGGAGTTGTGTGGTGCTGCTCTCTTGACTCGCCTGTTGAACCATTTGGCTGCCACTTTGGGGCAGAAGATTCAGGTGGACGACATCTACGCCTGGACCGACAGCCAGATAGTTCTCGCTTGGCTGAAGACGCCAGTCCACGCTCTGGAAGTATTTGTCGCCAATCGGATTTCGGCCATACAGAGTTCAGTCGCCACGTTGATTTGGAGACATGTTCCAGGCCAGCTGAACCCTGCCGACTGCGCTTCTCGCGGTTGTGACGCTCTTGTCCTTCTGAACCACTCACTGTGGTGGGGACCAGACTGGTTGAGGCAACCAGACGCCTCCTGGCCCCAAGGACCATCCGTGCTGAGCGAGCACCTCCCAGGCCTCCGGGCCCTGGCGATCGAGCGGATGCCCTTGGTGGAGCCGGGTTTTTTGTTTGATCGGTACAGCGCTCTCGACAAGTTGCTTGGCGTGACTGGTTGGATTCGTCGGTTTGCAGATAACTGCAGGAATCCGTCGCGCAAGAACTTGAATCCGGTTTTGTCTCCGGAGGAGCGCCATCGAGCCCTGCTCCACTGGGTCCGCGTCGTACAGGCTGAACGATTCGAGGCGGAGATCAACGTTCTGAAGGGTGCGCGCGGACGGCTCAAGGGAGCTGTCGCCCGCCTCAACCCCTTCCTCGACGACTCCGGTCTGCTTCGTGTCGGCGGACGACTTCGGAACGCCAACCTAGCATACGGAGTTCGGCATCCGTTGATGCTTCCTAAGGGTGGAAATTTGGTGGACCTGTTGATCACAGATCGGCACGTCAAGAATGCTCACGTTGGCTGCAACGCCCTACTAGCCACATTGCAACGTGAATTCTGGATCTTATCAGCCAGACGTGCTATTCGGAGCGTCCTATTTCGCTGCATGTCCTGTTACCGGCTGAAGGCTGCAACGATGCAGCCCCAAATGGGCGATCTCCCAGCAGATCGCGTGAACGAGTCCCGGCCCTTCACCTCCGTAGGCACGGATTTTGCGGGACCCTTCCTCGTCAAGACGTCGCAGCTTCGCAACGCTAAGGTTGTGAAGGCTTGGCTGTGCGTCTTTGTGTGCTTGTCGACGAAAGCCGTTCACTTGGAGTTGGTCTCATCTCTGAGTACGGAAGCTTTTGTGGCCACCCTCTCTAGGTTTGTTTCTCGGCGCGGTTTACCGTCTCTTATTCGGTCGGACTGCGGAACAAACTTTCGGGGCGCTTCGCGATACCTAGCAGAGGTGGACGGGTTTCTGAGAGCCAATCAAGGCTCTTTTGGCGAAGTCTTCGCCCAGCGCGGAATCACTTGGCGTTTTGATCCGCCCAACTGTCCGCACTGGGGAGGCATTTTCGAAGCGGTGGTCAAGTCCGCGAAGGTCCACCTTCGCAGGGTTATCGGGGAAACGGTGCTCACCTATGAGGAGCTGCATACCGTCTTCTGCAAGATTGAGGCAGTCCTCAATTCACGGCCCCTCTGTCCGATAACTTCCGATCCTACCGATCTGGAGGCCCTGACCCCGGGCCATTTTTTGATTGGCCAGCCGCTGAATGCGGTCCCTGAGTATCCTCTCACGGATACTCAACCCTCGCGTTTGCTTCGGTTTCAAATGCTGCAGCAGATGTCCCAGAACTTCTGGCATCGATGGTCTCTTGACTACCTGCACACTTTGCAGCAACGCTGGAAATGGACGGATAAACAAGATCCACCCAAGGTTGGGGACCTGGTACTGGTCAAGGAGCCCAACCTGCCGCCTTTGCATTGGAGGCTTGGCCGAATTGTGAGCCTCACGTTGGGAGCCGATGGAACTCCTCGAGTCGCTGAGGTTCATGTGGGTAATTCGGTCCTCCGGCGGGCAGTGGCTACCCTCTCTCGGTTGCCCATTTATTGACGGACAGGGTGTACCTGGCCGTCGGGCGGGGGGATGTTCGGAATTCATCGGCCCGAACACCGCCACAGACTTGGCTCGCGCTTCATGCGAGACAGCCTGTCAGTCGTTCGATACATCTGACGGCGGAAGCACGGCTCGGAGGTCGCTTGCTACCACAACGCGACGCGTGCGACTAGTTTGGGTACTGGGAAGCCATCTTGTGCGAGCGACACGAGGCTCGGAGTCGTTACCGCAGTCTCTTCGGGGCTGTGACGACATTCTCGGCGGATCGCGGGTGGTACTTCGAGGAGGATCTTCGGGACGAGCGGACGCGGCCGTGGAGTACACTGTAGCCTGACGCTGCAGGAAGTCGCCAAAGCAAAGCTGAGTACCTACACTTGTTCTATCGCGCGTCTTTTGTATGGCCATATAGGAGGTGTGTGTTTAGTTCAGGGATAGGTACGTCAGTGGCGTGGAGCACGACTCTTCTGCACGCACGGTGAGTCTTATTAATTTTTAGCTCAGCGAATCGCTGACGCGGTCCTATTAGTGTAGCGATCAACACTAGCACATAACAAGCAAAACACAATAATAGAACAAGAAGATAAAAGAAAACAAAAAAATTTAAAACGAATATTACATGTAACATATATTAGGATAAACAGTTACTACCTTTCTGAGATTTTTCTTAATTTTTCCCTCCATTGCCATTCCAGAACACACATTCAAATCAAAATCAAAATCTTTAATTTTTGATATTGCGTTGAAATTGGTAAATATTTTTGAAAGAGACGAATGAAAACCGAGATTTGTTCTAAATTTATTCATTTTAAGAGGAATCAAATTAGTTGCTCTAGCACCACGTCTGGGAACTTTAAACGATACTTTTTCTAATAAGAAGGGACAATTAATTTTATCGTTTGTAATTTTGAAAAGAAATGTTTGACCAGCTATAAATCTACGCTGCTCCAGAGATTGCACTTTAAAATAGTCCAGCCTGTTTAAGTAATGAGGTAAATGCCTGGTTTTCTCCTGAATTTCTCCATACATTTGAAAACGCCAGTCGATCGGTTTGCCGTAACGCCAATTTAGGTGACAACTTAGACTACCGGTTCTGAATACAGATGTTACAGTCGTATTCAGATGGCACCTGACAAAACTTAGTTTCAGTTTCAGTTTCAGTTTCTTTATTTCCTCCATTAGATGTATATTACACACTCGGATTCGTCATTTTTTTTTTCCTGTCGGTTCGATTACTTCTGGCGAAGAAGAGCCGACAAGAAACTTCGTCAGGTTGGTCATTGTATTATTATTTTTTTCTTTTTTTTTCCAGTGATACTTACAAACTAGTTTACAGTGATTGATTGATTACTACTGCTCACAAAGAACATTATTATAAGAACATTATATACATTGGTGAGGAGCAAACTCTTGACTACTATAATGACATCTTATTCTAAATTAATAGGAATTATGATCTAAATTATTCAGGTGTAAAAAGCCATCGTCATTTTTGATACAAGGTAATATCAAATTAAATATAAGTTATTAAATAAACAAATTCATACTACAATGTAGTACCCATGTCAGAAAAAATAATAATAATAGAAAATAATAATAATAATAAAAAAAAAATTTAATTGGTAGTACCATGTTAGGTACGAGATTAGCACCGGACTAACCATACAAAAACCGGTTTAGTCCGGCGGATTAAACTTAGTCCACCCCTCTAAACACATGTGGGTTTATAGCGGGAATACTAATTCGACCGATGAGAAGCGCCATGTGACGCCGATGCGTCGGAAGGAACCCCTGATCTAGTTTGGATCCAGTTCTAAGGGTTGTGTTTCTTACGGCCTTGACGCTCGAAGTTAGGCGGGTGCTGCGTGCGGAGCTCGCTGGGCCTCGACCAACCGCCGACACTGCACGCGTAGCACTCACCATACGCCTTCACGGCCGGCATTGCCGTGGTAAGAGCTAACACGTTAGTTATTAAAAAGTGGACAGACAAACAGTGCCGGTTTTAACACTACCAGCGCCCTGGGCGAGATTTCTACGGCGCCCCCTATGCCATTCAAAACCATTCGAAAAACGGCACCCCCTATCTGCCATTCAAAACCATTAAAAAAAAGCCAAGGGAAATATTGAAATAACCATTTATAAAAAAACTATTGAATTTTACTTTTATAATATTTCTTTCGGCAAATTTTATATACATACCAAAGTCTATGTTTTCTTAAATAAAATAAAAAATACACCTTTTCATACATGCTCTACGATTACCGGTGTTACGTACCATACCTTTACGAATAATTACATCGATTTGGTCGTGGTACATTCTTCTGCTCACTTCAGCTCTGTAAATATGTTTCATATTTTTTTCGTCATCCATTCGTTCCATATGTCTAAATAATCTTAGCACTCCTTTCTCGATATTAGTCACAACATCTTCTTTCATTCACATTGCTTTCTAACCCGGATTGTTATATTGTCAATCGCAGACAGGTTTTTACTTATAAATTATTTGATACAATTTAAATTAAAGACAGGATAAAACCACATTCTGATCAAGCAAAAAAGGTTTCATAACACATTCATTTCATTTATTTCGGAATGACCACCACAGGTAGCAATGCATCATGCGTACAGTTATAATATATTTACAGTCTTAGCATTACTCTTTCTTTTCTTTGAAAGAATTTGTCTGACTAGGTATCTGTTTACAAATATTTAATACTTTTTTAACATTGCAAGGTATTATTTAACAATGCAATATTGAAGAACATGACGCTGTTGCAGATAAAGCTCTTTAAAGTTTTACTACGCTTCACTAGAGGTGATCTTATTAGATCTTTGGCTCTAGTGTTGTAGCCAAGGTAATCTTTATTGAAACAGGTATTTCCACAAATTGTTTTGGGCATACATGAGACACTGTGATATGAGCCGCGGTAGGAATCTCTCGGTTTCATGCTTAGCACGGCACGCAATGCTTGTTTTGTTCAAGCAGCACCGTTACCCCAAAACTTAAGACCATCCTTCATAATGCTGTGAAAATAAGAGGGGTAAACTGTTTTCGCAGCGTTGATACACATGTGGTAGGTATTTTGCGAATTCGGTAAATTGCTGAATTCAACTTATTTATAATAATTGTTTGTTGTGCGCGTTCCATTTTAAACCCATGTCCACGTGCAAACCAAAGAACTTAACTACATGCACACTAGTTAGAGCGGAATCTATAATGTTTAATTTGACGTTAGAAGTAGATTCTCGTAAAGAGAATAGGACAAAGTTATTCTTGCCGCATTTAGAAGGAGGTGATTTACTTGGAATTAGTTATGTATTTTTTCAATGTTGGGATCAATATTCTTCGCATAACCATTCATTCTGTTGTACCCAAAAATAAGAGATGAGTCCTAAGCAAACATTAAAATATGGGTTGTTTTGAGAATACATACTGATAAGTCATTTATGTAAATAATAAACAAAAACCGGCCTAAAATTGAGCCCTGGGGAATTGCTCGGGTCACAGTAGCTGCTTCTGATCTAACATCGTGGAGCTGAGTATATTGGGTTCTGCCAGTAAGATATGAATGAATTAGATCTAGCTATTTTCCTCTAATGCCATAGTCCTCAAGCTCTATAAGTAGAAGTTCATGATTGACACACTCACACGCCTTTGATAGATCACAGAATAGTCCTAAGCTACCTATATTATTGTCAAGACTTGAATAGACTGATGTCAGCATGTCGGCTATAACAGTTCCTGCATATTTATTTTTTGAAAGCTGAATTTCTGAGGATTTATGGGATTTTATTAAATGGATCAATTTACTTTACATCATTTTTTCGAAAATTTTGCTGATACATGGCAGGATAGAAATTAGTCTAAAGTTATTGAAATCCTTCTTCAATCCTTTTTTATGGATCGGACAAACTTTTGAGCTTTAAGAATGCTTGGCAATGTTCCTTCTGAGACGCATGGTTAAATTGGTAACATTAAGTGGTCATCAAAGTGCAAAACATTTGGTTGATAATCCCCATAAATCTTCAAAATGCTTAGTTTTTAGTGATTTAATGGTTTTTTAAATATTTCATATATGCTCATATTAAAAAAAATATATAAACTATTGCTTGGTGGAATTTTCTCCCCTTAGGTACCTAGTCCATTGTTTCTTTAATGAATGGGCTAAAGTTTGAAATTAACTTATCTGCAATAGAACTAAAAAAGTTGCTGAATTTATTGACACACAACCTGTCTTCTCACTTGCGGAAACTTCGCCCACAATCTGCAACCTGACAGGCTCCGATACCGATACACCCGCTTGTATTCTAGATGTAGATGCCATGGGACTGAACCAGCGTAAAATATGACAAAATTCGATCAATATTCTGCACCATGTTGATGTCGATGTCAAATATTCCACCCAGTAAGATCGCAAATGTGATATATGCAAATGGATATAAACGCTTCTGATTGGTGGAGAATATTTCAAATTCCCTCACCTATTTTTTCACATTTTACGCTGTTTACGCCCCCCTGATGTTGATTTTTTGTTGTGATATATTTATCTTTATTAATAAACATTGTTTTTGTTTCTTATTTTTTTTTCCTATTCGGATTTCCGTTTTCAAAATTTTGACACAGATGGTTTTTTTTTCAGGATGGACATGTTCAGACATTTTAAACTAAACAATTATGACAATTAACTTCTAACTCCAATCGGACACTGCGTTCCATTCTAGTGTTGCCCAACATTTTGACGCTAAATTTAGGGAATTATGAGTAAGTAGGACTTGGTCAATGAGCAAGTGGATACAAAAGGGGCGCCTGCGGCGCCCCTTTAGATCTGGCGCCCTGGGCGGTCGCCCAACCGCGCCCTACCCTAAAACCGCTACTGCAGACAAAACTATTTAAGGGCCGTTTCTTCAATCGTTCGATAGAACTTATCGGACTGATAGTACAAATTCACGTTTGTCAAAGGACGGATAGTCATTGCCGGAGAATTATATCTTATATCACAATTATCTGACTATAATTTTACTAATAGACATATGGACTTATTATATCGGATGGATACGCAGTAGCGTAAATAAATCCGTCGAATAGTTACCTGGCTGTTTATCAGACTATTGAAAAATAAGCCCAAGTTTAGCTTAATTCTCCACATAACTTGTAAACTACTTACCATAATACTAAATTCCCTAAGAGGTGATCAGTGGGGCTGATCACCTCTGGCTCCTGTTCCCTGCTTCGTTCATGCACCACTTTATGTCACCTTCAGAATCGAAAGTGCACTGTCAAGAATGCGAACGCTTTTCCATGGTTCGGAACCATGTAAAACCGCAAAGGTTGTTCCACTAGAACAGTATTTCTCAAAGTGGGCGATAACGCCCCCTTGTGGGCGCTAGAGGCCTACAGAGGGGCGGTGAAGGGCTCAGAGGAAATTGGGGGGCGTTAAAGTGGTTTAGGGGGGCAATGGCTCATTTGTATTTTTCTAATATTTAACTACTGACATATTTATTTGCTAAATATTATTTATACAGTTTCGTTTAATTGCTTTACATTGTGAACTCATGTGACACGCTATAAATAAATAATTACATTAAAATGATAAAAGTAATGATTGCGATTGTTATTTATAAGATGTGATGAAGCTAAAATGTTGGGGGGGCGCTGAGAAATAATGAATTCTCAAAGTGGGCGGCAGATAAAATAAGTTTGAGAACCTCTGCACTAGAACAACGAAATGTGAATGAAGATTTCCCGGATGAAAATATATTCCGGGAGGTCACGACATTCTTGGTCACGATAAGGTAAATGGCTGAATCTGGGTTCACATGTTAGAGACCAACCCTCTGATGCTAAATATGTCGGTCTGCCCGTGCCAAGTGGTTGCGTTTTCTAGATTGGCTATATAAAATAGATGCTAGTATGTACCTGCTGATGAATATACTAATTATCTGGAAACATTGACACCTATTAATTATACAACAATAACCAGACGGTTACTTAATTAAATACTTAAATATACCTAAAGTTAAATCTGTAACCTAAATCAGCTATAACTACTAAATTCAACCAAAGATTTGTTCAGTTTTTGTATTGCTAGGCAAGAATGTATTGATACTTTCATGCTTCGTCATTTGCATCCATTTACCTTATCATATGTATTTTTTGTCACGATAACTACTTTTTCAGGCGCCTTATCTAAGTAACGCAACCACTTGGAACAGGCAGACTGACACATTTAGCTTCAGAGGGTGGTACTTTATCCCGTGAACCCATTTTCATCCATTTACGTTATCGTTACCATTTTTGTCGCGACCTCCTAGTCTAATACGAGCTAGCTAGCAATAGCATCATGAACCACTATTAAGTAAACACTCAAGGAACAAAATAAGCTTTCCCCTCGCAGTTTTCCATTTTGTCGAGTCAGCGTATGATTCTACCCCGAGACCCCGGCATGGGGTTGCACAGTAAGTGGGAGCCCATCTTGCCTCCCGCCGGCAACCGCCGCCTGGCGATATCACCTAATCCTCTCCAGAGCCCATTGCAATCCACTCAGAAGAGAAGCGAAGCGAGGTCCGTCACTAGCACCGATGAGACAAACTCTTCGTAGAGTATAATTGCTTGTGCGGGACTAAATATTGGAAAAGCTGCTTACGATCACGCTTAATTACGCAAGACCAAGAGGTGAGTGGGCTTTAATATGTAAGTCGAGGAAAAGTCGTCGGATTTTGATGCGGTCGGAGCCGCAAGCTTCTACTAGTTATCCATATAGTATACATTGAATTAATAAATCCTTTCTTGTGCAATAAAAACGAATAAAATTACAAGAACAATTAAAAACAACACCAAAACTGCACAAAGGCGGACTTGTCACTAACAGTCATCTATTCCAGTTAATATTTGGGGTGATGAGGAGAGACAATATAAATTATCTGCAGGTAGGTAATACATACGCTAGCAATTTGAAATGAAAACTATTTATTACTAGTAGTTTGCAACAATACAAAAAACTAATTTAATTATAAAAACAAAAATAATCTTGTATATCCCCCATTAAGAACCGAAATAGAACCGAGATAATACCTTTTTGTTGAATAATAATACTAGTATTACCGTGAAGAAAGTATACTATCGCATTTAAATAAAACTCCTTGCTTCAAAGAGCCGATACTTTGATAGGAGCGAACGGAGGTAGGCAATAAGTTCTACAGACGTGCAGCATGAATAGCTTTTAGAAATTAAACAAGTTGTACGACGGTGAATCGCAAGGATATTAGAGGGCGACCAGCAGAGGGAGCACTAACGAACGATACGGTTATATCTATTGATAAAATATTTCTTTCTCGTTTCTGCTCGAACGATGAGCGAAACAAAAACTCGCCGTATCGTTGCGTTTGTGCTCCCGCTGCAGGTAAATTATAGGTGCAAGAATCGGGAGATTGTCCTCATGGTGACATAAGAGCGAAGGGGACAATGCGTAAAAGGGTGTTCGAGTACCATTGTTAAACCGCGGGAGTGCCCACGAAGGTACGCGTCGCTTATCGCGTGACAGCTCACACTCCGCGCAAGCCCCGGCTTATGCCGTACTCCGCGTGTCATCCCATCATCTCATTATATAAAACCGAGATATCAGTCGAGAATCTCCAAAACGACATTAACCCGAGCGAAGCATATTTTTGTACAAAGTATTGACACATTGCTAAAATTCAAAAGTTAACAACATTCAATTACTTTGATTGTATAATGTGTGCATGCAATTTCGGCAGAAGTACCAGGGCGACAGAAATTGTTAGATGTTTTAATACTATATGTGGTTGGGCCCTGTATGTGTGGCACCGACGCTTTTCCTTGTACTCACCACCATAGAGATGTTACGGGCAAACCATCGCTACTAGACATTTCTTAAATTGGCCGATCTTTTCGTAAAATATATTTTGAGTTTGTCTCGTTCCCCGAGCACCTAGAGGGACTCGAAAACTTACAAACTGTTGGTTTTGGTTTTCCTACATTATCGCAACCTTTAATATCGCTTTAAGGGTAAAAATATTATTCCGGGAGGTCACGACATTTTTGGTCACGATAAGGTAAATGGCTGAATCTGGGTTCACAAGGTAGAGACCAATCCTCTGATGCTAAATACGTCGGTCTGCCTACGCCAAGTGGTTGCGTTATATAGATTGGCTATATCAAATAGATTTTGGTATGTACCCGCTGATGAAAATACTGAATGTCTAGAAATATTGGTACCTAATAATTTTGCAACAATAACCAGTTGGTTTTTTTAATTGAATACTTAAAAATACCTAAAGATATATGTGTGACCTAAAACGCCTAAAATTTCGAAATGCAACCAATGATTTGTTCAGTTTTCGTATTGATAAGAAAGTATATACTGATGCTTCCTTGCTTCGTTATTTGCAGCCATTTACCTTATCATATATATTTTTTGTCACCATAACTAATTTTTCAGGCGCCTTATCTACATAACACAACCACTTGGCGCAGGCAGAAGCCTTATTCTGCTAATTGATAACTGCGCGCGTAATGTTTGTGTTTTCTCAAAACCGCATGTTTCGCGCGAAATGGTATTCTACTAGCGCAGTTTGCAAAACGCATGCGTTGTGTTTGTGTTTTGTTCGCAAACTCGTAACGCGCGCTCATGTTCTCGTTGGCCGTGTGTTTTGCCGAAAACTTGCGGTTTTGAGAATTATATTTGTCAAATTCGGAGCATCGCATCGCCGAACTTCGAATTTTTCTACATTACGTTGGCATATCGCTGTCTCTTTCTTTTCGTATGTCATATTTGAGTGAGAAAATAACTGTCAAAAACGTGACAGGTTATTTTACCCTGTAGGCGGCGCGCAAGACAAACCACTCCATAGACAATAACAAAACGCGTGTGTGAATTAGCTGAATACCGATTTTTGGAAACCGCACTCGAAACTTAGCGTGTTATGTTTGACGGAAACATAACTTATACGGAATGGTTTGAAATTGGACAAATAGCAGAATCGGGCTTCAGACTGACACATTTAACTTGAGAGAGTTGGTCTTTATCCTGTGAAACCAGTTTCAGCCATTTACGTTATCGTTACCATTATTGTCGGGACCTGCTAGTCTATATGTTCTTTTCAATTTTGCATTCTATAGGGCGAAGTTATGTCTTCGAAATCTTTAAATTAATAAAATAGCGCGTCCTTATATTTTGTATTGATATGATATGAATAGACCAATTGAAAAAAAAAAGCCCAAAACAACCTGCAGCACGTCTCTCTATAGAGCGCCTTACGTCAGACAAGGACAGAGCTAACCGTCGTTGGCCGATCAGCAAACGAACCGGGGAGTAAGGAAGGGAACGCACAGCTCGATCAACATCTTGCTGCTGAGACTGATTTATGGCGGCTTATTTATTAGCGACGGGTTCAAATAGGTTCGCTGATAGTGTCGAGTTAGGAACCCAAAACTGCCCAGTAAGTAAAACAGAACCAAGACGCATTTCGTAAAACAAGCCTGCACTTTTGGAGCAAGTACGTTAATTTATACTCACAAAGCAAGACAGGAATAACGATATACGTAACTCGCGATATGAAGAAACGATAGAGACGTTTTTCAAACTGACTGAACTAACAACGATATCCTTGAATGATTAATCTGTTTGTAATATGATGTAAATTGAACAAGGGTAAGTTGGCAGTGTCGTAGCTACGACAATGCAACAAATGCGGTCGCATGCGTTCCCACTGATTCAAAGGGGGGCCCAAAAATAAACCATTTTAGCATATAACTAAGCTACTTTTAAGATTACGCGGTCGTTAAACTGAAAAATGATACGGCTTTTCACGCGGCGGGAGGAGACATTCTCCGACGTTTCGAGCTGATCGTTCAGCGGAAACTAGGCACGTATTTGGAATCTTCCCTTTACTTTTTTAAAAGACCTTATATAAATTGTCCCTAAATAATAAATTTCCCATAATAATAGCGGAGATAGCTTCGAATGGTTCCCATTTCAAAGATATCTGTTACCAAATATTTAAAATAAATCATAAATGAAAATGTGTAAAATTAGCAACATAAAAATAAATGTGCTTGGAATAGGACCGTTTCGTTTAAAGTGCCTATTAGGGCCCAGACGGCAACTCATCCGAGCCTCTTTGTTTGCTTTGTAAGCTCCTTTTCTCTGTCGATAAAACAAATTGCGTCTTGGGTTTGATAGATGATGACCTCTCCATCGAACTACGATGTATCTGGCGATGTAATCCTAATCGAATGATACTGCCAGACTATAACGTTAAGAAGCTTTAAGGGTGTGACAAGAGCGATTACGTTCAGTTCGATTAGGACGTAAGTAAAACACCATTTCATTATATTTAAAAACAACCACAACGAATTTCGATAATTGAAAAAGTAAATATGTAGATTGATGGCCTAGCTGTAATTTAAAGTTAAAACTATAAGTCTCTGGTGCTTTGTGTACTCAAGCTAGACAAATAGTCAAAAAATAACATAATAAAGATTTGAACACAGAGTATGAGCGTCCGATATTAATTGTTATAGGTTTTAAATATACCTAGACCATCAATTCATCTTTCATCTTTTTGAAATTCCAAAATAAGCAGTAGTTATTTTTAAAAATAATAAAATATGGTTTCACTGACGTCCTTATGGAACTGAATGTAATTAGTTGTTATGCCCTCAATATGAGGTTAAACAGAAATGTCTACATTAAGAAAATATTACTAGTGGCTCTCTGGGCTGGAGATCTCGCGAGTCCATCTTTGCAGAGCTTAAAACTGAATAAATGTTCACCACGCACCTTATAAAAAAATCCTATAATTTTTCTCACTTGATACTTATTTATACGCATAGGTCTTGTCACAAAACACTCATTTTGTGACCTTTTTGAACATTTAAACTTCCAAAAATTCCTGCTAACACAATTTAACGAGAATCCGTTGAGAAATGCGACCTGTAGAGAACATCCTGACAGACATACGTATTTATTTTTATTTTTTTATTTCTTTTGCCAATATATATATTTTTTTTCCTTAAAATTATATTGTATTAAGTATCATCTTTTATTTGTTTTTATAATATATATATGTAGTATTTAGTATTTATTTATTGATATTTATTTAGTTATATTTATGTACAGTTATATAAGTTATATATTTAAGTTTAAGTATAATGTGTATTTGTTGCATATTGTGTAGGAATTATGTTTCCTCTAAAGCTATTTCTCCATAGTTACTACTCGCACTACTGCTCACGATACCCAAAGGTAGACTGGTAGAAAATGCCTCCGGCATTAAGTTGTACCTTTTGCCCGAATGTTTTTTGAGTGCAATAAACTTATATAAATAAATAAATAAACATACGAAAGCATTTTTGCTGAAGCGGAACAAATATTTATTTTTCGGACATTCATTTCAAGTCGTCAACCTTATTGACCAACTTAGCTTCCCAGACGATTACGCCAACGGTAAAACTGTAATGACGTCCTTGCATATTAGCTTACACAATATAGCCTATGTGCAACATTTTATGTTTTTCTAATAAACCAGCCAACTCCTGTGTAACGTGTTATAATCACCCGGTCGATGTGGTGCGCTGGTGGGACGTTGACGTGTCGAAGTCGTTAACCTAACCTAACCTAACCCTGGTTCCAGATCAAGGGGATTCCTTACAAATCGACATTCAATGTTCGGATGTTGCTGGCGGCGCTCCCTTGTCTTCCCCCAATCGCTGACACTTCACGCGTAGCACCAAATTTATATTCCAACAAGGCATTGCTTAATGCGCGGTGGAGCTCCATAAAAGGACAGAAACCGCCTGCTGGCCAGACTCCATAAGCTACTGACACTTGTGTCATCGTCTGTGTCTCTCCTCATTATAAGGACTAAATCGTACAAAGGTTTTACAAATGTTTTTTGTTGCCACTGGAGTAGTGCATCGCTTTAAGGTCCTTGCTTGCGGTGACGCTGGGTTCGGGTCTCCTCTTTCCCTTAAATATGGTTGAGAGTGGCGATGGCTGTGCCCGGCGCGTGATGAACTGTTGCATAATACATGAATTTTTTATTCTCGTCAATTCGCTGAACTGGCGAATGATAAAAAACCGGCCAAGTACGAGTCGGACTCGCACACGAAGGGTGCCGTACCATCGTAAAAAAAAAACAAAAAAAACTCTTTTTTTGTATGGGAGCCCCCTTTAATTTTAATTATTTTTTAATCTTACCTGTTTGTTGTTGTAGCGGCAAAATAAATACACACTCTGTGAAAATTTCAGCTGTCTACCTGTTACGGTTACTGAGATACAGCCCTGTGACAGACGGACAGACGGACGGACGGACGGACGGACGGACGGACAGCGGAGGCTTAATAATAGGGTTCCGTTTTCACCCTTTGGGTACGGAACCCTACTGACAAATCCGAGTGCAGTGTACTGTCTATGGATAATCAATAAAACAATAAAGTGTGGGTAGGCAAAGGCCTCTATACACCACCATGTCTTAGGTAAACTAAAGAAGTGTTATTTTAGGCTCCTCCTTTAACGATTAATGATAGGTAAACGATCAACGCATTGCTGGTTGAAAGCTAGCTCTTCAATTTCCATACTGTACTAAAAACTGCCGGGCTATTCAAATTTAGCTTTTAATCAATATAAAAGTTCCTATGTAGACCATTAAGGTTCAAGTTATAATTAATTATATTGATAATAGAAGGAAAGAAAAAAAAATCATAACTGTGCAATTATATTCAAATGTATACACGGTGTTAATTTATTTCGCGACATTTCTATTTCAATACCGATTATTGAACTATTTCGTTTTTTTTTTCTCAGCGACAATTTGCCTTTGGAATGGTGTAAGCACGAAATGTGTTCGCGCCACTGCCAAGGTCACGCGTTTGCTGTTTAGCAGCTGACTGCGCGCCGCCGCCAATTTTATTGCGTCGATCCGAATGTCAATTTTCACATTTATTATAAAAAATGTTCTACTTTAGAACTTTTTGTAAATGCAGTGCGATTCCTTTTACGAAATACTATGTTTTCATACTAGTATTAGAAATCGAAAATTTTTAAGCAAATGGTCAAAACAAAAAAAAAATGTCGCCTACTTGGGTTAACACCGTGTATACAGAACAATTAAATCCAACAAAGGGAGCTGCAAAAAGGCAGACAAAGTAATTTCATTTAGTCAACCTGGAATGGTTAAGGTATGAGACGTGGCGTCTATTATTTTAGCCATTTTATCGTCTCATGGTCACCGTAACAATAAATCACTATTCATTCACACCCATTCGGCGCCGACATATTTCCAATGCCCATTTAAACACTTCAAGAACGTAATAACGATTCCCTTGAAAATACAAACATGGCTACACAGAAAATCGGACGCGCGTCACCAGACATCTAGTCTAGACAGCGAGACATCCCCTCACCCACGAACTTTACAACTTTTCAAAGAAACACTAATAGTACGAGAGCGGACCGTCGTCAACCCTACGTCATCGAGTAACACCATGGGACCCATTTGTGGTTGTGCGGATTAGAATAGGCTTCCTAAAAATACTAGGTTGCCTGACCCAAACCTGGAACGTTTTGTGCAGTAGGTAATATTAAATCACTTTTTTGGTAGAATTTAACGTCATCGAGTAACAACATGAGACCTAGCACAATCGGTAAAGGTCATCAAGAAAAGCTAAAAAAAAGTAGGTTGGCTCGTCCTACCCTGGCACGTTCTGAGGTTGGCCGGTTTTAAAATGTCAAAAAATAAAAAAAAATACGTCATCGAGTAACAAGATGACAATACCACCATTCGATAGTCTTATGAACATACTTCATAAAAAAATTAGGTTGGCTGCCCTCAGCCTGGCACGTTTCCTACGCGGCCATGTTGAACGTCGGATGCGCCCAGTTCTTATATTCATCAATTGTTAAATTAATATAATATAACAGTTTTGTGATATGTCTATCTATAAACAGTGATGTTTTTATTGATCAGAACTCATCTTGAATAGGGTAAAAAAAACCAAAATGAAATATTTGTGATATAGGTACTGATTGATTACGTGATATTAGGGCATTGTCGTATCTAATTATTAACTAAGTTTAACTCAAGTTAACTTTAGGTTATGATGCACATAGTTCCGCATACTTGAAGAGTAAAAACCGGAAGTTTCATATACATATGCTTTCGGAATCTACCGTATGGATCATTCAACGTAGGGAATCGCAACTCCAGTCAGCCCATGCCTACGGCATTAGAGGCGCACGCTTTAAATTCTGCCACGGGCCTCGTTATTACAAAATTTTAATCAGATTGTATGTAAACATAACGTAATGAAGATTTTTTAATAGTCATAATAAAATAAATCGCCACAAAACTTAAACCCATAAGTGAAGTATCTCAAAGTTACTATTCTTTAATTCACATGAATTTAGGGTAAATATTCTAGAGTATATTTCCATTCTTTAAACATTTCAATGTATATGTTTTCTATAAATATATACGCAACGTTGCCGGGTCTATACAAAAGTACATGTCCACATCGTCACTCACATATTAAGGAAGTTTAGTAAGCTTTGGCGTCACTCTCTTTTCTTTATTTACGTATCTCTTTTAATTTATCGTAACAAAGTTGCAATGTATCCAAACCGAAGCGGAATTTTAAATTAACAGCTCTTAAGTCGTAGGTATAGTTTAAATAATACCTGAAAAGCTCTGTAAAAATATTTATGTATTAGTTATAGAAAACATATACATTTATATGTTTAAAGGATGGAAATAACCATGAATATTTAACCTAAAGTCCTGTGAATAAAAGAATAGTAACTTTGTGGCGATTTATTTTATTATGACTATTAAAATTCTTCATTACATTAGGTTTACATTCAATCAAATTTGAATTATGTAATGAGGAGCTCCGTCGCCGAATGTAAAGCGTGCGCCTCTAATCTCGTAGGCATGGGCTGACAGGGGTTGAAGAAAGGACCTTAAAGCGATGCACACTCCAGTGGCAACAAGAAAACATTTTAAAACCTGTGTACGATTTAGTCCTTCTGATGAGTTATTATTCTTACAGCAAAAAAAACGACATAATATTAAACCTTTAAATGCTACCACCTACAAAAAAATAAGAGTACAATGGTTTGAGAACAGTCAGTCAATCCGTCAGCGTGTTTGCGACCACTGTGGGACATACGCCTCTCCAATCCTTCTCCAGTCCTACCGGCCCTCAGCGGTACGGACCCACTGCTTTCCCCGACGCACTTGATGCCGTCTTTCCACCTGGTGGGTGGTTTTCCCACACTCCGTTTGCCTGTCCACGGCCGCCAGTGTAGGACACGGTTACTCTAACGGTCGTCATCTCGTCGGCTGACGTGACCAGCCCACTCATAACTGGGAGGACGCACTGGTCATATGTTCGGGTCTTTAAATTTTGCGAAAGGTCAGACCTCAGAGCGAATTTAAGCTTTCCGAAGGCAGCCCAACCCAGTTGAATCCGTCGCTTAGCCTCCAAAGACAGTCTTTGTATACCAAGCCGCAGGATTTGACCGAGATAACAATTTGTCCTCCCGTCATACCCTCAGTCGCCATGACCTTGATTTTATCCCGGTTCATCTTCAGACCTACCTATCTTTCTACTACTTATCTTTATAAAGGTCTTCCAGCATTGTTTGAAGCTGAACTCGGGAATTTGACACAAGAACAATGTGATCGGCGAAGCGAAGATGACTGAGGAAAATATTAATTAACGTTGATACCCATGTTGTCCCATTCAAGCGTCTTGAACACATATTCCGATGCGCTTGTGAAGAGCTTGGGTGAGATCACATCCCCCTGCCTAACGCCTTTAGCAAGAGGGATGGGTTGGGTATTTTAATGAAGCCTCACAGTCATCGTCGCGGACCGATACAGATTTCGGAGTACCTCGATGTAGCGGTGGTCGATTCTACACCTCAGGAGGGAGTTTTCGACAGCCCATTTTTCAGCTGGCTGGATCACATTTTTATTTCTCGTCGAATATCCGTGTTTAAAATTATTATATGATTCCGGATAATTTCTCACATAAAAAATAGTTCTTTGTACGTACACATCATACATAGTATGCAATTTTAGGTTTTTAAACAAAGGCGTGCAAACAAGTGCGTCCCATTTAGAGTGTGTAATTATCCGAATTGCTTTCTTTTGTAGTCTAAATACTGAAACCGCTTCCAGTGAAGAACCCCAGAACTCAATGCCATAGGTCATGACAGAGTATAAATAACCGAAGTAGGCACTCTTCAGGGTATTCAAGTCACAGCATTTAGACAGGGTTCTGAGGCAATAACAAGCTTTTGTTAATTTATCACAAACATGTTGAATGTGTTTGTCCCATCGTAACTTTTGATCCAACTTGAAGCCTAAGAATATAGTAGATGTTGCAAACGTTATGACTTCACCGTTATATTCGATAAACATCTCATCATTCACTTCATGTTTAATATTTTTCATCTTAAAATGTACACAGTGTGTTTAAGCACTATTTAACATTAACCCATTTGCTGCGAACCATTTACCCAACTCCTCAATTATTTTTGTTGTTTTTGTAAGGAGTGTTTCAATACTTTTATCAGTAACAATTACATTTGCGTCGTCAGCGTAAATTACTATGGTTTTCGCGAGAAGTACTAGCATAGCGTCTTTTGCAATGTCATTAATAAAAATAATAAACAGCAATGGTGCCATGATTGAGCCTTGAGGTACTCCGTAATCGGTTTCAAATAATCGTGATACAGAGTTATCGATAATTCC
The DNA here is from genome assembly GCA_946894095.1 of Incurvaria masculella. Lineage (NCBI taxonomy): Eukaryota > Metazoa > Arthropoda > Insecta > Lepidoptera > Incurvariidae > Incurvaria > Incurvaria masculella. The sequence goes on along the minus strand of OX335658.1, from coordinate 14,661,847 downwards.
ATTTAGTCTGTTTTTATATCTTATATTTACGTTACTTTCTCACCCACATTTTCTAACCCAACCTCATCACAAACGCATCGGAATATGTGTTCAAGACGCTTGAATGGGAAAACATGGGTATCAACGTTAGTGAATATTTTCCTCAGTCATCTTCGCTACGCCGATCACATTGTTCTTCTGTAAAATTCCCGAGTTCAGCTTTAAACCATGCTGGAAGACCTTTATAAAGCATCGATAAAGGTAGGTCTGAAGATGAACCGGGATAAACCCATGGTCATGGCGACTGAGGGTATGACGGGAGGACAAATCGTTATCGACGTAGAAGTGATCGAACAGGTTGAAGAGTACGTTTTTACGAAAATTTTAGTGCTTTGCGAGGTCAAATAAAAGTTAAAATGGCTATGTTACGTACAGAGTACACTAGATCTGCAGAATTAAAGCTTCAAAAAAACTCACAGACATTCTGGGGGTATGTGCGTAGCTTACATTCTAAAGGTGGTTTTGAACCGTGTATATCTCAGCAGGGCGTACCTCACCGAGGTCCGGCTGCCGCTCAAGCCTTTGCAAATTTCTTTCAATCCGTATTCTTACCGAACATTCCAATACTGGACCCGGTTGTCGCGCAGCGGGCAGGGACGGGTGCGGGTGGAGACGCGGGCGGTAGTCGCTATGTCAATATAGCTACTATCACGAGTGCGGATGTCTGTCTCGCTCTCAGACAACTCAAGTCACGTAGTGCGATAGGTCCTGATGGTATTCCTGGCTATGTGTTGAAAGGATCTTCCGATTTTGTAAGTGTTCCTCTCCTCCATATATTCAACCTAGCTCTCGAGTCGGGTGTATATCCACAGCAATGGAAAGTGACACGAGTAACTCCGATACCTAAGGGTAGCGACAAATCAAATGCGGAGAACTATAGACCGGTAGCAGTGCTCTCAGCTGCTGCCAAGATTTTTGAATCGATTTTACACAGTTACATTTATGAGGGCACTGCACCCTACATGTCACAGGAACAGCATGGATTTACACGAAAGCGCTCTGTCGAATCAAACTTGCTAGTCATCAGTCATTATATTTCTGAGAGTCTGGACAAAAATACACAAGTAGATGTGGTGTACTTGGACTTCCGAAAAGCATTCGACAGAGTTGATAACGATATTCTACTCCATAAACTCAGTACGGCAGGTTTCACACCTAAGCTTCTAGTATTATTCGCTGAATACCTACGAGATCGGCGCCAGTATGTAAGGTACGGGTGCTACGAATCTGAACCTTATAATACCCGATCAGGAGTAAGTCAGGGTTCAGTCCTGTCTAGTCTCCTCTTTAATATAATGATTGATGACATTGTAGGGTTGACAAGCTTGGTGTCCTGTCTTCTATATGCTGATGATTTGAAGCTATTCTTACGTATTAAGGATGAAGCTGATTGCGAGGTTATTCAACGTACTCTTGATGTAGTGTATCAGTGGAGCATCACAAACAAACTAGCTTTTAATCCTGAAAAGTGTATAGTAGCATCATACACTCGCTCACTCACACCACTGATGCACGACTACCGCCTGGGTGCTAAAGGAATTCCCAGGGCGACAGAAGTTAAAGACCTCGGTGTTGTTTTTGATGCACACCTCACCTTCAATCCTCACATACGAGCATTAACAAAAGCCTCATTTGGCAAGCTGGGTTTCGTACTGCGAAATGCCAAAGAGTTTAAGGATCCGATCGCACTAAAATTATTGTTTAATACGCTTGTCAGATCTAAGCTAGAAGCGGGGGCAATTGTCTGGTCTCCACATGAGGATCACTATATTCTCATGCTGGAGAAAATTCAAAAAAGGTTCCTGAGATTTTTATATACTCAGATAAACGGGTATTACCCTTATATGTACCCAACAGCATTTTTACTCGGGATTCTGGGCTTCAACTCACTTGAACTTCGGAGATCCCGGGCATTAATGCTGTTTGGTTTCAAAATTCTGATTGGGAAAGTTGATTCGCAAGCTTTACTACAGCTGGTACTAGCACTGAACGTGCCTGATGGTTACGCTCGACGGCGGAACGCACGTTTGTTTGCCGAGATCGTGACGCGCACCCGCTCTCACTACTGGTCGCCCATATGTCTCGTCCTGAGGCTGTTCAATGCGATGCATCTGTCAACACCTGAATGTGATGTGTTTGTAAATCTGAGAAGGACGTTTGAGAGAGTGTGCACGACATTTTTGGAAGGCTATTTGAAAGTTAACTCATCCATAGTTAATTAAATGTCTGTTTTTTTTTTCTTCCATATTGAAATTAAGTTTGCTACATTTTACGCCTTGGTTTCCTGTTATGTAAAATGTATGTATTTGTCAAATAAATAAATAAATAAATAAATACAAATAAATAAATACAAGTATATCTCGGTCAAATCCTGCGGCTTCGTATACAAGGACTGTCTTTGGAGGTTGAGCGACGGATTCAACTGGGTTGGGCTGCCTTCGGAAAGCTTAAATTCGCTCTAAGGTCTGACCTTCCGTAGAAATTTAAAGACCCGAACATATGACCAGTGCGTCCTCCCGGTTATGACATGACGTACGGGTGTGAAACGTGGACTCTGACGGTCGCCGTTGTCCAAAGGTTAAAAGTTGCCCAGCGAGCAATGGAGCGTGCAATGCTGGGAATATCGCTACGGGATATGGTACGTAAAGAGGCAATCCGCCGACGTACCAAAGTAGTCGATATTGGACACCGCGTGGCTAAGCTCAAATAGCAGTGGGCTGGTCACGTCAGCCGAAGAGACGACGACCGTTGGAGTTACCGTGTCCTACACTGGCGGCCGTGAACAGGCAAACGGAGTGTGGGAAGACCACTCGCCAGGTGGGAAGATGAGACAAGTGCGTCGGCGGAAAGCAGTGCTTCCGTACCGCTGAGGGCCGGGAGGACTGGAGAAGGATTGGAGAGGCGTATGTCCAGCAGTGGATGCAAACACGCTGACTGACTGACCGACATTGCGAAAATTGTACCCATGTTCTCGAAGCACAGGGTCCATTTCGGTGAAGATATTCACACACACACAGAGCACAGCGGTTGTGTGACACACTTGTCACACAACCGCTGTGCTCTGAGTCTCAATGCTCTTGCGACCGATTCCAAATGCACCCACACAAATGCACCAAAATGAGCATGATGCGAAGTAGCTTGTAGACAACGATTTGTGTGTGTCGGCTTGCGGTACACTGTGTGGCTTAGGATTCCATCCAATCGTCGAGCAAAAAGTACTTCTAAGAACGCCAAAGTGCCTACCTTCTCACAATCTACTGTATATTTTAAATTTGTGTGAACCTAATTAAGATGAGAGATGAAAGCGTCGAGTGATTGGCGACCATGTGACCAGATTGAAATCACGTCATCCACGTACCGTACCTAAAACATTGACTTAAGAGGTGAAGTTTGCAATGTGCGGTGTTCCAGCGGTTCCATGAAAAGGTTTGCCACCACTGGTGTCACTGGTGATCCCATTGCTACACCTTCTCGCTGGATGTAGTATTGTCCTTGCCACAGAAAGTATGTCGTAGTGAGACAATATGGCAGGAGCTTGACGCACTCAGTGTCGATGTCGTTGCTGATGACTAAGTTTCTGATGATGTCGAGGGACTCTTGGACTGGTACGTGTGTATACAGCGACTCGACGTCAAAGCTCACTAATAGATCCATGCATGCCAACTTCACTGTAGACAACAATTCCACAAAATGGGCCGAATCTTTAACGTAGGACGACGTCTTGCCAGACAGGGGTTGAAATATTGAGGCGACATGTTTAGCGAGGAGGTAGGTAGGAGCATTTATCTGGCTGACTATTGGTCTAAGGGGGTTCCCGTCTTTGTGAATTTTAGGAAGACCGTAGAAGCACTATCACCGCATTTCCGCTACCACCTCGACCCACACCTATGACTTACGACCACGGCGAGCCTAGTTGTCAGTCGTCTGCTGCGTATGAACGTGGCGGACAACCTCCTTGACAACTGAACGATCAGCTCGATACGTCGGCGAATGTCTCCTCCCGCCGCGTGAAAAGCCATATTAATTTTCAAATATATTTAACGACAACGGTAACCCCAAAAGTATCACAAGTAAGGTTATTTCTTTAGTTATAGCTGAAGATAGATCATTTGCCGTATTTAATACATCACAATTCACATTACGTATTTGGGTCCCCAGTGCATTAAACTCGTTTTACTGTCATTTAAAAGTAGGTTATTGGCTTCACACCATAATTTAAGTGAGTTCATAGCTTGTATAAAGGACTCCCGTAGTTCTGATATACGATTTTTTTAAATTCATGATTTGTCATCCGCACATAAAATCATATCATTATCTGTTGCGATGCAGCTTGAAATATCATTTATAACAACATATGAAACCACGGTCTTAGAACTGAACCCTGCGGTATACCCATAGTGATTGATTCTACATCAGACTTAGTACCGTTTACTTCACAATTTTGTTGTCTATTTAATATATATAATTTACAAATACCTCATTTATTTTCCCTAACACCATAAGTGTTCTAGTTTTCCTGGAAGTATTTTGTGATCTACACAGTCAAAAGCTTTTGATACATCACAGAAAATGCCGTAGGTGCTCATAGATTTAACTAGAGAAGTTAAAATAGATATTAACATCAAGGCAATGGCATCTCCTGTTGACCTACACTTACGAAATCCGAATTGATTATAATTAATAACACTGTGAATGTAAGGACACAGGCCGATAATTTTCAACATCATTATGAGATCCCTTTTTAAGCAATGGTATTACCCTAGTAATTTTTAATAAGTTTGGAAATGTGCCATATTAAATACAATTCTAAGAGGTTCTATAATACTGCCCCATATGGACTTTAACAGATTCAAAAGTGACAGACTTCTTATTGCGTGGTAAAAATATTTTGAGTTGCTCTAATGCGAGATTTACAATTTATTGGATGTATTTAGTTGTATCTTGAGCGACAGAAGAAAAATATTTGTTGAAATGATTTTTTTTGCAACCATTGCACGCAAACTATCAATATATCACAAATATTTCATTTTGTTTTTTTTTTACCTATCCAACGTGAGTTCAGATCAATAAAAACATCACCGGTTTATAGATATACATATCACAAAACTGTTATATTATATTAATTTAACAATTGATGAATATAAGAACTGGGCGCATCCGACGTTCAACATGGCCGCGTAGGAAACCTGCCAGGCTGAGGGCAGCCAACCTAATTTTTTTATGAAGTATGTTCATAGGACTATCGAATGGTGGTATTGTCATCTTGTTACTCGATGACGTATTTTTTTTTATTTTTCGACATTTTAAAACCGGCCAACCTCAGAACGTGCCAGGGTAGGACGAGCCAACCTACTTTTTTTTAGCTTTTCTTGATGACCTTTACCGATTGTGCTAGGTCTCATGTTGTTACTCGATGACGTTAAATTCTACCAAAAAAGTGATTTAATATTACCTACTGCACAAAACGTTCCAGGTTTGGGTCAGGCAACCTAGTATTTTTAGGAAGCCTATTCTAATCCGCACAACCACAAATGGGTCCCATGTTGTTACTCGATGACGTAGGGTTGACTACGGTCCGCTCTCGTACTATAAGCTCCCAACTCGATATAAGTAGTAAACAGTCTGCCTTGGGAAGGATCGTCCATCATCCCTCAAAAGGCGAAAGGTTGCCTTGAGGGCGAGATTTAACCTCAAGTTTGAAGCATCGTCTTAATTATAATTTAGTCCCAAACTGGATTTACGTCGCTGGATTTGTCTAAGCCGACGTGGAACGTTAGCGCCAAAGAGAATCTTGGTAACTACCGGCTGGACGTTGGCAGTTATATACCGCCGTCAATTCCTAAGTGTGAATACTCTATGCCGTAAATACAATTCCGCTGTGAATTGGAAACTGTGCGGCGTGATCTCTCCGCCCTAGATTCGAGAAAGACGAGTGGCCCTGATGGTATTCCTGTGGTGTTGTTGAAGATTATCACCTGTCATAACCCGTCCTTACCGCCTATTGTTTAACACTTGATGTGTGTCTGCAGCTTGGAAATCGCCTTACCCATACTCAATACCTCTCTTCTCTGCAAAGTGATGGAGCGAATCATTAACTCTCAGTTGATGAAGAGCAATAGCATTTCTAGAGAGCAAATCAATCCTCAGTGATGTCCTATATGGCTTTCGTTCAAATCGTTCTGCGGGGGATCTCCTAGTTTATGTCTCATATGAGATGGGCGATGCGCTCGAAAATCGTGGTGAAGGTATGGCTTACGGCCTTGATATCGGTAAGCGTTTGACGGGGTCTAGCAACCTCCTCTCCTACAGCCATCCATCCGACGCGACGGGCTGCGCACGCATGCTAGGTCTATGGCTGCTTCAGTATTAAACGCCGGACCAGAAACTGCTCATAAGACGATATGTATTGTTCGCTAATGTATGGACGGCTAATACCACACACACTGTCATGATATTAGGCCAACACACCGAATTCTCGAAGGAATTAGGAGCCATGCCAGGACCTACCCTTTACGAGCACGGCTACATTGAACGGAATGGAAAACACGGACATTTTTTTTTAAAGTTTCGACTTTTCATGTAATACGTCGGTAGCAGCACGACCGAGCCTCACCCTACCACCTAGTGAGGGAAGGGGACCTAGATTTTTACATGGATTCAGATCCATGAAAAAGCTCGCATTCGTGACGAAATGCACACTTATCCAACTCAGAAAGAGAAAAAAGTGGTGCATGAATGGGGCGGGGATTTAAACCCATAATGCAAGTCGCCGGACCCCTGGGCTACGAACCGCTGAAAATGTTGAAATATGTTCAACTATTATGATATGAAAATATCGACCAACTTTTAGAAAGGCAGATGTAATTTCGAAAAATTAACCTATTCGAATAACCGAGAAATATTCTCAGCACACTTTCTTCACAGCAAAAAAAAACTACTTTTGCTGACTACAACGAGAAAAAAATAGAATGATATACATCATCAAATCGCTATTTTTTTAACATAGTACAACATTACCGCCATTGCCGTTGAATAAATAGGTTCTCAAATTATTGTAAAAATATTAGTCCAATATTCTTTCGCAGCAGTGGGAACGCAGACACACACAGTTTACAGCGCCCAAAGGACAGCGCCTTAAGGTCGGCCTGTAAGCATCACAAAATTTCGCCTCCCATACAAACGTAGTTTACTAATCATTTGAAAACCACTGTTCCAATTTACTTGATATTTGGTATCTAATATTAGGCTACAAATATCTGTGTCTGCATGTCTTTGTTTTTTCGGTAAATGTATTCTGGGTCAAACCAAAGATAAAACAAAATTCGTATGAAGATTTTCTTTTTCTTTTATTTCATTCGGTTTGGATTTTTCAAAAAAACAAAAGCATGCTGACACAGATATATACTACTTTATGTTAGATATTAAATATCAATTTAATTGGAATAGCGGTTTGCAAATGATTAGAAAACTACGTTTGTATGGGAAACTATTTTTAAAATTGTGTTTTACCAACGAAAACATTCAGTTATAAATATGTTTTTACGAATCTGTTAATTCTCGCTAATATTCGACTACCTTTGCACGAATAAAGACTGTAATAATATTGTTACTATCTCTAGGGGTTACAGCTTAAAGACGGATCGTACAACTAAAACGAACGTAACCTAGATGTAACCACTTTAGGTTTCGCTCTATTCGTCTGTACGTAAACAACGGCAATTTTACTCTGGGGAATATTGGCAATATTTAGATAAAATTAGAAAGGAATGTGTTTTCTATGAACAATGGTGTAGCGAAATTAAGAAAAATAAAATGTGTGGTAGCAAACAATACATGTAACTCTCTGGGGAATATTGGCAATATTTAGATAAAATTAGGAAGGAATGTGTTTTCTATGAACAATGGTGTACCGAAATTAAGAAAAATAAAATGTGTGGTAGCAAACCATACATGTAACTCTCTGGGGAATATTGGCAATATTTAGATAAAATTAGGAAGGAATGTGTTTTCTATGAACAATGGTGTACCGAAATTAAGAAAAATAAAATGTGTGGTAGCAAACCATACATGTAACTGAGAGATATATTCAGTTTCCAAAATCATGGGGGGAATTATTAGATACAAAATCCGTATTGAATGGCTTTGGTGTTTAAGTTAAGTGAGATATGAACTTCTGAAGTTGTGTAAATAACCATATTTTTTCTTTTTTTATGTAATGTGATATGGCGTAAGCCAGGACCTCTTAAGGTGCCCGACGACGCCCATCAGCTTTCATACTTTAGAAGGGGCTGCGAAAACCATGCCGGCCGGCCAGGTGCTTCTTCGCACCATGTTTGAAGGATCCCAGGTTGGACTTAGGGGGAAATAGTATACTACAATGTATTTTCAGTTGTCCTCCTTTTTTCTCTTTTCACGCATTTTATACTACCTACTTACTTATATTAATCTACAAAATTGTAACGGTAATTAGAGGCAATCTGTAATTGGCTTTAGTTTAAGGTAATTTAAATTTTTTAAAATTGTACTAGATATGTAAGCTGTTGATTTCCCAAATAAAATAAAATAAAATAATAACTCAGCATGGGCATTCCATAGTTTACCGACCATGTTACTTTTGAGGTGGAAATTTTTAAGTATTCGGCACCTGCCGCGCATTTTACGCTAAGAGCGAGACCGCAACAGGTGTAGTTAACCTCGGTGTATGTGTTTGTAGTCGAGTCTAGACCGAGTGCGTCAGAGGATGGATCTGACGTCACGCAGCAGTCTTCGGGAGCATTCACCCGAAGGTAGACGCCTCTCTCTAATGCTCCCAAACGACCCCACAATAACAATGTTGACGGCAACCTGCCCAGGGCGCTTCGGGTGGACGGACAATAGTCCTCGAACCATCAACCGCTACTACCAAGCATAAACTACGTTAATGCAATCTGTGCATTCGGTTCGGCTGAGCCGTAGAAGAATTTGAGCTTGGACAAACCGATGTACAAACGCAGAAAAAACCGTCCAAGTGCGATTCGGACTCGCACACGAAGGGTTCCGAACTATCGTACAAGATTCAAGAAGAAAATTACGATTTTTTGTATGGGACCCCCCATTAATTTTTATTATTTTTTTATTTTACCTATTTGTTGTTCTAGCGGCAAAATAAATACACACTCTGTGAAAATTTCAGCTGCCTACCTATTACGATTCATGAGATACAGCCTTGTGATAGACGGACGGACGGACAGCGGAGGCTTAGTAATAGGGTTCCGTTTTCACCCTTTGGGTACGGAACCCTAAAAACGGGCAAAGATATATTTGGTGAGTCCGTTTGAATTATACTTAGGTTAAATAAACGCATGCATATGATTTCCGTAAAATTCCGGAAAATGCCCATCCCATATAGCAAACTAAGGGCTGATTTTTTAATGGTCTGATACAGTCAGATATCTATTCGACGGATCTATTAACGCCTATGCTTATCCATCAGTTTTATTTAGTTCATGTTATTATTAGTAAAATTACAGGCGGAAAATTGTGACAGAATATATATGTATTACCGGTAATGAATATCCGTATTTTGGCAAATGTAAGATAAGAAAGATACGTACTATTTGATGATTGAAAAATCGGCCCTAAGACTAACAGAAAAATATATTTTCCTTTACAGACCACACCACATTCTGCACATTTATGATGTGCTCAATTTGGACGACTTTGATTGCTACGTAGACGACAGCACTGTGCTAGCCAGGTACGCCAGTCTCCGAAGCGCTAGTAGGGCGCCTCGTTGTTAGATTCGAAGAGACCATGGAAAAAGTTTCCGGGTGGGTTCTCCAGAAGCTCGTTGAGTTTAATGCCAGCAAGACACAGACGTGCATGTTCATTGCGAAGCGGACTCAGTTCAGTGTAGCACCGACCTTCCAGGGAACTGATGGAGGTCTGAACTGAACTGTATTGACGGCCACATAGAAATGCTTGGTTTCGACCTTAATTTCGGACGCCGTGTCGAGGAGTCGAGGAGTCGACTTTAACGTTTTCTAATTTAATTCTTAGTTCTGTTACACCAGTCTTCGACCCAGGATGATCCTGACAACGCTTTGAAAACACGTTCGAATCGAAAACTAATCTAGCCATGTTCTATAATGGTTTGGTAGAAAAAACACCGCTCATTGTTTAACATATGTGTCAAGGACTCGAAAATGCGTGTCACACGGATTATGCCACCGAAACCAAACTACACTTCGGGAAACAATACAAAGATCGAAAAACTCTTCTATCCATTGTCACGAGGAAACTCAAATAAGCCTTCCGTTCAAAGTTTTCCGGAAACGAGTCCCTGACGCGCAGGAAATTGCCAATTTCCAAGAGAAAAAAAGCTTAAGAATTCGCATTACATTATACCTCTGAGAATTGTTGCCAAAACTTCTCACATTTCTGGATTGCGCTAGAATTTGACATAACACCGCTTTCGAAGAGTTCAGATTATACGATTGGAATCATAAAGCTGCTTAAGCTAACGTTCCTACTCGAATCAATAATTGATATCAGACAGCTTCTGTATGCCATTAGTAAACCACCAAATAATTCAAATCAATAAAAAAAACAATTCAATAAGGGTTGGATAGTTCAGCCCTATATCGTACAAAAAGGTTTGTTATTATAGGTTTGCATATTTTTTTTATATAACTGGACTTACCTCTGTTTACAGCTAACTGAAATCCGATTGTTTACTTTCAGTTACATTGCATATTTATATGGTGAAACCGAAAGATAACTTTGGTATTTTTTGTTGCTGGAGATGGTGGAACAGGGCGTTAGATAGCTAATACCACACCCACCGACGTGATATTTCAATTAAATAGAAAACCTAGTTGCATGAACCCATTCCCGTAATAATTCTCTGCTTCCCAAAATCTGATTACAGCATGTTTTTCCCGCAACTCAATCGCTCATAAATTTTCATATTATATGGTTAGCTACTAAGTAGGAGGTGAATATTAAATGAAGAAAAACAACGGAGTAATGGTAACAAATTTATTTTCCGTGACGTCACGCACGCCGCGAATTTCCCGGGAAGTTTCCTCCCAAGTCGGCGCAGAGAATCACAAATCATGAAGATTATGTGTGCGAACAGAATTTAAGAAAATAACCGTGCAAGCTACTAGATTTTAGAAAAATAGGTTTTTTTAAACAAAGTCGTAGAACAAAAAATCTCCAGTTTGGTGTACAGAATCATCCCCTTTAAGTTCTTACATGTACACCGTGGCGATATTGTGTGGTTTCGTTTAACTATGTTTTTTTTAAATTACTTTAAAACTACGTTCTGAAACACCAACACTAGTGGCTCATCGATCGCGAGTCTGTTTTTGCATAGCTTAAAACTGAATACGTTTCGATCGCGACTACCGTCCTTCCGTGCTCGCCGCTTCCGATAGTTGCGTGAGGTAACTTCGTATCCTAGGCTCCGACGGATCTTGTTACCGCATTAGCCTCGTTACCTGCCAGCTGAAATCCAATTGTCCTCGTCACAAGTTACCACAGCCAGGCGTGACTTGTAACGTGCACATCGAGTGAGCACGGAATTGGCGGAATTGCCGGTTTACGGAAGAGTTTCTGTCGCAAATTCCGCCCAGCCTTACTCGATGGGAATAGAGGACTTATTTGCCGATGGTCAGACAGTCGATGCTGTCAACGGCAGACAGGAAACAATCCAGAGACGTCCGGCGGGTGTACGAAGGCGACAACAAAGAGATTATCGGCGTTCGCGAATCAACACGAGCGATCTTAGATACCTATATAACATTGTGTCTTAGAAATAAGCAAGGCTATAAAACAATACTTATCCTACTAAGTTTCCTGTGTTTTTAATAGGACAACACTAACTATTATATGTAAAACGTAACGACTGGTGTCGGTCCGCTTATAAATTGAAAACATCTTACTCGATTTTGTTGCGGTTTGTACGGGCGCCATTTAGTGGGACAAACATTCGAAGTCACGCGTCCCGAATTCGTAATCGACCTGCATCAGTGCAGTGTCACTAACGCGTGGCTATGCCACAGAATAAGTAATGCTACGCTGCCGCTTTAGAGGGCGTCCATTAATTACGTGATGCATTAAGGGGGGAGGGAGTCGAGCCAAATCTCACCCAATCTCACGTGGGGGAGAGGGGGTCTCGGCTAATATCACGTCATATTTTTTTCCGCAAGAACCAGTGTAAAATTGCGATAAAACTGGGTTTAAGTAAACAAAGTTGTTTAAAACAAAATATAGAAGCGTCCCTCGTAAATCCTTATGTGATGAATGACCTGTTTGAAAAAACCCAACGCAGATTAACGTATTTTCACTTAAAATACGCATTTTGAAAAATCTCACGTGAAATAACGAGGGGAGAGAGGGAAAGAGCAAAATCTCACGACATCTCACCAGGTGGGGCGGGGGTTCGAAAAATCGCCAAAAAAGCCTTACGTTATTAATGGACGTCCCCTTACGTATGAATTTCGGGCGCCACTCCCGGCATCCCTTACTCCGTGCATCCCTCGCGCCTTTCTCCGAATCCTCACAGCCGCGAAAGCTGCGTTGAAAGGGGCGCGTCATCCGATCGCGCAAATAGCGCTCCGTCTTGTCTGCGAAGACCAACACCGCTGAAAGGGTGCCCATGTTCCGGCGCGGCACAAAGTCCACTCCGAGGAGCCAATCTCGGCGGCGCTAAGCCCTCATTTAGACGAGACAGTTTCTCTTAGCGATCAAACACGCCCTCGCTCGCAATAGAGGTGGTAGGGGAAGAAGGGCGTTTCTCGCGCAGAGGGGGCGAGAAACTCTCGTGTAAACGAGCCTTTAATAATCAATGTGGCAAGCGCTTGTCGCGAGATCCGTGAAGCGCAGAAGGGTCTGGAGAGCTGCGCGCGAATAGCGACACAATAAAAGTGGCAGTGGGAACATTGTTTCTTCCGTACATTGTAACAGAAGTTGGCTAACGCTCGTGCAAGCGACAGGGCTGGCCCACGTCCATTTCCTCTTTTTCAGAGACCCTTGTCCCAGCTGTCACCTAAATTAGCGTTTACAGCAAATCGATCGACTGGCGTTTCCAAATGTATGGAGACACTGAAGAGCGCTCGCAGTGGGCGTTAAGCGAACTAACATTTGCGAGTCCGAGTTTGATTTGACAGCCTACTCACCGTCAGCGTAAATACGTCGACGTTGCCCGTTACGCCGACTCCGCGTTTTTATACAAATGGGAAGTCCGAGTTTGACTTTGACAGCTTGAAGAAGAAAATCCACAGTATCAGTAGTAAACATTTGTATGGGGTTTGACGTTTTTATGTAACTTCGAAGTTCCGTAAACGCCAATTTAGGTGAGAACTCAGATTGACCACTCAGGACGACTACGGTTTTCTGACGGTTGCAAGAGAAACAAGATCGACTACATACTAAAAGACAGTAAATAATCGTGCATGGACGTTACTGACCTTAACCGCTTCGATACTGGCAGCGATTACCGACTAGTGCGTGGCACGTTGATGGAACGGCGCTAACTCATCCACAAACTGGCCAAGATAAACATACCAGAAGAGATGCTCGAAAATTTCGACTCGAAACTCGAGGATACCTTTAGCTTAGCGCCGCGTAATGAGGATGCCGACATCGACAAGGCATATACGAGCTTCGTATCCGCACTAACGGACACTGCAGAAAAGCACTTTAGCAAAAGTTCACAGGCAAACCGCAGCAATTGAGGCTCCTGGAAACTCGACGGAATATGAAACCGGAGACCCCGAGTAGTGTCGTGCACAGGAACCTCAACAAGACGATCAGCAAGTCCAGACTGACTAAATCGTTGTTTTCTCAGATATACTTAACTCATTAAGGTTAATTTTATTAATATAATTTCAAGTATATTCGCACCATATTATATTACATTGCCGTAACCAGAGCAGAAACTTTGTTCGATAGAAATAGTTTTTTTTTTTTTGATTTCTTAATATATCATTCAAGTAATCAGCACGGAATCAATTACAGACATAACAAGAAATAGGAAAAAATACGTCTTTTTGTCGATTTTTTTTCATCCAAAAGAAAAACAGTCACCTGATCTGATCACCTGGCGTTTACGGAACTTCGAAGTTCCGTAAAAACGTCAAACTCCATACAAGCTGCACTGTATAATACTTTGGAGTATGTTCAAAGGGGAGAAAAAGTTAACAAACTCCAAACAGTTTTATGCTTCGTGTAAAACCCGGGCGGACTTCAGCATTTCTTGACTTCTCTAACGATTGACTTTGGCAAGTGCCACAGGTCGTAGGAATAATAGGGTTCATTGAACTGGACATGACTGTAGTTACACCTACGAGAGAATTATCCTTTTTGATCGAGTCTTATTGGTCATCGAACATCTAGTTAGATCAAATAAAGCTGTTTTTAGCATCATTTTAGATCTATGACAAGAAATATGCACATAATCTTCTTTCGATGTTTCTATGGGAAATTGAGCGGAAAGCACCAGCTTAAGGGAAAATTTAACTAATAATAGCTGTATGTACAAATATATTGGTATTATGACTTCCGGCGAAGTTTCTTGTCAGTTCTTCTTCTAATCATCTTCTATGAAAATTTAACGAATCTAAGAGTGCGTCTATAATACTTCAACGACGACATAAATTGACAAGGTACGTTAGAAAGCCTACGCTTATAGACATGACACAAGAGCAGTTCGGAATTGAGTTGGCAACCACAGCGCTGGGTGAGACCGGCAGCAGCCGCGGTAGCCACTGAACTCTCAGTCCAAAGTTCTTGTGCAACTTCCCAAAGTCACTTCCGAGCGGTCGGGTTAGGGGAAGTTATATGACGTTAACGACAGTTTCCTAGACGGAGTGAACTATGGGATATTGACTTCGAACGTCCTGTCGACGGCAACGCAAGTGACTCGCTATCTCCTGCACTCTTATAGGACCATAGTTAGACATCATGTTCCGCCTATGAATAATTTAATAAATGTTTATGTATGTGGATAGTTATCTTTTATTCACAATTAACAGAATACTTTCGGAAATATTAAGGTGCTACGTTTAAAGAAACGTATGTCTAGTCTAGGATGGTTAATACCACACACACCTTCATGATCTCGAGGGAATGAGAGCCATGCGAGGACATTCCCATTATGAGCACGGCTGCATTGAACTGGACGGAAATCACGGACAGTTTTTCATTGGCGATCCGACCATCTCTTTATCGAATGGGATGGCACCAACCCGGGGGGCTTAACCTTAGCACCTAGTAGCGGAAGGGGACCCAAAGTTGTACATATATTCCGAACCATGGATCAGCTCGCATTCGTTACAAAATTCACTTATTCAACTCAGAAAGTGGTGCATGAACGAGGCGGGGATTTGGTCTGATAAAGACCAACCGCGGTAGAGCTCAACCCACGTAGGCCATCAACCGAGGGTTACTTTCGTATATACTCGTGTCCTCTATTTACTTTACGAGCCTATTCCATGCTGCAGGAGTTGCGAACCCTTTCAAGATCGTGTCTTAGTGGAGCAATGTGCCGAGTCATCGTAGGGCCGCAAGGGCAGAAGGGTTGTAGGGTTGTTCGATGCCAATCAACAATCACGGACTAACACACTCATTACCATTAGGCCGAACCCTTTAGCTTATGAGAAACAAGTCACATTCTAATTTATCAACCGACTTCAAAAAAGGAGAATGTTCTCAATTCGTCTGTTTGTTTTTTTTTTGTGTGTATGTTACTCCATATCTCCGTAAATTGTGACCCGTTTTGAATAATTATTTTTCTCATCAGTGTTCAATGTTTTTTAAGTTTTAAAATGGTTGATACGATGACTTAGCCGAGTGGTTTTTACCATTTACCATGCTATATACCATTACGTGCTAGGTGAGCAGAAGGGGTAAATGTGTAGTGTTACATAATTTCGCTGCGCCGAAGTTTTGATTATGCGTTAGTTACGAACAAAGAAAGTGAAAATCAAAGGCGAAGTGAAAATAAAAAACGAGTGAGTGCACGTAGCGACGGACAAGCGCAATATTATGCATCAGCACGGACGCTTCTGGTGATGAACTTAGCTTTTTGAATAAATCACAACTTTTTGGAAGCTAACAAAATGAGTTCTGTTTCCACGAATTCTTTTATCATTTTCATTTCATTTATTTAAACTTTTTGGTAGTCAAACTACACCAAGTTACGTCACAAAGATCCGCGGATTCGATCAACCCAGTAAAGAAGAACCCGCAAAGAAACTTCGCGGGTTTCCATAACATATTTTTCCATCCACAATTATGAACAGATTAAGGCAAAGAATAAAGAACATAGAAAGAGCAACCCTCAGTTTAAGTTACTTGCAACTAATAAAGTTACTAATGCAATTATATAAATTAATATATGAATTTATAGCATTACAAGTACACTATCTGTCCTTCTCATTACATACTTGTTTCGACATCTATATTCTGAAATTTTCTCGCAAGCCTCGTGTTAGCAATTTAAGCGGTTGTAAAGTTTGATTCCGCATGAACAGAGCACATCACCCTCAACGCCACAGTCGACTTTGGCATTTACAAGGAAAACGTATGTGGATTAAAATCCAATGTGTGGCGGATTAGGCCGTTTCTACAACAAGCAGTCACACTTAATCTCAAGTATCCTCTGACCTTGAACGCACTTCTGTCTTAGTAGAACATCTTTTCAAGGGCAAGAAGAAAAGGGATCTCTTTAAGGTGAAACAAGGGGCGTAAGAGGATTTGAAAGAAGGATAGTATCAAACGAGCGCCTTGCAATAAAAAAATGTTGCCATAGAACGTTAACGCCCGATGTTGCAATCAATTCTGAGTGAACAGTCTTATATAGACGGGAAATAACTCGCGGTGTTGAAATCAATTCTGAGTGAACAGGCTATTATGGACGGGAAAAAGCGTGAGATGTTGCAATACATTCTGAGTGAACAGTCTAATATGGACGGGAAATAACGTGAGATGTTGCAATCAATTCTGAGTGAACGGCCCAATATGGACGGGAAATCATTTGTCAGGAAACTGCACGGGAGACCACCATCAGCTAAGAGCATCCGGAGATGGTAGCACAAAGCCCGGCCCCAAAATCTGCTCAGCGGCAGTTCCCGGGCGGCGAGGTAGAAGCGAGATCGGATAACCTGACACGCCCGACGCGGGGACAGGGTGGCCAATTTTTCCGTTTTCGGTAAATGGCTCAGCGTTGAAAACCTCGACCGCTTAACCCGCTAATCCTTTATTAAGAGGATAATGAGTATAATAATACGTTCCATACAATGGAACGTATTATTATACTCTCCTCGGTAAAATGAAGAAATATGTTAAATGTGAAATATGTTTGTGATTAATAAATTATCCGAGTGCGTACGTTTCATCACATGCGTCTGTACGTTTTTAGGGTTCCGTACCCAAAGAGTGAAAACGGAACCATATTACTAAACCTCCGCTGCCCGTCCGTCCGTCCGTCCGTCCGTCCGTCCGTCCGTCCGTCCGTCCGTCTGTCACAGGGCTGTATCTCATGAATCTGAAATGTTCACAGATTATGTATTTATTTTGCCGCTTTAACAACAAATATGTGAAATTATAAAATAATAAAAATTAAAGGTTATTTTTGGGGTAAATCTTGTAAGATGGTACGGAACCCTTCGTGTGCGAGTCCGACTCACACTTGGCCGGTTTTTTATACATCAACATAATATATCCATTAAATACGCCTTTTTGTGTATAAATATATAGAGGCGTATATCACAGATATAACTTTATTTATAAAAAAAAAATACGTAAAGACATCGGTCTCAGCTGATTTATTTAATGTACGAAACATCAGAAAACATTTCTTAATTTGAGCGAGGCACAAGCCATTGTATGGAACTTGATCACCTCATTCTTAAGACGATACACACGCGCCGCACAAACACATTTTGCGTGCGTCAGTTGTATTGCCGCACGGCCGGTTTTTTCATGGGAAATTTGGGAGTTTCGTGGGTCTGGTACTCAGTTTTTTTTAGGATTCATCGAAAAAATGCAAGAATTGACGGCTTAGCCGTCGCGGCGTGTCGGCAACACCCGGGAGCATGGATAGGTAAAGCTTGACACACAAAGTGTTGGCAGCTCGCCCGCGCACCGCCGCAAATACTCTCGCTTTGCCGCATACTAGACATACATAGTAGACAAGGAGCGGTGAGCACTCCACGTTGTTCCAGTGAAGACGCGGCGCACGCACCGATGTGCCTTTTGCGCAGATTTTCTGAAATACCAGCCCCCTTACCGTTGTGTTTAACCAGTTCACCTGGACGTGCAACACGTCGTTTTACAGTTAGCATGGTACGATATGCAACTAGACGTCAGATTTAGGGCCGATTTTTCAATCATCATCTTATCGGACAAATTTTCCATGTTTGAATGTTCCATGCAATGAAAATTGTCCGTGTTTTCCGTCCAGTTCAATGCAGCCGAGCACTATAAGGTAGGACCTAGAATCCATTAGGTTTGTGTGCTAATATCATAACGGTTGGTTTAGTATTAACTATCCATGTCCAGTTAATTAAAAAAACTGTAATACAGGAAATAAGTAAAGTGGTGCCTTCGATCAGAAAACCGATGGTTTTCGACCCAGAGCCCACAGGCGGCTCCCAGCGGCTGCGAGCCGCTTCAAATATTAGTATCCGCTCACTCGAATTCCAATGTGATGAATGAAAGTGGCGGTCCGACAATATCCGCGTCACCGCGAGCACCATTTCAATAAATCCCCTTTGAAATTCAGATTTGATCGCGGAACCAAAATGAGCTGCGAGATTCCAGCGTCACTCCGCGGATCCGGTGGATTATGCGCGGCGCGGCGGCTGGATATTGAGCGGGAGGCGGAGACGTAACCGCAGCTCGATCCGAGCTGCGTCGTGTGCAGCCATCCAGTAAGGAAGGGCGGGAGTGGCGACGGAAACTCATCCGGAAACAAAACTCTTCTCTTATTTTTTTCTGGTTCTTTGTCTTAAGGTGGCCCATCCCGCTCATCTCCCCATACAAAAGGGGAAAGAAGATCGCGCCCATATTTCTTGTCAGAGATCCAAAATTTTGCTCAAAATAGCTTTATTTGATCGAACTAGATGTCTGATGACCATTGGCATTGTAAAATTGTGTTTGGTTTCTAAGTTATAAGGTCCGAAAGTTCGAATTTTTCGCGCGTTTTATACAATAACTTTGGAGGTTGATTACGCTATGATTAAGTAAGAACATCTTAAAAAGATTAGTCATCAGACATAGCTTATTTAATCAAGATTTAAAATCTATTTGGTTTCTGTTAGATTTTGGACTACAGCGGTCGTGGTTTACTATTAGCTATAAGGCCTTTTGTAATTAAAATTTTCGTAAATCTTACCAAATCATACACTATGCACATTGTCTTTTTTGTGGACACTTAGCATCTTCCTCATCACGGAGCCTGGCTTATTCTTTGAAACAGAGAAGGTCCCAGAGCGTGACAGCACGGTTTTGTACCATGCCCGCGAATGAGTTAGTCCCGCCGGGTTGGGCCACCTTAAGATGTGCTACCAATAAATTGTTTTGCAGCAGAATTTTAATGTAAGCATGTATTTCATTACTGTGGACGGAAAACAAGTAAAGTTTATTCGTGGATTCTTGTTTACTGGTTGATCGAATCCGCGGATCTATTAGTTTTTGACGTAACTTAGTGTAGTTCAAATACCAAAAAAATTTAAATGAATGAAATGAAATGATATATTAAATATAGTGGCCTAGAATCACGTATTAGTGATAATGCATTGATTGTAGTTAGCTCGCTTACGAATTCGGGCCGCGCAACATCGAATGTTCGTTGTACTAAATGGTGGCCGGGTGAACAGACCAGTGAGTGATTGAATCTGACGTTTAGTTGCATTTCGTACCGAAACTGTCAAACGACGTATTATTCAGCCAATCGAATTGAACGTTACCAAGTAGCATGGTACGAAAAAAAGCTAAACACTCAATTAATTCACTCACTTGCCTGATCGCCCGGCGAACAAATTTACCATGGAGACCCACAGTTCCTACGTGTCGTTGCAACTCGACAACATCAAGAGTGAACGAATTCGTGAGCGATTTGACTATCCAGCGCTTCCGTCAGTGTTACGTTTAAAACGTTACCATTAAAACGTGGCTAAGTCGATTGCCGCTCCCGTCCTTCCTTAGTCGTTGTTTGCAGCACTCCGGATATCACTTCAGCTTATTATTGACTGAAACTGTGCTGGAGGAACGCTACGAAAGGGGTCATCCTCTGGTTAAGGCGCTGGAACAAGCCAAAACGCGAAGTTTGACGAGCCATCCCATTAAACCAGCTCACTTTGAGATTTGATTTTTTCAATGTAGAAATTGTTCCTTATCTATTTATTTATTTAGGAAATCAACAGCTTATATTAACAGAGATGTTAACAAAGATCTTATACTTAAATACAAGCCAATTATAGATTTCCACTTAATAATTATCATTTTTAATTAAATTAAATAAGACTAACTTTAAAATACATACAGTATTTTTAAATTCGTGTTATTTAATCTTACTTATCAACTTGTATTCGTTTTCTTATGGTTCCATTATCCACAAAAAATGTCCCGTTACGATACTTAAGATAGAAATCTAAATAGAAAAAGAATTATTTGTTAATGAATACATTTAATCGCAACTACGAGGTTCCCGACGACACCAATGAGCTATCAAACATTTTCATTTTCATTCCATCCCAGCCGGAACACAAACATACACTTAAAAGTGTTCATATCTCAAGTGCATATGTTCCCAAACGACCTTACGGTTTCCCGGTGCGCGATGCCGTACTCGTTTCGCCTCTAACGCCGGAGGCATCGTCGCAATCGCTTTAGTTTGCCCCCGAGTGTTTTCTTTCGCCGGACATCAGTTGGGTATTGAACCAGGAAACCCATGGTTTGACCCGACCTACCCTGACCTCACCTATCTGACCTTACCGCCGCTGACTTATTAATGAACGTTTTAGCGAGTGTTTTTTTTATTGAGTAAAATTGAGGAGTGTGTTCCAAAATGTATTAAAAAATATATTAATTTTTTTAAAGGTATCAAACAACCTTGACAAAATCATCTAGATTCTTCCTTAGCATAGAGGTCATCTGATATCCAACCCAAAGAGTAACAGGATGTGTTACTCTCCCACCATATGTAACTGTGTCCGACTTCATTGTGTCCCACTCCATCCCGTCCACTTACCAAAGTATTGAAGGGATTGACGTGTTCGTGAAGTTATAATGCCTTACCTGAAACAATAAACACATGAAAATCAATTGCTGAATAAATTTTGAAGCAAATAATAGGTCGGGGAAAAAGTCTTTTCGCATTATAGTATGTATGAACTTGTAATAAAATCTCTTTGGCTATACTATTTGTATCTGGCTGGTTTTGGTATCATTGAAAGTTTAAATTTTAAAGAACATAATTCCAAATTCAAATTAGGAAAATGTGTGATTCTCATTTGTTTTTCGTACTGTCAAAATGAGTGAATCTAATGATGAAATTCGATACACTTTAAAATTTTACTACAAAAAAGGTAAAAATGCAACGCAAGCCGCGAAAAAAAATTGCGATGTTTATGGATCTAGGTGAGAGTAGCACAAATTTGGTTTAAGCGTTTTCAATCCGGAAATTTTGATGTCAAAGATGCACGTCGCTCTGGTCGCCCTATTACGGATAAAATGTATGCCATTTTTGAAAAAGTGGAGCAAGATCGGCATATCAGTAGTTACGACGTAGCTGAAGAACTAGGAATTGACCACAAAACAGTTTTGGCGCATTTGAAAAAAACTGGGTACACAAAAAAGCTCGATATTTGGGTACCTCACGAGCTCACTGAAAGAAACCTAATGAACCGTGTACTCATTTGTGATTCTTTATTACGACGTAATGAAACCGAACCATTTTTGAAGAAGCTGATAACTGGTGATGAAAAGTGGATCACGTACGACAAGAACGTGCGAAAAAGGTCGTGGTCAAAGGCCGGTCAAGCTTCACAGACTGTGGCGAAACCCGGGTTAACTCGCAACAAGGTGATGCTGTGTGTGTGGTGGGATTGGAAGGGCATTATTCATTATGAGCTGTTACCACCAGGCAGGACCATCGATTCTGAACTCTACTGCGAACAACTGATGAGATTAAAGCAAGAAGTTGAGAGAAAGCGGCCGGAATTAATCAACAGAAGGGGTGTGGTTTTTCATCATGATAACGCTAGACCTCACACATCTTTAGCCACTCAGCAAAAACTAAGAGAGTTTGGCTGGGAGGTGTTAATGCATCCGCCGTATAGTCCTGACCTTGCACCTTCAGATTTCCACCTGTTTAGGTCTCTTCAGAATTCTTTAGGCAGTGTCAGGTTAACATCACGAGAGGACTGCCAAAACCACTTGTCGCGGTATATTGATCAGAAGTCCCAATATTTCTATAGCAATGGGATCATGTCCCTACCTACAAGATGGCAAAAAGTTATCGAACAAAATGGTACCTACATACTTTAGTTAAATGTAAATAAACCATATTAAAAAATGTTTTGAATTTTCTTAAAAAATGCGAAGAAACTTTTTCCCCAACCTAATATAAGACCTACGTCAGTGCACATCACACGCGAGTCCAATCGAGGGCTTTGCCAAATGTGAAGTCGGTTAACGGCCTGGCCGTGACAGAACAAACAGCGGACATCCGGTCGGCAGGTCAGCCGGCCACCCCGACATGCCCAGGCGTGGCCCGGGGCCAAAGGACCAGGCGGGGGTCGCTATGAACTAGTTAATTGCTAGTATTTATTTATTTATTTATTTAATTTTAGACAGGCAGCCTAGGCTGATATGTCTAAATCATGTTCAAGTATGGTCATCACTTTCATGTTTTTAAGTTTTTTTTCTGTAGCTTCGTAGTTTGTTGTTGAAACTAATAACACGCAATACGCTGGAAGAGGGTCCGGCAGTTAAAAAGTGGGCCCACTGCATTTATTACCGTGCATGTAGTGAGATACTAAAGCAGCGATTGGTCGAGCGTGCTTCGCCTATCGTTCATTCAATGCTATACGCATAAGTACCAATGTGTACCAACCCGGGCGGGATTAACCCTAATATATAGTAAGTAAGGTATGTGACATACAATTTTACTTGTGTTCCGAAGCATGAAACACGTCATATTCGTAACTAAATGCACTTATCCATCTCAGAAAGAGAAAGAAGGGTGTATGACCAGGGCGACGATTTGAATCCGTAACCTCTCGCATGAAAGGCAAGTCCTCTAGCCAATACACTACGAGCTGTACAAGTACTAGTTCATCTAACTAACTAATATCATGACAGTAAGGCTGAGATAAATAGTCGTAACAGAAACTAAGGCTAACGAAAAGTAGTACTTTGTGACGTCATTTCGGCACATTTTGTATGGACGAAATTTCAAATTAATGCAAAGTGACGTCACAAAGTACTACTTTTCGTTAGTATTAGTTTCTGTTACGACTATTTATCTCAGCCTTAGTGTGGTATAACTTATATTATTTATGTTTTACGTGGAATTCGAGCTACGGCCAGCATGGGCATTCACTTTTGAAATTATCGACTTCGCGCCGTTCTCTCCGTCAGTAAAAAAAGCCGTTCAAGTGCAAATGTTCGCCCTTCGCATGACCGTAACGTAATGTACCTACTTAGCCAAACGGGAATATCCAAGTGGCAATGCGGAATTGGGTCGATACGGTCACGGTACTCGTATAGCACTTTCGAGTTAAATAAGGTCGATGAAAGGCGTTGCGAGCTCTCCGCCTATTAAGTCGCAGCCACCCGGGATGTTGGAGCTCGGAGGGACTAATCAAATGTCACGGATCGTCGATGCCGCAGAGGACGAGGCTACGCGCCACTGCTGTGATCCTTAGAGCCGTATAACAAGTGTTATACGACAATACAGCTACTAAGGAAACTATAAGAACATCCTATAATCAAACCAAACTGGACGATCGTACTTCCATCAAAACGTAATTTTCTTTGGTCGGAGCCTTAAAAAAACGTAACCGAAAATGATAAGAAACCGATACGTTTTACCACATAATATTTCAGAATTTTCTACTTGAAAAATGAGAGGGGTACTACAACCCGACGCGACAAAAGATATTGAAACTGTAACTATCGGAGGCGACTGGACGGAATGTCAAGCGAGAAGCTCCGAGGACGAATTATAATAATACATGCTGATCCCGAGTCGGAGGCCCTTTCGGGGGCGACCGAAGCAATAAACTAGGACGTATGCGGACCCGCAATACTAAGAAATAGGGAAAAAAGGCAGCCCTGCCTGTCCGCTACGAATACGAAATTATTTCACGATAGTGCTCCCTTCAAAAACAACTTTATAGTGGAAACGTCTTCTTTGAGGGACCACCGAGGCTTACCTAAACCAGGCTATGAAAAACTAAAACTACCCAACTTGGGTTATTGATAATAATATAAGTTAGTAAATGTTTCATTTTCTTTTTATAGCTTTAACATCGAAAACAAATAAAATTCAGCTCGTACCCAGAAAAGTTCCTCCCCGCCGCAGCAAGGGTTTTAACTGTATTTTCGTAGCGATCGCTACGCCCGCCCCCCTTACCGCATTCGCCCGTAGCGAGTCGTAGCGGCATTTACGCGAGCAAAAACGTTCGTAGCAGCGCTACGCCGCGCGCGCCGCCACGCCAATTTATTAATTACCTTTCCTGCAAGTGTTATCCTTCGTGTAAATTTAGAGCGGCGGCCATTTATTTTCTATTTAATTTATTTGGAAACACCAACAGGTACACACATGTTAAACATATACCCAGAACCGCATTTCACGTATACATTTAAGATTAAATAATGCT
Organism: Incurvaria masculella; assembly: GCA_946894095.1. Lineage (NCBI taxonomy): Eukaryota > Metazoa > Arthropoda > Insecta > Lepidoptera > Incurvariidae > Incurvaria > Incurvaria masculella. The sequence continues at coordinate 14,636,930 of OX335658.1, read as the reverse complement.
AAATTTCTAGTTCCCGCCTACGGCCCGGAAAAACATTTGTGTAGCTCACTTTTGAGACGACCCGTTTAAAATCGCGTTCAAATAAAAAACACATAAGTTCACTGCATAGAAATTTCGTTTGGAGTATACAAAGTGCAAAGAGGAAAAAGAAAAAGAGTATTTATAAAACATAACAACAACATGCATGGCCTAACACAAAATAAGATAAATAAATATTTAACCGTTGGGTATCCTGAGATCCTCGGGAGTCGGTAATGACACCCGCAATTATATTTTAAATAAAAATTTAATATGAAATCGATTATGGTGAAATAATTTCCACAAGCTCATTAAAGGCGTTATTATTAAGATACTGTATGTTACGTTTTTTATTATAAGGGCGGGATATGGAGTAAGTCAGCCCCTTACATAAGAGGTCTCAGACAAACCCATGAGCCTTCGAACTTATAGATACAATTTACTTTTGTGCTCTTCGGAGAAGCATAACATTATTTTTCCGTCAACATTCTACCATCGCTTAACGCGCAACAGGCAGATAATTCCGGACCATATTCCTCCCACGGGAACCAACCGATTCTGTAGATCCTTCAACCATAGGGCCAAGGCTGTACTTTTAACGTTATGTGAAGAAGCAACTGTGCGGCCGGCATGAGCTGTGCATAAATCAACTATTAACCTTGTGTGGGATTGTCCCGTTCGGGTTTTGGCAATTTAAAGGAATGCAAGTGGCCTCAGTCAGTCAGTCAGCGTGTTTGCGTCCACTGCTGGACATACGCCTTTCCAATTGTTTTCCAGTCCTCCCGGCCCTCAGCGGTACGGAGCTTTCCGCCGAAGCACTTGATGTCATCGTCCCACCTGGCGGGTGGTCTTCCCACACTTCGTTTTACTGTCCAAGTGGACCCGCCCCAGTGCAATTATTCCTATTCCGGGAGGTCACGACATTTTTGGTCACGATAAGGTAAATGGCTGAATCTGGGTTCACATGTTAGAGACCAACCCTCTGATGCTAAATTTGTCGGTCTGCCTGCGCCAAGTGGTTGCGTTTTCTGGATTGGCTATATAAAATAGATGCTGATATGTACCTGCTGATGAATATACTGATTATCTGGAAACATTGATTTCTATTAATTAGGCAACAATAACCAGACGGTTACTTAATTAAATACTTAAATATACCTAAAGTTATATCTGTAACCTAAATCGCCTATAACTACTAAATTCAACCAAAGATTTGTTCAGTTTTTGTATTGCTAGGCAAGTATGTATTGATACTTTCATGCTTCGTGATTTGCATCCATTTACCTTATCATATGTATTTTTTGTCACCATAACTACTTTTTCAGGCGCCTTATCTAAGTAACGCAACCACTTGGAACAGGCAGACTGACACATTTAGCTTCAGAGGGTTGTACTTTATCCCGTGAACCGAGTTTCATCCATTTCCGTTATCGTTACCATTTTTGTCGCGACCTCCTAGTCTATCCAATGCATGTCGTAAGATGCGACCAAGAGATTGGTCGTTCGTGTTTCGAATCCGTACTTGCTAGGTGGAAGGATTCATCCCGCCCGGGATGCTCGAAGCGGCAATGATAATTTATATCCAGTTTTAGTAAGTTGTGCAATGGAGGTGCTGCCATGGCGCCTCGTCCCATGAGTTATAGATAGTAGACTGATACGATGACAAGACCTATAACATGATAGAAGATGTGGTATTAGCAATCTATGCAGAATTACATTAAAAACATTTACAATACCCCGTTAAAAATATTTTTTTGCAACACGAGAAGAACTGGTAAACGTGGTCGGGAAATTCGCGATGAAGAGTTGACAGGTGAGGCGGGTCGCGGGAGGGTGGGGGGTGGCGGCTGACACCCGCAGGAAATGTCGCGTTTTTGCGAAATTATGTGAACACATAACGCCGAAAGCTTTTAACGTTTGTGGGTGTGAACGGTGACCACTAATTCTGAAACAGATATAACTCTCTACCCTAGTCAATTAGGGGACATGCTTTAATCACGTGAGGTTTTTAAGCAACTTTTATAACTGCTTTCCCCCTCGGTATTAAGTCGTGAGGTTCAGGGTACACTTTCTCCCCCTCCGAGTATCACGTTTACTGAAAATGCAGCAGCGGGCCCCACATATTTTTACCGAGTCGACAAAGGGTGAAAACGGAACCCTATTACTAAGATTCCGCTGTCCGTCCGTCCGTCCGTCCGTCTGTCACAGGGATGTATCTCATAAACCGTAATAGCTAGGCAGCTGAAATTTTCACAGAGTGTGTATTTATTTTGCCGCTATAACAACAAATAGGCAATATATTATAATTATAAAAAATAAAGGGGGCCCCATACAAAAGACGTGATTTTTTTGTGTTAAATCTTGTACGATAGTACGGAACTCGACTCGACTCGCACTTGGCCGGTTTTCAATTCTTTAAAAACAATTTATTGGTTGATTAGGAGACTTGAAAAACATTTACCCACTTACATGTAATATTTTGCTACATGACTACCTTATTCAAAAGAAACACACTAAACCTCTTATTTTTGCATTAACAATATTTGTCTAAAGGAGACGCTCACGAGAATAGAGGCACTTAAGGTGGCCCGACCCGGCGGGACTAACTCATTCTCGGGCACTGCACAAAACCGTGCTGTTGCACTCTGGGACCTTCCCTGTTTCAAAGAAAAAGACAGGCTCCGTGATGAGGAAGATGCAACATGTCCACATAAAAGATAATGTGCATAGTGTATGATTTGGTAAGATTTACGAAAATTTTGATTTCAAAACGACTTATAGCTAAAAGTAAACCACGACCGCTGTAGTCAAAAATCTAACAAAACCAAATAGATTATAAATCTTGATTAAATAAGCTATGTCTGATGACTAATCTTTTTAAGATTTTCTTACTTTATCATTGCGTGATAAACCACCAAAGTTATTGTATAAAACGCGCGAAAAATTCTAACTTTCGGACCTTATAACTTAGAAACCAAACACAATTTTGCAATGCCAACGGTCATCAGACATCTAGTTCGATCAAATGAAGCTCTTTTGAGCAAAATTTGGGATCTCTGATAAGAAATATGGGCGTGATCTTCTTTTCCCGTTTGAGTAGAGTATTTAATACCAAAGAGACTCACCGCAAATATGATCCTTCCAAGACCTTGTAAGGGTTTACATACGCGTGTTATGAGCTATTTGCGAGCGGAGCGTTACGCAATCAGGGTTGCTTAAGGGCCAAACATCCAGATTTATTGCCCCCACGGCACGGTTGCTCACAGCCCATCATGCCTCGCGCAATGTGCACTCGCTCCTCCGAAACCCTAATCAACCAACGGTATCGCTCCAGTGCGCGCCCCAGCGAGCATGGACGCACGGGAGTAGAAACCGATATTCGTTCATATGGCGGCAGCGTAGCCACGAGTGAGTCCAAAACGTCTAACTGCAGTTAGTTCGCTTACGAATTCGGGACGACGAGCGTCCTGTGATAGGTTTTCTTATGCGTCGTAGGAACACGAGAAAATCGGTAGCAAGCGAATTTGTAACATAGCCTCAAGTCGGTAGTCCGAGTTTGATTTTGATAGGTTGAAGAAGTAAAACGACAGAATACGTAGCATAAACTTGAATGGGTTTCACGTATTTACGTTATTTCGAAGTTCCTGCCCCCACAGAACTCACACGACAGCGCTCCAGTTTTTGTATGTAAAAGTAGCCACGCCCATTGACATATATATTACTACGTAAGGACAGGCGCTTCTATACAAATAAATGGAGCAACAGAAGTGGTGTTCTATGGGTCGTCAGGACACCACTTTGTCGCCAGACAGCCCCTCGCTGTGGTCATGTACATGTGCGTCGCCTTTGGCTAATAATTCGGCCCAAAAATGCCTTGTGTGAAAAATTGTGTGATAAAACCTTGAAAGAATTACTTTAAAAACTCATAGAAAGACGGAATATAGGAATACCGCAACAGGCGGCAGAATTGAATGAAAGGTCAACCTTTAATATCATACCCAATACATTCCAGTTTTGGTTTCATCTCCCGAACGTCCATTCTCGCTGGCGCGCCCCGTGTGAAGCAAATACATTACGCATATTCGTATTCGTCGACCTAGAACTTCGAAACCGTGAAGGATGTCCGGAAAATGCGGTAATATTCGCGGTAACTTTGGAGTTTGCAAATAATTTGAAAACTATGTTGCCGATTTGCTTGTGGTTTTTTACAAACTTTATATGGATATGAGATGCTCTTTCAGCAAACATGCTTTTAAGAGCTGACAATGCGACAAATGCGTAATAAACGAAATAGTAATCTTAAAAAAAACAACTCAGACATTTCTGGGTTCTCCAGAGATTTAAAATGTGTACAATTTTCCATCTTTTACCCCCCTTAAAAGTTGAATTTATAAAAAACCTCTCTTACTGAGCAATCTCACCCTAAAAGAAAGCTACTCCTTCTATAAAATCACATTTCTGGGTACATTGCTTCCGAAAATTCGTTGTTTGTTGTACTTAAGAGCATCCTCATACCTAAACATTTTGGACCAATTTTTGCGATTAAAACGAGATAGCCAGAGCCCGATGTCGCAGCTCGAAATAATTCTTTCTAAATGTGACCAACCCGCATAACGCGTTTATCCGCTTTTTTATTGTTTCGTTAAAGAAATTGGGAAAAGTTAAACATGTTCTTCGCTGAATGGGTAGAGAATGTTAGGATCTTTGAAATGGTATTAAAATAAATATTAGTTAATATCAATATAAGCCGCAAACTTGAAAAAGAATATATTTGAGACCTGACCTAAACATTTTTTCCATGCATAAAATATCAATTTATGTAAGAATTTTCTTTCTGTTTTGGTAGAACGTTAGCTGGAATTATACATGTTTTTTTTTCATGTTCTCATTCCATTGAGATCAGGAAATTAAAGCAATCAAACCATTCGCATTGGCTAGTATAACCATCTTAAGTACCAAACTACTCAACCGATTTTGATAAAAAAAAATATGGAACCACCTGGAAAGTATACCCTTTCGAAAAAAAAAAAGAATTTTTTAAATCTGTCCAGGGGTCTTCGAGTAATCGGTGAACTTACATAAAAAATTAAGATTCCGACAAATTGAGAACCTCCTCCTTTTTTTTTAAGTCGCTTAAAAAGAAAACAGTTGAGAACGTCAGGTCGCCGGTCGGTCAGCCGTATTCGCTAATTCAAAGGCCCTTTCCTCGCCTTAAGAAAATTGTCGAGAGATCTGCCCACAAAACCGCCAATTAGGGCATGTGCTTAGTGTAGAATATGTGTCGTGGACGGATATTGCATAGAGCGGTGACATCACTCGCTGAGGTCATTCGAGTGCTCTGCGTAGATAACCTAAGAAACTAGTGAGTAACCCCTAACAAGAATATCGTATCTGTCATCATACTGTATTCATAAAACATAAACTAATGCAATTCCGATGATGATCCAGACATAAAACATTTATTATCGACACTAAAATCAGGTCACCTTAGAACATTATGAGACGATTAAATTAACTGTAATATTGTTTGTGCGAAGTTTCCTTCAGCTTCAGAAGGATACGTAATATTTCTGTACACTGTAATTGGAATAAGACAAGTCGACTCCAAATTTACAATTCAATTTACATGTAAATTTGATTACCAATGTTGATATAGTTCACGACAGGTAATTTACAAGCACATACGGGCTTAGAGCAGCATTCACTCCCGTAACTTTAGTGGATGATTCTTCAGGCTAATAGAAACAATACACTTAGGCCGCGATAAATAGTCGTCACCGAAACTGTATGGACAAAATCTCAAAGTAATGCAAAGTGACGTAACAAAGTACTACTTTTCGATATTCTAAGGCTGAGATAGAAAGTCGTTACAGAAACTTAGGCTGAGATAAATAGTCGTAACAGAAACTAAGACTAACGAAAAGTAGTACTTTGTGACGTCACTTTACATTACTATGAGATTTCGTCCATACAAAATGTGCCAAAGTGACGTCACAAAGTACTACTTTTCGTTAGTCTTAGTTTCTGTCACGACTATTTATCTCAGCCTAAGACTAACGAAAAGTAGTACTTTGTGACGTCACTTTGGCACATTTTGTATGAACGAAATCTCAAAGTAATGCAAAGTGACGTCACAAAGTACAACTTTTCATTAGTCTTAGTTTTTGTTACGACTATTTATATCAGCCTTAGTTTCGGTTACGACCATTTATCTCAGCCTAAGACTAACGAAAATTAGTTCTTTGAGACGTCACTTTGCATTACTTTGAGATTTCAGCCATACAAAATGTGTCAGTGACGTCACAGAGTAGTAATTTTCGTTAGCCTTAATTTCTGTTACGACTATTTATCTCAGCCTTATAGGGCATTTTTCTGTACTCTGTGTCCTTACAAAAATATTTTGTACCTTCCCACAGATGCGAACAATACAACACACCACTAAAACGGTAAGGTTAGGCTACTTAATGCCAGTGCTAGAAAGTCGAATGCTCAAACTACTTAGAAAATAAGGATAGTTAAATGTTAATCATAAAAAATGCCCCACTGAATTTGCTAGTTAGGTTCCCAAGGGGTAACTGACATTTCTGTTACCCTACTCTCCGGCCATCACTACCGAGCCTAAAGTTATTTCCAGACAAACATTCCCCGGGATATGCTAAGCAGTATTCGAATGTCATATACGTACTCGTGGGGTCTATGCGTATAGTGCCTCTAGTTACCGAGACGTCGAAACGAAATTGCGATTTGTATAGGACCTAGATTAGAGTAAATAAATTGAGTTCCTGGAATCCTTGAATCGTGGTGGAAATTCGAATTTTCTTGCGAGAGGTTTTCTGTAAAAGATATAAAGTAAAGAATGCGAGGACTGTATAGCGTATACTTGGAAATATTTCACTGAAGATTCTAACGCTTTCGGGATCGGTGCGGTGAGGGAAAACATGAGAAAACGCGGGGGTTAGTAAACAGACACACTTGCCCACGCCGACGCATGCAAGTAAACAATTTACGTGTATGAACGTAAAAGCTTGACTTTATAGAAAGAGAGATTGTATTAGGCAAAATGGTTCGTTTGGTAAACCACATGCTTAAAAAAATATTCGGGATAAAGATTAAAGACGATAACGGGCATGACATACGCAATGTATTTTTACCTTTTCATGGCAATTAATGGTAACAGATGTCAACACTTCATGTGTTACGTAATGCATTTTTCTTAAGTGTCAAAGTTTTAATATATTATAAATTAGGAAACAGTCCTTAAGACGGATTTATATTTCAATATGATATATTATTGGGTTAAGGTGGGCCATCCCGCTCAACTCCCCATACAAAAGGGGAAAGAAGATCACGCCCACATTTCTTGTCAGAGATCCAAAATGTTGCTCAAAATAGCTTTATTTGATAGAACTAGATGTCTGATGACCGTTGGCATTGTACAATTCTGTTTGGTTTCTAAGTTATAAAGTCTGAAAGTTCGAATTTTTCGCGTGTTTTATACAATAACTGCGGAGATGGATTACTCACCGATAAAATCTATACATCTTAAAAAGATTAGTCATCAGACATAGCTTGTTTTATAAAAAAATATTATAAATTTAGTTTTTGTTACATTTTTGAGTACAGCAGTTGTGGTTTACTTTTAGCTAGAAGTCGTTTTGTGATTAAAATTTTCGTAAATCTTACCAAATCAAACACTATGCGCATTTGCTTTGTGGATATGTTGCATCCGCCTCATCACGGTGCCTGTCTTTTTCTTTGAAACATAGAAGGTCCCAGAGCGCAATAGCACGGTTTTGTACCATGCCCGCGAATGAGTTAGTCCCGCCGGGATGGGACACCTTAAGGGGACTTTAGTTATTACGTTTCTCAAACTCATTTCTCTGCCGCACCGCCAGTATATGGAACTATCAGCCGACGGGTGTCTTTCCTATAACTTATAAGTCTTCAAACGTAATTTAAAAAAAAATTAGCTATTTCCTATATTTTGTTCATTTCATATATTTAAACTTTTTGGAAATCAAACTACACTAAGTTACGTCACAAAGATCCGCGGATTCGATCAACCCAGTAAAGAAGAACCCGCAAAGAAACTTCACGGGTTAACATGACATATTTTTTCGTCCACAACTATGAATGACACAAATGATGACTTAGATCTAAATGCTACTGCCAAACAATTCCTTGGGCAAAGAATATAGAACAATAGAAACAGCAACCCTCAGTTTAAATTACTTACAACTAACAAAGTTACTAATGCAATAATATAATTATTGTAATTTAAAGCATTACAAGTATTCTCTGGTGTAAAAGCCGTCCTCATATTAACCTATGTCAGGTGTATAAAGCCCTCGTCAAGTTTGATTCGAAGGGATAGGCCGCAAATCCGCTGGTATGATGCCTGAGCTTGGTTTCGCGAGGTAAGGTGGATTTAGCTCTTCTGAGTACCTTTGGTCTCTCAGGACAACCACCCATGCCGGGATCTGACGGGTCGCGGAGAGAGAGGATTAAAAAAATCCCTACCGTTAGAAAGCTACCACAAATCTGACAGATGTAAAAATAAAACTGCAAGCGTACACATACATGACTGTTGCTCAAACGGGTTGCTGTTGTAGGGGGGGGGGGGGACAAATTTGCGAATACAGCACCGATTTCGGGGTCCTGTTAGGACATCACTTTGGATTTATTAAGCCCTAAACTATTGAATCGACACCCGAATCCCTCAATACGCATCGATCCAATAGTTCCCGTCGCAAGTCAGATTAGTTCCCATCCCTCGGAACATAACTCACGATCCCTATTCCATCCCGAGGTCGAACGATACACGGTTGGCTCTCACGACATAGTTTCCCAGGCGCGGTGCGAAGACAGCCCCCCCCCCCCCCACCCCGCTTCCACCCCGACGCACCAACCTACCCCAACCCACCCTAACCTAGACCGGGAAGACCGCGGCGCTTTGTACGAAACGCGATATCCCAACTATTCCCACGGAGTTGTATCAAAGTGGAGCTAGCAATGCCGACTATCACAATACAGCAGTGGTTCTTAACCTTTTAGTGATGAGGGATCATTTGACAAAATTGTCGTCTCGCCATGAACAACCAACTGAATGGAGGTATTATACGGTCAATGCAAATGACGCCTCAAAGGGTGCTTCTAGGGACCATCAGCGGTCCGCGATAAGCTCGAATGATGCGAAACGCTGATGGAAGAGCCGCTCAAATTCTATAAACGTGCTGAAATTTGGCCACAGTCTCGCCTGCAGGACTTGAAACAGGTATTTAGTGCCCGCGGCTTGTCTCAGCGGTACCCGCAGCATTGCGTGCAATACTTACAATACTTTACAGGCATTTTGCCTCAACCGCGGGCTTATGATTACCGTCGAATTTTCACGGGAGCTGCGAAAACCATGCCGTCCGGCCAGGTGCAGTTCATACCATGTTTGAAGGAGCCCAGTTTGTACTTTGCGGAAAATACCTCGGAATGGAGTTCATTCTATTGTTTACCGACCCTATAAATAAATGATCTGGGGGATCGGTGGGTTCTTAATTTTAGAATGTCGACACTTATGTTAGTAACAAATGGACTCTTTGGGATTTTCAGTATCATTCACATTTAGCGGGCTAAATCTAGTAAATCTATCGTTCATTACATCACAGCCGCCGGCGTAACGCAGCGCGAGCGATCCCTAATCAAATTGACATCGAAGGCCAAAGAGCGAACCCAGCAATAAACAATATGTATGCTGGATGTGCAAAATTTAATTGCAAAACGTATTTACAAAATTGAACAGTGGCGATCTCATTTGCATGTGCATGATCAAATTATAATATACGGACACATTTGAAATATTTATTCGAGAAGATATGAAAAGTCTGCAAAATGATTCATGGAGATATGATTTGTAGATATAATATATTTCAGCGAATTTATTCAAACAGGCTAATTAACTGCACGTCTAGGCCCTTCAATTACCTATTTAAAAAACCTTAACCTATTCAAATAATATAGGTTTTTTTTATATTAATGAAACTCGACCGTTATTAACTCCTTCAACCATTTATCGTTTTAATCATTTGGCGACGACATGAACCTTTATGGCAGCAGCCAACTATCGAGAAATAAACGTTTTAATTCGTGTTGTTGATCAACATATTTTTGTTTATTATAATGTTTGTATCCAGAACAAGATTATTTTGAATAATCATAGATTACTAGTAGATGACCGCGCGCGCGTTTATTCCGACGAAATAGAGTCGGCTTTCTAACTCCACTGTTCAACAGTCAGTTAATTTAGCGTGATGAAAATTGACGTGTAGTCAAGCTATAAGTATATACAAACTCAAGTTGCTAGCGGACAGATAGACATAAACACAAACATAAAGACAGGCACGTTTTTATAAGAGGTGATTGATTTTAGCTTTTTAGTTTCTGGTAAATACATAGAAAGTCATACAGCTACATTTTTGAATCTTGAAGGGGTGAAACGCGTAGAGAAACCCGAAGAAACATGCATAAAAGATTGAAAGTACGCCCAAAAAGTCCGCGCTGCCCGTCCCAAAACGAATCGCGACCCAAATCCCAAACGTCAAACGGCGGACGTCCCCCCTCCCTCCCCCGCGCCCGCCGAGACCCGCACCTCCGCCGCCGTGAAGATTCACGCCCGCGCCAGGTGGCGCGCCGCTCGCCGCACGCGCCGGATGGCGGCACAAAAAGCGACAAAGCGACCGAATAAAAAAACCTCACAAGCGAACAGACAAAAAGCGGCACCGGGGAAAGCGAGAGGGATTGAGATAGGGTCGGGTGGCAGCTGCCGGCCGCCAGGTGTCGCGACCGAGGGGTTAGTCACTCGAGCAAAAAGTGTACACCAGATTCCCAGTAGTCAAGATTTCCTTGGGATTTCTAGATTCCTAAAGATTTCCAAAGACTACCAAAGATTCTTAGAGATTCCTAAAGATTTCCAAAGATTCCTGGAGATTCCTAAAGATTTCCAAAGACTACCAAAGATTCCTAAAGATTTCCAAAGATTCCTGGAGATTCCTAAAGATTTCCAAAGACTACCAAAGATTCTTGGAGATTTCAAATATACTGGGATTTCGTAAGATTTCTGAGGACTACCAAAGATTCCTAGAGACTACCAAAGATTACCTGGATTTTTAGGGACTACCAACACATTTTTGGTACATTCCAATGATTTCGGGATTTCTAAAGATTCTTAGTGACCACCAACGATTCATAGAGACTTATAATTGCGCGTTGCGCGCAGCACGTGTCCGTGACGTCATCGCAGACAGGCGGGCGGCGCGGCCGGCGGCGGGGGTCGGCACGGGCGCGGCGTCCGCGCGAGGCGGCAACAGCGCGGGCGCGGGCGGCGGGGGCGAGCGGCGCCCGCAGGAGACGGCAACGGCGCGGCGGGCGGGGAGCCCCCGCGCCGTGGCCGGCCGGTGCGCGTTGGTGCGATATTCGTTTTGGACATATTCACCCAGGCGGAATCCGGTTAAATTAGATCCCATATTATCTCAGCGATCTTTAGATCAGCGCTGATTTTTTCTTTCCCTGAGGCATTATACAATACCATTTTTGAATCCACAGTACATATTTCACATACTAAATTTCAAGATGAGGTACTCCGCTCTTTCGAAATCTCTTAGAATCTCAGCCATCATTAGGTCAGGGTTGATTTTTTTTTGCCTGGGTCATTATAAAATGCTATATTTGAAACCTTAGCAAATATTTCACGTAGAAAACTTCGCGATTAGGTAGGTACTCTTCTTTTTCGAAATCCCTTGCAGTCGTATTCACTGTGAACCTGTAAAAACTTGGTACGAGATTAGCACCGGACTAACCATACAAAAACCGGTTTACTTCGACCTTAATACGCGTAGTAAAGTTAGTCCGCCCCGAGCTCGGTTCACAACATACCTACAATCATCTAATTATTTAATCAAAATACATACAATAAACACAGTAAACAAACCGGCCAAGTGCGAGTCGGACTCGCACACAAAGGGTTCCGTACCATCGTAAATGATTTAACACCAAAAAATCATATTATTTGTATTTTTTTATTATCTTTAAATTTTACTTATTTGTTGTTATAGCGGCAAATTAAATACTCACTCTGTGAAAATTTCAGCTACGTACTTATTACGGTTCATGAGTAACAGCTTTGTGACAGACGGACGGACGGACGGACAGCTGAGGCTTAGTAATAGGGTTCCGTTTTCACCCTTTCGGTACGGAACCCTAAAAAGTAGTATACGCATGATAACCTTCTATTCGCTTAGTACGCGTATTAAGGTCGGACTAAACCGGTTTTTGTTTGGTTAATCCGGTGCTTATCCCGTACTAAATTTTGACAGGTTTACTCTGAATACGGCTGAATATGTTTTGGAATTGTGTCGTCGGGCACACGCGGGGTGCGCGCTGCGCACACTCGTGCGCACACGTGTGCGTGATTTCTTCGCAAACTGGCGGCCGCGCCCACGGCCGCGCTATCATTGTTAGATTAGATCCCGTATTATCTCAGCGATCATTAGGTCAGCGCTGTTTTTTTTTTTGCCTGATGCATTATGCAATACCATTTTTGAAGCCATAATACATATTTGACATACTCAACTTCACGATGAGGTACTCCGATCTTTCGAAATCCCTTAGTATCTCAGCCATCATTAGGTCAAAGTTGATTATTTCTTTGCCTGGGCCGTTATAAAAGTCTATATTTAAAAACCTAGTAAATATTTCACGTACTCGAGATAAGGTACTCTTATTTTAAAAACCTTTACAGTCTTATTCAGAACTAACCTGTCAAAACTTACGTACTGTACTAGAATTGCACCGGACTAAGCATACAACCGGTTTAGTCCGACCCCGACAAGATTATCTGAGATTACAAAGACTTTGATCGGATTGCCAATGATTCGCTTAGGATTCCTACACTCCCTGGGAGTACTCGAGACTACCCAAGATTTTCCTATTCCTCGGACTCCCGCCCAGGATTACTCGAGATTTCCATTAATTTGAAAGGATTCCCAATGATTTCCTTGGTATTCTCAGATTCCTTAGGATTACTCGGGATTACATAAGATTTCCAGATTCCTCGGACTCCCATCGGATTCCTCGGACTCCGCCTAAGATTACCCGAGATTTCCATGAATTTGATAGGATTCCCAATGATTTCCTTGGGATTTCCAGATTCTTTAGGATTACTCGGGATTACATAAGATTTCCGAGATTCTCCGGACTCCCACCAGATTCCTCGGACTCCCACCTAAGATTCTTGAGATTCCCAAACGATTGTACACCAGATTCCTTGAGTGAGTGACCCCTCGGTCGCGACTCGAGCCATCGATCCCGTTTAGTTACGGCACAGTAGAAAGACGAGAGCAGTGGGTCGGTTATTAGTAATGTTCTAGCTTAGAACTGATTTTTTCTTTCTTAGAGCTGAAGGACCACAGTGGGCTGAAAATCGGCTTTCATAGACATAGGATTCGAGTCCGCCAGAATATAATTTTTTTGCTTGAAATGACTTCTGCTTGATGGTACTATACTCATATGTCATGTGAGATAATTGGTCTTGAATACGGGCGACTTATATTTTTTAAACGAAAAATTTGTATGGAGATGACATGAAAAATGATGATTTCTCCTAAATCGCAAAAAGAACCGTAATATCCTTTGGGGATCTTGTAGATATAAGCTCTTGTAGATATAAGCAGCTCGATGAAAGACCCTGCTTCTCATAACACAGCGAATCCTAGCATGAGAAGCAGGATTACTACTGTGTATAGCAGCCTAGTTATTAAAAGAAATAAAAAATATGAATTATGTAATATTAGGCTAAGCTTTTTTGGTAAAGAATAAATATATTTTGATTTTGATTTTTGATATAATTATTCCGCATATTGTGTCATACTACACATATTTCAGTAACTACTGCGATTTTTTTTATTTTTAATGGTAAAATATAATATTTTTTGTCTTTCATGTCTTTTCAACTGCTTAAAAATATGAAAGGAAATGTCAAAAAAAAATGCGAAACATTTTAATCATAAAAAATATCTATAAAAACCAGCGAAAATAGTCACTACATTAAAAATACTTTTTCAAACATTTTTTTTAAGCACTCGTAACTGGACATGGATAGCTAACACCAACTGTCATGATCTTAGCCTAACGCGTACCACATGGGAACCAGGTTCCATGGCAGGACCTTTCTATTATGTATGTATATTATTAAATGGTTTCAGTTAATATATAACCTTATATATAACACTTTTTCATTTTAAGCGTGACAAATGGCGTCCACCAGGCCCTAACCGAAGACGTGCCCGACCACACCCCTGGGCTTTCGAACATATTGGAAATCTTTGTTAGTTGTACTTTGAGGAAAATAACTCGGCAGAGAGAAAGTTTGCCAACCATAAAATCTACAGAATCCGTTGGTTCTTAAAGGAGGAATATAGGCAGTATGTGGTCGGTTTGTGGTTGCATACTTGCCAGTGGAATGGGGACGGAGGGATAGCATTATGCAGCTATCGGATAGGATTATTTTAGGCCTACTTGTGTTATCTTCCCACTGTGGCTATGAGTTCGGCTTCCCCAGATCGCTGCACCGAAGGGGACCCCGACCGCGACCGTGTACGCTCCTGCTACCGTTGTATGACTGTGGATTGTTATCTACTAACCTATTCTCGAAATTATCGTGTACTAGATTAACTACGAGTATCACCATCCTCGCGTCCGTCGGTATTGTTAACACTGTCAAGTCTTACCTGTACTATTAACTGTGAATAGAGGTTTGTCTTATGTTGCTATGACATCACGCAATCCTATTGCAGCGGGACTGTTCGATCAGAGCCCGTAGTCCCAGTTGTCACTTAAATTGGCGCTTACGCCAAATTCAAATTCAAAATTCAAAATTCAAATCTGAAAGTAATATGATTTCTAGATATAAGCAAAATAGCATATATGCATAAACAAATAATTCCATTTGGTTTTAGATTTCTACTTAGTCAAAAAAGTTCGAAAACGGACACTGGTTTCGTACAGAAAAAGGAAACATACATTAACGAAAATAGGGTGATTCCTAGACAAGGAATCATATATCGTAAGAATGACACTTTTAATCGTCAGACATAGCCCTGGTTGCACGAAGAGACGGCCGAATTAATCAATGTTCAAACACGTCACTTTTAGTGAACCGCATAGAGTTCCTTCCATACTGTGCATACAAAGTGACGTGTTCAATCGTACGTTGACGCTGATTTTGATTTTTTGTCCTTTCGTGCACTCGGCCCTTAGTAGTTAACTTGGGGTGCCTCGTCTAACTTTGCGATTTGGCTAGTACCAGGGCCTTAATGAATAACTCAACATTTTTTTTTTAAATAGGCTGTATTTTACGCTTTGCGTCCTGTTTCCGCAAGCCGGTCCGCAAAGCATAGCGGAGCATTGATTGAAAGATGACCGAAGCGGCAACGAATACTATCCGTGCTTTCCCCCCGTCCCTACAACCCCGTCCGCTTCCGCTCTATTTCCCACGCGCACTACCCTTTGTAGACGCCCCCCCCCCCTCACCCAACCCCTCTAGCACTGCGAGGGCAGAGCGGCCTACATCTCCGTCGAATGAGTCGAAATCTCCTTACTTTTGCCTCGATGGAACTGACCCTATAGTATGGAAATAAAACAGTCAGGATGACTGGTCGGCGAAGTGAAGTTTCTTTGCGGGTTCTTCTTTACTGAGTTGATCGAATCCGCGAATCTATCAGTTTGTGACGTAACTTAGTGTAGTTTGACTACCAACAAGTTGAAATAAATAAAATTAAAAAATATAAACTAACGGTGTTTTCGCTTTATGTCCGGACGTTTATTTTGAAACCTATACACCGGAAATAGAGACGAATTCGGGATGATATTCTGTCATATCGACGTAGTAAAAGTGATTTAGGAATTCTGTCTCTTTCCAGACTATAGGAACGTAAACGTCCGTACAGCAACGGTTAAACTCATAGACACACTTTGTTGCAAAATCTCGTAATAATGTATGTTTAAACATGAGATGACAGAGCGCCATGCGGTACTATCACAGCATACTTTTCTATGACATTAACTCGGGGGCACTAGCAAATATAATAAATGGCTGAAGAGTTTGTTTGGTTTTTTGTTTGAACGCGCTAATCTCTGGAACTATCATTCTGATTTGAAACAATATTTTTACATTCGTTAGGCCCATTGTTGACAAATGTAAACAAGATAGAAGAGACTATTTAAATGCGAAATCAGAAAGAACGTTAACCAAAAACGAAATAATCGCGCGGGGGCGATGCGACACGGTGGATCGAAAGCCGAGGATGCATTTTACTTTTTTTCAAAAACATTACCCGAGCTAAGGCGGGAACCTCAGCTAGTAATAGATAAATATCTAATCGAGACGCCGAGGCCTACAAGTGAACAAAGGTACAGAACATTAAATATGTAAGAGGGCCACTCTAATATTTACAGGTCCGTCCGCCAAGGGTCTTCCCTTCATCTTTCACGAGCTAATCGACTGGCTACTCAACTTCGGTTGTACCTTTAGAGTGGCGAAATGTAGTTCGGCAAGTCAGCGCCGGGCCAGTCAATCACTCAATCTGCCGGCTGCTTTTCGTGACTCGGTAGAAAAATATTATTATGAAAAAAAGGATTAACCTATTCGAGGGATGAATACCTGAGAATAAACTTGGGAAGTTACGTCAACTCCGAGCTTTGCAAGGGTCGAGTAATTGTGAAAGTTATAATTAAAATTTACATATTCATATTTCGAAAGGACGTTGGATACGCACGTTCCAATACTTCAGTACACACTATTACTGCTATTAAGCCACTTCCCAGGAGGGGTGGGCAGTAGTCGTGGGCGTTTCCACTGGTCTTCCAAAACGTTAGTAACCGTTATTGCTGATGCCGATAGCCGTTAGCGGAAACGGTTTCAAAAAGAAATGAAAGAAAAGTCCCTCTCCCTTTTTCTCCTTTTTTTTTTGGTATAATGGGTATAATGACATCTAGCACGGTTCGATTACCTCACATGAATTCTGAATCTCGAGTGCAGTGACCTGTATTCTCAACAAAAATCTAAATCAAGAAAGAGGTTTTGTTACTATGCAGTTATCGCAAACAATGAAGAAGTCAGACAAAACTTTTTATCCTCGAAAAAATAATCCCCAGAAATAATATAACACAAATGATAAATAAACATAATTATCATTTATTTTATATGCCTATTAGCATTTAGAAATACCAATCGTTGGACTTTTTCTGTAAGCAAACCACGACGGCGGTCGTTAACGATGTAGCCCCGCTTCGATTACAGTGCGCACTGCGCGCGTGCATTACAGTTTCGGCGGTAACCCCAGTTGCGAGAGTCGCCGGCTACAAGCCGCAACGAAGTAATTATTAATATTACTAACATTTCTCGTAACCCCAGTTACGAGAGTCGCCGGCTTCGAGCCGGTTAAAGCTACATTGCGCGAGCGAGACAGTCGCGGCTGGCGGGTCGTTGCGTCTAGACGTCTCGCAACCTACGTGCTTTCGTTGGCGCGCCGCGTGCGGTGCGCTACAAGAAATTTGTAGCGGCCATACTGCTCGGCGTAAAATGAATACTTCGTTTTTACACTAGTAACAGTTTACAAACCCATTTCTCATTTCTCGTCCCACGACTAGTGGGCAGACATGATGGACCGCTATACGGTAGAAATACAGCATACTTCTTTCGTTTCCTCTACAGACGTACAAAGTTGAAAAGAGACAATCGGCTAGTTAACTCGTAGAATCAAGAATTCAGGCATTTTTACGTCGAGAAAAACTATTTTACCCCCTGGCCGTCGCAAGTTCTTCCAGACCGCCCGGACGGGAACAATTTTCTCACTTCCAGTCAAATTTGTGCAAACCACCTTTAAAGGATGACAAATATAGGCGCCGAGAATTCGGAAATATTTTATATCAGAAATATATTATAATATATTATAATCAGTTAATTCAATGTTGTATTAACACAATAACCATCGTAATACAATTTAATACCAGGACAAAATACTCGATAATTACTTACGACAGTGTAGCCTCCCCATTTCATTCCTTTACATACCTGAAACAACACAAGATATCATTAAAGCAAAGTAAATTGTATGTCGAGAAAAAAAGAGCTAGGTTATTTGCTCGTTGGTCTGGGGCATTCTAAGCTTGTGCTTAATAACATCTACATTTTTAACCAAATCAAAATTTGTAATAAAAAATGTCTTTCATACATACGTCCGCTCCATCTATTCAACTCCGACGTGTCATTACAATTCAATTTCCCCGCATGCATACATTTCCGTTTTAGCTCTAACAATAAACATTATAAAAGTTTTTACACACCTCAAGTTAAATAGTCTTAAATTTTACAAAACAAACAAAACAATAAACAGACAATTATGTACGCATAACAAACCTACGAAAACTAACGGATTTCTTCGTTTTGAGACGTGATATGATGCTTCGAATTTTAGCGTTTGTGCCTAAATAAGCACGCCTGTACATAATAGAAAAAGTATATAAGGGGACGTATGCTCATTTCGATACAGTATCTTTCATTAACATTGATATCGACGTTAGAGTAAAAGGAACTTGGGAGTGATTTATCTTTCCAGTATAGCACGAAATAACTGGAGATCCCATTTACTTAAACCCACAAATAGCTCGCGCCATTCATCTACGACAAGGGCGTCACAAAGACAATCTATCACTTCGAAGACCTGCCGTCAATGATTGTCGACATAACCTCTGACACGGCTCACTAATGGCGCCCAACAGAACCGCGGCTGGCTCGCGTAATTGCAGGTGCTAATATTGGTCAGAAGGCGCCCCCAATTACGAGACATCCTGACGACTCCTAGAGGAAATTACATTCGGGAGTCTGGAACAACGGCGGTCTAATTGAAATTAATTGTAGCAGGGGTCCCTTAAATGCGGTGTAAGCTTCCCTTCGCTCATTACGAAATCGCTCGGACAAGTCGCCACCACGGGCGAATAGGCTGTCCTCCTAACGCGGGCTCAGTAGGCCAATTCAGGGAATTCAGAGTTGATAAATCAGGATTATTCTCAGGAGAGGAATTCCCTTTCGACCTGGGGGTCCATTCAGAGCAAGAGTGAGTTCGAGTTCGGGAGTGAGTTAACCTAAAAATAGCTGGGAAATATATTATTATTTAAATAACGGAACCGTTATTTATGCTTCCAACGTATTTACGGGACAGACCAGATTTTTACCTAACTGTAATGATCTTCTAGAAGTGTGGAAATATTAACTATTTAAAAAAGTGAGTTGATATTTAGTTGCGAATTAGAACTCACTCTTACTCTGAATGGACCCCCTGACCTTGGTATTTCGGTAATCACACATAATGAGTGTAGGGAGAGGGGAGAGAAATGGGATATTTCCATGAGTTTCCGAATTCGGCGCTAACGAAAAATTACATATTAATCCAACTGCCTAAAAAGTAAGGAGGGGTACCTACAGTTTAAAGTATAATTCGAAAGTACGAACGCCAAAACCCTCAGTCGCCTGTTACGACATGCTCAGGGAGAATCGCAGTGGGGACCGCATGTATTATTGTAAGTGACGATCCCCACAAAGCACCCTTAATTGTATTATATTATACATACTAATATTATAAATGCGAAAGCAACTCTGTCCGACTGTTCTGATGAATTTCCGTAATAGATATAGTCAGGACCATGGAGAAGGACATAGGCTACCGTTTGTGGTCAAAATTAACCTCGTAGGGGGTGAAATAGGGAAAGAAAGTTCGTCATGTCCAAAACGACATTGACCCCAGCGGAGCCGGGTCCTCAGCTAGTGGACAAATAATGTCGCGCCGTGTCGCCGCCTCCACACGGTTCGTGACACGTTCGGTCCACGCCGCGCGACCGGCCAGCCTTCTCTACCGTGATGCGTTCAATGGTGCCAAGGGGGGGGGGGGGGGGGGGAGAAGCGGCGGTGGGGGGGGGGGGAGGAGGGGCGATGGCGGCGGCGCCGCGGAAGGAGTCGAGCAGTAGGTCAATGCCGACGCGGGCGCCTCCCCGCCGACAACGCCGCGACCTCAGAACATAAAACGCGCCAGAAGTGCGATGCTTTGTCGTTAGTACCATTAGTACTGCAACAGATATGCCGCTATCCAACGCATTGACTTTAGCAATCGTATGGGCTGCGCCCTTCGCAAAGCACCTCCGCACCGACACCAGCCATAGGCCTTGATGAAGAAATGTTGGTAACAGATGTGGATATGAATGAATGAATGATTTCATCACAATTCAAATGACATATAAAAAACAAATAATAAGATACAATTCAATATAAAATAAATAGGATTAAAAGGTGGGTCAAGGTGTATGCAGGTGTCCCGAAATAAGTACTATATAAATACTACATAAATATAAATACTTTGTCAGCCTCAGTGGCCCAGTGGCGCGACACTTCGGCGATCGCTCTCCGAAGTTAAGCAACGCTGGGTCTGGTCTGGTCTTGGATGGGTGACCATTCGACCGTTGAGAGAGGCTGGCCGTGGTTCGGATTCCACGTTAAGCTGTAGGTGCCCTTCCTTACTTACTAGGTGGTAGGGTTTATCCCGCCCGGGTTGGTACCATCGCACGGCAATGAAAATTGTCCGTGTTTTACATCCAGTTCAATGTAGCCGTGCAATATAAGGAAGGTCCTGGCATGGCACCTAGTTCCCATGTGGTGTGTTGGGCTAATACCATGACAGAACTTGTGGTATTAGCCATCCATGTCCAGTCACATAAAAAAAATACTATAATAATAAGTACTATCTGAGGATTGAAAAATCGGCCCTTAGTGTTTTATTGGTCGGTTTTAACATTATTCTTCATCAATGTTTATTTTCATTGCTCTGTACACTATTTTGGGTGGTCAGTTGTAAGATTTCGCCATTAAACGATAAGCTCGCCCTTTACATTCATATAATGTATTAAAGAGTAAATAAATAATTCAAAATAGTATCATGTCTGCCTACAGAACCAATATGGTAAAAACAACTAAATAAGTAAATGAATAAATAAATAATAAAATAAATGAGAAAAACAGCTAATCTGGTTGTATGTAGCTGAACGCCCCCTCTTGTGTCCCGCGCCGCCGCCGTCTCTATGCGGATCGGATGGCGCGTATCGCGCTAATATAGTATCTCTTGATAGCTCTTGATAGAATCAACAACGTGAGCGATCGCCAGCCCTATTCACAGAGCAAGTCATGATCGAGCGAGTAGGTCGCAGTGATGACCCTCTCAAGGCACAGAAAGAAGTAGCTACAGAAAAGGAATTGCGAAAGGAAGGGTGTTGATCGACTTGCGACGTGGTTTCGGGTACGCTGTTGCGACGGGTTGCCATCTTCGTTCAATGTATCCGAACAACATAAGACAGGTCCAGTTCATAAAAATATGTATGGGTAGGGTATTATACGTATAAATACGTAGGGTATTTTACCATGGCAACCCCTCAGAGCTGTATGTAGGAAATACGGTCTACCTAACACACACATGCATGCGCGTCTTTTCTGGGCGAATCGTGAGCCCTTTATTGTTTATTCCGTTGTAGTTGTAGTAGAGCGGCAGCGTCAAGGCCGAACGGACGTGATCGATGGGATGTCACGGACCTACGGACCCGTGGACCCGCGCACCCAAGAGATTCCATGGCACTCGTAAGTACTGAGAAATGGAGAGGAAATACGCCGCCATTATTAAAGATCGGAGAGCCTTTACGGTACAATGTGGGATTAAAAAAACCGCTTTAAAAATCATTTCAACTACTTCGAGCACTGAGAGGAGTAATATTCTTTCATAAAATTTAGATATACGCTGCAGATGAGAAAAATAATTATTCAAATCTGTTGAAAATTTGCGGAGATATCGAGTAACATACAAACAAACGAATTTAGAACCTCCTCCCTTTGTAAAGTCAGTTTAAAAACAGGCTGCTGCTTTAGCGTTTACGTTTTTCATTAGAGAAAAATGAATTTCTACGAACTATCCAATTTAAATTTGGCCGTAAAACTTAAAAATCATACAAATATGAGTTATTTTTAACCGAAATCAAAAAAGGAGTAGGTCCTCAATTCGTCTGTATGTTTTATTTGTGTGTATGTTACGCGATATCAACGAAAATGTTTAACCTATTTAAATAATTATTTTCCTCATCGGTACGATCCTCAGAGGAGGTCCTTTCATAAATTGTCTGAAAGAATATTACTCCTATTAGTCGATAACATATTTTTTAAGACGTTTTTTAGCACCCAACTCACTCCACTTTTTAGCGTAATGGCTAATGATATTAAAAGGAGTCTTTCTGAAGACTAGCCGTGGTCCAGATTCCTGTTCCTTACTAACTAAATGGTCACGTAAATCTGACCCGTGTAGCAATGAAAATTGTGCATCGGTTTCACCCTTTTCAATGTTTGGTACATTTTAGATATTTCCATCATACCATACTACTGAAGCAGTTATTTCAACAGGCGAGGATTTTCCTTATTATTGAGTGTAGCTGGCTTCCTAACTGCGAATGTTTATAAATGCTGTTCCAAGAAACTCAAAACGGCCGACAGCCCATTGAAACATGCATCTCTTCTATGGTTTCTTAGAAATGAAATCCATGAGCTTTTAAATCACACCTTGCAGGTGTCATTTAATAAATTACGTTGATTTAAAGTTGCGCGCAATGGATTAAGATGCACACGTAAGGGTCTCTGTTCGTTTTGGTATAAAAAATACTTAGATCGCGTGATTCCACTCGACTGAGGTTGAGATGACAACTTAGGTCATTGATTGAATAGATGTGTAAATCCTTGCAAGAAATTTGAAGCCATAAACATTGTAAACGGGCGTTGCAATTTTTTTGGTTCCGACGTAAGCCTCCTAGATGCTTTTTTGTAAGGTATACACAATGATATTCCATCTTCAGCTAATAATAAATTTGTTATTATTACTATAGCTTTCCCTACAAGATGGTGATACACACTCAGCAATGCCAGAGTCGGATGCTATCTAGGTGACATTTGCAACAATAACATTAGCTACGCTGATGATATGGCGTTGCTGTGAAAGGTAAAAGGGCTCAGGAAGCTGTTGAGTATATGTGAGCGGTACGCATTTGAACACGGATTGACATACAATGTGAAAAAGACAGAGGTGATGGTGTTCACACGAGGAAAGGGACCAGAGTTTGTTCCCGTTACAACCTTGTGCGGCTCTCCTTTGAGAATCGTGTCAAGGTTTAAGTACCTAGGGCACATCCTGACGGACAAACTGAATGACGACGATGACCTGGAAAGGCAACGCAGAGTGCTAGCAATGAAGAGCAACATGTTGGCTAGGCGCTTCTCGTACTGCTCTGTGGAAGTCAAATTGACTTTGTTCCGTGCTTACTGCCAGGCGTTTTACACTAACCAGTTGTGGTCTCGCTATACGCAGAGGGTTTATAACTCGCTGCGGGTGCAATACAACAATGCGCTTCTTTGCATGTTGGGACTGCCCTGGCGGTGTAGCCGAGGGGTTAGTCACTCGAACAAAAAGTGTACACCAGATTCCCAGTAGTCAAGATTTCCTTGGGATTTCTAGATTCCTAAAGATTTCCAAAGACTCCCAAAGATTCTTGGAGATTCCTAAAGATTTCCAAAGACTGCCAAAGATTCTTGGAGATTCCTAAAGATTTCCAAAGACTACCAATGATTCTTGGAGATTCCTAAAGATTTCCAAAGACTCCCAAAGATTCTTGGAGATTCCTAAAGATTTCCAAAGCCTCCCAAAGATTCTTGGAGATTCCTAAAGATTTCCAAAGACTCCCAAAGATTCTTAAAGACTCCCAAAGATTTTTAGGGGATTACAAATATACTGGGATTTTCTAAGATTTCTGAGGACTACCAAAGATTCCTAGAGACTACCAAAGATTACCTGGATTTTTTAAGGACTATCAACACATTTTTGGTACATTCCAAAGATTTCGGGATTTCTAAAGATTCTTAGAGATTCTTAGTGACCACCAACGATTCATAGAGACTTATAATTCAATAGAATATGTATGGTTAAAATCTTTTCAATCTCGTTTGTCATCTGACTAAATTGCTGACAGCCGGTTCGCCAGCTGGCTGTCCTTTGACTTGACGGCGCACAAAATACCTACAAAAATAAAATTATTGAATCAAAATCACTGACTAAAAGTCTCCCACCCAATACACAGTAGGTACACGCGGGGTGCGCGTTGCGCGCAGCACGTGTCCCTGACGTCATCGCGGACAGGCGGGCGGCGGTGCGGGCGCGGCGTCCGCGCGAGGCGGGGCGGGCGCGGCTTCCGCGCGAGGCGGCGCGGGCGCGGCGTCCGCGCGAGGCGGCAACAGCGCGGCGGGCGGGGCGCCCCCGCGCCGTGGCCGGCCGGTGCGCGTTGGTGCGATATTCGTTTTGGACATATTCACCCAGGCGGAATCCGGTTAAATTAGATCCCATATTATCTCAGCGATCTTTAGATCCGCGCTGATTTTTTCTTTTCCTGAGGCATTATACAATACCATTTTTGAAGCCACAGTACATATTTCACATACTAAATTTCAAGGTGAGGTACTCCGCTCTTTCGAAATCTCTTCAAATCTCAGCCATCATTAGGTCAGGGTTGATTATTTTTTTGCCGTTATAAAAGGCTATCCTAATAAATATTTGCTAAGGTTTCAAACCTTAGCAAATATTTCACGTAGAAAACTTTGCGATAAGGTAGGTACTCTTCTTTTTCGAAATCCCTTGCAGTCGTATTCACAGTGAACCTGTAAAAACTTGGTACGAGATTAGCACCGGACTAACCATACAAAAACCGGTTTACTTCGACCTTAATACGCGTAGTAAAGTTAGTCCGCCCACTTTATAATACTTTTAATACTGCTGTTTGTATCTAAAACAATTTTAGTAACAAAAACAAGATTTCCAGATTCATCGGACACCTTCCGAAGATTATCTGATATTACAAAGATTTGCAAAGATTCTCAGATTCCTTAGGATTACTCGGGATTACATAAGATTTCCGGATTCTTCGGACTCCCGTCAGATTTATCGGACTCCGCCTAAGATTACACGAGATTTTCATGATTTTTTTAGGATTCCCAATGATTTCCTTAGGATTCTCAGATTCTTTAGGATTACTCCGGATTACATAAGATTTCCGAGATTCTCCGGACTCCCACCAGATTCCTCAGACTCCCACCAGATTCCTCGGACTCCCACCTAAGATTCTCAGATTCTTTAGGATTACTCGGGATTACATAAGATTTCCGAGATTCTCCGGACTCCCGCCAGATTCCTCAGACTCCCACTAGATTCCTCGGACTCCCACCTAAGATTCTTGAGATTCCTAAACGATTGTACACCAGATTCCCCGAGTGAGTGACCCCTCGGGTGTAGCTCGTCCTGCATGTTTTCCGAGCATAGACTGGATGACTTCTATGGCCTCATGCGAAGAGGGCGAGCAGTGTTTATGGAGCAAATTAGTATGTCCAATAATGAAATCGTAAAGAACATTTACGAAAGATGTTTTTATACAAATGTGACAATAATGGCAAAAGCCTATTAATCTTCTAGCTTGAATTTTCATGTCTACAACATTTTTACTGTAAATTTGAAATTTTGAGTGTCTTTGAAGATTGACTGTAATTTTATTTATTTTATATTTTAACCTATATTGAATTCAATCGATTTGTATTGTTTTTATTTTTATTTTAATTGTGATCTTGAATTTTTTAGAATGTGATATGGTGCAATCCAATATGGATATATGGCCCGAAATAAAACACTATTATTATTATTATTATTATTATTAAAACCGATTACTTCTATTGGTCCTTTCATAAAATAGAACCATTTAAAATTTTAGGTTAATTGTTTTGCCATCTATTTATTATAATAATTTATCCATATAAATCTCCGACTAAGTTGTCATTTTGACAAGATAAAAATCTAAAACACTGAAACAGTATGAAACCATTGAAAATTTGACGTTCACAGAAGTGAAAATAAGCAACGAAAATAAATACGCGGTCGTGTACAGGTACATTGTGAATTCTCCGCAATATACGCATTTCGGAATACAGTGATAATATTCCAAGATCGTAAACTCTATCTGCCACATAGAATATATCAACATAGAAATTAGGTCACGCCCATGCAGCAAAATGACGTAAGCGCCCATTAACGATATTGGCACAGGAAGTTTGCCTTTCCGCTTGGAAACTTTCGCCGGTAATAAATCTAAAAGTGCACCGCGAGCGATCGCTCCCGACGGGGCCGTACACTTCATTAGCATACACACAATCGATGCTTGCACAACAGACGGATAGACTGCGAGAGCTGGAATTAACTATCGTCTACTCATATGGTAACATAGTCGTAAACACAACGAGGTTGCTCACAACGGTTGCTCATGTTTCTTTTGCAACAGTTTCAATCACACAGAGGTTTTACCTTAATCAGACAGGTGGGAATAACGACCGATGCAAGTATAATAAACGCGTTTATTTAGATTAAACTATAGAGCACTAACAGTGATTGGAATACCAACTACATATTTCCATCTCAATAATAAACATTTCAAGTGAAATCCCAACTCTCCCGCTAACCCTTTTGGCGCCCGCGATGGCGCTAATAAAAACGTTTATTGCGGTATCTGCAGCGCTGCGGAGGTGCGGACGCGGCCGAGGGGGGAGGAAGATTCGAAATTAGAACACGATCGTGGCGCGAAGGTCGCGTGACGTCACCTCCGCGCGACCGCGCCCCGCCCGGCCTCGACTCACCCTGCCGGTACAGCTGGTGGAGCGGGGGAGCACGCGGCGCGGGGCGGTGAGGTGCGAGGGGGGAGGGAGGAAACGAATCCAGTTTGCATCTCACAGGGCTCATCCGCCCGTATTATCGAATTATCTATTGTCCGTAGAATATATCTGTTGTTTAGCGAAAAAAAATTAAAGATTCGAGAGATTCAAGACTTCGGACGGATTTGTACAATTTCTTCCTGGTCTCCGATAAGGCCTACACGCTCTCGAAAAGAATTAATTTGAAATGAGGTTCAGCCAGTTTTAGGGTATAGGAGGCATACAATACGTTTCTTCGCAGACTCTAATTCAAAAACGTTCTTGCTTCAATACTCAAGAGTAAAAGTATATGCTTCAATCGTTACGACACGACACTAATTTACAAATTACAAATTTGTAATACTTGCAGTCAAATCTTTTCAATAAATGCACATACAAAACGATTCGACTATACGTTTAAAATAATATTTGCACATTGATTTAATATCAATGAGAAAATTGAGATTTTACGCGGCTAGAATCAGTGAATTTGATTAGCTACATAGAATGCACGTGAAATAAAACAAAACGTCATGAAACATAATAAAAGGAAGGCGTTGGTATAAGGCATTTGGCCATCATTTTAACAGCTAAACAGCATATATTTGGTTTAAGAGGTGTGTGTTAAGAGGTGTTTTTTTAAGAGGATAATAAGGTGATCGAGCTCCATACAATGACTCGTGCCTGTTTCCTTAGAAATCTTCTTTCCAAAAATCCAAATTAAGAAATATTTCCCTGAAAATTTGCACATTAAATAAACCAACTGGCAGTTACGTGCGTACGTTTTGATTTTTTTGATAATATGCCTTGTATCTTTGATATAAGCCTCTAAAGAGATGCATCAAAATATTTAATGTAATATAGATTTCAAAAAAATAAAAAACGGACGGACGTAGCTCTTAGTTTATTTAATGTGCAAAATTACAGATTTTTTTTCTTAATTTGACTGAGGTAACAGGCACGAGCTCGATCACCACATTATCCTCTTAAGGGATTGCCTCTGTGGTCCAAATATCTTTTCTACAAAATAAATATAGCATTTCCGACTAAAGGTGGTGTTACAAAGCTTTTTATACCTGATCTTTACCATGCGATAGCATGACAAGGACTTTCCTCCTTCTCGAATTTTCGATACATCGCCGTCTTTTATTTCCACCATCAAAGATCCGAAAAGAAGCAACATACGGCGCTGGCCGCCAACGAGACCCTATCAGCTCGTAAATCGACTCTTCCTATTGCGTCACCAATAAACTTTGCTAGAAACGTACCGGATTAACTCGCACGAAACATTGGAGTGAGATCAAATATCAATGATCAAATTACCTTTTACTCGTATATGGCGAAATCGAGTTACTGCTGGCCTACTTATGAATGATAATTTTTATCCAATAAATTATGTAAATTATACATAAATATTATATTCAATTCAGTAAATTATATTCACAGTATGTTCATTTATATTTCCAATTTTAATTTTATTAAATTTCCTGTCAAAATGGTCGATATGAACTAAGAAAAAAAATTCGGCACGGTTCTGGTGTTCGAGAGCAGAAATGATTTCTGCATTTGAAAATGGAGCCTAATACATAATAATCTTTTATTTTTAATATGTTTGGCAAAATTGTTTTGAAACAACGCCAATTATTATTTTGAACAAGATGACATTTGGAGAATGACATCATTTTACACTTAGTAATTTGTCCACACATCTCTTCTCGCGCATTTCACGGGATAAAGGTACCTATACCTAAGCAAGTGGAAAGTTGCATTTGAAAAACAGCCCGACGCGCCAGATTACGATGTATGCACATTTCTCGAAATCCTACATGTGAATGGCGTATGCCGGTAGGTCTCCAGTCTCTAGGGCACTAAACGCACGCCCCGCCGACACACCGGTGTTGCGTCACTTCCTGCCTCGCGCAGGATTAAGGATTCAGTCGGCTAGAAGAGCCTTTCGCTTTGAGCCGGCTGAATGGAACACCGGTGTGGAGATATCTCTGATTTGTCTCTTCTTAGGCGATCCTTTCATTGATCATTTACGTTTGATTGTATTCGTCTTCCGACATCTGTGTGGCCCGGATCCATCTCGTAGCGAAGACCGTAGATTTTCGGTCAGAATACGGGTAACTCCAAAGTTCGAAACCCTTGAAAAGCTGTAGGATCGCACTAGTGGGAATGCCAATTCCTTCGGGAATAAGGTGTGTTGGACTATTATCATCACAGTAGGTGTGCATGTCCTGGGGGTCCATTCAGGGCAAGAGTGAGTTCGAATTCGTCACTAAATATCAACTCACTTTTTTAAATAGTCAATGTTTCCACACTTCTTGAACATCATTACAGTTGGGTAAAAATCTGGTCCGTCCCTTAAATACGTTGGAAGTATAAATAACGGTTCCGTTATTTTAATAATCATATATTTCCCAGCTAGTTTTAGGTTAACTCACTCCCGAACTCGAACTCACTCTTGCCCTGAATGGACCCCCAGCTCCGTATACAAATCTCCCGCTGTGAATCTTCGGAAGACGTATCCCACTGTCAATGTTCGGAAGATGTATCCGTCTGTCAAAGTTCGGAAGACATAAATCGATATTATTTTACATAATTTCTCAATGTTATATACTGACGCCGGTCATGGTCGCAATGGCGCATGGTCCGCACTGCTCCCCCCCTGTAGTGATACTGTAATTAAAATGGCAGAATCAATTGAGTAGCTACACGTCGACCCATCGACGCATCCGACACGCCCGCCCGTCCATTGCTTCGCCAAAGCGCCATTTGTGTTCACTCGACAAAGGCGCTCGGCGGCCATCGCCTGTCCGGCTTCCCACGGCGGGTGACCGCAGCGAGACGCGGGGGAAAGAGGGCGAGAAGTCACCGCGCTGTGACAATAGTCATAGACTAGGAGGTCGCGACAAAAACGATCCCGATAACGTAAATGGCTGAAACTGTGTTCACGGGATGAAGACCAACCCTCTGAAAATAAAAAATAAAAATAAAAAGGAGTACAATAATGCCACTCACAACTATGGGACCAGACAAAAAAATAACCTAAAATATAATTATAATTCCAAAAAAAATTCAAAAGAGCCTACACTTTAACAGTGCCATAATTTACAACAAAATACCGAAATACATCACAGATCAAACAAATGACAAACATTTTAAAATTAATTTGCACGAGTGGTTCCTGACACAAAAATTTTATGATCTCAAATTTTTTGAAATACTAACCTAAATATGACTATAATAACTTTATCCAAAAATATCAATGAGAATTTTGAACAATGTAATTATTTTAAGATAATGTTTTAATATAATATATAATGTAATAAATGTCATAATATAATATAATGTAATAATTTAATAATACAGTAAATTTTGACGATGTTAGTAGAGAGCAGGAATTAGAAATCTATATTCTGTTGTAACTATTTGCAAATAAAATGAATTTGAATTTGAATTTGAATTTGAAGCTAAATGTGTTAGTCTGCCTGTGCCAAGTGGTTGCGTTACGTAGATAAGGCGCCTGAAAAACTAGTTATGGTAACAAAAAATAAGGTAGATGGCTGCAAATAACGAAGCATGAAAGTATCAGGACATACTTGCGTAGCAATACCAAAACTGAACAAATATTTGGTTGCATTTCGAAGTTATAGGCTTTAGGTATATCTACGTATTAAATAATAAAAAAACTGGTTATTGTTGCATAATTAATAGGTATTATGTTTCTAAACGATCAGTATATTCATTAGCAGGTACATACCATCATCTATTTTATATAGCCAATCTAGATAACGCAACCACTTGGCACAGGCAAACCGACATATGTAGCATCAGAGGGTTGGTCTCTAATACGTGAACCCAGATTCAGCCATTTACCTTATCGTGACCAAAAATGTCGTGACCTCCCGGAATATCACCGACCCCGCCGCCGCACACGACACCCAGCGCTACACCGACTCGACATTGAGGCGGAAGGACGGTAAAACGTTCGGCCGTCTAACTGAAACCGTCCCACGAAACGACGACAACTTATAGGATCCACAGAGGCGAACAACAAAAAGGATCCACAGAGGCGAACCGACCAAGTGCGAGTCGGACTCGCACACGAGTGGGTTCCGAACCATAGTAAAAGATTTAACACAAAAAAATCACGTTTGTTTGTATGGGGGCCCCATTTAATATTCAATATTTTTGAATTTTACCTATATGCTGTTATAGCGGCAAAATAAATACACACTCTGTGAAAATTTCAGCTGCCTACCTATTACGGTTCCTGAGATACAGCCCTATGACTGACAGACGGACGGAGGGACGGACGAACAGCGGAGGCTTAGTAATAGGGTTCCGTTTTTACCCTTTGGGTACGGAACCCTAAAAAAATAACTATTTTAACAATATATGAACAGCGGAAGATGCTAAGATCTGAGAAGTTTTAATGATACCCCTAATTAGGCATGTTTGACGGATTCCTGAAGAATTCCAACACCAGGTCATATCCGATTTGAGCATTATTCATTGGGAAAAAAGAATCAGCAAAATGGCGGAGTAATCGGGGAACAAACATACAAAAAAAACATGCAGTCGAATTGAGAACCTCTTTTTTTTTCAATCTACACCTCTATACCATTATATAAGGAGGAAAGGTTTGATTGTTTGTGTATTTGAACCGAATAGGCTCTGAAACTACTGAACGGATTTGAAAAAATATTTCACCGTTAGAAAGCTACAGTCTATCCGAGGGACATAGGCTATGTTTAATCTTAAAAAAATTAGGGATCGTTACCAAAACTCCGATAACGTAACCCAAGGTGCAAAAAAATTACCAAGAATGTTCCTTACATCGCGTGCGCTGCGAAAACTATTCACGATAGACCAAAATGATGTACTACAATTTTATAGAACACATTATTATCTACAAAAAATGTCGAGACAGCATACATCTAACTATTATAGTTATGTCACAATAAGTGTGCATTTATTTTAAAATAAAAATTTAAATACCGTCGCTAGAAAAGGCTCTTTATTTGTACCTAGATATGAATCCTTCTCAAAATAAATAAATTATTATTTAAGACAGTTTCAATACCTTTATATTACTTTTTGAATTATTCGATTCGGACATTTCATTCGAAAGATATGAGTTTAAAAATTAGAAAAAACTCCGCTCGGCCAACTATGCGTTTTAGAGTTTGTAGGCGTCACTCAGAGGTACGGGAGGGGAGTCAGTCGGCTCCCTACGCACGCAGCAGCCGTGTGCGGAATTTAAGAAATTGTCGCTTGATGATAATTAGTTTAGTAGGTAACTAAACGCATTCAAAAAAGTTCTTTTCAGAACTAGACCCATTAATACATGTTGTACATTTAGTTATCCTAATAAATACGTCACTTAAATCGTTTTTATGATTTTCTATTAAATGTAGGTTATAGTAGTAGCTGTAGGTAGCTAATAACAGTTAAACATGATTGAAAAATGTTACGGCTTTTCACGCGGCAGGAAGATACATTCTCCAAAGACATTCTCAAAAGCCGCAACATTTTTCAAACATGTCTAACGACAGCGGTAATCTCAAAAGTATCATAATAACAGTTAAGCTAATTATTTAGTGAAAAATAAAACAACATCAAATAGTGTTTACTCCCTGGCTTTAACTCAATAAATTATTTAATTAATGGCTTTAGTTTTGTGGTTATGACCTTTTTACAATAATGAATAGTATGAAAAATACATAAAAGTAAAAAATACAAAAAAAAAATATTCACAAAATTTATTATTTTTATTTCAAAGATTTCAATGTAGGTATATGCTCTTTTTTGAGGAACTCTACGTAAGAAGGGTTTATTTGTGTATCATTGTGTCAAAATAATATTTTTTAAATTATGTTATGCCCGTGCAAAGCCGGGACGGGCTGCTAGTCGGTTAATAAAGCCCGTACGGTTTTGTGACATAGCATCAAATGGCATGTGATCAAAACGGCAATTTAAATTCGCATTGTGTTTATTTGGCCCTATTCGAAACCACTGTCAAAACTTAAATGCATTAATTCCACATTAAAACTATCTCCAAGTTTGAATAAAATTTAATATCGAATCTTGTTACAGATCCTATTCGCGCGGAAATATCCTCTTCAATCGTGAAAGTTTTTCAGACGCAGAATTCCAAGAATCCGTGGATTTAATTTCTACCTGTTTTCGTCACTACAACAGACCTGTGATATTGGACGGAAAGTAGAAAGAGCGGTTGTAATTAATTTATTGTTGTGGAACACTATAACCACGGAGACTATAACACACAAAAAGGGTAGAAAACGTTTGAAAATCACTCAATTCGTTGTATCTTGGTGATGAAACTGTCAAGGTATTTTTTAAGTATCCTCTCTTTTTCAAAGTCTCATCATTGCAGCTCAAAAATACCTTGTTGCGGATGAAGAATTTTTGAGCTGGATAACCACTAATTGAACCAGGATGAAGAATTAGGAAAGACGAATAGCGACGAGCAAGTATGAAGCAGTATGCAGTTGGGCAGGCAACCATTACCGGTTGGCCTCCGCGATACGCGACACGCCAAGATTCAAGCATTGTCTGCAGATAGCGGAGACAAACGCCATATCGACGGACAATGACAACTTAATTCCCCGTCACGCAACGAGAGGCAACGCTGTCGAGATATTACCACAATATCCGTCATCATATTACAGAAGGAAACCCTAAGGGTACAACCTAGCAAAGGAAAAACAATACTCGTGTGGCGAATTACTACGACGCAATGACAATGATTCACAGTTTTGCACAGGTACGTCAGAAGTGAGAAAAGAGAGATGGGCGATATCGAATCGTCGGAGAGGAGAAACGCAAGTTCTCTGCAAGGTCCGAACGAGCTAATAAGATTCCACAGAAGCCATCAAAACAGTCCATGTAACGAAGTTACATTCCTGCATAATGAATACGGCGACTGAGAGTATTGTTTACTACGAAGCGGACGAACCGCCAGCGGACACGCAACACGCGACTACAGAGAAACCCTATAGTTTGTCGAGTCGGACGGCGGCGGCGGGCAAGGGCGAGCCGTGATAATGAATTGGACACGAAAGGGTCAGGTTGTAGATTACCACGATCACGAAGGTAATATATTAGCCAAGGGAAGGGATTTAGTGCCTTTTTGAACAGTAGAGAAAGGTATTGTGATAAAGTAAGTTTTATTACTAAAACCCTATCATTTCACTATTGAACAAAAACTGGTTGGGAAAAAGCGAGGTACGCCTTAGCTTTATTTTACTTAAAATTTATATCCCAATACAGTATATACATTGCTTAATCAAAAAGTTATGAGGTAACAAACATAAAAAAAAACATACAGACGAATTGATAACCTCCTCCTTTTTTGAAGTCGGTTAAAAATTGAGCATCAAATGCCCAGTAAATGGGCTTTTATTTTGCTCCTTTAGGTTTTTAGGGTGCTAAATACGAATCCAGGTTTTCAGCTTGCGGATTGTTCGATATTTCGCTAAGACAATTTTACGTAATTTTCGGATGCACGTTATTAGCTTTGTAATGGCGAGTGACGCATAAGCGAAGGAAAATAAACAAAATGTAATTACGTCGTAGACGCAGGAGTTACTACATAACAAATATTCGGTTGAAGAAGAAAAGAAAACAGCACGCCATCACAGATAGCGATCAATATTTACACAGCCATTCGATCAAGGTCGATAAAATGATTACGTACATTACCTACTTGTCGGAAACTGGTTTCTCGTAACACGAAAATGTTATCATTTATCTATGGCGTCGAACTGTGCCAACAAATTGCGTTACAATGTGAACGGATATCTTTTCTATCACATTTGTTTTGTGTAGGTAGAGCAATAGAATGTGTCGGTCGGATTTTTTTAACGGCCTGAATACGGGATCGTTGGGTCATCAAACAAAATTCATCTCTTTACACTGCTATGAGGTGACTAAAGCCGGGTTTACATTTGCTTTGGATTTGCGGCTTTAAAATCTTACTGAAATTCTTTAAAAAAAGCATGCTTTTTGCCTTTCATTTCACCTTGCTTTTTTTCCAGTCTTAAATGTGTCAAATTGCGACGGTTCATTTTAACTCGGTTGTTATCTTCCCGCTTAGAAAACAAACGTGTTTGGGTGGATAATGGGATTGCGGGACGAGTGTAGTTTGGAGCATGGAACAATATTTTACAAGAATTGCCAAATGCGTAATTTATTTTCGAATGAGATGAACCAGATTTTTTTTTGTTCGCAATTTTATTTAACTCTAACATGACTAAATTCAACTATTAGATCTTACTACAGATCTAATAGTTGAATTTAGTAATGTTTCTCATATTCTCTGAGCAATTCGCGCGTCGAGGAATCCGTCCACTTCACGGGAGCCATGCTGTTATTATTTAAAGGCTGATTTAAAGATTTCGACCTATTTAGATTTATTTAGCATACTAATATTAGCCGAGCAAGTTCACACTAAGTGAATGTTTTTTTAGCGTGCTTAAAACGTACGATCTATACGATCCAGCGACCTTAGAATTACATGTCCACTGCTCTAACGCTAAGCAATGCAGACAAATGCGTCAGCCAACGAATTTCTCGATTATATTAAAATCGAAACAATGCTTTACTACTAGATGGCGCTGACTTCGCGTATTAATCCTACGCTTAGGCATTTTGACTGCAATGATTGAGATATCAATTACTTTCTGATTAGTTTTAAAATTTGGATTGCAAAGCTTCAATGTAGATGTCGTTGAATAACCTCAAATTAATGAGATAACGGGAATGTTGTATCTATTAAAATACATGAAAATATTTTTAAAAAATGTCCTATCCGCTGCACATTTAATTCAAGTATGTTGACATCAGAACGTTTCCAGGGAAAGAGACTAGAAAACACGCACATAGACTCACCCTTGTTTACATTTTTCAGAATGTAACGCTGAGTCAGACTTAAGAGGAATCGAATTTTCCTAAAACCCGCGCCGGGGCGCGTCCGCCCGGAATAGTTTCCACAACAATAACTTTCCGCGAAGGACGCCCGTGACCGACTCCGCAAACAGAAGCCGCAGAGCAAATGCGTGCGAAGCGGCAACGTCGCTCACTTTGTAATTCCACAGAATAACTAATAGTGCTACGCACAGAAGTTGCACTCCCCGACAGTAATTTTGCAATTTTCATCCTAAACGTCCTTATTATAAAGTATTTATTACGTCGCTCATTGCCGGCGCGGCGGCGAGATGAAACGCGTCGTCGCTCACCCGCCCCATATCGCTGGAATGCGGCTTGCGCTAGGGTTATAGCACAATGCCGCCGCCAAACAGTATTGTTTGGTATTGTACGGGTTATTGTTGTTATTGGCCCGGTTGATAATATCACATTTGATAAAAAGTTGGTCGAAACGGTAATAAAACATTGTCCGTGTTTTCCATTCATTCAATATCGCCGTGCTCATGAAAGGAAGGTAATGGTATGGCAAAAACCGGCCAAGTGCGAGTCGGGCTCGCACAAGAAGGGTTCCGTACCATCGTACAAGATCAAACAAAAATC
This sequence comes from Incurvaria masculella, assembly GCA_946894095.1. NCBI lineage: Eukaryota > Metazoa > Arthropoda > Insecta > Lepidoptera > Incurvariidae > Incurvaria > Incurvaria masculella. The sequence continues at coordinate 14,600,464 of OX335658.1, read as the reverse complement.
TTTTTTTTTGTATGCCCCCCTTTAACTTTTATTATTTTTTTATTTTACCTATTTGTTGTTCTAGCGGCAAAATATTTACACACTCTGTGAAAATTTCAGCTGCCTACCTATTACGGTTCCTGAGATACGGACGGACAGCGGAGGCTTAGTAATAGGGTTCATTTTGCACCCTTTGGGTACGGAACCCTAAAAACCAACTACATGCAGCAAAGGAGAATAGGCAATAAGTACCTGGAGCTGCCACGAATGATTTCCCATTATTGTTTCACCAAGCGAAACCAATGTACCTATGTTGTTTTTCCTTGTAATGCATAGATAAATACTACCTAGTGTATAAAAAAGTGCTGTGCTGATACCAGTTGAATACGTGTCAATTCAATAGGCCCCTCATAACACTATACCACGTACCTACCTACATAAAGGCAAAACGTCAATAAACCTAAACTAAAAAAACAAACTCTCCTTTCAGAATATTTCGGAAGCGTAAAGAAAGGTAACTTCAAATTCTTTCGTGTACTATGACATCCGTTCACGCAACAGTTATTATATTTAATTCTATGATGATTAGACATTATTACAAATAAAAACGGCGAAAGTGCGCTTTTCGAAACGACTGATCGACTGTGCGTAGTGGACATGCGAGCGTGTGCGCGCGGCGGCCCTGACTGAATTTGGAACCTCGGGTTCCCGAGCGCCGTAGGTGAAGATCTCAGTAGGTATTTAGGAGTGACGGATGCCTGGTAATTCGAAATTCGAACATTATTTTATGTGACCAGTTTCATTAAATCATCAAAGGTTTTATAAGGAAGCAGGAATACCCCGTTATTTTCACTCCGTTGCTCCATGTCAACTTGCTAAGGGCGAAGGAAGGTCGATATTGACATAGATTTTGAAGGGAAAATCGCCTTATTACGCCAAAGAATAGGGCGCAAGGAAAATCTGGCACGTGGGAACAATACCTAAGGAAGCCAAGGGTTGGTTAAGACAACTGTGAAAGCGGCGCCAGCGTAGCCTGCCCGGGCATTTTTGTTGGATGTTATTTCTTTCTGTCTGTTTGCCCGCTTGTAACTTGAGAACCACTAACCCGATTATGATGCTGTTTGTATAAATTTTAGACTCCTTACCAACAAGCTTTTTCTCTTGAATAACACGACTGTTTTTCGTCGGATTATAACGCAGCAGCATTCACCACAATTCTTATTCCAAAAACGCCCCTCGAAACAACAAATTCAGATATCATGGGGACGAAAACACAAAGCCTATTGTAGATGTCGCATTAGCGACCTCACCTTAGAAATGTCAAAACTAACATAATATGTACTGCATGAAGCAGTAAGAATAAGGTTTTGATTGCAGGGAAAGAAGAACTTTCGTTTGTCTTGAAACTAATTTTAATGAAATTGACCAGCACAAAGTTTTAAATGGTTATGATATTTTCTTTCTCACGACTTCATTTGATTGACATAATATGGAACTTTCTAATTTTGGAATAACATCGAGCAAATTGAGTCATTTCAATTATGTACATAAGTTGAGTTTATTTTAGGCTACTTTTGCGTGGGTGTATGAAAATAGTAGAGTAAATAACATTTTCAAATCTATTCTTTTTTATTTTGTAGGGTCTCTGGCAGCTTTGATAGATGCTTTAGAATAGGTCACCTAGGTGCCACGTGTCGTGATAAACAAGCAGTTTTCTTTCCCATGACCAGTTGTTGTTCAATTATTCACAGTTACGTATTTATAATTAAACAGCAAACAGGAAAATTACCGTGTCGATCGAGAGTGTAATTTTATTTCGGAAATTTCCCGGAAGCTGCGACGACATCGAAGTCGACTCAATTCGCTGGTCCCGCCCACGCCTCACGCGCCGTCTCCGCCCCACCCCGCCCCGCCCCGCCGACGCCATGACCTCCGTATCCTATTCCGATAAGCTCTCCGAAAAGCTCTTCAAATTAAACAGCCGAAATACACTGTGAGAGAGAAAGCCCCGGCGAATTAATAATTCAAACATTATAAAAGGTCGGCCGCTCCGTGGAAAGATAATATCGGGAGGGATGTTTGATTTAGGGTCCAATAAACGATAAATGGCAGGAAAACGAGATGATTCGCGAAATACGTAGGTCGATCTGTCATTGTTGAATCCAAGTATGAACACAAAGCTGACGCGAGCGAAGAAAGGAAGACGATACATGTTATCAGAATAGATGTTTTTCTCCCGCCAATGTGTCGTAAACCGTTTCTCAGTCTGTCATATGTTTAGTCCTCCAACGCATGCATTTCCAATTCCATAAGAAATATACAGAAATACAGTAACATACCTAAGGGCGGTTTTTATCTCATCGTATTCAGTTTCAGCATAAGTTACTTTTACGTGCGTTACTTTTTTTATTATTTTTCTGCCGGTCGATTACCTCTGGCGAAAAAGAACTGACAAGGGTTTGTCTTTTTTCTTTGATACTTACAAAATAGTTAACAATGGTTGATAGATGACTCTACTGTTCAAAAAGATCATTATATACAAATCGGTTGATTGTAAACTCTCGACAACTATAATGACAATTTATTCCGAATTAATAGTTATGATAAAAAACTAATATCAAATAAATTTAAGTTAGTAGATACATGCAAAAATATAAATAAATAAATTAGTGGCTCCATAGTTTTATGGTTTAGAGGTCGTCCGATCGGGTCATATGAGGGTTTTCCCAAGGCTAAGATTGATAAAACCATTCCGGCGGCGATCGATTGCAATACACATCCATACAAATTTCTATACATAAACATGACCTTGCGATATATTCGGTTGACCTGCCTCAACTAAATGCTCTATCTATACCATAAGAGATGTTCATAACACGACTGGACATCGTTCCAGGTGAATGTTTATAGATGAACAATGTCTTACACCAGTTTCCACCAGCCCAAAGTTTTCGGTTACACCATGTAAATATGCCATGCAACACAAAGTTACTTATCGGATTTCAGGCAACTGGAGGTGGTGAAAACAGGGTTAAGGACGTTTCGAACCAAACTCCAACGGCCATCATGTCAATAGATGGCGCTGTATAATATTTATTACAAAATTAATGATATCTCCTAAAGTAGTTAATTGTTTAACATGAGACAAAAAAGGCGAGTTCTCAAAGCGGTTAGGATCATAACAAAATAAAATCGAAGTACTTGGAGGTGTGAATTACAAAAGTTCTGTATCACAATGACAAAATCTAGCATTCCTCACTCACAGATAAGCGTCACACAGACTGCCCGGTCGCTATCATAATCACATTAGGAAAGTTATTCCATGTAGGCAATTTCGTAGGGTTCCGACATGTAAGTAAATACAAATTCATTTCGGCCCGTGCATGCAAGGATAGAGTAAGGAATTTGTCTTTCGTGGTTTGTCAAACCGTAACTGGGTCCTGCCCGATATGGCACAATCGCATTGAATGAACGACGGTCGAAGCGGCAATGAAAATTTCCCATGTTTTCCATCCAATTCAATCAAAGGAAGATCGTGGTGTGGCACTTAGTTCCAATGTAGTGTGCTGGGCTAATAATATACAATAACAATTATATTTACATTTACTGTATATTTGAGTTTGCAAATTACGAGGTCCCAATGGACCAAATATATGTAGGGTGTAAGAGTAATCTCGCAGCTTACATGCAGTTATTGCGTTGCGCCCGAACCCCCTGTGCTTTCGCGGCGCTCCGGCAAAGGCAACGGGTCGGAGCAGAGGGGAGGGGGAGGGACGGGACGTTGCGATACGAAGCATCTGGCTGGTGGCGGCGGCGGAGCAGCGGGGAGGCGGGGAGGCGGCACGGCCGCGGCGGCGTGCAGGGCGTAGGTATGTAGGTAGGCAAATTAGCCGCTAGCCGCTGCCACCGCCCCGCCGCACTCGCCCTTCTTCACGCCGCTCTGGCCGTCCCTTGTTGATCGAGCGAGCGAAGCGTCTACGTTTCGGGATTGGACAGATTTTCTTTCCTATGTCCGGCGCGGGCGCGGCGCGGTCTGTCCGGCTGTCCGGCTCCTCTTCAGGTCGCATTCCTCAACCGATTCGCGTGAAATTTTTTGAGCAGATTTGATAATAGTATTTTTTTTATCGAGTCAGTTTTTGGAAATTCCTCAAAATGGCGGAGCTATGGAACGTCAAGTAAGTCGTTGCTGGATCTCGGCAACGGCGTAAGCTACGCGCGTTGGGTTTGGGTTTCTAGCCAAAGCACCAAGAGCATTTACTTCACACTGAACCTTGAAGGTCTGACGATGACCAGGATGGATGTTGCTGGATCTCAGCAACGGCGTAAGCTGCGCGCTTCGGGGTTGAGTTTCTAGCCAAAGTACCAAGAGCATTTACTTCACACTGAGCCTTGAAGGTCTGATGATGACCAGGAATAATGTTGCTGGATCTCAGCAACGGCGTAAGCTACGCGCTTCCGGGTTGGGTTTCTAGCCAAAGCACCAAGATCATTTACTTCACACTGAACCTTGAAGGTCTGATGTCGACCAGGAATGTTGTTACTGGATCTCAGCAACGGCGAAAGCTACGTGGTTTGGGTTTAGGTTTCAAGCCAATAAACCGAGAGCATTTACTTCACACTGAACTTTGAAGGTCTAATAATGACCAGGAATGATGTTGCTGGATCTCAGCAACGGCGTAAGCTACGCGCTTCGGGTTTGCGTAGCTATCCAAAGCACCAAGAGCATTTACTTCACACTGAGCCTTGAAGTTCTGATTATGACCAGGCATTACCGCGAGGTCTACAGCTCACAGAGCCACTAGTTATAATTTCGTAATTGATCGAGCAAGCGAAGCTCTTGGTTTCGAGATTGGACCGATTGTCTTTCGTATGTCTGTACGGCTGTTCTCCTATACAGGGCGCATTTCTTAACCGAAGCGCTCAGCTTACGCCGTTGATGAGATCCAGCAACAACATTCCTGGTCATCATCAGACCTTCAAGGTTCAGTGTGAAGTAAATGCTCTTGGTGCTTTGGCTTAGAAACCCAACCCCGAAGCGCGTATCTTACGTCGTTGCTGAGATCCAGCAACATCAATCCTGGTCATTATCAGACCTTCAAAGTTCAGTGTGAAGTAAATTCACTCGGTTTATTGGCTATACACCCAAACAGTGACAATGGCGGAGGCTTATTCACTGACTGCAAGCACAGAATAACTAATAGTGCTACGCACAGAAATTGCACTCGGCGAGTGCTAATTACGCTATTTATATGGGAATTTGTTGCCATTCCATATATTGCGCGGCTACCCAGATCTTGTCTGGTCTGTTATCATCCTATCTGGTTCGACCGCCATCTCTCCTGAAGATGACGGCTCATCGCGGAACGCTCGCCTGTATCGGTTCCGGTAAGAGCCGTCGCAGCAGCAGATACCTGTAGCAGCACTCTTGAGGGAGCATATATGAGGCATAAGCCTTAGGCTTGAGCTTGGCATCGGCATCCAATTTTCCGGTTCAGCAAACCCGTTTTTTTTTTCATGGAAATGCGATCTCGACGCCGTCTACCCGGTCAAATTTTCAAATCATCCAGGGACCCACTCAAATTCAAATATAAACACAAAAGTTTCACTACTTACCTTACCTTTTATTAATAATTCGAACTTCAAGTTAGAAAGAGCTGTAGGTGAATATCTCAGTAGGTATTTGGGAGTGACGGATGCGAGCTGCAAGTACGAAATTTTGGGCACCAGGCTAGGACACTCCGCCATCTTCCATCATAGTGCTGGAGTCAGCCACTGCCAGCGAGCATGGAAAGATGGGAGTAGCGATCGAAACTAATTCGGAAGTGTGGAAAACGTCTAACTGTACCTAGTTGACGAGCGAGCGATGCGAGCGAAGCCTCTACGTTTCGAGATTGGACAGATTTCGTTTCGTATGTCCGGCGGTCTGTGCGGCTGTCCAGTTGTTCTCTTCTACATACTACTACTACAGAATATTCAAAAACTGACTTGTCAAAAAAAAAACTATAAAATTATCGAATCTGCTCACAAAATACATACGAAAGAAAATCTGTCCAATCTCGAAACGTAGAGGCTTCGCTCGCATCGCTCGCTCGGTCAACTAGGTACAGTTAGACGTTTTGCACACTTCCGAATTAGTTTAGATCGCTACTCCCATCTTTCCATGCTCGCTGGCAGTGGCTGACTCCAGCACTACGATGGAAGATGGCGGAGTGTCCTAGCCTAGTGCCCAAAATTTCGTACTTGCAGCTCGCATCCGTCACTCCCAAATACCTACTGAGATATTCACCTACAGCTCTTTCTAACTTGAAGTTCGAATAAATAGTAAAAGGAAAGGTAAGTAGTGATACTTTTGTGTATAAATTTGAATTTGAGTGGGTCCCTGAATGATTTGAAAATTTGACCGGGTAGATGGCATCGTGATCGCATTTCCATGAAAAAAAAAACGGGTTTGCTGAACCGGAAAATTGGATGCCGATGCCAAGCCAAGCTAAGCCTATGCCCAAGCTCAAGCATAAGGGAAAGGGAAGGGGTTGGGAGAGGGATGAGGATTGGGAAGGGGAAACATAATTTTGGACATTGTACATATTTTGGAATGATTGTATTGTAGTTTCATTGCCCACTTGAGTACATGATTAATGTCTACAACCCTGTAACTATCTAGGCCTTTTAGAAAATCATTTTCAACACTTTCTGTTTCGAGCTCATGATATTGCACACATTCTTGCGGCCACGAGATTTCTAACTGCTTTTCTTTGACTTCATGACGATGAAGATCGATAAATCTCGTTGGCATCTGTGGAGCCTCCAATCTCATTTTTGGCGTGCGTGAGTAGTCCCGAGACTTTGGAGTAGATGAGTTGTCATCTGATGTCAATTTCCTGTGACATGCAAAACACGACAATGTTATTATTATTTTTATTAACAGTCAATTTTTTTTCAAAATTCTAGGTTACTTAGCAAAATATTAGAAAGATATAATGAAACCTAAAACTGGACAGAACCATAGGGAGGTCCCTCCTGAGACAAATCCTATAAGGCCCTTCAGAGATACAGAAAACTCCGAACGATTCTCGTATTAGAGAGTAAAACCGCTTTCTGCATCTGGAGCCCATTGTCGAACATCATTTTTTTCTAAATGTTTGCTGATTTTTTTATTATTATTACTAACTGACGTACTTACGTACCTACGTACTGACTGACTGATGTACTGACGGATTGACGTACTGACTGACGTACTTTTTTTTATGCGACCTGACATGGAAGGTTTGTACCACACAACTACCGTCATGATATTAGCCCAATAAACCACATTCCCGAAGGAATTAGGTGCCATGCCAGGGCTGTAATGAACTGGATGGAAAACCCGGACAATTTTTCATTGCCGCATCGATCACCTTTTCATCCAATGCGATGGTACTAACCCGGGCGGGCTGAAACCCTACCGCCTACAGTTTTACATGGATTCCGAACCATGGAGCAGCTCGCATTCGTGACGAAATGCACTCGGAAAGAGAAATAAAGTGGTGCACGTCGAAATTGAACCCAGACCTCTGGTTAGGCCAGTCCCCGCGCCACTAGGCTACGAGCCGCTAAAATGATGACGGACTTATGTATGACGTACTGACTGACTGACGTACTGGCGGTCGTGACGAACGGACTGAAGTAGGGACGTACGCACGTACGGACGTACGGATGGACGGACAGAACTCTACTTTCATTCTGAATTACGAACGACGAATCCATTAGTCGCCCTTTACGACATGCACAGGAATAAATATAGTTGGCCCATTTACATTTTTAGGGTTCCGTACCCAAAGAGTGAAAACGGAACCCTATTACTAAGCCTCCGCTGTCCGTCCGTCCATCCTTCCGTCTGTCACAGGGCTGTATCTCATAGGTAGGCAGCTGAAATTTTCCACAGTGTGTATTTATTTTGCCGCCATAACATCAAATAGGTAAAATACAAAAATAATAATAATAAAAGGGCTTTAAAAAATGCACCACTGTCTTTCTCTTTCCGAGTTCGATAAATGCATTTCGTCACGAATGCGAGCTGCTCCATGATTCGGAATCCATGTAAAACTGTAGGTCCCCTTCCCCTACTAGGTGGTAGGGTTTAAGCCCGAACGGGTTGGTACCATCGCATTGGATGAAAAGATGGTCGAAGCGGCAATGAAAAATTGTCCGTGTTTTCCATCCAGTTCAATGTAGCCGTGCTCATAAAGAGAAGGTCCTGGCATGGCACCTAATTCCTTTGGGAATGTGGTGTATTGGGCTAATATCATAACGGTAGTTGTATGGTGGACCTTCCCTTTTATGAGCACGGCTACATTGAACTGGTTCAATGTCAACAGTTTACCTACTTGTTTCCCTTTTACTATGGCTTCACAGCAATCGCCCTGGAATGTGCTACTGGACTAATGTCGTCGATGGTACCCATGCACGCAATGGTAAGTGCACACCTACGAATTTATAATTTCGTCGTCAGCGCGGAGACGACGACAGCGGAGGCGGCAGCGCGGAGGCTGCGGCGGCTTCTAACGGAGCGAGGTGCACACCGCACGTACCTCGCTCCGCTCGCGCGCAGTGCACCTTGCCCCTCGCTACATACTCGTACTACCGGCGCCGCGTCTTTGCGTTCGCGGAGCGAACTTTTTATTGGGGTAAACATGAATACGTAGTTTTTTGAGAAAAAAATCATTTTAACTCAGACAAAAAAAATTAATTCCCAATGTACCAACGCTAATAGGTTCACTATAACACATTGATTCAACCTTCAACAAAATAGCCCTGTATATTTTTAATAATCTACAAGCCGCATAGGGTTGATTCAGTATCTGATATAGAATAACTTTTGCTAAGAATGTAGTATGCTTTTTTTTTTGTTCCATTTGATTTTTTGAGAAATTTAACCAGTACGTTCTTCCCAGTATTGTAACAACTTTTGCGAAGAAACTATGCATTTATCGGTAATGGTTTCCAAGAAAAGTGCACCAACTCTTCAACTGCCTAAATAATAGATGTCAACCACGGGGCATTGACCTTACTGTGACCCACTGACGCAAGACACAATTTACCGCCGCGCGCGCCGCGTGCGCTGACAGGGTACAGCTCCCTGCTGCCTCTCTCACTGAAGGACGTTTGTTTTCGTTGTGAAAGCAATATTAGTAGTAGGTAGCAGCTCTAGGTCAGTGGCGCGCATCGGACTTATTCATCGGACGCGAGTGCCGATCGGGCGGAAAAGGATGCAAACATGCTTAGGTACACCGACCAAGTATAGAGAAGCACGATATGTACATACCTACCTACATTACAGCTGCGCCTCTACCTCTATGGACTATTCGTTCGGCGCGGGTCGTCAAAACGGGAACGAAACAGTTCGCGCGCTTTGAATATTTAATCATTTCTTGGAAACCATTACCGATAGGTGCATAGTTTCTTGGCAAAAGTTTTTCTATATCAGATACTGAATCAACCCTAAAAGGCTTGTAGATTATTACAAAATCACCTTATATGCAGCAGAATATGTCATTGCTCTGAATACCAGCGGTTGGTAATTGTTAGTTCATGCAAACCAAACTAAATAGGAATATCTATTTAGTTATTACGCGCATGCTAGGTCTATGGTTATTACCTATCAACAGTTACCTACCTAGTTACCTACATTTTACAAGATCAATGCATAGTGCTCAGATGGAGCGCGCGCCGCGCCGCCGCCGCCGCCGCGCCACCACCGCGCGGTGGTGGCGGCGCGTCGTAGTCTTTTGACCCTAAGTATCCCAAGACCCCAATGTAATCCTACCCATTTTAGGGTCCCGTACCCAAAGGGGGCCAACGGAACCCTATTACTAAGCTTCCGCTGTTCGTCCGTCCGTCCGTCCGTCTGTCACAGGGCTGTATCTCATGAACTGTAATAGGTAGGCAGTTGAAACTTTTACAGAATGTGTATTTATTTTGCCGCTATAACAACAAATAGAAGAAAAATAAATTCAATTAAAAATAAAGGGGGCCCTTTTACAAAAAAAAAAACCGGCCAAGTTCCAGCCCTGTGACAGACGGACGTACGGACGGACGGACGGACGGACGGACGGACGGACGGACGGACAGCGGAGGTTTAGTAATGGGTTCCGTTTTCACTTTTTGGGTACGGAACCCTAAAAACGTGATTTTTTTAGGCTTATTCGATGGCACGGAGCCCTTCGTGTGCGAGTCAGACTCGCACTTGGCCGGTTTTTTGTAAGTATACATGCTAGAAAGCAGTGCAAGTTGCACCTATAATGCCATGAGATATAATTTATACAAGGTACCTTGCGCCGTTTTAGAGTAGGTAGGTAGCTACATACATATAGGTACATACGTTTCATCCGTCGAGTCCGTTGGTGGAAGGCTCCTTGAAATGGTTTCTTGATCGTGATGTTCGGAGAGTGCATTCTCAGTCGTTTTTGGGTCTCTCCAAGCGTTATGTCGGCTGTACAATACAAATATTTCATGTAGGTAGGTAGCAACACATCCGTAAATCTACAGATGTACCAATATTTCTGTAAATCTACAAATGTATTGCTCGAACTATGTAGAAAAGTTATGTCATGTAGGTAGGTATCTAACCTAAATATTGATTTGAAGTAAAAATGTAGGTATTTACGGTGTAAAGTATAACTGGCTGAATATTTAGTAGGGTTGATTTGTTATATACCTACCTACCAAATCGTTTGTTTTCATAGTCTGCCTAACTATAGACGCCTTCAACATAATACTTTGGTCTTCACTTACTCTACTCCATAATGTCGTCGCATTGCCGTGCGAGAACGTTTGATATTCCTGGATCCAGAATATTGATTGGTGTTTAGCGTGCAGTCTCTTCATTTTTTTGAAAAAAATCACTTCACGCTAATAAATAATACGTAATTACGATAAAGTCAGTCGTCCGCTCTTCCCAACTTTCGTGTAAATCACATCAAGCGCAGCGAAACGACTGAAACGTGGCGGCGGGCGGGGGGCGGCCGTGGTGCCTCCTCCCCCGCCGCCGCCCCTCGCGCCGCCGCCAACCCTAGCGCTCCGGACCATCACGGGCGCTCCCCGCTACGCGAGGATCGCAACGATCGCGAGGTACCTCAAGGCGAAGATAGAGCTTCTAGAGGACTTCTGACGACTGGCGACGTCGATGTTCATGCGTGTCGACGCTTCACTGGCCCCCCAGAGACCTGCCTGCAGTAGCAGGCAGCGTATGACACCACGGCCAAGAGGCAAACCGCCAAAAGCCGTTTCTCCCGTCCGCTTACGCGGGCGGAAGAAGACAACGAGATGGCGGCGGGCGGCACCGCGGCGGCGGCGGCCCTCCGCCTCTCGCGGGCGAGGCCGCGGGTCGTTTACGCTCGAATCCTACGACTCCTTCGAGCAATTGGCTTATCTTTGCATAAAGGTAGAGATCATGGCTGCGAATACGTTACCTACACCAATCTGCCTAAAGATAATCAGAAACGGCTTGATTATATGCAATTATATAACAAATGTATGATGTAATCTTGTTGTTATGTCTTATCTGCAGTAATTAAATTTTTCGTCAGCAGGTGACATACTTACCATACAGACCGCAATTCGTCAAATTTTTTGCGTTCTATACCTAAGTATTTGCATCGATATATGGATAGCTAAATTGTATTTAGGTAGGTACATCAATGAATTTTATTCATATTATATTATATTATAATACAGTCCATTCCAAGGAAAATGAAATGTATCCGTAACAATAACTTATTACTTTCTTACAAAAATGTGCCAAGGTAGGTATTCAGTGACCCGTTTTGCTAGTTTTAGCAAAGACAATTGATGTGAACTCTAGCTTTGTAAATATGTATATCGAACAAAATAACTCAAATGCGCTACCCTAGATAATACCAATAATTCGGAAGTCAATTTCGGTAGGTACGAGCGCTCTGCACCGCCCCGAATCGCATTCTCCGCCTCCGCCGCCCGCCGACACCAGGTGCGCTACTAAGAGAGTGCGCGTCTGTTTCTGTGAGTGTGTGCGTGTCAATAGAGAGATTTGATGGGTTTTTTTCCCAGACTTTGCGTCATAATACAGGGTCCTCATTAATTTTGCGACTACTTGAGGTTATGATAATATGATATCCGCTTATAGCAACACACTAATACAAAAAAATAAGGAGCTCTGACCTCAAGTAATTTGTATGGGTCGGAACATCCTTAAGAACCGCCCGTAAGCTATGCTCCCCATACAAACGTAGTTTACTAATCATTTGGAAACCGCTATGGAATATTGAATTGATATTTAATATATAATATCAGGTAACAAATATCTGTGTCTGCATGCTTTTGTTTTTTTGAAAAATCCAAACCGAATGAAATGAAAGCAAAAAGAAAATCTTCATACGAATTTTGTTTTCTTTGTGGCTTGACCCAGAATACATTTACCGAAAAAACAAAGGCATGCATACACAGATATTTGTAGCCTAATATTAGATACCAAACATCAAGTATGTTGGAATAGTGGTTTTCAAATTATTAGTAAACTACGTTTGTATGGGAGGCGAAATTTTATGATGCTTACCGACCTTAAGAGACAGCATATGCTTTGTTTAGAATCCTTATGCAGTTGACCAAAGATTAAGCCCCGGTTGCACGAAGAGACGGCCGAGTTATTCAATGTTCAAACACGTCACTTTTAGTGAACTGCATAGAGTTCCTTCCATACTGTCCACACAAAGTGACGCGTTTGATCATACTTTGACGTTGATTTTGATTTTTTGTTCTTTCGTGCAACCGGGGCTAAGAGGTGCCTTGTATTTTAACATCAAAATTTATTTTAGAGGAGAGAACGTAGAGATCGCATTGCAACTTATTGAAGGCTGATCAATGATCACTAAACTATACTGAAGCTACAGGAAATGTCTGTACTGGGTGGGGCAAAAGTCACGACGGTGTTTAAAACATAAAATATAACATTGACACTTACATTTAGTGTCATCGTGTTCCTCATGTTCTGAAAAAAATCGAATGAAATTGCTTTTTGAGGCTGTACATGGCAGTAATTTACGTTACCTAAAATTTAATATTAAAAATCTACATCAAAAATATTCCATTCAGTTTTATTTTATTATCTCGATGCCTTATCTCATGAGATATTTCATTTATCTTAATGCTTGATGGCATTAATTCCGCCTTTTTGTAAACCATATTGGCTTGCAAAGAAAGTTTTTTTTAAAATTTCATTACATATTTAAGATTGACAAAAAGAAAAATCAATAAGAAGTTGTAACCCCTTCGTGACTTATGCCCCACCCTATACAAACGGCATCACCTTACCCACCACATATTGGACTTGAAGCCACATACGCTTTTCTTGCAAAAAGCCTACTATAACGGTGATGCGCTCCGGTTAAATTATTTAAAAAAACCAAAACGTACAGACGTAGCTCTCATTCGATTTATTTAATGTGCATAATTTCAGTATTTTTTTCTTAATTTGACTAGGAAACAGGCACGAGCTATAGTATGCAACTTGATCACCTCATTATAATATTAATCGGTGATTTTTTAACTAGCGGATGTGCAATTTCGCAGTATAGCATATCAAAGTACATTTCTCAAATACGAGATCGTTGATATTTCTTTGTAGTTCGGAGCGATCATAAAACATTTGTGCCTGGAATGTTCTATCCCGTTTAATGTTAAAAACAACATATTAGTCTAAAATGTAAAAAAATTACACTAACTGTCGTATTCAGAGTGGGTGGACTAACTTTAATACGCGGATTATGGCCGGACTAAACCGGTTTTTAGTATGGTTAGTCCGGTGCTAATCCCGTACTAAGTTTTGTCAGGTTCACTCTGAATACGACTGGTACTGTAAATAATAATCGTTCAGCGAATGTTTTGACCACCGCGTTCCTATAGTCGTGACGGTAAGCACCACAGAAATCGGAATTCAGATTTCTGTGGTAAGCACCACAACACCGTTCGCGGAGGCATTACATCAGCACGCGGCGAGGTGCGAGGCCACGACGCGCGGTCCGCACCGCGGAGACGGCGGACCCCTCCCGCGAGCCTCCGCCAACGCGCGTGACGTCACACCGCCCGTCCGGCGCGCGGCGCCGCGGACAGGTGTGACGTCACGCGGGCGGCACGCGCGCGCCGCTCTCCGCCGCCATCGCAAGTAGCAACGCGCCTGATTGACGTATTCCTACTCAAACTTGGAACGCGTCGAATTCGATTGAGAGCATAGTCCGAGTTTTACATCCAGGAAACCCCGTGGTAAATTAACTGGCAAGTCGCTTACGTTGTTTTGAATTTCGCACAAGTGAACTGAAGCTTAGCCGTTCACTCATACCATATTTTAAATAGGCCTGATAATGAGTCCGAGTTTACTTAAAAAAAATCGGGACGGCTGTTAAAATCGTTTTCTATGCTAAAGTAAATTAACAAAAAAAATATCTTCACCGGATCCAAAATGGTGGACAATATTTTAATATACCGATTAAAGAATACGAATCACATAGCTCACATGGCTTGCGGCTTGTGCATATTAAATTCCAACTCATATTCTCAATGGTCAGGGTCAACGAATGCAAATCGGGCCCAGTCGCGCCGAAGCTACCGAAACGCGACGCGTGAGCGGACGGCATTCCCCGCGAATAGGGTTACCAGATGTCGCGATGTTGCGTATTGTTCGTACTTTTAGATAACCAAACTTTCTACCTTAAGGTGGCCCAACCCGCTCATCTCCCCATACAAAAGGGGAAAGAAGATCACGCCTATATTTCTTGTCAGAGATCCAAAATTTTGCTCAATATCGCTTTATTTGATTGAACTAGATGTCTAATGACCATTGGCATTGTAAAATTGTGTTTGGTTTCCAAGTTATAATGTCCGAAAGTTCGGATTTTTCGCGCGTTTTGTACAATTACTTTGGAGGTGAATTGCGCAATGATAAAGTAAGAACATCTTAAAAAGATTAGTCATCAGACATAGCTTATTTAATCAAGATTTATAATCTATTTGGTTTTTGTTAGATTTTTGACTACAGCGGTCGTGGTTTACTTTTAGCTATAAGTCGTTTTAAAATTAAAATTTTCGTAAATCTTACCAAATCATACACTATGCACATTGTCTTTTTTGTGGACAGGTTGCATCTTCCTCATAACGGAGCCTGTCTTATTCTTAGAAACAGAGAAGGTCCCAGAGCGCAACAGCACGGTTTTGTGCCGTGCCCGCAAATGAGTTGAGGCCGCCGGGTTGGGCCACCTTAAACTTGGACTTTCGGACGGCTGACCTATTTTCTTCGTCATGCAGAGACAGTTTTAAATTCGGGCCTTTTAACAGGAATCGGCTAACATTGGGCTACATTCATGGATACAGTTTTATAATATTATACTCATGAACCGTAATAGGTAGGCAGCTGAAATATTCACAGTGTGTATTAATTTTGCCGTTATAACAACAAGTAGGTAAAAACCGGCCAAGTGCGAGTCGGACTCGCACACGAAGGGCTCCGTACAATCGCAAGATCTAACACAAAAAAAAAACGTTTATTGTATGGGACCCCATTTTTATTATTTTTTCATTTTACCTATTTGTTGTTATAGCGGCAAAATAAATACACATTCTGTGAACATTTCAGCTGCCTACCTATTATGGTTCATAAGATACAGCCCTGTGACAGACGGACGGACGGACGGATGGACGGACGGACAGCGGAGGCTTAGTTTTCACCCTTTGGGTACGGAACCCTAAAAAGTAATAAAAATAAAAAATAAAGGGGGGCCTCCATACAAAAATCGTGATTTTTTTGTGTTAAATCTTGTACGATGGTACGGAACCCTTCGTGTGCGAGTCGGACTCACACTTGACCGGATTTTTTAAAAACGCGTGGCGGCGGCACGAGCGTGGCGAGATTGCGTCAAACACCATGCGGCGTTGTCCGGCGTGATAAATGAATTCGGACGCGGCAGATGTCCAACGACCAACGCACGGGCCCACTCGCCCCTGGCATCCCCAGCGACCCCCCACCCCTCCCCCCCGCGGTGGGATTATGCGCACATTAATTGCCGCTGTCCAAAATTTAAACAATAGCGACCTCCAATTCCGAGACATGACACTGAGCGTGATTAACGAGTTCCAAGCGTAAAAGTATTTCGAAAAGCACGACGAT
Source organism: Incurvaria masculella (assembly GCA_946894095.1). Classification (NCBI taxonomy): domain Eukaryota; kingdom Metazoa; phylum Arthropoda; class Insecta; order Lepidoptera; family Incurvariidae; genus Incurvaria; species Incurvaria masculella. The sequence continues at coordinate 14,584,317 of OX335658.1, read as the reverse complement.
GACACGATACCACGTATTGATGCGGGAAACCAAATTACTGGGACGCATATCAGCTCGCACACGCCCGGATTTATTTTCCTTATCAACATTTAACGTATTAGGTCGCACCCACATCAAAACTTCACTCACGACACGGGTTTATAATTGAAATTACGACACCTGCTTGGGACGTAATTTATACCCGCGTCGAGGTCCGTATTGATCGTCGATAACTCGATTGTGTATCAAATGAAAACGGCGTTTGACTTCTAAATCGAATAGGTTCAGTAAATTTTAGAAATTGGACCGTTAAATGATGGACAGCTTTGTGTAGTAAAGGACACTGGACGTGAAACACGAAATAGATTAAGAACTACTTCTTAATAATAATGAACAATATCCTCGACTCCAAAATGTAAAAATACTAAATTAATTAATAGTCCAAGTAAGTCCCGCCGCCCCCCCAGAATTAAAGCTGAAAAAAACATTCGGGGTTTTCTTCGAGTTTTCTAATATCTAAACCTCACTGCTCATCCCTTAGGTACTGTAACGTGATGATCTATAAAATATGGTAATAATAATCAGGCTATATGTTGATATAATAATCATCAAAATTGGGCAATTTGTTATTAAGTTTTTATTTAGGTAATCGATCACAGCAAAAAAATAAGGCAGAAAATAACCTATATTATAATAAATACGTTGGTTGCTAAATTCCATAACTGGCGCCCAACGAGAATTGTTGTTGTTGTTTTTATCGTCGTAAATATTTAACATTATCTAACAAAGAAGCGTATTCTAACGTATTCTGAGCATCTAACAGCGGTGACCGACGCCGTATCGGCTCTGCCGCCCCGTGCCGCCATTACTGGGTTACCGTGTCACTAGCGAAGCGAAGTCACAGAATAGTGAACAAGCAGAACCGATACTAGCTAGCCTTTAATACATAGGCGACCAGAACATTCCGAAATATATCTTCAGTTATTCTAAAAATATTTGTTGTAAGACATTTTGTATTATCACAAGAACCTGCAATAAGTAAATCCATAGAGCGTGAATCGTGCTCGGAAATTTATAACCTGTAAAGTAAATCGGTTACGGGATAACTAATCCGAAAAAATCCCATTGCGGCAGTGTTTATTCGTTATGACTAATTGCCAAACTTTCTTGATCAAATTATAGATCCATCCATAAACCCCTACATTCGCCAGAACACGAAGAATACACGCCCGAGAAGCGGTCCGCGCAAGAAGCAACACAAGCGAGCGCGCAGTTCGCCCCGGGCCTAGCCTAGATAGCACACAGCGGCGTGCAACAGGCCCGTCGCACTGCAGAGCCCGGGCTGGCGCCGCGATGACGAGCGACGACGGTGAAAGTGCACGGACGGTTGGCGTACTGCGGCACTCTGACGCTGCGCCGCTTTATTCGGTCCGAGGTCACGGTGTACACTTTCATTCGGTATGACTAATTGCCAAACTTTCTTGATCAAACTATAGATACGTCCATAAAACCCTAGATTAGCCAGAACACGAAGAATGGACGCCCGAGAAGCGGCCCGTGCAAGAACCAACACAAGCGAGCGCGCAGTTCGCCCCGGGCCTAACCTAGATAGCACACGGCGGCGTGCAACCGGCCCGTCGCACTGCAGAGCCCGGGCTGGTGCCGCTATGACGAGCGACGACGGTGAAAGTGCACGGCCGGTTGGCGTACTGCGGCACTCTAGACGCTGCGCCGCTTTATTCGGTCCCAGGTCACGATGCACACTTTTATTCGGTATGACTAATTGCCAAACTTTCTTGGTCAAACTATAGATACGTCCATAAAACCCTAGATTAGCCAGAACACGAAGAATGGACGCCCGAGAAGCGGCCCGCGCAAAAACCAACACAAGCGAGCGCGCAGTTCGCCCCGGGCCTAACCTAGATAGCACACGGCGGCGTGCAACCGGCCCGTCGCACTGCAGAGCCCGGGCTGGTGCCGCTATGACGAGCGACGACGGTGAAAGTGCACGGCCGGTTGGCGTACTGCGGCACTCTAGACGCTGCGCCGCTTTATTCGGTCCCAGGTCACGATGCACACTTTTATTCGGTATGACTAATTGCCAAACTTTCTTGGTCAAACTATAGATACGTCCATAAAACCCTAGATTAGCCAGAACACGAAGAATGGACGCCCGAGAAGCGGCCCGCGCAAAAACCAACACAAGCGAGCGCGCAGTTCGCCCCGGGCCTAACCTAGATAGCACACGGCGGCGTGCAACCGGCCCGTCGCACTGCAGAGCCCGGGCTGGTGCCGCTATGACGAGCGACGACGGTGAAAGTGCACGGCCGGTTGGCGTACTGCGGCACTCTGTCGCTGCGCCGCTTTATTCGGTCCGAGGTCACGATGCACACTTTCAACTTCTGCCGGCGTGAGCGCCGGAAGGACGGTTCTATTGGTAATACTAGTTCACTTTCTCCGCGCGGGGGGCCTACCCTTGTTAGGTACGCCGTTTGTGTTGGCGACAATAAGAGCCGAACGAAAGTAAGCGCGACTGGAACACGACCCAGAACTAGACTTACTCTTTCCTACACGATATGCAATATTTATATTTATTTGAATCAAATTTGAAGCTGGTAAAAACTAATTAATAAAATAAAAGGACAGATCATCGCCTCTTTTGATGCTCAGCGAACAATCAGCGAGTTGTTTATAATATTCATATTATTTATAACAGAATTCGGTTGCATTTCTTCAAAGAGCCAATCAAAACTTCCCTTTGATCTCGTTTCATTCATTAATTAAATATTGCTTTCGCTCAAGTCGCATTAATTTCAGCTGAATGAACCGAACACAATCGAATCATTTAATTTTTGCCGAAATTTATATCACTTCTCAATAGCTCCGCCCTCTTTAATTGCGCAAGCCACACAATCGTTATCCCATCATGTTTAGACACCTCGTCAAAATGTAACTTTCCAACAAATATCCTTCTCAGAAACTAAACTTTGAATATAAAACAATATATTCAAACGCTACGAGCCTTTTAATCATTCTGCGGATTAATTTCAGGTCTTATAATTTTGAATAGAAGACATAATACACACATTTTAGATCATAGATTTGAGCGAAGATTTGAGTAGTACCAAGAGTAGCCGGGCATACTAAAATATTACTTATTCTGTGCTATAAGCCGGTTGTGAAGTTGGCAAGATGGCAAGCTAGCAGTAGAAATTTAGGGTTCAAGACAGCGACATAAAAATGTTTACAAAAAAAATAACCGCCTTAAAAGAAAAAGCACTAAAAAGTAAAAAATAATTTCCATTTTTGTAGTTACGATTTCTGTTATTTTTTGAGTCGGCGTCAGCCGGGCACGCGCTGCGCCAATCAAGAGAACCTAACCTAACCTAACCTAATCTAACCTTGGCTGACACCGACTCAAAAAATAACAGAAATCGTAACTACAAAAATGGAAATAATTTTTTACTTTTTAGTGTTTTTTCTTTGAAGTCGGTTTTTTTTTGTTATTTTTTTTTATTTGTTTATTTTTAGTGATTCTGAAGTACACTTACTAATTTGTACACGTCCTTTACAATAAAAAAAGAATCACCGAAATCGGTTGGCGTTATATTGAGTTATTCGTCCATTTGTCGCGCACATCTTAATACAAATTTAAGACTTTTATGATTTGTCATGGATATCATTGTCAGAACTTAACCAAATTAAAATGGGACCACTTGGGAAGCACTAGCTATCATTTAAAAAAATAATCATCAAAATCGGTTCACCCAGGCAAAAGTTATGAGGTAACAAACAAAAAAAAAAACAAAAAAAAAAAAACATACAGACGAATTGATAACCTCCTTCTTTTTTGAAGTCGGTTAAAAATGGGAAGATTTGGCATTGTCAAATATTGGTTCAAATTGTGTTGCTGCTAAGATGAACGCGTGCGGGCCATTGGCGATAGATGGCCTTGGAGTGACAAAGGCAGATACAATGCTATTCACCGCGAGAGTGAAAAAGCTAACACTATTTTACCTTGTTGGCAATTCGGTGACACGTTCTAAGGTGCTTTAGCCAATCTTCCCATTTACATCGCTGATTCAAGACATTTATATTTATAATCCCCCCTCAGTCATAATCTGTTACTCCATGGCATCATATATATGGTATCACATTGTTTATTCATCATCCATAGGCACTCGGATCTGTCATATTGTATCATTCATTAGCTATTATTTCAACAATCACTATGTCAATATTTATAACGTATATAAACTGAACAACCAATTTTCGCAATACAGGTATAAATATATTATACGAATTTATACATCTAGACGAAGCAATAATCTACGGCTGGAGAAAATTTATAACATAAAAAATTTAACAAAAAAAATAACCGACTTCTAACCTAACCTAACCTAACCTAACCTTGGCTGACACCGACTCAAAAAATAACAGAAATCGTAACTATAAAAATGAAAATTATTTTTTACTTTTTAGTGCTTTTTCCTTGAAGTCGGTTATTTTTTTTGTTAAATTTTTTTTTATTTGTTTATTTTTAGTGAATCTGAAGTACACTTACTAATTTGTACACGTCCTTTCCAATAAAAAAAGAATCATCGAAATCGGTTGGCGTTATATTGAGTTATTCGTCCATTTGTCGCGCAATCTTAATACAAATTTAAGACTTTTATGATTTTCTCATGGATATCATTGTCAGAACTTAACCAAATTAAAATGGGACCACTTGGGAAGCACTAGCTATCATTTAAAAAAATAATTATCAAAATCGGTTCACCCAGGCAAAAGTTATGAGGTAACAAACAAAAAAAAAAAAAAAAAACATACAGACGAATTGATAACCTCCTCCTTTTTTTGAAGTCGGTTAAAAAAGAACGACACAGAATACTGAAATTATTGGTATTGCTTAAAAAACCGGACAAGTGCGAGTCGGACTCGCACACGAAGTGTTCCGTACCATCGTAAATTATTTAACACCAAAAAATATTGTTTTTGTATGTGGGCCCCTTTTAATATTTAAATTTTACTTATTTGTTGTCATAGCGGCAAAATAAATACACACTTTGTAAAAATTTCCACTGCCTACCTATTACCTACTACTATTACGGATGAACGGACGGACGGACGGACGGACAGTGGAGGCTTAGTAATAGGGTTCCTTTTCACCCTTTGGGTACGGAACCCTAAAAACCGGCCAAGTGCGAGTCGGACTCGAACACGAAGGGTTCCGTACCATCGAACAAAAAAATCACGTTTTTTGTATGGGGGCCCCCTTTAATTTAAATTACTTTATAATCTTACCTATTTGTTGTTATAGCGGCAAAATAAATACACAACCTGTGAAAATTTCAGCTTTCTATCTGTTACGGTTACTGAGATACAGCCCTGTGACAGACGGACAGACGGACGGACGGACGGACGGACGGACGGACAGCGGAGGCTTAGTAATAGGGTTCCGTATTCACCCTTTGGATACGGAACCCTAAAAACGGAGCTACGGCGGAGTCTTTATGCGAGTGCGAATACGTAGGTTTCATATTTGATTAAATGCGATGATATCAAAACACATTTCTATCAATTCACCGTTCCGTGTTTCACTTCCACACGCTTTAGCCGTACCTCGAGAAAGTATGGTCTTCGTTCGGCACCTGCCTCCAGCCTGTACAACTTCGGTAATATTATATTATCACGAACCCTTCTAAGTGACAAATAATTGAGGCTTGGAGTATTAAAGTCTCGTTGGCGACGACACAATACACTTTGCCGAACTCTCAGCTCCGCGGTCCAAACTTCTGGGCACGCTTTTGATACGCCTTAAAAATGGTCTATTCAGTGAATACGTTGAGAGAAGTTAAGCAAAGTTCGATGTTTCGAACGATAGCGGTCGATGCCAAATTATGTTTTTGTTTTTTAAAATGTCCATGCCCATTCAAAACATTGACACGTTATTTACAGTCTCTAAGTTTCATACTTTAATTAAGGGTCTCTTCCACGAAGTACTGATTTGCTTAATCCTCACATTAAAGGACCTTTCTTAGCAGCTTGCAATCAATACCAGTGCAAGATAATCAGCACTAAAGTAATAAAAGCCCTTTAAGTGTTGATTAAAATAAATTAGTACTTGGTGAAAACCAGGCTGAGAGACTTTAAGTTTAATATACTTTTTCGAATCTTTTTCGATTTTTTTCTCTTTTCGGAGCTTTTCAATATTATGAATATGACTGATCAAAAAAGATTTCACTTTTAAAAATTCGGAATATGCATTCTGACTCCGCAAGGACGCACTGCTTGCCGGTTCCTTATTTCACCGTAGATTCTACTTTATCATGCATTATCGTATAGGTACTGCATTCTTGTTGCGTAATATCGGTTTCATTGGTTACATTCAAAATGTTATGGGTGGTTAAATGAAAAACAAACGATGAAGTTGAAATACACGTGTCGTTTTCGTATTGTCGAAACTGTTCTGAGTCTTTTTCACACGATTCCTGCATCTATTCCAAAATTCTGTCCAAATCAAAATGTTTTGTTTTTATGATCGCTTTTATATTATCTTAGTTCTATTTGCGTCCAGATTCGTCAATTCATTCACATTTAAAGATATCCGTATCAATTTTAAGGACAGTGTAATCATTCAACAACAGTGTGTGAATGTAAACATATGTTTTTCATAATCAGCGACCCATTGTTTTCGACGCACAAAACATGTTCCCAGGCCTGACACTTATTACTCAAATTACTACATCACCTGTCATCATTAGTTGCCGGAGAATAACATTTTGGATAACTTCCTTATTTTTTTCATGTAAAATCTGAATAGTGTTATTTACAAAGTAATTTCGGTACAGATTGTATACTTTTGTTGTATTGTATTGTTTATTCATCATCCATAGACAGTACACTGCACTCGGATTTGTCATATTTTAGCATTGGCCAGTTCAGCAAAACAAAACACAGCGAAGAAGAACTGGAAAGAAACTCCGCTGTTTTTTTTTTCAACATTCACTTAGTCTAAGTTTACAACATAAGAGTACACCTTTTAAATTTCGAGACATATTGTATTCACCAGTACACCATTTCTTTCAATCATTGTAATTGTTTCATCATTGTTTTAATTGTATCCATTCCAAAGTTTTGGGGTTCTTGTTTAAGGTTAGTTGCCCATTGTGTCTGTAAGCCTACCCAATGTTTACAGGCACAGTGGGAAACTAAATCCTTAGTGCTGGAAGGAACTTTTAACCAGGACAATAACGAATTGAAGAAGACGATAGATGCAACAAAACATTAGAATGTTATAATAAATGTTTCAGGTTATTCTTTTCATGCTGTAAATTTGCGCCTGTATTCATCCACTAAATATGTCGGAATCTAACTTAATCTAACCTTAACTACTCTATCGACGTAAAAATAAAACTTCGAATCAAGCCATCGAAATCCCATAAAAACGAACGAAGAATAAAACGTCTCACAATTCCTTCCTTCACTGTATCTATATGCGTGACCTCACCTCTAGGCTCGTGTTCCACCGCTCGCTGCAAACAATCGGCCTCCACTGCAAGCGGCCCAGCTGTTGCTATCTCCTATCGATCCGCACCACTGCGCGATAACAGATCCACTCCCTGGACACCACACACTATCGCAACAACCGTGTCACGCACATCACATCGCACCGGTATTAAGTAACGCTGTCACTGCCCATTCATCCGACGCTATTTCCACCTGTTCGCTGGCTGCCAATAAGTCGGCTCTTCTATTTTCACTTCGCGAATTCGTGGCCTTGAGGATCACTCGGGTCACTAGCGCGATCGCCCCACGCGGTGCTGGCGATTGTGGGTCACAATATTCTGGCGCGCAAACTGACAGGTGAGCGACGAACGGGCCGACCTACGGCGGGACCACTCTCGACGGCGGCCGGCGCTAGACTGGCGGTGTTGTGCTGTACGTCAGCGACGGCCGGGCCGGAGGGGCCGAGGGGGCGAGGAGCACCCGACTCCCCCCCCCCCGCACCAGTACGTGCGGATGAGCAAGCTCCGCGGACTTTTCATTACGGGTAGACGTTGTTTGTTGTGGAAAACTCTGCTGGTTTCATAGCTGACAGAGTGCCCCCCATCTGTTCATTGTTTCAGCCTATAAAACACTGTAGCTACGAGGATAAGCTACATACGAGGGCTGCTATTTATTTATTCGGAATAGCAAAACAACAACATTTTTCTATGAAATTGCATTTAAAAATATTTTCCGTGCTGATCGATGCATACACTATTTTTCCATTCCGGCTGAAATACCACGATAACGTGAAACTTTTCACGCACGGAAACCAAAATAAATCATTGGGTACCAAATTAGGGCTGAACAGCAGATGACACGTCAATTTGATATTGGGGTAATTGTGTTGTTTCGGCCAACGTGCGACAGCTGACAATTAATGACACGATGAAGAATGATTCTGCGTTGGTGTTTTTATTGCTGCAAATATTTCTGGCAAACTAACGGCTGGATACCATTTAGAATCAAATGTTTCAAGATTCTAGTGCACTATAGTCACATGTCTTCCAGCACCTTTTGTGGGGTATTGCTCATCTTAGAACATCCCACCATTGCCTACTGTTTGGTTTGGGAGACATAGGTATAGTTCCAAGACATGTTACCATTGTAGATGCTACACTGTTTTTGATGCACAATTATTATAGTATTTTTATAGGATTATTCGAACATTAAAGTAAATATTTAATCAATAGTTCTAAGATTTTTGTTAAAAAAAAATTTTCGGAAAGTTTTCACTCCCTCACTGTCATTCTAACCTAATTTTGATGCTTAAAAAAGTGTTCAAATGTATCTAAAAATTAAAGTGGTAAGGTGGTAAATAGTGATAGGTTTATGTTTTTTTTTAGTTAGACATTCAAGTAATGAATGGTATATTTACTTATTTTAATAATTAAATAAATTGTAAATTTCATCTTATAATGTTTTCATTTCAAATTTTATATTTTTTAGGATGAATCAATTATTTCAAAAAACGGTATTCTAAGAAATAAAACATAACATAATAAATTGAGCTTTTCGTTAATGATTGAAGCTATCGATTTAGATTCCTGCTTGCAATGATTAAAAACAGACAGAGTAGTCACAACAAAAATACTAAACTCAAATCTTTTCATTAAATTAGTTTAAAAATTTAAAAGAATAGTACATATTCTGGCAGAAATTAGTAAGGTCTCATGCATACATATAATAGGTCGGGGAAAAAGTCTTTTCGCATTATAGTATGTATGAACTTGTAATAAAATCTCTTTGGCTATACTATTTGTATCTGGCTGATTTTGGTATCATTGAAAGTTTAAATTTTAAAGAACATAATTCCAAATTCAAATTAGGAAAATGTGTGATTCTCATTTGTTTTTCGTACTGTCAAAATGAGTGAATCTAATGAAGAAATTCGATACATTTTAAAATTTTACTACAAAAAAGGTAAAAATGCAACGCAAGCCGCGAAAAAAAATTGCGATGTTTATGGACCTAGTGCAGTGTCTGTGAGAGTAGCACAAATTTGGTTTAAGCGTTTTCAATCCGGAAATTTTTATGTCAAAGATGCACGTCGCTCTGGTCGCCCTATTACGGATAAAATGGATGCCATTTTTGAAAAAGTGGAGCAAGATCGGCATATCAGTAGTTACGACGTAGCTGAAGAACTAGGAATTGACCACAAAACAGTTTTGGCGCATTTGAAAAGAACTGGGTACACAAAAAAGCTCGATATTTAGGTACCTCACGAGCTCACTGAAAGAAACCTAATGAACCGGCTAGACCTCACACATCTTTAGCCACTCAGCAAAAACTAAGAGAGTTTGGCTGGGAGGTGTTAATGCATCCGCCGTATAGTCCTGACCTTGCACCATCAGATTTCCACCTGTTTAGGTCTCTTCAGAATTCTTTAGGCAGTGTCAGGTTAACATCACGAGAGGACTGCCAAAACCACTTGTCGCGGTATATTGATCAGAAGTCCCAATATTTCTATAGCAATGGGATCATGTCCCTACCTACAAGATGGCAAAAAGTTATCGAACAAAATGGTACCTACATACTTTAGTTAAATGTAAATAAACCATATTAAAAAATGTTTTGAATTTTCTTAAAAAATGCGAAGAAACTTTTTCCCCAACCTATTATGATTGCTTCAATGAAACCTAATTTAGGTTATGATTATTTATTACAGCATGGGTTCTTCAAGATAAAAAAAACATTAACAATTAACATTTGTGTGTGAATGTATGAACTAAATTGTATGGGGAGGAAATTTTTTCGTCTTTAAAACCAAAGTCTTAGAACAAAATATGTCCAGTTTCATGCACAGAATCACTCTTTTTTTGCTCGTCCTACTGATAGTTGTGCATAGGTATTATTTTTAAACAGCATTATTTAGCAGCAGATTAAATATTACGTTTTTTAATAACATCAACGTTGCAGAATGTGATACGATAAGAAAATAATTGAAATGTGCGAATCCTCATTTTATCCCCACATTAAGCATTGTCAAAATGATATTTTCGATAAATATTGTTGATAACGTTAAACTCGGCCTTAACCCGCAGTCTGTTATGGCGAATAAGTTACTAATACACGGTACTGTGCGTCGCAAAAAGCCTATTACTGTATAATAGACAAGGAGGTCGCGACAAAAATGGTAACGATAACGTAAATGGCTGAAACTGGGTTCACGGGACAAAGATCGACCCTCTGAAGCTAAATGTGTCCAATCTGCCTTTTCCAAATGGTTGCGTTACGTAGATAAGGCGCCTGAAAAAGTAGTTATGGTGACAAAAAAAATGCAGATGACGAAGCATGAAAGTATCAGTACATACTTGCTTAGCAATACAAAAACTGAACAAATCTTTGGTTGCATTTCGTAGTTATAGGCGATTTAGGTTACAGATATAACTTTAGGAATATTTAAGTATTTAATTAAAAAACCGACTAGTTATTGTTGTATAATTAATAGGTATCCATGTTTCCAGACAATCAGTTTATTCATCAGCAGGTACATACCAGCATCTATTTTATATAGCCAATCTAGATAACGCAACCACTTGGCATGGGCAGACCGACATATTTAGCATCAGAGGGTTGGTCTCTAACATGTGAACCCAGATTCAGCCATTTACCTTATTGTGACCAAAAATGTCGTTACCTCCCGGAATATAATGTAATGTAACTGGTTTTTTTTTGTCAAAATACTTTATGTATGAATGCACTGTTATTTCTTCGAATAAAAAAAATGAAATAAAATAATATTATATTTTTTTTTTAGTTAATAGAACTCAAGAAATTATAGAATTATTTTTTAAGCGACAATCACGCAGGTAACCCAGATCTGTAAAACATATACACGTTGCGAGCAAACATACTCTGTCATGAAAAGGAAACCGAACGAACTGTAAGCGAAACAAGAAATATTTTTTTATTCATCTTCAAGAGGCGTAAGTTTCCTCTTCACAAGAAAACGACTTTCCCGCATTTTCTCGGAAACGCCGCGCGGGGAAGTCTGCGAACACTTATCCCAATCTGTGTCCCTTAAAACTGTATTAAAATGAAACGGAAGCTCTAATTAAATATTGATTACATTTTGTATTATTGTGGAAAGTTGTGATATAAAAAAACCGGTCAAGCGTGAACACGTTTACGTGCAGAGGGTCTTGTCACTGCTGGTATTTTGCAATTTCATACAAAATCAGCACTTCTGAAATTTTACTCTTATTAAAAAAGTATGACGTTTTGAGCAAAAGTAATTAGTTGGAGCATAAATAAATATTTTTACATAAGACTATATTGGTATTTCTTTTCGGAATTTTCAAACAACTGTTAATAAGAGAAAAAATCGGGACTAAATGCGTGTGACCGACAGATACCAGAGCCAATCTATAAGGTTTACGGCAAACCGATCGACTGGCGTTTTCAAATGTATGGAGAAATTGAAGAGCGCGCGCAGTGGGCGATAAGCGAACTAACATTTGCGAGTCCGAGTTGGATTTGACAGCTTACTCAACGCTGCCGTAAATACGACGACTTTGCCGTTTACGCCAACATCGCGTTTTCATACAAATCGGAAGTTCGAAAACCACAGAATAAGTAGTAAACATTTGTATGGGATTTGACGTTTTTACGTAACTTTAAAGTTCCGTTACGCCAATTTAGGTGAGAACTCAGACTGACCACTCTGATCACGAAAAAGGGTGATTGATTTTATTTATTCAACATTTTCTAACTTATGTTACGCATGTATTAAATGGCTTAAAATTCTACAAAAGCTATCCTGTTTCAAAACTGAGAAAAACCTGACTGTACGAAATTGTGTATATTATTTATTAACGTCTTGCACAATTAAAAAATGCATTATTGTAGGTTGTTGTTAAACAGCACCAAGCTCACTTAAATTTTGTTCCTGTTCTTTGTAATTTGTTATTTTTTTTATTTTCTTAGAACTTTCAGTGTCGCCCTCGTAGTAATCTTCTGATTGATGTCCATGTAAATACTTAGCAAAATGTAAACATAACAATTATTTTTGCTGTCTTTAAAGTCAATATCTTGAGTGTATCCCCAGTGAAGACCGAGTGTCAGGCGGACCATATTATTTCTCAGTGATGGCGTTTTCATTCAGCCATCCATTCCTGGGTGCGAATACAAGAATAAACAGAGGCCTAAAAAAGTAAATCGATTAGACCCGGCCTACTACCGACCCACCGACCAATGGGACCAACAGTTTTACATGGATTCCGAACCAAGGAACAGCATTTGTAACGAAATGTATTTATCCAACGCAGCAAGAGAAAGAAAGTGGTGCATGAACGGGGCGGGGATTTGAACCCAGACCTCTGGGATGCAAGGCAAGTCCACCCGACAGCGGCTCCTGAGCCAGGAGCCGCTTAATCATTGTTTGGCGTTTGCATCTCTAGGCAAAAACTTGGCGACGCGTTTGCTGGGCGTGTCTCTTAACCATTCCTTTCTAACGTCTTGACCACACCCACTTTCATGACATTCCAAGATACCAAATGGGATCTAGGTGCAGTGCCAGGACCCTCCTTACATTATTGCACGGGAACATTCGAGCGGCTCGTAGCCTAGTGGTTCGGGGACATGCCTAGCATACCAGTGGTCTGGGTTCAAATCCTCATTCTCCTCACAGTTCGAAGAGGACTCAAGCTGGGAGTCCTTAACAGGGTGCGTCAGTATTTTACGCCGGACTAAAAGCTGCTCCTCTACAAGGCACAGATAAGGTCTTGCGTGAAGTATTGTTTGCATTTATGGGACGGCTCAGCTAATTACCTCCCCCTCCCTGGACTAGATACATCGTCGTGCCGAGCTTTTGTCAACGACCCCGACGTATACCTAAATGTGAATGTAGAATCGTGCTCTTTGTTTTATAGTCTCTACCATGGAGAATGCTCGTCGGAACTGGATACTGCTGGCCCTCCATCCCCTTTCTATCTTTGCTAATTGCGGAACAAGCAGAGAATGCAGACATTCACCGTTTTCATTCCAAAATAAGAACCAACCGATCCTCTAGATCCTTAACCCATAGGCTAGGTAAACTATGGAATCGACTCCCTGCGAAGGTACATATTTCCCACAAACTACAAACTGGGGTCCTTTAAACCTGGCCGGCCGACATGGTTTTCGCAGCCGCCGCGAAAGTTCGAAAGCTCATGGGCATCGCCAGGCACCTCTTGTGTGAGGTGCTGGCGTACGCCGCGTCATTTGTGCCGCGCATTAAAACAATCACTTCCAATCGACAGTTACACGCTTGAATACCGGCTGAGGCTCTGACCACTAGGCTATTCAGGCGTTCAAAGTTATGTGATCTGTTTAAAATAATCCGGATAGATGTTAAAATTTTATATTTTTATTAATTTATTAGTCTTTAAGAACTTAACCAAAACTATGTAAGAAAACTTACAAAGGTACAGAGGATTCGCACCTAGGAATAAATGGGTGAATAAAAAAGGCCATCACTGAGAAAAAAAAATGGCCCTCCTGACACTCAGTCTTCACTATCATACTGCACTACAGATACACTTAAGATATTGACTTTATGGACAGCAAAAATAATTGGTACGTTTACATTTTGCTAAGTATTTACATTCTTGCTGTAATCAGAAGATTACTACGAGGGCGACACTGAAAGTTCTTAGAAAATAAAAAATTGAACAAATTAGGATATTATTAGTTTTATTATATTTTTTCAAAATAGCGTCAAATCACATCAATACATCGCTGCATCCGATGAAACCACTGAGCAAAAGGACTTTGCCCACTCGTCCTTAGAGGTCTCTTTAACGGCCTTTTGAAACGCAGCCACCGCTTCCTCGGTGTCCATTTATTTGAAGTTTTTCTTTTCATTTTGGGAATAAATAAAAATCACAAGGTATCACGGCGGGTGACCCAGGAATACCACGTCTGACGTCGCCAAATAGTTGATCGTTTGCTTGGCGGTGTGCGACGAAGTGTTGTCGTCGTGCAGTAGGAACATACTGCGAGGTCGTTTCTTCTGAACTTTTTCGAAGTCAAGTGGGATTTATCAGTGTACCACTCTGCATTAACTGTTTTTCGATCTTCTAAAACAATTGTTGCGTAATGACCTGTTCTTCCGAAGAACGAGGCCACCATCTTTTTTCCCACGCTTCGACCACTCTTCACTTTTGTTGGCAACTCCTATGAAGAAAACACCCACTCAGCAGACTTTCTTTTAGTTTCAGGATCATAACAGTAAATCCAGTTTTCGTCTCCCGTTAGTATGTCGAACACAGCTTTTGAGTCACCTCCGTTTAATCATTGAATAATTGCACAGCAACAATCGACACGACGGAGTTTTTTGCCTCTGTCAAATTATGAGGTATCCACCGGGCACAAAGCTTCCTGACCGCTAAATTTTTTGTGGAGGATTTTGTGCACTTGACTCATACCGATGACCTAAGCTTGTCCCAATCTGCTGATAGGTTACTCTTTGACAGATTTACAGAGACTGACACTCTATAATACGCCGCACGACCTGATGTTATCTTCAGTCGTCGCCGTAGAAAGCCGTCCCTCACGCAGTCATCGGTGAGATTAGTGAGAACACGTTTAAACTCATTAAACCAGTTGTAAACAGTGGCACGAGATGGGGCTTCATCGTGAAAAACCAGTCGAAGTCTATGATAACATTCTTGTCGACTTAAATGACATCGAAAGTCATAAAAAAGCATTGCATGAACATTTTTTCGCGTCAAATTCATGCTGATGCGACAGAGACAATTTTCAATTTGCCGCCAAATCGTAAAACAAATGACAAATAAATGAAATATATACACAATAATATTTTCACAATAATAGTTCTATTTTCAAAACTTAAACTTATTTTTTAAGTTTACAATTAGCTAGTTCTGAGAATTTTAAGTGTCGCCCTCTTATCACTATAAATAAAATGCATGCATGCAGGCGGCAGTTCCTCACCAAAAAGCCCACGAGAAAGTCGGCCTACTCTCTGGCGCAAAACCAAGGACACTGTCAGGCTAATTCAATTATTCAAATCCTCCTTATTAAAAATTACCTTGTAAACAAGCTATTTACACCTTCTTGTTAGACCTTCCAATAACTTCGTTACCCCGAAAAAATATTATCTGCGTTAAAAGAGACCCTTACCTTCAAAAGTGCGAGTATTTTCTGCGACAGCTCATAGTCGAAGTTGGTGTACTTGGAGTCGGTCATGTCGTATATGAAGACGAGCCCGGCGCGCTGCGTCTCCAGCGACTGCAGCGCTGCATCCAGCTGGTACACCACACCCTGCGGCAATCACGAGAACATTCATTAGTTGGGCATTGGTTGTCTGCACTTTTCCTATGTGATATAACTATATATTAACGATTTTCCATTTTTTTTTTATTTTTACTAAGGATTAACAAAATATTTTAGGTTAATTTACAACATGCAGATTAAAAAAAGATAGCATTAGTGTAATTCTAATTATATAATTTCGACTTAAAAATTACAATTTGCAACTTGTGCTGTGAGACCTTGCTTCTTGCCAAAGTTCATGATTCTAAGTCAATGAGAAGTACCCTAATTTTTGCATTCATTTGCGAGTGTCAAAATATGGGGGGTATACATTTTTTTATAGCTCCAAGGGACCATCGATCTAAGAATTTCATAATAACTTCAATTTAATAATTCCGAAGAAAAAGAGTCTTGACGGACAGACGGATGGACCACGAAGTGATCCTATAAGGGTTCCTTTTATCGTATTGTGGAACGGAACCCTAAAATCTTAAGATAATTACTGTGCGAGCCAGCCCCACAGACCTATTGCAAATTGACAAGGTATGTGTCAACTTTTTGATTTTTACAAATTCAGGGAGGCATTAATTTCATGAGTGGGTAGTAGTTTCTTTTTAGTTCTTGGTTCTTTGCCCCCGTTCTACCAAAAATGTAAGTTTGGCAGCAGCATTAAGGTATTAATTCATCAGTGCATAATAGCAAAATATGGAAAATCATAACCTACAGACCAGTAAAGTTTCTTTGCGGGTTCTTCTTCACTGAGTTTATCTAATCTGCGGATCAATCAGATTGTGACATGATTTACGAAGACAGAGACAACAAAGAAAAACATTTGGTCATTTGAGATGAAAATTTACACCTATCAATAATGTTTCGGCCCAATATTTTACTTATGGTGATAGGTGCGAGTTAAAGCAGGTGTAAGGAGCTTACCTGCAGTGTTATCTGGTGTGTAGTCTGCGTAGGATAGTGCTTGTTGGCCGTGAACACAGCAATGGCGGCGCCGGTATCATCACGACCGGACTGGAATAGATACAAAAGATCTCCGTTACAACAAAGTTAATGGACAGTATGTAATAGAAACTTTCTGTAGGTGGAAGCGTTAAGCGTTGGTACCATCGGATCGGATGGAAGATGCTCAAAACGCCAATAACAAATTGTCCGTGTTATCCATCCAGTTCATCGTAGCCGTGCTTATAAGGGGGAGGGGTCCAAGCGTGACAAATTTGTTCGGGAATGATAGTAGGTGTGGTATAAGCCATACATGTCTAGTTCCATAACGCAACTATAAATCGAAACAGATAAAATGCAACCACAATGCATTAATTAGGAAAAAGCATAAAACGGTTTTTCTTCAATTGAGATTGTTGCAAGAGCTTTTTTATCATTTCATATATTCGAAGAAAAAAACGTCAGTCATGTATAAAATGAAAGGTGATGGGAAAAAGTTTATCGAACGTTTGACAAAATGCTGAGATAACAGAGTGGTCAATATGGAGAAACATGGAAAAAGAGCTAAGGTAAACGGTTAAAAAAAGAAAAGTAGAGAAAGGAAAAATAAAGATAAATATATAAACGGTAAGGAATAAAAAGACAGGGAAAGACGCAACATAAGATCTGGAAAAAGGAATTACTCAGAAGAGAGAAAACAGATAAAGTTAAAAAGAGCTCTGGATGGAGAGAAAAGAAAGGAAAAACGAACTGGTAAAGTGAAATTTCAATTGGCCAGTTGTTGGACGTGGACAAATAAAAGGAAATCTTATTATGGAGTGATCAGACACCCACCAGGACAGTTCGCTTTCCGGTGACGAGACATAGTAGTGACTAGGCAGAGACAGAAAAAAAGAGAGCTTTAAATGGAAATAGAGCAGATAAATAAAAAGAGGGAATAAAAGGGCTCTTGGCTGGAGAGAGGCCGGCAACCACGTATGTAGTGATTTTGTTGGTGGCGAGACATAAAAGTTATAAGGTAGAGAAAGAGACGAAAAGAGTTGTGGGTAGCGAGAGAGCAGAAACTCAATAGTATAATAGTTGCAAGGTAGAGTCAGATGAGGAGTTGTGGATAGTGAGTAAGCAGATATCCACCACTTCCCGGTAACGAGCTATAGGATATATAAGAGAGAAAGATGGAAAAAGAGTTGTGGATAGCGAGAGCGCAGAAACCCACCGGTAAATTAAACTTGCCAGTAGCAAACCACAAGAGATATAAGATGGGAAAAGTGTTGAGGATAGCGAGAGAGCCGAAACCCACCTGTATAACGATATTGCCAGTGACGAGCCATAAACGTTATAAGGAAGAGTAAGATGAGAAAAGAGTTCTGGATAGCGAGAGCGAAGAAACCCACCAGTATAGTAAACTTGCCGGTAGCGACCCATAGGATACATAAGGTAGAGTAAGATGAGAAAAGAGTTGTGTACAGCGAGAGCGAAGACACCCACCAGTATAGTGAACTTGCCGGTGGCCAGCTCCGACTTGAGCGGCTCGCGGAAGGGGTCGAAGCGGCTGAGCCCCTCGCGGCGGCGCGTCGCCTCGTGCTGCCGCCACAGCGCGTGCGCGCGCGCCACGTCGAACTTGCGCGCCGCCAGGAACTTGACGGCGGTGGCGCGCGTCACCGCCGCCGCCGCGGCCCCGCCGCCCTCGCCCACCGCGCTCAGGAACGCCTTCGTCGCCTGCAACAAGCGACGCGCAAACTTCATGACGAGGCAGAACGGGTGCAACCTCCAACCGGCGTTCGAAGAGATGGGACACATCTTGCCGATATACTGCCTGGGATGGATCGAGTCCTACCCGTACCCTTTGCTGGCGCTTGGAGGGAGTAGGACTCTATCTATTCCACCCAGCGATATAAAGGAAAAGATATGACATTGTCAACTACTGGTTCCGTCAAATCGTGTTGGTACTAAGATGCACTGGTGTCGGGTGGCCTCGGAGTGACAATGGTAGATACAATGATATTTACAGCGAGAGTGAAAGATCGAACACCATTTTTGACACGTACTAAGATGCTTTACCCTATCTTTCCCATTCATATCGCTGATTCCACCAAATACATTTGGAATGTTGATCTCCGAATGTGGAGTGTTTGTGTATATTGATGTAAAGGCATTTTTTTAGTTTTTACTTTCGGATTGAATCTGATACACAAATTATGAAGTTCGTAATACCATACTAGATACATTCAGGGGCAAATTCGAGCTTATCTTCCTCCATGATATTACATTTCAAGATCTGTCAAGATTATTGTTAATTTATTGATATTATTTCTTCTTCATAATGGAGTTTTTAGATACTCGAATCTGACTATTTTGCATGAGGTTATGTTTATCTTCGTTATCCTCTGAACTTAACTAGTCTCGATTTATGTAGACCTCTAGGAAACATCGTTCTTGCTCTCCCTTACATAATTTACAAAGGATTCGCTCTTATTACAAATGTCTCTTCAGGTTCCTCATTAAAAACACTTCCATCTTTATATATTGATGGTGTTTCATGATACCATAAAATGCTGCTTTGCTCTATCTTCGTGTCTGGTAGATAATAATTACAAATAGCAAGGGGAAATTTTGGCACAAACAATTATTACCAAGGCTAACGTCATTATTAGGGAGGAAATATAAAATCAATGAACAGAGAAAAGGATCAATCTCGTAAATGAGTATGTATACACGCAAGAGTAATATTTGAAAACCCTTTTCACGTGATTTGGTATTTATAGTAGCTTCATTAAAAACATTCACATACAATTAAATTTTTTTATAAATTCAGAAATTTAATAAATTAGTCAGGTACATATCAATTAAGAACACAAAACATTTCGCCTTTAATCAGAAAATAAATAATCTTCTGAATCTTTGAAGCGATGCCACCCATACAAACGTAGTCGTTTATTTGAAAAACAGAAAAGTGAGTCAAATGAAAGTAAAGAGAAAACAAAAAAACTTTTTTTGCTACGGTTTGACCGAGAATTGATTTTTCAAAAAACAAAAACGTACACACACAGATATCAATGAATTAATATTGGATAACAAATATTAATTTAATCAGCACAATCTCTTTAAAAAGATTCGTAAACTACGTTTGTTTGGATAGCGTAATTTTCGGAAGATAATAACACACAAAACAAATACCCTTATCATCCTGAGAATCTTGTTCACGAATGCTGCTTCCATCTTCATGTAAAACTCCATCTTCACGGAGCAACCGAGCTCAAATTAATAACTAAATTACATCAAACGATTTTCACTTTTCACCTAAACGAAAAAGCTCGATTCAAATTGACCCAATAACGCAACACAAAGGCGGCAACGAAAACAAAAACTCCTTGACACAATGTGGTTTTCACGAGCGAAACAAAAGAGTGATGGCGGCGGCGGCGCAGCGCGAGCGTGCTTGATGTCTCATGCATATTGATGTCCATGCAAATAAGTAATCCGGCGCGCGCTTAATTCTTCCGGGATGTGTATCCTGTGTCGGGGGTCCGGTGCGGAGTCGGCGGGGCAGGGGGGGGACACGTGCGCGCGCGCAGCGTGGGGGGACACCAGCGAGCATGGAAGGACGGGAGTAGCAACCGAAACTTGTTTGTATGTTGTAAACTTGGCGCCTGATTACTGATTTTTTCGAGTTCCAACTCTTTTAACTCCAATTTATTTATTTATGTATAGGAAAAAAAAGAAAACTTAAGGGCTTATTACACTTGCAAATAACTTCTTATCCTAAAAATAGTATTAGCTAAAAGTAAGGTTCCACATTTAACTACACGATTGAACTTAAACTATGTTACTAGGATAAACAGATACTAAAGTTAAATGTTCAATACTAAAAATTTAAAAGGATGCTAGAAATGGATGGTGTGTGTGTGATTGCTGATGTGTAAGGGAATGGCGAGTTGTGAGATGTCCGGAGGTGTAGGTATGTATGTATTGTCTGTGCAATGAATATACTTCACTCTTCACTGTTTGACGCAAGAACTTCACCGGACACTATTTAGTGCAATGAACATTCGACGTAGCGCGTCCGGAATTCCTAAGCGAACTAACTACAGTTAGAAGTTTTGGACTAACTCGTGTCTTCGCTGCCACCAATACGAATGAGTTTCGATCGCTACTCCCGTGCTTCCATGCTCGCTGGGGGACACGAACTCCAGCCGACCGCGACACTCGAGTCGCGTGTAGTGAGTTACAGTGTGGGGAAACGCATGCTATGGCTAAACACCGTATAGACATCGATCCTCAACACATCCTTAGTACAGCAGGACGTTTACATACTGCTTTAGAACTGCTTTAGAGAGACGAACACAAGTTCCTGCTGTGCATAGCGATTCCCTAATACCATGGACACCCTTATAAATGTAACGATTATTCTTTCATAGACATGGCCGGCCTTATACGCTGTAACTCGAACCCGGTATAACTTCCAAGCTTTTAAAACCTGATGAAGGAAAACGCCATAAGGTAACCTTGCAGAACCACACTCGGCAGAGCACAATGTTCAGGTGTACTTATACAGCTCCCAAAACTGTCTGCTGTATTGGTTCCATGTAAAAATAATTGGTCCCACAGCATTTATTTCCATGCATTAGCCGACTAAAGTAATCCGTCGTTCGTGGTTTGCATTTTACGTAAAACTGTAGGTCTCCTTTCTTGCTAACCTTAGAATGGGCTGTCGTGGTAATATCCTAAATAGCTGGTAAATTGAATAAGAAAAAATACAATATGACAACCAAAAGTCCCCTTCCAAAGTCAAGAGCTACTACTTGCTTTTAGCCCGGTGAAACCAAGTTTAAAAAGCCAGAGACATACGAAATTTAGATGAAGCGTGCAGCTAATAAATACCTTAATCTTGAACGCCGAAATTGAACCCCATTCCCATAACCTGAAGACATTTCCAACTTAACACGGGTCAAAAATGTCAACAGGCCCAGTTAAGTAGAAATTAGAATGTTATTATTAGTTCCAACTTATCTACCGCTTTACATAATCTTCACGGCCTTTGCGCTTGCAACTAAAATTTTCAAAGTAGAGCTATGCTAATCAATTAATATGAATCATTTCAAACAGTGAAGATTGATGATTCACTGTTGCCGCGATATCGAAGATAATTTGTGGTAGCCAAATATTATGCATCGATACAATGTTTGATTTGACGATACAGTAAGATGTATCGTAAGATAAATGTAAGGAAGGAAAAAGCGGAAAGTATAATAAAGATAAATCTTATCCAATAAGAGTTTTTCCTTTACGTATTTGTTAAATCGTGGCAGTACTCGGAAATCTAAGTGAGATATGTTTTGTAAGTTATAATAAGGCCGATTTGTTTTTATATTATCTCGGAGCTTGATAAGACTAAAAATGGCAGTTTGATATGAAACTTTTAGCTGAAATAATTAATTTAGAAGATATAAGCACGGTAGGTCTGCCATCACTGGTGGGTTTATAATACTATCCAGCAAGGAGTGATGGGACCCTACATGGTCTCCAAACTATGAAATGACCCGCATGTGCAATTAAATTAACACAAGCCGTATTTGCAATTAAATTAAATTTTTAAGCTAGGGTGAAAAGGAGGAGTTACACACCAGAGGAAACAATGAGTACTCTTACTAAATACATCTTCTGCATCACATACATCTACAGCAAAAAGTTATTTATCCAATGTTTGAAGATAAACGAGCAGTCGATATCATAGTTATCTCGATGAATCGAAGAGCGTCAACCTTAAACAGATACCCGTGAGAAAATACGAGAACAATTTCACAAAAAAGCAAAATCGAAAGAAAGGAGACGCGCTCCCGAGGTTAACCGCCACCGTTGACAACTCCTAATCGATTGTTGACGAGCCGGCATCGCCACTCAGATGACAACCCTTTTCGGCTGGAATCTAATTGAAGAAGATCAAGCAGAGCCTCTATTACGAATTACAACTTACTTATCGAAAAATAGCTAAGATCATAGATTTCGCAGGTCTTATGAACGGAGCAGGCATTTGAAGGATACACTCAAACTAAAAACATTCAATTTTTCAAACTAAAATTAGTAAACCAAAAAAGGAGCATCATTTCAGTTTTTCGTTTTCAATTTGAAAACGACGACTTAAAACTATTTTAAGAATTTATTACTACAGAAAACATGTGCTAGTAATAACACTGGAATGTTTGTAAGGGGAAGGGACTTGTCGGTGCCGGAAAGAGTAAGTAACCTCAAGTTGACATTTCGTCATGTTCTTTCCACAGAAACTGCCTCCAAAGAGAAGCGGCCGAATGAATCAGTGCTAGAACCGAATAGGTAATGGTTGCACGCATCACACGTGATCACGTCACGCATAACCTGATTAAGGCCCTGGTACTAGCCAAATCGCAAAGTTAGACGAGGCACCCCAAGTTAACTAACTAAGTCTGACGATTATAAGTGTCATTCTTAAAATATATGATTCCTTGTCTATTAATCAACCTATTTTCGTTAATGTATGTTACCTTTTTCTATACAAAAAACATTGCGGAAACGGTGTCCATTTCCGAACTTTTTTGACTAAATGTAGAAATCTAATAGCAAATGGAATGTTTTGTTTATGCATATATGCTGTTTTTGCTTATATCTTTTAATCGAATTACTTTCAGATTTCTAATGAGAAAAATCAACTTTTTTATTTTTATTATTATTTAAATAAATGATGGAATCAAAAAATATTAACAATCCATTATCAGTCTGGAGTTCTATTTGGATTTTCAGAAGCGTTTCACTACATATTATTACATTTGTTAAAAAGTGAATTTGTATGGCGCGAGTAGTTGGCCAGTCCTAGCGCCTTAATTGTTAATATTTGCGTTATTACAACTAATGAGCGACTTTAAAATTGCAGCGAGTCAGGCGTCTTCCGCATTCGTGTAAATTTTAGCGAATTGTTTAACTATAAAATACTGTCATCGGTTATTTGCGTCGCCTCCGATACAATACCTGGAAATGTATGACTAGCGTGCCAAGAAGACGTTGCCTCACAAGCACATGGTGGCCGCTCGAGTAACAGGTGAGTAGGTATGCAATGCGATAATAAGAAAAATATCACAGCACAACTCGTGGTCTAGGGACTACAGGACTTACCTTTCATGCAACAGGTTATGGGTTTAAATGCTCGCCCCGGTCATGCACCACTTTCTTACTCTTAGTTAAAGTGCCTTTCGTTACGAATATTGGCTATTCCATGGTTCGGAACACATGTAAAACTGTAGGTCCCTTCCCCTGCTAGTGGTAGGGTTAATCCCGCCCAGGTTGGTAACACTATATTAGGTAAAACTATGTTCGAAGCAGCAATAAAAAATTGTCTATGTTTTCCATCCAGTTCAGTGTAAGCCGTGCTCATAAAGGGAAGGTCCTGGAATGGCACCTAATTCCTTCGGGAATGTGGTGTATTAGGCTAATAGCCAGCCAAAAATCGATTATGAAATTATGACTCTCTTTCGTCCGCGGCAATCTAACGTCTGACGACTCCAAGAGTGTGTAAATAATCGAATAAATGTGAGTAGTCCCCGTTATATCGTGTTTATATTTTATACGGCTTATCAAAAAAAAACATCAGCAAAAAACGACCTTAAAGAAAAAGCCAGGATTATTCAGCGAAAATTAAATTGGCAATTATATTAGTAGAAGCCGAAACCATCTTCGCACTTGAAAGTGAAACCTAAATTGAGTAGGTTTTAATCGTACATGACACCCATGTGCTAGTAGGAGATATGATGATAAACGCAGGAATAAACGGTAATTTATACACTACAAGTGTTAAGCCACTCAGCACCGGACTCAGGCACTGGGGCAATGCGTAACGAGAGGCCCAACTCTAACTTATTCCGCCGCTGACCACAAACGGCAAAACCAAAAACAACGAAACCACAGACAACACCCGCGCTTTCAACCGACTCGACGCGAACGATCGCGCGAAGACGCACCCGCATTCGAACTGTCAACTCGCGGCACGCTCGGCGGAGGGAGCCTTTCGTCAGACAATGGGCGGTTGCGATACTTTCTACGGCGGTCGCTGGAACGAACGGGCCGTGTGCGAATGGGATGCGCACCGAGGGTTCCGTGAGGCTAAGGAAATCGTAAAATCTCGTGTAAAACATGACACATTCCTGTCAAAACAGCTTGGATTTGACGTTTAACAAGATTAACGTATCACGCTAATTCGTGTACATTCGAATCTTCTTCTTCTTCTTCAGCCTTTTGTTGTCCACTGCTGGACGTAGGCCTCCCCCAGAATTCGCCAAGTTGTGCGGTCTGCTGTTTTTCTTCGCCAGTTGTCACCTGCTCTCTGACGTATATCGTTTGACCAACGCGCTGGCGGTTTGCCCAATATGACTTCAGAAAAAACCAATATGGTATACCCCTGGTTTCCAAACCTTTTATTTGGGTGTAACCGCAGTTACTGTTACCTCTGCATCGTAATAACCGAAAGTCCTGGTAAACAATATATGTTTATTTTCTATTACCTCTTACTCTTTATCATTTCGTAAAGTATGAGCGTATCCTTATGAAAGCGGCGGATTTTTATTACGATATTTGACGAACCAGAAGGCACCAATGGAGGGACAGTCTCACATATCGTGGCGAAACCATGAAGGTTCCCAACTTAACCTACGGAATCCTAAAAACGACAACAAGTCGGTGACTAATCAGCCGGGAAACTCGTCAGCGCGACTCCGGCCTACGCAGCTCGGTTGCGGTGTCGCGTAAAATTTTAATTCCGTAATATTTAAACAGAGTCAACGCTTATTAAGAGGTAATTAAACGGTCCAGAATGTCGTCCGGCAGAAATAGCTCTATCGGCAGTTTGGCAACGATCATTCATCTGCGAAATCTCCTACGGTGGACAGGACAGGATGGCGATTAGTCACATTAATTTCGGAAACTTTGGATTAGGCGCCCAGGTTGGTAACATCGCATTGGATGTAAAGATAGTCGAAATGGCAATGAAAAATTAACTGTGTTTTCCATCCAGCTCAATGTAGCCGTACTCATATAAGGCCAGTCCTGGAATGCAACCTAAATCCTTAGGGAATGCAGTGTGTTGTATCATTAGCGGTGTGTTATGTTAATATCCTGACGATGCGTTTGATATTAGCCTTCCATGTACAGCAAAACCCGCTTAATACGATTCTCAAGGGAATGTGCGCAAAAATCGTCTTAAGCGGCAAGAGTAATAAAATACGAAGTACACACTTTAGAATCTGTATATTGTATACAAACGTTTCAATCAATCAATCTTCTGTTGACGCAGGTTTTTTCGCAGGCTCACGCAATAAAGAGTTTTCTTTAAAGTTTAGTTTGTAGCGCGCGCCACACAGAAGCCGGGGCGAGAGCGGTGGGGGGCGGTACCGGGACGGGAATTATTGTATAGTATGAATTTGTATGAACCATGTCACACAGAAGCCGGGGCGAGAGCGGTGGGGGGCGGTACCGGGACGGGAATTATTGTATAGTATGAATTTGTATGAACCATGTCACACAGAAGCCGGGGCGAGAGCGGTGGGGGGCGGTACCGGGACGGGAATTATTGTATAGTATGAATTTGTATGAACCATGTCACACAGAAGCCGGGGCGAGAGCGGTGGGGGGCGGTACCGGGACGGGAATTATTGTATAGTATGAATTTGTATGAACCATGTCACACAGAAGCCGGGGCGGGAGGGCTTCATCTTCGCGCATCATTCTTAATTTTTCGGTTTGAGCTTGTTGACCAGTATGATCGCTGATGAGAGATTTTTTTTAAACTCTTGAAGAATTTCGCGCTCCGGTTCGGGGAGAATAATCTCAGTTTCGTCGTGTGCGAGAAAGGCAGCTTTTTTCAAGCGAGTCGCGATAGTTTCGATTCGCCCAATCAGGGGCTAGCTCTGAGAACACGTACCTACATCATCAAAAAGATCGTTTAAAGCGAATTGTAGGTCGTCATAGGCGGAAAAACAAAATTACTGGACGGAAATTAGCTTCAACGTGTCGAAATATCAAATTATCTTTTTAATAAGATTGCCAAAAAAGTATTACTTCGACTGGCTATTCTACTGTGTATAACAAATAGAGAAAATGTTGCTTCGAAACTTAGCGCGCAAACTGTCTTCTCATGTGTCTGTATTAATATCTTTGTTTGGAAAAAAAAGGAGAAATTTTTCATGGTTTGGAAAATACACATAGTAGAACTCTTCATACTTATATTGCGTATATCTTTTGGAACAATACACACTGCGCTGCTCTGTAATAATGTTGACTACGGACCTTATCTAACTTCACTCACAAAACTCTACATTATTACTAAATGTAATAACGAATGATTAGATAAAAGCAAACATGAAGGGTTATTATAATGTAAATCAAGTATCCGTGTTGCTTTCGGTATCCACAAGCTTCCGAAAATGGGTTCTCATAGCGAAAATATCATATAGTTTTACTTACGCCGTTATGGAACCGAATGCAATCTGAGCCGGTAGTCTAAGTTGTCACCTAAATTGGCGTTACGGCAAACCGATCGACTGGCGTTTTCAATTGTATGGAGAAATTGAAGAGCGCGCGCAGCGGGCGTTAAGCGAACTAACATTTGCGAGTCCGAGCTTGATTTGACAGCTTACTCAACGTTGCCGTAAATACGTCGACGTTGCCGTTTACGTCCACTCCGCGTTTTCATACAAATCGGAAGTCCGCGTTTGACTTTGACAGCTTGAAGAAGTAAAACCACAGAATATCTAGTAAAAACTTGTATGGAGTTTGGAGAAAACGCCAGTCGATCGGTTTGACGTAAACGCCAATTTCGGTGAGAACTCAGACTGCCCACTCAGGTGTTATCACGCCTGAATATTTTAAAGTGTAATTGCATCTGTAGCACGGAGTATGCCCTTCGGAGCAGCATCAGCTCAGGCTCAACGCGCAACAGGCACCCCATACCATAGTAAAAGGACGAATCTTCCTTTTGCTATGCCCATACCCCCTTCATAGCCGTTCCTCCTATGGATCGGTAATCTGTGATGTGCTATTAAGGGCCTGGTACTAGCCAAATCGCAAAGTTAGACGAGGCACCCCAAGTTAACTAACTAAGTCTGACGATTATAAGTGTCATTCTTACAATATATGATTCCTTGTCTAGGAATTGAATTATTTTCGTTAATGTATGTTTCCTTTTTCTATACAAAATACATTGCGGAAACGGTGTCCATTTCCGAACTTTTTTGACTAAATGTAGAAATCTAAAAGCAAATGGAATTTTTTGTTTATGCATATATGCTGTTTTTGCTTATATCTAGAAATCGAATTACTTTCAGATTTCTAATGAGAAAAATCAACTTTTTTATTTTTATTATTATTTAAATAAATGATGGAATAAAAAAATATTAACAATCCATTATCAGTCTGGAGTTCTATTTGGATTTGCTGAAGCGTTTCACTACATATTATTACATTTGTTATAAAGTGCATTTGTATGGCGCGAGTAGTTGGCTAGTCCTAGCGCCTTAACGTGCGTAATATTTCACCCAAAGTACAACCTGGGCGCGTTCAAAAGTAATGTGAAGAAGTATACGGCTAAAGTGTATGTATGCATACGGGGTCCGAAAAGTCAGGAAGTCCGTGGGTGTCTTTGGGCGCCTCTGTTGAGAGTCTATGTTAAACTATATGTCGCAATTTCCATAAATTACTTTTATACATATATTTAGACTTTATATATTCATTTTATGGATAACTACAGTCGTTTTACAAATGTTTTGAGGCTTTGAATAAAATATTCTGAATTCACGGTGGAAGCACGATGTGGGCCATGTGAGTACGCGCACACCCACCGCGCGTCGTCGACATAATTACATCGACACACGCCACGTCACGCCTCTCCCCGCCCCGCGTAGCCCACGGGTGGGAGCGGCACGTGTCACAAGCACCATCAACTCATTATCCTGTTCAGCTTTTCTGCTCAGCTACAAACTTAAAAACAATGTGTCCTGAGCCCGTAGTCCGACTTGTCACCGCCCCGTTAATGCACCACAAGTGAATTTCGTCACGAATGCTGCTGTTCCATGGTTCGGAATCCACGTAAAACTGTAGGCCCCCGCCATATGTAGTACCATTGAAAAGAAAGATGGACAAAGCGGACCTGGAGGTCCTGGGATGGGAGCGGATTCCTTCGGAAATGAGGTGTTTTGGGTTAATATGACGGTGAGTTCTATCAGCCATCCATGTCATAAAACCAAACCAGATTCCTCGATCGCAAACTCTTCAATACTATATTCTGTGCTTAAATTCCCAATTAAAGCCAACCGCAAATAATGGCGTCGGAACACACGTTTGGCATTTTAGTCCAATAAACAATGGTTTTGAGACGTGACAATTTACGGCACATTCAACGGATGGAAGCCGACGAGTTGCGCAGCGGCGTGGAAACACTTAAGTCAATAATGGCACGTGACGGAAACCGACGACGCCCCACGCCCGTCTTATCTCCACGCTTCCCTACCTGGCGTGACGTTTAACTCGACGAAAGATATGCGAGGAGACAGCGCGACGGCCGGGAGAGTTCGACTAATTTTCCGCAAAGGTATCGCAAGCTGTCTCCGGGGCGGTTTGGCCATGGTAAATTAACACGCCGGGTGAATATCAGGTGAACGGGCAATAGAGTGATTAAGCCACGGTTGCACGAAGAGACGGCTGAGTTAATCAATGTTCAAACACGGCATTTTAGTGAACCGCATGGAGTTCCTTCCATACTTCCTTTCAAAGTGACGTGTTTAATCATACGTTGACGTTGATTTAGATTTTTTGTCCTTTCGTGCACTCGTCCCCCAATCTGACGAAATGCATTGTAACATGCTAACTGTCAAACGACGTGTTATTCGGCCAAGTGAACGAAAATTTACCGGTTGGCATGGTACGAAATGCTACTGAACGTCTCATTTATTCACTCTATTGACTGTTCACCTTCTGTCAACCCGGCGAGTGTACTTACCATGGTAACCCCCTGGACCGTTTTCCACTTTGAAACAGAAGCCTACGTCCGCTAATAGATAACTACACTTTCGAGCGTTAGCGTTATGAGAGCGTGATGCAGTTGTAGTGGTTTAGTACAATTTTGTGTGATTCCGGGGAGATCTCATATTAACGTTAAAGTAGAGTAAATGTATTAGCGGACTTAGGCTTCAGATCGGAGATCGGCGCGGAATAAATCTGGAAAAACATTTTAACCCAAAAAACTGTTTTTATTAAATTAATTAATAAACAGCTCGTGGTCTAAGGGCTAGAGGACTTGCCTTTCATCCGAGAGGTCTGGCTTCAAATACTCGCACGATCATGCATCACTTTTTTTCTTGTTCTGAGAGGTGGATAAGTGCATTTCGTTACGAATGCGAGCGGTTTCATGGTTCGGAATCCATGTAAAACTGTAGGTCCCTCTTCCCTACTAGGTGGTAGGGCTTAAGCCGGCCCGGGTTGGTACCGTCGCATTGGATGAAAATATGGTCGAAGCGGCAATGAAAAATTATCCGTGTTTTCCATCCAGTTCAATGTAGCCGTGCTCATAAAGAGAAGGTCCTGGCATGGCGCCTAATTCCTTGGGGAATATGATTTATTGGGCTAATATCATAGAGAAAGAAAGTGGTGCATGTCGGGGCGAGGAATTAGACCCAGACCTCTGGACGCTAGGCCAGTTCCCGCGCCACTAGGCTACGAGTTGCTCAAACTAACATACTTATTTTTTTATAATTACCGAATATTTTGCGCACATACTGAGGTGGGATAGGTAATACGTAAGTAGAACAGGATAATACGAGTATGTTCTGTCGCCACGACCGGTGGCTAGGCGAATTAGTGACTCGGTGCTTACTGTGCGCGTCCAGCGGCGTTTTAAATGAACGTGAAACAGGTGAAATGATATAGCCTCTATGTTTACCTCCTCAGTCGCCGGGCGATTTCCAGCAGTGTCATGGTATGGTGATTAGCTTTATTGGCAGATAATGGTCGGAGCAAGGATGACCAGTCTAAAACGCATACGCAAACGCCTTAAGCATCGCCAGGTGGGTCGCCTTCATAAAGTCCAATACCCAAAACTTCCAAAAGTATGAATGTATCGTGTGCAATACGTAAAAACCGGCCAAGTGCGAGTCGGACTCGCACACGAAGGGGCAAAATAAATACACACTCTGTGAACATTTCAGCTGTTATCTATTACGGTTACTGGAGATACGGCCCTGTGACAGACGGACGCACGGACAGCGGAGGCTTAGTAATAGGGTTCCGTTGGCATCCTTCGGGTTCGGAACCCTAAAAAGCACAAAATCAAATCAAATCTTACCTACCTAACCAAACCTAATTGAGATTTCCGTATTAATAAGAGTTTTTAATGCTATGGGTTTTGGATCTTGTGCCTTTTGGGCTTTATAATGCGTCCACCGCCAGAGGTCCAAAAGAATTCGCGCTAAAAGTGACCGTCATCAAAATAGCAGCATTCCGTTATTTCAACGCCGATGCATGCTATCCACGACGCCATTATACGAAAACATATCGTGCTGTATCGTAAAGTACGCATTTGACTACTATCAATGCAGCCTCTGATGTTTTATTGATGAGAAATAACTTAATTTATTTTTTGAGGGAAAAAAACAGAGTGAACAATACGATTACTACGAATAAGAAACAAGGAAAATTGATTACTTCGGCATGTTCCGGGAGGTCACGACATTTCTGGTCACGATAAGGTAAATGGCTGAATCTGGGTTCACGGGTTAGAGACCAACCCTCTGATAGTAAATATGTCGGTCTGCCTGTACGCAACCATTAGCTAGCTTGGCCATACAAAATAGATGTTGATATGTAACTGCAGATTACCATATTAATTGTCTTTACATATTTATAACTATGTATTATGCAACAATATCCAGTCAGTTTTTTAATTGAAGACATAAATATGCCTAAAATGATATCCGTAACCTAAATCGTTTATAACTATGAAATGCAACCAACGAATTGTTCAGTTTTGGTATTACAAAGCAAGTATGTACTGATACTTTCATGCTGCGTTATTTGCCGCCATTTACTTTATCATTGGATTTTTTTGAAACGTAAACTACTTTTTCAGGCGCCTTATCTAGGTAACGCAACTACTTGGAGCAGGCAGACCGACACATATAGCTTCAGAGGGTTGGTCTTATTCTGTTATCGTTACCATTTTTGTCGCGACCTCCTAGTCTAGCAGGATTTCCGCAGTTATCTACTTTCTGAAAAACACGTGTAAGTAATATGTTTAATTTAATTTGAATCAAATGTAAACGTGGCAACATTAAAAACAGTTTCAGCACTATAGTAAAGATTTAAAATTTAATCGTGATTCCAATTTCTAGTAATCACCTAATTAATAGACAGGTATTTCTAATGCGTAATATTAGGCAGGGTCTAACTAAATTATTTCAAAATTCAGACAATGCCGATTTGCAAGCGAGTGAAAAGCCAGCGTGAGCTTGGTACTACCATGTTGGAATTACCCCAAACTGAAATAATTATGGAATCACAGGCGCCGGCAATACGGCCAAGAAAATGCCAGCACATGTTGTGTCCATTGAATGCGAGGAAAGCAGCAATCATACTCGTATCTGTGGAGCAAGCAAAGGGATTCGTGGATATGAGTCGACAGAGAACTTACATATACTGATGCGATTCGAGGTACAGAGGTGACAATAGTATTCTATCACACTGATCTGTGTAATTCGAGACGTCGAAATTGGTAGAGGACATAACATTACTTAGGGCAAACTTTGCTTTGGACTTCGTTATTGCGTCTGAAAGGGTTTTAAGTGTACACGTTGCTTTGTTAGGCAATGTAGACAAGTCGTTGCAGACAAGAGCTTACAACGGAACATAAACAATCAAGACAATTACTTCGAGGCATTGATAACGCCTGTTGGCCCCCTTTAACGAATCCCATTCAGCCACCCACGCAGCTAGGCGAGGCGGCGTCGGCGCGGACAGAACTGACTCTATCATCGATTAAAATAGTAAGCAGAGGTTCAAAAACCGTCAATTCAGTTAAGTATGATTGATGTGAAGCAGGAGAGTGGAGGGTCGACGACTCACTAACCCTCCAACCCGGCATCGCTTGGCGGACTCATTGAGGAAACAACAGTCTGTCACCGCGGGTTCGACCCTCGATTGGATGGCATTATTCAATTCGGTAGATGCCGTTGACGTCGGCGTTCTGACGGACGGGAGAGCCAATTCATAAACATGGCAGTCGGAGCAGATGTGGGTTAACCTCTCGTGGAATATGCAGCCGGCATAGCAGACCTAATGAAATTATGAATAAATAAATACAAATTCTCGTCTATCGTCAGAATGCGTGCAGTCAACTTATCACGTGGACACATGTCGTTACACCGGAAACGCAAATTCTAGACCCCTTTCTGTTATACGTGGGAGTCGATCTTGCAGTGATGAAGGACCTCGTGCATGTATGTCTTCTTACACTTGTATGTATGCACAAATACTAGTTGCGAATATTTTTTCGAACACAATAATATCAAAATAATAGAAGGTTCATGTTTTTAATGCAACTTTACCTAAGTTAAAATTTATTTTAAAAAAAATACGTTTACCTACACATTTCACCTGTTTAAATAAAGAATAACTGCGGATGTTTGTGAACACGAACACTGCACTACCCGCTCAATTTTAAAAACTCCAGGAAGACTCGAATAAAAGGAACCGAATTTAAATTTAATATGTCATTTAATATATTTCATTTATGAATAATGCCAAATCATCTTCGGGAATAAATGGAAAGTAAAGGAATGCGAGAAAAATACAATACTAATGTGTAGAGTTACAATCTAATTGCTACCATTAAATGAGCTACATTTTCTTTTATATTGGAAGGAGTAGAGACATTTTGCATTAAAGAAAACCTAAGATATTCCTACTTGAATGGTCTCAAACTGCAGAACTACATACATCATTATCATGAGGAAACTATTTGAATTATGTAATTGGCGTTAAGAAAATAATACTTCATAGAATGACCCAGTGACAGCAGAAACTGCAAGACCGGAATCAAGCCATCATGAAATAGTAGAAGCTTGGCCGTACTTCAAAATAAGGGGCAATTCTTCCATGAAGCAGACATATAGGAATGTACGGTAGGTAGATGCCTAGCATGAAAAAACCAAATTACGACGGAAACAGTGGAATGGTGGATATGAAAATCGTCGGTAAACCAAACAAACATTTTACGAGTTCGTCGAACTCAATAAAACGTAACTGCGGAAGTCAGTTGAGCTGAAGCCTTATTCTGCTAATTGATAACTGCGCGCGTTATGTTTGTGTTTTCTCAAAACCGCATGTTTCGCGCGAAATGGTATTCTACTAGCGCAGTTTGCAAAACGCATGCGTTGTGTTTGTGTTTTGTTCGCAAACTCGTAACGCGCGCTCATGTTCTCGTGGGCCGCGTGTTTTGCCGAAAACTTGCGGTTTTGAGAATTCTATTTGTCAAATTCGGAGAACTTCGAATATCACTTTTCTACATTATGTTGGCATATCGCTGTCTCTTTCTTTTCGTATGTCATATTTGAGTGAGAAAATAACTGTCAAAATCGTGACAGGTTATTTTACTCTGTAGGCGGCGCGCAAGACAAACCACTGCATAGACAATAACAAAACGCGTGTGTGAATTAGCTGAATACCGATTTTTGGAAACCGCACTCGAAACTTAGCGTGTTATGTTTGACGGAAACATAACTAATACGGAATGGTTTGAAATTGGACAAATAGCAGAATCGGGCTTCTGTGTAAACCTATGTTGAACATAGGATATTTGGTGTTATATGATTTTAGGTTCCAGAACCTCAATATTAACAAAATCCTCATAAATTCACCAATAGGTCCGCTATCAGTCCACACGCCCGTTCGTCCGTCCGTCACAGCAGATGTTTTAAGACAATTGGATGTAAAAACTTAAATGTTGCAAAGTAAAATGTGTACTCAGACAGAGAAGCTTATGATAAAAGGGTTTGGACATGTTGAACGAATGAGTGATGGAAGAACGAGAAAACGTTAGTAGATGAAACAGGAATGCCCGTGACAACCACCAAGAACCTACCATGACCAAATAGAGCATTTGCTTCTTAATGGAAGACCATGCATGCCGAGAGGAACAAAGCTAGGAAATGCTGTGATCGTACCACATGGCGCTCTACCATCTCTGCCTACCCCTCCAGGAAAGCTGGCGGATGTTAAGTGTGAATTAAATTTCTCCCTTAGCCAATTTTGGCAACGGTTTTATTTTGGCAGTGACAATCGTACCTTCGCACCGCCGATGTAAACCTCTCTTTTGATTTATTTACCATTAGAGACGAGACAAAAACTTGAATGAAAACCGTGAACTGATGCATGACCCCAAGTGAAGCGGAGAAAAAGTGGATTAATACTAGCAGTAGGGTTAAAATATTATTTAATGTTTTTTCCGAAATATCCAATAGAGAAAAAATCAAGTTCCCTTCTGTTATATCGTGATCGATCTTGGAGTAAATTAAAAAGAATGGTATACTGTAAATTTATTTCTATTTCCTGTAACGAAATTGAAAGGCATGACTAAAATCCACTTATGTACGTGGAAACCTTTTTTATAGTACTGACTTTTTTGATATTATTTTCATATCAATCCAACACATCGCATTCATGAAATAATTATGAGCCATGTTTTGTGGTTTATTATGATCACGGCAAAATTAAACTGGAAAGAAGACACGGACAGTATTTTTTCATTGCCGCTTCGACATCTTTCATCCAGTATTATGGTAGCAGGCGGGGTTGGCCCTACAACCCAGCATGTAGGGACCCTTCCTCCTCACAGTTTACATGGGTTCCGAACAATGGAATGACCGGCATTCTCAACTATTAATGCACCTTGAAATCCCGGAAATTAAGGTAGATCGTGATTACATGTTTCATCATATTAAAAAAATATATCAATAATTTGTTTGCACAAGCATGTTGCTTTTCAATAATGATTGTAACATGTCTCCTCATTGTAGCAACCGCGGTCGGGATTCACAGCGTACGTTGAATGGCCGCGTTTCGAATGACGTAGCCTCTGTCATGCGCGCAACCATTACGTCATGGAATAACGAAAGTGAAATGAAATTTATCATAAATGAAATTACACTAATTTTTAGGGTTCTGTACCCAAAGGGTGAAAACGGAACCCTATTACTAAGCCTCCGCTGTCCGTCCGTTCGTCCGTCCGTCCGTCCGTCCGTCCGTCCGTCCGTCCGTCCGTCCGTCCGTCCGTCCGTCTATCACAGTGCTGTATCTCATGAACCGTAATAGGTAGGCAGCTGAATTTTTCACAGAGTGTGTATTTATTTTGCTGCTATAACAAATAGATAAAATAAAAAAAATAAAAAAATCATATTTTTTTGTGTTAAATCTTGTACTAAGGTACTGAACCCTTCGTGTGCGAGTCCGACTCGCACTTGTCATTACAGCAAGTCCCTTCATTTATTCGGTGTATTACGTTTCAGTTTGGCCAAAATTTATTTCGTATGTCTGTCCGGCGTCCGACTATCCGCCTGTCCCCGGCTGTTCTCTACAGGCCCCCTACTACGAACACTATCGAGTAAGTGCTATAGAGAAGGCGATATCGCCTGTCAAAAAATGTGTATGCGTTTGACAGTTGGTATCGAAAGCGCTGTCAATACCATCTGACAAACGCATACAATATTTTTGACAGGCGATATCGCCTTCTCGATAACGTTCTTAATAGGGGGCCAGGTCGCATTTCTCAACAGATTCTCGTGAAATTTGGGGAAGCGGCGGTACGATACGGCTAAATCGATCGATAAAATTCTATCTTTCTCGTTTCCGCTCGCACTATAAGCGAAACAGAAACTCGTTTAAAATGCAGGGCATTATCGATCGATACATGCGTTTTTGTTTCGCTTTTCGTTGGTACAAAATAAAATATGGTATCGTAGAAAATATGTTCATTAAGTAATAATGTATTCTAGATTTAAGTATTCATTCTGTACATAT
Source organism: Incurvaria masculella (assembly GCA_946894095.1). Taxonomy (NCBI): domain Eukaryota; kingdom Metazoa; phylum Arthropoda; class Insecta; order Lepidoptera; family Incurvariidae; genus Incurvaria; species Incurvaria masculella. The sequence goes on along the minus strand of OX335658.1, from coordinate 14,547,501 downwards.
GAGGGCCCAGTTTTGCTAGGACCTATATCAAAAATATCTGACTTTGTCTAAGTGTAACAAAGTGTACCTAAGGACGAATAAAGAATTGAAATTGAAAAAAAAATTATTGTTGCTTTCGCTGCTTGTTCGTATTTATATTTCCCTTCATTTGTATTTATTGACCGAGTGAAGCGCAAACGGTCTACGTTTCAACTTGGGTTTTTTATTTCTTATGTCTGTCCGGCGTCAGCAATTTTGTAAGCAGTTCCGATAATTATAAAGTTTTTTTGTCGATACAAAAAATACTAATGAGTTTCGATCCCTCCTCTTGTCCTTGCATGCTCGCCGGCTCACGGTCAGACGTGGCTCGGAAAATTTCGCGAAGCCGCGCGCTTCCGCTCGGCTCCGCGCGCGCCGAATCAACGCGCTATTTTCGCCAACGCGAACGTAAACAACACACAGGAAAGGCCCAACGTGGGTACAGTCGCATCCAAAAGTCCAGTAGCACATTCCAACGCGATTCTATGCAGAGGGAGGCGGCGCCCCCCCAACGCCTGAAGAACGGTCGGCGGCGCGGAAGGGGCACGCTACATGTGCAAAACCCGACCGTAGGCTGCTACCGAACTTATGTCGTCGATGGTACATGCGAACCGCTCTGTCTGTCGGAAAATGTTTTATCTCTGAGGCCTCTGAGCCCGGGTTTGGCATTGAATCTTGATAAGAATGTTTTTGTAGTCAATGAAATGCCCGTCCGTCCGACCACATTACAATGTTTATAATGTCTAATTCTAAGAATTGGCAAGCATGGTATTTTCTGCTTCGCTCTATGTTCACGAGATAAATGATTCTTCAAACGAGCATGAATACAGCGTGCATACAGTAGGAATTGGTTAACGAAAGAGCCGATTCCTGGAATAATTACTTTGAGAATTCAATATCATATGATATTTAGTTTCCCGAAGGAGATTCCCGATTTAATAAAGGTCAAGAAGACAGATAAGTTTATTAGATACTAGCTGCGGTACCCGGCTCCGCTCGGGTTAGTGTCGGCTATATTATCTCATGGATAAAAAGTAGCCCACATGACTGGTCCAAAATAGGGTCAAACTGGTCCAGGACAATGTATCCATGTACCAAATTTAATCAAGATCGTTCGAGCCGAAATAGCATGATTTAATGAGAAACATCCAATAATTCCCATTTAGAGCTTCGTTGACGTTTGGTGGCTATTTAAAAAAAAAACATTTGCCGCGAGAACCTTTCTGCACTTTCACTGCTACATTGCTTACCTAGTAAGTAACGTGTAACGTAGGTAAGTTTTGCGTGGACTCCAACCCACAGCCAGCCTCAACATCGAAAACAGTAACCCATCTCGAACCTGACTGCTCCCAGATATATGCTATACATTGATAAAATACGCATATAAATCAGGTAAGTGGTTCGCATGTTATAAGACTTTAAGACTCACTACTTACCCTTCTGGTAATGAAGCGTTATATTATGTAATCTATAAGTTTTTAGTAGAATCAGGCTAGACGTAGATACAATGCACATCTAAATCGAGTAATTGGTTCTCAAGGATTTTATTCTGTTGGTCGCTCCTCCGGCGATTTAGCGTGATGCCAAGTAGTCCTAAAGTTGCAGGAAATACCAAGCCGTACTTCAGTAAAAGTAAGCGCTGCCGCCGCAAAGCCGAGCCGTGCATAGCATTGCAGTTTGTATGACAGCCCCATCTTAGCGTAAGCGGAACTGAATTATATTTAGCCAATCCTAATTCCCGGGTAGTTAAATGTACATTTACTAAGTTTTACAAATCGCTAGTGCCTTGAATATTCGCCAAACGGACACCAAACAGTCACGACGTCTGCCCTCCCCCCGCCGCCGCTCCCCGCCACCGCCCCCGGCCCCGCTCCCCGTGGTGTGAAGTAGCGCTACCGGCATCGTTTTCGCAGCCCCGTGAAAGTTCTAAAGCCCATGGGCACATAAATTGTAGCCTATGTGTTATAATATAGCTATAAGCTATATAGCTATAGGTATAAGCTATATTATTGTAATTGTATTGTAATATTTCATTAGAATCCATTCAGTAGTTTTTACGTGAAAGAGTAACAAACATCCATCCATCCATCCATCCATCCATTATTACAAACATTCCCCTTTATAATATTTATTAGATTAGTAGGTAATATTAGTAGCCATTCATTGAAATATATAGACCTATAAATGTTAGTTATCTTTATTTATTTGCTATACATATTATAATAAAGCTGAAGAGTTTGTTTAAAAATGATAATTTCTGGAACTACGACACGGGTTTGAAAAACATTTTTATTTATTTGATATTCCAAATTTTGAACGTTATAGGGTGTTGAATATCATGTTACGACCCTTAGAAGCCAACCAAAAAACCTTATAAAGAACGTTAAACGTAAAAGAAGCACGAGCAGTACGGGCGGGCGATGCGATGCGGTGATTCGGGGTCCGAGGGCGCATTTTACTGCGCTCCGCTCGGATGATTGTCCGGAAACCTCAGCTAATTTATCGATATAAATATGAATAAGTTTAAATAAAATAAAGATAGTTTAATTTAAATTTTATTTTATAATAGTTAATAATCAAATTAGTTTAATTTAAATAACTATATGAACAACTGAAATTGGTCCTTTATCCCTTCTTGGGATATTCACGTAGAGTCCGTGCGGAAAGAGAACCGGCATGGCGTACAATGGAACTAACATTAACATTTTTACATAACATACACTAACCCCTGATTTCACCACCTCCAGCTACCTGAAATCCGATAGTTAACTTTCAGTTACATTGCATTTTTGTATGATGTAACCGAAAGATATCTTTGGGATTTTTGTAACTGGAGGTGGTGGAACCGGGCGTAAGACAATTATTAAGACCTGAAAATCTGGAAACATATTCTAACACGGCCTCAAAATATCAAGTTGTTACAGTCATACTATAGTGACGTGCCAGTGTTGTCAAACTAACATTAACATTTTTACATACATACACTAAGACAATTAAGACCTGAGAATCGGAAAATATTATATTCTAACACGGCCTCAAAATATCAAGTTGTTACAGTCATACTATAATGACGTGGCAGTGTTGTCAACAGGACAGATACGGTAAATGTGCACATGTGCTCATGTGCGCCCTCTAATCTTACGACGGTTCTCTTTCCGCACGGACTCTATGAAGGTTAACGAAAGCCTCAGTGGCCCAGTGGCGCGACACTTCGGCGATCGCTCTCCGAAGTTAAGCAACGCTGGGTCCGGTCTGGTCTTGGATGGGTGACCATTCGACCGTTGAGAGAGGCTGGCCGTGGTTCGGATTCCACGTTAAGCTGTAGGTCCCCTTCCTTACTTACTAGGTGGTAGGGTTTATCGCGCCCGGGTTGGTACCATCGCATTGGATGAACGATGGTCGAAGCGGCAATGAAAATTGTACGTGTTTTCCATCCAGTTCAATGTAGCCGTGCAATATAAGGGAGGTCCTGGCATGGCACCTAGTTCCCATGTGGTGTGTTGGGCTAATACCATGACAGAACTTGTGGTATTAGCCATCCATGTCCAGTCAGATAAAAAAAAGGTCTCTCCCGTTTCTTGTCTGAGAGGGGAAATGAGAGTCGAGACGAAAAACCTCTCATAAATATACGTAGAAAAACAGCACGGCGTGTTGAAAGTCATTAAAGTCATGCTGCACTAAGCCATAGACTACAAAGCGAATACTCAGGAAGGCAGACGGGATAAGAACCCTTGAGTCAAGCCTGTTTCTTGCTCAACGTGAAAACGCTTTGAAAATGTGTCGTTGCGATTTTATTTACAGACATTTCACATTTTATAAAGTGGCCAGACCTAGGGGGTAATATCTATGGTCTCTTGCGTCTTGCTAGACTTTCAATACCTTTGTCAGCCTCGGTAGCTCAGTGTGCGACGCCTTGCGATTCGATAAGCTGGGGAAGCACCTCTGAGCGCGGTTAGGTTTTGGATAGGTGACCATTTTCAACGGTGGAAGATGGTCGTGGTTCGAATGCCACGTAAAACTGTAGGTCCCCTTCCTTACTTACTAGGTGGTAGATTTAAACCCGCCCGGGTTGGTACCATGCTGTAATCAATGTAACCGAGCAATATAAGAAAGGTCCTGGCATGGCACCTAGTTCCTAAGTGGTGTGTTAGGCTAATATCGGACGGTCAGTTCGGTATTAGCACATCCATGGCCAGTTTAATAACAAAAAACCTACCTAGGGATACCTCTTTCTCATCAGACATTGAAATGTGAATATGCATGCGAGTTCATTCATGGCTCGGAACCCATGTAGTACTGTTTAGATACAAGTTCAGTGTTCCGCCCAGTGCAATGTAGCACTATTGTTTATTCATCATCCATAGACAGTACACTGCACTCGAATTTGTCATATTTTATCATTAGCCAGTTCGGCAATCCCAGCGAAGAAGAACTGGCAAGAAGCTCCGCTGGTATTTTTCAACGTCGACTTAGTCAAAGTTTACAAAAGTATTTAGAATCACAGGTAAAAATAATAAATTAAAATGAATTGACGAGAATCAACAATTCATGTCATATGCAACAGTTCATGACAGATATCGGTTTATTTGTGACTGTGAATAAGGTGAAGGTCGTCTCAGGGTAACCAGTGTTATGGGCTATAATATACAGGTGAAATTTCCAAGTGTGCCTTGATGTTCAATTCCGAAACTATAAGAAATATCTAAAAACACCCAAAGGAAACGTGGGGCCGATTTTGATAAAAATTAAAACTGCATAATTCGATTTAAAAAAAAAACGGAATCGAGCCCGTTGCTTTAGAGAATAACTACGCAACCTGTATTATTGCACCAGCCAATAGTGTCGCTTAGAAGGAACAATTTATGAGTAGTCATGTCAAATGGCAAACAAAAATAAAGGGCTGTATAAACAATTGATTACTTAGTTAAGTAATGCAAGAACAATGTTTTTTTTTAAACATTAGCCCATTTATTTAGTTGGCGTTTGACAATACTTCACAGAATGTGATACTTAGGGCCGAGTGCTCGAACGTACAAAATATCAAAATCAACGTCAAAGTATGATCAAACACGTCACTTTGTGTGGACAGTATGGAAGGAACTCTATGCGGATCACTAAAAGTGACGTGTTTGAACATTGATTAACTCGGCCGTCTCTTCGTGCAACCGGGGCTTAGAATGGACGCTATTGACTAGTGCACTTATACAAGGGCATTCAAATCAACGAGTTCGATTCACGGTTAGCATAAAAAAAAACGAATCGCGGAAATAGGCTAGGCTTAAAATCAGTGACTAACATGCTGCGTCTAGACCTTTTGTTGCACCTTGTTAATTTAATTTAGGCTATGTATATACATACATGTAATTCTACATACATGTCATCTAAAGGTACGTAAAGTTTGTAACCACAAACGCGGGCCTCGCCTCGACAATTGTAAACGAATGAAGCTTTCACGGCGCCATACGGAGTCTTGCTCAAGCCTGTAATTAAATCATACTCATTTCCATATGAATGAAGGAACTACGCCTCTTCGTTCCGTACGCCGTGACCGCTTCCTGCAGCGTCAGCGTGCTCTCGACAAACTAAAGAAATTTAAAATGTAATTAAGATGACCGATTAACTTTCGAAAACAATTGAAGAGTGAAATCAGCATTATTTGGAAAAGAAGACAGGAAGGTGGCTTCCAGTGGCTAAAATATCGAGCCAGAGCAGCTCGTGGCTCAGCAGCAGGCGGATCCCAGAAGTGTCGGTTCAAAGCCTCGTCCGCCCCGTTCATGCACGGTGGGCCCGTAAGCTAACATGTCCACAAAAAAGAAAATGATTTGGTAAGAATTACGAAAATTTTAATTCCAAAACGACTTATAGCTAAAAGTAAAGCACGACCGCTGTAGTCAAAAATCTAACAAAAACCAAATCACTACATAGTATAAAACAAAGTCGCTTTCTCTGTCCCTATATCCCTATATCCCTATGTATGCTTAAATCTTTAAAACTACGCAACGGATTTTGATGCGGTTTTTTTTAATAGATAGAGTGATTGAAGAGGAAGGTTTATATATATAATAACATCCATTAAATAGCGGAGAAATACTGTTATTTTTGAGGTTTCCAATGTGAAGTCGTAAAAAATAAAAAAAAATCCGCTTACATTGCAAACGCAGGCTGAACCCTACGAGATTTATCAAAATAATATACTAAGTATTGTATACATTGAAAAGGTCTACAGAAAACTCCGCGATGGTATATGTCTATATCTTATGGATATCCCACAATAACATTTTTTTGTCATTTACTTTTTACGACAAATAATGGCTAATTTTCGAAGCGATTTTAACCAATACAGCATTAATCCTTATCCAATTAAATACCTTAAATATATTTTTGATTTAATATAGATCTATATGGCCATTTACAGCATATGATTTAAATGAATATTTTCGAAGATATTACAGATTTAAAAATTGCGGGACGTAGCGTTTGCGGCGGTACCGGCCGGCCGGGGCGGCGGAAACGTGCCTATAAATAGTGCGTCGGAGGCCGCGGTTCTCCCTATAGCACTTTGAATTTATGATTTCTCTAATATCTAATAATCATGTAATAATAATATCTAAGTTTTTTTTATTTCAAATATTTCAATGTAGGAACTCTACGTAAAAAGGGTTTATTTGTGTATCATTGTGTCAAAATAATATTTTTTAAATGATATTATGCCCGTGCAAAGCCGGGACGGGCTGCTAGTAGATTATAAATCTTGATTAAATTAGACCGGGATAGATACGGTTTGAGAAGCACATGAAATCCGAAATGTTTTTTTTTCTCAGAAATATATAATTTCATGTTCATATGCTTACATTAATTTTGCAACATTTAGAGGGGCCCGGAAGATTTTTTTTTAAAAATGTATTAAAAAAATTATATCTCCTAAACAAATATTTAGAAACGGTATTAAAAAAAATTATATGTTAAGTCTTTTAAGGCGTAATGTAACTGTGAATTTGCAACAATTTTGTAATTACGGAAATGTATTTAAAAAAATGTTTTTACTAAAAAAAATCTAGGCCGGTTACAGAAGATTGTTTCTATGATCACCTTCAAATATCGACTCATTCACACGTTTTGAGAAATCCACACATAGGTAGTACGAGCGTGATTGTTTCGTTATTTTGTTCTGTGAGTGCAAATATTGTTGCATAGAATAAAAACTTAAGACGGTCATTACCTTATCAATTCCCCATACTATGGTTGATAACTGTTTATTTGCTCTAAATGTTTTACTAGGTTCTTATTTAATCTATTCTAAAATATATTGTCTAGACATATTTCGGTATGTTTTTATTTTTTTTATTTACCTTTTGGATTGGAAAATTTTGGCTAACTAGAGAATGAGATAGTTTAGTTTATTGAAGGTTTCACTTCTACTGCGTGTGAACTGGACATGTGGAAATTCATTCATTGCGTTGATTTCGGATCGCTGAGTTCACATATATTTCTGAATAAATTTGATCTAGCAAGTCTATAGATATAGTCTGTGGCAGGACAACGGCTGCCTGCCGGAACCTCAGTTAAGCATCCATAATACCAAAATATTTTCCAATTGAAGTAAAATGTACTATAATGCAGCATTGGCAGGAGATGTATTGATGAGTTGGATGTAAAGGCAAAAGGTGAATGCACCGGATCTAGTTGGCGGCACGGTGGCAAGTGAAGTGAGTCCACGGCGCACTGGCGGCGGTGAAGATGGTGGAACTAGACGATTTGTTTCATGCATGCATAAATAAAGTGTTTTTTTAGTTTTCTACAAGGCTTTTAGGGGTGATTTAGTATCTGAAATAGAACAACTTTTGCTAAGGTATGTGATTTTTTTCCATTTTAATTTTTGAGAAATTTAAACAGTACTTTCTTTCCAGTGTTGTTATAAACAAGAATATTTCAAAATGGTTTTGTGTTGCCATAATTAATTATTTCACGTGATGCACGGACGACTACCTTGTACACAAGCAATCCTCAGAGGTGTTTCCGCAAATATGGTGACAGGCAGTGGCGGTGACATGAATTGCCGACATAGGGAGGCCTCGTACATGCCTACATTACAGCCGTGCCGGCGTCAGAGTGGAAACGAGGCAAAACCATTCAGGTAGGTAAGTAACCTCTGCCGCCGCTTCCCCGAACCAGAGGTGGTGCCTCTCTAGTGAAGTTCGCGCACATTTCACAATTAGAACATTTAATTATTTCTTGGAAACCATTAACAATAGATGTATAGTTTCTTGGAAAAAGTTGTTTAAAATACTGGAAAGAATGTATTCTTTAAATTTTTTTCAAATTAAAACTCAACAAAAAAAAATCACATATCTACTTTCTTATTTCTATTTCTTATGCCGAATCAACCCTAAAAGGCTTGCAGAAAACTAAAAAAACACCATATATAACTTCACACCACTTTCCAGGAGGGGTAGGCAGAGATGATAGAGCGCCATATGGTATGATCACAGCACACCTCTTTCGCTTCATCTACAGACATACATATTTTCATAAATGCTCTACTATTATAGATGCCCCGTATCTGACACTTACGTAGAATTAGATTGATTTGGTCGCAGTAAGTTCTCCTAGACCGCCCGGGCACGACACTTCTGCTCTGTAAATTTGTTTCGTCATTCTTTGGTCATCCATTTGTCCAAGCCATCTTAACACTCCCTTCTTGATTCTCATCACGACATCATTTTTCAATTGACACTGCTATCCAATGCTTTCTGAAACTGCTATCCAACGCTTTCTAACGTTTTGATTCAATTTGTTGTCTCTAAGGTCTGGTTCAATGATAATTGGCAGCCAAGCTGCACGAATGGTTTCTAGTAACTGATGTCGGTAAATTCGGAAATATCTCCATATTGCACACGTCGTATAGTTGCATATATATTAGATAATTTATATGTCCATCAGGCCAGTATTACATTCACAAAGGCACGCAGCAGCCCTTCATTTCTCTGGAAATGCGACGGAATACACCAAATCCATATATTTACACAAAACTTTTACTGGCAGTTTAGGATAATGATAAAAACAACTTATATACTACTTTACCAAAATATTATTACAACAATTAGACAAATTGTCGGACGGAACGTCGCGTAGCAATGAAGATAACAAAGAGAAGGCAGCGGTAAAATTTAAAAAAATACGAAATTGTCTGCATTACATTTTGATATACGAGATCTGGGGTGAAATTTACAAGAGTGCGCCATTCATAGCTTCTAACTGGATTTCAGGGATGGTAGAGTGGATTTTTAGAAGCATTTTTGGTCAAGGAACATGGGCGCGAAAACGAAGTTTTCTATATAAAATATTTTTTTTAAAATATGAAATCCCATCAGCAATATTAACGTTCGTTCTGTATTCCGACGCTATACAATATGCGTCGGTGCGACGACAATGGCGGCGCGCGATGCAATATTAACGTTCGTTCTGTATTCCGACGCGAACAGGTCAAGTGCATAGTATCTCTCTATAGTCTGTGGTCAAGTGACAAATTCATATTGCAGGTAAAATGTTGCCAATATGTAATATCCCATAATTTTGGGTAAAATTAACAATTGCTGTACTCGTATTGCTCCAAAACCGACTTAGCCGCCCCGACATTACATGTTGGTGTGCGTCATCCCAAGAGTGTTTTTTAGAAGTGCGGAGACGAAAGCTCGCGCAGGAGGTCCTGAGCGGAGCGAGAGGTATGAGACTCATGCGCTCGCGTAGCGAAAGGGCCGACCAAGCGAGTCTTTCGGCGTAGCCATCAACTTACCTGCCTGGGCTTCGAGGTGCATTTAAAAAAGGCTTTTTTTAAGCTTATTTAGCTTATATTAGAGTTAGAACCTCACGGAATATATAATTTGGCGTCTGGCAACACTTTTCGGTTGCAATGTTGGCAGGTGATTAGTGAGTGGCGCAATTGGACGCGGTGGAAATTATTAAGCGGATTTCATATTTTTAAAAAAATCTTTTAGATAGAAAACTTCGTTTCGCACCCATGTTCCTTGACCAAAAATGCTTCTAAAAATCCACTCTACCATCCCTGATATCCAGCTAGAAGCTAAGAATGGCGCACTCTTGTAATTTTTTTCCGAGATCTGGTAGTGTTGAAAAAAATGCTATCAATGGGAACAGTATTTTACTAACCAGTACAAATAATAAGTGACAATAAAATTATTTATTATAAGTAGTATATATTATTATAGAGATATGTACACCACATCAAATGATTCACATTTTCAAGTTTAGTTTTTTGTTTGTTTCGTTCACATCGCAAGTTTCAATTCAGAAATGGAAAGGTGTCTGAAACCGCTCCAAGCGGTTTCAGACACCTCTGAAAACACATTTATATACTGCTAGAATTCGATATCACACGCACCAGGCCGTTGCCTACACTATTGTTTCAATAGGCGGATGAGGAGTGGATGAATACACTCGTAAAAAAATGTAAACAACGCGCACTCATTGTTTCTTTCTTGCAATGTGACGTAAAACCACACTGGCTCATCTCTATATACGCTGGGCAGTTCAAAGAACTATATAATTCAGATTAATTTCACGTCACAAATCCCACACAACTTAAAATACTAATAAAACAACGCGGCAAGTTCTAAAGGACGAAGTACCCACCATTTATTCTATGATTATTGTGAGTATAGAGACAAGTAAGCTTTTAAAAAATGACAAACATTTATGTGTCCGATTAGAACTAATCTTGAAGCGAAATGATGAGCATTTACACAGAAATTTCAAGATTTACTCACCGCCTCTTCATCGGCTGACAGCGACATCGCCATCTTCCAACTCGAAACCACAGAATAAAAATTCAAATTGTCTCAACAGCACGTCATAACGCACTTAACGCAGTGCTGACAGTTGAATAAAGCCACAGACTATAGAGATAAAATAAAACAGAATTTACGTGTCAGAAATATTACGATCCAATTTAACCTTTGAAAGACAAAGTGTTCGGAGAAGTCGCTGCGCTGTGAAATACCTATACCAAAGCTTATATAAGAATTATTTTGAAGTATAAAACTTACATTCGTATTCAGAGTGAACTGTCGAAATTAAGTACGCCGACTAGCACAGGACTAACTATACAAAATGCTATTTAGCCCGGTGATATTCACTGGTAAGTTTGGATTACCTAATATTACTTGGGTCACATTTAAGACGAATAAGAACGAAATATACGAAACCAAATATGAAGATTAAGAGTACGTTGCTGCAAGAAAGTGCTTATAGTCTGTGTGCAAGAGCGTTGGCAAACAGCGCTTAAAACTATAATAGCCAGAAGGGATCTGTCCGTTGTTAAACTAGTCATGCCTTCTTTTGAGGAACTCTATTTATTAAAAAAAATGCCTACGTTTTTTTGCATATAGTTTGATAGAATTGCTCGCTTTCATGAGTAGATATGCTTAATAGCATTTCCCATTAAAATGGCCTAGACCATTTCAGACTACTTTCAGTAAATATTCAAAGTGTATTGAGCGAGTTCAGAAAGTCAAATTGTTAATAAAAATAGCATAGTAACGATATAGTTTACCAACATAATGGCAAAACAATTTTTAGTGCTACTTAGGAAGCGAGAAGCTATCAAACTCTATGTAGAAAAAAGATGCCTACTTTTTTCAATATAGCTGTTGATATCTTGCAAGCGACTTACCGAAGGAAATCTTATTTGGTCATGTATATTTATATTTTCGAAACTGGCCCCTTCAGACTCCACTTACCATTTAAATCCAACATTATTTTAATACGGAATTGTTGTAGTCTTCACTTTGTCGAATAATGTCTCGAATGCATTTTAGTCAGAAGCGATGAAATATCGACGATCGAAATGTAGGGTAGCGTACAAATCAAAGAGTTGTTCAAAACGTAAAGAAAAAGACTTACGCTAAATATGATTTTGGACACATAATTGGGTAAAATCATCTAAGAACATTTTTAGAAGTTTATGAACGCGCAATAAATTATGACTTCCAATTCAATTTATTTCTTTAAAGAGTTTGACTGCTTCAAATGCGAGCAATTCTTGTATTCGCTTTGAAAACTCCCAATGTATGCCTCCATGAAACGAAAACGACTTCAATTCACAGATAAAAGTGAACATTTTACTCTTAGTTTGCGCTTGACGTCAAAGCTGAAAAAGGTACTATTGTTTCATTGCATTCTAATCACAATAATTAGAAAGGGACATAACTAGTGATACTTGTGGCTGTCATTTCATAAGCAAAAATGTACAAAAACACAGACAGCAGCATTGGCACTAATGAAGCGAATACGAGAAGTTCTTACAACAAATTCCAGCGAGTCAGCTGTCAAACTCCTTATAGAAATATGTAAATTACAGTTTCTCTCCGATATTTGTTGTGAGAACTTCTGTTTATTGCTCCCCGAGTAGACTCACTGAATTTTAACAATCTGTGGTCCAAGAAGGATCGTAAAAAGGCGCAAGGGGTCTACTCATCACATACCCACCTGTGAGTCACTGGTGACTCACCGGGGAGTCTCGACGCTTTCGTAGTCATGAAACGGTAGCCACGAGTCACCGTAGTGTTGTCCCTTTCTAATTATTTTAACTAGAATGCGATGACACAAACATATCATTAAATGTTTTATGACGTCAGGCCAATAACCCTTATTTGTACTCTACAGCATTTTTACTCGGGATTCTGGGCTTCAACTCACTTGAACTTTGGGAAAGTTGATTCGCAAGCTTTACTACAGCTGGTACTAGCACTGAACGTGCCTGATGGTTACGCTCGACGTCGGAACGCACGCTTGTTTGCCGAGATCGTGACGCGCACACGCTCTTACTACTGGTCGCCCATATGTCTCGTCCTGAGGCTGTTCAATGCAATGCATCTGTCAACACCTGAATGTGATGTGTATGTAAATCTGAGAAGTACGTTTGAGAAAGTGTGCACGACATTTTTGGAAGGCTATTTGATAGTTAACTCCTCCATAGTTAATTAAATGTCTGTTTTTTTCTGTTTTTCTATATTGTAATTAAGTATTCTACATTTCTACGCCTTGGTTTTCTGTTATGTGAAATGTATGTATTTGTCATGTGTTTAAATATATAAATAAAATTATAAAATATTAAAATTAATAAAATTTCCGGTGGAGGAATTTATTGTGAAGCTCGCGTGCCGCATGTTTGAGCGCGCCGATGCTTCACCACACCCACACCCGCACGCACGGCCGCCCTAAGGACGTCCGCTGCCCCGAGAGCTGCTGCTGCACTTCCCGTCGTTCGACAAGGAATGACGTGGTTGAATGCAGCGCCTCCCCGCTGGCTCGATGAAATGATGCCCAGCCCGCCGCTAGCTCATAGCGGCTGACCAAGGATTGGCACTGCAGAGCATGCCGAGAAGCAGTCCGGGTAATAGGGGATACCCTCAGGCTCGTACCTGCACACAAATTGTGCAGAAGACCCAGACCCCCCCCCCCCCCCGATCTGCGTGCGATCTAGAGCCACGTCCCTTATGTCAAAATGACGTTCACGGCAGTGAATATAGGCAATTCGGAATGGTTGTGTACGTGTCGTTGTGAATTCTCCGCAATATACGCATTTCGGAATGCAGTTGACGGCTTCCCGCACAGAATATACTTGGCTTCCCGTCCAAAGAGTATGAAAACATTTGCAACATCTCTCTATAGTCTGTGATGAAAGCGTTTTTCCCGTGATTTGTTTTGTGCTTTGTGTTTACCCATTGCAAAATAATTGCATTGAAAGCAGTTTACATATTTATTACATATATATTATTCAGTAACTTTGGATCTATAATTATAGCTCCCCTCTTACATACACAGATATTATGGACGGTAACAAACCGGAGAGCAGCAAAAAACTGCAACACTCCATACCCACAGACATACTCGATGACTTGAGCAGGTACCTAAATAATTACGTATGATAATTAGGGTTTTATTGTTTTCGTCTAAATGATGAAGTGCAATGCTTGAAGTTCTGAACAACTCCTGTTACGTAGCTAGTTTTTATAGATCGATGCTTTTGGCCAAAATTATAACCTCCACTTTTGTGTATGACATCTTATATATTTCGTATTTAAGTGGCACCGTAGAAACATTTAATAAAATGTGAGTTTGTATTAAATAATTTTTGCTTTCCAGTCGATTCATCATCAACATGCCAGAGGAGGAGCGTTCCAATCTGGTTCGGTGCTGCTTTCAGGTATCTTTACTTGTAACCGTGATAGATAAACTGATAGATTATTTTTTCCCAGTCCCAGCATTAATTTTGATTTATTGTTTGATAAGCAAACAGCTAAAGTTGACGTGTTATTTGCTGTTTTACATGGCGTTAACTATTATAGTTTGCTTAATTTTTTAACTACAAAGGAGAATGACCAATCCAGGCCCCTTAGAAATCATTCTTTTATTGACACATGCGATAATTTATGTTTTATATAGACACGGACAGAAAATCTCATTAGTACTCCCGGTGTCACAAGACGTGTTCGGGTAGCCTGCTCCGTGACATTCGTCCGGTAAGGGAGAAAAAAAGGCGTAAATACGTATGAAACATTATCCCTAGGCCTTACGTAAAAGATTGTTGCTTATGAAATATTAAAAAAAAACTGTAGGGGTTTCCAAGACAGACGCAGGAAAAAAAATTAAATACGTACTAAACACCCTTAAAACGTGCATTTCCGCAATACCGCATCTTGGAATAAAAATTAAAAAAAAATGTTTTTTGATACTATAACTATTCCATGTCACTCAACTACAGTCGGAATAGGAAGAGTGATACCGTGGTCGATAAAAAAAAACCAAGGTTTATTCATAGAAGATGCGGAGCAAAGCATCTTCTATGAATAGACCTTAACCTAACCGGTCCATGTCGGTGCCCGCAAGTCGTTTTTGCAACCAACGTTGGGTTACTTCAGGTTAGGTTGGGTTAGGTTATTACCTTAAATTGTTGATAAATATTCTGGTAACCTGGCAATAACAAAACCGGTAAGGTCAATGCCCCGCCGCGCCGGTCAAAACACTTAAAAAGTGCAGGAATTACGAAATTGTATGCAAACTTTGAAAATTTTTTTTCCTATGAAGGAGTGGTTTTTGCACAAAAACGTTTTGCTGTCGAGCTTCTTTATAGTCACTTTTTCATCCTATCCACCCAGCTAGTTGATAAAAATCCGTCTTTCTTGGAAACCCCACCCAAAACATCAAATAACTCTATCTATTTTTATTGCGTTTGGATTGACGTAGATAAATAATAATTAAGACTTTGATTAAGACATTGTGGGTTGTTGTTTCCTCGTAGTTCTTAGTTCTTTGCTTTAGACCGTTCTACCAATGTAAGTTTGGCAGTAGCATTCAGGTATGAAATCATAATTGTGTTATATCATTTATGTGGACGAAAAAAAAAGACAAAAAAAAAACATAATTTATAGACCAGTGAAGTTTCTTTGCGGGTTCTTCTTTACTGGTTGATCGAATCCGCGGATCAATCAAATTGTGACATGACTTAGTGTAGTTTTACTACCAGAAGTTGAATAAATAAATGAAATGAAATGAATTGGAGTATTGCTCCACGCTGATCTCTAACAGATTCATAACCTCAAAACCTCATTTCGTCAATAACTTTAAAATGGCAATAAATTCGATCTTCAAAATTCATGTGTCAAAAAGTTACATTATTTTCTAAATTATAACACTGGTTTGGTGGATAGACACTAACATTTTTAGGGGCCCAAAATAGATGGGGCAATGGGCATTCTGCTCTAAGCTATGGTATCGAAGTAATAAAGTAACTTACCAAAGAATCCGGCCATAGATTAATAAGTCTCTTGCGAACTCTCCTTAAGGATGTTCCGACCCATACAATGTTTTTTTACACAGAATGCAAAAAGTATTGCACTTTAAGGCACGAATTCGTCAAAAATATTAAATATAGCCATAGTAGTTGCAGCGAAAACAATTTCACAATTTCAGGATTATTGGTTTTGTTACAATTTATTTAAATACGATTTTTATTTAACAGCGCCATCTAACGGTGTAAAACTTCTAATCGGCAATTACAACGAAACCATTAAACCTGAAATTTTGAATATGTTTTCGCTGCAACTACTATGGCTATATTTAATATTTTTGACGAATTCGTGCCTTAAAGTGCAATACTTTTTGCGTTCTGTGTAAAAAAAACATTGTATGGGTCGGAACATCCTTAACTGCAAAGAGCCCGTTTATGTTTGGTAAAACCATTTATAGCTGAGGTCATTGGCCTTCCATGTTATTTCCAGTGACTGTTGGTATTTCAACTGACTACAAACACATTTTCTGTCTCTAGGTTGAGATGGCACATTGGTTCTACCTTGACTTCTATTGCACGGATGACAGCCACGGCGTGCACCCGTGTGGCATTCGAGAATTTGCTGCTCATATATTTCAGGTAGCTGCACTTCTATTTGAAAGTTTAATCTGTGAACAATGCACGAAACACAAACGGCAAGAGAGAATGAAATAGTGCCCACGATGCTGCTAACATCACCAGTGCTTAGGCAAGAGCTTATTAGAGGTCTTATTAAAAAGGTTTTGCAAGCATTTCTATGGAATGGCCCAGAATATTTTCAGTGACCAAAAAAGTCCTGCCGTGAAACTTTTAGTCAGCCATAATATTTCGCCTTGGGGTAAAATAAAATATTTAATATAAATTAATTAACATATGCTTATGTAAATTTTCATGCTGACCTAACTTTTTTTAATGTAATTTTTTTAAGTCATGTACAACATATGTCTGTTGCTGACCTTGGTTCAATATTTTCAGCATATCCCGTTCCTGCAGAAACACCGAGGTAACCTGGACAGCGTGTTGGACAGCTGGCGCGAGTACAAGCTGTCTGTGCCGACGTACGGCGCCATCCTGCTGGACACGGAGCTCACGCACGTGCTGCTGGTGCAGTCCTACTGGGCCAAGGCTTCGTGGGGCTTCCCCAAGGGCAAGGTCAGCCACCGGGAAGAGCCCTGGCACTGCGCAGCTAGAGAGGTGAATACGCCTTCTATTCTTGAGCGGAATCATCACAGAAAGCACTAAGTGCATACTTTGCAGTTGTCGGGTTGGACAAAGTAGAGCAGTCCAAATTAGAATTGTAATAAACCGAACAAACTTTTCCTTTGTGACTCTGATTATTATAGTGAACTGCTCACCACTTATAGACAGCTTGATGATGTGATTTAAATACCCAACATTTCGGTGAATCCAGATGACAAATCCCATGCGGCACAGGTGCCGACTTGAATTTTGATCAGAGAAATAAATGCAGTTTTGTTTCATATTTAGGACCGATTTTCAATCATCAGATAGTACTTATCGGACTGATAGTAAACATTTACGTTTGTCAAAAGAACCGGAGAATTACATCTTCTGTCACATTTATCTGCCTGTTATTTTACTAATCATAACATGGTCTTACTGTAAAGGATGTATAAGCAGAGGCGTAAATAGATCCGTCGAATATTTTTCTGACTGTTGATACGGCCATTGAAAAATCAGCCCTTAGAGAAATAATTATTGGTTAGATAATTATTAAAAAATTAAACTGGCAAATTGTTCTAACTTGGCAGATATAAAAATAATCGTTTAGCATATCATTAATAACGTCCAGCTGCAACGATTGAACCGAGAGAAAAGCAGCCCATAAAAATGACATATCATTTTCATCAATCTGTCGTCAATTTGTGCTTACTGGCTTCAGTTTGGTGCATGTATCATATAAGTGATAATTAGTTTGCGATATACTCCACATAAAACCTTTTTATATCTGTTTAAAATTGCAAAGACCTTCGCACTTTTCAAGTTCACAAACCTTTTTTTTGGCATTGAATTTTTACCCAGATTTTTAAGAAGCTCTATGTCCTTGGCAGGTTCTCGAAGAGACGGGTTTCGACATCAGTAAGTTAATCAACAAGAACGACTTCATCGAGTCCACGATCCATGATCAGCTGGTGCGGCTCTACATCATCGGGCACATTCCGCGCGACACCCGCTTCGTGCCTCGCACCCGCAACGAGATCAAAGCCTGCGAGTGGTTCCCGCTCTGCGATCTGCCCGCCAACAAGAAAGACGTCACACCCAAGCTGAAGATGGGCGTCAGCGCGAACGCCTTCTTCATGATCCTGCCCTTCGTGAAACGCATACGCAGGTGGGTCTCCGAGAGGAACCCCAAGGCGCTCCAGGCACGACGCACGAGGCACAAGTCGATGGGAGAGCTCGAGGCCTCCACCGGGAAGCCTAAGGTAAAGAACATCTCCCAAGGCCTCGAGAATGAGATTCAAGAGTTCCAACAGAGCAGCAATGGGAAAGCGAAGGGCAACGGATGCGCAAAGAACACGCCTAACGCGAAGAAGGAGAAGAAACACTCGAAAAGGCAGTTGTTCACACCACAGAATGTGCGGCTCAACGAAATGTCCGCGGAGAGCAGGGACCCGGGTGATTTGGAGCCGGCGGAATTTAGTGCCTTCCTTAATTTTGTCGCACCGTCGTGGGCTAACTTTAAGCTGGATCGACGAGCCATCCTCGAGTGCTTTACTTGAAGCTGCTCTACGATATTTTGGAAACAGTGCAATGTGATTTATAAACTGTAGTTGTGGAGATAATTTTTTATCTCTTCCAATGCTCCTGAATGTCCCATCTTTTTCTTTAATTTCTTATATTATTTTCAAACATGTTTGAGTAAAGTATATTTTAATTTATTAGCACGCTGCAAACTTCACATAATTTTCGTGTCTAACCTGTCGAGATCGAGTCACCGTCAAAGATATGAAATAAAATATCATTACCGCAGCGCAGACGATACAAGATTACATATACGGATGTTATTCTCACCTTCTCACTCTGCGGTATTCGCCGTCATAAGAGGAAAGGGACAGACAGGTGACTGTACTTACTCACCTTCTCAGTCTACGGTATTCGGCATCATAAGAGAAAAGACAGGTAAATGTACTTGCTAGCCAGGGCGCCTCACTGTCGCGAGTTTGCCTAATTTTGTCAACCTTTTTTCAAAGTTATTCTAACAATCTTGAGCACTATTAAAGCTTGTTAAAAGAATTGAATGGCACTGTGTCTCTAGACGTCTGCCTTGCATCTACAAGTTCATTCTCTAGTAGTAACGTGGCTAATCTGTATTTTGTGATTTTATCTAATGACAATAAATCTGCTACACCTGTCTTGCTAGGTCTACGACAGGTCCTTACCCAGGTCCTTTCAACAGACTCAACTTGAATGGCGCATGTGCTGTACTAATTTTATGTGACGGGCCTACGAGCCACTCTAGTTAACCGTCCCACAGCTGGGTTAGGGAAGAGCCACCCCGCCTTTGAGCCATGTGGTGGCTGACGTGCGATGTCTAAGGATTCTTTACGGAGAAACAAACTCGACGTCCAGCAGTTTTTTATATTCAGTCACAGTCATAGTTTTTAATATGAAATACTTCATATTTAAAACTGTAAAAAATAACATATTTTAGTCACAATACAAAGTTTTGGCCTTGTGTGAACATAACATTTTTGTTAACTTGCAACGTAATTTAAACACTAACCGGAGATTGTGCACATCAATCTGCCTTTTCACAGCTAACCTAACATTTTTTTTTGTGTGGATTTAGTTTATAATTTTGACCAATTATCTGTATTTACTGTCCACTCTTGCCTTACAGAATTAAAATGGTTTGTATACAGTTGCTCGTTTTATTGTTCATGTTATGTCTTCAGTTCATAAAGTGACATGTTATTACACCTTTTTAATGTCCATATTTTATTTTAATTTGTGACACTTATTTCTCAGAACAGTGAGAATTCTGCATGACCGACAATTACTAATTGGTTTAACGATTACTGCCTGGTAATCTTGTAAACTTGCACAGTACGGACGTCAAGAGCAATAAATCATGCGGCCTCGTGCCGCTGGTATAAAGTGCACATAGTTATCTCACTTGGAATGTGTTTAACCTACTTTGTTCACAATCAATCCCTCGGATTCCTTTTATTAGGAAGAATGTCTGTTTAAATTTTCGGGGTATTTTCTATTGACATCTGGAGAAAGTCTTTCAAACATTGAGAACTAAACCAACATTCGAACCAATCAATGATTTCATTTGGATTAAAAAAAATATATAAAATAAATTTTTCAGTTTTAGCCAGAATCGTTTCTGGCAATAATTACGAACATTTCTCCGGCCTCAGGATTTTATTAAACCTTTTATACACTTAAAATTTAACTATAGTTTTTTTTTATTCTCTAATAAAAATATAGATCTCATTGAATATTTACTAAATTAATCAGCATACATTACCTATTTACTTAAAAATATCACTAATTTATTTATATACACATTATCTAATAATACAAAAGATTCATTGAACTATGCAGTACATTTTTATCACAGTACAATTGGGTTTAACATCTTTTTGGAAATTCATGAATACAAGTTACCTTTTACAGAGGCTTGAAGTAACTATCCCGGAAAGCAATATACATTGGGTGTGCATCACGGAGGATACAAGTTGGCCTGCTAAATACAGTGTTACTAGTTGACTTATCAGTTGATGTGTCATTCAAGGCCTGAAATCAATAGGATTTTCTGCCTGGTTGTATTTAAATTAATAATAAACCGAAAACAGCCCAGACTTAATTAAACATGGGTGCAGTATCCAATTAATAGTACAAGACAGCTGGCTTTAAGGGGCACCCACACAATCAATTGCAGTAATACCCAGTTTTATCTGATGGTAAATGTTTCACATTCAAAATTGAACTTGAAAACTTAATAAAAAAAATTACAAATATGAAATATGACTTAATGAAAAATAATTTCGATAGTGCACCAACCTGCCTTGTCATCAAATGAAAGATGGTCGAAGTAAAGAGAAGATTGTACTTAGTTGCTTTGGAAATGTGTTATATTACCTAGCATTGTACAGTTCCAATCCAAAAACAAACAAAAAAACACAATGCAGGGTCATGTGAAGTGGGGTATCACTTAGCATATTAGTACATGTACGGAGCCAAGAACGATACAAAAGGAATGGACGTAATACATGCGCTCCAACCGAGTTCCGGTTATTGCCTAAAGAGGCAACTTCCATGCAACTATCCCATAGTGATGTCGACTACGCGCACGACTCGCTGTATTACAAAACGGAAGTTTGCTGTTCATTCATTCATTCATGCAAAAACAACAGACTATGAAAAATGAGAAGCATAAAAAACCAATCTTATGAACTGTGAAAGTGTCAATCAATTATTTTCGGTATTGCTTTGTAAAACAGAAAATAAGAAACGATTTTGGCGACACTTTTAGTGATAATGAACTATGAACATCTCATGTCCATCACTTTTTTTAACATTCTTTTACGGAGCTAAGGTGCTAGCCACTGAAGAGAAAGGAAGGAGAAGTGGCATTCGGTCGATATTGCGTCGTCGCTATATGGTCAAAATGATCATATACTTGAATGGGAATCCAGAGGTGGCGTTGTATGCCACACAGTCGAAACATCGCCACCGCGCGCGAATGTGTTCTAAAATAGCGTTCGTCAAGTCAGTTCCCACCCAGACAAACCCTTCAATACGTCTGCAACTATGTTTGCATGTGGCATGTAAGTTAAAGTTGGATTGGCAGTTTTTGAAAATTGGAGACAGCGGGTCCCATAGTATTTATTTATTTATTTATATATGTTTATTGCACTCAAAATTCGGGCAAAAGGTACAACTTAATGCCAGGGGCATTCTCGACCAGTCTACTTTTGGGTATCATGTAGATATATAGCAGTAGGCGCGCTCGATGCCATATCTCCTCCCTATTTATCTATGGTGCTAGTAGATGTGCGATGTTCAGTCGCGCAGCCGCTGATGGCCGCCCCGGCGCCGGCACGCCAGCGCGTACACCCCGCCGCCGAGCAGCAGCGCCACCGGCACCGTCAGCCCTATCCCGATAACCAGGAGCACCGCCAGCGAGAAGCTCTCCGTGGGCGGCGCGCCGTACCCCACCGTGAGGGCCCTGCGCACAACACTCACTCAGGCACCAAATATACAGGTGGTGACAGCAGTAATTGCCGAAATTTCAAATTTCGAAATTCTGTACGTTCCGAAATGCGTATATTGCAGACTGCTGCACGATCTGTGTTCGGTCTAGATTCACGTTCCTTATGTCATCATGACGTTCACAGGAGGTAATATGAGCATTTCGGAACGGTCGTGTAATCTCTGCAATATACGCATTTCGGAACGAACAGTTTGTATGATTCAGTGATGTCAGACATGGACAGTCGAGTGTATGTAATTTTTATACAATTTCGAAAATTTGCATGGCAATTGAAATAATTGCAATGAGTGACTAGAACTGACATCCATTGGTCGACAGTCACAACCTTGCATCCTAATGATAAGAGAAGTAGTTATGATTATAGAGGCATCCAAATTATCACAAGACTCCAAAGTACTATTGGATCCGATATGTGTGGTAAACACTTGTCAGCCTGACACAAAAATTGATTCAGCCAGCTGTAAAAGATAATAGGAATGGTAAGCGCAATGCGCTTGTTAGTTGATAAGCACAGCTATACATTCTATGTACGGGCTTGATTCAAAGGCCTAATTTTAGTGTTAAGTACTGGTAAATATGTGTGAACCGATATTGATGATTATTTTTTTTTTGAAAGCTGGTGATTTCCCTGTGGTTCCATTTCAATCATATAAGTCTTAAATTTGCACTAAATATGGACGAATAAATCAATATCACGCCATACGATTTCGATTAATCTTTTATTATTGGAAAGGACGTACAAACTAATTAGTGTACTTCAGATTCAGTAAAAATAAAAAAATAAGCAAAAATTTTAACAAAAAAAACCGACGACTTCAAAGAGAAAATATTTAAAAAGAAATTAAAATGCACCAAAGCAAAAAATGCAAAAAAGTAAAAAAAATTGTTTCCATTTTTTATTGTAGTTATTTTCACCATCACTAGATACCATATATTGCTATTGATATAAATATTACAGTACGATTCGCTTTAATCGAGCTTATTTTATCCGAGACAGCGCTTAACAAAGGTCCATATTTACAAATTATTTAATTTTTCCTTGACGCGGCGGCGGTGCCATTGGTGGTAGGTAAAAAGCTAACATAGGAACAACGCAGTTAGCGGTAATAATTCGATGAGATACGAGCGGAGAGGAAAGACAGACGGCCAAATATCACGCTGTCGCTATAGTCTCTCTGCGAGTGTCTTTTAATACCGTGTTATGCGATTTCCGACATTTCACGAAGAAGTTTCGATAGTCCCGGCTATCCCAAGCAGTGTCGGTCAACATTACCTTAGGAAAACAAGGTTATAAACGTACCACAATATAAAGAACTCTGGTAAACGATTACAACCACTAACCCTGTTTTCATCACCTCCAGTTACCCAGCGGCGGATTTACAGATTTGCCGCCAGTAGGCTATTAAAACTTTGCCGTCCCTAAAGATCTCTACGATTTGATACCCGAGTTCGATACCCTAGATAAACTGACAACAAGGAACAAAAGTCGTTATTTCCGGCGACCGGGAAGATGGTACTTTCGGCATTGGGAGCAATCGGCCCCAAAATTTGCCGCCCTAGGCTCCAGCCTACTCAGCCTGATGGTAAATCCGCCACTGCAGTTACCCGAAATCCTTATCTGATTTTGGGTACAACTTTTCGGCTACATGGTGAAACCGAAAAGTCTCTTTGGGATTTTTGCAGCCGGTGGTGGGGGAAACAGGCGTAAATCAATCGAAAGATTGCCTCACCAAGCAGTATAGTTAGTCCTGGTGTAGAAGCCATCACCTCTCCCGCCCAGCGAGATAACAATGCCGCTCTTGAGCAGCCTCCCGCTCGGGTAATCCTCGTAGAAGAGGCGGACGTCCTGGACGTAGGGCAGGCGGGTCATGTTGCGGGGCTCGCCGGCGCTGACGACCGTAGAGGCGGTGACCTCGCGCACGGGCGCCGTGTACGCCACCGGTCGGAACTGGACGAAACCGCCGTCGCCTCCCGCGGCTGACTCCGGAGTCACCAGGTTCACCATCTGGTGGGGAGATGATGGAATTCCATCCGGATTTTCTAATGATTATTAATGGGGAAAGTTTATTTACAAGCTCATTTATAGATTTTCTATCTAGGCAACCGCTGCTGATGTTTAGAAAGGAATAACTATACAAGAGTGCTATTTATTCTGGCTATAATCCTGTTTTAATGTTAATCTACCAACTCTGAATTCTACTGTAAATCTTAAACCTCCGTTCCAACCAAGTTTTTGGCGCCAACATCCACCTTATCCGCCAAGGGCGATAACGATATTTTAGCGCGAAAATTACCTACTCACTTAATACTTATTAAAATTTGAATTACTTAGTATAAAAAAAAATCAGTCATCACTTCACCTTGAATATGCCAGGAGTGTGCTCATCGTCCAGACTCTTCACCACGTCCTTGGTGAGTTGAGCGCTGGCGTTGTCCGTGCTCACGAGCGCGAGGCGCAGCGCGAGCCGCGACGAGTTATACGCGCCGCTCGAGCAGTTCGCGAGGCTCACCGTAAGCAGCGACGTGTTGCCGGAGTGCACCAGGTGGGGGAGCTCGCGTGCCAACTCGGTCGACGGCAGCAGCTCCAACTGAGCGAGATATAACGGACGTAGTATGGATAAATACGCACGCATTGACACCACGCTACTTCTTCATTAGAGAGCGTTTTTAGACCACTTTTGTAACCAGAATGAGGGTCATTCCGTGCTTCGGAACCCATATGAAACTGTAGGTGGACCCTTTCCTACTTACAAAGTCATAGGGTTAAGTCCGCTCAGGTTAGTACCATCGCATTCGCTGAAAGATGGTCAAAAGGGCAATAAATGTCATTGTGCGTGTTATGCATTCAATTCAGCATAGCCACATGAAGGGAAGGTCCTGGCATGACACCGAATGTCTCCGGAAATGCGGTGTATGGAGCTAATATCATGACAGGAGTGTCTATGGTACGATCATACTCCTTGAGCTTTTACTAAAAACATCTATTCATACACACTCTACGATTAGGGGTGCTACAACCCTGACCTTTTTGAAGTGGTTCTGTAATCTAGCCATGGCAGCGTTTTCTGGGGCGCATGAGCACGACAGTTTCACACACTTCCGCTCTGAACATGTGTTTTGAAATTCTTCCATCACTAATTTCGCGTTACACGTTCAAATCTCAAGTCCAGCCACAATACTTTCTTTTAGTCGACAATTCACTCACCCAACCATTGCACACTTTATCCCTACCACCAGGTAAGGGCAGGTGACCCACAGTTTTACGGGGGGTTATAAAACAAACTTCCATTAATGTCGCAAATTCTAGACATGATATTGGCACATAAATATTTACCTCGACAGAAATCGAGCTTGTGTCGTTTTCCTCATAGAAGCGGCTGCAATTCATCTTCAACTTGATCTGGGTGGGCTTCTGAACCAGCTCGACGCGACGCCAGCTGAGCAAGGCAGTAGGAGTTGGCTCTTGCTCGGTATCATTGCTCCACGTAGCGGTGTCGTTCAAGTCATCGTACTCTATGATCTGGTGACAATGATAAATGCTTTAAGAATCACTGAATGTAGTAATAGTTCCATACATACCATATACAAACCGGTCGAAAACTGGACAGTAGGGTGAAAAACTTATTTCGGAAACCATACGCAAGTCAATAAGTTTATTGCTACATATTAGCAATGTGATATCATGCTTCAATATTTTTTTTAAATGCTTGTAGATATGGATGAAGTGTCAATGGATGGTGTAAGATGTTTTGCCCTATATTTTCATGTTATCATGCACAATCTGTTCTATAACCTACTGAGATTTTAAAAAATACATGTGAAAAATTCACATGTCATTTAAAATCAGCACAAATAAGATGACTCATTTGAAACATATACATGAGTCGATTTTACTTAATTGTTTGGATGGTAGCAGCAAATTACCAATGTCCAAATTATCAATACTTATTACTGTGTGTATTACCTAAACAAATACAGATAACAACAGCAGCACAAATAATATCTGTCAGTCGTTTTACAAAATAAGATAAAAGTTCAGTGATTTCACATGGCTGCGTACGAGAGTAGCAAAAAGAATCATTGCCAATTTTTGTGATATCACGAATTAAAAGTTAGGTTGAAAATGAATGACCGCCTACCTAAAGAAGGTTCAGGGGGTCCATTCAGGGCAAGAGTGAGTTCGAGTTCGGGAGTGAGTTAACCTAAAAATAGCTGGGAAATATTGACTGATTGATTGATTGATTGAAAATTCTTTATTACGCCACAAAAAAAAAAAAACAATTTACATATATTTATTTAAATAACGGAACCGTTATTTATTACGGGACCGACCAGATTTTTACCTAACTGTAATGATGTTCAAAAGGTGTGGGAACATTGACTATTTAAAAAAGTGAGTTGATATTTAGTGACGAATTCGAACTCACTCTTGCCCCGAATGGACCCCCAGGTCTAGAACCGTAGAACACATTGATATCACAATCTTCTGAACTACACATAATAAATAAATCAGCAACAATTTGTTGATGGGCTCAACACATTTTCGCCGAACACTCACCTCTGTGAGAGCGACTGCAAAGCTATATGTAGGTTTTGAGCTCCAGACGAACTTATGCACTGCATCGAAACGCCACTGCACCTTCAGCGTGCTGTTAGTATCCGTGACAGCGATGATTACGGTCGGCTGCCGGTTGGTGAAGTCCCACAGCTGGTGCACTGTGTCGTGCGTGCCGTCGCATCGCGTGTACACCAGCGTAGAACCCCTGCAGGCTTCACAGCCAGGGTTCAAATATGATGTCAGCTAAAATAATAATAACTTTTAATTTAACTGGCAAATTTTTCTAGAGAATGTTTCTTTACAAATAGCGTACAAATTTAATACAAAATAAGCCAGTAGGCTGTAATGGCATTCCACCGCACACGCAAATGCATAATGAAAAAAAATACATATGAAAATAAAATATATTCGGTACTAAAATAAAATACCATTAAACATAAAATAAAAATGACATGTGAAATTTTTAAAAGCAAATCTCTAAGCATTTTTGCAAAATGATACCTTAGAAGTTTTTTGTTATGTTTCTTACAATGCAAATTTATTTATATGTGTTAGTTACTCATGCAAGTAACTAACACATACAAATTTATCAACGACAGGGAGAACTCCAAAATAGTCATGTATTTTTGTTGTACTAAAAAATTTTAACCCATGACTTTAATTCTAGTTTAAAATACAATATGGATGTTCTGATTAATGAAACGTGGAAGAAATATCGATGACATGCTTCAAAAAGAGTGGGAGCAAAAGAAGACTAAGAAAATATACTGGACACAAATCCTAACCTAAAAGTGAAAGCACTAGAAGATTTTGGCGTAAAAATCGCCTTATTGCAAAGGGCAAAAGTAGGGCAAATCTGACATGCCGAAAAAACATCATGGGAGCCCAAAGGTCCCATCATAAAAAAATCTTCCCACCAAATAATAGTTTTTTTGTAACTTTTTTTTTATGTGACGGGACATGATGGCTAATACCACACCTTCTGTCATGGTATTAGCCCAACACACCACATGGGAACTAGGTGCCATGCCAGGACCTTCCTTATATTGCTACATTGAACTGGATGGAAAACACGGACAATTTTCATTGCCGCTTCGACCATCGTTCATTCAATGCGATGGTACCAACCCGGGCAGGATTAACCCTACCACCTAGTAAGTAAGGAAGGGGACCTACAGTTTAACGTGGAATCCGAACCACGGCCAGCCTCAACCGTTGTAAATGGTCACCCATCCAGGACCCAACCGTGCTCAAAGGTGCTACACCCAGCTTATCCAATCGCAAGGTGTCGCGCCACTGGGCTACCGAAGCTGACAATTCCAAACAATGCACTGCCAAAAGGCGAGTCTTCCAAAAGAAGCATTAATCTGCTGTAAGAACTGCCTTTTCTAATGTTCTTCAGCTTCAATGATTAATGTTATGATTAGCGACAAAGCTGGATGGATTTATTCACTATTTTTTTGTTAATGTGTCAGCAAAATAATTTAAAATTATGAAGGAAAAATAAATTATGATCAGCTACCCTGAATTACAAGGCTCTCGTACTCCTTTTAATTGGGTAAAAGCTAACAAATTAATCAATACAATTTAATTTCTTGATTTCATACCTTGCGGTTTTCACACACGCAAGCAGATAGCGCGAGTATGAAGACAACCACCCGCGTCCACATCATGAACAACTATTTGAGGGTACTCCAAAATACGATTAGACCTAGAATGTATCATGGGTCACCGCCCCCGTGCAGAGCAGAATGATTTACTTGAATATGCGCGCGAGCTAGCAAACTTCGCTGAAGCACGGTACGTTTATTCACGACCACACCATAGTTTACAAACTGGAGATTACGGGAATTCGTTACAAAGACAACGCAAACGCATCGATATGTGGCGGGCGATGGCGAGACCACAGAACATATAATATCCTTTTGTTACATTTACCACAGAATATATATTATATTATCTATGGAATATATTACTGTGATGTTTACCAAAGTGTATGTAAACGATTCGCTTTATATTTACCATCTAGACCTATCATGCGCGCAATAGATATTTACAATGTGCGGATACTTCTTCCAATTCTTTGTTTATATAGATTACAGAAGTTTATTTTTTAGGTTTTTTTATTCTGTGACTCAGAGAGGCTGAACACACTCAACACAGACTATTAGTTTTGTTTAATGCACTTTGGCTGACATGCCATGAAAGCGTAAAATTGGCGTAATTTCGCCTGACGTCATCAAACATTAACAGTCGTTTTCAGGGAGCATCTGTCAAAACTTTGGGCCGAGTGCACGAAAAAACAAAAAAAATAAATCAACGTCAAAGTATGATCAAACACGTCACTTTGTGTGGACAATATGGAAGGAAGTCTATGCGGTACACTAAAAGTGACGTGTTTGAACATTGATCAACTCAGCCGCGTCTTCGTGCAATCGGGGCTTAGTACGAGATTAGCACCGAACTAACCATACAAAAACCGGTTTAGCCCCGGTTGCACGAAGAAAAGTAAGTCAACCTACTCTGAATAGAGCTGAAAATGTTGAATTGTTGATTAATGGTTTAAAAAAACGAAGACATTTTGCATTGCCGTGTAAATGGGTGGAGAAATGTTTTCTTTTACTTGATTCGGTTTCGATTTTTGAAGAAAACAAAAGACAAATATATTGGTTGCCTGACAGAAGTTATCAAGTGGTTTTAAAATGATTTAAGATTTGTAAACTAGCTGCTCTATTGAGAGTGGTCCGACTAACTTTAATCCGCCGGACTATTAAGGCCCGGTTGCACGTACCGTCGTGCACGACAACATCACCGTCGACGTATGATTAAAGACTGATCAGTAAAAATTTATTTATATATTTATTTATTTATATAAGTTTATTGCACTCAAAAAAAACTCGGGCAAAAGCATTTATACCAGTCTACCTTTGGGTATCGTGAGCAGTAGTGCGAGTAGTAACTATGGAGAAATAGCTTTAGAGGAAACATAATTCCTACACAATATACAACAAATACACACTATACTTACACCTAAATATATAACTTATATAACTGTACATAAACTACATAGATATCATTAAATAAATACTAAATACTACATATATATATTATAAAAACGAATTAAAGATGATACTTAATACAATATAATTAAAAGGAAAAAAAAATATTGGCAAAAGAAATAAAAAATAAATTCTGACAAACTTAAAGAAGTATGAGGGAGAAAATTAAAGAAATCATAAAGACAGAAAATAAGCTTTAAGCTCTTTTTTAAAAACATTAATAGAGGGGGAATTTCGTAAATGGGGAGGTAGCTGATTCCACTGCCTCGCAGCGTGCACTGTAAAGGAGTCTGAATACGTGGAGGATGTGTACGAGGGAATGGCCAGTACCGAAGAGCCGGTCGATCTAAGTGGGAGACCATGTGAGCAAAGATATGAAAACCGATTTCGAAGGTACGAGGTAGCATTGGGATCATTAAGGATGCTGTAGAGAAGTGAAAGGACATGAGTATTCCTTCGGTGACGAATATCGAGCTATTGAAGACGAGTTCGAAATTCAGAGATGTGATCAAATTTACGAAGCCCAAATACGTAGCGGATACACAAGTTGAGGAGGCGGTCGAGTTTGTTAATGAGCTCTTGATGGAGGTCAAGATAGCACACGTCACCATAATCAAGTACAGTGAGAAGCAAGGAATGTGCAAGCGTAATTTTGGTAGCGAAAGGAATAAAGTTCTTTAAGAGTTTTAGAGTATGCATGCTAGCAAACATTTTGCGGCTTACTTGACTAACATGTGGTTGCCAAGACAGAGTTTCGTTGATCATGAGTCCCAGGTTTTTCACGCATTTAACGTAAGGAATGACAGTCCCATTGAATAAAAGATCAGGTATCTGGTCTCGATTCAGCTTAGCTAGAAGTTTGTGAGTACCAATTATGATTGCCTGCGACTTAGAAGGATTGACTAGAAGGCCAAACCTCGTAGCCCAATTTAGTACCAAATCGAGATCTACATTCATAAGACTTATATCAGTAGCAAGGTCATCAATACGAAAGTGTCTATACAGCTGCAAGTCGTCGGCGTAGAGATGGTAGTGAGAAACGAGAATTGAAACAATTTTAGTAATAAAAATTGAGAAGAGTAAGGGTGAGAGAACACCGCCTTGAGGTACACCAGCAGTTGTCACACCAAGGTGAGTAAACATTGTAAAAATTTGAGTTGCACGAAACTTAAACGTTGATCGCTGATGTTAACCGCTAATCGTAAAAACTCCCGACTCATTGATCACCGTCAAAATCAAGATCAAATAATAATTCAAAGTTTCAAAAGTCACTATTTTTACGTTTTTGAAGTCATATTGGACCTTAAATAATAAGCAAACGTTGCCTTTAATAAAATACAATGCTTTGTTTTTCATAATTATTAACCTGACACCCGGTTCCACAGATTAAAAACTTCGTCGGTTTATCTATGTAATCTGTGGTGCTCTGTCACTGTCAATTCTCGTAAAGTCGAGAACTGTCACAAAGAGTATGTAAACGTGAACTGTCAGTCAAGTCAAGTCAACGAGCGCGCGGAGCAATAGCGACGAAGTTGCATGCCGCATTAAACCTTGGAAGGTTTATGGTTTATTCCAAACAAATGCCTTTTTATTCCTAAAATATTAGAGAAAAGACATTTCAAGATGCGAAGCGTTAGTCTACTGGCACGGTCAACGCTCCTAGCGCCGCGTTTGTCTCCACGACTTGCTGTTCCTATTACATCAGAATCTAGTTCCAGGGTGCTTCGGCACGCTAGTGCATCCTTCAGTGGAACAGGCTTGCGAAACAATTCTTCAGTAACTGGCTCTGTTCTTAGCAAACATCGAACAGCAACATGTCAGGTAAAATTTTGCAACTTTTTGCAGGCGTTAGCAATTCCTGGAAGATAAAAAGTTTATTCTAGAAATGTATGTGTAATTGTTAAACGTAAATTTAAAGTTAAAGAAATTGTGTTAGGAGAATTTGTAGGAATCGGCTGCCTTCGTGATATCACACATTGTGACGGAAAGCAGTCTCTGCCGTCAGCAGGCATGCCCGTTAGAATTTAATTGAAATGTGTAACGAAAAATGGAAATTATTTCAATGCAATGATATTAATTTATGCAAGAGCCTGAAATCAACACATGAAATGGTGGCAAAATTGTAGCTTAAAGGGAATGCCAATAACAAGAACATATAGATAAAGATAGTTTATTCAAGATTATAGAATAATCGTCAAGTTAAAAAATCCATCATAATCCAATAACACATATTTAGGTTTGAAAGAAAGTTTACTAAACATTGCATACCTTTTTTGTTATGGGATCAATGCAAAAATGTATTTTTTAACAAAATTTTATTTATTGACATCACTATGCATTGCAATCAAATTTTCACACACCAGATGCCGCACATTCACACATTTTAAGCGCACGCAACCATGCAAGTGCCTGCAAATTTCTGCAATTCATTTAACATTATAACCAGCAACATTATAACTGAGCATAGTGCTCAGTTATAATGTCGCTGGTGTCATGAGATCTCAATGCTGGTGGTACTGATACTTTTGATGACAACTGTTTATGAATATAACCATAGAATTAATTATGGCCGATGTTTATGACATTTGTTTCAAAGTTATGCCTGGACTAACTTACTTTTGTAATTAGGTCATTTTACTACTTTCAGATAACTTTTTTTTGTAATTAGGTCATTGTTCAACATTCATATTATTTTTTACATTTATTGAGTTGGTAAATTCTCCATAGTTGCTTTTTTGTAAGTTTAGAATATGAATGTTGTTGTTTTCAACAAACTGCCAATTCTTAATTTAACTGCTCACACCATAGAATTAAATATGAGTGTCTTAAGCCGGTGATGGGTGTCCGAGCATTCGGGAGCGGCGGACGCAAGGACGACGGCGAGGAGGAGATGGAAGGGAAGGAGGAGCCATTGTTCCAGCAGCAGCTGCCGGCAACAGTGGCGGTGCCCGAGGTTTGGCCACAGGTGCCCGTCATTGCCATCAGCCGGAATCCTGTCTTTCCTCGTTTCATCAAGCTCATTGAGGTAACATATGTTTTATTGTCAATAAGCAGAAAGTACGAAAAAAAAAATCCTACCAAACAAAATTAGAATCATACTTTTATTTAGATTTGTATTAGTTTTTTTAGAACTAAAAAGCCCTGATTAATTGGAGATGATACAACAATATCTACATTGAAGGATTAAATATTCAGAAAAATATTTCATTTGGACATTCGTCTGAAGCATGGTTCGAACCTGCAACTGTTCGATAAAGAGTGAACTAATTTCTCTCTCAGTGGACTGTATGGGGTTTAATTGTTCAGTGCTGAAAACTTACCAGGGGTGCTTCCTCGTCGGCTTGGAGCCAAGGCACGTTGTCACGAATTACCCTCAAAGGATCCCAAGGACGGTGAACCTGGCTTCCACTGCAGAGCACAGCGAGGAACTTGGTAGTTTCCAGCACTTGATACTTTTGAAAAATGAAAGCGCGAACGAATGCACTTTTAGAACGAAAAATGACTTAATTTAATTTTGAAACGATGTAATCACAAGGTGGGTTGAAGCATAAGTCAAGTTTTCTAAATAAAATTTGGTACAAATTACCCACAGAATGTTGCCATGTTTTCAGCTTTTCCCTGTGTAAAGTGGCACTTTGAAATTAGATAATGGTATTGTTGAATTCATTAAATACACACATAATATCAAATGAGAAGCCCTCGTTTTTTCTAGTATCGACTTATTAATCTCAATGAAAAATAACTTTTTAGAGCAAACAAAAAAATCAAAATTCATTTTGATTCTTAATAGAGCCTCAATTTATTCTCATTAAGCACTGCAGAGAGATTGTCTTGCATCGCAGGTTAAGAACCCGGTTCTCATCGACTTGATCCGACGGAAGGTGAAACTGAACCAACCCTACGTGGGCATCTTCCTCCGCAAGGTCGAGGACGAAAAGTCGGACGTGGTGGCCAAACTCGATGACATCCACCAGGTACACTTCATGCAGCCATATTGATTTGTTTATTTGCACTGTCAAATATAAGGCTTACTTACTGTCATAGATAGTTACATTTTAAGAACTTTTATATTTGTAAAGAGGAACCCATCAGGGTATAATTGTCATACTCACAGGTATAGCACAAGAAATAAGTATAGACTGATTGATGTGAAACACTCTTTAGCATTCTATGAAAAAGGCATGTATAATACTCATGTATAATTCCTACAGAAATAAAACTAAATGAAAATAATACTACATTTAAACGAGAATTAAAGAAATGGATTCTCAAGACTTTTAAACTTACAATTTGCAGGAATTTCTCAGTGCGCAATAATGTGATGTTATATATTATATTAATTGGTATGTGTGTATAACATAATATATTATTAAGCTGTAGGTCCCCTTCCTTACTTACTAGGTGGTAGGGTTTATCCCGCCCGGGTTGGTACCATCGCATTGGATGAACGATGGTCGAAGCGGCAATGAAAATTGTCCGTGTTTTCCATCCAGTTCAATGTAGCCGTGCAATATAAGGAAGGTCCTGGCATGGCACCTAGTTCCCATGTGGTGTGTTGGGCTAATACCATGATAGAACTTGTGGTATTAGCCATCCATGTCGTCACATTAAAAAAAAAAAATTCTCATGCAAATTGTTGAGACCGCTAAGCACGTAAGCATATATTGAGCAAAACCAACTCATTCTGACGTTTTGTCCATACAATTTCACTCAAACTCAAACTCAAAATCTTTATTGGTTCATACAACATAACTTACTATATTAACATATTTATTTAAATGAAGACTTGTCAACAGTGTGGATAGTTCGTCGTGTTGTATGCCAAATGGCGCTAGCTCAGCTTGCCTTGCTAGTTGAACTATACAGGCTGCTGTTTTTCAGCTAGGACCTATGTGTGAAGTGGTGGGAGGGTGTGTGAGGGTGTGATAGGGTGTGTGATGGTGTGTGAGGGTGTGTGTATGCTGTAATATAATGCTTATAATAAATGCTATAAAATGTTTATTTTATGTTTGGCGATAATATATATACATTAGTAATTTGTTAGGTAACACAATAAAATTAATTCTATTAAATATGCTTTATAAGCTGATCCACTCAGATTTTACTATTCCTTCTTTGCTGCTCTAGTAACAGTTTCTTACACGCAGTTCTAAACGCTGTAATGCCTTCTCCTCCTTGGTAATACTTTTATTCTTGCAAACATGGAAGACACACTGTGCCGTGCTTTCTCTTATTACAACCAAAAATGACCAACATGCTCAGGTAATGCGTGAAGCTGTTCTATTTACATGGAGGTAATCGCGACCAATACATTGGTGCAAGAATTATTATTGATTTTGCTGATTGTGATGAAGCAAATCGTTGTCCTGTATTTGGGGCTGACACAATGCAGGGCTTTTAGTGGTGGTCCCTTAGTCCCTTAAAGTCCCTTAATTTTTTTGTGATACCTTTAAGTCCCTTTTTTCTGAAATTGGTCCCTAAAGTCCCTTTTTAGCAAAAAGTCATTCAAACAAATGCCGAGCTCCTAAAAGGGCAATCCCACAGACACTGGTCTTTGATTCATTCTATTCATCCAGCATGCTTCTAAAAAGGAGACGGAGTACCAATTAGTTTTAAATAGGGTTACATGTCAACATTTTTTTTTTTTTTATTTGGTTTGTCAACAGTGACTCATTTCGCAAAATACAAGAGAAACTTACAAAGATACGGGAAAAATACTGAAACTATCACTAATAATAGACAAACACAAAATGATATACATTTCTTTTTTAAGGGTCTAAGTCTAACGGTGTAACAGAGTTAAGTACATTTCGAACCCAGTGAGGGGCAAACTAAATGATATATCTAATGCTTCCCAACAACATCATGTTGATGATGATGTTGTAGCACCAGTTATAATATTATTGTTTTTATTATATTATTGTGGTTGTATTTAACTGAGCAGCTTGTAGCCTAGTGGCGCGGGGACTGGCCTAGCGTACCAGAGGCCTGGGTTCAATTCCGACATGCACCACTGTCTTACTCTTTCCGAGTTAGATAAGTACATTTCGTCACGAATGCGAGCTGCTACATGGTTCGGAATCCATGTAAAACTGTAGGACCCCTTCCCATACTAGGTGGTACGGTTTAAGCCCGCCCGGTTTGCTTCCATCGCATTGGATGAAAAGATGGTCGAAGCGGCAATGAAAAATTGTCCGTGTTTTCCATCCAGTTCAATGTAGCCGTGCTCATAAAGGGAAGGTCCTGGCATCGCACCTAGTTCCTTCGGGAATGTGGTGTATTGGGCTAATATCATAACGGTAGTTGTGTGGTATTAGCCACCCATGTCAGGGCGCATAAAAAAAAATTGGCTCATGAGGTCCCTTAAGTCCCCTTTTTTCGGATTATAGGTCCCTTTTTCCCTTTTTTTGAGATCTCTAACCGCTAATAGCCCTGACAATGTCTATTCGAGGAGTGTGATGCCTATGTGCCACGTTGTAGGTGGGAGTGTTCGCCCAGATTCATGAGATGCAGGACATGGGTGACCGTCTGCGGCTGGTGGTGATGGCTCACCGCAGGATACGCGTCACCGGACAATTCATTGAGGATGAGATTGAGACTGGGCCTGCCGGTGAGTTGATTATTGCACTCCTTATACGCTTAATATCAAACATAATAATAACAACAAACAACAACAAAAAGTGTTTGGGTGAGTTTATGTATTCATTTGCAACAGAAAAAGTGGCAACAGTACTTAACAATTTGCGATTGCGAACTGTTACAAAACTATCAATGAAATCAATTTAGATTTTATTCATAGAAACGTAAATGCTCCATAAATAAATGCTAATGTCCTTACAAAGGCACCAGTTTGCCAGTAAACCAACTGAAATATATAAGAAGATGGTGTTAATTGAATGTAGTGATTTCCATACAATGCTGTTATTTATCAAATATTTTTGGCAGTATTGGTGTTTACATGCTAAATTAACATTATGCAACAAAAGTAGTCGATCAGTTTATCAGCATGACCATATTCAAAATAATTATTTTTATATTGTATATTCTATTATTTTATTGATATATTTTGTTTTTTTCACGGGTTTATTACTGTTATTTGAACAAGTACATTATCTTTTATCTTATCATTCAGAGAATTTAACAATGAGTTAGCATATAAGATAAAGATAGGTTACCTTCCGTCAACTTATTTTGCCTAATTTTTATTCCTTTTGAATTGAACTACATCTCATAAATAAAATCCCAGCATATATAATTAAAGTAAATCAAACCAAATCAGCAATGATTTTTATTATGAAAGCATCACAAAAATAATACATCCCCTCATCGTTTCAGAAATGAAGCTAAAGTTTCCGATATTTAATGTTGAATTTGACGTTCCTGTTGAAGAAACTGACGCGGAAAGAAGACGCAGAAAATATCGGAACACGCGCAAGCAACGGGCGCCCGAAGTCAATGAGAAAGCCGAAGAGAAGCAACCGAGCGACGGCGAAAAGATTGAGAAGAGTGAGAGCCCGCTGGTGATGATGGTGAAGGTTGAGAATGTGGTGCACGAGAAGTTCCAGCAGACGGAGGAAGTGAAGGCGCTAACGCAGGAAGTTATTAAGACCATCAGGGACATCATAAACCTCAACTCGCTGTACAGGTCGCTATTTTTCTAACTGACAGTTATTTTTTTCACCTTAAAACTGTTTATAACTACTTTGAATCGGCCATATTCCAATGATGCACATAATTAACACTAATGATGATGCCAAAGTTAAATGTCGTGAGGAAACCCAGTAATTCACACACAGCAATGGACTTGCCACTCATTCTGCGTGCCTAAAACATAGACAAAGCGAGGTTGAATTTAGTTAACCAGTGTGAACCCTGAGATCGGATATTGGGAACCGGAATTGAG
This sequence comes from Incurvaria masculella, assembly GCA_946894095.1. NCBI lineage: Eukaryota > Metazoa > Arthropoda > Insecta > Lepidoptera > Incurvariidae > Incurvaria > Incurvaria masculella. The sequence continues at coordinate 14,509,869 of OX335658.1, read as the reverse complement.
AACTGTGATTATATTAATTTTCAAGCTTTGAGCCCAAAAAAATTGTGTGTATTAACGTGACATATTAATTTGAAAGATTTGCTAGTTCTTCAACAGATGATGGATCCATTATCTCAAAAGTTATAAAATTAGGAATTCTATAGGCATCAATAACATTTTAGTATTTTTATACACTTGATACTTCCATGCATGAAACATAGTTGCGACATAATTGAATATATAAAAAAGCGAATGTAAACGCAATCAAACTACTTTGACCATTCATTTAATATCAAGTAGGGTTTTGGGAATTACATGATCCTTCATAGACTAGTCTAGGTGTGAAGATTGCAGAATTAAGGTGATGCATAAAGCTACAATCTAACTTCTGAGGTAATAGTGACATCTTGCCTCCATTAAGGTGGCCCAACCCGCTCATCTCCCCATACAAAAGGGGAAAGAAGATCACGCCCATATTTCTTGTCGGAGACCCAAAATTTTGCTCAAAATAGCTTTATTTGATCGAACTAGATGTCTGATGACCATTGGCATTGTAAAATTGTGTTTGGTTTCTAAGGTATAAGGTCCGAAAGTTCGAATTTTTCGCGCGTTTTATACAATAACTTTGGAGGTGGATTCCGCAATGATAAAGTAAGAACACAGTAAAAAGATTAGTCATCAGACATAGCTTATTTAATCAAGATTTATGATCTATTTGGTTTTTGTTAGATTTTTTACTACAGCGGTCGTGGTTTACTTTTAGCTATAAGTCGTTTTGAAATGAAAATTTTCGTAAATCTTACCAAATCATACACTATGCACATTGTCTTTTTTGTGGACATGTTGCATCTTCCTCATCACGGAGCCTATCTTATTCTTTGAAACAGAGAAGGTCCCAGAGTGCAACAGCACAGTTTTGTACCGTGCCCGCGAATGAGTTAGGCCCGCCGGGTTGGGCCACCTTAAAGAGCTAGTGAGCGTTTCGAAACACATTATATTTGGATGATGATGGTGCGGTACGGACGCGCAGGGAGTCGCTGCACCAGATGCTGCAGCAGGGGCAGCGCGTGGTCGACAACCCGGTGTACCTCAGCGACCTCGGCGCGGCGCTCACCGGCGCCGAGCCGCCCGAGCTGCAGGCCGTGCTCGAGGAGATGGACGTGAGTGTACACCTGTCGCTGTCAAGCAATCGTTATGTCAGCCTCGGTAGCCCAGTGGCGCAACACCTTCCAGTTCGATAAGCACGAATCAACTCTGAGCACGGTCGGGTTCTAGATGGGTGGCCGTTTACGACCGTTGAGGTTGGCTGTGGTTCGGATTCCACGTAAAGCTGTAGATCCCCTTCCTTGCTAGGTGGTAAGGTGAAACGGTTAATTATGGTTGGTAACATAACGTTAAATGAACGATGGTCGAAGTGTTAATGAAAATTATCCGTGTTTTGCATCCAGTTCAATAAAGCCGATGATATCATTAATGTATGTTTTTGGCCGCCCCTTCCAGTCAGCGTCTTCAACGTCCTTATGGCTCTCTTCGGAAACTAGTAAGTTAAGGAATGTGATATGTATGTTTGCATAATCGACCGTGAAGCAAGGACACATCAATTGAAGAAAGGGCCAAGTAAAAAGAACTACTTTACGAATATACTGCAAGGCTGGACCCGAACCAGCAAAAAATACCATTCGCGGGTATTGCGTTGACCAATTTAGCCACCTGCTGTATACCCATAATTTGGAATTCTACAGTCCCTCCTCCCTTAATGAATGCCTCCTACTAACACAGTATTTAATATTATGCCTAAATATATTTATTTAACGCTTCATCTGAGTTGCTGACATTGACTGCAAAGATTGAACATTAAAAAATATTGCCGTTATCACCAAAATCGTTTTTGGCATTAGACACTAAAGCCAGTCCTAGGTTGACTTAAGTAAAAAACTTTTTCGTGCTAAGCAGGTACGTCGCTTATTCCAAGGAATGTGAAATGTATGTATGAATAATCGACCGTGAAGCAAGGACACATAAAATTAAGATAGAGCCCACTAAAAAGAACCACTTTACATATATACTGCAAGGCTGGACCTGAACCAGCAAAACATATCATTCGCGGGTATTGTAATTTCGCCACCGGCTGTATACCCATAATTTGGAATAAGCGACGTACCTGCTTAGTATGAAAAAGTATATTTACTTAACTAGTAAGTTTACCAATTGCTAGGTGAACTTACTAGTTTACCTAGCAACTAGTAACCTATCTAAACTAACTAATCTTAGCACCGTGTTTGCGTGCTACAGATCCCGAAGCGCCTGATGCTGTCGCTGTCGCTGCTGAAGAAGGAGCTGGAGCTCTCGAAGCTGCAGCAGAAGATCGGCAAGGAGGTGGAAGAGAAGGTCAAGCAGCAGCATCGCAAGTACATCCTGCACGAACAACTCAAGGTCAAGGCTGCAAACAATCTTTGAGGCTTTTTTAATTATAATAAAAACAGCATAACACGTGGCTAATGTCACACCTATTTAAGTCATGGTCAAGTCAATGTCACCCTTGAGGTGATATTGGGGTTCAAGTCCTGGCCCCGTTCATGCATCACTTTCTTTCACCTTTATTTCATGCATTTCGTTAAGAATGCGAGCTTTGCCATTGTTCGGAATCCATTTAAAACTCCCTTCCCCTACTAGATGATAGGGTTGGTACCATTAAAAATAGTTGAAATGACAACTAAAAATTGTCCATATTTTTCATCCAGTACAATGTAGCCATGCTCAAAAAGGAAGGTCCTGGCATGGCACCTAATTACTTTGGGAATGCAGTGTGTTGGGCTAATATCATGACTGTGGGGTTACATAAAAGAAATTACATTTCCGAAGAAACTAGGTTCCAAGCCGGTACCTTCTTTTTTTAATTTAAGCATTGCTTTGTTGAATTGGATTCAATACATGGTCAATTTTTCATTGCCGCTTCCACCATCTTAATTAGATGGTACCAATCGGCCGACTTAACCATACCACCAAAAAGCTGTTACTATTTGCAAAAAGCATTGCACGGCATATTATTTTTTCTCTAGGTGATGAGCCGAATTCCAACCTTAATCGTGAACAGAAATACAATTTGAATGTCGACAGGCCATAAAAAAGGAGCTGGGCATTGAGAAAGACGACAAGGACGCGATCGGTGACAAGTTCCGCGAGCGTCTCGCCAACCGCACCGTGCCCCCCGCCGTGCAGACCGTCATCGACGAGGAGCTCAACAAGCTCACCTTCCTCGAGAGCCACAGCTCCGAGTTCAAGTGAGTCTAACCTTGCCACGAGTTGGTGCTAGGAGTAGAGGACAAGTTCCGGGTGCGGTCGCTCACCTGAACGTTCTGTCTGATCTGTTCCTTAAACGGCTTTCGCCCCCCGGACACATTTTTTTAATGTAACTGGACAGGGATGGCTTTATAATACCACCCAGATCCCATGCCAGAACCTACCTTATATTGCGTGGCTACTTATCGCGATAATTTTCATTACCACTTCGTACGTCTTACATTAAGGTGGGCCATCCCGCTCAACTCCCCATACAAACGGGGAAAGAAGATCACGCCCATATTTATTGTCAAAGATCCCAAATTTTGCTCAAAATAGCTTTATTTGATCAAAAGAGATGTCTGATGACCTTTGGCATTGTAAAATTGTTTTTGGTTTCTAAGTTACAAGGTCCGAAAGTTTGAATTTTTTGCGCGTTTTATATAAGAACTATGGAGAGGTAGATTACGCAATGATAAAGTAACAACATCCAAAAAAGATTAGTCATCAGACATCGCTTATTTAATCAAGATTTATAATCGATTTGGTTTTTGTTAGATTTTTTACTGCGCAGCGGTCGTGGTTTACTTTTAGCTATAAGTAGTTTTATAATTAAAATTTTCGTAAATCTTACCAAATTATACACTATGCACATTTTCTGTTTTGTGGACATGTTGTATCTTCCTTATCACGGAGCCTGTCATATTCTTTGAAACAGAGAAGGTCCCAGAGCGCAACAGCACGGTTTTGTACCGTGCCCGCGAATGAGTTAGTCCCGCCGGGTTGGGACACCTTAAATGCGATGTTAGCAACCCGGGCGGGATCAACCCTACCTAGTAAGCAAGGTAGGGGATCTAAAATTTTTAATGGAATCAGAACCATGAATGATGAATCCCGAGACATGTAAGGGAGGAAATGCAGTGGGGCCATTTGTATTATTTTTACGTGCCGGAACCCGGCAAGACAATACACGGACTATTATCTCCCAAGTTGAGAGGCGCAAACCGTAAGAGCAAATCTGCAGAATCATATTCGAAATGTCTTTTGTAGTTGGTCCACGAGGTCCGATTGCACCTCAAATAGCCATTTCGCCTATATCTCCGCAGTGTTACGCGCTGTTACCTCGACTGGCTGACATCGCTGCCGTGGGGCGTGATGTCCGAGGAAAACTTAGAGCTGGACGCCGCGTCGAAGACCCTCGACGAAGACCACTATGGCATGGAGGACATCAAGAAGCGCATCCTCGAGTTCATCGCCGTGTCGCAGCTGAAGGGATCCACACAGGGCAAGATCCTCTGCTTCCACGGGCCGCCCGGCGTCGGCAAGACCAGCATTGGTGAGGATTGGGTTATGTCGGCTGTATCCCCGAGCCACAAGAAGTGATCAGTGAACGGGTTCAAAAACCAATTGGACAGTTATTTTCAATTAAAAACAACAGACGTTTCATCACCAAACAGTGCACTCAACCAATGACATACACGCATCAGCTTCAAGCTGCTAGTGTATATAAATAAATCAGGGAGATTGCTCCAAGGAGTCATCATGATTCCACCATCCCCGTTCCAAATCGATTTTTTCTTATAGCCAGGCATAAGTTATTCGTTCAGATATAAGTTTTAGTTAGTAGGTTCTTACCTTAGGTGAAAGAACAGGTTGGTCATTAAAATTTCCTACTGCTGAAATCTGGAATGCTGCCTGCAAATATATTTCTCGGAGGTATCAATATACTTGCTTAGGAAGAGGGAGCGTAAAAAGGGTTTTCTCAAGCTGGCATAGCCCACCTCGCCATTTTGAGAATGCTCATGGTTAACATCACTGTCCTATATACTGGCAGTGCCATTTGTTATGGCTTTCTAACTTGATAGGTGCTAATTCTTATTTATTATTAATTTTCATAAGGTGAGCGAATTTATCATAATCACTACATTTTCTTTGAAAAGAAAAAACAATGTTCTATGATAACCTTTTTTTTATATTACTTGCTAATCCTACACTGACTTGTCATGATATTAGCCTTTAACACTGCATGAGAACTATGTTAATTCCATTTCAGGGCATTCATTATATTCCACGGATACATTTAACTGGATAGCAAACACGGAGAATTTTCATTGCCGTTACATCCATCTTTCATTTAATCAAACAATTTAAAGTCACCCTTGAAGAACCTGGTCGTGTCCAGTGTTGCATAACCATGACGATCAAACGTGGAGGCAACTGGGCTAGCGAGGCTGACAAATACCAAAAAAAATCTGTAAATATGTAGACACTTGCATATAACATGAGTTGTTTGTTATGTTGTTTTGTCTAGCACGTTCGATAGCCCGAGCCCTGAACCGCGAGTACTTCCGCTTCTCGGTGGGCGGCATGACGGACGTGGCCGAGATCAAGGGCCACCGGCGCACGTACGTGGGCGCGATGCCCGGCAAGCTCATCCAGTGCCTCAAGAAGACGGGCACCGAGAACCCGCTGGTGCTCATCGACGAAGTGGACAAGATTGGAAAGTGAGTACTTTTGTATTGTGTTGTCTAATGCGAGTTTGCATGTCAATTATGTGAGAAGAAAATCTTCGTAAAAATTAAAATATTTCTATGGGTAGATGATGGATGCTTTTAAAAAAAACAGGTCGACACAGATATACTTTGTCTAATATTGGATACCAAATGCGATGTATAAATTTTATGATGTATTAAAGTTGACTAAAATGCAGTTTACCAGAACTGACAGATTGACTGATGTTTTGTGTTGACCGTCGACGTTGACAGGACTTCTCGATGGCAAAATAAAATGCATTTTGAACCAACACCAAACAAGAATTAAATTGGAACAGTGGCTTTCAAATCATAAGTAAAATGTGTTTGTATCGGTAGTGTAATTTTCGGATGCTCAGTGATATTTGGTAGACAGTAACTTGAAGTACAGGAAAGAAAAATTCAACCCTAAGTCCGTCCAAAACTACATACATTTTCCCTGGCAAAGCCGGTGACCACAGTTACTATCAATCAATACATTGGTGTATAAGCTGGACACAACAGACCACAAGACTATTGTACGCAAGCACTTCATCAGCAACAGAGTTGTAGAGGACTGGAACAAACTCCCTGAGGACATAATCGACACAAATAATGTTATTAAATTTAAAAACCTTTTGGACACTCTCTTAAACAACTTATATAAGGATCCTTAATGTCTTTAATACTCAAAACTGACATTCTTAGTTTACAAGGAAGTGACTAAGTGAACTACCATCAGGACAAAAAAAACGGCCAAGTGCGAGTCGGACTCGCGCACGAAGGGTTCCGTACCATCGTACAAGATTTAACACAAAAAAATCACTTTTTTGTATGGGACCCCCCTTTAATCTTTATTTTACCTATTTGTTGTTATAGCGGCAAAATAAATACATACTCTGTGAAAATTTCAGCTGCCTACCTATTACGGTTCATGAGATACAGCCCTGTGACAGACGGACGGACGGACGCTTAGTAATAGGGATCCGTTTTCATCCTTTGGGTACTGAACCCTAAAAAGCTTGCAAACACTAAAAGTGATAACCATACTTGAATATGATTTAAGTAACAGCCTAGGGTGCTGTCTAAAATAAAATAATTAAATAAATACATTTTGTGTTGGTGTGCAGAGGCATGCACGGCGACCCGGCGTCGGCTCTGCTGGAGCTCCTCGACCCGGAGCAGAACGCCAACTTCCTGGACCACTACCTGGACGTGGCGGTGGACCTCTCGCGCGTGCTCTTCATCTGCACCGCCAACGTGCTGGAGCACATCCCGGAGCCGCTGCGCGACCGCATGGAGCTCATCGACATGTCCGGTTAGTTTTACTGCGCCTCGAGCACTAGCAACTGAAAGTGACGGCCAAGTGCCGGGCTCGCTCACGAAGGGTTCCGTACCATTATACAAGATTTGACCTAAATAAATCACGTTTCCTGTATGGCGGCCCCCTTTCATTTATATTGGTTTTTTATTTTTACTATTTGCTGTTAAAGTGGCAACAGAGATACACACTCTGTGAAAATTCCGCTGTCTACCTATAATGATTCATGAGATACAGCTCTGTGACAGGCGGACAGCGGAGCCTTAGTAATAGGGTTCCATTTTTCACCCTTTGGGTGCTAAACTCTAAAAATAATAGAACAACAATAAAGTGCTGTAATATTGACCCTTCAACAAAAATTGCTATCTTCTTCTTCAGCCTTTTGCTGTCCACTGCTGGACCTAGGCCTCCCCCAGACTTGGCCGAGTTGTGCGGTCTCCGGTTTTTCTTCGCCGGTTGTCACCTGCTGTCTGATGGAAATGGTCTGAGCAACGTGCTGGTGGTCCTCCGACGGTTCTTTTCCCTGTTTAGGGTCTCTTCATCAAAACTTCACTAAATATTTAGTCTATGCATGCATGGAACCATCAACAGTTTATTTCTAATTGCTTGATTCCGGACACAATCCAGCAGTAAATCTAGCTGATCTTCTACTATTTGGCCAGCAGAACAGTTGGGTGACTTGACTATTCTCATTAAGGTCGGCCCGTAAGCACCTGAAAATTTCGCCTCCCATACAAACGTAGTTTACTAATCATTTGAAAACCAATGTTCCAACTGACTTGATATTTGGTATCTAATATTAGGCTACAAATATCTGTGTCTGCCTGCCTTTGTTTTTTCGGTAAATATATTCTGGGTCAAACCATAGAGAAAACAAAATTCGTATGAAGATTTTCTTTTTGCTTTCATTTCATTCGGTTTGGATTTTTCAAAAAAACAAAAGCATGCAGACACAGATATTTGTTACGTGACATTAGATATTAAATATCAATTTAATTGGAATAGCGGTTTCCAAATTATTGGTAAACTACGTTTGTATGGGGAGCATGGCTTACGGGCCGTTCTTAAGAGTTGTATGCCACGGCCACGTGTGTTAGTAGATATAGGACCAAGATGACGTTATTCATCTTTGGGGCGAATATAATGAACAATGCTCCGCGTCGCAGGCTACGTGGCCGAGGAGAAGCTGGCGATAGCGCAACAGTACCTGGTGCCGACGGCCATGAAGAACTCGGGGCTGACGGAGCAGCAGCTGCGGCTGGAGACGGACGCGTTGCACAGCCTGATCCGCTGGTACTGCCGCGAGAGCGGCGTGCGCAACCTGCAGAAACATATCGAGAAGGTATGTACTATCGGGCTGAGTGGTGTGTGGGTTCCGGCAAATAAGCGGAATAGAAGTCGTCCCAATGCATTTGTTCCCATGTAGTACTTAACTTTTGCACACTTAACTTAACTATTGTGAGAGATTTTTTTTTAAATTTAGATTTAATTTTAAGAATGATAATTTGCATCAAGGTCACGTATATCTAGAGTTATACATACGTAAGTACATATTGTTTAAAATGTATTTGATGTCGTTACACCGATAGTCTTAGACCTTTAAAATTTAAAAAAAGGAGGAGGTTCTCAATTTCTCGGAATCTTTTTTTTTATAGTACTAGTGATAGTTTTTTTTTTCTGTGTAAAATGTACAAACCAAATAAATAAAAAATAAAAATGTCGTAGAGGCGATTATGGTATTTGTCGTTCCTGGATCAGATTCAATTTAAAGCTATAGCCCCCCCCCCCCCCCTTCCTTACTTATTTGGTGGGAGGGTGGTTAATCCTGCCCAGTTCGGTACCAACACATTGAATGGACGATGGTGGAGCGGCAATGGCAATTTTTCGTGTTTTTCATCCAGTTCAATGTAGTCCTTTCCGTTCCAACCATCCTTGAGCTTTATAAATAAATAAATGTCATGTTACCTGGAGCATAGAAACCAGCTCAACTGAATGTTTTATTTAGAGTAGATGTTTTCGTAGGTTCATAGATAGCTGTTTAGTGAGCTTAAAATAATTTGTTTAGTATCTCCGCTGGACAATCTGAAGTAGAAACATTTGCAACATCTGTAGTAAAGGATCTCTGTCAAGATTTGAAATTATTCACTGCACAAATGTTTCCCGAAACAGTGGTAAAAGCTTCAAGTAGAGTCTTGTATATACCCATTGGAATGCTCCCAAGTGCATTACTTTTGATAACAAATCATGACATTATACACTCGAAGGCAGTTGAATGGTTACTGGGCTGTCATAAACGGTCATATCCAGGGTGGCAGTTTAAACGGTGCAGGGGGTAGGCATTCCGCCAGGGATCGAGTTATTTGTCAGTCACAGTCAGTTTACTGAGCTCAGGACTCGTGTTTTTGTTATAGATCGCACGGAAGGTGGCGTTCAAAGTGGTGAAAAAGGAATCGGAGAGCTTCGACATCACCTCCGAGAACCTCGCAACGTTCGTGGGCAAACCCAACTTCAAGCACGACCGGATGTACGACGTCACGCCCCCGGGGGTGGTAATGGGGCTCGCGTGGACGGCCATGGGTGAGTATACACACCTGATATAGCCTCCGGTCGAAGCGGCAATCAAAATTGTCCGTGTTTTCCGTCCAGTTCAATATAGACGAGCAATATCAGTCTCAGCCGGTCAGCAATATCGTCAGCCGAAGAGACGATGACCGTTGGAGTAACCGTGTCCTACACTGGCGGCCGTGGGCAGGAAAACGGAGTGTGGGAAGACCACCCGCCAGGTGGGACGACGACATCAAGTGCATCGGCGGAAAGCAGTGGTTCCGTAGCGCTGAGGGCTGGGTGGACTGGAGAAAAATTGGAGAGGCGTATGTTGAGCAGTGGACGCAAAAGCGCTAACTGACTGACTGTCTGAGCAATATAAGGAAGTGCCTGGCATGGCACCTAGTTTCCATGTGGTGTGTTAGGGTAATATCTGACAGTCAGGTTGTTATCAGCTACCAATGTCCAATGACATAAAAAATCCTGTATAGATAGAAAAATAAAAAAAGTATTTCGTAGTTCAAATGCTAGTGCTCCCGCAGGCGGCAGCACCCTCTTCATCGAGACGGCGCGCCGCTCGCCGCCGGGCGCGGAGGACAAGCCGGGCGGCGGCACGCTCGAGCTGACGGGCCACCTCGGTGACGTCATGAAGGAGTCCGCACGCATCGCGCTCACCGTCGCCAGGAACTTCCTGCACGAACTCGATCCCGCCAACGCTTTCCTCAACACGAGGTGGGTTTACGCATGTGCCGTGAAGGAACTGGAAAGAAGTCCCTCGCAAGTCGACGGTGCTTCGAGTCGACGATTCCCTAGACATAAGTTTTAAACACATACCAAAGAGGAGAACAGCACAACAGATAGTTGGAACTGCAGAAGCTGTTACAAGTGTACAACACAGTGAAAATAATCCAAACAAAGTCCCTTTCCTCATTCGTAATGCCAATTTAGAATAAGATTATATTTTGTGCTAGCAGGGTTGGAAGTAAAGAATAAAAATCTTTAATCACCAGTACAGATGAACCACCAATTTTGGTTACTATTACCAGTTAAATTACATATGGTATGGGGTATATTTGGTTAACACCCACAATGCGCTGGGATATAGGATGCAAAGAATAGGTGCATTACCTTTATGGTTATTGTATTGTATTTCACTCACACCTGGCCTAATTGTGTAAAATATCATATAATTTGCCCAAAACGGGTAATGTGAATGTTACCAATTGTATCAAATGTTGTATTACTCACGTCCTTATCAAACTGTACGCAATCAGTTCCTATCACGCCATTAACAACGGCCCGTAAGCTATATTCCCCATACAAACTAGTTTACTAATCATTTGAAAACACGGTTTCGATTTGCTTGATATTTAGTATCTAATATTCTACAATAAATATCTGTGTCTACACGTTTTTGTTTTGCTGAAAAATCTAAAACAAGTCAAATAATAGGCAAAAGAAAATATTCATACAAATTTTTTTTTCTCTGTTATGTGACACAGGATACATTTTTGGAAAAATCAAACACGTGCAGACATAGATATTTGTTTGCCCGAACAGCTATCCCAAATATCAAGCAAATTGAAACAGTGGGTTCCAATGATTAGTAAACTACGTTTGTATGGGGAGCGTAATTTTCGGATGCTTACGGGCCCACCTTAACTGCTCAAACGAATGTGGCAGCCACCTGCACCTGCACGTGCCGGAGGGCGCGACGCCCAAGGACGGCCCCTCGGCCGGCTGCACCGTGACCACGGCGCTCGTGTCGCTCGCCACCGGCCGCTCGGTGCGCGCCGACCTCGCCATGACGGGCGAGATCTCGCTCACCGGCCGCATCCTGCCCGTCGGCGGCATTAAGGAGAAGATTATTGCGGTAATTGGGAAAGATGCTCCCCATTTGTCACCTGTTGACTCTTCAGGCGACCCGACCTAAAGAGTTTGTCAAATTAAAAAAACCAGCCAAGTGACAGTCACACTCGCACACGAAGGGTTCCATACCATCACACAAAAAAATCACGTTTTTTGGGGTCCCGGGCCCCTTTAATTTTTATTATTTTTTAATGTTACCTATTTGTTGTTATAGCGGCAAAATAAATGCACACTCTGTGAACATTTCAGCAGCCTACCTATTACGGTTCATGAGATACAGCCCTGTGACAGACGGACAGACAAACCGACGGACAGCGGAGTCTTAGTAATAGGGTTCCTGAAAAACACGGGGAATCTTTCATTGCCCATTCAACCATCTTTTCATCTAATGCGATGGTACCAACCCGGGCGGGCTTAAACCCTACCATCTAGTAGGGGAAGAGGACCTACAGTTTTACATGGATTCCGAACTAGTCGTGGGCGTTTCCACTGGTTTTCGAAAACGTTAGTAACTGTTAATGCTGATGCCGATAGCCGTTAGCGGAAACGGTTTCAAAAAGAAATGAAAGAAAACTCCCTCTCCCTTCTTCTCCCTTTCCTTTTTTTTTGTTTTTTGTTTTTTTTTTTTGACATAGTGACATCTAGCACGGTTCGATCATCTCACATGAATTCTGAATCTCGAGTGCAGTGACCTGTATTCAAAAACCGGCCAAGTGCGAGTCGGACTCGAACACGAAGGGTTCCGTACCATCGAACAAAAAAATCACGTTTTTTTGTATGGGGGCCCCCTTTAATTTAAATTATTTTATAATCTTACCTATTTGTTGTTATAGCGGCAAAATAAATACACAATCTGTGAAAATTTCAGCTGTCTATCTGTTACGGTTACTGAGATACAGCCCTGTGACAGACGGACGGACGGACGGACGGACGGACGGACGGACGGACGGACGGACGTACGGACAGCGGAGGCTTAGTAATAGGGTTCCGTTTTCACCCTTTGGGTACGGAACCCTAACAAGAAAAAGACAAAAAATCCAAAAATCAAAATCAAGAATGAGGTTTTGTTACTATGTAGTTATCGCAAACAATTAAGAAGTCAGACAAAACTTTTTATCCTCGACAAAATAATCCCCAGAAATAATATAACACAAATGATAAATAAACAAATTTATAATTTATTTCATATGCCTATTAGCATTTAGAAATACTAATCGTTGGACTTTTTCTGTAAGCAAACCACAACGGCGGTCGTTAAGAATGTAGCGCCTCTTCGACTACATTTCATTTCATTTCTGTAATGCGCGCACTGGGCGCGCGCATTACAGTTTCGGGGGTAACCCCAGTTACGAGAGTCGCCGGCTATAAGCCGCAACGAAGTAATTATTAATATTACTATTACTCGTAACCCCAGTTACGAGAGTCGCGCCGGCTTCAAGCCGATTACAGCAACATTGCGCGAGCGAGACAGTCGCGGCTGGCGGGTCGTTGCGTCTAGACGTCTCGCAACCTACGGGCTTTCGTTGGCGCGCCGCGTGCGCGATCCAGTGCGCTACAAGAAACTTGTAGCGGCCATACTGCTCGGCGTAAAATGAATACTTCGTTTTTACACTAGTAACAGTTTACAAACCCATTTCTCATTTCTCGTCCCACGACTATTCCGAACCATGGAGTAACTCGCATTCGCAATGAAATGCATTTGTCCAACTTAGAAAGAGAAAACGTGGTGCATAACAGGGGCGAGGATTTCTCTTCTCCTCTAGCTAATGGAGTAAAGTTGTGGGAAAGAAAAAAAACACAATAACATGACATATAACTGTCATGAGCTTTTAACAAACACAATGCCTTTATGAGCATCCAATGCGATAGTATGGTATGAATTATTTTTAACATGGCCTAACGTTTTCAGTAAATGCATTGTTACCTTGTTGCAGGCGAAGCGAGTGGGAGTGACTACCGTTATCTTGCCCGAGGAGAACAGGAGAGACTTCGACGACCTGCCCGACTTCATCCGACAGGACATGGACGTTCACTTCGTGTCGGAGTATAGTGACGTATACAAAGTCGCCTTCTCCGATGACAATCAAAAGGTGTAATGTTTTTGCGCGGACTTTAATTGTCAGGCCAAATCAATTACGTCTTCCACTGACAAAACTGTTACCTCTTCTATGAGTCTTGACTCGAGTATGATTGCATTTAAGTTTTATAGACTGTTAGGCTAAGTAGGGCCATTGTTCTAATGTACATACAATTTTTATCGGCTTATTCACCAATATATGCATATATGTTTATTTAGACTTTCACTGTTGTTACACATTATTATTAAAATGTTTTCGGATAGACAGTGTAATAAATCGCTTACTTGTTTAAGTCGACGTTTCGTCCACCGCATTGTGGACTTCTTCAGGACTCGCGGCGCGACCTGGAGGACTTCTGACGCGTCGTCCAGTCAGAAGAAGTCCACAATGCGGTAGACGAAACGTCGACTTAAACAAGTAAGCGATTTATAACACTGTCTATCCGAAAACATTTTAATAATAATATATGCATGTTTTAATTTCAAGCTGCTGTGTTAATGTTGTTTTTATTAAATATACAGGTATATTTTGTGGTTCTATTTTTATTGTTTCTGTTTACCCTTTTCTCTCATGTACCCTGCCTATTTTATTTTCGCATGGCATTATTGTTGGTTCGTTTTCTGTACTAAAAGAATACTTGAATGATAAAGTTTGTCCTCTCCTCAGGTGAGGATGGCGGGATAGTATTGGCACGCGATGCTGTGGAAAGCATACCTCCCTTAGTCAGGATTTGTGGAGCTAGCAGCAGTGGAAAGACTTTTAGAGAAGTGAAGAGAAATGCATTTCAAGAATAAAATTATTTAATTGTATTGTTGAATAGGGCTTAAAAGTAAATAAATTTTATGTTAAAAAGTGTTATATTAATTCATAACAGTAACTATAAATACAGAAATAAAGTATTTGGCTTATAATATAAAAGCAATAATAAATAGTTTTAACCAAATATTAGACCTGGTTCAGCCATATTGACCGATATGAAATTATTTCCTTGCAGTATGTCTAACCTACTTTCCTACCTCCACTCTCCTCTGACCAAATGATATGCTTGCGTGCAGAACTTAGGATTAAATCCAAAGAAACTAAGTTGCTTGCAAATACGTGTAAGCTATAGTCGTGGGCGTTTTCGATGCTCTCAAAAACTTACAACTGCTGTTAAGAACTAACTCTGTATACAAACAGACATACATATAAGTGTTAGCGGAGGTTTGATCCAAACGTTAACCAGATGTTACTTGGCCAATTTGAAGCAAAAAAGGTAGGTAACATTTGTATCGCTTAAAAAAAATTCGCTGTCCCCATAAATTTTGTTCATACCTACACTTTAATCGGTTAACGGACCTACGTGTTAACGGAGGTATGGTCCAAACGTTGACCATGTATTCCTTGACCCATTTGGAGCAAAAAGGATTTGTACGGCTTAAAAAACCCCCAATACATTTTGATTATACCTACACATTAAAATGTATGGGATGGGAGTTTTTTTTTTAAGCCGTGCAACAAAATGTTTTCTAACTTTACCTGAATACCTGGTCAACGTTTGGACCATACCTCCATTAAAACCAGCCAGATCAAATACAAATGAATTGTTTCTAAACTGTCCCACTACAATTAATCTGTATTACATCGATTAGCTTGTTTTCACGACTGGGACTTTCAAGCAGCAGCTAGTAGCAGTCATATTGTTCGGCACGAAACCATTGTTACATTTTTGCACTAGTGACAGACACAACCAACCGTTTGTCGACCCACACACTAGTGGACAGGGTGTTAGCTTAGCAACAATTAACCAGTTTGGTGCCGACTAAAATGTGAAATGACTTATTATCACACAGACGTGTTTCTTTGTAGCACCACAACAGTATTCAATGTTAAAAATTACTTGATACACATGGAGTATACTAGTAGCCTCTTGAATCTTTTTATAACTTTTTCCTTCCCTCCTCCAGCAGTTGTAGCAATATGGGATACACTTCATCGTAGGTGGTGATGTTGTTCTGCCGGACATGACTCTGGTACCTCTGCAGCGCACCCGCCACCAGCTCTATTCGGTCCTTCTCACTCGGGTGCGAGTCCAGCCACTGTATTAGCTTGTGAATGCTCCACCCGGCACATGTGTGAGGTGCCAACAGCTGCGGCCCTCCAAAGGCAAACAACAGCATCATAACGATCGAGTAAGGCACTGAAGCCCCTTCCATTTGACTTTGGGCTATTTCTACTGGAGATTTCTCAAGTAAGATACAAATAGCCTTCAGTTGTCTGTGAAGTTCACCCAATTCGCTCATGTCTGAGAGCAGAGGACTCAATGCCACTTCTAAATGTTTGCAGTCAAGTTGTAGTTTAACCCTTCCAAATTTAGATAATGGCCTCACATTGCATACATGCTGGATAAACTTTTCTACGCATCTCCTAGCGATTCCAATGCAGCATTCACTGATGGCTGGTCTATCTGTGAACATGGTCAAGTAAATATCCTTGCATCTCGATATGAATTGCTGCAACTCCTTCATGTAGAGAGAGCACGACAGGGATTTTCCCATGGGATCATCTGCTCTAGTTAAATCGGGTTCATCATGCATGGTCATAAGGATGAGATCTAGGGAATTATTGATTGAAGAGGCGAATAGTTGTAAAACTGGGAGACTCGAGATGCTCTTCAAGCTGTCTTGAACAAGTTGTATACTCTCTGGATGTAGAGTGGTTTGCATATTATTGAGCACTCGCTTTATTTGGGATGCAAAGTAGTAAAGAGCATTGCATAGATCTGCATTTTTTTGCTGAGAGCTCGTCGGTGCTTCAATGATCTGTGCTACGTCGCTGTCCATAGAGACTCTTTGCTCGGCTTCTACGTTCATCTGTTTAATAGATTTGGCGACACTATTTGCCAATGAGATGCTCAGTTGTTTGTCCCCAAGCGAGACACTGAGTGCAGCCGATATAACACGCACTGCATTGTCGATCTGATCAGTGCTCGGGACATGTTGCAAGTGCCACATGCTACGGACAGGTTCCAGAAGTTTTCCCAAAGACTTGGATAAGAATGCATTCTCCCATTTTACCAAACTCTCTCTTTTCATGACAAAGTCCTTGCATTTCAGACGTGACAGCAAATCGTTGAAACATTTGAGGAGTTTTGGAAAGTCTATTTCCACGCACTGATTGATAGTTAGTGAACTTTTCTCCAGCTCTATGCTGATCAGAGAAGAGAGATCCTCCCAGAATTTGCGTGCAATGCTCCGGAAGTTGCCTATCGTATGTAGCTCATTTAGGACATTCTGTAGCATTATAATCTTGGAGCAACCAGTGTGTATCTCATTCTTAAATATTCTCTCAATATTATCCCAAAGCCTCTGTTTGAACTCATGAGTATTCATGATATTGGCACGTCCTGGGGCCGCTCGGGACGATGACGACTTCTTGTACTCCACTGCAGGAGCCTGGATGTTGAAGGCTTGTGATATATCTTGCTGCAGTTCGCTTAGGATGTTTGAGACTGTGTTCTCGATCTGGTCCTGCGTACGCTGCATGTTGTGAAAGACTTTAAAGGAAGATAGCAGTAGCGCTTTATCTCCACTCAAGAGGCTGTCCTGCAGTTGTGAAGTTGCTCGGCATAAAATGTCGCTTTGCCTCTGTTTTACATCGCTTAGCACATTTTCTAGAAGTTTAATTCCATCAAAGTCGTAATCTCCGACCAGCTCATTTATTTCAAATAACACTATTGCCTGCTGCGGAGGGTCATCGTTCAAAGGTGGTAACCTTTTCCATAGAGGAAGGATTTTAGCACTGTGGCGCAAGAGATGGCAAGTGGTGAGAACGCGATCAAGCACGACAGTCTGACTTTCCAGAGCGCGGTACTGTGTGTGGACGGTAGTGCGGAGTTTGTCAGCACTGTGGACGAGCCCCTGAACGTGCAGCTGGACGGCGGCGAGCTCGGCCTCCAGGTCTGTAGCGTGACTCGCCTGTGTGAGCAGGTCATGATGCTTTAACAGTACCTGGCGCTCGAGGTGCGCGTTGAGCTTCTCGATGCCTTTGGTGAGCCGGTTGACCTGTTCAGTGACGGAGAGAGTTTCATCCAGTACTGGCTTTACGCCATCGACGAGAAACTTTCCGTAAAATTCGTCGCTCTCGATTTCCAGACACACGTCCTTGCCGTCCATAGCGCTGGATTAACAGGCGGTTCTTGCGAACTCCTGTTGAGCGCTACTCCTTTTCTTAACTAGGAGAAGATTCTCCGGAAAACAAGTAATCAAGCAGTCACGGACTTAAAACCATGGTTCGGCAAGGCGGGCGATCTTTTCGAATTCTGGTTCCAATAGGTGTGAAGAGGATATTATATGTTCTGTGCTGTGAAGAAAAATTGGAAGCATTGCACGCACTACACTTGTAAACGTCACAATTTGACACTTTGTTACTTTTTGTGAAAGTATAAGCAAGGTTACGAACCATACAGCCAAGTATTTTCATTATGCGAATTAATTGAGGTTTCAATCGGGCTACCACGGAAATCCCACAACGAGTTTGATTGAAACGTTATTATATTGGGCATGCACGGGCACTGCATGCTATATTTTTCTGATAGGATAAAGGCCGATTCCCACATATCAGTGGAGTCACAGTTCCGGCGCAGTACCGGCACAGTACCGCCGAGGTGATAATTATTCTTTCATACATTATCTATGAACGCGTTCACACCTGTCAGTGTCAGTGACGACACAGTGCTGTCAGTGACAGTGCCGTCACAGGCAATCACGGACGTAATCGGCGACGACGATATTTTTCATCGGATCACGGACGCCGTTGCATTGAAAACAAAATGGAGGACGAGCAATTGATTGAATTGGTTCGTGAAAATACGGTTTTATATGATTTGTCGCATGCTACCGATGTACCTACAATGACGTATTAAATAATATACTACAGGTGTAAAGAAATGTGCTTTATTTTTAATTAACAAGTTGCAAAAATAATATTTTATCTGCTTGCCAGGGTACTGATCCAGCCTCCGAATTTTTGAATAATTCTCTGACGTGGAATGCATCCATTGTAGCATTTCCACCTTGAGATCGCAAATTTTCCAGTAATCTGCTTGTATGTACTCGGTTGGTTCATATCTTCTGAATTATGTGATGCCGATTATGTTAGCCATAATCAACAATCACAAATCTCAGTAGGCGCGTCGCAGACGTTTTGCCTGAAGGTCTCTAGAGAACTGACATATGTGAATAGGAGCACTGCCGCATCACTGAAGCACTGATACGGACCTGTGCCGGAACTGTGACGGAACTGTGACTTCACTGATATGTGGGAATCGGCCTTAAGTAATGTTTTTGTGCTATTTTGTTCAACAATCATTATTATGGGGCCTACTTTCCCATATAATTAGGCCGCTGTGTTCATTGACATTTACTTATATCACTGGCTGTGTCACAGCTTTGTAATTGAAAAGGTTATCAAAATCGATTTGCCTAATCGCTTGGTTGTCGGTTAGGACATTAGGTATATTATGCGCATTGTGCCAGAACGAGCAGTCCGTTAATTACTTGATTACAATAATAAATCCTATTGGGCATCTTGTCAATTATGTTTTCGCTGTAGATAATCAACTATTGAGTTAGGTGGATGCCTAATTCCATCGACGTAATAAATAGACGTTTAGATTATATCGATGCCTAATTGTTTATTTATTTACCGTAATAACCGTACCAGAAAGCGAAATAAATATTTTCTTGATTTTAGGTCGTAAAATTACGAATAACCTAAAATGTTCCGTAATTTCTCGACTTTTCATCTAAATCAAACAAAGAACACAATTAAAAAAATATTTAGAATTAGAATAGAATAGAATAGAAAAACATGTATTCGATTAAGGTACATGGTTACACAGAGAAAAGTGAATTAAATTACACTTAAATGGAAAATCTTAATATAAAGAAATTAACCAAATAGAAGAAATTAACCAAAATAGTACCCTAATTGATTCTACATATCCTAGAACGTAATACAATGATGTAATATGAATGAGTGGCGTATCTACTCAGGAAAGCGAAAGTTAGAAGTTCTCTTGTTCGGATCTGGAAAACTATGTAGAAAATGTGCCTACTTTTTTATACAGAGTTTGACAGAAGCGAACGCGCGTGTTCGCTTTCATAAGTAGGCCCCTAGACGCCTTTTTTTGCTGTGGTGTCTGTTCATGATGGGTGCACTGCATCTCCATCGCTAAACTGCATCGCCAACATATGCATCGCCAATATCTACATCCCCAGCTACGGAGCTGTGGCTGGCCCAGAGATGCAACGCCGGTGATGAAGCTGCGGACCCCTCGTAGATTCGTGGCCACTATACGTGGGGGTGCGAAGGCGTACGGCGGGGCAAGGCATCTAACCTAACCTAACCTAACTTAGGGCCGAGTGCACGAACGGACAAAAAATCAAAATCAACGTCAAAGTATGATCAAACACGTCACTTTGTGTGGACAGTATGGAAGGAACTCTATGCGGATCACTAAAAGTGACGTGTTTGAACATTGATTAATTCGGCCGTCTCTTCGTGCAACCGGGGCTTAATCTAGCATAATATAATATACATATTCCCACACCACACCCACTTTGTCGACGCATTTGCGTTTCCGGTTTTTGGCGACGCATCTGCGCCTCCAGTTGTTGGCGATACATATGTATGCACCTCCGCAGTACAAGCACGGAAATTTTGCAACTTGCAACTGCGATATGATGAATCAGTTTTCTATTGGCGAGGCCATAGACCTAGCATGCGCGCTATTTCTATGGGCGAGGCAGATGGTGGCGATGCAGATATTTAACGATGGACATATGCGGTCCGTACCGAAATGCGTATATGGCAGAGATTTCAACAATATGCGCGTACATGACCGTTCCAAATTTATAATATTCACTCCCGTGAACGACTTGTTGTCATAAGGGATGTGACTCTAGACCGCACACAAAACGTACAAAACGCGCACGGTTTCACGGCCTTTCTGCAGATGCCTTGAAGATCATCCGTCGCATTGACCAAGATCTTCAATGGCATCATCCGAACCGTACATTTCTCGGCCGCATGGAAGACTGGAAAGGTCATCATCCTCCCCAAGCCCGGCAAAGCCCGCCGTCTACCTGATAGCTATTGACCCATTACGCTACTGTCCCAGATTGCGAAGCTGTTTGAGCGCCTGCTACTGCGAAAAATCCAACCACATGACCCACTTAGTTATGAGCAGTTTGGCTTCCGCAGCCACCCCCAGCTCACGCAGTTGAGCGAATACGTGGCCTTTACAGTGTGGGTGTCTTTCTTGATATTGAGAATGGCACCGACCGTGTATGGCACGCGGAGCTCTTGCACAAGCTGCTGGACAGCACCATACCACTTGGAATCCTGAGGACAGTAGCGTCCTTTCTTAAACGACGTCAGTTTTATGTCGGACGGACCTGACTCACCCACGCGGCCGATCATGGCAGGTGTGCCATAGGGCAGGGCCTTTTGCCGTTACTCTATGCGGCCTACATAAATGATAACCCCACGCTGTTAGGGCATCTACAGGAGTGGGAAGAAGACGTGATGCTCGCGCTGTTTGCGGACGACAGCGCTTACTTCGCCTCATCGGGCCGGGCGGACGTGGCAGCCTCGAAAATGCAGCGGTTGCTGGACCTGCTACCTGAGTGGCTGGACAAGTGAAGGATGGCCGTTAATGTCGGGAAAACGGCCGCCATTGTAACTGGCCAACAGCGCACATACCCACGCAACCTGCAGCTCGGAGGTCAGAGCGTAGGGTGGCAATCCTCAGTACGCTACCTCGGCTGTACCATCGACCGGTCATTACGCAAGACGCCTATGCTGGATCATGTCACCTGACAATTCAAGGCGGCACGCGCACTCCTGAGACCACTCACTCACAAGACTGCCGTTGCGAGCAAAGCTGAGGATCTACAAAATATACGTCCGCTCGCGACTCACCTACGCAGCACCATCGTGGTATGTGTTAAGCTCAGCCACTCAGAGGAAGAGAAACCAGGTTCAGCAAAATGTCACCCTCCGCATGATAATAGGGAGCGGGCGCTTCGTCAGAAATGACGTAATCGCCAACGACGTGCAGATATTGGTAATCTGTGGTGCAGATGCCCCCGGTGGTGGAGGGATTCACATGTTCGAGCGCGCCGATGCTTCACCACATTCACACCTCACCAACCTTGCTCCCCTGCACGCAGTGCACGCCCGAAGGACGTCCGCTGCCCCGAGAACTGCTGCTGCGCTCCCCGTCGTTCGGCCAGGAATTACGTAAACGCAGTGCCCACTCAAAGTCTCGATGAGATGACGCCCGCCCGTCGTTAGCTTATAGCGGCTGACCAAGGACCGGCACTGCAGAACATGCCGAGAAACAGTCCGGGTAATAGGGGATACTTTGAGGCCCGTACCTGCACACAAAATCGTGCAGAAGACCCATATAATGATGGTGATGATGTGTGTTCGGTCTAGTGTCACGTCCCTTATTTCAACATGACGTTTACGGGAGTGAATGTGAGCAATTCGGAAGGGGGGGGGGGTACGAGTATTTTGCTGTAATCTCTGCAATAGTCGCATTTTGGAAGGTAGGGACTCTCTGCAATCGCTGCAATATACGCATCTTGGGATGCAGGAATTTTCATTACTTATCTTTTCTTTGGTATTCACATACTTTGTTGTGGAAAACAATATTCTCCGAATCTGTTTATACTCTTTGCCATTACATTCACGTGCGTTTTATTTGGCGGGGCCGATTTTTTTCTCGATGTCATTATTTTCGCTGCAACGCTTCGTGTGTATTAAATTCTTTGGCTTCGTATCTAAAAACCATAAAACATCATGAACGCTGGGAAGTCCAAAGTAAGTTTTTCGAATCACTATTTATAAATAAATCTCAGCCCATGCATTGTACACGGAAAAGGATTAATATTCCCGTTAAATTCAATTTTGCTTTCACTTCGCAACTCGCCAACTACATTAAGAAACTACTTAGCTAATTACTTTTTAAGACCTCAAGGGGTTACACTGTCGATGGGTTACACTTACAATCGTGAGAGATTCCTCGCTTCCAAGTACTTGCGGACACAGGAGACCCTTTTGTGGCAGTGTAGTGCAGTACGTGACAATAAGCAAATCAGAAAGTACGAACACAAAGCCAGCATCGCGAACTAGTGTTTATTTTTGGCATGAAGGCGACAACACTTTACTTTAAAAAAGGAATGTGACATGTATGTATGTATAATCGACCGTGAAGCAAGGACACATTAATTGAAGAAAGAGCCCAGTTATGTACCCCCAGTATATACATACATACATGTCACATTCCTTGGAATAAGCGACGTACCTGCTTAGTATGAAAAAGTATATTTACTTTACTTTAATTTGCCGCTTAACACTATTTAAGAGAATTTATTCCTTATAAGTGACACTATTGGTAGGTACAATAATACAGGTGTGCTATTATTCTCAAAATCAACAAGTTCGATTCCCGGATAGATTTTTTTTCCAAATTGAATAATGTTGTTTTAGTTTTTATCAAAATCCTTTGGGTGTTTTTACTATATCTTATAGTTTCGAATTTGCCCATGAAGGCACTAGTTAGGCAGGGCTCTAACCCTGCCTGACAACACTTAAAAGGCATGTCACGTAAGGTAACTCTTATTTACTTAAAATTGTCAATTTGTAAGTCTCAACGAATCAGCTCGGAGTGATTGTATCTTTCTGATTAGTCGTAAGCGATGGAAGTAGCATCCTAAACTCGTTAGTATCAGGGCGGCATAGCTACTTCAGCATACAATGGCGGCAGCGAAGGCGAGTGAGTTCGCTTACTACTGATTTTTCTCGAGTTCCAAGTACGGAGGACACTTTACAAGGAACGAACAGTAGATGTTGCGAGTCTCGAATTTGTAAGCAAACTAACTGCAGTTAGAACTTTTACACTGACTCGTGGCTATACTTCTGCCATACGAATTAGTTTCGATCACAATTCAGAGCGAAAGCGTATATGCAATAATTCCCATTTCTTCAAATCAGCGGTGCCCAACCGGTAGCTCGCGGGCACCTGGAAGCCTGCGGCCTGTTTTCTAGGTGCCCGTGACCAAAATGGGAATTGAAATACACCCATTTTCAATGATTATATTGGGTAAAATAAATGAAATAAACAATAACTAAATTACGCTGCATCATATGAATCAAAGTCATCTTGAAGGAGCACCTGAGCGGGCTGGGTTTTCGTAAAGTCACCCCCCCCCCCCCCCCCGCCTCCCGAACGCCCATGAACATCATCGGGCACCTCAATGGGTCCTTCAAACATTGTCTGAAGAAGCACCTGGCCGGCCGGCCTTGTTTTCGCAGCTTTCAATACTTTGTTTCGCAGTTGGGCACCGCTGCTTTAAATCTTGCAACTTAAGGTGGGCCCGTAAGCATCACAAAATTTCGCCTTCCATACAAACGTAGTTTACTAATAATTTCAAAACCACTGTTCCAACTTACTTGATATTTGGTATCTAATATTAGGCCACAAATATCTGTGTCTGCATGGCTTTGTTTTTTCGGAAAATGAATTCTGGGTCAAACCACAGAGAAAACTCTCTAACTAATTCGGTTTGGATTTTTCAAAAAAACAAAAGCATGCAGACACAGATATTTGTTACCTGATATTAGATATTAAATATCAATTTAATTGGAATAGCAGTTTCCAAATGATTAGTAAACAACGTTTGTATGGGGAGCATGGCTTACGGGCCGTTCTTAAGGTGGGCCCATAAGCATCAGAAAATTACGCTCCCCATACAAATGTAGTTTATTAATCATTTCAAAACCACTGTTCCAAATTTCTTGATATTTGGGACTTACTATCAGGCAACAAATATCGATGTCCGCACGTGTTTGTTTATTCGAAAAATGTATCCTGTGTCACAACAGAGAAAAGAAAATTTTTATGAAGATTTTATTTTGCCTGTTATTTGACTTGCGTTAGATTTTTCAGCAAAACAAAAACTTTCAGTCACAGATATTTATTGTAGAATATTATATACCAAATATCAAGCAAATCGGAATAGTGTTTTTCAAATGATTAGTAAACTAACCTTTGTATGAGGAACATAGCTTACGGGCCATTCTTAATGATTCTTGACTTGACTTCAGAAAAAGCGCATACCCCTCCACGAGTCCGGTGCGAATAACTTGGACAATGCGGCACCAATCAAGAGCATAGTGGAAGAGTTGCAGCACAAGAATCCCAATGCCTACAAATTCTACTGTCAAGTGCTCGGCAAGCTACCCGTGTCGGCTCCCTCCAACCACTGCACCGTGGTGGGCCACAACCTGGCCACGTTTCCCAGCGACTGGGATGGGGAACTGCCCGAAGACTATTTCGAGCCGTTCGCATACAGATGCAATCTCCCGAAGTTTATGGCCCCGCCGAGGCACATTTCCGTCCGAGATCCTGTCGCCGAGTATTTGCTAGTTAAAAAGAAATGGATCGACAAGTCCTGGTTCATGCAGAGGCTTTCCTCCAGAAAGATGGGTATGCATGAACTGTTATGAATAGGTTTTTCTAGTGAGCAGAGTGCCTTAAGAGGATAATGATGTGATCGACTTCCATACAGTGGCACATGCCCGTATCCTCAGTCAAATTAAAAAATATGTTTCTGAATGTGCGCAACATTCAATAAACTGAGAGCTACTAACTAGTAACTAGTCTATACGTTTTGATTTTTTTTTAACTAAACTTATATCCATAAAGGGCGTATGCCCTTAAACATTTTGATATGATGTTTTGAAAAATTTACGGTTTTCTGGTGTGCAATGCCGTGCTTGGCCGACATGTTTCACCTCCAACGGCCAAGCACGGCATTGCACATCAGAAAACCGTAAGTTTTAAAAATATTATGCACAGCAACGGTGAAAATCTAAGAACATATTTTGATACGAATCTTTGGAGCCTTATATCATGGATATAAAATGAATTATCAAAAAAATCGAAATGTACGAATGCCACCAGGCGCTGCAAAGGCTTTGAACTTTGATTGGCAATTGATGAGAAATGTGCATAAGGTATGACGTGGTGATCGAAACACTCCGTAATCTTAAATTTGGCGGCTCAACTCCAAAAATTAATGCCATCACATGATGGTCAATTTATTTTAGTAATTTTGCTAAAGTAATAGTTGTTGGGCTTCGTTTTAGCTGGTAAACCTGGCATTTAAGCCCGTTCGGGTTAGCACCATCGCATTCAATGAAAGATTGTCCGTGTTTTCCATCCCGTCCATGTAGCTGTGCTCATAACGGGAAATTCCTTCGGGAATGCGGTGTGTTAGGATAATATTCAATGTTTATAACTGGTACCACAACCATATCCATAAACGGGAAGTTCTGAAATGGCGTTTAATTCCTTCGGGAATGTGTTATGTTGAGCTATCATGACAGTAGGTGTGGTTATTCATGTAACTGGACATGGAAAACTAATACCAACTGTCATGATATTAGCCTTACTAGGTATCATGCCAGGACCTTCCTTGTATTGCTCAGCATATTGCCAATACATTGAACTGGATGGAAAACACGGACAATGCTCATTGCCGCTTCGACCATCACCATTATTTAAATTCGGTAGTACAAACCAGGGCGGGATTAACCACCTAGTAAGTAAGTACAGGTTTACGTGGAATCCGAACCATGGGCAATCTCAACGGTTAAAAACGGTCATATCTAGAACCCGCTTGGGTCGATCAAATTTATTTTTGTTTAAAGTTGCTCTTTTTGCTAGTCTTTTAGCTTTTTCATTGCCTAAATTTTTCATTCTGTACGCCTACATGGCATGGAATCCGCAGGAATGTAAACATTTTCCACTATAAATAAGTTCCAGTCATAATAAAAAAAAATCGTAAGGCCTCCCCCGAATCATGTTCGTAGACTAGTGGTTTGGGTCTGTGCCACTTTCTGCGAGAGGTGTTGGTATGCTATCTTTATCTATTAGTTTGATCAGTTCATTCATAAAACACTAATTCTTACTGTAAAGGAAAACATCATTAGGAAACCAACTATTTCGTTGGTCTTAAATAGCTAGATGACACAATAATAACTCACCACTAATTTTCCCTAAATATGGTCGATAGTCATCCACTGGGAAATTTCGCCCAAATATCGGTTTCTCGGAAGTCAGAAATGGCTCCAACGATGATTTTTAATTCTTATTTATCAAAATTAAATTCCTATGTATATGTATGTTCCCAGTTTGTAATTCCGCATGCACCACCTTTTCTTCTCTGTAATGTTTTGTTATGTATCAGTGAGGAATATCTTTGGATACGAGCAAATTCTAATTATTTGTTATTGTTACTGCTTTCATTGTTCGTGTGTGTATTTCCTCCTATATAAATAAATAAATAAATAAATAAACACTAATCCATCGCACCTCTTTAGAGCTGCTGATGGAGGGATACAAGCGGCTGAGTCCGGAGGTGGTGCGTTGCCCGCAGTACTTAGTGGAGATGGCCGCACACGCCCAGCGCGAGCCGGACCCTCGCTTTCAAAGTCACTTCAACTGGTACTATGCGGGCCGTGGCAACCTGCACTGCGTCAGGTCACAACACCATCACTATTTAGTGCATAGCGAGCTCACTTGCCTGTGTAAGTATGGTAGTTGAGCCAATTATTATACAGATATATTACAGAAATCCTGTACAATAGTACAACACAAAAATGGCTGATCGTGTGAAACACAGATCGTCACATTGCAGAAGAGAGAAAAAAAAATTATAAAATTTTACATTTTCCATTTTCTGTAATCTTAAAAAAATCCGATGCTCAACTCGAAATTAGGATGAAAAATTAAAGGATTGAAAAAATGCTTCCCATATCGTTCAGATGGCGCCAGCGGCTAGTTGTCTAACCTAAATGGGAAAATCAAACCTTAAGGTGGCCCTTCCCGACGGGACTAACTCATTCGCGGGCACGGTACAAAACCGTGCTATTGCGCTCTGGGACCTTCTGTGTTTCAAATAAAAAGACAGGATCCGTGAGGAGGATGCAACATGTCCACAAAGCAGACAATGCGCGTAGTGTTTGATTTCGTAAGATTTACGAACATTTTAATTACAAAACGACATATAGATAAAAGTAAATCACACCCGCTGTAGTCGAAAATTAAACAAAAACCAAATTGATTATAAATGTTCATCAAACAAGCTAGGTTTGATGACTAATCTTTTTAAGATTCCACATCCAAAGTTATTGTATAAAACGCAATTTCGGAACATATAATTTAGAAACTAAACACTATTTAACAATACCAATGGACATCTAGATCGATCAAATAAAGCTGTTTTGAGTATAATGTTGTGATCTCTGATAAGAAATATGCGCATTTACTTCATTCCAAGTTTGTATGGGGAGTTGAGCGGGAAGGCCCATGTCAAACGATTTCTACCTCTATAATATTTGTGAACTTACGATTTTTCGGTGCGTGATGCCGTACTGGGGCGACATGTTTCGCCTCTCACCAGGACCACCGGAGTGGAGTTACGTATCACAGCCCTGTTCGTCAAATGGTTTCTCCTACTAAACATGTTGCCCCAGGACGGCATCCCTCACCGGGAAACCGTAAGTGAAACAAATATTTTTATTAAGTTCAACAAATACAGTTTAAAGTAAACCTTAGAACTTTCTACTTCTAATATATATATATGTTGTAAAACCATTCGAATATTATGGAATCATGCGTCGGCAAGCACATTTGGTATAATTGGAAGATTAAGCAGTACAATCCATTTAAAAAATTGAGAAAAGTGCATCTAATTAGGCTAATTTCCTTTTTGCAGACTTAACAAGGTGTCATAAAAATGATATGGTACCAAATTTCAATGAAACATTTTCCTTCGACTGCGGTGAAAAGAACTTCATATTGGAAACAAATTGTTCTACACAGAACATGGTAATAGCACTTAGAACAATGAATAAAGTATTTTTGTTGAAAGTTGAAGACAATGAAGACCCCACATTACACGTCACCAAAACGTTCGAGTCGAAGGTAGCATACACGAGCATAGAGTTTGATCATCATCACCAGAATATACTTTACATTACTTCATTGGATGATACAGTTGATATCGTCAATTTAAACACGGGGAAAAGCAAAAGTGTAATACTAAACAAAGAACCTGATCATCTCAACAACTGGAATACGGTGCAAAGCTTCGACCGACTCCATTACGTTCACACAACTAAAAAAGCCATACACATATTCGACAAACGGACTCACACAAAGGCCTTTACCATCAAAAACCACAAAGTATTGTGTGATGAATGCAATGAAATAAGCGTGATAAGGAAATCGGAAAGAATACCACACTGTTTCTACTATGGGACCAATCACCATCTATTCTGTGTGGACGTGAGATCTAACAGCAGCTTAAAACCAACGGTGTTGAGTCGCTGGACGCACGGCATGGAGTGCCCTCCGGTGCACATCTCCGTCAACGACTACGAGGCCGGCAAGGAGCTGGTGACCCTGAGCAGCCAGTGGCCGGAAGACGTCACCATCGTAGTCAACGACGCGGCTCATCTGAATGCCGGGATGCCGCCCGACTGCATGGTCATGCCTTACAAGCCGCGAACTATCTTCGATTCACTGAACGAGGCACGTACAAAGAAGTTGTGCTTGGACCCAACGTTGTATGTAGACCGGCGATTGAGCACCGCTATCACAGGTTTACTTGTGCGGGAAAATGATGAGAATTTCGAGATATACGTTCAGAATTCTCTAGGTGATATCTCCGTTCAAACACTGTTCCCTGAGCATCTCGAAAGCGTTGCGCGCAAGGATTTCTCCAAAGAATTGGAGGAGTGGACCAAGTATCTGCGAGTTGTTCCCGAAAAGTTTCAAGTGACAGAAGTGGTAGATCTATCAGCTCTGTTGGCACACAGCCGAAACGCACGCCCCTCTGGCTCTGACGCCCCCAGGAGACGGAAGAGTCGAGTGAAGTTCTCTGAGAATTCAATAATGGAGTTATTTGAGTCTGAAAGGTTTGATGATGGTTTATTGGAAGCGTGGAACTTGGAGGGGTTGAACTAATAGTTTTCACATGCCGATTATAAAAAAAAAACAATTGTCAGTACTATCTATCATTCTTTCATTTATCTCATATCTAATTTTGTATGTATTGTATTTTATTTATTGTCCTTCTTTGCAATGCAGTGAACACTTGGCATTGTCAAAAGTTTGCATTTGATACAATACATAAAAAGATGACCAGGTGATGTTTACATGCGGGCCTATTTTTTATTTCATCTTTTACCTCTTCCTCCCATCGCATTGGATGAAAAGATGATTGAAGCGGCAATGAAAAATTGTCAATATTTTCAGTAAAGTTAAATGTAGCTGTGCAGAAGGCATGGCACCTAATTCCTTCGAGAATACGGTGTACTAAGCAAATATGACGATGGGTGTGGTTCCATTGGCATCCATGTCTAGTTGCATTCAAAAACGGATGCTGCCAAAATTGTATTCATTATATATCCTATTTTGATGTGTACCATCACCAAGAGGAGTGAGCAGCGGGCTGAAGTGTGGAAGAATTCAAGGAAAAGCAGACTGCGGCCGTCTACTGTTATTTGTTTTAACATTTTTTTATTTACACTTTATTTCAGACATTACATTCACATCCCATCACTCTAGTGACCACTCTCACAGACTATCAACATAACAAATTAATTTAAATCATATTTTTAATCTGTAACCAAAAACCCTTTTTAGTATTGGTTCTTAAATGCATTTAGAAAACAAAATAACAATGTTTAATAGAATTTACATAAGGCCTTACCCTTGCTGGGTCTGCCAATAGCCAGCAGTGTAGGTTAATTATGATTTTCCATTGAATTAAAGTCTAGTGTAAAATTGTAAAATACTACATGAATCAGCCAATATGTGGTCGTTTCGAAGAAAAGAAAACATTAATTTCGAAGCGGTGTCATTTCACAAAGGAGAATCGGCAAACATTTATGGAAGCTGGTCTAAGAACCAATAAATACCACATTAATTGAATTAGGTAGCTTTTTAAATGTAAAAAAAAAAAGCTATAATGGCAGGTCATTTAAAATAGCTGGAAGACAAAAGTTATGGCAATCTATCGTAAGTAATATATTGTTTGTTGTTTTAAGTTATAATTAAGTTTAATGATTATTATTATTATCGTATTTTACACAACGTCCAAATCCTTAGTACCTACCTACCACACTGCGGAGGCATAGCGTGCAAACTAACTCCCAAGATATTGGATTGAGAGTCATTCGGTTTGGCACTAACGCCAATTTAGGTGACAAGTGGGCTCTGAGTAGTCAGTCCGAGTTCTCACCTAAACTGGCGTTTACGGCAAACCGATCGTTGGGCGTTTTCAAATGTATGGAGAAATTGAAGAGCGCGCGCAGTGGGCGTTGAGCGAACTAACATTTGCGAGTCCGAGTTTGATTTGACAGCTTACTCAACGTGGCCGTAAATACGTCGACGTTGCCGCTTACGTCGACTCCGCGTTTTCATACAAATCGGAAGTCCGAGTTTGACTTTGACAGCTTGAAGAAGTAAAACCACGGAATATCTAGTAAAAACTTGTATGGAGTTTCACGTTTTTACGGAACTTTGAAGTTACGTGAATGCCAAATTAGGTGAGAACTGAGACTACCGGCTCTGGTAGCTGGAGGTGGTGAAATCAGGGGGTTAGCAGGGCAATATTTTTTTTTCTCACAGCGATTTGAAATGAACTGCCGTAATAACTATTAAATTACATGGAAATAGCTTTCTGCTGACTGAAGTGTGGTCGTTATCGGTCATGTAGACAAGCCATTTCGCAGATGCTCCTTTACCCGCAACGCGTAGCGACACCCACAATCCGCCTTGCGCAGACGAGTCTGTTCCGACTTGGGAGGAGAGGCTCTACCGCCTCGTGAAGGAGCGGATCCAGTTCTGCGTGAGGGACTGCGCCGGCGCCTTGGTCTCCCGCTCGCGCTCCTCCATCTGCTCCATGAGCTTGCGCTGGTTCTCGCGGAAGGCCGCGATGGGGTCGTCGAACTGGCTGTAGTACGTGAGCACTTCCCTCACGTCGTCCACGTTCGAGATCGCTATCGCTGGTGAAACAAGTGATAATTTACTCTTTTTTTTATATCCAGACTTATACAGGGTGTCGCGAAACTCAACGTTGAGTGTGGCCAGCTTATAGCAAGAACTGGAATAAGCTGGCCACTGGCTGAGAGGCCAGCTTATTTCAGTTCTTGTAAAAATAAAAAAAAAATCATTATTATATGTATAAAACATTTTTTTTTACCAAATAAATGACATCCATGGTTAATTTAGTGACTGTGATGAATACCATGGTTATTTTCCACCAAAACACCAAGTAACATAGATTTTATTTTTTACATGAACTGGAATAAGCTGAAGGTGAAAAGCCACCCCATCCCCGCCCCCTTCATGCACTGCTTTCTTTCTCTTTCTGAGTTGGATAAGGGCATTCTGTTCTATGGTTCGGAATCCATGCAAAACTTTAGGTCCCCTTCCCGCCTGGGTTGGTATTTTCGCATTGGATGAAAATATGGTTGAAGCGGCAATGAAAAATTGTCCGTGTTTTCCATCAATGTAGCCGTGCTCATAAATGGAAGGTTCTGGCATTTCACCGAATTCCTTTGGGAATGAGGTGTGTTGGGCTAATATGACGTTGGGTGTGGTATTAGCCATCCATGTCCAGTCACAAAAAAAAAGGGTGCCGCATGGAGTTGATTCAGCTCCCTTAAAAAGTGATGAGTTTAATCATAAGTTGACATGAATTTCTTAAATTCGGTTCCACAAAAAGACCAACGTTAATGTCGACGTGAACGCATGAATAAAATCTGATACTGGTTCCCATTTGTCAACTGTTCAATTTTTTATTCTGTGAAAGAAAGGACAGCGCTACATCAGCTCATGAGCTACTGAGAGATGTCATAAATAAAAAAAAGCCATATATTTGAATGATAATTCGTGTCCTATCGCCTGGCAATCCAACTACGCATGTAGTTATATATTTTGCATGGATCCAGACTTCTGGTATGCAAGGCGAGTCCCTGTGCCAATAAGCAACGAGCCACTCGAAACAGGTCAAGCCGTTGGTTGTAATAAAGACTCACTCTGCAGCAGACTGGCGAGATCGAGCAATGCAGTGTCGTCGTCTGCGCCCTTCCATTTTTTTAGCACCAGCGCGTTCTCTTTGTGGAACTTGGTCGCCTCCTTGTTCCAATCCACCACGATCACCTGCAAGAATATTGTTCTCGTATGTTTTTTTATATACAGGAATGACCGTAAAGTCCCACAGTGGGAAAACAGTACAGTGCCACTGTAGCAAAGAGTACAGATTCCAGTGAGTTAGCAATTTAGTACCAAAAGGATAAAAGTAAAGTCCAATGGTGGCCTTTCAGTACAGTACTATGGTCGGCTAATAGTTTAACCTAACAAAGAGATTGCGTTAAAGTCACAGTGGGATAACAGTACACTCCTACTTTGGGCAAGAGTAGTTATTCCGAAACAAACAGTCATTGCCGAAACAGTAATTTAGCTTTAAGGTAAAGTTTGCTCCACATCCTAGTAAAAAAATCCTTTCTTCCACACAAACATATCCGAGCAGTGCCATCTGTCAGTGACGGGCAGAACTTTCTCAATATCAGTGACATTGTTAAAAGTGATATCCAATTCCTACCAATATTATAAATTTGAAAGGGAGAAAATAACAAGCAATCAATGTGATTTTTTTGCATTGAGATAAGATTGGTTTGAGACCAGAAAATTGTTTTTATCTATATTGCTCTGAGCAGAGCCATCACAGCTTGTAAGTGTATATAATATAATAAAGGTAAAGAGTTTCTTTGTTTAGAAAAAATATTTTTGCATTTGATTGAGCTATCAAATGCAGAAATATTTTCTCTTGAGGAAGGGTATTGGCTTTTTAACATCACGTTACGACCGTTGCGATTCGAGCAAAAACAAAATAGTCAGAACGAGCACGAAGTAAAGTGTGAGCGGACGGTGTGACGCAGTATACTGGGGCTCGAGAGCGCATTATGCTGGGGTCCGCGGGTGATTGTAAGGAAATTGGCCTGTCTAGGAACCTCAGCTAGTCTGAGTGAGCACTTAAATAAAAAGTAACCTTGGAGAGATCCCTATTGAGTCCGTCGAGGTTCTTGACATGAACGCCGTCGACGAAGTGCGTGGAGTCGCGGAACAGCCGATACGTGATGAATTTGTTCTCCGGGTCCAGCTTGTCCAGCACCGGCCAGATCATGAACGCGTTCTCCGTCGTGAACACGATCACCTCGTAGTCCGACTGCGACACAGCCTGCAGGAATGCATCCACGCCTGGACGCTTCTTAAATCTGTAGTGTAGTGAACGAATATGTCAACATGTAGAATCGACAGTGGAGCAAGAATTCATACTCCTTTTCTTTATCGTCGCACATATGGGTAATTAATTAAAGAAAGAAAGCTGTAAATAAAAATAATTATTCTATCAGCCTTACTAATACACAAAATCTAATTCTACCGCTTTATCTCTGAATAGTTATGCCAGGCTTTACGATGTATAAGCCAAAAAGTGATTTATTACTAATAAACCCAGAATAGTGAAGAAATGGTCAAAGGCACCCGCTGCCGGCAGTTTGAGAATCGGTTCGTTCTCAAAAGCCTAATGTCAACCACAAGGGGGTGCTCTGATTCTCTGCGGCGGGTGCTGATGGAGAGGAATAAGGAATAAGGGAAGGGACCTCGGATCAATGGAATACCGGCGCCTAAAATGTGGTCCCTCTACCCGTAATCAAATGCCTCCTACTAACATGGATTCCATATTTGAAATCCATATTTCAGGAATGGTCTAATGTGAGATTTGTATATTTTGAGTCATGTCTATATGGTCAGGTTCTGACCATCTTCGGTCAAGGGATGTTTGATTTTAACAGACGCCTAAATCATGTGGTGCTAACATTGCACCATGGAGTTTCTTAAGCCCATAGAAAGTCGGAATACATATTGGTATGTAGAGGGTAAGCGAGTGGGAGAATGGTCTAGTGATTTCTCTTGCGAAACGGAATGCTTAAAGCTGATGACCTGCCAATTTCCCACTAGTGTTAGGGAGCGTTGGTAAACCACGTGACCGATTTTAGACTACTTGTCGAACCCCCCTCCCCCCAGTGACCGACCGCGACCGAGAGGCTACCCCCTTGCTACCTAAGTTACGTGCATTCATAAAATCGCATTATCAAAAACTATTAGAAAAGCCTGCTATTTCTGATCAATGCTACATATATGCTGAAATAATTTGGGATGGAATATCATGAATAGGCCAATATTTTTAATGTTTTTTCTATGCAACCTGACATGGATGGCTAATCACACATTATGATATTAGCCCAACACATCACATTCCCGAAGGAATTAGGTGCCATGCCAGGACCTTCCCTTTATGAGCACGGCTACATTGAAATGGATGGAAAACACGGGCAATTTTTTCATTGCCGCTTCGACCATTTTTTGATCCAATGCGGAGGTACCAACCCGGGCGGGCTCAAACCCTACCACCTAGTAGGGGAAGGGGACCTACAGTTTCACATGGTTTCCGAACCATGGATCAGCTCCCATTTGTGGCGAAATGCACTTATCAAACTCAGAAAGAGAAAGAATGTGGTGCACAAACGGAGCACAAATTTGAACCCAGACCTCTGGTATGCTAGGCAAGTCCCCGTACCCCTAGGCTACGAGCCGGTTTATACAGGTAACATTATTTAAAGATTTTTAAGACATTATATTAGGTCAGGTAACATTGTCAAAAAAAAAAAGGCAAAATTATGTTGATTCTGCCCCCTCTAAATCGGTAATCGGTAGCGTTGTTTAAGAACGCTCCCTTACCTGAAAGGGACCTGGATACGTTCGGTGGAACCACTGATAGACGATTGCGTACCTCCAACCGGTCTGATAGGACCAGTCCGGGTGCACGAGCACATCTGTGAACTCCAGGACGAGGGTGTAGGTCGGCTGGTACGGCGGCGGCATCGGCTCCGGCAGTAGTTTCTCGCGCGAAGGCTCCTTTATCATCTGCAAATACATACACACAATGACTTGTACAATTATCATAGCCTCACTGGCCAATATCGTTTGAGCTCAAATCATATTCATAAAGTATAAGCATGACAGACCGCTAAGCAACACTTAAATGTGTTCCATACTACAAATGGTTTTTACCGCCTGCTACTTAACAACGCTACCCTGAAATTGTTGTGTTGCTGCCCAAAAAATTTACTTTGAATATAATGACATCAAATGGCTGGATTTTATTCTTTGAATGCCTTATTTTAGTTAAAATGTAGAAATATTGCATACATTTTTCTATTTGAAATGTAAAATGTAATACTAATGGTAGATAAAACGATAAAAACTATGAAGATACCGCAATTTCAAAAATAATTCCTATTGTCTATGATCGTCTAAATAAGACAAAGCGATTCCTGATACGTTCCATAAACTTATAGAACGGATTGAACTTTGCGTAACTGACAGACTTTATGAATAACATGTGTCTATTAAAATGCTGTATATATGCTGCAACCTATTAATATGCTGACTACTGTCAATGTGGAGTTATTTGGATACACCAAAGCTATGTATATTTATACAAACTTTATAAAACATCTGACATATTAGCGGATAGCCCAAGATGGGTGCAATAGCATCAGTTGCTTGTATGGTCACTTATTTTGATGTTGTTACACTAAAAAGAGAAAGAGGTACAAAGTTAAGTTCAAGGTTAATGTAAATATGACAAAGTATTATCGATTTTGTGGCATTTTCCAGTGTGACTACACAATGTTGTACTTCAGTTAAGAAAATAAGTAGATCGTCTCCGAAACGGACCAAGTAAGAATTGGGGCTCGACCCAGGCTAAACTAACCAATATACAATATTATTATTATTATATTGTAATGCACTAGCAGCTTCATGCTGATGCGTGCACTTTTTTTATGCACTTGCATTTTTCTTTTTAAGCACTTGCACTTATTCATTTATTATCTTGTCTATGATTTTTTTATTTTGTCTACCATGTCTACAAACAAAACCTAATGTAAAGAAAAAAAAACAAAAACAAATAAAAAACCACTTAGCAACTAAATTTATCAAGTTAAACACTGGATTTAGACACATCAGCATATGCTGCCCGTCTAAAACTTATAAATTAATAAATAAAAAATGTCTACCTTTTCATAGAAGGTGAGCTCCTTCCACGTACGCTTTAAGTACTGAAGCACCGTGGGCTGCCCTGTGAATTCATCTTGCAGTTCGGAACCGTCTTCGTCACGCCGCGGTGCTCCCATCTCATACACAACCATACCACCCGCCACTGTCAACCCCACGCCGAATACGGCAAACCTGCAACGATGCCGCCGCCGCTAATGTTAGTGCAATGGGTTTGTAATTGGTGTTCAAACCAAATAGGGATAGCTATAATCATATGCTGCATACAGACTGACGAAAAGTAACATTATTATTATAATATATATACTAGCAGTTGGAAGCTTATGCGTTTTGACATGATTGTCCAAATTGTTTTTTAAACTGTTCACTGAGCTAGCACTTATGACTTCCTCCGGCAGCTTGTTCCAGTCTTCCACAACACGGTTAGACAGAAACTGTTTCCTCGGGTTGGAATTGAAGCTATTATAATTTAGTTTCAGAGAATTTTCACAAAGTATTTGGCCAGTGTTCAGGGAATACATAGCTTTTAGGTTAGGTACGTCATAATGTTCATTTAATATTTGAAGGTTTCAATTAAGTCGCCTCACTGTGTTCGCTCCTTTAGTGAAGTGAGGCCCAGGGCCTATAATCGTCCAATAAACATGCAACAAAATAATTTACTGTCCACACTACAACAACGCATCATGCAAGGTAACGTACTTTGTAACAAATTTCCATAGTGTAGACGACCTACGCGAGCAAAATGAGCATTTCAAATTGTGCATGGATCAATCCATGTTTTGTCGGTTTTTTGCCTGAACACAAAGGGGCGTGACGTATGCGCAAAGCACCGGCGTGGACATGTTGTCTAGCGCAATCACAAACAAAACATGAAGGACGAAGCGTGGAGTTAAAGAAAAAATATTTCAATGAATCTAGCCGCTCAGATAAAGTAAAATTTATGGAACCAACAACATGTCGGAAACATGCATGTAGTAGCAATAAGAGACTTTTCTTTGTGATAATTAAAACCATATTTCCTTTCAGATGAATGCCACTGTGTCCCCGTTCCTGTTGCGGCCCTCGCCGACGCCGTGTCAGCATCACTATCGTTGGGCTAGAGCCCAGTGCAGTGCAATGTTCAGGTGTGAAACACACTTACAAGTGATAGTGATCGCTTAGAAGATTATTATATATGTATATTAATAGTCAGTCATTAATAGTCAACTATATGTCCATGAAAATAGTGAAATTGAAATGTGTTTCACGATTTGAACTATCTACTCGGTAATTGCACTATAGCAACATCGCATGTTGCAATGATGGTAGTTAACTCTACCATATTTTGTAATGAACTTGTGAACAATGTTCCCATTTAAATGACAGCGTAGAAAGCGGATATTTTTCGCTCGCGAGAGTTCAATGCGAGTAAAAGTAATCTGTTCAACTTTATCTAAGCCGACCTGACCTAACTAACATAACCAGTTTTATGCTTTGGTTAGACTACTCACGTAATCTTCATTCGTTTCCAGCTCTTTTGATTTTCTTCATTTTTTTCTTTGGATTCTTTTTCAAAGCGCTCTTGTTCCTTTTTTATTTCCTGTGCTTCAGTCATTGTGGCCTGGGGGAATAGTTTTCCAATTATTGATGCATTTGCATCCGCTTTTGGATTAGTATTTGGCTCCGATTTTGCGTCACTTGCATCTTTCCCTGTAATTTGAGAAAACAAAATATTTGCATCAGGAAGCAATTTTTACTTTGTAGCTTCAAAATTATGATCAAAAGTTATATTTCACGCTTTACTTTGGAATTATGAAGAAATTATACGAAGTATGATGAAAACATTTGAGTTCGTCTGGTTAATGTGTGTTCTGCATTTAAGAAATGCTGAACAATATTATCATGCGCAGTATCACAGTTAATTACAGAAAAAGAGACTGGAACTACTAACTTGTAATTTAATTAAAAAACCATAAAAAATCTATAAAAATGCAAACATGCAAAACTAGCCAGGCTGGTTTGGCATGTTTCTCCAGAGAAAAGTTGCTCATAGCTGCATATATTGCCATATTTTTTCCTCTCATGCAGGTTGCAATTTAACTTGCATCTAGGCCTACGTGCATCCCTTATTTCTTGCAATCCAACCTAATTGGGACAGTTTCAGTATCTTTATTTCCTCTATTAGATGTATATTACACACTCGGATTCGTATTTTTTTTTCCTGTCGGTTCGATTACTTCTGACGAAGAAGAGCCGACAAGAAACTTCGTCAGGTTGGTCATTGTATTATTTTTTTTTCCATTGATACCTACAACATTTGCTGCAGAAGTTTTGTGGTTTAAATAAAGTTTTCCAGAACCACCCGTTTCTCAAATTTAGTTTCTTTGCCGCATCACCAGGCTATCTAAACTGTCTGCGGGTGAGCATTTTTCCTTATACGTTCAACCTGACAGTATTCAACATTATCTGAACTAGCCCGATATCTGCAAAATAGTTAATAAAACGGCAGGCAAAGTGCATGGCTGAGGGTGGTTTTGCGAGGTAAGGTGTATTTGGCCAACCGGGGAACTTAACTCCCACAGCACAGACAAACAAACATATTGGTCTTCAAAAAATTACATTGACGCTTTTTCATCTTGAGTAAAGCAACAGCGAAATACTAAATCGTTTTTAGTTCAGCTCCAAATTTGTGCCAAAGCACAAAAATATTATCCATAGATAAACTACCTTGTGATTGGCTATAACAAACACTTCGTTAATTGCGAAAAATTAAAAAAAAATCCTAAAATCAATGGAAGGATTGTAATAAAACCTAACCTAAATTGTTTTGATTGTAGTAGCGGCAGAACAGGGGGGTGGCGAACATGCTCGGCCGAGGTGCCGGTGCCGGGGCCGGACGGCTCAGCAGCGCTCGCGGCAGCGACAGGAGCTTTCGGAAGGACATGGTGAGTGAACAGTTCCTATTAAATTCACAGCGAGGATCCGCTTCTGCGACCCCTTCCAACAGCAAAATGACAGCAAATAAACGTCAAAGTTTTGACTTCACCGAAACCAGCGGTCACAACAAGACGACATACTTTTAGCACTACAGTGGACTGAAATATAGGTGATTTTTTTATTTTATTTTGTTACCTTTTTGTTTGTTTGGTTATTTGTTATTTATCTCTAGGCTATATTAATTTGTGTGGCATGAAGATTTTTTTGCTGCAACGGGCAGTGCCACGTCTAGATCAAACCATCTGCCCGAACAAAACCTCGGAGAGAAGAGTATACAACTCAGAACATATACGGGTGTTTTCAGAGTGGGCGGACTAATTTTAATCTGCCGGACTAAACCGGTTTTTGTATGGTTAGTCCGGTGTTAATTTTGTACCAGAGAATATCAGAGACTGTACGACTGTACTATGTTTTGACAGGTGCTCTCTGAATACGTAGAAAGAGAATCTCTGTAGGAGCGCAGCGACTTCTCAGAACTCTTTGTAACGGATAGACAATAGAATATATAGATTGGCACAGAATATTGTCAATCATCTGCCAAAAAGAAAAAGTATGTGGCGCGCGAAAAATCACTGCTCAACTCGGATTCCATGTGGATTCCATTGAAAACACGAAAAGAGAGAGACGTGTTCATAACCAAAGTTCAGACCCCCATCCGTTAGTCGAAATGGAAAATAGGACTAAAAGTAAACAATTTTCCATGATGAATTTCGTGACCCGCGCCAGCGCCAGCGGGAGCCAAGGGACTTCTGAAGAAAGCAACAGCAACAGGTTATCTGTATATGCTATACTTGAGACAGGACGCACCAGTGATTGTAGCGGAAATATTTTGTTCCCAAAACCCTTACGGAACCATGGAGCAGCTCGAATTTATACTCTATCTTAAAAATAGGGCAGGTATTTCCTTTTTTTAAGTTGGAAAACACCATAACTTCCAATACAAAGTAAAAACAACACTCACAAACTGATACAAAATAACGTCTTAGGGTCACAACACAACTATAATGATGTACAATCATTATTGAACTTAGCTTTAAAGATTAACCTACTCTACATTATGCATGCTAAATTTAAATACAGTTCTATCTATTGTTTTTCAGCCCCAATGGAGAAATAAGTGGAGCGGAAAGAAGATCAAAATTTGTCTGGAAATCCAAAAAAAATTCTATTGATGGTTAGTACTTTAAATATAGGGTTAATTGTTTGTCCTCTTTCACCTTTATTATAATTTAAACCTTTATATTTGTCCCCCATCCAGTTAGGAAAATAAAAATACCTCCCTTAGATTAAATTTTCGATATTCTTTCCGTCTGCCCCCTTGAAAATCCTAACCCCCATAACTTGGCCCCCCGTCCACCTAGAAACATCCAGACCCTCCATAGGGATGGTCTTTTTATTATCCTCTTTCTCTATTTTGTCCATTAGATGTAAATTACACACTAGCATTTGTCAATCTTCACTCCCTATAACCTTTCCCCTCCCCCAATGCAGGGGGGGGGGGTGTTCGGGGAGGGGAAAAGGTCCAATCCACCCTAAAAATTGAAATTATCCACCTCGGGCCCAAGGAACTTCCTACCGGGTCTCCCACGTCACCTCTCATAATGTTTGCTCTTTTGACTGGCCTTTAACATAGAATAGAGTAGTATTGGTAAAACCGATATCCTAACGGACTTTATTCGTATCTGCTGTTTGTGAGGAATTTGTTTAATTGTTTTGATATGTAGAGGCTACAAGCATTCCCCTTATTTAACAGGTAATCAACGAAACCAGACCGTGTCTGCAACTACAAACATTTTAAAATCATCCTCAACGTCGAAGTTAGAGCCGCATGCCTCGTCATCATACTTTCAGGTGTGTCACCTTTTACTGTGTTTAAAAAGTGTTCAGGTAACATTTGTTTTTAGCTCAAATTAGTTATTTTAATGCTTTGAAGAACATGTATTTATTTGATCTTGAATTATATACTTCTAGTTTTTTTTTACGTGTGTTTTTCTAGCCGACGAGCATGACAGAATCACCAACCGTAATCTCGGATGTCTCCACTGTCTCCCAAAACATGTCT
This sequence comes from Incurvaria masculella, assembly GCA_946894095.1. Classification (NCBI taxonomy): domain Eukaryota; kingdom Metazoa; phylum Arthropoda; class Insecta; order Lepidoptera; family Incurvariidae; genus Incurvaria; species Incurvaria masculella. The sequence continues at coordinate 14,467,979 of OX335658.1, read as the reverse complement.
CTAGAAGAAACCTCATGCAGCAATGGCAGCATCAATCAAAGTCAGAACATGTTTGATGACATGGACATGGTAAATTTGATTTTGTTTATTTTTTTGATAAAAATACAGTGGCACCTAATCAGGATTCCATAAAGTTTTTTAGTCACCTGAATCTCGATTCCACAAGTATTGTTTTTGTCCTCTGATGATCGCGATAATCTGAATAACAGCCGTCAGGCTCTATCACACCCAACTCTTCCTTAATTAGATCCGCAAGATTTAAATGAGACGGGCTCTTTTGCCTTGCATGAAACTAGGTCACAAAGAGGCTGCAGATGAATTCAACACACCCTTGCAATGGGCTGAGGGGAATAATACGAGAGCTCAGGACATTATTCTCATTTGAAGCATTGAAATTTGAATTAAATGTTTGTTCGGAGACTAGCTTGTAGCACCTGAGCCGGAAGTCTCAGTTCTCACCTAAATTGTCGTTTACGTAACTTCGAAGTTCCGTAAAAACGTCAAACACTATACAAGTTTTTACTAGATATTCTGTGGTTTTACTTCTTCAAGCTGTCAAAGTCAAACTCGGACTTCCATTTTGTATGAAAACGCGGAGTCGACGTAAACGGCAAGGTCGACGTATTTACGGCAACGTTGAGTAAGCTTTCAAATCAAACTCGGACTCGCAATTGGTAGTTCGCTTAACGCCCACTGCGCGCGGTCTTCAATTTATCCATACATTTGAAAATGCCAGTCAATTGGTTTGCTGTAAACACCAATTTAGGTGACAACTAAGACTTCGGGTACAGGTCAAAAATTTTAACTTTGTAACAAGAAATGGTAGGATAGAGTTTAACATATGTTTTTAATGCAATTTATTTACATTACCAATGCCTGTCATTTTATTACTATAAAATAACATATTCCAGTATATTGTGATTAGTAAATAATCATTTAGCTCTTGAACTTTTTTATCGAAACACCACCTAAATTAGGACTACTGTTTTTGCATCATCTTGTACTAGTTTGAATATGCTGTGTTTCATGTTTACAAGTAATACTTTGATGCTTGATTTACACTTGCGAGTTATAAGCGAAAGAGCAAAGAAAATACTTATAAATAATATCTTAATGTATATTAACAGGAAGATAGCCCAGCGTTTGAATTTCCTGAAGTGAATTTTGCGAAAGCTACTTCTCCATTGCCTCGGAAAAAATCGTCGGACAGCAGAAGTGATTCAAAAACCCCTTCACCGAGAAAAATTAAGTCGTCTTTGCGATCAGGCAAATCACAAAATAAAGAGAGGACTCCAGATAAGCCTAGAAGCGCTACAAAGAATGATGATCCATTGCGAAATTTGAAACTAGATGCCACCATTTCAGGATATTTGAATAATTTAGTTAATCATCCTGCTTTGCGTGGTTTGGAAAAGGTAAGTTTTTACAGGGTAGGTTAAAAAAAATATTAAAATATAGATTGTTATGAAGGTCGATGCAAAGCCTTGAGCAGGGATATGGGAGGTAATTTGGAGTGTATTAAGCCAATCATACCTAAGTACAAAGTCGTACGGATTTTGAGATTATGGACATGAAATTGTATAAAATAGCACAGGAACACATCTAATCGCAACGGCAGCCTTTAACTTGACTAAAGGAATTGGTTTTGGGACTCGGTAAACTCTTTGTAATCAATATTTTCTTTTGAGTGATTTTTATAAAAAGGGGATTTTTCTTGAAAATACAAAAATGTCCATAACCTTGAGATCCGTAATACCTTGAACTAAAGTATGTTTGGCTTCTTGTTACAACATTGGCCTCTTTTCTTTGCTCAAGGCTTTGCATCGACCTTCCAAACACCCTGTATATATAAAATAAAAATTAATAAAATCAAAATTTGGAGACCCTCCAACTCAGAAGGGATGTAGGGTCTCTCTCTGTTTTCTATCGTCTTTACCATGGAGAATGCTCGTCGGAGCTGCATAATGCTATTCCTCCGTCACCTTTCTACATTCGGTCAACGCGGAACGAGGAGAAAATGCACAAATTCACAGTCGACATTCCAAAATTAAGAACTCACCGATCCTCTAGATCCTTTATCTATAGGGTCGGTAAACAATGGAATGAACTCCCTTCCGATGTATTTCCCCCAAATTACGACCTGGGGTCCTCCAAACGTGGTGTGAAGAAGCACCTGGCCGGCCGGCATGGTTTTCGCAGCCCTTAACATAAAATAATAATAATAATAAATTGATGCATTGACCATGAGCCCATTGTTCATTGCTCCCCTTCTAGTGTATACTTTCACCTGTGTACCCATAAGCAAAGTGAAATTCTGTAATCAATTAAATAATATTATCACTACCAGAACAGAATGATGAAAGAAGAAGAAGGGAAATTGAGAAAAAGGTGTAAGCAATTTTTCATAACTTATTATTTTCAGGACGGAAACTTATCAAGCAAAAATAACTTGGAAGACTGCAAAACATTGTACATAGAGTTACTAGAAAAAATAAGTGAATCATTCGAAAGAATCCCACAGTTTATAAAGGAAAAATTACCGGGTTTCAATAGTACGACATATAAGAAAGTTCTAGAAATAAAAAAAAAGTTTAAAACTGCTATTAACTGTCAAGTCAATGATAAAATGTCGTTAGAATTAAATAAAAATAAAGGTTCCAAACATAATAGATTTCATTCAGAAAATATAGAACATAGAAACACTAGTCTCTCACTTTTGAATGGTTATGATAATGACTTTGACCGGCAGTCTAGTCACCCTGTATCTTCAAATGAATGTAAACAAACAGTTATTGTTGACCATGATATTAAAAAAAATAAGACTGTAGAGAAATTGGATTTTGCAAAGAAAAATAATTCAAAGTCATCAATATACTCTGAAGTTCCATTAAAAAAAAATTCGGTTACTTCACAAAGCAAATCTGAAAGTATAGATGAGCCTAGGTCTAAAGTAGATTTAAAAGACTTTGCATTTGAAAATTCAAGCAAGGCCAAAGGTAAATTTGTCTTCAAAACTCCTTCCCGATTTTCTGTAGAGGGACCAGCCGGCAAGAGTACTCCAATCAAAGATGTTCAATCGATAACCTTTGAAAGATTAAAAAATGTAACTGATAAACTGAAGCCAATAACCAATCCAGAACCTCCTAAAAATGTTAAACCAAACAATAGTTCTGTTAGTTTCCAACCTCAAGAGTTTAGTAGAAGTTCCTTGTTAGGCTACAACAAGCCATGTACTATAGTATCACCAATAGTCAACCAATCTCCCATTGAAGACGAAGATTACGACATAGACTGTGAAGATGTGCCTTTAGATTTGGACGATTACTTGGACGATCAAAACCCAGAAGCTTCTAAAGTGAGTGTTATAAATATAAGTGATTCCTTGCCTAGCACCAGTGTGGACCGAACTAAACTGGATCAAGATGTAATCGTCGATGATGACGGGTGGCCTGAATACAGAATAGAAGATTTTGAGGAAGACTTTGGGAGTCAAAATGTAGATCAACAGAAAGTGGAAGGACCAGAAGTTGTAAATTTAATGGAGCAGTCATTTAGAGACAACCAACCTGGAAACAAATATGCTGGAATGGGTGATTTTCATGCTGGAACAAAGAATGATGGAGTTACAGGTACAGTTAAAAGTCGATTCTATGTTCCAGCAGAGAACTATAGTAGTTTCTACAAATAAAAACCAGTTTTTTTTTTAACATTTACATATTGTATTTCAGGCGAGTTTGATGGTTTCCACTATCCTCATTCGTCACTTATGATGGAAATGTTTAGTGAGAAGTTCGGTCTTAAGTCTTTTCGCCCCAACCAGTTGCAAGCTATCAATGCCACGCTCCTGGGACATGACTGCTTCATTCTGATGCCCACTGGAGGAGGTACACCTTGAATTTGGTTATTTATTACTTTTTAATACGAAAGTGGAGGCGAGCTATAGAGTTGGTTGTAATTGAAAAATTGTCGATTTGCCTGTTGTTTTCCGCGGCCGTCGGAAAGTAGTCCCAAAGCTTGATCACCTTGGAATTGTGAGATTTGTGAGGTTAAAAATCGAATTATCTGAGGTATGACACAACCTTATGACTGATGACTGTAGGTGATGCATTTGGAAAGTGTTCGTAGTAGTGCAAAAGTTGCAATCCAGATCCTCCAGTTTGCCAAAGTAGACCAACGCACAATGCCAAAGCTGTATCCAATCTGCCCAACCATTGAAAGCTCGAAGTTTGTTTGCACTGCTTAAGTGGGTCTTGAAAATAGTTTTTATGTGAGACCGAAACTTCGCGTTCATAGTGGTTTTTGCCTCCCCGGGAGACTTTTCGGCATAGTGATTGGTTAAGACCTGCAGAAGGCGCGGAACGCATGCTCATCCGTGATGGCAAGGTCAGACGAGCTCTGGACAACACTTCTTCTAGCATGAATAAGTGCTTATTATTTTTATTATTATTATGTCCACTGCTTCAGTCAAGTGTCTATGTCACAATACTTATGAGTTTATTGTGTTTTAGATTTTTAACAAGTCTCTTTCATTATAACACATTCAAATTGGCATCTTTTTTCTTGTCTCTTGGAGGGTAGTCATTATCCTTTATGTTTGATTACAGGCAAGTCCCTATGCTATCAGTTGCCGGCAGTGTTAACTCCAGGAGTAACAATCGTCATATCACCACTAAAATCCCTCATCCTGGATCAAGTCAACAAGCTTTTGTCACTCGATGCAAGTACACCTATTCAAATTTATTACTCATGTCTATGACTCATATTATTGCCATGTTTACGTTGGCTAATGTCTGAGAAATGTTGACATATTCAAAGTTGAAAGCGCTATTATTCATTTTTCAGATCCCTGCAGCTCATTTGTCCGGCGACATTTCGTTGGCAGAATGCGATGAAATTTACCACAAACTCTCGACAAGAGAGCCATACTACAAACTGCTCTACGTGACACCGGAGAAAATCTGCAGCTCCGCTAAGTTTCAATCGATGTTGGACGCTCTTTACTCGCGCGATAAAATAGCTCGATTTGTCATAGACGAGGCGCATTGCGTGTCGCAGTGGGGCCACGACTTCCGGCCGGATTATAAAAAGCTTCAAATACTGAGGGAGAGGTTTTCCAAGACGACGATGATGGCACTAACGGCAACGGCCAACCCGAGGGTCCGAATGGACATTTTGCACCAGCTCAAGGTACAATCATGCAAGTGGTTCCTGTGCAGTTTCAACCGTCCTAACCTTGCATATCGAATCCTGGAGAAAAAGCCTAAAAGTGTTAATGAAGATGTGGCGAAGATCATCAAGAATGATCACTCGAGGTGAGTGTGTAATCCAATTTATGAATACATAAATGTTTTAATGGATCAAGAATAATCTGTTTAATTAAGATCTTCTCTCCTCTATATGTTCTGGTTCTGGTGATTAGCTTGTAGCTTCGTGCTATGTAGGGGACCTATGAATACATTTTTGCCCAGAGAGCGCAGCCTAACTCACAGTGGTGAAGCTGCCTACAACTGGTTATTGTAATCCCTTTAATTTCAGGGATTCTGGTATTGTCTACTGTCTATCTCGCAAGGAGTGCGAGACACTTGCCACATACCTGAAGAGGGTGGGAATCAGTGCAGAGGCGTATCATGCGGGACTTACGGATAAGAAGAGAGAGACTGTACAGACGGGCTGGGTGGCCGATCGCTACAAAGTTGTAAGTTATTTTATGTAATTTTAATTTCAATGTGACCAGTAGCCGTGTGGATAAGACCTCGTGATTTGCATTTGTGTGTATATAGTTGAAATGAGTGTCTTTAAGGGTTGTGTAAGTGTAGAAGCTCATCAATCATCATGCCCAAGTCCGTGGAGGGCTACTACCAGGAGACGGGGCGCGCCGGCCGCGACGGCGAGCGCTCCGTCTGCGTGCTCTTCTACTCCTACTGCGATGTCATCCACTAGATGGTTTACAGATATGCGCGACGATAGCATTCGGCATGGGCGTGGACAAGGCGGACGTGCGGTTCGTGATCCACCACAGCATGCCCAAGTCCGTGGAGGGCTACTACCAGGAGACGGGGCGCGCCGGCCGCCACGGCGAGCGCTCCGTCTGCGTGCTCTTCTACTCCTACTGCGATGTCATCCACTAGATGGTTTACAGATATGCGCGACGATAGCATTCGGCATGGGCGTGGACAAGGCGGACGTGCGGTTCGTGATCCACCACAGCATGCCCAAGTCCGTGGAGGGCTACTACCAGGAGACGGGGCGCGCCGGCCGCCACGGCGAGCGCTCCGTCTGCGTGCTCTTCTACTCCTACTGCGATGTCATCCACTAGATGGTTTACAGATATGCGCGACGATAGCATTCGGCATGGGCGTGGACAAGGCGGACGTGCGGTTCGTGATCCACCACAGCATGCCCAAGTCCGTGGAGGGCTACTACCAGGAGACGGGGCGCGCCGGCCGCCACGGCGAGCGCTCCGTCTGCGTGCTCTTCTACTCCTACTGCGATGTCATCCACTAGATGGTTTACAGATATGCGCGACGATAGCATTCGGCATGGGCGTGGACAAGGCGGACGTGCGGTTCGTGATCCACCACAGCATGCCCAAGTCCGTGGAGGGCTACTACCAGGAGACGGGGCGCGCCGGCCGCCACGGCGAGCGCTCCGTCTGCGTGCTCTTCTACTCCTACTGCGATGTCATCCACTAGATGGTTTACAGATATGCGCGACGATAGCATTCGGCATGGGCGTGGACAAGGCGGACGTGCGGTTCGTGATCCACCACAGCATGCCCAAGTCCGTGGAGGGCTACTACCAGGAGACGGGGCGCGCCGGCCGCCACGGCGAGCGCTCCGTCTGCGTGCTCTTCTACTCCTACTGCGATGTCATCCACTAGATGGTTTACAGATATGCGCGACGATAGCATTCGGCATGGGCGTGGACAAGGCGGACGTGCGGTTCGTGATCCACCACAGCATGCCCAAGTCCGTGGAGGGCTACTACCAGGAGACGGGGCGCGCCGGCCGCCACGGCGAGCGCTCCGTCTGCGTGCTCTTCTACTCCTACTGCGATGTCATCCACTAGATGGTTTACAGATATGCGCGACGATAGCATTCGGCATGGGCGTGGACAAGGCGGACGTGCGGTTCGTGATCCACCACAGCATGCCCAAGTCCGTGGAGGGCTACTACCAGGAGACGGGGCGCGCCGGCCGCGACGGCGAGCGCTCCGTCTGCGTGCTCTTCTACTCCTACTGCGATGTCATTCGCTACAGAAAGCTGTTGGACAGTCAGTTATTAACAATTTTATTATTTGTTGTTTTGTCTGACCCAAGCAATTTCCTGGTGGCTTAAACACATTCACCCACCAAATTGGGTCATGATTTAACATGATGATGATTTTCATGGATTTATTTTTAGATTATTAATAATAATATTTTGTTTCAAAGTTGGAAAATATAAAATTTGTAATCAATACACACATTTACTTCAACGTTTAATGCAATAGAGGGCTGGCTTGCTTAACACATATTGTATGAAACTTTCGTCACCCTGGAGGTGGGCCATGTGCTTACGCCAGTAACTGATTTATTATTCTATGGTAAAATTTTCCAATTATTTAAGCATTTACATATAATTTAAGTAATAAAGTAGTTGGAAAGGGGTTTTTCAGGTACAGGGTCGCACTTAAGTTTTTACATACGAACATAACATACTATCACGCCGCTTCCTCAGAGGGGTAGGCGCACATAATAAATCTTCATATGTGTTACATATACAATATACTTTCGTTTCCTCTACACGCAAACATTTTGTTCCCCAGTATTTCTAAAGAATATCCAAGATTCATCAGTTTGTGAGTGTGGTCTCGATGCAAAGAACTTGACCATATATTTTTTTCTTGCCCACTAATTAATCAATTGTTCCTCGACAACACAATCTACTAGCACTCCTTCCAAACCCTCTTGTCGTTAGAGCTTTACCATACTTTATCAAATCTAACCAAACAAGTTTATAGTATAAGGCCAGAATGTCCCTGGAACTAGTGCAAACTAAATATTTGGCTTGTTTTACATCCCTCCCCTCAAGTGTCCATATACAACGATGCGCCGCTATAAAGCGGAGTCTTTATTCGAAAGTCGATACAATACAGTTTAAATGTGCCGAATATTAAAGAGAACCCAATAGATTGAAGAGAAACCATTAACAAAAAAGAACACATTAAAACATAAAGAGTAACAAAAATTTGAAATTGTCTCGAGTCGAGGCCACAAAAAAAATGTGACAAATAAGATAATTTAGAAAACCGATAAGTAACCATGCATGCTTAGTGATGATTGTGGTAATAATTTCAGTGGAGCGCAACGCATCGGCTGAGGCAAAGCGCGTGCACGTCGAGAATCTGCTGCGCATGGTGGAGGTGTGCGAAAGTGTGAGCGAGTGTCGCCGCGCGCAGGTCATAATTTTTTTACTCTAAATAATTATTATTTAGATAGATAGAATTGGCTTTTTCAACAAGCATTTGGTTGTGTTGTGTCCTGCGCTGAATTAAATGATTAATGAGGAGTTTTTTTTTAATTGAGTTCATAAATAAAGGGCAGTGCTGCTTCAGACCAAAAGAAACATTTTGCACATTTTCTATTTCTGATTTTATTTTGCGGCTTCATTGTGGGTATCTCTTTTAAACCTCTAATTAGGAGGCACTGTTTAGGAACTTTTATTAAAAAAAAATCATATAAAAAACCATATGAAAACACCTCGTGCCTTTCACTATTAATTACGAGTTAACACTTTGAATAATTAACTGTATTAAATTTTCAACAACTGTGTAAACAGTAGCTTAGAATAGTTTAGAAATAGCACTGACTGATTTATAAAATGTTTGTTTAGGTGCTGTCTTACCTGGGCGAGCGGTACAACCGCGAAGACTGCAAAGGCACCTGCGATAACTGTGTCCGCCAGAACGAGTATAAGGTATGGGCTTTTCACTGGATTTAGTATTGAGGATATTATAGGTCATTCTGGCTCCAAAGAAGAATACATTTTTATTCCTACTTCACAAGACTATTGGCTCCTACTAAAACAAGCGCTGGCTTCCATCTCTGGATTCCTTTAAAGCCCCCTCCTGAATGGTTATTAGCCCACTCCGGAATCGCTCTTTGCAGTAATAGATGTTTTAAGGTAAGGAGTGGGAGTAGATAAACTTGATGAGGAATTACTAAAGAGTAATAAAAGAAGAGTAGGTGGGTTCTCGAAATTGAGTGGACTCGGAATGACATGGATTATGCATATTACTTTGTGGTAAAGACTGGAAAAAATATGTGAAATATATTTGAAGAGTAGTTGACCTAGAGGTGATCCGTGGGTTATTCCAACATAATAACATATTTTACTTTCATCTGCAAGTTTTACGAACTTACCAAAAAAACCAAGAATAATTTAATTGAAGAATGCAAGCAGCAATTAGGCCGATTATTTAGTAACTCTATTTTCTTATATTCGTTCTTTTATTTTAGACAGGCAGCCTTGGATTATACCTCTGTTGTTATTTATTTGTTAATATGTATTTTTTATTCATTTATTGATGATTTGGTCATTGACAATTCGGGCATTGTCTCGGATTAGGCTGTTTTCGCCTGGTAGATTGCCTGAATGCTTCAGAGATATATCATTTAGGCAGGCTGAGGAGAGATATGTAAAAAAATGACAGCATAAACATACTCGCCATGGAAGTAGGTAAGTGGCGCCACTTGTGGACCAAGGTCTGTCAACATGGCACGCACGCGCAAGCACATCTTTACTCGTAAACATGCAAATAAAGGTTTTTACTTTTCTGGATGAATAAACATTTTCCAGGATGAATGAACATGTCATTTCGGTAAAGAAAAATTCTAATATTTGTTGCCATGTGTCAGCCAGTGGACGTGACAGAAGTCTGCAAGCTTATAGTGAGATGCATAAAAGATGCGAACATTGGCGGGCGAGCTGCGTACACCTTGATACACATCGCCGATGCGCTGCGCGGCTCCGTCACCCAGCGCATACAAAACCTGAAAAAGCACCCCATGCACGGCAAGTGAGTGGATTTTTCAAAACTTCGTTTTTTGATTTATTTTTATTTTTACTGTTTATTATGTAACCACGACTGTGAAATGTCGCCTCAGGGCCATCATGGAAAACATTTTGTCATAGTAGGATCATGCACACTTACTCAAATTATGATTATAACTTTTTTCGAAAAATTTAGAAAGATTTGTTATTACTTTCTTTTAGTGTTTTTTTCCAGATTTCTAAAAACATGTTTTTTTTAAAACTTAAAATAAAATGATATGACAGGTGCAAAAGCTGGCAGCGCAGCGACCCACTGCGTCTGCTGCGCCAGATGGTGGTGCGCGGGCTGCTCGCCGAGAAATTGGTGGTGAGCAACGACATCGCCAACGCTTACATCATCCTGGGGCCCAACGTTGACAAGTAAACATTTACACATTAACACATATACTCAATAATTTATTGTTGTAAATGACGTCACCGCCTACGTCACAAGCATAGAGGCGGCGCAGCCTCCGTCCTCCAGCGGGCTGCGAGCCGTCAATATAAAAGGCCACCGTCACACAGAAAGATAGTTCAGTGCAGCTCCCGGCACTGAATACACCTCCTCCTCTAGGTCGATTGGTGGCTTTCAGTGGTCTCCGCCTAGAATCCCTTATCCGCACGCTGTTCCGTCCTGCCTAGGTCGATTCGTTGCTCTCAGTGGTCCCCACCTAGAATCCCTTATCCATATACCGTTCCGTCCAGCCAAGCTCGATTGCTGTCAGTGGTCCCCTCCAAGGTTCCACGCCTTCATCCCTATTCCGTCCTGCCAAGGCCAGGCTTTCAGTGGTTCCCGCCTAGAATCCCTTATCCGCACGCTGTTCCGTCCTGCCTAGGTCGATTCGTTGCTCTCAGTGGTCCCCACCTAGAATCCCTTATCCATATACCGTTCCGTCCACCCAAGCTCGATTGCTGTCAGTGGTCCCCGCCAAGGTTCCACGCCTTCATCCCTATTCCGTCCTGCCAAGGCCAGGCTTTCAGTGGTACCCGCCAAGGCTCCGCACTGTCAACCCTATTCCGTCCTGCAAAGGTCGGATGATTTTCACATATCATAATTTCAGGAAAACGTAAACAAAAAAATATTAAGTCATAGATCAATAATTCATTCATTAAGGCGTTGTGAATTCACAGGAAATCTCAAATTTAAAAATTTTCAAGAAATGCATTCTTTTTCCCTTGACCAAGACACAATGTTGCACGGCGACTGCCATTAAAATAGGTAAATCGTCTTCCCGGCCCTAACGTTTCCCTACTCCTAAACTATGTTAGAATGGAATGAATTTTTTTTTAACCCTTGTGAAAGCTCCATTCTATGTCCGTATGTTTTGATTTTTTTGTAAATATCTGTTTTTTTCAGTAAAAAAATTATCGAAAATGAACGTAAAAAAAGACAACTTTTTTCCAATGTTTACTAGCTAATATTTTCCAAACTAAAACATACATTAAAAAAATTAAAACATACAGACATACGTTTCTATAATGTATTTTAGAATAGAATAAAAATTTTTAAAAACCTAGTATAACATTAAGAGCATGGAAACAGTTATTGCCCGTAGTATGAAGAATTGATAGGGTAACGACTCTGTTAAATGATGGTTGCAAGAGAAGCAAGGTTATTATAACATGTTCATTGACAACATTTAGTTAGAAGTCAGAAATATAAAATTTGTTAGATTAATTTGTCCTTTCGAACTGATGTCGGGCTGAACATTTTATATGAGTTCCCTATATAAACTTTCATTCCCCTTTTGAGTTTAATTTTCGCCACAAAAGGTAGCCTATGTCATTTCTCAAGGTCCAGACTCTCTCTTTACCAAATTTTATCAAAATTGGTTCAACGGTTTAAGTGTGAAAACGTAAAAGACATACAGAGTTGCTATCGCATTTATAATATTACTATCTTATTAATTTAACAATGTAAAATTATAATGTAATTATTATACTAAAGCAGGTTGGTCTTATAAAAAACTACTGCTAATATACATAGAAATATAGAAATACGAGCAAGATTGTTAGGTGAAGGTGTATTGGCTGTGGGTAACTGTACTGTGGTAGCAGATTGAATACTTGTATGGAAATGCAGCTAGTCATCTCACTGTCCAGTTAGCGTTGGCATGTTTCACAGTGCTGCGTCTCCCACAGGCTGATGAGCGACAGTCTGCGGGTGGTGTTCCCCATGAAGGTGGAGAAGCCGAAGCCCGTCCTGGCAACCACGAGCGCGGTGACTGCGAAGGAGGACACGCCCATCACTATGGAGATCAAACGGCTCGAAGAGCGATGCTACGCCGACTTGGTTGAAGCGTGCAGGTTCGTTGCATCCTAAAGGGATACCTGTATGGTGTCTTATACGTAACCTTCAACACTGCCTTCTGGGCGACATCTAGTCTATCGATGGCTGGTTTCGTTGCACAACCCCATACCAATACACAGTATGTTAAGGATGTCGAGTCTCAGACGTTTGCGGATCCTTTTTCCTCAGACGTTGTAGCCTATCCAGTTTCCCATAGCAATGATAAAGCTCGAGTTTATCTTTATAATACTTTAAGGCTGTTCCGACCCATATAAAGTTGTTTGCACACATAACGCAAAAAGTATTGTACGTTAAGCCACGAATTAATAATAAAAGTTGAATATAGTCATATTACTTGCAGCGAAAACTATTTCACAATTTCAGGATTATTGGTTTTGATACAATTTATTTAATTACGATTTTTATTTAACAGTGCCATCTTACGGTGTAAAACTTCTGATCGGCAATTACAACGAAACCATTAAACCTGAAATTGTGAATATGTTTTTGCTACTACTACTACTATGGCTATATTTAATATTTTTGACGAATTCGTGCCTTAAAGTGCAATACTTTTTGCGTTCTGTGTAAAAAAAACATTGTATGGGTCGAAACATCCTTAATACTGATTATTAAAGAAATTAAAAATTGTATGACGTGTCAAGCCGTTGGTCTGCGTGACTGATCTTTTTCGAATGGCTCGCGGCGCGGGCGCCGGCGTCCCCGCGGCGGTTCCTCCGTCTCCCCTCGCCGAACCCGGCCCTCCGCACTGTACTCGACATTTGTTACAATGAAGAGGTGCGGGTTGGGAGGAAAGATCTCAACTTAATAAGGGCTTAAAAAGATTTACATGCCAAAAAATGAATTAACTCTACACACAAAACAAGTAAAAACTCTTAATATCTAATGCCATCGTCAACACAGTAGCTTGGCACGGTAGTGATTGTCACAGGCTGGAGTACAAGGATTTGAGTGTCTAGGTCTGGGTCGTTACATCTAGGACGTTTCTAGTCTGTTCAAATTTATATATTAGTTTTCTGCAAATTAGCAAAAATTGTTAAACCATATTAACAACTGTACACATTTATTTCAAGAAATTATTTTAAGAAGAAGAACAAGGTTTAGAGTACGGACGCACAACTTCTAGTCACACAGTCCAAATATATGCACACAAAACCTGTAAAGTCTCACTGCATCAGTTAAGACTTGTCCCAGATTCAGTAAAAGCTGAAGAGTCATGTCACTAAAATATTTCAGAGAAATGGACTAAAATTGAATTAATTATAAGCTGGGTCTGTAAACGACCATTCCAAGGTTATCCATCTGTCTAAATCTTTGGATCGATTTTAATAATAATCTTTCATTGCAGTAACTTTATTAACATTCATAATCTAACCTTTAATCAATTCTATTTAAGAATATAACTTTTTAGTTAATTAAATCAGCACCTGGGCCACAAAAGGCCTGTTTTTCAACAGAGGCCTCTAAAGCTTTCTAATTAGTCCTTTGCGGTGCGTGCCGGATCGATTATAAGTAAACTAAACTTTCACTGGGGTTGGTAAATTTTGGGCTTATCTAGAAACTTGTTCATAAAATGTAATCAAATCAAATCAAAATCATTTTAGTCTTTGTCATTAATTAATGCTATTGATTTCAGGGAGATGGCGACTCAACGCGGCACCTCCCTCGCCGCTGTGATGCCAGTTGCTGCATTGAAGGCGATGTCGGTGCGGCTGCCCGAGCGGGCCGAGGACATGCTGGCCATACCGCACGTGACGCGCGCCAACTACGACAAGTACGGCGCCGGCCTGCTGGGGATCACCTCGCAGTACTCCACCGAGAAGCTGTGTGAGTATAGAGCTCACTACAGCGCTGCTCGCCTTGCTGAAGGTGATGTCATTGCGGCAGCCGAGGACATGACAGCCATACTGCACGTGACGAGCGCCAACTACTACAAGTACGGTGCCGGCCTGCTGGAGATCACCTCGCAGTGCTCTACCGAGAAGCTGTGTGAGTATAGAGCTCACTATAGCGCCGCCCGCTGTTCTGAAGGTGATGTCCTTGCGGCTGCAGAGGACATGCCGGCCATACTGCACGTGACGCACGCCAACTCCGACAAGTACGGCGCTGGCCTTCTGAGGATCACTTTTGTGTGTGGGTTCCGGCACTTAAAAAGGAGATAGCTAAGTACCTGCTTGGCGCCTTGCCTTGCGTCTCGGCGATGAACTAGAGGTATTTCGGAAATTGGTGTTTCTGTAGATAAATCAATCGTGAGATAAACTCAAATCAAACGGTATGATGTGGTATATGTCCGTTGGCAGGTCTGCTGATGCAGCACGAGGACCAGATGGAGGCGGAGGCGGAGGCGGAGTTGCCCGCGGACGAGTTCCGCTCGGACGCGCGCGACTCGGACACGGACTGGGGCTCGCTGGCGCGCGGCGCGGACGCCTCCAGTGGCGGCGGCAGCCAGCGCAGCCGGAGGGGCTACCGGAGGGGGGGCGTCAGGAAGAGGTCAGTTGGTTGGCTGTGGGTGGTCATGATAGAAGCTTCGAGCTCGCAAGACGCACCGGCTCCATCCATCTGATGGGAACAGTGATCGCCGTCCCTACTGAATAAAAGCAAAAGTATGTTAGTTGGTTTGTTAGTATGCCCTTTTCTCCCTCAGCAACGGAGCAAAAGATTCAGGTGATTTTTGCATAGAAATAGTTTTTGCGCCGGAGGGTGACATAGGCTATTTTTATACAGGATTTATTTTTAGCTCGATATCCCGAGCTGAGCTGGGCTATGCAATATCTTCTTAAATATTTCAGATACTGGACCGATGGATTTAAGATGAGATTTTTATGCAATAAAGTTGGACCGAACCAAATATTCATGTTTAAGTGAATTAATTAGCCATTTGTCAATGTAAAGTTCTCGATTTTTTTATTCGGTGATTGCACATTTACCTTTTTTTCTGGTCGTTCTATCTGCGATCAGTCTTCAGTCTAAAATCTTATCTGTTCTGTGTGGATGATTTTGTAGGTCAACATTTCCAACAACACGAGAACTACCTCCATAAACTTCGTTTGATCAGAACCGGTTGTCAAGATCTAGTTTGTTTGATCTATTATGTCATTTTTTCTTGAATCCTGAATGTATGCTGTATATAATAGTTGACAATTGATGGACCTTAAATTCTGTCGATTTTAAACAAACATATGTAATGATATTTAAATAAAATTAGTTGATTTCACACAGGTTGTAATCCTAGTTTATGCAGTACAGTTTGGTCTTACGTTGATGATATTACGTTTTCATCACGCCTGCCTAGGCAACATTGGAATTAAGCTTACTTTAATAACGGTGTAACTAGTTCTGGCAATGTCCAAAGATGGCGGTGTTTAGAAATGTCATAGTAACGGAAAAATAAGAAGATTTAGCGTGTTTTGTACGGTGCATGACGTTAGCAGTCCATCCCTAATATCCTTTGCCTGTGATGTGAACGGAGCGGCGGCTGCGCAGGTTCCGGCGCGCCGGCAACAAGACGAAGGCGGCGACGGCGGCGAAGGCGCGCGCGCTGAGCGGGGGGCGCGGCGCGCGGGCGGGAAGGGGGGCGAGGGGAGGAAGCGCGCCGCGCGTCGCCTCGCCCGCCAAGTGGAAATCCACCGCTGGTCAGTAAAACTGTACATATCCTACAAATGTCTAAAATCTAAAAATCTTTTTCCATAAAACTAAAAATGCTTTTTCATATGCAGCGGTGTAACAGCAGTCATTGTAACGATGTAACTGCACTTCTTGAAGGAGGCAGGAAGGGAAAAGTCACAACAGACCTAAAAGGTCGCAGTGACAGCGAGGCTAAATACTTCAAATAAAAATAACTAGTGGCTCTCTGAGCTGTAGACCTCGCGAGTTTGAGATCCGCTCGCGGCTCGCGGCTAGGAGTCGCCTTCAGAACGTCAAAAAATCAAAACGACAAAAATCTATTTTTTTAAAATAGCTTGCAGACCGACAGAAGTCAGATCGTAAAATTTTCTGATTTTTGGGGTTCTGCAATTAAGCATTTTTGAAAGGTACAAAAACCATTGCAAACGAACAAAATAAAATTTTATTCAATCAGATTTTTTGAAGTTCTGCAATCAACCATTAAAACGTTTATAAATCCCCGTCATTCAGAAAGTCAAAAATCATATTCACATCACATTACGCTTTCATTTTCTAGAAATCCTTGCAGAACGTCAAAAATGCAACGCTGTACTCGACAAAGCGCTCTGGTCCAATGTATTTAAAGCTTGAATTACGTTGAAGCAGCAACCTTTAAAAATATTATATTACTCAGCTCAGCAGCCCTCTAACAAGCGTGATGCGCCCAACGAATTTTGAAAAAGGAACGACACCCCTACCCCCCTCGACGCCTCCACCGGCGTATAAAGCGATCTGAAGCGCTGCCACTGCTGCTAATGTGCACTTTAAGACTAACACTCCAGGGCGCAATATAGTTTAACGAAGCCATATTTTTGACGTTCTGTAATAAATTTCCAATTGGAGTTTTTACTTGATGTTAGAATGCTTGATTGCAGATCGACAAAAATCCAATCCGTACAATAAAATATTTTTGACGTTCTGCAAGGGAGCTGAATTACATTATATAATGTTTATTCAGAACGTAGAAAATCAGAACGACAAAATTCGACGGTTTGATTTTTTGATGTTCTGCAATGGTATTTCAAAAATATTCATTTTTGTCGTTTTGAATTTTTGACGTTCTGACGAGGCCCCGCGGCTAGCGAGCATCCGGGTTGGCAGAATATGGATAGGTAGATAGAGAGAGTTGGACTTGGTATTCTCTCCGCCCTAGTCCGCAGGCTAGCTGAAGAGGCTTGACGTGAGCCGAAACTTCAGCGCTAAAGCCACCCCTTAGTCTGGGTCTCAATTGGAACCCTCTACTGCCAGTGGGCCAGGATATGTTCGGTTAAACCATTGAAAGCAGATATATTCTAAGATTAACACCGTCGCTGTACATAATGTTTTGAAAATGTACGGTTTCCTGGGAACCGTAAGTTTTCAAAACATTATTGAAAGTAGATTTCAACACCTGTAAAACGCATTTGTTTCTGAATAGAAAATACCTCGCCCTTTTTTTATGTTACTGGACATGGATGGCTAATACCGAACTGACCGTCAGATATTAGCCTAACACACCACAGGGGAACTAGGTGCCATGCCAGGACCTTCATTATATTGCTCAGTTACATTGAACTGGATGGAAAACACGGACAATTTTCAACCATCGTTCAATAAATGCGATGGTACCAACCCGGGCGGGATTAACCCTACCACCTAATAAGTAAGGAGGGCACCTACAGTTTTACGGGGAATCCAAACCACGGGTAACCTCAACGGTTGAAAATGGTCACCCATCCAGAACCTTACCGCGCTCAGAGGTGCTTCCCCAGCTTATCGATTCGCAAGGCGTCGCAAACTGAGCTACCGAGGCCGAGACCCTTCCATAAAGGCTCTGCACAGTACCAGTTTCAGCCATTGGACTCGATCCAACGTGCTGTGCGATTCGTGAATGATCCCGTGGTGTCCAACTAGTCTTGGAACAGTTCACATTCCCATCCGGTACAGAGCCTGTCCGATCTTCCAGGTGGAACGGCCCTGGGCAGCATGCCAGTGCCTCGCGCCAACAACATGGTGCTCAACACGCGCCCCGGTGTCTTCAACCCCTCCAAGCTCAACCTCATATGAGCACCGCCAGGGTTTCTTCTTGAGGAACGGTAAACGTGTGTTATCTCAAGCAATCTCAAACATTCATTCATTTCCATGTTGTTAGTCCGAATATGGGCTGAAATGAAATGTACATACAAGGTTCTTTCATTTTTTTATTCATATACCCGTATTCTTATTGAGAGCTGGTAAATTATACTTAAAACGTGGTTTGTCTCCAGTTGAACAGTATAAACCGTCCTTACGCCTAGTTTAAAATTTTAAATCGCCAACTCTGAATAATACTCTTTTAAAACCCATTCAGTAATTCTTTTAAACCGATATGTGAAGACCATATAGCAAAGGACTTGTACACACAGCATGTTCAGGTCACATGCACTGCCAAAGGTGTTCGTGCTTTCATCGCTACACTTAAGGTTCTTGGGTTTTAAGAACGGCCCGTAAGCTATGCTCCCCATACAAACGTAGTTTACATCATTTGGAAACCGCTATTCCAATTAAATTGATATTTAATATTTAATATCAGGTAACAAATATCTGTGTCTGCATGCTTTTGTTTTTTTTTTTAAATCCAAACCGAATGAAATGAAAGCAAAAAGAAAATCTTCATACGAATTTTGTTTTCTCTGTGGTTTGACCCAGAATACATTTACCGAAAAAACAAAGTCATGCAGACACAGATATTTGTAGCCTAATATTGGATACCAAATATCAAGTAATTTGGAACAGTGGTTTTCAAATTATTAGTAAACTACGTTTGTATGGGAGGCGAAATATTCAGGTCCTTACGGGCCGACCTTAAGACTTAAATTTGGCAGTTGAGCTGTCTCCCTTAATTTTTTGTACAATTTTCTGGAAGTGTGCACAGACCTTTCACTAGGTATATTTATTTCTGGTGCATAATTTAAAGGGTGAAAGGGAACAATAAGATAAAACCCGTGTTTGTAAACGATTTTATGAATATCTTTAGCAGTCTTATGCCCGTTTCCACCACCTCCAGCTACGAAAATCCCAAAGTTACCCTTCGGTTGCAATTTAACCAAAAGTTAAATTAATTGGATGTGGTGAAAACAGGGGTTAGGCAGCAAGAAAAAAAAAGTCACGATAAATGATGATTCGAAATATTAGGGAGTTTATTTGTTAACCTGACTAGACGACTTACTTAAAATTTTAACTATTATTTTGACCCATTGTACAGCACAGAATCGTATTACGCTCGTATATGTAGCGTCATACACGCTCTATCATCTTTGCCAACCTGTCTTAAGATGGTTATACTAGCCAATATGAATAGTTTGATTGCGTTAATTTCCTGATCTCTATGGAATGAGAACATGAAAAAAAAACATGTATAATTCCAGCTAACGTTCTACCAAAACAGAAAGAAACATTTTACAGAAATTGATATTTTATGCATGGAAAAATTTTTTGAATTCAGGTCTCAAATATATAATTTTTCAAGTTTGCGGCTTATATTGATATTAACTAATATTTATTTCAATACCATTTCAAAGATCTTAACATTATCTACCCATTCAGCGAAGAACATGTTTAACTTTTCCCAATTTCTTTAACAAAACAATAAAAAAACCGGTTTCACCGTTATGCGGGTTGGTCACACTTAGAAAGAATTATTTCGAGCTGCCCCAACTAAGCAACGTCGGGCTCTGGCTATCTCGTTTTAATCGCAAAAATTGGTCCAAAATGTTTAGGTATGAGGATGCTCTTAAGTGATTGCACATATGTGTAGAATCGTATTACAGGCCAGTCGAGCTGGAAATTGAGGGGTGATAATTGATTAAATATTTAGTTTTTAATATAATTTCCTTTATTTATTATTGTTATTGTTTTGTATTTAAGTAACCAATGTCTTAGAATTATATTTGCGCTCAGAAATGTTGTTGATCACTGTAGATACGTTAATTAAATATAAAATAGGAATACGAAATGAATCTTCGTCAACTTTGAGCGGTAAATTTTTGTGAAGTGTGTAATTTGGAATAATAAAAATGATTTTTTTCAAATAAGACTGGTCTAGACCAGTATTAATTCATTATTTTTGGTAATACCCATCCATGTCTAGTCACGAAAAATGTTTAAAAGCGCAATTAGGTGGTGGAGTAAAATTGTTTTTACATTTAAAAAATAAGTTCAAAGAAATGATTAAAAACACTGAAATAATTATATTAAAATCTTAAAATTAACATCGTAAGGTAAGGTGAGCTTAAAGTTGCGATTTCTTTAAACGACCCGCGACGGAACCTGTGACGTCACACGAGGACACAGCATTTATCCAAAGCTCAAATGGTAACCGTTATCTCTCGGAAAATATTACACCTTTCTGAATGATTTAAAAAGTGTTTTTGTTTTATTTTTCTGTAAGGTTATCGTTACCTTATTTTTTTTGATCCACCACCTAATTACGAAAGTTTGTTGCGTTTTTGGTGGTTGTCAGCTCTCAATATTTATTTTTCATGATTAAAAAAATATTATTATACCTATAGTTTGGACCCATGTTTTGTTTGACCATCGTCCTTTATCCTCTGCTGTCGGCCAATTCTTTTGCCGTTTCGTTTGTCCCCTTTCTCCTTATATGTATGCACCCACAAACAGTCGACAGACTTTGACTGGATTATTATTATTATTTATTTATATACATTAGCAGCTTGAAGCTGATGCGTATACTTCACATGTTGAGTACACTTTTTAAATATATTTTATTATTTCTTGTTTCTGTTAGGTATTCCTATTAGTTTTCTTTTTTCAAATGTTTGTCAAAATGTTTGGATGTCTTGAGTGAGATTAGGACTTAACGGTAGACAAGGCCAGTGCCGTGCTGCCCTAGTTTTTGCCCTAGTTTTCGTATGAATAATGACATTTTGTGCCTGATCTATCTGGCATATCGTATAAGATCGCATCACTAGTTGGGCGTGTTGTTGGCGCCCCTCGGCTGCACGTGCACGATGACCTTCATGCCGGCGCCGCTCGCCGCCACCTCGAACGCCTCCGCCGCCTCCTCGAGCCGGAAGTGGTGGCTGATGTACGACTTGAGGTCAATGGCGCCACTCGCGATCATGCTGAGCGCCGTCGGGTACCTGCACGGAAGCTTGTCAAGTGAAACGTCTTTGCGGTTGATCCTACAATCGTTGGTAGAAAACAAGTGACTATGGCGTCTTTCGAAATTAACCTTTAATGGCTTTGCTCGACCGCCAGGGAGTTCAGAAAACTGAGAACTGACAAAAACCTCACTGTCAACATGCAGACAGCTCTGCGCATAAACGTTTTATCTGCGCTTGCTTAGCTGCTGCTCAGTAGGTTAGCGGCGCGGCCCTCTCGCTTTCTCTCTCCCACTACCTCTCTCTCTGTCTTTCGCACTTTCAGCTCAATTTTACTTCTTATTTAAGACCACCTGTCAAAACTTTGTATGAGATTAGTACCGGACTAACCATACAAAAACCGGTTTAGTCAGGCGGATTAAAGTTGGTCCGCCCACTTTGAATACAACAGTGAGTTTTTTTTTCTGAACTTACGTGTTAACAAAACGAAATGAGCCCCTGATGTCGACTTCCTTCATCATGCACTGCACCAACGGTAGAGACATCTTGGGTGCACCGATCCCAACGACCAGCACCACGCCGCCTTTCTTTGTTACCTGTCCAATAAAGCGCTCCAATATAATATCCAAAACAATCCCTGTGTCCAGCTTACCATGCTATTGCTTTGGTAAGCTTGCAAGCTTCTAAGCTTTTTTTGAGCGGCTCGTAGCCTAGTGGCGGCCTAGCGTACCAGAGGCCCGGGTTCAATACCAACTTGCACCACTGTCTTTCTCTTTCAGAGTTCGATAAGTGCATTTCGTCACGAATGCGAGCTGCTCCATGGTTCGGAATCCATGTAAAACTGTAGGTCCCCTTCCCCTACTAGGTGGTAGGGTTTAAGCCCGCCCGGGTTGGTACCATCGCATTGGATGAAAAGATGGTCGAAGCGGCAATGAAAAATTGTCCGTGTTTTCCATCCAGTTCAATGTAGCCGTGCTCATAAAGGGAAGGTCCTGGCGTGGCACCTAATTCCTTCGGGAATGTGGTGTATTGGACTAATATCATAACGGTAGTTGTGTGGTATTAGCCATCCATGTCAGGTCGCATAAAAAAAAAAAAGCTGCAGATTTGTCCTTACTTCTCAATGTCAACCCTTTTTTATATGAAAAACCGGTATGGGTGGCTGTGCTGAGGCTGTGTTATGCTCAGGAAAGCCAAATTCACTTCGCTCAGCGAGGCACAATACCAGCGGATTTGTGGAATATTGCTGAGCTATCGAGCTTGTTCAAATTATGCTTGAAGACTCCCAGGTTATAGGTATGAGGAAAGGCACCCACCGGCAGACAGTTCCATATCCTGGCGGTGCGGCAGACCCTATTTCTCTCTTCGGCCTATTTTAACGCCAAAAACTCGGCCGATATCGACCAACCCGAAGCCAAGGGGGTAAAGTAGATGCTACATTCTCTCAAATGCAATTAAAGCAATCCACAAAACTTCATATTTATGTTTTTGATGTATTAGGGATCGGTTCAACTTTTCAAAAAATATGAACGGACCAACATCGCGACGGTGGTGGCGGACTCGAAGCCGCATGCGTCTACGCTGATGTCCGGTTCACTCTTCAACAGCTCGCGGACCCTCTCCGCGACGTGCTCATCGGAAAAGTCCTTCTCCACTAGCAACGTCAGGTCCGCTCCCATCTTCTGCGCGAACTCCAGCCGGGACTGCAGCACGTCTGGGGGAATATAGGGGCGTATTGAAACCTAAGATCTAGATTTAATGGTTTGAACATGTGGAGCATATGAATGACTTAAGAATGGGGAGGTAAATATAGACAGCGGAACTGTGTGCCACCGCTTCATCTCCAAGATGCACATATCAAAACTGGAATAGAGAAATATGTATCTACTTTACCTATGTTATACCAGGCTGGGGCCCTGTAGGTAATGAAGGCGTGTAAGAAAAGATGCTTGTCCCTCGACTCGAGAATATCAAGAATGGGTGAATTCGTAGGCCGGCGCTACCGTCAGTGTATTACACTAAAACGTTGCTACGTTGCTGCTTCACGGCTTGCCACTCCTGTCTTTCCTTACTCAATGACAGGGGACACAATTAGCAATGTTATGTATAGTTTTAGTTCCTCTTTATTTCCTCCATTAGACGGATATTACACGCGCGGATTTGTTAAAAAGTATTTTTGTGCTTGCGTGTCCATGTGGAAATAATAAAACGTATGTGATAACATTTAGATAACATAAGTGAGCAGCTCGTGACCAAGAGGCGCAGGTAGGCATTCCAGAGGTCTGGGTTCAAATCCTAGCCTGAGTTGGATAAGCACATTACGTCACATCCGGGAGGGGGGCAAGTTGATATATAGAGGACTAGCTGCGGTACCCGGCTCTGCTCGGTTTAGTGTCGGCTAAATTATTTCATGGATAAAAGGTACCCACATGACTGATCCAAAATAGGGTCAAACTGGTCCAGGACATTGTATCCGTCTACCAAATTTCATACTTAAAATACTTAAAGTGTAAAAATACTTGAAGTGGGCATTAGAAGCTCTAGGGGGGTGGGGGCAACTGTCCCCCTTGGCGTCGCCCCTGTCATGACTGGGTTTGGTGTAAGCCACCAGCCTGTAGTCACAATGTACAGTTACATATAAAAGAGATGTACCTGTCATGATGACAGTGGCCGCACCCATGGCCTTGGCGGCCATCAGCGTGAGAATGCCGATGGGCCCCGCGCCAAGGATCAGCAGTTTGTCGCCGATGGCGACGCCGGCGCGCTTACACGCGTGGATCGCGATCGCCAGCGGCTGCACGGCCGCGCCCTCCTCCATCGTCAGGTGATCGGGGAGACTGGAACGTGGCAGCAGACGCTAGTTTTTATGTGACGACATGGCCCAACACAACTCATTTCCAAAGGAATTAATTGATGTCAAATATTACAGTACTCGCGAATACTGATCCGGAGCAGGTGCTTGCACGGATATATTCGTAAACGCTGTCAACCCAATACGAACCAAGGGGACAGTAAGAGAAGGGGATCTACAGTTTGGGCCCTTGACTAAGAGCGTTTTTTGTACGTTTTTTACACGTTTGGCGCGTACTGTACATGGATTCTGAACCATGGAACAGCTCGCATTAGTGACGAAATGCACTAACCCAACTTAGAAAGAGAAAGAAAGTGATGCATGAACGGTCGTTCATTGCTGTTTCTGGTGATTTAGATGACGACTCTTCACCGTCATCATATTAGCCCCAATTTATCATATTAAGTCTGTAGGCAGAAATAATATTAATATCAACGATTCTTGTTTTTGTGTTTGTTGTAGAGACAGCACCATAACCATGATATCAGCCCATACTATGAATAAGGTACAATAACCAGAGGACTTTTCCTTTCAGTCCATTTCAATAGCACGGCTATGGAAATGGACTATGGAGCTTGAACCCTAGTCTGTCTTCACTTCATATTTGAAGGACCTTTTGGGTCACACCAAGGCTGTACTTTGGAGGGAATACCTCAACATTTCGTGCATTCCATATTTAAATATAAGACCATTGATGACATAAGTCCAGCAGCACCCTACGGTTACATAATTACTCCATGCCTACGGTTGGGTTTGTTTTGCCCATGTGGCGTGCCCCCTCCCACGCTGACAGGTCTCCAGGTGGGGCGTCCTCCGCGCGATGCGAGCGCTAAAGCTATCGCTCTGCGAAGTGCTACTGGACTATTGAATGCGACCGTACGTACACGTGCAGGTAATCGGCGACGTGCTTGTAGTAGGTGGTGAGGTTGCCGGGCGCGGGCGGCGCTGAGCAGTAGTATGGCTGCGGGCAGAGGTTGTAGCGGCCCCGCTTGCAGAACTCGCAGCCGCGGCACGGCTGTGTCGGCTCGATCGCTACCCTGTCGCCCACGCGAACGTTCTTCACTTGCGCGCCGATCTGAGGGGCGCTCGAACTATTTACATACAACTCTTTTCCAACATTATTTGTGGGGAAAATCATGTAAATCACATTCTCCGGTGATTCACAGAAGGACATGAGAGACAACGCGTAAATAGCGTAGCCACGTTCTTGTAAAGGCAGCGTAGCCACATATCGGTACAGGGGTACAGGACAGAGCAATTAATATGCTGATATTACGGCTGCGGACAGAGGTTGTAGCGGCCCCGCTTGTAGAACTCGCAGCCGCGGCACGGCTGTGTCGGCTCGATCGCTACCCTATCGCCCACGCGCACGTCCTTTACTTGCGCACCGATCCTAGGGACCACAGAACAATTAGGAGGTAAGAATTGTGAAGTGGGCGAAACTCGCGCGCCGGTCTTTAGCGGGGACCCGCGCACTTCATACGCGCATGATTCACTCCTCTGCGGCGTTCCTGTGCATTAACTTATCCGTGACACAATCTAAAATTGAAAAGGAGTAATGCCGTACTGTGCCATAATAACGTGTAAACACGACAGCCGGGTGCACAACCTTCATAATGGCGGAGTTTCATATCACCGGTAAGTTTCATTTACATTTATAGCAATAAAACTTACGACAAAAACATTACGAAACAATATGGCGTCGCGGCATCGCGCGTCGCGTCATTTTGCTCGCCGGGTCATGCCTCGCTACTTTATTAGTGACTGCGTGCGTGTGAGGCGCTCAGCCGTGTTCGAAAGTGACGTAACATAAATAAATAAATAAATAAATAAATAAACATTTGATTGCAAACAGTATTGGAATTCCAACATAGATCCATTACATTAAGGTTCATATTAACTAAACAAATGTGGATTTGTTGTTTGGTTATTAATTAAGAAGGGATAGCCAATTGCGACGGTTATACATTCGCGGAGCAAAAAGGTCTTAAGTAAAACGGTAACAGCGGTCCTGGAACAAATTTACAAACGTTTCACTTCCTGCCTCCTCAATATTCCGTGCTAGGGACGCCCGAACTGTCGCTCACAGGAGAATCTGATGAGTAGACCCCCAGCACCCATTACTTCAACAGTGGGGGTGATGACAACAGTATCTACCCTTGTTTTACTTAACTGGATATGAATGGCTAATGCCACAACTACTGTCGTGAAATTTACCCAACAAACGTGGGTAATTTTCAATTCCAAACAAAACTGGATTTTACCTCGACGACGACGCCGGAGCCCTCGTGGCCGGTGGTGATGGGTTCTGTGATGACGACAGCTCCACATTTTCCCGTCGTCAACATCTTCACGTCGGAGCCGCAGATGCCGACACAGTCTATATGGATGAGCGCTTCTGCAATAGCACCCATTTGAGTCAAACATTATTTTCTATAAAAGATATTCCGTAAATCAGATGAATAACATCAAAAGAACTTGCGCGATCTTTCAAAAATATTTTTGATTCATGTCACACCGCACGCCGCGCGCCGCCTTTTCTGCAGATTCACGACTCGACGATGTTATCAAAGATAATACTAATAATTAATGTTACTTCAAATCCGTTGCGTAACTGCATTATTTTGATAAATTATAACTAAATGTGTCTTTCGGAATAAATTGTTCCGTATTGCAATCAATGATGATTATAAGTAAGAATTTTTTAAGCCGGGGTAACATGAGTATTCTATAGTTCTCAATGAGTATTTTCCCAGTAAGGCTGAGGCTGAGAACTCAGAACCAGAAATCGCTTACATTGCTTGCCAAATGCGCGATCAAATACGATAGCGTTCACATGCCTTTTTTTTTTATGTTGGCCTTACTTTTGGTATTAAACAGTGTTTTGGTCAATTACAAATTTAAATCGAGTTCTAAATATTATTTCGGAGTTCAATATTTGTAAAATTCGTAAATATCAATCTCAGTATCAACATAATATGAGAGTATGGCACAATCACAGAAATCGGAATTATATTCCGATTTCTGTGGGCACAATCTACATACCTAGTCCCCGTTGAAGTAAGGCCAAACGTTTCGAAGCGCGAATCCTACGAGCACTATGGTTAAAATAATAGCGTCAATTGATCTTACCGTGTTCATTGATCACTGGTATTGGCAGATGCTCCTGGAAATAGAATGCAACATGAGAATTTAAAAACTGCCCCCCCCCCCACCACTGCGTCGCATCACCCTCCCGCACTATTATCGATTTTGCTAAGCGTTTTTTTTGTCTTTTTCAAAACCGCGAACCGTTATGTAAATAGCCCACAAGCTTACTCAAGAACTGGGCTATTAAATGATTATATTCTTTGATCAAATGCTACATGTTCCACATAGCACGTTCAAACAAAAAACAAACAACCTATTCCTTTAATATATATGTATTCGCGGTTAAAACATATGATAGCAGAAACTCACCAATCTTAGGTCATTAGCTTTGTGTATGACTGCAGACAAATTTTTATGTGGAGCCATTGTCAGATTTTTTCAGTTTGCGAAAACAATATTCTCAAGGTTCCAACAGTTTTAGTTTTGACGCGTGTGAGCTCCAGATTACAATTGCGTATGATCTCTATATAATGGTACAGTGTTTTACTACACCCTAGGAAATAAAAATATGTAATCAAATAACAAATAATACCATTTGTTATCACTGTCATGTTTACTTTTGAGGTGAGATATGAATTTAACGTAACCAAACTCTGCAGCAGCGATTTATCGCTGGTATTTATTGTGTAAAAGTATTTACAACATACCCGGAGAGAGAATTGTTCGAATCCCCTCGCATATTTTCTTACATCTTGCGCCAGCTAGCCCCAACTTGTAGATCCCTTTGCCCTACTTATCGCGTTGGATGAAAAGATGGTCAAAATGACATTGAAAAATCGTCCATGTTTTCCATACAGTTCAAGGTAGCCGTGCTTATAAAGGCCTTCCCTTTATAAGCACGGCATAGTACCCAATTTCTTCGGGAATCCGGCGTGTTACGCTAAATATCAAGACGGTGGTTGTATAGTCGCATACAAAAGTCCAGTAGCACAATCCAACGCGATTGCTATGAAGCGCTCGCATCGCGCGGAGGTGAAGCGGGAGGAGGGGATTGCATCGTTCACTCGGTTTGCGGTAGGACGCCCTACCTGCAGACCGTTCCGAGCGGCGGCGGCGGGGGAAGGGGCAAGCCACATGTGCAAACCAAACCCGACCGTAGGCCGCTACTGGACTTAAGGTGGCCCAACCCGGCGGGACTAACTCATTCGCGGGCACGGTACAAAACCGTGCTGTTGCGCTCTGGGACCTTCTCTGTTTCAAAGAATAAGACAGGCTCCGTGATGAGGAAGATGCAACATGTCCACAAAAAAGATAATGTGCATAGTAATGGTAAGATATACGAAAATTTTGATTTCCAAACGACTTATAGCTAAAAGTTAACCACGACCGCTGTAGTCAAAAATTTAACAAAAACCAAATAGATTATAAATCTTGATTAAATAAGCTATGTCTGATGACTAATCTTTTTAAGATTTTCTTACTTTATCATTGCGTAATAAACCACTAAAGTTATTGTATAAAACGCGCGAAAAAATCGAACTTTCGGACATTATAACTTAGAAACCAAACACAATTTTACAATGCCAACGGTCATCAGACATCTAGATCGATCACATAAAGCTCTTTTGAGCAAAATTTGGGATATCTGATAAGAAAATGGCCGTGATCTTCTTTCCCCGTTTGTATGGGGAGTTGAGCGGGTTAGGCCACCTTAAGTCGTCGATGGTACATTAGTGAGCATGGAAGGACGGGAGAAGCGAATGAAACTCATTCGTATGGCGGCAGCGTAGCCACGAGTTAGTCCAAAACGTATAACAGTGGTTAGTTCGCTTACGAATTCAGTACGCGCAATATCGAATGTTTGCTACACTAATAGTCCCTGTGAAGTTCTTACGTGTCGCTGGAACTCGAGAAAATGAGTAGTAAGCTAATTCGTAACCGAACTCACTCGCCGGCGTTTCCGTTTTTGCCTGTATAAGTGGTTCGCGATGGCACGCGCCTCCATGCAAACGTGTTTCGTTTTCTACTCCCGTCCTTCATTTTCATTTCATTAACCGACTTCAAACTAGCTATCATTTAAAAAAATAATCATCAAAATTTTTTGGAGTCGGTTAAAAAGGAGGAGGTTATCAATTCGTCTGTATGTTGTTTTTTTTTATGTTTGTTACCTCATAACTTTTGCCTGGGTGAACCGATTTTGATGATTATTTTTTTAAATGATAGCTAGTGCTTCCCAAGTGGTCCCATTTTAATTTGGTTAAGTTCTGACAATGATATCCATGAGAAAATCATAAAAGTCTTAAATTTGTATTAAGATGTGCGCGACAAATGGACGAATAACTCAATATAATGCCAACCGATTTCGGTGATTCTTTTTTTATTGGAAAGGACGTATACAAATTAGTAAGTGTACTTCAGATTCACTAAAAATAAACAAATAAAAAAAAAATTAACAAAAAAAAATAACCGACTTCAAAGAAAAAGCACTAAAAAGTAAAAAATAATTTCCTTTTTTGTATTAAATAATTAAATAATATTAAATAAATAAATAAATAAGATTATTTTTGTATTAAATTATATTAAATAAAAAAATAACAGAAATCGTAACTACAAAACTGGAAATTATTTTTTGCTTTTTAGTGCTTTTTCTTTAAAGTCGGTTATTTTTTTTGTAAATATTTTTTTTTTATTTCATTTTTTATGCATAGGTAGGATACCTACACTTGGACACGTTAACAATCTATGGGTTCGAGAAGAGCCGACATACAAGTTTCATTTTTGAATTAATTAAGAATAGCTTTAGTTGCCCCATTTTCAATAATTTTCTCACTAATATAATAATAATATATAATAATAAGCTCACTAATTTTGAGTAGTTTATATTACACACATAAAGTTTTACAATATTGGGGTCTACAGTCATACAAAATTATCCTTATTACTCTGTTGGGGAGTATACAGCCATCGTCATTTTGAATATCATATATCACGTCAGAATAAAAATAAAATAAAAATAAAAGAATTATTACTATGTTCAGGTGTATACCGCCATGTTTCAGGCTCGCTGTTGCACGTAAGTTTTTTGTGAATGTGATTCAACGTGAAAATTGTTCTAGTACACAATAGGTAGATTTCACTAAGATTCATTGAAATTTATTGATATATTTTAAGTGGTATTTTTTTTCAAATATCTTTGCATTTCAATCGAATACTTTTACATAAATAAAATCTCTTGAAAATTTTTTTTCAAACATTGGAAATTAACAGTGTAGGTACATTAGTACACAATGTTAATTCACTTCTTTACATGTATGCTAGTCATGGAGACCACCAACGTTCGTGCCAGCAACCTTGTTTAAAATGTTTTGTGGCAAAATTAAATTGGGTACTTATCAACGTTTGAAACAAAAAAATGCAACAAACATTTTTTATATTGTAGGTATTACATACAACTTAGGCAATGAGGAAAACGAAAGGATGAATAAATAAAGTAAAACAGTATTTTAAGATAACTACATCTTTTATTTTAGTGTATAACAATGTTTTTAAATAAAAAGAAGAAATGTTTTTATCGCATGACAGGCAATTGGCGTCGTCACATATTTTTGTTATGGAGAATAAAACAGTTCTAAATAACTCAGTTCTACAGTAGGTCTGGTAGGATCTCCTGTCTCCACGTTACTTGATCGTCCCGCAGTCCGAGCACCAAAACGATCGCAACAAACTTTAGTCATGTTTAAGAACTTGATAGATGCCATAGTCTGTGTTTTACGTTATCGATATGTCGGGCAAGTCAGCTTTTACGTTGATTTTGTAGCTTTAACAGATGTGCAAATTCATACCAGAAATTAGAAGCAAAAAAAGGTGTCTTTCCAGAGATAGCGCCAATTATCAAACATGATAACTTAAAATCTGCTCATTAATTATGCATATGTGCTAAGTGGGGATAGCGGTATCGCTTTCGTATTACAATTTTTACGTAGTACTTTTATTTTACGATCTTTTTGGCTTCCAATTTCTTGTATCGATTTGCACATCTGCTAAGGCCATGAAGTCAGTGCCTTTTGATATGTGGATGATAAGCGAACTAAAATGTGCGAATTTGAATTACTTTCCAACAAATTTTTTGGTTCACCCTATTTGTTCTGTGGCGACCATAGACTAGTATGCGCGCTGCATTTCTATGGTTGCGACACTGGTTTTCTCTACGTTGATTGCGATATTCGCAAAACACGGACTGGGGTCGACTTTGCATCACAAAGTTGCAATATTTCTGTGCTCGCCCTGCCAGACGTCGCGTCGGGCGCCTCTGTCGACGCGGGCGCGACTACTTCTTGTTGTTGGCGTCCTGCGGCTGCACGTGTATCATGACCTTGATGCCGAGGCCTGCGCGCGCGGTCTCGAAGGCCTTGAGCGTGTCCTCGATGGAGAAGTGGTGCGTGACGAGCGGCTTCACGTTGATCAGTCCCCGCGACACCATGCTCAGCGCCAGTGGGTAGCTGCGTCGTGCCAAACGTTAGTATTATTTATTACATATTCTTTGACGTTAGATAGGTACGGTCGTTTCCTCTCAATTGTATACACTGGAAAGAGAGGGAATTCCTAAGTCCCTTTCACTCTATGGTTGACTTCAGCATGAAAGAAAGAGATCTCAAATTTGTCTCTATTTCCGGTATATAGATTTCAGACAAAACGACGTACATTAGAAATGTGTCCACGGAGTGGGCGGACTAACTTTAGTACGCGGATTGTTGCCGGACTAAACCGGTTTTTGTATGGTTAGTTCGGTGATAAAAAAAGAGTTTTGACAGGTTCAGTCAGAGGCCCTAGTCCCAGTTGTCACCTAAATTGGCGTTGACGACAAACCAATCGACTGGCGTCTTCAAATGTATGGAGAGAGCGCGCGCATGAGTGCGAGTTTGATTTGACCTCACTGTCGCAGAAATACATTGACAAACTTTAGGTCTCCTTCCGTACATACTAGGTGGTACTCGTAGCTAATTCCGGCAGGTTGGTAGGTACCATCGCATTTAATGAACAATGTTTGAAGCGGCAATGAACATTGTCCGTGTATTTATGCAATATGTCCACGTAATTACAAAAAAACCATCGTTTTACGCCTCAGCTTAGAAATAATTCAGCAATTACAAAACTAAAAAGATAGGGCGACGCTGTGCCCTATCAAAGATAGGTACGAGAAGGTACATAAGTATTAAGATAACACTTCAAAACAATTATATCACGAAGCGCCATAAAATACCTAGCACAATATTTATACATGCATTCTTTTAATTGGTAGCTAACGTGATAAAAAATGTGAGATAATATTCTTACATAAGAAATCGGTGAGTTGCGAACCAAATTACACAATACTACTGTGGTAACGTTTTTAAATTCAGGGGTTACTATTATAACTTTTCTGGCCAGCTGAACAGTAAGTACATAAGTGATAATCTGACGTTTAGCTGCATTTGTTACCACGCTCACTCGTAAATATTTGTTCACTTGTTTTAATAACACGTCGTTCTACAGCATGGTACGAAATGCAACTAAACCTCAGATTTAATCACTCAATTGGTAATGCCACATCTTAGTAAGGAACATAATGGGAGGTGGTTTGCCGAAAACTCAAGCTTGTTTTATTTTCTGAGCAAAGGAACGGACTGTAGAACTTTAAATAATGACTGATAGATGGTGTCTTGTATTTCGATGCGGTATCCATTGACAGGGGACTTTAAAGACAGGATAAACGTTGAATCCCCACGTTTCCCGAATCCCATCTCCCGTCGTATGTAAGCATCGATATAATATGTGAGTAATCCTCGTATTAGCAATGACGGCCAGCGGCGGTCGTAAGAATACGATTCTGAGCAGCCATCCACTGGCATCTTCTATGTAGAAAAAAAACAATGACTAGATTGTCTCTAGAACCTATAACCCTATAAAATTTGCATTATAAACAGTCGGACGATACTCACTCGTTGCAGTATCTAAAGATGCCGCGGATGTCGACCTCGCGCCCGAGCGCCGCCGCCATGGGCACCGTCACCTCCGGGTTGCCCATCCCGATCAGCACCGCCACACCGCTCGACTTGGTCGCCTGCAACGTCGGAAACTTACGACTCTGTGCGACATACGGCCGATGTGCTCGGGGAACTCTAAGCAGTAACTCTAAACCGATGTCTTGCCTATTCTGAACTATGCGTTTGGATATCCAACAAACTCATCGAA
Organism: Incurvaria masculella; assembly: GCA_946894095.1. Classification (NCBI taxonomy): domain Eukaryota; kingdom Metazoa; phylum Arthropoda; class Insecta; order Lepidoptera; family Incurvariidae; genus Incurvaria; species Incurvaria masculella. The sequence goes on along the minus strand of OX335658.1, from coordinate 14,434,679 downwards.
GTGGAATGGAAATAGTGGACTGGGCCATATTAATGACGCCTTGTTTGCGAGTGTTGCAAACGTTTTGAAGGTGTGATCACGGAATTCTAAGCAGCAACATCGACAGCGTGTCGTGCTGATGTCTTGGCTATTCTGAACGATGAGTTGGGATATTTAACAAACTCATCCAAGTGGAATGAATCTAGAGAACTGGGTCATTTGAATGGCTTTATCTGTGAATGTTGCAAACGTTTCCAAGTTGTAGTCACGTTACGGAAAGCATTGTGTAGCAAAACCGTCTTAAAATACTTATTTTTCTAACTTGAAAGATGGTCGAGTAATTGGATGAGATGAGATTGGATGAGATGTCGCCCGAGCCGCTGGTGAATCCAACGAGATCCTCAGATCCGCCTCCGACGCGTCCTTCGTCACTAGCAGCGTGTAGTCAGCACCCTATCTTGGCAAGATCCGACCGAGATTGCAGGAGAAATGGTCCCTCAGACGACCGCCAAGACACTGGCCAGCAAGGCGAGCCGAACAGTAGCCTGCGCGCCACTCGCGTCGAAGGAGATATCGGGATGGCGCCCGAGCAGCTGGTGAATCTGCCTCACGAGATCCGCCTCCGACGCACAGAGGAGTATTTCTATGTAAAAAGTCGATCAAAAGTCGAATACTCGAATCTTGTAGGAATGAGTTGCAACTTATGAATAGTTAAAGATCAATAACTATTACATCACTAAACAGTCATTTCGATAACACACCGCCCATCCACTATGCGTGACAGCAGTTGGAATCCAGTCATTGCGTGGATAGCTTGTGTTCTTTCTCGTCGCTACACGTAAAACATAATCACTTAATCGCATTTTGAGTTTGTTTTTGGTGGAATTTTAAAACAATCATCATGGATTTTGAAGAAGGAGGTATGTACTATAATTAAGAATAATCATTTTTTATATTGTAATTTGTAAAGTGATATTTCTTATCATTAACGCTGTGCATTAAAAATATATATTTATTTTAATTAATCATCATAATTATTGATGTTTTTAGAAATGAGTTAAGCCGAGTTAACTCATAATTTTGTATGTTACGTAAAATAAGGTTATTCTTGAACAGTTTTACAAAGAAAAAAGTTCCGCAAGTTTCCGCCATTTTCTTAAAAAAAATATTTAGAAAAATAAGTCGAAAAATATTTTTTTCCATCTTAACATTTAATTTTAATTTATATTCCAGAATCTCCAACGACGACGATAGAGATGACAAGAAAATGCCTCAATGAAGTCATAAAACAATGTTCGAACAAGAAAATGGAAGGAATAAGTTCATGTTTTTAGAAAATCATTTTAAAATGATCACCAAATATCCTGAAAATTAGCAAGGTTCACTAAGATTTGCCTTAAGGATTTAGAAATAGTACAGAGAGTGGCTCAAACATTTTTAAGAGCTCTTTTGTGCCCATACGACTGATATGCCATATTGGTGACCAAAAAAAAGATTATTTCGAAAAAACCCAGTGCCTTCCTCTACAATATACTGCAGACCAATACGAATCCGTTTCGTTCACGAAACAAATGAAATTACAAATGAAGAAATCGGCTGCATAGAAAATCACATAAAAAACCTGAAAAAGAGTGAAATACCGAGAGCGAATGGTGGCATAATTATCATAGAGCACACATTGGCGTTAATCATGATTGATGCAAATGTTTGCAATGCTGAAATGACAAACATGAAAGGATTTTAAGAACTTGACTAAAAAAAATGTACAGAACCCGGATGCCCTTAGATTTGGGCTTTCGATACTTCACGCCAGGATTAGATTTTTTGAATCAATTCTTTATTTGTCTTAAAAAATACATTTCAAATCGTGGTAAGTGAGGACTCCAGATAATAAAATGTGTCGAAAAATCAATGATTTCGAGACATGGGACTACAGTCAGTAACCACGCTATACTACCTATTGGTCAATTATCAGAAGAGGCGGCTGAGGCGAGAAATAAGCACTTCCGCATGTATAGGCAGAATTTCTCTAGAAAATGTTCGAGAGTAGATTGTAATAGAAACATTTTAAACACACTTCTGCTGAGTTCGGGTCCTTTTTTGAGTAGTTTAAGACAAAGGTCTGGCAGTAAAAGTAAACCTTTTTCGAGTGAGGCATTACAACTCTTGCTCCCAGAGACAAACTACGTCCCGTCTACAGAATCTAAAGATGAAGAGGAGGATGGAGTTTCAGAAAGTGAATTAGATTCACCTACAGAAGTCGAATCGGATTTTTTATTTTTTCTGAAATACTGTTTTGTACAATTTTACATGTGCATAATGTTTTAAATAAAAAAAATATGACTCTAAAATGGTTTTTATTACATATCAAATCGATAAATGCCAACAAATATTTTTGATCAACTTTCGAGGCAAAATACTCCTCTGTGCGACGCGTCCTTTGTCACGAGCAGCGTGTGGTCAGCGCCCAGGGTCTTGGCGAAGTCCAGCCGAGATTGCAGGAGAAATGGTCCCTCAGACGACCGTCAAGACACTGACCAGCAAGGCGAGCCGAACAGTAGCCTGCGCGCCACTCGCGTCGAAGGAGATGTCGGGATGGCGTCCGAGCTGCTGGTGGATCTGTCTCACGAGGTCCGCCTCCGACGCGTCCTTCGTCACGAGCAGCGTGTGGTCAGCGCCCAGGGTCTTGGCGAAGTCCAGCCGAGATTGCAGGATGTCTGCAATGAACCAGCAGGGGAATTCTTGAGAAACGAGTCAATATGGCAACATGTGCCTCAGCATGTTATGAGGGTGGGACAGATAAATTAAGCGTTGGAGGTTGCATTCTTTCAAATCGTTTCCTCCATTAGGTGTACTCTTGGCTTCGTCGCTGTTTTTAAAGCAATGGCAAATAAAGGCCAGGCACACGGAGGAGGGAGACGGTGACGCCTCCGCGCTGGCACGCGAGCACGCCCATCGACAGCGGCTGCAGCAGCGCGCCCTCCATCATCACGTGGTTGGGCAGTCTGCGCAACGGCACCAATTACCGTTCTAAACAATTGTGGCTCACCGGTAATGATGATGGTGGTAGGTAGCTCCCATGGAGCGAGCGGTGAACAAGGTGACGAGGCCAATGGGTCCGGCGCCCAGCACGAGCACGACGGATCCGACGATGACGCCGCCGCTCCGGCACGCGTGCATGCCCACCGACAGCGGTTCCAGCAGCGCGCCCTCCTCCATCGTCATGTGGTCGGGCAGTCTGCGCAACGGGACCAATCGCCGTTCCAAACAATTGTGGCTCACCGGTAATGATGATGGTGGTAGGTAGCTCCCATGGAGCGAGCGGTGAACAAGGTGACGAGGCCAATGGGTCCGGCGCCCAGCACGAGCACGACGGATCCGACGATGACGCCGCCGCTCCGGCACGCGTGCATGCCCACCGACAGCGGTTCCAGCAGCGCGCCCTCCTCCATCGTCATGTGGTCGGGCAGTCTGCGCAACGGGACCAATCGCCGTTCCAAACAATTGTGGCTCACCGGTAATGATGATGGTAGAAGCTCCCATGGAGCGAGCGGTGAGCAGGGTGACGAGGCCAATGGGTCCGGCGCCCAGCACGAGCACGACGGAGCCGATGGTGACGCCGCCGCGCCGGCACGCGTGCATGCCCACCGACAGCGGTTCCAGCAGCGCGCCCTCCTCCATCGTCATGTGGTCGGGCAGTCTGCGCAACGGGACCAATCGCCGTTCCAAACAATTGTGGCTCACCGGTAATGATGATGGTAGAAGCTCCCATGGAGCGAGCGGTGAGCAGGGTGACGAGGCCAATGGGTCCGGCGCCCAGCACGAGCACGACGGAGCCGATGGTGACGCCGCCGCGCCGGCACGCGTGCACGCCCACCGACAGCGGCTCCAGCAGCGCGCCCTCCTCCATCGTCACGTGGTCGGGCAGTCTGCGCAATCAAATCAATCGCCGTTACAAACAAATCTTGTTACCATGGTAAGCTTACTCGCCGGGTGAATAGCAAGTTAAAAGGCAATATAGTGAGTAAACCTGACGTTTTGTTGCATTTCGTACCATGCTAAATGTCTAACGACGTGGATATGAACTGAAATTGATTAGTTGTCAAGTTACAAAATTTTACTAAACGTCAGATTTATTCACTTTTTTGTCTGTTCACATCCTATTCAACTGGCGTGGTTAGCTACCATGGTAAGCCCCAGGGTTAATAATTGCAATTCTGTGCTCAGTAGTCTTTCCGTCGAAAATACCAATTTGACAGCAGATGTCCAAGCCATTTTTAAGATGCAAATATTCTTAATTACTGACCACCGAATTCCAAACAGTCCTCCGATCGAGTATCGCAATGAAATTGGGTTGCATGCGAACTTGGTTTGGGCTCGGTTAAATTAAACAGGATGGCAAGAAATGTCGTCTTGAATGATGAGTATCTTTAATTCAGTCTTTTTATATACTTTGGTTAAGTTCAGAATGTTTTTCAGTATTAGTGAGGGTGTGCTGGTGTGTGATGTGCAGATAACACCGTTATACCATTGCATGTCTGCACAACTGTAGTCTCAAATGGGCTTGGAACCATGAGGCACTGACCCAAATTTGAAACGAATAAAAGAAGCGCCTTCCATTGCGCATCTGACCCAAGCATCCGCTGCAATAGACTCTTATCAACAAGATACATAGCCTGGATGGAGGAGACAGTTTTGCGTTAGCAGAAGGTCAGGAGCAATGAGAGTGATTCTCACTTGTAGCAGAAGTCCGCGGCGTGTTTGTAGTAGCGCGCCAGGTTGCCGTGCACGGGCGGCGTGGCGCAGAAGCTCATGTCGGGGCACAGGTGGTACTTGCCCTCCCTGCAGAACTCGCAGTAGCGGCACGGCACTCCCGGCTCGATGGCGACCCGGTCGCCAGCCTTCAGGTGCTTGACAGACTTGCCCACCTGGACACAATGCAATTGTTATAGGCATAACATCGGAGCAAAGAGAAGCAAAGAAAAACATTTGCTCCACTAAAAATGTCGTGCAAGAAGCAAACTGGATATATGTGCTATCTACTTTCCTATATGTACAGCGCTCCTAATGTCCAGCCGTGGTTCGAGCTGCAAACCCCATCTGATAGGATATTTCAGATAGGTACCTGTCCCAGAAGCGACATGTCCTAAGGACAACATTTTGGCAGAAAGTTCATCGCTTTCAAGCGATAAAATGAGAAAAATCTAACTACTTTACTAAATAAAGTCTCGGGGTAAAACATCGTTTTGGTATTGGAAGATTAGCAGATATCGGATATGGATACTAAAGCCATTGCGTAACGTCGATTAAACTATCTAGTAGATAATATTTCTTGATAAGATAAAACTTTGTTTTAGGTCTAAGATTTCTATTCATTTCATGAAGAATAATAAGTTGACTAAACAATACCTACATACATTGCAGCGAAGGAAAGGACTAAAGCTGGAAATCGTTAGGGGAGGCCAAAGTTCTAACTACATGACACATGCTGGCTTCATTTTAACATAACATACGCTATTATGCCTCCACTGTTAAAGCTATTTTTGATTGCATAATCATTCCGTGGCCCATAGCTTACGGCTGAGCTTACGGCGCTAAATTGGGATGGGAAATTTCATGGAATTATGGGCCCACCGTTTATTCATTTGGAGTCCATTTTCGTCTAGTTTATTCTCTTTGTTCTGATTAAATACTTACCGACGGCTGAGCAATGCCATTCGCTCTGTACCTACCATATGTCTACGCGAGTAATAATATCAGTAATGTTAGTCTTCACACGTATGTGCAAATTTAGCGAGACATCACAAAACAGAAGACCCTAAAAACGACTGTCAGTTGATAAAACGATATGTTTTTCCCGCGATGCCAAAGAATATCCGCCTTCAATGAGATGCTAAGACGCTTTACATTTATTTAGCTCACATGAGCCGATGCTGCAAAACATTTAGACATCTTTTTGCACACAGGGTTTGTTTCAATAGTTTTCTACGCAGATAGTAAATAATACGTCCAATGTGGCGAGGGTTCGTCTGTCCCCAGCTGTGCGAAGCACAGACATGAAATGCAATTTGTATCAACTGGCTGTCGTCACTAGCAAGGTCACTGGACGCAATAACTGGGAACTTCCGAATGCAGTTATGGAGGATCACACATGAACCGGATGAGCCCTTTTAGTTCACGGACTAGTTCATCTTTATTATCTATTTAAAACTTGCGCGTGAATTACTACTGTATAAATCCGTGGTATGTACAGTCGCGTATTTTCATGCCAACGATCACAACAGGGGCATGCTGGATAACCTTACTCGTTGTTTGTTTTGGCTCGACCTTAACAGAGTTCTAGAATTTTTATGAATACCACACAACTATGTTTTATTACGTTTGTCGTAACCACAATCACCCTTGCATAACTACATCTTGACAGTCTGACTAAAGTTTACGCCTACTAATGGACCCGCAGTTCTGACGGATTATGCCATCGTTAGATCTCAAGTTTCCACGTCTTCGATAGTAGAAAGGCATCCTACAAAAACAATTAAAGGCATCGATTATTCTTAAGGTCAGTAAACTTCTGGCCACCTTACTCTCTGTAAGCAAAGTTAAAATATTCCGCCCCTAGGCCGTAGCCTTTACACCTGCCGCCCCTAGGCCGCGGTCTATACGGTATACACACTCGATTCGATTTTTTTTCCTGCTGAATCGAACGACCTACCTCTAGCGAAGAAGAACCGATAAAGAACTTCGCCAGGCCTGTCTTCTTTCTTAGCTACTTACAAACTAGTTTACAGTGGTGGTGGATAGAGTTTAGAACATAGGTGAATGGGAGAACCTAAGAAGTAAATAAAAATCGTGTGGTAGCACCGTGTTAGGTACCCGGTCAAGTAGGTGTCCTGAGTGGTCAGTCCGAGTTCTCACCTAAATTGTCGTTTACGGAACTTCGAAGTTACGTAAAAATGTCAAACTCCATGCAAGTTTTACTAGATATTCTGTGGCCTTACTTCTTCAAGCTGTCAAAGTCAAACTCGGCCTTCCGATTTGTATTAAAATGCAAAGTCGGCGTAAACGGCAACATCGACGTATTTACGGCGACGACAAATGTTGATTCGCTCATCGATATTGCGCGCGACTGCGCGCGTTTTTCAATTCCTTCATACATTTTAAAACGCCAGTCGATCGGTTTGGCGTAAACGCCAATTTAGGTGACAACTGGGACTAGGCTTAGCTTGGTTTTAAACAATTTTTCTGTCTATGAATACGTCTAACAATCCAACACCGACAGCCGGTACCCACCTCGTGGACGACGCCTGCCGCCTCGTGCCCGATGATCATGGGCGCGTCCAGCACGAAGTGTCCGCACTGGCCCTTCGTCCAGTAGTGCACGTCCGAGCCGCAGATGCCGACGCAGTCCATGCGCAGCAGCACCTCTGTCGTGTCATGGAGCGATTGCAAACTAGCGGTTCGATCGATGCTTTATGGGTTCTTTAGACAAGAGAAGTGTTGCACAGCCAGCATCCGTTTATAGTGGGACATTAAGATAGTGAATGCAATGATTTTATGAGTTTGGTTAAAATGACTAATTACACGTACTGAAGTGATCCAGTTCCATATAATAGCTCGTGACTGAGGTCTGATATTTTGTACATTAAATGAATATTTTTTTTATTTTTTGATAGATTACCTCATATCTAATAATGTGTATGCTAATAAAATAGGCGTATATCATGGATACAAGTTAAGTTATTAAGAAAAACAAAACGTACAGACGTAGCTCTCAGGGGATTTATTTCATACATCAGAAAAATATTTCTTAATTTGAATGAACTGATTTTCTGACTTTATTATCCTCTCAATCAAGCTACATTATAACAATTTATTATCTCTATACTACGCTAGGTGACAATCATTTATTCGTTAATTTCTCAGAGACTACTTAGCTTATCAATATCTTTATTATTATTGTTATATAACATCAGCTACATCCGCACCAATTGAATGATTTTATTTTTGATAGCGCTCACTTTGCGTTAAAAATGTAGAATCGTAAAAATAGGCATATTTTTCCACATTTATCATTATTTCTTCCAAGTATTTAGCATTAAAGCTCTAAAATACACAGTATATGCTCATAGTGGTTGGTAATAATTAGCAATGGTAATAATACATAGCAAATATAAATACCAAAAATAGCATTTGGACATCATTAAGTATATAAGTTAATTACTCTCTTAGAAATTTACGAATAGCTATGAAATAGCTAGACTATCCCCTGATATCACCACCTCTAGCTACCTGAAATCCGATAGTTAACTTTCAGTTACATTGCATTTTTGTATGATGTAACCGAAAGATAACTTTGGGATTTTTGTAACTGGAGGTGGTGGAACCGGGCGTATGAAATATACTTATTCTATGATGAGACCAAAATTGTTCCATACAAAATGTATTGACTTTTTAGGGTTCCGTACCCAAAGGGTGAAAACGGAACCCTATTACTAAGCCTCCGCTGTCCGTCCGCCCGTCCGTCCGCCCGTCCGTCTGTCACATGGCTGTATCTCATGAACCGTAATAGGTAGGCAGCTAAAATTTTCACAGAGTGTGTATTATTTTTGCCGCTATAACAACAAATAGGTAACATTTAAGAATAATAAGAATTAAAGGGGGGACCCATACAAAAAACGTGATTTTTTTTGTTCAATCTTGTTCGATGGTACGGAACCCTTCGTGTGCGAACCCGACTCGTACTTGGCCGGTTTTTTTAAATAGAGAAATCATTAAGATTTTACAAACAATCATTTCAAATTACATGAGCGCGGAAAAAGTATGTTTTTGCTATAGACGCATAGTTAACTAAGTGTATAAAAATGTGAAAAATCTCGTCTTACCATTATCGCTGATCTTCGGGATTGGTGTTTGTTCCTGAAAATATGTGATATTTTGTTTTAGATTCGCTAAAATAAAATAAAAACTAACATTAGTATTAATATTGGGCGGGCTAACTTTAATACGGGGTTTATCCTTGGACTAAATTCCATTTTGTATGGTTAGTCGCAAGTCCGCGTACTAAATTTTTACAGTTTCGCGGGCACATCACAAAATCGTTCTGTTGAGCCCTGGCACTGTCTCTGTTTTAAAGAAAAATACAGTTTTTGTGATGAGGAGGATGCAACACGTCCACAAAGCAAACAATACGCATAGTTTTTTTTTTTAAACTTTAACCGTTTTATAAAAAAATATTACAAAAGTACTTTTGGTTAAAAGGAAATCACGGACGCGTTAGTGAAACTAAAGTTTGATGACTATATTTTTTGTTTTTGTTTTGAAGTCAATGTACTTATTTTGTCGTTCATCTTTTGCTTGAGCCATTTCTGGTAATTTCATTATTAGTTATCTGCCGCCCCCTAGGCCGCGGCCTATACGCTTGCCGCCCCTAGGCCATGGCCTATACGTCCTATTGGTAAGTCCAACGGTGCAGCAAGGGTTTATCCGAGGGTTTGTCCCTTTACATAATTGCTTACGGAGGATAAATCAAGCAAATAACAATTTGAAATCTTGCCGAATTCGCGAACCAAACTCGCAGATACCATATTTTTTTTATCGAAGTCACCTGACAAAAATGTATGTGAATTACAATGATTTCAAAGGTAAGGATACGCCCTTATAAAGAATTGAAACAAATCTTCTCCATACAAGCAAAAAGTAGCGCCATCTATCCAAACTCGGAAGAACTACGTGAGCGCCGTGTCAAAGTCGTGTTGACAACTCGCCGCCATTTTGCATTAGGTCTAACGATGTAACCTTGTACCTGCGTCCTTAAATGTTTTCTTTTTAATTTAAACTTTTAAGTTCTTTTAACTTTTATAAATTAAAAATGTTTTTTGTAATTTCAAGGTATTCAAGTTAAATACAATTTGAATTTTCTCTTGTACCTGCTTGGTCTGGATCTAACTGCCTGTCATGTCAAAATTTGTTCTCGTTGTATCTTGGGAAACACTGATCGTAGACCCATCATGCGACCACTCAAAGTAAACGTCCCGACCTGATCTACCTGCCTGTCATGTCAAAATTTGTTCTCGTTGTATCTTGGGAAACACTGATCGTAGACCCATCATGCGACCACTCAAAGTAAACGCCCCGACCTGATCTAACCATCTGGAATGTCAAAATTTGTTTTCGTTATATCTTGGGAAACACATGACAGGCAGGTGGATCAGGTCGGGGCGTTTACTTTGAGTGGTCGCATGATGGGTCTACGACCAGTGTTTCCCAAGATATAACGAAAACAAATTTTGACATGACAGGCAGGTAGATCAGGTCGGGGCGTTTACTTTGAGTGGTCGCATGATGGGTCTACGACCAGTGTTTCCCAAGATATAACGAAAACAAATTTTGACATGACAGGCAGGTAGATCAGGTCGGGACGTTTACTTTGAGTGGTCGCATGATGGGTCTACGACCAGTGTTTCCCAAGATACAACGAGAACAAATTTTGACATGACAGGCAGGTAGATCAGGTCGGGACGTTTACTTTGAGTGGTCGCATGATGGGTCTACGATCAGTGTTTCCCAAGATACAACGAGAACAAATTTTGACATGACAGGCAAGTAGATCAGGTCGGGACGATTAAATTGAGTGGTCGCATGATAGGTCTATGACCAGTGTTTCCCAAGATATAACGAAAACTAATTTTGACATCACAGGCAAGTAGATCAGGTCGGGACGTTTACTTCGAGTGGTCACATGATAGATCACATTAAAAAAAAATCTTTGATTACCCACTCATACTCATATCCACTCCAAAATAAACCAAAATTTAACAAAAAAAATAACCGACTTCAAAGGAAAATCACTAAAAAGTAAAAAATAATTTTCATTTTTGTAGTTACGATTTCTGTAATTTTTTGAGTCGGCGTCAGCCGGGCACCCGCTGCGCCAATCAAGAGAACCTAACCTAACCTAACCTAACCTAACCTAACCTAACCTAACCTAACCTAACCTAACCTAACCTAACCTTGGCTGACACCGACTCAAAAAATTACAGAAATCGTAACTACAAAAATGAAAATTATTTTTTACTTTTTAGTGATTTTCCTTTGAAGTCGGTTATTTTTTTTGTTAAATTTGTTTTTTTATTTGTTTATTTTTAGTGAATCTGAAGTAAACTTACTAATTTGTACACGTCCTTTCCAATAAAAAAAGAATCACCGAAATCGGTTGGCGTTATATTGAGTTATTCGTCCATTTGTCGCGCACATCTTAATACAAATTTAAGACTTTTATGATTTTCTCATGGATATCATTGTCAGAACTTAACCAAATTAAAATGGGACCACTTGGGAAGCACTAGCTATCATTTAAAAAAATAATCATCAAAATCGGTTCACCCAGGCAAAAGTTATGAGGTAACAAACATAAAAAAAAAAACATACAGACGAATTGATAACCTCCTCCTTTTTTTGAAGTCGGTTAAAAAAGAAAAAGGACGCCCGTACAAGGTTAATTCACCTACACGTGCGACGCGCGGCATGGCGTCACTTGCCTACTTATGAAGTTTGGTAGTTAATTAAATTATCGATTGAAAATGCAATTATTCAATTGTTAAACAGAAAAAAATATTATCTGAGTTTACTTATCGATGATACGTTATTACATGTGTCTTTGTAACTTTCGTATCGTATTTTATGCATCCTTTTACTACGCAACAAGGGCATTTTCATGACTCAACATCACTCTGCAGTGGTCCGCAGATGACTGAGTCGCGTTGGCCCTAAAACGAATATTTTTGGGCCAACGTACTGGTGCCATTATTCGTGCGCGTTGACCGGGTCCTTACGAAGTAATATATAAGTCAATGGTGAATTACGTTTTTTTTTTATTTCTGGAAATAAATGTTTGCCTCCAGAATCACCCCCTATTGCCTCGAAAGAACCTTCTTAATAAATAGTAAAACAGATTTCCATAGGTATTAGGTAATTAGGTATTCTTAGGCATGGGTTAGCGGAAGTTTGTGTGAGAACTCGAAATTATCTCCGAATGGGGGCTTAGTCTAGCTCAATAGAGATTTTTCGCATGAATATAATTCCAATGCTGAGATTCATAAATATTACTTGTACTCGGTTAAGCCAAAGCACCAAAGTATGCCTTCCGACTGTCAGTTTTGACATAAAATAGAACAAATGTCGAATTTGACAGTCGGAAGTTATACTTTGGCTAAGCCAAGCCCGAGTACGGTCTATGAATATCAGCATAAGCGCCCATTTCATTTTCAACATGTGCTATTTTGTTAGTTGGCGGAAATATTGATTTTTCTGTCCTAGGTATAATTTTTTCGGATTTGTGCACAGATCGGTGAAAAACCGCGTTATAAAGTGGTCAATGTCACCTCAATGTCACAAAAAAGAGGAAAGCGCGCGCACTTTAAACTTAACATTTGTTATGTTTACTCACAGTACATTTAGTATTAGGTATTTTACAATAAAAAACAGGATACTCTAAGTCCACACCTTTCTAGATGATATTAATATTATTGTATCAGACTAAACGTATTGTTTATACTCACTAGACGTAAATCGAGAGCTTTGTGAAGCACCGCTGTGAGGTTATCTTCTGTCATGTTGCGTCGTCAAGGTCAAAGTTACTGCGCAGAAGCAAACACGTGTCGCTGACTGCGGCGCCAACGGCTGTTGATCGAAAACTAAACTGACCGAGCTTGTTCAAGCCATTTTAATATATTCGTTGGCATTATCACGTATTACTATTATTACATTTGTAATTATCATCTTCTTATCCGTTTCCATCCAGCTAGGTACTTATCTCTGCTCTTCGTGCTCGGTTGTAGGTATTTGGAATGTGGCAAAGGCAATGTGATAAGGAATATTAAGTGAATAAAATAAGTGGCTGTTTACATAAGGTGTTATTCGTTATCCGTTATCTCTTTTTATAACTCGGAATTAGCAAGAAGAATTATGCCTGCCAAAACTATGGCTTTCCACCAAATAACGATCACCTACGTACTGTCACGATATGTTTTTTTGGGTGTTGGCCAAGTGTCCATGGTCTCCAGTGGTATTAAAAATAATAAGCATTTTTAAATTCAAACTTGTTCGGAATAAGTGGGAAAAAGAAAGGAAGATCAAATGTTTCGAGAGTCATTGCTTCGCCAACCGCTGTTCAGAAAAGGTCTGAAAAACCCTGAGGGGATGAGAGAAAATCGAATTTTGATAGGCAGCTTACAGAGAGCTGTGCCAGTTCAGTTGGCCTTTAAAATATCCTTGTTTCGACATCACGGTTGCCTTCACCAAGGCTAAAGAGCGCTCCTGGCCATCCAGGAGCGACCGTCGGGCTCCGAGTCTATCGAAAGGGACTTCAGGCAGCCGCGACAGCCACCGAGGCGGCCCCCCTCAACTGCCACCGCTCGGCTACCTCCATCGCCATCCATTGGAGAGTGAGAAGAATCAGAAGGCAGCAACCATAGGACTCCCCGTCAACGAACCCCAGAGAAGACAATTCAGGTGGAACCGTTCCCACTCCCTCCATCCTCAATTCGGTATCGAATATATAACCCTAATAAAAAGAATTATTTCGGCTTTTGGCGTTTTATTGAAGGGAACAGCATATTCTCCACACTCATATCACGAGGCAGGAAAAGTCTTGACATTGGCGCCCAACGTGGGGCCCGAATTTGAGATTAAGGGAGAATATCTGGCTCTTCAATAACGCTTGGCAGATGGCGAGTGGTAGAGTCCCCTTGTAAAAATTTTTTGGCACTAACCCCCCCTAAATTCTCAGTAATCATTTTTGTTCGAAACCTTTGGCTACACTAACCCCCCCAAATTCGCAGTGATATATAAATAAAAAAAATTAATGGCTAAATTTCCCAGCTCTGTATTGTAATTTATATAATCCTGGCCATTCACAATAATTTCTGTAGCCGTAGAAATAACTTGTATTCATTGTTGTGACTTTTCTTCTGCTTGACATGTGTTTGTTTATGAGGTGATCCGACTTGCCATAGGCCTCCAAGTCTGGTGAGTCGACAGTTTTCCCGTGTCTTGCCTGTCCGTTTTGGTGCACAGGTTAACATTTCGGAGTAGAGACTCGGAGATATCGCGGTTTAGTATTAGTAGAGAGTTTAGATACTAGAACCGGCGTTATAATGGGGCTCCGAAAGGTTGCATTCAACTTGCTGCGCAAGGAAGCCTTGATCTACGAGGTTAGGATCCGGGGTGAGACACCCAGCGAAAAAGTTGCTCTCCTCAGGAAGCAGATGTCAACATTGGGCCAAGCTTTCCCTAGTGAAGATATACTAACAACCGACGAAGACCCCCAGTCGGAAATAAACATAGTTCGGCAACAGTTAAGCGCGCTACGGGAGCAGTCGCCGGCCGATTGCCCCAGCGTGCGCGCGACTCTAGATCATCTTTACAATCGCATCGAACGGGTCGAAACGGACACGGAGGAGCTGCGCAGCGACAAGGAAGACGCATTCGCCCTGTTCTCCGAGATTGAGGCGATCTTCGAGGTAGGAGAGGATACATTTTCACAGGCAGAGGACACCCACGTCAGCGAGGACGTCGAGTTGGCTGTTCCGGCGCCAGTAGCGCTTGCCGCGAGCCGTGCTGAGGGCGCGACTCCGAATCACAAGCACGCGCTGGCTGTGGCCAAGCTCGGCTTGACGTATGACGGTGCATCCAGCGTGCGTTCCTTCCTGGAACGCTTGGAGGAGCTCTGCACGTCGCGCGCCATTGCGCACGCCCAGCTGCTTACCTCTGCCCCCGAACTCTTCCGAGGCCCCGCCTTAGTCTGGTACCGTAGCATAAAGGAGTCCGTCGTGTCTTGGTCAGAGTTGCGTGCGTCACTGCTCCGAGACTTCGGTGGCGTGCACTTCGACCACGAGCTGCTCGACGCGCTGCGTGCCCGAACCCAAGGGAAGGATGAGAGCGTCGTCATGTACTTTGCAATAATGACTACGTTGAACCAACGACTGCAAGAGCCTATGTCAGACAGGGCGCTCATGCGAATCCTTCAGCGTAATCTACGGCCTTCTTTCACGGGTCTACTATCTTTAGTTGAGTTTTCTACTGTCGAACAACTGAAAGAGTACTGCGCCCGCATCGAAGCTGGTCGCGCAATGAGCCGCCAGTTCAAAGAGCCTACGGATTGCGGTGTGCTCGAACCGGAATACGCCTACAAGGCTCCAGCTAAGCCGAAGGTTAGCTCAGCAGAAGCGACGCCCAGGAGCCCTAAGAAGTACTGTGCTCGGTGCAAGTCCCGTGATCACGGTTATATGGAGTGCCCGAAACCGAGCAACATTAAATGTTACGGCTGCCTGAAACCTGGAGTGAAGCTGGCCGATTGTGAGCAATGCCAGGGCAAGCTATCAAAAAACTAGAGACCCCGCGTTGTGGTAAGCGCATTTCGCCAACCAGTGCGGAGGAGTGGGCTGATTGGTTGAAATACTTACGCACTTTCTTTGTTTCCTATTACAGCGCGGGCTCTGGGTTATCCAATTCGACTGAAGATACTCGTCCCTATGTAGATATAAATATTGACTCGCTATGCTTGCGAGGACTGTTAGATTCGGGTGCAACGCATTCCTTTGTGAATAAAGTCTGCGACCGCCACCTTCGAGAGGCCGGCCATGTTCTTCATACAGATTTTACTACGGGTGTTACCGTTGCTAACCGTGCTTGCATCTATACGAAAGGATACTATCGGGTACCGGTAACCTTTAATGGAGAAACGAAAGCGATTACTTTACATGCTGCACCTGAGCTAAGTATGGAACTGTTATTGGGAATGGATTTTTGGGTTGCTTTCCAGTTGCTTCCTCGTCATTTGCCACTGATCCACTGGGATGGTTCTCCTTTTGCGGCATGCACAGCTCTAATGAGTGGTGGTGATAGGTTGGTGGATTTTGAAGGCTTAACAGAGCTCCAGCGTGCATGGGCGCAGTCGGTCATCGCGCGTTTCGATACCATCACTTCTGAAGCAATAGGTTTGGGAGAGACGACACTCGCCGTGCACAAGATTGACACGGGCAATTCACCTCCGGTCAAGCAGCGTTGTTACCGTTGGTCGCCATACAAACAAGAGTTGGTGAGCGCTGAGGTAGATCGCCTACTAGCATTGGGTGTCGTGGAACCTGCTGTTAGCGCTTGGAACTCCCCTGTGTTGCTGATAAAGAAAAAGGACGGTTCTTTCCGATTTTGTTTAGATTGTCGGGAGTTGAACAGGGTTACGAAGAAAGATACCTACCGTGTTCCATTTGTCGCTGATATCCTGGATAGCCTCAGGGATGCCAAGTACCTTTCATCTATTGATTTAAGTTCAGCATTCTGGCAGATTCCACTGGATCCGGGTTCCAGGGAGAAAACCGCCTTCAGTGTGCCAGGTCGTGGAACCTTTTGTTATCGAAGGATGAGCATGGGGCTGACTAATGCTCCCGCCACCCTCCAGCGCCTTATGGACCGGCTATTTTCGTCTACTTTCAACGGGAAGGTCTTCGTTTACCTGGACGACATCATTGTAGTCAGTTCCACCTTTGAGGAGCATCTAGATCTGCTACTCCGCGTGCACGAACTGTTACTCTCTGCCCGCTTAACCATTAACAAAAAGAAATCCATCTTCTTTAGGAGCAGTCTTACTTACTTAGGTTATTTGGTAGACCGCTATGGGTTGCGACCAGATCCGGGTAAGATCCAAGCCATTGTGGAATGGCCGAGACCGACAAACGCTAAGGAGGTGCGGAGGTTCCTAGCGACTGCTTCTTGGAACCGTCGTTTCATTCCAGACTTCGCGACACGAGCTGCTCCGCTTAATAAGTTAACCAGCACGAAGCGCGGCTCACCGCCTTTCTGTTGGAGTGAAGTGGCCGAGCAAGCCTTCGCAGACCTGAAGCAGGCTCTCTCCAGCGCACCTGTTTTGTCTTGTCCTATCTGGACTGAGCCATTCGAAGTCCACACGGATGCTTCTGCCACGGGCCTTGGAGCGCGACTGGTACAGCGCACGGCCCAAGGACATGAGCAAACGGTGGCATACGCCAGCCGATCCTTGAATGCTTGCGAGGTAAATTATTCAGCGACTGAGCGAGAAGCATTAGCTGTCATATTCGCAGTAGAACATTGGAGGTGCTACTTAGAGTACGGACCTCGGTTTACGATATACACCGACCATTCATCCTTGAAATGGTTTCTGTCGCTAGACAACGCGACTGGGCGTTTGGCTCGGTGGGGTATACGTTTGTCCTTATATGACTTTGAGATAAAGCATAGGAAAGGGACCGAGAACATCATTCCAGATGCTCTGAGCAGACTACCTGCGGTGGCAGAGGTCACTCTTATGCCTACTGGAGATATTTGGTATGACCAGGCAGTGCAAAGGTGCACTACGGCCCCACTATCGATGCCTAACTTCGCTTTGAAAAATGGACAGCTGTATCGATTTACTAGGAGTAAGTTCAACCTAGCTAGGGATTTTGAATGGAAATTGGTTGTTCCCAAGTCTAAACAGCCCTCTACTATTCGAGAATGTCATGACGAACCGATATCCGGACATTTCGGCGTTTTTAAGACCTATCGCAACCTACAACTTCGTTATTATTGGCCGAATATGTATAAAGATGTGGTACAATATATAGCAAGGTGTGATGCGTGTTCTGCCTACAAGCACGCGCAGCACGCAACCATGGGTGAGATGGGATCCCCGAAACGTTGTACCAGGCCGTTTGAGTATATTGCCCTTGACATAAATGGACCCCTTCCGACCAGTAAAAAGGGACATGCTTATATTTTGGTAGTTACATGTGTGTTTAGCAAATACTGCCTGTTCTTCCCACTCCGACGTGCGACAGCGAAGGCCATCGCGGATAAACTAGAGAACGAGGTGTTCTTGGTCCATGGAATAGCGCGAACGGTCCTGTCAGACAATGGAACGGAGTTCTTGGGAATTGACATGCGAAACCTGCTGAAAAAGTACAACATTCCACAGCAGTTCTACACTCCAAAGTACACTCCGGAGATTAATATTGTTGAGCGGTACAATCGTACCTTAAACACCATGCTCGCTATATTCGTAAATGACGACCATCGGTCATGGGACACGCTGCTGACCAAACTCCAATTCGCTGTCAACTCAGCAGTCAACGAGAGCACTGGATTCTCTCCCAACTTCCTAGTGTTTGGAAGGGAATTGGTGACGGACGGCGCCTTCTTCGACGAGCCCCGCGACGAGTCGCCAGGCGATGCAGTACTGACGCCAGCGGAGAACCGGGCAGAATGCCTTGGCGAGCTCCGAGCAGTCTTCGATAAGGTCAGGCTAGCGTTGGATAAAGCTCACCGCAACAATAAGACTCGCTACGACTTGAGAAGAAAACGTCCCGAAACCTTCGTCGTAGGCCAGACGGTATGGAAGAAGATTTACGCTCGTAGCGACGCAGCTAAACATTTTACTGCTAAACTAGCTCCCAAGTTCCAACGTTGTACCATCTTAAGACGAAAGAGCGCTACCGTCTTCGAGCTAGCGGACGACAAGGGAAAGAACATCGGTCTTTGGAGTATTAAAGATTTCAAGCACACCTGTTACTAACCGGACTGCGTTCCCCGGTTTGAAGATAATTGTAACACACTTTTATGCCATTATTAATTAGATAATAATTTTATTAATATTCACATTTTAGAGTATCGGAATTAGGTAGGTCACAGACAGGTTATCGCGCTGGCAGTAGCTCGAGCGGTTTCTAATGTCGTCTCGGTGTACCATTTTAGCATGTGCGAAGCGGTGATAACGCTCACACAGGCAACTGGAAGTGTGTCTGGGGAACCGGAACAGGAACCCAGACGTGTATGCAAGGGACGTATGAAAGGCAAGCGTGAATATGGGGAATGGACACTGGGATAGTTCGTGCGCGCACTGAACTTGTAAATACTTCTTAGTTTATATTTAGTTATGCAGGTCTCGCTTCGCACCTGGAAGGAAGAGATGTGTCGGGCCTAACGTTTTTCGTTGATGCGGGTTCGAGTGGTTCCAATTTTTAGTTTATTAGTGCGTAAGCACCTGTGAACGGTGAGTAATTCACAGATTAATCTACAAGCCTATACTCGTAGGGACGAGGAGGGGCGCCAGGCCGTCGGACTTGGAAAAGGACGTATGCGGATGGTGTGCTGACTCGTTCCGCCTTATTTCTTTAGTTAATAAACCACCCGAACCAGCGACAGCGACGAGCGTAGGTGCGCCGTCAGTTTCGTTCCTGAAGGTTGCGGAATGAGCAAAGAAGAGAGTAGTTTTTTCGTTTCTTTGAGTGAAGTCGTCGAGAGGAGTTACGACTACTCACCGCCACGATCCTATGGATTGTCGAGGGCGTGAGTTGCGCTTCAGTGGACGGTGTCGATGGCAATCCACTGCATAAAGAATTTAAGCCTATGCCATCAGGAGTAAGCTCTACAAGTCTGATCGAGTCTTGCCATAAACCGCTGGCTCTGAGGATCAGACTGGGGCGTCGTGACGGGAGAAGGGTAACCTTGGTCCTTCCGTATGAATCCGACAAGGAACAGTCTAATTTTAGCTATATGTTTTCCGATACTCGCTATTTATTCCTTTTTATTACAACTCCATGTAAGGTGCAATTCAAGTTGTATTATAAACTGCAACGATAAATTTAATTAATTAATTAATTAGGTCAATAATAAGGCCGTGATTAATCAGTTCGAATTTCAAACAGGCTTACGATGTATGAAGAACCAATTCGTTGGTATTCGCGGCCGGAAAGGGCAGCGGAACGCGACACCGTTGCGCGAGCGAAGCGTGTTCGAAATTTAAATGTAGTTATAATGTATGGAGTATGGCTTGGTTGCTTTCATAGCTGAACTGAGCGGAATTATGCCGAGTTATCTTCGATTTGTTATCAACTAACTCGGAGTTGTGTTTTGCTTGTTCCTGCTTTATACGAATAAATATTAATCCGCGAGTGGGGTTTTTAAGTCGTAGCCTTACTTAGCGGTAGTCGGTAGGGACTTAGAGATTTTCGGCCTGCATGTAGCGTTCTACGCTCCTACGCTATAGGTCGGGTGCGTTACTCACTTCGCGGATTAAGAACCTACAGTTGCCTTGCCGGACTGGGACGGTTTAGGTCAAGTCGGACCCTGACTTGTTGTTGTTACTGTTAGGTTTAAGATTTTTGGAATTATGTCCATGTGGTGATGTGTATTATGTGAATTTTGTTTATCTTGTACAACGGTTTCATCTTATGTGAATGTTATTTTGTACATCTTCTGTACACCTTTAGTTGAATTAAGTTGAGGTCATGCGAGCCGTCTGGAGATCATGGACCTTGCCACCACACTTGCCTTAATGTTGAGATCGTGACTAGGACTGGGGTGGACTAGGTCTGGGCTGTCGAGGGCGACAGTCGGACAGCTTTCAGTGATGTCCTCTTCTGAGGAAGGGGGCACTGTCACGATATGTTTTTTTGGGTGTTGGCCAAGTGTCCATGGTCTCCAGTGGTATTAAAAATAATAAGCATTTTTAAATTCAAACTTGTTCGGAATAAGTGGGAAAAAGAAAGGAAGATCAAATGTTTCGAGAGTCATTGCTTCGCCAACCGCTGTTCAGAAAAGGTCTGAAAAACCCTGAGGGGATGAGAGAAAATCGAATTTTGATAGGCAGCTTACAGAGAGCTGTGCCAGTTCAGTTGGCCTTTAAAATATCCTTGTTTCGACATCACGGTTGCCTTCACCAAGGCTAAAGAGCGCTCCTGGCCATCCAGGAGCGACCGTCGGGCTCCGAGTCTATCGAAAGGGACTTCAGGCAGCCGCGACAGCCACCGAGGCGGCCCCCCTCAACTGCCACCGCTCGGCTACCTCCATCGCCATCCATTGGAGAGTGAGAAGAATCAGAAGGCAGCAACCATAGGACTCCCCGTCAACGAACCCCAGAGAAGACAATTCAGGTGGAACCGTTCCCACTCCCTCCATCCTCAATTCGGTATCGAATATATAACCCTAATAAAAAGAATTATTTCGGCTTTTGGCGTTTTATTGAAGGGAACAGCATATTCTCCACACTCATATCACGAGGCAGGAAAAGTCGTGACAGTACCCATCTAATTATTTGAACTGGTCAGGCATTTTTTATATCAAACTGTCATGGTTATTTTACCCTAACTAACGACATACCGTATTCGGTGTCATACGAATTAGGTGTCATCGGGGAAAACGCGGACTTTGTCATTTCCAATTTGACCTTTTATTTAATGTCATCAACCCGGTTGAATGAACCCTACCGCATACCCCGGGACCCTAAAGTTTTACATATAATTCGAAGAACGGCCAGGGACATCGGTCGTAGTGTCACACATCCAGAACGCGATCGCGCCCAGTCTTGCTCGGTGATCACACCACGCTGAAAAAAATAGATAAAATCGATAAAATAAAACACACCTGTTTTGGGCCAAAACTGTCTCTAAAACGAGAGATGACAGGCCTGAAAACTTACAGCAGTATTCAGAGTGGGCGGAGTAACTTAGGTACGCCTATTAAGGTCGGAATAAACCGGTTTTTGTATGGTTAATCCGGTGCTTATCCCGTACTAAGGTTCGACAGGTTCACTTTGAATACGACTGTTAGTTGGTAACTAAGTTATAATAATAATAATAATAATGGCACAATACATAAGTCCAAACATCATCATCAACTTGGATCCGGAAGCACCAGGCTCTACAAGAAATGGTACAGATACAGGAAAACCGGTCAACAAATGCAACAAGGTACAGACAACGGCAAATACTGTTAACCGAAACATAACTCAGCCACAGCAATTTGATAATGTTACAATAGGTAACAAATGTGGATCTATCTTAGACCATAGCATTGCTAAAAACACTAAAAAGAAAATAACTACAAAAGGCTAACAAAAAAAGGCTTACATTTGTATACCTGAAAAGACATTGGAACAAAAAAAAATTATACAACATCAGCCGAAGGAGACTGTATTACGGAGTGGTGCTTTGCAGAATACATTGAGTAGCAGTAAAAAGAAGACCATCAATAATCTGCAACAAAGGACACTATTTGAGACAATCAATATTTTGACCAATACCATTTCAAACAAAAACAACAAAGACAGGCTTCAAAATAGTGATGCATATTCAAAATCCCAACATCCAATCAATGCCAATAATTCGAAAACTGTTGACAATGTGGTATATATAGACTTAACTACAAATAAAGATGATGAAGTCATTCAAAAAGATATACTTCAATTTCAATGTCGAGATGAAGTTGCTGTAACAGACAAATCTGCAGTTCCCGACTCTACAATATCCAATAAGGGGAATATTACAGAAAATAATTACGGTGACACAATATCTTCTAACAAAATAAATACTGCTATAGTTTCACCATTAGAAAGCACATTATTGGAAAGCACTGTTAATGGACCGGAAACATTAACCAATGTAATAGATCTCGAGCTTCTTACAGAAGAGGAAATACTTCAAGAGGAGTACTACAATAGTTTGAGCAACCCTACAGAAGATCCGAAATTTGCAGCGTCTTGTGAAAACATTTCATTCAGCGAACAGGAACCTAAAAATAATGTTCTTGATAAAGTACTTAAAGGTGTTACAAAAGGCACCCCTAAAAACGTGAATTACCCTGAATTATATAACTTCAAGAACAGTGAGCATTTCATCAGTGATGAAGTTAATAAAATGGACCCAATTCCATCTGGACTAGAGATTGCTTCACTTTTGGATAGTATAAATGCTGATGAAATAGTGGAAGCACTAAAAATGTGTAGTTCAGGAAAAGAGTGCACCCAGCAACCTTCAGATAAAAGTAATATAATTGTAAATGAAATAACTGACCACACAGCAACACAATTGCGAGAAAACAATCATTTGGTAATAAATAAAGGCCAAACAGACATGTTTCACGAAAAAGATGATTACCAGCTAACATACAATGCTGAAAGTATGGTCATTGGATCAGAAATAATTTATAGCAGCAAAACATCTATGAAAAAAAACCAAGTGATGGAACTTTCCAGAAAATGTACACTAAGCTCATCTAAAAATAATGAAGAGAAGTTTGTCACTGATTGTAAACGACAAAATCAAACCATTACTGATAACACAAACAGTAATAAGAAAGAAACAAAAAATAGCAAACCCCAAACTATCGGGCAGAACAAACATAATAACGGACATTTAACAGAAAATGACTGTTCTTCATCAATTGTAATGGATGAAAATAAGAATTGTAAAGTTCCAAGTAACTTATCTGGAGCTATCTTAAAAACAAAAAAATGTGAAATTGCAGCGAACACTAACTTGAATTGTTCAAATTATAAAACTGTAATTGAAGAAAACCAGCTTGTCAAAGCAGTAGCAAAAGAAAAAATATGTTCAAACAGTCAACAATTGTTAAGTAATGATCATAAAATATTACAAGAAAAAATTACTATCAAGAAAAAAAAATCATCAAATTCAGAAATAGAAAATAAAGCTATGAATAGTAAAACAGAGGACATCAGCACTTCTTCAAATATGAAAATAGATGATGAAAAAAAGAGAAATCTTTTTGATAATCAATCCCTTTATTCAAAGCATTCAAATAAAAAAAATCAAAATATATGTATTAGAAGTAGTAAAAGCATTTTCACTGGAAAAATAGCTAATGCAAAATCCATACATACAGTGTCGAGAATAGAAAAATCTACTAACAAAGATAATAGCAAAGACAAAAAAAAATTTATATTTGTTTCAACCCCATCAAAACAAGAAAATGAACAGAATACTATGTGAGCTGACTCAAAGAAGCTGTTTTACATGTGTAATCAGAAAAAAAATAAAGAAAAACAATTAAATGAAACAAATAGACCTAACCATGAAAGCAAACTGTCCGCCCACAGCAATAAAAAAAAGATGATTACGAATAACAATACAATTACTCGTCACATGATTTCAGCAGCGGGCAATTTTGAACCACATTTTTTATTAGCAAATAAATATATACAGTATAATAATAATAAAATTATTTATTTTCACACACAACAGTACAATAATTGGTATACAGTATCAGACACAATTTAAAACAGTAGTAGGAACGAAGTAAAGAAATATCGAAAGATGTGCGATGAGTGAAAAATGGCTGTGGCTCAGCTGGATGTCAGCAGGGGCGTACCCGCTGGCCGCTGGTCTTCCGCCACTGCCACCTACAGAAGCGTCAGTGGAAGTGTGTACACATTTTTAAATCGCCAATTTTAAAGATTTTATTTAAAATCCAAACATTTGTTAGTGATGTTGGGTGTCATTGAGTTCACCGGTTTTCACTATTAACCCATTTATTACTTATTATTTGGAGTTATAGTTTTGTTAGGTTAGGTAATACCCTACTTAAAATATCTGTGGTAATACCCATAGGTCACCACAATTTTGAGAAAGCATAGTGAAAATCTGCCGCCCCTAGGCCGAGGCCTATACGGTTTACTGGGAAATCGAATGCTGGCCGAGAAACTACTTGAAAAGTTTGGCCAACCAGCAACACATTATAGTCGGTAGCCTTATGCCGAGATCATCAAATATTTGAATAGAGTCACTATTTGTTATTCTTGATAGTCAAGAAATTGCGAAACTGTCACTACCACTGTGTCACCACTGAGATTCAGTTATCAGTACGCTTGATATCTTTAATTATGATACATACGTGGAACAGGCAGGGAATGCATCCATTCACCGTCGAAAGTACCAAAATAAGAACCAGCCGATCCTCTAGATCCTTTGTACGTTGAAATGTGAACTGTGAAATGCAGGTCGTGCTGGAGGCATTTCTCCTAAAGTTCAAGGATTCCTTCAAATATGGCGTAAAGAAGCTGGCCAGAAGGAATGGTTTTCGCAGTACTCGTGAAAGTTCGAAATCCCATGGGCGTCTTCGGACATATCTTACGTGCATATATCAAGACCACAGCTACAAGTTAGTGCGCACTGTGCATGCCTTAATGTGTTCTACGAAGAAATTGTTTGGCAGATCTAAATGATCTGTATTTCATAATTGTGAACGGAAAAATATGTTTTGTAAACCCGTGAAGTTTCTTTGCGGGTTCTTGTTTACTGGGTTGATTGAATCGGCGGATCTTTGTGACGTTTAGTGTAGTTTGACTACCAAAAAGTTTAAATAAATTTAATGAAATTGATCGTTTTGTTTTGGAATCGAAAAAGGTGGATATTTATAGTAATGGAGTTGGAACATAAAGTTATAATGGCATAGCTTATCTGATGCATCTAGTCTAGAATGTTAAAACGTCAGTAATCAAATAGTTTGTCAGTCAAGGAAGTAAGCGATTTACCGAAATTCACGTTCGCGTGCAGCCGGATGTCACAGCTTGTAACTCGAATAACTATTTGTCTTCCAGTAAGTGGCTATTACAGATTATTAATATATAGTGTCACGTTATATAGTCACGACTAGCGAGAGGTCTGGGTTCAAATCCTCGTTCCGGTCATGCAGCACTTTATTTCTCTTTCTGAATTGGAGAAGTGTATTTCGTTACTAATGAGAGCTGTTCCATGGTTCGGAACCCACGTAAAACTGTAGGTCCCCTTCCCCTACTAGGTGGTAGGGTTTAAGCCCGCCCGGGACCTGAATAATTTGAGTTTCAGTGACATCTACATTTGAAGCATTGTAATCAGATTTTAAAGCGTAGGATCTAAAAACTTTTGCAGATTATTTTCAAAATCTCATTAAAATCCTTCAAACATAGATGTCGCTGAAACTCAAATTAATAACTATTTCCGTCTGTTGCGTTTTCGCGCCTATACCGCTGAACCAATTTTTATGAATTATATAATAGAATATAATATGATATTTTTATGTATTTAATGGATACGACATTACCGTTATCTCATTAATTTGAGTTTCAGCGACATCTACATTTGAAGCATTGTAATCAGATTTTGAAAATAATTTGAAAAAGTATTGGTCGTGACATTCGTCGGAAGCAGGACTTGAACCTGCGACCTTGGGATTAGCTAGACAGCTTAGCTAGATATCCGTCGGGATAGCTCAGTTGGTTTAGAGCAGTGGACATGTAATTCAAAGGTCGCAGGTTCAAGTCCTGCTTCCGACGAATGTCACGACCAATACTTTTTCAGATTATTTTCAAAATCTGATTACAATGCTTCAAATGTAGATGTCGCTGAAACTCAAATTAATGAGAATATAATATATTCTATTATAAAATTACTAGCTGTGGTACCCGGCTCCGCTCGGGTCAATGTCGTGTTGGACTGATTTCGGTCTGAATTATTTCCTGGATAAAAAGTAACCCACCAAAATGCTGGTCCAGGACTATGTATCCATCTCTCAAATTTAATCAAAATCGTTTGAACCGATATGGCATGATTTCACATTCCCATTTAGAGCTTCGTAAACATTTGGGAGCGCATTTTAAAAGCATGTGCCGCCAGACCCTTACGGCACTGGCACTGCTACATAGAAATTGATAAAAAATCAACATTACTAAGTAAGTAAGGAAGGGGACCTAAAGTTTTATGAGGGATACGAATCACAGCCACCTTCAACATCGAAAACGGTAACCCATCCGGAATCTGACTGCGCCCTGAGTTGCTAGACATTGATAAAATGAGCATTTAAATCGAGTGAGTGGTTCGAAGTTATCACTGTACATAATATCGTGGAACTTTCTGTAGGCCTTTTTAACACCTACAATTTTCAAGTTCTTAGTTTTCATTTTTCTCTTAAAGTTAGTATTAAATATTAAAAAAAAATATGCACAATCGTTGCTCGTTGATTGATCCCCATCGAATAAGTACACGGAGAAACAAAGGCAGATAGCGATTACCCCCCCAAGCCGCCGCCTCGGGGCATTTCGGTTTGAATGACAGCTACATCTTAGCGTAAGCGAAACTGAATTATATATAGCCTATCCTGTGTCCCATGTAATCAAATATACGTGTAGTAGGTTTCATCGAATTTGGATGATCGGTTTAAGAGTTATGGAGGAACATACACACATACATATATACATACAGAACTGATTTCAAAAAATTTAGAATTTAGTTTTAGTATCATACATAAAGTCTACAAACGAAGTATCTTAGAAAACGATGCAACTTACTCTATGAACACCCCTTACAGATTTATTATTAGTATAGATAAACATCGACATATTCCCATTTAGAGCTTCGTAAACATTTGGGAACGAATTTTAAAAGTATGTGCCGCCAGACCCTTACTGCACTGGCACTGCTACATAGAAATTGATACAAAACGAACAAAGTCGGGATTATATGTTCGGGGATAGTCTTGACCTTTGAGAAGGACATATGCTACCTTTTGTGGCGAATACTCAAAAGGGTAAAATCGGGCATTAAAGTTTGAATGGGGAACTAATTCGGCCGGACATCAGTCTAAAACGACATCGACCCGACCGGAGCCGGCTATCTCAGCTAGTAAACTATAAAGTAGGCACCTACGTAAATAACAATTTCGTGGTCTAGTTTGCGATAATGAGTATTGTTATTCGTAATCAACTAGGAAGAAGCTCTTTATGATTGCGATTGGTATCAACCAATGCATAATATTTACATGGCCAATTAACCCGGGAAATATTGTAAATCATTGAGTTTTTTATAGAACTAAACATGGATGGCTACTGTCATGGTGCCGTGCCAGGACCTTCCATACAAATATAATGCACGGTTTCAGTGAACCGGTAGCCCATTTTTGGAATTCCGTTCTTATAGGCATCAATAATAAACTTTCCGTTTAGAAAATCGCTATCAAAGTGTTTTTCTCGACAAAAATATTCGTGATTCTTGATCCGAACCAAGGCCGGCCTCAATAGTCGAAAACGGTCACCCATCCAAACCCGATTGCGCCCAGAAATGCTCTCGAGTATCGAACGGCGAGGCTTCGCGCCACTGGGCTATCGAGGCTGACAGAGATTAGATCAATGTTGTAAAACATTTATTCATCAATCATGTAGTAAAAATTTGGACCATTACACGCATCGAGTAAGATAAGACGGAAATGGCGACCGAATTTCATCCGTATAGCGGCTGCATAGCCACGTTTTAGTGAGAATGCACTAACGGTAGCGCCGGTTAGTCCGAACTGACTCCCATGGTAATGGGCCATGGGGCTTACCAGGGTAAATAAACTCTCTAGGTGAGTGATTATTCTGACGTTTACTTGGACGTAACTGGTAAATTTCAGTTCACTTGGCCGAATAACACGTCGTTTGATACTTTTGAGATTACTGCGGTCGTTAGACATGTTTGAAAAATGTTACGGCTTTTCACACGGCAGGAAGAGACATTCTCCGACGTTTCGAACTAATCATTCAGCCCGTTATCAAGGAGGCATCCGCCACGTTCTTACGCAGCAGACGACTGAGGTGACACAAGGGTGACACAACACGTCGTTTGACAGTTAGAATGGTACGAAATGCAACTAAACGTCAGATTTGATCACTGACTTGCCTGTTTACCCGGCGAGTAAATTTACCATGACAACCCCTCAGATGTGAGCGAATTCGTAAGGGAAACCAGGGGTTCTGGTCGACGCTACCGTCAGTGCACGGAATTTTCCTTCGCCACTCCTGTCCCTCCTTGCTCGGTGGTTACATGTTATCAGCTTTTGTAGGCATCGTCATAGATTAACTCCCTACTCTGAACTAAGTGCTCTTTCTATGTTATCGTACTTGAGTTATTCTATTCTCTGAGGTCATTAAGATGGATTCGTTTTCTATCAACGGTGTTGTATTCTGCATCGCAGCTTTGAGTTTTTTCGCAGCCATAAGCCAATCAAAAGTAATCACACATCTCATTATTACAAGAGTTGGGCCCTGTAAGTTGAAACAAAACTTTGCGATAACCGTTTCCGAGTTTCAAATCTTCCGCGTACCTAAAACGTACAATTACACAATGAATGGCAAAATAAACATCAAAACGGATGTTGAAAATGGGTGGAATATAACGGTAGGTACTTCGCCAATCCATAACGCCTTATACGTATTTTCCAAGCTAATAATTTTATTGTACGTATAGGTCTGCCCACTTACCCAAACACGGGAAATATAGTCACATTCTAGCATAAGCATATTGACGTTCACGTTGGCGTCAAAAGAACTTGAGAAATATTGCAGTGTCCAGTCTAGATGAAAATAAGTACGTCCAATTTAATTAAGAGACCCAGCGAGTTTGGTTTCCTTAGCTGACCTCAACTCAGCATAGGCTTGAGGGTGTGGTCAGCAGGCCTATTCCTGGCATTCCGTAATCAGGAATCCACGCACAGCGGAGGCTTAGTAATAGGGTTCCGTTGGCAACATTTGGGTACGGAACCCAAAAAATATTCTATACCTTTGGTGTGGCATCTCCTGTATGTGCCTGGAGAGCAAGAAGTCCACAGCCATAAGTGAGCCAGCGAAACCATCCACGTAAACATAAACGTAACTACACACGCTGTCTTGAGGTTGGATTATTGTCAACTCAGGTTGACAATAAGCGTGCATTACGGATCCGGTAGTTACCTATCTGTAGAATGGGGGTGGGCATTGTCCACATGACGTGACAGAATCCTGGCTATAATCTCGGTTAGACAAGAATCAGTATGAATTGCGCTACATTTGCGGTAACCTCACGTCTTTCTTGCCACCTCCGTCCCGTTGTCACAGCAAGACCAGCGCAGGGACTCAACGGATTCGTAAGCCGCCGCCATCGCGAGCACACTGTGCTAGTTGCTTTAGCGTGGAGGAGTACAGGGCAGCTGGTTCTTCTGCTCCATCCGGGCGAATTTCGATGTGCGCGGACTGCCATGTCTTTATTAACCAACTTCAGAAAAGGAGGAGGTTCTAAATTAGTTTGTATTTCGTTTTTGTTTTGTATGTATGTTACTCGATATCTCTGCGAATTGTCAACCGATTTGATAAATTATTTTTCTCATCTCAGGGGCGGTCCTTTCATAAATTTTATGAAAGAACTCCTCTTAGCCTGGTTTTCACCAAGAGCTGATTTGTTTTAATCGACACTTAAAGGGCCTTTATTACTAAAGTGCTGATTATCTTGTACTGGTATTTTGAATGACAGCTACAGTTATGTTGAGACTTGTAAGGGCAAGAAAAATGTAAACTCTGTGTGCTTATTAGAATCCGAAGTGTATTCATTCATGCAATTAAAACAGTATTGATTGCAAGGTGCTAATAAAGGCCGTTGATATGTGGCGATTAGGCTAATCAGCAGTCGGTGAAAAAGGCCCTTAGTGATTAAAGTCGGTCAAATGTTTTTGAAAACGGTTTTGAGCCCTAATTGTAGTAAATTATAGTAATTGCTCTTTAAATTAAAAAGTGCACATCCCGTTTCGGGTCTTGGTTGTGAAGTGAAAGCAAAAAAGTTTGAATTCGGAATGTTGCAGGTGACAATTGATAAATGTTTGGACATTCGAAACAGGGAAACTTGCGACCTGTTTGAATCTTTCGACTTGGTAAAATTCGGTTGCAGTAATGATTTCGGATCAGCGACTAAATGGTTTTTTGAGAACACTCAGCCCAGGTAGATATTAAATTTAATACGCCTTTGTACAATTTGAATAATCTAATTAATACACCACACACGATTCATAAGTTCGAGCTCAGTGAACAGTTTCAAAAACAATATGGACAATCATGAAAAAAAAAATCAAAATAAAAGACATAGTTAAATGAAATAAATAATTTATGCATTAGTATAATGAACATAAAACCAAAAGAAAATGTATTAATCAGCGAAGTACACGCATCAACTTGTAGCTGCTAGTGTATAAAATAATAATATAATTTGATAACGTGCAATGCAATTGCGGTCGGATTTTTTTTGTATTTCGGAACCCAATAATGCCATCCGATTTCATACAAATTTAGATTTACAATACAAATGTGACCCAACCAACATAAAATTAATTTTGCATATTTATGTAGAGATACATTTATTTCTTGATTTCAGGCTGACCTGTCCGATCAAAGCCGGAACGTACAATATAGTCCGCTTCCCCTATCCGACAGTAGACTACTTCCGTGCACCCAAAACGACGAAGGCGTCCGCTTTCTTCGGCTACAGTGTGAGGGTGCGCGCGTCCGACGGCGCCGCCACGCTGGCGTGCGCGCGGGCCGAGTTCCGGCTGGTGTACGCTCGGAAGCACGACTGGGGCGTGGTGCAGCCGGCGTGGCTGGGCGGTGACACTCAAAAGCCGGCCGACGACGATGCCGTTGCTCCAGAATTATCATTCAGTGATATTCCCATAGATGTTAACACTGAATGATATTTACTCATTGTTTCATTGGCATTTTTTACTCTCAATGTTACAGTTAGGTATTCACTACAATTCCGATTGGAAGCATAAAATGGCTTTGATATTCCACTTTTTCCTCGCATTACGTCTGCAGACTGTGCTACCCAGCGAGTATGGAAGGACACGAGTAGAGAGCGAAAATCGAATGGCAGCAGCGTACCTAACTTATCTGCATCCGTGCTTGTGAACTTTACCGCATCCTACTACTAAAAATACAGACACGACGACAGAGAGATGCATCCAAAATTTTGATACATTTCAAAAACATTTCATTTTCTTCTTCTTTGAGCTAGTTCATAAGTTGCACAAGTTTGGGTAATTATACCCGTGACTTTTCAAAAGATTTCATGTTTCGGATTGAGTTGTCAATAAAACACAAGTTAGTCCCCAGTACGTTTATTCCTCCCAACCCCACAGACCGGAGCTGTCGCGAACCGTCTCCCGGTTGTCCCGTCGCTGCCGCGTAACCGCGCTCGCCTCGCCCTTCGCAATGATCTTCTTGCGTTCCGAGCGACGCGCACGCGACTCGAGGTTCCGACGGACCTGCCGGAGCATGCCATATTTTTGGGGTTCCGTTGTGCATAAGTTCCTCCGTTCAGTCATCTGTCATAGCTTTGTAACTCTTTGACTATTCAATTAATTTAAAGGAAAACTAGTGGAATTTTTAGACATATAGCAAGTGTTCAATAGTGTGGCCAAAAAGAATGTTGTTCAAGTTGAAATTCTTGCCTCTTCAGCTTCTCAGTTAACATTGTATAGGTTGAAATATATTATATTTCATGCAAGAGTTAAATATAGAGAGAAAACTATTTGAGTTTTTTTAATCATAGCTTATGTGTTGCAAGGATCGGATCTGGGTCCTGTTCTGTACTATATCTTAACAGCTCACTCATTACTGTAATTGAATGGCTAATGATACTGCTTGCATACCTAGCCATACATATCTCAGAAGCTACTATTCCACAGAAAGAACATTGAACAATGGGTAAAATCATGCAATGATTGCAATCCAATGAAACCGGTGAGGGAAGTGGACTTTCCATTTGTAGCCTTGAAACCACGTATCTAAATAAATAAGTAACTGGTTGTTTGCTCAACCACCGGACAATATACAAATTGTTATTTAATAACAAAACACCATTATTTACCTGTTCTTTGACTATTTCTGGTGCTATCGTGCTAGCAGATGTGTAGGTGCGCATAGAGCGCACGTCAGAAAGGGCTTTCTCGACCATCGCAAGTCGATATTTACGAGAGTTCTTATCCATCTGGGACAACTTGTCATCGGCTTCGATGAGATCTGGAGGCGGAGTTACGTTATCTTCCCTCGTGTCCGATGTAACAGGTTCTGGACTCTTTAGGATTGCGTCTTTCACTTCTTTCTCTGTATCATCTGGGATGAAGGCTGTCTCATCATGTAGAACTGAAGATTCCAGCTGAAATAAGTTATTTTTATAATTAATTACTTACCGAGTGGGTGAAAATCAGTACTATACTTATGCTGAGATTCATAGACTTCACTCATACTTGGCTGAGCCAAATTATGGCTTCCGACTGTCAAATTTGACATTCGGCCCATACATTTTATGTCAAAACTGTGGAACAACGAACACCACTGAAGGTAAAGCATAATCCGGATACCAACAGGAATAAAGAAAACCAGGCCCTATCGACTTAAACCATAGAAGCTAAATCATGCGCTCCAGCAATCCTTCAGAGCAGGAATATGCTGAGGCAGGATATCAACTTAACAAAGACATAGACAGAAGTGTTTGTCATAAAATCTGCTCTTTTACTTGACACCCACTTTTGATTGTTTCAGAATGGATCAAGTTCCTAAAAGTGTCACCAAATTTTGTTCTGACTCAGTCCCATAACCAGAACAAATCCCAAAATTTAGAGTCCCAAAAACTGTCCACCTGTCTGTCATTAAACGGACCTAACTATTTAGGTTTCACAAATTAAATTGATAAACATTGATTAAATTAGTAACGGGTTAGTTGCATACAAATAACAATAAATACCACAGGAATTAAATAAGAAACATTACAGTTCAGCCGCTAAAAAGTAATTATTTCAAAATATGGGCCAGCTAAGTTTGGACGATAATTTAACAATGACTTTTCTCCAACATTGATTAACTGAAAAGACATCAAAAGTGCATTTTCCAGGTGCCGGACAGTAGTTTAAGTTGCTAGTTGTTGAAATTAGTTAACAAATCAAAATTACTTGGAAAAAGGATTCAACTATAACATCACTTTGTCTCTTAAAAAGATTTTTGACGTTGTCCTTTTCGGCAAAGATATATATCCATATCTTTTGATATTTTTTATTAAAGAACACCCAAACATACAGTAGACACAAAAACACAGGTGACGGACACATTAAAAAAAGATTTATCTATGTACAACAATCTTCAATGGTTTACTGAGACGGGCCATACCTGTCGACGCATGTCTTCGAGCTCGTCCGGCGTGTACTCGGGCTTGCCCTCCGGCGCGGGGGTCTCCTCTCCCTCAGACTGCTCATCGTCGCTCACTTCCATGCCGATGCCCATCTCCTGTGGAGTGCACCGAAACGTGTAAAGCGTGTAAAGGAAGAGGTACCAAGTGCGCGAGCTGTAGGATGAGGGAAGAGCAGAGATTTAGTTATTTATTTAATACTAGCAGCCCGTCCCGGCTTTGCACGGGCATAATATCATTTGAAAAAATATTATTTTGACACAATGATACACAAATAAACCCTTTTTACGTAGAGTTCCTACATTGAAATATTTGAAATAAAAAAAAACTTACATATTATTATTAGATGATTATTAGAAATTAGAGAAATGATAAATTCAAAGTGCTATGGAGAAAACCGCGGCCTCCGACGCACTATTCATAGGCACGCTCCCGCCGCCCCGGTCGGCCGGTACCGCCGCAAACGCTACGTCCCGCAATTTTTAAATCTGTAATATCTTCGAAAATATTCATTTAAATCATATGCTGTATAGGGCCATATAGATCTACATTAAATCAACAATTTATTTAAGGTATTTAATTGGATAAGGATTAATGCTGTATTGGTTAAAATCGCTTCGAAAATTAGGCATTATTTGTCGTAAAAAGTAAATGACAAATTTTTTTTATTGTGGGATATCCATAAGAGATAGATATATACCAACGCGGAGTTTTCTATAGACCTTTTCAATGTGTACAATACTTAGTATATTATTTTGATAAATCTCGTAGGGTTCAGCCTGCGTTTGTAATGTAAGCGGAAAAAATTAAATTTGTTACGACATCACATTGGAAACCTCAAAAATAACAGTATTTCTCCACTATTTCATGGATGTTATTAATACTTATAAACCTTCCTCTTCAATCACTCTATCTATTAAAAAAAAACCGCATCAAAATCTGTTGCGTAGTTTTAAAGATTTAAGCATACATAGGGATATAGGGACAAAGAAAGCGACTTTGTTTTATACTATGTAGTGAAGTGAAGGTAAACCAACAGCGTATATACAAATAAATTTAGAAAAAGCTTATGTCTAAGAGTAACACCAATAACAGGTTTACACGAAGTATCCATGAGCGTGTTTGGTGATATTAGCAGCATAAAGGCGTGGCTGATGGACCAAGTTTGAGTTTACAAAAGGTTGCGTAAGAAAATACATAGCATTATTATAAAATCAAAAGAGAATTTGCTATGTTGAATAAAATTCAGAAAATAGTTGAAGTCGTGAAAGGAATAAGAGGTATTTTGCTTCTCGCCTAAATTGGTGTTTACGCAAAACCGATCGACTAGCATTTCCAATTGTATGGTATGGAGAGTTGAAGAGTGGGCGTTAAGTGAACTAACATTTGCGAATCTGATTTTGATTTCACAGGTTACTCATCGCCGCCGTAAATACGTCGACGTTGCCGTTTACGCCGACTCCGCATTTTCATACAAATCGGTAGTCCGAGTAAGATTTTGACCGCTTGAAGAAGTAGCCGCTAAATAAGTTGTAAAATTTGTATGGGTTTGACGTTTTTACGTAACTTCGAAGTTCCGTAAACACCAATTTAGGTGACAAATCGGGCTACGGGCTCTGATGACAAATTAAGCTTAATATCCATCTAAGAATGCAGTAGTGTTATATATATATTCGGAGACTGCTGGATGGTTTACAGTGAAAATCTTACAAGCATTGACTTATATATTACTTCGTAAGGACCCGGTCAACGCGCACGACTAATGGCACCAGTACGTTGGCCCTAAAATATTCGTTTTAGGGCCAACGCGACTCAGTCGTCTGCGGACCGCTGCAGAGTGATGTTGAGTCGTGAAAATGCCCTTGTTGCGTAGTAAAAGGATGCGTAAAATACGATACGAAAGTTACAAAGACACATGTAATAACGTATCATCGATAAGTAAACTCAGATAATATTTTTTTCTGTTCAACCATTGAATAATTGCATTTTCAATCGATAATTTAATTAACTACCAAACTTCATAAGCGGGCAAGTGACGCCATGCCGCGCGTCGCACGTGTAGGTGAATTAACCTTGTACGGGCGTCCTTTTTCTTTCTGGTTTATTTTGGAGTGGATATGAGTATAAGTGGGTAATCAAAGTATTTTTAATGTGATCTATCATGTGACCACTCGAAGTAAACGTCCCGACCTGATCTACTTGCCTGTTATGCCAAAACTAGTTTTCGTTATATCTTGGGAAACACTGGTCATAGACCTATCATGCGACCACTCAATGTAATCGTCCTGACCTGATCTACCTGCCTGTTATGTCAAAACTAGTTTTCGTTATATCTTGGTAAACACTGGTCGTAGACCCATCATGCGACCACTCAAAATAAACGCCCCGACCTAATCACCTGCCTGTCATGTGTTTCCCAAGATATACCGAAAACAAATTTTGACATTCCAGATAGTTAGATCAGGTCGGGGCGTTTACTTTGAGTGGTCGCATGATGGGTCTACGATCAGTGTTTCCCAAGATACAACGAAAACAAATTGTGACATGACAGGCAGATAGATCAGGTCGGGACCTTTACTTCGAGTGGTCGCACGATGGGTCTACGACCAGTGTTTCCCTAGATATAACGAAAACCAATTTTGCCATGACAGGCAGGTAGATCAGGTCGGGACGTTTACTTTGAGTGGTCGCATGATGGGTCTACGATCAGTGTTTCCCAAGATACAACGAGAACAAATTTTGACATGACAGGCAGGTAGATCAGGTCGGGACGTTTACTTTGAGTGGTCGCATGATGGGTCTACGATCAGTGTTTCCCAAGATACAACGAGAACAAATTTTGACATGACAGGCAGGTAGATCAGGTCGGGACGTTTACTTTGAGTGGTCGCATGATGGGTCTACGATCAGTGTTTCCCAAGATACAACGAGAACAAATTTTGACATGACAGGCAGGTAGATCAGGTCGGGACGTTTACTTTGAGTGGCCGCATGATGGGTCTACGATCAGTGTTTCCCAAGATACAACGAGAACAAATTTTGCCATGACAGGCAGGTAGATTAGGTCGGGACGTTTACTTTGAGTGGTCGCATGATGGGTCTACGACCAGTGTTTCCCAAGATATAACGAAAACAAATTTTGACATGACAGGCAGATAGATCAGGTCGGGACCTTTACTTCGAGTGGTCGCATGATGGGTCTACGACCAGTGTTTCCCTAGATATAACGAAAACAAATTTTGACATGACAGGCAGGTAGATCCAGATCAAGAAGGTACAAGAGAAAATTCAAATTGTATTTAACTTGAACACCTTGAAATAAAAAAAAACATTTTTCATTCATAAAAGTTAAAGGAACTTAAAAGTTTAAATTCAAAAGAAAACATTTAAGGACGCAGGTACAAGGCTACATCGTTAGACCTAATGCAACATGGCGGCGAGTTGTCAACACGACTTTGACACCGCGCTCACGTAGTTCTTCCGAGTTTGGATACCTAGATGGCGCTACTTTTTGCTTGTATGGAGAAGATTTGTTTCAATTCTTTATAAGGGCGTATCCTTACCTTTGAAATCATTGCTTACAAGCTATTTTGTTGTTATATTGTTGCTAATAACCCGTACTTAGTATGAAAAACATTATTAAAGCCTTAATATAAATAAAAATAAATTACAGTAATTTCACACCGTATTTCACACACATAACGAATTCACTATTGTTCCATTTCAGAGTTTTTTTTTCTTTGGTTAGTTTTTTGTTTTTTATTTTATCTTTCTTCGCGTACCTTGCTTTTTAGATCTGTATGTTTCGGTGGAAAGCGTAGTGGAAATAAGTTAAGTTTTTTTAAAGTATTTTTTGCATTGTATGTATTTGTATACTTGTTTCTGTGTCTTTTCCTTAAATAAATAAATAAAAGATCGTTAAGGCAGAATGTTTGGATCCGTACTGCTGCATTACAATGAGTGACAATCCGATGCAGGCATTGAAGGTTTTTGGGGGATTAGATTAAGAACGGCCCGTAAGCTATGCTCCCCATACAAACGTAGTTTACTAATCTTTTGGAAACCGCTATTCCAATTAAATTTATATTTAATATCTAATATCAGGTAACAAATATCTGTGTCTGCATGCCTTTGTTTTTTTGAAAAATCCAAACCGAATGAAATGAATGCAAAAAGAAAATCTTCATACGAATTTTGTTTGCTCTGTGGTTTGACCCAGAATACATTTACCGAAAAAACAAAGGCATGCAGACACAGATATTTGTAGCCTAATATTAGATACCAAATATCAAGTAAGTTGGAACAGTGGTTTTCAAATTATTAGTAAACTACGTTTGTATGGGAGGCGAAATTTTCAGGTGCTTACGGGCCGACCTTAAGGGGGGGATATACCAAATCATTAAGGTGGCCCAACCCGGCGGGACGAACTCATTCACGGGCACGGAACAAAACCGTGCTGTTGCGCTCTAGGACCTTTCCCGAGCATCCGACCTCCCGAGCATCCGACCCATCCCACCGCACAGACGTCGCCCTCGTCACCTCCTGGTCGACCCAGACGACGAGACGACCGTCCTCAACGCGGCCCTTGAACCGCCACCATGTCCTTCCCGCTCCCGTCCCCGACTCAGGACGAGCAGGCCCCGCTGTACTTTCAGCAGGTTCCGGCACGTCCCAGGTCGCTTCTCCCCGACACGCCCCGGCGCTTCACGCAACGTCCCTTAGTTGCACAATATACTGCGCCCGCCAAGCGACTGGCTATCCTTTTTAACGCCGACAGGCCAAAGGATATTAGGGGGGTGTTTTAGTGGGTAGGTCTGGCCTAGGGTTAGGTTAGACTCGCCAACCAGTCCCACATAACCTGATTCCGGAATCAGGTATGCGTAAAGCATTTCACCTCCCCAGCCTCTTGCAGCCTCCGCAAGGAGGTTCGAAAAAAAAAAAAATCTAGGACCTCTGTTTAAAAAAAAAAAGACAGACTCCTTGATGAGGAAGATGCAAAATGTACACAAAAAAGACAATGTGAATAGTGTATGATTTGATAAGATTTACGAAAATTTTAATTACAAAACGACTTATAGCTGAAAGCAAACCACGACAGCTGTAGTCAAAAATCTAACAAAAACCAAAATGATTATAAATCTTGATTAAATATGCTATGTCTGATGACTAATCTTTTTAAGATGTTCTTACTTTATCATTGCGTAATCAACCTCCAAAGTTAATGTATAAAACGTGTGAAAAATTCGAACTTTCGGACCTTATAACTTAGAAACCAAACAAAATTTTACAATGCCAACGGTCATCAGACATCTAGTTTGATCAAATAAAGCTATTTTGAGCAAAACTTGGGATCTCTGACAAAAAATATGGGCGTGATCTTCTTTCCCCGTTTGTATGGGGAGATGAGCGGGATGGACCACCTTAAGATCCTTCAATGGCTGCCCGAGCATGGAGACAATTGCAGTTTGATTGATACAGCAAACTTGCGACACGCCTCTTTAATCTATTTGGACATGAGACAGCTCGTGGTCTAGGGGCTAGAGGACTTGCCTTTCATGCGAGAGGTCCGGGTTCAAATTCTCGCCCGGACGCACCACTTTCTTTCTCTTTCTGAGTTGGATAAGTGCATTTAGTTACGAATGCGAGCTATTCCATGGTTAAGAACCCATGTAAAACTGTAGGTCCCCTTCCCTTACTAGGTGGTAGGGTTAAGCCCGCCCAGGTTGGTACCACCGCACTGGATGAAACTATGGTCGAAGCGGCAATGAAAAATTGTTCGTGTTTTCCATCCAATTCAATGAAGCCGTGCTTATAAAGGGAAGGTCCTGGCATGGCACCTTAATTCCTTCGGGAATGTGGTGTGTTGGGCTAATATCATAACGGTAGTTGTGTGGTATTAGCCATCCATGCCAGGTTGCAAAAAAAAACATGGATTGGACAGGCTGACGTACGTGGTGCCATGGTATAGCTGGAGCTGGAGCTGGCGTCTACGCACCTGCATGAGCTCGTCGTCGACGTCCCTGCTGCGCTGGAAGCCAGAGCAGGCGACCTCGCGGTCGAGCACGTCGTCCCGCTCGAGGTCGCCGAAGCGCGGGTGCAGCGAGCTCTCGTAGCCGAAGCGCTTCTTGAAGAAGTCCCGGATGCACTTTACGTCGCGGTCGAAGTAGCTAAAACGGATAAAGACAATTTCTTTTTTATTTAACTGAACATGGATGACTTATAACACGTCTACTGAGGACCAAAGGTGCTCAGAACAGCCAAATACACCTCGCCTCGTGAAACGATGCTCTGCGAGACCATACCAGCGGATTTGCTTACTATCGTTGAGCTATCGAGATTGTTCAAATTATGCTCGAAGGCTATAGGTATCAGGAAAAGCATCCGCCGGTAGACAGTTCCAAATCCTGCCGGTGCGGCAAAAAAATTGTTTGAGAAACGGTTCGTTCTTAAAAGCCTAGGGTAATCAAAACAATTTTCTTTTTCAAAACAGTTCTCTGTGGCGGTCTATGTCATTATATTAGCCCAACATACAGCATTCCCGAAGGATTTAAGTGTCATGCTACATTGAATTGTTGGATAATTCGGACAATAATGTTTTGCCACTTGAACAATTAATCCAATGGATTTATTTATTTCAAATTCGTCGGTAACACCATAGCAGAAAGGTATGACGATCTAATCTACAATAAATTAATACTTATTAAATTAGTATTAAAATTAAATTAAATTAAATACAATAAAAACATTTCCTTTTTTTCAATACACACATTAACCCCTCATTACACAAAATTGTTTATTATTTTGATTTCTTATTATTATTTTTACATTCTAAAAAAATTCATCAATTGTATAAAATAGCCGATCAAGTAAGAATTTCCTTAGTTTCTTTTTAAAATAATTTTTTTAAAAGATTATTTTAAGTAGTCTGGTAGTGCATTAAAGATTAGTATGGACATATATACTCATTGTCCTTTTTCCGCAATGACAATCTGCTTGAGTGCCCTGCTTTTTATAATAATTAATCTTTTCGTATGCCTCTAGGCTAATAATATAAATATATAAATTTATCACAGTCAGTATTTCCATTTGCTTAAAAAGAGGCCTGCAAGTATCATTCCATTTTGATCCCATAATAATTCGAACAGCCTTTTTCTGCAATCTTAATTCATGCGATGGTAACAACCCGGGCGGGCTTCACGCTACTGCCGAGTAGTGAAGGGGACCTACAGTTTTGCATGGATTATGAACCCAAGAAGTGACGAACTGAAAAATAAAAAGAAAGTGGTTGATGAATGGGGCAGGGAAATCCATACCAGGGTTTGCCGACTCTATAAATATGGAGTTTAGAGGGTTTTAATTTGAGGAGGATGAATGTTGAATGGATGAATTTCCTGCACTGGCATCCTAAATATATTCGCACGTACAGCTCGGCGTTGGGGTGCGATGTGGAGACCATCTGCGGGAAGTCGATGATGATGGGCCGCCCCTCCTCGTCGATCATGATGTTGAACTCGTTGAAGTCGCCATGGATGACGCCACAGTTGCCGAGACGCACCACCAACTCCATGAGCTCCTCGTACAGCGCCTCGGGGTCGGGCACCGACGACACGTGCGTCCTGAATGTGAAAGTAATATAAAAAAATTATTCAATATCCTTTTTTTCAATTCTTTATTTATTATCCATGGATAAGTACACTGCGATCAGAATTGTCATGTTTTAATAGTTAGCCAGTACAATAATCATAGCGAAGAAGAAATTACAAGATATTTCACTAGACATTTCTTTCAATATCAACTAAATCTATAACAAAATATTTAGATAAATAATTTCATTATTAAATAAAGGCAATATATTACCTAATTTTATTTAATATATTGCAACATATGTGTATGTAATACACGTATCGAAATGTATTGATTATCAATATATATTTACCTATATACATATACATATACTTTGTTTTATACTACATAGTATAAAACAAAGTCGCTTTCTCTGTCCCTATATCCCTATGTATGCTTAAATATTTAAAACTACGCAACGGATTTTGATGCGGTTTTTTTAATAGATAGAGTGATTGAAGAGGAAGGTTTATATGTATTATAATATCCATTAAATAGTGGAGAAATACTGTTATTTTTGAGGTTTCTAATGTGATGCCGTAAATAATTACATTTTTTCCGCTTACATTGCAAACGCAGGCTGAATTTGACCAGCCCGAAATCAGTCAAATACGACATTGACCCGAGTGGAACCGGGGCTAGTATTTACTATAATTCGAAAGCAGCACACTGCACAGGTCATGAGAAATCAACGAACTCATGTCAAATATTTTCTTAAGCTTTTCCATGCATGCTCGGTTCGCTCTCCTATTGTTATTTCCATACCCCGAACATTCAAAACGCCACGCCATGATGCTGGGAATTTGTGACGTCACAATTTTAATTTTCATTTAATTTATTTAAAGTTTTTTGGTTTGGTTACATCAAAAATTAATAAGATCCGCGTATTCGATCAACCAGTAAAGAAGAATCTGCAAAGAAACTCTACTGGTTTTCCGTCCATAGTAATGAAATAAATACTTAGATCTAGAAGCTACTACCAAACAATTATTTTGTAGAAAAGCTTAAGGCAAAGAACAAGAACACAAATATGCATGTATGTTTTTCGAGAGCATCATACCGGGTCCAGCCATCGCCTCTTTCAACAATATTTATTTCCATATTCATATGCTTGGGTACACTTCGCGACCATGTCTGTCCTATGAGCTCTTATTTTAGATATTACAAACAATTGACATGAATGCAATCTATTCTTTTTATAGTAACACAAACCAGATTAATAAATTCTAATAGCCGGAAATACAAACGGGGAAAGAAGATCACGCCCTTATTTCTTATCAGAGATCCCAAATTTTGCTCAAAAGAGCTTTATTTGATCGAACTAGATGTCTGATGACCGTTAGCATTGTAAAATTGTGTTTGGTTTCTAAGTTATAAGGTCCGAAAGTTCGTATTTTTCGCGCGTTTTATACAATAACTTTGGAGGTGGATTACGCAATGATAAAGTAAGAACATCTTAAAAAGATTAGTCATCAGACTAAGCTTATTTAATCAAGATTTATAATCTATTTGGTTTTTGTTAGATTTTTGACTACAGCTGTCGTGGTTTACTTTTAGCTATAAGTCGTTTAGTAATTAAAATTTTCGTAAATCTTACCAAATCATACACTATGCACATTGTCTTTTTTGTGGACATGTTGCATCTTCCTCATCACGGAGCCTGTCTTATTCTTTGAAACAGAGAAGGTCCCAGAGCGCAACAGCAAGGTTTTGTACCGTGCCCGCGAATGAGTTCTTCCCGCCGGGTTGGGCCACCTTAACATCGTTGTCATACTTAAGACTCACAATGGCCCGCCGTGCACCAGCTCCATCACGACGCAGTGGCGGTTGTAGTCGAGCGGGCGCGGCACCGGGAAGCCCCTCTCGTGCAGCGCCTTCATGTACGCGTACTCCTTGGTGGCGGAGATGCGCGACAGGTAGAGCCACGACGCCTTGTGCCGGTGCTGGTGGTAGTCGCGCTTGTCCTTCACGTTGCGGAAGCACGTGCGGCCCAAGCTGGACGAGAAAATGAACTTCTTTACGTTTTACATTTTTTGCACCACTTTCTTTCTCTTTCTGAGTTGGATAAGTGCTTTTCGTGAGGAATACGAGCTGTTCCATGGCATGGACTGATGTAAAACTGAGGGCTCCCTTCCCCTATTAGGCGGTAGGTTTAAGGTATTAGCGTACTGTGGGGTATTAGCCATCTCGATTATTCGATTATATTTTTTTTCGATTATATTTTTTTTATTGGAAAGGACGTGTACAAATTAGTTAGAATAATAGTAATAAACAAATAAAAAAAAACAATTAAGTTCAAACAACAGAAAGTATTCCAAAACCAATTAACATGCACTAATAACCGGCCAAGTGCGAGTCGGACTCCCACACGAAGGGTTCCGTACCACCGTTCAAGATTTAACACCAAAAAATCACGTTTTTTGTATGGGGCCCCCCTTCATTTTCTATTATTTTTTAATCTTACCTGTTTGTTGTTATAGCGGCAAAATAAATACATATTTTGTGAAAAAAATAAATATCTATGTCAGGTTCCATAAATTAAACTGGCCAAGTGCGATTCGGACTCGCACATTGTACCTATCCAAAAAAATCACGTTTTTTTTATGGGAGCTTTAATTTATATTTTTTTTATTTTACCTATTTGTTGTTATAGCGGAAAAATAAATAGACACTCTGTGAACATTTCAGCGGCCTACCTAAATCAGTCAAATACGACATTGACCCGAGTGGAGCCGGGTACCTCAGCTAGTATTTACTATAATTCGAAAGCAGCGCACTGCACAATTAAGTTCAAACAACAGAAAGTATTCCAAAACCAATTAACATGCACTAAAAACCGGCCAAGTGCGAGTCGGACTCCCACACGAAGGGTTCCGTACCACCGTTCAAGATTTAACACCAAAAAATCACGTTTTTTGTATGGGGCCCCCCTTCATTTTCTATTATTTTTTAATGTTACCTGTTTGTTGTTATAGCGGCAAAATAAATACATATTTTGTGAAAAAAATAAATATCTATGTCAGGTTCCATAAATTAAACTGGCCAAGTGCAATTCGGACTCGCACATTGTACCTATCCAAAAAAATCACGTTTTTTTTATGGGGGCTTTAATTTATATTTTTTTTATTTTACCTATTTGCTGTTATAGCGGAAAAATAAATAGACACTCTGTGAACATTTCAGCGGCCTACCTATTACGGTTCATGAGCTACAGCCCTGTGACGGACGGACGGACGGACAGACGAACGGACGCACCCTTTGGGTACGGAACCCTAAAAAGCATCAAATAACCTACCCCAACAAACACAACATATACAAACGTAGTTCCCAGTTGATTAATCCATGTAGGGAACAGTGGGAACATTTTATTATACCGTGTTCTTGCGGAGTACAGCACTCCACTGCTTT
The DNA here is from genome assembly GCA_946894095.1 of Incurvaria masculella. Classification (NCBI taxonomy): domain Eukaryota; kingdom Metazoa; phylum Arthropoda; class Insecta; order Lepidoptera; family Incurvariidae; genus Incurvaria; species Incurvaria masculella. Next base: position 14,389,869 of record OX335658.1, on the reverse strand, counting down.
TTGAAGTGCATTTTAGTTCTGCTTGCATCACATATCTGTGGTGCAAGGGCTCAGGCGCCTAAAAGAATACAAATGGTCCCTTTTATAACTTACCTGGTGTAGGGTAATACCGCTAGTGTTGGTTTTAGTACTTTAGCATTGTATTCTGAATGTATTTTACAATAATGTTTAAAAAGATCACATGATACCATAAAGGTACCCCCAGCTGGCACAAAGGACCCGCATAGAACTGGTTACAGGTTAGGTTTTAGAATAAAGTCCTCACCGATGTAGCTTCAGACAGAGCTGCTGGCGGTCCTGGTCGCCCACCGTATAAATATTGGACTCCTTGCCCACTCCAATCTGGTTGCCGAATGAAGCTATCACGTTCCGGTTGGTCAGCGCCTTCGTTGACAAGTTATACATTTTAAGTTCGTGGAAATAAGAAAAGTTCAATGAAATATACATCGCAAATGTTATATGTGAAGTAATATTTATCAATGATTGCCTCTCAATTGTTTACCTTTAATGCCAGATAGTCATAGCCAGAATTCGTGAGTCGGTAACCATCATCTGTGGATAAAAGCGATTACATTAAATTACATCTTTAGAAAAAAGATATTATTTATTATCAATAATAATTTGATTTATTTGATAACATTATTAAATAAAAATTTTTACAAAATGAAAAAGAAAAAAAGGAGACACAAGGGTTAAGAGCCAAGATAATAGACTTCGTCCAGCGGCGACACGTATGGCAGTGTTCCCATCACGCTAGCTGCATTGCCCCTCTGGATAGCAATGCTCAGTCTTTGTCTGACATTTTGTCTATTGTTAAGTCAATAATTTTCTTTCCAATTTCATATATGAAGGATTTGGCGCTATCACAGCACAGGCCAAAGGTTTCAACCGTGAAAGGAACAAATAAATAATTTTGATCGGTTATTGCATGGGGTTTTTTTAATTTTTAAACTTGCTGCCGACTCGGCAGCCGAACCTACTTTGGATGCTGAGTGCGTGACATGTGAGGGGCCTACACGCAAATAAAAAATTACAATTTCAAAAAGGTCAAATTGGTAATCTTGCAACTACTGTTTTACGGTGTGGATGATTATACGCACAGTGTTTGCCGCGCTCGTACGTTACGAGCCGATGCTTGCAGAGTTCACGCATCAGCTTGTGAACGCCGCCGTGCCGCAGATTGGCGATGGACGCCACCAGCGATCCTGGCACCAACTCGTGGTTCTTCATACCCATCTCGATCTGTGCATACCAACCATAATATATCTTGTTTTCGAAAACTTCACCAAATTAAATTAAGCTGAAAAATTTGATTTTACTTTAGAGGCCAAAAAAGTAAAATTTATTACATGTGAAAGTTAACAACTTCAAACAGTATCAAAAATTGTCTATCATACAAATACCAACTACCCCATACCTACTTTAATATACCTATTTAATGATTAATGAATGCTTATAAAATACCTATCAAGATTATCATGGTTAACAATCAAGCAATTCTTGCAAAAGAACACTAAAACAAAAATCGGACATGCTGATAGAACCCTGGCACGGCAGCGTCTGCACTCTGAACAGCTCAATCCGCGCACAAAAATACCCATAAATCCACTTATGCGATAGCTATGCCACCTGGATTCTTGGTATGATTAAACTCTCTCAAGAAGATAACATATTCGTTGTTTTAATGTTATTAAAAATTGATGACTAATACCACACCTACTGTCATGATAGGAACCAGTTGCCATGCCAGGAGCTTCGTAACATAATGTGTAATGTGGAGGATTAAAATGACATCACAATACAAATTCTACTAATAGAAACAAGTCTTTACTCATTCAATAGTGGCCTATGTATTGTATGATAAATAGAAAATATAGAAATGTGTGAACGTACAGCGGTCAAGACGCGAAAGTCTTCGCTTGTAAGGTAGCGCAGTATGGCTACATCCAGCTTACCCATTTTAGTTTACAACACTGTTACACTTCACTTAATGACTGTGTGAGGTACTTGATTGTATCCAAAGAAAACTGAATAACCGTGATCGAATCCTGGATCCAATGAAATCCAAAAACACATGGGGTATGAAATCACAGATAAAATTAATTCTTTCTGTCACTGTTGACAGTGACAGCTGTGGACTTTTTTAATTTGTCCGTTTGGACAAGCAAGGGTTTTTATCCATACAGTTTTGTCAGCCGTGTCAACGCTTTATTTTTTCGTGGAGGTCCGATTACAGCTTATACTACCATTTTGACAGTTTCGGTTAGTGATATTTTGTTAGGCGCGCATGCGCGGTCGACCTGAGGGGGCTTGGAGCGAGGGTCCAATTTTGATGATAGCGCTCAGTCAGCGTTATACGCTTGGACTCATAACTCGTGTTATACATGTACTATCGAACTGATTCTCATCTCATCACATAGCTAATTATTTATACTCTATATTGTAGTGAGAGACTACTAGAACATGTGTGACTTTAAAAAGAATGTGTGACAACGTGAAGGAAAAATGATTCGTTCAAAATAAAAATGCACGTTTGATATGGTTAACACAACCGAATGCAACCAAGACCTGTTAATGTGTCATAGATAAAATTATATTGTTTTGATCATGTTCGTCAGTTTAGCGAACGCATAAACAATCAAGGAAAATAGTACGCTGTATTAAATTCACTTCGATTTTTATCTTTCATTTCTTACATTATCTAAAGATAACCTTAAAGGGAGGGACCGAATTCACGAAAACAGCCGTGGGACGGCGGCAGATACGGTGGCGGTGTGGTAGGCTATCCATCCGTTCCGAAATACGTGTATTGCAGAGACAACATACGCGTACACGACTGTTCCGAATTGCTCATATTAACTCCCGTAAACGTCATGTTGACATAATGGACGTGACTCTAGACCGAATACAGATCGTACAAAGTGCGCATGGTTGAGAGTACATGCCCCGTGTACCCTGTCAAATGGCTGTCATCGCGCTGTCATTAAGCTATCTCTCTTAGTTCTCTGATCATATGCACTTGTATTCTGATATATTGAAGGCGTCGGATAGTGCTGTTTGACAATTTAAGGCCTGAAATAATCACTATCGAGACTCACAAGGCCTTTTTTTAAGGTGGGTCATCCCGCTCAACTCCTCATACAAACGAGCAAATAAGATCACGCCCATATTTCTTGTCAGAGATCCAAAATTTTGCTCAAAATAGCTATATTTGATCAAACTAGATGTTTGGTCGTGGTTTACTTTTAGCTAGAAGTCCTTTTGTAATTAAAATATTCGTGAATTTTACCAAATCAAACACTATGCGCATTGTCTGCTTTGTGGACATGTTGCATTCGACTCATTACGGAGTCTGTCATTTTCTTTGAAACATAGAAGGTTCCAGAGCGCAATAGCACGGTTTTGTACCGTGCCCGCGAATGAGTTAGTCCCGCCGGGAAGGGACACCTTAAGATAATTATGTTAGGTTTGACATATTTGTCTGCTCAAATTCGTATATAAATTCGGAATACACGTATTCTGTATATCTGCACAATGCACGCATTTCGGAACAGAGGGTATGCTTCTGTCATTTTTTACGTTGAAACTCACAACTCACCTTCAGATTTGTCTCGACAGACATGTCTTGGACAGATCGATCAGAAGGTGAGTAGCATTGTCAGCCACAAAATTATTATTATTCCCAGACTGAATTTGTCGGTCGGGGCGACCAGCAGACCCCACTCCAAACAGGGCGTGGCCGAACAAATCTGTGTGTGTGTATAGCGCTGTCTGCACACTAAACTCGGTCGGTTCGTTCGTTGCTCCGCGCCCAGACGGCTGTGCCTGTCTCCGTGTGCTTCCTTTGTTGTTAGTTCCCAAACAAAAGTACCAGTACAAAACTGGATAAGGAAAAGAAAGTCGGGTGGTCATAGACCTTCTTTTGGATATGCCGTCATATGAGACAAGTCAAGTGCGGACATGCGGGTAAATTTCAATACAATTATATTAAATTAGATTCCCTTATCAAAGGATTTGGTGTTTGTATGGATGGCCACACCATTCACTCTTCAAATGAGTGGTGAAAAGAATGGATATTCTAAAAACGTTTTTAAAATTAACTAGATTTAATGCCATTATAAATATTTACGTGACTTTATTTATTCCTATGAAGTAGCCACATTTTAGTACAAAGGTGCATTTTTTTTTATTGTTGAGCCAAGTAAAATCAACTTCAATTTTTTAAATTTAGAAAGTGACGGAGATATTTTTATGTAACCTGACATCGCAACGACAATGCAATGACAACGCAGACCTATCCCCACCTAAAACTACACAAGTCTGCCAAGGCATATCGGAAGGTGAGTGGCAGGTTTAATTTGTTGTGGTCACGGGCAAGATATTATATTATCTGCGGTCACAGGATGCTGTATTCTGTGGTTGGTGACAGTGCCTATATATCCTTCAGACAGAAATTCTAGCTATGGGATTGTGATTTGTGACTTCATCCGTCAGGGTATTATTCTAGGGCTTCGCTCGCTCGCGTTGCCTTCCTCTGTTTTGTGCCTATCGTTTTGTGTGTCTGATACTCTTTATCTCGCAAGACTAGATAGCTGCTGATGATTCCCTACTCCTTAGCCATCCGCACCCGTAGACCCCTAATTCACGGAATCCTCTCGGCGAACTCAAAACCATACGAGCCGTCGCTGGATCCAGCCATGTCGGACAGTTACCCGGCTCGCGGCTTCCCGGCCGGCGTCATCACTCTCGACAGCGCCAACGAGACGTACTGGGCGGGCTCTCGCGTAGCCGGCACCTTCAAGTTCACACTTGATGCGCCGCTCACGTTCCAAGGTTAGCGGGCGAGTCCAAATCATCGAATGCGTGTGGTAGACCCTGCATTCAGTGTTTTCAGCATACATTGTGATAGATTGGTTTTAAAAATGTTGCAAATGTAGAAATATTAATAAAGTATTAATTCATGGCAGTTAACTCTTCGTTTCTTGCGTTAATTAATGAATATACATACCTTCTACCGGCTTCATACAAACATTATATGAAGATATACTTCTTGGAGATGTACTTCTGTGGGATAGAAACTGCCAAATTAGTATATCACTCATATTTTCATAGCATTATGAACTATGGCATTACATTCTGGGGAAATGCTGCTACATCCGACAGAATATTCGTTCTGCAGAAAAGGGCTCTACGCCAACTTTTAAGACTTAAACCATTAAAATCTTGCAGACACCAATTTGCTGAAGCAGGAATCATGACAATGGCGGGCTTGTACATTTATAATAATATCATGTATGCCCATAAACATATCTTAGATACTCCACTGAACTCAGATATCCACAACTACCCAACTAGAAATAGGAATAATATTGCATCTACCCAGTGTAGACTGGCTAAAACAGCCAAAAGCTTTTTATGCAATAGTATTAGGTTTTATAACCATTTACCAAATAATATTAAGGAACTTACCGGTAAATGTTTCAAGAACACAGTTAAAACATATCTAATTAAAAAAGAATGTTACACGATACAAGAATATATGACTAAATAGGAGCTACCTGAGTTGACAAGTCTATTAAATTATTAATTGTCTGATCTATATTGTAATGTAATATTATAAATAATAACACTTATTTCATAATTTACCAATTAGTTATCCTGTTGACAATTCTGTTGATGCTAGCTATCTTTTTACTGGTCCTTTAATTAAGTAACTATTTGACAATTCTATTGATGCTCTGTATTTCATATTTCATGTGGAATAGATTTTGACGACTCCAAGTGCTCCTTATGTGTTCCAAAGGCTGATTACAATTTGTTTTAATTACAAATTACAAATTACAATTACAATACAATTTGTACAAATACAAATACAATCACAATCAATCACCTCTTTTATACAGTGCTTTTGTATGATATAAAGGTTACATTTATCACAAAACAGTTGTATGTTATTGCATACAATGTCAATCATACAAATTTGTATGTTTATTCAGCGTTAAAAAATAGCACTATTACATAGGTTATGTTAGAAAAACTTATTATTTTTATCATTTAACCTAGATTACCGTGGTGTCGAGGCAAAGCACTGGTTTGGGACGCCACGTGTGTTGACACGTTGGCTCCTAGCCACGTTTTAGCATCCTCCAAGTCAGCCGGGGCCGCCGCTAATACTGCCGCAGCAAATAAAATTAAGAAATATGCGTCTGTGCGTGACCACTTTGATTTCCTTGCGTTCGCTGTGGAAACGCTTGGCGCATGGTCATCGGATGCGAAAAGTTTTTCAGACTGCATTGGAAAACTGCTTATTGAGAAATCCGGTGACCATCGCGCTAAGACATTTTTCATACGGCGAATTAGCATGGAAATTCAGAGGGGAAACGCACAGAGCATTTTAGGTACTATGGGCAGCTCGGCGGGCATGGAGGAAATTTTCTATTTAGTTTAGGATAGTATTAGTTGTTAATTTATTTTAGTAAGTTGTTAGTTTAATTTTGTTTAGGGATTATGTTGTTTTTGTTCAAACCTTAATTTAGTTTAATTATGTAGAACAAGAAATAATGCGTTACAACCTAGATTATATGATTTTATTTTATTTTTCCTTAACATCTTTATACCCTTTGGTTAGTATTTGCAGCATTTTAATTTAAAATTAAACAAATTAAAATGTCAAGAGGGTGATAAATCCTTAATAAACACGATATTAACCCGTATCCTAAGGTATTTTTTCTGCCTGCTAGAATTTACCCTTTGTAATAATGAAATTGTTATGCCAAAACCTCTTTCAATCAATAACTCAGTCGAAATCGACAAATAGACTAATATTTAAAAAAAAACATTTCGCTTAAACATGAACACGTTAGTGACCTTGCCTCGGTCTTTCAAAAAGGTTTTTCTTAGTTGTTTCCACAAAAACATAGCTTTTTGTTTTTCGCCTTCACTTTTTTTTTAAACTTCACTCTGTTCTTCCGAAAATTCTTTGGCATTTAGATATAATTATGTTTTCATTACTGTGGACGGAAAACCAGTAAATTTTCTTTGCGGATAGTAGCAGTACCTATTTGACATTACTTATTGTGGTTTGACTACCAAAAAATGTTATAAAAATTAAATCAAATCAAAGCAGCTATGTACCTATGAATGAATGACCTTTTAATGTTAATATTGCTATAAAGAAAATAAAAAAAAAGGTAATTTATTTCCCCACTATCCATTTTATGTGAATGCTGACCAGGTATTCTGGACTAAATTAAATCTGAATTTTCTAAATAGAGAATCGCTGCAGGCTTCACCTTTATGAAGGCAAGCACCAGAAATGAAATTTTATATCCACACATATTTATGGTTGTAACACTTGTTACAAAATATTTTCCTAGTTTGTTTGCCTTTTTTAGGGTTCCATACCCAAGGGGTGACAACGGAACCGCTAAACTAAGCCTCCCCTGTTCGTCCGTCCATCCGTCCGTCCGTCTGTCACAGGGCTGTATCTCATGAACCGCAATAGGTAGGCAGCTGAAATTTTTACAGAGTGTGTATTTATTTTGCCGCTTTAACAACAAACAGTTTAATTTAAAAAATATATAAAAATTAAAGGGATAGATAGATTTTTTTTATTGTTTGTGTTAAATGTTGAACGATAGTACGGAACCCTTCGTGTACGAGCCCGACTCGCACTTGGCCGGTTTTTTAAATAAATTAATGCATTTATGGTAACTATACTTCCGCAGCCATCAACATGGTGTACCAGGGTGAGGCGCAGGTGAAGTGGTCGGACACGGAGACGCGCCGGGTGGGCGGCTCGGAGCGCACGTTCACCGTGCCATATGCCGGCCGCGAGAACTACTTCCAGTTCATGCAGACCGTGGCAGGCGGGAACGCGCAGGGTAACTCACGCTCTTAACCTGTAAACCACTAGACTTCACACGCATAAATAATAATGGTTTGTTACAAAACAAATGTTGCACTGTTGGGTGACAGTTTTATCCGCATCCTGCTTGCACACTATCGCCAACTATGCTCCCACCGACTGCTACGGTCAGCGTAGTTCCAGTACAAAAGTTGCCATTGTAATGACAATGAGTAAGCACTCGACAGTTGAAAAACAGTTTGCAGTTGTCTGATGTACCGTTATGGTTTTTGCCGATATGTTTCGCCCGCTGCCCTGGAGCAACGTTTAACACCTCGGTAGTTCAAACTTTTGAATGTTGCTTCAGGATATGCACCGTCTTGAACAAACCCATGGCACAATGGGTGAAATATGCTTTGCCATTTGATCTGACTTCTAAGAACTTGTTCCTCATAACCGACACCATTGGCTGGTGCGATAATACAGGGTGTGTTAATTTTCTCAAAATCAACAAGTTCGATTCCCGGCTAGCGACTATATTTTTGTAAATCATATAATATGCAGTTTTGATTTAATCAAAAATGCCTTCGTGACTCTTTTGAGTGTTTTTCGTTATTTCTTATACCTAGTTTTGAATTTGGCCATGAGGTCACACTTGAAAAATTCAACCTGTATATCACCGTGCAATAATTTTAGACAAAGTGAAACCTACAGCGGAATTACTGTGATACATTTTGTGAAACTACTAGAACATTTCTGTCTGACAGAGGTCAGGACCTCCAGGAGGGTTTTCCATCCAGTTCATTGAAGCCGTACAATATAATTTATGTGCGCCATTTATGTGCAGTCACATAAAAAAACCAAATTATGGAATCCTAATTTAACAAGAAACAAACAAACTATTTACTATACACTTTATATTTAATATTATCTAACAATTTATTCTTACCTTCCTTCATAACTTATTATATTGCGACGAAAGACCCTCTCTCCAATAGCATAGGGAATCCTATTTTGGGAGACAGGGATCCTTCAAAATGTAACTTCTACATGTTATGGTATTAAGGTGGCCCAACCCGGCGGGACTAACTCATTCGCGGGTTCCCCTTCTCTGTTTCAAATAAAAAGACAGATGCAAGAGGAAGATGCAACATGTCCAGAATGAAAACCGGCCAAGTGCACACAAAGGGTTCCGTACCATCGCACAAGATTAAAAAAAACACGTTTTTTGTATGGGGCCCCCCTTTAATTATTATTATTTTACAATGTTACCTATTTGTTGTTATAGCGGCAAAATAAATACATAATCTGTGAAAATTTCAGCTTCCTATCTATTACGGTTCAGTGACAGACGGACAGACGGACGGACGGACGGACGGACGGACAGCGGAGGCTTAGTAATAGGGTTCCGTTTTTACCCTTTGGGTACGGAACCCTAAAAAAGACAATGTCTGTAGTGTATGATTTGGTAAGAGTTTTGTAAGAATTTTAATTATAAAATGACTTATAGCTAAAAGTAAACCATGACCGCTGTAGTAAAAAATCTAACAAGAACCAAATAGATTATAAATCTTGATTAAATAAGCTATGTCTGATGACTAATCTTTTTAAGATGTTCTTACTTTATCATTGCGTAATCAACCTCCAAAGTTATTGTATAAAACGCCCGAAAAATTCGAACTTTCGGACCTTATAACTTAGAAACCAAACACAATTTTACAATGCCAACTATCATCAGACATCTAGTTCGAGCAAAATTTGGAATCTCTGACAAGAAATATGGGCGTGATCTTCTTTCCCCGTTTGTATGGGGAGTTGAGCGGGATGGTCCACCTTAAGCAAAAAAATTCTTTAATGAACAGGATACCTACTTATATACCTACTTTAGCTGAAACCTGCTGTTCTGTTCATTATTCCTGTGCATGTACTGAACTTACTTAATCAGTGAAATGAAGATTTATTATTATTATATAACAAAATCCTTCACAGCACCTACGACACTCAATCCCGGAACACACAGCTTCGACTTCCACTACCAGATGCCTTCCACCATCCCGTCGTCCTTCGAGCACGAGAATGGCTTTGTGCGCTACACGGTCACGGCGACGCTGAACTTCGGCCCTGCGGCGGCGGCGCGTCCTGACATGGACGTCGTGAAACTATTCACCATTGTTGCGCCGTATGATTTGAATAAGGATCCATCTGCTAGGGTAAGCGGTTGGCTTAGGTTGTTAATATTCTAGAGAAATTTATGTTTTGCATCTTTTAGAACACAATCACCATTCCCAAAAATGTTAGGCCTCCTACCCACCCTACTTTATTTATTAATTTATTTTAGACAGGCAGTCAGCTGATATGTCTCAATCTTATTTTTCATTAGTTTAAGTAGATCGTGTTTTGTTTGAATGTGGAAAGTTATTTAGGTACTATTTGGTAACACATTAATTTATTTGTTTTTGATTTTTTAGTCAATTCCCATTGTAGTATGGATTAACTAGTTCTTCGTTTTATTTTCTTTTAAAATTAGTGTCCAAACGATGTTTTGAATTGATTGGTTGAGTTAGCATTAATTACGTCTTCGGGGAGCTTGTTCCATATCTCTAGAACTCTATTTCTAACTACTTTCTTTATGCTTTTGAGAACGAACCGTTTCTCAAACTCGTTTCTCTGCAGCACCGCCAGGATATGGAACTGTTTGCCGGCAGGTGTCTTTTCTCAACCGTAATTTAAACAAGCTTGATAGCTCAGCGATAGTCCACAAATTCACTGGTATGGTGCCTCGCTGAGCGTGGTTTCGCAATGTGAGGTGGCTTTGGCTTTTGTTGTATACCTTTGATCTCAGTGCAGCTTCTCAGTTTTTCATAAAAAAAAAAAAAATCTAAATGTATTTTTGTATTGATCTATAGGTATGTATGTGTCGCAGTTATGTTTTAAAATCTGTAAACGTACAAATATCCACGGACACGTCTGTTTGCTTACAAGATCTTGAAAAATATTTCGTTATAGTTCTGGATATGTTGGGTTTATTTATTGGTTGGTGTTTACTAAATATTTCATTCACTGCGCTAAAAAGGTTTGTAAGATGTAGTATGTTTACAAATATTGCCACTTTCCACCGGCACACGGTGAGATCTATTATTAACGAATTAAAAAAAGATTTCCTCTAAAACAAACAACAGGACCCGATAAATTTCGAGTTCCAAGAGACGCCCGGCGGCTGTTGCTCATGCAGCAGTGGCTCGCTGAGCGTGCGACTCAGCGTGCCGTACACGGGTTTCTGTCCCGGTCAGTGCATCCCCATTGAAGTCGTCACCGATAACTCTAGCAGCATCGAGGTGCAGAAGATCAACATATTCTTGAGAAAGGTTAGTTGATGTTTATAAATAAATTTGATATTTTTTGTTTGATGTAAGCACAAAATATTTTTTTTGATCCTTTTTAATCACAATCTTTCGCTATGGCACGAGATTCAGCAATTGGTTTGATTAAGTTCTGTCACCATTATTTGTGGAGGTTTTTCCATTTTCAAAATGGCTCTGGAAAACTGATTCGACAAAAAAATTCCATCGAAGCTGCTCACAAAATTTCACGAGAATGCCTTGAGAAATGCGACCTGTAGAGGACATAATCTGGACAGCTGGACGTTATCCAGACATAAGAAAGCATTTTTGCCCAAACTGAACCGGAGATCCGCTCGCAGTCACAATTTAAGGGCCTGGTACTAGCCAAATCGCAAAGTTAGACGAGGCACCCCAAGTAAACTAACTAAGTCTGACGATTATAAGTGTCATCCTTACAATATATGATTCCTTGTCTAGGAATCGAATGATTTTCGTTAATGTATGTTTCCTTTTTCTATACAAAATACATTGCGGAAACGGTGTCCATTTCCGAACTTTTTTGACTAAATGTAGAAATCTAAAAGCAAATGGAATTTTTTGTTTATGCATATATGCTGTTTTTGCTTATATCTAGAAATCGAATGACTTTCAGATTTCTAATAAATCAACTTTTTTTATTTTTATTATTATTTAAATAAATGATGGAATAAAAAAATATTAACAATCCATTATCAGTCTGGAGTTCTATTTGGATTTGCTGAAGCGTTTCACTACATATTATTACATTTGTTAAAAAGTGCATTTGTATGGCGCGAGTAGTTGGCTAGTCCTAGCGCCTTAACACGTTTTCTTGTTCTACCACTCCTGTGTGGTAATTTTATAAAAATATGAGACTTTACAAATGTTTATTCATGATTTCATAGACTTATAACTTTTGAAAAGAACAATTATTAAAACAGTTTAATATACAGAGCAATAGGATAACCTTTTATTTATTTAATTAGACGTGGATATCTAATACCACACCTGCTGTCGTGATATTAGCCTAGCAAACCTCATGGAATTAGGTGCCATGCCTTCCTTATATTGCAAGGCTATAATGAACAGGATGAAAAACAAAAAAAATCATTGATATTTCAACCATCATTGATTCAGTGTGAAGGCGCTGGGACAACCTAGTAAGTAATGGGACCTATAGTTTTACATGGAATCCAAACCACAGATGTCAACTCTTAATCTCCTCTTACGATATGCCCGGGAAGAAATACAGTGGGACGACTTGTAATCTTTTAAGTGCCAGAACCTATCAGAACACGTCGCCCTCCGCAGAAGCTGGAGTTCCACAGTTCGGAGCCGCGCTCGGACCTCGGCGTGGACAACGAGGTGCTGGAGCGGGTGAAGCGAGGCCCCGTGCCGGCCCGCAGCCAGCGCAGCCTGCGCGTCGAGTTGGACGCGCCGGCGGAGCTGTGCGTCAACTTGACCAACTGTAGCCTCATAGACATCAACTATTATATAGAGGTGCCCGTATTGCTGTTTATCGACTTATAAAGTGTTGGCTTTGCCACTTAATGTGTTGGATTCAAACCAGATAATATTTGATACTTATAATTAACGGAGTATCAAATCGATGTTGCCTTAAAAATTCTTACTTTGTCACATACACAAGTATGAATAAATAGGGAAAATGATTATTCAGTACCAGCGAAATTATAAAGAAGTCCCAAAATACCGACAGTCGTATTCAGAGTGAACTGTCAAAATTTAGTACACGGACCAAAACCCGCTTAGTCCAGCGTATTAAAGTTAGTCCACCGGGGATACCGCTACAAAAATATAACAGCAAGTCAGGCTTTCTGAATCCTGCTGGTAGACTAGATATTAAAATAACCAAATAATCAATAAACCTCCAGGTGGAAGTCAAACTTTCGGGCTGCAACGAGGACTGCAGTGACGTGGCCGACCTCATCATCGGTACAATTCCCCTCTCGGGCTTGCAAGACGCCGGGTACAGACACCCCCTGCACGACCAGCTGCCCGCCCTGCCTCCCCCGACGCCCGAGGCGGTGGCCGTCGCCTACCCCACGAACACTCCCTACCCCACGCCCGCACAGAGTTACCCCGCACCCGCGCAGAGTTACCCCGCACCCGCGCAGAGTTACCCCGCTCCCGCGCAGAACTATCCCGGCAACGGCTACTCGGATGGTAATCCTTACCCGGGCAACTTCGGATTTAATGTGGGGGACCATCCGTCGCCTCCTCCCCCGTATCCGGGCTATCCGTATTCACAATCGGCCTTTCCCGAGGCCAACCCTGCCCAATACCCCGCCGCACCATATCCAGGTCCCGCTACAAACAATGTAAGTACATACATTAGGAACTCAGTTCGTTTTGCTACAGTATCTGTGCATTCGTGTTTGACTTGACCTGTCTCCTGCTACTTCACTTAGATTGCCTACCTTAAATCCAATATGGTAGGCAACGTGACCTTGCTTAAAGTATACCCTATTCTCTCCTACAATTGTGTTATTCTGCATTCTAGTGTCTTATTCGACTTTCCCTGTGATCTTGCATTCTCAGGTGATCAGTTTAAGAATTATCGAATCAACGAGTGATATATGTATGTAGAATCGACCGTGAAGCAAAGACACAATAATTAAAGAAAGAAGTACATTTGTTTGAATGTTTAATCTTTGCAGTCAATGTCCACACTGCAGGAAAAGCGTTAAACCAATGTATGTCTAATCTTAAACATTGTGTTAGTAGGAGGCATTGAATACTGGAGAATTCCGTTTTATGGGTAATAGAGCAGGTGGCGGAATTGGTAGATAGTGCCCGCGAAAGGTTTGCTTTCTGGTTCAAGTCCAGCCTAGCATTGTATTCATAAAGTATTTCTTTTTATAGCTTTATTTCTTTAACCTATGCGTCCTTGCTTCACGGTCGATTCTACATACATACAGGTATGGTCTAAATGTTAAGCAGATATTCCTAGGCATATTTAAAGCAATTTCGACTGCATTTCGAAAGCGAATGGGTTAGAGAGAAATGTCAATTGAAAAATGATGTGACTAGAATCGAGAAAGGAGTGCTAAGATGGTTTGGGCATATGGACGAAAACATGACTAAACAAATTTTCAGAGCAGATGTGAGCGGTAGTGTCGTGCCCGGGCGGCCCAGAAGAACGTACCATGACCAAATAAATGTAGTTCTTCGTATGGATCTCGTACTTAGCACCGGTTATCATAGAGCATGCATGAAAAGATGTATGTCTGTAGATGAAGCAAAAGAGGTGTGCTGTGATCGTACCGTATAGCGCTCTATCATCTCTGCCTACCCTTCCGGGAAAGTGGCGTGAAGGTATGTATGTATGTATATCTAAAGCCAAAAAGGTAGATAACATTTTGTTGAATGACAGACAAAAAGAATCGTCCTCGCCATACATTTCTGCAAATACCTGCATACAAAATGTATGTGTTATCTACATTTTGCTCCAAATGTGCCTAGGAATACCTGGTTATCGACCCTGCATTACATTCATTGAAAAAAGCGACGCACTTGTTTAGTACGAAAAAGTATATTTTACTTGGTCACACAGTGAAACTGAGGTACTGCGTTTGTCTTTCCAGGCGAGCTTTGGCTGGTCGAAAGAGGACTCTGCCGGCAGGCCGTCAGCCCCACCCAGTTAACTGGCAGTCGCTACCATATGACCATAACTACTGGCAACCCTTTGTGCACAACGCTTGGGTGATACAATATTATCTAAGAATCTATTTTTGTAGCGATACAGGAGGAGTGTAATCAATTGTATCATATATTTCATGACAGCTGATGAACATTAAACCCTTACTTAAACAGAGTCGTAGTGGATCTATAGTGAGTGCTACAGAAGAGAAATAAAGGTTTTTTTTTGAGCGCAAATGTCCACAATTCGTTTGGACAACCGACACTTTAGTTTAGTTTGGATCTGAGCTCCTATTCCCAGTTGTCACCTAAATTGGCGTTTACGGAACTACGAAGTTACGTGAAAACGTCATACTCCATGCAAGTTTTTACTAGATATTCTGTTGATTGATTTACTTCTTCAAGCTGTTAAAGTCAAACTCGGACTTCCGATTTGTATAAAAACGCGGAGTCGGCGTAAACGGCAACGTCGACGTATTTACGCCAACGGTGAGTAAGTTGTCAAATCCAACTCGGACTCGCAAATGTTTAAAATGTGTAAACGCCAATTTAGATGACAACTGGGACTGCAGGCTCTGGATGGATTTATCTTTAACCATATTGACTATGAGGGTCCGGACATTTTTCTACTGAAGTAGTTTAGAGCATTGATCTGTAATGACCTCGAACAAAATAAAAAAGATGTATAAGAAATAATATTTTCGAATGTTACATGTTTGTATATTATACCAGATATTCTTATTGAATAATGCCTATAGGTATTGCAACTATTTACATAAATGTTGAAGCTACTAGTTACATATTTTTTAATAAGGGAAATATTTTTTGGTGTAAAGAGATCGAGCCTCATCGGATTTTTTTACAATTATATTGAAAATTATTGTCACTAACAGAGACTATATTACCGTCCAATAAATTGGGTAAAAGTAAAAAAAAAAATTAAGCATAAAGAAGCTCTATTTCTTTGCACTAAAGTTGGTATGCATTAAGTCAAATGACCAATTGTAGGTACATACTCATATTGTTGGAGAGTTCTAGTCCTGAGTGATTTTTATACAAAGTAAATAGTTTCGGGATAGGTAGGAGAAACAAAGTTTTTCCTATTGCGAAACAACCTGTATATATGTGTGAGTTTTTGTTAACAGTATACCTCAATGTTAAGTTAATTGCATGCATTTCGTGAAAACTAAGGTGCTTTTGCTAAAATTATTAAAATTATATCATGCACGGTGGAAATATATGCTGGAAATGAGCTTAAGGTGGCCCAACCCGCTCATCTCCCCATACAAAAGGGGAAAGAAGATCACGCCCATATTTCTTGTCAGAGATCCAAAATTTTGCTCAAAATAGCTTTATTTGATCGAACTAGATGTCTGATGACCATTGGCATTGTAAAATTGTAATTGGTTTCCAAGTTATAAGGTCCGAAAGTTCGAATTTTTCGCGCGTTTTATACAATAATTTTGGAGGTGGACTACGCAATGATAAAGTAAGAACATCGTAAAAAGATTAGTCATCAGACATAGCTTATTTAATCAAGATTTATGATCTATTTGGTTTTTGTTGGATTTTTCACTACAGCGGTCGTGGTTTACTTTTAGCTATAAGTCGTTTTGAAATTAAAATTTTCGTAATTCTTACCAAATCACTCACTATGCACATTGTCTTTTTTGTGGACATGTTGCATCTTCCTCATCACGGAGCCTGTCTTATTCTTTGAAACAGAGAAGGTCCCAGAGCGCAACAGCACGAATTTGTACCGTGCCCGCGAATGAGTTGGGCCCGCCGGGTTGGGCCACCTTAAGCAAGAGATGAACAGACAAAATACGTTGACTTCTGGCAACACTTTTAAGGGGGACTATACATACAATAAATGTTTAAAGCATCTTTTATAATACTTTTTGCATTTACACCCTACACAATGAACATTCAACAACAAATTCGTTCATTTTGACTTTAAATCGGAAGTGGTAAGTTCGATCTGTGTTACATATGGAAAAGTCACATTAACATATTTTAATAGTTTTTAAGAATCATAATCCAATGTATTTTGTGGTGTTACCTTTTACTTTGGGTCGGATTGAAATTATTCAGTGTTAGAATGTGATGGAAAATATAAACTACCGAGAAAGAAAATGGCTGAAATAAGCTAGATCATGGTTTGTAACTATAAATATATGACATTTATATTTCTAAATGTTTAATTTTTTACATATTGGGTCATAATTTCAATGACATCTGCCAGAATTGCACAATATCGTTGAAAGGTAGAACATGAATTTTCTGCATTACTTAATTCTAACCATAGATAAAAAGCAAGTAGATATGGCATCGAGTGCGCCTACTATGGGACCCGCTGTCTCCAATTTTCAAGAACTTCCAATCCAACTGAAACATACATGCCACATGCAAATATAGTCAGTGGTATTGGAGGGTGGGAACTGACGTGACGACCGCTATTTTAGAGCACATTCGCTGTGTGTTGTCACATGTTTTGACTGTGGCATACGACGCGCCGCCGAATTCCCATACAATGATATGGTCACTTTGACCATATAGTGGAGATAGCGGATCGACCGCATGCCACTTCTTCCTTTCTCTTCAGTGATTCTAACACTGCTAACTTTTTCGAAATAAATTTACTAACACTATTCTTTTTTTTAGACACAAGATAACATTAGAAACAAAACAACTATATTTTGTGTGCTTTGCTGAAAACTAAGCCATGAAACACTTCACAAATGGTTAGATACCACTTATTATAGATAGGATGTTTGAATATTTGATATTCAATCACGCCCTAACTGCTGAATAAATTTTGATTTTGGTAAGTAGATAGTATGTCATGGGTGCACATAATGCAGCAATAATACTGGAAATAATTTAGCACAAAATTGTCCCCACAAAGCTGGGTAATGCAGCAAGTTTTTTATAAAATAATATAAGAATTGTTTGTAAGGATGAAAACATTTAAAGATATTTTTTTTTACAAACCTTTAAAGTCTCAAATAAAGTACCCAGATGAAAATGACAACAATCGTTTTATTTATATTGACTGGTTGTCGACATACATTGCACGTGAGTCTGGGAGGTTGGTGCATTGAATGAACGATGGTCAAAGCGGCAATGAAAATTGTCCATATTTTCCACGAAGTTCCATCCAGTTCGGCATCAGCTCAGCATGGCACCTAGTTCCCATCAGGTGTATTGGGCTAATACCACGACAGTAGATGTGATATTAGCCATCTATGCCAGTCACATAAAACATTTCCTATTCTATCATTTATCGCTATGCAAACCATTCATCCCTTTTTAGAAATAAGAAATACCGCTCGCTGTGAGTGAATGGTGAACCTCTGCAAGAAATTCTTTGGAAGCTCCAATTACCAGAGATTTTCAACATAAGCAAGATTCCATTACTGCACAAATAAGCTGAGCCTTTCCGCTCAATTTCCCATACGAACGTGGAAAGAAGATCATGTGCACATTTCTTGTCGTAGATCCAAAATTATACTCAAAACAGCTTTATTTGATCAACTTAGATGTTTGATGGCCATTGGCATTGTAATATTATACAATATTTTCTAAATTGTAAGGTCCGAAGGTTCTAATTAAAATCATGGATTACTCAATGGTAAAACAAAAAAATCTTAGTCATCAGACCTAGCTTGTTCCATGAAGATTCCAAATAAATTTCTTTTTGGTTTGATATTTGACTACAGCGCCTGTGATTTACTTTTAGCTATGTCGTGTAATATTTTTTTTTTGTAAATCTTACCAAATCAAACTTTTTGCGCATTGTTTGCTTGTGGAGGTCGCGTCCTCCTCATTACGAAGACTCTCTTTTTCTTTAAAACACTTCCAGAGCGCAATAGAAAGATTTTGTGCTGCGCCTAGTCGGGAAGGCCACCACCTTAAACCATTCTACGCAAACTAAAATCCAACAAATAAAACCACAGTATGAGTCACAGGAGACCGTTTATTCTAGTCCGCCGGACTGTTTGCCTTAATCCTACGCACCGCGCCGCTCTACTTGAGCGGGATGAAACGGGAGCTGTGGGTGGCTCCGATACCGGGCCGACCGTGCTTGACTGGCTTGTACGTCACCGAGAACTCGCCGAGGTAGTGACCGATCATCTCTGGCTTGATTTCAACCTGCAATAGAGACAATTTGGTTTATATACATATAGTTTATCAAGATGGAATGAGGTCAGGAAAGTAGAAGCAATTTTAACATTACTGAAGATGTTGGTCAATTTCCTTTCATTGTATTGGCTCCCCTCGCGAAGATTTTGTTCTGGAAATTCACCCGAGCGGAGCCCTGTCCTGACCCACCCCAACCTTCCTCGGACTCTTGAAATAAATGAGCCGAATTCGTCCAGCCATTCTCGAGGTATGGGCTTAGCAACACATTTAGTCATGTATTTTTATTTACATACTAGTTGTTAATAGTGTTAGATTGTATCAACAGGTGTGAAACTGCAAACTGCATTTTAGCAAGCGAACATAATATAGATGAAGGAAGACCTAGATGTTTCGCCAATGGGTCAATGCCGAAGGGACGAACAATAGATGGCGACACTTTTGTACCTATAACTTGCGAAATAGCCAATAGATAGCACTGTACAAACATAGGATTTATTCATAGATTAATAATAATAGGTCGGGGAAAAAGTCTTTTCGCATTATAGTATGTATGAACTTGTAATAAAATCTCTTTGGCTATAGTATTTGTATCTGGCTGGTTTTGGTATCATTGAAAGTTTAAATTTTAAAGAACATAATTCCAAATTCAAATTAGGAAAATGTGTGATTCTCATTCGTTTTTCGTACTGTCAAAATGAGTGAATCTAATGAAGAAATTCGATACATTTTAAAATTTTACTACAAAAAAGGTAAAAATGCAACGCAAGCCGCGAAAAAAATTTGCGATGTTTATGGACCTAGTGCAGTGTCTGTGAGAGTAGCACAAATTTGGTTTAAGCGTTTTCAATCCGGAAATTTTGATGTCAAAGATGCACTTCGCTCTGGTCGCCCTATTACGGATAAAATGGATGCCATTTTTGAAAAAGTGGAGCAAGATCGGCATATCAGTAGTTACGACGTAGCTGAAGAACTAGGAATTGACCACAAAACAGTTTTGGCGCATTTGAAAAAAACTGGGTACACAAAAAAGCTCGATATTTGGGTACCTCACGAGCTCACTGAAAGAAACCTAATGAACCGTGTACTCATTTGTGATTCTTTATTACGACGTAATGAAACCGAACCATTTTTGAAGAACCTGATAACTGTTGATGAAAAGTGGATCACGTACGACAAGAACGTGCAAAAAAGGTCGTGGTCAAAGGCCGGTCAAGCTTCACAGACTGTGGCGAAACCCGGGTTAACTCGCAACAAGGTGATGCTGTGTGTGTGGTGGGATTGGAAGGGCATTATTCATTATGAGCTGTTACCACCAGGCAGGACCATCGATTCTGAACTCTACTGCGAACAACTGATGAGATTAAAGCAAGAAGTTGAGAGAAAGAGGCCGGAATTAATCAACAGAAGGGGTGTGGTTTTTCATCATGATAACGCTAGACCTCACACATCTTTAGCCACTCAGCAAAAACTAAGAGAGTTTGGCTGGGAGGTGTTAATGCATCCGCCGTATAGTCCTGACCTTGTACCTTCAGATTTCCACCTGTTTAGGTCTCTTCAGAATTCTTTAGGCAGTGTCAGGTTAACATCACGAGAGGACTGCCAAAACCACTTGTCGCGGTATATTGATCAGAAGTCCCAATATTTCTATAGCAATGGGATCATGTCCCTACCTACAAGATGGCAAAAAGTTATCGAACAAAATGGTACCTACATACTTTAGTTAAATGTAAATAAACCATATTAAAAAATGTTTTGAATTTTCTTAAAAAATGCGAAGAAACTTTTTCCCCAACCTTATATAATTTTCTTTCGAAGTTGGAAAATATACAATTTTAAATCAATACACAAATTTTTTGACAACCTATAGAATCAAATGACTTTAATAAATTTAAACTCACTACTTTAGCTGCGCCATCTCTTGGTGCAAACACTGTTTTTGTTGTGATCGATTAAATAGAAGTTCAGCCCAGTGGTGCGACGCTTTGCTATTCGATAATCTGGGTAAGCAACTCTGAGAACGGTTGGGTTCAGGATGGCGGACCATTTTCAACAGTTGAGTCTAGTCGTGGTTCGGATTCCACGTAAAACTGTAAGTCCCCTTCCTTACTTAGGGAGGTAGGGTTAATCCCGCCCATGTTGGTACCATCGCATTGAATGAACGATGGTCGAAGCGGCAATGAAAATTGACTATGTTTTCCATCCATTTCAATGTAGCCAAGCAAGGTAAGGAAGGTCCTGGCATGGCACCTAGTTCTCATGTGGCGTGTTAGGCTAGTATCTGACGGTCAGTTTGGTATTAGCCATCAATGTCAAGTTCATAAAAAACAACCATATGAGTTATAGGTTTATTGCAATAGAGGGCCGGCTTGCTTAACACATATTGCATGAAACTTCCGTCACTATGGCGGTGGGCAGTAATTATTAATCTATGATAATATGCTCACCTGGTTGAAAGTCTTGCCGTTGTAAATGCCAACGATGGAGCCGACCATCTCGGGCACAATGATCATGTCGCGGAGGTGCGTCTTCACGATCTCCGGCTTCTCGTTCGGCGGCGCCTCCTTCTTGGCCTTGCGCAACTTCTTCACAAGCGCCATCGGCTTGCGCTTCAGCCCGCGGGCGAACCGGCGCCGCGCGCGCGCGTGCATCAACTCCATCAGCTGCTCGCTGCAACAAAGGCATAGCGCCTTTAGTTTGTTGCGCACAACAATTGCAGTGGAATGGTAGTGTCCACCTCGTATGACTCAGATGTGGAATCGAATCCAGCAGAATTATTTCCGCAGCATTGAATAGAGCAGGCATGTGAGGGATATACTAAAACGCCAGCTCATGGATTTTCATATTTGAGTAGAAATATGAAATAACATCCATGTGTAGAAAATATGTATGCACACAAATAAAAAAATCCGTGGTCAGGTGCTGATTAAGTGCATCCCTCAAATGCCTGGGAAAAAATTTACAAGAGTGCGCCTTTCTTAGCTTCTAGCTGGATATCAGGGATGGTAGAGTGGATTTTTAGAAGCATTTTTGGTCAAGGAACATGGGCGCGGAAACGAAGTTTTCTATCTAAAATATTTTTTTGAAAATATGAAATCCGCTTAATAATTTCCACCCAATTGCGCCACTCACTAATCACCTGCCAACATTGCAACCGAAAAGTGTTGCCAGACGCCAAATGATATATTCCGTGAGGTTCTAACTCTAATATAAGCTAAATAAGCTTAAAATAAGCCTTTTTTAAATGCACCTCGAAGCCCAGGCAGGTAAGTTGATGGCTACGCCGAAAGACTCTCTTGGTCGGCCCCTTCGCTTAAGTGACCGCACTCTCGTACCGCTCGCCGCGCTCGGGACCTCCTGCGCGAGCTTTCGTCTCCGCACTTCTAAAAAACACTCTAGGGATGACGCACACCAACATGTAATGTCGGGGCGGCTAAGTCGGTTTTGGAGCAATACGAGTACAGCAATTGTTAATTTTACCCTAAATTATGGGAAATTACATATTGGCAACATTTTACCTGCAATATGAATTTGTCACTTGACCACAGACTATAGAGAGATACTACGCAGTTGACCTGTTCGCGTCGGAATACAGAACGAACGTTAATATTGCATCGCGCGCCGCCATCGTCGTCGCATCGACGCATATAGTATCGCGTCGGAATACAGAACGAACGTTAATATTGCTGACGGGATTTCATATTTTCAAAAAAATATTTTAGATAGAAAACTTCGTTTCCGCGCCCATGTTCCTTGACCAAAAATGCTTCTAAAAATCCACTCTACCATCCCTGATATCCAGCTAGAAGCTAGGAATGGCGCACTCTTGTAAATTTCACCCAATGCCTGCTCTATTTAATTATGGAAACCTGCGGGAACGATGATCTTAGCGATGTTGCGATAAGTGATTGTAAATCATAACGGCGGTTCTGCTATTTTGAAGAATAATTCAGAGGAATCATAAAAAAATTTGCAAAACATTGACGGAATACGGAGCCATAGCATTTTTTTGTGAGGAGGCTGCGTCAGACCCTTTCAGATCAAACACGATAACACTGCGGTCAACCTTTTGCGAGAGGTTAGGACCGGCTCACAACTGAAAAACCAAAGGACTTACTTGGGCATGTCGAGCAGTTGATCGAGGTCGACACCACGGAAGGTAAACTTCCTGAAGGTGCGCTTCTTCTTGAGGGTTTCGTCTACCTGCAAAACCAAACATCACATCAACACTGGCACAACCGGACACGAAATATCCCTGTCATCCGACAATAATTTCACACTGCGACCGGTCGCATTACCACCGATGATAACAAATGAGAGATTACACAGATTTACAGCGATTTAAGCTAAATCTAGAAAAATTTACACACCTCAGCCATGTTTCTTGTCTGATAAACGAAAGGGAAAGAAAACGTCAATTGTCCGAAACTGGCAACAAACTTTGCTGCTGTCAAAAAATAGGTAACAGCAATCTCCGAATGTGTTATTTGAGTCTTCGTGCATAACCGTCTTGTTATTAACGTCTTCGGTCTATTTGATGTTTACATACTTGTACACATAGACCTAGCATGCGCGCTCAGCGCGCTTACAAGACGAACAGAGTGTGGGAGTGAGAGTCCATTCTATCCTTGAGTTAGAATGAGATGGAACGTAATTCCCGATGAGACCCCTTTCAAACAAACACATTAAACGTCCAATGTTTTTTTCGAAATATCTCGAACATTTCTAAAGTTTTCTTTAAAGAAAGCAGTGTTGAAGCCATCGTGACCTGTCCCTTTGCAGATTGTGAGGTGAACAAGCGCCATAACCGAGAGAAATACACTTTTCAAAGGTAAATACGAAATATCAACCTAACCCATTTTCTTGTAATATAAGCCGAAATTCTGCAAATAAAGTAACTGTAATTGTAAATTACGCTTCGTTTTCTCAATATTTATGTAATTTATGACGTTTCCTGCATACATTAAGAATATTTTAAATACGTGAGAAAATCTTTTACGCATGACAAACTTAGAAAAGGATGACAAAGACCTTTGTTTGACTATCGATATTTTTTGACAGATCACCACGTGATTCGGCACCCGTGCGGCTCGGTCAATGGATAATATATATTGAAACTATTTTAGAAGTATTTTTATGACATCATTCTCTACGTTAGTACCCTGCTGGATGAGTTTTATGCAATTGGGCAAATTATTAAGTGACTACAGTTCACGTCACAGATTACAAAAAATCTCTATTGCTCAGAGCTCTTTTAATAAAGGCCTGACCGCACTAGGCGGAACTGCACTGTAGCGGAGCGACGCGACGCGGCGTGGACAGATATTCTTTGTATGAAATTGTATGCGCTATAACGCACTACGCGGCAGCGGAACTGCGCGCCGCGGCACTGCGCGACAAAGTTGAGCAACTCACCAAACATGTTGCGCCGTGTCGCGTCGCGTAGTTCCACTGCCACTAGTGCGATATAGCAAGCGGCGCGACACTGCACGCTATTCAATTCATAACGTGTAGTGTGGGTATGTATCAAATATTTTAACGACCTTCTTGCTCTGAGTGGGTGTAAAACCGTTTTTTTTCGATCTCTTTTTTATGCAACATGACATCCATGGCTGTCTAATGCCACACAACTACCGTTATGACATTAGCCCAACACACCATATTCCGTTATTTTTGTTTTATGTATTTCTCTCTCTATGTGTCAAAACTTGTTTTCGATATATTGGGAAAAACTGGTCGTAGACCTATCATTCGCCCATTCAAACTAAACGCTCGACCTGATCTACCTTGCTGTCATGTAAAAAATGGTTTGGTTATATCTTGGGAAACACTTGTCGTAGACCCATCATGCGACCACCAAAACTAAACTCCCTGACCTGATCTACCTAGCTGTCAAGTTAAAATTGGTTTTTGTTATATCTTGGGAAACACTGGTCGTAGACCCATCATGCGACCACTCGAAGTAAACGCCCCGACCTGATCTACCTTCCTGTCATGTCAAAATTTGTTTTGATTATATCTTTGGAAACACTGGTCGTAGACCCATCATGTGACCACTCAAACTATACTCCCTGACCTGATCTACCTAGCTGTCAAGTCAAAATTTGTTTTGATTATATCTTGAGAAACACTAGTCGTAGATCCATCATGCGACCACTCAAACGTAAACTCCCTGACCTGATCTACCTAGCTGTCATGTCAAAATTTGTTTTGATTATATTTTGAGAAACAGTGGTCGTAGACCCATCATGCGACCACTCAAACTACACTCCCTGGCCTGATCTACCTAGCTGTCATGTCAAAATTTGTTTTGGTTATATCTTTGGAAACACTGGTCGTAGACCCATCATGTAACCACTCAAACTAAACTCCCTGACCTGATCTACCTAGCTGTCATGTCAAAATTTGTTTTCGTTGTATCTTGGGAAATACTGGTCGTACAGTCATAATGCGACCACTCCAAGTAAACGCTCAAAACACAGATGATATGACAGGAAGGTAGGTCAGGTCGGGGCGTTTACTTCGAGTGTTCGCATGATGGGTCTGCGACCAGTGTTTCCCAAGATATAACGAAAACAAATTTTGACATGACAGACAGGTAGATCAGGTCGGGCGTTTACTTTGAGTGGTCGCATCATGGGTCTACAACCAGTTTTTCCCAAGATATAACGAAAACAAATTTCGACATGACAGACAGGTAGATCAGGTTGGGACGTTTACTTTGAGTCGTCGCATGATGTGTCTGCGACCAGTGTTTCCTATCTTTTGATTACCTACACATAATCATATCCACTCCAAAATAAACCAGAATAAAAAAAAAACCGGCCAAGTGCGAGTCGGACTCGCACACGAAGGGTCCCGTACCATCGTTAATTATTTAACACCAAACAATTTTTATTTTGTGGGGGGGCCCCCTTTAATTTTCATTATATTTTAATTTGTTGTTATAGCGGCAAAATAAATACACTTCGTGAAAATTTTAGCTGCCTACCTTTTACGGTTCATGAGATACAGCCCTGTGACGGACGGACGGACGGAAGGACGGACGGGAACCCTTTGGGTACGGAACCCTATACAGGACGCCCTTGCTCGAAACCATTTTCTTCCTCACAGAGCAAAGCAACTATTATAATATCCATCTGAGTTTCTTCCATCTTGCTCAGAAGTTGCTGAACGACTGCAAGCAATTTGCCGCGTTGTGTCGCGCTAGTGCGGCATACTCAGTATACCGCACTAGTGCGGTTAGACCTTAAGGTGGCCCAACCCAAAGAGTATGTAAACGCTTCGCGCCCAACCCGGCGGGACTAAGTAACTCATTCGCGGGCACGCTACCCAACCGTGCTGTTGCGCTCTGGGACCTTCTCTGTTTCAAAGAAAAAGACAGGCTCCGTGATGCAACATGTCCACAAAAAAGACAAATTGCATATTGTATGATTTGGTAAGATTTACGAAAATTTTAATACAAAACGACTTATAGCTAAAAGTAAACCGCGACCGCTGTAGTCAAAAATCTAGCAAAAACCAAAATAAATCTTGATTAAATAAGCTATGTCTGATGACTAATCTTTTTAAGATGTTCTTACTTTGTCATTGCGTATAATACATTAATTGGAAAAATTATAAGTTTTAGGCATATTGGCATTGATTGTAAAGTGATAAGGTAACTCATTGCCTTTTATTTTTCTTGAATTTAAATTTAAACAGTTTGAAATACATTTACCAGCATATCTACGCATGGAAGCGAAATAGAAAAGTTCTCGTGTTCGCTATTGTCAAAATCTATGCAGAAAAAAGATGTCTACTTTTTATTTCTACATAAATTTTACAAATACGACCACGAGAACTTCTCGTGTTCGTTTGCATGAATAGACCCCTGTCCTTTTGCTCATGGAACGAATACGAAAAGTATTCATCCGAGTAGCGGTATCCGAGTAGTAGCTTTTCTTCAGGAATGCGGTGTGTTGTGAATGTGGTATAGCCATCCATTTACAGTTACATAAAAAAGACAATGAAGTAGTTTACTCTCAGGTACCGTCTGTAAAGGAAGCTGAAATTTCTTAAAAAGTGTAAAACTCAACGAATTATGTTTATAATCCAAATTATATTTCGCTTCGCCTTTTTCTTAAATTTTCCACAGGTTATTTTCAAAGTTGACATTATAATTTATTTTACCTGGAAATAGCAACCTGCTGTATTCCAGTTGAGAATGCATTTCACTCATCATAATAGGTAGCCTATCTGTCTGGTGAATCTAAACTCGTTGATATACCCTCAGTCGCTGGTACTCGATGAAGCCACAAAAACAACTAGTTGGTCTTCGCGCTAACCATTTTGACTTAATAATGGCCAAACAGCAACGAATCTGGCCAAATAGTCCGAAATAGGTTCTGACGGGTTCTAACTTTTTCCCAAAAAGCCACATAATGGTCTTTAAAAGTGCTTTCTGGTTGTTAGAGCTTATTGGTCTCAAATAAGCATGTCAAAAGCCAAATGGTCTCTAATTGGTCATAAAATGGCACCACATTGCTAAAAAGTGGCTTAAATATATCCTTAATAGGGCCATTACGCAAGTGCCATTTTTGGTCTTGAACTTTAGTCATAAGGAGGTTGTCGTGGCTAATTATTAGAACCTTTAGGTTCTAAAACCTTTTGGCAACAAATGATGCTTGAAATTTGCTAAATGGTAAGTGACAAGCTATTTATATATAACCTATTTATAACCAATTGGCAAGTTCCAGAACCCCTATCCGCAAAAAATGTTACTTGGGTGAGATTCATAGACGTTACTCGTATTTGGCTGAGCCAAAGTATGTCTTTCGACTGTCAGTTTTGACGTAACATGTATGGACCGAACGGCAAATTTGACAGTCTAAGCCCCGGTTGCACGAAAAGACAGCCGAGTTAATCAATGTTTAAACACGTCACTTTTAGTGATCCGCATAGAGTTGCTTCCATACTGTCCACACAAAGTGACGTGTTTGATCATACTTTGACGTTGATTTTGATTGTTTGTCCTTTCGTGCACTCGGCCCTAAAACCCATAGTTTGGCTCAGCCAAGTACGAGTAACATCTATGAATCTCATCATTAGCTTTCTTCCACAAAAAGTTATGTTTTTAATCATACGTTGACATTGATTAAGATTTTGTGTCCCCACTAATTGTGTGCACTCGGCCCTAACAGCCTTACTAATAACACATTCAAATTCCACCGCTTTATCTCGGAATAGTAACGCCAGGCTTGACTACGGTATAAGCCAAAAATTATATTATGTGGGTCACATTCAAAAGTGCTCAAATGCTCTACTTATTTAGCGTTCTTGCTAACGCTCAGTTTTTTTTGTATGGAGTTTAGGACACTTTTGAACACAAATCTGAGCACTTCGAGAAGTCAATGACCACGAGTCATTGTTGCAAATCGTGTGGCGAATATTTCAAAACATCAACAGCTATTTGTTTTTTTATGTAACCGATCATGGAAGGCTAATACCAAACTGACCGTCAGATATAAACCTAACACACCATATGGGAACTATAGTTGCCATGCCAGGACCTTCATTATATTGCTCGGCTACATTGAACTGGATTGAAAACAGGGAAATTTTTTATTGTCGCTTCTTCCATCGTGCATTAAATGCGATGGGACCAACCCTGGCGGGCTCAAGGGGACCCCTTCCCCATCTACAGTATAATACGAATTCAGAACCATGGGACAGTTCGCCTTCGCCATACTTATTATGTACTTATTCTGTGCCTTCGCGACGAAATGTCCATATCCAACTCAGAAAGAGAAAGAAATGCATGTACTGGTCTGAGCCGGTAGTCTAAGTTGTCACCTAAATTGGCGTTACGGCAAACCGATCGACTGGCGTTTTCAAATGTATGGAGAAATTGAAGAGCGCGCGCAGCGGGAACTAACATTTGCGAGCCCGAGCTTGATTTGACAGCTTACTCAACGTTGCCGTAAATACGTCGACGTTGCCGTTTACGTCCACTCCGCGTTTTCATACAAATCGGAAGTCCGCGTTTGAATTTGACAGCTTGAAGAAGTAAAACCACAGAATATCTAGTAAAAACTTGTATGGAGTTTGGAGAAAACGCCAGTCGATCGGTTTGCCGTAAACGCCAATTTAGGTGAGAACTCAGACTGACCACTCTGCTGGGATGAAATCCATGTCCTCCGGCATAGAAAACGAGTCCCCCGCTCTTTTAAATTTGAATTACGAGCTCTTGTTGGGTACTTACCGAAACTTACCGATGCCTCGATTCTCGCCGCCGACATTTAATTTTGCTGTTTCGTTTCTATCACCTTTGGTCGCCTGGGACACCCGTCGATACCAGTTTTTAGGGTTCCATACCCACAGGTTGCCAAATGGAACTCTATTATAAGCCTCCGCTGCCCGTCCGTCCGTCCATCCGTTCGTCCGTCCGTCCGTCCATCTGTCACAGGGCTGTATCTCATGAACCGTAATAGGTAGGCAACTGAAATGTTCACATAGAGTGTAATTATTTTTCCGCTATAACAACAAAAAGTTGAAAAAAGGTCGGTTTAACACAAAAAACGTCATTTTTTGGTGTTAAATCATGTACCGCTATAACAACAAATAGGTAAAAAAGGGGGGGTTAACACAAAAAACGTCATTTTTTGGTGTTAAATAATGTACGATGGTACGGAATACTCGCACTAGGATGTTTTTTTCATAACGTGTTCATTCATTCATATTAACTTTGTCACAACAACAAAAAGCGATTCTGTAACTCTACCTTCCTATTGACTTCCCTTGACTCCTCATTTAGCTAATGACATCGGAGAATTTAGCGCTGGCTTGGGACGCGTACAATTTAAATTCTCGTAACTTCCAATTGATATCGGCCCAAGTCGGTTGAAGACTTGTGACCATTACATATTGTGATTATTCATGTCGCCTATTCACTCTGCACAATGAGTATGCGAGGATGAGTAAGAGGTGTGAATTCTTTATGGTCTAGATATATCGATATACAGTTTGGGTTCCGGCATGCAAAAAGAATACCATTAGGCGACTAACGGATACTAAGGGAAACTGTAGGCCCCCTTCCTCACTTACTAGGGGGTGGTACCATCGCATTAAATTAAAGATGGTTGAAGCGGCAACGACAATAGTCCATGTTTTCCACCCTGTTCAATATAGCCGTACAATATACGCTACATCCCATGTATCCATCTATGGCCAGTAACATAAAAAAAGATAGATCGGTCGTGGTCCCCGCGGTCGACCCGACGCATGTGTGAAATCGCAAGCGTATCGATGCAGGTAGCGTCCCAGACGAGAGCCCTACCGTGTCTGCAAATTCAAACTGAAAAAAAAAAACCATTGTGTTTAATAGGAAATCTCTTTCCATTCTATGGAATACCTACCTCTGATAAACAGACTCCAGGGAACGGAAATTTGTTCGAACGTCAGGCTGACATTGCTTCAAAGACGATTTTCGCGAACTTTTTACAGGATCAATTTTTCATCATAAGCAACGATATACTCGTATATGTATACGATCAAAATCCCCTCGTTATTGTGAGGGTTGAGTCACAATAACGATGGGGTTTTATGAGCACGGTTATATTTATTGGGAACTCAGACAAGTTTGCATAGCCGTTTCGAATATCTTTTCTTCCGATGCGTTGGTTTCGGGCGCGCTTACCCTACCACCTAGTACTAGGTGGTAGGGTTTTACATGGATTTTGAACCAGGGAACAACTAGCGGGAAAGTAGCGCATGCACGGGGTCGGCATTCAAACCCATGAAGTTGCATCACTTTTTTGTTTTGTTTTTTGGGCTCTGTCCAGTACAGACAATTTGCCAATTTCAAGTTTCACTTCTTGATCCTTGATTCTTGAATGTAGGTATTTTATTCTGATAATTTCATAATTATCACAACACATAGACTTATGCATTCAAACTTTAACGGTGCACGCCATTTTGCGCATGTCCATTTTTGGGGTGCCCTGCATCTACATCGCCAATATCTCCGTCGCCAAGCTTCATCGCCAATATGTGCATCGCCAACATATACATCACCAATATCTCCATCGCCGGCGACACATCTGAGTTCGGGCCGCAGGTGCGGTCCCCGTCCATCGCCCCCCGGCCAAACGTCGCTGTCGATGCAGCTGCGGACCGTTCGCAGATCCGTCGCCATCATGCGTTGGGGTGCGAAGGCGTATGGCGGGTCGGGACATTTAACCTAACCTTACCAAACCTAATCTAATCAAACCTAACCTAACCTAACCAAACCTAACCTAACCTAAATAACGTAGCCTAACCTTACTTAAGCTAACCTAATTTATGTACATATCACCATACCCACTTTAGCAACGCATCTGCGCCTCCAGTTTTTGGCGACGCATATGCGTCTCCAGTCGTTGGCGACGGATCTGGGGTCCGGCCGATATTGGCGCGGAGATATTGGCGATGCAGATATTGGCGAGGCAGATGGTGGCGATGCAGATATTGGCGATGGTCATATGGACTATCCATTTTTGGAGAGCGCGCGAACGAAACTGCGAAACTTTTCGAGTGTGGAGGGATACCTTTTCATATGGAGCTCATGGCGCGAGTCGCGAAGTGCAAGTGTAGAGCCCGCTTTAGGATGCATTGTAAAATACAATTAAATGGCGTTATATTTATTCATAGCACCATCTAACGTTATAACATTTATAATTACTGATAAAAAAAACCAATTAAACTCATTCAAAAAATTCTGAAAACGAAATCGGTACAATTGAGCGCTTCAAAGACCATTACTTTTTGTGTGGTGATCACAAGAAACTTTATATGGGCCGGACACGTTTAGACTGGGGTTATTTGAATTTGATCCAAACTCTACATTCATTAGCGGTGGCTTGGTAAAAAGCTCAGTGGAATGTACGTGGATAAAAGGGTCTTGACTTTTGCTAAATCAACTCGCACATCATAAACTGCCTAAAACCTCTCTTGAACTGGTAGGGTTTAATTGTTATTAATGACATGTTCTTGGTAAAGCAGCGACATTTACACATGGTTAGATTTGAGCATACTTACGTTAGTCTATCTGTACGCTCTCAACCATACTTACAACTTGTTGTGTGCTCAGAAGGAACCAGATTTCAGATTACAACATAATTTACACTATTTATCTATAGAGTCAGTAAACTTTGTAATGCCGGCAGAGGCATTTCCCCGTAAAGGTCCTCGAGCCAGGCGTGAGGAAGCAACTGGCCGGCGAGCAAGATTATCGCAGGCCTGAGGAAAGATCGACTTAGGCCAAATGTCACGTTTTACATTAAAAAAACATGTGTCCTAGCATAGCAGCCTTTAGAGTAGGATTTTGGCTTTAGCATGCTAAAATTTGATCACGTGTGAATGCGGCTTAAGGGTGAATCCCATCGACCGGCGTGTTCGTGTAATCACATAAAAAGCCGTCCCATGAGGTCAGAAGCAGCATTTGGCGGCGGTGCATGAAGCGATCGCTACGTTTCCCGCGCATTTTCTGTTTCCGCCGCGCGCGAATTCATAAATGGAACGCTGCGGCGCCAGTGGTGCGAGTGGTTCAAATGTTCTAATTTTGAAAACGGTAGTGTTTTTTTTTATAGAGATCTTATTGTTATGAAATTAGAATCAGAAATAAAGTGTCTGTCAAAAAGTGGTTGGTAAAATTAAAATTGGTAATTGGACGCCTGAACGTCTATACGTTTGGTAAGTAATTAAAAACCCTTGTGTAATTAGTAAATGGCTCTAAGTAAGCTTCCTACAATGTAATCAAATATCCCGTGTAGCATTTAATTGTGTAAATAGTGAAACCTATGGCATACCTACTTAAGTTTCTGTACCCAACAATATTTTCCACTCGGTTTTCGCGCGTTTTTATGTATCTATTTATGCAATCAAACACGATTTAAAACACTTACAAAAGGTTTGGCAACATGTCTAGGTATTTTGTTATATTAAAGCATTTTACTCTATGTACGGCTATTAATTAGATATTGCGAGTGTTGGAAATACATTTAGTTAGCTTTAGCCTGGTTTTCACCAAGTGCTGATTTATTTTTTTATTACTAAAGTGCTGATTATCTTGTACTGCTCAGAAAGGCCCTCAATATGTGGCGATTAAGCTAATCAGCAATCAAAATAAATTGTTTTAGGGAGGTACTTTTTACCTACATTGCTCTCACTTGGATCTCAAAGGCGATTTGAACAACAAAACGTTAAAAATCTATTTAATATCTCGTTTAAGGTAAAAAAATCACGAAAATCGCGTAAGTAAAGGTGATTACGTTTGGGAAAAAATCGGATAGGTACTTCATCTAAAGTCTCCGAAAGGAACTCTATCGACGTTACCCTAATGATCTTTTTTCCTGCGGTTTGCTTTTGAATTAAACTGGATATTGTATTGTTTTATCGTGCATCTTATACAGTACACTGCACTCGGATTTATCATATTTTATCATTTGCCAGTTCAGCAAACACAGGGAAGAAGAACTGGCAAGTAGCTAACAAGCAAATGGTTACTAATATCCCACTTCGGCATGATTCTAGCCCAACACACAACATGGGAACTAGGTGTCGTGCCAGGCCTTTCCTTTTATTTCACCGTCATGAAACTGAATGGATAATAGTGATAAAAGGGATATCAATCAACATTATCAACATAATATAACCTACCGTATAAACATAGAATTAATAATCTATCTATAAATCAGACTCGGAAGCTTGGTAGCGTGACCCTGAATTTACTACGGTAGGCCCCTGATCTTCTGCCTAACTTATTAGATGGTAGGGTAAATCCCGCTGGCACCATGGCATTGAAGATGGTCGGAAGGGTGGAATGAAAACTGTCAGTGTTTTCCATCAATTCAAATGAAGCCGTGCAACATGAGGAAGAACTGGCATGATACCTAATTCCCAAAAACATGATTTAGGATAATATCACGACACTGTGGTAATAGCCATACACAATCTAATTTCCAAAGTTATTTGGAGTTATTTACAAATTGCACTCTAACGTGAGCGTAGCCGAGGAAATAGGCTGGTTACAGCATATAATTGCAGCCGTTTATATTACTGAAAATATAACATGAAATCATTTCGTGGTTGGTGTATGATGCGAAGGTAAAGTAGTTCACCGGGGCTTTTTAAAACATCAATAAACTGGATGTAAATCATGCAATTTAACGTAAACATTCGCCTCGGATGGATTGCCGTAGCGGCAAAAATAATATGTTCTCTACTTATTTTAACTTCTTGATATTATCATGTTTGCAGCGATGTAGCATGAGCGTGTTTGTGGTTTTTAGGGTTCCGTACCCAAAGGGTGCCAACTGAACCCTATTACTAAGCCTCCGCTGTCCGTCCGTCCGTCCGTCCGTCTGTCACAGGGCTGTATCTCAGTAAACGTAACAGATAGACAGCTGCAATTTCCACAGAGTGTGTATTAATTTTGCCGCTATAACAAGAAATAGGTAAGATTAAAAAATAATTAAAATTAAAACAAGTTTTAATTTTAATTATAAAAAAAAATTAAATAATTAAATTAACTATTTAATAAAATTTTAAATAATTAAAATAAAAAAAAACCGTTTTTTGTATGGGGTGTTTTTTTATTTATTAAATCTTTTACTATGGTACGGAACCCTTCATGTGCGAGTCCGACTGGCAAATTGGTGTTTTGTCGAACTGGCCACTTTGATCATAAATATCTGACGTTTGGTTAGGAATTCCAAATTCAAATTAATTTCGAGTTTAATAGTAAAGGCGCTTTAAGTGTCGATTAAAATAAATCAGCACTTGGTGAAAACCAGGCAAAGGGACCTTTTCACCTACTGCTAATTTGCTTAATCTCCACATATTAAAGGCCTTAATTAGCAGCTTGCAATCGATACCAGTACCAGATTATCAGCACTTTAGTAATAAAGGCTCTTTAAGTGTCGATTAAAATAAATCAGCACTTGGTGAAAACCAGGCTAAGTCCATATACCCTATCAGGATGTCAACCTGATGTCCTCAATAGTATCGAGTTTATCTCAAGAGACCTAAGTTGAATTTATTCCAGTTTCGTAACGTAAGGCATTTTCCCTAAGTTTACCTTCAGATAAGGAGTGGCTAACCGACAGTTCAGACATCTAACAGCATACATTTCGCGTACTAACAACAGTAATACACGAAGATACACGGTTATAATAGGGAACGAGAATATTTTGGGAGCATATTTTAAGGTGGACCATCCCGCTCAATTCCCCATACAAAAGGGGAAAGAAGATCACGCCCATATTTCTTGTCAGAGATCCAAAATTTTGCTCAAAATAGCTTTATTTAATCGAACTAGATGTCTAATGACCATTGGCATTGTACAATTGTGTTTGGAATCTAAGTTATAAGGTCCGAAAGTTCGATTTTTCGCGCGTTTTATACAATAACTTTGGAGGTGGATTACGCAATCATAAAGTAAGAACATCGTAAAAAGATTAGTCATCAGACATAGCTTATTTAATCAAGATTTATAATCTATTTGGTTTTTGTTAGATTTTAGACTACAGCGGTCGTGGTTTACTTTTAGCTATAAGTCGTTTTGAAATTAAAATTTTCGCAAATCTTACCAAATCATAACTATGCACATTATCTTTTTTGTGGACATGTTGCATCTTCCTCATCACGGAGTCTGTCTTATTCTTTGAAACTGAGAAGGTCCCAGAGCGCAACATCACGGTTTTGTACCGTGCCCGCGAATGAGTTAGGCCCGCCGGGTTGGGCCACCAAAGGCAAAAAATAAGCCTTGGTAGCTCGGTAGCGCGAAGTTAGAAAAACCGGGCGCGGTTGGATTCAGGATGAGTGCCCGTCTGACCCACTGAATGGAAAAACAAATCTTATTTTAATGAAAAAGATCAGTGGATTCGTCCTTAGATAATAAATGATTCGTCCATTTTACCACCGATGCAATTTAATTTTATTAACCGACTTCAAAAGAAAGGAGGAGGATCTCAATTCGTCGGAATCTTTTTTTATAACCACGGAAATCGGTGCACTAGTAAACTAGCTAATTTCACTGAAAACATCCGGTCACATTATGTACTGCATACTGAATGTATCTGCGTTTCCGCATAAGCTATGTTATTATTTTCACTCATTATAATAAATATTGCATCAGCGATATACTTGGTGACTTGGTCTTTTGAAAATCGGTGAATTAAGGTCGGCCCGTAAGCACCTGAAAATTTCGCCTCCCATACAAACGTAGTTTACTAATGATTTGAAAACCACTGTTCCAAATTACTTGATATTTGGTATCTAATATTAGGCTACAAATATCTGTGTCTGCATGTCTTTGTTTTTTCGGTAAATGTATTCTGGGTCGAACCACAGAGAAAACAACATTCGTATGAATATTTTCTTTTTGCTTTCATTACATTCGGTTTGGATTTTTCAAAAAAACGAAAGCATGCAGACACATATATTTGTTACCTGATATTAGATATTAAATATCAATTTAATTGGAATAGCGGTTTCCAAATAATTAGTAAACTACGTTTGTATGGGGAGCTTGAGACCATTTCCCGATACTGCGAAAAACATTGGCAAACATTCCATGGAATCTATTTTGAAGCCCCTTCAATGTTCACACATTTTTAGGGTTCCGTACCCAATGGGTGCCAACGGAACCCTATTACTAAGCCTCCGCTGTCCGTCCGTCCGCCCATCCGTCCGTCCGCCCATCCGTCCGTTCGACTGTCCGTCCATCCGTCTGTCACAGGCCTGTAACTCATGAACCGTAATAGGTGGGCAGCTGAAATTTTCACAAAGTGTGTATTTATTTTGCCGCTATACTTAACAACAAATAGGTAAAATAAAAAAATAATAAAAATGAAATTAAATTTACGGAAAGAAATTCACCACTTAGTTATAATAACATCTGGCTGTTATTTAATTAATTTTATGTCATATCAGTTGGTGTTAGCTTTACAATAATTGCTCATAACAATATTCATATCCTTGCATTGATGTGTAATATAATCGTTATGTTACTGTAATAAATAATCCTTGACTTGTTTTGGGATTCCCTTTAGTAATTTCCATTGGGCTGTAATTTCCGTTACCTTAACCGCTGTTCTTACCTAACTTGATAGTAACGTCAAGGTGGCAGATGGTAGCGGAATTACCCACCGACGCATTGAATGAAAGATTCTCCAATTAAAACTGCTGGAGTGCTTCATCACAGCCGGCTGGCAATCTCTGATCTGTGGTCCACTCTGAACGTACGTTCGTCAGCAGGGGTCTATTATTGGATTTCCGTGCTCAGGAATCAGGAGTATTTCCGTCGGGAAAACCACTTCGACATCGGTCGTTTAATCGGTTTTCTCGCCGGAAATATTCCTGAGTCCTGAGCAAGGAATTCCAAGAATCTAGCCCGAGTCCGCTATTACTTGATTAAACCCCCGCAGTGGAGGTCGTGGCCAGGCTGTGGGGTCGATGAGTGTAGGGCGCACCCCCCCCCTGCCACCCTTAGGTCCCCTCCCTCCGTGTCAACAGGTTGTCGACTCGCCTGTTGCTCGGAAGGCCTAATTTCGTGGCTACAATTTGTCGCGCTGCAGGGGTCTTGCGGTGTGAGAAGCGAGCATGGGTGGAAAAGAGGGGACATGTTCATAGTTCACTATCACTAAAAGCGTCGCCAAAATTGTTTTTGTGTTTTACAAACAAATACCGAAAATATCGATCGAAGCCTCCACAGACGATAAGATAGGTTAGTACGTAGTTTCAAATTTTTGTAGTTTTTAGGGTTCCGTACCCAAAGGATGCCAACGGAACCCTATTATTAAGCCTCCGCTTTCCGTCCGTCTGTCACAGGGCAGTGTCTCATGAACCGTAATATCTGAAATTTTCACAGGGGTTGTATTTATTTTGCCGCTATAGCAACAAATAGGTAAAATTAAATACAAAAAACGTTCAATCTTGTACGATGGTACGGAACCCTTTGTGTGCGAGTTCGACTCGCACTTGGCCGGTTTTTGCAAGTCGCACGCAGTCGACATCACTATGGGCTGGTCTCCCTGTTCGCGAATTCGCGACGTGCAACATCGAATGTTCGTTCCACTAAATAGCGTCCTGTGAAGTTCGAAGCTCGAGAAAATAAGTAGCAAGCGAATTCGTAAGCGAACGCTCTCGCCGGCGTTTGTAAAAGTGGCTACTCCTCCTCTATACAATCGAGTTTCGGTTTCTACTTCCGTCCTATCATGCTCGCTGGATGTGAGGTAGCTACTCTTCACGCACTGTTTCTAGCAGACTCTGCTGCCCAAACATCGGTGCGTATGGATAACGACAGCTCAACAATTAATTAATTAATTAATTAAGATTTTTTATTACGATCTAAACCTCGGTTTACAGATCTGTTATTTGTGTTGTTAGTCGAAATGTATTTCAACCATGAATATTGTAAATGACAATTTTAAGTGTAGTTTCCTACCATATGACTGCTAAATAAATAAATAAATAAACCTAATACAAGCGTTCAGGGGGTATGAGCGACGACATCGAAATTGTATTGCATTTTGTACCACGCTAACAGTCAAAGGACGTGTTATTCGGCGAAGTGAAATCAAATTTTACCAGTTAGAATGGTACGAAATGCAACTAAACGTGTAATTTCATCACTTACTTGCCTGTTCACCGGCGAGGTTCTTTATCATGGCAACCCCCCAAATACGGCAGGGTACCAATGTAGAGGAAAAATGTTTAAATATGTCAATATATGTACTGCCCTCCTTATTAAAAAGGCGGTGCCTCATATGTAGTGTAGAGGAAAATTGTCTACTCAAATTAGAAGCTGTGCATTGATTAAGGCGATAAAACCAATGTGTAGGTACCTACATTTTGCCGAGGTTGCATCCGAGGCACCTATGGTACCTATATGGTGAGCGACTACGTAATCTACGTAATTTCTAAACCACCATTGGTTAAAAGATCCCGCTAAAAACAGCGAAAACGGGCTCTTGTGTCTATCGGTTACTCGTATTTTGTCACGAATAGTTCGAGTTGATTCGCTTATAAGTAGCTAGTTGTGTACCAACTAATTACTTTTGTTCAAAATTTACTTTTTGAGAAAAGGCAAAATTTATGAAACGCTAATTTTGTATGAAATTGCAAAATATCAGGCGAGGGCGAATTTCTTCCATGTCCAGAATTTCTTCCGTGGCGCCAGAACACGCTTTACCGGTTTTTATCATTTGTTATTTCTTTAATTTACATAATTGATTCGTGTCTGCATTGTTTTGTCTCTTTGAGAATTGGAAACTATGTCATATGATAGGAAAAGAAAATAAATAAAAAAATCATTCCCGCTTTACGTGTAACCTAAGAAATATTTTTCAAATTTTTCTTTCACAGTTTTGTTGGCGTAAATAAAGTGTATAACTATGCTAAATTACAGCTCTGTAGCACTAATATCGGACAGACGGACGGACATGGCGAAACTATAAGGATTCCTTGTTGACTACGGAACCCTAAAAAGTGACATATTTAAGCGGCTTGTAGCACAGGAGCGCGGGTCAGTACTTGTCTTATATTCCAGAGGTCGAGGGTTCGATCCCCGCTCCTTTCATGTACCACTTTCTTTCTCTTTCTGAGTTGGATAAGTTAATTTTTTTACGATTTTTTAAACGAGTCAAAGCCTTTAAAAATATTTATATTTTAAATGACTATAAACATGAACTATTTAAAAAAAATAGTGAGTATCGACGAATTCAAATTCACTCTTCCTTGAATGGGCTCCATGTAATGTATGACAAAAAATAGGATGTGACAAATAAAAATAACGCAGACATGTCATGTATTTACTTTATCACCAGGTAAACATTGTAAATTCTTGGTTGTGAGTCTAGGTGTTTCCATGTGAATGTTTTCATATTATCCCTAGAATGATATAAATAATAAAGCGATGTAAATAACCAGCTGAAATGCCCAGAAACGTAGCAGACTGTTGATGTAGCCGCCGAAGAGTTGTTTAGCGACTTCATTCGTTATGTCGTTCGTTGAATGGGTTAAGGTGGCGCAACCCGGCGGCCTCAACTCATTTGCGGGCACGGTACAAAACCGTGCTGTTGCGCTCTGGGTCCTTCTCTGTTTCTAAGAATAAGACAGGCTCCGTGATGAGGAAGTTTCAACCTGTCCACAAAAAAGACAATGTGCATAGTGTATGATTTGGTAAGATTTACGAAAATTTTAATTTCGAAACGACTTATAGCTAAAAGTAAACCACGACCGCTGTAGTCAAAAATCTAACAAAAACCAAATAGATTCTAAGCCCCGGTTGCACGAAGAGACGGCTGAGATAATCTATGTTGAAACACGTCACTTTTAGTGATCCGCATAGAGTTCCTTCCATACTATCCACACAAAGTGACGTGTTTGATCATACTTTGACGTTGATTTTGATTTTTTGACCTTTCGTGCACTCGGCCCTAAATCTTGTATAAATAAGCTATGTTTAATGACTAATCTTTTAAACACAATTTTACAATGCCAATGGTCATCAGACATCTAATTCAATCAAATAAAGCTATTTTGAGCAAAATTTTGGATCTCTGACAAGAAATATGGGCGTGATCTTCTTTCCCCTTTTGTATGGGGAGATGAGCGTGTTGGGCCACCTTAAGATAACGTAACATTTTATGTGTTGGCTGGTTGAAATAATGCCCTTTGTAAACCGCCAAATCAGGTATGTAGGAAATAATAATGCTCATGTCCTAACCTAACCTAACCCAAACTAGCCTAACAAAATATCACAATTAAATTTAACCAAGAGACTAAGCCCCGGTTGCACGAAGAAACGGCTGAGTTAATCAATGTTCAAAAACGTCACGTGAACCGCATGGAGTTCCTTCCATACTGTCCACACAAAGTGACGTGTTTGATCGTACTTTGACGTTGTTTTTGATTTTTTGTCCTTTCGTGCACTCGGCCCTAAGTGACGTTTAGCAGTTTCCTTAAACGTTGTTTTTAACGATCTTGCGTCCTTTAGACATTCAATATAATGTCGACATTTTATGAAAACCCTAGTAGTTTAATTAAGTGGCTTAGTTAACCATGTAGCGGCGACATACATACGATATTATTGATTCATTGGCATAACAATACATCTGGTTTTCCTGAAATATGCTTCGGTAATACAAATACGTCAGTTTGTAAGGACATATTTATTTGTCATAACAAAGGAGAAGTTGAATATTTTCACTGGAGGTTCAATAGAACTATCAAGAGCTATCAATAAATGGCAAGAATCTTTATCACTACCCAAAAAATCTAACGTCTGACGTCCATCTGTCCGTCTATTTTTCTGTCGGTACATCCTCTTGTAACTTGAAAGCCACCTTGTATGTGGTTTGTATGTTAATTATTATTTTTTTATGTGACTGGACATGGATGGCTAATACCACACCTTCTGTCATGGTATTAGCCCAACACACCACATGGGAACTAGGTGCCATGCCAGGACCTTCCTTATATTGCACGGCTACATTAAACTGGATGGAAAACACGGACAATTTTTATTGCCGCTTCGACCATCGTTCATCCAATGCGATGGTACCAACCCGGGCGGGATTAACCCTACCACCTAGTAAGTAAGGAAGGGGACCTAGAGTTTAACGTGGAATCCGAACCACGGCCAGCCTCTCTTAACGGGAGAGCGATCGCCGAAGTGTCGCGCCACTGGGCCACTAAGGCTGACAAAGGAACTTAAGGTGGCCCAACCCGCTCATCTCCCCATACAAAAGGGGAAAGAAGATCACGCCCATATTTCTTGTCAGTGATCCCAAATTTTGCTCAAAATAGCTTTAATTCATCGAACTAGATGTCTGATGACCATTGGCATTGTAAAATTGTGTTTGGTTTCTAAGTTATAAGGTCCGAAAGTTCGAATTTTTCGCGCGTTTTATACAATAACTTTGGAGGTGGATTACGCAATGATAAAGTAAGAACATCGTAAAAAGATTAGTCATCAGACATAGCTTATTTAATCAAGATTTATGATCTATTTGGTTTTTGTTAGATTTTTTACTACAGCGGTCGTGGTTTACTTTTAGCTATAAGTCGTTTTAAAATTAAAATTTTCTTAAATCTTACCAAATATACACTATGCACATTGTCTTTTTTGTGGACATGTTGCATCTTCGTCATCACGGAGCCTGTCTTATTCTTTGAAACAGAGAAGGTCCCAGAGCGCAACAGCACGGTTTTGTACCGTGCCCGCGAATGAGTTGGGAAGGAAAATTAAGGACTGGTTACCGTACGCGAAATAACCTAAGGGTGAACAGCCGGGTTAAAAAGTTGTGAACATTCCTTAAAAATACAATGCGAACGGAACCCTCGATCGTGTACTGGTTCCATAATAAAATCAATGTCGCTAGGAACTGTTTGAATACTTGTTAGCGCTTATACGCAGAAAGGTTTCTTCCATGCCCCCCTTTACCCCAATAACTGGGAGTAAATCACCTCGATACTGGGGAAACCTCGGGGGAAACAGAATCTCGAAGAACATCCTGCCAAAGTGTGATGAGATCTGCTTAAATAAAAGATATTTTAATTACAACTTCTGTAGATCCATCTATGATTGGCGCATAGTAATGATGCAGAAATTATATATTTTTTTTTTATGCGACCTGACATGGATGGCTAATACGACACAACTACCGTTATGATATTAGCCCAATACACCACATTCCCGAAGGAATTAGGTGCCATGCCAGGACCTTCCCTTTATGAGCACGGCTACATTGAACTGGATGGAAAACACGGACAATTTTTCATTGCCGCTTCGACCATCTTTTCATCTAATGCGATGGTACCAACCCGGGCGGGCTTAAACCCTACCACATAGTAGGGGAAGGGGACCTACAGTTTTACATGGATTCCGAACCATGGAGCAGCTCGCATTCGTGACGAAATGCACTTATCGAACTCTGAAAGAGAAAGACAGTGGTGCAAGTTGGTATTGAACCCGGGCCTCTGGTACGATAGGCCAGTCCCCGCGCCACTAGGCTACGAGCCGCTCAAATAAAAAAAAAAATATAGATGAATTATTTTGTGGATGTATATTTGATATATTTTATGGATGTTTGCACCAAATCCTGACCAAGAGGCCCTTGGTCAGGCTTGGGATAGAAAACATATCCGAATTTAAAAAAAAATATATTTTAAGTTTAATTTGGGAACATTTTGAAATAACACAAATCAATGCAAATTGTGTTATATGCATGTTCATCGACGCAAGGTCATTTGGATGTACTGTTCTAGGCCTATCTCGTTTTCCTTAACTAACTTTTAATGCACCTTAATGTTGAAAGATAACGTTCTCCACACCGGGTCGTGGTCATCACGGATGAGTGCTTGTATTCTTGCTGATATTCTTTGCTGTCGGTCAGGGCGTGTATTCTTGGCATTCAGTCATTGCGGATTCAGTAGAGTTAACATGAATGTCAAAGTAAATTCTTCTTCAGTTAACTCTACTGAATCCGCAATGACTGAATGCCAAGAATACACGTCCAGTACGATGTCTCAATATCCGAAAATGTGGACCTCATTGCTGGGAGTGCTAAGGTCAGACGACTGCAGTGGAGAGCTACATCATCCTAACTTGCAAGCTCGCTTGGATTTCCAGTTCCCACGTAATTGTCATTATTGTCTTTTACAACTTATTCATCTTCGAAAAAGTTGCGGGGGCCCCATAATAACTCTACATATAACTTTTGTAACCATCCTTGATAGTTACCTTAAAGTACCTTCAGTCCCACAATATTTTCAGTAGTATATTTATATAGCCTATCAATAGGTAGAAGCGAGAAAAAAATTGGCGTACTTCAATAAAATTTCTACAAAATCGAAGAAAATGTATGCTTGGCTACTATGTATTATATTTATGTGCTAGTGCTTTAATTTATCCGTGGCTAGTTTCCGTATGAAAAAAATAATTATACAAACCTAATGTTACTAATTGTTCCACTGTTCTCTACGTAGAGACACCATTGAGAAAAAGTGATTTCTTTTAAAAGTATTTTTCTCACCAACTCAACTTAACTTTATTATTTGTATTATCAAGATAGATAAAAAAGACATGTTTAAAAATGTATTGGACAACATTCTACATTGCTTTTGTAAACTTTGTTCAAAGCCAAAGTTTAAAAAAAAATTAAATAACATAAATTTTACAAAATAAAATTAGAACTAATCTAATATGAAGGTATACTCCTACTTCATGAAATTGTTTTTGTGAGAAAGACGGCCCAAATTAATGTTACCAGATGAAAC
Organism: Incurvaria masculella; assembly: GCA_946894095.1. Lineage (NCBI taxonomy): Eukaryota > Metazoa > Arthropoda > Insecta > Lepidoptera > Incurvariidae > Incurvaria > Incurvaria masculella. Next base: position 14,345,559 of record OX335658.1, on the reverse strand, counting down.
TTAAACTAGATGTTGGATTAAGTGGAACAACTTCTAATCTATTGGGAATAGAAATGTAATGATACAAATGATTTGTAATGATTCCACCTATCACCGCTCTTCATCTGTATAGCGTGCGATACTCCGCTGTCACAACAAAATCTTGAATGCTGACTCGTAGACTGGCTTTCGCGGACTCCCTGAGGTCCTGGAAACCGCATTGAACCGGATAATAGACCGGGGTAGATACGGTTTGAGAAGCACATGAAATCCGAAATGATTTTTTTTTCTCAGAAATATATAATTTCATATTCATATGCTTACATTAAGTTTGCAACATTTAGCGGGGCCCGGAAGATAGAAAAAAAATTAAAATGTATTAAAAAAGATATATATCCTAAACAAATATTTAGAAACGGTATTAAAAAAATTTATATGTTAAGTCTTTTAAGGCGTAATGTAACTGTGAATTTGCAACAATTTCGTAATTACGGAAATGTATTTAAAAAAATGTTTTTACTAAAAAAAATCTATGCCGCGAACCTAACTTGCTATTGCTATATTTATTTCTAGAATATGTAAAAGCAAATAAAATTCTTTAGAAACTATACAACGAATTTTTTGTTTAGCTTTTGTGTGAATGTAAACATTATAAATGAAAAAAATGTGCTTCTAATATTTGCAACATTTTACAAATTTCACAGAATATAGAGTTTGCGGTCAGTTTCCAATTTCAGAAAATAAAATAGAATTTTCATTATTTGCTTTGCAGATATTAAATATTACAGATATTAAAAGTACAAAAAAAATTTACACAGTTCCGTAAATAAGAAATTGTTGCAAATTCACAGTTATATTACACCTAAAATTAGCTAACATATAACATTTTTAAATAACTTTTCTAAATATTTGTTTAGGAGATATCATTTTTTAAACATATTTCATATTTTATTTCTATCTTCCGGACCCCCCAAAATGTTGCAAACTTAATGTACAAAGTATTTCATGTGGACGACATGAAATACTACGTTTATGAGAAAAAAAAATTCATTTCGGATTTAATGTTTTTCTAAGTGCTGATTTAAGGCTAAAGTTCCTGGAGTATAACAGCTGTTAATACTGCCGTAGTGACCGTTCTTTGCGTAAATCGTCTATGGTTGTTTGGCGTAAAAAGTCCTTTACTAAGGTTGTCAAGTGGCTTGAAGGTTCCTTCCCTAAGTGGCATTGCATGGAATGTAAATGTTTGTCATGCATTTTGTACTAGTGTATAGCATAAATATAATTCCAGGCCCTGGTTAAAACCGATTGATGTTTGTTTTAGCTATAGAAATACTATGGACTACGAGCTAACAGACGCTGACGGACATTACACCAACAGGGCCCTAGTTAATTCTACGGAACCCTCAACTTAAGTATCCGATAATGTGCATTTGGGCTTCAATGAAGCGTTAAAACCAATTGATGTTTGTTTTAACTCTAGAAATGCTATGGACTACGAGTTAACAGACGCTGACGGACATTACACCAACAGGGCCCTAGTTGATTCTGCGGAACCCTCAACTTAAGCGAGAACTTAAGTATCCCATATTGTGCATTTGGGCTTCAATGAAGCGTTAAAACCAATTGATGTTTGTTTTAACTCTAGAAATTCTATGGACTTCGAGCTAACAGACGCTGATGAACATTACACCAACAGGGCCCTAGTTAATTCTACGGAGCCCTCAACTTAAGTATCCGATAATGTGCATTTGGGCTTCAATGAAGCGTTAAAACCAATTAATGTTTGTTATAACTCTAGAAATGCTATGGACTACGAGCTAACAGACGCTGACGGACATTACACCAACAGGGCCCTAGTTAATTCTACGGAGCCCTCAACTTATGTGCATTTGGGCTTCAACGAAGCGTTAAAACCAATTGATGTTTGTTTTAACTCTAGAAATGCTATGGACTACGAGCTAACAGACGCTGACGAACATTACACTAACAGGGCCCTAGTTAATTCTACGGAGCCCTCAACTTAAGTATCCGATAATGTGCATTTGGGCTTCAATGAAGCGTAGAAAGCCATCGTGATGAACAGTTTTTTGTGATGTAATGACATATTTTTTTTCCTATGATAAAAACCAACCATAAAAACCCACAGGAATCGTACTCGCAGACAGCCAGTTGACCATGTTTACTGTTGCCAAGTAATACAATAGAATAGTATATGGAGTAATTAGATGAACATGATCCAAATGAGAAAGCAAAAAAAGGACGTGTGAGTGACCAAATAAAGGCGAAGTGGTTCACATACATATTTCTCTCTCAGTCTATTTTTATTAATTTTAAGAAGTTGGAATGAGTGAAGATAAGCTCAACATATATAATTCTTAATAATCAAAGTATAACAAATTATCGGATTTGTGGGACGGCACGGAACCTGCAGGTCTATTCCTGGCATTCAGTAATCAGGAATCTGGAATCCTGAGTCTAGAAAACCGCATTTGTAGCGGTTTTCAAAATAATCCGGAGTATATTTTGTAGGGTTCCGTAGACATACGGTGTTAACGGAACCCTATTACTAAGCCTCCGCTGTCCGTCCGCCCGTCCTTCCGTCCGTCCGTCCGTCCGACCGTCCGTCCGTCCGTCTGTCATAGGGCTGTATCTCATGCACCGTAATAGGTAAGTAGCTGAATTTTTCACAGAATGTGTATTTTATTTGCCGCTATAACAACAAATAGGTAACATTAAAAAATATACAAAATAAAGGAGGCCCCCATACAAAAAACGTGATTTTTCGTGTCAAATCTTGTACGGTGGTACGGAACCCTTCGTGTGCGAGTCCGACTCGCACTTGGCCGGTGGCACTACAGCCTTAGCAAATATTCTTAGTTTGTGGCTCCAGTTCCATTAAAAAAAACCGATTGTTTTGTGATTAAAAGACGTAATTTTTCTTTACAATTATTAAAATCCAAAGCTATCGATTAAAATCCAAAAATCGACAGTTTGAACGCCTTATAGGCAGTTCGTCAGTATTACTTACTTTAAATTAACTTACAAACTCACGTTTTCTGTTGCCAAGTAATTAAATAAAGTAGTATATGTAGTCATTAGTGTAATCCAACAGACAAAGGATAAAAAAGTCGTGCAGAGAACGTAAACATAGCGTGATTAATGAAAGGTAATCATACATATTATTTACTTACCTAAGTCTGATAATAAGTCTTAGCAAAGGAAAATTAACGGTCTCCTTAGCTCTACCTTTTTTTATAATAAAAGTAGTAATACTACACTTAAACCACATGGGAATAAGGTTCCATGCCAGGATCTTACGTTTATTGGCACGGCTATATTGAGCTCTCAGGGAAACACGAACCACGTTAATTCCGCTTCAACAATCCATCATTCAATGCAATGACGGCACCACCCGGACGGGATTAACCCTGTATTGTTGAGTAACTAGGTAAGGGAGGGGACCTACAGTTGTACGTCGAATCCGAACCACGGCCGGTCACCCATCCAGGAATCGACCGCACCCTAAAGTCCTTCGCCTCGATTATCGAACTGCAAGGCGTCGACAAAACTGTTTAATACGCATTTACTGTGTTTATACGTTAAAATATCTACGTACCTGTAGTGGAATAAAATTAATCGAATATATATAGAAAACTGATTTCATTCTGAATCCAGCTTGTAGATTCCAACACTATAGGAGATAATATTGTACCAGTATTTCGGAGGGTATTTGTCGAAAGAGATCTCTCTTCTGAATAGAAAGGAAGGCACAGGGCCGCAATTCCCTTAAATCTTATACGATGGTACGGAACCCTCCGTGTGCAAGTCCGACTCGCGGTTACATCTTTTCATACGTGCTCTAACATTTGTTATTGTCACATCAAAAAGGAAAATTGAACCCTTTAGTCAGTCTGTTATCACAGTTTTCTATATTCTCACCCATTGATAGATCATTAGTTATAGCTCGTTTTTAAATATGTTGCTAACTACGAGTACATACGTGTTAAAATAATTTAATTAAAACATATTGTCGAAACCACTTATACACGTATCTTTGTTGTTCTCAGGTACTCCTGGACTACTTAGAGACATTATGAAGACAGCTGAACGGCATACACCAGCCCACATTGAGAGTTATTTAAGTATTCTCGAGAAACTCTATAAACATCGGTCGGTCGACCTTTAGTATACAATCAGACCGTTCGAAGACTTCGGACCGATGGAGACGAGATTCTCCGTGGGCCCCGTCGATGAGGGCGAAAAGAAAAACGGGATCCCACTGGGGACCAGCATCATCACTGGTCCCCTGAGGGCAAGCATGGACCCCGGGGGCGTTGAGAACGGCAAGGTGCCGGCGGCCGGGGAGACCTGGCTCCACGACGCCGGCTGGAGGAGAAAGCGCTCGCTGGCGCAGCTCACGAGGGAGGCTCTGCCCAGGCTGGAGAACTACAGGAACTCCAAGAGGGCACTGAAAAGGCCCAGCCTGGGGGAGCTGCACGGGGACAACCTTATCACCGAGGAGGTAGGTATCTGAGAAAAGAAGGTGACTGTTGTGACAAAGTAGAGGGCACTCCAACGTAATCTCTATCCAGATAAACGCTCTTGTTTCCATAATAATACTGCTACTGATTACTTTTGTTTTAAATACAAAATCTTAGTAACGGGAATTTTAATAAGGTTGTTTCAATAATGCTTCAATCAGCTGGAGTGCACCATTTCTACGATTAGCAGTTAGATGGTTATTATAGATGCGGAAAATAAGGACGAATGTAGTATACTTTTCAAATTAACACTAACCAGAAATGGTGCACTCCACCCTAACCAATTATAATCTATTAATCAATATCCTAGTCTCGATAATTTTAAATATCGATACTATTCTTAAGGCTCCAACTGAGTCCAGCGTAAAATCGGTTATTGGTGTGATCTTGTACTATAAAAAAGAAAATTGCATAAATCATGAATAATTTCCAAGCGCCGGATTGAAAACCTTGTAAATGGGTGTCTGCAAACTTATTTTTTTTTATGAATATAAGCATCGCATTAAGCCCGTTTTACGGTCATACACTAGATAATAGTCCAAACTTTGATATTTTTTTTTTTTACTGGTATTTATTCTTAACCGGCTCTGAAATAACCATTGAAATAACGCCAAAATATCGTAACGTTAGCGTCAATGGGCGTCTTAATACCGGTAGAGTTTGGTGTAAAGTTAAGTAAATACTTCCGCTGTCCGTCCGCCCGTCCGTCCGTCAGTCTATCACAGGGCTGTATCTAATACACCGTAATAGGTAGGCAGCTGAATTTTTCACGGAGTGTGTTTTTATTTTGCCGCTATAAAAAAAAATAGGTAAAATAAAAAAAAGGGGGCCACTATAGAATTTTATTATTGTGTTAATCTTGTATGACGGTACGGAACCTTTTGTGTGCGAGTCCGAGTCGCACTTGGCCGGTTTCTTTATCTGAAGAGTAATTCCATGAAATCGACTCATTCGTGACAGGTTATTCTACTCAAAATCATCACTACGCAGTGGCAAATTGTATCCGAGATGACATGTCTGACACTGGGGCTTCGTCGCAATTTGGGGCGATGTGTATTCATCGAATATCGTCAAAGCGGCATTTCCGATCATTATTTTCTCGTCAGCTAAATTGTCTTGTCAAGGTTTATAAATGTTGATACCCGAGTAGCCATTGTTGTATTTTTTTACATATCATCTCCTTATATTGTCTACTTGTGTTATAATTCGTTATTTCATCAACGTCAACTTCCCTGTAAAGAATGCAGTTATTTGTCACATACTTTTATAAAAAAAAAATCATTCAGTAGAGAAGTTAAGCATATCTTTAAGCAGCATCTCAGTGATAGTGATTGCATGCAATGTAATTGTTTTTTTCATGTGAGTGGACATGGATGGATATCTCACCTACTTTCATGATAGTAGCCCAACACACGATGGTGCCGTGCCAGGAATTTCCTTATTTTGCACGGGTTCACTGAACAGGGGGCCCATTCAGTTCGAGTTCGGGAGTCAGTTAACCTAAAAATAGCTGGGAAATATATCATTATTTAAATAACGGAACCGTTATTTATACTTTCAACGTATTTACGGGACAAACCAGATTTTTACCTAACTGTAATGATGTTCAAGAAGTGTGGAAACATTAACTATTTAAAAAGGTGAGTTGATATTTAGTGACAAATTCGAACTCACTCTTACCAGAATGGACCCTCAGATCGAAAAGACGGACAATTCATTGTCCTTAGACCATCGTCCATTTAAAGGGAGGTACCAACCTAGGGGGATTATGGAATCGCCAGGCGTCGCGCCACTGTGCCACCGTGATAACTATGTGATCCAATCAGTGAATGAAGCATTTTATGCAAAAAAATATAAATCATTAATAATAACCTACAAAATAGCTACAACCGAAAAACTGCTATGATGACAATTAGATGCCGTAACATATCCGCTGCAGCTAAGGTATTTTAGATAAGGCCATAAGGACCTTCTCACCTACTGCTGATTAGCTTAATCATATCGGCCTTTATAGGCAGCTTGCCATAAATACCAGTACAAGATAATCAGCACTTTAGTAATAAAGGCCCTTTAAGTGTCGATTAGAATAAATCAGCACTTGGTGAAAATCAGGCTAAGACAGATAAAGTTTCTGCAAGTGCAATTGAGAACCGAGGACAAACAACGGGACGTACAGTGGACGGCACGTTAAACTCCAGAGGTCCCGGATTTAAATCCCCGCCAGTTCACGTATCAATTTCTCTCACTTTCCAAGTTCATAGTTCATAGTTCATTTATTTGATGGATTTTTCTACACGTCACAATTATTTTAATTAGCCATTTCAGAACAAGCATAATTATTTAAAATAATAATAAAATTCTTTATTGTACACCATTATAAAACAGTTTACAAAAGGCGGGCCTAATGCCAAAAGGCATTCTCTTCCTACCTACCCTTGGGATGTAGGAAAGGTGCAAGGCGGCAGACAAAAAAGGATAAAAGAAGTAAGATTTTTTATTAATAAAGATATATATATATATATATATATACTTAACAAGAATAAATATACTTACACTCTAATACAGATACATATAATACATAGCTTATAATAAATATATATAGATAGGTACAGTACATGGCACAAATGGCACCACTATCTATTTATTCTGTTCCCTTACCCTCCATGTACCACCTGTACCACCGAATGGTACTTACAATGTGGGAAATAACCTCAAAGTTCATCTTTAGCAGTGTTTGCTGACTTATCCCCATTATAGAAAAAACTGAAAGACACACATTTTTACTTATATGATGCGAGGAAACGAAAGCAAAGTGAATTCATTGGTGTACATGCTTACTGCTAGCGCTTTTGTAATGGGCATTCTCCTTTGGCCACTTCTAGGATGTAAAGCGATGGGACTGTTAGTATCTTCAGAATTTTGAAGTGCTCCCTGGCATGTGCGTCATATGGAACCCGAGCGAGAGTTCGGACTGCACGCTTCTGCATCACAAATACCCTATCTCTGTCCGCCGCCTGTTGGATAAGTACATATCGTCACGAATGTGAGCTGTTCATGGTTCGGAATACATGTCAAATTGTACGTCCCTTTCCCCTACAAGGTGATAGGATTAAACCCCCCGTTAGATAAAAAGGTCTAAACAGCAATGAAGCATTGTCCGTGTTTTCCACCCAGTTCAATTCTCATAAAGGGAAGGTCTTGGAATGCCATCAATCTCCTTAGTGAGTGCGGTGTGTTGGGCCCATGATGATGGGTCTGGTATATTAGCCACCGTGTCCTAAAAAGTCCGTGTCCAGTACTTTTTAGGAGCATAATAATCATAAAACTAAAATATCCTTTTATATTCAAATCTTATACGATCTAGTTATTAGGTGGGCCGTCCCACTCAACTCCCCGTACAAAAGTGGAAAAGTGTACAAAAGTGGTTTCACAAAGATTTATAATCAATCTGGGTTTTGTATGATATACTATGACTACTGCGTATAATTATGTACTTATGTTTGTAAATCTAACCAAACCAAACCAATGTTACTTTTTTAAATAAAACATGGCACCTGGAGTCAAGATTATATGGGGAGTAAAATAGGAGTATCTTATTATTTTACAACCATATTAGTCAACACTATCAGTAGCAGCTGAACTCTATTTTCTTCAATTCGACTGACTAATCGCTGACAATTTCCTTATTATTCGAGGAATTTTAGCACCTCCTTATTCTGTCCTAATGGATGTGCCAAAGCGTTCTTATATCAATATCGCATATTAAACGAACACACGATAGCAAATAAGACGCGCAAGTACGGGACAAGTCGGACAGAAGCTTCTATACCAATTCGATTTAAAGTGGTGACATCAGCCCGTCTTTGCTGACTGTACCGCGGCCATGGCGCCGCCAACCGGTGCCAACCGGCGCAGACTGCGCGTCACCGGTGCGCACGCGGCGCCGACTGGAGCCCTACTCTACTACGAACGCTATCGTGTAAGCGCTATCAAGAAGGCGAAAGCGCCTGTCAAAAAAATCGTATGCGTGTTACAGTTGGCATCGAAAGCGCTGTCGTTACCATCTGTCAAACGCATGCAATATTTTTGACAGGCGATATCGCCACCTCGATAGCGCTTGCTCGATAGCGTTCGTAGTAGGGGGCCTGGTCGACGATCCCGAGTGAATGACGATTTCGCTCGAAAGCCTCTGTGAAGGCTTATCTCTGGTGCAAAAGTAAATAGGAGTTGAATTGGATGTTGACACAAATTTGCATGTCATTAATCCTTCACCAAAATGTTCTTGGTCACACGGCTGTTTCCACACAAAACTTTTTATTTCATCTTCTTTTTTACATGACATTTTTGAGGTTATACACCGGCTTCTAAATTAAATAATTGTAGTTAATCTAAGATTATGGTGTGCACATTCTTCAAACACATTTTTTTTATTTTCAAAATCTGATCTTCTAGGTCATATTTTCGTATTCATTAAACGCATAAAAAACAAGTTAAGCAAGGGATAGTGCCCGATATCATAATCGACTTTTATGACGACAGTAATTTAGTATCTCAATTTGTCAAAATGCCAAACAGCGGTATTTAGAGTGGACGGACAATCATTGGGGCGGAATAACGTTTTTGTATGGTTAATCCGATGCTAATCCCATACTAAGTTTTGACAGGTTCACTGTCGATGCGAATACAATCGAGTTATTATTTGGATGACTTAATTGTCTGGATAGTTCAGCGGTGGTGCTAGATGATATAGTGATATAATTCAATGGTCGCCTCCTGCTTCAGAAAAATATCCAGACATAAATTCTGACTTCAGACATTAAGGAAACAGATAAAACATTGAACAAAAAGGTAATATTGGAAAAAAATAAAGCCTGATAAGCTTATATTTTGAGCTATAAATCTTAATGCTAAGCACGTCCATATTTTGTTATCCGAAATCTGTGTTGGACGCATGTGGTGTGACAAATGCTGTTGGAGAACTAGTTTTTCGTTTTTCTTGCTTTGAATGAGGAAAGGACAACAATAAAAACAATGCGAACTAGAGTCACTCGCTCAACAGTCGAGGTCTTGTAAGACTCATGGTTCCTCGCTCGACCGCCGAGGTCTGCGGTGGTGTCCGGCCCATGCAAACTTTATGTATTCTCCACACAAAAATTAATGGTCATTAAGGCTCTAAATTATTATTAATACTAAACATACCCATCGCGAGGCGGCGATTTATGTTAATTTTGGAGACGCGAAGCCCGGTTAAATGCGCCCCGGCCCCGACCACCACCGCTTCGCATCGCCCGCCCAAGCTATTGCTTGCGTTCTTTTCTTGACTTTTTTCTTTTGACCTCTTCTAAGGGTCGTAGCGAAATTAATGGTCATTAAGGCTCTAAATTATTATTAATACTAAACATACCCATCGCGAGGCGGCGATTTATGTTAATTTTGGAGACGCGAAGCCCGGTTAAATGCGCCCCGGCCCCGACCACCACCGCTTCGCATCGCCCGCCCAAGCTATTGCTTGCGTTCTTTTCTTGACTTTTTTCTTTTGACCTCTTCTAAGGGTCGTAGCGAAATTAATGGTCATTAAGGCTCTAAATTATTATTAATACTAAACATACCCATCGCGAGGCGGCGATTTATGTTAATTTTGGAGACGCGAAGCCCGGTTAAATGCGCCCCGGCCCCGACCACCACCGCTTCGCATCGCCCGCCCAAGCTATTGCTTGCGTTCTTTTCTTGACTTTTTTCTTTTGACCTCTTCTAAGGGTCGTAGCGATTTTAAATTCCTCGAGACTTGGGCTGGTCGTTCCATAATATAGCGCGTTCAAACGAAAAAACAATGTGAACTTTGATGTATAGATTATTTTAAGAATGACAGGATAATTGGTTTTGTTTTAATAGCCGTTAGAACTTTCACTCCGCTAGACGACTCTTTAAAAATATTTGGGTATCTAACAGTATACAAATTCTAAATAATATAACAACAAATCTAATGAACCAAAATATCATAGAATTATTTTAATACAACATTCTAGGCTATGTTTTTCTCAGACAGAGGCTTGGCCTTTGTCTTTTTACGTTGAGACTTTGATAATTATATTACTTTATTTTATCTGTCAAACTGCAGATTCCTCCGATCTCAATGTTCGATGGTAATATACATATGTAAGATTGCTTCATGCTTACGAGAGACACCGCTCGACCTTACGACAGATGGGATGTCTCCGTCGAGAGATTCAGTCAAGAAATCGTCGTGATAGGAGACTTTAAAGCCAAACACGATGAGTGGCTTGGCTTCATCTTTACCGATAACTCTGACTGGAAAACTTACAACTTCGCCACAGTCCATGGATTGTCGCAGTTGGTTGATAATCGTATTCCTGACAATCTTGCAAATAAGCCTAGCTTGATGGACCTTGTGCTGACTTCTGATTCTACAGGGTCAAAGCCCACCTTGAAAGCTCACGTCACTGTTTATGTCTAGTAGGTACTGTGACGTCTATTCACCAGGAGCCCAGTCAACTGGCTGTGACTTTCAATACAAGTGGTTACAATGGGAAGAATTGTTTTGTTTTCTTAGAAACTTCCCTTTGAAGGAATTCTGCTTTGGCTTCTAAGCCCTGGTTGCACGAAGAGACGGCCGAATATATCAATGTTCAAACACGTCACTTTTAGTGAACCGCATAGAGTTCCTTCCATACTGTCCATACAAAGTGACGTGTTTAATCGTACGTTGACGTTGATTTTGATTTAGATTTTTTGTCCTTTCGCGCACTCGGCCCTAATACTGAGTTCATGCAGGTTTGCGTAAACTTATTTCAGTTGCAATATGACAGTGGGTGGAAAGCACTAATCCCGTTTTAACCGCCAGTTGATGTTGAGACCAAAAACCAGGTTTGTAGACTTGGTAACGTTTCGTCTATCTGTGCATGTGGTCAACTGGTACACGATACGCCTAGACCTAAATAGCTATATCTTCTCTTGTCACGCGGCCGAATGATTCAAAGCATAGCAAAGCCAACAAAGAGAGCCCTGTTACGATATTGTTCAAGGTGTTAACACTATACTAACGGATTAATGTCTATATGGGCGACTGAGATACCTGGGCTTGAACAAATAATACAACGTCTATCAGTAAGACCGATAAATGACGTGAGATATTGTCATAAGGCATGCTGGCCTGGAAAAACACCTGTTTGCAAAGAAATATGTACACTGTTTGACTAATAATGGTATTACATAGCTTCTTGATTATGTAAGTGATGGCATGTTCATAATTGATTAATGAGATTGGTCCACACGTGGACATTACGTGAAATTAACTTTTGTTAGCTTAAATCAGCGGCTCACTGCAAACACCTGAAGTACTCGACAATAAGGCTAAGCTACGAATTTATTGCTTTCTCTGTTGAAACCTTTGGAGCAAGGAAACCCGCAATGTGACAACACAAAACCAACAAATAATTTAGAGCCTATTTTAGGCTCTAAATTATTTGATCGGAAAACATCGGAGACAAAAATTCAAAAAGATTTCTTCGACAACGGATAGCACTTTTGCTATTCAGCGGGGCAATCACAGAAATCGGAATTATAGTATATTACGATTTAGTTATGTGGGGGCAATGCAGCAAGCGTTCTGCAGGGTCTATTCCTGGCATTCAGTAATCAGGAATCAGGAATCCTGAGTCCAGAAAACAGCTTTTATAGCGATTATCAAAGCGAGTTTTTCTACGGAAAACCTTGATTGATTAAAAAATCTATGCTCCGGAATATTTTCGTCATGAAAATTGCTTTAAAAACCGCTACAAAAGCGGTTGTCTAGACTCAAGATTCCTGATTCCTGATTACTGAATGCCAGAAATAGACCTGCTGGGCAGTTTTCGGCAAAACTAAGAATGAAAATTAGGAGATATTTTATTTATTTTAATTTTATTTTAATTGTTTTGGTTAATTTGTAAAAAATATGTTGCTGGGTTGTATTGTCATATGTAATACTAATATAAGTCATCGTACTACTACTACAACTAATATGTAGTGTGTGGAAAGGATTTCAATCTTCAAAATCTGTGTTAAAATAAAACCTATTTACTTGGCATGGATGGCTAATACCACACTTACTGTCATGATATTAGCTCAACACACCCATAGACGCTTGGTGCCATGCCCGGACCCTCCTTATAATGAACGGCTACATTGAACTGGATGAACACGGACGAATTTCTTACTTATATGACAGAACCCACATAGCATTACATGACTAATAATGTTAAATAAACTGGTTTATTAATTAGCATCAGGCATTTTTTTTTATTTAACCGTTGTAGATTTATGCTAACGATTTGTAGAGCATCGTTCGTATCAAAATCGGAAAATGCTGACACCTGTATTTTATTAAAATGTATTGTAAATTACATTTGCTAATACAACAAATTCCGACCGATATGGTGACGTAACAGGTGAATGGTTCAATTGGATTGCACGATTACCATCGACGTGCCAAAGCAATTATATCGATGACGATTATAGAAAAATGTTGTGTACAGGACGAAAAAGGACACGGCGAAAGGGACACAAAATCGCCAACACCGGCAGCCCAAGGAGGAATCAAGCTAGGATGGATTCAAGTGAGTAACCTACATATTTTTCACAATTTATCAATACTTTCTACAAAGAAGACACATTACAATCGACGAGAGCGAGACGCCAATTGTGCGAACTTCGATGTATGTATATTAGTTTTACAATTTGCCGGCCTTTGTCACTAGCACATTCAATTGGCTAAAGTATTTTCATTGAAATCAAATTGATGGGGTTTCACTTAGCTTTTCGCTTTTATCATGTCTGTCAATGTAGAGATGAGGTTTCGATTGTGGTCTAACGAGCAAACTTTTCGTGGGTTGGAGATAAAACTTTGTTGTCATTAGATTTTTGGAAAGTAGCAGAAACATTTCTGATGTTATAGTCGGCAGCTGCTTCTCATGAATGTGAGACGCGAGACACGAAATATATAATGATAATACTTTGCCGTTTAATCGAAATAAATGGAAAAAAATATTATTAAAATAAACGAATTATCAAACTCTTGTCAATTTCCATCTTGCTCATTGCAACCATGCTCGAACAAAACATGTCATGACTTGACACCCACAATTCCAACGGGAATGATGGAGACGTACGCTTGTGAACTAAAATCAGTTTCAGTTTCTTTATAGTATATTTATTACCATTACGTATTTGATAATAAGTAATTAAAAGTAGGCTGCGCGAATCGCCGGAGACAGTCGAGCCGGGTCGTTGTATCACAACTGTTAAGGATGCCCTGAAGAACATCTCAATTCTGTAAAATGATCGTTTTAATAGCCGTTGATGGCCCCGTGACAGGGCGTGTTGATCCCGTGCCTCCTGAACATCTGGGGCGTGATGCTGTTCCTCCGCATCTCGTGGGTGGTGGCGCAGGCCGGCGTGGGGCTATCCCTCGTCATCATCGCCATCTCGGCCGTGGTGTGCGTCATCACCACACTTTCGATGAGCGCCATCAGCACCAACGGAGAGGTCAAGGGAGGTGGGCAATTTTTACGAAGCAACATAGTTTGCAGGAAGTAAGCTATTCAATGATGAATCAAATTTCCATTTGAGATAACCTGTACATGAATAAATGAATCAAGCAATAAGATATTCGTAGGATATGGAGTTCTGTCATTGCAGTTCCTTAAATCGCCGTATGCAGGTAGATCTATGGTTGTATAGATATACATTATATCCTTATGTATAAAACAGAACCTGACAGCGCACATACTTAACCGCTTGATCATGACTTGATTTGAAATATAGGATTTTTCCTTGAGTAACTACCCTAGAGATGCACTAAGGAGTGATTTTTTAAAATTCTATACCTTAATGGTTCAACGGGATTGGCCAAGGTCTTAAGCCGTTCATCCTATCGGCTGAATGTCCATAATTGAAATTGATCCGGACGGAGTCGGAAACCTCAGCTATTAGGTACATTAGCAATATAATAGATTCAGTGGCCTGACGTGGGCCACTGAATTTTTAATGGGAACCAAAAGTATTTTTGTTACACAGAAATATTCCAACTCTGCAAAACTCTCTGCATGAACGTGATCGTTTGACTAAATTTAGGCACATACAATGAGATTCAAATAAGAATAGGACGGGCTCGTGAATAACTTTAGTCGAATTCGCAAAGTTAGTTTCGAGGGTTTTAGCAGTTTGACATTCAAAATGGCGATGATCCTATCCTATTCTTATTTGAATCGCATTGTATGTTCCACGACGCAGGTGGCATCTACTACATAATATCGCGGTCGCTCGGCCCCGAGATGGGCGCGTCGGTCGGGGTGATCTTCGCGTTCGCCAACGCCGTCGCCGCCAGCATGAACACCATCGGCTTCTGCGACTCGCTCAACGACCTCCTCGGCAAGTACCACCTGGGCATCGTCGACAACGGCGTCAACGACACGCGCATCGTCGGCGCCGTCGCGCTTGTCGTCATGTGCCTCATCTGCGCCGTCGGCATGGATTGGGAGAGCAAAGCTCAGGTTTGTATTATGCCAACACTACTTTAACCTTGTTTAAAAAGGTTACGGCTTTTCAAGCGGCAGGAGGCTTTTCTTCCTGCCGCGTGAAAAGCAGTAACATTTTTAAAACATGTCTAACGACCGCGGTAATCTCAAAAGTATCACTGCTTTAACCAATTTTTAACCTACTTTACAAAATGAGGAGGTTCTTTGTTTATTTTACTTTATGTATTTTAATTTCTGTTCAGCGATTTCTCGGTCATTTGAGGACCAATTTTGAAAATTATTGTTTTGTTATATTATTTTCAAAAAGTGTAAATGAATACACTTTTTGAAAATAAGATTAAATTAAATGCTTTTGGGAAATAAATTAAAAATATTCTTCCCAATATTTAAAAAACTTACGCCAATAATCTATTTGTGATGATTTCCAAAGAAATAATTTCAAGTGCTCACAGTGCATCAAAGTGCTCACCTCTCTGTCTTGGTCCGAGTTTTCCTAATTCATTTGTATAATGTTACCCTTGGAAACCATTATAAACACGTAAATAGTTTCTTCGCAAAAGTTGTTCTATTTCAGATGCTACTGTAGACACTATTTTGAAAACATCTACCGTGTTGTTTCATGTCCAAATACTTGAATTTTACCGACTTTTCTCATACTAGACCGCCTTAGGAAATTTTCCGTTATCGATAGAAGCGTTTTTAATTGATGCGAAACATCAAGCTATGCGTAAATACAAACGCATCAAGTAAGACAGACCTCACACGGATAGGCCAGGCGTTGAATGTTAACGAATTAGTCAAAGAAAAACATCCATTTGAAACCAATTTTGAAACACATTTTGTGTGCTCCCATTATGAATTCTAAAGCAGACACGATTTGTAAAGCTATGAATAGTGGATTGAAAAAATAAAGGACACAAGGAAACCATTTATGACAGCTGTATTCAATAATGGCCCCAGTGTCGTGCATGATATTGATAATTTTGAGAATGCTCATCCTATTCACGCACTTTTGTTTCGCTGTTTGGCATTTTAAAGTTTAAAACTCATTTTTGAAGTTATGTTTCATTTATTGTTTACAAAATTGTTACGGGTGGCCAAGTTCTGAGCTATGGACGGGCCTGATCTTGTAACATCTAAAACCTTCTAACTCGTTTGCAAGTTTTTAGAATACCGTAGGTTTAATATACATAGATATTTAATTTAATTATTGATCGGGCAAAGAACTAGCACAGCAATTGGGAAAACTGCTCGTTGAGGAGTCCGGAGGCCGTCGTGCCAGAGCGTTCCTTACCTAAGGTTGGCCATTCAGCGGGGGAACGCTGATTCGGTCATTGGGACAAGGCCAACAGTCCCAATGAAGGAGCTATTTATTTTAATTTTGTTACTTAATTTTATATTCTCTGTTTTCATTCTCCTTATTTCTGTTTTATCCTTTTATCCCTTTTATTATTAAATTAAATTAAACATCTTAAAATAATTGATTAATTAATTAATTATTATTATTATTAACAAAACATATTTGCTACCACTTAAACTGGCCCAAAGGCCATGCGCACAATGTAATAAAGTCATTGACGTACCCCAAAGAATAAAGTCCAACAGGAGATTTAAATCTAACCTCACTGTTGCCTGCCACTTACGAATGCTAAAGAATATACTCGCTGCAAAGATAGCAAGTGGTACCTAATAGTTATTAGTTGTGAGTAAGTAAAGTAATTTCTATTTTAAATTTAAGTCACACGGGGATAGTGTAATGATATCCTATATAAGGATAAACGATCATTATTTGTGGCTCTATTTTTACCTTTCATTGCACAAATCAGCATCGGATCTTTTTATCTGGATTATTTGAGTTCCTTACAACACGATGGTATCAGAGTGTTTCAAGTTCAATACGCCCAAGGCAAAACCACATCGCAAAACGTTGATTTCATTACATAAATATTTATTCCACACCACTAAACACATTCGTTTCCACTTTCTGAGCAAATTGAGAAACTACATCGATTGTTTCAACGAATTTATTTGGATTTCGAATCGATCACCAGGAATAGCCAGAAATGTGTATGCAGCAGACATGTACCTAAGTAGGTATAGTGTGCGCGAAAAGTTTGCTTGCTGTCTTGTGTCAGGTCTTGCGAGGTCCAAGATTGAGTAGTTAGCATTTTTCTTATAACAATACGACATTTGTTTGAATATAAGTATTCAGAGCCAAAGAGGGTGATTTAGTACACGAATCTTATCGTCTTTTGTTTTAAAGACAAAAAATCATCCGTCAATGATTTTTTGATGTAACTGGAAATCAATGGCTGATATTAGTCAAACCCACCGCATTCCCAAAGGGATTAAGTGCCATGCTAGGACCTTCACTTTATGAGCACGGCTACATTGAACAGATACTTTTTCATTGGCTAGTCGAAGCAAAATGTTCCATTTTCATTTAATGCGATGTTACCAACCACAGAACAATGTTCTGTGTTACCAACCTTACCAACGATGGCGGGCTAGTAGGGGAAGGGAACCTACTCAGTGTTGTGTACGGTAATCACCACGGAATATTGAGGAGGCCTCCTCAATATTCCGTGGTAATCACGCCCTTTCGACGCTGTCTGCTGGTACCCTTTTTTTTTTTTTTTTTATGTGACTGGACATGGATGGCTAATACCACAAGTTCTGTCATGGTATTAGCCCAACACACCACATGGGAACTAGGTGCCATGCCAGGACCTTCCTTATATTGCACGGCTACATTGAACTGGATGGAAAACACGGACAATTTTCGTTGCCGCTTCGACCATCGTTCATCCAATGCGATGGTACCAACCCGGGCGGGATAAACCCTACCACCTAGTAAGTAAGGAAGGGGACCTACAGCTTAACATGGAATCCGAACCACGGCCAGCCTCTCTCAACGGTCGAATGGTCACCCATCCAAGACCAGACCTGACCCAGCGTTGCTTAACTTCGGAGAGCGATCGCCGAAGTGTCGCGCCACTGGGCCACCGAGGCTGACAAAAGGCTGACGAGGCACCCTGTGTACTAAGAGGTATTTATGTAGGAACGAAGTTCAGTTGAACTTGGCACCTACCTAGATCCCAATTCTCGTGACCCACTTGTTATTTGTAGCCACGGAGATCGACCGTCTCCGTGTTTGTACCGAACTTGGCCCCTTTTTCAAATTTATGTTTTTGGTAAGCTCAGCGTGTTCCATGCCAGAGGTCAAGGATTCAAATCCCTGCCTCGTTCATGCGCCACTTCATTTTTCTTTCTGAGTTGTATACAACGAGAAAGAGGTTTTTTTTTTCATTGGTTGTACAAGTACATTTCGTTATGAATGCGAGCTGTTCCATGTTTTGGAATCCACGTAAAACTGTAGGTCCCTTTCCCGTAATAGGCGGTAGGTCATTCAACCGCGCCTTGTAACATAACATGTCCATTCATTCTCATTCACCTGTATATAAACGACAGAATTACCTATCGAAATTACAGCATGAAATGTTCCCCTCGACCTATTATTTACATATTGGTACATAATAAATGCATGAAAATATTTTTGGACATTTGTACTGTTGGCCGACGAATTATTATGTTGAAAAACAACGATATATATCGTTTTGGTTTCAATAACAATATGCAAATATCATCCACACCTTTATTCCATCCCAGCTCTTTTTAGGGTTCCGTAACCAAAGGGTGAAAACGGAACCCTATTACTAAGCCTCCGCTGTCCGTCCGTCCGTCCGTCTGTTACAGGGCCCTATCTCAGGAACCGTAATAGGTAGGCAGCTGAAATTTTCACAGAGTGTGTATTTATTTTGCCGCTAGAACAACAAATAGGTAAAATAAAAAAATAATAAAAATTAAAGGGGGGCCCCATACAAAAAAATAATAATTTTTGTTTGATTTTGTACGATGGTACGGAACCCTTCATGTGCGAGCCCGACTCTCACTTGGCCGGGTTTTATAAAAAAATCGGCATAGGTGGCTGTGCTGAGGAACAAAGGTGCTCAGAAAAGTCAGATACACCTCGCCTCGTGAAATCACGCTGACCGGTTGCATGCTAGCGAAAAGGCACCCGCAGGTTCCATATCCTGACGGTGCGAAATTAGTTTAAGAAAATGTTTAATTACCTATGTATTGTTTCCCATATTTTATTTGCTTAACCTTTTTTCGTACATATTTTTAATCATGCTTTAACCTAGTAAAAACTTGTCGAATTTGCAGGACGTTCAGCCAATTTGCCGTTTGGTCGCCCATATCGTGCAATATGGGCGACCAAACGGTTCTAAAATTGTTTATTTTTTATTATTTATGGAGCAGTCAAATTAAGAGAGTGATTACCCTATCAATTCCCCATATACGGGCGATAATTGTAAGTTATGTATTGCCCTGTAATCTATATATTTGGCTCCGTGGTACATATACCCGGTATAAAACCTGCTGATCAGCAAGTGAGTGTGTGAGAAGGAGATTGCCTCGTGTCATGCAATAGTAGTAGATCGACTAGGTAGGTATATTTGTGGTGCAGGTATAGCTATACTGGGAAGGGCAGGCATCGCCATTAGATAGGTATACGAGTATGTTACATACATACTGAAGAGTCATCACGGAAAACTATACTTAAGTAAGTAATTGGACTGTCGCAGCTCACTATCTTTCAACGTTATCGCGAATTAGCTTAACGTGGTAATTAACAATGCCTTTTCAAATGATACAGTCAGCAAAACTAACAAGGACACGTCTAACTAACTAACATCTACCGTCATTACGATGCATACATACCGCTTTTGTTATTTGAGCGGCTCGTATAGCCTAGTGGCGCGGGGACTATCCTAGCGTACCAGAGGTCTGGGGGCACTATTTTCTTCTCTTTCTGAGTTCGATAATTGCATTTCGTCACGAATGCGAGCTGCTCCATGGTTCGGAATCCATGTAAAACTGTAGGTCCCCTTCCCCTACTAGGTGGTAGGGTTTAAGGCTGCGTATGAAGCTAGACAAATTCCCGATTTCCCCCCCACCGCTCCGCTAGACGCCGAAGCGGCAGTGGCGCCGTGAATCTTAGGACAAAACTGAAATGAGATATTGTTAGAGCGACACCTATACGCCGTCGCGGGAACTTCGTGAAAGTTGTATCGATCCCGCGGCAAGTCGTCAATGATCATACAACCAATCACAAGGCTCGAGATCACCCGCCATATTATTCACATTGCTGCTAGAAAACAGCCACCATTTCGTGAGATCTCTACTTCATGAAAGGATTTACTATTTTCACATCGATCGTCAGTAGCTCGTTGGTGTAGCGCGTGAGACGTCTTATCTACAGTTATTGTTCGATGGGGGTGCCGGTTCGAATCCTGTAGGTTACAAAACTTTTTTTTCTGTTTTTTTACTTTTTATTGTTAATGGTGTATAGTATATAATTATAGCGTAGGTTATACTTAATTGATTTACACATATAAAAAAATATTACATAATAATAGGTTTTGGTAAAAGTTTTTACCTGAGAAACAATTTTAAAAAGTATAAACGTAAAATAAAACAAAACAATAAAAAGTAAAATAACACTTTTAAAAAGGATAAACGTGAGACGATGGAGAAATAATTTCCATACAACGAGCGCGCAAAAAATGACGCCACGCGACTTGCAACATTATATCGCCGTTCATAGCGCCGTAGCGCAGTGATGAAAACGGAGAAAAATCTAATTTTTTGTCTCCCAAATTGATAGGTAAACTGATAAAAAAAAGAATTATTTTTCAATAAACCTGATGGTCGTTACGTCATTCTTCATTAGTAGTGAGAGCCGAAACAAAGGCCAAATTCCTCCCGCGGCACAAGTGAAGTAAATTTACTTTTTTGTACTAAGCAGGTACCTACGTCGCTTATTCCAAGGAATGTGACAAGTAGTGTCGACACTTTTTTGGGTTCCGTACCCAAAGGGTGAAAACGGAACCCTATTACTAAGCCTCTGCTCTCCGTCCGTCCGTCCGTCCGTCCGTCTGTCACAGGGCTCTATCTCATGAACCGTAATAGGTAGGCAGCTGAAATTTTCACAGAGTGTGTATTTATTTTGCCGCTATAAAACAAATAGGTAAATTAAAAAAATATATAAAAGTTAAAGGGGGGCCCATACAAAAGAAACGTGATTTTTGGTGTTGATGGTACGGAACCCTTCGTGTGCGAGTCCGACTCGCACTTGGCCCGTTTTTTTAGTTCAATTTGCTCTTCTGTGGTCGCCTGGAACGCAGCATCCTCTATTTAGCTGCTATTTGCCGCGGCAACGAGTGCCGCGTCTTTTGTCGTTTGAACATCTTTTGTTCGACGTTGGCGACGTTGTCGTCGTTGTTCGTCGTTGTTGATGTCGAAAACGGAACCCTATGCGCGCTCGTCGATTGTATCTCGTTCACTCGCGTCAGTCGCGCGGTCGCGCCGCGCCGAAGTGTCTTATAATATTTGGACGCTCGTCCGCTCCGCTGTAGCGCCACAGAGCAGCGCTGTGCAACAATCGAATAATGTAGATTTGTATTCTAATGAATCGAATAACGGGAACAATCGAATAAGATTGTTTTTATTCGCAATCGCCTATCGCTAGTCTACGACCAGTGTTTCCAATGATATAACGAAAACAAATTTTGACATGACAGACAGGTAGATCAGGTCGGGGCGTTTATTTTGAGTGGTCGCATGATGGGTCTAAGACCAGTGTTTCCCAAGATATAACAAAAAACAATTTTGACATGACAAACAGGTAGATTAGGTCGGGGCGTTTATTTTGAGTGGTCGCATGATGGGTCTACGACCAGTGTTTCCCATGATATAACGAAAACAAATTTTGACATGACAGACAGGTAGATCAGATCGGGGCGTTTATATTGAGTGGTCGCTTGATGGGTCTACGATCAGTGTTTCCCATGATATAACGAAAACCAATTTTGACATGACAGACAGGTAGATCAGGTCGGGGCGGTTATTTTGAGTGGTCGCATGATGGGTCTAAGACCAGTGTTTCCCATGATATAACAAAAAACAATTTTGACATGACAGACAGGTAGATTAGGTCGGGGCGATTATTTTGAGTGGTCGCATGATGGGTCTACGACCAGTGTTTCGCATGATATAACGAAAACAAATTTTGACATGACAGACAGGTAGATCAGATCGGGGCGTTTATATTGAGTGGTCGCTTGATGGGCTTACGATCAGTGTTTCCCATGATATAACGAAAACAAATTTTGACATGACAAACAAGTAGATCTGGTCTGGGCGATTATTTGGAGTGGTCGCATGATGGGTCTAAGACCAGTGTTTCCCATGATATAACAAAAAACAATTTTGACATGACAGACAGGTAGATTAGGTCGGGACGTTTATTTTGAGTGGTCGCATGATGGGTCTACGACCAGTGTTTCCCATGATATAACGAAAACAAATTTTGACATGACAGACAGGTAGATCAGATCGGGGCGTTTATATTGAGTCGTCGCTTGATGGGTCTACGACCAGTGTTTCCCATGATATAACGAAAACTAATTTAGACATGACAGACAGGTAGATCAGGTCGGGACGTTTACTTTGAGTGGTCGCATCATGGGTCTACGACCAGTGTTTCCCAAGATATAACGAAAACTAATTTTGACATGACAGGAAGTTCGATCAGGTCGGGGCGTTTATTTTGAGTGGTCGCATGATGGGTCTGCGACCAGTGTTTCCCATGATATAACGAAACTAATTTTGACATGACAGACAGGTAGATCAGGTCGGGGCGTTTATTTTGAGTGGTCGCATGATGGGTCTACGACCAGTGTTTCCCATGATATAATGAAAACAAATTTTGACATGACAGGAAGTTAGATCAGGTCGGGGCGTTTATTTTGAGTGGTCGCATGATGGGTCTGCGACCAGTGTTTCCCATGATATAACGAAAACTAATTTAGACATGACAGACAGGTAGATCAGGTCGGGACGTTTACTTTGAGTGGTCGCATCATGGGTCTACGACCAGTGTTTCCCAAGATATAACGAAAACTAATTTTGACATGACAGGAAGTTAGATCAGGTCGGGGCGTTTATTTTGAGTGGTCGCATGATGGGTCTGCGACCAGTGTTTTCCATGATATAACGAAACTAATTTTGACATGACAGACAGGTAGATCAGGTCGGGGCGTTTATTTTGAGTGGTCGCATGATGGGTCTACTACCAGTATTTCCCATTATATAACGGAAAAAATTTTTGACATGACAGGAAGTTAGATCAGGTCGGGGCGTTTATTTTGAGTGGTCGCATGATGGGTCTGCGACCAGTGTTTCCCATGATATAACGAAAACTAATTTTGACATGACAGACAGGTAGATCAGGTCGGGGCGTTTATTTTGAGTGGTCGCATGATGGGTCTACGACCAGTGTTTTCCAAGATATTACGAAAACAAATTTAGACATGACAGACAGGTAGATCAGGTCCGGGCGTTTATTTTGAGTGGTCGCATGATGGGTCTACGACCAGTGTTTCCCATTATATGTCGAAAACAAATTTTGACATGACAGGAAGTTAGACCAGGTCGGGGCGTTTATTTTGAGTGGTAGCATGATGGTCTACGACCAGTTTTTCCCAAGCTATAACGAAAACAAATTTTGAAATGAAAGACAGGTAGATCAGGTCGGGACGTTTACTTTAAGTGGTCGCATGATGGGTCTACGACCAGTGTTTCCCAAGATATAACGAAAACAAATTTAGACATGACAGGAACGCAAATCAGGTTGGGGCGTTTACTGTAAGTGGTCGCATGATGGGTCTAGGACCAGTGTTTCCCATGATATAACGAAAACAAATTTTGACATGACAGGAAGTTAAATCAGGTCGGGGCGTTTATTTTGAGTGGTCGCATGATGGGTCTACGACCAGTGCTTCCCGTGATAAAACGAAAACCAATTTTGACATGACAGGAAGGTAGATCAGGTCGGGGCGTTTATTTTGAGTGGTCGCGTGATGGGTCTAATACAAGTGTTTCCCAAGATATAACGAAAACTAATTTTGACATGACAGACAGGTAGATCAGGTCGGGGCGTTTATTTTGAGTGGTCGCATGATGGGTCTACTACCAGTGTTTCCCAAGCTATAACGAAAACAAATTTTGACATGACAAACAGGTAGATCAGGTCCGGGCGTTTATTTTGAGTGGTCGCATGATGGGTCTACGACAAATGTTTCCCCAGATATAGCGAAAACATATTTGGTCATGACATGACATGTAAAACACATGAAATTGAACTGAACCGATCCTCCGAGATTAATATTGGAGTTTCTTTTCGTCATAGAATTTATTTTATTTTATTTTATTATATTTTTAATTTTTATTATTATTTTATTTTAGCTATTTGTTGTTATAACGGTAAAATAAATACACACTCCGTGAACATTTTCAGCTGATGCTCGTAGGAATTTGGTTCGGAACTTTGTTACTGTCGCGATCCCGAAAGCGATCTCCGCGTGCGGAGAGTCGTGCGGAGAGGCGTGCGCCCGCTTCGAAACATCGCAGCGGACTGAGGCTACCGAAATGGCGATGGATAGTCGCCAAGAGAACGAAAGGGAAAGGGATACTTTACGGTGCTCAGAAATTTTGTCGTAAGTCCAAAATTCATTTTTTTGATGCTTTGAATGAAAAATTGTGTCCAAATGCAACGATAATCATTCAAAAATTTGAAAATCATGCTGCAAATATAATGTGAGATTACTAGCACTGTAATTAATACCAATTCTGAGAAATAAAGCATAATGTGAAAAAATCGACCTATTTTCGCGATTTTTTTCTATCGGGCCAATGTTATGCTATTGGAACAATAATCATTCAGATTAAGCGGATATAAGTGAAGTTTCATATAACGCAATTTTAGCATGATTAGTTCAATATTCTCTGAGAAATTAAGACAAAGCTAAGTGCGATTTAGCGTCATATGGAGCCTTAAGCCCGCCCGGGTTGGTATACCATCGCATTGGATGGAAAGATGGTCGATGCGGCAATGAAAAATTGACCGTGTTTTCTATCCAGTTAAATTTAGCCGGGCTCATTAAGGGAAGTTCCTGGCATGGCACCTAATTGTGGTGTATTGGGCTAACATCATAACGGTAGTTGTGTGGTATTAGCCATCCATGTCAGGTTGCATAAAAAAACCTACATATCATCGTGTCCCTACTCCGGAGGGGTAGGCACACGAAGTCTTATATGATAGAGCGTCCGTTGTATTTTTTAGGGTTCCGTACCCAAAGGGTGAAAACGGAACCCTATTACTAAGCCTCCGCTGTCCGTCCGTCCGTCTGTCACAGGGCTGTATCTCATGAACCGTAATAGGTAGGCAGCTGAAATTTTCACAGAGTGTGTATTTATTTTGCCGCTATAAAAACAAATAGGTAAAATAAAAAAAAACAAAAATCGTGATTTTTTGGTGTTGATGGTACGGAACCCTTTGTGTGCGAGTCCGACTCGCACTTGGCCGGTATTTTTTGTAAAATAAGCGAGGTCGTCGCCTTTTTTAACGAATATGAAGCATGTAGAATCGACCGTGAAGCAAAGACATTAGCCAAGGAATGAGAAGCTGCAAAATAACTAATCAATGAATCATTGAATGTATGGGTTATTATCTATGCATGCAAGGCTGGACACCTTGACTAACGTTTAACCTGGGACGAGCTTTTGGTCAATATGTTTTAATTTTCAGTATCTCCGTAACTCAGGTGAATTATTGATCGATTGCAATTATTAAATTTCTTTTTAATTAATTTTTGTATTTTTTGTTTTTAGTTTTTTGTATTATTAGTTATTTACATTTGTATTATTATATAATTTATTGCCGTATGACTTAAAATAGTAAACATTTATAAACTTACAATATGAACCTGTAAACAATACTAATATAATAAAATGTTATTCTATCTACGACTACGAAACGACTACATCTAATTTTATTATCCACCACTGGAGCAAGTAACTACCTAAGCAAATCCATTACACTTATTTTTCCGTACTCAGCTAATTAGTCTATGGTACTCAGCAATCGGTATGTATGTACCTACATTCTCGCTTAACTTTTGATACTACTTGCAACAATTTATCCGATACAGCAGGCATTTGCATGCCTCGGATAGCACTATTAGTTAGTCTGTGCCTCGGATTACAAAAGGCCCAAAACCTAGACACAATTACCCACTTACACGCGAGCAAATGCGAAGACGACACCAAAAGGTCAAATGCTTCCATGTTCGGGAGGCTCTAATAACAGAAGCCTAATTTGGCGTCTCCTCTAATATTTATCGTTTGATGGCGTGTTTTGGCGCAATTTCATAGAGACATGGCGGGCGCCTCGAGTTTCCACCGCTGACGTCACACACTGCCCATAATTGGGATGCCCTCACTCGGCCTCTCGTCCTCAGCACGTGGGGACGCTTTCAAAATATTCGACTTTACACGATCTTACACGTGGAAATATTCCGTGCGTGGAAAGTTCTCAAGGGCCACCGAGACGGTCAAATCGTTTTGGGCAAGCGGGCAGATTGTGACTTGTTTCAATCATAGAAACTTACAATGGTTTCTCGATGCTTGAGTCAAGCCCATCTGTGCTTGATTGATACACGCACGTACGTATCATAGCAGCATACATCGGCAGCATACTACTCTCGCTTAACAAAATGGCTGGATCAACTAGGTGTGTGTCGAGCCGTGTGAAGCCAATATCAGAAATCATTTCTACGTGCTTCCCCTTCACTGTTTCGGAAAAAAACAGTTGAATGAACAATTCATTTTGAAAAAGGAACTCCTTGGATGTCAAAGCTGTCATAATATTAATTATTGGCATCAATTTAAACTGCTTGTTCGGTGAGCATTGGGTGATCCCTATCCACTGTCACTCTATTTAATTGGTTCGGCCACACCTTGACACAGTAGGCGGTGGTTCATTCAAGATTTTTAGTTTACAGAACTAAAAATATGGTCGTATCATACACAAACATTTCCATTTTACATCACAGCTAGTAGGCGCATAGTCTATGCATTACTATGTGCTCGTTGGATGGACTCTGCCTCTTTAGGAAAACAATCTGCGACACAAGTAAATATACCTTTTAGGGTTCCGTACCCAAAGGGTGCCAACGGAACCCTATTACTAAGCCTCCGCTGTCCGTCCGTCCGTCCGTCTGTCACAGGGCTGTATCTCATGAACCGTAATAGGTAGGCAGCTGAAATTTATACAGAGCGTGTAATAATGTTTCCGCTATAACAACAAATAGGTAACATTTAAAAATAATAAGAATTAAAGAGGGTCCCAATACTAAAAACGTGATTTTTTTGTTTTAAATCTTTTTCGATGGTACGGAACCCTTCGTGTCCCGTACCATCGAACGGGCCCGACTCGCACTTGGCCGGTTTTTCGTACTAAGCATGTACGTCGCTTATAAAAAAAAATATGCATGAATAATCGCCCGTGGAGCAAAGACACATAATTAAAGTAAGAGCTCTGTAAAAGAAGTAATTTACGAATATAACTGCAAGGCTGGACCCGAACCAGCAAAACATCCCATTCGCGGGTATTGCGTCTACCAATATCGCCACCTGCTGTATATCCATAATTCTCATAAATAATTCTCCTAAAGTCCCTCCTCCCGTAATCAATGCCTCCATCAAACTACCTGCGTTGCATACAAGTATACCGTATCACCTGTCTGGTGGAATCACTCGCTAGTCAACACAACCTGACTGAGATTTTTACCTTCAAATTGTAATAATTATTATGATTGCAGAATTTCCTGATAGCTGTGATCGTCGCCGCCGTAGTAGATTTCATCGTGGGTACCATAATGGGTCCGCGGGAGCTGGGAGATGTCGCCATGGGCTTCGTAGGTTTCAATGGTGAGATCCGTGCATATCAACACACGTCCGACGCTTCAAGACTCATTCAGACAGGCGTCCGTGCCGACAGAAGCTGAAAACTAAAAATATTAAAACAGCTCTTGATGATAAGAAAAATAAGTACCCCACATTCTTATTTTTCCATTCGAGTATGGAAATAATTAGACAGTAGAAATCATAAAATGGAATTATTGCACGAATGGTTTATCCCCTTAAAAATGTCCTCCATGCCCGCCAAGCTGCCCATAGTATCTAATAGACTATGAGGTCGCGACAAAAATGGTAACGATAATATAAATGGCTGAAACTGGGTTCTCAGGATAAAGACCAACCCTCTGAAGCTAAATGTGTCAGTCTGCCTGCGCCAAATGGTTGCGTTACGTAGATAAGGCGCCTGAAAAAGTAGTTTTGGTGACAAAAAATATATATGATAAGGTAAATTGATGCAAATAACGAATCATGAAAGTATCAGTACATGCTTGTTTAGCGATAAGAAAACTGAAAAAATATTTCGTTGCATTTCGTAGTTATAGGCAATTTAGGTCACAGATATAATTTTAGGTATAATTGAGTATTTAATTAAAAAAAACGGCTGGTTATTGTTGCATAATTAATAGGTATCAATATTTCTAGACAATCAGTATATTCATCAGCAGGTACATACCAACATCTATTTTATATAATTTTATAGCCAATCTAGTTAACGCAACCACTTGGCGCAGGCAGACCGACACATTTAGCATCAGAGGGTTGGTCTCAAACACGTGAACCCAGATTCACCCATTTACCTTATCGTGACCAAAAATGTTGTGACCTCCCGGAATATAAAATGCTGTGTGCGTTTCCTCTCTGATTTTCCATGCTAATTAGCCGTATGAAAAATGTTTTAGCGCGTTGGTCACCGGATTTCTCAATGAGTAGTTTTCGAATGCAGTCTGAAAAAATTTTCGCATCCGATGACCATGCGCCAAGCGTTTCCACTTTTTGTATTAATTTATTTGCATCTTTTTTTGGTGCTCCAAAAATGTATATTTAAGTACAATAAATTATTATCATGAAATTCTGAAAATTTTCAATACTAGTCCGACTCAATGAATCCGCCGCCGGTGCCGGAGGAATCGTGACGTCACGTTTCACTGTTCTTATAAGTATTGTTTAAGGTGGCCCAACCCGGCGGCTCTAACTCATTCGCGGGCACGGTACAAAACCGTGCTGTTGCGCTCTGGGACCTTCTCTGTTTCAAAGAATAAGACAGGCTCCGTGATGAGGAAGATGCAACATGTCCACAAAAAAGACAATGTGCTTAGTGTATGATTTGGTAAGATTTACGAAAATTTTAATTTCAAAACGACTTATAGCTAAAAGTAAACCACGACCGCTGTAGTAAAAAATCGAACAAAACCCAAATAGTTTATAAATCTTGATTAAATAAGCTATGTCTGATGACTACTCATTTTAAGATGTTCTTACTTTATCATTGCGTAATCCACCTCCAAAGTTATCGTATAATGCGAACTTTCGGACCTTATAACTTAGAAACCAAACACAATTTTACAATACCAATGGTTATCAGACATCTAGTTCGATCAAACAAAGCTATTTTGAGCAAAATTTTGGATCTCTGACAAGAAATGTGGGCGTGATCTTCTTTCCCCTTTTGTATGGGGAGATGAGCGGGATGGGCCACCTTAAGAACTCAGACTGACCATACAGATATTGAAATGATTATTTCGCGGTCATTATTCTTATATTATTTCAAGTTATTTTTCTAAACATAGATCATTTGTATTTCATTTGTGCCAACTTGGATTCATCCAATCTCTTTCAAACACCAATAGTTAAAATTCCCGGCTCGCAAATAAAATTGTCTAATTGAAAATGTCTAATATGGAATAATTTTATGAGTAGGTAGATTATTGTTTTTTTGTATGCAACCTGACATGGATGACGAATACCACACAACTACCGTTATGATATTAGCCCAATACACCAAATTCCCGAAGGAATTAGGTGCCATACCAAGACCTTCCATTGATGAGCACGGCTACATATGAACTCGATGGAAAATACGGACAATTTTTTACATTGCCGCTTCGACCATCTTTTCATCCAATGCGATGGTACCAACCCGGGCGGGCTTAAAACCTACCACTTAGGAGGGAAAGCGTACCTACCGTTTTACATGGATTCCGAACTACGTAGCAGCTCGCATTCGTCACACTACAGTACCACGGCTAAGGATGCTCAGTATGAACGTTTCGCTCTGCAGGAGGTGTGATGAAGTCGAACTGGCCGTCAGATTTCCGATTCAGCGAGGGGAAGGCGCAGGACTTCTTCTCCGTGTTCGCAATTTTCTTCCCTTCCGTCACGGGCATCCAGGCCGGCGCCAATATCTCTGGGGACCTCAAGGTGAGCACACAGCCGCGATATATTCCGTCATCATTCTGTCATTCCGGGTTCTTCTTCACTGATGATGGACCTTGCCCTAAATTGGTGCCTTTTTACCCGACTGCGAAAGAAGGAGGGTTATGTTTTTCGAGTGTATGTATGTATGTATATTTCTTTGTCGCCCCCTGCAGCCGAAACGGCTTGATGGATTTTAGCTTGAGAGGTGTCGTTACATTCGTCTTAATTGTGAGAGTGACACTGGGTATATCAAAATCATAAAAAAAATCATGGCTGATTTTTGGCGCCAAATTATGTGTTTTCAAATATTTTTTTTCTTGAAACCTATCGAGTGGGGTATCAAACTAAAGGGTTTTTTAAATAGTTTACAAAAAGGTATGCAACTTATATGTTTAAATGTAATTTGGAATAAGAAATTCCAAAAACATCAAAATATTCAACGTTAAAAATTAATTCAAATGATTTTTGTTTACGCAAGCGCGCTGGTCACACCAACTCAGGTCATATACTCCTCTTTTCACTACCTCCAGCTATATGGAATGTAGCTTCGGTTACATTGCATATTTATATGGTGTAACCGAAAGATAACTTTGGAATGACTATAACTGGAAGTGGTGGATCCGGGCGATAGTCAGATAGATTTTCGACATTCTCGGTCGCCGCATAGACCGATATCACCATCATTGCTTTACTATCAGCATTCTGCACCTGCACAGCTCATAAATCCATACTTCCGTTGTCAATGGGTGTCACGCTGGGGAAGGTCCGCTTGTTCCACAAGAGGGCGACCCTACAGTGCCGAGATATTGTGGTGCCCAAAATCGGTATCAATCTGATAATATCTAAAAGCTTTACCAAAGATAGGAAAACTTTCCATGAAGATGTCGTCAGCCCCCTGATGAGGACCTATGTTACATAGGGTACATAAAATATGATCGTCATCATAATATCGCTGATCTTTAACCGTGCGTCCTTGGGAGCAGTGGGAAGGAAAAGCACGGCTTTGCCAAAGTTGGGTTTATCATCATATATCACATATTATTAACACGTTATATTATTCAAAATAATAAACCAGGAGTTCATGTACGGATTAAATGATGAACGTTATATTTTGATGGGCTTTGGAGGCAAGAAAAACAATAAACGCTCAGTTGGGATGTAACAGTTTATAAGCTCCAAGGTAACACATTCGATTGGGCGATTGTGGACCTCGGGCCCACATATATTTGCAAACGATGAATCCAGGTCTCTTTCGCCGCATCCCGTTAAAGTTCTAAACTGTGAAACTGGAACTTAACTAGTTCAATAATTAAATAAAAATGGCTTTAACAATGTTTTTGACTCACATTCAAAGCTGTCAGTCAAGAGACAACTTCCAGTCTTATGAAGTAGTGGATATAAATATTATAATCATGGTTATTATGGAGATTATTGAATTTTAACTAGCAGTTAATTTATACATGGATGAAATCCTGTGATCAAAGCGATTACTACAGGGTCCGTCACTTGGACTGTTACTTCTATTTTCAAAATAATAATGACAGCGCGCCAAATTTTGTTGAAACGTCAATTTGTTTCATTGTTTTTAAGTGGGCGAAAAGAGCGGGAACAAATTTGAATTGTATAATAAATTTTCGCAATGGATATTAAACCTAACATTGTGATCGTTTTGTATTTGACCGGAAAATCACAACCAGTCATCGTTCGGGAGCTCCGACATTTACATGTGAACAAAATGTTAGTGCATCGAACCATTAAGCGTTATAACCTAGCATTACTAAACGGCATAGAGGCGGTCATCCGAAAATAGCAGTATCACATGATATGGTTCGAAAGGTAAAGGCTCGAATTCAAGGAAATCCTCACCAGTGTTCTGCAAAATTTGCGAAAAGTCAGACAATACCCGACTCAAGTAATCGGCGCATACTGAATCAAAAAGAAATGCAACTGAAGCCCTACCAACAAGATACAAAAATTACAGCATCTTAGTTCAGCGCAGAAGGCAGTTCGACTACAAAGAGCTCAAGCAATGAAAGTCTTGCGTGGCGATCTGGAAAACATTGTTTTTTCTGATGAAAAAATGTTTACTGTCTAACAGTATATAAACAAACAACATTTTTGTGTTTGGCTACAGGGCAAATCCAACGAGAATTTAGACGATGGAGTTCCCGTTCGTAAGCAAGCGCCCGCTTCTGTTATGGTCTCGGCTGCAGTGACCGCAAATGGTCGCTATTCACTCGTGTTTATCGAGAAGGGCGTCAAAGTCAACCAGCAAGTGTGTGCAAAAGGTGTTAAATGAGGCGCTCATACCATGTGCACGTGTAAACAATGCAGTACGAAACGCTGGACGTTCCAACAACACTCAGCATCGTCTCAGAAAGCTCTTATCTATGGATCAAAGGAGGCTATATCGAACAATAACAATTATTGTCTTAAAATTAAATGTTTTGTTGTGATATAATTTTTAACGAACCGTACTTCAATTAACTAAATAACATCATTTTCAATTGGTAACACTTCGAGTGACGGACCCTGTATATAACCACAGGATTTGAGTGTCGAACTGTTCGCTTATAATTTTAGTGTAACTGTAATCAACGATGATGAGAGGGAGATTCTAAAAAACCATATATAGGGTGTTAACGGAGATATGGTCCAAAAGCTAACCACGTATTCCTCGGCATATTTGGAGCTAAAAAGGTAGAAGAGATTTTGTTGTACGACTTGAAAAAGATTTTCCCCATACATTTTAAATACCTACAAATAAAATGTATGTCCTTTTTGTTTCAAATATGCCAAGGAATACGTTAACGTTTGGACCATAACTCCACTAAAACCTTGTATATATCGGCGTATGATCAAAATTCGTTGAATGAGGGAATCTCATTCTATGAACTGATGACTTCATTAAAGCCTTAAAGATAACATGAAGAAACTTTTAGAAAATGTAGTATTGTTTTAATATCAATCAAAAAACACTATTTGTTACACCTCGTAGTGTAGGGACTAAAATATTGCCCTTCATGCAAGAGGTTATGGGCTCAAATCCTCGCATCTGTTATACACCACTTTATCTTGCGAGTTGTTCATGGTTCGGAACCCATGTAAAACTGTAGGTCACCTTACCCTACTAGGTGATAGGGATAATCCCGCCTGGGTTGGTATCACCGCATTAGGAAAAACTATGGACGAAGTGGCAATAGATCATTGTCTGTATTTTCCACCCATGGTATCCGTGTGCAGCCGTGATTCTGTGTAAAGGAAGGTCCTGACCTGTCACCTAATTCCTTCTGGAATTTGTTGAATTAGGCTTATATCATGACGGTAGTTGTGTTACATTAGCCATCCATGTCAGGTTCCATAATAATACCTAACCTTACTTTCGTTGGAATGTATTAACGTGCAGATATTTAAATGATAAATGCATGCTCTACGAAAACTAAAAATAATTAAAATAAAACAAATTATTTAAAAATATAAAAAACCCGACAGCGTAAAAAATTGTAACTTAAAATTGACTTAGTAAACGAACTGAAAAGATAGAAACAAGTTAAAAAATTAAATATTTGTTGTGTTTGAATGATCATGGTTGACAGTGTTTACAAACGCAGTCGGAGGCATAAGATACATTAACTACTGGTGTGCCTATGCAAATTTCACGATGGTCGGTTGAGTTCGCGAAACAGACAAACTTACTTTCGTATTTATTATATGACAGTTAGGAGATTATAATTTGTCTCAATAAGTTTATTTTTGCTATACCCATATCACTAAGAAAATCGCTAGTCATTTATTAATTAATAATGGAATGTATTGGGAAATATATAATATATCATTATATAATTCATATTGTGCATCAAATAGTTGAACTATGATTTACATTTTTTTTTGTTATTAAATTCATTGAAAGTGTACCTATGTAAATTTCATGATGATCGGTGACACCGAGAACGAGAAAAAAAAACCTCACTTTAGACATAAAAATGAAAGATAGGACATTGGAACTTCCCCCACCACGTATTTTCTTGCTCCACCGAAATAATCCATAAAATCGCTAGTAATTTACTATGGAACGTACTGGGGCTATTTGATGCCTCCGACTGCGTTTGTAAACACTGTCAACCATGATCATTCAAACACAACAAATATTTAATTTTTTAACTTGTTTCTATCTTTTCAGTTCGTTTACTAAGTCAATTTTAAGTTACAATTTTTTACGCTGTCGGGTTTTTTATATTTTTAAATAATTTTTATCAAGGTTTTTTTTTGTCTCCGCTGCCTTCAACTGAACTTAGTTATTTTTGTTAAGAATAAAAACAAATTCAGAGTGAACCTGTCATAAGTTAGTGCGGGACATACCGCATAGATATATATGCATACCATTAGTACGGGATATACGGACTGACCATACAAAAACCGGTTTAGTCCGGCGTACGCCCACTCTGAATATGGCTGTAAGAGCATGTTAACAGACGTCGATGGTTAACAGTTATCACACGTAGTAGGGGGAATTGATAGGTTAACGACTCTCTTGTTTCTTTTCGAAGTCAAAATGATGCCTATTTTTGGATTTAGAATCATTTCCGTGAGGCTAGTCGTACTGGGAATATCCTGAATACATTACCCTGATTCATTGCAGAGTTTTAAATGATTGCTCAGCTCTTATCAAAACAGACTGAAAACGTGACTCAAACCCAACGCATAAGACGATTGCCGTTATGTACCAGGAATCAACAGATCGCAATCGATCATAACGAATTTCGAGAAAAAACATTCGCATCGCGCCGCCGAGGTCACATCACGGCGCTATTAGCGGCTGCTTACTCAGGGCGGGCGGCGCGGTGGGGGGTAGGGCGGGCGGCGCGGGGCGAGGAGGAACGCCCGAGGGCGGCGGCCATGTTTGTTTACACAAAAAGGCGCGCGCTCGCCTCGCGACGTAGGGCTTTCAATCTTCTGCAAGATAAACATGCACTCACTATGGCCTAATTGTAATTAATTGTAATTTTGCCGTGCAATTAAGAGGTCCTGGCATGGGTCCGAGTTCCTCTGTAGTGTGTTGGGCTAATACCACGACAGTAGGGTATTAGCCGTATTAGCCAACCAGTTAAAAAATAAATAGCCCTTATGTTTTCCGTCTTGTGAGCTTATTTGTATATTATGCTGAGCATATTTTAATGAATGAATAAACATGTTTATTGAAAATGGTTTTCCCATGAGTAAGATTCGGTCCATGGGTCTTGAAAAATGCAATTTATATGAGTTTGAAGATCAATTTTGATCACATTCACCCGAGATTTGTTTTACAGGAAAACATTTTAAACCGAATAAAAATTAGAGGAAACTCGTGGATAAATCAATAAGCAGATACACACTTCCATAGAAAAGATCGAACAGATGATTTTGATAATGACGAGTTAATTAATGATTGAAAATAAATCAAACTATACCAAACGTCCAAAGTTATTATATAAAAATATTTTTAAATAAAAAAAGGACCGCCTTCAAAAAAACCGAAACTAAAAAGCAAAAAATAATTGGTTACTTTTAATGAATGTACGAAAAGCTATTTTAATTCTAACTAATTATGTACAATATCTTAATTTTTAATCATCTTTTGAAGTCGGTGCCTTGTGTAGAGTTCGCTTCGCACGCTGCTGACCGAACAGACACTATTTCAGCATAACACACCCGAAGTCTACGAGAGCGTAAACAACCTGAGTCAGCAATGATTGGTCCACAGAGCATTTTAAGCGACCGTTCGTCTAACTGGAGATGCCCTTAGCGTTGGTTTACGTGCAAGCTGATATCGATACAGCGCAGCGTACTGAAATTGGATTTTAACGATTATTAGTACTTTCGGCTTTATAAAGGCGCGCACTGGTGAAGGAGTACGTTAATTCGCTGCTCTGTGTTGATTTGTACTTCCCTGCGACATCGTTGTCTGAACGAGACGATTTCTGCCGAAATTGGTGAGATATGTACTAACCGCACACTCGTTTTGACACGTAGTTGAGAGCAGACACCTCAAAGTCGCTACCTATTGTTTTCTGTTATTTTTTATATTTGTATTTTTTTTGTTTTGTGTTATGTAGGTATTTAGGTAGAATAAAAAGTACAAGCTACACCTACCTAAATATTTATCATATAAGTGGTCGTTGTTTTTATATTGGTTTGTTCGTAGGGTTTTCTTGTAAACATTTAGTTTTTACTATGTTAGGTATTTAGTTTAAGTATAAGGCATATTTAAATTACAAAGTACTTGCCTAAATACCTACTTATATACGTTTTTCCGACCTGTTTGTTTATTTAATTTTTGTTTTCGTGTTTTGTTCAAGTAGGTAAATGTAAGTAGCTACCTACTTATATTTCTTTCTTAGCCATAGGTGATATTAATCTAACTACTTGCAGCCCTTAAAGAACGTCTACCCAAGGCACCGACTTCAAAAGATGATTAAAAATTAAGAAATTGTGCATAATTAGTTAGAATTAAAATAGCTTTTCGTACATTCATTAAAAGTAACCAATTATTTTTTGCTTTTTAGTTTCGGTTTTTTTGAAGGCGGTCCTTTTTTTATTTAAAAATATTTTATTTTTTGCTTTTTAGTGGTGGCGTAACTTTTTACTCAAGGTGGGCGAGCCCTCCTGCTCAACTTCATATACAAAGTGGAAAGAAGATATACATACATATACAATACAATACAATACAATGAACGAGCATTAGCAGAAATGAAACCATTGAGAAATCTCATTTCTGACAATAGGTAGACCGGTAACTATCTGGATTCATGAATTCACGGTTGATACGTACGATAATTGATACGATGAGATCACGTGAGATAGAGTGCTGTGACAGACGGACGGACGGACGGACAGCGGAAGCTTAGTAATAGGGTTCCGTTGGTGCCCTTTGGGAACGGAACCCTAAAATAAAAAGACAAAACAACGAATGACCGGAACCGCTGAGCTTCTGAATTTCTCATCCTTCCATCGTTCCGGATAGTCTGTTTCTTGCGTAAGTTTAAGTCGTATGAAAATGTGTACATATCGGCCTCGATTATCCCCCCTCAACAGTTGAATTTTGTAAAATCCGTTGTGAGCGAGCATTTTCGTCTTAACAAGAAGTCACTGAAAATTTCAAGTTTCGAGGATAATTGGTTTCAGAGATCTAAACATGAGTGGTTTTCGCCTAAATGTGTTCATTTTGACCTGTTTTACCCCCCTAATAGTATAATTTCCAAAAAATATTTTCTTCTTAAGCATTCCCATCTAAAACAAAACATACTCTGACATTTCTGGGTTCAGCGGCTCTAGTGATAGAAATGTGTACAATTTGCCCTCTTTTACCCCCCTTGAATACCCTCAACAGTTGAAGTAAAAGAAAACCTCTCATACTGAGCAATCTCACCCGAAAAGAAAGCTACTGTAACTAAAAAATCACATTTCTGGGTTCGCGGGGTTAAGAAATTCGATGTTTGTTATAGTTAAGTACCAAACTACTGAACCGATTTTGATAAAAAAAAAATGGGACCAACTAGAAAGTATACCCTTTCGAACAAAAAAAGAATTTTCCAAATCGGTCCAGGGGTCTTCGAGTAATCGGTGAACATACATAAAAAAAAAAAAAAGATTCCGACGAATTGATAACCTCCTCCTTTTTTGAAGTCGGTTAAAAACGCGCGAAAATTTCGAACTTTCTGACCTTGTAACTAAGAACCCAAATACTATTTTGCAATGCCAATGGTCATCAGGCATCAATTTATTTATTCAACAAATTATTTGCCATGCCAGGACCTTTCCTTTATGAGCACGGCTACATTGAACTGGATGGAAGACACGGACCAAAATGTAATTGCCATACCATCTTTTCATCCAATGCAGTATCTACCCGGACATGCTAACCACGGAGGAGGGAGGGCTTAATCCTACCATGTATATAAAGTATGAGAACAACACCTACAGTTTTCCATGGTTTCCGAACCATTGAGCAGCTCGCATTCGAAATACACTTATCGATGTCAGTAAATGAGAGAAAGTTGTACATGAACGGGGCCAGGATTTGAACCCAGAGCTCTGGTATGCTAGGCCAGTCCCTGCACTACTAAACTACGAGAAAGAGCATCTGGTACTTAGACTGATAAACCAATAATTCAATAGATATTCCACGACTGAAGGTTGAACCGGTTTTATCTACCCGTGCTGTTTCGAAGCACTAATTAGAACTTCGCGCCTGGTTTTATTTGCCCATCGCAGGACCCTGCGTCGGCGATACCAAAAGGCACGATGCTCGCGTTGCTGATCTCGATGGTGAGCTACGCGCTGATGGTGCTGTTCGCGGGCGCCGGGGCTCTGCGCGACGCCAGCGGCGTCGCCGCCGACCTGTTGCTCGGCAACAGCACCGACCTGCTGCTCGGAAACCACAACGTTAGCCTCGCTCACATCGGCGACTGCAGGCCCAACTGCACCTACGGACTGCACAACAGCTACTCGGTGAGTTTTTTCTTTTTTTTGTGACTGGACATGGATGGCTAATACCATACCTTCTGTCATGGTATTAGCCCAACATGGGAACTAGGTGCCATGCCAGGACCTTCCTTATATTGCACGGCTACATTGAACTGGATGCAAAACACGGACAATTTTCATTGCCGCTTCGACCATCGTTCATCCAATGCGATGGTACCAACCCGGGCGGGATAAACCCTACCACCTAGTAAGTAAGGAAGGGGACCTACAGTTTAACGTGGAATCCGAACCACGGCCAGGCTCTCTCAACGGTCGAATGGTCCGGACGACCAGAAGACCAGACCGAACCCAGCGTTGCTTAACTTCGGAGAGGGATCGCCGAAGTGTCGCGCCACTGGGCCATTGAGGCTGACGGATCTCCCGCTCCGGACGGGGCTCCCGCTATACGGATGAGCTTCGATCACAAATCCCGTCCTCCCGTGCTGCGTCCGCCTCCTACCGGTCAGACTTGTGTAAACCCCTAAACAAGTTCGCCGAGATTGGACAGTAAAACCTTGACTCATTGGTTGTACGTTGTTCCGAAACCAGTAGACTGTTTAAACTTTTGTTCCTAAATTTTGTATGGAATCCGTCCGACCAAAACTCCGACCGAAGCTCCTTCTCTTTCCTTGCCGTTCTGGACGACCAAGTCTGGAGTGGCGGTATGTGAAGTTCCCTTCGACCATCTTTTCATCCAATGCGATGGTTCCAACCCGGGCGGGCTTAAACCCTACCATCTAGTTGGGGAGGGTGACCTACGATTTTACATGGATTCCGAACCATGGAGCATCTCGCAATCGAGACGAAATTCACTTATCCAACTCAGAAAGAGAAAGAAAGCGGTACACGAACGGGGCGAGGATTTGAAGCCAGACCTTTGGTATGCTAGGCAAGTCCCCGCGCCACTAGGCTAAGAGCCCCTCAAAATGGACCTGCGGATAGACAATACCAGACCAACCGTCATGAT
The DNA here is from genome assembly GCA_946894095.1 of Incurvaria masculella. Classification (NCBI taxonomy): domain Eukaryota; kingdom Metazoa; phylum Arthropoda; class Insecta; order Lepidoptera; family Incurvariidae; genus Incurvaria; species Incurvaria masculella. Next base: position 14,305,732 of record OX335658.1, on the reverse strand, counting down.
ATTAGCCTAACACAGCATATGGAAACTATTCCATGCCAGGACATTTCTTATATTCCTTGGCTACATTGAACTGGATGGAAAATACGGACAATTTTCAATGCGATGGTACCAACCCTGGCGGGATTAGCTGTATCACCTATTTACTGAAAGTATGGGCTGTAAGGGGACCTACAGTTTTATTAGGAATCCGAAACATGGCCAGCATCCACGGTTGCAAACGGTCACCCATCCAGAACCCAACCGCGCTCAGAGGTCCTTCACCAAGCTTATCTGCTGAAAAACTTAATGATATACGAGAAATCTGAGTGCAGTGTGCCTATGGATGATGAATAAATAATAAACTCACAGGTAATGCAGCTGGTGTACCTATGGATGATGAATGAACAATAAACTCAAAGGTAATGCAGCTGGTGTACCTATGGATGATGAATAAACAATAAACTCACGGATAATGCAGCTGATGTACCTATCGAGATGATGAATGCACAATAAACTCACAGGTAATGCAACTGGTTTACCTATAGATGATGAATAAACAATAAACTCACAGGTAATGCAGCTGATGTACCTATGGATGATGAATGAACAATAAACTCACAGGTAATGCAGGTGATGTACCTATGGATGATGAATTAACAATAAACTCACAGGCAATGCAGCTGGTGTACCTATGGACCATGAATGAATAATAAACTCACAGGCAATGCAGCTAGTGCACCTATGGATGATGAATGAACAATAAACTCACAGGTAATGCAGCTGGTGTACCTATGGATGATGAATGAACAATAAACTCAAAGGTAATGCAGCTGGTGTACCTATGGATGATGAATGAACAATAAACTCACAGTTAATGCAGCTGGTGTACCTATGGATGATGAATGAACAATAAACTAACTCACAGGTAATGCAGCTGGTGTACCTATGGATGATGAATGCACAATAAACTCACAGGTAATGCAGGTGATGTACCTATGGATGATGAATGAACAATAAACTCACAGGTAATGCAGCTGGTGTACCTATGGATGATGAATGAACAATAAACTCAAAGGTAATGCAGCTGGTGTACCTATGGATGATGAATAAACAATAAACTCACGGATAATGCAGCTGATGTACCTATCGAGATGATGAATGCACAATAAACTCACAGGTAATGCAACTGGTTTACCTATAGATGATGAATAAACAATAAACTCACAGGTAATGCAGCTGATGTACCTATGGATGATGAATGAACAATAAACTCACAAGTAATGCACCTGATGTACCTATGGATGATGAATGCACAATAAACTCACAGAATGTACCTATGGATGATGAATTAACAATAAACTCACAGGCAATGCAGCTGGTGTACCTATGGATGATGAATGAATAATAAACTCACAGGCAATGCAGCTGGTGCACCTATAGATGATGAATGAACAATAAACTCACAGGTAATGCAGCTGGTGTACCTATGGATGATGAATGCACAATAAACTCACAGGTAATGCAGGTGGTGTACCTATGGATGATGAATGAACAATAAACTCAAAGGTAATGCAGCTGGTGTACCTATGGATGATGAATGAACAATAAACTCACAGGCAATGCAGCTGGTGTACCAACGGATGATGAATGAACAATAAACTCACAGGCAATGCAGCTGGTGTACCAATGGATGATGAATGAACAATAAACTCACAGGTAATGCAGCTGATGTCGGCGTGGTGGCCACTCATCTACGCCGGCTGCTTCGCGGCGACTCTCTCGACGGCCCTGACCAACCTGCTGTCGGTGCCGCGGCTCATACAGGCGCTGGGTGTCGACCGCATCTACCCGGGCCTCATCTTCTTCTCCAAGGGCTACGGCAAATCCGGCGAGCCCTACCGAGGCTACGTGCTCACTTTCTTCGTGTCCCTCATTTTCTTGCTCATAGGTAATGTTTACTAGATGAACAATTTCGAAATTGGTTAAAACGATTATCTGATAAGATCTGTAAGGACCACTGATCGTAAGGAAGGACATAATGCAACTTATATTCTGAATTGTTTCTTCTCGGTCGAACTTAGATGCTTCATTTGCTGATATTTTTGGATATCTCGTTAAAACTGGGGAATTCATATAAGTAAAAATTTTTGTTATATTTCCAACCAAATTCTTATTCTTAGTGTTTTCCTTCTAATCATACCTAACCTGTATGTCAATTCTACCACCTGCATCATACGCAAACAGTATTAACAAATTACGGGTCATATTTGTTGTTGAATTTCTCTTAAACTTATTATTGTTATTTTCTTGTCCTAAGCGATCTATATGGCGAGCACCAGGGTCTCGCTTGAGAGGTGCTCGACATTGCCCATCCATGGGCCTTCTAACTTTCACGGGGTTGCGAAAACCATGCCGGCTGGCCAGGTGCGTCTTCACACCGTGTTTGAAGCACCTAAGGTTGTATTTTGGGAAAAATACCGCGGCTGCGAGTCCATTTCATAGTTTACCAACCCTATAGATAAAGGACCTAGAGGATCAGTTGGTTCTTATTTTTGTAAATTGGTGCATTCCCTACCTGTTCCGCGCTGAGCGATGGTAGAAAGGGGGCGGAGGGTTACGCAGCTCCGGCAAGAACTCCCCATGGTAGAGAAGAAACTCTTAAGCACAAGCCTAGCTGAGGACCAGCTCCATGTCTGTACTAGTTCTAACTTTATTTATGCAATATACTTATTTGATTTAATTTATTTCTAATTTAACAATAGAATGTGTTTATGCTGGCAGCCGACCTGAACACGATCGCTCCACTCATCTCCAATTTCTACCTGGCCTCTTACGCACTCATCAACTTCTGCACCTTCCACGCGGCGCTGGTCAAGCCGCTCGGCTGGAGACCTACCTTCAGGGTAAGCCCACTTTGTGGTCTACATAAGCCTAGTCCACATAAAGGTACACGGGCAATTTATGAGGCAATTGATTGCTAGGCTAATGTTGCCCAACATAGTGGAGCAATATAGAACAATTCGAGTACATTTTCGGCAATTATCCCGGCGATATGAAGCGATATAGATCCATACTTTTCGTGTCGCAGGTGAGTTATTTATCGCATTGCCACGTATCCATGCACTTGCTCGCCACATGCGGGCAATTCATTGCTCCATTCATGGTTCCATACTTGCCCATGAACCGTGTTGCTGGAGATTGCTGGATGTCGTGACGACGAAATCGACGGAGATTTCTGCACGTTGAGCAACTTCAGTTAACCGTGTACCTACTATTTTGCCCTACTATCTATACTGTACCGTTTTCAGTAGGTATGTACTCTAACGATTGCGTCTACATTGGTAAAGTGAGAGGGATATTTACTACTCGCCCTACTCACTCTACCAAAAAGTTGAGGGAGAGATTCAGAAGTTGTGTGTATCAAAGGAAAGCTGTTTATAGAAGAGCCCCAGCTAAACCTAACGAACTATTCATTCAGGTCTTTGTTTTGTTTAAATTACTGGACGTGTATAGCTTTACCACACCAACAAGGAAGGAAGGATAGGAGTGGCAGCCGAAACTTTTGGTATCCAGGCGGCGGCGGAGCGTAGCCACTTTTACATAGAAAGTCAGTTAGTACCGATGTTCTCGAGTTCCAACGACACGTAAGAACTTCACAGGTGTGATTTACGGTGCGACGAACATTCGATGTTGCTCGTTTCGAATTCGTAAACGAACTAACTACCGGCCGGTGATTTTACACTAACACGTGGCTACGCTGCCGCCATAACAATGAGCCACTCCCTTCCTTCATTATTCGCTGTACCACACCCACCTCCGCCGTAGTGTTATTTACCCAATACATTATGCTCTTGTTATCAGTATTCCCTTACCAAGTCAGGTCCTTTCCTCTGTTAGCACGGCTTTATTGAACTTGGCGGTTTCTTATTGCTGTTTCGACAGTATTTTTATACAATGTGATGGTAGTAACCCGGGCGTAACTTAAACTCTACCACTCAGCTGGAAAAGGAGACCTATAGTTATACATGGATTCCGAACCATGAAACAGCTCGAAGTCATTACGAAATGCACTTATCCAACTCAGAAAGAGAATGAAAGTGGCGCATGAACGGGGCGATGGACGAACATATGACATCACGCACGAAAAACATATTATTAAAACAAATTAGAAGACCCGATCTAAGCACCGCACAGAATTGTAAAGCGTGTATATTCGTCAAACTTATCTTTTATCTTAACCTATAACCTAACAAAGAAGGCAATGCTCCTATCAATGACCTAAAATCCGGATCTCTTGTTGCGTTCACAATTAGAACATTGTCAGGTGAATCAATATGTACAATAATTCTAACCATAATCCAATTGAATTTCAGTATTACAACGTGTGGCTCTCGCTGGTTGGGTTCCTGATGTGCGTGGCCATCATGTTGCTCATCAGCTGGATCATGTCGCTCGTCACGCTCGCTATCTTCTTCACCCTCTACCTCATCGTACACTACCGGAAACCTGGTAAGCATCACGACAAGAGCTCATTTTGATTTTTAGTTATAGACCATAGACATTATTAAAACAATTTTTTTCTTATTTATTTATGATATTAATTCTGTAGGCAGAAATAAAATGAATAACAACGATTGTTGTTTTTGTGTTTGTTGTAGAGACAGAACAATAATCTATTACCAAAAACAAATGATAGTAGAGAAAGATAAATGTACAAGTGTTGAATAGGGATAATAAAAGTCAACAGATGGCGTTGCCATTCACATTTGATAATATACTAAATACAAACCAATGAATATATATGACATTTTTTACTTACTTTTTAGTTAAAATTAACGTTTTCATCATTACTGCCTAGGTAGAATTAGGCTTAGTTTAATAACGATGCTAGTTCTGGCAGTGACGGGAGAAAGCGCTGGTTAGAAATGAGATAAGACGTATTTAGTAGGTTTTGTACGTTTATGACGATAGCAGTATATCCTATGTCTATTATGTTACTAGCTGTTGTAGGTTCTTATTTGTATTTATTTTTGCGGGTTTCAACAAGTTCTTGACGTCAATGGCACCATTGAAGTCAGAATCTCTATTTTCTACCTTTTTGTACTGACTGACTTGAACTGTTTTTCCACAAGTCAGATCATCGTACATATGTACACGTATTTACATTAAGCTTTAGATTCAAAATCATCTAAGTTCTTAAAATTATTTTTAGCTTTCCTTTCACAGTTGATCCTCTACAATTTCACAGTTCGATCGACTCACATTTGACCTCGAACGAACCTCGTGCATAGTAACGTCATCGCCCTAGTTAAATGTAGAAATTATTGCAGTTGCTAAATTTGGATCCAGTAATTTCATAACTTCCCAAACCGTTTATGTAAACCTAAACTTATGTATACCTCCTGATACAAAGTAAGCATTGCACGAGTTCTATTATTACGATTATAAAGTATTTCTTTACATACCTCAGAGCACATGATAATATACCGCACAATAAAAATACGATCCGTTCATGAATTGCCATGTAGGTAAACGAGAGGTAGGTATTAATTCTGAGTAGGTGCTATAAAAAATACTAGCTTAGCTAAATAATAAGTAACTAGTTAATAATTAAAAGTACGATTATTAAAAATATATACATGATTGACATTATTGGAATAAACTGGAATTATTTATGGAATCCATAGGAATCTATGTTATATTATTTTGTTATATATTGACTGACTTACAGTTACCTTCATAGTTAACTATTCACTGTTAGATTTGTATATTTATGATATCGCCAGAAACTGGGGATTAATAATAATTTCTAAAAGTATCTTGTCAAATGTAGACTCCGAAATTTTCGATATGGATTTCCGTAAAATTTAAGACATATGTATAATATATGGTTTAAAACATTTTGTAGTACGGACGTTTACTCTCAAATGTTTACACATAAAAGAGAAGTAATTCCTACTTCCCTTTTGTTTTATCGTTAACGCCAATATGACGAAAAGAGATCTTAAAGTTGTCTCTATTTCCGGCGTAAAGGTTTCAGAGTAAACGATTGTATCTAATGTACATTAAGTAGATGCTCTGCCTATTCCTATTCGTAATTATAGGTGTGTGTCATGTTCAAATATTGATTGGTTGTAGCCAGACCGACAGTGTAAGAATGAACCCACAACATTATCAACATTTGCCTTCAGACGTGAACTGGGGCAGTAGCACGCAGGCCCAGATGTACAAGTCCGCTTTGTCGAGCGCGTTCAGTCTCGCGCGCACCGGCGAGCACGTGAAGAACTACTGGCCGCAGCTGCTTGTGCTGGGGGGGCCCGCGCACGCGCGCCCAGCCCTCATTGACCTCGCGCACGCCATAACCAAAGCAGGCTCGCTCATGATGGTGGCCGACATCTCTCAGGTAGGGGCTAGTTGTAAGTTAAAGCTGGTAACAAGGGATGTTGCTCTAGCCACATATAGCAAGATTTAGATATTCGCTCTTGTAAGCAGGTGCCGTGACTATAGAAGTGTTTTCATTTATTGTTAATATTACATATTTATTTATCAAATCCATCCATCCAGGGGAACAATTTAATTGTCTCAATGTGGTGCCGTGACCAGGATATAATTTACGAATGTTTACCAAGATGTAATAACATCGTTAACTTTTAAGGCATGAATAAACAAAGTCTATAGCACTATAATTTTCGGAAAAGCAGTGGTTATGGTGCCTTAGGTGGTATAGTTATTTTGTATGTGATGGAGTGGAATGGCTAATTAAAATCCCCCACCGTCATGATATTAGTCTAGCACACTGCAGTCCCGAAGAAATTAGGTGAGCAGGGCTACATTTTACTGGATACTAAACACGGACTAATTTTTATTGCCGCTTCGACCATATTTTCATCTAACGGGAGCAGAACCTATATTTTCACATGGATTTCGAACCATGGAACTGCTCGAATTCGTAACAAAATGCATTTTTTAAACTCTGAAAGAGAAAGATAGCGGTGCATGAACGGGCGGGGATTGAACCGATGACCTCTCGCATGAAAGGCAAGGCCCCGCGCCCTGAGATACGGGTGATGAGAAGTGATTAAACACACTATGATTGCTTACATCCCGCTCCACCGTCCAGGCAAAGCTGTCGCACCGCGAGCGCGCGTCGCGCGCGCGCACGAGCGACGAGTTCCTGCGCGGGCGCAAGGTGCGCGCGTTCTGCACCGGCGTCGACGGCTTCAACTTCGAGCTGGGCGCGCGCGCGCTCGTGCAGGCGGCGGGAGTGGGCCGGCTCGCGCCCAACGTGCTGCTCATGGGCTACAAGGGCGACTGGGCCGCCGCGCCGCCGCACGACCTGCTCTGCTACTTCAACGTGATGCAGTAAGTCAACACCGTTTATCTTCTAGCCTCTTCGGCACTTAGACGAGATGCTATCCATTGTACCCGGCTAGCAGCTATTTTAGTCATCCGAGCTCCTCCATGAAGTGTAGGATTCTGAGGTTGCTTCCAGACCTTCCGTGTCCAGTGCCCAGATATGAGTCCCACCACCGTACGTAGCTTACCCCTGTGCAAGTTAAGTTTTTTTTTTTCGTTGAGTCGTTTATCCAGCTTTGGCAATGACTCTTTTGACTGACTTCAGTCAGTACAATTAGTCCATCATTGTTCGTGTTCGCGGTGGGGTCTTTTTCGAATCCAGGACCTCAAATGATTAAAGTTAATGACATTATTAAAACGGTTTTGGTCAGACAGGTTGACTGCCCGAACCACGCTTTGCAAGTCTGCTGCGTCGTTCCCGTGTGATCCCCTGTGTCCTTTGATCCATTGTAATGTTACCTTGTTCTTAACTGCAATACCGTTCATGTGCAGAGTTATTTTTATTTTAGAAGATCGTCTCATCACTCCAAAGTTTCGCCCACAATTTGAAACAAGATTCTGTATATTATTATAGTTGTTGCAATCGTTCAATTATTTGTAACGTTAGAGAAATTTAGGGAATCACATTGAAACTAAATAAAATATTTATCGTAAGCTTCAAAATGAATATAATAGATATTGTTGTAAGACTTTTCAAACATCCATACCTTCAACATCGAATTGACTGATTTATTAAATATGCGAAGGTGGTAAGCAACGTTGTTGTTGTTCGTCAAGTCCTAAAAAATTGCCTAGTTGAAATCTGAAGTTCTAACGTGGGATATTTTTGTCATCACAAACAGCAATGCGTTCGAAAACCGTCTCGCCGTTGCGATCCTTCGGGTCCCAGGCGGGCTCGACTTCGGACCTCTCACGTCCGATGCTGGTCTCTCAGCCAACCTCACCAACCCCAGCCTCACCGCCACCTCCAGCAGTAGCGGCGACCTGCGCGTGCGACGCGTCGATAACATCCTGCACGCCGACTCCGACCTCAACTTACACATTGCGGATGGCGCCAAGTCCATTTTCAAGCCGCACCTACCTAGTAAGTATACTGGCCTTCCTCCCGACCTCATTTACCCCAGCCTCGTCACTACCTTCAGCATCATGGGCGACTTGCACGTGCGACGTTTCGATACATTCTGTACGCCGACTCCTACCTCAACTTACACATTGCGGATGGCGCCAAGTCCATTTTCAAGCCGCACCTTCCTGGTGAGTATACTGGCCTTCCTCCCGACCTCATACACCCCAGCCTCGTCACTACCTTCAGCATCATGGGCGACTTGCACGTGCGACGTTTCGATACATTCTGTACGCCGACTCCTACCTCAACTTACACATTGCGGATGGCGCCAAGTCCATTTTCAAGCCGCACCTTCCTTGTGAGTATACTGGCCTTCCTCCCGACCTCATTTACCCCAGCCTAATCGCCACCTTCAGCATCATGGGTGACTTGCACGTGCGACGCGTCGATAACATCTTGCACGCCGACTCCTACCTCAACTTACACATTGCGGATGACGCCAAGTCCATTTTCAAGCCGCACCTACCTAGTGAGTATACTGGCCTTCCTCCCGACCTCATTTACCCCAACCTCATTGCCACCTTAAGCATCGTGGGTGACTTGCACGTGCGACGCGTCGATAACATCCTGTACGCCGTCTCCGAACTCAAGTTACATGTGGCGGATGGCGCCAAGTCCATCTTCCAGCCGCGCCTGCCACTCGTAAGTATAGTTTCACCACAGAGAATACGATTGTAAAGACAAAAGGCGAAAAATTAATAGTAATATAGGTACCTGTTTAATTTAACAGAATAGTAATAGACATGACGACAAAATACATGTTTTGATCTGATGACTGATGAGATGTAAACATAAAAGAAATCTGGTAATTGATTGTATTTTCTGTATTTAGGCATGACTAAATGATTTCTTTGTGCTTTCAGATGTACTCAGACTGACGACTTCGAGATCGTTCACGGTATCTGAAAAGGAGAAGCCTGCGAAGAAGGACCTTCATCGCCAAGTTATCTACCAGTCGTCGAATGGTCTCGAGCTTTCGAAAGATCAGCTCAGCATTATGAACTTGTTCCAGACGAAAAAGGTTAGTGTTATTTGAATTTGATTCTTCAAACGACGCACATTTTGTCAGCGAAGTATTATTTGCGAAATTTTCTTCAGTGTTATGTTTTATTTGTTTAAGGTGGCCCAACCCGCTCAACTCCCCATACAAACGGGGAAAGCAGATCACGCCCATATTTCTTATCAGAGATCCCAAATTTTGCTCAAAAGAGCTTTATTTGATCGAACTAGATGTCTGATGACCATTGGCATTGTAAAATTGTGTTTTGTTTCTAAGTTATAAGGTCCGAAAATTCGAATTTTTCGCGCGTTTTATCCAATAACTTTGGTTGGTGGTTTATTACGCAATGATAAAGTAAGAACATCTTAAAAAGATTAGTCATCAGACATGGCTTATTTAATCAAGACTTATAATCTATTTGGTTTTTGTTAGATTTTTGACTACATCGGTCGTGGTTTACTTTTAGCTATAAGTCGTTTTGAAATTAAAATTTTCGTAAATCTTACCAAATCATACACTATGGACATTGTCTTTTTTGTGGACATGTTGCATCTTCCTCATCACGGAGCCTGTCTTATTCTTTGAAACAGAGAAGGTCCCAGAGCGCAACAGCACGGTTTTGTATAGTGCCCGCGAATGAGTTAGTCCCGCCGGGTTGGGCCACCTTAAAATGCTTTTTCGAGTACATACATCTTGTTATGCCTTGTGATCATTTTTTTTCTAGTCGTTGGTCGAATATTGGTGGTTGCTATTACTAACTCGAAGCTAGAAAATGTTTTGTGGGTCTTGAATTACAATGTATAATACACCATATTCTACAGAAACTTTCAAGGCGTATCGGGTTTCTCCCGACTTCTCTAATTTTTAATGCTAGAATGCTAAAACCTTAAATGACACGGTTACGTTGAGCTTTTTTTTTTGGAACCTGACCTGAATTGCTAATGCCACACAACTGCCGTTATGAGGTGCCATGGCAGAACCTTCCCTATAAGAGCACGGTTACACTGAACTATATGGAAAACACCGACAATTTTAATAGCCGCTTCGAACAATTTTTCATGAAATGCGATGGTACTAACCCGGGCGGGATTAACCCTACCGCCCAGTAATTAAGTAAGGGGACCTACAGTTCTCTGTGGAATTGGAACCACGGCCAGCCTCAACGTTCTAACGGTTACCCATCCAATGTCCGACCGCCCCCATTGTTGCCTCGATGATCGAACACCAAGGCATTGCACCACTGACCACTGGGTAACCATGGTAATATAACTCGCCATGTGAATAGAAGGTGAACGGGCAAGAGAGTGATTAAATATGACGTTTAGTTGCATTCGTACCATGAAAACTGTCAAACGACGTACTATTCGGCCCAAATGCAACTAAACGTATAGTTAATCACTCTTTTACCTGTACCTGCTATTCACCCCCCTAGACTGTCGAGACTAGTGAAGGCCGTGTGACTCGCAGGAGGGCGGAACGCTGGACGTGTGGTGGCTGTACGATGACGGCGGACTGACCATCCTGCTGCCGTACATCCTCTCGCAGCGCTCCTGCTGGACCAACTCCGAGCTGAGGGTGTTCGCGCTCGCCAACCGACGCCACGAGATGGAGCTCGAGGAGAGGAAGTGAGTCATTGTTGAGATCCTTTTCCATTGGTATGCTTACGGTATCACCATATAAACAGGTATAACCGAAAGGACGTTTTGAACATATATTGTTTTGTAATTGGAGAATGTAACGCTATAAGTGTCTTAGGGACCTTAGAGAATGTAACGCAATAAGTGTCAAGTGGTGACTTAGGGAAAAATTAAGCTAAGCGAAAGTTAAGCTAAGCGAAGCGAAGCTAAGCTTCGGCTGACTTTGAAGAACTATTTTATTTATGATTGCCGTTTGTTAGGGTTAAGTTGAATTGTTATTGTCGTGTTATTTTTTTTTCATATGTATCTGTTTCTTGCGTGTATTTGTATAGGAGAGCACTGTAGACTTGAAAAAAGGTCGAATGTATTTCTAAATCCTAATTAGAATCGTATTGTATTTGCATTTTTGTAGATTTGTGTGTTTGTAATGTTATGGTATTGTTAACATTAAGGATGATAATACAATTTGTTTTAACAGGTAGGCTACCTGTAAGAATTCAGTTAATTATAAGAACGACTCCCGAAAAGATGTCATCCAGATGAATCTGGAAGACGTCTTTTTATTCTTGTTCGTGACAATAGAAAATGTTTTCTAAAATGATAAACCCAAAAGTGTATTATATTTTTATTACAATGCCAAAGTAAGCACACTAGTATATGCTCCTTTACTCCAGTCCAGAGTCGACGTCAATTTGATAACAGTGAACTTGCATCCTCTTGGTGGAACACACATTCGACATCATTTGAAACGTCCTCCTGATGAATTATGACGTCAGCGTATGGCTTCAAACTATACGGACCCTCGAAGCCAATGGAAAGATGAACATTATGTGTGGCGTTGCAGCATGGCCAATCTGCTGGCCAAGTTCCGCATAGACTACGGCTCACTGACCATGGTGCAGGACATCACGGACGCCCCCCAGCCGGAGACGGTTCGTCTCTTCGACGACCTCATCCGGGAGTTCCGCGAAGACACCTCTGTCAGCGAAGGTATAGTTTTAGCCAAAACTTAGCGCTTCGCATTAGCAGGGTGATAATCTGAAATAGATCTTGGCATAATTGTACTTTCTATTTCGCATGATTAAATAAGGAACAAAAAGGCAGAAGTATTTGGAAAGTACGGACTTTCCAAATATTTATATCTAAATAATTATTTGGAAATATTTAAATATAAATATCTATTCTAAAACCGGTACACCGGACATAGAGACAAATTCTAGATGGTACACTAAATGTACCATATGGGGTACACTAAAAGTGACGTGTTTGAACATTGATTAACTCAGCCGTTTCTTCGGGCAACCGGGGTATTGACGTCAACCATAGAGCAAAAGGGACTTAGGAATTCTTTCTCTTTCCGGTTGGATCGCGTTAGATCGTTAACATTTGTACAAAAAACATCTGAAGGATCTAAATGTAAACTCGATGGTTTACATATAGATCCTTGAGAAATTTGAAAGATCAATATTGTCTCCTACCGAACTCGGGTGGCTAAAATCACTCTTCAGTGCCATGACATAAGCCCATCACATTATCGCAAGTCTTCTACGTGTTTTGGTTGCAATTTTTTTTTTCACTCAGATATTTTAACTACTATACATGTAAGGATCACTTTTTTAAGGATTTTTTGGACATTCATACTACACCTACTTTCATGATACTAGCATGAACACATCTCATGGAAACTCGGTGCCATGGCAAAACCTTCCGGGATGAACCAGCGTTCATTCAATACGATGGTACCAACCCGGGTGGGATTAAACCCTACCACCTAGTAGGGGAAGGGGACCTACAGTTTTAAATGGATTCCGAACCATAGAGCAGCTCGCATTCGTGCCGAAATGCATTTATCCATCTCAGGAAGATAAAGAAAGTGGTGCATGAACGGGGCGAGGATTTGAACCGAGGCCTCTAGCATGCAAGGCAAGTCCCCGCGCCACTAGGCTACGAGCCGCTCAAGTGCAAAAATAAAACATTTTACATGGTCCATGTTCCATCTCTCACCATTATGGTATCAGCCTTCCATGTCTCACCCCGGCACATAATGGGATCAACCCTGTGATGGTTCTTTCCCAGCCCTAGACTAGTAGTACCTACTGCAAGCGAGCCTTTACTGGACTGAAAGCTGATATGAATCTCGATCATAAGTGTATCGTGTCTAAGCTCCGTTTCGCGTGACCTTCGCCAGAGTGCCGCATCAGCGACGCGGAGCTGGCGACCCTGGCGGAGAAGACGAACCGGCAGTTGCGGCTGCGCGAGCTGCTGCTGAAGAACTCCAGCGGGGCGCATCTCATCGTCATGTCCCTGCCCATGCCCAGGAAGGTACGTTGCTCGGTCGGTTCAGTTGGCACGTTTTGTCGGACGAAAATGGAGAGTTCTTTGGCATTCAGCATGGTCGGGGAGTGATGCAGACTCGTCAATACCATCTGGATATTTTACATCATCCCCCGTGTACTCACTCCTTAGGTTCACTCCTATCTGCACTGATAAAGTTCTGGGCATTATGCACATGTTTAGTGTGACGTTTCGTTTCGTGTCAACAGATCATAGTTCAGTCTTATTTGATCATAACAGATCTTAGTTCAGTATTATTTGAATGTGTGTTCCTTGTCATCCACCAAGTAACCACCAAGTAAGATTATTTCAGGACGTGGTATTTGGATCCAAAATATCTTAAGCCTCACGTATACGTTTTTAAAGGATTCGGCCTATTGTGAGCTACAGAGTAAGTGAGAGTGTCTAACGTTGCTTTGCGTGCTTTAGTATTACTATGTTTCTTTTCATCATAAACCATCTCTAGGGGAGGCCAATTCTTGTTCTACCTACTAGGTTTACATAAGTACGGAATAGACATTTCGGAATCCCCACGGAATCAGTAAATAACTTCCGGTCTATCATGGTGCATTAAAATCGATATGTAATGTTTCGTTCGCACTGAAATCTTTCATGTCGTGCCACTCATTCCGTGTGGCTTTGCGAGCGATTACCGAATTTCTCTCGTGAGAACACTCCTGATTTATCAACCCTTAATTCCCAACAATTACCCACCAGATCTATTATTTGAATGAATACGACCGTGAGGAATATAATTACTTCAGTTGTGTTAGGCTCCAGGAAGAAACAGCAATGGGCTCGCCATACGTTTCTGTGTGCATAAAGCATTGGCGAAAACGAGGTCGACATAAGTCAACCCTGGGCCTGGGTACCCCGCTCGGGGGCCAAGAATGGCACCCGTGACGATAATGGTGTGTTGCAGGGCTCGATATCGGCGCCGCTCTACATGGCGTGGCTCGAGGTGATGAGCCGAGACCTGCCGCCCATGATGTTTGTACGCGGCAACCAGACGTCCGTGCTCACATTCTATTCTTAGACGCTACTCAACTAGTTGGGCTATTGTTAAAGTGTATTAGAATTAAATGTATAAGGTGAAGCACTTAATTTTGATAGAAAATAGCGCATGAGTTTTGTGATACTGAATGACACGGGATAACGAACGTGTGACACCGAGCTGATGAATTAATTTGCAATTATGGACCAGACAATTGTGTATGTGATATTGTATAGATGGCTATGGCTTTGGGTGATTTTCTTAGATGTTTATCGACATATGAAACCATCAGAGAGTTTCAAATGTCATTATTTTATTAGTTTAATGCGTACAAATTAGCAAAGTCTTTAGAAAACAGGCATGGTACATAACATGACCAAAAAGTTGACTCAAACTAATTAAATAAATATGATCCGTTTACTTTATGTCTTTAAATTTAATTTTTATGAAAAACTGAAAGGTTTCATAACTCTATTTATAATAAGTCTTGGATATTTTTTCCCAAAAACGTATTTTATAACTAATATTTTGCAGCCATTTCAATTATTTGTGACTCGCACCCATATGTATTTTATTATTGATTTTATAAACGTGTAACGTAGTGTAACGATATGGATGGACAATAGCTGATAGATATTTAAATAAGTAAATATGTGATGCAATTAGAGCAGCATTCTAAGTTACTTATAAGTTTTTTTTAGATTGGGATGGATCTGATCAGTTAAAGAGAGCTTACAAGATTTTTATCGTTAGTAGTGCCATTAAATACCTTCCGGAAATGCCGTAATGTCTATATGTAAGTACATATATTGTAAGTACAGTACAGTATACTCTCAATTGTATACACTAGAAAGAGACGGAAATCCTAAGTCCCTTTTACTCTATGGTTGACTTCAGCATGACAAAAAGAGATCCCAAATTTGTCTCTATTTCCAGTGTATAGATTTCAGACGAAACGACGCGCCAAACTTAAGGTGGCCCAACCCGGCGGGACTAACTCATTCGCGGGCACGGTAC
Source organism: Incurvaria masculella (assembly GCA_946894095.1). Classification (NCBI taxonomy): domain Eukaryota; kingdom Metazoa; phylum Arthropoda; class Insecta; order Lepidoptera; family Incurvariidae; genus Incurvaria; species Incurvaria masculella. The sequence goes on along the minus strand of OX335658.1, from coordinate 14,290,289 downwards.
AAAACAGTGCTGTTGCGCTCTGGGACCTTCTATGTTTCAAAGAAAAAGACAGGCTCCGTGATAAAGAAGATACAACATGTCCACAAAAAAGACCAATGTGCATAGTGTATGATTTGATAAGGTTTACGAAAATTTTAACAACAAAACAACGACTTATAGTTAAAAGTAAACCACGACCGCTGTAGTCAAAAATCTAATAAAAACCAAGTAGATTATAATCATGATTAAATAAGCTATGTGTGATGACTAATCTTTTTAAGATGTTCTTACTTTATCATAGCGTAATCCACTTCCAAAGTTATTGCATAAATCGCGGAAAAATTCGAACTTTCGGACCTTATAACTTGGAAACCTAACACAATTTTACAATGCCAACGGTCATCAGACATCTAGTTCTATCAAATAAAGCTATTTTGAGCAACCTTTTTGATCTCTGACAAGAAATATGGGCGTGATCTTATTTCCCCTCTTGTATGGGGAGTTGAGCGGGATGGCCCACCTTAAATGCACCTCGCGCGTACAACACTCTCGAGACAGAGCCGGTAGTCTAAGTTGTCACCTAAATTGGCGTTACGGCAAACCGATCGACTGGCGTTTTCAAATGTATGGAGAAATTGAACAGCGCGCGCAGCGGGCGTTAAGCGAACTAACATTTGCGAGTCCGAGCTTGATTTGGCAGCTTACTCAACGTTGCCGTAAATACGTCGACGTTGCCGTTTACGTCCACTCCGCGTTTTCATACAAATCGGAAGTCCGCGTTTGACTTTGACAGCTTGAAGAAGTAAAACCACAGAATATATAGTGAAAACTTGTATGGAGTTTGGAGAAAACGCCAGTCGATCGGTTTGCCGTAAACGCCAATTTAGGTGAGAACTCAGACTGACCACTCAGGGCACAGAGTGGGCAGTCTGAGTGATATTCATTGGTTTGATATTCTGTGGTTTTACTTCTTCAAGCTGTCAAAGTCAAACGCGGACTTCCGATTTGTATGAAAACGCGGAGTGGACGTAAACGGCAACGTCGACGTATTTACGGCAACGTTGAGTAAGCTGTCAAATCAAGCTCGGACTCGCAAATGTTAGTTCGCTTAACGCCCGCTGCGCGCGCTCTTCAATTTCTCCATACAATTGAAAACGCCAGTCGATCGGTTTGCCGTAACGCCAATTTAGGTGACAACTTAGACTACCGGCTCAGAGTAAGCGCTCGAGTATTAGAGCCTTTTTCACCTACTGCTGATTAGCGTAATCGCCACACATTAAGGGCCTCTCTTAGCTGTTTTCAATCGATACGAGTACAAGATAATCATCACTTTAGTAATAAAGGCCCTTTAAGTGTCGATTAAAATAAATCAGCACTTGGTGAAAACCAAGCAGCTCGAACTACAGATAAAAAGAAAATTTACCAGCAGTAGCAACGCATACCAAAGAAAATATTAAAATCTTCCTGACAAATCTTGCAAAGTATTATCATACAATTATTTATAATGTGTGAATTTCGTCTGTTATGTGAAGTTGGATGTGAATGTGAAATATGGAAACATTTGCCTTCCGTTTTCTTACTTTTGTAGAGTCCATTCAATGTATTTTAATATTGATCTGTTACAAATGAAAACCTATAAAACAGATTGTTCGTATTTTATTCATGTTTCGTTTGAGAATTTTGTCCTAGCGTGTAATTTTAGGTAATGTATATAGGAATAAGTAATAAAAATATTTGTTCATCTGTGTTTTCTAGCAATCAGTCGGAAAATGCAAGATAAGAGAAAGGTTTTGCTAGGTTTATTCTAAAATATATTATCGAAACCTATGTCTTCAGGTTTCTACTTTTTTTACTGTTATTTTAGATTTTACTTTTACTGGAAAATTCAGATATTTACATAAATATAAAAAGATAAGTATAATCAAGCTTCTCAAGTTTTTTTTTAATAATATCTGACAACTTTTATGAGTAGGGAACTGTTATGGGTTGGAAGACGATTTCGCTAGTTTAATTCGCAGTCGGCGTGCACAATTATGTCTTGGCTAATGGACAAATAAATTGTTTATTAAAATTTTTAAAAATCTCAGAGCCCCGCTACCTTCCCGGCGGTATTAGTCAAGGTCACACGTATTTTCCCGTCCATACTGTCCATTAAAACTGACGTGTTTAATCATCCCTTGGCGTATTTATTACCTTGATGTACCTGCGTGCACATGGCCTTAAAGTTCATCAATATTTAAACATATCACTTTTAGTGAACCGTATCGAGTTGACACCTCTCCTTTCCATACCCATAACAAGTAACGTGCCTAATCATACATTGAAGTTGATTTACCTTGATGTCCTCTTGTGCACTCGGTTCCCAGTCAATCAATGCAATTAGTACATCCAGACGAACCTATGCCAACCAGTGTACACCCAGCAGCAGCAAATCTATGAAATCACAAACTGATCACAATACACACAGCCTCGTTAGACAAGTGGCGCGACGGGTGAAGCCGCTCTGAGCGCGGTTGGTTTCTAGATGGGTGACCGTTTTCGGCGGTTCTGGTCGTTTACCACGTATTCCACGTACATATGTAGGTGGTATGGTAGGTTTAATCCAGTCCGGCTTGGTAATATCGCGATGAATGAACGATGGTCGAAGCGGCAATGAAAAGTTGTCAGTGTTTTCAATCCACTTTAATGTCGCCAAGCAATATAATGAAGGTTTTGGCAGGCACCAATATTCCGGGAGGTCACGACATTTTTGGTCACGATAAGGCAAATGGCTGAATCTGGGTTCTCATGTTAGAGACCAACCCTCTGATGCTAAATATGTCGGTCTGCCCGTGCCAAGTGGTTGCGTTTTCTAGATTGGCTATATAAAATAGATGCTGGTATGTACCTGCTGATGAATATACTGATTATCTGGAAACATTGATACCTATTAATTATACAACAATATCCAGACGATTACTTAATTAAATACTTAAATATACCTAAAGTTATATCTGTAACCTAAATCGCCTATAACTACTAAATTAAACCAAAGATTTGTTCAGTTTTTGTATTGCTAGGCAAGTATGTATTGGTACTTTCATGCTTGGTCATTTGCATCCATTTACCTTATCATACGTATTTTTTGTCACCATAACTACTTTTTCAGGCGCCTTATCTAAGTAACGCAACCACTTGGAACAGGCGGACTGACACATTTAGCTTCAGAGGGTTGTACTTTATCCCGTGAACCCAGTTTCAGCCATTTACGTTATCGTTACCATTTTTGTCGCGACCTCCTAGTCTACAACCTCCCATGTGGTGTGTTAGGCTAATATCGTGATGGTCGGCTTAAATAAAAAATACGTAAGTGAAGCCGATGTGCCCGTTCAAATACAAAGAGTTTGTGACAAAGTGCTCCAAGAATTTGTACATGGTATTTTAACCACAAGGCACTGGTTAGGAAACTCCAGCGGGCTGACCTGCCTAACATCATTAAAATGATAGAGAACTACTTGTCAAACAAAAATAATACATGGAGTATACTCGGACCAGTCATCTTCAAGTGTCAGATGCAGTCACAACTCACAATACGCTGTGCCTGCGGTGCGCCGCCGGGGAGGGCGATAGGCGATGCCAAGCGCTGGTACGAACGCGCTCGGCAACGAAGGGGCTGTGCTGCAATTTTTTTTTATGTGACCTGACATTGATGCCTAATACCACACATCTACCGTCATGATATTAGCCCAATACACCACATTCCAGAAGGAATTAGGTGCCATACCAGAACCTTCCCTTTATGAGCACGGCTACATTGAACTGGATGGAAAACAGGGACAATTTTTCATTGCCGCTTCGACCTTCTTTTCATCCAACGCGATGGTACCAACCCGGGCGAGCTTAAACCCTACCACCTTGTAGGGGAAGGGGGCCTACAGTTTTACATTGATTCCATTCGCATTCGTGACTAAATGCACTTATCAAATTGGTACGCTTCCAGTTGAGTTCTTATAGTATAGTGGAATTTTAGAATCTTTTTTGGTAATGGAGCATAGGCGCGAAAACGAAGTTTGCTATCCAAAATATTTTTTTAAAATTTGAAATTCCGTGAGAAATATTAATTTTCGTTGTATATTCCGACGCGAACGGATCATTTTGACAAAATCCCGTGAGCAATATTAATGTTTGTTCTGTATTCCGACATGAACAGATCACGTAGATAAATGTTGCCAACACGTCGTTACCCATCATTTAGGGTAAAATGAACACCTGCTGTCGTATTCAGAGTGGGCGGACTGACATTAGTGCGCGATTATTACCGGACTAAAATTCTTGTATGGTTAGTCCGTAGCCCTACCATGAGTTTTGGTGATGTTCACTTCGACCAACGTTAACGAAATTTTTGTATGGGGAAAATTGCAGCGCCTCTAGCGTACGATCTTGTTACTAAAAACGGCACTACGAGTTCATATTCACGCTCGTTGTCGAGCATCACGAACGTTATCGAACGACGACGCGATACGGTTGTATGAAAAACGGTACTATGAGTGTACATTTTGACAGCTCAACGTGATCACTTCGATAACGTTATTCGAATTTCTTTTCACTAGTCATATCTTGGGTGAAAGGACGATCGAACACACATTTTAGTGCCAAGGATGAAAAATCAAGCGTATTTCATGTCAATTTCTGAATTCAATATTATGTTAGCAACTTAATAATAAGTACACTACAACTCTACGTAAAAAAATACTATTCGAAATATTTTTTTAACGGTTTATTTTATTTATAAACGTTTCTTCAAACCTGTTTCAGGAATGAATTTATTTTAAAAAATATTAATTTATGTAGGTGTATTTCCTCAATACATATTTTTTTATGCAAAGAAAATAAAGCATTCAAAACATAACCTGTATCGGTAATTTATAAGAAAAATAAAACAACTATAATTGCATCCAAGAAAACCAAAGTCAAACATTGACAAAACATTTGCGCGAAATGGGTAACTAGGTATATAATGCTATTTACAGACGGATGGTACGCCCTATGAGTCACGCTTATTGTCTCGCGCCGCCCGCCGCGCCGGCAAAGTATCGGTCAACAAAAATCGTCACAAAATATCGGCTGCCAACAATCGACGGTTTGAGGTATGTTTTTACTAGTAAACTTAGCAAATTTATACTCAATTTATAATAGTGCGGTCCTATTTTATCTCATGCGAAAGAAGATATGGACACTGTTAATCACGGCCTACTCACTATCTTCCATTATTTCTTGTCTCTGGTCGAACGCAACGTTCATCGAGCGTTCGATAAGCGTTCCGTCGGTGAATAAAGTAACCCATGGTAGCGACTGTAACGTTGTTCGATCTCGTTCGTGAACATTCGATGATATTTTTCGTTCGTTCGATAGAAAACTCATGGTAGGGCTACCGGTGCTAATCCCGTACTAAGTTTTAATAGGTGCACTCTGAATACGACTGTCGGTGTTTAAAATCGCTTCAAAACCGACAGCCGCCCCGACATTACATGTAATGTTAACATGACCACTACACCATACGATCAGTCACAATACTTTCGTACTCATGAAATAACAGCTACCCAGAAAGTCCTGTGACTCAATAAGTAAGAATCTCATGAGTAGACCCGCAGTCCGAGCACCCAATAAGTTGCAATAGCCAGAGGCGACGCACACACGCATGACGACAGCGTCCGGCTGGCTGACGAAAAAGTGGTGTCCCCGCGACTAGAAAACCATTTTTGTTGCTCCATTTATTTTGTATGGAAGCGCCTGTCCTTACGAAGTGATATATATGTCAATGGTGAAGCCATAAAATCGAATTGAGAACCTCCTTTTTTTGAATTCGGTGAAAGAATTAAAATGAAAAAATTAAAATCTCGGCAACTAAACACTTGAGACAAATATTTTTCACCTTAATGTCTTGGAAATACATGAGAATTACGCTGCCGAAAATGTAGTGGACGTTGCAACGCGGCGACGTGAGATTTAAAATTGCTACTATATTATTTTGGTATCTGGTAACACTATGCACTGAATGAATGGTGTAGCCAACTAAATTCTTTTAAAGCTATATTTAGCAATAAATAATATCAGACATTTAGAAATATACTGCCAAATAATGATATTTTTAAAAGTATGGGTACCTGCTATAAGACATTATGGATCAACCTGTAGTGAACAAAGCAAAACCTTGAATCGTATAATTATGTTTTATTCAGCAAAACCAGACTACGTATGTGACAGATGACAAATAACTTTTTAATCATAACATTCACCCCATGCGGAAGTCTTGCAGGTAGGAAGGAGGCGTCGCGTTTCAATTGGAGCCCTGTCCTGAGAGGAAGATGAGGGAGCTGGTTGAGAAGGTGGTGGAGAGTCTAAAGTTATATAGTTATAGTAAATTGGGTCTAAATGTTTAATGCAAATGTACAAGGCATCGAATGGCAGGGCATCACTGTTCAAAAAAGTTCGCGTTGTTCTTTTCGTCAGCGTTTGGCGATTACCTCTAGCCAGCACGATAATGTGTCTGAGTAGTCAGTCGGAGTTCTCACTTAAATTGGCGTTTCCGGAACTTCGAGGTTACGTAAAAACTTCAAAATCCATAAAAAAAAATTACGAGATATTCTGTGGTTTTACTTTTTCAAGCAGTAAAACCGCAGAGTTGGCGTAAACGGCAATGTCGACGTATTTACGCCGACGGTGAGAAAGCTGTCAAATCAAACTCGGACTCGCAAATATTAGTTCGTTTAACGCCCACTACGCGCGCTCTTCAATTTCTCCATACATTTGAAAAACGCCAATCAATCGGTTTGGCGTAAACGCCAATTTAGGTGACATTTGGGACTACGGGCTCAGATCACAGACGTTTGGCGTAGCGAACCTTCTTCGACTCAACTTCAACGCGTAGTTTATTTTCAAGCTTCGTGAAAATTATATTAACTGAATTGTTTTGTCGTTGTGTCGTTTCAGCTTTTGCCTTTGAGCTATTAGCAATTTCAGTTCAGAGATACTGGTAACCCAACCTTCCGTCACATTTCACTCAATTCGCAAATCCAAATCAGCTGTGAAAATCACTATGGCCGCTCTTCTATCGCGACCAAATTACAATTCCCATTAGCTCCAGAAAATAAATACCTCAACAATATACAACGCGGAAAAAGTTATCCTTTCTTATCATCAATAGTGTCTACCCTCCAACCTTCGCCGCTGTTGCGTCATGTCGAAATAAACCCTTGACAGAAACCAAATAAAAATAAGCAAAATAAAAAAGTGGAGTGCTTGTGTCGCAGTTTGCTGATGCCGGAGAAGTGCTGATTCAAAGAAAGTAGTGAGTAGCAGTGAGCAGTGCATTCGTTCGGATCACAATGAGCAGCGCACGGCTGGCGCTCGTAGCGCGGGCAGCGGCGCGCGGTCCTGCTCTCTGCAACAGTACGTATTCCTCTATAATCGATTTGTGCCTGTTCATTCTTCTTTAATTTCCAATTGAACCCTCTGGCAACGTTGTTGCGTGTTATTACGCTGTGGTGAGACGCGTGTTGTCACAGTGCCAATGTTTTCATGTCTCAAGTGACATACCTATAGCCTCATGCAGGTTATTTTCTACATACTATGGTCTTCAGTAGGCAGACTTGTACGGTGAATAATTACATGCATGCCAAAAGTCTATAATATATTATTTTGTTGCTGGTGTTTATCTTAACCTTAATTGCTTAAATATATGTCCACTGAACATGTTGAAAAATATACTTTTTGAGGTTATCTATGGTTTTCATGGCAATAATGCATCAATCACTGTGATTATGTAAATATAATGCATTTCTGGGAACAGTTTCTATAGTGTTTTCACCAAAAGAGTCCCGGATCAGGCATTAATGTCATTCAAAGCATTAATACAAAACCTTGGTTATCAGATTAAATGTGGACGGACCCTAAATTTATTAAATGCTTTATCTAGCTTTCTAGTAATCATCAGTGGCACTGTTAATTTTATTTTATATACAGTGGAAATCACCTATAGCGAAATCGGTTGTTACGTCCTATCTGATATAGCGACAACATTGAGCAGTCCAGATTATAGGCCATACAAAAACAACGAAATTGTATCGGCCACAGCGACATCGCTTATTACAAAGTAGCAGTAGTATGGAAATAATCGTTGCAAAAGCTGATACAACACAAGCACATGATCCCCAGAAGCAAGTCGCTGAATGACCGGCACAATACTTTATTTGTATTTACTCATTTAAATGAAAAATGGCGAGATGGCTCCGTGACACCAACTATTTGGTCTAAAAGAGTTTGTTTTTACCATCAGCTGTCAGCTGTCAGCCTCAGTGGCCCAGTGGCGCGACACTTCGGCGATCGCTCTCCGAAGTTAAGCAACGCTGGGTCCGGTCTGGTCTTGGATGGGTGACCATTCGACCGTTGAGAGAGGCTGGCCGTGGTTCGGATTCCACGTTAAACTGTAGGTCCCCTTCCTTACTTACTAGGTGGTAGGGTTAATCCCGCCCGGGTTGGTACCATCGCATTGAATGAACGATGGTCGAAGCGGCAATGAAAATTGTCCGTGTTTTCCATCCAGTTCAATGTAGCCGAGCAATATAAGGAAGGTCCTGGCATGGCACCTAGTTCCCATGTGGTGTGTTGGGCTAATACCATGACAGAAGGTGTGGTATTAGCCATCATGTCCAGTCACATAAAAAAAAAAATGGAAATATTTAAAATTCATAATAATGTTTGAGACACATTAAGTAAAAAATTATCAAAGCCAATTTTTAATAATTTTTATGAACAATATTGATGCAAATATTGAAGTTTATTTGTTTCCAACATACACACATTTTGTTAAAAAAAATATCAGATATAGCAAAAAGCTAAAATGTTCAATAGGTCCTTCGGAGTTCGTTATATGCTATTTCTACTGCATTTAAGTGCAATAGCAGTTCAAAGCTTATATTTGATGGTTAGCGAGCCCTGCCTGTTTGTCTGAAGTCTAAACTGAAAATAGCATACAATTCATCCAGCAAATGTTTGCACCTAGTCGGTTATGGTTAGCTCAAAACACGTGTATTAGCTGTGCAGTCTGTTTTGAGCTTTCAATGTTAAGAATAAGAATAAGACATTTTATTTGCCACAACACAAGTACAATAGAGTAATGAACATAAAACAAATTAAACTAAATTAAAAACACTTCAACATTCCATTCTCTTGGAGGTATCTTCAATTTGTGACAAATGGGACCAATCTCAGCTGTCTCGCAGAAGTACACTAGCACTGTACACCGCGAACGCAAGCGTCCAAATTTATATTAAAGCAGTCAGCATCACAAATGATTTGGATTGATCGTGTGCACAATAGAACTAATATTCCTTAAAGAAAAACAAAACACAAACAATAAGGCTTTTTGTAAAAATTATTTGAATATAATTTTTTAATAATAATAATTTTTTTTAATAATATTTTTTTTTTAATTGTACCTATTTGCTGATATGGCAAAATAAATAGACACTGAAAATTTCAGATTCCTACCTATTGCGGTTAATGAGATACAACAGCCCTGTGACAGACGGACGGACGGACAGCGGAGGCTTAGTAATAGGGTTCCGTTGACACCCTTTGGGTACGGAACCCTAATATGGAACAGATTCGTGTATGTTTCGTTGAATAACACACGTAAGCACTGCTTTTCGTTTCCACTAGGAATGGGCATTGTCTTTTACTTCCTCGACGTTTGGATACCTATATATATCTACTTGAAATTTACCGTTACATACTAATATGAGAACCACTACGGCTTTATCCCAATGCATTCTAGCAGTCTCACTGGGATCACCTTAACCCACGAATCTCGGTGAAGTCAAGGTGAGAACACAAATTAACATTAGCAAGGTCAGTGACTCGAGAAGGTCGCTGCCAGGCATTCCGCGTCGTCGTCGGAGGCAGACCACTACCGATGACGATTTTATTGTATCACGAGCGAGGACAACACTATCTGCCCAATTAATTTCTATAACTTATTTCCTCCTGGTTGCCAAGGTAGTGACGTTGATGAATTTGCCTTGGGGAAATTCATTAAATGGTAATGTTGATATTTATTTTGATTGTGTTTGTGTCATTGTGCTTAATTTATGCCTAATTACGGACACATTTAGTGATCAAATTATGTAATGTCACTGCCTTTTTGAAAGCCTTTCAAAAAAAGGTTACCATTTTAAAGAGCTCATCGTTAAGTTTTATATTGTGACAGGTCAGAAGGTAACGATCTGAGCTAATAATGGTTTCATCCATAGATAAAAAGGAAAGAGATATGCCATCTACCCGCTCTCTCCAATTTTTAAAAACTAGGTACCAACTCAACTTTAAACACATTCGAACCTAGTCTCAGCCGTATTGGAGGGTTCATGTGGGTGGGAAATTACTTGATGAACGCATATGTTAGCATATTACTGGCATAAGACGCGACGCCGGATTCCCATACATTTATATGGTCACTTTGACCATACGGTGGAGACGCAATATCTAGCGTATGCTCGTTCCTTTCTTTTCTGGGTCTCTTGCAGGTGCAAGGGTTCACAAGTGGAAAATTGGCAGGTGGCCGCTTCAACTCTGAGAGTCGCTTTAACTCTGAGAGTTCCGTTTAGCTACAAAACTTCTCAGCCCATATCTCTACCAATCTATATTCTCAATGATCCATCAATTTATTTTTCCTTTTTCCACTCTTTCTATGCATGAATTCATCGAGGAACTTAGAAAACCATTTCCTGCCTAGAGGCACGGACATGGTTAATCCGGCCCTGGCTTTTAACAAAATCTACCTAGGTACATTATTTTATTTTCAACTTTTCTTCTGGTCCTTATGGAGAACAAGATGTAAGCTTAAATGTCTGTCCATTAAAAATGTGTGAAATGTCCACTTTTGCATGGATATTTTGCCCATGTCACGGCTTTTCACAATCTTTATTTGATGTCAAGGATTTTCACCATCTTTATTTGATCTGCCGATATTTTCCAACAATTTTGTATTTAGTTCACCCAGTACTTCGTTCACAGTATTTCGTGAGATGATTTTATAAAAGTGCACTTTTTTATCTTCGCAATTTAATGTTGCCCGTACTTTTACGGAGATTTTCCACTTTTGTGACCCCATTATTTCACACGCGACCATAAAACAAAATGCCCTTTAGAGATGCATACTCAGTGACAATTTGGCTTTAGTGTTTTTGGAAGTTTTACGATGCAATTCATGCTCAAATAAAATGATAGTGCCTTTCGGCATTGCGGAACGCATAAGTAAATGCTACGTTCATCGTCGGCATTGTTTTGACCAATCTTAGCAGTTTTTGCCTTGTACTGTATTGCCTTGTATGTACCATAACATGTTAACTGGCATTCGGCCTATATGCGCTGGAAAAGTTATCAAAAACAGCATTAATTATTTTGAAATTAATATACCTATTATCAAAAAAACCTGAATATGACCAATGGCTTAAAGTTCTAACCTTTACAATATGAGGTAAAAAGATGTACTCTATGGAATACAAATTATGCATGTGGGTTTTCAATATGTTATGTCACTGACGCTTAGCTCAAGATGAACAAAGCATAAGAGTGAGAGGTCACATGCAATCCTCATAAGAGGAAAGGAGACGGCGAAAGATGCAGCAATGAAGCATCTACTTTTTTTTGTGTAAGACCTCACCGGATCCTGCTAATTAGCATTATTGCTAAAATTTTTTAATAATTGATTTCAATCAAATGATAGTGTTGCTCGTCCAAAACTTTTCTGTGATAAACTGTATTCATAAAAAGGCATGATTATCCTGATAACCACACATTGTTCAGGTACATAGGTAAATAAGCCGTGACCTACTTCTTAAGTTTTCTGCATTATTTCAAAGTTGACAACAACAAAGAGTTGTGACGTTTCTCATGAACTGTTATTATTTATTCTTCATCCATCAGTACGCTGAAGTTCGATTTGTCATATTGTATGTATGTATATTATACATATATATTTTATGTAAATAGTATGTTATTGTCGCTAACACACCATCTACAATAATCTAACTTTGCGTTTTCTCCCCAAATTGGGTAATTTTAACAAAAAATTAAACATGTATGAAAACTTGTCATGTGCACGGTTTGATTAAGGCAAGAAATATTTTGCAAAGTTAAGTCCTACTTAAATACATACAGTCTTATTCAAAGAGATCCGGTCAAAACTTAGTACGAGATTAGCACCGGACTAACCATACAAAAACGGTTTAGTCCATCTTATTAAAGTCATTCCACCCACTCTGAATATGGCTTAAATAAATGTATAAAGGTAGAAGGGGAAAGAGGTACGTAGAATAATATTTTCAATAAAGAAGTAGCCCCGGAAATTTTGCCACGAACCGATGGAATATATGCATTGTCACTGGTCGCTGCGAGGTAGCTATGGGACAGGGTAGGCTATATTAGGTATAAAATAAATAAAAGTATGCGTTTCTCCATGCAAAAACATCTTTAAAATGTTAAATACTAAAATTATTCAATTATTTAGTAGCGAAATTATTCATCAGTCATCCTTTCACTGTCAAACTACCTTCCTTGCGTACGAACCGAATAGGCTGATTTTAAATTGTTCATACTGCTAAACACTGGAACACACTCACTGCCACTTTATTACGTGAAGATTACAATTGCATGTCCGTCACGGCGTAAGTGAAATCATGTTTTATTATTTTTTAAAGTCACTGCTACTTTTTTGGAATTTCAAAAACTTGGAAGATGCATTGATGGTCCAGCTTTATTTGAAACCTATAGCTCTAAATATCTGACGCTCATATTAAACTTTTTTTGTGAAAGTTATGAATATTTGTCTAATCGACGAACACGAATATCATTGTGGTAATTTTTTTAATGAACACATTGTGGTTTTACTTACGTCTTTATCAAACTGAACACAATTGGCTATTATCACGCCCGCAAATTTCCAAATGCTTATGGGCGCCATCGATGAGCGATTTATTACATTACATTAATTAAATTCAATAAATACTAATAAAAAAATATAATTATAGTGCCATGATCCATTTTAGGGTAAAGTACCCAAATGGTTCATACGGAACCCTTACTAAGCATCCGCTGCCCTTTCGTCCGTCTATCAGAAGGCTGTATCCGGGATGTATCTCTCTAACCGTAATAGGTAGAAATTATTGCGGTTTCTAAAAAAAATACATTAGCAAGATTTGATCGCCTCAACGCACAGACCGATAAATAAATAAAAGTGTACGTGTGTTCAGGTGTGCAGACGTGCGGCGCGGCGGCGGCGGGCGGGGCGCGGGCGGGCGGCGCGCGCTCGCTCGGCGCATGCGCCGTGCTCTACAAGAGCCCCACCGAGCAGCCGCCGGCGCCGCCGCCCCTCGGCAAGGACGTCTCCGCCTCGGGTGAGCACCCACCTCCCCCCCTCCACCCTCCTTCTCCTGGATTTTTTTAATTCAACCTGACATGGATGGCTGCTACCACACAACTACCGTTATGATATTAGCCCAATACACCACATTTTGTGCATCCATTTTTTGAGCGGCTCGTAGCCTAGTGGCGCGGGGACTTGCCTAGCGTACCAGAGGTCTGGGTTCAAATCCTCGCCCCGACATGCACCACTTTCTTTCTCTTTCTGAGTTTGATAAGTGCATTTCGTCACGAATACGAGCTGTTTCATGGTTCGAAATCCATGTAAAACTGTAGGTCCCTTCCCCCACTAGGTGGTAGGGTTGAACCCGCCGGGTTGGTACCATCGCATTGGATGAAAAGATGGTCAAAATGGCAATGATAAATTATCCAAATAAATATACTTTTTCGTAGTAAGCATGTACGTCGCTTATTCCAAGGTATGTTTGTATAATCATACGTGAAGCAAAGACACATTAATTAAAGAAAGAGCCCATTATTATTATTCAGTAGTAAACCCCACGGCAGTATATGGGGAAATATGTGGTAGGGAGATATGAGATTGAAGCCATTTTTGGTCATTTTCGCAGTTATTGTAGTCACGGTTGTGTCCAAATTTAGAGCCAGATTCTAAGGTGTGTGACGAATTGAATACAAAGCAGCCACGGATACAGCTTGAACTATCACCTCCGGTTGCCCTTATACGCCATATCAAGACCTACATTCTGAGCGCGCATTAGAGGCGTAATGTATACCAGCAATAGGTTTACTTCTGATCGGTACTCTTCAGGACATGTTAATACTTGATGCCTTTGAACATTTTCTCAGATAATACTTTTACTATTTTACTGTCTGGTTGTTTTTTTCTAAAGGAATCCCCGTTGTCTCCGAAAGACTGGCCTCTGAACCTTGCAAGTTGATGTGTACCCGCGTTCTTTGATAAGCAGTTCATTGACTGTTGGCACCTTTTTGTTTTTCACATGAACATTGTGGATCCCCCGGTGGACCATCCCGCTTAAGGTGGACCATCCCGCTCAACTCCCCATACAAACGGTGAAAGAAGATCACGCCCATATTTCTTGTCAGGGGTCCCAAATTTTGCTCAAAATAGCTTTATTTGATAGAACTAGATGTCTGATGACCGTTGGCATTGAGAAATTGTGTTTGGTTTCTAAGTTATAAGGTCCGAAAGTTCGAATTTTTCGCACGTTTTATACAATAACTTTGGAGGTGGATTACGCAATGATAAAGTAAGATCATCTTAAAAAGATTAGTCATCAGACATAGCTTATTTAATCAAGATATATAATCTATTTGGTTTTTGTTAGATTTTTTACTACAGCGGTCGTGGTTTACTTTTAGCTATGAGTCGTTTTGTAATTAAAATTTTCGTAAATCTTACCAAATCATACACTATGCACATTGTCTTTTTTGTGGACATGTTGCATCTTCCTCATCACGGAGCCTGTCTTTTTCTTTGAAACAGAGAAGGTCCCAGAGCGCAACAGAACCGTTTTGTACCATGCCCGCAAATGAGTTAGTCCCGCCGGGTTGGGCCACCTTAATGGGAATGATCAATGTCTGAATGGCTTGGGTCTTCTTCCATTGTACCCTGGTTTTGATATCTTGGATTCTCTACCAACTGTGTCTGAGCTTTGGTGTTGGAAGTAGCACTGGAAATACTAGTCTGTTTTCTTAATTGTTTCTCGTTGACCCATATGGTAAATATCTAACGCTCATATTCTGTGTTCAAAATTTTTCATGAAAGTTTATGTATATTTGTCTAATTTTAGAAAACGAAGCACCAGATGTTTTCTTTTTTGATAATCGAAATTAGATGTGGTTATTTTTAAATAAAAATTACTCACATCCTTGTCAAACTGAACTCAATCAGCTTTTATCACGCCCTTAACAATATGTGTAATATTTTTATTTCACAAGATTCAGTTTCATAATACATAATATGTGCAGCGCTAAACATATGTATGCCAACAATAGAGAGTATGCCAAAAAAGTTGACACCTCCATATGCCTGATCTCTCCGTGAAAGCCAAACTGATACGAAAAAAAACTGTATTTCTCCTCATGGCACAATGCCTGTCACGACCTGCGCTCCATTGTTCGTTGAGTTTGTGAGAATGTGCACCATAATTCAGTGTCACTTGTGAATTGTAAACCAGTTATGATATTTTATAGATTCTTGAGCAATTGTTGTATGACTGTTCCTTCCATATTTATTATAATACTATCTGAGATTACCGGATTCGCTCGGGTCAGTGCAGCCCCTTTAAAATGTGGTCAGAGACCTTTACAAATAATATTGATTGGTACTGGGAGTCTGAAAATTTATAATTATTTTGGTTTTTCTTTGTAATAAAAAATATTATTTAAAAAATATTGATATTTTTTTTACTTTTCCGATAATGCGCCATCTAGCATGCGTTGAAGAACTAGCGAGCATTTGGAATAACATTAGGTAATTCAAAACCTGTTAATCCTTGATCAATCTCTGAATGAAATGAGAGTAATTAACCAACAAACAAGTGGGTCATACAAACATAAATGGACAGACATAACATAAATCCAGGAGAGGATTGAATTAATGTTTTTTTATTAATTATTATCACTTGCGTTGCATAAAATACACTCCAATAAACTATAATATAATTATATACTATTACAAATTATAAAATATCGAAAATAAATCATAAATATCTATACATATTGATGGCTTTGAGTTCCTATACTAAAGCCAAATAAATGGCTTTAGTATAAGAACTCACCATAGTTTTAAAGCCGCATACCTACTTCGATTTCCTCGTCATGCAATATCAACTTATTGAATATGTTTGTATATTTTTAATATTTCACTCGCTTTAAAATGTTCAGTGTTATGTTTCTTTTGTTGATACTTCTTCCTGGTTCTTGATCTATAATTATAATATGCATTGGCTTTTCTGAGTACCTTTGGTCTCTCAGCACAGCCACCCATATCAGTTTTTCATGAAAAAAATACTTAGTAGGATTGGTTTGGTTGGGGGAACGCCCAACTGGTTGGTAAAAGTCGCCTCCGTGTCGGCAGGTGGGAGCTCCGGCGCCGGCGGCAAGAAGGGCGGCGCGCTCACGTGCCCCAAGTGCGGCGACCCGTGCACGCACGTCGAGACGTTCGTGAGCTCGACGCGCTTCGTCAAGTGCGACAAGTGCCACCACTTCTTCGTGGTGCTCAGCGAGGTGGACACCAAGAAGAGCATCAAAGAGAACGCCGAAGCCAAGGCCGGCTTCTATAGGTATGTCACTTTGTGTGTCGTATGACCCGTTCTCGTCGAGACGTTCATTTTGCAATAGTCCTTAATAATGAATTATTTAAAATTTGAAATATATTTTCGTTTTATGTTTCCTTATGTCTTTACTGTTGTTTGACAAATTATTTAATATTTACAAGTAAAAAGTACAATTAATCACCGGTAGTCACAGGTGACTGTGAATGGGGTCGCCTTCATAAAGTCCAAAAAATTTAACAAACAAAATTACCGACTTCAAAGAAAAAACACTAAAAAGTAGAAAATTATTGCCATTTTTGTAGTTACGATTATTGTTATTCTTTGAGTCGGCGTCAGCCGGGCACGTGCTGCGCCAATCAAGAGAACCTTGGCTACCTTGGCTGACACCGACTCAAAAAATAACAATAATCGTAACTACAAAAATGGCAATTATTTTTTACTTTTAAGTGCTTTTTCTTTGAAGTCGGTTATTTTTTTTGTTAATTTTTTTATTTGTTTATTTTTAGTGAATCTGAAGTACACTAACTAATTTGTACACGTCCTTTCCAATAAAGAAAGAATCACCGAAATCGGTTGGCGTTATATTGAGTTATTCGTCCATTTGTCGTGCACATCTTAATACAAATTTAAGACTTATATGATTTTCTCATGGATATCATTGTCAGAACTTAACCAAATTAAAATGGGACCACTTGGGAAGCACTAGCTTTCATTAAAAAAAATAATCATCAAAATCGGTACAACCAGGCAAAAGTTATGAGGTAACAAACATAAAAAAAACATACAGACGAATTGAGAACCTCCTCCTTTTTTGAAGTCGGTTAAAAAAGCATAAGGTCCAAAACCCAGAACATCCAAAAGTATGTATATATCGTGTATATTATAAAATGCATATCAAATAATATAATCTAACCTAACTTAACCTAATTGAAAATATCCGTATTCATAAGTGTTTTGGACGTTATGGGTTTTGGGCCTTGTTCCTTTTGAACTTTATGATGCGTCCCCCTGTGAATAACCTGCGAAAGTGATTTTAAGACTGACCCCCCTTTACATGTGTGCCAGTAGTCGTGGGACGAGAAATGGGAAATGGGTTCGAATAACTGTTACTAGAGTAAAAACGAAGTATTCATTTTACGCCGAGCAGTATGGCCGCTACAAATTTCTTGTAGCGCACTGGATCGCGCACGCGGCGTGCCAACGAAAGCCCGTAGGTTGCGAGCCGTCTAGACGCAACGACCCGCCAGCCGCGACTGTCTCGCTCGCGCAATGGCGGGCGGCAGTAGCTGTAACGTCGGTGGGAGCCGGCGACTCTCGTAACTGGAGTTACGAGTAATAGTTAGTAATACTAATAATTACTTCGTTGCGGCTTGTAGCCGCCGACTCTTTACCGCCGGTTACCGCCGAAACTGTAATGCGCGCGCGCATTCGAACTGTAGTCGAAGAGGGGCTACATTGTTAACAACCGCCGTTGTGGTTTGCTTACAGAAAAAGTCCAACGATTAGTATTTCTAAATGCTAATAGGTATATAAAATAAATGATAATTATGTTTATTTATCATTTGTGTTATATTATTTCTGGGGATTATTTTGTGGAGGATAAAAAGTTTTGTCTGACTTCTTAATTGTTTGCGATAACTACATAGTAACAAAAGCTCTTTCTTTCTTCATTTTGATTTTTATTGAGAATACAGGTCACTGCACTCGAGATTCAGAATCCATGTAAGATGATCAAACCGTGCTAGATGTCATTATACCCATTTATGTCCAGCCAAAAAAAAATTGAAAAAGGAGAAGAAGGGAGAGGGACTTTTTTTGTCATTATTTTTGCAACCGTTTCCGCAAACGGCTATCGGCATCAGCAATAACAGTTACTAACGTTTTCGAAGACCAGTGGAAACGCCCACGACTAGTGCCTAGTGCTTACCGACAGAAAAAGAAGGAGATTTATCATTAATTTTTCTTCAATTACAATCCCAGCCTATATGTACACGCCGCACGTATTCTTAGTCGCAAACACATTGGACAGTTTGAATTGCTCGGAACTGACTCGGTGACTCGTCACTCATTGGTTGCTAAACAGAAAAGTAATAACATCAGGGAGCACGAAAACAAGCATAATTTTACATTCTCGCTTGGGATAGGCAACAATTCGTCGACGTAAATTATATTGATTTATGGTAAATGTTGGCTTTTTAATTACTTACACTAAATGATTATGCCGTGAGCTATAAATTAAATGATCTTTGTGTTTAGTTATTTTTATGTATCATGGATAACACCATACTGTTGTGCATGATGTTAACCCAACATACTTCCCAACCCAGAACCTTATGCTGCACAGCTGCATTTAACTGAATGGTTTTTTGTTTGTATTTTAATCTATAAATAATGCCATAAATAAGTATTCATATAACACAAGCAAATAGATAATCTCTCGTATTACTTTCCATTCCACCAGGAAATATTTTCCATTACAACGGGTTCAATTAAATTTTTATGACGTAGGTTGATATTCGATTTAATGATTTGCGTTGCAATACCGTTTTCGTGTTATCTTGTGATGTTTCACATTAATAAACCGTTAACGTTTTCCTGCACACTTACTAAGCTATTCAAAGTTTAACTTATCTGAGAAACCACAATTTGCTTGCATATATGATTTCATTAGGTAGTTTTTAGGGTTCCGTACCCAAAGGGTGCCAACCGAACCCTATTACTAAGCCTCGGCTGTCCGTACGTCCGTCCGTCCGCCCGTCTGTCACAGGGCTGTATGTCATTTACCGTAATAGGTAGGCAGCTGAATTTTTCACAGATTGTGTATTTATTTTGCCGCTATAACAAGAAATAGGTCAAATAATATATGAAGGGGGCACCATAGAAAAAAACCGACCAAGTGCTAGTCGGACTCGCACACGAAGGGTTCCGTACCATCGTACAAGATTTAACAGCAAAAATTCATGTTTTTTTGTATGGGGGGCCCCCTTTATTTTTTATTATTTTAGTATTATTACCTTTTTGTTGTTATAGCGGCAAAATAAATACACATTCTGTGAAAAATTCACCTGCCCACCTATCGGTTTTCTAAAATTCAAAAGGTTAGCCCACATTGTCATCATGGCTCTTTAATTAACACGGAATATTGTCTTAAGCATGGTTTAAAAGCTAGAGAGATACCAACATATGAGACTGACAGATGAACAGAAAGTTCCAATGTTGAAAGTATGGATCCCTAAATATTAATGATTTGCCTAAGAATCATTCCTATATGAAGTGACCAACACTTCTTGTGACTACATTTATGATAATTCAACACGAATAAGCTTGTGCCTTATCACACTGATAACGATTGCTCTGATGCACGTCTATATCAGACTGTCCACTAATAAAACCACTATTCACATCATTACATTAAGAGGTATACTGAAGGCATCTTTTGAGATAGTCTATCAAATTAAATACCAGCGCGATTAACAGCCACAAACATGCGTCTGCCCTATGTTAGGAAGAATGGAGTTACCGATTTAGAATTGGATATTATTAGTTTCTACAAAAACATATCAGGTAACATCATTCAAATTCATGCACTGGTCATAAAAATCTAGATAATCTATACTTCTATACTAATATAATAAAGCTGAAGAGTTTGTTTGTTTGTTTTTTTGTTTGAACGCCCTAATCTCTGGAACTACCAGTCAGGTTTGAAAAAATATTATTAAATTCGATAGCCTAATTCTTAAGGAAGGCTTTAAGCTATTGAACATCACGTAACGACCCTTAGGAGCCGAACAAAAAATGTTTTTAAATAAAAAAAGGACCGCCTTCAAAAAAACCGGAACTAAAAAGCAAAAAATAATTGGTTACTTTTAATTAATGTACGAAAAGCTATTTAATGCTAACTAATTATGTACAATTTCTTAATTTTTAATCATCTTTTGAAGTCGGTGCCTTGGGTAGAGTTCGCTTCGCACGCTGCTGACCGAACAGACACTATTTCAGCCGAACACACCCGAAGTCTACGAGAGCGTAAACAATCTGATTCAGCAATGATTGGTCCACAGAGCATTTTAAGCGACCGTTCGCCTAACTGGAGAGCGTTGGTTTACGTGCAAGCTGATATCGATACAGCGCAGCGTACTGAAATTGGGTTTCAACGATTATTAGTACTTTCGGCTTTATAAAGGCGCGCACTGGTGAAGGAGTACGTTAATTCGCTGCTCTGTGTTGATTGGTACTTCCCTGCGACATCGTTGTCTGAACGAGACGATTTCTGCCGAAATTGGTGAGATATGTACTAACCGCACACTCGTTTTGACGCGTAGTTGAGAGCAGACACCTCAAAGTCGCTACCTATTGTTTTCTGTTCTTTTTTATATTTGTATTTTTTTTGTTTTGTAGGTATTTATTATGTATTATGGTTTTGGTTATGTAGGTATTTAGGTAGAATAAAAGTACAAGCTACACCTACCTAAATATTTATCATATAAGTGGTCGTTGTTTTTATATTGGTTTGTTCGTAGGTTTTTCTTGTAAATATTTTGTTTTTACTGTGTTAGGTATTTAGTTTAAGTATAAGGCATATTTAAATTAACAAAGTACTTGCCTAAATACCTACTTACCTACGTTTTTCCGACCTGTATGTTTATTTAATTTTAGTTTTTGTGTTTTGTTCAAGTAGGTATATGTAAGTAGCTACCTACTTATATTTCTTTCTTAGCCATAGGTGATATTAATCTAACTACTTGCAGCCCTTAAAGAACGTCTACCCAAGGCACCGACTTCAAAAGATGATTAAAAATTAAGAAATTGTACATAATTAGTTAGCATTAAATAGCTTTTCGTACATTAATTAAAAGTAACCAATTATTTTTTGCTTTTTAGTTCCGGTTTTTTTGAAGGCGGTCCTTTTTTTATTTAAAAACATTTTATTTTTTGCTTTTTAGTGGTGGCGTAACTTTTGACTCAAGGTGGGCGAGCCCTCCTGCTCAACTTCACATACAAAGTGGAAAGAAGATATACATACATATACAATACAATACAATACAATGAACGAGCATTAGCAGAAATGAAACCATTGAGAAATCTCATTTCTGACGAAAGGTAAACCGGTAACTATCTGGATTCATGAGTTCACGGTTGATACGTACGATAATTAATACGATGAGATCACGTGAGATAGAGTGCTGTGACAGACGGATGGACGGACGGACAGCGGAAGCTTAGTAATAGGGTTCCGTTGGTGCCCTTTGGGAACGGAACCATAAAAAGACAAAACAACGAATGACCGGAACCGCTGAGCTTCTGAATTTCTCATCCTTCCATCGTTCCGGATAGTCTGTTTCTTGCGTAAGTTTAAGTTGTATGAAAATGTGTACATATCGGCCTCGTTTATCCCCCTTTAGCGGGATGAAATATCGACTTGCTAGGCCGGAGTGAAACACGAGTGCTTCGGTTGAAGATCGTATATTCACTAAATTATATTGGCGTGCGCGCGCGGCGCACGTAATGAAATATAGCTGACGAAGCAGCAGTCAGGTTACACATAATGTAGCTTACGCTACATACCTCCCCTCTTAAAGTAGGCTAAGGGGTAAAAAAAAAATGAAAAAAAAAATGACACTATTGCGTGAGTGGCCTTGAGCGCCAGCTCACTTCAGTATCGGTGGTTCACTTCACTTTTGTTGCACTCTATTTGGAAATGTTGCTGTCGAGTATTTTTGATGAGTCGGTTGATATGGTGATTGCGACGTGAGACCGTTGGAATTTCGCTTCATGGCAAAAATCGCTCAGTGGCGAGATTCCGTGAATTGAACTTTGTAATATTAGACGATGTGTCGTGTTGTTGCAATACCGTGTGCAAGTCCATGGAGGGCATTGTCTGCAACTTCTTGGTACTTGCTTGATTGGTCTTGGCTTGCTTTATGTGGTTTATTCGTAGTCTTCGTAGGTTTGCTGTTATATCCTGCTTGCTGCATGCTCGTCTCAACCGACGCAGTGGGTCGGTCCAGGTGCCCAGTGGGACGCGGTGAGTCGGTCGTACAGTCTGGGGGACGAGTGCTGCAGGCTTGCCCTTCCGTCTTGACACAGTGAGTCGGTCAAGTGCCCAGTGGGACGCGGTGAGTCGGTCATTCACTGGGTGACGGAAGGCGTCCAAAATTCTAGTAGCATTTTGGGCTCACATAGAACGATGGAGAAGATAATGCAGATGCGACGTGGATCTACTGTGGTTGGAATGCCGAGGTTGTATACTTGCTGCTGGTCGGTGCTGAAGTTAAAGTTTGGTCGATCCCATCTTGATGTGGTTATTTAGTGCCCAGTACGACGCTGTGAGTCGGTCGATGGTACTGGGTGATGGAATAATGTAGTCGTCCAGGTCGACGCGGTGGGTTGGTCGATGCTGCTGGGTGATGATGTTGCTGGCGGCGTCCTAGTTGGCGTATCTATACACTAACGTAGGACGACGGTGCTTTCTTTATTCTTGTAAAGTTGGAGTAATGATTGATGACAGTGAGGTTTGATGATTCTTTTTGAAGCATAATGGCGCTATGTATCGGGCGAGGCAGATGTGTATACCGGTTTTAATGATGCGGTGGACGTCAGCACAGGCAGCTGTTTGTGGAGCTGTATGTGGGGACAGCTCAAGAAGCAGCAGTACCGCCGCACGCCAGACGGCAGGTCGGGCGGCGGCGGCGAGAGGCGCTCGTGTTCTTCAGTCGGGGTCACCAATTTAGCGAAGAAGATATGTCAGGTCGCAAAGTCGGAGTGAAAGACGTGTGTTTTGCTTGATGATCGTATATTCACTAAATTATATTGGCGTGCGCGCGCGGCGCACGTAAAGAAATATAGCTGACGAAGCAGCAGTCAGGTTACACATAATGTAGCTTACGCTACACCCCCTTAACAGTTGTCTTAACAAGAAGTCACTGAAAATTTTAAGTTTCGAGGATAATGGGTTTCAGAGATCTCAACATGAGTGGTTTTCGCCTAAATGTGTTCATTTTGACCTGTTTTACCCCCCTAATAGTATAATTTCCAAAAATATTTTCTTCTTAAGCATTCCCATCTAAAACAAAACATACTCTGACATTTCTGGGTTCAGCGGCTCTAGAGATAGAAATGTGTACAATTTGCCCTCTTTTACCCCCCTTGAATACCCCCAACAGTTGAAGTAAAAAAAACCTCTCATACTGAACAATCTCACCCGAAAAGAAAGCTACTGTAACTAAAAAATCACATTTCTGGGTTCGCGGGGTTAAGAAATTCGATGTTTGTTATAGTTAAGTACCAAACTACTGAACCGATTTTGATAAAAAAAAATGGGACCAACTAGAAAGTATACCCTTTCGAACAAAAAAAGAATTTTCCAAATCGGTCCAGGGGTCTTCGAGTAATCGGTGAACATACATAAAAAAAAAAAAAAGATTCCGGCGAATTGATAACCTCCTCCTTTTTTGAAGTCGGTTAAAAAGAAAAATAGTGAGAGGGCGTGGAGCGAAAACGAAATAATAGCGCGACGAGGACCGAGTATTGCCGAGTCGAGCCGAAGGTACCTACGCGCGAGCGCGCGAAACGGCAAACAGCGTTGCCTATAACCACTCCTCCAATTCCCCAAAAACGTTCTTAGGATTCCCGGAATTCCGTAAGAATCCGGAATAGGAACCAAATTTTCATCGAAAATTTCGAATGACCAAAAAAAAGGTCGTGCAGTCGACGGCCGTCCGAACAACTTTCGGGAGAAGATAAATCCAAAGTTGCCCCGATTGCTTTAATGTTCGATATATTTTTCGAATGAGCAAAGAAAAAATGGTAAATATAAAGGCAAAAAAACTAAATTCCCCACGGATTGGCCAATTCCCCGCAAATTTTCCAACGCTTGCATTCCCCACCATTTTCCCCGCAATACCTCAAATTTCCCGTGATTCGGGGAATCGGGGAGCGATCGGCGACGCTGGCACAGAATAACTAAACGCTGGCGACGAACGTCTCGCCGGCCGCGGTTCCCGCGCCGCCTCAGTCAAGACACACACGTGGTACACGGATTAGTATGAGATTTTTTACGTAAATTCTTTGTATTCTTTTTACCAACCCGCGCGGTATGCTAACTTAGCGACAGTCGTTCCTAGCTACACGCATTTGTTTGGGCTTTTTAGGTTGATTGTTTAAACACGTATTGTTAGGATATTACGGTTTCAGTTGAATGGTTTCTTAATTTTTGTTTGGTAGATTAGTAGGTACTAAGCCAAGCGCGGCATTTCGAACTTTCACGGGGGATACGAAAACCATGCCGGCCGGCCAGGTGCTCTTTCACCCCATGTTTCAACGACCCCGGGGGACTTTGGGGGAAATAAATCGGTATGGAGTCGATTCCATAGTTTAGCGACCCTATAAATAAAGGATCAAAAGGATCGGATGGTATTTATTTTTAAGTGTCGGCTGGGAAAGGGTGCATGCGGCGCGGCGGCAGCGCTTACTTTTACTAACTGTACCGAAGTACGGCTTGGTATTTCCCGCAACTTTAGCACTACTTGGCATCACGCTAAATCGCCGGAGGTGCGACCAATAGAATAAAATCCTTGAGAACCAATTACTCGATTTAGACGTGGATTGTATCTACGTCTAGCCTGATTCTACTAAAAACTTATAGGCTACATAATATAACGCTTCATTACCAGAAGGGTGTGCGTATTTTGTCAATGTATAGCATCTCTGGGAGCAGTCAGGTTCGAGATGGGTTACTGTTTTCGATGTTGAGGCTGGCTGTGGTGAACTTACCTACGTTACACGTTACTTACTAGGTAGGCAATGTAGCAGTGAAAGTGCAGAAAGGTTCTGGCGGCAAATGTTTTTTTTTTAAATAGCCACCAAACGTCAACGAAGCTCTAAATGGGAATTATTGGATGTTTCTCATTACATCATGCTATTTCGGCTCGAACGATCTTGATTAAATTTGGTACATGGATACATTGTCCTGGACCAGTTTGACCCTATTTTGGACCAGTCATGTGGGCTACTTTTTATCCATGAGATAATTTAGCCGACACTAACCCGGGCGGAGCCGGGTACCGCAGCTAGTTAATTATAAATCACTCAACCACCGCATCAAGTAGACTCGCACCTTTTGTAAAAATGAACCGTAAAGCAGATACTCTTGTCAGCCTCTGAAGCAACTCGGATCGCGCATTTTCAACCATTGCTGTGTAAGCGTGCAAGTCCCTTCCTTACAATGGTAGGGTTAATCCCTCCCGGGTTGGTACCATCGCATTGAATGAACGATGGTCGAAGTGGCAATGAAAATTGTCCATGTTTTCCATCCAGTTCAATGTAGCCGTTGGCACCCTTTGGGTACGGATCGCTAAAAACCATCTCTCCATGTCCGTACGGGCATGACAGTTTCACATGCATATGAGCTGTTCATTTGATAATATTACTTATACGCTCTAAGTAAATCACCCTGATATAGTTCTCATTTTTCGTCTCTGCATAATCATCGTCAGTGTTGTTCTTTGAGTTTATATTATAGTGTTAAGAGCATAATGAGGTGATAAGTAATTTTGTATTATAATGTTTACAGGCGTACATCATGAATAAAAGTTAAGTTATCAAAAAAATAAAAACGTACAGACGTAGCCCTTAGTTGATTTATTTAAGGTGCAAAATTTCGGGAAAAATATTGTTTTTATTTGACTGAGGAAACCGGCACGCGCCATTGTATGGAACTTATCACTACATTAACCTCTTAAATAACACGAAAGCTACTAGTCAACATTGTCACAGCAAGTTCAAGTGCTCGAGCACAAACTTTCACATACCACTATGAATTAATTGCTTTTTAGATTTTAGTGACTTTAACAAGATGTAAAACATCTTTTAGAATAATAAGGCAATTATTCTTAAAAGCCGGTTTTATTAAGAAAAGTTGTAAGTTTTCCAGATAGCCTCCACTGGCAAACATCTCGGTACATAAAAATCATGTATGATAAGGTCACTGTCTGAATTTGTTTAGTGAAAAGTTTCAGTGAAGACAGTGATTATTCTTAAATCAATTGTAACCCCAATATGAATGTTGTTTCATAAAAATAAAACAATAAAATAGCCGAAAATACGCTTCTGATTGTGAACGTCCACTTTTCCCTGGAGGTTTCGCATGAGCATTGAGCTAACCTAACCTAACCTAACCTAACCTAACCTAACCTAACCTAACCTAATTTGAAAATATTACCAGCTCTGCTCGTATTAAGTCCAATGATTTTCCTGGGCGTTATCCGTTTTCATTGCTGTTTCAACCATTGTTCATTCTGTGTTCATCGGCTCATGCGACCCCCCAAATATTCTCCCCCCCCCCTCCGCGCGCGCCCCCTTGCCAGGCCTCAATACTCTAATCTTCTTGAAACAACAGACCAGGCGGTGTGCTTTAGTGAGCTCTCATCGGACCTAGTGCTCTAATTCAGACAGATGTCTTTCCATACACCTATGTATGTTTTACTAACGTATACATAATTCAAATTACTCAACTTAAATTGAAGGTATATTTATAATAATGAATTACCACCATAAACTACCAAATAACTTTCATTTCACATTCAAATAATATCTACAGTTTGACGGAACTATAAACGATGAAATGGTGATCCGAACAAGACCGGGTAAATAGTGAAAACAGTGGTAACCCAAAAAGAGAGACAAAAATATTGCCGCAGCCCGTGCAAATTTGTGTTTAAATTTTAAAGTGTTCATACCATCAAATTCCAATCTACGAAAAGGACATTAAAAAGAATGCGATCACAACACCATTCGGGTTTTATGAATTTCCAATAATGGCATTCTGATTACGAAATGCATTCCACTTTCCAGAGATTCAAGTGCATGTTTTGCATGGCTCAGATTTTATTTTTATTTACCTTGACGATTTCCTTATAGCCTCAGAGTCAGATGAGCAACACTTACGTCAAATTCAGTTAGTTCTCGAAAGGTTGTACCAGTATGGTAACTAATTAAATGTGCAGAATTTTAATCAGACTACAATCGATTACCATACGGCAACGGTATGCGACCTCTAGTAGAGGAAACGGAAGGACCCTCAACTTAGCTTGGGAGGTTCCTCGAACTTTTATCGCATACCCACCGCCACCGAACGCCAACGTTTTCATAACGCCTACAAATAAAATCTCACATCAATCGACTGGACCCCAGAGACTGATAACGCATTCGAGCAGTGTAAATATAGCATTAAAACAGCAATAGTTATCCTTCCATCGATGCTGAGATCCATATGATGGCTGATGTGTCCACCTGTGTTGGAGCGGCGCTGTACCAGTCGGTGAGGGGGATCAATCAACCCTTAGGGTGTTTTTCAATGGCCATGAGCATAGCGTAGGAAACGGACAAACAATCAAGCGTTAGGGAATTGCAAGAACTAGTAGGTAAGAACCTGTCACTGGTCGTAAAACTTGATATGCCGAGCGATAATGTCAGATTGTATTGTAACATATAGGACGGTATAGTACGACTTTATATTACCGAGCAACTTCACTCACACGATTTTAAAACCGTGCACGAAATCGCTCATTATCCGAGGAACCAGACGGTTAATATCGGAGCATTATTATTGGCCGAGGTTGAACCCCCAAATGGACTAAATATGTTTAGATTGCCAGAAATAGAACCCGGAATTGATTGCCAGAAATAGAACCCGGAATTGCGCAAGGCATCTCACGTTTATGACATTGTACAACTTCCTCGTGACGACAGCGATAAGCATTGACCGACCCAAAGCAGCTTTCATTATGCATAATCTATCATAATCAACTACAGCAAATGATGTAGCTGGCTCCCAGTCTAATTGTCAAAGCCACGATGACGGATTGTCAGACGCAGACATGCAGCAAAAGCCCATCCGCCACCTTCACCCGACGCTATGACCGCCAGATAGACCCAGATCATTCCTAATAATCCCATAACGCGAAGCGGCCGAGTTGTTAAGCTGCCGATTCGTTTCCGATAGTTAGCCACACTGTAACCACTTTGAATCATATTACGAAGCTGGTAACCCTGCACATGGATGAAACGGTTTCGTAGAATGGAATTTGATAAAGCAAGTGTGTACAAGAATGATTATTAAGTACATACAGTCGTATTCAGAGAGAACCTGTCAAAACTTAGTACGAGATTAGAACCAGACTAACCATACAAAAACTGGTCAAAATTGTGTATACACATTTCAGCTATAATTTTAAGTTTAAAAAGATGCCAAAATATTCATAATGTTGTTTTTGTAATGGAACATTAGGAATTTCACACAGTCTTAGCTGCAACTTATTCATAACATAAATATAACTCAAATGTAAACTTAAATTAAAAATGTATATACATTAATTCATTACAAATGTTTTATCGTCCTCGTCCTTAAATGCACAACTTAAAAGAGATGGTTTCGAAATGATTGGGTCGGGTAGACTCTGCGAGATTTGAATCAGCTAGCTGTGGAATCGAGATAGAACATGTTAACATATAACCTGCAAGAGGGAATGAAATGCCTACAATTGCGAATGTGCGTGCGTCTTGCCATGTGCAAGTATGCCAAAACGCGTTGATGAAATTGAGCGGATATTCGAAGAGAGGAAAGGAGATGCAATAGGCATCTGGGATACAAACTTAAAAAAAAAAAGAATTTGCACGAAGGAATTTGTCATGTTCTTGAGATGATATTCATTAATTATTGTGAGTTTATAATTTTTTCTTTATTGCGGTCTATTTTAAAATAAATTATATCAATATTTCTATAGATAATAATGGGTTTATTTGATCAATGGAAAACATAAATCTGTCGCCTACCTTTATTATTCATTTCATAATTTCAGGACGAGAAATCACAGAAACAGAAAGCGGTTTTTATTTGTCAATTGTTCCCTGCGTCTCAAAGGAGGAAAATAAATACAATGCATGTTTGGACAGAAAGCCACCGCCCCCGCCAAAGAAGATATTCGAGTACTTGAACAAGCACGTGGTGGGTCAGGAGCACGCAAAGAAGGTGCTCTCGGTGGCCGTCTACAACCACTACAAGCGTATCTTCAACAACGTGACCAGCTCCGCGCCGGCCGGCGACTCGCACCACTCGCTGCACCACACCCACAGAGGTACCCCGCACGCCTTAGTCTTACGAACACATGCCGTCACACATATTCTTCGATAGATAGCGCTACTCTCGACAGAGAGGTGTTTTTTTTTCTGATGAAGTGGCTATTCCTATTTTTTATGTAAATGAACATGGATGGCTATTACCACACCTACTATGATATTAGCCAAACAAAGCAAATGTGAACTAGGTGCCGTGCCAGACCTTTATGGTGTTTAGTTGACCAAAGACAGACGGCGGAAATATGGAAAACTGATGCAAAGTCCTTTGCCTTTCCACACTAACAAAAACATAATAGTTGATAAAACAAAATACTGTTTTTTGCCTGTGTTTTTGTAGCCATCGCGAGATAAGTTGTGCCAAGTGCTAGCTTCTTGCAACGGCAATCCCGGCTGTGTAGACGTAAGTGTATTCAGCCATTGGGCAAGGATCAGGGAGCGCCGCCAGTATCGGGCATCGATTAGTACCAGTGAAAATTTAGGGTTTTCTTTCAACTCTCGGCGACTTTTCAGTGCAGCACACCGGTCCCCGAGTGAGAACTCCCGCTAACAGCAGGGCTACATCGAACTGGATTACAAACATGGAAAATTAGCATTGCCGCTTCGACCATCGTTCATTCCGCAATGGTACCGACCTGGGCGGGATTTTCCCTCCCTTCCTCAGTTACCTCTTACGACATGCATGGCAAGAGATGCAGGGGAATAACTTGTATTATTTTAAGTGCAGGTTCTGGTGTGGCCCCAGGTTCCGTCTGGTAAGCAGTGTGATGATGCATTGATATCGTGACATGTCATGTCTATGCGGCAGTAAATATAGCAGTGAACGTTATCGGTTGCAGACCTGCTCCACCTGACGTACCCGTCGAGCGGCGGCACGGCGGTGGGCGGCGGCGGCGGCGGAGGTGCGGGCGCGGGCGGCGCGGGGCCGGCGGGTGCGGCCGGCTCGGACGTGCTCGACCGCGCGCAGCACGACCTGCGCCTCGACAAGAGCAACATACTGCTGCTGGGACCCACCGGATGCGGTGAGGCATTGTCTAAAGCCCATGTGGTTCGCTGTGCTGAGATCTAAAGGACGCTCAGAGAGGCACCATACCAGCGGATTTGCAGACTATTACTAAGCTATCGAGCTTGTGAAAATTACACTTGAAGACTCTCGGGCAATTTTCAGAAAAGGGAAAGGGGTTTTACGGCTGTGTTGCGGGATCTCATTAATTGGAGTGACTCCGAAAAAATATTGTTAAAAATCGAAGAATTACTCGATTATTAGTCTTAAGGTGGCCCATCCCGCTCATCTACCCATACAAACGGGGAAAGAAGATCACGCCCATATTTCTTGTCAGAGATCCCAAGTTTTGCTCAAAATAGCTTTATTTGATCAAACTAGATGTCTGATGACCGTTGGCATTGTAAAATTGTGTTTGGTTTCTAAGTTATAAGGTCCGGAAGTTCGAATTTTTCGCGCGTTTTATACAATAACTTTGGAGGTGGATTACGCAATGATAAAGTAAGAATATCTTAAAAAGATTAGTCATCAGACATAGCTTATTTAATCAAGATTTATAATCTATTTGGTTTTTGTTAGATTTTTGCGGTCGTGGTTTACTTTTAGCTATAAGTCGTTTTGTAATTAAAATTTTCGTAAATCTTATCAAATCAAACACTATGCACATTGTCTTTTTTGCATGACATGTTGCATCTCATGACGGAGTCTGTCTTTTTTTTTTTAAACAGAGAAGGTCCCAGAGCGCAACAGCACGGTTTTGTACCATGCCCGCGAATGAGTTCGTCCCGCCGGGTTAGGCCACCTTAATCTGCATCTATAACTACGCTGTGATCACTCAGAAACGTTTCCATGACACTCTGTGGAAATCGAGATGCAGGCCGAATGTTAATATAAGTTTCTTATCAACTGGCTTATACTGTTTATGATTACATTACTTGATAAACAGTCAAGAGCAAGGTTTTATCAGATGATAGCATGTAGAATATTAATGTATTAGTTTTTGCATTTACTAACATCTTGACTAAAGCTTGTATCTTCATAAAGCGATGACATCTATGCTAAAATGTAATATCAATAAATTTGATTTAATTTCAGACTCATTACGATATGTAATTATTTTTTATTTTATTTTATTATTATCTGATGAAACATTTCGTTGATCATAAGTAAATTTTGTCACATTATATTTTTTTAAGAAATCATCCAATTTCAAATATATATTTCTTTGCTGTGTTACTATGTGATAAGGTTTCGCATTCATAACGAATTGCACATGCCCAACTCAGAAAAACAATGACAGTGGTCCATGAACGTAGCCAGGATTTGGACCTACGACCTCTGGCATGGAAGGCGAGTCCACATGCCCCTCAGCTACGAGCCGCTGAGTTCGCCGTAAGTTTGTGGCGTCGTGTTGCAGGCAAGACCCTCCTGGCGCAGACGATAGCGCAGTGTCTGGACGTGCCGTTCGCCATCTGCGACTGCACGACGCTCACGCAGGCGGGCTACGTCGGCGAGGACATCGAGAGCGTCATCGCCAAGCTGCTCCAGGATGCCAACTTCAAGTGGGTGGCTTCGCTCTCTATGTTTACTGTTTGGTTACGGGTAATGTGCGGAAACGGCTGGCTGGCTTAATGGCCGGGTTGGCACATTGATCAAAAACATTCTTGAAGTCGGCACATTAGCTTTAAGAATTTTTTTGTTGGCTTAAAAAAATCATCTAAAAACACATGACACACAAATAATGAAATCATTATATCAATATCTTGAAAATTTGTAGTATGTTCATGTGCCTATGCTCGTAAATTGTGATATCATATTATATGTAAGTTATATTAAGTAAATTATATTAATTTATATAATTGAATTAGTAACTTAAACTGAGGGTTGCTGTTTCTATTGTTCTTTGTTCTTTGCCTTAATCTGTTATGCCAAGGAATTGTTTGGCAGTAGCATTAAGATCTAAGTTTGTATTTCATAATTGTGGACGGAAAAATATGTTATGTAAACCCGTGAAGTTTCTTTGCGGGTTCTTCTTTACTGGGTTGATCGAATCCGCGGATCTTTGTGACGTAACTTGGTGTAGTTTGACTACCAAAAAGTTTAAATAAATGAAATGAAATTTATTGAAATGGAGAACAAAAAGTATTACAGATATTGGTTTTTAACAATGAGAATAATGATGACAATTTACGCTAATACACACGTTAGTCATTGCTTATAGTTGCAATGCTACAGTACGCTACACTATGTAGGGTTCGTTGGATGTGGTGTGTGGTGTGGTGCGTAGTGTAGAAGGTGGTGAGTAGAAGGTAATGAGTGAGTGATGAGTGAGGATGTAAAGGTTTTGTCTCCTCCACGGCGACTTGCTAGATATCTAGGAAATGCAGGTGACGTGTAGAGCATTCCTCAATCTCGATGCCTCGGGTCGCTCAGTCGGAAGCTCAGGGTGCAGGGTCGAAGCTACGGAAGAAAATACGTACAAACCCTACCTAATCTATGCATCTGCTTGGAGAGGACTTTTGAGGAAATATTCAAACACACAGCATGAAGGTGAAGTGATGTTTATTGAAGTATATTATTGCACAAACAGAAGTGTAAAACTGTTAGGCTGATGCGACATACCGATGAAGCTCTAGTCCTACCGCCGGTCTCGTTTGTAGGGTCTTCGTCCCGCTCCTCAGATGAAACTGGAACTGGTCGGACGGCTACAGGCTCCCTGCTCCAACTCCGCTCTCATCAACTGGCTGACTCCAAACACCACCGGAATAAACTGCACAGCCTCTACACTTGGTCTCTTATGAGAACCTGGTCAAAGAGTCATAATGTCTTTCACGGGCCGCGTGATCTGACTCGCACACCACCTGGTGTCGAGGATACGGCGGACACTCGCGGGAGGACTTCCCTCAGGGTGCAGCTGCGTCGAAGGCCAGAGGCGAGATCCTCACACCATTCCGATTGGTGGGGATTCCTTCAAGATGGCGCTGCAAAAACGCGATAAAAGCTCTCAACGGAGCTCTGGTCTGTACGGGCGCGGGAGTCGAACTGAACCCAATATTTTCATTTTCAGTTCAGTGATATTCTCCTGTTTTTATTTTTATTTTTCCGGAATCTTCCAAACTTGTCACGTTCCCATGGCAACGTTTCGAAATTTGAGACTCCTAGTGTGTCCTCTCTTGATTGGCTTTTTCATATTTTTCTTTCTTCATCCATAGACAGTTGTCTATGGGCAACCTATATTTTACTTGCCGCGGAAATAAAGACAATACTAAATATAACATCCTACATATATCCCTATTTTCAGTTTTAAAAAAAAATAATGAAAAAAAAAGAAAGAAAACACCCTATCATAGAATTATAACTTTAACAAAGTGTTATCATATACATTTTAAATCCAATCAAAGCTATCTAATCCTAATCCCTTAAAATTTTACAATATTAACAATTTTTTTATTTTTTTTTGTGGATTTCAAAATTAAATTCTCTTTACGATTATGCATCAGAATGTTTTATAAACCTACTAAACTTTCATTCTTAATTAATCATCTAAGTGTACTTAGAGTAAGGCTTTGACAAACAGCAGAAGTATAATCTGTTTAAAGTTTCAATTGCTTACTGCAAATAAAGTTTTATCAATGCAAAAATTTTCTAATTATTTGAACGAAAGCTGCTTAAGTTGGAACAATGCAAAATTTTCCAAATTCTTTGAACAAACATAGCTGGAAGTGAATTTATGCTCGAATTTCAAACAAGTTTGTATTAAATTTTTAACAGAATTTAAAAAGAATATCTTGATCACAAGGAAAAAACATTCACTAACTTTATATAGAATATCCAAAACATAAAAAAAAACAAATCGACTATGTTTTCAGGTAAGCACATCATATTATTAAAAAATTTCAAAAAAAAAATTAATAAAAAATAGTTCGACAACCCTCCCCTCTACAGATTTTGTTAAGTTACAAACAAGAAGTTGTTCTAATAAACAGCTGAGCTCATTAAAATTCAAAAACTGAAAGTTTTCAGACCGAAAATCTCTGCGATAATTGAATGCAGTTATAATTACGGATAGGTACTTAATGACTCTTAATATTTACTAGTAAGTAAATTTTCAAATTACAGAGAATAACCCATTAGACTTTATAACATTTGGACTTTAAAATTCCCAGCGAAAATTCCATATCTTAACAATTAATAATTATTTTTTTTACTAATTGACAATATTTAAAAATAATGAAATGAAGATGAATGAAAGTAGAATTAAATTCAAATTCAATGCCAAAGTGGCTTATTACTTGCGCATTCGCGCATCTAATAAATTAAGTCAAAATAAATATCTCTTTTAAACTTCAAAGAGATCTGTCTGTGTTTTCCATCCAATCAGTTCAGAATGGTTGACCATTCAGTATAGCTATAGAGACATTAAAAAAGTAAAAAAAAAATGGTTCGATTTAATGAAATTAAAATAGTAAAATTATTTAAATTATTCTTTGAAAAGAAAATCGAACCATTAGTACAGTACAATATATTGGGCTGTTGAAATTAAACAAGGATTCAATTTTAATGATACATACCTTATGTATGGATCAAAAAAAATGTTTTTCTTAATCATTTAGTAAAAAGTAGATCAACAGTATAATCCAATATATTGGTTTATAGGCAATTCAGTTAGTAATATTGTTATCATAAATTCCGCCTTTTTTTTTTTTTACTAATTGTCAATATTTTTTTTTTTAATAATTTTTTTTTTACTAATTGACAATATTTAATTTTTTTTTTTAATACTTTTTTTTTTTACTAATTGTCAATATATATTTTTTTTTAATTTTTTTTTTTTACTAATTGACAATATTTAATTTTTTTTTAATACTTTTTTTTTTTTTTACTAATTGGCAATTTTTTTTTTATTCTGATTTTTTTTTTATTACTGAACTGAATTATATATATATCTATATATATATGTCTTCGGCGAGTAAGCTTCGACGAGTTATTCCCGACGAGTTGACACCGACACTTCGGCGAGTAGGCTTCGACGAGTTGTTCCCGACGAGATGACACCGACACTTCGGCGATTGAACATCAGTGGAAGCTATCCGTCAAGTTCAAGCTATAGTGTTTCCTAATATCCGGAATAAATCCTACCTATCAGTGCTCTTAAATGTTTGCGTTGATCAAACATTCGATTCACAAATAATGAATGATTCTTCTCCATCAGACCTTATAGTCACATCTGGCTCCACAGAACCCTACATCTGGCCCCACGTTGGGCGCCAGATGTAGGGTTCGTTGGATGTGGTGTGTGGTGTGGTGCGTAGTGTAGAAGGTGGTGAGTAGAAGGTAATGAGTGAGTGATGAGTGAGGATGTAAAGGTTTTGTCTCCTCCACGGCGACTTGCTAGATATCTAGGAAATGCAGGTGACGTGTAGAGCATTCCTCAATCTCGATGCCTCGGGTCGCTCAGTCGGAAGCTCAGGGTGCAGGGTCGAAGCTACGGAAGAAAATACGTACAAACCCTACCTAATCTATGCATCTGCTTGGAGAGGACTTTTGAGGAAATATTCAAACACACAGCATGAAGGTGAAGTGATGTTTATTGAAGTATATTATTGCACAAACAGAAGTGTAAAACTGTTAGGCTGATGCGACATACCGATGAAGCTCTAGTCCTACCGCCGGTCTCGTTTGTAGGGTCTTCGTCCCGCTCCTCAGATGAAACTGGAACTGGTCGGACGGCTACAGGCTCCCTGCTCCAACTCCGCTCTCATCAACTGGCTGACTCCAAACACCACCGGAATAAACTGCACAGCCTCTACACTTGGTCTCTTATGAGAACCTGGTCAAAGAGTCATAATGTCTTTCACGGGCCGCGTGATCTGACTCGCACACCACCTGGTGTCGAGGATACGGCGGACACTCGCGGGAGGACTTCCCTCAGGGTGCAGCTGCGTCGAAGGCCAGAGGCGAGATCCTCACACCATTCCGATTGGTGGGGATTCCTTCAAGATGGCGCTGCAAAAACGCGATAAAAGCTCTCAACGGAGCTCTGGTCTGTACGGGCGCGGGAGTCGAACTGAACCCAATATTTTCATTTTCAGTTCAGTGATATTCTCCTGTTTTTATTTTTATTTTTCCGGAATCTTCCAAACTTGTCACGTTCCCATGGCAACGTTTCGAAATTTGAGACTCCTAGTGTGTCCTCTCTTGATTGGCTTTTTCATATTTTTCTTTCTTCATCCATAGACAGTTGTCTATGGGCAACCTATATTTTACTTGCCGCGGAAATAAAGACAATACTAAATATAACATCCTACAACTACCACTGTCGCAGCGAGTTGTAAGGTTTAGCTGTATTGATTGCACAGATTGCATTGCATTACTATTGTATCCTGTACGTAATGGATACAAGCACTACTCTTCCATCAGTGACTTAGCTACGCCAATGCAACCAATGCCAAAACCGACCGAAGGGGGCCCCAGCGCTGCCCAAAAAATACTATTTTCGTATAAATAACTAATCTATATAAATTGTAATAATAAGCTTAATTATTAAGACTATACATTTTTACTTCATGATGCACTTACATTTTTTTTTCTATTTGGGCCCTAACAGACTAGTTACGCCACTGTCTTTATTTAGCCTAAAATGTATATTGGTCGCTACAATCGTCCTATTTTTACATTAAACATTATAATATTTTGGCATCTGATCAAACATGCCACATTTTGTGACAAATATTGATTCGACAAAGTTCCTTTCAATACTTTTCGGAAAAGGTGACACGTTTAACGTCGTTTTCTCTTACTTCAAGCGTGGCCGATCAATTTGATCGTGCTTTCACCCACCCCACGTCAATAGATACGCATGCAAAGTGGTAGATAGTGAGGTGTGTGTGTGTGTGTCGACGCAGTGTGGAGCGCGCGCAGACCGGCATAGTGTTCCTGGACGAGGTGGACAAGATCGGTGCGGTGCCCGGCATCCACCAGCTCCGTGATGTCGGCGGTGAGTATCCACTATTCGTGAAGTAGTTCTTTTTACAGGGATCTTTCTTTAATTAATGTGTCCTTGCTTCACGGTTGATTATACATACATACATGTCACATTCCTTGGAATAAGCGACGTACATGCTTAGTACGTAAAAGTATATTTACTTAAGTATCCACTTGATGTTACATTACCTATTTATTATTTATTTATTTATTTTAGACAGCAGCCTAAGCTGATACGTCTAAATCTTATTTTTCATTACTTTAAGTGGATGTAATTTTGTCTTCATGAGGAAAGCTGTTTAGGTTATATTTGGTTACACTTTAAGTTTTCAATGAACTGGTTTTTTTTTATTAACTTTTAATATAAGTATTCAAACGATTTTTGAACCGATTGATTGAGTTATTTCTTTATTGATTTGATGAACGAGCATCCTAAACTGATGTGTTCATGTCTGGGTTCACTGGTGCTTTGTTATTACGGTTACTTTAGTTTAGTGTTTTTAGGTGTTTGTCAAGCCTGTTTTTAAAAGAATTGGTGGTGGGTGCTTGAACGACATCTTCTGGCAGCTTGTTCCACAATTCCACTGCTCTATTCGACAGAAAGTATTGTCTCGGGTTTGTTGAGCTGACAGTGGCATTGAGCTTTAGGCTACGACCTCGAAGATGACTATTTGTATTTCTAGTGAAGAGGTTCTGCAGTTAGCATCAATTGCTTCTTTCGGGAAT
The DNA here is from genome assembly GCA_946894095.1 of Incurvaria masculella. NCBI lineage: Eukaryota > Metazoa > Arthropoda > Insecta > Lepidoptera > Incurvariidae > Incurvaria > Incurvaria masculella. The sequence goes on along the minus strand of OX335658.1, from coordinate 14,251,751 downwards.
CTTGTTCCATATTTCCACAACTCTATTTGTGCGGAAATGTTTGCGGGTGTTGGTGTCATGTTCCGTGCAGTGAGTTTCAAGCTATGTCCTCTTAAGTGTATGTTTTTATAAGGTGAACAAGGCTTGCGCAATCATACTTCCATCTGTTTTTTTTTAAGCTTCTATTACTTCACAGCTCTGATGGCGACTTTCTAGAGAGGGAACACTTAGCACTTTTAGTCTTTCATCATATGTTGAATGTTTTTTTTATGCGACCTGACATGGATGGCTAATACCACACAACTACCGTTATGATATTAGCCCAATACACCACATTCCCGAAGGAATTAGGTGCCATGCCAGGACCTTCCCTTTATGAGCACGGCTACATTGAACTGGATGGAAAACACGGAAAATTTTTCATTGCCCCTTCGACCATCTTTTTCATTAAACGCGATAATACGAACCCGGGCGGGCTTAAACACTACCACCTAGTAGGGGAAGGGGACCTACAGTTTTACATGGATTCCGAACCATGGAGCAGCTCGCATTCGTGCCGAAATACACTTATCGAACTCTGAAAGAGAAAGACAGTGGTGCAAGTTGGTATTGAACCCGGGCCTCTGGTACGCTAGGCCAGTCCCCGCGCCACTAGGCTACGAGCCGCTCGGTAGTAGGTAGCCTATTCGGCAGTAGGTCAGACAGCTCTTGAGGAATTTAAGTGAATCTTTGTTCCACTTTTTCCAAAGATTTAGGCTCCTATGAAATAAGGCTGCCAGATCTGAAATCCACATTTCAATAGTATTTTCAACATAATATCAGGCATGAAGAGTTTTTTGAATCATGAAAACAAGTGACTTTGCATTCTTAGCAATTTCTGAAATTTGGGTCTCTCATTTGAGGCCGTAGGTAATGTTGATTCACAATATTCATCTCCAAATCCCTAGTTCACAATATTAAGAATGGCCGTAAACTGTCCTCCCCATACAAACAAAGTTCACTAATTATTTGAAACCAACTGTTTAGATTGAATTGATATGTAATATCTATAATCAGGCCACAAAATCTGTGTCTGAACGTCTTTGTTTTATTTTTTTATTTTAACGGAATCAAATAAAAGGCAAAAGAAAACCTTCACACACATTTTGTTTTGTCTGTGGTTTGACCCAAGATACATTAACCGAAAAAACGAGAGCATGCAGACACAGACATTTGTTACCTGATATTACAACCAAATATCAAGTAAATTGGAACAGGGGTTTTCATTTGATCAGTAAACTACGTTTGTATGGGAGCGACATTTTCTGATGCTTACGGGCACACCTTAAGTAGTCTTGGGCTGGGCCTTGGGATTCGAGGTCAACTAATTGGACGATTTTTTTTATGCAATCCGACATGGATGGCTAATACCACACAACTATCGTTATAATATTAGCCCAATACACCACATTCCCGATGGAATTAGGTGCCATGCCAGGACCTTCCCTTTATGAGCACGGCTACAATGAACTGGATGGAAAACACGGACAATTTTTCATTGCCGCTTCGCCCATCTTTTCATCCAATGCGATGGTACCAACAGGGGCGGGCTTAAACCCTACCACCTAGTAGGGGAACGGGACCTACAGTTTTACATGGATTCCGAACCATGGAGCAGCTCGCGTGCGTGACGAAAATGCACTTATCGAACTCGGAAAGAGAAAGAAAGTGGTGCATGTCAGGGCGAGGAATTGAACCCAGACCTCTGGTATGCTAGGCCAGTCCTCGCGCCACTAGGCTACGAGCCGCTCAAACTACACATACGATACATGCCGCAGGCGAGGGCGTCCAGCAGGGCATGCTCAAGATGCTGGAAGGCGCGGTGGTGTCGGTGCCGGAGCGGAACTCGCGCAAGCTGCGCGGCGACGCGGTGCAGGTCGACACGACCAACATACTGTTCGTCGCTAGCGGGGCCTACAACGGACTCGACAGGTCAGTCTCATCGCAGTCTGGAGCTCGGCAGATGGGACACAAAAATCGAGTAACCGTCAGCTGTTCGTTACTCATAATTTAATTTGAGGTTTTGCAGCCACACACCTACTTGGAACCGACGGAATTATAATTTTACTTCTTTTGATACAACAGAATGGAAAAAGGTTAATTAACGTGCAACCATGTGGCAAACCCTGGCAACCACATGCCTCTTCATGGCAGCCTGGTTTAGAAGGGGTATAAAATCGCACGGTACATTAAAACCACAGTTATAGGTTGGTCCTTAACTGGACATCGCTGAACAACAGACCTAACAGGCGTAGGACCACGATACATATTGGGGAGCTATAAAATAATAAGTAAAGATACTGACCACTCTTTGTCGGCACCTCTTAACCAAAGCGGTGTTGGTTATAATCCCCTCAGCGTACATTCCTTTCTCTCCCATTCAGATGAAACGCAAGACTATAAATGCTAAATGGCAGGTAGAGGTAAGTATTAGTAAGCCGCGGAAAACCCTTTGACGTAAACATTCTGGAAAGCTCGTTTTTTATTTTCCCTCCATTTTACCGTTTTCCATCTAAATCGTTATTTATTTATTTGATGACCAAGCAGCCTAAGCTGATGTGTTCATGTCTGGGTTCACTGGTGCTTTGTTATTACGGTTACTTTAGTTTAGTGTTTTTAGATGTTTGTCAAGCCTGTTTTAAAAGAATTGGTGGTGGGTGCTCGAATGACATCTTCAGGGAGTTTGTTCCACATTTCCATTGCTCTATTCGACAGGAAGTGTTGTCCAGGGTTTGTAAAGCTCACAGTGGCATTGAGCTTTAGGCTATGACCTCGGAGATGATTATTTGTAGTTTCTAGTGAAGAGGTTCCGCAGTTCTGGGCAGTCGTAATGCTCTATTTTAAAACTTACGTGGGACATAACTATAATATTTAGTTTGACGGCTTACCGCGCGTGTGAGGAGCAGGACGTGCTGCTCGTCGTTTCGGAGCCTCACATGGGCTCATGTGCGACAGGCACGTTTTCCTAAAGATGGAGCCCATGTGAGGCTCCAAAACGTCGAGCACGTCCTGCTCCTCACACATGCGGTAAGCCGTCAAACTAAATATTATAGTCGTAATGCTCATTGAGAATCTTTATCGTTACATAACTCTCCAACTCCAACTCTCCGTTCGCGCCTTAAGGTTGGTGCAGCGGCGCAACAACGAGAAGTACCTCGGGTTCGGGTCGTGGGACTCGGGCGCGGGGCGGCGGGCGGCGGTGCAGGCGGCCGCCGCCAACGAGTCGCCGAGCGACTCCGCGCGCGCCGAGAACGACGAGCGCGACGCGTGGCTGCGCAAGGTGCAGGCGCGGGACCTCATCGACTTCGGCATGATACCCGTACGTACAGCCGTCGCTCCCGTGTTGTACCTGCACCTACGGCCGACACTTTGATGTCGTACCCGTACATGCAGCTGACTCTGACGTGATACCTGTACTTCCAACCCTACATACCGCTAGAACTGTCTTGATACTTGTACCTACAGCCGACACTCCGACTTGATACAGGAGGAAGCCGCTACAGCAGCTCTCCGGCTAAGAGCCGCAGGAACCTGGAAACAAAATCATGGAGTCCCTCACGCACGGATTATGACAGAATTCATGAACCATGTACCCATGCTCTCGGCAATCTGTGACAAGATTTCTACCAACCATATCTTTAAAAGAAACTATCACATCCAACTGAAGAAAGAACTCGCAGACCAATCAGGGGTGAGAGAAATCCGAATCTACACAGATGGATCAAAAACAAATTCGGGAACTGGAGCGGGTGTCTTCTCCCGAGATGCGAACATCAACATCTCAACAACCCTAGGCGCAGCATATGCATAATTCGAGCCGCAGAGGCAATCAAAACCAGGAAGATGCACGACTATAAGATAAGAATTATCTCAGATAGCGCATCTGTACTAAACGCACTGAAAAATAACAAAGTTAACTCGGGCTTAATTCTAGAATGTCATTGCGCCCTAGAAGAAGTAGCGAGAAACAATCACGTAACTTTGCAGTGGATAAGAGGACACAGTGGCTCTGTGGGTAATGACGCTGCAGATGAACTGGCCAAACGAGGATCCAGTACAGTACTAATGGGTCCAGAACCGATAGTGCCTATACCATTTAATCAACTCAAAAACTGGCTACAAGATAGAACCAAGATGCTTCACAATACCGGATGGAAACACCTGGTAGATTGCAGGCAGGCCAGAGAGGTCATCCCATCCCTCAATAAGCGCCTCACGCACAAGCTGTTGCATCTGAAAAGAAATGATCTACGCACAATGGTGGGAACAATGACAGGACATTGTTCACTCAACAAGCACCTCCATAACCTGGGGGTGACGGACAGCCCTCTATGTCGTGGCTGCATGGAGACAACGGAAACAACCGCCCATGTACTGTTGGAGTGCAAGAGTGTGGCCGACCATCGGGCGCAGACCCTGGGAGCACCGGGATCCCTTGCAGAGGCCTGTGGTAATGTAAAGGGTATGCTGGACTTCTGGGACGAGCTGGGATGGCTTACATAGTCACCTTTGTTACGCACAATGTCCTCTCTGTGAAGTAGGCTTAGCGCGGAAAACATTTTGCCCAACTAACTAACTAACTAACCTGTATGTACAGCCGTCGCTCCCGTGTTGTACTCGCGCCTACAGCCGACACTCCGACGTCATACCCGTACATGCAGCTGACTCTGACGTGGTACCTGTACTTACCACCCTACATACCGCTAGAACTCTGACTTGATACCTGTATGTACAGCCGTTGCTCCCGTGTTGTACTCGCGCCTACAGCCGACACTCCGACGTCATACCCGTACATGCAGCTGACTCCGACGTGATACCTGTACTTACCACCCTACATTCCGCTAGAACTCTGACTTGATACTTGTACATACAGCCGACACTCCAATGTGATACTCGTACATACTAACGACACTCCGACAAGACGCCTGTACTTGCAGCCGAAACTTCGACGTGTTACCAGTACATATACAGCCGATACTATGACGTGATACCCGTACATATACAGCCGATACTATGACGTGATAACTGTACATATGCAGCTGATACTCTTGACGTGATAGCCGTACTGACAGTTGACACTCTGGAGTGATACCCGTACTCACAGGTGACACTCCGAAGTGAAACGGTATCCAAGTCTCAGTTAGCATGTTGTTAGGTACTCGTACATATAACCGGTATAAATACAATCGGCATAGGTGAACCGCTCCACTGGATTGAGTGGCAGTTGCGAAGAATATCTTTTAGCCTAATTAACCAATATTTAGTGCAGAGTCTCCGCTTAACTTTTTTTTTATTATGAAAAACCGGTATGGGTGGCAGTGCTGAGGACCAAAGGTGCTCAGAAGAGCCAAAAACACGCCATGCAAGCGGATTTGCGGACTATGGCTGAGCTATCGAGCTTATTCAAATTACGCTTGAAGACTCCCAGGTTATAGGTATGAGGAAAGGCATCCGCCGGTAGACAGTTCCATATCCTGTCGGTGCGGCAGAGAAATGAGTTTGAGAAACGGTTCGTTCTCAGAAGCCTAATGTCAACCACAAGGGGGTGCTCGGATTCTCTGCGGCGGGTGCTTGTACTGCCCTAGATGAAGAAACATCGTAATAGAACTCTTTGTTAATGCATTTTTATTTTTTTGCAGGAATTTGTAGGTCGATTCCCAGTGCTGGTGCCCTTCCACAGTCTTAACCAGGACCTGCTGGTCAGGATACTGACAGAGCCTAAAAACGCAGTGGTGAGCTTTAAATATTCCCTTAATATCCTTCTTTCCAGCAATCTACTGAATAGCCAGTCATTTATAAGAAATCAGAACCGTTGGTGGCCCAACTAGAAAATGTTTACCAAAAATTCTATCGTGTGGTCAGGGTGACCAAAAGTTGTCTTCCAACTCAATACTTTTGCATACCACTCTCTATGTAGCCGATAATATGGCCAGGGTGACTTCAAATCGCGCCCTACACCTAAACTTCTGTATCATGTTTAATCGTATTTTGATGTAACTTCACTGTGATATCTCCTTCTGGAACCAGCCTTAGCGTAGTGATTTGTAAAACAATTGTCTTTTCCGTTGCAGGTGTCTCAGTACAAAGTGCTGTTTGCGATGGACAAGTGTGAGCTAAGCTTCAGCCCGGACGCGCTCACGGCCATCGCTCAGCTCGCGATGGAGAGGAAGACGGGCGCTCGCGGCCTTCGCGCCATCATGGTGTGTGACCATCTTGTATGCTTTAAGTGGAACTCGTCGAATTCGTTCGACATCCTACCGCCGAATAACTAATAAAAACTGACCTCAAACATCGTTGACGCCTTCCCAGTGTCACAAAGTCGCTAGAAAAGTTAATAAAAAGGGTTAAAAACCGACAATGTAAAATTGCAGCATAGATAGCAAAGATTCTATCAATTTAAACACAGAAGAAAACCACATATATGCTTAAGTTTACACTGTTGCTGTACATAGTATTTGTTGAACTTGCGGTTTTCCAGTGCATAATGCCGTACTAGGCTGACATGCCTCGCCTCCAACGCCGGAGGCATCATCAGGAAAACTTTAGTGCCCCGGCATTACGCACCGGAAAACCATAAGTTCAACAAATAGTAGGAAGATATCCTAGGTAGGAAGATAAAAACAAATATCGATTTGATAGGAGCGAGCTATTGGTGCTATCCACAAAACATTTTGGATGGAACCATTGTTCAAATGGAGTGCATTGGAACCCATTCTAATGAGTGTGTATTGGCATGATATGACAGGAGCACAGGGACGAACTAGGGGTGCCCTCTGTAAACAATTTTGGGTGGCCTCCTCTCCCGGAGCTCGTTCTAATAAGTTTGTATTAGTATGATATGACAAGAGGACGGGGGCGAGCTTTGGGCGCCATCTGTAAACAATTTTGGATTACAGCCCGTTCTAATGACTTTGTATTGTTATGATACGACAGGAGAACCTGCTGCTGGAGGTGATGTTCGAGATTCCCGGCTCGGACGTGTGCGGCGTGCATATCGAGGAGGCGTGCGTGTCGCGCGCGGAGCCGCCGCGGTACACGCACCGGCGCGCCGACCCCGCCGACCCCGCCGCGCCCGCGCCCGCTGCCGCCGCCGCCGACCTCGACGACACCTGGCCGTCGGTGCGAGCACACAACTAGTCGCCGGTAGATGTCGCTCTAGCTCGCCGCCCCGCCGTCCCCTCCGCTGCCTCCGCCCGACGACTACCTCACCTTCCGTACGTTCCGAAATGCGTTCATTGCAGAGATCGCAGAGAAAGCGAATACAGTGAATACTTGTGTTCCGAATTGATATCACTGCTCATAGCCACAATCGCACGATATCGAATCGGAACGAGTTTGAGCAGACATATGTGTCAGAGCCTAACCTAACTACCTCGAAAATGCCTTGTAAGTCTCGAGAGTTGTTATTTCAGGCCTAGAATTGTCCAACTAGACTAACAAACTGCCAAAGGCCTTAGATATTTCAGAATACAAGTGCATACGATCAGAGAACTACAGATAAACACGCTTAATGACAGCCATTTGACAGCGTACACGGCGCACATGCTCTCAACCGTGCGCGCCTTGTACGATCTGTGTGCGGTCTAGGGTCACGTCCCTTATGTCAAAATGACGTTCACGGCAGTGAATATAAGCAATTCGGAACGGTCGTACATTGTTGCAATCTCTGCAATATACGCATTTAGGAACGCAGTGGTTACCTAGTCCATAGTCCGACCCGTAGATGCAAGGGAAGGAGATATTGCACCGTGAGGGCCTCCTATAGGACCCGCCGTCTCCATATGCATAGTCGCGGACGTATTGGAGGGTTCGTGTGGGTGGGAACTGACTTGACCAATGCATTTTTAGAGCAAATTCGCGCGCGGTGGAGATGTTTCGACTGTGTGGCATACGACATCCTGCAGGATTCCCATTTTAACCCTTTGGCAATACAGCGGGGACGCGATATCGACCGCATGCAAGTTCTTTCTTATCTCTTCAGTGGTCCTAGACATTATAATAATACTCAATTTAAACCTGGAAACATTTGATCGGCTCTTATGCAGGGACTTTGATTATTTACCAGACGTCATGGGTTCAAATCCCCTTTCCCTACCAGGTGGTAGTGTTAAGCTAACCCGTGTTGCTAACTTCGCATTGGTTGAAAAGATCGTCGAAACAGCAATGAACGTTTATGTCCGTGTTTTCCATCCAGTTGATAATAAAATAAAAAGCATAATGGGAAGATCCTGGCATGGGACCTAATTCCTTCGGTAATGTGGTGTGTCGGGCTGACAAGACTGTGGATGTGGTATTTGCCATCCGTGTCCAGTTGCTCAAAAAAAAAGGAAAATGTTAACATATTATGTTAAATATTGTTAAAATACGATAAAAAACCCGAACGTCGGAAAAACAAATTATCATTGCATTTTGGAAACAGAACTACATGGATTAGTACTAATCGGAAATCAATATCCAAGAAAAACCTTATTTATCCCTATTCAACCTAACAAAACCCTAAAACCTCTACCCTACATTTCATAGTATACATTTTTGGTTTAGAGAACTGACCAGTGAAATTAATATGTTGAAAGTTATTGCTTGTTTTGTTTACCGCTTTGTTAACTTTAAAATCTTGTAACTTGAAAATTGATAATTCTAACCTCTTAAAAACATACAGAAATAACAAAAGTGAAATGTTCATATAATAATGGTGATACACTGCTTTTGTTTTGTTACTTCTTTGTTTTACGCTCCGTGTCGAATCCTTTGTGAATTTTATGACAAAAAATCAGTTTAAACGGAGGTTCTTTTAAACGTTTGCGATGTCATTATATTGTTGTGACAGGTGCTGCCCTCAAGGCCTAGCCGGCTGATCCGGCCACGGCGGTAACGCTCCGCGTCACACCCCACTCCCTCACACTCCACAACACCCCCGTGCGCTGCTCTATAAATCTGTGCATGTGACAATATGTGGCTAGTGGTTGACTTTATTTTCCATAACATCAAAAGGGACGTTCAGACTGTTGTGTATTTTTTGTCCAACCGTTGAAACCACGTGATCCTGATCTAGAAGTAATTCAAAGTAGAAAAATATTTGTTCAGTCCAAACACATTTAAACTCAAAAAATTGCTTCATGCGTATGGTATGGTGGAGTAAACGATCAACGTCAAAGAACAAATTTGTTTCAAACTTCAAGTTTTCATCAAGCAATAGTGCGAATGATCGAGCAAATTTGTCAAACTCGCCCTTGGTGTTGAGTACCTTATTGTCGTATAACTCGCTGTAAGCGCTTAATGTCATATTATGTGAGATTAAAACAGATAAAGCATTTTTGACGTTTACTAAAGCACTGTGTATTAAGAAAACATTAGACTTTGGTCTAAAGAATTGTTAAAATAACTAAGGAATGGTTTATTCTTCATGACGTCGCCATATCGCGAAGAATGAAACTAAATCAAATGTAATTGAGGTTTTTAAAACTTCTACCTTTAAACTTCTTTGAGAAACAGGCCATCAATCAAGATTTCAATCAAACACTTACATTGACTAACACTTGAAAAAAAGCGTGAAACAATTGAATCATTTGCTGGTTGCCTTATTCGTGGAGACACCTGAGCGTACAGAGGTCAGGATATATTGGAACCATTGGATAAGTTGAAAATGGGTAAAATATTTATGAAACTTTGAAAGGAACTACATAATGTTGTTATACGAAAATTCCCTAAAGGATCAACTGGCTAAGTTTATCGGGTCCATTCCCATCCAGTACATTATACCTTTATAAATATTTGCAAATCAGTGCTATGCCGGCTATACGTACTTGCAGATTGGCAGTCTAGAAAGATCTTTATTCCGCTGTCTCGATTGTGTGATATCTCCATAACATTTCCTTATTCATACATTTGGTTATCTTTGAATAAGATTAGAACATCAATGGAGGAAAAACTTTGGAATACATAAAACATTTTGTGACAAATTTCCATGCGTGTTCTCTGGTGATTAAAAAAAATGCAATATTGTATGTTGGTTTTGTACCATCACTTTCTGGTTACACTAAAAAATTGTAGCATAAGGTAGCTCAAAATGGAGATTTTTCTACGAGTGAAGAGTGTGTGTGGTAAATTTTAACTTGGGAGTGTTTTTGTTACTGTGGTAAACTTAGGCCATAGTTACACCAGGCTGTCAAATATACTTTCTGTATGAGAACCATGTCGGAGATAAAAAAAATCTACTTTAAACATAACCACCTTGTAATCAGTGGAACGTGTTCAATAACGAGACATTATTAGTGACAGATGTTCCTCCCAATTATATGCTATAGATTGTTGTAAAATATTTAATATTTATGTACAGTGAGCCGGAGGTGAAAGCATTAGGGGCTTTGCAGCTCTCGTGATGTAAATTATTGTAAATATTGAAGTTTTAAGTCATAGGCACTAGGGTAGTGTTATCTTTTGTGTCCTTTGCTGTTAGGGTGTGGTCCGAATTACACTCATAGTGCACATAGATCTGAGCATAATTAACAGTCGCTCCATTTCATTTTGGGCACGCTTATTATTCGGACCACAGTAAGTGTACTATCCAAATGATAAACAATTAAACTTACCGAGTTCTGTCTTGCTACTGAGAACTGTCCGATTTGACAGTTGTTTGACAGCGCTCAGACTGAAAGCATGACCACCATAAAATTGTGGGTGTAACTATCGATGAAATAATTGACTACATACATAAAAGAATGGCGCTTTTAGAGTAATTCGGACCAGCCATAAACACGTTATAAGCTGTCGAATGCGTAACAGGCTGTCTTACTACTGAGAACTGTCTGATTTCACAGTTGTTTGACAGCGCTCAGACTGCAATACCATGAAAGCGTGACCATGAACGTATGGATGTGACTTCATTGATGAAATCATTGACAGCGTAAACGACTGGTGTTTTAAGAGTCATTCGGACCAGCCATAAGGGCACTGTGAGCCGTAACCCTAAGTATCCAAATGTCAATTGACCACATTCAAGTACATTCGGGCTGTGCTAGGTTTGTCGCTCTGCTCCATCGTTTTTAGTGTCTTAAATCAATGGTTTATTTGGTCAGCTCGATGGAATTATACTTAAAAGAACAGCACCACAATATATGAAGGAACAGTAGTGACACTCGGTAGCATTGCTGCTGGATCCGTGTGAAAGATTTCCCCATGGTTAGCTGTAGTGTCGCTACTGTTTATAAATGTGTTGTGTTGGTGCTGCGGTACATTTACTTTAGATAACAAAATTTTAAGTGATTTGTTTGATTAAAAAATAATTTTAAATAGTGTATCCCTTCAGAAGGAAACAGGTTGAGTGATCAATGAAAAATTGCTGAGAAGTTCGGTTTATTTAATAACTTGAAGACTAGATATTTAGGTTGATCATTCGACTTGATGAAGAAAATAGATTAAAACTGTTATTTTTTCTTTATTTTTAAGACAAAATTATATAAATGCTCGCAACACATTGTGTTTACTTTATGCTCCCTCCCAAAGTTGATTTTTTTATGGAACTATAAATGGATATCTAATTCCACACATACTCTCATATGAAGCCCAGCACACCACATTCCCGAAAGAATACCTACCTATAGTTTTAGATGGATTCCAACACATGAAGCACCTCGCATTAGTGACGAAATGCGGTGGCCCTTCCTGCACAACTCCCCATACAACCGTGGAAAGAAAATCACGCCCAAATTTCTTGTCAGAGATCCAAAATGTTGCTCAAAATAGCTTTATTTGATCGAAATAGATGTCTGATGACCGTTGGCATGGTAAAATTGTGTTTGGTTTCTAAGTTATAAGGTTCGAATGTTCGAATTTTTCGCACGTTTTATACCATAACTTTGGAGGTGGATTACACAACGATAAAATGTATACATCTTAAAAACATTAGTCATCAGACATAGCTTGTTTCATGAAATTTTATAATCAATTTAGTTTTTGTTAAATTTTTGACTACAGCGGTCGTGGTTTACTTTTAGCTATAAGTAATTTTGTAATTAAAAACACCAAAATCTTACCAATTCAAACACTATTCGTATTGTCTGCTTTGTGGACATGTCGCATCCTTCTCATTACGAAGCCTGTCTTTTTCTTTGAAACAGAGAAGGTCCCAGAAAGCAATAGCACGGATTTGTACCGTGCCCGCGAATGAGTTAGTCCCGCCGGGAAGGGACACCTTATCATAACGGAAAGAGAGAAAGGGTGCATGCACGAGGCAGTATTGAAAACGCCACCCTCGATTGAAAAGTGCGGCCCCGCCCCTGAACTACGAGAAGTGTTAACATCTTGACTTATACAAGGGGTCGCATACTGAAAGTGATGTCATTTCATGGAGCTTTTATGTATTACTAGCTGAGGTACCTGGCTCCGCTCGGGTCAATGTCGTTTTGGACTGATGTTGGGTTGAATTATTTCCTGGATATTTATGAGTTTTGAGTTTAATTTTCGCTACAAAAGGTAGCCTATGTCCTCCAAGGTCCAGACTATCTTTATACCGAAATTCATCTAAATTGGTTCAGCGGTTTACGTGTGAAAACGCAACAGACAGAGTTGCTTTCGCATTTATCACATGTAAAAATATGACAAAACATTCAGTTCCGAGTACGATACAGCAATTAGGGCCCAGGACGCGCGTACGCCAGGCCGCGCCCCCTCAGCTCCAGGTCCTCCTGCCTGAAGTCCTGAAGCAGCAGCTTCTTCAGCGCCACGCGCCGAACCTGCGCGCGCAGCCCTCTCATCACTGTGGGGAAACTCTCAAGATGTTTTAGCTATGGTACGCCCATAGACCTAGCATAGCGCGCTGTGCTTACACGACGAACAAAGCGTGGGAGTGAGACGTCAACTCAAGTACCACTACCGCGAGTTAGAGGAGAGATGGAACACCTCTGCCCGAAGAGACCACTTCTGAAATAGTTATCAGTACATTGGAGTCGCGCTCACGAAATGTGAAATGTCTTTTTGTGAAATCTTTATGATGTTTCCAGTTTTCCTTAAAGAGAGCAGTGACCTATGCATTTATACATTGTTAACCACCCTTGACTGTTAATATAAGCGATTTGTTCACCAAATTGCAAAAGGTAGCTTTCAAACCAATGTTCGTTGCATTACATACATAACAATAATAAAGTCGTGCAAGATCACGTACATCTCAATGTGCAACATAGCATATAGTCGTTGCAAAATAAAAAAAATATGCAACATGGAATGTGCTAATACCACACAAGTACTTTTCATTCAATGCGACGGTACCAACCCGGGCGGGCTTAAACCCTACCACCCAGTAGGGGAAGGGGACCTACAGTTTTACATGGATTCCGTATCTAACTCCGAAAGAGAAAGAAAGTGGTGCATTAACGGGGCGAGGACTTAAACCCAGACCTCTGGTATGCTAGGCACGTCCCCGCGCCACTTGCCACTACGAGCCGCTGAATTTGAGCGCAAGGCAATATCAATAATGCATGGCATCGCGGATACTAACAGCAAGCGTCTGCTGCTTGGCCTGACGTAGCTCGTGGCGTATGAACATCTGCTCGGATCGCAGCGGGCGGTGCGCGCGCGGGTCCATTTTGATCTTTACGTCGGAACTGATGCCCGCTAGCCACTCGTCGCTAGACACATGTAAACAAAATTATGTATTTTTAATTTACAAAGTCCAACGTTTATAGGTCGGATAGACTAACCTGAGGCGACACGGAACTCACACAAATGAAATTCGCTAATGGTTTTTAGGGTTCCGTACCCAAAGGGTGAAAATGGAACCCTATTACTAAGCCTCCGCTGTACGTCCATCCGTCCGTCTGTCACAGGGCTGCATCTCATGACCCGTCATAGGTAGGCAGCTGAAATTTTCACAGAGTGTGTATATATTCTGCCGCTATAGGTAAAATTTCAAAATAATAATAATTAAATTATTATTATTATTTACCATACAAATAACGTGTTTTTTTGGGTTAAATCTTGTACGTTGGTACGGAACCCTTCGGGTGCGAGTCCGGCTCGCACATGGCCGGTTTTACATCACCTTTCAAGCAAGCTGGCTTGAAAGGTTGATGTAAAAACCATTTTAATTTTTTCAATACCATTGGTAGTGGGATAAAAACTCTTTCAATCCAAAATGGAAAAATAATTTCGAGTGGGTGAGAGAAAATTTTGTTATATGTAAGTATGTGAATAAAACAAAACAAATTATTTATGAAGGGAATTCAATGAGTTAGTTAAAATGATCAAAAATTGCATTCGCTCGCGTTTCGCAAAAGTTTCGCGCGAACCATGTACCATCGACGACATAAGTTCAGCAGGAGTCTACGGTCGGGTTTGTTTTGCACGAGTGGCGTGCCCCTTTCCCCGCCGACCGGTCTTCAGGCGGGGCGTCCTATCCGCAACCCGCTCGAGCGGTGCTATCAAAGATAATACTAATAATTTGGTGCTATCCTCTCCTCCCGCTTCACCTACGCGCGATGCGAGCACTTCATAGGAATCGCGTTGGAATGTACTGGAGTTTTGAATGCGACTATGCACGCTCTATTCTCGCTTTTATTTCTTGTAAGCTACGAGTCGTGAGTATAAGATTTCGCGCGAACGTTCGTGCTCTATTTGGTAGAGGCTTTATGCTGAGATTTAAAGTCAGGTCTTGTGCTATTATCATAAATGTTTATCGAGACGTTTCTGAGACTCGAATTTGAGAGATTGGAGTCTCAGGGACTGGATTTCGATCAATTCGCCGCTCAGAAACTTGTCAATATAAAATTTTATGGTGTCAAGAGTACCGAGAAGGCAGGTTCAAAGCCTCTAAAAGTATAAGTCAAATCACATTTAGCATGCTATCAATCAATCTGTCTTCTACATTATAATGTGTAACAGTTGTCATGGAGCGGGCCTTACAATTTAGCGCCGGTATCTGCTTCTAGAAGGCCCGCCTCTTCTAGTACATCCGCTACTTCTGTTGCTGGTTCCATCTTCGCTACGCTGCGACTCGACGGTGTGACTTGCAATAGTTACGTCCTTGCAAGCTATGCTGCAACAGGTTGGTAGATTTGGTTGGATTTGAATTATGTTAATTACACTTGTAATTGTAATTACACTTCCAAATCACAGAACATCTCCAAATGTTTGAGCCTGCACGATCAATGCACGATAACGAATATTGAAAGGTGTTTTGACAGTGGGCCACAAAAAATCGCGTGTCAGCATTTTTTTTTGTGTGATCAGCTTACTTATAGGTGGTCAGAACCAATTTAGAGAATCTATATGGTCAGAATACCTCTGCATTTCATGTTCTCCAAATGTTTATTTCAATCTTTGATGTCGTTTAGAACTAACTCATTTCGCAATTAAAGAACTTAATATTTGAACTTTATAATTGTTCTTGTCGGTGCGGCGGCGTCAGAGGTCGGGTATGGCGTACACCCCTCAGTTCAATATTCGACGAGAACTTATTGGCAGTTGGGTGCGAAGTTTACGTGAACATGAAAGAGGAACTTTTTCATCTAAGAACATAATTATAAAAATGCGGCACTGTTTTGAAAGTTGGCGATTGCCATCGCGAATTACGGGGCTGCATAGTATGCTGCAAGGAACCCATTCACAGAGAGGTGTTGACGGTGGCATCCAAATTTTTTGTTTCCGGCATTGCTTCTGAGTCTTGGGAGTTGTTTCCATTTCTCAATAATTTATCTACAATATGTTGGCGTTTGAGAAAATCTAAGCCAAAGTTTCAAGTTATTTTTCTCAAATTAGGTAATTTACTAGTTTGGATCGTGCTTAACTTTCGTAAAGTAAAAGCTTCATGCTAGTGAACTGTTCCCCATGCCCGCGGAATCCCTCACAAAAGGGAACCACCGACAAGGATTTTCGAATATCCCGCGTAAAATGTAAAAGGACGGCCGTGCGTTACGGTTTGCCCAAGAGCAAAGAATATCTAATAAATACTCCAAGAGTCAAAAGTAGTGTTCGGGGCGGACTAAGCCCATAGATAATATAATATTACTGCGTAAACTAAGCCCCGGTTGCACGAAGAGACGGCCGAGTTAATCAATGTTCAAACACTTCACTTTTAGTGATCCGCATAGAGTTCCTTCCATACTGTCCACACAAAGTGACGTGTTTGATCATACTTTGACGTTGATTTTGATTTTTTGTCCTTTTGTGCACTCGGGCCTAAATAGTATGTTGTATGGTTAATCCGGTGCTAGTCCGATTACAACATTTTGACAGTTCATTCCGAATACGACTGATTATCTTTTTAGAAAATAAACACAAGGTTTCATTTCTCAATAAAGCCATACATTAGAGCCAGGTAAAACGAGATTTCAAGCAATCGACTGAAAATTTGAATAGAGTCACACCCTCGTAAACTCACAATATTGACCATAATTGACCAAATAATTGTATTCTGTGAAAAGCACAAGGACATAATGTAATCTGTGATTATTTCTACGTCTGTGATCTTCCCTGATCTTGTCATCAGTCTGCCAGTCAGTTGTTAATTGTATTGTCTTGCGTTCTTTGTCCGCTTGCCTATTTTCTTTCTGCATTCCAAGATCAGGGCGGTGTCCCTACGCGATACGTGCAGGCGTCGACAGAAGCTAGTCTCGCGCGAGTGATGCCTCAGTAGAGGCGGCGGCGGTCGGTGCTGCGTCGGGAGGCACACTGGGCGCGCAGCTGGAGCTGGGAGCGTGCCTGCGCCGCACGATGACCGAATACAAGCTTGTGGTTGTGGGCGCGGGCGGCGTGGGCAAGTCTGCGCTCACCATCCAGCTCATACAGAATCACTTCGTGGACGAGTACGACCCCACCATAGAGGACTCGTACCGTAAACAGGTCGTGATAGACGGGGAGACCTGCCTCCTCGACATCCTGGATACTGCCGGACAGGTAATCTTCCTCGAGAACGGAATAAACCAAATGTATGTTCCATTGGTTGACAGTCATAATAATGATTCACGGGTATAGCCGCAGACCTAGCATGAGCGCGTTGTGCTTGCAAGATTAATACAGTGTGAGAGTGAGAAGTCTACTCAAGAATCACTACTGCTAGTTGGATAGAGTCATAAGTGTCCGCCCTCATGTAATGTGAAATTTATGTTTTTTTTGTGAAATCTTAGATTTTCCTAGTTTTCCTTAAAGAAAGCTTGGTGACTTGTGCATTTATATATTGTGAAGTAAACGAGTGTTAAAACCCAGAAAAAGAAGGGTTTTCTTTTGTTAAATGACTCCACTGATTCTTTGTCGATCATATTTCTTAACTTTTCCTTATTATTTCAAATTAAATTTGAAATTTAACTTCAGATCATTATTTTGAAGCTAAATGGTGATTTAGAATGTCAATAAATTTTGTATGAAACAATTTTGGTCTCATCCGTTCATTGACTCTGTGTGTCCTTACATTCTAAATCTATGGTCAAGGGTTATGTGAAAAAGAATATATTAAAGTTTTTCTTATTCATCAAGTAATATTGGTGCTTCCAAATCGAAAAATATAACTCTTATTATTAGGGTTTTGGGTGAACTTAATAGTAAAGAAGCCCATTTAAAACTTTTACTGTGTAAAGTTCTTAGTAGGTGGGGTTAATCCTGCTAAACCATGAATGACCAATCACTTACGCGCTTCTTAAGACTTGCACGGGAAGATATGCAGTTTCACAGCTTAAGGTCGGCCCGTAAGCACCTGAAAATTTCGCCTGCCATACAAACGTAGTTTACTAATCATTTGAAAACCAATGTTCCAACTTACTTGATATTTGGTATCTAATATTAGGCTACAAATATCTTCGGTAAATGCATTCTGGGTCAAACCATAGAGAAAACAAAATTCGTATGAAGATTTTCTTTTTGCTTTCATTTCATTCGGTTTGGATTTTTCAAAAAAACAAAAGCATGCAGACACAGATATTTGTTACCTGATATTAGATATTAAATATAAATTTAATTGGAATAGTGGTTTCCAAATTATTAGTAAACTACGTTTGTATGGGGAGCATAGCTTACGGGCCGTTCTTAAGGCAAAGAACAAGCACAAGAGAAATTACAACCCTAAGTGCAAATGGATTAGAAATAGAACAGAAATACAGTGTTACAACTACTATTTTTGTTTCCGTAGTCCACAACAGCACGCTTTAGTGTACACCTCCGCGTCCCCGCTTACGCACCGCTGACGCTGCCTCTCGACTCCGCAGGAGGAGTACTCGGCTATGCGCGACCAGTACATGCGCACGGGCGAGGGCTTTCTGCTCGTGTTCGCCGTGAACAGCGCGAAGAGCTTCGAGGACATCGGCTCGTACCGCGAGCAGATCAAGCGGGTGAAGGATGCGGAGGAGGTGCCCATGGTGCTCGTGGGCAACAAGTGCGACCTGCAGGCGTGGGCTGTCAATATGGTGCAGGCGAGGGAGGTGAGACGTTTATTGGTTTTTTTTAATGTAAAGATAATTATTTATTTAGTTATTGAATTATACAAATGACAAAATAAATTTTTCATAACCAAGGCGTAAAAATGTAATATAATTGTTAAATAAGCAAGTAAAAGTATATGAGATGTTAGCTCAACCACAGAACAAAGAAGGGATAGAAATAGCATAGACGAGGGTTTGTAAGGAAACCGCCGTGACTCTACGCACACGAACATGATTGTCTCCTATTTTCGATCACATTGAAATCGTTCCTCTGGTTGGCTACACATCATTGAAGCAAAATAAAGTATTTAATTTTCAAACGCAATCGAAACTAGGCCTTATTTCAAAACAGATTGATTTGTTAATTACCGACTTTTAACATGTAGTAATGACGTTCTCTAGTTGATATACATGGAGCAAATCTTAAACTACAAATAAAATGCAGGAAATGAAAATTAAGTTTAAGGATAAAGTAACCTTATGTGTATACAGCAAAGTTGCTTACTATTTGCGTTGTTTTAGGTGATTTACGTCACACGACAAAACCACGCGCTACTCGAATATGTCAAAGCTACTCATTTACAGTGTTGGGGTGTTTTGACGAAGCTAACAAAATATTACCGTATTATTTGGAAAATTATTATAATCTGAGATAAAATTACTAAAAATATCGTACCACGACAAAGTAAGTCCTAATAAACAAAAAAGCCTCAGTATTTACGGTCCTATTTTCCGAACTGGAAGACTAGGCCTTAGTATTCATTGTATATCTAAGAAATAACATTCAAATATTGCAAAATGTGATTCTATTTGAAGCGAAGTGACAATTTTCGTATCTTAGGACTGATAATAATATATGTAAAGGTTTTAATGTCACGGTATTAAATAGTACCGACGGTACATTTATCGCACAAATATGATAAAATCCCAGCACTGCATAGTCATGAGAGCTACTCAATTAGGGATGTGGCTAAATCGTGACGTCATCCGTCAGAGTATTGATATATTTTGTACTACATTTTATTAAACAATATATCGTAACGTTTTGACCGAGCGAAGCGCGAAGTTTCTCGTTTCAGCTTGGGCAAAAATGCTTTCGTATATCCGGCGACCGGCTGTCCGCCTATGCGGCTGTTCTCCTCTACAAGTCGCATTTCTTAACGGATTCTCGTGAAAGTTTGTGTCCAGGTTCGATCGCCAACCACAAACGTTTGCCCCCAACCACTAGATGTCAGTCAATATATTTATTTACCATTCAGAATCAGTTATTTTAATCTAGCCTTTAAACAATAATTAAGAAATACTGAAACATACGATTCAGTTCATTATTTAATAATTGTTTCCGTTATATTAATATACAAACAGAAACAGTGAGAGTGCAGATTTCAGATTACATTGTTTTTTTTTTTGTAATGTCGGTATAATACATAATTATATGCGAATTACTAAGTGATATACCGGAAACCAGCCTAGGTTGGTACAATAACATTCAATAAAATACAGCCGGTGCGGTAATGAACCAGTACTCGTTTTCTGACTAGTTTAATATAGCCATAGCACTAAAGCTCTCTCGGGAATGCGGTGTAATATCCTAATTTAATAACAATTGTTGTTATATTAATCATCCATGTCCAATCATCACTGTAAACATACATAAACATCGATAGCTCAATGTCGATTCGATGTGTCACATCCCTTATTGAGTAGCTGAGGCATCACCTTAGAATATAAAAATAATCGTGAATGACAGAACTTTCGAGAACAATGTATGAGATTGATGCAAACCAATCCTTAAAATGTGGGTATTAGAGTAAATTTTTGTTTGACTTTTGAAGTGTTCGTCAAATTTTGCATACATTTTCGAATTTAAATCGAAATTAAATAAAATAAAACTTATCGATGGTATGATATGCCTCCTTTTGTTAAATTGTGTGTTCGGCTATCGTTTTTGCACTCCAAAATGGCACAATAGGGCATCTTTCTTGCTTCGCGAGTTTATCGTCCAGTAGTTGCGGTCGACAGCGCCGAAGTAGTGACGAATCACGACTGCTGAGCGCGAATCACGAAGTGCGCCGAGCTCCGCGTACTAGTGGCTACGCTGTTTCCGCCTACTTACTCCTTCTACCCGTTCTTTTTGTTCTGTGAGCTCAACACACCGAATTCCAGAAGCAGGGCCATGCCAAGACCATTTTATGAGCACAACTACATTAAATTTGCTCGAAAACACAGTTCGCAAATTGGACAGTTTTTTATTGCTGCTTCAACCAACTTTTCATCCAATGCGATGGTGGCAACCTGGGCGGGCTTTAAACCCTACCTAGAAGATCCTCAGAAAGAGAATGTGCCTCATGAAGGGGGCGAAGACTGAAAGCAAGTGTTTTGTGCTGTGTGGGTTCTGGCACATCAAAATAATATAATTGGGCACATTTCATTTCTTCCCATGCATGTCGTAAGAGCTGACTAAGGGATTCGTCATTTGTGGTTCGAATTCCATATTAAACTATAGGTCTCCTTCCTTACTCACTAGGTGGCAGGGTTAATCTCGCCCAGGTTGGTACCAGCGCATGTTCGAAACGGCAATGAAAAATATCCACGTTTTCCATCCAGTTCAATTTGACCGTGCTCGTAAATGGTCCTGACATGACACCTAATATTACAACGGCGGGTGTCATCCATGTCAAATAAAATGTTACAACACCTTGTTTTTAAGATCGCCAAGCAGTACGGCGTGCCCTTCGTGGAGACGTCAGCCAAGACGCGCATGGGCGTCGACGACGCATTCTACACGCTCGTCCGTGAGATCCGCAAGGACAAGGAGGCGCGCAAGAAGCGCGTGCGGCCGCCGGGCGCGCGCCGCCGCTTCCGCTGCGTGCTGCTCTAGGTGCCCCACCCTCCCCGCCCCAAACCCCCCACCCCACCCCCGCCGTCGCCGTCGCGTCCGCCATCCGTGTCGCCATATTCGGTGTCGCGATCTCCCGTAGCACGGTCGTCGAAGATGGAAATGCGATTCGGTCGCGTTTGTTCGTTCAGTTCTTAAAATTGTATTTACCTATTTTGTTCGAAGATTTATTTCTGTGAAATCTAGATTACAGTTATTATAACTACGTCGGATTAACCTGCATTGAGATGATTTTGTTCACTTCCTACTTAAGTTTTTGAAAAATTCTGCCCAAGGGCATTCTCTACCTACCAACAATCTACAAAAGATGAAGTTATTGTTTAGAAATCTGAAGAACGAAAGGTGTTCAGTCTTTGATGACAAGAAATGCGAAAGATTGAAGCACTGGATGGAGATATCACACTGGTGGGATATGTGGAGTAGAGAGAGTTAATACTTATCTGTTGTGTCTGTGCCGGAATTAACATTTTGGTATGAAATTAACCCCAGTCATGAAAGCAAGCTCATACGATTGTAAATGTCGTATGCACATTCAAATCATACAAATCCAATCATTCTAGACACACCTGTACCGGCACCTTTTGTGCCTTCGTGTGTCTCGACCACATTTGCATGCTTGAAACAACAGTCATACTAAAATGGCTGTGAAATAATCTAATGTTTTTAGCTTCTACTAGTGCCATGGGTAATTTCAAATGGTTTGGAAACTATATTATTAATATTCTTAACATATTGTCTCTTATTCAGCTTGCAATTTATGCGAAAACAAACCATAGTGCAAAAAGTATCCATGTTTTGACGGAACCGAATCCTCCCACTATAAACATACCCATGAATTCCGAAGGGCTAGGGTTTATTCTTCAAAATAAACCCTGCTTTTGACTATAATGAGCGTATAACTTGGAAAAGTGGGAGGAGTGGGATGTGTGCTATGAGACATGGGTGGCAACTATCGCCATAAAAAGTTGCTTTGAAAGATAGTTTAGTGAAAATGATGTCATGGACTGAAAGAAATGGGTTTAAAGGCATGACAACGGCGAATTTCGTTCACAAGGGCGTAAGTGACACCACATTATTTTTTAATATTTTATTATTTTTAAATCAATTTTTTTTTATTTAAAATTAAATTTATTTATGTACTATATTTTAACCCTGTAACGGTAAATATCTGTCGCTCTCATTCCTTGTTCAAACTTTTTTAAGAATTTTTATACATATATTTGCCTAATGTGTGAAACCAAAGCACCTGGGACTTACAGATTTATTTATACATAATAGGCATAGCTACCATCAATCTACAAATATACTTTTTTGATCATCGAAATTTGTTGTAGTTATTTTTAAAAATAAATTAAATGTTGTTTTGCTTATGCCCTAATCGGCTCTTAACGTTTGTAGCGGTTTCTTTTTGGTTATGCCTGCATAGTATTTTTTTTTAATTACCTACTTATATACTAACTTGGCAATGGGGTTTGTGAGAATGATATGTAAGTGATGTTACCCATACACTTTAGATAGACGATAAGTAGAAATGATGTGGTGGCAAATGTTTGAAAAATAATAAAGGTATTGTTACTCACATATCATTGTTCTGAAAATAGTTGTGTGCAAAGAATGCAGGCTGGACATGTATGCGTTTTTTCTTTAATGCAAAGACATTTTGTGATTTTATATTGGTATCTACAATGCAATTAATCATTGTAATTTATAACAGTAACTGCAATGCAATGAAATTAAGCGTTTAAGTGAAGTATTTTAGTATAATTAAAATTTTCTCATCGCAAATTTGATCAACAACCACCAAGTCTTGTAGAGAAAAGTTTGACGTTCTTCGTGCATGTTTTATGGTAGAAATTATTCTTATGCTGAGATATTCGTAGCTGAAATTGAAACTAACGAAAAGTAGTACTCACTTTCTTACGTCACATTTTTAGGGTTCCGTACCCAAAAGGTAAAAACGGAACCCTAAAACTAAGCCTCCGCTGTCCGTCCGTCCGTCCGTCACAGGGCTGTATCTCATAAACCGTAATTGGTAGGTTGCTGAAATTTGCACAGAGTATGTATTTATTTTGCCGCTACAACAACAAATAGGTAAAATAAAAAATAAAAAAATTAAAGGGGGGCCTCATATAAAAAAACCAGATTTTTTGTGTTGATGGTTGGTTGTTTTGGTAGTGCAACTCGCACTTGGCCGGTTTTTATGGATGAAATGTCATTTTTGACACTAGATAATATTACTTTCGGTTAGTGTTAGTTCCAGTTGCGACCTTTCTCTCAACCTTTAATCCCTTATAATTCTAAAGATAAACTAATTGGCTATCGTGAATTTCACCTGTTTGACCTCTAATAACTAACCTTGCGTACATTTCTCAATGTGCTTAAACTCGTTCCGACCTAATTCATTCATAATTGGAAGCTAACATACACTTGGCCTGACTTAGTATACGCGGTGTAAAGAGCACAGGTGCAATGTTACAAAAACATTCATCAATATGTGACATACTGCATCTTTTATTTTGGAGTAAATTCACTTATGCACACGGATATAATATTTTTTCGGGAATTTGTCAGATTTTTTTTCTGGAATTTGGAGGCTAAGTTCTATTTATGAAACATTATCCAAAGTTTTAAAATCACCCATATAATTTTCTGATGAATTTGAGAAAAATCTGATAAGGTTAAAAAAGAGCGAACACAAGTGAATTTGTTAAAAGCGCATGTTTGGGTGGCTGTTGAGATTATTATAAGAAGTTTATACAGTGTGTGCAGCTATCAGTACTCAGAGCCGAAAGGGGGTGAAGTCGTACATGGAATTGAACATATTTTGTTTTATAGACTAAACTATTTAATGATATTTTTTTGTCTTGACAGAAGTCATAGATCAAAAAAATATCAGATCCGCTCTGACTACTGGAAGCTGGATTTTGCGTACATTAAGTTGTTTCAATGCCTGTAAATACAATATATTTGTCGTATTGCAGTAAATAATGATCGTAGGTAGTTTTACAAATTATGTACTTGTTGAATATTTTCTAACTGCATTTTGACTGTGTAGCTTTTTGTATTCAATAATATGGTTAGGATATTGATTCAGCTTTACTTTAACACTGCCTGAGACTAGAGGCCCTATATTTCATCCCTCATTTTCCCTGTTATTTACCACATACAAAACTCAGTCTTCAATACTTAATTTTCATGCACACGACACTGTACATTTTATTGCGGTTACGAGAAATCATATTTAAGAATTTAGTCAACGGATAGTAACAACACAATGAATAAAAAAAATATACAATTCTGACTTCAACCAACATGGGATTGTATGAGGAAATATGTGATATGACTTTTATTTCATGTGGTCATTGAATTGCTCATCGTACCTTTATCCAAGCTACGATGTCCACGCATGGTGCTTCATTCCTTCGGGAGTGCGTTGTCATGGGCTCATATCATGACTCTTGACGATACTACACAATTTCCAACATAGTCAGGTATGATGAGTATGGTACAAAGAGCTTTGTCTTAGTACAAAATAAATAAATACATTTATTGCATTATTTATTTTTTCCTTTGTTGCATCAAAAACTGGATAGGCAATATCAGATATAATTTAATAAGTTCACGGAGTGCCTGATGAAGGCCGCCATGACACCCAACGGTTTGCACCATAATTTTAAAAATACCTAATATTTTTTATGATCAGAAGTGTTTGTAGCACCTACATTTTAAGGAATTAATATTTATCTAAATAACATTGCTTAAACTAGTGGCTCTCGGAGCTTTTGACCTCGTGTCTTTTTGAACATTTGACATTTTTTTGAAATTTTCAAAAACTGGCTCGACTAAAAAAATCTATATAATTATCGAACCTGCTCACAAAATTTGAAGAGGAGAAAAGCCGGACATACGAAAGCGAGACCTTCACTGGGTCACTGAAGAAATGCGTAAATCTCTTTCAGATTATGATTTGTTGGACGTTTTTAAAGTTGTAGTGCCACTTTTTGGGTTTATAAAACTGTCTTACCGTCATATAAATGTGTCTCGCCTTATGTAAAAGAATACACCATGCCTAAATCAATTTATCTATTGATTTTTCTTAAATTGTTCAATGTTTCTTTTGGTTTGTCTAAACTTCCACAAATACTTTTTTCTGGCAAATATTTGACACGTCAGTAAAGTGAAAGATGGTTACAAATCACAAAAGGAATTTATCATAGCCTGGTAAAGATCATGTTGAATATTAGCCGCACAAGGTTGTGGATTTTTAAAACGGTTGCATGTATGATATTTTTTGTGCAATTTTTCCTCTAAATGTTTGTTACTCAAAACTGAATAATAGCTTATTTAAGAGGAAACATAATACTGCACCATTAACAAAATGTGAGCTGAATTTGCCATAATTAGATGAACATAATATATTTACGTATAAATTTATATATATTTTTAAGTTAAACTTACAAAATTACCATGTTATTTTGGTATACATATAATTGTGTATGTAAGATTATACTTTAAGCTTTAAATGAAGTATTCCAAAATCGACCTAATGCAATGCTGTTTTCATAATGCCCTCCTACTTAGTAAGATCTCGATTCATTCAGGCTTCAGGTAATAGTATATTGGTTTATACTCAAGAGAGTACCGCTAAATAAAGAATTCATATCATATCCGACGCACTTAAAATGCTCTCATTGATGAAAAAATGTTAACTTAATCTTAAATCTTACAATAAAAGTCTGAATGGAAAGTTGTTTTAGAGATAGTTTCAGAAAAAAAAATCTCTTAATTCGTCGCGAAAGCACAAGTTTGTTGTGAGTATTTCTACATAAAATAATACTTATTTGTGTAAAATTGGAGCACAAAATTATTTTGTGCTATTTCAAATTTAATAAAATCGTAAAATAAGAAAGTGTATGACTTTAATTTGCATTCCTAATATTGTTCTGAGCTAGCTCAGATGCATATGGGTGAGTTAAGCCACGTTCTGACGATAAGAGTTGATTTGTAAGAGTGTACTGTGACAGAGAAGCCTCCATCATAGTGTACTATTATAGTGGTTTGCATGTTTATTAGTTCACTCTTATGTAATCTGAAGAAATTGACAGGCAGAAAGCTTTTTTCTGTAAAGCTGACTCTCGCGCATCTTTGTTTTTGTAATTCTTCAATCTTATGTTCCAACGCTTCCAACTTCAGATTCATATATAATTCTAAAAAACGAATAGTCTCGCGCTCAAACCATTTTCTAGTCTTACTTTTTTACCATCAGCCTTTTTTAACACTGTTTTGCTACATAAACACACAAGACTATGAAATATTTAAAATAATTCAAATTTATTTCCAACTGTGTACCTAGTAATGAAAAAACTGAGGTTGTGTCACTCTATGTCACTTTATGTCACAGGTCATGTCCACTTGAAAAAGTTGAGTATGGTCCTAGTCCACTATGCACACACTCGTCCAAGTGAACTCAGATGCACGGTTTCCACGGTACGAGTACCATCCAGAGTGATTATAAATAAAATATATTTTATGGCATATTCAATGCCACACACAATTATTGCAAAAACAATTACTTATTTTGACTGTATCTGTAACCAAAGACTGTCTAGCACTGCACAAAAAAAATGTTGGCCGCATGCCCTTGCCCCTTCTCCCGCTTCCTACTAATGTCTTCCCTTTCACCACTCGTATTTTCGTTGAGGCACTCAACTACACTGCCGCCACATCTATCTATTCCCCTTGTGATATATATTTTTTTGGTTATGCTTGAAAATTTTAGACTGTTAAGTTTCTTTTAAAAAATCTCCACGTTAATTGATTGTAGGTCTTTTCAGTGTACCGAGCATCTTTACATCCATCATATGTCACAGATTCTGCGCTGTAATATTACATTATAATGAATGTACATTTTCAATTCCTGTAATAAATCAAATAATTCAAAATAATCAAAAAAGAAATCAGAATATTAATTGTTATTGAATAATTGAGGTGATTGTGCGCAATGTACCTCTTTTAATGGCATTATAGTGACAGGTTTGAAAAAATCAGCGTAGAGTTTTCAAAGGCACTTCAAAACAATCCTTCCAAAAGTAACTAATGTGAAGGATCTATCTGTTCTTAGGATTTCATATCGGACCAAAAACTCAAATTATTTTTGGAAACAATATCGGAAGACTAAAGAATTGGTTGATTGTCTAGCTGATTAGTTAACTGGTAGTTCACAGATTCAAACTCCAGCGGCGCATCGGTTTTCCAGTTACATGTGTCAAATTAGGGAAAATAAAGTGAGAAACGTAGATTCCAAGCAGGCCTCCATGGGAATGTATGTGACTGGGTTGCCGGAAAGACCCTGTCTCATGGCAATAGGGCTTCCCATCAGATAACCGACGAAAACATAAAATATTTTGTAAAGTACCTACAAGTGAAAGGGTAAATGAAACATCAAAATTTAAATAATCGATTATAGGGGCCTCCAAATAAATTAGTAAACAATAAATTTGTACAACAGTAAAAAATATCAAAAATTTGTCAGCTTTGAAGTAGCAGTATATCAAGATAAGACATGGCAGCAAACACTGCTAATACTAGCACAGCGTACACTGTAAGCAGTACATCTCTTTTTATTCTAAAACTTACTTCCTCTCGCCATCTTTGCATTTTAGTGTTTCCATCGTTGTATTTTCCTTCATCTCCATTTTTCGAAGCATCGGCTATGATATTTCCGGAACTGTGCCTTTTGTATACACTCACGATATGATAAGAAGCCTTTCTGGACATATTTTTAGCCGAGATGTTCTCAAAAGAGATAAGGTCAGTGCATTTTGTCTCTAAGTCGATGGTGGATTTAGAAAGATTTATTTCAGATGGTGGATGTAAGAGTGAGTTCGTAATACTAGTTGCCTTGCATGACATCGGTCGCAGCGTGTCTTGCGAATTTGTACCAGTGCATTTAGAAACTAACTCTTTTTGAGGCAACTCTACTGCATTGCATATATGTTTCAATGTAGTGATTAATTTACTTGCGGCATGGTCCTTGGGATTATCGACTTCATCTGTCGATTGTGGGGACACATATAGGGAATAGATCCCACTATAAGGTTCCAGTTTTTTTATGTCTTCGCTGGAAGATAACGTTACAATATCACATGTTGTGCCATTCTCTGTAGTGGACTTAATGTTGCATTTTGACCATTGCGTGTCTTCTTCATTAGTAAAGGACTTAATTGAGCTGGTTAGTTGGATCTGGCGAGTAGATATGTTGCGAATTTCATTTAGTAGATTGACTAAAACGTCCAGGGAGCTTGTACACTCCAAGTTGGGTGCAGCATCTGTCTGTTCGTGGTTTTTCTTAAAATCCACTGCATCATAAACATTGTTTGATTCTTCTTCATGGTCGATATCTTCATTTAATTCTTCTTTTAGTTGTGAAATGTTAACAATATCAGTATTTTCAAAAAATCTTCCTTCTCTGGAGTTCTGAGCAATTCTATCAAAGTTTACTGTGTTTGAATGATGGTGTATTTTGCTTTCGCGAACAAAATCTTGTCGACAGATCATAGGAAATGAGTAGCCAATTGTTTTTACTTGCATTGGCATTGTAGTTACATCCAAATTGATCCAGTTTTTGACATCTGGTATCATGGTGAATGGCTTTACGTAACGAGTAATATTTTCCGTCAAATTGTGCACTGATGGCCCATGCAGTGTGATCATAGTACTTGCATCTCCTGCTTGAAGTACGAATAGATTTCTGGATGACTTTTTACGTATGGGCGATACTTTGGAAATTCGTAAATCGCAATTATCTTTAAAATTAGATGAAATTTGTTTAAAATTCATCACAGCATCAATTTTTTGTTCTCTATTAGATACAAGTTGTCTACAAGTAATTTTTGTACCATTTTCAAAAAGTACTGGTTCGGTTAAGTTTAAAATATCTGAATCAATTAAATCCTTGTTATCCAATACCACTTTGCGGTTTTTTATTTTTGAAATGCGTGCTTTGTCACCATCTGCTTCAAGATTATCTGTATTTGTGTCTGAAAACATTTTATTACTTATTCTGGCCAGTTTTCCATTTCCGAATGAATTTAAAGAAGTCTTGCTTTCTTCTGAGCTAGCCTGTGTTTTAAAATCACCTGGAAACAAAATCAAATATTTTGCACAATAGCTGTTTTTTTTTAATATAAATATATTATATATAGCCAGGAGGACTATAGGACTATAAAGTCAAGATCATTTAATTACATTTTCATTTTAGTTATCACTAACAGATTCTGTTACCAACCTTTTTCAGAAAGCTTTGGAACCAATGGAATGTAACTTTGCCCAGTGGTCCCGAAAATTGATTTTTCATGTGTACCCCAGCTAATGTAACCATGGACGTTTTCAACTATAGTTTGCTGTGGGTTTATGCTGGATATCCTGAAATTGTTATTGAAACCGTGAATTAGACTGACAGGCCTTTTTTATATTTATTATGCAAAAGTTAGTAGTTATTTTTTTAAGCTTGTATGTTAAGGTGGCCCAACCCGCTCATTTCCCCATACAAAAGGGGAAAAAAGATCACGCCTATATTTCTTGTCAGAGATCCAAAATTTTGCTCAATATAGCTTTATTTGATTGAACTAGATGTCTGATGACCATTGGCATTGTAAACTTGTGTTTGGTTTCCAAGTTATAACGTCCGAAAGTTCGGATTTTTCGCGCGTTTTATGCAATTACTTTGGAGGTGGATTACGCAATGATAAAGTAAGAACATCTTAAAAAGATTAGTCATCAGACATAGCTTGTTTAATCAAGATTTATAATCTATTTGGTTTTTGTTAGATTTTTGACTACAGCGGTCGTGGTTTACTTTTAGCTATAAGTCGTTTTGAAATTAAAATTTTCGTAAATCTTACCAAATCATACACTATGCACATTGTCTTTTTTGTGGACAGGTTGCATCTTCCTCATAACGGAGCCTGTCTTATTCTTAGAAACAGAGAAGGTCCCAGAGCGCAACAGCACGGTTTTGTACCGTGCCCGCTAATGAGTTGAGGCCGCCGGGTTGGGCCACCTTAAGACAGTATGATGCAGTGGCAAGCAAATGTATGCAGTAATTTATGCACGCATCTATTTGCTTCAATGAATTTAAAAGGAGAATACATTACAAAATAATGGTGCAATGTAAAGCAAAATTTTTATTTGGCAAATACATGTACTCATACAAGTAGCTCAAAGTTATTAAGATTGTAACCTGAAAGTTAATGAACTTTGCATTTGTAGCTCATTTATTTACCTTTTTTACTGTAAATAAGAAATGGGATAGAAAAGATTTTTGGCTGTAGCTCTATTGAAAATGTTTGCGCCATACAAATCACTTCGGTGCCTTGTTGATTGGGGCAGTGATAATGATTGCTCACTTATTTACATTTGACCAAAGTACACTATAGGAGAAAGAAATACTCTTTTTATACAGAAGTATAGTAGAAATACATATTACTAGAAATACAGTTTGTCACCTTTCAAAAACATCAACTAAGTCTTTTTGTACAGATGTGGCTGCCTCAGCAGTGGGAATGCCTTCAACCGCAGTGGTTTTGGCATCGAAAATAATGCTTGGTCTTGATTGGTTTTTGTGTATTACTGGATAAACAATAACAAATTCTACAATTTATGTATTAGGTACATATTAACAAATATGGTTAAACCTATGGAATGGAATAAAATAAAAAGTGCGAATAGGTTGGGGGTCTCATATACAGAAAACAATATTAGGTACCAAGATTTTTTGTAGAATTTATATAACTGATATCTTTGCACAATATACTTTTGCTCCATAGGTTATATTGGGCTCTTGTTTCCGCTTGTGCTGGTCCTGGTTGCGTGGAAGATGCATGCGCCAGTCTGTGAAGCCTGTCAGAAATAAGGTTTTGGCCATATTTGGCTCTGAAGTCTTCACTGTTGGCTTGCACATATGCCTTTCTGGGCTGTGCAAGTGCCTCCAGCCGCGACACCATGGTAGGTGGTCGCGATGAATGACACTTTGACTCGCCACGCACTCCCTTAGAAACCGCTTCCAAATTACTATTATGCTTTTTTAGCTTTTTATCCAAATTGTGTACAGGAATGCAGCGCTCTGGCGATTTGGCAGTTACAATCGGTTTCGTCTTGCCTGGACTTTGCATATTTTTAAAATGGTATCTTATTGTAGCCTTGTCTTGTGCCATTATATTACCACCAAACATATTATCAAAATGCGATGTCGGGTTGTTAGGATTTTGTCTAAGGTCAGAGGCAGTTTTTGCATTATACTCGTATGTTTTCGTCCTATTTTTTTGTGTTCTGCTTAAATCTTGCAAATTATGAGGATTTACCCGTAGAGTAGGAGGCAATACTTTCAATTCTGACTGATTTGACTGTTTGCCATTTTTTGAGAATTTGATTTTAGGATTTTCAATTTCTATTTTCTTCTCATTGTTTTTATTTTTTACACTAATTATTACTTTTGGTATGTTAAAATTGTTCTCTCCAAAATGTTGTTTTGGTTTTATACATCCCTTCGAATGTATCCCACCACTAACTAAACTCATAAAGGATGTGCTCGATGGCTTAGTGCTCATTCCACTATCACTATCCTTTAACACTAGTTCTTTAGCTGCCAATGATCTGGTTGATGTTTTAGCGGTTGTAAATTTAGTTTTGGTTGTTTTGGGACTGGCAATGTTTTCATTTCTACCAATCTTTTCCATGAGATCGTAAATTTTTTCAATACTCTCCCTACAATCTAGATTCGCACGTGATGGATATTTCTTATCGCTAACTCGTTCAGTTTCTTCTATGACATGCAGCACCCTTGATTCTACAAATGAAAGTATTGATTTGCTGTCAGTCGACACCTTACTTGGCCATACCTTGTTAATACTCGACTTCAGCTGGTGTAGAGACTTTGTACTGGAATGAAAGGACAATCAATCAAATTATTTTACCAATACTATGCAATGATATTTTAGGGATAAGAAATGCAGAGAGCAATACAAACGTGTGCAGCATGTTTGGTGGTTCTGAATCTTCATTTTTTTTTCTATCATGTTCACGATTCTTCTTATTATATTCCAATAAGAACTTGGCCATCATTTGCAAATTAATCTTGGAGGATGATTCGGTAGACATAAGGGTTGATTCAACTCGCTTTAGAACATTAGTCATTGATCTTTCTTTTTTTGTTTTCAAACCAAGCTTTGAGTCATTGATTCTATGTTCTATTTCAGAAATATTTTTATTGTTTTTTGACTTTGGAGTGCTATATGTTTCTGCTATATTATCTGTTTTCGATATTGCGGCGGCTTCTTGCATAGGTGTTTCAGAATCATCGCTAGTTAGGTACTCTGATTCCTTATTTTTTTTCGATTTACTGTTTGTTCGTAAATTTTCATTTTTTCCGATGCCAATATTCCCTATTTTTCCAAATATAGAGTTATAAAATGACTTGTTAGAAATAGATAGTTTGGTAACAGAGTTTGCTGCGGTAGGTGCCAAGTGACCTTTGGCACATTTGCTATATTTTTGTGGAAACTTTTCATGCATCATTCTCTTCTTCCGTTTTTCCCTAGTTTCTCTGATTTCTAAGAGTCTTTTTCTTCGTTTTTCTTCCATCATATGCATTGGATTATCTATATAAGGTGATTTACGTGAAACCTGCATTCTTATCTTTGATAAATGTTCTGGAGTTTTCACTGACGATTCACCATCTTCGTTGCTTTCCTCCTCTATGTCCAAACTATGTTCAGTAACTTCACATACTTTGGGGGTGGTTGGATTGAAAGGAAATGCTCTTTGAGAATTTATAGTTGGTGTAATTTTCCCAACGTCATCTATAAGACTAATCATAGTGTTACTAGATGGACTGTTATCAGTGGGCACTTTTTCCGCCAAACTTCTTTCTAACTCTGCAAGGTCTGTATTAAAATTATTATTGGACATTATGGCCCATACCTCAGCAACTTTAGAGTGTTGAGATAATTTCATGTCCGATGGTAAATTAATTATCTCGACAACTTTAGCATTTGTTTTAGCATGCAGTTGGCATACAAGGTCTAAATATAAGTCTGAATTGAAAGATACATCTTTATCGTCATTACTACAGGGCAGGGCTAACAATGCGTTCTTTTGTGAACCTGCAAGAAAGATATTAGTTATTTGGTGCTTATTAAAAACCAATTAGGTACTCGAGTTTTTTTTCTTACCTACAAAATATGTAACCTTATCTTGGATTATGGCAACACTATGAGTATTTCCCGAATGCTGGCCTGATTCGGAAGACTGTTTTAGGAAAGTGAGGTCTATCTTTGGTGGGCTAGTAGTATGTTTGTTAGCAACACTTTTCTGCTTTCTGCTGATATTACCGCTGTTTTCACTAAATAGTCTGTAGGTACAGGTTGACATTTTGGGTATCTCGATAGTAATTTTTCTGTCAAATATTTCAATCAGTGATTTGACGTCCATCCCTGACTCTACTGCACTCTCCCAATTTGAGGGCCATCCATAGCATTCCTTTTCTAAGTAGAGCGGCAGGCAAATCGATTTTTCTATTTTCTTGCTATTGTATACATCCTTGTTGGTGCGAAACTGGGATGGAAATTTCAAGCCCATCCATTTCTCTTTTGTCTCTCTTGTCAAATAGTCACCATTGCTAATTCTCTTTAATTGTTCTATGATGTTTTTAACATATATTATTATGTTATCCATATCCAAATCATAGTCATCTTCGAGCTTTTGGCAAAACATATCCAGAAGAGAGACCGGTGTAACTAAGTTATTGTAAGGGTTAGTTTTGCGTGTGAAGTTGAGGTCAATGTGATGTTTCAAATGAGATTTGTTATTAGAGAGCTTAGAGTGTATTTTACATGCATTTCCTGAATACAAGTGGAAACAATTATTTTTACACAGACAATTAATTGCACCTTTTCCGTTTCCGTTTCCTTTTCCGTTTTCGTCTTCACCCCAACTGCATTCACTGCAGTTGTCCGATTCATCCGATCCATCGCCTTTGGACTTGACATGCTCGACATATCGGTTGGGGCGTCGAGTTTGTTGTACACTCGCTTTGGTAACAAGAGGCTTTTTGCTTTCGTTAACATCAACAATAACATCACGATCTGGGGATGACATATTTCCTGCCAAAATAATAGTTATTCATAAGCATGTTTAGAATTACGTAAAGCATAATAACTGTATACATAATGTATAATATATGAAAAACTGTTTGATTTTTGTTGTTTCACTTAAATAAATTTTGAGGTTTTCCTACTGCAAGAGATCGACTAAAACAATGTATGGAAAATACATACAAATGTGTTGAAATTTAGGATAGGTTAGAAGTTAGGATGGTACCTACAATATTTGAAAGAAATGGTTTGCTTTGGAGTATACGTTTATTTTGAGAGAAAAAACTATAGATTCTGATAAGGCAATTAATGATCCTATTGTTATAATAGACATTTTTTGTATTTATTATAAAAACAGCCCTCCTGATTAACATCAATGTTACTCACCATTGCTGCTGGAGGCCTGGATATCTGTTATCAGGCTAATGGGTTTTTCAAGTAGCCCGCTACACAGTTCAGAAGCCATGTTTGTGTGGCACTGCTGGTCGGTAACCGAGTCAGCCATGCTCAAACCGTTGCAGGCCTGGGACTCTGTTATTGGGCTTAAACATTTTTCAGGGAGCCTGGTGCGCAGTTCAGAAACTGTTTCTGTGTGACACTTGTCAGTAACGAAGTCAGTCATGCTTGCACCACTGCTGTTGAAGAACTGGATCTTTCTTTTCAGGCTAATTGATTGTTCAGAGAGTCCAGTGCTCTGTTCAGAAGCCAACTCCGATTGAAACTGCTGGGCGGAAGTCAGGTTAGACATGCTCGGTCCGCTGCAGTCGAAGGCCTTGGTTGTTCTTATCAGGCTAAACGATTTTTCAGGGAGCCTGGTACTCAGTTCAGAACCCGTGTCTGCGTGACACTGCCGGTAGCCAACCGAGTCAGCTATATTCACACCGTTGGTATCAAACGCCTGGATCCCTATTATCGGGTCAGGGAATCCATCACATAGTCCGGAAGCCATGTCTGAGTGACACTGCTGATCGGAAACCGAGTCAGCCATGCTCACACCAGTGCTGTTGAAGGTACGGATCTCTGTTATCGGGATAAACGATTTTTCAGGAAACGCAGTAAATAGTCCGGAAGTCATGTTTGAGTGACACTCCTGATCGGAAACCGAGTCAGCCATGCTCACACCGGTGCTGTTGAAGGTACAGATCTCTGTTATCGGGATAAACGATTTTTCAGGAAACGCAGTAAATAGTCCGGAAGTCATGTTTGAGTGACACTCCTTATCGGAAACAGAGTCAGCCATGCTCACACCGGTGCTGTTGAAGGTACGGATATCTGTTATCGGGATAAACGATTTTTCAGGAAACACAGTAAATAGTCCGGAAGTCATGTTTGAATGACACTCCTGATCGGAAACCGAGTCAGCCATGCTCACACCGGTGCTGTTGAAGGTACAGATCTCTGTTATCGGGATATACGATTTTTCAGGAAACGCAGTAAATAGTCCGGAAGTCATGTTTGAGTGACACTCCTGATCGGAAACAGAGTCAGCCATGCTCACACCGGTGCTGTTGAATACACTTTTATACAGTCTGGACGATGGATCCGCATGCCACTGCTGTTCAGAAACCAAGTTAGCCATGCGAACTAGCCTCACATAGAATAAAACGTCATGTAATCCATTTCAGATTACCTTTATACTACATCCAAGTAAAAAAAATAAGGACCGGCGAAACATCTACAAAAGAAAAAAGTGTGAAATGTGTGACACTTTGTGACACCACCTGTCTACTTGACACTTTGATTTCTACAGTTTTCTCGATTTATCAAAGGTTGTCTGGTCTAACCGTTAGCTGCCATGATAGATTCAAATGAATTTGAAAGGTAAGAAGTCAGACTAATTTAAAAAAAATTGAGACAAACATCTTTCCATGAAAGTAAAAAAAATACTTAACAGCAATGTGCAATCCTGATAAAACGATTTATAAGAGGCTACCACAGATACATTATGTTTTGTTTTCTTTTAGGCCAGTAATTGCATCCTCCCACTTCTTTTTCGCCATTATTTTCGCCTCCAGTATTTTACAGGATATAATAATACAATAATTTTCAATAAAAACCTAATCTAAGTCCCCTGGAAGAGGAGAAATTGGCGGTACAGATATTAGAGGAGCTTAGAGGTAATATTGAAGATGTACATAAAGTAATGTTTAGTTTAGCAAAGACGGAAATATCAAAACTTATAGAATGATGACTGAAGTAAGCGTCTCTGCCTAGCCTACCGGCTATTTGACCACTGTCAGTAGTTTTTTCTTGTCCATTCGAACTCTAGATGAATTCGGAATTTGCTGCTGGGAAGTGCTAGCACTATAGCAGCGCTCTAGCGTCTGATGCCAAATACGATTTTGGTGACGACGGCAATATGTTTGAATGTTCAATCTTTGCAGTCAATGTCCGAATCGAGATGAAGCGTTAAATAAATAATCTTAAACACTATGTTCGTAGGAGGCATTGATTGGGCAATGTTGGTTCGGGTGTCCACCCTTGCAGTATATTCGGAAAGTAGTGCTTTTAATTGGAATCATTCTTTAATTCATGTGTTCTTGCTTCACGGTCGATTATACACACATACATATCACATTCCTTGGAATAAGCGTACTAAACTTTATTTTGATTAATTATTGGAATTTCAATGTTGTATTTTTAAATATAATTTAAAATTACTTACACCTCTATCAAACCAAATGCAAACTCCTCTTATCACGTCCTAGGAGTGATTGAAACAAATATGTTGTTGTGGTTATTAAAAGTCAGCCCGAATAGTTGATATAACATGTATTAACAAAGTCAATTAAGTACAATAATTCTTTATTTTAAGTGCACTATAATACTGTTGAATTAATGGAATGATATTCTCTTCACAATACTGGATATTAAAGCAACACATTTTAGTCCTTAAAAAGCCAAACGCATATTTCCTAATTACAATGCCTGCACTAAACAAGCTAATAAATATATTAACATTTCACACCACAACCAAGCACATTATCAGTATGAAAATAATGTCTCAAAAAAGTTATTTTATTCCTGCTTTCATTTAAAAGTTTAGTTAAGTACTAAATGCTCAAACTTCCAGTGCGTTGATAGGATTACACACAAGAGGTCTCATCAATTCCTCAGTCGCTTTTCTTCAACCGTCGATATCAAATATACATTTATTGCAATAACAAAAAAACATTTTTTAAATTTTGTTTCAGGTTTACATTATATGAAGGCACAACAAAATGTATTTGCAATTAAACTGCCAGACACTCGGGTGCAATTCAGCCTAAAAAAAGGTTTAACCTGTAACAATACCCATTTTCTTTTATGTAACTGGACAAAAAAGGTTAATACCACACCACCGTCACATTGGTCCAATGCACCTAATTCTCGTGGTAATTAGGTGCCATGCCAGGACGATCCCTTTATTACAATTTTTCATTGCCGTTACAAACATCTTTTCTTTCAATGCGATGGCACTAACCTAGGAAATATGGTTTTAGATGGATTCCGAACCATGGACCAGGTCGCATTCATGACAAAACCCCAATAAGTAACCCGAAATTATTATTAAATAATAGCCTGTCTCGCGTCGGGCGGGCAATGTCAAATGAAGCAATCAATACAACCCAGCTAGTTTCAAAAGAGTAACGTTTCCGGAAGCATTCAGAATATTTAAAAACCGCATAACACTTACAGCTTGCGCCAAGCTTTATGGCCGATGTAAAGTTGGCGCGTTTCGCTGCACAGTACGCAAATGTTTAGGTCAGCGGTGCAGCGGGGACTTGGACTCGGCGTGTATTCAGACCAGCCAAAAAGTTTGGTCCCTCCGTATGTTACGATACCCTAAAAGGCTCGTCACGTGGCGGCCACGGGGCTCCGGAACAGCGACTCGAGCAGCTCCGGCTCGCTGAGCTCCAGCCGGAACTGCTGTGCCAACTCCTGGATGAGGTGGCGGCGGCGCGCGTGCGGCGGCTGGTAGCTGCAACCAACCACCAGGTAGGTTGACGGGCAGCGTAAAACAGGGGATTGGAGCATAATAACCAGCAGTATATGTACAGTCAGACAGAATCACAACATTAGAAAATGTCACAAATGTGTGGTTTACCCTTCTATACACATATTTAACACCTTGTAAATGTAAAGGAATTGGGAAGGTGTGTGTATGTGTA
Source organism: Incurvaria masculella (assembly GCA_946894095.1). NCBI lineage: Eukaryota > Metazoa > Arthropoda > Insecta > Lepidoptera > Incurvariidae > Incurvaria > Incurvaria masculella. The sequence goes on along the minus strand of OX335658.1, from coordinate 14,213,131 downwards.
AAAGGGTGTGAGAGGGTGTGTGTATGAGGGTGAGGGTTTGTATGAGGGTGACTGTGTGTGAAATAGGGAGAGAAATAGGGTGAGTGTTAGAGAGAGAGTAGGAAAAAAGAGTGTTGGGGTGTTGTGTTGCTGGACACAGCGCAACACTCACAGGTCGTCGTGCAGGCGGCGGCGGCGCGCGACGTTGAGCGCGGTGTGGCGCAGGCACTCGGGCAGCAGGTGCGGCGCGAGCACGGCGCCGTCGACGAGCGGGCCGGCGAGCAGCGCGCCGCCCGCGCCCGGCGGCGGCGGCGCCACGCGCACGCGCACCAGCCCGCAGCGCAGCCGCGACACGCACACCACGCACACCTCGCTGCGCCGCCACGCCTCGCCCGTCTCCGTGTACTGCAGCAGCGAGTCTGCCCGACGATTCATTAACTTTTTTTATGCATCCTGACATGGATGGCTAATACCAGTATACAATAACCGTTTCGATATCAGCCCAATACACCACATTTCCGAATTAATTAAGTGCCATGCCAGGACGTTTTCTTTACGAGCACGGATACATTGAACTAGATAGAAAACACAGATAATTTTTCACTGCCGCTTCGACCTCATCCAATGCGATGGTACCAACTCGGGCGGCTTTAACCCTACCACCTAGCAAGGGAAAGGGACCTACAGTATTACATGGATTCCGAACCATGGAGAAGCTCGCATTCGTGACGAAATTCACTTATCCAACTCAGAAAGAGACAGAAAGTGGTGCATGAAAGGGGCGAGGATTTGAACCCAGACCTCTGGTATGCAACGCAAGTCCCCGTGCTCCTAGGCTATGAGCCGTTTAAACTAACCTTTCCTCCATTTCACCACACAGAAGAGAAAAAGAAGGAAAAGTGTCACTTGGCCAACACGCGCAATCCTAGTCGATAAATTTCTTATCTTTTCCTCATTATTTCAAAGCCAAACTTATGACATAAGTTCTGATCATTATTTTGAAGCTATATGGATGTTTTGTCTTCTTCAGTCTCATCCTTCAGTAGCTCTGTGTGTCATACATTCGAAGTCTATGGTAAACTCACTATGCATGATGTTCTCTTTTTTCTATAACCTCGTCTAATACTTACCGATGGGAAGATGCAAGTGATCCTCAAAGTCCTCTAGCCATATGATCAAAATTTTCGTTGTATACTGTCTGTGCCTTCTGCCGCTACCTGAAATAAAAAAAAAAAAAATACAAGATATCAATCCTTGATAAGGATTAAAAGTATAAAACACTTACAAAATGAACATATGTTTTTTGCATGCATAAAATATCTATTAAAGTGAATTTTTAAGTGTGCCTTCAGGCCCAAATGAGAAATTCTAAGAAATAGCGAAAAACCCTCAAAGGAGTGATGAGGCCATACTGGGTAAAAACTAAAACTGTATTTTGAAAAAATAGTTTTTCTAGCTGGGAATCGAACTTGTTGATTTTGAGAAAAATAATGCCTCCTGTATTATTGCACCAGTCAATAGTGTCGCTTATAAGGAACAAAGTGAAGTGATACGGCAAACTAGAGGAAAGTGTTGATTTTTAATACATTCATTCAAATTAAACTTCGAACGAACAACAAAACAATGCGACGAATGTGCGTGGGGAATCAACAAGTAAACGAACCTGTCACCGTGAACCCGGTGTGAGGTTTGTCCAGCTCCAGGGACATGGTGCGCGTCTTGTCGTTGAGATGTCCCTTGGTGTCCTTGGCCCTGTCCGAGATGTTGCCTTGCGACTCGCTCACGCTGCGGTCGTACGACGGATTACCTGAGGCGGTTAACACATTCTAAGAGCACTCCAACCGGAACCGCACAATCGTACTTCCATCGAAAAATTTTTTTTACTGCATCTAAAATAGAGATTATCCAATGCTTCCAATCGAAAATGCTGCGCATGATAACAAACGCACCTTATTATGTAACAAACCACAATTTGCATGGAGATCTGGTTATTACAACAGTGAAGGAAGAAATTAAAGTCAAAACTGAAAACTATAGAAGGAGAATCCTTCTACACCCAAATGATTTAGCTTCGAAATTAATGACACCAAAAGTAACATTTTCAAGGCTTAAGAACGGCCTGTAAGCTATGCTCCCCATACAAACGTAGTTTACTAATAATTTGGAAACCGCTATTCCAATTAAATTGATATTTAATATATAATATCAGGTAACAAATATCTGTGTCTGCATGCTTTTGTTTTTTTGAAAAATCCAAACCGAATGAAATGAGAGCAAAAAGAAAATCTTCATACGAATTTTGTTTTCCATTCATACGACCTTATGGTCGCCGACCTTATGGTCGGCCGGTAAGCACCTGGAAATTTCGCCTCCCATACAAACGTAGTTTACTAATCATTTGAAAACCACTGTTCCAACTTACTTGATATTTGGTATCTTATATTAGGCTACAAATATCTGTGTCTGCATGCCTTTGTTTTTTCGGTAAATGTATTCTGGGTCAAACCACAGAGAAAACAAAATTCGTATGAAGATTTTCTTTTTGCATTCATTTCATTCGGTTTGGATTTTTCAAAAAAACAAAAGCATGCAGACACAGATATTTGTTACCTGATATTAGATATTAAATATCAATTTAATTGGAATAGCGGTTTCCAAATGATTAGTAAACTACGTTTGTATGGGGAGCATAGCTTACGGGCCGTTCTTAAGAGTAGAGCTCCACAAGATCTCCTATAGAGTATAGAATGAGCATATATCAGTGGATATGTGACTCCCAAGACCACCTACATATCAAACCTATCGCTCAATGTCTAAAAAAAAAAGAGATTGCAATAAAAGAGGAAACAAAAAAAATATATAAATAAATTATAATAGTAACTCTGTCTGTTGCATTTGCACGCCTAATCTGCTGAACCAATTTTGATGAAATTTGGTAAAGAGAGTTCGGACCTTTCTGGACACAGAACAATTAGGAGGTAAGAATTGTGAAGTGGGCGGAACTCGCGCGCCGGTCTTTAGCGGGGACCCGCGCACTTCATACGCGCATGATTCACTCCTCTGCGGCGTTCCTGTGCATTAACTTATCCGTGATACAATTTAAAATTGAAAAGGAGTAATGCCGTACTGTGCCATAATAACGTGCAAAGACGACAGTCGGGTGCACAACCTTCATAATGGCGGAGTTTCATATCACCGGTAAGTTTCATTTACATTTATAGCAATAAAACTTACGACAAAAACATTACGAAACAATATGGCGTCGCGGCGTCGCGCGTCGCGTCATTTTGCTCGCCGGGTCATGTCTCGCTACTTTGTTAGTGACTGCGAGCGTGAGGCGCGCGGCCGTGTTCGAAAGTGACATAACATTTGATTGAAAACAGTATTGGAATTCCAACATAGATCCATTACGTTAAGGTTCATATTAACTAAACAAATGTGGATTTGTTGTTTGGTTATTAATTAAGAAGGGATAGCCAATTGCGACGGTTATACATTCGCGGAGCAAAAAGGTCTTAAGTAGAACGGTAACAGCGGTCCTGGAACAAATTTACAAACGTTTCACTTCCTGCCTCCTCAATATTCCGTGTTTCTGGACATAGGCCACCTTTTGTGGCGAACATTAAACTCAAAGGGGATGAACAGGGGGATGAATGTTAACTTAGCTAGTATCTTATTAGGGTTCCGTACCCAAAGGGTGTCAACGGAACCCTATTACAAAGCCTCCGTTGTCCGTCCGTCCGTCCGTCTGCCACAGGGCTGTAAACCGTAATAGATAGGCAGCTGAAATTTTTACAGAGTGTGTATTTATTTTGCCGCTATAACAACAAATAGGTAACATTTAAAAATAATAAGAATTAAAGGGGGTTTCATTACAAAAAATGTGATGATTTTGTTTTAAATCTTGTTCGATGGTACGGAACACTTCGTGTGCGAGCCCGACTCGCAGTTGGCCAGTTTTTTTGTGATGTTATGAGACTATGACTTAGTATGGACTGTTCATAATTTATTATTTTATTTTATCAAAAAACAAGGCCACCAGCCAAGAGACTAGCGGTCATAGAGCTTGTTTAAATTACGTTTGAAAACTCCCAGGTCATCTACGCCTGGCTCCCGCTCCGTCTCCGACATAACTCCACCACTCACCCGAGCTTCCCGTGCTGGACACGTCCCAACAAGAGTCGGCGGCGCGGCCGTCGCCCTCGCGGCTCGAGCAGTTCCCGTCGACGTCGGTGCGCGCGCCCTCCGCGCCCGCCTCCCGCTCCGTCGGCACAACAAACGCTATCTCCGACGTGGCGTCCGCCCAATACAGAACCTGGAAAACAACAATGTCTTAGTACGGTACCCTACCCTGTATGGCATCGCGCAATCGTGGAACCCATAAGTTCGACCAATATTAAACACAGTTTTAGTCATCGAGTATGGTGAATGGATTTGAGCGAGTTAGTTGGCATGTGTGGTGGGCACATTTTTTTATATGGTAAGTTTTGCTGGTTCGGGTCCAGCCTTGCAGTATATTCGTAAAGTGGTTCTTTTTACAGGGATCATTCTTTAATGAATGTGTCCCTGCTTCACGGTCGATTATACATACATACATGTCACATTCCTGGTCTAAAGATTGGTTATGCTCCTAGGTACTTACAGCAGCAACTGAAAGTGTTAAATTCAGTTAGTGGCAGTTCGAGTGCTGTTGTAAATTTTTTCAACATAGGTTGTTATGTATTTTTTATGTTTTATATGATTGTCCAGTTTATTTTTGAAGGAATTTACGGAGAGATCATTTACAACTTCACTGGGAAGACTGTTCCAAGATTCTACTACTCTGTGGGCAAGAAAGTATCGTCGAAGGTTCTGTATCGACCAATTGTGATACAGCTTTATTGAGTGCCCTCTCAGGTTTTTAGTATTAGTATTTAGGATAGATATATCTTAACTATAACATTAACAAGAGATGGTGCACTCCAGCCTTAGTGACACATAATCCCAGTCGTCATTATCGCAACAAAATGCGCCAGGACAGGCGCCAGCCGAGACCGACCTGCTCCCTGCCGTCGTAGAGCGCGCCGCCGTGGTCGGCGGAGGCGGGCGGCGGCGGCGCGCTGTCGGCGAGCTCGGGCAGCGCGTCGTAGCTCGTGTCCACGTGCCCGCTCCAGCCGGGGTGGCCGCGCACGCGCACCGGCCAGCCCAGCCTGCGCACACGCACCACTCATTCGAGTGGCCGAAACACCCGCCAGATGGACGGCAGGCGCAACGGGCCGAAAAAGCAAAAAAATACACGGAAATACTTATTGATCGATATTAATCGGAGGACTGGAGGAAAATTGGAAAGGCGTAAGTCCAGCAGTGGACACAAACACGCTGACTGACGGACATTAATATGGTCCCCTTCTAGTTAATAACAGTCGGAAAAATAACTCCTTGTTGACTGTGCAACCGGGTAGCAATACATGTTGTACAATCCATTTGTAATTGAGAGAAAAAAAGTCATGAAAACCTAGTTCGATGACATGCTTTTTGGGCCTTGCCTCTTCTGGGGTCTTCAGTTGGTACGAGTGTACCGTCAACTACAAATCCATATACCTAAGTCATCACCGGTTCAATCACCAATTCTAGGACATGGCTTTGCGATACTTTTTTTCTTGAAGATTTTACCATTTCGGCACATATGGCAGCCACTCTAGATATGCCTGAACAATCTATTCACAAGGTCCGTATGAAATATCAACTTCCTCTTCCGGTGATTCGACGATTAGATATAACACATGAAATACAAACTTCATCTCTATAGTTATTCGACGATTAAATATAAAACTTTCGGTGATTTTGTGGACGTTGTCAGTAATCGATGTTCTTGGCCGCTCACACCCCTTGTCATTTTCAACGTCGGCACGGCCCTCTTCGAAACGGCCTATACCAATTGTGAATGCCGTTTACGTTTTCTTAATAGCAGACTCTCCTTAAGCCGTCTAACATTCCAACCATTTTTGAACACAATTTTTTTTTAAATAATGTAAAAGGAGTTATGTTTGTAATAGGAGACAAAAATCATATTATTAAAGCTCCTCGACTTCCACCCAAAAAGGCAAGCGACAAGAGAGGCAAAAGAGAAGATTTCTTTGTTCGTTTCTTGCAGTGCCATACTCAAACATGCAACTTGTTAACATTATGGGATAAAATATATTTAATGCATACATATCACACTTCCGTGTGAAAAGCCCTAGGTTTTCGAACAGGTTTTTTTTATGTAACCTTGGCTTGGATGGCTGATACCACAGAACTACCGTTATGATATTAGCCCAATACACCACATTCCCGATGGAATTAGGTGCATGCCAGGACCTTCCCTTTATGATCACGGCTACATTGAACTGGATGGAAAACACGGACAATTTTTCATTGCGGTTTCGATCATCTTTTCATCCAATGCGATGGTACCAACCCGGGCGGGCTTAAACCCTACCACCTAGTAGGAGAAAGTGACCTACAGTTATACATGGATTCCGAACCATAGAGCAGCTCGCATTCATGACAAAATGCACTTACCTAACTCAAAAAGAGAAAGAAAGCTGTGCATGAATGGGGCCAGAATTTGAACCTAGACCTCTGGTATGCTAGTCTAGTGCCCGCGCCACTAGGCTACGAGCCGCTCAACAAGCGCTGTTCAACGACCGCGATAATCTCAAACGTAACATATTTAATTCACGCCCGCACGACACTCACCCCCTCAGCATGTCGAGGAAGCTGTCCGTGACGGTGTCGACGGCGCGCGCGTTGGCGACGATGCGGCGCGCGTCGCGCTGGCCAGCACGGCAGCAGAACACGTGCGCGGTGACGGCGGCGCGCGCGCCCGCCGCGTCCACGCGCCGCAGCGCCCGCGCGAACCCCTCCGCCTCGCCGTCCAGCGCCACCAGCCGGCCGGCCCCGCCCTGCCACAGTGTGGCATTTCAATGGGCTTCTCGCGTTTGTTACGAAATTCACTTAAGTTATGTATGATATGTGTGCAATAGTATTAGGATGTACAATGCGATTCAAATAAGAATAGGACGGGGCTCGTGACTAACTTCACTCGAATTTTCGCGGGAAAATACGGTCGGCACGACCACACGGGTTTATGCGGGAAACATTTGCTTCAATATCAAAGGAAGATTAACGCTTTTTAGGGTTCCGTACCCAAAGGGTGAAAACGGAACCCTATTACTAAGCCTCCGCTGTCCGTCCGTCCGTCCGTCTGTCACAGGGCTGTATCTCATAAATCTACGTAGGCAGCTGAAATCTTCACAGAGTCTGTATTTATTTTCCCGCTAAAACAACAAATAGGTAAAATAAAAAATATATAAAAAATTAAGGGGGTTCCCATACAAAAAACGATATTGTTTTGTGTTAAATCTTGTACGATGGTACGGAACCCTTCGTGTGCGAATCCAACTCGCACTTGGCCGGTTTTTTCTATCCATCAGAATCGAGGTTCGATCCGAGTATGTGCGTTTACATGCATTTTGCGTTTCCTTGTTTTGTAGCGGCTCTGCCTTGCTGTAACAGCGACACTAGACAACAAAACACGAATCTACACAGTAGGAAAGTGACTATCACAGAATATACAGTTAAACGAGTAGGGGAGCTGTTATTTGCTATTTGTGTTTATCTGTTTTCTGTGTATTCGTTATTATGTGTTAGTTTGTGTCGGGTGTCCTCGAAAGTGCCTTAGTTGTATTGTTTTATTAGTTAATTTTGTTTGTTATCGCTTTGTTGAGTGTTCCTTTAATATCTCTTCTTCAAATAAATATTTAGTAAAAAACCAATTATTTCGTCATAATGTTTATTATATATTTTTTGTAGAAACCTTTTTTGTACTGAAGTTTGTGAAGTGAAGTGAGTGTGAGCGTTACCAGTTTGACATTCAAAACGGCAGTGGTCCCATCCTATTCTTATTTGAATCGCATAGTAAGTATATGTATTCTTGCTGAGTATATGTATATCTTTACTGATAAAATGTCTTATTTCTTTTTGTCCTTTTTTGTCTGCCACAAGGGTGGGTAGGAAGAGAATTCCTTTTGGCATTGGGCCCGTCTTTTGTAAACTGTGTCTATAATGGTGCACAATAACGAATTTTATTATTATTATCATCCAACTCAGAAAGAGAAAGTCGTGGACAAACAAACTCACAAACAAGAAGTGATAACCGTACTTTATTTATTTATCTAAATCTTATAAATTTCTTGCTGATATTATTCAGTAAGTTTTTTTTTAATATTTTTTTTGTATTTAATCTTGGGCACTCTTTTTATATTTTTTTTTTCTATGATTTGTAGTTATTTTTGTAGGTGGTTTTCAGGTGTTTATCCAGTCTTATTTTAAACTGATTTGTGCTTGTTGCACTAATTACTTCTTCGAGAGTTGCTTCCAGGACTCCACCACTCAATTGGTTATGAAATGTTTGCGAATGTTGGTGTTGGATGTAGTGAGATTCAATTTCATGCTTAGATATCATAGGTAGCAATTCTGGTTCGGGTCGAAAATTCGCTTCAAGTCAGGGCAATTATATTTGGAGGATATCATTTTGTAGACCATTATCAAATCTCCTCGGTGACGTCGAGAGTAGTAAGATTCAAGGATTTAATTCTCTCTTCGTAGCTTAGATCACTTAGTCGACGTGAATGCCATGAATATGGCCGTGCTATTGAATATGATTAAGACACATCACCCTAGGCTGCCTGTCTACAATTAAATAAACAAATAAATTGGTGCATGGCCAGAACCCTCTGGCATGTAAGGCACGTCGGCACGCTCCTGCTTCACGCTATTTCGGCGACAATGTCATACCAAGGCGGCAACACTTTTCTGCCCAGATTAGAAAATATTATCACAAGTGCCAAAACAGTTAAAGGGTTCAAAAATTTACCAGACAAAAAATTAATTTAGAAATAAACCATAAATAAATAAACAGAAAACCAAAAACAAAAAAAAAAGTGCACTCAGTAATTCTAAAACCTGATATGCATGCATCAGCTGTAGCTGCTAGTGTTATAAATCAAATCATAAATAATCATAATAATAATGCTTCCATATGTAAATCCCGCTGTTCAATCTCAAAAATAGCATCTTATAATTTGAGCAGCTCAGAAAAAGATAAAAATCTTTTACCTTCTTTTCTCCGGCAATGCTGAGGTATCCAAAGTTCGACAGGAACAGTCGAGCCGTCTGGAACTCTGTTACCGGCTCAGGAGGGGTGTACTCCTCTGTGATCTGAATGGGGAAGAAAATTGCCTATTTATCACGACAGGTGGCGTCTAAGCGAGCCCACCTAAAAGATCTGTCAAAGCTGTCAGATACCATACAAAATGAAACAGAATCGATTTGAAAATTTTATTTAATCAATCTATGTAATTCAAAGACTCAATTTCCAAGTTATTCCGAAAATAAATTGTTCTTAATAATGGTAATCAAAAGAAGTCGTGGGAAAGAAAATAACACCAAAACATACCCGTTTCATATATTTCATATAATACAATGACATTTAAATTTGTTTGAACACAAACAAAAGCTCTTTTATTCCTTTAAACTTTATTCCAACTGCATCATGGAATACATCTTTCATCTAAAATCTCGTAAATCAAATTTGACAGGTCTCAGTTTCAGTTTCAGTTTCTTTATTTCCTCCATTAGATGTATATTACACATATTGTTATTTTGAGCGGCTCGTAGCCTAGTGGCGCGGAGACCGGCCTAGCGTACCAGAGGCCCGGGTTCAATACCATCTTGCACCACTGTCTTTCTCTTTCAGAGTTCGATAAGTGCATTTCGTCACGAATGCGAGCTGCTCCATGGTTCGGAATCCATGTAAAACTGTAGGACCCCTTCCCCTACTAGGTGGTAGGGTTTAAGCCCGCCCGGGTTGGTACCATCGCATTGGATGAAAAGATGGTCGAAGCGGCAATGAAAAATTGTCCGTGTTTTCCATCGGGTTCAATGTAGCCGTGCTCATAAAGGGAAGGTCCTGGCATGGCACCTAATTCCTTCGGGAATGTGGTGTATTGGGCTAATATCATAACGGTAGTTGTGTGGTATTAGCCATCCATGTCAGGTCGCATAAAAAAAAAAAAAAAAACACTCGGATTCGTAATTTTTTTACCTGTCGGTTCGATTACTTCTGGCGAAGAAGAGCCGACAAGAAACTTCGCCAGGTTGGTCATTGTATATTTTTTATCCATTGATACTTACAAACTAGTTCACAGTGATTAATTGATTACTGCTGCTCACAAAGAACATTATAATAAGAACATTATATACATTGGTATGACAGTTTTGACGTTTCTAAGGAGGGGTAGCTCATGCGACATCTACAATAAGCTTTGAGTTTTCTTCCATATTAAACATACATTTTTTTTTTAATTAAGCATCGTGGCAACAACACATTGATCGTATCTATAAACTACTTTACAATTGAAAAAAAAATTTAATTTTTTAATGTAAATATCTCACACATTTGATCAAGAAACTGCGAACTTGGAACATCTATTGTGCCTTTAACTTCTTCCTACACTCCACGCTCACTAATCGAGTTGTCCTACTTCTCGTTAATCCTGTTCTCAGTCTGCGCCAGCTTTCCAAGCTTTATATCTCGCACATTCAATGTGCCTTTTACTTTTTCCTACTTCTTTGGTTCTTGTCATCTCTCAAACTGTTCTATCAAAAATGGTTTGGCAGTAGCATTTAGATCCAAGTATGTAGGTATTTCATTACTGTGGACGGAAAACTCGTAAAGTCTTTACAGAGTTGTACGCAGCAGACGACAGCGGTCTGCTGCGTACGAACGTGGCGGATGCCTCCTTGACAACGGGCTGAATGATTAGCTCGAAACGTCGGAGAATGTCTCTTCCTGCCGCGTGAAAAGCCGTAACATTTTTCAAACATGTCTAACGACCGCGGGGTAATCTCAAAAGTATCTCTACAGAGTTGATCGAATCCGCGGATCATTCAGTTTTTGACGTAACTTAGTGTAGTGTTGCTAACAAAAAGTTTAAATAAATGAAATGAAGTGAAATACACTCCACACAAGTTGTACCCACTAACCGAGTTTTCCTCCTTCTCGCGAATCTCTTTCTCTATCTGCGCCTGCTTGTCGAGCAGCTTGAAGAGGGCCGGCGCCTCCGGGTCCCCAAGCTGCCGCAGCACAGCGTCCAGCGTCGGGAATGCCGCATCGCTGTGCATACCACACATTGATTATTATTCTTTCATCTTTCTATACCCAATACAGAAGTAATGGGACCGATGACAGAAGTAAGATCCAGCGTTGGGAACACCGCATCGCTATGCATACCACACAGTGATTATTATTTAATCTTTCTATAGCTAATAGAAAGATAATCGAACTGATGACAGAAGTAAGATTCTGTGATTATACTGTACAGTGATTATTATTACTACATAACCAATAATAATTCTGGAACATTACCAAGTTGATTTACCAAATTGTTTTATAAGAATAACAATAATAAAAAACCATCCTATTACGGAAAGAAAAACCGGCCAAGTGCGAGTCGGACTTGCACACACAGGGTTCCGTACCATAGTACAAGATTCAACACAAAAAAATCACGATATTTTGTATGGGACCACCCTTTAGTTGTTATTATTTTTTAATTTTACCTATTTGTTGTTATAGCGGCAAAATAAATACACACTCTGTGAAAATTTCAGCTGCCTACCTATTACGGTTCATGAGATACAGCCCTGTGACAGACGGACGGACGAACGGACGGGCGGACAGCGGAGGCTTAGTAATAGGGTTCCGTTTTCACCCTTTGGGTACCGAACCCTAAAAATGGTAAGCTGGTTAAAGCTGAAAATCAGAATGCAAACTGAAACTTAAAAAACTACCGGAACTATAAACAAAATTATATTTGGTTAATATTTACATTATAAAAGGAGTTCCGAATATCACGATATGTGTGGCAAAAACAATCTATAGGCCGGCACAATTACTAGCTCTTGCACTGTCCAGACCTGTCTTTCGCCAGGACCTTCCAACATCCCTTTCCCTCTGCAGCCCATTACACAGCGCACGTGGTTTGTCGGGAAGACCACATTGCCCGGTCCTACAGCTGACCGTTTGGCTCCCGCGAGTCCAACCTCAAAAGTTGGGGACCGAAGCCGACGATGGGATAAACCCCAGCTCCTGCGGTACTCTGGTCCGGACACGTAGTTCCGGCTGCGAGCCCATCTGATCGAGTCCTGAAAGGGACACTAGTACTAAAAGAAGACGCAGTTCTGCCTACTACTCAAAATTTAGTCTTCTGTAGGCAGCAGTTTTACTTACAGTATTACAATTAAGATTAAATGTTTCGAAGATATGTAATTCTTTAGTATATATATATAAAAATCATTTTGTTAAAATGTATATACTTTGTTCTAGCATAGTCTGTAATCTAGACAGTATGTTCGAAGAAATAAAATAAATAAACGTACGGTACAGTATATGTAAAGCGAGACTCACACGGCGCAGGGAGGTCCGTGCGGCAGCGGCGCGCAGGCCGGCTCGACGGCGCGCGGCGACTCGCGGATGTCGACGGGGCGCGCGCACGCGCCGCCGCCGCCGCGCCCCGCGCACCGCGCCGCGCCGCGCACGCACAGCGACCACGCGTAGCGGCCGAACCCACCCCTGATTATCGCTGCACGGGCGAAACGTTACCGGTAACACATTGCTTGCTTCGATTTCATTTATTACAACTTTTGTGGTAGACAAACTACACCAAGACACGTCTAAAACTGATAGATCCGCGGATTCGATCAACAAGTAAAGAAGAATCCGCAAGGAAACTTTACTGGTTTTCCGTGTACAGTAATGAATTACATACTACCACCAAACAAGTTCTACTAAGAAGAACTACCGTTCTTCTTGGTAGAACAGCTTAAGGTGGCCCATCCCGCTCATCTCCCCATACAAAAGGGGAAAGAAGATCACGCCCAGATTCATTGTCAGAGATCCAAAATTTTGCTCAAAATAGCTTTATTTGATCAAAGTAGATGTCTGATGACCATTGGCATTGTAAAATTGTGTTTGGTTTCTAAGTTATAAGGTCCGAAAGTTCGAATTTTTCGCGCGTTTTATACAATAACTTTGGAGGTGGATTACGCAATGATAAAGTAAGAACATCGTAAAAAGATTAGTCATCAGACATAGCTTATTTAATCAAGATTTATTATCTATTTGTTTTTTGTTAGATTTTTGACTACAGCGGTCGTGGTTTACTTTTAGCTATAAGTCGTTTTGAAATCAAAATTTTCGTAAATCTTAGCAAATCATACACTATGCACATTATCTTTTTTGTGGACATGTTGCATCTTCCTCATCACGGAGCCTGTCTTATTCTTTGAAACAGAGAGGGTCCCAGAGCGCAACAGCACGGTTTTTTACCGTGCCCGCGAATGAGTTGGGCCCGCCGGGTTGGGCCACCTTAAGGCAAAGAACAAGAAAAAAAAAAAAAAAGCACACAGCATCTCCAAGAAGATGGATGGACGTCCTCAAAGTTAGAAATACTGGATGGACATGGAGGTAACATTAGGCCCTCACTAGGCAAGTTGTTCTAATCATGAAGGAAATATTTTTTTTTGAAAGAGCTTCTTCCATAACGACAGTTGTAGCAAAGCATGCTACTTTTAATTAAAACATTTTATGTTTTAAAGATTTAAAAGTCACTGCTCGAAGCTACTGACAGACCAGTGAGCTGACAGCAGTAGCGAAACATCAACAAAGTAGTGACACGGCTTGCATTGCCCGCACTCCACCATTCACCGCTCATAGCTACCGAGTGACAAACGAGGGCTGAAGGATCCGAGGGGGACTCACCAATGAGAGTAGGCTGCGGCTCCTGGCTGTTGGCCAGCGGCTCCTCAAGCAGCGACAGCAGCAGCGAGTCGTCGACGAGGTAGTGGCGAGGCTTGCCGTGCCCACGGCCCGCCAGCCACCGCTCGTCCAGCCGCGACCACACGCCCGCGCACCCCTCCGACACACCCACCTATGACGTTATGCGATTTTCCATCATTATATATGCTCGGTATCTCACTGCGCGACCGAATGCAAAATTTGCTGATACGCCAAAGCACCAAGATCAATGACGTTATGCATAAGGGTGCTAAACTCAAGTGGCAGTGGGCAGGTCATGTATGTCGCAGAGATGACCACAGATGGAGCACTGAAGTTTTTATGTGAAGAGACTCCCTAAACATCACACGTGGGAGAATCCTTGGAGACTATGTTTGCAAGCCCAAAGGAGAGTGATTTAACACCCCATGCAGTTACACCTCTTGACATATCGATCAACTGAAAACACCAGGACAATATGGACAAAAACCGGCCAAGTGAGGCTCATGAAGGGTTCCATACCGTCGGACATGATTTAACACAAAAAAATCTGGTTTTTTGTATGGGGGCCCCATAATAATTTTTATAATTTTTTGATTTCACCTATTTGTTCTTATAGTGGCAAAATAAATACACACTCTGAAAATTTCAGTTTCTATCTATTACGGTTCATGAGATACAACCCTGTGACAAATTGACGGACGGATGGACGGACGGACGGCCGGTCGGATGGACAGGCGGACGTACAAACAGACGGACGGAGAGCAGAGGCTTAGTAATAGGGTTCCGTTTGCACCCTTTGGATGCGAACCCTAATAATGAAGAGTGATAATTACCTGCTCCATGATGAGCATCAGCAAGCTCTCGGCAGCGTCGCGCACGCGCATCGATACCGGCTTCAACTCCTTCTCGTCCTTCATCTTCGGAGGTTCACCGGGCTTGCCTGACAACATATGTGCTTTACATAAACTCTTATTCTTACTTGGCTGTTGGCTCGGTCAGAAAGAAGACTGTTGGATGTCTAATTACTTTTTCAATAAACAGGCTCCTGCTCCTACTACTATTACTACTGCTGCAATATGCGTCGTTTGTGGGTGTTAAGTATGTATGTAGTCTATGTAGAGTATGAACACTATGCTTGTTACCATCATCTGTGACCGCCATTCAACCTGTCATTAAAATGTCAACTCAACAAGTCTCTTGTCTTATTTCGTCGCACGAGAATCTGCCCACATCCTCGTCAACAAACAACGTTACAGTGGGGACTGGCCTGCTCCAATTGGCAACTTGTTCGATGACAAGCATAGTCTTTATAAATTAACTGACATATGTCATGAACTGTTGGTTCTCATGAATTTATAATAATTTAGTGTTCTTACCTGTGTTTTTCTCCTAGCATCAATGGTAAATATTTACTGTTTATGTTACAAGGAATAAAGATATTATAATTGCACAAACAGGCACCATAAACTCGTATATCTGTAAGCAGTGGCAAACGCTCATGCAAACTGTAAGTAAACATTGAAAAAATTTCCAGCGAAGTTTTTTGCCAGTTCTTCTTCGCTTTGATTGTTGAACTGGCTAATGATAAAATATGACAAATCCGAGCGTAGTTGCTGCCTATGGGTAATTAATAAACAATAAACGATAAACTAATGCTACTATTCTACTCTACGCAGTCTACGAAAGTGTCCTGTAGCAGACCTCGACTCTTGCTGCCCGTGGTGCCCAGCTCCACTAGCTCCATCAGCGTGGCCAGACAGTCGGGGTCGGCGGGCAGGGGACACAACCAGGCCGCGAGGCACGAGTACGCAGCCACCACGCATGAGTGCAGGTCGCGCGAGTGCGCCTGCGGCGGCCGAGAGCACTGCAGCGAGATGTAGTCGCAGATCCAGCGGACGGCGCGCTTGCGCTCCAGCGCATCTGGCAATATGATAATAACAGAATATTTTAAGTGTGCGAAATCTAAATTTTACGAGCAGCGCTATCTATGAGGAAATAGCCGCAACTACTAAAAAGAGCTACATGAAGAGGTAGAGACTGTCAACAGATGGCGCTACTAGTCTGCTTTGATTGCACTGTAGCAGGTACTAATGTTTGCATCCATAAATTAAATACATTTTCTGAAACTCAACCACTCATCAGTCGCAAACACTCTCCTGCTATTTGCTCGCCTTTTTCGGATTTTCTGTGGCTGTGCGTCGTTACGTTCGACTACCAATTTAATGTTTTGTACTGTTACTATTTAAGTGTAATATAGTTTTGGGAGCCCCATGATATTAGACTAGACAGACTTTGAGGCGGATGGTACGATGGTTTGATGGCAAGATTAAACTTAAAATCTTTATTTTGAATGAAAATAACGAGACTTTCAATTATTCCTATTGTCATTTCCATGCTTCTTTATCAATCAACGCTATATCAATCCACAGTAACAGTATGCTTAATTAAGTAGGTTGGTATTGGTCAAATTGTTCATAGACTTACCGATTTGAAATTCTATTATGATTGCGTGAAATACAGAAAAAAGGCTTTTTAAAAAGAACATTTTTTACTATAACTGAAGTAAGGAGAAAAGTCAACATTCAATTATTGTTATAGTAATTCAGGCAGCTGCAGCGGTGCCTGTAAGTAAAACATGCAATTGAAATGTTGGTATGCTTTCATGACTTCCTCAGACACACACTCAAGAAAACTAAATGACATTTACAGCATGCATGGATATGTGGGAATGGGGTCCTGTGTGCAAGTCGTCATGGTGACAGTCCAGCGTCGAGCGACTTGCCTGGTCTAGAGTGCAGCGAGGAGCTTGAGCTCAGCGAACGACACCTAAAGGTAGCCCATCAAGAGATGAGCGGGTGCCAGACGAGGGGCATCGTGAATCAACACAGGAGTCCAGGGGCGAGCCTTGCCTGGTCTGGAGGAGTGCAGCTTGGCGAGGCCGGCGAGGAGCTCGAGCGCGGCGAGCGACACCTGCAGGTCCCCCTTCCACGAGGAGATGAGCCGGTGACAGACGAGGTACGTCGCGCGCACTACTAGCGCAGCACCTGAACGTTACCGCACATCGAGAATTCAATACTACCCATCAAACAAACATTCTGAAGAGAGAAACGCTACAATTTTTTAAGTAAAAAGGCTCTAATAGAAAAACATGTACATGAATATCTGTGCCTGGGAAAAAAATCTATCCCACAAGGTAATATTTCTATCACTGAACGGATGGGAACCCATGAATGGTGAATAGAATGCAAAAATGTGTACAGGCAGCCCAACTGAGTGTGTTATGATACTGATAACAAAAGGAAAAGCTTACTATAGATAAATCTAAAAGCAATAAAATTCGTCGTGAATGAAGGAAAGCTTTCAGATAATGCAAAAAAATGTATATGACGTCCATGAGATATAATTTTTAAATTACTAAAATACAGTTTAGCAACTCATGTGACGATTTTCGTTGATATCTAAAATACGGGCCTTTGGAGCTTCTTCAAATATAACAAAGCTGGCAACGAAGAGTGCTTCGAGATGGCAATATTGGGACATATCACTTTAACAGATTGAAAGAAAAAAAATAATTAAGCAGCGACACATACCTTGGTTACAAATCGTAACCATTATAGTAATTAATACAAACACACCATCCCGCCGCTTCTCCGGAGCGGCGGGATGGTATGGAGGTCTCTCTCCATTCCTCTACAGACACATCTTTCCATACACGCTCTACGATCACAGTATATACCATATACCTGACCTTGATGAAGTATTACATTGATCTGGTCGTGGTATGTTAGCATTGATAATTTCCTCAGTTAGAGTGTTACCGGAGCTTACAATTGCTTTTATTATGGAATAGTGAGTTGTTGTATGGTGCAGATTCCTCATGACAATCCTGTAACACCTTTGATCTTTTCTATTAAATGTATGTCCTATTATAGGCCCGTCCCCGGACGGT
This sequence comes from Incurvaria masculella, assembly GCA_946894095.1. Lineage (NCBI taxonomy): Eukaryota > Metazoa > Arthropoda > Insecta > Lepidoptera > Incurvariidae > Incurvaria > Incurvaria masculella. The sequence continues at coordinate 14,195,339 of OX335658.1, read as the reverse complement.
TTGAGAAACACATGAAATCCGAAATGAATTTTTTTTTCTCAGAAATATACAATTTCATATTTATATGCTTACATTAAGTTTGCAAAATTGAGTGGGGCCCGGAAGATATAAAAAAAAATTAAAATGTATAAAAAAATATATATCTCCTAAACAAATATTTAGAAATGGTATTATAGAAATGTATTTGTTAACTCTTTTAAGGCGTAATGTAACTGCGAATTTGCAACAATTTACTAATTACGGAAATATATTAAAAAAAATGTTTTTACTAAAAAAAATCTATGCTGAGAACCTTACTTGCTATGGCTACCTTTCTTTCTAGAATATGTAAACAAAATTATATTCTTTATCCTGTAAAGTTCACAGTTCAAGTTCAAAATCCACAGCACCGTTACTGCTCTCGTCAAAGTAACTGAAGATGTCCGAACAAATATGGAAAACAAGAATCTTACAGTCTTAACTTTGTTTGACTTCAGCAATGCATTCAACACAGTGGACTTTGACATCATGCTTGGTATTCTACGAACGCTTAACTTATCTCCGGCAGTGCTTGACTGGTTCGCGTCTTATCTCTGTGGTCGACATCAGTGTATCAGAATTGACAATGTGTGTTCTGACTGGGCTGATTTAACTGCTGGTGTTCCACAGGGTGGCGTGTTATCTCCTCTGTTATTCTCTATATTTATTAATCTAATTACAAATATGTTAACTTCTCTTTACCACCTTTATGCCGATGACTTACAGCTGTACTTGCATTGCTCCTTTGATAATTTGGCACATACCGTATCAGAAATGAATGTGAATTTGGATCATATCCTAAATTGGACAAAATCATTTGGTCTGACGGTAAATCCTATGAAATCACAAGTCATAATAGTCGGCAGCCCTAGACTTGTATCGAAGATTGATCACAATACATTACCAGCGGTAATCTACAATGAAGTAGTTATACCGTACTCTAAAACAGTAAAAAATCTAGGCATTTTAATTGATGACACCCTGTCATGGGCGCCCCAGGTAAATGAGATCAGCAGGAAAATCTTTGCTGCCGCCCACTCTTTAAAACGCTTACAGAGTTTCCTTCCAATCCGTACCAAAATCACGTTGACGCAAACTCTCCTACTTCCAATTTTAGATTATGCAGATGTGTGCTTTTTGGATTTAACTGAAGTTCTCCTTGATAAATTGGAACGTTTACAGAATCTCTGCATTCGCTACATATATGGTCTGCGTAAATACGACCATGTATCGCAGTACCGTCGTCAGCTTAAATGGCTACCCATTCGTTATCGAAGGAACTGTCACATACTCACTCTTCTTTTTGGGGTCTTAAATAACCCTCACTCTCCTGAGTACCTTCGTTCCCGATTCTTGCACCTATCTTCACACGGTCTCCCTCTACGTTCTAGCGACGACAGTATCCTTGCGATTCCCCGCCATACAACTTGCTTCTTTTCCAACTCCTTCACTGTACATGCAGTACGTCTGTGGAACTCGTTGCCTTCCTCCGTCCGCTCTTGTCAAACTATCGGCTCTTTCAAGTCGAGAATCAAGGAGTTTTATTTAAATGAAATCTGAATATACTATTTTTATCGCTGTACATCTTTCTTTTTATTCTCATCAAAGAAATAGGTATATATTTTTGTTTTGTTTTAATTTGTTCCTAAATTGTGGATATACAATATATATTTTAGTATATTGTATTATATATATTAGTTTATTTTATTCAAAGTATGCTTGTATTGTCATGTAAATTATGGTTTATGTATGTTTATACTGTATGTATATATTTTTATTTTATTTGCTTTATTATTTTCCTTTCAAATTGCTATTGTGTACCTACCTACAGATATTTTAGATTGTCTCTCCTCATCACCCCAAAGGTTGACTGGAAGAAATCACTCCTAGTGATAAGTCCGCCTTTGTGCAATTTTGTTGTTGTTTCGAATTGTTTTTGTAATTGTACTTGTTTTCTATTGCACAATAAAGAATTTATTCATTCATTCATTCATTCATTCATTCATTCATTCAAGTTTTTAGAATGTTGCAAGTCTTAGAACAGTATTTTTTTTTTAAATCCAAACTTTCTAATGCTATAAACGCTAATGCTATATAAAATATAACATAAATAAATTGTGAACATTTCCATAATTTTGCAACATCGCAAGAAGTCTGGAACAAGGTTAAAAGAATTAAATCTGCAAGCGTTTTACAGGTGCCGCTCTCACAGGTGTATTTGTTGCGCAGCCATATGCAGACATTTATCAGTTGTAATTGTATGAGTGAGTAGGCAGCGGCACGGGGAGACGGACGGAGGACGCTATCGCCGGGTGGTGCGGGGCGGGAGGGGCACGTGCGTGCGACAGTTACATGTGTAGGTACTTTCGGGTATTACGTCTTGGAAGACGCAATATCCACGAATGGTATTTTAGATGGTTCGGACCCAGCCTAGCAGTATATTCTTACAGTAGTTATTTTACGGGGCTCTTTCTTTATTTCATATGTTCTTGCTTCACGGTCGAATAATAGATATTTATTTTATTTATTTAGCATGAGTGACCCTAGCGAGCCGTGCACATTTTATAACATAAATTAATTATCTGAGAGTTTATAATAAAAAATAATTATAAATACATTATTAAAATTCACAATACATTTTCAATACATAATCTGGTTCAATAAATGTCAATATTAAATTATTCTAAATTACAATTAAAATTATTGAAAAATTCTTCTATATTATAAAACGGGTTACTTAACAAATATTCTTTTAAATTGATAAAAAAATTGGTTATTGTTAAAAATTGTTTGATGGAAATAGGTAAATGATTGTAAATTTTTACTCCAGTATAAAAAGATTAATTCTTAAACAATAAACATTTTGGGCCTTTTGGTCGAAAACTGTCGTTATTTGTTAAGTCATATATCTGCAATTCCTTTACTTTATCTAAGTATTAGTTTTTCTTATATACTCCAATGCATATTATATTACAGTCATGATTTTTTAGGGTTCCGTACCCAAAGGGCGAAAACGGAACCCTATTACTAAGCCTCCGCTGTCCGTCCGTCCGTCCGTCCGTCCGTCCGTCCGTCCGTCCGTCCGTCTGTCCGTCCGTCCGTCTGTCCGTCTGTCACAGGGCTGTATCTCAGTAACCGTAACAGATAGACAGCTGAAATGTTCACAGAGTGTGTATTTATTTTGCCGCTATAACAACAAATAGGTAAAATTAAGAAATAATTAAAATTAAAGGGGGTCCCCATGCAAAAAACCTGTTTTTTTTTATACATTTTTTTACGATGGTACGGAAACCTTCGTGTGCGAGTCCGACTCGCACTTGGCCGGTTTTTTATTTTACGAAAAGGGGTCGGCAACTTTCGTCATATTTTGCTCCACAAATAATTCGTATAACTTTCTTTTGAAGGATGAGAATACTTTTTTTAACATTAGCGGCTAGTAGCCTAGTGGCGCGGGGACTGGCCTAGCGTACCAGAGGCCCGGGTTCAATGGGTTCAACTTGCACCACTGTCTTTCTCTTTCAGAGTTTGATAAGTGCATTTCGTCACGAATGCGAGCTGCTCCATGGTTCGGAATCCATGTAAAACTGTAGGTCCCCTTCCCCTACTAGGTGGTAGGGTTTAAGCCCGCCCGGGTTGGTACCATCGCATTGGATGAAAAGATGCTCGAAGCGGCAATGAAAAATTGTCCGTGTTTTCCATCCAGTTCAATGTAGCCGTGCTCATAAAGGGAAGGTCCTGGCATGGCACCTAATTCCTTTGGGAATGTGGTGTATTGGGCTAATATCATAACGGTAGTTGTGTGATTAGCCATCCATGTCAGGTCGCATAAAAAAAAAAACAATTGTTTCCCCACACATCTATTCCGTACAGTCATAACGTTTCAAATCCAGACACTCACTTTAGGCACATAAAAATGTTAGCGGTCGAAGCGAGAGTAACCTCGGGAAATTTCGGCCTTCCTCGGCTAAACACGGAGCGGGCGCCGCGGGAAGGGCGAAGAAAGCAAAGCGAGCAAACGGGTCGTCGCCGCCGCAGTATCCAGTGACGTTCGAGACGTGCCCCGCGCCGCCCGCCGCCGCCGCTGTGCACCGCTGCTCCTGGGTGAAAATTTGTGTTCGGGGTCGCTGCCGGCGCCGCCAGTGTGAAGTGTCCAAAGTCAATAATGCCGCGCATTACACCAATTCAGCGGATGACCATCGTTGCGCTCAGTGAGTCGGGATATACCCCCACTCAAATAGCTGCACGATTGGGGGTTGCCGTAAGTAAACTATTTCATACCTTTTGTTTTATAGCGATTATGTTTATTAGGAATAGGAATGACTCAAAGCAGCCAGACATTTGTAGAACCTTTTTTAAATCTAAGATTTTATTAAAAAATACGTGACCTCAGGAAAAATAAACGAAGAGAAAGTAGATTAATAAAACTTAAATAGGCCCAAAGATACTAAGGAAACTCACTATTACACATATTTTGTAGTGAATAGTTATTAAAACCTGCCAATATAATCCCTAAATTATTTGGTTGTTGTATAATGTATTTTTTCTTCAATTACCAATGTTTGTTGGATTTAAAATTTTAACAACAATAATGAAACGAATTAGTGTTATCCTGAATGAACGGAAAATAGGAATCATTTTACACGCATTCTCATTGTTCGCTATAATTAGATGTTACCTAGGAATGTTGTCAAATAAATTTAAAAAAAATTAAAAAATATTTTTAGTTTACCTAAGTAAACTGAAAATATTTTTTTATTGTTAATTTCATTTTCAGTCGCCCATGTTAATAGTTTTTCAAAATATTTACCGATATTTATCTTTCAGAGTTGATTAGGTATCATAATAATATATATTTTTTAAAACATGTGGAACTATATTTTTGAATATGAAATATTAAAAAATATATGTTTCCTCTATTTTAAGGAACTTTTACAAATACTAAGCATCTGTTTCTTATGCTCTCCGAGAACATTATTATTACAATTTATTACCTACGACTGCGCTAGACAGAGCGGCTATGACGGCGGCGCGGGGGAGTTTAGAGGGAAGCGAGGAATTGTAAAAGGGTCACCTCAAAGCGCGCGCGCACCTCCCCCGCCCTCCGCGCCGCGTGTCAGAACACCGCGTCTCAGTAGGTATATGTTAGCTGTTACCGTTCCTAAAACTTAATGGAAAGTAGCTATATGACAATTTGACTAAGATCTAATATTGCGAGTAAATTAGAGTGGACAGTGTATAGGCTGCGATGGGCCTACTGACAAGTGGATTAGATTATGCGCGTTCAAAGCATACCTAGACGCACAAATATTTTCTAAACAAGGGCAACGTTTCTTCAAATACTGATTTTTTTTTTTAGCTTAATAAAAACACATACTTAATTAGTAAACTTTGTTCTTTTTAAGATACTGAATCAACTCTGAAAGTATACTTACGATAATATTTGATTCAAGACTATTAATACTATTAATTAATTTATTTTTGTTCCCAGAGAGCAACTGTATACCTGTGGTTACAGCGCTACGGTGACAGGGAAAATGTCGACCCTCTACCACCAACACACAGGCTGCAGGTAACCACGGGAGAACAGGATGAGCAGATTCTGGCTGCCCACCGCGCGCAACCGTTCCCGCCAACCGCAGAAACGGCCCACGAGCACGGAGTCAAGCCCAGCATCATCAGACAGCGGCTTCGCGAGGGTGGGCTTCGTTGTCGACGATACGCGCGCAAGCCACAACTTACTCTCGGGCATATGGAGGACCGGGTTGCCCAATATTCAAGGGCGAATGGGCCCTTGAATATTACGACTTCGATTGGATCAACGAAGTCGTAATATTCACAATATTCCTATAGTTGAGCCACGGCCAGTCGCAACGTTTGAAGAGTAACCCATCCAGTAACCAACCGCACCCAGTATTGGTTAACCTCCAGTCAGTCTGTCCAACATCTTAAGTAAGGAAGGGAACCTATAGGTGAACCACGGCCAGGCTCAACGTTTGAAGAGTAACCCATCCAGAAACTGACTACACCCAGTATTGCTTAACCTACTGTCCGGCTGTCTAACATCTAATTAAGCAAGGAAGGGATCCTATAGTTGAACCACGACAAGCCTCAACGATTGAAGAGTAACCCATACAGAAACCGACTGCACCCAGTATTGCTTAACCTCCAGTCCGTCTGTCTAACATCTTCTTAAGTAAGGAAGGGACCCTATAGTTAAACCACGTCCAGCCTCAACGTTTGAAGAATAGGCCATCCAGTATCCGACTGCACCCAGTATTGCTTAACCTCCAGTCCGTCTGTCCAATATATTCTTCAGTAAGAAAGGGATCCTATAGTTGACACATGGCGAGGTAACCCTTGAAGAATAACCCATCCCGTAACCGACTGCACCCAGAACTGGTTAACCTCCAGTCCGTCCGTCCAACATCTTCTTAACTGAGGAATGGGTCCTTTAGTTGAACCACGGCGCCTCAACGTTTGAATAATAACCCATCCAGAAACGGACTGCACCCAGTATTGCTTAACCTCCAGTCTGTCCGTCTAACATCTTCTTAAGTGAGGAAGGGATCCTATAGTTGAACCACTCCCAGCCTTAACGTTTGAAGAGTAGCCCATCCAGTAACCGACTGCACCCAGTATTGCTTTACCTCCAGTCCGTCTGTTCAATATATTCCTGAGTAAGGAACAGATCCTGTAGTTGAACTACGGCCAGCCTTCATCTTTGAAGAGTAACCCATCCAGAAACTGGCTGCACCCAGTATTGCTTAACCTTCAGTCCGTCTGTCCAACATCTTCTTAAGTAAGGAAGGGATCCTATAGTTAAACCACGCCCAGCCTCAACGTTTGAAGAGTAGCCCATCCAGTAACCGACTGCACCCAGTATTGCTTTACCTCCAGTCCGTCTGTCCAACATCTTTTTAAGTGAGGAATGGATCCTATAGTTGAGCCACGGCCAGCCTCAACGTTTGAAGAGTAGCCCATCCAGTAACCGACTGCACCCAGTATTGCTTAACCTCTAGTCCGTCTGTCCAATATATTCCTGAGCAAGGAACAGATCCTGTAGTTGTACGACGGCCAGCCTTCATCTTTGAAGAGTAACCCATCCAGAAACTGGCTGCACCCAGTATTGCTTAACCTTCAGTCCGTCTGTCCAACATCTTCTTAAGTAAGGAAGGGATCCTATAGTTAAACCACGCCCAGCCTCAACGTTTGAAGAATAGGCCATCCAGTATCCGACTGCACCCAGTATTGCTTAACCTCCAGTCCGTCTGTCCAATATATTAACCTCCAGTCTGTCTGTCTAACCTCTTCTTAAGTAAGGAAGGGATCCTATAGTTGACACACGGCCAGGTAACCCTTGAAGAATAACCCATCCCGTAACCGACTGCACCCAGTATTGGTTAATCTCCAGTCCGTCCGTCCATCATCTTCTTAAGTAAGGAAGGGATCCTATAGTTGAACCACGCCCAGCCTCAACGTTTGAAGAGTAGCCCATCCAGTAACCGACTGCACCCAGTATTGCTTAACCTCCAGTCCGTCTGTTCAATAAATTCCTGAGTAAGGAACAGATCCTGTAGTTGAATTACGGCCAGCCTTCATCTTTGAAGAGTAACCCATCCAGAAACTGGCTGCACCCAGTATTGCTTAACCTTCAGTCCGTCTGTCCAACATCTTCTTAAGTAAGGAAGGGATCCTATAGTTAAACTACGCCCAGCCTCAACGTTTGAAGAGTAGCCCATCCAGTAACCGACTGCACCCAGTATTGCTTAACCTCCAGTCCGTCTGTTCAATAAATTCCTGAGTAAGGAACAGATCCTGTAGTTGAATTACGGCCAGCCTTCATCTTTGAAGAGTAACCCATCCAGAAACTGGCTGCACCCAGTATTGCTTAACCTTCAGTCCGTCTGTCCAACATCTTCTTAAGTAAGGAAGGGATCCTATAGTTAAACCACGCCCAGCCTCAACGTTTGAAGAATAGGCCATCCAGTATCCGACTGCACCCAGTATTGCTTAACCTCCAGTCCGTCTGTCCAATATATTAACCTCCAGTCTGTCTGTCTAACCTCTTCTTAAGTAAGGAAGGGATCCTATAGTTGACACACGGCCAGGTAACCCTTGAAGAATAACCCATCCCGTAACCGACTGCACCCAGTATTGGTTAATCTCCAGTCCGTCCGTCCATCATCTTCTTAAGTAAGGAAGGGATCCTATAGTTGAACCACGCCCAGCCTCAACGTTTGAAGAGTAGCCCATCCAGTAACCGACTGCACCCAGTATTGCTTAACCTCCAGTCCGTCTGTTCAATAAATTCCTGAGTAAGGAACAGATCCTGTAGTTGAACTACGGCCAGCCTTCATCTTTGAAGAGTAACCCATCCAGAAACTGGCTGCACCCAGTATTGCTTAACCTTCAGTCCGTCTGTCCAACATCTTCTTAAGTGAGGAAGGGATCCTATAGTTGAACCACGGCCAGCCTCAACGTTTGAAGAATAACCCATCCAGAAACGGACTGCACCCAGTATTGCTTAACCTCCAGTCTGTCCGTCTAACATCTTCTTAAGTGAGGAAGGGATCCTATAGTTGAACCACTCCCAGCCTTAACGTTTGAAGAGTAGCCCATCCAGTAACCGACTGCACCCAGTATTGCTTTACCTCCAGTCCGTCTGTTCAATATATTCCTGAGTAAGGAACAGATCCTGTAGTTGAACTACGGCCAGCCTTCATCTTTGAAGAGTAACCCATCCAGAAACTGGCTGCACCCAGTATTGCTTAACCTTCAGTCCGTCTGTCCAACATCTTCTTAAGTAAGGAAGGGATCCTATAGTTAAACCACGCCCAGCCTCAACGTTTGAAGAGTAGCCCATCCAGTAACCGACTGCACCCAGTATTGCTTAACCTCCAGTCCGTCTGTTCAATATATTCCTGAGTAAGCAACAGATCCTGTAGTTGAACTACGGCCAGCCTTCATCTTTGAAGAGTAACCCATCCAGAAACTGGCTGCACCCAGTATTGCTTAACCTTCAGTCCGTCTGTCCAACATCTTCTTAAGTGAGGAAGGGATCCTATAGTTGACACATGGCGAGGTAACCCTTGAAGAATAACCCATCCCGTAACCGACTGCACCCAGAACTGGTTAACCTCCAGTCCGTCCGTCCAACATCTTCTTAACTGAGGAAGGGGTCCTTTAGTTGAACCACGGCGCCTCAACGTTTGAAGAATAACCCATCCAGAAACTGGCTGCACCCAGTATTGCTTAACCTTCAGTCCGTCTGTCCAACATCTTCTTAAGTAAGAAAGGGATCCTATAGTTGACACACGGCCAGGTAACCCTTGAAGAATAACCCATCCCGTAACCGACTGCACCCAGTATTGGTTAACCTCCAGTCCGTCAGTCCAATATATTCTGGAGTAAGGAAGGGATCCTATAGTTGAACCACGGCGCCTCAATGTTTGAAGAGTAGCCCATCCAGTAACCGACTGCACTCAGTATTGCTTTACCTCCAGTCCGTCTGTCCAATATATTCCTGAGTAAGGAAAAGATCCTGTAGTTGAACTACGGCCAGCCTTCATCTTTGAAGAGTAACCCATCCAGAAACTGGCTGCACCCAGTATTGCTTAACCTTCAGTCTGTCTGTCCAACATCTTCTTAAGTAAGGAAGGGATCCTATAGTTGAACCACGGCGCCTCAATGTTTGAAGAGTAGCCCATCCAGTAACCGACTGCACCCAGTATTGCTTAACCTCCAGCCCGTCTGTTCAATATATTCCTGAGTAAGGAACAGATCCTGTAGTTGAACTACGGCCAGCCTTCATCTTTGAAGAGTAACCCATCCAGAAACTGGCTGCACCCAGTATTGCTTAACCTTCAGTCCGTCTGTCCAACATCTTCTTAAGTGAGGAAGGGATCCTATAGTTGAACCACGGCCAGCCTCAACGTTTGAAGAATAACCCATCCAGAAACCGACTGCACCCAGTATTGCTTAACCTCCAGTCTGTCTGTTTAACCTCTTCTTAAGTAAGGAAGGGATCCTATAGTTGACACACGGCCAGGTAACCCTTGAAGAATAACCCATCCCGTAACCGACTGCACCCAGTATTGGTTAATCTCCAGTCCGTCCGTCCATCATCTTCTTAAGTAAGGAAGGGATCCTATAGTTGAACCACGCCCAGCCTCAACGTTTGAAGAGTAGCCCATCCAGTAACCGACTGCACCCAGTATTGCTTAACCTCCAGTCCGTCTGTTTAATATATTCCTGAGTAAGGAACAGATCCTGTAGTTGAATTACGGCCAGCCTTCATCTTTGAAGAGTAACCCATCCAGAAACTGGCTGCACCCAGTATTGCTTAACCTCCAGTCCGTCTGTCCAACATCTTCTTAAGTAAGAAAGGGATCCTATAGTTGACACACGGCCAGGTAACCCTTGAAGAATAACCCATCCCGTAACCGACTGCACCCAGTATTGGTTAACCTCCAGTCCGTTCGTCCAACATCTTCTTAAGTGAGGAAGGGATCCTATAGTTGAACCACGGCCAGCCTCAACGTTTGAAGAGTAGCCCATCCAGTAACCGACTGCACCCAGTATTGCTTAACCTCCAGTCCGTCTGTCCAATATATTCCTGAGTAAGGAACAGATCCTGTAGTTGAACTACGGCTAGCCTTCATCTTTGAAGAGTAACCCATCCAGAAACTGGCTGCACCCAGTATTGCTTAACCTTCAGTCCGTCTGTCCAACATCTTCTTAAGTAAGGAAGGGATCCTATAGTTGAACCACGCCCAGCCTCAACATTTGAAGAGTAGCCCAGCCAGTAACCGACTGCACCCAGTATTGGTTTACCTCCAGTCCGTCTGTCCAACATCTATTTAAGTAAGGAAGGGATCCTATAGTTGAGCCACGGCCAGTCGCAACGTTTGAAGAGTAACCCATCCAGAAACCGACTGCACCCAGTATTGCTTAACCTACTGTCTACCTACTGTCCGTCTGTCCAACATCTATTTAAGTAAGGAAGGGATCCTATAGTTGAGCCACGGCCAGTCGCAACGTTTGAAGAGTGACCCATCCAGTAACCGACTGCACCCAGTATTCCTTAACCGCAATTCCGTCTGTCCAACATCTTCTAAAGTAAGGAAGGTATCCTATAGTTGAACCACGGCCAGCCTCAACGTTTGAAGAGTAACCCATCCAGAAACCGACTGCACCCAGTATTGGTTAATCTCCAGTCAGTCAGTCCAACATCTTGTTAAGTAAGGAAGGGATCCTATAGTTGAGTCACGGCCAGCCTCAAGGTTTGAAGAGTAACCGATGCAGTAACTGACTGCACCCAGTATTGCTTAGCCTCCAGTCCATCAGTCCGACATCTCCTTCTCAATTATTTGTGGCGGACAAAGATTTTACAAATCTCGATCCCTAAGAAAATTTTTTCACCTATCCAACGGCCTGGCTTAATTGAAACAATAATGACAATACTCAATAAATAGGTAAAAAAAAATATATATAAATTGCAAGATACACGATTAATTTTATTGAAATATCCTTTCCATCTCGCCTCTATGCTATCTCCTAAAATCACGAGGTCACGCGCCGATTACCTTGCGCGGCCTGCGGCGTCGCGCGTCGGCGGCGGCGGGGGTTGGGCGCGGGCGGCGGAGACGGCGCGGCGCGACGACGCTCGCCTGGCTTGGCTTAGCGGCTGCACGTCCTGCGCGCGGCCGTCGCGGGTCAAACTAGATCGGAAGAGTTCGGGCTCGTTCGTGCTCATACGTTTTACGCTAGCGCGAGCAAGGGGGCGCACCGTATACGACTATACTCTTTCCGCATGAATCAAGCGCGGACGCAATGTGCGACGTAAGTGACCGAAATCACTTATCTCGTTCTCTCATTTAGCCCCGGTTGCACGAAGAGACGGCTGAGTTAATCAATGTTCAAACACGTCACTTTTAGTTTACCGCATGGAGTTCCTTCCATACTGTCCATACAAAGTGACGTGTTTAATCGTACTTTAACGTTGATTTTGATTTTTTGTCCTTTCGTGCACTCGGACCTTAGTCTGTTCAACTTTTAAAGGTTCAAAGTCTATTGTGACTAGATTTGAGGCGTTTTGACTGTACCTTAAAATCGATTCTATATAGCTAAAATAAATTATTCTTAAAGTTGATATGTGCACAGTGTTTTATTGATCTCATCGCATAACATGCACTGGCTATCTTCCATACATATCATAATATAACATACATATCACACTCCTTGGAAAAAGCTGCTTAAATTTTAATAAAGAGTTATATGATAGTATAGTCTGTGATAATAGTCATAAAAAAATATGTAAGAATATCTGTAAGTCCTTAATTTTAGATGTAATCGACATGAATGACCCACCTTATAAAGGTGGACTAAAGTTAGATAATAAGTTATACTATAAGTTAGATGATAGTGTAGTCTGTGATAATAGTAGTAAAAAAATTTGTAAGAATATTCGTAGGCATCTAAATGTAGATGTGATCATCAATAATGACCCACCCTGTAAAGGTGGACTAAAGGTTAATAATGAGTTGCATATTAGTATTTTCTGTCAAAATAATTATGAGACATTAAATGTAGATGAGAATAATAAGACTATTACAAAGCGCTTCCGAAACCATGTAGATCAGAATCCAAATCAAAAAGAGATTGTAATTTTTCATCAAAATGTACGAAGCATTAATACACCCTCAAAGTTGATTCATCTAGAGCTTATGCTAGGACTGTCTAATATAGATGTTGTTTGTCTAACAGAGACATTTTTGAAAGAGCATAGCATAGCTATGACTGACATCCAAAACTATGTCATTGCCTCATCCTATTGTAGAAATAAATTTAATCAGGGAGGTTGTCTGATACTGCTAAAAAATACAATTCCTTTTAAGAAAAGAGAAGACATTGTGAAATTTTCCGTAGAAAAGACTTTTGAGATTTGTTGCATAGAATTATCATTCGCTATTGTTGTATGTGTTTATAGATCGCCAGATGGATGTATTGATCGCTACCTAAAAATCCTTGAAGAAGTACTGGAAAACATATGTAACCAAAGCAGAAAAAATATCTTTGTGTATGGAGATTTTAATGTAAATTTTAATTGCGAATCAAGGCTCACCGACAAATTGTTAGATATATTTCAATCATTTTCGCTGCACAGAAAAGTTTACAAGCCAACTAGAGTGTCTTCTCTGTCCTCGACTTGCATTGACAATATCTTTACAAATGTATCAGATTGCACTGTAGAAATAACCTCCTTAGTTGACTCAGACCATTATGGTCAAAAGCTGAACTTTAAATACAATGACCTTATGAAAACAAAAAATAAAATTACCCAAACAAAAATTAGAAAGAGGAAATGGGACAACCAAAGTATTGTCAATTTTGTAAACCTAACAGACTCTCTGTTCAGATTTAATGATTACCATAAGGATGCAAACAGCAATTTTGTATTATTCTTTAAAAATCTGGTTATTGCAATTGACGCGCATATGCCATTTAAAACTGTAAATGTGTGTCTACAAGACTCGAAAAATATGTGGATCACCCCGGGCATCAGAGTTTCACGCGAGAAATTGTTCTGCCTTTACCGCAATAAGTATAATAGAAAAGATAACCAATTTGTTAATTATGTCAAAACCTATTCTAATATATTTAAAAAGGTAACGTTGCAAGCTAAAATAATACATCTTAGAGATCAAATACTTAACTCCGATAACAAGGTGAAAACTACATGGAAAATAATAAAACAAGAAACTGGTTCTAATAAAATAAATATTGATAAGACTGAGAAAAATCCAAATAAGGAACATGTCAATAAATTCAACATTTTTTTTAGTTCTATTGCAGATAAGTTAACATCAAACTTTAGGCCATCCATTAAAGAAGCAATGGACTACCTGAAGGCGTACACGCCACGAAGTAATGGTAAATTAATTTTTAGGAACATAAGCAAACATGAAATATTAAAATCCATTAAATCACTAAAAACTAAGCATTCTGAAGATTTATGGGGATTATCAACCAAACTATTGAAAATAATTCTACAGCACTTTGATGAACACTTATGTTACCTATTTAACCAATGCGTCTCAGAAGGAACCTTCCCAAGCACTCTTAAAGCTGCCAAAGTTTGCCCGATCCATAAAAAAGGATCGAAGAAGGACTTCAATAACTTTAGACCCATTTCTATACTACCATGTATCAGCAAAATCTTTGAAAAAATTATGTACAATAGATTAATCAATTTTTTAAATAAAAATAATCTCATAAACCCTCAGCAATTCGGATTTCAAAAAAATAAGTCTACAGGAACTGCTATAGCCAACATGCTGACATCAGTCTATTCAAGTCTTGACAAAAATATAGGTAGCTTAGGACTATTCTGTGACTTATCAAAAGCTTTCGACTGCGTCAATCATGAACTTCTACTATCAAAGCTTGAGCACTATGGCATTAGAGGAAACTCGCTAGATCTAATTCGTTCATATCTTACAGGCAGAATCCAATATACTCAGCTCCACGATGTTAGATCAGAAGCAGCTTCTGTGAACCGAGGAGTTCCCCAAGGCTCAATCTTAGGCCCACTTCTATTTATTATCTACATAAATGATCTACCAGTATGTACTCTCAAAAAAACCCATATCGTAATGTTTGCTGACGACACATCTCTTATTTTTTAGTATAATAGAAGGAATGGAGATACACTGAATATTGATCCCATCATTGAAAAATTACATAACTGGTTCCAAGTGAACCACCTCCTTCTTAATGCTGCAAAAACTAATTTTGTCCAATTCTCATTACGAAGATGTACTTCTAACGTCAAATAAAATATAGGAGATACCGCTCTAACTTGTGTGCATGTAGTTAAGTTCCTTGGTTTGTACGTGGACATGGGTTTAAAATGGGACGCTCACATCAACCATATTGCAAATAAATTGAATTCAGCAATTTACGCAATACGCAAAATTCGTACCCTATGTGGCGTCAAAGCTGCGAAAACAGTTTACCACTCTTATTTTCATAGTATTATGACGTATGGACTTATGTTTTGGGGTAATGGTGCTACTTGGGAGCGCATTTTTAAATTACAAAAACGTGCGATGCGTGCCGTGCTAGGCATGAAACCAAGAGATTCCTGCCGTGCCGCATTCTCGGAAAACGCTATACTTACGCTTCCAAGTGAGTATATATCACAGTGTCTCATGTATGCCCGAAACAATTTGGAAAATGCCCATTTTAACAAAGATTACCATGGCTACGACACTAGAGCCAAAGATCTAATAAGATTACCTCTAGTGAAGCGCAGTAAAACTTCTAAGAGCTTTATCTGCAATAGCGTCAGGTTCTTCAATAAACTCCCGCCATGCATTGTTAAAAAAGAAATTAATAGTTTTAAACGGACAATTAGACAAATTCTTTTAAAGAAAGCTTACTATAAAATTGACGATTTTTTAAAAGATGATAATATAATTAACACTGTATTCATAATGCCATAGAACTTTACAATTCGTATTAAGTAGGTAATGCTAAGACTGTTTATTGATTATAATTTTATGTATGATTTATTGACGTGGCTAAGAGCTGCCTGTGGTGGCCATGCCGAAATAAATGAAATGAAATGAAATGAAGCGACGTACTTGTTTAACACGAAATATTATCCCTGTTACTAATAAACCTAGATCATCAGCTGAATAGTTATACAATGTTTTGTCCTTTGCATTGACAGGCAGTTTCTAATTCGATAGAAAGGGACAAAACATTGTATACCTATTCAGACGATGATCTGGGATTATTAGTAGCAGGGTTAATGTACATATTTACTGAAACTGCCTGGTTTAATATTTGTTCATAACGATATCTTAATCAAAATTTAAATATTTATACGATCGTTTTTGTTTGAGTCGGTATTGTAATGATTTTTTTAAAGAACTATAAATGGATGGCTAATACCAAACTGAACGTCAGATATTAGCCTAAAACACGACATGGGAACTAGGTGCCATACCAGGACTTTCCTTAAATTGCTCGGCTACATTGAACTGGATGGAAAACACGGTAAATTTTCATTGCCACTTCGATCATCGTTCATTCAATGCAATGGTACCAACCCGGACGGGATAAACCCTACAACATAGTAAGTAAGAAAAGAAAGAAAAGAAAAGAAAAATACAGTTTATAAGTAAGTTAATAAGTAAGGAAGGGGACCTACAGTTTTACGTGGAATCCGAACCACGGCCAGCCCTAATGGTCTAAAATGGTCACCCATCCAGAACCCAACCGCGCTCAAAGCTGCTTACCCAGCTTATAGAATCTCAAGGTGTCCCACCACTGTGCTACCGAGGCTGACAATGATAAAAATCTCTTTATGGTGGCGTAGTTTGTCTTCGAAAGAGTATTTACTACTTCACGTTTCATGGTAGTTCGGATTAAAATAAAACTGTAGGGGCTGTACTATCGCATTGAATTAACTACGGTCAAAGCGGCAATGAAAATAGACGATATTTTCCTTCCATTACAATGTAGCCATGAAATATAAGAAAGTTCCTGGCATGGCACCTCGTTCCTATATGTTGTTTTGGGCTAATATCATGACACTAGAGGTGATTATAGCTAAAGATGTCCACTTTTTTATTTTGTAATTTGCTGATTTTGTAAAATTTAAGTGGGGTTATAGTTTATTTAAAAATCTAGACTTAAGGTGGGCCTTCCCGCTCAACTCCCCATACAAACGTGGAAAGAAGATCATGAGCATATTTCTTATCAGAGATCCAAAATAATACTCAAAATAGCTTTATTTGATCGAAATAGATGTCTGATGACTGTCGGGCATTGTAAAATTTTGTTAGGTTTCTAAGTTATAAGGTCCGAAACTTCGATTTTTTTGCGCGTTTTATACAATAACTTTGGAGGTGGATTACTCAACGATTAACTAAAAAACCTTAAAAAGATTAGTCATCTGACATGGCTTGTTTCATGAAGATTTATAACAAATTTGGTTTTTGTTAGATTTTTGACTACAACGATCGTAGTTTACTTTTAGCTATAAGTCGTTTTGTAATACAATTTTTCGTAAATCTTACCAAATCAAACACTATGCGCATTGTCTGCTTTGTGGATATGTTGCATCTTACTCATCACGGAGCCTGTCTTTTTCTGTGTAACAGAGAAGGTCCCAGAGCGCGATAAATCGGTTTTGTACCGTGCCCGTGAATGAGTTAGTTCCACATTCGTAAAGTAAGGCAATGTCTTTGATGTGTCCGTTGATTCTGCATTAATAACACATTTGTTGAACAAAGCGACGTATGTAATTTTAGTACTAAAATTTATATTTTATTCAAATATTTGCTTATCCGTCCTGAAAGAAAATAATAATAATAAAGAGTTTACTTAGACCCATTTTCACTACCATCAGCTACAAAAATCCCAAAGTTATCTTATGGTTACACCATGCGAATATGCAATCTAACTAAAAGTAAGCTAACGAATTTCAGATAGCTGGAAATAGTGAAATCAGGGGTTAGTGGAGTGGCTGCTCTATAGACGGATACCCCCTTCTTCAGCCACTGGCCGTATTTACTTATTTATTTATTTATTCATACAACAATATACCTAACATTACAGCGTAATGGCCAAGGCGTTAGGCAATTTATAGATAAAGTACACACCTTATTTAAAAATTATGCAGCTTCAAAGTAAACAGCAACTGCCTTCTGGAACTCGGCCAGAGTGCAAGCATAGATGTATATTTTGTCAGATATATCATTTAGTGCTGTAAGCGCATGGGTGAGCGGCGCGTGTTGGTGCGCGAGGAGGGCAGCGCGAAGCGAGGATGAGAGCGCGCGCGACTGTAATTTTCTGGGGCGAACAGATTAACACTCTCTAGCACTGAAATATTTTGCACGTGTCCAATTACTAATTTAAACACATATTTTGTTATCTGCAATTCGGATAAATCGGATAAAAATTATAATTATTTTTATAAAGGAATCTCAAAAACTTTTTTTGCACTCTATCAAGCATGGCAGTATATTAAGCCTCATGAGGGTTCCATATCATTGCATTGCATTCTAGCTTGCTTCTCACAAATGTGTTGTACAGGATTTTTACGGCATCTGTACTGCGCAAATGGTACGCTTGTCTCAATACAACAACCAGGGTCCGAAAGGAGCTTTTGCATAGTTTGTCGACGTGATCATGAAAAAAGACAATTTGGTGTCCATGATGACACCTTAATTTTTCTGACTTGTCACTCTCGAAAGCAAGACATCACCAAGTCAATTTTGGTATTGAATAGGCTCTCTGGAGTGACTCAATGTCAATATAGCGCACTTGTCAGTGTTGAAATAGAGCTATCGCCAGTTATCGCCCGTAGTATAGGGAATTGATAGAGTAAGAACTCTCTTTAGAGGTTTTTATGCTAGTGTGTCGAGATCAATCTCGTTTAAAAAAGGCCGAGAACTCGCGAAAACGAGATCTTGCGAGATCGGGATTGCATTCTTGGTATTAATCTAATCTAATTAATAATCTTGCTATATCTCGCGGAGTTAGGGTGGTTAACCTTAAAACTCAGAAGGGAAAAATAAAAATACTAATATTGAGTCAGCGATTTACGTTTGTTTGTTACGATACGGGGTCATATCAAAACTTCTTGTTATGTTTTTCGCTTTTCTGATAATTTTTTCGTCGGTTGAATTTCTTGAAAACATTTTTTTCCTTGTTCAAATCTTCCTATTATTTCAGATAATGACTATGCGTGGCGAAATCAGTAAAAAGGTGAAATTATTAAGGCGAACAATTTATCATCCAAAATAAAAATATAGATAAAACAAGCATACCATAAGCATACTAAGAATGTTAAAAATAAAAGGACTAGAGGCACGGTCGGCATCCCGTCAAAATATTCTTAGTAATTGCCAATTATGATCGCATCAATTCTATTCCATTTTCATCTCAACACACCGCATTTACGATGGAATAAGTGCCATGGCAGGACCACCCCTTTTATGAGCACGGCTTCATTGAACTGGATGGAAAACACGGACGGAAAATCCGTATGATGGAACCAACCCGGGAGGGCTTAACCCTACCCCCTAATACGGGAAGGGAACCTACAGTTTTTCATGGATTCCGAACCATGGAACCGCTCGCATTAATGACGAAATGCATTTATCCAACTCAAAAAGAGAAAGATAGTGGTGCATGTGCATTGTGGGGATTTGAACCCAGACCTCTGTCGTGTAAGGCAAATCCACCCGACACTGTGGCACGATCGCTCTATCGCAAATGTCCACAGCCATTCTGTATTATCAACAATGTAAATCAATTTACACATGAAAATTGCTCCCGAACGAACACAAAATAAATGCGGCGATGTTTAGGTAGCAAGGCGGGGAGAATCTGTCGAGCCGACCGGCCCCATCCCCCCGCGTCCACCGCAGTCTTCCTAGCTATATTTACACGCGCTACACTCACACAGATAAGTGGCTTTACGTCCGTGTACGAGTGAAAACTGGTAATTATAGTATTGTTTTAATTGAACCTAGTTCCGGACGATTTGTATTGTTGCAAAATTAATAGCATATTATTGAAAGATAAAACTACAAAATGAATTATTCAAACCGCATTTCGAATTTTTTGTTTAGCTTATATTCGAATCTAAAAATTATAAATGAAAAAAAATGTGCTTCTAAGTTTTGCAACATTTTAAATTTCTCACAGAATATAGAGTTTTAGGCCATTTACATATTCCAGAAAATAAAACTGAGTTAGCAGTATTTGCTTTGCAGATATTACGGAAATAGTACAAAAAAAAATATATTTACACAGTTCCGTAAATAATAAATTGTTGCAAATTTACAGTTATATTACACTTAAAATTAGTTAACATATTCGATTTTGAAATACCATTTCTGAATATTTGTTTAGGAGATATCATTTCTTAAACATATTTCATATTTTATTTCTATCTTCCGGGCCCCCCAAAATGTTGCAAACTTAATGTACACACGTCCATATGAAATACTACGTTTCTGAGAAAAAAAATTGCATTTCGGATTTAATGTTTTTCTAAGTGCTGATTTAAGTCTAAAGTTCCTGGAGTATTAGGCCATATTCTCTTACTATTGTAATTAGTTGTGATTTGTAAGTTTCTACATCAGAGCTATTTATTCTTAGTTGATGACTGCTTATAATTTTAATATGTGAATTGAGTTTTTTCTGCTACTGTTTCCAGCAGCTCAGTGAGTTTATTGAGCCATAGAGGATTATGGGAGGAGGCTTGCTTGGTTTTCTATCTTTGGGTTGGGTTACTCTTTCATCTGTCAGATCTACTGGTAGTTCGCTATCTTGGACTGTCTCAATTTTGGTACTGAAAACCGAAATAAGACAGAAATGCGAGGACAAAGACAAGGAAGAAGGAGCTCAAACACGTAAATGCGGAAGCCTAGAAACACAGATCGCCCAACCCCCACATTGCCACCTCGTGAAGCAGCGGACATTACCGAACATGGGCGTGGCGGGGTCAAGCTCCCTAATGGCGGCGTCCGCGCCGCTGAAGTCGTCGAGCGCGTGCAGGGCGTCGCTCGCGGCGCTGCCGCTGTCGGAGCGCGCTACGACAACAGACGCCCGGTGAGCGGCAAGCGTGACGGTGCGGGGCCGGTGAAGCGATGGCAATTTTTTTCGGTACCGGAGTGCGTTGGGTAATGGAGTGTTTGTTTGGAGCGGTTTTTAGTATTCGATTTATTTTATTTTCGTTCACCTGCTTAGCTGACGCGAAACGTCAACTTTTCATACCATTGAATCTTTAACCCACTGAATTCGCAACTGTGACAGTTTACAATTGGGTGAAATAAACTGATAGGTGCTAATGCCATTTTAAAATATAACGATGTTGTGTCTAATGTAATATTGATGCATTTAGTTCTATCAGTTAGTTATTTAAAATAAGATTACTTAAATTGTGAGTTTTATAGGAAACCATAGAGGATAACAATTTAGATATTATTAAATATCTAAATAATAACACACCTTTTTTACAAAATTTTCAAAACTTAAATTTTAGTTTCGTAATTTGTTTGGGTGTTAGAGGGAGTACTTTACTTTTATAATAAATTGGCAAAATGAACGGCAGTTTACTTCAGCGAATTAACAAATATTACATATAAATGACACAGTAATCGGCTCGCCACTCTTCCAATATTGGCAAACCAGAGAATACTTTTCATCCATAAAGCTGCTAACATTATATACAAATACTGAGGCTTTTTGCAAGTAGACCAGCCCCAGCAACCATGACAGCCCCGAGCCAACACAAAATTAAAATTGCCATTGCTACACAACACTTCAAAAATGGTAAATGGGATCAAGTTGATGTGACAATATCTAAATGTAGGCAGAAACGTGTACAAATTAAACGAAGCACTAATTTAAATATGCCAAGTATGATCAAGCTTTCAACAATGACAACATGAAATTGACACAAAACAAAACAAATGTTAAAATGGAAAAAACACTTGTCAGGTATGGGTTGCTGCCCAGGGGGGTAACCGGGGTAAAATGTGAGAAAGGTGTGAGGGAATTCGATCAATTCTGCACCAATCGGAAGTGTTCATGTTATAACATCTGCGCTCTTACTAGGTAGAATATTTGACATCTACTTTCGACAGGACCAGAATTGATAGAATTGGGAAGAGACACAAAAACCTTATTGTAGGTGTTGCAAAGGCAACTTCCCCTTAAAAACGTCAAAACTGTCTTTCCTGTCTAGTTGTGTGTACGAGTTTTAGATGAAAAATGTACTTCACGATGCAGTAAGAATAAGATTTGGAGGAAAAGAAGAATATAATCGATCAGCACAGTTTCAAATGAAATATTATAGGTTAGGTTAGGTTATATTTTCTTTCCCACGACTTCATTTGATTAGAATAATTGTATCCAATTTAATTTTGGAATAATGAAAAATTGAGTCAGTTTCGTCACACCCTAGACATTGGTAAAAAAAAATTCAAATCTATCCTGTTTTATTTTGTATGGTATTTGACAGCTTTGACAGATTCTTTAGGTCAGGTCGCCTAGACGCCACCTGTCGTGATAAATAAGCAGTATTCCCTATTCCCTCATCCATTTACATCCCCCCCCCTCCTCCCCCCCCCCCCCCCCCCCTCTCCCGCACATACCGCTGTTGTGGTGCGAGGGCGCGCGCGGCGGCGAGCCGGCGCCGTCGGTGGGCGCGTGCCGCACGCACAGGTAGAGCGCGCTTAGCAGCGGCGCGGCGAGGGCGCCCACCCACTCCACCTGCACGGCGCCCGCGCACAGCAGCGATATGCGCGTCGCCAAGTCGCCGAACGTCGTTCCGGCACTGCCGACAACGGTGGCAATGCTGTCAGCTAACAATATCTCTCACTGAACTGCATGGCCTTACTAACACCGCGGTCCATTTTAAACTGTAAACATATAACATAGTCCCCAATCAGAATGCATGCTCAAAGCTGTAAGCATCACAAACGATTCGGACCGTTTATGAGCGCGCTGCCAGCAAATATGGAACAAATGACATTAGTTCCTCTAAGCTGAACTTTCATTTTCACCTGAGAGACATTCAACGGTTTGTGAAAAAACACTGTCGAAAGACGATAGATCTGCCCTCCTTATTAAAAAGGCGGTAACTACATCTGAGGCCCATGCGTAGTTACCACCTTTTTAATAAGGAGGGCAGAGATAACGCTATAGGAACGTCATAATCTGACACTGCCCGACCTCCAAAGCGTGAGCACTCTGTACGGCATTGAGTGACGTAACGATGACATCATACTGTTCTGGGCTGTCATTTGTTTCAAACTGTTGCCTACGGCATGAATTGATGATTTTCTTGAATTCATATTAATTATTAAAAACAGTGTTTTTACGTACCTGTGTTTTTCTCCTATCACCAATGGTAAATACTTACTGTTCATGTTACAAGGACTTTTAATTATTTGTAAGCCGGTACCAATAACTCATACCGCTGTCTCTAATAATAAATATTCTAATAATTCAATGCTAGAGATTATTTCAATGAAGGATATTCACTGAAATCCTTGGAATTTTCCAAGATCCAGTGCCGACAGGAAGTCGTACGAGCACTAAAACACCGTCCAGGTATACAGGAAGAGCACTCACAAGTCGCTGCAACCCGGGAAGTCGGGTATCGCGAGCCCCTTGAAGTGGTGCGGCACGGCGACGAGCGAGAGCAGCGCGCTGATAGCGGCGCGGCGCAGCTCGCGGCGGTCGCCCTCCGCGCACTCCAGCCGCGGCTCCCGCTCCGGCAGGATCCGCTCCAGCGCCGACAGGAAGTCCGGCACGAGCACTAACACACCGTCCAGGTCCAGCCTGCAGGCGTACAATGGAATTTGTGGTGTGTGTGTTAGTGCTGTTGGCGTTAAAGGTCCAACGCCCAACACCCCTTGTCTCATCCACTATATGGACAAATATCATCGAGAAGAATTCTGCCCTCCTTATTAAAAACGACATATAGGCCTCACATGTAGTTATCGCCTTTTTAATAAGTAGGGCAGAATTGTGGTCAGATGATTTGGATGGTTCTTGGCTTTGATAAGAATCTTAGTATAATTTCTACATTTGAATATGGAGCACTGCCCTCCACAAATGAATGCTATATGACAAAATGGGCATCATGATGGACTTATTTATATAACAGCAGCTTGCTCTCCAGGAATATCGATCTACCAAATGATTGAAGAAGCCAGTACATTTTACGCAGCTGAATACCCAGCTGCTTCCATTTGCCAAATATATGTTTTCTCCATGTTAGGTGCCTGCCCAGATACATAGCTTCACTCAACTATCTCAATCACCTATCACCAACAGAGTGGTTGACGATTGGAACCAACTTCTAGAGGACATTTTCAGTGCAAACAACACTAATCAATTTTAGAACCGTTTGGACGCTTATCTAAAGAAATACCTAAATTTTTTAAATGAGTAGCTAAGTGTACTGAAACCGAGTAAGTTAAAATAAAAATAAAATTAGTTAACACATCAATGAACTATGAACTCGATTTAAATACATCAGCTTGCAAAAATATCTTGTTGTGATGTCCATTCCTGCCTACCGGTACCCGTCTGAACTAAGCGTACTTGGAGCCCAGGTAACGAGAGAAGGCTACATACACGTGGCGGCGTCCGTGACAGTTGGTATCGCAGCGTTGGCGGCGATCAAGCAATAACTTCACCTTTCTCTTGGGGCAGAAGTGTACCAAGACTCTTTGAAAAACTGCATAAAACAAGCGACTTGGTTTTTAGGGTTCCGTAACCAAAGGATGCCAACGAAACCCTATTACTAAGACTCCGCTGTTCGTCCGTCCGTCTATCACAGAGCTGTATCTCATGAACATAATAGCTAGACAGTTGAAATTTTCACACTTCAGAGACTATTGCCACTACCACAACAAATAATCCAAATAAATAAATAAATTTAATTAAAGGGGTTCCCATGCAAAAATCTCCATATATTGTCGTAATTCCCTTAAATCTTATATGATTTATTTATTTATTTATTTGGAAAACTAACAGCTTAGAACTAATACAAAACAGGTTTTAAAAACTAAACATAATGCCAATTAATAGTTTTCAACATAAAAATCCGTAATAATGCAGAGTATTTTTAAGGGTGTGTGTGTAGTGTAAGGATGTGTAAGGTTTTGTGTGTTTGAAAGTACGTGACAATATGCTCAAATTAAATCATTAAAGATAAATAATAAGTAATCGTTTTTTTTTAAATAAGTGAGTACCTACATGATAGTTTCCGTGAATAAAAGAAGAGAAAAAAAAAACAATAATAAATAAGTACTCAATGAAATAATATAAGTATAAAATGGGTACCTAATTTAAATTATTTCACTTTTATATTTTCATGACCTATACAATGACTTTAATATATTTTGTTTAAATATCATTTTCGAGTCATTGTATAAATTCACATGACGAAATTTTAAATTGAAAATTAAATTGGTACCCCTTCGTGTGTGAGCCCGACTCGCACTTGGCCGGTTTTTTTATAATGCACAGATTTTAATGATTGGTTACTTTTTTCTAGAATGTTCCACAAAAGCTTTCCCAGAGCTGGTTGCGATACGCGTATCAGCAAGTTAGGTACGCCACCAGCATTCATTCGCGATCTGCCCTGACAACACTAAACCTAACTTAACCTAACCTAACCTGAACAAGTCGTGCGCGTTGAGCACGACGGCGGCGGCGGTGGCCGGGTCGCGCAGCCCGCGCCGGATCGCAGCGTAGCAGCGCGCGAGGTACGCCGCCAGCACGCCCTCGCGGCACTGCTTCGAGCAAAGCACGCGGCACAGCGCGCCCAGCGCCTCCGCGCGACCTGCCCCGGAAATACTCTACACTCCCACTGAGCATTCACCAACCACACTGTCTGCAATGCGAAATGTTGGGCGAAGTGGCAACCCTAGGGCTGAATAATTTTCTTTCCTTTTGGCTCAAAAAATTGGGTTGTGTGCGTACCTCTCCTGCCGAAACGGTTGCTGCTCTAATAGTCTGCTGTCAGATGCAGAATACTAGCAAATTATAAAAAATAGGATTGTGTGCATACCTCTCCCTTCAAATTGGCTGCTGCTTTAATAGTGTGCTGTCAGATGTAGAATTTCTTGCTTTCAGCTCGCTTCCAGCAGAAATAGTTTCAGCATAACTATCTGGGTCCCTTCCGGACTCGGAAGCGAACGCAGCGTTCTCGATGTGTGTATCAATTTTGCTCAGTAAAGCGGCAATGTAATCAATGCAATAGATCAAAAGGCAGAAATTGTTACATGCTTTACATATGTTTCGCTGTAACTCCAAAATCAAGCGACCGGCGAATTTTTTTGACTGTTGAAATTATTCGTATTCACCTGAACTTCAAGACCCATAGATATAGAAATAAAGAAAGAAATATCGGTATAAAAAAAAATTAAAAAACTTTCCTAAAAGATGCCTTACTAACCTGTGTAGGCAAGAACGCTTACACAGAACTATTTTTATGCTCACCAACTCTCTCTTTACCAATCCATATCCTGAACAATACTTTCCATGCCTTCCTAGGGCTCATTTTATGTAAAATTTTCCAATGCCAACAAAGACTGGAATTAAAATATTACTGCATCAACCTCATAGGCTAGCTTGCGAAGGCTGGGACACCTGCACATACCCTTAATTCTCTTCCTAGACAAGCAGCTGTCAGAGTAGTTTTCTTACTGTATTTTCTTATCAGCATAAACTTACAAGGTTCATCAGCTGAGATGGGTAAGCATGAATAGACTCACCTAGCTGGTAGCTTTGAATGTGTAGCTTATGCGGCAACTCCGACAGAGAGGGCGGTGGTGGCGTACCCTCCGCTCGTTCTGCTCAGTCCAAACAATAACAACATATAGGGATTACCTTGCGCTACATATTTAAGGAAAAACCCCAAAAAGGTTAAACACATTTAATTTTATATTTGCTTCGAAACCTTTTAAAAATACATATTTCGAGTAACTACACCTGAATTTTAAGCATATGAAATCAAATATAAGGTTCCTTCGATACTTTTCACGAAAAGTGAAGTTTTTTTATGCACCCTGACATAGATGGCTAATACAACATAACTACCGCTGTGATATTAGTCCAATACACCGCATTCCCGGAGGAATTTATTTCTCAAGTTATACAAAACCTATGTTCGCCCAGTCCTGGAATATGGCTACCAAATCTGGAGTCCCTATTTCCAAAAAGATATTTGTCTACTGGAAAGAGTGCAGAGGCGGGCAACAAAGATGGTGGCCTCCATAAGAAATAAATCGTATGAGAGCCGTCTTGAGGCCTTGGACCTCACCACCCTGGAGGAACGAAGATGTAGAGGCGATCTCATTGAAACATTTAAAATTTTATCAGAGCTCTACGATATGGCAGATCTCAAACTGATGTACACAATAAATACCAATGATCACCTAAGTGGACACTCACTAAAACTGAACCGAACCTCAAGCAATTCAAACCCGAGAAAACACTTTATAACCAATCGTGTAGTTGAGTCGTGGAACAAACTCCCGGAGGAAGTAATTGGTGCCGGTTCAGTGAACAGCGTCAAAAACAGACTTGATACTTTTACAAAAAATCACAAACTTTAGACTTTTTACAGGAATAAAAAAAACAAGTGCACCCCCAGTTACCAACTTAGATGTACACGCATCAGCTTTAAGCTGCTAGTGTATCGAGACAATAATAATAATAATAATAATTAGGTGCCGTGCCAGGACCTTCCCTTTATGAGCACGGCTACATAGAACTGGATGGAAAACACGGACAATTTTGATGTGTTTAACGGATGATTAATTTTTAATCAGGAGTTTTGCGCTCCGCACATAGGGTCTTTCTTAAAAGTAAAGGGATAAGGTAACATTACATAATGTTAACATTCGATCAATTTTTTTTTTTTATGTGACTGGACATGATAGCTAATA
Organism: Incurvaria masculella; assembly: GCA_946894095.1. Taxonomy (NCBI): domain Eukaryota; kingdom Metazoa; phylum Arthropoda; class Insecta; order Lepidoptera; family Incurvariidae; genus Incurvaria; species Incurvaria masculella. Next base: position 14,167,821 of record OX335658.1, on the reverse strand, counting down.
CCACACCTTCTGTCATGGTATTAGCCCAACACACCACATGGGAACTAGTTGCCATGCCAGGACCTTCCTTATATTGCACGGCTACATTGAACTGGATGGAAAACACGGACAATTTTCATTGCTGCTTCGACCATCGTTCATCCAATGCGGTGGTACCAACCCGGGCGGGATTAACCCTACCACCTAGTAAGTAAGGAAGGGGACCTACAGTTTAACGTGGAATCCGAACCACGGCCAGCCTCTCTCAACGGTCGAATCATCACCCATCCAAGACGAGACCGGACCCAGCGTTGCTTAACTTCGGAGAGCGATCGCGGAAGTGTCGCGCCACTGGGCCACTGAGGCTTACGTTCTATACGGTGTTATCAGCTTAGATGACGATGAATGTAAGTGAAGGGGAGAACTCACGTTGGCTGGGCTGCGGCGGGGAGGTCCCAATGAGGGCCGCCTCGAACAGCCACTCCCCGAACAGGTGGAAGATGGAGTTCACCTTCGGGCGAAGCGGCGCCAGCGGCAGCTTCTCTGTGTCCCCGGCTGTCGACACATATTCAAAAGTTTTTTAGGGTTCCGTACTCAAAGGGTGTCAATGGAACCTTATCACTAAGCCTCCGCTGTCGGTCCGTCCATCCGTCCGTCCATCCGTCACAGGGCTGTATTTCATGAACCATAATAGATAGGCAGCTGAAAATTTCAAAGAACGTGTATTTATTTTGTCGCTTTAACAAAAAATAGGTAATTTAATAATAATAAAAATGAAAGGGGGCCATTATACGAAAAACGGGATTTTTGTTGTTAAATCTTGTACGATGATACGGAAGCCTTAATGTGCGAGTCCGACTCGCACTAGGCCGGTTTTTCTGTATCTGAAGGAGCTGTAGGATTGTAAATTTTAGGTACAATCATTCAAACACATGGAAATAATATTTTTCAAGGATTTAACATTGTATGATTTTTTGTTAATATTATCATAAAAATATTTTTTTATTATTATTTTTTGTTTTTATATTCTATAGATAATATAATTATTATTCATAAATTCTGATTTAAATTTTTAGGTGGTTTGTTTTTTATTAAGGACTAATTTATTAAAAAAAAATATTTGTTCTTTAGTACTTGTAGCTAGTAATTTTTTTTATAAAGGAACTCATAAGACTGTTTTATTTTTAATATGATTACTAACAAAAGCTGTAAGTATGGGTATGTGTGTGCAGTACAACACACAGTGAAGGGTTCCATAGTCAGGAAGAAAACTACGCAAGATATTTTATTCAAACTAATTTTCATTGAAAATGTTTCTTCACTGCTCATATTCACTTGGTTATTTGTACCTTGCTACAATCAAGCACTATCTGCGTTTTAGTTTTTTCGGAAATACCCTGCAACAAACTAGAAAGAGAAAACAATTTATGCAACTCTTCTTTGATATGGTATAAATTAATTCGGTTTCGATTTATAAAAAACATGCATGCGGACTGATTGATGTTAGATACTAACAAACAAGTTAACCAAAAAAGTGATTTTCGAATGAATTTCTTACTGTGTTTGTATCGGGGACATATGTACCTTGCAAACAATTCTTAACTGGAGTGACTTACCTTGAGATACGATGGAATTGGGCGGCGTGGTGGGTGCGATGCTGACCGGACGGCTGTTCAGACCCATCAGGGAGGCTCTCTGTACGCCTGCTCACACACACCAGTCATTGTCTGTGTTACATGGCTCAGGGACAGCCACAGAAAGGTTGTAAATGTTACTGCGTTGGGACAGGATAAGGAAGGCATTTTTGGAGATAAAAGGACAGACAAGAAAATCAATTATGTACAAAACCAGAAAACAAAAACAAACAAACAAATTTTTTTTTTCTTTTCGACAAGAGAGATAATTGGATGGATACACAAACATATACATAAACATGAATAAAACGAAAGACCAGAATATACACTTATATGAAGTATTACTATGGTGCAATCATAATTATTAACAGTGTGCTCTTTTAAGTGTCAAAATATGTACAAAACATTATTTTCGGATTTATTATTTTAGTCCCCAAAGTAAAGTCCAAGAAATATTCCTTAAGGTGGCCCAACCCGGCGGTACTAACTCATTCGCGGGCATTGTACAAAACCGTGCTGTTGCGCTCTGGGACCTTCTCTGTTACAAAGAAAAAGACAGGCTCTGTGATGAGGAAGATGCAACGTGTCCACAAAAAAAACAATGTGCATAGTGTATGATTTGGTAATATTTACGAAAATTTTGATTTCAAAACGACTTAAAGCTAAAAGTAAACCACGACCGCTGTAGTCAAAAATCTAACAAAATCCAAATAGATTATAAATCTTGATTAAATAAGCTATGTCTGATGACTAATCTTTTTAAGATTTTCTTACTTTATCATTGCGTAATAAACCACCAAAGTTATTGTATAAAACGCGCGAAAAATTCGAACTTTCGGACCTTATAACTTAGAAACCAAACACAATTTTACAATGCCAACGGTCATCAGACATCTAGTTCGATCAAATAAAGCTCTTTTGAGCAAAATTTGGGATCTCTGATAAGAAATATGGGCGTGATCTTCTTTCCCCGTTTGTATGGGGAGTTGAGCGGGTAGGATCGCGCTTCCCGTACCCGGTCATCTCCTCTTTTGATAGAGCTGGACATCGATAGCTAATACCTCAACTACTCTTCTAACAGACTACATGGGAACTAGGTGCCATGCCAGAACCTTCAAATAATTGCAGGGCTAAATAGAACTTGCATCGAGTAAGGATGGACGACCTGCAGTTTAAAGTGGAATCCGAACCCTGCCGGAATTCATGTTAAGCTGTAGGACCCCTACCTTATTTATCAGGTTTACCGCCTGGGCTGGTGCCATTGATTGAATGCACCCATGTTTCAATGAAGCCGAGCAATTAATAAAGGTTCTGGAAAGGCAAGGTTCTGCGTCAAGTGTGGACTTAGGCATCCATATTCATTGCCATAAAAACATGTTAAGAAGCCTTTTAACTTTCAAACAAAGCAAAACACTACATCAAAATTGATGACATATTAGTAGTTACTTAATTGAGTGCAATGTTGAGACTGCAACAAGAATTGTACGATACTGGAGAGTTTGCATGAAGAAGTCATTCGTCGGTGCCGGAAAGCATTCCTGGGTGACGCTCCACTGAGGCGGAGCCTACCAGTGCGGCGACGAGGCATGCAGGAATGGGGAAGAAAGCTGCTTATTTATCACGACAGACGACGACCTACCCTAAATTATCCGCGAAAGATGTCAGACACCCTACAAAATAAATCAGAATACATTCAAAAATGTTATTTACTCAATCTATCTAATTGTAATGACTCAATTTCCTCGATATTATTCCGAAAATAAAATGTTCCAAATTATGCTAATCAAATGCAGTCGTGGGAAAGAAAATATCACAAAAACATAACCTATAAATATTTAATTTCAAACTTTGTCCTGGCCAATTACATTATATGTAATTGGCTTAAAGACAAACAAAAGCTTATGTTTTCGTCCAAACCTTTTTCCAACTGCATCATGGAGTACATCTTTCATCTTAAAATTTGTAAATAAAATTTGGTTGTAGAGGCATCTACAACAAACACAAATATAACAATCGTTGTTATTAATATTGTTTCTGCCTACAAAATTAATATAATAAATAAATAAGGAAAACAGCTAATCTGGTTGTGTAGCTGCACACCCCCTCTTGTGCCCCGCGCTGCGCCACCCGATCGGCATACAGATGGCTACAAACAACCAGATTAGCTTATTTATTTATCATATTAATTCTGTAGGCAGAAATAATGTAAATAAAATTTGACAGGAATGACGGTTTTGACGTTTCTAAGGTCGCAATACCTACAATATGCTTTGTGATTTCTTCCCCTATTTCCTTCTAAATTCCTGCATGCTCGTCTCGGCTCCGCCTCAGCGGAGCGGCCCGACGCGGCGCTCACGAACCTCGGTGCTGCGCGTCCGGCTTGTCGCGCGGCTTGCCCGACGACACCGAGAAGCTCTTGGCGAGGCGGCGGTGCGCCGGCGGCGTCGCCTCGCCCTCCGCCGCCTCCTCCGCGCCCGCCGCGCCGCCGCCGCCCGCCTCCCACCAGCCCTCCGCGCTCAGCCCTACACCGCCCCGTGCGGACCGTCACGCGTGCCACCGCCGGGACACGAGGGGGGGGGGGGGCGGAGTCACTCCTCCCCCCTGTGCCCTGGCCCCGTCCAATATAGCTCGATTGTTTAAGTTGAGGTCAAGCACAACTCTACCCACGGTGTTAGACTGAGGAACGACCGTGATAAAAATGTGGCGACCCCCTCACCGATAGGTGGTCGACCATAAAACTACAAATACACAGTAGATTACTGTGTTTGCAGTTTTTTTAATTGAATAAGATACATGGTACAATTAGGTACACAATGGATGAATTTGTATTACTTTATTTATTTATTTATTTATTTATTTAGACATATTACGTAATGAAATTGTACAGCATTTCAGTGGGTTCTGAAAACAATGGTGTAAGACTTGTGGTTGCGCTGTAAGCTTTTATGTCCATTTATAGCTCCTAGACAAGGCTTCTGCCCGTTTTCCAGGAAGTCTATTTGCGTTCAGTAACAGTGGTTGATACAATAATAAAAGTATGCCTAGACTTATTTATTTAAGTAAAAAATAATAGTTTATATATATATATATAAATGTATATATAAATGTGTTGTAGGCTGTATATAAATATATGTATATATAAATAGCAATGGAAAGAAACAGCTTTGGATGCATATATGTAGTTAAGTAGATGTATTGGATTATTTAGAAATTGACAAAAAAAAGGAGAACCTTTTATTGTTAAAGATAGGTTGACAACACTATGGTTTGAAAAGACAGTAGCTATTATTAATAACTATGCCACATTATTACACCATTGGTGTGAGCATTTGCTCACAAGCCTCAAGTCCCTGCTCGACTAACCAGTGCGTTACTGTGCGCTTAAATTTGACACGACCCATGGTGGCCTGGCAGGCAGGGCAGGCATTGAATAATCTTGGTGCCTGGAACATAAAGAACCTGTGGGCAAACTGCGTTCTGTATTGTGGGGAGCGTGCAAATGTGGCAATTCGAGTACATATTTTGTGTGTGGGTGTGATATGTGTGTTTGTATGTGAGCGGTGGTAATTGATGAGTGTCTGTATGTATATCTGTCTGATATTAAGCAAATTGTTTTCTTTAAGGAGTTTTTGGGTTGGATATAGATAGGGCTTCCTGAAGAGCACACGCAGAACCGATTTCTGAGCTTTGATAATAGGGCTTAACGCCTGCTTAGTAGCTCCACCCCATATCGAGATGCCATATCTGATTATGCTATGAGCTAGTGCGAAGTAAACCATTTTTAAATGTCTTTCCGATATGATATCTCTTACTTCCCTGAAGAAGTGTATGAGTTTTCGTAACCTTAAAGATGTAACTGCAATATGCTCTGTCCAAGCAAGGTGGTTGTCGATAATAATTCCCAAATATTTAACTGTTTTGGAAATTGTGATATTTGATATGTGATATCACTTAAATGAAGGATGCTGAATTTTGCATATCCTTTTAGTACTAGGTCCATGGCGCAATGGAACCAGTTTGATTCAAGATTTTTGCGGGCTTATAGCAAGCCTGTTCATTTATGGCAACGACAGTGACATTTGGCTATCAAATTTGCATAATACCATTTTTTTAAAAGTGTTTTAGAAATGCATTTTTGTGTGTGCTGTGATCGACTCAACTTGAAACAATCAACCTATACCCATAGCTCTGGCCAGTACAGTCACGTATTTTCACGTCGGAGGTATACATGGATCTCGAATTCGTCTCTATTTACAGTTTAACAACAAGAAAATACGTGGCTGTACATTAATTTCGCCAGGGCACCCTCATGCTTCCGAGCACATTTTACACATTGTATGTTTTCTCGGGACAGGTACCAGTAGTTTTGCTCATACGCACAATGGACGTATCTTCGTCTTAGTGTATAAACAAGCCCGAAATACACAGATGACAGTGGGGTGATAAGTGACACTCGATGTAGAATTCACGAATGACCCCTCTGAATTTACTCAATCTATTGAAGTGAAGTGGACTAGCTGAAGTCAAGAATCTTTGATGTCACTGATTCTTTTGCAATGAAAAATGATCCACAATTGCTAAATACGGGGGTTAAACTAAAGTGAGCCAGTTAATTATCCCATGAACGTTATTGGATCATGAATAGATTCAAACCCAGTTGTTGACCACAATGAAGATAATAAAATCAATAATATAAAGCAAGACTAATATGTACACAATAAAAAACAAATGAAAGTAGGTATGAAAAAACATATTTAATAACATAAGAAAAATTATGAACAAGTTAAACGCATTGTAAGAATCACAAAACTGTACAATTTAAATTTTTATCGAAAAGTTTTACTAATGCAGCCACTCAAAGATCACAAAACAAGCCACTTTTAAGTTGGTATTAATCATATTTTTTTAAATACCATGTTTTTAAAATGGACACACAAAATGGCACAATATTTGCTAAAAAAATTAAATTGGATGCAATAGTAAGAAGTGTAGAGTGTAGCTGTCTAGAACCCTACTTTCGACTACAAAAAAAAATAATTTACTAATTGATTCCTTTCGAAAATGTGAACACAAACAACAGCATTTTTTTAAAGTTTCAAGTCTAGAACTGATTAGGGAAGTCTGTTAAAAACATATGGCAAAATTTGTACCGAACAGACAAACACAGCACGAGTAAAAAAAGTGTTAGTAAAAGAGGCATCAATATATCTCCAATTTGAGATAAAATTATGGGGACTGAATTACACTAAGAAAATAGAAAATATTTTAAGTAGTATAGAATAGACAGATCAAATCAAACTTTTCATCTACTTGACACCATACATTTTCTAAAAGCGAATGCAACCTACACTCTCCCGGCAGTGCAAAGTAGCAAATGGAATTGGAAGCCATCTTACCTAAGAAGGCGTCGACGTGGGCCGCAAGCCCCCTCATGGCCTTGTGGAAGATATATGGCAACGCCAGCAGACAGGGGTGCTGGCTCGGGTCTCGCGCGCCCTCGTCCGCCGTGATGGCATACTGGCGACAGTCACGACCAGAAATTGAAATTGCCGCCTATGGAGTACGGACTTTAGAGATATGCCCAAACAACTCATACACATTTTTTTTATTGTACATATGACGCACGCCAAGACCTATTGAGATTCCCGACGACGCCCATGGGTTTTCGAAATTTCAGGGGGGCTGAAAAAACCATGCCGGCCGGTCAGGTGCCACCACTCCAGGCCATTTGGGGGAAACACCTCGGAAAGGAGTTCATTCCATTGTTTAAAGATCATATGGATAAAAGATCTAGAGGGTCGGTGGGTTCTTATTTTTTTAATGTTGACTGTGAATTTATGCATTTTCTCCCTGTTCCGCGATGAGCGAAGGTAGAGAGGGTACGGGAAGGGGATGGATGGACGCTTTCCCTCCGTCCACATCTGGAGGACAAAAAAGTTGGTTGAGACATTTCACCTGCAGGAACTGTGGCGTGTGGCTGATGATATGGGGGCGGCAGAGGTCGACGGGGTTGCCGACCGTGTGCAGAATGCGATACCAGGTCTGCGCCACCGCTTCGGGTGACATGTCCGGCGGTATCAGGCTCACATCTTCTTCGCCTGCGGCAAAAGCAAGTGCAAACTAGACTTGGGTGTGGTAGAAGAGACACAAATGTAGAATAAATGAAGAAGAAATGCATTTCATGAAGCATAATCAAAGCTTGAGGAAAGTTTGCAGAGTGAACTTACTGGGAAATGTCTATATCAGCTGGGTTAGGTTAGGTTAGGAGATATGTTGACGAGAAAAGAGAAGGGTATGTTAATATGATTTAGAAATGTAGAGCGAATGTGTGACGAAACAATGTCGTAACCAATTCACAGAGCAAAAGTGAGTGGAATTGTCGTGCCTGGGCAGCCTAGGAGAACTTACCACGACCAAATTAATGTCATTCTTCGGAGAGTCAGGCATTGCCACAACGACATGCACTGCCCGCGCCGCGTGCGCCACAGCGGCGACGACGGGAAACACCTATACAATTGTCACACTCACTGATGGGTACGGCAGGGAAGAGCGGCCCGTATGTGTGCTGCAGCAGGCGCGCGGTGAGACAGAGCGAGACGCGCGTCCACTGCTCGGTGAGGGCGGCGCGGTGCCGCCACGACATGCACTGCTCGCGCAGGGTGCGCCACAGCGGCGGCGATGGGAAACATCTGCGAGCAAGCCAAACTAATGTTAAACGTTAACACTAAAGAGTGTGTTTATGTGTGCATGAATTTGGCGCACTGACTCTTGCATTCCATTGCTGTGTCATCTGCAAAGCTGAGATAACCACTAGCGTAACCTCCTCGGTTTACACATTATCTGGTTACACGAACAGCGAGTACGGATGGGATCTAAACTCATTCCTATGACGGCAGCGTAGCCAGGGATGTTTAGTTTATAGGACGCTGTGCGGAAAAGCATCCTTTGCCAACCCCCTGACAAAAACGTAAGTGACAGTTTAAGTGCACATGAAGGAGAGTTCGAATGCATTTGTGAATGCATGCGGTGCATTTGCCCTTTTCAAAAGAGTTTTGTAGATTGCTCTCCAACCGCTGGTCTTCGGGTCGAATCACCTGTGTAATGTGTGAAGAGTCGCCTGCAAGATCAAGCCAGCACCGAATGCCGAGTTTCGTAACCGTAATCCGTTACCTCAGATCCGTAGTTCGGCCCACTTTTCCGGTGCTTCGGATTGCGGCAGCATAAGAAAATTCACCCTTCAAACAGTGTAAATTCACTGACTGCAGTTAGTTCGTTCACAAATTCTAAACGCACCATATCGAATGTTTGTTGCCCTGAGTAGCAGAGTGTGAAATTCTTACATGTTGTTGGAACTCAAGAACATCTGGATGATTATCTCAAAGCCGACGAACCTGTAACATCAGTAGTGAGCGAATTCGTAAGCGAACTGTCTAGCCGAAGCCAATGTCAATGCATGTATTTTCACTAGAAAGTGGCTACGCCGTCCTCACTCGCTGTACACGAAGCATGAACCCCCCGCGAGAGACTCGCCTGTGGCACGCCAGTATCCACACTTGGAAGAGCACGCAGAGCACGCGCTCACACAGCTGCTCGGCGGCGGAGTGCGGCGCAGCCGGCGGGGCGAGCAGCGCCGCCGCCGCCGCCAGCAGCAGCAGCAGCAGCGCGCGCCACTCGCCGGCGCCGAGCTGCGCGCCGCCCGCCAGCGAGCGGGTGAGGCGCAGCACGCGGTGGCAGAGCACCGCCTGCTTGTTGATCAGGTCGCCGGCTGCGGGGGACATATACACTTACTTGGGAATTTGTTGTATTTTTCGCATGTACAGCGGCCATAGATGAAAAGGAAGGATATATGGCATCGGGCGCACGTACTATGGTACCCGCTGTCTCCAATTTTCTAAAACTACCCATCCAACTTAAACGTACATGCCACATGCAAACATAGTCACAGACGTATTAGAGGGTTTGTGTGGGTGGGAATTGACATGACGAACGCTACTTTAGAGCACATTTGTGCGCGGTGGCGATGTTTCGATTGTGTGGCATTTGACTGTCTGTGGCCGATAATAATCTAATCTTCTTAATAAATTATAATCTTCGGTTTGTGGAAAGCATGCTCACTGCTTTAGAGCATACTAATAGACTTACTTAATAGTACTTAATTTTAAGCTCAAGTAAATGAAGCTTTAAATACAGAAAAAGCATTAGCAGTCGTTAGGTTAGAAATAATGCAAGTTATTGATTTATGCTGGTGAAAATTTATGCTGAAACCTGAATCTACATTCAATGAGGTAATAAAATTAACAATCGATAAAAATTTACTGTCATTGTGAAAGCAGTCTAAGAAAGCTGCATGTAGTTTGTTTTTTAGGGTTCTGTACCAATGGGGTGCCCATGGGACCCTATTTCTAAGCTGTCTACTGTCCATTCGGCCATCTGTCTATCAGCGGGTTGTATCTCATAAACCGTAATAGGTAGACAATTTAAATGTTCACAGAGTATATACACGGTGTTAAACAAGTTCGCGACATTCCCGAAAGGGGGTTAATTTGGGTCGCATACTGATTCCGAAAACGAAGGATTTTTCTTGTTTTGAGCTTTTGTTTTAAAATTTTCGATTTCTAATACTAGTATGAAAACATAGTATTTCGTAATAGGAATCGCACTGCATTCATAAAAAGTTCTAAAGTAGGACATTTTTTAAAATAAATGTGAAAATTTATATTCGGATAGATGCGATACAGCGAGTCAGCGAGTCAGCTGCGAGAAAGCAAACGCGTGACCTTGGCAGTGGCTCGTACACATGGGGCGCTTACACCATTCCAAAGGGAAATTCTCGCTGAGGTAAAAGTTTGGATTAAATCTGCAATTATTTTTTACTATTATAGATTTAATTTTTAAATACCACAAAATGATCAGTATTCGAAATAGTTAAAAAAATTAACACCGTGTATTTCTATTACCGCTATAACAACAATAATGGTAAACATGAAATGGTAATCAAAATTATTATATTTTAATTTATATATAATTATATATATTTTTGGCATTTTTTGGCTTGGTCTTAACAATGGCAACATGTTAATGCTTAAAATTTTTACAGAGGATGTATTACTATAGCCACAAAATTAAAATAAATTTAAAAATTAAAGGAGGTAAAGAGACATGTTTTTTTGTACTTTGGTACTACCCCTTCGTGTGCGTGTCGCCGGTTTTTATGAAACAATAAATACTATTGACCAACCACAACATATCTGATACATATTTGTGAACATTTTAATGAGCAGACAGAACAAAAGGTCAAAGGACAGATATAAAATTCATGTAAAACGTCTTACCTCATCACATTACTCAAATAATCCCTTTTCATTGTGAAGAACTTGAATCGTGCAGTGTCAGTTTTGCCGTGTGGTAGCTATAGCAATAGCGTAGAGAGCAAACAAACACATATTCAAAGCGTACCAGGTGATTGAGGTTCAACCCGCTCCAATTATGGTAAGCTCCTGACATAACAACTTTTTATTTGAGGAATGTGGTGTTATATCAGTATGGTGAGTCAAAGTTCTCACCTTAATTGGCGTTTACGACTGACCGATAACTGACTGATAAAAATGACCAACCCATGCAAACTAGTACAGGTTTTATTAATTTAAGCTGTCAAAATAAAACTCAGACTACCAATTTGTATGAAAACGCAGAGTCGGCATAAACGGCAACGTCAACGTTTTACGGCGACGTTGAGTAATCAAGCTCGGACTCGCGAATGGTAGTTCGCATAACGCCCAATTTAGGTGACAGTTTGGACTAGGGCCTACGAGCCCAAGATGTAATAAATTTATATTTAAAAAAATATTTGCAAAAATATTATTTAAGCCATCTAACATTTGGTATATCATGTCCTCAAATCTCTTTATGGTGTTGTCGCTAAAGAAACACAAAAAAACAACCATTGTTTTTAGTAAACACTTACTTTTATCTACAAACCTTCAGGTTTTCTACGTCTACCAAACACTACCAAAAGAAGAACCCAATCTGCAAAAAAGGAACTTCATTTTATAGTTTGAGTTACTTCTGTTGGTAAAGTCAGGTAGACGTAGACAGCCTGAACATTTGTAGTTATAGCTATATATCTAAAAAAACGTCTTTCATATTATGCATGAGGCTTATTCAAAAGAGTATTTTGCAAGATGGGCTGATACCTGCTTCCAGGGTAGAAAGTCGGAAACATTGAAGACAGTCAATAAAACATTTTGAGTTTCAAAAACAATTTTGAGGGTGTTTCATTTGAAAAGCGGCTGCGCAACAAGAAGCGGATTTTAAGCATAGGCTATACATACCTAAGTCCGTCTGATACACAAAGGTGAGAGCTTGCAAAAAAGAGAGAAACATTATTATTTTAGTTGCAAGATCAGTATTAGCAAAGATTAATCTAAGGTATTAGTAATAAATGCCTATTTACAAGTGGAACGAACAAATTGCCTACATAGCTTCCCACAGTAATCTTTATTAAAAACTGAAATGACAAAATAACTTAAAAGTTAAATGGATGACAGGAAATAACGAAGAAAATAATACTATAAAAGCACCACTAACCTAGTTCAAATTGGTAAATCATTCAAATTGTTGACGTTGAATGTATGTTGAGTTCCTAAATCCATACAAATAAGAAACAAAATGTCCAATGGTGCCACAGAATCGTCTTTCGATGGTAAAGAGGCAACACTCTTTGGTGTTGATTTTTATTTGGTTTTCACGTCATGAGGAGGCGAAAGCTGCTTCCATACTGAATTGTTCAGATTTTTTATGATTTATCACAATTTTGATGTGTGATAGTCTTAAGGTGAGCCTTCCCACTCAACTCCCCATGCCTAGTTTGTGGGAATCAAGATCCCAGCGAAGCATTAGTGTTTTAGCAAGTAAGAGGGTCGTTACCACAGAACAAAAAGAACGGGTAGAAGGAGTAAGTAGGCGGAAACAGCGTAGCCACTAGTACGCGGAGCTCGGCGCACTTCGTGATTCGCGCTCAGCAGTCGTGATTCGTCACTACTTCGGCGCTGTCGACCGCAACTACTGGACAATAAACTCGCGAAGCAAGAACGATGCCCTATTGTGCCATTTTGGAGTGCAAAAACGATAGCCGAACACACAATTTAACAAAAGGAGGCATATCATACCATCGATAAGTTTTATTTTATTTAATTTCGATTTAAAATCGAAAATGTATGCAAAATTTGACGAACACTTCAAAAGTCAAACAAAAATTTACTCTAATACCCACATTTTAAGGATTGGTTTGCATCAATCTCATACATTGTTCTCGAAATTTCTGTCATTCACGATTATTTTTATATTCTAAGGTGATGCCTCAGCTACTCAATAAGGGATGTGACACATCGAATCGACATTGAGCTATCGATGTTTATGTATGTTTATAGTGATGATTGGACATGGATGATTAATATAACAACAATTGTTATTAAATTAGGATATTACACCGCATTCCCGAGAGAGCTTTAGTGCTATGGCTATATTAAACTGGTCAGAAAACGAGTACTGGTTCATTACCGCACCGGCTGTATTTTATTGAATTTTATTGTACCAACCTAGGCTGGTTTCCGGTATATCACTTAACCCTGTTTTCACCACCTCCAGTTACCTGAAATCCGATAGTTAACTTTCGGCTACATGCAATATTTGTATGATGTAACTGAAAGATAACTTTGGGATTTTTGTAGCTGGAGGTGGTGGAACCGGGCGTTAGTAATTCGCATATAATTATGTATTATACCTACATTACAAAAAAAAATACAATGTAATCTGAAATCTGCACTCTCTCTGTTTCTGTTTGTATATTAATATAACGGAAACAATTATTAAATAATGAACTGAATCGTATGTTTCAGTATTTCTTAATTAATGTTTAAAGGCTAGATTAAACTAACTGATTCTGAATGGTAAATAAATATATTGACTGACATCTAGTGGTTGGGGGCAAACGTTTGTGGTTGGCGATCGAACCTGGACACAAACTTTCACGAGAATCGGTTTAGAAATGCGACTTGTAGAGGAAAACAGCCGCATAGGCGGACAGCCGGTCGCCGGATATACGAAAGCATTTTTGCCCAAGCTGAAACGAGAAACTTCGCGCTTCGCTCGGTCAAAACGTTACGATATATTGTTTAATAAAATGTAGTACAAAATATATCGATACTCTGACGGATGACGTCACGATTTAGCCACATCCCTAATTGAGTAGCTCTCATGACTATGCAGTGCTGGGATTTTATCATATTTGTGCGATAAATGTACCGTCGGTACTATTTAATACCGTGACATTAAAACCTTTACATATATTATTATCAGTCCTAAGATACGAAAATTGTCACTTCGCTTCAAATAGAATCACATTTTGCAATATTTGAATGTTATTTCTTAGATATACAATGAATACTAAGGCCTAGTCTTCCAGTTCGGAAAATAGGACCGTAAATATTGATTATCACAATGAGGCTTTTTTGTTTATTAGGACTTACTATGTCGTGGTACGATATTTTTAGTCATTTTATCTCAGATTATAATAATTTTCCAAATAATACGGTAATATTTTGTTAGCTTCGTCAAAACACCCCAACACTGTAAATGAGTAGCTTTGACATATTCGAGTAGCGCGTGGTTTTGTCGTGTGACGTAAATCACCTATAACAACGCAAATAGTAAGCAACTTTGCTGTATACACATAAGGTTACTTTATCCTTAAACTTAATTTTCATTTCCTGCATTTTATTTGTAGTTTAAGATTTGCTCCATGTAGATCAACTAGAGAACGTCATTACTACATGTTAAAAGTCGGTAATTAACAAATCAATCTGTTTTGAAATAAGGCCTAGTTTCGATTGCGTTTGAAAATTAAATACTTTATTTTGCTTCAATGATGTGTAGCCAACCAGAGGAACGATTTCAATGTGATCGAAAATAGGAGACAATCATGTTCGTGTGTGTAGAGTCACGGCGGTTTCCTTACAAACCCTCGTCTATGCTATTTCTATCCCTTCTTTGTTCTGTGGTCGTTACCTTATCAATTCCCCATACTATGGGCGATAACTGTTTCCATATTCTTATTTTTTTACTAGGCTTTTTAAATATTCAATTCTAAAATATGTTGTTGAAATTTATGTCTGCATTTTTTTTATATAACTTTAGATTGGAAAATACTGGCATATAAACGGTGGATGGAAAAAAGGTGTTTGTTTTTTATGTTCGTTTTCGATTGTTTTTTACCGAAAAATACAGATATTTACAAATAACAAGGTAGTAGAGCTCCAACGGGACAGTTCGAAACGTCGGCCAAAAGGACCGAGGAAAATAACTGTGGTAAGCCAATCTTAGACAATAAGGTAGTTGTGGTTCAGATTTCATGTCAAAGGGTTAATCCCGCATAGTAATCTACCATTGCATTGGAAGAAAGATGGTTGAAGCGGCAATGAATGAATGCAGCCATGTTTTCTATCCAGTTCAATGTCGCCTTGCAATATAAGGAAGATCCTGGGATGGCACGTAGATCCTTTGGGAATCTGGTGTGACCCATTAACAGCCAAATGAAAGTCAGAAAGGTTATATCAATGAAATTTATATTTTTTCATTAAACTTAAACCAAATAAACATGAACATAGGAATAAACCGAAAAAAGTTTTGTTTACCCCCCTCCAGAGGGATGTACTTATTTGAGTACAATGGCGTATTACAGGTGAAAATATTCAAAACACTGCTTTTCAACAGAAAATGTTATCAGGCACTTTTTACATTGCCAGCGGACTCTAGAATGACCTAAAACACATAGTAATTGTTTTTCAAGTTTCTGAGGATAGTATCCTACCCCATCTCGAGGTAAACCTTGTATCAAAGAAGGGGATTGTCGAGCCCTATATGACGTGTTTTGTCGTTAATCGTATCTCGCAATGTTCTGGCGAAACAGCAGCTGATCCATACGTTCAATGTGACTCATGACATGTAAACGCCAAGCATTTGAAATAGCCATATCGATCATGCATGTCAATAAAACCCACCACCACTTTTTTCCATGAATTGCAATTCTATACACTAAAATGGATTGGTCAAGTTCGTCTCCACCGCCCATGTTGTTATAATTATGATTTTGAGATACCAAAATAAATTTTCTTTTTACATCTCCCATAGGTTCACTGTTATCTTTCCATCTTGCTAATAATATCTCCTTATGTTTGCCAAACCTGCAATCATACAAAGCTCGGTCTTGATTTTTGATGTCTTTAGTGCTTTTCAGAGGACTGTTTTCTCTGAAAGTCCCAGTCGCACGAAATCCTTCTTTCTTGAGATCATAACTACTAAATATGTTTGCAAAAAAACACTGTGTGATTCGTTGGATTTGTGCCCAATTTCCAAAGTAAACATTTAACAACTCTTGAACTCAGGGATCGGTAGGGTTCGGTTGCTTTCCACAGTAAAAATAAAAAACAGCAGTATCCCGGCAAGCTCCCTGTTACCCAGCATTTGAACCTAAATCTTACTGACGTTCACGAGATGGATATTCTTTTTTATGTCACGAAATCTTGGTCTTAGCTTGCAGCTAAGCTTAGCAGCAGCTTGCACGAACTCGCTTTGCAGCCAACGGCTCCTCATCACTACCATCACCGTCGACACTTGGGTTGGTCCTCGTTGCTTTGGAATATTTCTATACTACCAGGTATATCCTGTTACAAATCAGTAGTAAACACATCTTCGCCAGTACCATCTTCTTCATCTGTCTCGACGATGGGTTCTGGTGGTATGATTGCTAAATCGTATTCGGGGTTGATGTCACCCTCTTCTATAATGAAATTAACAGTTCTCTCTAAGCCTTTGCAGTTCTCGGAAACGTTGAACCACATTAAAATAATTATAAAGCACCTGTAATATAAAAAGTCAATTACTGTATGTATTCGGCCGCTGTACCCAACTGAGTACAGTAGCATTTCAAAGCAAATATTGGTATGTACAGTTTTTCCAACACTCATTAACCTTTTATTTCATAAATCAGGATATATTAGACAACACTAAATACATGTATCAATATTTGTTTGTCAATTAGTAATATAAAATATTGAAATAGTAAGCTTACCTGTACAAACGATGTTACTGTGAAGTTTTTATCCTTTCTGCTACATACATTTTGCATTTACCCACTTTTCTTGTTCTTATTTTAGTAAACCATCATCCTCCCAATAATTTGAAATGTAAATAATAATTTTAACTTCTAACAGTTTTGTCCTGTTCTTAAATGTTTAACTGTACTCAGTTGAGTACGGCAGCGCCAAATGGGTTAAGCTCATGAAATCAGGTGTGGTATTAACCATCCGTGTCCTGAAACCTGCGTCCGCTAATAGATAACTCCACTTTCGAGCGTGAGTGTTATGAGATAACACAAAATTTGGCACAATTTTGTATGATCCCGGGGTTTGAGCGTTTGCGTTAACTTGTGATTGGTGCACAATTGATCGAACTTGGTCAGTCCCAGTTACATAAAAATGGTTTTAAAAACCAGTTGGACAAACACCTTAATAAAATTAAACTTATCTAAAACATAATAATAATAATAATAGGCCGAAAATTAAAAGCTAATGAAATATTTAGACCTGGCCCACGAGGTTACCGTCATGAGGTGTGCTCGGAAAACCACCAACGTGCCAATTGTTATGTCTACGAACGGCGTTGTTACAAAGAATTTGGCCAAACATTTAGAAAAATTAGACGTCGATATTGGGATCCGATTCCAGATGCAGAAAGCAGTTCTACTCTCGAACACGAGAATCTTTCGGCGGTTTCTGTCTCTGTAGCTCGGAGCGACTTATTTATTTATTGTCTTGTCTATAAATTATTTATTTTTATTATTATTTTTTTTAAGTAAAGATCCAGTTTGTTTTTGAAAACATTTACTGACGATGCACTTATTATTTCCTCAGGTAGGCCGTTCCAATTATCCACAACTCGGTTTGTTAGGAAACGTTTTCGAGGATTTGTTGATGCTTGGGTGCGATTTATCTTTAGCGAGTGACCGCGTAGCCTTTCGTCAGTGTTAAATGTGTACATTGTTTTTAAATTATTGACATCATAGGAATCATGCAGTATTATAAAGGGTGGTTAAATTGTAAGGGCCGATGTTGAATATGAACCACACCTAAACGCCAAGTTTTTTTCCGAATTTTATTTGACATTTCTCTATTTCAGACTTACTCAATTTGAACCATGGAGAGATACACAATCCAACAACGTGTTAAAGTTATCCAGACTTATTATGAAAATGGGCGTTCAAATCAAAATGCATATCGTGCACTTCGTGATTTTTTTGGTCAATTTGATCGTCCAAATGTGCGTACAATCGCAAAAATCGTGGAAAAATTCGAGCAAACCGGGTCTGTAGAAGATGTGAGAACACCAGTGCATGCTCGTACAGCTCGTACTGCAGAAAATATTGCTGCTGTTCGCGATAGTGTGGCTGAAGAGCCGTCCACCTCAACTCGTCGTCGTGCCCAACAATTGCACCTCTCACGCTCGTCGTTGATGAACATTATGCATAAAGACTTGCATTTACACGCTTACAAGGTGCAATTGGCTCAAGAACTAAAGCCTCTTGACAATTCCAAACGTCGTGAATGGGCAGAATGGTGGCAAGAAATGGCAACAGTGGATGATCAATTTTCGAAGAAAATCATCTTCAGTGATGAGGCACATTTTCACCTCAGTGGATTCGTCAATAAACAGAATTGCCGCATTTGGGCGAATGAGAATCCAAGAGTGATTGTCGAAAAACCAATGCACCCACAAAGAATGACTGTTTGGTGCGGTTTATGGGCTGGCGGCATCATCGGGCCGTATTTTTTCCAAAATGAGGCCGGTCAGGCAGTTACTGTGAATGGTGTTCGCTATCGTGAGATGATAACGAACTTTTTATGGCCCGAATTGGAAGATATGGATGTGGACGATATGTGGTTTCAGCAGGACGGTGCCACTTGCCACACAGCTAACGAAACAATGGCTCTTTTGCGCAACAAATTCAATGGCCGTGTTATCTCACGTAATGGCGATGTCTATTGGCCGCCAAGATCATGTGATTTGACACCGTTGGACTTTTTTCTTTGGGGTTATTTGAAAGAAAAGGTGTACGTCGATAAGCCAGCAACAATTCAAGAGCTAAAGGATGAGATAATTCGGCACATTAACGGCATAGAACCTCCATTATGCCTCAGGGTCATCGAAAATTTGGACCATCGGATGGAGGTGTGCCGCCGTGGTCGCGGCGCCCATTTGGCCGATATTTTGTTCCATACATAATTGAGTAATACCAATATATCATAATAAAATAAAATTACAATAATTTCCTAAATAGTTTGTGTTTTATTCAAAATCAACATCGGCCCTTGAAATTTAACCACCCGTTATATTATGTTATTTTATTTTATATGATATAATGCTATAAATAATAAATAAACTCAGAATAGGGCCCCAACTCACTCTCATTGGGGCGCGGGACGAACAGATTGTGCAGGTGCTTCAGTATGATGCGGGCGTATCTACGCGGCGCGGCGGCGACGGGCGAGGGGCAGGCGGGAGGGGGCGGGTGCGACGGCGGGGGCTGCTGCTCCTCGGGCAGCAGCGGAGTGAGCCACGCGCAGCACACGCGCACGCAGTCGCGCAGCGCCTCGTGCTCCGAGAGGGGCAGGCAGAGGCCATAGCGGATAACCTCCAGCACCCACTCGACCTGCATGTACATCCGACAGTTGAGATGCTTGTTTGCAGATTGTGCAGGTGCTTCCGTATGATACGGGCGTACCTACGCGGCGCGGGGCAGGCGGGTGGGAGCGGGTTCGACGGCGAGGTCCGCTGCTCCTCGGGCCACTTAGAGGTAACGCTACCAAAACCTACGAACTCAAAACCCCGTTATAAATGTCTGTGCCAAATAAAGGGGGAATGGGTTATCTCAAAATAGACGATTTCTTTTCTTCTAACCTACTGTCTACGTTCCCCTAAAACTACAACGGCACAGTGGCCTCGAGCAGCAGCGAGCTCCATTCTGCGTAAATCTCACTGCCGACAGCACTCCGCGATCCCTTCTGCTAGCAAATAATAGACAAATGCGGTAACCTCAGCATCAGTGGAGAGCGGACTGGGCTCCGGCTGCTGTGCCAGCTGTCGCACTACAGCGAGGACTACGTCGCGCCCGCCCGCGCCGCCCACCGCCCCCAGCACACCTCGCCCGCCCCCCTCCAGCGGCAGCGAGCTCCATTCCGCGTACATCTCGCCGCCGACGCCGCTCCGCGATCCCTACAGCATGCGTGTAGCAGTTATTATGTGACCATACGCAATGGGAATATTCTTGAGTCTAACATTATAGCTAGCAGGTAATATTATTACTCACTAATTAATATTATCATATTCACTAAATAAATTCGAACAACATGATTATGCAATAGCTTTCACATACTTATTAAGGGCAGCTTATTAAATAAAGTAAATTAAAAACAAACCAAAACAAAATTTAGACAATACCTGCTTAAAAAGTACACATATTTTTTTCATCAGTATATATAGTATAGCATTTTTTTTTTCATTAAAATTATGATGCAGTGCACATTAAATATTAAAAGAAACATATTCAATGCATTTATATTAAAAATAAAAGTGTATTAATTATTAAAATAAATTGTAAGTTTATATTTAAAACTTTTCGCAATACTTTTTTGAAGGAAGATAAGGAGGATGGGGGTAATATATTTAGTGTGTGCATTCGATAAAGTTCATAAATATTATGGCATATTCTATTGAGAGGAGAGGTTTACCGAGATTGGATTGATTCTAGTATCGAGTGAGTGGTTAGCATGCTCACTCAACCAAAAAAAGTCAGCTGTCATGAGGAATGTTCTTCTTCGCGAGATCAGATCAAACTGATAGAGAAAGGAAAAACGGAGAGACGGTGAAGGCGGTGACGGCTAGGACACATTCAATTAAAGAAAGAGCCCTATAAAAGAACTAATTTATGAATATACTACAATGCTTTCAGCCTGTGGAGACATTCGTTCATTCAACACCCGCGAATGGTAGGTTTTCCAGCCTTGCAGTATATTCATAAAGTAGTTATTTTTACAGGGCTATTTCCGGGAAAGTGTCCATGCTTCACGGTCGATTATAAACAAATAATAGGAATCCTTTATTGCTCTACTCTTAGAAGAGACACTACATTTGAGCAAATAATTTCATACAAAACATTTCAGGGAAATCGAATTGCGCCGGCCACATGGAGTCGAAGAATAGGACTTGGATCAAAGCGACTATTATAGGGGCTAGAACTTACTTTAAAATTAACTTTATTGAATACTCCCACATTCATGTGTCGAGTAACGGTATCTCCTCAAGCGGAACGTTGTTCCAACCCAACTTCCGTAAGATCCTACTGCGACTAGATATCGACGATCGAGTAATGCGGGACCGCCTGTAAAACGTATAGTTCAATAATCACTAGATTTTTCAAAAAATAAAAACAGGCTCCACGGCACAATCATGAAACCGAAATATAAAAGTAGCTAAAAGTGCTGCCAGCATTGACTTGCTGCCAGTCAAATAGTGGGAGAATAACTATGTGCGACTTTTGGTTTAATTATTTTTATCTTGTGATATCACATCATCACAATATCATCATAGTGATCCGTTTGCATCAATCATCTTTTCGATTAATGTCTTAGAGTAAAAAAAAAAAATATCTTTCACCGTTTCGATTTCCGTCTCTAACATGCGTTTAATCAAAAACTTTATATAAAGTTTTACTTATTTTAAAAATAAAGAAATATTTTACGAATGCAAAATTTGCCATCATCAACATTTAGGGCACTTTCCCTGTAACGGCCATAACTTTTCACATTGTAACAATTTCTTGCTGTAAGACGTTCTTGATGGCAGCATTGATTGCTGTCAGATGTTCAGCATTCGTACTCATCGAACTCGATTGAAAAGCTTTCACCCGAGTCGCTGCATTAGCCGGAGCACCTAAAACGTCGCTAACAAATTGAATGGTGTATCCTTTTCAACTTTGCTACTCGCTGCAATGGAGAAGAAAATGCAAAGCTTATTTATTGTAGATGTGGCATGACCTTATAACGTCAAAACTGTCATTCCTGTTTGATTTACAAGTTTTTAGATGAAAGATGTACATCTTGCATCCATGATGCAGTTAGAATAAGGTTTAAATAGGAAAAAAGAGCTTTTGTTTGTCTTCAAACAAATTTTATAATTTGATTTACCATCACAAAGTATGAAACGAAATATCATAGGTTATGTTTTTGTGATATTTTCTTTTCCACGACTTCTTTTGATTAGCATAATTAAGAACAATTTGTTTTTGGAACAACATGTACAAAATTGAGTAATTTCAATTACATTGATTGAGTAAATACAATTTTCAAATCTATTGTTTTATTTTGTATGGTAACTGACAAAGTAGCAATAATTCGGTATTCGCATTGTGTTAAAATATTAATACTTATCTACCCATTTTATTTTCGTTTTCAAGGAGTGTGTGTAATATGAATCAATGAATTCTATTAAGCTAACCTTTAAAAACTACCAACGAATACGCCTATGCTGAATTTTGCTTTTAGGTATGTTTTTTTTGCGAGAATATCAAGATGACTGGAATTCAAACATCCAAAATGATGATACTATATTATAGTTTTCCTGACAGGTTGTTTCTTGGCGGGAAAATTTAACTTTAAATGTAAATAATTGTTTTGGTAAAATAATTTAGATTCAACCATGATTCGAAAGAACAGATCGACAATAAGGCAGTCAAATTACTTACAACTGAATAGAAAACCAACTAAAACGGAAGAGATACGCTTAAGATCTGACAAAATTCAGTCAAATTTCGCACTGAGAAGGTTACCCCTGAAGATGGTGATTTCAGATGTCGCCAGTAGAAAAATTCTAAAGTGTAAATCGTTTCAAGATAGTGGCGACAATCCACGCGAAAGTGCGGATTCATCAATCCTCTCATCAAACTTTATGAGAAATGAAGATATATTTACACAAGACGCGTCAATGGATTCTGAAGATTTTTCAAATTTAACTCTCACACCTGAAGAGTTGTCACTGGAAAGGGATACCCACTGCAACAACTTCACTGTACAAACCAATGGACTGGAAATTCTCAGAATAATAAAGATTCAAGAAACCATTAAGATTAGGTCAATTAAGAATAAGCCTACAAATCTGTAACGTTTATAGTTTGATTTGCCATGCTTGGAAAAACTCTGGCGAGTGGGCTTTAAAATTCCGATTATCTCCGAACTTATAATACAAAATGCGATTTAATTGGAGATAACCAACATATTAAAGCTAGCAAGCTCAGAATACTAATGTGAATTAAGCACCTTGAGCAATATAGCACCTTAAGGCTTAATGTTTATGAATAGGCTACATAAACTTCTGGAATAGAAACTGTTAATTATTAGGAAAATCCACTAATCAAAACGCTAATTAATTAACAGCATCCAAACATTTTGTTAAAGAAATTGAAAAATGTTTATGGAGACGGCGAAAAAGTATGAGTAAGTAGGTACTTCCTATTCCTGACGTTACCTGTAGCCTATCTTGACAGACCTGTATACCTACCTACAGGTAGTCCGAGGAGTGCGAGTGTTTCTTCAAACGACATGCCAGGTATGAAAAAACTACTTTTATTCTGAAAGTTAGCAAAACCTAAAAACTTTTTTAATTTCTCATGCAAACAAAAAATAAATTTATTTCATAAAAATATTGAAGCAAGTAATTGAAGGTTTAATTGATAATTTATTTATTTTAGACTGATACAGGAGCTAATGCTGCTAACCATATCTTACGACTTAAGCTATTTTTCATTAGTATCGTTTTCATTACACGAAGCATGTTATTATTTGGTTTCACTTTATTTTCATGATTTTTCTTTATTAAGTCAATGGCCACTTATATTACCTAATTCACTGTTCCTTTGTTTTAAATGAGCGTACAAATGTTTCTTGTCCCAATTGGTAGAGATTGGAAGGTAAGCATTTTTTAGCTTTCGCAAAACTTGTACAGTTTTATGCCTGAAATAAGTAATTTTAAGAAACGCCCGCACACGCAAGACACCTAGTGTTAGAGCAGCTGTCAAAAGTTACATAACTTTATGGATTGATTGTAAAACGTGGGAAGGACACACAAATGAAAACAATAATCGAAAAATACAAAAACTTCTTTTAATTAAATTAGCTGGTTAGATTTAAAAATACTTGCTGTTGAAAATGTATTAATTAATAGATATCATACAAATACCTATTTTCATGAGAAAAAATAATTATAGCCCGTACGTGTAAACATGACACCTGGCTCAGAATTCGATCATCCTCCCGCTGCCCCGCGCGGAGCCTCTCTGTCTTCAACTAGTTAACGACAGCATACTGATTACGTTACACGTGTTTTTGGCTTTTAAAGTTTCCGAGTTATTTGTATGCTTGTGAGCTATCCGAGATTCTTTTGTTAAAAGTTATCTGAGCCAGGTGTCATGTTAACTCACACTTTAATTTTTGTGAATGGACATCGATTTCAGTGAAAGCAGCAATATATTATAGTTATTGCAACCCAAGTTTCCAGGTTCTAGTATGGGTAGTCAGACTTCGCACCTAAATTGGCGTTTATGAAACTTCGAAGTTACGTATAAACGTCAACGCATACACATTTTACAACTTATTCTGTGGAATTATTTTTCAACTTGTCGAAATAAAAATCAGACTACCGATTTGTATGAAAGCATTAGAAGATGCATTAGCTGTGAAATCAAACTTGGATTTGCAAAGGTTAGTTCGCTTAACGCCCACTGCCATTTAAAAATGCTAGTCGATTTGTTTGGCATAAACGCCAATTTAGGTGAAAGGTCGGACTAAAGGCTCAGTTCTGGTGCTGGTGAATCTATCGGACGAAATGTTTACAAATCTGACTAGAAATTTATAATAATCAACGCCAGCTTAGTACAAAACGGTAATGTCATTTAACCATAAAACATACGAAATTTTGAATATAAAGTTGACCATATGTTTTCACAAGCAACAAATCGGGTTTTTACAAATAAATGTTGTTTCACCATTCATTGTACAATTTCTCGTAGACTTAAAGTTAACTTAAAAAATATATTTAGTACAGATCGACTTAAATAGATAGCAGAGATCCTCAAAGAATAATCCAGGTAGAATAAAATAATGCATAGATACCTATTTGAAAATATGAAAGATATTTCTTAAAATTAAATACATTTTGGTGGACTGTACATTTTAAATACAGAAATTGCATATCCCAGTTTATTACCATATTTCACCTAAACCACTTCTGACGAGTCAATCATTAACCAAAGAGCTTTTATAGCAAGAATACAGTTTGTGTACAAGCGCTGATCTAGCGCAGGTTCACACAGATGATCAGATTTAACACTTTTGTCAGTCAACACAAGCTCATGGAAAGTTTATATTAGTATACAAGTTGATGAATGAACGAAAACAATGACTGTTGTTGACCCCTCGTTGAACCCCTCCCTCCCCCCGTGGGGGGATCAATGAGGTGTGGCATGTTTGCAAACTTACACTACCTCTATTCCTACTACTGCTGGGGACGCGGGGGTACGTGTTGAGTCTACGTCTGAATCTACATCCACCCTTTATAGAACCTAAAAATAACATTTTAACATGAGTTACTTAGGAAATTCCTGAAGTAAAAATAGAAAACATGGGAGCATAAATTAATTTAGATGGATGATCTAGTCTCCCACATGGTACACTTCTTCAATAAACCTTTATTTCACGTTGCAGCAAAATCCCATACGCGGTTCGAAATTTCAAACTAAGATCACGTAATTTCACCAAACATTACAAGAGATCTAACAATTATTTAATTCACAACATAGCACCAAAAAGAAGATGAAACTAATCACAGATTTTTCACATGGCGGTCACGGATTTCCTTGAGATGAATAAATTTAATTATCTCCCGATTGATGCTTGGCTACCAGATCCTCATACTTCTCCCTCCATGTCTCAATCTCATCCGTCATCTCTTTTATCATCTGCTCCTGAGCATGCCGGGCCTGTTCGGCCACTGTCAGTTGATCTTGCAGCAATGAAAGTTTTTCCCTTTCTTCAGTCTTCTCCACAGCGTCAATCGAATGCACCATAATGGTCTCTTTGGCTAGATTTGTGGCTATCTCGGCTTTCTCAACCAAATTGGCGGACTTTTCCAGTAGATCGGCTTGAATGAGAATCATGGTGATTAGCCGCCTGAT
This sequence comes from Incurvaria masculella, assembly GCA_946894095.1. Lineage (NCBI taxonomy): Eukaryota > Metazoa > Arthropoda > Insecta > Lepidoptera > Incurvariidae > Incurvaria > Incurvaria masculella. The sequence continues at coordinate 14,141,871 of OX335658.1, read as the reverse complement.
GACAATCACCAAGAAGATAGCGAAACCAGTGATGTACAAGTTTCTTTGAGCACGAAAAAGCTTTACGTGTCCCTTCATTCCGGTAGCGAAATCCACGTAAGTGGTATCAGTAGAAACCGAATATTTCCTCATCTCTCTCAAAGAATCTACAAACAGCAACCCCATCAGGCCGAGCAACGTATAAAAGTAGAATGAAACGTGGGACTGGATGTATGAGAAGAGGCGAGATCGGAACAGCTTACTCCATTTTCTGGGGCTGGCTATCGGCAGAATCAGGATGAGAACAAAGGCGATCTCGGCGTACAGGCAGCCAGCGATGAATGTCCACTGGATAGACATGTTTGTGATATTTCACTGCAAGTGGAAGATACAGTGAATTGTTGGGAGAAGTTTTAGCTTTAATAGAATTCACGGATCTATAAATAATTACGATACGGAAAGCAACACGTCAGTATACATTGGATGGAAATGGCTATAGGTACAGTAAAATCAACAGTAGATTAACCCGCTATTGGGTATTGTTTACTGCTTTCTTACTGCAAAACTCCTTTTGCGTGTTTAACCCGAATGCTCTGTGTGTGTAACTGTTCAAATTGGTTGAGTTGAGTAAGTACTTGCGATGCGATTTACGATGCGAAAATAAGAAAATAATATGTACGTACACACACACACACACAACGCACACAAACGACTTTAACCACTTCTCCATCACCAATTTAATTTACGCCATACCATCTGGTCGGATGCCATGCGATACGATCACCACGCGACTCAGACACCGCGCGAATCATAAATACATAAGGACGATAAGATATGTGACGGTAAGTTTTAGATATTCTTTCGTTTTGGTTTCTAGATGGTATCAAATTAATTCAAGGAGCGCAGTGACTTCTCCGAACTCTTTGAATGAATGGGTGCAACCTCCCTGGAAGCAGGCGCGGCGGCTGCAGGCGCGGAGGCACTAAAACGGCGCAAATATTAAATGCTCAGTGAGTGCTATATGTTTGTGCCGTTTGGTGTCGAAACGTTAGGCTCATGGGGGCCGGATGCTAGAAATATGTTTGAGAATTTGTCATCGCGGTTGATCGAATCATCGCGTGACCAGAGGGCTGGTTGATATCTCGGGCAGAGGTTGAGCCTAGCTATCCAGAGAGGGAATGCGGCCAGTCTTTTGGGCACCCTGCCGCCTGGCAGCGATATGGCTGAAATGTATTATTTGTTATAAATGTGTGTAATTTTAGGAATAGTTTAATTTATAGGATAATGTATAATATTTTAGTTTTTCATTTCTTTGTTGATTTTGTTGATAAGTTATTGAACTAAATAAAAGTTAGGCTCTGACACATAACAAATGGGTTCCATCAAAGTCTGACTTCAATCCCATAGAATATAGAATATCCTTCAATCATAGGCGAGGGCGACTGTCGAACAAGCACACCGATTCGCGCAGCCCCCGGGGTGCGTGGTCTCCGAGCTTCGCAGCGTCTAAGAAATGGGTGACGGAGTTATATGTCACTGAAAATGTACCGGCCGGCATGGGGTCTACTCGAGAAGCGACCACGAGAAATTCTCACAACGAATATCTTTAGGTGGTTTCACACGGCGCGTGATAGCACGCGCCGCGCTGCGCCGATGAGCAAGCACGCGCCGACGCGAGCCCGTTCTCACGGCGCGTAATATCACGCGCCGTGCCGCCGCGCCTAGGCGAGCCCGCAAGCCGCTAGTCAAACTGAAGCAGCACACTTGAAATGTCGTGTGAGACGAATTTCCACCTCCAGCCATGGAGAAATGTTTCGGAAGAAGAAAGTATCGCTGCTGCTTCAGTTATATTTTGTGGATATCATTTCAAAAATCCACAAAGAAGGTTCGCTTTCATATAAAACAAAAAAATCGTTAATTGTGTCATTCGGCCACTCCATATTTACGAACGCGAGAGTACGGTCGGAGGAGTTCAGTCGAAATCAAAGAACGAAATGAACAAGTTCATTCGTGCAAGCCTGCGGGCGCACGCGCCCCCTCGAGCGCGCACGCGCCGCGCCACTCCGCGCCTTTGAAGTTACCGACTTTTAGCGGATACGACGCGCCACCACGCGCCAGCCCGCGCCGCGCCGAGCCACGGCCTTCACACGGCGTACAGGCGCGGCGCGGCGCGTGATATCACGCGCCGTGTGAAGCCACCTGTCATTTAAATTATTTCTCAATATTCAAATGATAGCTAAAAGCAAGTACGAGCGCCAAGTACGAGTCGGACTCGATGGCACCCTTTGAGTACGGAACCCTAAAAGTATATCGGGAGGATTAAGTGTTTCTGTCGCCGATTTTCATGAAACTTTCTTGATTTGCTAGTATTTTATGTCTATTTTTTTATTTCATTTATTCATTATACATATTGTTACATAAATAATTGATATATTTAGCATTGGTTGCATGCCATCTATCACAGAACATACAAATAGTGTAGCAATCGATGACTACAATGATTCCAAATTGTAGGTAGTTCAAACAAATTGACTGAACACCGAAATACGGAAGATCAAAACCGCCAAGACGGGAATATGTTTGGCGTTGCTGTGCGATGTTGACTAACTAAAGCTAACTAACGGGTGATGAAATGTGATTTACCTATATGTTATTTTTTTGCTATTTTCAAAATCCAAAATAATAGCGCGCTTTAAAAGATACAGAACCATGACCGCCGCCAACATGGAGTTGGACATCTGGCGCGGTGACTGGGGACTCGCTTCCATTGATCCAGAGTGTCTGCGTGTGCTGGTCGGTATCCATAAAATGTTATAACCTCTACGCCTCTACTATCGTTTCCCCATTCGCCGGCATCCCTGCTTTCTACACTTGTATGAAGAGCCACAGGGTCAATCCAGCCCGACTCAATGTTTACAGAGGGAAAATATCTTGCAAAGTCGGTTATTTTCTTCCATCTCGCGGTTGGTTAATTAGTCTAGTTATAGGCCAAATTCTGTAACTTGAGGTATAACTACATTCACTGTATCTGGAGCCAAAGTCCGCTAATAGATAACATAACTTTCGAGCGTTACCGTTATGAGATAACACAAAAAATGGTACAATTCTGTGTGATTCCGGGGTGATCTCAGAAAGTTAACGCTCAAAAGTGGAGTTATCTATTAGCGGACTTAGGCTTCTGTGCGTAATAGCTACGGTAATAGGTGCAGTAAGTGTTTGTGGTGATAACATAATAGGCCATTTAACGTTGAAGTCATAGCAAATAGCTATCGCACCGCTCTCACGCTTGCACTCACAAAGTGCCTACATGGCAGACTGCACTAGTCATCTGATTGTTTGAATTGGATGTTCTTGAGGCTGTTCTGTGGTCATTTTTAATTTGGATTCCATCATAAGTCCGCTGTGTTGAAAACTTTTAATTCTCTGCTTTGCTTTTATCATTTAGGTTTTTTATGTTACATTAATGGCACGGAAATCACATGATAACACATTAAATGGACAAAGTTATGATGAATCTTCATAATTTGAATAATTTCAAGTACAAGAAACTTTTAAATCCCACTTAATTCTCAGCCTCAAGTTAACTTCTTTTAAAGTTAAATTCTTAAGAATTTCTTTTCAAGAATTCTCTCTCTCTTCTCTTTTCTTCTGTCTTTCACCAATTCTCCTCAAGAAGAGAAACCTCTATTCTTTTTTATTGCTGTCAAACTGATGTTTTGTTGCATGCTAGTTATAATGTAAGCCGCTGTATTAATCCTTCAACTGTGATTTTTTAACGCAGACCTATCTAAAGTTCATTGGGGCGAGCGTGCGTGTACGAGAATCCAATAACCCATTCTGGACGCCGCGCGGCACGCTGCCAGTACTGCGGGATGGTCGGAAAACTTTTAGCACATTTGAGGAAGTGGTCGCGCACTTGAAATCTTTGGTAAGTTTATCCTAATTGCAATGCATTATTTGCACTCCTCAAATATTTCCTAATGCTCATGGGCACCATCTCTGTCCTGGACATGGACGGAGCTACACTCGCTATAAAAAATGATCGAACCAAGAGTCCTTTTTAGGGTTCCGTACCCAAAGGGTGAAAACGGAACCCTATTACTAAGCCTCCACTGTCCTTCCGTCCGTCCGTCTGTCACAGGGCTGTATCTCATGAACCGTAATAATAGACAAATAGGTAAAATAAAAAAATTACAAAAATTAAAGGGGACCCAAACGTGATTTTTTGGTGTTAATGGTACGGAACCCTTCGTGTGCGAGTCCGGCTCGCATTTGGCCAGTTTTTTGTATACTAAAAGGTACATCATTTTAAAAAACTTTGTAATCAGTAAAAATAAAAAAAATCTAATGTAAACCAGGTCTAACCTCAACTTGTCTCACCTCGTCTTCTTAGCGCCGGATTAAGGGTACGAATATTTTGGAAAATCAATTAAATTTATGAAATCAATGAAATAGAAAACTAGCAAAGATGAAGACATGGGGTTTCCACTTTACCGCGTATTCACTTAGCTCAACATCTATTTATTAATGTATTTATGACATTTATAACATTTATTACATGCGGCTATTGGCTGAAGTATGATATTTTTTTTGTTTAGATTCTTAAGGTGGCCCTTTCCGACGAGACTAACATATTCGCAGGCACGGCACAAAATCATTCTATTGCGTTCTGGCACTGTCTCTGTTTTAAAGAAAAAGGCAGAGGAGGTTTCAATACGTTCACAAAGTAAACAAGGTGCAAAAACAAGGCACAAAGCAAAAATTAATTTGGTTATAGTGACAAACATTTTAATTACAAACAAAGTCATAGCTAAAAGTAAATCTCGAACGCTGTAGTCAAAAATCGAACGAAAACCAAACTTATTTTGAATCTTCATTCAAAACAACTCTAAAATTCAAACAAGCTAGGATTGATGGCTAAGATTTGTTCGATTTGATTTTGTTTTATCGTTGAGTAATCCAAGTCCAAACTTATTGCATAATATGTGCCTTCGGACCTTATAACTTAAAACCCAAACACAATTTTATAATGCCAATGGTCATCAATAATCTAGTTCGATCAAATACAGCCGTTTTGAGTAAAGTTTTGGATCTACCTCAACCAAATGCTCTCAAATTTCATTATGGCGCAATATTTCATTTAAATCATTTTGTACAAATTCTAAATTCAGAATGCCATTCAATCTTTGTGGCATTTGCTATCCTCTAATTATCCCAGCCAACAAATTGATGCCAAACTGGTGTTTGTAGTTGTAATTTCTAACTATGTGTGGATTTGCAACAGCGTAATAGTGCAAGTTATGAATTTTAAATGTTCCTAATCTTCTAAAATTTGACCACAAAATTTTGTTAAAAAACAATGTTACAAATCATGATCTAAAGTGGGAGCCTCATATTGCACAGATAATAAAGAGAGCTAACTCCATGACCTATCTCATCAAGAAGTCCTTTCGCCACCTCACTCCTGAAGTTACACTCAAAATTTACAAGTCGTATGTACGACCTCTCCTGGAGTACGCCTTTCAAGTCTGGCAACCCTACTTCATCAAAGATATCACTCTACTTGAAAATGTACAACGAAAGTTTACAAAAATCCCTTGGCAGCTAAAAACCTTACCCTATGAAGAAAGATTGAAGGCCCTCAAACTACCAACCCTGCACCAAAGACGGATGCGAGGCGATTTAATAGAAGTGTACAAAATGCTTACTGAGAAATACAACTGTGAAGCAATGAAGGAAATGTTCACACTCAATCATAACACTCACCTCCGTGGCCACACTCTAAAACTGAATAAAACCGAGCCGGTAGTCTAAGTTGTCACCTAAATTGGCGTTACGGCAAACCGATCGACTGGCGTTTTCAAATGTATGGAGAAATTGAAGAGCGCGCGCAGCGGGCGTTAAGCGAACTAACATTTGCGAGTCCGAGCTTGATTTCACAGCTTACTCAACGTTGCCGTAAATACGTTGACGTTGCGGTTTACGTCCGCTCCGCGTTTTCATACAAATCGGAAGTCCGCGTTTGACTTTGACAGCTTGAAGAAGTAAAACCACAGAATATCTAGTAAAAACTTGTATGGAGTTTGGAGAAAACGCCAGTCGATCGGTTTGCCGTAAACGTCAATTTAGGTGAGAACTCAGACTGACCACTCAGAACACAAAACCAACACACGGAAGCACTTCATAACCAACAGAGTGGTTGACGATTGGAACCAACTTCCAGAGGACATTATAAGTGCAAACAACACTAATCAATTTAAGAATCGTTTGGACGCTTATCTAAATAAATACATTTTTAAAATAAGCAACTAAGTGAACTGAAACCGATTAAGTAAAAAAAAAAATTTTTGTTAATATATCAATGAACTATGTACTCGATTTAGACACATCAGCCTAGGCTGCCTGTCTAATATAAAATAAATAAATAAATAAATTATGGTGTAGCATTACTCATTATCTCATTTAAAAAACTGACATTTAGAGAGCACCTGTCAAAACTGAGTACGAGATTAGCACCTGACTAACCATTAGTCCGGCGAATTAAAGTTAGTCCGACCACTCTGAATACACCTGTGAATGTTTAGGGGCCTGAGCGCTATCTTTTGACCTTTTTTTATCATTTTTACCTGCAATGCAATAGCAATTCTAGCAATCGCAGCTACCGATCCATCCATCACTCTGCCTGCCCTAGTTAATCGAAATGTTTGTGTGATTATATCGTACGTCGCAGGACTTGAGCGCGGACGCACACCTGAGCTCGGTCCAGGCGTCGGAGGCGAGCGCCTTCACGCAGTACCTCCGCGAGAAGCTGGTGCCGGCTTCGCAGTACGCGTGGTGGGTGGACGAGCGCAACTACTCGGAGCTCGCGCGGCCGGCGTTCGCGAAGGCGCTGCGGCTGCCGTTCAACTTCTACTATCCGCCGCGGTACCACGCGCAGGCGCGCGACATGGTCGACGCGCTCTACGGCGAACACGCCGATCTGCAGGATATCGAAAAGACGGTGTGTGAGATGATGTTTTCTGTGATAATTTTATTATATTTCCTAATGTGGTGTATTGGACTAATATAATGACGGCAGTTGTGCGGTATTATCCATCCATGTCAGGTACGCATGCGGAACGGGGCCAGGATTTGAACCCATGACCTCTGGCATAGAAGGCAAGTCCACACGCCCCTGAGTTACAAGCCACTCAATAGTCTTATGCTGAGATTCATAGACCTTACTCGTGCTTGGCTTAGCCAAAGTATAGTTATCGACTTTACATTTTTTAGGGTTCCGTACCCAAAGGGTACCAGCGGAACCCTATTACTAAGCCTCCGCTGTCCGTCCATCCGTCCGTCCATCTGTCACCGGGCTGTATCTCATGAACCATAATAGGGAGGCAGCTGAAATTTTCACAGAGTGTGTATTTATTTTGCCGCTGTAACAACAAATAAAAAAAAAGAAAATGAAAAGTGTTACCATGCAAAAAACGTGTTTTTTTTGCATTAAATCTTGTACAAGGATACAGAACCGTTCGTGTGCGAGTCCGACTCGGTCGACGGGTTTTTTTTATCATACTAAATGTAAACTTTATGAATCTCAGCATTAGCATGTTACGCTTATAAAATTGCAGATATACAGCGAGGCGGAAATGTGCCTGAAGACCCTGTCGGATCGTCTCGGCGACAAGGACTACTTCTTCGGCGGGCGGCCGTCGTCGTTCGACGCGACCGTGTTCGCCTACCTCGCGCCGCTCGTGAAGGCGCCATTCCCGAGCGCCGCGCTGCAGAGCCACGTCCGCGCCGTCAACAACCTCGGCCGTTTCGTCGCGCGCATAAGCCACAAGTACTTCAGGCAGGTCACGGACGGTCAGTGCGGGGGACTTTTCGACGTGTCATTAAGAGGTTGATGAGGTGATCAGGCTCCATACAATGGCGCGTGCCTGTTTCCTCAGTCAAATTAAGAAATATTTTTCTGATAGTTTGCACATTCAATAAATCAATTAGAGCTAGGTCTGTACGTTTTTGTTTTTTTTTGATAACTTTATATACTTGATGTACTCAGTCTTGTATTTGTATACACATTTTTAGAGGACAAATTTGGACACAAAGACCCTTTGTATCGCTTTTCACCACAAAAAAGCCTCAATGTCTGCGCAATAACAGTAGAAAAGTACATACTGTCACCTTCAGATAGGTATGGATTGGTACAACTAAGTAAAAATAAAGCATTGTAGCTATTACGTAAAAATTGTTTTGGGATATTTTTTGTTTTGTTTGGTTTTTAAAAAAAAAGTACCCTATCCAATTCAGTGTCTGAAACTGCACTTTCTGCCTTCAGGTGTTTGACAGGTTTACTGATCACGGGGTATCAGTAATTAGTAAAGAAGTAATATCAAAAATAAAATCAAAATTTAAATAAAATAAAATATGCAACATCGAAAATAAAAGTAAGTCATAGTACCTATTCATTAAAACATCGGAGTCTTTTGGTGGGTTCTCCGTATGGCATACTAGAATGACGGGTTTGATTTGAATTTGTAGAATATTTTATTTACTTGTCCAAGTTTAGGGTGTCTACCTAAGCACCAATAAATACAATAAATAACAACAAACAACCTTCTCGTTTCAGAATATGCAAGTCAACAGAGTAAAAACACGCAATCGACGGGCACTCAATCCGACAAGGAGGCGGCGAAGTTTCCCAACGAGACTCGGAACAAGGTGCTCGCCGCGCTGTTCGCGGGGCTCGCCATGACCGGCTACGCCATCGCCACCGGCCTCTTTCAGGTACCACCACGGTCCCTATAGTCCGCCTTCCACAGTTGCGGCATGGCTATTTGGTTTTGCTCTGAAAAAACGTAACTGCTTTTGTAATTCACATTTAGCCGCAGATAAGAAATGAAATTCAATGGAATCTGAGTGCTTCTCTGTCTGTTCAGTTGCTTTTTTCCTATTTTTATGCACCATGCGACGGTTAGCACCTCTAGAAGGTTATTTATTAGGTTTAGGTCATCCATTAAGTTTCCCCCCTTCAAAGATAATTTCTCACTGTTGTGACTCATAGGTCAGCAAATGTAGATCACTTGGTTCGGTAACCAGTACTTTTTTATGGAATCTGACACAGCTCAGCCCGTTACACCATATTCCCGAAGAAATTGGTGCCACGCTAGTAAGTTCCCATTATAAGCACGGCTACACTGAACTAGATGGACAACGAGTTTACGCATACATGTCTGCAGAGCCCTGTGTGACGTTTTGTACTTCCTACTTTACTGTGACAACCTCGAAATATTTATGGATCTCTGAATTACGGGTGAAACTGGTTCTTTTGCTATTGATCTGAGAAACTTGTCTTGATATCGTTGCAGTATCACAATATTTGATCTGCTGGCTGTGGCCCACAATTGAATTCCATATGTTCATGTGGGCTTAAGAATGGCTTTGTACATGAGAAGCTTGTTTTCTGTGTTGAGATGCTGTCTTTCCATGTTTGCTTTCTGTGATGTATACTGTGATATTTTACTGAGGCATGGTGTGAAGAGGTGCTTCCACCCATCTGTACGCCTAGACATTTACATTTATTAAGGTGTACGCGATTTGGAATGACTTGATCCACTCATCTTGATTTTCCGTCTTTGAAGCCATAAAGTGGCCGTGTCCAGATGCCTTTGGGATGTGCTAGAAGCGGCCGTTGTATTTTTATCACTTGAGAGTACGGATGTGTTATGTAGCAGTTGGAATTTCTGAACTGGCTAATTGTAGATCACTTTCTAAGTAAGACAAAAATTTTAATCTCTTTCTAATTTGGCGCTAAGGCCTCTTTCAGAAAGTAAGCATATGCTTCGGGTTTCTCGCGGTTGCTTTGTGCCCACCCTTCGATCGATATATTAGGTTGGGGAAAAAGTTTCTTCGCATTTTTTAAGAAAATTCAAAACATTTTTTAATATGGTTTATTTACATTTAACTAAAGTATGTAGGTACCATTTTGTTCGATAACTTTTTGCCATCTTGTAGGTAGGGACATGATCCCATTGCTATAGAAATATTGGGACTTCTGATCAATATACCGCGACAAGTGGTTTTGGCAGTCCTCTCGTGATGTTAACCTGACACTGCCTAAAGAATTCTGAAGAGACCTAAACAGGTGGAAATCTGAAGGTGCAAGGTCAGGACTATACGGCGGATGCATTAACACCTCCCAGCCAAACTCTCTTAGTTTTTGCTGAGTGGCTAAAGATGTGTGAGGTCTAGCCGGTTCATTAGGTTTCTTTCAGTGAGCTCGTGAGGTACCCAAATATCGAGCTTTTTTGTGTACCCAGTTCTTTTCAAATGCGCCAAAACTGTTTTGTGGTCAATTCCTAGTTCTTCAGCTACGTCGTAACTACTGATATGCCGATCTTGCTCCACTTTTTCAAAAATGGCATCCATTTTATCCGTAATAGGGCGACCAGAGCGACGTGCATCTTTGACATCAAAATTTCCGGATTGAAAACGCTTAAACCAAATTTGTGCCACTCTCACAGACACTGCAATAGGTCCATAAACATCGCAAATTTTTTTCGCGGCTTGCGTTGCATTTTTACCTTTTTTGTAGTAAAATTTTAAAATGTATCGAATTTCTTCATTAGATTCACTCATTTTGACAGTACGAAAAACAAATAAGAATCACACATTTTCCTAATTTGAATTTGGAATTATGTTTTTTAAAATTTAAACTTTCAATGATACCAAAACCAGCCAGATACAAATATTATAGCCAAAGAGATTTTATTACAAGTTCATACATACTATAATGCGAAAAGACTTTTTCCCCGACCTATTATGTAATGGTAGGGCGGACTGCACAGGTTTGTCAAGGTGTTTCGTGGCCTTTCATCGTGAGTGTGTGGCGTGAGGCGACAAGACTTAAGTTTCTGTTAGAGTGTTTCATTTTCGATCTCTCTGATACAATGTTGTCAATGAGTTAGTAGTCAATTTCTCCTCCAGACTCGACAATTAACTGCAACTCAAAACAAACAACTGCGTAAGGTTAAGGTATTATGGTGGTATGCTTTAGTGCTTTAGGTGCATATTTAAAAAACGTTGCATGTATTGTATTGTATTGTATTGTATTGTATTGTTTATTCATCATCCATAGACAGTACACTGCACTCGGATTTGTCATTTCCTTACTTATTTGGGCATAAAGCATGTGTTTCAGTTTTCGCCCATTGTCTCCATACTCAATGGAACCAGTGCACTAATATTGATACATTTCAACTTTTAGCTTTGTCTTAGAGCTTGCTTCAATTGTTTTTGCTCGCAGACCAATTACAGCAGTCGGTATGTCTGTGCTCAGGTGAACTTCCGTGATGAGTTCGAACATTCCCGAGAGTACAACGAGCTGTTTGAGAATGAAGAAGACAACTAGAGCTGCGTAATCCCCAGACTCGGCCCGGCCCGATACTAGGCCAGCCTACCCTTTGGGCCTGATCTGACACTTTGGGCCTATCTCTAGAATTCAGCCACTTGCGTTACTATTTCTATACGGCCTTTATATCACAAATATACCTCAAATACACTGTACTCTGTGACACTTGGTTGATTTTTAATTGCTGCATTTATATCAAAACATTTACCTCAAATACACTGTAGCCTGTGACACTTGGTTGATTTTTAAGGTGTATATAGTTTGTATGTATGTAATCCTATCCTGGGCCGAGTAAGTTCTGTACATGTTGTATGACAGCTTGATTGGAAACCGGTGTTTGCATGATTATGGAGATAATGTTTTTTCCTGTTCTTTATTGTTGGTTTTATTCAAAGATATTCCATATTAATAGTAAGAATGAAGACCATTTCAAATTACATATGGTATGTTGCGATATGTATCTTACTAAGGCTCTGATTAGCTTTAATGTTATTGTGAAGTTCCAGTCAAAATTTCTCAAAATAATTTGTAGATGCGCCCTAGTATGTCACAAATGGCTCACTGAGCAGTGACCAAGCTATGCCATCAGTCATGGAAGAGTCTTAAAAATTAACAGAATGCTACTAACAGCGCATTATAACTCACCCGAACTTCCTGGCCACGTACCTGTGGGATGACAAGCCATCAATGTCGCCGACTGAAGAGGAGAATTCCTTAAGAAATTATAGCAATATGATCCTGCTTATAATTTTATTAAGGTCCACTTTATTTAGGTTGCTTCACTGGAAGTCACCCTAGAAAGCCAATACTGAAATTGATGTGACAGATTGTAAATAGGGGTAAACAAAAATTGTTAAGATATATGTCTTCTTTCTTCTTCTGACATTAACTGAGAATAGATATATCTCAAAAATAACATTAACGCTAATTTAAGATGGTGCACTCCAGCCTTAATGTGTGGTAGCTTCTAGATACTGCGATACTGAATTTATTTTAATTGAATCACAATGCGGTTTTAGCTAAAGCGTAATAGTGGCTTGTGACGACAAGTAGGTAAATCCTCTTACTTTTGGAATATCTAGTAAAACCCTATGAATACCTGGAATTCAAGTGAGGTAGTGCCTGTAAAAAGTTGAGCGAATTTGACAGTCAAATGGTCACCAAAAATGTTTACTGACGACGTACATATATTTAGAATTAAAATAACCGCTCAATTTGTATGATTACCATGTCGAATGCACCTTTGAAGAAGGGCTGTTTCCAAATTGTCTATGTGATAGTATTTGTAGGTTAGCTGTGTGCGTGCGTGCGTACATGCATGCGTTTAGTTTAGTTTCTTTAACTTATTTGCACCATTTTATTTTTGCATAAAATAAAGGGTATTGTTTGTTGGAATGGTTGTTTTACTATAAACATTTATATGTCAATGTAAACTGTTGGTAACATAAATTGATTGAATGGTGAAGATAATTGACCTTTCATTTCTTAACCTATTCTCTTGAAATTTTGTTAGCAGATTCTATAATAAAGAACTTATTTGTCGAGCCAGTTTATGATTTTTAGGGTTCCGTACCCAAAGGGTGCCAACGGAACCCTATTACTAAGCCTCCGCTGTCCGTCCGTCCATCCGTCCTTCTGTCACAGGGCTGTATATCATGAACCGTAATAGGTAGGCAGCTGAAATTTTTACAGAGTGTGTCCGAGCGAGTCCGACTCGCACTTGGCAGGTTTTTTTTAAATGTTCAAAATTATCATAAAAAAAGTTTTGTGACAAGACATAAGCATTAGGTAAATACCAAGTGGGAAAAATCCAAGAAAAGTTATGGACCGAGAGAGTGCAAAGTGCGAGCGGTTTCCGTTTCAGCTTGGGCAAAAATGCTTTCGTATGTCTGTCCCATGGTTTTCCTCTACAGGTTCGATAAGTATATATATTTTTTTAGTTAGATGTTTGCTTTGTGACAAGGCCTAAATCGTGAGGTAAGTACCAAGTGAGACAAATACAAGAAAATTATAGTTTTTTTTTTTTATAATAGAATTTTAGATCAGGCCTGCCCCCTACTGCGGAATAATGACCTTTGCTGATGAGATCGCCATCCTATCCAGTAATTCTGATCCCATAAAGGTGTCTAAAAACCTACAACTGAACCCTAAACTCCGGCAAAGCACGGCAGACATGAGCTGCACCAGGCAGACATTGTAAGGTACCTGGGACTACACTTAGACAGAAAACTTTTATGGAAAAAACTACATAAAAGCGAAGAGAGATGAAGCCGAACAAAACTAAATGATTTCCATCAAAGCTCATTGAATACTTACCTAATTTTCAAGACCTAGCATAGCGCGCTGTGCTAACAAGTCATGTGATTGAAAGAAAAGAGATTGAACACATCTGCCTGATGAGACAACTTTTCAAATCGTTATCAATACATAGGAGTCACGTTCATGGAATGTGAAATGTTTTTTGTGAAATCTTTATGATTTCTCTAGTTTTCCTTAAAGAAAGCATTTGCATTTATAGATTGTTAAGTGAACGGGAGTAAAAAACCCGGACCAAACCCTTTTTTATGGTAAATAAGGTTGAACCAATGATTCTTTCTCGATCAAATTTCTTAACTTCTCCTCAATATTAAAAAATATAACATAACTGCAGATCATTTTTATGAAGCCAAATAGCGCTTTAGAAATATTTATTAGTAAAAAAAGAAATTTCAGTACATTTTGTATGAAACGATTTTGGTCTCATCCGTCAGTTGACTATGTAATTTACATTCTAATGGGTTTTGATGCAGCAGGATTAAAAATTTCAGTTAGAACTGACATGATAGTTTTTGTTTTTAGATTGACACCGTCGCCACAATGTTATGAAAACTTACAATTTCCCAGTGTAGGCGAAACATGTCAACCAAGCACTGTATTGCACACCGGGAAACCATACGTTTTCAAAACATGTCACACGTTTCGGGAATGAGGGCTAGACGAAAAATTTTGTCCTTGACACTTTTGCTGTCAAACAGACAGTGGCACCGATACTTTACCTTGTCGAAAGTACCAGGGCTACAGAAATTGTTAGATGTTTTAGAATTCTCTCGAAATCTCGGCAAAGGTACTAGGGTGGCAGATTTTACTTTATGTATCTGGACATGGATGGCTAATACCAAACTGACCGTAAAATATTATCCTAACACGCCGCATATTAACTACGTGCCATGCCAGGACCTTCCTTATATTGCTCGGCTACATTGAACTGGATGGAAAGCACAAACAATTTTATTCTAAGTATATAATACAATTGTAAAGCGATGTTTTTTTATCTTGTGGCCTCTGGCTTGAAATCGAGACAATTTGCCAGATTCCAGTTTCTGTTTCTCTTCAGCAAGGAACTTCTATATATGTAACTGGAATGTGCGCTCATTAGTCTATGTTATACCTGAAATCCTAAAAATGTCGAACGGAAGCTTGTCTTTTTGCAGCGAGTGCGCGTGTGGAGCTGGCAACGGACGTTGCTAATGAATCGGATGCGCGTGCTACAGACACACTACGCTCGACTCAAACGACGCAGTGACACTCACATATACGATTAGCTTCCAACTGCACTGGGCAATGTAATGTTCTAATAATTTTAAACCACGGTTCCAATAAATTGATATTTAATATTTAATCATCAATGGTATCCTATCCTGGCAACAAACGCGCGCGCAGGCGACCAGTCAGTCGCCAAAACATAGCATTAATGAGTGGGTGTGTAAATGACCCCAACAAACCGCGAGATTTCGTGAAAGTTTAACTGTCCTATGAATTTAAGACTCACCCCAGGGGGCCCCCACGCGGACAGAAGAAGACACCAGCAAAAGTAAGTCGCGAGCGCGTAACATTCGACGAAACAATTGGTGTTTGCACTTTTTTTTATTTAAACCAAATCAAATTGAAGCAAAAAGAAAGTCTTCATACACATTTTGTTTTCTCTGTGGTTTGACTCAGGATACATTTACCGAAAATGAAAAGACAAATATATCTTGCCTAGTACTAGATAGGTACCAAATATCAAGCAAATTGGAACAGTGGTTTCCAATTGATTAATAAACTACGTTTGTATGCGGAGCGTAATTTTTTATGCTTACAGGCCCACGTAGTGTTCAAAGAGGGATTATTAAATTGCTAGTGTACAAAAAGCCTAATAAACAACTGTTTTATGTTTGTTTTTCTCTTTGAGTCCTGTCAACTAGAGGTGTCAAGACATGCCTATAATTTGTATGACCGACTTGCTTGTACATCCTATTTCTATGCTTGTTCGTGTCATTGGTTATTTTTTTATGCAACCTGACATGGATGGCTGCTACCACACAACTACCGTTATTATATTAGCCCAATACAGCACATTCCCGAAGGCATTAGGTGCCATGCCAGGACCTTCCGTGCCGCCAGACGTACCTGCGCTGTGCACCGGGAACCCAGGAATTAAACACATTTTTCCTTTTTTACTGTTTATTTCACATCATATTGTGTCTCCGGACGCCATCAGGTACACTTTAATAACAAAATAATTAGTAGTTTTACATCGCAAATACCACTCGATATAACTGTTCGTGGTATCGTTAAAGACCTTCCGAAGTACAAACAAAGAATTAAGTGTTATGCTCTTATTTTTTCCAGTTAAGGCACTTTGATACGGTGGATCGTCTGTACCGGAAACTGTTGTATCGAGCATTTGGGAGGCACTCACCTTTGATTCAATGCGATACTGACATTTTGGTAACAGACACTCCGATGGCACACTACTTCAAAGTTGCCACCCCTCCCCATTTTACCTAAAAATATTATCCCATTACTTTTCTTGTATTTCTTATAATTCTCCATTAGTCAATACTATCAAACCATAAGGAGGTTTGGAAACTTTCGTAACACTACTTTCAACTATCAGCTATTTTACAGCTGTTTAATTTTTTTTTGGAATCTCTTCACCGCTAAGAAAAACAGTTTGGTTTGACAATAAAAAAATGGCGAATTAAATTTACAATGCGATTCAAATAAGAATAGGACTCCACTCGAACTTCACTCGAATTTGCGAGGGAAAGTACGCAGCAACACTGCGGCAAAGTACTGAAGTTTGTGAAGTGTTTAGCAGTTTGACATCCAAAATGGCGGTGATCCTATCCTATTCTTATTTAAATCGCATTGTACAAAAGATACCTTTTCTGTAAGTAATTTTTTTTTCGTTAATAAATAACTATTTTACTAACAACATGATAACACTTCATATAATTGTCTATTTTACGAATATATTACTATTATAATGTAAGCTTCATAAAATTTACATGTAAAATACAATATATGTATTTTGATATTTTCAAACAAAGAACTTCTTCCATTTAAGGTGGTATTATCCAAATGTGTTAACAATACCAATTTTCCAGTTGAAGTTTTTCACTGAAGTAACCAATTAAAAATAGATGGAATTATTGTACACTTTTTTATATAGGTAACCTTACATTTAAATTAAAAAGCTGCCTAAGTTTAAAAAACCACAACATTAATACAAAAAATTCACCATCGAACTCTTAACAATTCACATTACAAGTGTTTCGACCCGCGTAAAGCTTCTTTTACACGATATATATTTTTTATGGCCATAATTGTTGCTGCATAAAATCTTTTGGGATTTCAGGCATTGGTTTTCTGTTTTTTAAAAATATTTTTTTAATTGTGCCATCTTGGGGTACAAAACTCTCCATTGCTGATGAAAACAAAACCAAAAAAATCTGAAATTCTGAAAATGTTTTGGCGCCAACAGCTATCTATATATGTTACATGTATATTCACCATTCACAATTAATTACTAATGTAATGCATATAATAAACATTGTATGGGTCGGAACACCCTCAATGAAATCCTACGTAAAAATATGATTTCCTAGAACAAAACATATTTTAATATTTTGGAAGTCCGAGCGACCTTATCTTAGAATAAAAAAAATCTTAGTTATGTTTGACACATTTTCGCATCGACTCTTACGACAAATTCTCTTAAAAATAAAATAAGACATAATTTTACTCTCCGTTTTACCAGATTAAAATCAAAACTGCCATCTTTATTCAGTCGGAGTTTATCCTCTGCAAAGCACAATTTTCTGTGTGAACAACAAGCAGTTCTGTTCGGTTTCATACATAAATGTTTTATTTGATTTGTTAACTTTTTTTAGAATCAGGGAACTTTAGATTATGAACATTTGAAAATAAGTGTCGATAACTGTCGAAATTGTCCAAAGTAGGAAAATTCAGGTTTAAGGTGGCCCAACCCGACGGGACTAACTCAATCGCGGGCACGGTACAAAACCGTGCTGTTGCGCTCTGGGACCTTCTCTGTTTCAAAGAAAAAGACAGGCTCCGTGATGAGGAAGATGCAACACGTCCACAAAAAAGACTATGTGCATAGTGTATGATTTGGTAAGATTTACGAAAATTTTAATTACTCAACGCCTTATAGCTAAAAGTAAACCACGACCGCTGTATTCAAAAATCTAACAAAAACCGGCCAAGTGCGAGTCGGACTCGCACACGAAGGGTTCCGTACCGTCGTAGAAAAAAAAAGATAATCACGTTTTTTTGTATGGGAGCGCCCTTTAATTTTAATTATTTTTTAATCTTACCTATTTTTTGTTATAGCGGCAAAATAAATACACACTCTGTGAAAATTTCAGCTGTCAACCTGTTACGGTTACTGAGATACAGCCCTGTGACAGACGGACGGACGGACGGACGGACAGCGGAGGCTTAGTAATAGGGTTCCGTTTTCACCCTTTGGGTACGGAACCCTAAAAACCAAATATATTATAAATCTTGATTAAATAAGCTATGTCTGATGACTAATCTTTTTTTTAAGATGTTTTTAATTTATCATTGCGTAATCTACCTCCAAAGTTATTGTATAAAACGCGCGAAAAATCCGAACTTTCGGACCTTATAACTTAAAAACCAAACTCAACTTTACAATGCCAATGGTCATCAGACATTTAGTTCGATCAAATAAAGCTATTTTAAGCAAAATTTGGGATCTCTGACAAGTAATATGTGCGTGATCTTCTTTCCCCGTTTGTATGGGGAGTTGAGCGGGATGGGCCACCTTAAAAAATAGTTGCAACCGTAAGACGTTTCTTTTGGGGCTTGATCCGAACTACGCTTTTGGCTCCCGAAATCTTGCAGGCGTTTAATTATCCACCCATGAATTGCTGTTATATTAAGTACCAATCATTTCTTGTCTAATGATTCTCGGACAACAACACGAAACACACATTTGGCTTGGAAGAATTCTCCATTCAGCACCTGCACCAATACAAGTCTTGCTAAACATATTGGACGAATATATGCTCACTTTATAAATGTTAACAATCTCTTAAAATTAATGGACTTCTAACACAAAGTACTTCATCCTAATGATAGGCAAAACAGTTAAAAATAATTACGAAAACCTTGGAATTAATCCAAGCAGTGCGGTGCAAGAAATGAATTTCGTGTTCTCAGCATGACAGTTTTTAGCTAGTTTTAGATTTTCCCTTCCTTACTCGTTCGCTTTCATCTCTAAGGGCCGAAATCAAATTATTAAAGTTCAACATTTTAGAAAATGGAATGTTTGATAATAATTTCTACAGCATTTCTAAGTGAAAGTTGACATATCTTGTCCCAGTTCAGAGGTTATACCTGTAGAGCTTAGAATGGTTCAGAGACCGAAGGCCCAGTTGTCACTTAAATTGGCGTTTACGGAAATCCGATCGACTGGCGTTTTCAAATGTATGGATAAATTGAGGAGCGTGCTAACTAACTAACATTTGCAAGTCCGAGTTTGATTTGACAGCTTACACACCGTCGCCGTAAATACGTCGACGTTGCCGAGGAACACTATTGGAAGATTATTGTTTTCGTTATCAACAAAATGCGATAGGTAAGTTTTGCAGTGTTTATTAGTATCGATTCTGATTAAATGGTGTATGCATAAGTAGTAATGCACTGGAGACTATTACGTTAAGGAACTGAAGGCGGGGAACTTTCCTCAAACCTTCGAATTGGGAGTCTTTAAATGTATTATTATATACAGAGAGGCTGCAAGCTGATGCGTGTACTTCACTGATTAAGTCTGAAAAAGCTCTAAAAGATGTAAAGTCCGCAAATCGGCTCACATAATGTCTTACTGAGCGTGGTTTCGCAAGTTTAGGTATATTTAGCCGACCCGGGCACTTTAGGTCCCTCGGCACGCCACCCATGCTTGTTTGCCACGAGGGAATAATCCAATGTTTTATATGTGAGATATTGTGCCTAAAAAACTTCATAATTGTTGGTTTAGTTACTGTCAAGTTTGTTTTCTTACTTTGGTAAATATACTTATGACACAAAGTGTCCAGAGATTGAACAGTTTTCATTGAATGAAACCATTGCAAAGTTCGTCATTAAACATTTGTTATGATGACTTCTTTCCTAAAAATTTCCTCGATTCACATTCTTTGGAAAAACATTAATTTCTTTCTTTCGTTATACTTTATCAGAAATTAAAGTTGCCTAAATGTCGCCTTTTGTGATAAGGAAGAGGCCTGCCAAACTTTTATTCAAATGGCACTGCCATAGCATGTCCCTGTCAAATCGATAAAATGTTCACCTGTGACATTATTTTTATGGAATTTCGTTATATTTACTTTAAAATACCTACATTGCTATCAGCGAGGATGGAAGTACGGAAGTAGCAACCACGACTCGTTTGTATGGGTGAGTTCGCTTACAAATTTGCTTACAATTTGCAAACACATAAGAACTTCACACAACGCTATTTAGTGCAATGAACGTTCGATGTTGAGCGTTCCAAATTCCTATGCGAACTAATTACAGTTATACATTGTCCACTAACTTGTGGCTACGCTGCCGTGATACGAATGAATATCGATCGCTCCTTCCTTCCAAGCTTGCTGCTTGCTATGTAGGTGGCAGCACTTTACATGGCTGTCAGCGCGAATCGGACCAGTTGAGAACGCGCTTTCGGTAACGTAAGTTCAGATCGGCTATGTACGGCATTGAGTGATGTAACGATGACGTCATACCGTCCACGGGCCGCAATTGCGAGGGCTCTCAGCGCGAATGGGACCAGTTGTGAACGCACTATCGGTAACGTACGTTCAAATCGCACCACGGTGTGCGTTGGCGTTAGTCGGGTGCGTTGAGCAGCGAGAGCGAGTCGAGCAGGTCGGCGGGATCGAGCACGGTGGCGGGCATGTCGTCGAGCGGCCCCGGCGAGGGGGGCGCGCCCGCCGAGAAGGGGTGGAAGCGCGGCACGAGCCAGCGCGGCGCCTCCGCCGCGGGCTCCAGGCGCCCGTTGCTCCCCGCCGCCCCCACCGACAGCAGCCTCTCCTTCAGCTCGTGAATCTGGAACGCGGCGAGGTGCTATGTGCTCTCCGTCACCTCTTTCTATCATATCGGATATTTCCATGTGCATTTAAGATGGGCCTAAAACTCCCCATACAAACATGGAAAGATCATGGGCATCATAGAACCAAAATTATACTAAAATCACCTTATTTAATCAAACCAGACGCTTGATGACCATTTGCATTGTAAAATTGTGTTTGGTTTCTAAGTGGTTTTGAAAGTTTAAATTTTTCGCTTGTTTTATACCATCAGTTTTATCATGGAGTGGATTACTCAACACACACAAAACAATCTAAAATATCTTAGTCATCAAGCCAAGCGTGTTCCATGAACATTCATTCGTGATTTACTTTTCGCTATAAGTAAATTTTTAATTAAAATGTATGTAAATCTAACCAAATCAAACAGTATGCTCAATGTTTGCATTGTGGATGTGTTGCATCATCCTCATCACGAAGACTGTCTTTTTTTTTAAAAAAGAGATGGCGTCAGAGCAAATAAGAACACTTTTATGCCGTGCCCGCAAATAATTCGGCAGGCAGTAGGTGAAAAAACAGGCCAAGTGCGAGTCGGACTCGCCCACAAAGGGTTCCGTGGGCGACAAGATTAACCACAACAATCAGGTTTTTTGTATGGGAGTACCCCTTTAATTTGTATTTCTTCGAAAATTTACCTATTTGTTGTTATAGCGGCAAAATAAATACACACTCTGTGAAAATTTCAGCTGCCTACCTATTACGGTTCATGAGATACAGCCCTGTGAAGGACAGATGGACGGTTGTTGTTGTTGTTGTTGTCAGCGAGTGGCTGCCGATGCTTGAGCGCACTTGACACAAGGCCGTTGTGCTCAGTAACCCGACTTGTGGGTCATTTCAGCCAGCCGAGCTCTGCCACAAAGCGTAGCAGCCCTTTAGGGTCTTTCCACACTTGCGGGTCGCCCCTTTCGAAGCTAAAGACCCCCGTACAAAATGTCTGCAGTTGTCTACATTCCATGACTATATGTGCCAGTGTCTCCTCCGCCTCCAAGCAGGCACGGATGGACGGACGGACGGACGGACAGCGGAAGCTTGGTAATAGGGTTCCGTTGGCACCCTTTGGGTATGGAATCCTACAAAATTGCGTCCAGCTCTGACATAAACACGAAGCAGCGCCGGGTTACCTGATGCAGCACGGTGTGGTTGTGCAGCTGGTACTGCACCGGGCCGCCGGCGGGCGTGTCCAGCGGCGGCAGCCAGCGCTCGTAGCACTGCGACCACAGCTCCACGCCCGCCACCGACACGCACGGCTCCAGGCGACCGCTGCCCGATGACAATGGGCTGCCATCCGAGCCCAACGCTGCTGTAAAAATATTTAAAGTGAGTACCTCCAACGGAGGCTAGAACGCGGCATTATCTAATAAAATCATGCAGTTTAGAAATGCGTGGTAGAAATGAAATCTTCAGAAATAAGAGTCTGAGATCAAAATGTCGGTTGCGACTGCAGTGTTGGGCAGTGCTGAGGGCGGTAGGGCTGACTGGCGCCAATCTATCTCATTCTCTCGCAGGCTTAACCCTATAGATGTATGTGTGTGTGTCTTTTTCCTTTCATCGAGTTTGAAAAGGCAATGGTGCTAAAAAAGTTGTCACTTTAAAAAGTTGACATTACGCGTATTGTAGATTTAGGCATACATAAATAAAATTTTACATCTTTAAAATTTCGAATCCGAACATCCAGACTATTCCTTAAAATGTAATACAATTACCAAAACCCTGCTCAATACCAAACACAAGTCAAAATAAATGAAAATAGGCGGAACTATTTTAACTACACATGTGTTAATATATCAAAAATTCAGACTATTTAATGGACATCTTTAGATAGTCATCTTATGAATATTTTTTTATCAAAAAACATTGGCCCGCGGAAATTAAAATTCCTTTCTGAAAATTTCTGAGGTATGTACAGACAAATGTTGTCATATCTATACACGTGAAAGAGAAAGAATTCCTAAGTTCCTTTCAATCTATGGATGAAATCATAATGACGGAGTCGAATTTGTCCCGTATAAAAATTAAAACACGTGTCTGCACATATCTCTTTCTTGAATTAGTCATATATATTTACTGAAGCAAGAAAACAATGACATTGTTTTTAGCATTTAGCATATCCTAATTTTCCTGTGATAAGATACATGCACACATGCATGCTAAAATTACCTAAAATGCATACCTTTCATACCCCTTTCTGATTTCGTGGGTGACATATCAGGGCCTCAACTTGAACTTGTCGACACACTTTGGCAAAAAAAATAAAAAAGAAGTAGAAATTACTAAAAGTTATGGAGCCATCAATGAACCTTGTGGAATACCACACATTACTCATAAATGATTTGCATAGAATCAAAATACTAACATATCCTTTGATTGCTCGTGCTGGGGCTAGTGTATAGAGGGTTGTAGAACATCATGGTGTCTCGCTCTGTGAACTGCTCGCCCCAATCCCACACCGGCCTTTGAATGAGGTTCTGAAATAGAATTAAAAGTTAACTACTTTTGCAGAATTACAAATTTATACCACATATAACCACATACAACCACCTTCATCTAACAGACGTTTTGTGAATAATATATTGGAACAGTACACATCAGCCACATTGAAACTAGTCACTATGCCAGGGTCTTTTTTATTGCACAGCTACATTGACTGGATGAAAAAAAACATGTTTTTTTTATATTATCCTTTTGACTATCTGCATTCAATGCGATTTTACCAACTCGGTCGGGATTAACCCTACAACATAGCGGCTCATAAGTCAGTGGCGCAGGGCTTTGCCTTGCCTTGGTCTGGGTTCAAATCGCCGCCCCGTTCATGCGCCATTTTATTTCTTTTTCTGAGTTGGTCAGTGCAATTCGTCACAAATGCGATCCGTTCCATGGTTTGGAATCCATGTAAAACTCTTTGTCCCTTAATAGGTGGTAGGGTTAAGCCCACCCGGGTTGGTACCACAATGTTGGCTGATATAATGGTCAAAATGGCAATTCAGTTTATACGTGTTCTCCATCCAGTTCAATGTAACCATACTCACAAAGGTAAGGTCATGGCATGGCCCTTCAGGAATGCGGTGTGTTGGGCTGTGGGTGTGGTGTTAGCTATTCATGTCCAGTTACATAAAAAAAATAGTAAGCAAAGAAGGACCTAAAGTTTTAAGTGGAATTTGAATAACGAATGACATATCTCGGAGTTACCTCTTACCACATGCAAGGGATCAATTCAGTGGGACTGGTTGCATTTTTGTGGTCGTGTTTCAGACATCGGAAATGTAAAAAAAAAAATTAAAGCATAGGCGAGAAATCAGCGGAAGCATAAGTGATTTATCATCGCATTGGATGAAAAGATGGTCAAAGGGGCAATGAAAAATTGTCCGTGTTTTCCATCCAGTTCAATGTAGCCGTGCTCATAGAGGGAAGGTCCTGGCATGGCACCTAATTCCTTCGGGAATGTGGTGTATTGGGCTAAAATCATAACGGTACTTGTGTGGTATTAGTCATCCACGTCAGGTCGCATAAAAAAAAAATTTGCAAAATACCTTGGCGACGGCAAGGTCGCGATCCCTCGGGCAGTTGAAGATGAACGTGTCGAAGAGCTGGTTGTGGGCGCAGTCCCAGAGCGTCGTGAGGTACGTCTCCGTGAACTGGAACGCGGAGGGGAACTGCTGCGTGAGCTGCCACACGCTGTCGAGGAACAGCAGGAAGACGGGGGCAACGGCGCTCTCCGGCTGCACCTTGTCCTTCGGGTTCGAGGTGGTCAGGTGGCCGAGTCTGGAGTGTTAGAACCGTGGGCTTAGAATGTAAAGATACATACAGAGTCAACTGAATGAGACCAAAATCATTTTATACAAAATGTACTGAAATTTCTTTTTTTTTTGCTTAAAACTATTTCTACATTTCTATGTAGCTTCATAATAATTATCTGAGGTTATGTTTTAAGTTTTACTTTGAAACATTGAGGAAAAGTTAAGAAATTTTATCGACAAAGAATCAGTGGGTTGCCCCTTATTTACCATAAAAAAAGGGTTTTTAACCGGGTTTTTTAATCTTTAACTTAACAATCTATAAATGCATAGGTCACCATGCTTTCTTTAAGGTGGCCCATCCCGCTCAACTCCCCATACAAACGGGGAAAGAAGATCACGCCCATATTTCTTGTCAGAGATTTTGCTCAAAATAGCTTTATTTGATCGAAATAGATGTCTGAGGACCGTTCGCATTGTTAAATTGTGTTTGGTTTCTTAGTTATAAGGTCCGAAAGTTCTAATTTTTTGCGCATTTTATACAATCCCTTTGGAGGTGGATTACACAACGATAAAGTACATCTTAAATAGATTAGTCATCAGACATAGCTCATTTAATCAAGATTTATAATCTATTTGGTTTTTATTAGATTTTTGACCACAGCGGTCGTGGTTTACTTTTAGCTATAAGTCGTTTTGTAATTAAAATTTTCGTAAATCTTACCAAATCATACACTATGCTCATTGTCTTTTTTGTGGACATGTTGCATCTTCCTCATCAGGGAGCCTGTCTTTTTCTTTGAAACATAGAAGGTCCTGAGCGCAACAGCACGATTTTGTACCATGCCCGCGAATGAGTTAGTGCCGCCGGGTTGGGCCACCTTTACAAAAACTGGAGAAATCATAAAGATTTCACAAAAAAAAATCACATTCCATGAGCGCGACGCCTATGTATTGATAACGATTTGAGAAGTGGACTCATCGAGCAGATGTGTTCCATCCCCCTCTGTCCCGCGGTAGTATTACTTGAGTTGAGGTCTGAATCCCACACTTTGTTCGTCTTGTAAGCACAGGTCGCTATAATGGTTGGTCTATGGTTAAAACGGTTTCTTTGTAGCGAGACCGTAGACCTAGCGTGCCCGCTGTGCTTGCAAGACGAACACAGTGTGGGAGGGAGAAGTCAACTACCGCTAGTTGGAGAGAGAAAGAAACTTACCTGATGAGACAACTTTTGGACTCGCTATAAGTACGTAGTGTCCGGGGTCACCAAATGTGAAAAAGGTTTTTGTAATTTTTTTTTATATTGAGTTATTGTGTAGCAATCAAAACTCGTTTGGATTAGGATGGCGTAAACACTTTGCACATGCATTGGCGGCAGCGCCGGCGAGTGAGTTCACTTACGAATTAGCTTTGATTTTCTCAAGTACCAATGACACATTAAGAGACTCTATCTAAAAGAACTTCACTGGATTTTAATCGCTACTCCCGTCCTTCCACGCTCGCTGGCTCACAAATTGTCAATTCTAGCACATAGCGTTCAAGATGCTTATGAGATTGCAAAATAAAAAGAGTTTACGGATGGCTTGGAGAAATAAAATACTAAGCCAGATCAAAAGGATTTTCTCGCAATTGTATGAAAGTACCGGTCGCAGAAGGGATGTCCGAGCGCGATCCACTCCTTCTGCACGAGCGACTGGAAGCCGGCCAGGGAGCGCGTGTGCGGGTCCAGCAGGAGCTGCGTGAGGCACGACACCGCCGCGCAGTAGTCGACGCCGTCGCCTGCACACAATGCAAGAAGGTCCAGACGGCAGCTCTTCGTTCTTACTATTGTGGACTTTGACCTTGGACTGTGACCCAAAAAGCCAGAAGAAAAGAGATGAATGATTTTCATCGGACCGTGGTTTACGCCTCAACGTGTAACTCTTGATTTGAGCGAAAGTGTGCAAAATGGCGGGAAAAATCGTGTGTGGTTTGATTGCGGCTGTTCGTACTCGAGATGTCCGAGTGCGGCTCTCTCAAATCCAAACAAATAAACGAATTCTTTGGTTGTGTTGGCCACTACGCCAATGCTGTTTGAAGGTAATATGCTTGATTTTTCATGGCTTTTTTAATTTTAAATTAATGTCATGGTCGTGGCTACCTATAAGGGCGTTACCGGGATAGCAGCGGGCAGGACAGGTACTAGCGTAGTGCTTGTGAGTTTGGCGTTGTGCATTTTCGTCCTACGCTATGTAACAAGCCTCCTGGAGTCTCTCGAGACTCGCGCTCCTCTGCACCAGCAACCGTCTAGCCGGTCAAATCACCACATTAGAGCAAAAAGCATCTCTGGTAATGGCAATGGCATATCTATTTGAACTTGTAAGTAGGCGTATGTGTACCTTCCTGTAGTACTACAGTGACGTTGTCGGTGAGTCGCTGTGCAGCTTCAGCGGCGAGCGCAAGGCTCGCGGCGACGTGTCGGAGCCACCGGCTCGAATCAAGGATCGAGTAGTACTGGGAGTCTTGTTCCTGCAATATACACATGGGCTGTGATTAGAGATATTGTTTTATTAAAAGGCAGCTATTGGCTGACGTGTTCATATCTTTTTTGTTTATGTAACTGGCTAAGAGCGAACTAATCGTCCGATATTAGCCTAACAAACCACATGGGAACCAGGTGCCATGCCAGGACCTTCCTTATATTGCTCGGCTACATTGAACTGGATGGAAAACACGGACAATTTTCATTGTCGCTTCGACCATCGCTCATTCAATGCGATGGTAGCAACACGGGCGGGATTGACCCTACCACCTAGTAAGGAAGGGGACCTACAGTTTTACGTGGAAACCGAAACACGGCCAGCCTCAACGGTTGAAAATGGTCACCCATCCAGAACCTAACCGCGCTCAGAGGTGCTTCCACAGCTTATTGAATCGCAAGGCGTCGCACACTGAGCTACCGAGGCTGATTTTTTGATCTATTATATTTTATTGAATTTTTTGCTATTCTCTCAGCCATTTTTTTTAAATGTTTTTTTGCTTTGTGGGTTGTTTGGATTGTTTTGTTTGCGTTATGCATTTATATTATATCTGCCTACAGAATTAATATGATAAATAAATAAGGGAAACAGCTAATCTGGTTGTTTTGTTTCTACAAAGCCAGCTGCAAACAACCAGATTAGCTGTTTCCCTAATATATTTATCATATTAATTCTGTAGGCAGAAATAATATTAATAACAACGATGTGTGTCTTATTTGTGTGATCCCTCAAACCCTCACACCCTTTCACTAATACGAAAGGGTGTGAGGGAGGGTGAGAGTGTGTGTGTAAAGAGTTACAAGCTCACCCAGAACATCCTGAGCGTGGCCGGCGTGCAGAGATCGGCGAGCTTCTTGTAGGAGGCGAACAGCGCCGGCAGCGGAGGCAGCACCGCGCCGCCGCTCGGGACGAACGCGTTGCCGCACAGCGACATGATGTGAGGGGCCGCGAGTTTGGGGTGCGAACGCCTCACCTGCAGTGTGACAGCGGGCGTCAGAGCGAAATATCTTTTGAACTCATATTCAAGTTTACAACTGAGAAGTCATCTCTTCTGCAGAGCATAAAGGACTAAAAGATAGCACGTTATCTTGGATTGTCCAGTGTTGGGCAGTCCAATAACAAGTACTACCTTGCAGCATTTATTGTTTTGAACTGACAAATTATGTCGCAGGGCATCAACAAACATAACAACAACAATGTCACTGTATTCTGTGTTTGCAGACTCTCTGGTATGCATTTGATTACACTACAGTCCGTCACTGTTAGCATTAATTTCATTCTGTGTTAGTAGAATATCGTTTGAGACTACCTACAAATATTATAACTGGATTTACTTCTCACAGGTCTGAATGGGATAGTGCAGTTGTGTGAGTACATTACTTTGATTCAGGGTGAGGTTGCGCGACTTGGTGTGGTGTTATGGCCCTTGTGAAATTATCTGACTCGCCTTGCTGAAACAGCTGGCCGGCCAGTCAGTTAGACACATCGGCGTAAAAAACATTACCAAGCTTGGCCTCACCACTCTACAAGAACGAAGAGAACGGGGAGATCTTATTGAGACATTTAAAATTCTCAACTCTTCTTACAACTCTACCAAGCTACAAGATATGTTAACCCTTGTTAATACTAAAAACCTGAGAGGGCACTCAAAAAAGCTGTATCACAATCGTTCAAAGCAGAACCCTCGATGACACATTCTTGCCCACAGAGTAGTAGAATCTTGGAACAGTCTTCCCAGTGAAGTTGTAAATGCTGTCTCCGTAAATTCCTTCAAAAATAAATAAGCATCAGCTTAAAGCTGCTAGCCTATCAATAATAATACCCAACAGTGAGACTTATTCAAGGGTGTCACCTGCTCGAGCAGCACGCTCTCGGCGGTGGCCGCCTGCTCGGTGGGCAGGAGCTCCCCGCTGCGCAGCAGGGCGGCGCCCTCGCGGCGGCCCCACGTCCACACCGGCACCCGCCCGCCGCGGAAGTGGCGCGACGCCTCGATCAGGTTGAAGTCCAGTGCAGAGCTCGGAACTGCCGAAAAATCACAAAAATTTATTTCGTTTGTAAATTGCAACACACCATTTTGTACCGTAAATTAAATTAAATCAATTATTAAAAATGTGTCGAGGCAATAAATTTGCAACTAATTTTAAAAATAAAACTGCTCGAACCCACTATTTTCAAAGTACCTGGGCATAGGTGGTTAACAGGCATTTAAGTGGTGTGATATTAGTCCATTATGTCGCAAAGGCTAAGTTGCCTGGACTGTCCATTTATATCGAGATGTCTGCATTGAACTGGATGGAAAGTACAGATATTTTTTATTGTCACTTCGACCATCCTTCATTCCATGCATAGGTAAGTAAGGGGACCTGCAGGCCCACTAGTAGGACAGTGAATCACGAAGCGAAAGTGAAATGTGAAGCCTCTCGACTTTTCATGCAATTCTTTCATTTCATTCAACTGTCAAAACATTGGGGTTATGCACACCCCCATTTCCATTTTCTTAGATGCTCTACAGGTCGGACGCCGTGAGGATGCCACAATGCGGCTCAGACGCCACTACACATTCTGTAATTTTCCACAAGTACTGAAAGGTAGCGATCAACCTTAAATGCACCTGATCCGTCAAAACTGGCACTCGCATCGCACCTGTCGGATAGTAGGGCTCACTGTATTAGTAGGTGAATGTGGAGGAATGAGGAGGAGAATGTGTGGTAGATCAGGCTGTCGCGATCGTCCGACCGTGACGACCAAAACGAACCGAGACCGTAACTCACCGATGAGTGTCTCGCTGGCGCCCGACATGAACGCGTCCGAAGTGCCATTGATGCACGTGATCCGCCAGAACTGACACTCGCAGCGCTCCAGCTCGCGCTTCCAGTCGCCGGGCCGCAGGAACATGTTCATGCCCGCCGCCACCGTCGGGTAGTAGGGCTCGCGGTATTCGTACGCGAAGAGCAGGTCGTGCCGCTTGGGGAACGCGTGGTGGATGAGCGCCATCGCTATCGTCCGGCCATGACCGGTCGGCGAAAACTTGAAGTTGAACGTTAGCACCTTCATGTTCTGAAAAAGATAACAGCCACATTTTTATTCGTTGCGATTCTGAAAATGGGAAAGAAAACTACTTATCATTACAGATGGCGTCCAAGCGAGCTAACCTAAAAGATCTGTCAAAGATGTCAGATACAGCGTGAATGGGAACATATGTTAGGTACTCATTCACGGCGAAGAGGGAATACCATTTATGTTTAATAATATTATTATAATCTGTAATTATGCAGCACATGTGTTAAATGGACCTCGTGTCTGATTATGACAAATTAAATTTAAAAAAAAACGAAAAAAAAATCATACAGACGTTAATACAGATCATGTTGAATGTTTTAAATCTAACATTTACTTACTCAATCTATATTAATAAAAAATTAAATTTACTCTATGTTATTTCGAAAATATATTGTTCTTAATTATGCTAATCAAAAGAAGTCTTAAGAAATAAAATATCGTAAAAACATAACCCATAAAATTTCGTTTCTTACTGTGCTGGTCAATGACATTAAAATTTGTTTGAAGACAAATGAAAGATCTTCTTTTCCTCTAAACCTTATTCTAATTTTATTGCATCATGGAGCACATCTTTCATCTAAAAACTCGTAAATCAAACTTGACAGGAATGACAAAAATTTTAAGGTGAGATCGCTCATGCACATCTACAATAAGCTTTGAGTTGTCTTCCTCATTGAGCAGATTTTTTTATAATTAGTGATTATGTTAGCCCATCATATGGTGCAGAACAAAACTAAATCAGATTTGTTTTCTGCGTAGCCTCTAGCGCTTCAAGAGGAAAGGACTTCAATCAGTACCAGGAACTTTGGGGGAATTACCTCGGCAGGGAGTGTTTAATCAATAGGTGTGACATTTGGATCGGTAAGATAAGATTAAGAAAGGACAGTAGTTCGATTATCTAATTCTAGCATAACGGGTAAGTTTTTAATAAACTAGTAAGTTCTAAAAGCCTTTTGACACTGAACATTTTCTCCTTTTTCTGTGAACAACAAATACGATTGAGAAGGTATTGCTTTATTCGCCGTACCCATTTATTAAATAGACCATTGTCCTAATGGTTATAGCTGAGTTCATAACGGTGAAGACAATGTGTGGATTCTTATACAATTATGTAGAACTTATAAAAATTTACATCTACACATTAATGTTCTTCTGAGTTCAACAATTATTAAGCAGTATTAGATGTGACTATGATTTGAACATCAACTAAAAACCCTAATCATTCCTGCTCACATTCAGCAAGATTTTTGGTAGCGGGATGGTACAGTTCAATGACAGATTTATTATATAAAACTACATTCAACCTTCACTGCACGTATTTTTAACTACACCCGTGTCTATCGATTTTAAACAGCTAACTATCAAAAACATACATATGTTACAGGGTTTCACGATTTCCGATGATAAATGTCCCTAAAATAGTTCGCTCCAGTGCCACATGGCCATCTGTTTACCCAGCACACGCGCTGACTCAGTCATACGATATTTGTTAGGTAATTCACACTTTGTCACTGCAAAATGTAGATTAGATAGCGACCATCCAACAAACAGATTTTACAAGATAATGCATGCATGTGGAACATTAGTATTGAGTTGCTACTTTTCAATAGGATACAGATGTGAATGGCTGACTAAAATCTATCACGTTGAGTGAATGTAAAGACAAAAAATTGTTTCCTTCATTTTGTTCCTATTATTTTGGTATACTGAAGCTATACGTCATGAGAATAGCGTAAAATATAAAATCAATAAAAAAAAATTTATTTATTTATTATTAAAATAAAAAATTTAAAGTTTAGGTTCAAGATAATTCTTTGACTACATTCCATATGTTTTTAGATATATTTCTAAGCCTATCAAAATAAATGCAACTATTCTTTAAAAAAAAATTCAACATATTGATATGTTGTGCTTTTGTGCTGTGTTTTGACATGATTGTGTGTGATGTGATTTTTAATGCAATAAAAAAACCATGATCTCGTTGATTTATTTATTAATTATATTTTTTAATGTTTTATTTTATTGTCCAGTTGAAGGAATTTATGGAGACAGCATGTCAGCCATTCACTAGGAAGACTGTTCCAAGATTCCAATACTCTGTTGGCAAGAAAGTGTCGTCGAGGGTTCTGCTTCGACCGATTGTGATACAGCTTTTTTGAGTGCTCTCTCAGGTTTTTAGTATTAGCAAGGGTGAACAAATCTTGTAGTTTGGGAGAGTTGTAAGAAGAGTTGATAATTTTAAATGTTTTAATAAGATCTCCCCGTTCTCTTCGTACTTGTAGAGTGGTGAGGCCAAGCTTGTCCAGCCGGGTTCCGTAGCTTTTATTTTTCAGTGCAGTTGGCATTTTTGTTGCTCTACGTTGTAATCGTTCTTGAAGTAGGGACTCCAGATCTGGTATGCACTTGTTTGTGTTAATAACTTATTTAATTTTGTATGCCATTCACAGCAAGTATTTACCATTCATGATATAAGGAAAACACAGGTAAAAAAGATAAATTAATGTGAATTCACAAAATCAACAATTCATGCCGTTTGCAACAGTTCATGACAAATATCAGTATTTTTGCAAAGACTATACCCGCCATCTGACATGTTGTCAATCGGAGCAGGCCAGTCCCCACAAACGGCACCCGTTCACGAGCATCACGCCGGGTCCTGCCATCGCCTCTTTCAACCAAGTTTTAGGGAAAGAGGTGACCCGACCCGAGCGTCACCGGAAGCAAGGACCTAAGGCGATGCACAACTCCAGTGGCAACTATTATTTCTGTCATGAAATACCAGAGTGCCCTGAATACTGATAGGGGCCTACCTTGCAGACAACCTGGAGCCCCTTCACCTTGCCGGGCATGTCGCCGGAGGGCAGCAGGCGGCGCCGGCGCACCGGGCCCGTGTCGGTCAGCCACAGCGCGCCCACGCTGCTGAGCGGCACGTCGTGCGCGCCCAGCACGCTGCTGCGTTGACTCGTCGCCTGCAGACCGCAACGGGAACATTTAAAGAACCGGAACGGTTGGAAACTTCTCACGTTCTGAGGAAAGTAATGATAAGTGCTCCCGAAAGAGCTTGTCTTTGTGAGGCTGTAAATGGCGGTTTTTTTTACGTGACGTAATATTTTAAACGTTAGTCAAAAATATCTCCATGAGTTTTATTTTCTTATCTGATATCTATTGAATAGTAAGTAGTAATATGAATAAACAAAAGGCATAGCCAGTTGCGAACCCTTCGTGACTTATGCCCCAACCTGTATAAGTGTACCTCATTGAGTGCGGGATTGATGGGCACAAAGGACAGCTTGTAGTTAGTGACGAACAGCGAGCCCATCTGGCCCAGCTCGCGCTCGCTCAGCGGCGGGAGCAGCACCACCCTGTGCGCCGCACCTGCCACCAGCTCACCTGTGCACACGACTTGTGTAAAACTATTACAATTACAGTACAAAGTGCCTATAGCGAAATCGGTTATTACGTCCTGTCTGATACAGCGGCGAAATTGTGCAGTCCCAAATAGGGTTCATATGAAAACCACGAAATTGTATCGCACTTATATATTTTGCACGGCGATGACTATTATACCAGAGAAATCGTCTCCCAGGGATGAACGGTTCCCTACCCCTAAAGGTTGTCAGTTTTATTACTTGAGAAAGCTTCAATCTATGACCGTATGTTCTAATATTTTTTGTAAAAATCTGTATTTTTCAGTAAAAAAATCTAAAATGAAAGTAAAAAAATATAACTTTTTTCCAATACTTTGCAATCTAAAAAGTAAATAAAAAAAATCAAAAAAACATGCAGTCGTCGATTTTGGCAATATATTTTAGAATCCTTAATTTCAAAAACATTAAGAGCATGTCAACAGTTACTCTTAATTAACCTTACAAAACCTTTTCAAAAACACCTCTATAAGAAGTTAAATTAACAGTACAAAACCATGTCGGCTGAGCGACCTTGCGCTAGTGGCCAAAGCGATCACTGGACCAGAAATAGTTTTTCTCTGTACACGCTTACAAAAAGTCTATTACACAATTGAGAAGGTCCATGAATAATTCAAATGTGCAAATGTTCAATGCATGTGTTGCAACTTATGTTAGGTAGGGATCGAATCGGCTATTGATGTTACGTTGCGATTCGTTTTATGAAATGTCCGCCAACAATTTTGTTTTGTGGTTTTTGTGTCTCGATGTCAATATTAATAACTGTTTACAAAGCATTAAACATGTTAGTGTTGACAGCTGCTTTGTTTTCAGTATGGTGTTAACATAATAAAATGTGTATTTATAAATTTGTGAGCAGTTGCAAATTTCTGGAATTTTCTTTATTTTCATTTGATTTATTTCAACATCTGACAGTCAGCCTCAATCAAGTTATACATGTACTAGAAACTGATTCGCGGATTCGATCAACACAACGTGGATGAAATCGAAACATATTTTTTTTGTTTAAACATAAATTGTGATTTCCTCCACTATGGTATTCCATTTGTGTACACTAAAGGAGCACGGCAGAGTTAAAGCACATAAAAAACAATCCGGTTACATTATCGGAGACCCACATATATCCTTACATATTACACAAAACTCATTTATGCACGACAAAAAAAAGAGGTGTGGATTACCGTAGCCTTCCTTGAGGTAACCCATTCTCACACTGAGGGCATAATGTCCGGTCACTGAATGCAACGCTATATTTGGGCGCACAGTTAAGTTGGGTGGTGCTGCCGGAATCACAATCAGACTGATTCGCCGGCCGGAATTAATTGAACTGAATCATCAATGCAAATGTTAATCAAACAATAATAATAAGCAGCTATGTAATATGTAATGCATACCTTTTTTTGCTGACATTTTACCACAGATCAAAGATAAATGTATCAAAATATGGAAAGGATACTTTGATAAAAGGTCGGTGGAAAAGGGTGTAAGACCTTACAGACTGAACCACCTAAAATTCCTTGGTTTGGTAACATTGATCTCACTAGAGAAGAAATAAAAATTGGATTGATCTGATCATTTCTCATTAAACAGTCTCAGTCATTAAGGCGGCCCAACCCGGCGGGCCTAACTCATTCGCGGGCACGGTACAAAACCGTGCTGTTGCGCTCTGGAACCTTCTCTGTTTCAAAGAATAAGACAGGCTCCGTGATGAGGAAGATGCAACATCTCCACAAAAAAGACAATGTGCATAGTGTATGATTTGGTAAGATTTACGAAAATTTTAATTTCAAAACGACTTATAGCTAAAAGTAAACCACGACCGCTGTAGTCAAAAATCTAACAAAAACCAAATAGATCATAAATCTTGATTAAATAAGCTATGTCTGATGACTAATCTTTTTAGGATGTTCTCACTTTATCGTTGCGTAATCCACTTCCAAAGTTATTGTATAAAACGCGCGAAAAATTCGAACTTTCGGACCTTATAACTTAGAAACCAAACACAATTTTACAATGCCAATGGTCATCAGACATCTAGTTCGATCAAATAAATCTATTTTGAGCAAAATTTTGGATCTCTGACAAGAAATATGGGCGTGATCTTCTTTCCCCTTTTGTATGGGGAGACGAGCGGGTTGGGCCACCTTAAATGAAAAAAATTGATAGAGTGTGCGAGAAATGAAATGTTGAGAGCCAATATTAGGAGAATTGTATGCACCGATAGAATTAACTTGTTTTTTAGGTGTAGGTTAACTTGTTTGTGCGAGAAATGAAATGTTGAGAGCCAATATTATGAGAATTGTATGCACCGATAGAATTAACTTGTTTTTTAGGTTACACGAAGCCCTCGGAAAACCCAACTCTGGAGAATTCCGAGAGGTTATTCATTTCTTCAAGCGGTCACTGACCCTGCGAAACTCTGGTTAAACTTTAGTATTGAAGGTAAAAGGCACTATGGGGTTGACATAACTGCTAAGCGGTTAAAGTCTCAATAAAATAAATAGATAAAAAAAAGTACTACCTAACTATGCATGTACTATAATCATTACTGGTCTGGGAATGAAATTAAGAAATTGACAGGCTCAATAATAAAAAAATATTAATTCGAGAGTCATTACCCTATCGATTCCCTATACTACGAGTGATAACTGTTTACATGCTCTTAATATTTGAAATTTTGGAATCTAAAACATATTGTCAAAATCTACGTCTTTATGTTTATTTATTTTTTAATATACCTTTTAGATAGGAAAATATTGGTTTAAAGACCTTGGAAAAGTTGTGTTTTTTTACCTTAATTTTACGTTTTTTTACTGAAAAATACAGATATTTACAAAAAATATGAAAACATACGGATATAGAATGAAGCTCTCTCAAGTGATACATTTATTGAAAATTAAATCTGACAACTTTTAGGGGTAGGGATACATTAGGGCCTGGAAGACGATTTCGCTTTTTCAAATCTTATTATTTATCTTGCCTGTTTAAATAATTTTTACTTTCATTATACACGTTACATGTTGCGCATAGTAACATCACAATCGGGGCAAGCCCTGTCCTCTAAATAAGCAAAAACTGTCTGTTTACACTTTTCCGAACAAAAGTGAAAAATGGGGGAAAAAATATGATTGATGTTTATGTATTATCATTGTGGTGTGTGTGGGTGTACATATGAGATTTAGGCTGTGCATGTGAGTGTGTTGTTCATGGGCTCATCAGGTGGAAAATTGAAAGCTGTGTTTATTTTTTAAGCTCTAAGGTAATTATTATTATTAAAAGTTTTCAAAAATGTACAATACAATATGATGGTTCTTATTTTTTTATGAAATTTTATACTAGAGCAATAATAACATTTCCGTAAGTAACTTGTTATCAAATTTTATGTGAGTAGAAGAACATTTGTCACCCTTGGTGGCGCAATGGCGCGACACCCTGCCGTTTGATAATCGGGTGGCAGAACTTGGATTGAAGGTGGGCCCGTAAGCATCAGAAAATAACACTCCCCATACAAACGTAGTTTACTAATAATTTGAAGACCACTGTTCCAATTTGCTTGATACTTGGGATTTAATATTAAGCGACAAATATCTATGTCTGCACGTGACTCTCTTTTCGAAAAACGTATCCTGTGTCATACAACAGACAAAAGAAAATTTGTATGAAGATTTTGTTTCGCCTGTTATTTGACTTGCCTTAGATTATTCAGCAAAAAAAAAGTGTGCAGACACAGATATTTATTGTCGAATATTAGATACCAAATATCAAGCAAATTGGAACAGTGGTATACAAATAATTAGTTAACTACGTATGTATGGGGAACACAGCTTACGGGCTTTCTTAAGTTATAGATGGGTGACCATTTTTTGAGTACTGAGGCTTCCTGTGATTAGGATTCTGCGTAAAACTGGGGGATTTACATTTTTATTAGATTGTAGGGTTCATTCTGCCTGATAATTTTATGTATTTTATGGATACGACATTACCGTTACCTCATTAAGTTTAGCCACACCTAAATTTTAAGAATTGTAATCAGATTTTGAAAATAATCTAAAAACATTTTTGGTCGTGCCAATCAATCTCAAATCTGATTACAATGCTTCAAATGAAGATGTCGCTGAAACTATAATCAATAATTCTGCCTGGTTTCGTACCATCGGATTGAAGAAAATATGGAATCATGACAGTAGGTTTGGTAGTCTCCCATGTTCAGTTTCATGAAAAAAAAATTGGAACAAAGGATTGATAAATGGAACCACAAGAAACAAATTAAAGAACGGTTAGATTTAAAGTAAAACAAAGTTAGTTATATTTATATGTTTATACTTTTAATTTCATCAATATGTATTAAGAGATAGGCCTTACGAGTCTCTTCTCATTGAAGTGGGTAGGAATGTAAAGTGTGTAATTAATGACTAGTATCAAATTCCGTGTGAGTGATAAAGGAGCTAAATGTCAAACAGTTGAGGTTAATGGCACCAACGCTTGGTAAACAATTGG
The DNA here is from genome assembly GCA_946894095.1 of Incurvaria masculella. NCBI lineage: Eukaryota > Metazoa > Arthropoda > Insecta > Lepidoptera > Incurvariidae > Incurvaria > Incurvaria masculella. The sequence goes on along the minus strand of OX335658.1, from coordinate 14,103,825 downwards.
TTTTTATTCATTTATTGGCACATTTTGTGATATGTGTGTTCTGGCGATTCATACAAGTGGTCCCACTGCATTTTTTCCCCTGAATGTCGTAAGCGGCTTATTTAAACATAATTTAAACAAGCTCGATAGCTCGGCGATCGTTAGCGAATCCGCCGGTACGGTGCCTCGCTGAGCGTGGTTTTGCGAGGTGAGGTGGATTCGGCTTTTCTGAGTTTTTTTTATAAAAAACCGGTATGGGTGGCTGTACTGAGGACCTCGGTGCTCAGAAAAGCCAAAATCACCTTGCCTTGCAAAACCACACTCAGCGAGGCACCATGGCAGCGGATTTGCGGACTATCGCTGAGCTATCGAGCTTGTTTAAATTACGCTTGAAAAATCACAGCTTAAAGGCACCCACAGGCTGGCAGACAGTTCTTCTTTGGTCTCTCGGCACAGCTTCGGTTTTTCGTAAAAAAAGGCATTTGTCGTTCTCGGTTCGGAACATATCTCGGTTCTTACTCCTCTAAGGAGACGGCGTGGTGGTATGATGGACATTCTTACTTTAAAATACAAGGTTAACTAAAATTTTGGAAAAAAACATCTAACAATAAAAGGGCCCAGAAAAGTGGCATTTTTCTGTACTCCAAGGTTTAATAAACATTGCTCAGATACCGTTTTAATGCTCCTTTAAGCTGATAGATTAGATAACTTTGGCACACCATTCATTTTGGCGTTTAAACTAGCTATCGGCCAGGAGTACAGAGATTCCATAAAACATTATATGCCACCAAACATTGCTATCAGAAACTACGTACCCAGACTCGAATAAGTGAGATCACTTAGCAAACACAGATGCTTACAGATAACACTACGACATGACTTCTAATTCCGTTGCATAAAATCAGTTTTTGTATTACAATTATTAATGTGGTCAGCAACATTCAAGCGTAAATGTGAGGTTTCAAGTGTAAAAGAAGTTTATAAAAACAGAAAGATGTTAAAATGTAAAAGCAATTTTCACACAAAGCATTAAAAGCATGACATATATTTGTCTGTAACGAAGATATCTCCCTGAAAACTTGAATGTTAAGTTATTGCAAGACCAAATTTAATAAGAAGGGGTGCAATGCATTAAGTTTAATTCATATATAATGTTCATATATAAAAGAATTAACATTCAATGAACTCAAAATTTCTGGTTTCATTATGATATTTTTCTAGAATTTTTACTTGCTAGAGGCCTGCAAAATACGAATTTGGCATTATTTGTTTTAAAGTTTCCATTCTTGTATTTCGAATAAATCAGTTATTTAAAAGAAATAGGATGGTTTGTACTGCGTAGTAAAATATAGTCATTGCCAATTTTTTAGGTCTAGACATATTCCCATTGAACAATATTTAATGTGAGCACACAACATGAACCAAGGATAACCTAAGGAAAGAAAACTTAAAATACATATACTCGAAAAACATAACCCTCCTTCTTGCGCAGTCGGGTAAAAAATAAGTACAGTAGTTTCCTCTGAAATCTATACACCGGAAATAGAGACAAACTTTAAATCTCTTTCATTACACATAAAGTAAAAGGGACTTCCTTCTCTTTCCAGCGTATTTGTTATGGTTAAAGCCCGAAGTTTGGTTAAGGGCCTGGTACTAGCCAAATCGCAAAGTTAGACGAGGCACCCCAAGTTAACTAACTAAGTCTGACGATTATAAGTGTCATTCTTACAATATATGATTCCTTGTCTAGGAATCGAACTATTTTCGTTAATGTATGTTTCCTTTTTCTATACAAAATACATTGCGGAAACGGTGTCCATTTCCGAACTTTTTTGACTAAATGTAGAAATCTAAAAGCAAATGGAATTTTTTGTTTATGCATATATGCTGTTTTTGCTTATATCTAGAAATCGAATTACTTTCAGATTTCTAATGAGAAAAATCAATTTTTTTATTTTTATTATTATTTAAATAAATGATGGAATAAAAAAATATTAACAATCCATTATCAGTCTGGAGTTCTATTTGGATTTGCTGAAGCGTTTCACTACATATTATTACATTTGTTAAAAAGTGCATTTGTATGGCGCGAGTAGTTGGCTAGTCCTAGCGCCTTAAAGTATTTTTTCTTCGAAGGTAACTAAGATTTTCGAGACATACCTGTGTCGAGGGCACTAATTTCGAGTTTATGGTAAGAAAAAATAAATAACCTTAAGCCATTTTTTTTTTATGTTTTCATACAAAACATTTTATAGTTGTTTTTTTTTTCTTGACATTTACTCTTAAGATGGACCTTCCCGCTCAACTCCCCATACAAACGTGTAAAGAATATCATGCGCATATTTCTTGTCAGAGATCCAAAATCTCAAAGCTGTTTTATATGATCGTACTAGATGTCTGATGACCATTGGCATTGTAAAATAGTGTTTGATTTCTAAGTTATAAGGTCCGAAAGTTTAAAATGTTCGCTACTTCGCACATGATTACTCTACGATAAAATAAAATAAACTTAAAAGGTTAGTCATCAGACCTACCTAGCTTGTTTCGTGAAGATTTACAATCAAGTTGGTTTTTGTTTGATTTTTTACTACAGCGGTGGTGATTTACTTTTAGCTATAAGCCATTTTGTAATTAACATTTTTGTAAATCTTGCCAAATCAAACACTATGCGCATCACGGAGCCTGTCTTTGTCTTTCAAGCAGAGAAGGTTCCAGAGTGCAATATCACGGTTTTGTACCGTGCCCGCGAATGAGTTAGTTCCGTCGGGAAGTGCCACCTTAATTAGTGCACTCAAGATGGATATAAGTGCAGAAATCCAAAAACTTCAAGGAAATAACCAACCAACATCGGGCTTTATCCTTAATATATACATTCAATTGGAAATGACTGTACCGTTTTTAAGAACAAGGCTAGCGGTGTTAGAAAAAACTTTCTCTTTGAATTTCTTGGGGACGCATCATAAAGTCCAAAAACCACAACATCCAAAGCCAACAATCCAAAGCATCCAAAAAATCTAGCCAAACTCTTATGAATATGGAACTTTTTAATTAGGTTAGGGTAGGTTAGAACCTAACCTAGGCTAACCGTAAAACCTAACCTAGGTTTTACGTTTTTTATAATACTTGTGCTTTTTGGGCTTTATGAAGGACACCCAATTTCTTCACATATTAATAATTGATTTTCAAATTGTGAGATTACATTATTTTGTTAGGTACCGAGAAATCCTACAGATCCCCTATATAAAATTGATTATGTGTTTTTTGGAATAAATATTCCATGATTAATCCACGACATTTACTATCCATCGAAGTTTCTTGCAATCGGTTAAGCTTTTAGGGTGTGTCGTACATCCATCAAAAGACCATATATTTTCTCATTTCTAATATTGATAGCACTATTGGACAGAACTTACCATTCAGGAGTTTTGGTTTCAACTCCTGCACTGCTCCATTCTTATCACCATTGTTCTGGAAATTCATAATATTTTATATTAGAACATTTTTATTGCTGAGAAAATTCAAATAATAAAACAGGTCTCAGGGCACCCATAGGTTTACTATTGTCAACTTACTAAGGAGTTTGTCCAGTGCTTCAAATTGCCCGTAAAACAGTAGGTCCCCATCCTTACATACTAGGTGGTAGAGTTATTCGAGCCTCGGTCAGTACCATTGTTGGTCCGGGCAGCAATTAAAATTGTCCATGTTTTCAATCCTGTTCAATCTGACCGTGTGATATAAGGAAAGTCCTGGCAATGCAGCTGCTCCCATTGCACTCATAGTAAGTCGGTGTGATATCGAAGCTTTTAATTGTACTGCTACATTAAACTAGGTAGTCTTTGATGTATTTGATCGTCGGAAAAAAAATTAGTGTGTCAGCTATGTTTATTTCACGTCACTACATCAGCATTATCAGCAAGGATTTAAAGTTATTCAGGCGTACCCCGAAATAGATATTCTTAATATTCAGCAGAGTGATGGATTGAAGCGTGTTAGAAAAGCACTTACGCACTCATTTCATCAGCATGCATCATTTTTCAGATGAAAATGTGTATGCTAAAAAAAACCCTGGCGAAGTTTCTTGTCCGTTCTTCTTTGCCATAGGATATCGAACCGGCAGAAAAAATAATTGACAAATTCAAGTTGTAATATGCACGTCGTCGAAACTTTCTTGTTCATAATGAAAATTGGCCATGCAAGAATGACTGCGAGGTAAGTTGAGATATATAGAGCCAGGGGGGACACAAAAATCAAAGTGACTAGAGAAAATTTATTAGATTAACCTTGGCGGTGACAGTATCCAACCCGATGTAACTCTTGAAGTTATGGACTAGTTTCTTCTCGTTCATGGCGCCGCTAGACCAACAGAGCTACATCCGGGGTAGAGGCTGTGCCGCTCTCGCCCCTCGTTGCTGCCGCGCGTAAGTCGCCCGAAAAGTCGCATTAGTGATGTCTGTTCTCTGCCTTCGAACACTTGAAATTGTCTTCAACACTGCACTGCAAAACAGATGAACGATCTCACCAAAAAGATAAATATAATGACGGCAATATTGCTTGGGTAATTAGTTTTCTACCAATACAACAGCAACAGACACCCTGAAAAATATACGGGAAAATTTTCGCTGCACAACACAACGCAACTTGCTTGACGTTTGCTTGACCACAGATTATAAATATGAAGGCTGTGGGTTTGTTCGGGCAAAGATGGTTCCACTCCGCCCAGCACTGTCCGTTACAGAACGGAATCAGGTGGAACGGCTCAGGGGGTTTACTCATGAGAATCTCATCTGTGCGTCACTAATGACTCACTAATGAATCACATGGCTTTCGTACTCATGAAACGACGGCCACGAGTCACCCTTGTGTTTTCCCTTTCTAATTGTTCTAATTAGAGACCGACGACACTAACATAACATTTGATGTTTGATGACGTCAGGCGAGAGCGTCTCACTTTCATTCGTCACTAACTCGCTTTCACTTTCCTGAGTAGATAAATAGTGTCACGTGTCGGAAAAAATGCCAAAAAAAAGTGTTTAAGGTGGGGGTTAAATAAAAGGAGTTTACGGAGAGATCGTGTTCGCATTAGATGCGAGAAGGTCACCAAATTTTTCTCCCAAATTCACGATTCTACTTTTAGGTGAAGCCGAAAAGGGAAAAGCGAAATGAATTTAAGTCTAGCGACACTAGGGACTGAAGTTAAACATGATTTTACTTTAAAAAAAAAAAGTTAAATTTATTCGGCGATGCCGACAGATCCGCCACGGAGCATACTCTCCAACTCCTAAGAATGAAGGGTGAGGCCCTCCCTTCCCCACGACGTGGGGGCCCAGAAGGGTTTCTAGGACTGTGCCTACCGAACTGAGCTTGGGAAAACACAAAGGAGAACACGAAAACAAATCTTCACATAATATTTATTTTAAGAAAATTTAAATTGAAACAAACAAACGAAGTAGTTAGTGATACGCTGTGCGCCTGAGGGGCCTGCGATGGTTAAATGGCTTCTTAATCCAGGGTGTCCTTCTTCACATGGGACTAATCTGGCCGACGTCGTCGACGCGGAGCGCGGTGGCGGCGGGCGTGCGGGCTCGGCTGAGCGGCACGGCGCGCGGCTGGTCGGCTGCAGGCGGCTCGTGCGGTCCCGGGCGGCGCCTGGCATGGCACCTCGTGGCAGCGGCCACGTGGTGGAGGCGCTGGCGGGCCACGTGCGCCTTCCGAGCGGCTGGTCGGCTGCAGGCGGCTCGTGCGGTCCCGGGCGGCGCCTGGCATGGCACCTCGTGGCAGCGGCCACGTGGTGGAGGCGCTGGCGGGCCACGTGCGCCTTCCGAGCGCCAGGGCAGCTACAGCAGCCCCGCTCGACCGGTCGCCCTCGGGTTGCAGCGCTGCGGCTCGCGCATCGGCTCGCGCAGCGGCGTCAGGCGCCGACTGGCATGGAACCCTCGGTTCGGCGGCGGGGTCAAATTACATTAAAAAAAATGATTCGGGTGGCTCTTAAGCCCCCGGGAGATCGCTAGTGGCAATACAAAAACGGCCACGTTAGCACAACAAAACTAAAATTAATCTACTTTACTAATAAATTATTTTCAACAAAAATCCCAATGATGCGACTGCAAGCAGGAAGATACGGCTTCGCTGGCGTCCGGAGCAATTAAAGTTAAATTGAATAAACATGTCTGTGTGTGGTACACCGGCCTGGAAAGCGAAGCCAGGGTTCAGGGCCAGGAGGGCGTTATTAAAAAATAATCAAATTTCAGGTTCGGGATGGGTTACCATTTTCGATGTTGAGGCTGGCTGTGGGTTGGAGTCCACGCAACACTTACCAACGTTACACGTTACTTACTTACTGGGTAAGCAATGTAGCAGTGCCAGTGCTGAAAGGTTCTGGCGGCAAATGTTTTTTTTTTAAATTGCGACCAAATGTCAACGAAGCTATAAATGTGAATGATTGTATGTTTCTCATTAAATCGTGCTATTTCGGCTCAAACGATCGTAATGAAATTTGGAAGATGGATACATTGTCCTGGACCAGTTTGACCCTATTTTGGACCAGCCATGTGGGCTACTTTTTATCCATGAAATAATTTAGCCGACACTAACCCGAGCGGAGCCGGGTACTGCAGCTAGTACAAAATAAAACAAAATATATTTGAAAACTTTATTTGCTCAATCTTTGTAATAGAAATGACTTAATTTTCTCTCCGTGTTATTCCGAAAATAAATTGTTACTTATTTTAATCGAATTATTTACTTAATAAGAAGTTGTGGGAGAGAAAATATCATAAAAATATAACCTTTAATACTTTGTACTTTGTGCTGGTGAATGACGTTTAAAGTATGAAGGCAAATAAAAGCTCATATTTTCCTCTAAACCTTATTCTAACTGTATCATATAATTACATCTTTGATCTTAAAACTGGTAAATCAAACTTGACAGGAATGATAGTTTTGACGTTTCTACATAAGATGAGCTCGATCATGCGCCATCTACAATAAGCTTTTAGTTTTCTTCCCCGTTCAAATAATAGTTATTTAACTTTATTTTAACTATTGTACCCAATAATTATTTTATATTTACTAAACTTGAATTAATGTATTGTATCCAACTAAATTACAACATGCGGATGACATCTCGCAAGCGACTCATCGACACGCACGAAGGTGAGATTCAAGAGTGCATATACTAGGTGGCGTTGGCCCAGCAACTGGGGGTCTACTCAGGAGATTCTTACCTGTGAGTCACCAGTAACATACTGGTGAGTCACAACGCTTTCGTACTCATGAAATAACAGCCACGAGCTGCCCTAGTGTTGTCTCTTTCTAATGATTCTAATTAGATTGCGTCTCACCTTCGCCTGTGACTTACTCGTATTAGCTTTCCTGAGTAGATATGCTGTTCATGAGTAAAAAGCGTTGTGACTCACCAGTGAGTCACAGGTGACATTTCATGAGTAGCCCCCTGGTTTACAAAGGTTGCTTGTCTATGGCAAATTCGTGTATTTTGATTCGTACGAATTTCGCTTCTTACATTATTCACTCCTTCATTCGTTCTCGTTCTTCCTTTCCATCCATTTCCAAATAATTCCAATAGCCACAGAATACCGATACGCGATAACAATTTTCCTTTTCTTCGCCATTTAAGGATTATGGCGATTTTATAGCAAATTATCAGTGCATTGAGTAGGTAACAAAGTAGCCATTGAAGTTTACGTCTTGGGTTTGTGTGAAGTGAGGTGGAGTGACTTCGCGACGCAGCATGGCGGATGCGCTGGTGGAGCGCAGCGGGCGCACGGCGCCGTCCCGCTTCTTCTGCCACAGCTGCAATTTGGAGTTTTCCGATGCCCGCGAGGTGCTCGGCCCTTTTTCAATGTTTTCCTCCCGATGCATCCTGCTTGAGTGACGTCACGAGATTGCGCTGCTCGTGCGCCTGCACTTGACATTCAGACTATTTTGACGTAACGAATTTCTTTTGGGGTTCTTCGCTTGATCGATCTGCTAACCAGTCCCTTTCACTGTCATACTGCTAAACGCTCTTTGGGAGTTAAGACAAAATGAGGCCCACACGAATCATCCCTGCAAATATACCTAGTTAGGAATTTGTCAGATGTCAACAATATTCGCATTCACCCCACAACAATCCCTAGAGACAACGTATTTTGACTGTTCGTGTATCCCTCAGTCAATGCAGTCTGACTCCCTAATGTACATAGTAGTTTTTCTTCTTGAGCTTTACAGGTATGACACAATAAAACACAAACACGTGAAAGAAATATAAACTAGTTAGATTAGACAAGATATTTTTGTATTTAATTAATTGATATAAATAAATTATTTGGAAACTTAACAGCTAAATAATACGATATTGGGAAAACTTAATTTAAACCAACTATACAGCCAATAATCAGATTTCACTTTTTAACAATTTAACACTAAAATAGGTATATCCACCTAATCTAATTCTAAATATTGTATTAAATTTATTTGTTTTTATTATATGTATCTAAGGGTATGTGAGAAGGTGAGAATGTGAGGGTGTTTCAGGAAAATATAAATGATATTTTTTTTTATCAATAATAAAAATTTTTTTTTTTTTTTATGTGACTGGACCTGATGGCTAATACCACACCTTCTGTCATGGTATTAGCCCAACACACCACATGGGAACTAGGTGCCATGCCAGGACCTTCCTTATATTGCTCGGCTACATTGAACTGGATGGAAAACACGGAAAATTTTCATTGCAGCTTCGACCATCGTTCATTCAATGCGATGGTACCAACCCGGGCGGGATTAACCCTACCACCTAGTAAGTAAGGAAGGGGACCTACAGTTTAACGTGGAATCCGAACCACGGCCAGCCTCTCTCAACGGTCTAATGCTCACCCATCCAAGACCAGACCGGACCCAGCGTTCCTTAACTTCGGAGAGCGATCGCCGAAGTGTCGCGCCACTGGGCCACTGAGGCTGACAAATTTTGACATTTTCAAATAAGCTAAACATGAATATTAAGAGCGTCAAATAATTACCGTTGTCTTCCATCTTTTGGAAATTTCAAAATAAGTTGTAACTTAGTTATTATTAAAAATATTACTATATAGTTTCACTTGCCATGAGTAAACTTCGATAACTTTAATAGTAAAAATCTTTTATACTTTTGCATATCGGCCGAACAATTTGTTAAAGCAGCGACATGAATGCGTTCTGGTTGAACTCAGGACTACATCTGCCCGCACTGCTCGAGCGGATTCGTGGAGGAGATGCAGGGCGCGGAGGCGGATGGTAGCCACGAAGACATGGACACCGACGTCAGCAGTCTGGATGACTCCGATGAGCAGCTGGTAACTTTGTTCATTGATATCATTTGTAAGATAAAGGCTTATCTCTAATCAACCGGACCATGCCCCGGTTGCACGAAGAGACTGCAGAGTTAATCAATGTTCAAACACGTCACTTTTAGTGATCCGCATAAAGTTCCTTCCATACTGTCCACACAAAGTGACGTGTTTGATCATACTTTGACGTTGATTTTGATTTTTTGTACGTTCGTGCACTCGGCCCTATATTGAATTATTGTAGACTGTTTTTAGGGTCCTGAAGCGAAAAAAAGGAATCTTCTCTGTCTGTCGGTCAGACACATTTTGACCCAAATCGTTCTCCTATTAACGGTGTTTGAAGATTCTGAAACAAATTGCTACACATCTCCATAAGGAATGCTTATGTACTTGTGTAGCAACTAATTACTTTTGAATTGTTAAAAATGTTATACTTTTAAGGAAAAAGCTATATTTCTGCAGCACTCATTTTGTATGGAATTGCAAAATACTCGAGCTTGGCTTAGCCAAAGAATGGCTTCCAAATGTCAATTTTGACATAAAATGTATGGAACAAATGTTCCAGATATACTTTTGCTTAGCCAAGTAATAATTATGAATCTCAGCATGAGACCGTCAAATCGTGCACCCACATCTATGAAGAAATCTTAGCCCTCAAATAATGTATCATAGAATGCAGATTAGCGAATAAGCATTTTTCACCACCTGCGATTGTTACTAAGCTTGAATAATACAATTAAACACATGCTCACACACATTTTTGCAAAATTTCTATTTGGCCCTTCTAGCTTTGTGCTAACCAAACCTTTATTGAATGGTATGGGAATCAAACCTTGGTAGATAGATTCCATATAGATTACGAATTGTCATGATATTAACCCATCACATCACATTCCAGAAAAACCTATGACCTTCCCTTTATTTGAATTAAAAACTTTTTTAATTGGTTATTTAAACATCTTTCATAATAAGTAAGGAAGACCTACAGTTTTATGTTGGGTGAATATGGAATGATGGGCGTTCTCAATTTAAATCTTTAAAACATTTCAATCTTGGATTAAAGAGAAGTTCACAACCTTGGCATTCTATGGTTCCCTTCGAAACGGGATACCATTTCCACTGGCCCAGTCTTATGTAAGAAAAAAACTAGAATATCACGTCAGATTGAGAATAGTGAGGGTTATCTAGAAACAACGTCACAACTCCTTCGGTCCGTCGGGTGACTCGTCTTTTCTCTTATCTGTGACATGTCATGGAAGTTTCAAGACCACAATGTTTTGGTTTGATAAAACTCATTAAAGTATTGTGATAACTGCATTCCACTTTTTCTTCCATTTTTTATTTGAGATAAAAATATATTAATATATTTTTTTAAATGTTTACAGAAATAAATAAAGGAAATCTTCACAGTAATATGTAAAAAATTGTCGATTGCAATGTTATTGTACTGTTTATTATCTCAATTCGTTGAACACGATAGATTTATAGATTTTTCTAACCGTTGCAATTTTATTTTCAGGAAGGACACCCCATCGTTAATGACCTAGCATTTTTAATGTCCGGAGGCAGACTCAGGTGTGTTGTGTATTAATTTCTTTATAGCATTCTTTATTTATATCCGTAGAGTGCATGGGCTTAAGTAAATTGAACTGAAAATGCATTACACAATACTCATGTTGATGCTGTCGGCGTATACATTTTCCAGAAATCAATAGTTCAAATTTAAACTATAACGATCAAGACCTAGAATTGTTATTTCCTTTGGTCCTTCTTTCTCAATGAATCATACTTTGAAATAAATGAAGTTGATGCATATGCATCGTGTTTTTTGCATTTTTTTATGCAACTACAATTTTTTAGTTCCGCTTCGAAAATCTTAGCATCCAATGCGATGGTACCAGTCCAGACGAAGTTAACCCTGCCACTTAGATATTAGAGAAAGGGAACTTTAGTTTTGCATGGATTCCGAAGCATAGAACAGTTTGCATTGCGTCTATATCCAACTCAATAAAGGGAAAGAAATTGGTACATGAACAATGGATTTTTTTCCAATCTTAGTTTATCCATGGATTAAAGAGAAAGTATATATTACTAACGTCATACCGGTGTTAAATAGTGATAATGAAAGTCCACAGGTAGCGTTGACCTTAACATTTCATAAAAAGAAACCAATGAATATCAATGAATTTGTTTTATTTACAATGACATTCCTTAATAATTTATAGTTAAAATTAAACATTTTAATCACTCCTACCTAGGCAAAATTTGGATTAAAGCTTTGTTTAATAACGGTGTAACTAGTTCTGGCAATGACGTGAGATTGTGCAGGACTCTGCTTCAATAAAATAGACACGCAAATGCTGGTGCAAGTTAGAGTGAAATTCGCAAAGTGGTATTCACGAGTGACAGATGACAGCTCTAGCATGCGTCTGCCGACCCTTTCGCTACTTTGTGTCAACAGCATCACATCCTGATTGGTCAGTTTGTTTGGTAGCGGATAATACGCTGCGTTTGCGAAAAGTCCGTGAATGTCCCTGGTTAGAAATCTAATAGTTCCAGTGTAAAGTTTTCGGCGAGTTTTGTACGTTGTATGACATTAGCTTACTATACCTTTCTCTTTAATCTATGGGTTAGCTGAGGGTTGATTCGATCCTGGGGAATATTTCTCTTCAATGGTATTAACGAAAGAATGTCGATGGGCAGAGGCATGCTGGGCGGCGCGGAGACACTGCTGCAGCAGTTCGTGTGGGCGCTGGCGGGCGGCAACGACGCGCGCACCGCCGGCCCCGGCGCGCCCTTCGTGCTGGTGGGCGCGCCCGGCGACTACGTGCTCGGAGGGGAAGGTAACGCACATTCGATTATGTAGCTGGTGGCGGAACGCAGATTGCGTGGTCTTTTTTTGTTATTTTATTTATCTGGCGTTGGAATGCAGATTCCATTGTTTTTTAGGTTTCCGTACACAAAGAGTGCCAACGGAACCCTATTACTAAGCCTCCGCTGTCCGTCCGTCTGTCGATCCGTCCGTCGATCCGTCCGTCCGTCCTACCGTCCATCCGTCCGTCCATCCGTCAGTCACAGGGCTGTATCTCATGAACCGTATTAGGCAGGCAGCTGAAATTTTCACAGAGTTATTTTGCCACTATGACAGCAAATAAGTAAAATTAAAAACTATTAAAATTTATTTTGGGGCCGTCATACAAAAAAACGTGGTTGGTGGTTTTTTTGTGTTAAATCATGTACGATTGTATGGAATCCTTCGTGTGCGAGTCCGACTCGCACTTGGCCGGTTTTTATGTAATTTTTTTATTTATTTATTTGAGACGGGCAGTCATGCGAATATGTCAATATCTTTTTGATCATTAGATGAAGTGGATTTCAGTGGAGATTTATTTATGTAGTATTTGGTTGCATAATCTAGTTTTTTTCAGTCAATTGAAGTGCTGTTTTATTTTACTTATTGACTTATTAATCAGCAGTCATGTGGTAGTAAACTACACTTGTAATTGTCATTTACAATATTTATGATTTCACATTGTAACATCCACACTGTAATATGAATGAACGATATTAGCCCAACACACTGCATCACCGAAGGAATTAAGTGCCATGCCAGGACCTTCCCTTTATGAGCATGGCTGCATTTATATAAAGTACATTTACATAGTTTTATAAAGGCAACCTGACTCCCTAATTTAGCTTTTGAAGTTTCGCCCAGAATCACATTCTTAGGTCAGAAGAGAGAGAGGAGGTGGCAAAACACCTTCACACCTGCTATCATGGCGAAATGCTTGTGTAGTATCATTCGGCTGGCTTGTTTTTGTTTACATTTTATGGTTTCATTGAAAACTACCCACATCAATGAAGGAGGCTGTCATCCATCGAAACTATGCTAGTCTATAACACAAAGGTTTTGAAGTCATTTGTGTTTGGCAATTATAACCTATTTTATAAATTTTATTTATTGATTACAGAAGATTTCTGTATTATTTTATACAAGTGACAAGTGTAAATTTTAAATTACACGATAGTGAATTTTTATTAATTTTAATGTGCAATTTTGTGAATGGACTATTTTAATATAACTAAGATTGAATTTATACTAAAAGGACCGCAAAAACATGATTCGTCAGTTCAGACTACGTGGCAATGCTTGGATATTAGAAGGTGTAGTTGACTGAATTTATTGCATTAACCTTGATGACAATGTTTCGAATGTTTGTAGAAATTATGATCACTAATGTACATGTAATGGCTTAACACAAGGTAATGCTGAGTTGAGAATGGTTGGGTAGCATGTAGGTCGGGTTACTTTATAAAATACGTGCTGTGCTTACTGAAAACGGAATATGCTCATATCAGCACTTTTTGTCTCATTCGTTAAAATAATAGTTTGTTTGCAATTTACAGTACAGAAATAGAAAGATTACTCATTCGACAATGAATATTTAGATGGAATTATACATTCTCTTTTTTATGTAAATGGACATGGATGGCTCATACCATACTCACTGTCATGATCTTGCCCAACGCAACACATTCCCGTAGAAATTAGGTGCCATTTCAGGACCTTCCATTCATGAGAATGGCTGTATTGAGCTGGATGGAAAATACGGATAATTTTTTGTTGCCTCCGTTTTATCCAATGCGATGTTACAAAGCTGGGCGGGTTTAATTGTACCACCCAGTAGAGTTAGTAATTTTACATGGATTCAAACCCCATGGTTTTGCTTACAGCTCACATTCGTGACAAAATTAATTTATCCGACTCAGAAAGAGAAAGAACAAACTTGGCGGCGATTGAACCCATGACTTCTGGCATGAGATACAAGACCATTCCTAAGGCTTGTAGCCACTCAAAATTGGCAGTCATTGATTATTAAGGAAGGTTATATAACCTTCAATTATACATGAATCAAATGGAGCTACACAAGTGTCTCTGTCTGATATTTTGACCGTCTATCATTTAATGCGGTGAGGCAATGCAAAGTTGATCCTACCTTCATGATTACGTCACCTAAGGTATGAAAAGAGACAGAACGAATAGGAAGAAATGGACGGCAGCGTCTCAGTGTGGACACAAGCCCGGGACCAGGCCATTAAACCTGCCTAATCTAGAGTTATGCTTAGAGGACACATTAGTAATTTAATCATAATTTATAATTTTTAGGCCCAGCTAAAAATCTGCAAAAAATCTATGCTTTCAAAAGTTATGGGGCTATGAAACATTGCATGGATGGTTTTAGAGCCTTGCAACTTGTGAACAGAGAGAGACAGAAGGGTTTCATGTATGCATACATATATTTATCCAATGAGATGCTACCAATATTGGCAGGCTTAACATTGGGATTCTGAACCCTCGAGCAATTGCGATAAAATGCACTTATCCAACTCAGAAAGCGAAAGAAAGTGGTGCATGGCAAGGCGGGGTTGAACCCACCACCTCTCGAATGAGAGACGAGGACCAGCGCCCTGAGCTACAAGCCGCTCAAAATATCATAGTGTTGTAATTTCTATGAGCCTACTGATCAATACCAATGCAATTTCCATCAGACTACTGATCAATACCGATGCAATTTCAATCAGCCTACTGATCAATACCGATCCAACTTCCATCAGCCTACCGATCAATACCGATGTAATTTCCATCAGCATACTGACCAATTCCGATACAATTTCCATCAGCCTACTGATTAATACTGATGCAATTTCCATCAGCCTACCGATCAATACCGATGCACTTGCAGGTTTGGACGCGGTGGTGACGCAGCTCCTGGGGCAGCTGGAGGGCGCCGGGCCGCCGCCGCTGCCGCGCGCGCAGATCGAAGCCATTCAAAGCGTGCCCGTCACCGCAGAGCAGGAGAGCGCGCGCCTGCAGTGCTCCGTCTGCTGGGAGCAGTTCACGAAAGGTACGCTCGTGGTACCGCCGCGCGGTGCTGAAGCAGTTCCTGGGACGTCCGCAGGGCGCGGGGCCCCATATCGACACTATCTTGTTTTTTTTGTATGTTAAGCGCATCATAGTTTTGTTAGTTGGTTAGGCGGTTGTTGTCCGTACTAAACCTGCTGCTACAGAGAGGTCATTGTGCATAACAGGGGTAACTATGTGAACCATCCCAGCTCGACCCAGAAGTCCAGCAGGTTTTTAAAGTTCCTGCAGGCCTCTGGGAGGGATCCCGGTGCTCCCAGGGTCCATGCCCGTTGATTGATTACACTCCTGCACTCCAACAGTACATGGGCGGTTGTCTCTGTTGTCTCCCTGCAGCCACGGCATAGAGGGCTATCTGTTATCCCCAGTTTATGGAGGTGCTTATCGAGTAGGCAGCGTCCCGTCATTGTTCCCACTACTGTACGTAGGTAAATCCTTCTCAGAGCGCGGCATGTGGCGTACGACAGGACCTATAAAGGTGCCCCGACGTAGCCCATGGGTTTTCGAACTTTCAGGGGGGGCAAAAACCATGCATCTATGCATCTGACCTTTACGAAACACTTTGTCAATCTGGTCATTGAACTCATTCGAGGTTATGCAACGACATATACATTAACCCCTTGGGCTGCGTTCGGTCGATATTGATCGAATTTTGGCGCCAAGATATGCCTTATTGCATAGGTATAAGAAGGGCGAATCTGGCATGCAGGACAAATACCTACGGATTCCAAAGGGTTAAAGCATTGCATCAAATAATCAAAGACTGTTTAATATTCCAATATGACTAAATGTGTTGCTAAGCGCAAAATTCTGAGAACAGGTGGACCAATTCGGGTATTATTTTTTTAAAGTCCAAGGAAGCTAAGAAGCTATAGTTAGACCTGGTAGCTGGTGCTGTTGTCGTGATCGAGATTTTTTTAAACCGACCGTATGAAAAACATGCCTGTGAAGGTGAAGCCACATTTTACCAGGCTCCGCTCGGGTGAATGTCCAAAACGAAATGGGCCCAAGTGGAGCCGGGAACCTCAGCTAGTATTATAATGATAACAGAAATGTATCCATTAAATACATAAAATGGTCGTTGAACGTTAGGCCGGGCGCGACAGTTCCACTCACTTGCCCTCTGTAAATTGGTTTCGTCATTCTTTCGTCACTATGAGATATGAGGTTTGGCTCGACCCCCTCCCCCCCTCCTAATCTGCAGTAGCCGCAGAGTTCGTCGATCTGCGTGTTTGGCTGGCTAATGGCGGCTAAATAATATCCACGACAAATCTCATTGTGTAGGATTAAGCCATATTTTAGTGCAGAAACATGTTTTGCAGTTAAGGTGGCCCATCCCGCTCATCTCCCCATACAAAAGGGGAAAGAAGATCACGCCCATATTTCTTGTCAGAGATCCAAAATTTTGTCAAAATAGCTTT
Organism: Incurvaria masculella; assembly: GCA_946894095.1. Taxonomy (NCBI): domain Eukaryota; kingdom Metazoa; phylum Arthropoda; class Insecta; order Lepidoptera; family Incurvariidae; genus Incurvaria; species Incurvaria masculella. The sequence goes on along the minus strand of OX335658.1, from coordinate 14,087,179 downwards.
ACTTGATCGAACTAGATGTCTGATGACCATTGGCATTGTAAAATTGTGTTTGGTTTCTAAGTTATAAGGTCCGAAAGTTAGAATTTTTCACGCGTCTTATACAATAACTTTGGAGGTGGATTACGCAATGATAAAGTGAGAACATCGTAAAAAGATTAGTCATCAGACATAGCTTATTTAATCAATATTTATGATCTATTTGGTTTTTTTTAGATTTTTGACTACAGCGGTCGTGGTTTACTTTTAGCTTTAAGTCGTTTTGAAATTAAAATTTTCGTAAATCTTACCAAATCATACACTATGCACATTGTCTTTTTTGTGGACATGTTGGATCTTCCTCGTCACGGAGCCTGTCTTATTCTTTGAAACAGAGAAGGTCCCAGAGCGCAACAGCACGGTTTTGTACCGTGCCCGCGAATGAGTTAGGTTCGCCGGGTTGGGCCACCTTAATCCAGTTATCCCGCGATGTTACACTGTTTTTCTCTGAAAATTACGTGATGTTCACCCTCTCACCCCCCTAAACTAATCGCGTATTCAATGGACGTGGCCATTCCGCAGACGAGAACGTGAGCAAGCTGTCCTGCGAGCACGTGTTCCACGCGGGCTGCATCGAGCCGTGGCTGCAGCTGCACGCGACGTGCCCCGTCTGCCGGCGCTGCCTGCTGCCCGAGCGGGAGCCCGGCTCGGAGGCAGACGAGGTGGCGCCCGCCGAGCGGCGTGCGCTCTCCGACGGCGGTGAGTGCCCCCGCTCTGTATCGCGCGCTCCGTACGGGCGTGGCTTGGAAACCATTTGGAGACCACTGTGCCGGTTCATTTTTTTTTTTGATCTAAGATCTGTGTCTGCTCATTTATGTTTATATTTGTCAAAACCCAATTCAAATCAATATTATTATTATTCACATTCGCAGTATACCATTTATTAACATTATTTTTATTTTTACATTAATAAATAATAATAACATATTATTATTATTAGAACACGGGCATGGTGTAAGGGCATTTTAATAGCCAATTGGGTTCAGATTGATAAGGACATAAGTAAAATAACATTATTAAAAATAACTACAACAAATTTATATAATCCAAAAAAGTAAATATTTAGATTAGCTAGAATTTAAAGATAAAGATAAAAAATATTCATAAAAAGTTTGATCACAGAATATTTTCAGCTAGACCATCAATGCATCTTTCATCTTTCTAAAATTTCAAAATAAGGAGTAGTTATTTTTAAAAATAACAAAATATGGTTTCCCTTACGCCCTTATGGAACTGAATTCAATCAGGTGTTATCACCCCTTAAAGCTGATGCGTTCATGTAATATTTAATTCAAAATATCCAAGTTCACTGTTCATGTACAGTGTCTTTTTTATTATCTAAATATTTGTCGAGTCTGTTTTTTAAACTTATTAACATATTCCAGCATTGGTTATTTCTTATGGCAGTCGATTTCAAGGTTCGTTTGGCCAGAACAGTTTTCCACGGGTTTGTTTTGGCTGAAGATCGGTTTAATTTTTAGTTGTACTTGTAGTTTAAAATGCAGCTGTTCGTAGTAAATATTTATTTAAGTTTTGTTGTGTCATAGTCACACGTAAAAGAATAGCTACTAACAATATGTTTTGACATAGTATATATTTTTTTTAAACTAAAATGTGCATGCACAGATTTTAGTTCACTAATGTTAGAAAAAAGAAACCAAGTAAATTGGAGCAGTGTATTTTAAATGTTTTCCAAACGGCATTTGTGTGTGGAGCGTGTTTTTTTTATGCTTACAGGCTGGCACGCATGGGCTGCATGGGGGCTTTGTAAATGCGGCAGCGTTGATGGGGGTGGGATGCAATTCACAACTGTGGAAGGGTTTTTTTAAGTAACTGGGCATGGGTGGCTAATACCACACCCACAGTCGTGATATTAGTACAACACACCGCATTTCCGAAGGAATAAGTTGCCATGCCAGGATTTTTTTAGCACGGCTACTCGGTTAGGTCAGATTAACCTACCTGACATAGTAGCCGAGGGTAAATTTGATATCCTCTTTTTTCTCATTGGTAATTTTAATCTGAATTTTTATAGAGGTTTTTATTCGGATTTCACGTAACACTGTTCCCTCCCTACATATGTGGTAGGGTTAATCCCACCTTCTGGGTACCATGACATTGAATGAAATATGGTAGAAATGGCAAAGAAAATGTTCTGTGCTTTCCATCAGAAAGAACAGAATAAATATAGTATAATTTTTAAAAGATTAAACGGCTTTCTACTCACGGCATGATTTGTGCGGATCACGACGTTTCGAGCCAAACGTTTGGCTCGTCTACAGGTGAGCTCCCGTGTCCAGCGGCGGCCAACGGGGAACTGTCAATTTGACGTGTTCCGCCGTTGGCGAAGATTGTAGTTGTGGGTAGTTGCGGGTAGTACGTCTTGAGCGGCTGCGTTCCGGAGATCCAGGGAAAGGCAAAAGGCGCTAACTGTGTCTTGACTTTCACTGCAAGCCTTTGCCTTCCGGATTTTTAGGGGAGCAAGTACTGGATTCCACATGGGAGATAACTTAAATGAGTCTTATCGATTAAAGTTATCGTGCTTGGCGATTTCACGTTTTTACGTTTGGCTCGAAACGTCGTGCTCCGCACAAATCATGCCATGAGTAGAAAGCCGTTTAATCTTTTAAAATAAACAGTAACCACGGTCATCTAAAAACTTACATAAATATAGCATAAGTTCAATGTAGCTGTACAATTTCAAATAGGGTCCTGGTATGGCACCTAGTTCCCATGTGGTGTGTAGGCTAATATCATGAAAATAGGTGTAGCATCAGCCACCCTTGTTCAGTTCTATGAAAGAATATTCTCACGACTTATCGTATCGGGTGTGCCCCGCATGTCTGATAATCTGAAAATACCATGTGGATTTTGGTTTAAGTTTCACATATGGTGTGGTAATGCCATGTGTGGATTTATTTCCATATCCATTAAAATGTTAATTAATAATGTAGTTTCTTAGAACCTTACTATTTTGCATAGAGCTAGCAAAGCACGCTGTGCTCACAAGACGAATAAAGTGTGGAAGTGAGACGTCAACTCAAGTACAACTACCGCGAGTTAGAGTAAGATGGAACATATCTGCCCGATCAGACCACTTCTTAAAATCGTCGTTAATACATAATTAACGACAATTTTATGCGCTCATGGAATGTGATTTTTTTTTTGTGTAATCTTTATGATTTCTCTAGTTTTCCTTAAAGAAAGCTTGGTGACCTGTGCATATATAGATTGTTAAGTGAACATGAGTAAAAATCCGGCCAAGTGCGAGTCGACTCGCATACGAAGGGTTCCGTACCATCGTACAAGATTTAACACAAAATAAATCACGTTTTTTGTGTGGGACCCCCCTTTAATTATTATTATATTTTACCTATTTGTTGTTATAGCGCCAAAATAAATACACACTTTGTGAAAATTTCAGCTGCCTACCTATTACGGTTCATGAGATACAGCCCTGTGACAGACGGACGGATGGACGGACGGACCGACGAACGGACGGACGGACGGACGGACATCGGTTAGTAATAGGGTTCCGTTTTCACCCTTTGGGTACGGAATCATAAAAACCCGGACAAAAACCTATGGATAAATTAGGGGGGACTGATTCTTTGTTAATAAATTTTCTTAACTTAGTAGAACTTAAAACTTAACTCAAAGTAAAACTTACATAACTTCAGATCATTATTATAAAGCTACATAGCCATTTATTCCCTACATTTTGTATGAAACGATTTTGGTCTCTCGGTGGCTCGGTTCCCATACAATTTATATGCACAATTAGCGCATACAGTGATGACCCAGGAAACACTCGTGCATTTGCATTTCATTCCACTCACATTTCTCATTCCTTGTCTGTATTTTCTGGGTAACTTTTTCAACTAACTCTTCTCCTGTGGACCTTAATATCCTTGCTTGATTGCGTCTTATGAGAATAGCTGATTGGGCTTAGTTCGATTATGGCATAATTAAAACCAGCATTGAATTGTTTTTAAAAATAAATGCAACAAATTGCATTAAACAATTGCGATGGTTAAAAAAAAGAAATTATGGATTTACTTTTTAGTCCATAAGTGTGGTGATTTGATTTATCTAATTAGGCAAATATTCGTAAACATTAAAATATATTTTTTTAAACAATGTGAGTGTCACATTTACATGTATATATTTCAAATATAATTAGAAAGTCAATGTAATTTTTTTAAATAAAAAAAAATGTGGTTTCACTTATGCTCTTAAGAAACGTAATGCCATCAACTGTTATCACACATCCTTAAAGTGCTTCTAAATGCTCGCTCGTTCATCGATGGAGGCTAGATGGCACCGTTATCTAGAAAATTATTGGAGTTCCATTTTGTCCCGATTTAATTTCATAAAACTATACCTCGGGCATCATGCATCACGGGCGTAGCCAGGGGGGTTTTAAGGGGTGAACCCCTACCTCCCGAACCTCCCGAAATGTTTTAATTATCACATTTTTTATACTTTTTTACATTGTTCGAATGTCTACATTGTCCCGGCATGGCACCTAATTTCTTCTGGAATGTGGTGTATTGGGCAAATATCATAACGGTAGTTGTGTGGTATAAGCCATCCATGTCAGGTTCCTAAAAAGAAGAATTTTATGCACTTCATTGAAGTTTTATTTTCTTGAACCCCCCAATACAAAAACCTGGCTACGCCCCCGTGTCTGGTGTACATTAATAAAAATAATTGGTACACTACGGCGCCATCTAGCCTCTATTATAGAAGTGGCGAGCGTTTAGAACCGCCACAAACATCCTCGCACGCTTGCCTCCTAACTGGTGTGCGGGTGTGTGGGGGGCGCATGTTCGCTTGTGTGACGTGCGCCGCTCTCGCAGGGGCGACGCACCGCGCGGGCGCGGCGCACGCGGCGCCCGGCGCCGAGCTGCGGCGGCCGCTGCTCCGCTTCGTCGGCGGCCCGCCCTCCACCACGTCCTCAGGTAGGCAGCTCCCTCACCTCACCCCCGCCATGTCCTACCCTCCCCTCCCGTACCCTTCCCTTCCCTTACCCTCCCCTTTCCCAGCGTCCCCTTTCCCCCCTTCCCTTTCTCCCCTTACCTTACCCAATCCTTCCCTTTCCCCCCTTCCCTTACCTAACCCTTGCCTTCCCCCCCTTCCCTTTCATATCTTCCCTTTCCCCGCCCATTCGCTTTCCGCCCCTACCCTTTCCCCACCGCTTCTCTTTCCCCACCCCTTCCCTTTCGCTCCGCGCCCAACCATAGTCTGCGGCGACCGCTGATTCGCTTCGTCGGCGGCCCGCCCTCCACCACGTCCTCAGGTAGGCAGCTCACTCACCTCATCCCCGCCATCCCCTACCCTCCCTCCCATACCCTGCCCTTACCTTCCCCTTGCCCACCGTTCCCTTTTCCCACTTCCCTTTCCCCCCTTCCCTTTCCCCCTTCCCTTTCACCCATTCCCTTTCCCCGCCCATTCCCTTTCCCCTCCCCTTCCCTTTCCCTCCGCGCCCTGCCATAGTGCAACTTGTGGTCTTTCAAACATGATGTAAAGCAGCGGCCAACATGGTTTTCGCAGACCATCAAAAACATTCGAATGTCTATGTTTCTTTGTCAGGCGCATCTTTGTTGAGAGTCTGGTGTGTGCGAGACATTGAGTAAGGAAGGATTAGAGTAACGACTGAAATTCATCAGTATATCCGCCGCGTTGCCACATTTTAGTGATAATACACTGAAAGTGGAGTCAGCCAGTCGTTCACTTACGAACTCACTACGCGCAACATCGAATGTTCGTTGCACTAAATGGCATCATGCACAGTTCTCACTTGTCTTTGGAACTCGAGAACATCGGGAGTGAGCAAATTAGTAGATGTACTAACGAGGGCTGGCACCACCTTGGTTTACCGTTGATGTTACATACTCTAGTTGATCTCTTGTGAGCGGTTTTGGAGCCGATAATGATAACCTTACCAATTTTGTTACCATTGGAGCTGACACGGTCACTAAGTGAACCCAAGCTCCAAAAAAAAAAGATTAAAACTAAATTGCAGTTCAGACTTCAGAATGGTTTCAAATGGTAATTTATCCTCCAGAATCATCCCCCAGCCGTGGTGTACTGATTCAAAATATTATTCGAATAAAAAACTTAAGGGGAATAAATACCTAGCGGCTCGTAGCCTAGTGGCGCGGGGACTGGCCTAGCGTACCAGAGGCCCGGGTTCAATACCAACTTGCGCCACTGTCTTTCTCTTTCAGAGTTCGATAAGTGCATTTCGTCACGAATGCGAGCTGCTCCATGGTTCGGAATCCATGTAAAACTGTCCCCTTCCCCTACTAGGTGGTAGGGGTTAAGGGTTGGTACCATCGCATTGGATGAAAAGATGGTCGAAGCGGCAATGAAAAATTGTCCGTGTTTTCCATCCAGTTCAATGTAGCCGTGCTCATAAAGGGAAGGTCCTGGCATGGCACCTAATTACTTCGGGAATGTGGTGTATTGGGCTAATATCATAACGGTAGTTGTGTGGTATTAGCCATCCATGTCAGGTCGCATAAAAAAAAAAACCTAAATTAGAATGTTTTTCTGAAGTCGATTACAGTAAAGCCTTTGGTTGTTTAACATTGAAAAAATACTGACCTCATAGAACTTATGTTTGCGAAGGTACACATCTGGAGATGGAAATATTGTCCAAAACACTTCGTATAAAATAAAAAATATTTCTGAAAGGACCTTTTTTTACCTTTCAAAGCCATTTTTTCTGTTATCTTTCTATTCAGAAGAATAAAATAAAAAAAATCTTATACCTTTCAGCCATAACGAGGTACACATCCCCCTTGCTGTTAAAAAATCTTCTTTTTTTTATTTTTTTGACAAAATCAGACTAGTAGTACCTTGCCGAGCGGGGACGGAGCGCGCGAAACGTGCGTACCCTCCCGCTGACATGATGGCACTGGCTCGATTCCGCCGCGCGCATTCTTGACTTAACGCTATGGGATATAGGCGCCTTAATTGTTTACCAACAAACACCTTCACACAATTGGAGTCACGGACAGTCCCCTCTGCAGGGCCTGCTTGGAGGCGGAGGAGACACCGGCACATATAGTCATGGAATGTAGACAACTGCAGACATTTTGGACGGGGGTCTTTAGCTTCGAAAGGAGCGACCCGCAAGTGTGGAAAGACCCTAAAGGGCTGCTACGCTTTGTGGAAGAGCTCGGCTGGCTGAAGTGAGCCAAAAGTCGGGTTACTGAGCACAACGGCCTCGTGTCAAGTGCGTTCAAGCGTCGGCAGCCACTCGCCGACAACAACAACAACAATTGTTTACCATTTTGCACAGTGACATCGGGCGGCGTGTGGAACATCGACCCGGCGAGCTCGACCAGCCTCGACTCGTCCGGCTCCGGCGACACGTCCAGCCGCCACAGCTCCCAGTACAACATGGAGCTGGACTTCGACTAGTCCCCGGCGGCACCCGGCTCCGCCGCCGCCGCGCCACCGCGCCACCGCTGTCGCCGACCCCGTACACCGTGTCCACTTCCACATAAACCTCATCGCTGCGTACCCTCTGAAAACAGTTGTAAATTATACTAATTTTGCCTTTTGTTGAACTGCACTAACTTACCGTATCTTTCGGTTATTACATACAGTTGTACTAATACAAGGAGGCCAATTCTTGCGCTAATTTGTTTACATACGGAATACACACTTCGGAATCCTTAGTTAAGGCGGCCCAACCCGCTTAACTCCCTATACAAACGGGGAAAGAAGATCACGCCCATATTTCTTATCGGAGATCACAAATTTTGCTCAAAAGAGCTTTATTTGATCGAACTAGATGTCTGATGACCGTTGGCATTGTAAAATTGTGTTTGGTTTCTAAGTTATAAGGTCCGAAAGTTCGAATTTTTCGCGCGTTTTATACAATAACTTTGGTGGTTTATTACGCAATGATAATGTGAGAAAATCTTAAAAAGATTAGTCATCAGACATAGCTTATTTAATCAAGATTTATAATCTATTTGGTTTTTGTTACATTTTTTACTACAGCGGTCGTGGTTTACTTTTAGCTATAAGTCGTTTTGAAATCAAAATTTTCGTAAATCTTACCAAATCATACACTATGCACATTATCTTTTTTGTGGACATGTTGCATCTTCCTCATCACGGAGCCTGTATTTTTCTTTGAAACAGAGGAGGCCCCTGAGCGCAACAGCACGGTTTTGTACAGTGCCTGCGAATGAGTTAGTCCCGCCGGGTTGGGCCACCTTAAGAGGATAATGAGGTGATCGAGTTCAATACAATGGCTTGTTCCTGTTTCCTAAGTTAAATTAAGAAATATTTTTCTGATATTTTGCGTATTAAGTATACCAATATCTGTACATGTTGATTTTTTTTGATAACTTATCTTATATCCATGAAACAAGCCTATAAATATTGGTATCAAAATGTTTAAGGGCATATCGCATTTCGTGAACACTCCTGATTCAATAGCTCGAAATTCCCAGAATTGGCCTCCATAACATCCGTCATATTTTATTGCAGCTCAAGTAAAAGTCTCATAACTCTTGAATAGAAGATATTAGACAGACGGTGTTCAAAGCATTTATGTTGAGTAGTATAGTCGATAATAAATTTAATGTTGAAGCTGAGACTAAAAACTAAGAAGTTACGATGATGGTGCGTTTGTGTTAATGGTGTTCCAACCTATCGAAAGTTTTTTGTGCACAGAATGCAAAAAATAATGCACTTTGAGCTACGAATTAATTATAAATGTCCAATAATAAAGCAATAATAGTTGCCGTGTAAATATTTTTACTACTTATGGTTTAATGGTTGTGTTGTACTAAGCGATTAGAAGTTTTACACCTCTTGAATAAGGTTGTAGGCACTGTTAAATAAAAATCTTATTTTGAAAATTCTAACGAAACCAATATACTCAAAATTAGTTTTCGCTGCAACTACTATGGCTATATTTAACATTTATAATTAATTTGTGGCTTAAAATGCAATATTTTTTGCGTTCTGTGTACAAACAACTTTGTATAGGTCGGAACAGCCTTAAGGCAGTGCTGGTACATAGTACAGTCGTTTCCTCTTAATTGTATACACTGGAAAGAGAAGGAATTCCTAAGTCCCTTTTACGCTATGCTTGACTTCAGCACGACACAAAGAGATCTCAAAATTGTCTCTATTTCCGGTGTATTGATTTCAGACAAAACGACTGTACCTAGGCTCCATTCAGAAGTTTGTTCAAGCTAACATAGGGTCATTATGGATTATGGCTTGGAGCATATTATCAGTGTTACCTACTGTTTAATTGCTATGGTGGCGCTAGATTAAAAAAAAATTTGCTTCGCCACTATTCGCTGAAGACATGGCTGTTGTGGTGCCATAAGTAAAAAAAGACAGTTTAAAAAAACGGATATGTTCGAGGTTTAAAAACACCTTTGGATCATCTCTACACTTATGTTAGCGTGAAATTGATAAAACATTGTCGGAATGACAATACTTAGCTTTCAAAAAACGCTTGGGCACGATCATAAAGTGAACATTCAATATGGAACAAGAAAGAAACGATACCTGACGTCGGTGGTAGTAGTAATTTTTGAAGTTCTAGAAGTTTTAGAGTTCATCAACATCAAAAGTCATCAGATGTCAGTCACAATACGAATTGAGTTATAGTGACTTAAGCTAGTACAATTTGCACTGTGGATGTACAGGACGTACATAAATAGGTACAACCGAAATAGGGTGATTTCGTGCAGGGAACTGAACTTCTCTTGTTATAAAACCAAATTATTTCGCCCTTACCATACATTTTTGTGTGGAGGTATCAACAAGAATTTATGATTAGTTTTTTTTATTTTAAAATCAAATGTGGTGGAACAAAAGATGATAAGTTTAGAATACTGGATCACACCTTTTCGGTTCTTAGCACCTAGTCCCAGTTGTCATCTAAATTGCCGTTTACGCCAAACCGATCGACTGGCGTTTTCAAATGTTTGGAGAAATTGAAGAGCGCGCGTATTGGGCGTTAAGCAAACTAACATTTGCGAGTTTGATTTGACAGCTTACTCAGCGTTGCTGCAGATACGTTGCCGTTTACGCCGACTTTGCGTTTTCATATAAATCGGAAATCCGAGTTGGACTGATTGAAAAAGTTAAACCACAGAATATCTAGTAAAAACTTGCATGGAGTTAGACGTTTTTACGTAACTTCGAAGTTCCGTAAACACCAATTTAGGTGAGAACTCTGACCGACCACACTGATGCACTGATATTTGTTTCTGTACACTGTGTAAGCATATGAGTATAAGTATCTTGTCATCAGGTCCGCTACTTTGTCGACTGGTCTCTTGAGTTTGTGTATAAAGGAAGCCCACAAAACAACATGCGCTGTCAGGTTGGAAGGGGCCGAGGTTTTTATAATATGATTAATTAATTCATTAACAAACCAATAGTACATTTTCGGAAACAGGTTACACAATGTTGACGGAACCATTGGTGTAGTGATATTCAGATCATTTACCAACACTACTGCACCATTCTTTTATCATTTTCCCAGTTCAATTTTTATTTCCTTGCATAACTTTGTTCTTTTTCTTGAATCCCTCGAAGTCTTTCTTTTTATCAATTTTTCTTTGCACACACCAATTAAATCTTATTACGGAATAAAATCACGTTTACAGTGAAAAATAGAGCCAACTCAGCGTCTGTGCTGCAGATCTCTCAAATCATTACATTTTAACTATAAATGAAGTAATGTCATTGTAAATAAAAGTTATCATTGATATTCATTGGTTTGTATTGAATGTATTCTTAAATTTTAATTGCAACGTCACCTGTTGACTTTTATTATCCCGATTTAACACTTGTGTGACGTGAGCAATCTTTCCTTACTACTATTTATCTATGATACCGTGAATAGGCCAGAGTTTTCAAGCCGCGTTTACATTATTCAAGTAGCTTGCGCGCAGGTCGCAAGTGCAGAAGTTAACATAGTGGAAACCTGCCTATACCTGCATTGCATACAAGTTTTTTTTACGTGAATAATCATTATTTGGTGATTTTTCCTCGATTGCCAGTTGAAAGGAGAGTGGTCGATCTTACACATTGATAGATTCTCTAATCTCATCCAAATCCCATTTTAAGTACCAGAACCCGGCTCTGAATTACTTGCTTTCCATGCAACCTGTATCATGTGACAAGGTTTCATCTCTACAGCTCGCAACTGCACGCGTATACTTTTATTCCTGTGCTTAGACTCGATTCAAATCTGGCGTTAGGCCTAGAACAAAATGCGGAGGGGTAGAACTAATTCCAAATTCCCAGGATAGTCGTACTTTAAATATTACATATGATATTTTTGTAAAGCGGATGGGTGGGTGTAATAACATGTGGTTCGATTGTGGTCGTATCAAGGAGCTGTGGTTGGCTACACTAGAGATAGTATAGGTTTGTGTGTATGTAAATATTGTGACGAATGGATGGTGTTTTAATTTCTCTTTTAATGCTTATAGAATGGGCTACCCACTTTTTAGTTTGTATAGAGCGGGCTATGTTTGAAATCGTGATGTATTTAAATTATTAACAAAATATTTATAAAATGCAAAGTTGACTAGAAGAAAAAAAAACTTTTCGAAGATATGCAATTGATTGACTGCAGCCTAACAGTTTAGACTTTTTATTTAGCATACGTTTTTGTTTGAATTTCAAATGCTCGTTTCTTATTGGAGACTATAAATGGTGATGTAATGCGATGTTTTATAAGAGACCGTAAGGAACGCCCTAAAGGACCTTTATTTTGAAAATATGGATAAAATAACAAAAAAATATTCCATTAGCAGATGCTCTCGTGAATTTGTGTACAGTAGGAGAGTATTTAAAATAGTTGATTGAAGAAAATATTGACGTTATTTTTTGCATTCGGGGATGAAATTGTTTTGTTAAAAAAATCTATTTTAATGCCATAAAGTGTAAATAGCAATTTCAAATAGACAATGTGATAATGGGCCGCAAGTTGGAATGTGTTCCTGAGCGAACATATTCTCGCTGTCGTTATTTCTAAATACTTCGTTATGCTAATTTAGTTTAAATCATAAAATAATGTATGAAAATCCATTGGATTCCCATGCGGGGCGGTCTGCTCTGTTTTTCTAAGTTTTCTTACTATTTCGTATGTTCACGGCGAATCGGAGCGCTGGTCGAAGTGAAACACAAACTTCATAAAGAACGTCGTTGTATTTCCAGCGATATTTGCTTTGATACTTTGTTCCGATTTGTTGCGTCAGCTTTAGAGTTTTAAATTATAATGGATGAAAGATGAGTGTTGAAAATGTTACCTACCTTCATCAATCAAATAAATGTAAAGTTCTTTGAAAATAAAGTGAGTTAAAGCAATTGGTGTTTTATTTATCATATTATAATGCCGAAAACTGGTTCAATTTTATTTGTTGCAATTTTTCATAGCCCCGTCGACCATATTTTCATCCAGTGCGATGGTACGAACTTTTGCAATCTTAAGGTGGCCCAACCCAGCGGGACTAACTCATTCGCGGGCACGGTACAAAACCGTGCTGTTGCGCTCTGGGACCATCTCTTTTTCCAAGAAAAAGACAGGCTCCGTGATGAGGAAGATGCTACATGTCCACTAAAAAGACAATGTGCGTAGTGTATGATTTGGTAAGATTTACGAAAATTTTAATTACAAAACGACTTATAGCTAAAAGTAAACCACAACCGCTGTAGTCAAAAATCTAACAAAAACCAAATAGATTATAAATCTTGATTAAATAAGCTATGTCTGAGGACTAATCTTTTTAAGATGTTCTTACTTTATCATTGCGTAATCCACCTCCAAAGTTATTGTATAAAACGCGCAAAAAATTCGAACTTTCGGACCTTATAACTTAGAAACCAAAGACAATTTCACAATGCCAACGGTCATCAGACATTCATTTCGATCAAATAAAGATATTTTGAGCAAAATTTTGGATCTCTGACAAGAAATATGGGCGTGATCTTCTTTCCCTGTTTGTATGGGGAGTTGAGCGGGATGGCCCACCTTAACCCTATCGCCTAAAAGGAAATGGGACAGGGGTAATACATGGACTCCGAAATATAGAACAGCTTCGATTCGTGACGAAGTGTACTGTGCCAGCTCGGAAAGACGAAGTAAGTGGTGCAAGAATGAAACAGGGTTTTAATTTAACCACTGATAAGAAAGGATGGAGATGTGGCATGCGCTCCATATTGCCACTCCGCTATATGGTCAAAAGACCATATAATTGTATGAGAATCCGGCGGCGCTTCGCATGCCACACAGTCGATACATCGCGCGAATGCGCCCTAAAATAGCTTCCGTCAAGTCGGTTCATACCCACACAAACCCTCCAATATGTCTGCGAATATATTTGCATGTTGTATGTACGTTTAAGAAAGGCCCGTAAGCTATGCTCCCCATACAAACGTAGTTTACTAATCATTTGGAAACCGCTATTCCAATTGAATTGATATTTAATATTTAATATCAAGTAACAAATATCTGTGTCTGCACGCTTTTGTTTTCTTGAAAAATCCAAACCGAATGAAATGAAATAAAAAATAAAATCTTTATACGAATTTTGTTTTCTCTGTGGTTTGACCCAGAATGCATTTACCGAAAAAAGAAATACATGCAGTCACAGATATTTGTAGCCTAATATTAGATACCAAATATCAAGTAAATTGGAACAGTGGTTTTCAAATTATTAGTAAACTACGTTTGTATGGGAGGCGAAATTTTCTGAAGCTTACGGGCCGAACAAAACCCCATACAAACGTAGTTTACTAATCATTTGGAAACCGCTATTCCAATTAAATTGATATTTAATATCTACATAATATCAGGTAACAAATATCTGTGTCTGCACGCTTTTGTTTTTTTGAAAAATCCAAACCGAATGAAATGAAAGCAAAAAGAAATTCTTCATACGAATTTAGTTTTCTCTGTGGTTTGACCCAGAATACATTTACCGAAAAAACAAATACATGCAGACACAGATATTCGTAGCCTAATATAGGATACCAAATATTAAGTAAGTTGGAACAGCGGTTTTCAAATTATTAGCATACTACGTTTGTGTGAGAGGAGAAATTTTCTGATGCTTACGGGATTGGTAGTTTTTGAAAACTGGAGACAGCGGGAGGGCGCGCCCGATGCCATTATCTCCTCCTTTTTTAGGGTTCCGTACCCAAAGGGTGAAAACGGAACCCTATTACTAAGCCTCCGCTGTCCGTCCGTCCGTCCGTCTGTCACAGGGTTGTATCTCATGAAGCGTAATAGGTAGGCAGCGGAAATTTTCACAGTCTGTATTTATTTTGCCGCTATAACAACAAATAGGTAAAATAAAAAATATTAAAAAATAAAGGGGGGCACATGATGCAAAAAACATGATTTTTTGGTGTTCCTGGAACCCTTCGTGTGCGAGTCCGACTCATACTTGGCCGGTTTTTTATCTAAGGTTTGAACCCAAGCATATGGCACGAGAAGCAAGACTCTTGCCCCTGAGACAAATTCGCTCAAAATAAAACTGCCAAGGATTTTAACAGGTCTACACAGGATGTTGCAACGGCCAGTACATACATTTCTAAAATTAATATCTCGGTAACACTTCAGGGATTTTTTTTTAACTTTTTTGTCTTGGAAAAATATGAGGATTACGCTGCCGAAATTCAACAATTCAGTTAATTGCAGCCGTGGTCATCATAAAAAGGGAATGTCCCGGGCTGGCATGGCACGAAGTTTCTTTGGGAATGCAGCGTTTTGGACTGATATCGTGACGGTGTGATTTTAGCCATCTACAGAACTGGCCATCTACGTATCAATTCCTCATACTACGGTCGATAACTGTTTCCATGCTCTTAATGTTTTAATAGGTTTTTGAAATTTTAGATTCTACAATATGTTATAGAAATCTATGTCTTTAAGTTTTGATTTTTTTTATATACCTTTTAGATTGGAAAATATTGGCTAATAAACATTGGGAACAAGTTGTCTGTTTTTAAGTTCCTTTTCGAATTTTTTTAACGAAAAATACAGATATTTCCAAAAAATCAAAACATGCGGATATAGAATGAAGCTTTCTCAAGTGATACAGAAATTTTGATTAAAATCTCTCAACACTTAGGTGCAGGGAAACGATAGGGCCTGGAAGACGATTTCGCTATTTTAATGGCAAAGCTGTGCCTTAACCAATGGACAAAGAATGCATTTCTTAATTTTTTTAAATCTTAGATTTCTTGTGATTTTTTTTTTATGCGACCTGACATGGATGGCTAATACCACACAACTACCGTTATGATATTAGCCAAAAAAATTTCCGAAGGAATTTGGTGCCATGCCAGGACCTTCCCTTTATGAGCACGGCTACATTGAACTGGATGGAAAACACTAACAATTTTTCATTGCCGCTTCGACCATCTTTTCATCCAATGCGATGGTACCAACCCTGGCGGGCTTAAACCCTACCACCTAGTAGGGGAAGGGGACCTACAGTTTTACATGGATTCCGAACCATGGAGCAGCTCGCATTCGTGACGAATGCACTTATCGAACTCGGAAAGAGAAAGACAGTGGTGCATGTCGGTATTGAACCCAGGCCTCTGGTACGCTAGGCCAGTCCCCGCGCCACTAGGCTACGAGCCGCTCACAAAGACACTTCACGACAGCCGTAACGGCTGGCATGGTTTTCGCAGCCCCGTGAAGTTCGACAGCCCATGGTGGTCTTCGGGCTCCTTGTATGTTTCACTTTCATTATTTCCTCGATTAGATGTATATTACACACTCGGATTCGTTCTTTTTTTTCCTGTCGGTTCGATTACTTCTGCCGAAGAAGAGCCGACAAGAAACTGTATTTTTGTAACGGTCATTGTATTTTTTTTCCATTGATACTTACAAACTAGTTTACAGTGATTGATTGATTACTACTGCTCGCAAAGAACATCATAATAAGAACATTACATACATTGGTGAGGTTGCGCATAACATAAAAAAACAGTTTCACATGAAAACTTAGCAATAACTTCAAACATCCAAAGCAATCTTTCGAAGCTTTCCAAGCCAATAGCGGGTAACGTTTGTTTACCGGCAAACACGTTTCCAGATCCGCGCTTAGTCCTAGTAGACCGGGATAGATACGGTTTGAGAAGCACATGAAATCCGAAATGATTTTTTTTTCTCAGAAATATATAATTTCATGTTTTTATGCTTACATTAAGTTGGCAACATTTAGCGGGGCCCGGAAGATAGAAAAAAAATATTTAAATGTATTAAAAAATATATATCTCCTAAACAAACGAAACGGTATTAAAAAAAAATATATGTTAAGTCTTTTAAGGCGTAATGTAACTGTGAATTTGCAACAATTTTGTAATTAAGGAAATGTATGTAAAAAAATGTTTTTACTAAAAAAAATCTATGCCGCGAACCTAACTTGCTATTGCTATATTTCTTTCTAGAATATGTAAAAGAAAATTAAATTCTTTAAAAACTATACAACGCACGATTTTATACGTATTTCGAATTTTTTGTTTAGCTTTTGTGTGAATGTAAAAATTATAAATGAAAAAAAATGTGCTTCTAATATTTGCAACATTTTACAAATTTCACAGAATATAGAGTTTGCGGTCAGTTCCAATTTCAGAAAATAAAATAGAATTTTCATTATTTCCCTGGCAGATATTATGAAAATAGTAGGAAAAAATATATTTACACAGTTCCGTAAATAAGAAATTGTTGAAAATTCACAGTAATATTACACCTAAAATTAGCTAACATATAACATTTTTAAATAAAATTTCTAAATATTTGTTTAGGAGATATCATTTTTTAAACCTATTTCATATTTTATTTCTATCTTCCGGACCCCCCAAAATGTTGCAAACTTAATGTACACACGTCCACATGAAATACTACGTTTATGAGAAAAAAAAATGCATTTCGGATTTAATGTTTTTCTAAGTGCTGATTTAAGGCTAAAGTTCCTGGAGTATAGTAGGCCGAAGAGAGAACGGGACGCGGGGCAGGTGAGTTACCCTGGCGGAGATTGAGGACTGGAGGACCTCCGGTGATAGTCTGGAGAAATAGATGTGCAAAGCTAACTAGTATGTACCTAGTAGCGCCGGCCGGTCCAGCCGCGTATGCATGGAATGGAGAGATACATTATGTGCATCGTGAAGCGAGTGTTCCAGTTGAACAACTCCGCATCTTAAAGACGAATCATAAAGTCCAAAAAGCACAAGGTACCGATACCGACACCGATACCGTCGAAAACGCTTATGAATACGGATATTTTAAATTAGGTTAGGTTATGTATGAAGGCGACCTTAACCATACTGGATATGGTAGCCAGTCTATCTAACGTTAGCAGTTCCGTTTGCGGGTGATGAGCTTGGATTCTGGAAAATCGTGAGTGGATATCGTTCACGTGGAATTGACCATTAACAGTAGTACCAAAGCTTTGTGAGGAGGCGGCAAGACCTCCGAGGCTATGGTCCTCACTGGACATTCTTGGGCGCTCAATGGGGATAGCGTCTCCCTTTGCGTATAAATCACACGGTTGGACATTGGGAGAGCTATATAATAAGCAGCGAAGGGAAGTAGACTCCCCCGACTCAGGACAAGCAGGCCCCGCTGTAATTTCAGTAGGTTCCGGCATGTCCCTGGTCGCTTCTCCCCGACACGCCCCGGCGCTTCACGCAGCGCTCCGCGGCCCTAAGGGGACCGCACCTTGGTTGCACTTCACACACCCACACACATTTGTAGGCTCGTGCGCCTTCTGCGCCCGCCAAACGACCCGTTACCCTTCATAACGCCGACAGGCTGAAGGACATTAGGGGGGTGTTTTAGTAGGTAGGTCTGGCCTAGGGTTAGGTTAGACTCGCTAAACCAGTCCCACACAACCTGATTCCGGAATCAGGTATGCGTAGAGCATTTCACCTCCCAAGCCTCTTGCAGCTTCTGTTGGGCAACAGCCTCGGTGGCCCAGTGGCGCGACACTTCGGCGATCGCTCTCCGAAGTTAAGCAACGCTGGGTCCGGTCTGGTCTTGGATGGGTGACCATTCGACCGTTGAGAGAGGCTGGCCGTGGTTCGGATTCCACGTTAAGCTGTAGGTCCCCTTCCTTACTTACTAGGTGGTAGGGTTTATCCCGCCCGGGTTGGTACCATCGCATTGGATGAACGATGGTCGAAGCGGCAATGAAAATTGTCCGTGTTTTCCATCCAGTTCAATGTAGCCGTGCAATATAAGGAAGGTCCTGGCATGGCACCTAGTTCCCATGTGGTGTGTTGGGCTAATACCATGACAGAACTTGTGGTATTAGCCATCCATGTCCAGTCACATAAAAAAAAAAAAAACAAGGAGGTTAAAAAAAAAGAAGCACAAAACCGTCTCCTGTCCATTGAAAGTGACGTGTTTGCGTTTAATCATACGTGCTGTCAACTTTATTTTTGATGTCCTTTCGTGCACTCGGCCCTTAATTTTTCATGCATTCCTGTAATTGTCTATTTGACCGCAATACACAGTTGCCAATCGATTCTCAACTCTGTGCCCCGATAAAAATGTTATTGCTAATTTAATAGCATCGGGTGGTTATCTCGAGTAGTTCGCGTTGCGTGTGCAGACTGCAGTTAGAGTCAGTTCGCCTCCAAATAAACAACGCGACGAGTTGCATTGTATCATCTGCGCCCGGTCATTAGGTGCGTACACTCGCTCTCATTTACTCTTGACTTGTCCGCTTCGACCGGTGAAGTATACCACCCACGAAACCTGATTAAGGTCGGCCCGTAAGCATCAGGAAATTTCGCCTCCCATACAAACGTAGTTTACTAATAATTTGAAAACCACTGTTCCTACTTACTTGATATTTGGTATCTAATATTAGGCTACAAATATCTGTGCCTGCATGTCTTTGTTTTTTCGGTAAATATGTATTCTGGGTCAAACCACAGACAAAAGAAAGTTCGTATGAAGATTTCCTTTTTGCTTTCATTTCATTCAGTTTGGATTTTTCAAAAAAACAAAAGCATGCAGACACAGATACTTGTTACCTGATATTAGATATTAAATATCAATTCAATTGGTATAGCGGTTTCCAAATGATCAGCAAACTACGTTTGTATGGGGAGCATAGCTTACGGGCCGTTCGTAACTTAGGTACATTGATTTAAGACACTGGCCGAATGGATTATCAACTCATTCCCTGTTCAGTTGTGCACAAAAACATGTTTGTGCATGGAGCATGTGGTCGAGGCTACGCGCGATAGAATTGGGTAGCAGCGGCGAGCGTACCAATTCATTTTACTATATGTCGAGTAGGCTCGGGCTTAGGGCGGCAAAAAATAGGGGTGGGGGCTAAGCCATTTTTTTGTTATGTTAAGCGGCATTTGGCGTACGCCAGGACCTATGGGTTTTCAAACTTTAGGTCGGCTGCGAAAACCATGCCGGTCGGCTCTTCTTCTTCACACAACGTTTGAAAATTTAGATAAAGGTTTTAGAGGATCGGTGGGTTCTTATTTTTGGAATGTCGACTGTGAATTTGTGCATTTTCTCCCTGTGCCGCGTTGAGTGAAGGTAAAAAGAGGACGGAGGGACAGCGATATGCAGCTCTGACAAGCATTTTCCATGTTAAAGACGATAGAAGACAGAGAGAGAAATTTTCATTGAAATAGATAACGGGGCGGCGATCTCCCGCAAGTACTGCAGCAGGAAGTAGGATAGGATTAGCAGCATTCGGTTCACAGGTTCTGTAGGCCTATTCTTGGGGTTCAGTGCTCAGGAAGCACAAAAATGTTAGTCGAGAAAACTCTTTAAGTAATATATTATAATATATTTCGTATTTTAAATTGATAGAATGCACAAGTAGCCATGCACCCCTCTACCCAGCCTAGCGAGATATTTTCACAATAACATTTTCAAGTATATTTAATTTTGGCTACTGAACCACTGGCACGACCAGACGAAACGCACGAGCTCTTCGGAAGGTGTAACCTCCTCCGCGCCGCCGCCGCCGCGTCGCGCACGCGCAGCTGATACCGACACACCTGCCGCCATTTTGTTTTCTTATTCTTTGCTTTTTGCGCCGTTCGTTATTTTGTTATTGGTGGCCTATTTTTTACGAAGATGCCAGCGGAGGCAGTGGCGTGGAGTTGAGCGCCAGCTGCCGGCGACAGCTGACGATCGCGGTCCTTTGACTCCTTTGTGGATCCCTGCATGAGCTCACAATGAACAGATCGAAACCTTTTCCACCCATACATAGAAAGCGGCTTTGATAGAATGGGAAGGAACGCGATGCAGTCGTTTTTACAATCACACATGAAACAAATTGAGCACTTACGTAGAAAATCATGGGCTCAGATAATTTATAGCTCATAGTATCCAAAAGCAAAAAGATAAATAAAAAAAGTAATAAGATTTGAATATGTATACATATAGTATATAAACCAAAAACAATTTCATTAAATTATGGTCATATGCAATAAAAAGTTTACAAAAAGAAATTTGCTTCTTAGTCTGGAGTGCATAATCTCTAGTTTTTTATGCAACTTGACATGGATGGCCGTTATGATATTAGTCCAATACACCACAATACCACATTCCCGAAGGAATTAGGTGCCATACCAGGACCTTCCCTTTATGAGCAAGGCTACATTGAATTGGATGTACAACACGGACAATTTTTCATTGCCGCTTCGACCATATTTTTATCCAATGAGCTGGTACCAACCCGGGCGGGCTTAAACCCTACAACCTAGTAGGTGAAGGGAACTTACAGTTTTACATGGATTTCGAACCATGGAGCAGCTCGCATTCGTGACGAAATGCGCTTATCCAACTCAGAAAGAAAAAAAAAAGGTGCATGTCGGGGTGAGGCTTGAACCCAGACCTCTGGTACGCTAGGCAAATCCCCGCGCCACTAGGCTACGAGCCGCTCATATTATTATTTGTAACGGTTATTACAGATTCTATCTTCTTTCTTCTTCAGCCATAAAATAAGGGCGGATGTATTTAAATATTAAAATTATTACTAACCAGAGATTGTGGACTCCAGCCTTAAAATATTGGCTACATTGCCATGCAAATGATAGCCCCTGTTTGCTGTCTAGGAGCTTAAAATGTTATGTAAGTTGCTAGAGTTCTTTTTTTTGTTTGTTTTATCGTATCTATGACGATTATTAAAATGGTGGATTATTTTAGAAATAACATTACTATCCCTGAACCCGACCAACGGTCGGCTTGCACTGGCTGTTGCATAAAACGTAGCATACAAGCCGAGATACAAACTCCGTAATGCGAAAAGGCGCGAAAGCAGGACGAGTTGAACAAAAACGTGCGAGCGCCTTCTGTCGCGACATGTGCGAGTGAGGTCGGCAAGGAGGTCGCCTGTGAGGTCGGCGACCGCATGTTATTGGCGGGAAATTAAACTAACTTGGCTGTTTCAGAAAGTTCCTAATGAGATGTGAAAGTAGCGCCATTACCGTAAAGCGGGCGAAAGGTAGTTATCAAAAGGTTTGGGGAAATTTACGATACAATCGTATTATGGGAGTTCTGTAACCTAAACGAACCTCTTTCACAACTCTAGTCTCAGTGACTTGCAAATTAGAAATTGCATTATTTTAAAGTATGCATGAACAATGGAACACAAACCAAACTTACCAAAGTCAAAATTAACGATTATTTGGTTAAATATGCATGTTAATTTTCGTAGGATTGCATATACATACAGTTGAATAATAGATGCTTCACACAATTACTCTATGTTTGCCCCTTAAAAGTGTTGCCAGAAGTCAACGTATTTTGTCTTTTCACCTTTTGCTTTAGCGATTTTCGGTAACTTTGGTCTTTTGCCCACTTTACCTATTTTACTATTTCTTTATTAATTTTATTTTATTTATAAGTACTATGTATATTGCCTACTCGGATTCGTTACCTTTTTTTATCTTACCTTGTATTTTTTTTCTTTGTAAGTATATAACTTACAAATAAGCCTAGAGTGGTAAGTAGTGTAACTTATGAGTAGCACAAAGAACAATATGTACATTGGTGGAGAGAACATTCTTGACTACCATAAAATATATGTTATTCTTAATATTATACATTAATATACATTAATCTAATCTAAATTATGCAGCCATTGTCATTATTGATAGAAGGTAGTATAAAATCAAATGGAAGTTAGAAGATACACAAATTCATACTACAAATAACCCATGACTGTTAAATAATAAACTATACATCAATACATCAATGTGTCAGTGTCTGCAACGAAGGAATAGCGTTAAATTCATATACCTAGCATAGCGCGTTCTTAAATTATAAGCCTACAGTAGTATTCAGGGTGGTCCCCGGAATAAATAGCACTTTTGTATTGTCAATCCGGTGGTAGTTCTCTCTGAATACTACTGTAACAGTCGCATTCAAAGTGAGCTGCCAAAATTTAGTACGCGGACTAGCAGCGGACTAAACATAGAAACACCGGTTTTGTTCGACCTTAATACGCGTACTAAAATTAGTCTGCCCACTCTGAATACTGCTGTAACAGACGTATTCAGAGAGGACCTGTCAAAATTTAGTACGAGATTAGCACCGGAAACAAAATCGGTTTAGTCCGGCGTATTAAAGTTAGTAGGTCCACTCTGAATACGCCTGTAGGTATTTATCTAAAATCATACTATATTTTGTTTACGGAAATAATTGGATTAGGCGTTTAGTAGATATTTAAGAAGTATTTCAGAAATTACTACGTAAAAATGCTTTATCGATTGGTCTCTGGCGGAGGGGGCTTATCAGGTCCGACAATGGGGCCACCACACCGCATCTTCCTGCGTCGGGCGCGTCTGCAAGCGTTCTCCTTCTCCGTGCATCGTGGAGAGTGTGATCGATACGGCGGCGTGGCTCCCGTCACGCGCGCCCTACGGTGCCGAAGAGGGCTGGTTTTCCCCTCGCCTGTGAAAGTAGGTCAAACGCGCCCGCACCTCGCTGCACGTGCGCGGGGCGGGGCGGGACACGCGCGAGAGACCGACGCCTCGCGCACCTGGGATGGACGAAGGAGAATGGCACAGAATCGTACCAGAAGGGCCACTCTAGTGATAGCTGCGAGACGTTAGCGGAAATGACAGTTAAGGTGCAGACATCTTGGAATAATGGTCGATCCATTGGATGGAGTAAAGACGACATTTTACCATTATTTTCTCTGCAGGATAGTTATAGAAAACACAAGGGATTTATCGCCATATTCAACCAGAGGGCCACTGCGCGGTGGTATATGTGGTTTAAATACTGCTAAATTAAATAAATGTAATTATTGAAAGCAAGCATCCTACGAGAAATAGTGGATTCCTTGGTCATTTCTAACGACACACACGGGAAGAAATTCAGTGGGATCACTTTTATTCTTTTTAGTGTCGAAACCAACAATAAAAAAATCATCCTCTCCATATTTTTTCAAAAAAAAACTCGTAGAACAAAATATAGTTTGTTCAATCAATTATTTTAAGCGTTAATTGCTCGTGCCCATGCTACGTGACCGTTTTAGGGGGAAGTGCGGGGTTCGCAAAATACCACGGTCAGGAACAAGGAGAGGGGAAAGGGGGGGGGGTTAGTCCTGAATCACGTAGTATTCATTTCATTTCATTTATTTTGGTAGTCAAACTACACTTAGTTACGCCACAAAGATCGGCGGTCATTAATATTGATTGCGCCAGACGGAGGCGGTAGCGGTGTATCGTGGTGATCCCAGGTGCGGAAGGCAGGGGTGGGCGCCCCGATCGAGTGGGCAGAGCGCAGCGCGGGGTCCCGACGGCCGCGGACCGACGCGACGCGACGCTCAGACCAGTCGCTCGGCACCTGCTCGCGGGGAGAACGAACTGAGCCTCTGTTACGAGTTACAAATCACTTTTTAGGGTTCCGTACCCAAAGGGTGAAAACGGAACCCTATCACTAAGCCTCCGCTGTCCGTCCGTCCGTCCGTCCGTCCGTCCGTCCGTCCGTCTGTCACAGGCCTGTATCTCATGAACCGTAATAGGTAGGCAGCTGAAATTTTCACAAAGTGTGTATTTATTTTGCCGCTATAACAATAAATAAGTAAAATTTAAATATAATCAAAATTAAAGGGGGGTCCCATACAAAAAATAAAAATGTTTTGGTGACAAATAATTTACGATGGTACGGAACCCTTCGTGTGCGAGTCCGATCGCACTCGGCCGGTTTTTATAAATCGCTAAGATCATCGATTTTGCTCGACCATCGAATAGAGCATTTGAGGTATACACCGAATCGCCCGTTCTTGGTTTTTTACATATAAATCATATAAATCATAGAAATCTGTGGAAAATAATGGACGGGCGATTTAGAGTAATCCTCAAATGCTCTTTTCAAAGGTGTAAGACTGCGAAATCCAAGATCGAGATTTATCGATAACTTATGTGTAACTCGTAATAGACGCCAAGGTTCTAAATTCAAGAAAAATGCCCATAACTAGTTGCGCGGGGACTTGCCTTGCATACCAGAGGTCTGGGTTCAAATCCTCGCCCCGTCCGTGCGCCACTTTCTTTCTCTTTATGAGTTGGATAGACCGTTATATTATTAGCTCAATGCACTGTTGTGATATTAGCCCAATACACCACACACGATGTGGTGTAGTGTATTGGGCTAATATCATAACGGTAGTTGTGTGGTATTAGGTATCCATGTCAGGTTGCATAAAAAAAAGAGCTCAACAAGATATGTTGCAGCGAACTGCTCTGTGGCAGACTAGAACAACGAGGAAGGAAGGATGGCATTAATAATATATCTTGATAAATAGATCGAGAACATTCATTGATATAGGTCTTATTTAATATTATGTTGAATCGACCAGTGAAGGTACTAATACGGAGTTGGTCGCTAGAAGTAAGTAGGCATATGCAATTAAATTATTTAGCAACGAGCCTAATCCATTTATGAATATTCTTTTAAGTAGATAGGTTTCCTAGCCAGATATTACTCTATTACACTTACGAATAAGTGGGCACATCACCTGACTGCGTAGATAGCGAAGTCATAAAATTTACATCACAAATAATACGTGATGGAATATTACGTCCATGTATTCATTGGACAATGGACGTTGAACTGACGGAAGGAAATTTCCTTTATCACATGCGCCAACCTTATACATACATTCCTTCAAAAATACCCGTGCAATTTCTCATACACACGTTCACGCCGCTTTCCCGAAGGGGTAGGCAGTGATGGTAGAGCGGCGTACGGTACGATCACAGCACACCTCTTTCGCTTCATCTACAGAACAGACATTTATATTTTCATAGATGCTCTGTTTTTGCGGATGCTACGAACCTGACCTTTACGAAGTATTACATCTACTTGGTCGTGGTAAGTTCTCCTATAGGCCGCCCGGGCAAACTTTCGGTAATTTTACGTAATTTTCCAAATTGAAAAAAATATCAACCAACACCTAATTCTTAGGAGCCGGTGAAGCTAATCAAAAAGACCAAACATGTGTGATATTGGCATAACTGGACATGGATGGGCTGCGCCCATGGAGCTGAGACCTCCATGGCTGCGCCCCACCAACTGTCATGATATTAGATATTACATAAACAAAATATGTGAACAAGTCGTGAAATAATAGAAATAATGCTCCAATATACCATTTAGAGCGGCTCGTAGCCTAGTGGCGCGGGGACTGGCCTAGCGTACCAGAGGTCTGGGTTCAATTCCGATATGCACCACTGTCTTTCTATTTCCGAGTTCGATAAGTCCCCTGCCCCTACTAGGTGCAGTTTGCCCGCCCGGGTTGGTACCATCGCATTGGATGGAAAGATGGTGGAAGCGCCAATGAAAATTGTCCGTGTTTTCCATCCAGTTCAATGTAGCCGTGCTCATAAAGGGAAGGTTCTGGCATGTCACCTAATTCCGTTCGGGAATGTGGTGTATTGGGCTAATATCATAACGGTAGTTGTGTGGTATTAGCCATCCATGTAAGGTCGCATAAACAAATATAGTACAAACTCAATTAAATTGCATTAAACCTTTTTTTTCAATTTATTGGTAGGCTTATTATTCATTTACACAAAAAGAAGTTATCTAATAATCTCTACTCTGCTGCAACGGAGCAACACGTGTCCAATTTATTTACCAATTATCTATTGACAGACCCAGCAATGAGCTTCAATAGTCAGGGGCACCACGCAAGAGAAGTCACGTCTTGAACTAATTACTTAATACGTCTTCCAAGATACTCCGCATGAGCTCCGAGTGACAGACTGTCGCCACGACAACGGCGCGGCGGCCGGGGCGTGGGCTGTGGGCTGCTGGCAACGAGTGAGGAATGATGAGAGTGGCGACCGGCGATAATACACTGATGGTGGCGCCGGTCAGTCAGTTCGCTAACGAATTAGTTTATTCCTGGGGTCTACCATGGTAAATATGAATCGTCGGGTGAACAGGCTGAAATTCAAATTCATTTTATTCTCCCAAGAAAAACAAAATAAAACATATAGGTATAGCCACGGTGGAGCATCAAAACATTACGCAAACAGGTTTAAAATGTACAATAACCTTACAAAATTAAAAAGAATGTAAATCAGTAGAGACTTGAATATTATAAATCCGATATTATTATATTATATTTCTTATCATGCCAACTGGTAGATTGGTCGTTCATCGACCTTCGACCAAAGAGTTGAACCGTGTCAGGTTTGACAATATCACGGTAACATATGCATAGTACGAAACAAACAATGATTTTATTATTTACTAACTGAGGTACCCGGCTCCGCCCGGGTCAATGTCGTTTTTAACTGATGTCGGGCCGAGTATTTCCCTGATTTTTTGATACCAGTTCCCCATATGAATTTTCATCCCCTATTTTACCCCCTTCAAGTTTAATTTTGCCGCAAAAGGTAGCCTATGTCCTTCTCCAAGGGCTACACTCTCTCTATACCGAAATTCATCAAGTTTTATTCAGCGGCTTAGGCGTGAAAATGAAACAGACAGAGTCACTTACGCATTTGTATTATTAGTGTGGATTCCTTAAAAAAAACTTAATTCAAATTTCCCTTCATCCCAAAAAAGTCATCCACCCGACAAAAGTTATGTTAATTGGCGAGAAGTGAACACGGCGCGGCGGCTGAAGGGTCACGTTTGAAAGTGAAATTAGCAAAACGACAAATAAGCGCACGCAGCGTTCGGGAAAACGAGCCTGAACATTTTCCGCATCGCTCACGGCAAACATGGTGTAATAATCAAATGTTACGGTTATTGATCTAATAAGCGGGCATGGGGTGACCTAGATCCATATAGATTATAACAAATGACGGGGGTCCTCGGGGATTACCCGTGTCAACCCCCCCTCGCCCCCTGTCCCCCGCCGGCCGCCGCCAGGGTGCCAGGGCGCCGATTTCTGTCCGTTCGGTATGGGGCAAGCAACTTTTCATTTTCCGTATCATTTCATTTATATTTCTGCTAGTAAAGCTACACTGAATTATGTTACATTTACAATTTACAAACTGATGGATCCGGGGATGTATTATCGTAAGTTGTATTATGTGATAATAAGTTTATTGTTTAGTACATAAACTGTTAGATTTTTATTAGAAGGACAAATAATTGAATTAATTTGAACAATTCTTTCAGTTGTAACTTGCATTTTCATTACTCTTCTCTCTTTTAGTTGGGTTATTTAAAATACGCATTCTTATCTTCATAAATTATAGCATATCAATTAATTTGGATTTGTGAATACCAAGACATTAATGATGTTTAATTTTAATCGTATATAATTCCATAAAATTAATAAGAAATCAATGAGTTTCGCCCATTCGACCTAGACCATGTATGAATGTCAGCCTCAGTGGCCCAGTGGCGCGACACTTCGGCGATCGCTCTCCGAAGTTAAGCAACGCTGGGTCCGGTC
Organism: Incurvaria masculella; assembly: GCA_946894095.1. NCBI lineage: Eukaryota > Metazoa > Arthropoda > Insecta > Lepidoptera > Incurvariidae > Incurvaria > Incurvaria masculella. The sequence goes on along the minus strand of OX335658.1, from coordinate 14,059,211 downwards.
TGGTCTTGGATGGGTGACCACTCGACCGTTGAGAGAGGCTGGCCGTGGTTCGGATTCCACGTTAAGCTGTAGGTCCCCTTCCTTACTTACTAGGTGGTAGGGTTTATCCCGCCCGGGTTGGTACCATCGCATTGGATGAACGATGGTCGAAGCGGCAATGAAAATTGTCCGTGTTTTCCATCCAGTTCAATGTAGCCGTGCAGTATAAGGAAGGTCCTGGCATGGCACCTAGTTCCCATGTGGTGTGTTGGGCTAATACCATGACAGAACTTGTGGTATTAGCCATCCATGTCCAGTCACATAAAAAAAAAAAAAAAAAATGAATAATCCTATAAGCAGATTGAGAAATTTGATGATTGACTTATTGCCGGTAAGTAGAAGAATAAATAGTTCTAGCAGTTCCGGCAGCTAAACGGTAGATTTAGCCCAGATTTTATTTAACTCGCTTGCCTGTGCACCCGGCGATTAGCCCAGATTTTATTTAACTCGCTTGCCTGTGCACCCGGCGATTAGCCCAGATTTTATTTAACTCGCTTGCCTGTGCACCCGGCGATTAGCCCAGATTTTATTTAACTCGCTTGCCTGTGCACCCGGCGATTAGCCCAGATTTTATTTAACTCGCTTGCCTGTGCACCCGGCGATTAGCCCAGATTTTATTTAACTCGCTTGCCTGTGCACCCGGCGATTAGCCCAGATTTTATTTAACTCGCTTGCCTGTGCACCCGGCGATTAGCCCAGATTTTATTTAACTCGCTTGCCTGTGCACCCGGCGATTAGCCCAGATTTTATTTAACTCGCTTGCCTGTGCACCCGGCGATTAGCCCAGAATTTATTTAACTCGCTTGCCTGTGCACCCGGCGATTAGCCCAGATTTTATTTAACTCGCTTGCCTGTGCACCCGGCGATTAGCCCAGATTTTATTTAACTCGCTTGCCTGTGCACCCGGCGATTAGCCCAGATTTTATTTAACTCGCTTGCCTGTGCACCCGGCGATAAGCCCAGATTTTATTTAACTCGCTTGCCTGTGCACACGGCGAGTTTATTTACAATGGTACCCACCACGTCTGGCTTAGCATTGTTTATTTTAGTGAATATGCTTCGTTTACTATGCTATGTAATGTATCGAATGCAGGCATACATTGACGAAAGGTTCTAAATACGGGTGGTACAATCGCGTGCGTACGCTGCTAGGGCGGCGAGCCGCACAAAACGCGAGATTAGGGCGGCGCCCGCCCTTGTAAGCACGTATCCGTAGTAATGTAACGAGTTCGAATGGGACTTTCCGTTATTGGTGACATTGATGCTTGACACCTCTTACATATTTTTTGCAAAGATGTGCCAAATTTTTGGGTGCGCTCCGACATTTAAAACAATGAATGTGTCACTGAATTACAACAAAACAAGTGAATATGAAATAATAGAATGTGTTGAAAATATGTATCTACACAAACATAAACGGGCGGGCGGTTTAGTGTATCTCTCTCTAGAATAGATGATCTTTGAATTTTCCTGTATCTCGTAATAGAGGCTCGGGATTGTTGAGAGAAAACCGGTGCCGAATTAGAAAAATCAAATGGTTTCCCATACGAAAAAAATATATTTATAATAAATTAAATAATGCATTTATTTTAATATTAAAATGAAAAATTAAAATGTTCATTATTGATAATGCTTAGTTTATATACAATCATATAAAGCTTATAATTAATTAATTTCTAAATTGTATGCTATACTAAATTATAAAGATAAGTAACGAAAATTAAATTATCTCATACAAGGAAAAACATATAAAAGTAACAAATAACTTAAAAATTTACTTTTTTCGTTCACATTCTTTAATTTTGTATTCTTAATCAATCCCATGCATTCTATAAGTTCTTAATTATTTATCCTAAATGTTATTAAATAAAAATGCAGGATATGCTTAACCGCTTGAATCTTTGCAGTTCCTATTACATGGAATCAATGAGACTATCGTGGATCAACTCTTAAATATACTCAACCCGAACTGTAAAAACCCAATAACTTTTGAGGAAGTTTCCCAGTACATATTACATAAATAAATGGATCAGTGGTACCGCCGCATGGGCGTTTGCACGGCGAACTGAGCCCCTACTCCCAGTTGTCACCTAAATTGGCGTTTAAGCCAAACCGATCGACTGGCGGTTACAAATATATAGAGAAATGGCAACATTTACGAATCCGAGTTTGATTTGACAGCTTACCCACCGTCGCCGTCAATACGTTGACGTTGACGCTTACGCCGCCTTCGCGTTTTCATACAAACCGCAAGTCCGGGTTTGACTTTGACAGCCTGAAGAAGTAAAACCACAGAATATCTAGTAAACACTTGTATGGAGTGTGACGTTTCTACGTAACTTCGAAGTTCCCTAAACGCCAATTTAGGTGAGAACTCGGAGTGACCACTCCGGTCTACGAAATCGTTCAAGAGGCTTTCTAAGAACACTCCCTAATAGCGCTTTCAATGGCCGAGGGGAGAGGCCTCCTCGAGAGTCTAGACTTGGACGGGGGAGGGCGAGACTGGCTGGTAGGACTGAGGATGCAGCGATTACAAAGTGATGCAACTTAACGGACGATATTAATGTATATAGGACTTCGAAGGACTTGAATAATTCAGGTAGGTTCTGAAATAGATACTCGTCCTTTATAAACAGCTGGGAAGGGCCAGTTTATTGAAGTTCAACGTTTGCGGATGGTAATTAAGATTTCATAACAAACAGAAAAATACATCAAAATATTTTACAGCACAGATAGGGTTCACAACAATTCTTTTTCATTTATTCATAACACTCAAATAGACTGTCGATTTGTATAATACATTTAAAATTAGTTATTCAACATCTGCGTGCGATGCCTCTCAAGTTTTCGGAGAGATTTTCAGACTGAAGGGAAGTTTGAATTAAAAATGTGTAAAGCCTTCTAAACCACAATCCTCAGGGCAGAATTACGTCAGCCTCGGTAGCCCAGTGGCGCGACGAAGCAAATCTAACCGCGCTTGGGTTCTAGATAGTAACCGTTTTCAACCGTCGAGGCTGGCCGTGGTTCGAATTCCACGTAAAACTGTAGGTCCCTTTCCTTAGTTACTTGGTGGTACGGTCAATCCCGCCCGGGTTGGTACCATCAGTTCATCAAATTGAATGAACGATGGTCGAAGCGACAATGGCAAATATCCGTGTTTTCCATCCAGTTCAATGTAGCCGAGCAATATAAGTAAGGTACTGGCATCGCAACTAGTTCCTATGTGGTGTCTTAGGATAATATCATGTCGGTAGCCTTGGTATTAGCCTGAGCTATCCATATAAGACATAGAATATGTATTTGCATTTGATGAAATCGGAAATCAACGAGTACCAACTAAAATAACCAACGAATTTAACCTATAAATGGGGACCACCATGTGGTATTAGTAAAATATTGGCCTTTACCTCAGATTTAAAAATGTAGGAGATGTGCCACCTACCGCGTCATAATTTCTTTTTCACGTTTTTGTTTTAATATCTTTTCTGCATAATCCTATTGTATTGTATAACATCTTTAATCTGTGTCCACACATTTGAGTGTTCGTGAAAGTGCGAAGCTATTGCTACACCTATGTTTAGGTAATCACTAAACTTATATTGTTAGTACCGCTTGTTCACCATTTTGTATGTACTATTGTAAGTGATAATGCAATAAATTATTTTGATTTGATTGATTTTGATTGAGATCGACGGTCGTCAGTTTTCTAAAACCACCAAGCATACTATAAACATGCATGCCACACGCAAACATAGACGCAAACATTTCGCAAACGTTTTTGAGACTACTTCCTTTTCATTTTCTGCGGTCCCTGTTTAACGGCTCGTAGCCTAGTGGCGCGGGGACTTACCTAGCGTACCAGAGGCCTGGGTTCAATACCGACATGCACCACTGTCTTTCTCTTTCCGAGCTCGATAAGTGCATTTCTTCACGAATGCGAGCTGCTTCATGGTTCGGAATCCTTGTAAAACTGTAGGTCCCCTTCCCCTACTAGGTGGTAGGGTTTAAGCCCGCCCGGGATGGTACCATCACATTGGATGTAAAGATGGTCGAAGCGGCAATGACAAATTATTCGTGTTTTCCATCCAGTTCAATATAGTCGTGCTCATAAAGGGAAGGTCGCCTAATTCCTTCGGGAATGTGGTGTGTTGGGCTAATATCATAACGGCAGTTGTGTGCTATTAGCCATCCATTTCAGGTCGCATAAAAAAACCTATAGGTTAAATAATATCTGTCCGTATGCATGTACCAGAGAATAAAAAAAAATCTTATTCTAATCAAACAAATATTCTAGATTGATAAGGAATCCAGTATACGCTAGCACCGAAGTTACAATACGCTAGCAGTAACAGATTAATATTACCGGGGGGTGAGCCTTCGTTGTCCTGCGTACCTGCGTACCCTCCTGCATTACGCGCCCGTGCTATACGAAACGTGTGTAAAACCCGACTTTACCTTTTTTGTCCCTGATTGGCTGTTTGTCTTTCTCTCGAATGCTCATTTAAAAAACCTACCTAAAACTTTGTTAATATTAAAAAAATACTTAAACTACAGGGTAAAATAGTTACTAACTTAAGGACTGAATATATCACTATAGTAATCTAATAAAGTAAAATCAATATAGTCACAATCGCACCACAGTATCACTGAAAAAAATTATGTGCAACTTTTCTCTGTTTTCGCACAATTAATATTCAGTAATGTATGGTAATGTATTTCTCATTAACATTAATGTATTACAGTTGATACTAAACAGTTAATTTAACCGATTGAAAATTACCGCTTTGTGAAAATAACGCCTTTGAACATTTTGATACAAATGTTTAGAGGCTTATATCGTGAATATAAGATAAATTATCAAAAAAATCAAAATCTACAGACGTAGATTTTGTCTACATTTGGTCTTTGGTCATCTATTTTAAAGGCTTTAAAATAAGTAAATATACTTTTTCAAGTACGTCGCTTATTCCAAGGAATGGGACGTGAATGTATGTATAATCGACCGTGAAGCAAGGACACATTAATCCAAGAAAAATCAGATTCAGGTCATGTCACTTTCTTTTGAATAAGCGACGTACTTGCTTAGTACGAAAAAATATATTTAGGTACTTAAGTCAACCTAGGACTAGCTCTAGCGTCTGATACCAAATAAGATTTTGGTGACGACGGCAATATGTTTAAATGTTCAATCTTTGCATTGCAGTCAGTGTCCGTAACGCAGGTATAACATTAAATCAATGTATGTAGTTATAATCTTAAACACTGTGTTAATAGGAGGCATTGATTACGGAAAGAGGGACTGTAGACAGTGAATTCCAAATTATGGGTATAGAGCAGGTGAAATTGGTTACACGCAATACCCGCAAATGGTATCTTCCAGTATATTCGTAAAGAAGTTCTTCTTGCATGGATCTTTCCTGAATGAATTTGACCTTGCTTAACGATCGATTATACATACATACATCTCACATTTCTTGCTTTGAAAATATCCATATAATATTTCCAGATGGTTATGTGATTGGGCATTGGGCGGTAAAACTACAGCGTTCTTACGTAAAGCCACCTCACAAAGATTGGTAGCTCTCATGGTACATATTACGTGATGTGACTTGGCGGCAAGTCTAGTGTGTACGTACAGGGATCATCCGATGTATACGTATGTGTGCCAAAGGAAAGGCAAAGGCGAGTAATCCTAAATAAGCTCTTGTTTCGGGCCGGCCTATACCGTTCGGGGAGGCAGAAAACACCAACCCGAACACGGCAGTGCGTGTTTGATTTTTTAAAATGCTGTATGCGACATGCGCGCAAGCACTAGCCAAATCGCAAAGTTTGCCGAGGCACCTCGAATAAACTAGCTAAGTCTGACGACTAGAAATGTCATGATTACAATATATGTTTCCTTTTCTAGAGATCAACCTATTTTCGTTATTGTATGTTTCCCTTTTTCATACAAAATTTATTGTAGAAACGCTGTCTACTTCAGAACTTTTTGACTAAATGTACAAATCTCAAAGCAAATGAAATTATTTGTGAATGATATTTCCACTTATATCTAGAGATCATCTTACTTTCAAATTTCTAACGTGAAAAATTTACTTTATTATTATTATTCAAATAAATTATGGAATCCAAAAATATCAAAAATCCATCAGTCTGGTTAGTCTGGAGTTATATTTGGACTAAATAAGGCGTTTTATTGCATATGATTACATTTGTTAAAAGGTACATTTGTATGGCGAGAGTAGTTGACTAGTCCTAGCGCCTTAATAACCCATCGAACGCCCTGCGCTTACGTGAAAGTTATTACAGTGGGCAACTTATCTGTGATTAGTATTTCGTGTGTATATTTATTAAAACTATTATTCAATCATTAATTGAAAAAGTTCACAACAAACACATAAAACACTGCTCATATAACAATAAGCAAACATGAATTTGAAATATATTTTAAATCATACGCAATCATTTGACCCGCGGGCATGCATATTTAAATTTTGAAACCAACACATATTTATTTATCTAGACCAATTAGGAAAAATTTGTATTCGATAGAAACATATTATTTCGTTAAACGATAAAAAAAGAAGATTTAAAACAAATTTAAAATTCGAATTTCATTTCGTTTTATACATTAGAGCAAAGATAATCTTCGATTAAAATTAAACTTGCCAGCTCTGAATACGACCGCTATAACTAGTCAGTCTGCTCGAGCCAAAGCTGAAGTATTCATTGAACTAACCTTGTGGTATTTATAGAATAGCTAAAATATAGCATAGCATTTCTAAAACGTACATCTCCGGGCACACCTGCCGGCGGAAGTGGAGACTGCCATATCTGCTACGCCGCCCGCCCGCCGCCGCCGCCGCCGCCGCCGCCCGGGCGAGTTTGCAGTCGCCATGACAACCGGCGGCGGCGGGCTGCAGTCTGCACTTCCTCGTCACCCACACCGGCGCACCGCGCGTCCCTACACACACATTCGAGCGGGCGACTTGTAGCGAGGGAGGTCGCGGTGGTTTTCCTTAAGTTTTTCTTTTAATCGCTTACTATATTTGTACTTATCGTCAAGTGTGCTCTGGTTTCACTCGTGATTTTGCAGACCAGAGCCTGTAGTTCCAGTTGTCACCTAAATTGGCGTTTACGGCAAACCGATCGACTGGCGTTTTCTGTAAAAACGTTAAACTCCATACAAGTTTTTACAAGATATTCTGTGGTTTTACTTCTTCAAGCTGTCAAAGTCAAACTCGGAGTTCCCATTTGTATGAAAACGCGGAGTCGGCGTAAACGGCAACGTCGACGTATTTACGGCAACGTTGAGTAAGCCGTCAAATCAAACTCGGACTCGCATGTTTATTCGATTAACGCCCACTGCGCGCGCTCTTCAATTTCTCCATACATTTGAAAACGCCAGTCGATCGGTTTGCCAATAACGCCAATTTAGGTGACAGCTGGGACTACAGGCTCTGGTTCTTCAATAAAACGCAATCGATATTTCAGAAGGCTTTATAGCCATTTTTACAACACATTTGGATGATCGAGGAAGGAGGAACGGAACCACCCGGAGTCCGGCGTGTCAGCGCGGGTGGAGAGGCTTGTTTATTGTTTATTCATCATCCATAGACAGTACACTGCACTCCGATTTATCATATTTTATCATTAGCCAGTTCGGCAATCCCAGCGAAGAAGAACTGGCAAGAAACTCCGCTGGTTTTTTTTTCAACGTCCGTGCCGTCTCCTCAGGCCTTCAGCCTCTGGAGTCAGTGCCGGAGTTGGGACACTCTTGCTCCCTAGCTTCAGAATTCAACTCTAGTCTGTACTAGGCAACAGAACTAGGCCCAGGTTTACCAGGAGGTGGCTACAAACCAAGTACTCTACTTTTTAGAAAATGATATTTGTCCTTCTTTTACAGAAAGCACCCCTCGTGCTGGTCATCGGTGGAATCCCACCTTCTACCTAAGACATTCTGTATTGAAATAAAATTCCAAATCAATAAAGCTGGCAGCCTAGAAAGCGCCTTGGATATCATGGAGAGTTGGCCACCGCTGGCCACGAAAATGATATCGTCACAAAATGTCAGTTTCAGGATTGGCTCTCCTACATTCTGGGCCTGCTTTTCCTGAGGCAGGCCTCCCGTTCCCGCCATCCGAGCCCATTTCCACAGCCTGCCTCGTGAATTTCTTCGTGGTACACAAGAAAGGAGACCATCATTTCGAAAGGTGAGTCGATCGGTATTTCGCATAAGGCGCCAGTAAATAATTATTAATCTATGGTAAGGGGGCGTCCATTCATAACATGAGGCGTTTAGGAGAGAGAGAGTCGAGCTGAATCTAATGTGGTTTCGTTAAATAATACTTTAAATATGTTTCCTTAAGAGACAGAGTAACATTTCGAGAAAACTGGGTTTAATTAAGTAAAATATGTTTCTCACAAAATGTAAATGCTTCACTCGTAAATGCTATGATGATACGAAATTATGTGAAGAATGACCTGTTTGAATAAATCCAACACTATCGACCACAGATTAACGCATTGACACAAAAAATAGGCATTTATAAAATCTCACGTGAGATTAGCAGGAGGTCGCTCCCGGGGGTCGAGGTAAATTTCACAGGATCTCAGCAAGGGAGGAGGGGGTCGCAACATGGCCAAAAACGCGTCGGAAATAATGGACTCCCCCTAAGGCGTTCATCCCAATATCAACGCGTAGCAAGTTTCAAAATCGATGCGAGATTTCCGAGCTCGCCCTGCTATCATGTAGTTTGTGTAAGTAAAAAATGCGGGAATACAACAAAGATGTGAGCTCTCAAGCTATTCCAGCAAATATGATATATTACTACACAAAGGAGCCGACTAAAAACGCCAGAAGAGTTCGGCGGTGTATGCGTGCTAGACGCCTAGCAATTGACATACATACTGCCAGGGCAACAGCCCCGGCCACTACTACACGCGCTTCGGCCAGGGGGTCCTCACCCCCTGTGTACGTGTGAGCTCTCACCAACACTTGCACGTACGAATATGTATAGGTGAGCGTTGGAGGAAACACGCAGGCGCCACTATGGTAACCCGACGTGTCTGTGCGCTGTTTGAATGTATTTGTGTTGATATGAAGTGGTCCAACGTGCGTGATGTGTGTGTGGGGTGGGTGTGATGTGTGTGTTGGGTGGGTGTCGTGTGTGTGAGTGGCGCAGGTTTTGCTGCAGGAAGTATCTTGGTTTATGTAACTACATCCGGCACTAATAACCTCTAATGAGTATTGGGGTTTGGATGAGTTTGTGTATATGTTTGTAAGGTACTTACTGAATGACTGGTAAGGAAATTATATAATGTCATTATAATTCTTCAATCAAAATAATTTCCAACATTTTCCGATATAGAAAGAAACTTTTATATTTTGAAACATATTAATCAATTAGCTGATGTACCTGGCTCCGCTAAAGTCGAGCTGAAGTATTTTCTGTATAAAAAGTAGCCCAAAGGGCTGGTCCTAAAGTCTGTCCCACGACAATGTATCTATTTACCAAAAATCAAGTTCGGTTTACCCGATATGGTATGATAAAGTAACAAAAATCCAAATATTCTCATTTATTCTATAATGATGTAAAATAATGTGTATAAAATCGTACATATGTACATCTATGACCATCCTTGACTTAATAGATTTATGATCCCCCATAAATCCCCCTTAATTCAATATGGAAAAACGGTCCATTTTCATTGCCAATTCGACCATCTTTGCTTCAATGCGATGGTATGTACCAACCCAGGCGGAAATATCCTTGTTACTCAGACGATTGCTTCAAATTTTTCAGTAACTCGATTTTTTATGTAACGAGTGGCTTTTGCGTGATGCGCGCACAAATGAACAGACACACCGACAAAAAAATAAAAATTTGTTTTTTCTTGTTCTTTCCATCTTAGAGTAATTTTTTTTGTAGAAATCGACGTAAAAGTCTACGATTTTATTATATGTAAAAGAAAGATACAAATACTTTAATTCACAAGGCTCCAACCTTCCACGAAATAACTCTGCGTATTGACAACCACATCTTGTTGTCGACATTACGCATGAACTAAATTTCGGACGCCATATCGAGCATAAAGCCAAGTTCGCCTTAAAAAAAGCTGGGAGTCCTCAAAGGTGCACCTCTTTGAGCAGTCCCAGTTTTTTTGAGGCAGTATCACTCCTTACCAAAAACTGCTCCTTTACAGGGCGCAGACCAGCAGGTCTATTCCTGGCATTCAGTAATCAGGAATCAGGAATCCTGAGTATAGATAACCGCTTTTATAACGGTTTTCAAAGCGATTTTCTTGACGAAAATATTCGGAGCATAGCTTTTTTAATCAATCAAGGTTTTCCGTAGAAAAAATCGCTTTGAAAATCGCTATAAAAGCGGTTTTCTAGACTCAAGATTTCTGATTACTGAATGCCCGGAATAGACCTGAAGTTCTTGCGTGGAGTATTGCTCGTATTTGTGGGACCATGTGGGACAGTGGCATTTGTGGGACGGCGTCGAGCCGTGCGTCTCTTCGACGACCCCGAGGCATCCCTGAATTTGGAGACCCTCCAACTCCGAAGGGATGTAGGGTCTGTCTCTGTGTTCCATCGTCTTTACCATGGAGAATGCTCGTCGAAGCTGCATAACGCTGTTTCGCCGTCCCCTTTGTACCTTTGCTCAACGCGGAATCGGGGAGAAAATGCACAAATTTACAGTCGATATTCCAAAAACAAGAACTCACCGATCCTCTAGATCAAGCACACGTACGTTTCAATTTTGTTGATAACTAAAGTTATGTCCATGCTATACGCCCTTAATTATTTTGATACAAAAATGTTTATTTAGATTTTCACTGTCAGATGTACAGTGTTAAGTGTTTACGTCGGAAAAAAGTAGGCTTTACTTAACCCTGTGGTTAAAGCATATTTAGATGCTCCTATAATATAAGGTAAGTTATCAAAAAAATCAAAACGTCCGGACGTAGCTCTCACTTGATTTATATTAGTGTGCAACATTTCAGAAAAATATTTCCTAATTAGACTGAGGAAATGGCCGCGAGCCATTATATCTTAAAATTCATCAATCATTATCCTCTTAAAATACAAGATGTAACTTCTCATTTTAAATAATTTATAGCATAAATAGCTACGAATAACGATTTCGCCATCTATGTTGACTCAGACACCTCCTTAATCAGTGATTGAAAATAGTTGCGTCCACGCGTCGCGATTTCACGCCATCTGACGTAACGCGTCGCATAACCGCCTCCCCCCTCCCGCACCGCCGCCCCCGCGGCTCGGTCGTCCACCCCGGCCGGCGACGTGCCCCCCACCCCACCGTGCGTTCGCTCCCCGCTAACTACCCCCGCCCCGCCCTCCCTCCGCGTCTATTCGTCATCCATAGACAACACACTGCGTTCGAATTTTTCGTATTTCCAGTTGTCTGTGCGTTTTATTATTGGTCGTTCAACAATCGAAGCGAAGAAGAAATTAGCTAGATATTTTTACTGCTCAATTAGCCTGAGCTTTTGAAATTTTTGCATTAATTTTTTTGGAACAACATATTTAACATGTGATCATTTGCCAACTGAAGCAGGCAGTAAATATATTGTTTTAAAATAGAATATAACAAGACTTTGCGTCAATTTGTTAGTAGTAGTGGATGTTGGTGATAGTGTAGAACTTTTTTTAATAGGGAAGAGAAAAAAGCGCCGTTCAACTTCAACCTAAAACGAATACGAATATTGCTAAGGATTACTTAAATTTGACGAAGCTCGTTTAAGGTGGCCCAACCCGGCGGGCCTAACTCATTCGCGGGCACGGTACAAAACCGTTCTCTGTTTCAAAGAATAAGACAGGCTCCGAGATGAGGATGATGCAACATGTCCACAAAAAAGACAATGTGCATAGTGTATGATTTGGTAAGATTTACGAAAATTTTAATTTAAAAACGACTTATAGCTAAAAGTAAACCACGACCGCTGTAGTAAAAAATCGAACAAAATCCAAATCGATTATAAATCTTGATTAAATAAGCTATGTCTGATGACTAATCTTTTTAAGATGTTCTTACTTTATCATTGCGTAATCCACCTCCAAAGTTATTGTATAAAACGCGCGAAAAATACGAACTTTCGGACCTTATAACTTAGAAACCAAACACAATTTTACAATGCCAATGGTTATCAGACATCTAGTTCGATCAAATAAAGCTATTTTGAGCAAAATTTTGGATCTCTGACAAGAAATATGGGCGTGATCTTCTTTCCCCTTTTGTATGGGGAGATGAGCGGGATGGGCCACCTTAAGCTTCAGAGGCCATTAATGCTTCATAGAATTTTGTTTGTCATATTATTATTAGCCCACTCGTAAGCAGGTCTAGTCAGTGTAGTTCAGAAACTTTTTGTTGAATTGAATCTATTCATTGTATTAAATAGTCTTTAAACATGTTTTTTGCGGTGTATAATCCAAACGGCGGCCATCGTGTGACATGTCTAAGTCTAAAAATTAAAATAAATAAAATTTGGTTCACGTTTCCATAAACAATTTCTCCTCGTGTATGCCAATTATAAAACTCATCAAATGTTGATAATTTTATGCATTTATTGCAACAATTCGTATCTGATTGTGTACCCTTATCAAATAAATAAATAAAAATAAATTATTAATTATATAACGATTTAATTAATTAATTATAATAAAACACTAGGGGGGTAGCGTGTCTGTAATTTAAGAATATTTCAAAAATCCTTTTTGAGGGTCTTATACTAACGAAACTGATGATAAAAACTATTTTTACGAAGTGTTTGTCTGCCTCTCTGTCTGTCTTCGACAATGTTTGGCCGCTTTTCACGATGAAACGGCTAACTCTATTTGGATGCTGTTTTCACTAACATAATCGAGCACATCAAGAAGAAGTTTTTTAAAAATAATAAGAAAAGAAAAATCTTTGAACTGTACATTCGTCCTGCTTCAGGCGAATATCCATCAAATGTTAGTGAATCCTTATTTAAACTAACCAACCACGGCATGATTTACACCGATACAGTACAAACTAGGTATTTCAGTTATTTGCAGAAATAATTAAAAACCTTATATGGTAGTTGCATAAGTTGTAAAGTGTCATATGTTGTTTTGTAAATAAAAAAAGAGGGAATTAGTTAGTGGCCATTAGGGAATATTAGAAGTTATTGATTTACATATGATGTCGTGATTTGATTATTTATTTGTCCACGTGTACGATAATTATCTAAAGATAAATAAATAAATTAAGGCGCTAGGACTGGTCAACTACTCGCACCATACAAATGTACCTGAACAAATATAATCATATGTAGTTAAACGCCTCAGTAAGTTAAAATAGAACTTTACACTGATAATGTATTGTAAATATTCTTGGATTCCATCATTTATTTAAATAATAATAATAAAGTATTTTTTTACCTTACACATCTGAAAGTTACATGATTGCTAGATATCAGTAAAAACAGAATATATGCATAAACAAATAATTTCAGTTGCTTTTAGATTTCTAGATTTAATTAAAAAAGTTCGAAAATGGATACCGTTTCTATAATTTATTTTGTGTGGAAAGAGGAAACATACATTAATAAAAATAGGTTGATCTCTAGACAAGAAATCATTTATTGTAATAATGAAACTTGTATTCACCAGACTCAGCTACTTTACTTGGGGTGCCTCGTATAACTTTGCGATTTGGCTATTCAAGGACCGAAGACAATCGAGTATCGCAAATTCAATCCTCTTCATAAAAAGGTCTCCAGTAAATATTCAGGGGTTTTTTTTGTTTTTGGTGACACGTCGAGAAGCTGTCTATTGCTAAATTAAGTGTGGAGTCTATCCTAAATATATGTAGTAATATATGTAGTAATCTGTTTGCACAATCATTTTGTTATATTGACTGTATACCGCACGCGTGACGGGTGTAGTCCGATGACCACGCCGAATGACGCATGGCATTCAATAGGGAATTCCGCCGAGGGGTCAGCGTGAGTATTAGATACATTTGAGATCTTTATACTGAAAAAAGTCAGTGAATCTAACTGTAATTAATTTAATAACTACCGTCTTGCAACGTTAAAATAGAGCCAACTTTTACTTAGTTGGCTCTATTTTATCTCTATTGCGTTATTATAACTTATTGAAAACATATTACTGTATCCATTAATTGATTTTGTTAACCGTCTGATTTAACTGTTCTATTTTACTTTTTTCCCAACTTGAGTGTTTCCAGCTTTAGTATTTTTCCATTCTTACTTACGTTTTATATTCAGTGAAATGTAAAACATGAAAGGGGTTAAAATTACTATACCTCTAGAAACTGGGCAGCTGCACACCTGATTAGTTAGCCGTAAAGTTAAGTCAGTTAAGATATCCGTTTCAAAATCATCTTATTGTCATTGTTCAATCAGTTAAAATAACTGTTTAATATTAACTGTTTGGATTAATTTATACATAGATACTAGCCGTAATACATCAATGATAATGAGAGATACTTTACCCTATATTACTGAATTTCAAATGTTCTAAAACAGTGAACAGTTAGCTTTTGAGTGCAGCCTGAAATGCGACATATGCGACCTGACATGGATGACTAATACCACACAACTACCGTTATGATATAAGCCCAATACACTACATTCCCGAAGGAATTAGGTGCCATGCCAGGACCTTCCCTTTTTGAGCACGGCTACATTGAACTAAATGGAAAACACGGACAATTTTTCATTGCCGCTTCGACCATCTTTTCATCCAGTGCGATGGTGCCAACCTGGGCGGGCTTAAACCCTACCACCTAGTAGGGGAAGGGGACCTACAGTTTTACATGGATTCCGAACCATGGAGCAGCTCGCATTCGTGACTTAATGCACTTATCAAACTCGGAAAGAGAAATGTCGCATGTCGCAATTGAACCCAGGCCTCTGGTACTCTAGGCCAGTTCCCGCGCCACTAGGCTACGAGTGAACAGTTAGCTTTCGAGTGCAGCCTGAAATGAAAAACATAACAAAAGATAAAACGGCTTTCAGTACGCGGAGGCGACCTCGTTCCCCCGCGCTGCACTGCGCTGCATCCGTTGCACTTGCGGCGTAGTGCACGCGCGCGGTTCATGGCCAGCCGGGTCGTCGGCCAGCGCGCCGCAGTCTGCCCCACCCCCACCGCCCCCACCACCCCCGCCATCCCGGCCCGGGCCCGGGTAATGCCGGGCCGCCCGCCGCTGCCGGGTGTCTACCCCGGCGGAACATCTTGGCGGCGGGCTCGGCTCGCCTGCGAAGGGATGGAGCACGTCGACACTACCGGACGAGCTGTGCCAGCAATCGCTAATGTCCTAAGTAGTTACGTAAGTAAGTGTGTGATAAGTACAAGCACGATTACAATGCTAACGATACTTATGTACTGATCACGTAACCATTAAAGTTGATTACATTGCGAACGATACTTATGTACTGCAGGTCTATGCCTGGCATTCAGTAATCAGGAATCAAGAATACTAAGTCTAGAAATCCGCTTGTATAGCGATTTTCAAAGAGAGTTTATTACCGAAAACCTTGATCAATTAAAAAAACTATTCTCCGGAATATATTCTTCAAGAAAATCGCTTTGAAAACCGCTATAAAAGCGGTTTTCTAGACTCAGGATTCCTGATTCCTGAATGCCAGGAATAGATCTGCTGATCACGTAACCATGAAAGTTTTCGTTGACAGGAAAGTGGTTTATTTAGATTGTAGACCAGAAAACCCGGCGGCATTACCGTGTTATTATTATGACTGGCAATTCAGGGAGAAAGTTATAATTTTTATTTTTGCCTAGAAATGTATATGCAAATTATAAATGTTCAACAACAATTCAATATTGATATCGTATATACTTTTAAAAAGGATTGGACAAAATAAATAGCTCAAATATGACTAACAAGTATTAAAACATTATTTGTGACGTGCTTATTTGTAAAATTCAAGTGTTTGTTTCATAAAAGAAGATCAAATGAATAGTTAATGATATTTTATTATTAGCCATTCTAAAATTTAAAATCGATTTACGAAAGTCAATTTGTTAAACTTTAAATCATTCAAATATGTTAAAATTCCAAAATTATTTTAACAGCACGATAACCTAAAAGCTATGTTGTAACCCTAAATAATCAATATATCCGGGCTCTGTAAATTCGCTTTCAGCATTACACGCGCAAGCCCTTTCGAATAATTTAAAGTAAACAGAATGTTCGTTTCTGTGTTCGTTTGTGTGAGCAAGGGATGGGGAAGGGTACACGACTGTAGGCTTCGCTAGGTAGGCTGGCGTGTTGGGCGGGGGCCCGTATTCATAGAACTACCAGTTAAATGATTTAGGTTTCCATTCATCATTTACTTAATTCTACTTAGATAAAAAAAAGTATTTCTAAACAAACAAGTCTTCCTGCAGCTGCATACGGCTGTTACGATCGATAAATGTATTTTTGTTTCGCTTTTTGTGCGAGCAGAAACGAGAAAGATATACATTTAACGATGGATATGACTGTATCGTTCGTTTGTGCTCCCGCTGCTGAAATATTTAGAAATTCGTTAGTTATGAGAGTATTTTTTTAATTTAGTAACGCTTGAATTGTGAAATTTATGAATTGCAAGCGTTCGTAATCGTTGAGCCTCGGCCGCCTGAGCTAAAGTTTATGTTCATGTTAAAGGACGTGTCCAGATATATGTATGTCTGTCTCGAGAAGAACCAAAAAAACCAGGCAAGTGCGAGTCGGACTCGCAAACGAAGGGTTCCGTACCAAGATTAAAAAAAATCACGTTTTTTTTCACCTTTTTATTATTTTTTTATTTTGCCTTTTTGTTGTTATAGCATACAAATACACGCAGCTAGCTGCCTATTAAGGTTTACGAGATACAGCCCTTTGGCAGACGGACGGACGGACGGATGAAGTAATAGGGTTCCGTTGACACCCTTTGGTACGAAACCCTAAAAAGTAAGCAGCTGTTGCAACACCGTCCAGTGTGATATGTTTGCCTTCCCCTTAAGCTGCGCAAAGTTGAACTCACGCACTATATTTTTACTAAAATATAGGTACTATTTTATTATCAATATTTGTGTTAATTTGACAGTTCATTGAGATCCAAAGTAAATCTATTTTATTATATTAAATCAATAAATAATGATTCTGGATAATTAACCTTAAATTGTGGCCAAAACGGTAAAAAAATAATTCAAACAAGATTTAAAATCAATTAATTAAACGGTTGTTTTTGCAGCTTGCTTGAATATATAGTTGAGATTGGTAAAGCAAAAC
Source organism: Incurvaria masculella (assembly GCA_946894095.1). Classification (NCBI taxonomy): domain Eukaryota; kingdom Metazoa; phylum Arthropoda; class Insecta; order Lepidoptera; family Incurvariidae; genus Incurvaria; species Incurvaria masculella. The sequence goes on along the minus strand of OX335658.1, from coordinate 14,041,878 downwards.
CCGAAGTGTTACGCAAGCTCATTACATAAGCGTGCGCCTATAGATAGGGCTGCGACACCCGTAGTACGAGCCTCCCGCCAGAGCGGGACGGCGCGGCGCGGTGGCGCGGGTGCGAGCGGGACGCGCGCAGGAAGCGGCTGCGGCGTGGCCGGGATCGATGCCCGGTGTGGGTCGGGCGCGGCCGTTCACCTCGGCTGCAGCGCCGCCCCCAGCCGCCCGCCGCCAGCCGTCCGCCCAGCGCCGCCCGCCCACCGACGTGCGAACACCGCATTGCGCTTCCCGAAAGAGGTACGCGTGCCCGTTTGTTTTACTTCTGCGGATGAATCGGGGCCTTTGTCCCGTCGGGGGCTGAACTCGCAACGTGAAGCTCTTTAGCATTCAACGTGCTTTTTATGGTTTTGTATCGTACTTATCCTGTTTATGCTTACAAAGGTTTGTTATGGTTAAACTGATTCATTATTTGAAATAAAAAACTTATTGACCTAAAAATGATCATAAAATGTATGTGTATTAAGATTTGTAATGGACTACACAGATAAGGATTTATTGGGCTTCTTACCTTTTTATGATGATATATAATGCTTTTCAAAATAAATCGTCATTTTATTATTGATTTCAAATTTCATTAATTTAATTATAATTACCAAATATTTCGTATTTTCTTGTACCCAGATTTAGGGTTATAGTGGTATTATTTCTGGTTGTCATGTTAAATTCTCATATGAATTATAGCGTTGGCTATTTCAAGGCATGTACACGTTATTTTAATTGGATTATTTCACTGCAGATGTAAATAATACAAAACTGTTGGTTTCCTTAATTACTTCTTAAGTTGAAGGATTAAGAACACCTTATTAGTTGATTCTAAATTCCAGCAGCATTGACTGAAAGGTAATCGAATTGTTGACATCTTGTAGCATCACATACTATTGATTTATTTGAGCATAGCATGGCGCCTAATTCCTTTGTAATTCGGTGTGATGACCAAACATGAAAACATAAAAGTTAGCAACTCAACTTAATAAATCGCTTGACAGTAATTTTTCTTATTTATAAAATCACTTTCAATCTTACCTTTTGTTACGCAATGTCACACATACCAAGACATCAATCACGTTACATAAATTTAATGTTTCTCAGGGCAATAGACCAACGACACATTTCATATATAAAATTACATAGGTCAGTTAAGGTGGGTCTTCCCGCTCAACTCCCCATACAAACGTGGAAAGAAGATTATGTCCATATTTTTAGTCTGAGATCCAAAATTTTGCTCAAAATTACTTTCTTTGATCGAACTAAATGTCAGATTTTTGTTTTAAATTAAAATTGTGTTTGATTTCTAAGGTCCGAAAGTTCGAATTTTTTTGCGCGTTTTATACACTTACTTTGGAGGTAGATTACTCAACAATAGAATAAAAAAATCTTGAAAAGATTTGTCATCAGATCTAATTTGTTTCATAAAAATTTGTATTCAATTAGATTTTTGTTAGATTTTTGACTACAGCGATCGTGGTTTACTTTTAGCTATAAGTCGTTTTGTAATTAAAATTTTCCTATATCTTACCAAATTAAACACTATGCGCATTGTCTGCTTTGTGAACATGTTTCATCCTCCTCATCACGGAGTCTGTGAGTAAGGCCACCTTAAGCAAAGAGGTAAATGTATTACTTAAGTTAGTTTATTTCATGATAAATGGGGCATAGTGCTTACGGCAGGCCCTCACATATCAAGGGTTTAAGGTTATAATACAAGAAGTTATCAACTGATGGTAGTAAAGGGATGAAGGGATGGCGTTATGAAGCTCCGAAGAGCGTTTTTCTCCATGACATACAAGATCATTCATAGGTATCATAAATAATATCTTTCATCTTTCGAGAGAATATTTTTTCTCCCACTGATGTGTCAGCACCCCCTTTGCAGCTGCATACCGAGTGTTACGTATTAAGAGATTAAAAATACTTTAGTTTTATTTATAATGAAAGGTTAGGAGCATAATGAGGTCTTGAATTGAGTTTTATACAATGTCTCGTGCTAGTATCCTCAGTCAAAACAAGAGTTATTTTTCTGATATGATCCATTCTATGGGATTTGATCACTTCATTATTCTCTTAAAGTAAGGATGATAAGGAGCAACACGGGATAGAGCGGGAAGCTGCCGCCGCACTGCGTGGTGTGTCGTGGTAGAGGCCAACACAACTCGGCGCTACGCCAACCTTCGTAGACCCTCTACGACTTCTCTGCGCACTTAGCGCAGTTGAGCCATTTTTATTTGTCGATTGTAATTTTACGAATTAAATGTAGCTATTGATAATATTCGAAGGCCGGTGTCATATACAGAGAATTGTGTAAACGGTTTGTCGATATTAAAATAAAACTATATTTACGATACATAATCACCAAGTTAAAAACCAAATTACCAATTTATTTGTAGACTTTTTGGCTGGCTAATACCACATAACTAAATTATACCCCTTACACCACGTTTCACTGGCACTTCAAACATAGTTTCAAACAATGCAGTGGTACCAACCCGGTAGAGCTTAATTCTACCACCTAGTTCAGGATCATGGAAAAGCTCGCATTCGAGACGAAATTACATAATTACATGAAGTCCATGGAATCCTGTTGTTATAAAAAATGTTGATCCATAAAATCTATCACCAATAGAAAATGGTGCTTCTAGATATTCACAACGTTAAAGTAAATCCTAAGATTACTGTTATAAATAATCTTTAAGTTGTTTTAGAATGATTTCCTTCTATTAAAGTAGGATGAGCTCTAGTTACGGAAATACCTCAAGAAAGTAAAATAATAGTATTTAGTAGTGAAATTTGAAAAAGATTAAAAGGAATAGTTTGTATAGGGGGTCATATTATTCCTATTTCAATATTAAGTACTAAACTTCTATGACTTCTATTAACTCAGAAAGATAACGAAAGTGGTGCATGACCATGTATGATGATAATGATGATGATATGATAATACTAGTATATAGGAAAAACAGATAAAAACCTCTCTAACATTTTATTGACAAAAATGTTTATATGTAACATATGTTTTTGTTTAAACGTGTCATCAATTTTGTTTTTTGCCCATCCTGCATTTATCATCTTATATCGGTTCTGAGCCTTTGATTGCATTCGGATATTTGAACACGTCTGGCACAACTCGCCACCGGCGTCAACAAAAGCTTCCGCCCCCGAACTATAAAACAAAAAAAAAGCGCCGAGCCAGACAGCCAAATTGAGTAATGCAGGGGCGTCTGCACCCGACCTGCCCCAACCGGCACCGCATTCACCCCCTGCGTCTGCACACAGTGCACCCCCGCACCGCCTACCCCCGCGGCGCCGCACCCCCCCCGCCAGACGGCAGACATAAGCCTAGGTCTGCTAGGACGGTGTCTGGGCGCCCGTTCGATAGCACTGCACATTGTTGTGTCTGGCCCAGACCTAGGTACGGATTGAGGGGGAATCTCGCCATGGATGTTCGCACGTCTCTGGTTGCAGTCGAGGCAAGTCTTTCAATTGTTTCCTGCAATCGATGATTGAGGAGACGTATGATTTGCATGGTACTGAAATAACCATCTTTCCTTTGACATGTTTAAGCAAACTATATTGTAAACGATTTTGAAAATGAGCAGAACAATCGGATGTCCTCGTAAATACCAAAAATAATCTGTTGTCTAAGTTACGTCTTTTGAAAAACTTGACTAAAAAAATTCTGCAAATTAAGTAATAATATAAATATTTATATATCATTTGAATAATTTCCATTTTATTTGTATGTAATGCGCTGCATATGGTGTATGCCAGGACCTCTTAAGGTGCCCGACGACGCCCATGATAAACTCCTAAAAATCAGTATATAACCTATATCAGTGAAAGTTAAAGATGGTCAATTATAGTTAGTAAAATTCGCATACATATTTGGTTACATTATTGTAACCAAATAATAAAAATAAAAATAAAAATTAATAATAAATAAAATAACCAAAAATAATAATAATATACTACAAGCATATGCTTGTAGTATATCTACATAACTGCAAGCCGATTTCCCGGAGGAGTAGACAGATATTATAGGGTGCACACTTCTGTCACTTCATCTACAGACATACATTTTTCATACATGTTCTACTATTACGGGTGCCACGTATCTAACCTTTATGCATACCATGATTTTAAAAATGTCTTACCACTAAATATTTCTTTGTTATTACTTAAACATTGTGAATGTAATTTGAAATTGTCATTATTTTTGCTAAATAAAGGGCTAAAAGTTCTTTGAATACTCTGTTCCTTCAGAACAATTTATTAACTAGAAGCTCAACATAATAATCCCACAAACGAATTGAAATCGTTTTGCCTACCGAGAAGAGATGTCTATAGCTTGCAAACGTCCAATAGATATCTATTTATAGATCGTATTTTTGGTACATACATCGATCTGTGAGATACGCAGACTGTCTAGCTTCCAGGCAATATAACGACCCCTACAGACGCAGCGTAAGCGGCACCACCACACGATGCAGACACGGCGTATACCGGGTATACCAGACTACTCGTCTGGCAATTTAAACTTTGAAATGGCATCCGCTTTAAGTGTTCAGAGGAGCAAGCATTGGTGATGGGAAACGGCGGAAGAATTTTGATGAATCGTGCAAATTGCGGATTTTTAAATGGGTATGTGTATTTATGTATTTATTTCAATTTGACTGCAATACAGTGTTGAGTCGTATATTTTACTTTTCAAACTTAACATTATGTAATAGAAATACAACAGGTAAACAGTGGAATGTACTCCTTTCCTAGGTGATTGCCCTAAATTACGACCCGGGGTCCTTCAAACGCAGTGTCCCCAGGTTCAAAGCACCTGGCCGGCCGGCATGGTTTTCGCAGCTCCCTAAATGTTCGAAAACCCATAGGCGTCATCGGGTACCTTAATAGGTCCTGGCGCACGCCATATGTCGCGCTGAACATAATAAAAACATAAAACACCCAAGAAGTAATACAATCAGAATAAAAATCCGGCCAAGAGCGAGTCGGACTCGCACACGATCCGTAACATAGTACATGATTTAGCACCAAAAATCGCGTTTTGTTTATGGATTTTTATTGTTATTATTTTTAAATTATATATATTTGTTGTTATAGCGGCAAAATAAATACACACTCTGTGAAAATTTCAGCTGCTTTCCTATTACAGTTCATGAGATACACCCCTGTGACAGAAGGACGGACGTTCGGACGGACGGACAGATGGACGGACGGACGGACAGCGGAGGCTTAGTAAAAGGGTTTCGTTGTCACTCTTTGCGTACGGGACCATACAAATTATTATGGCGAAAAAAACGCATTGAACTGGAAATTTTTTCATTACCGCTTCGACCACCTATCCAATGCGATGGTCCTACCCTACAATTTCACATGGAGTCCGAACCATGGAACAGCTTGCATTCGTGAAGAAATGCACTTATCCAACTCACTTATACAACACACCGCATTTGCGAAGAAAGTAGGTACTATTTCAGGGCTTTCTGTCTATGAGCACAGCAACAAAATCTGGATAGAAAACAAGGTCAACATTTTTACCAACCCGGGCGGTCTTAAGCCCAAAAGAGAGAAAGGTACCTACAGTTCGAACCATGGAGCAGCACGCATTCGTGAAGTAATGTACATATCCAACTCAGAAAGGTAGAAAAAGTGGTAAATGAACTGGCGGGGTTGCATGGTTGGCAGGAGTTGAAGCCAGAGCTCCGGCATGCAAGGCAAGTCCCTGCGCCACTAACCAGCGAATCGCACAAAGCTATACATGGAATGGAAACAGTTGGGCGGGCGGAGCGGCTGGGCGGGCGGCGCGTCTGGGCGGGAGGCTCGCGCTACACACCGCAGGCTGTGTGGGTGATGCGAGCGCATGCATAGTTTATCTGCGCAGGCAGCAGCATCCGCCTCCCTCTCTACTGCCCGCGTGTATGGTTTGTATTGAAATCACTTCGAATTGAATACTTATTTTTACGTGACTGGACAAATTATTTTATTTTAATTAGAAAATAGGTACCTGCCTCCACTACTCCTCCCTAAAGGACATGCATGAAATAATTATAAATGTAGATGGAAAGGCAGATAAATAAACATATAATTAAGAGCAAAAGTATGTAAAGTCCAAGCAAGGATACAAATATTTAAAAATATAAATATGAACAGGCAAGTAAAGCAACTATGTAGAAGCTGCTCTAAAGCCTTGTTAACCAATACCACATGTACTGTCATGACATTAGCCCAACACACCTAGTGGGAACTAGGTGCCATGCCGGGACCTTCCTTTTATTTCACAGCTACATTAAAGTGGATGAAAAATACGAACTATTTTAATTGCCACTTCGACCATAGTATATTCAATGCGATAGTACCAACCTAGGCTGGATCAACCCTACCTTTAACTTAAAATGCGAACGACGAATCCTTTGGTGGGCTTTGGTACGACTTGCGCACAGAAATGCAATGGGCCAATGCTTTTTTACGTGACGGAACCCACGTACAAAATACAAAACTTGAACAAGTTTTTAGTTAATAAAAACACGTCCCTAATATGGATAATTAGATTCATTCATTATAAAAAAAATAAACACGCCATTTGTTTCAAGACACAATGACTTGTGTCTTGACTCGTAATCATATATTTATGTGGTGTATACGTATTGACCCAAATACCATATTCTCGAAAGAATTAGGCGTCACGCTTACATGCATTCCTTCCCTTTACAAGCATTCCTTCCCTTTACAAGCATTTTTGACCGACTTCAAAAAAAGGAGGAGGTTATCAATTCGTCTGTATGTTTTTTTTTGTTTTTTTTTTTAATGTTTGTTACCTCATAACTTTTGCCTGGGTGAACCGATTTTGATGATTATTTTTTTAAATTAAAGCTAGTGCTTCCCAAGTGGTCCCATTTTAATTTGGTTAAGTTCTGACAATGATATCCATGAGAAAATCTTATATGTCTTAAATTTGTATTAAGATTGCGGGACAAATGGACGAATAACTCAATATAACGCCAACCGATTTCGGTGATTCATTTTTTATTGGAAAGGACGTGTACAAATTAGTAAGTGTACTTCAGATTCACTAAAAATAAACAAATAAAAAAAACAAAAAAAATTACCGACTTCAAAGAAAAAGCACTAAAAAGCAAAACATTATTGCCATTTTTGTAGTTACGATTTTTGTTATTTTTTGAGTCGGTGTCAGCCAAGGTAGCCAAGGTTTTCTTGATTGGCGCAGCGCGTGCCCGGCTGACGCCGACTCAAAAAATACCAAAAATCGTAACTACAAAAATGGCAATTATTTTTTACTTTTTAGTGCTTTTTCTTTGAAGTCGGTAATTTTTTATTGCCACTTCGATGCAATTTGATGGTGGTACCACCCGGGGGGATATTACACAACCTCCAAGTAGGCAGGCTGTAGGGGGTACCCTACAGTTTTATGTGAAGGAAAAATTGGTTTGTAGGTAAATGGGATAATTTTAAAAGTGCTGACCATAATACCTTTTACCTTATTTCACGATATACGATTATTTATCTTCATTTCTGTCAATTAGCAAAATCCCAGCTTAAAACCTTTTCAGTGGCTTTAGTTAAACAGCTGCATTTACAGCATTAGCAGTATAAGAAGTGGAGATAAGTGTTAATAGGATAAAAGGTTAAAACAGAAATGAGGATGAAAATAAACAGAGAATATAAAACTTAATAATTAAATTAAAATAAATTGCTCCTCGATTGGGACTGTTGGCATTGCAAAAATCTGCAAAAAAAGTCAATATCATCTCAAACCTGAAATGATAACGTTCCCTCTAAAGGAGCGATATTTCACATGATATTAGAAATGTTATATGCAAAGGTACACTGTGTGTGTCAACCTGAGCACCCCCTCCCCCCTTGCCGCATCCCCGACCCCGCCGTGCATCATCTCACGGCAGACGCCCCCTACCGGTTCATTACCAAAGTTCACTAGTACGCCGCCACACACACTGGCGCACCGCACAATGCACTCGCAGGTGGCGGTCACGTGACGGTCCAACGTTCACATTTATATATCAACCAGCTGGGAGTCCCAGCTGGGAGACCAGCTCAATATTGCCGGCCTCAATATTCCACTTGATGAACAGCTTCACTCCACATTTTCGAATTATTCTAAAAACTTTAATTTTATTCATATTAACGCTCAAAGTATTCCTTCTCATTACCCTGACCTTCTCAGGACATTTTCAAGTAAGCACATTCACGCAGTATTGGTTTCGGAAACTTTCTTAAAGCCTACATTACCGTCAACATCCTTCTCGCTTCCCGGATTTAAACTAGTTCGCAATGATCGGACGGAGAAAAGTTGTGGTGGCGTTGCCATCTACCTTCGTAGCCATATACCTCACTCCATAATAGCCCAGTCTCCATCCCAATACTCTGAATCACCAGAGTATATATTTTTAGAGGTCATCCTCAATCATTCCAAGATTCTGCTCGGTGTTTACTATAGTCCAAACCTCTCTATTAATTACTTTTCATCTTTCGAATCCTTTCTTGAAGAACACTGTCCTCAGTACGCCCATACAATTGTAATGGGTGATTTTAATACCTGTCTTATTAAGGATGACTACCGAGCCAGAAAACTAAAATCACTTATCTCCTCAGTCGACATGCACATTCTTCCTCTTAGTGCGACGCACCACTTTCCTAACTGTGAACCTTCCTTACTTGATTTAATTCTTGTTTCTTCTACTGATCATGTAAGTGAACATGGACAGTACACGGCGCCTGGTTTCTCTCATCATGTTTTGATTTATTTATCCTACAAAGTACGCCCCCCTAAAACAAAAAGGAAAGTTCTCATGCAACGTAATTTTAGGGATATAGATGTGGAACGCTTACGGGAGGATGCGCGTGGCCTAGATTGGTCCGCTCTCCTTAATGCCTCTACTGTCGACGAGATGGTGGAAGATTTCACTATTAAATTAACTGCGCTTTTTGATGCCCATGCACCAATTCGACCCACACGTGTAAAACATCTGCCAGCTCCTTGGCTCTCAGATGACATTAGACGTATCATGGCAAAACGGGATCGAGCCAAGGTCAAATATAAGCAGAATAAGACTGAAATCAATCTTAGCAAGTATAAGTTACTAAGGAATCGGTGTAATAGGATGTGTAGGGATGCTCAACGCCGCCACATCCATTCTACCTTGTTAAACAGCTCACCCTGTAACGCATGGAAGTTTTTGAGAACTCTAGGAGTTAGTAAAAAATCGTCAGATTGTGACCTGAACATTGATATTAATGCTCTCAATAGGCATTTCTCCACCCCTCCTGTCACCATAGACCAAGTGGTAAAATATCAAACTCTCTCTCAGCTTTCTAATACACCAACTCCAGAACATAGTCCATTTACGTTTCGTCCAGTCACTGACCGTGAAGTTAAGCTGATCATGAAATCCATATCCACAAAGGCTGTTGGAGCCGACTGTATAAGCCTAGATATGCTGACCCCTTTGATAGATGAGCTCTTACCCGTCATTACAGTTATTCTCAACCATTCCCTGTCCAGTGGCTCCTTCCCAAGTGCCTGGAAAAGTGCTTATGTTATTCCTCTCCCCAAAGTTTCGAGTCCTTCTGTATTTAATCAATTTCGTCCTATCTCAATTCTTCCTCTCTTATCCAAAATTTTAGAACGCATTGTTCATCATCAACTTACTGGCTTCCTTTCTGATAATAGTTTGATGAACCCAATGCAGTCTGGTTTCCGTCCTGGTCACAGCACTAAAATTTCATTAAATGCATATTATCTATGTATAATTTTATGTATACTTATATATGTATATGTATTAGTTTATTACTTTAAAGATATTAATATATGTATTAAGGTGTAAATTATTGTTTATGTATGTGTATGAATATATATATTAGTTTCTGTCACCCTTTACGCATTACGTATTACCTACATTTTCTTTTTCAATTCTTATCCTCATCACCCCCAAAGGTTGACTGGAAGAAATCACTTTTAGTGATAAGTCCGCCTTTGTGCAGTTTCGCTCTGTTAGATTTAATTGTTCTGTAAATAGTTTTTAATGTAATTTGCACAATAAAGAATTTCTTTCTTTCTTTCTCCGTTGGGGTCAGTTTAATTTTGGAAGTTCAGCCGAACGAAGCTCGGTAAAATGTGATCAGAAACCTTCTCGGGAGTGTGTTGTAGTGCACATCTGCGTTGAAGGGAGAATGACGGAAATATGTATTATTGATTATGTGTAAGCTCTGAGCCGAAATCCAACGCCTCATCGGTGAGTTGCAGCCATATCTTTGTAAAAGAGTCATCGAACATTTCATGAAAAGTGGAATGCCTATTGTTCAGGCGGAGTTCAGGGCCGCGGGGGCCACTTGCCGGATATTGTATTCCATACTTAATCGCAACATGTCTTCTTTACAATGCAATAAAAATATCACAACGAGCTCATAAATACGTAGTCAGTCAGACGTTAGTCAAAAAGTGCACTCTCATTGAGACTTTTTTTCTTTATGCAACCAGACATGGATGGCTAATACTACACAACTACCGTTCTGAGATTAGCTCAATAAACCACATTCCCGAAGAAATTGGTGCCATGGCAGGACCTTCCCTTTATGAGCACGGCTACATTGTACTGTATGGAAAACACGGACGATTGTTCATTGCTGCTTCGACCATCTTTTCATCCAATGCAATGGTACTGACCCGGGTGGGCCCTACCACCTAGTAGGGGAAGGGGATCTACAGTTTTACATGGATTCCGAACCATGAAGCAGTTCGCATTCGTGACGAAATGCACTTATCGAACTCAGAAAGAGAAAGAAAGTGGTGCATGAACGGGGCGACGATTTGAACCACTGAAGAGAAAGGAAGGAGCTATATGGTCAAAATGACCATATAATTGTATGGGACTTCGGTGGCCCGTCGTATGCCAAACAGTCGAAACATCACCACCGCGGGAGAATGTGCTCTAAAATAGCTATCGTCAAGTCAGTTCCCACCCACAGAAACCCTCCAATACTTCTGCGACTATGTTTGCATGTGGCATGTACTGGTAGTTTTTGAAAATTGGAGACAGCGGGTAGACGCGCTCCATGCCATATCTCCTTCCTTCTTATCTATGATTTGAACCCAGACCTCTGGTATGCAAGGCAAGTCGCCGCGCCACTAGGCTACGCGCCATATATTTATAGCACCCAGCACCCATTATATTTACTGCATCGCATACAAATAATTTATAATCGCCAATTTTATTTAGTTGAGGACTAGACACACACAGATGAATATTTGTGAGCGGAGACAACGCTCCAGGAAAATGCAACGAGCTCGGCGGGAGGTTTCTGGAACGATGCGGATGCAAAGTATATTTCTGCATAATATATGAATTTTACTTTGCATAGCACTCGCAATTAATCTGAGCGGCTCGTAGCCTAGTGGCGCGGGGACTGGCTTAGCGTAGCAGAGGTCTAGGTTCAATTCCTTGCATGCAATTACATGCACCACTTTCTTTCTCTTTCTGAGTTCGATAAATGCATTTCATGCATGCGAGCTGCTCCATGGCTCGGAATCCATGTAAAACTGTAGGTCCCCTTCCCCTACTAGGTGGTAGGGTTTAAACCCGCCCGGATTGGTATCATAGTATTGGATGAAAAATTAGCAGTGTTTTCCATCCAGTTCAATGTAGCCGTGCTCATGAAGTGAAGGTCCTGGCATGGCACCTAATTCCTTCGAGAATGTGGTGTATTGACCTTAGCCTTCTTGTCGTCATGGACCCCTTTAAATATTTCAAAAAACATGACGGACCACTTCTAAAGCCAATTGAAGGGAATGAAAATAAGGAATTTTGCAAAAGTATTTTTTTATTACTACAGAAAAAGTACAGATTATCTGGACCTCACGAGAAGAAACCCTGATCTGTCGGTACCTATATAAGAAATTTGTATAGTAAATGGGTGCAATCCCTGCCTTTACGCGTTGAGCTATGATAATAGGCGGACGGAGGGTTAATCTTTTCCAGACCATGGAAAATTACATCGCGGGGGGAACAGGGAAGATTAAATCTGAAGTTTAGTTGCACTCCGTACCGTGCCAACTGTCAAACGACCTGTTAATCGGTTAAGAGAGCTGAAATTTACCAGTGAGCCTGGTACGAAATGCACCTAAACGTCAGATGAACATCACTTACTTTCCTTTTCACCCGTCGAGTTACATTTACCATGGTAACACCCCAGAAGAGCATTCTTCATGGATCATTCTCGTCTTTATTATTGTCTACACAATGCTACAGACCATGAGACACAAAAAAAACCCTAACTAAATCCATTCGCTGTTGAAGGGTCCCCGAATAGAGCAATAGCCCTCGCCTGAACACATCACAGGTATATTTCCTGGCGTAAAAGGCAAACATCAGAATATTTCAAGCTTTATAGATCCCTACATGACACACACGGCTTTTGGAAGACCAAAAAGGCTTTAACCACTGAATCCCTTTGAAATTGATTAACGGGCTCATGCTTTCAGTCTAAGGCAGACTGAATAAATGAGTGAAATAGATCTGTGACAGCTGCCCCTACGGCTGGGACGGCGGGAGGGGTGGGGGAAGGCGGAGGCTACCTCCCTGTCTGACGCATCGAGTGCATCAGCAACGTTGTCCATTCAAAAATGTCAGACAGCTAACTATTTATACTGTTTTCACTGTTTTATGAAACCAGAGATGGATTCAAGCTTTAAAAATAACTATTAATAGGTTTTTTTTATGTGACTGGACATGGATGGCTAATACCACACCTTCTGTCATGGTATTAGCCTAACACACCACATGGGAACTATGTGCCATGCCAGGACCTTCCTTATATTGCACGGCTACATTGAACTGGATGGAAAACACGGACAATTTTCATTGCCGCTTCGACCATCGTTCATCCAATGCGATGATACCAACACGGGCGGGATTAACCCTACCACCTAGTAAGTAAGGAAGGGGACCTACAGTTTAACGTGGAATCCGAACCACGGCCAGCCTCTCTCAACGGTCGAATGGTCACCCATCCAAGACCAGACCGGACCCAGTCGGAGAGCGATCGCCGAAGTGTCGCGCCACTGGGCCACTGAGGCTGACAAATATTGGGTGCTTAAACCATAAGCTTCTTTTTCATGTAATTAGACGTAGTTGCCCCAGCCAAAAGAAAGAAAGGACGGGCGTGCGCCGGTCAGTCAGTTCGCTTGCCAATTCGCTCACTACTGAAGCCCTATTACGAGTTAAAATTCACTGGCGGATTTAGAAATGTTTAGAAAACCGCTATAAAGGTTTTCTAGACTCAGGATTCCTGATTACGGAATTACAGAAATAGGCCTGCAGATGAAGTTGCAATACATATTTGAGAATTTTTTTGCCGGAAAATAATGTTTAGTCGTTGAATTTTCCTTTAAGAGATCAGAAGATTGTTACAAACCAATGAATATAAATGGTATTTTTAGGGTTCCGTACCCAAAGGGTGAAAACAGAACCCTATTACTAAGCCTCCGCTGTCTGTCCGTCCGTCCGTCTGTCTGTATGTCCGTCCGTTCGTCCGTCTGTCCGTCCGTCTGTCACAGGGCTGTATTTCATGAACCGTAATAGGTACGCAGCTCAAATTTTCAGAGAATGTGTATTTATTTTGCCGCTAAAACAACAAATATGTTAAATTATTTTAGAATAAAAATTAACGGGGGCCCCATACAAAAAACCAGATTTTTTGTGATAAATATTTTACGATGGTACCTGGAACCCTTCGTGTGCGAGTCCGACTCGCACTTGGCCGGTTTTTTATTCACAATGATATTACTTAAATTATAGCCCAAATGTAACATTTTCCTCATGCCTGCATATGCAAAATTTGATATTATGCTTAGCGTGGTTTTCACCAAGTGCTCACTTATTTCAATCGACACTTAAAGGGCCTTTATTATTAAAGTGTTGATTATCCTGTGCTGGTATTGATTAATGGCCCGTAATATGTCGCGATTAAACTAATCAGCAGTAGGTGAAAAAGGCCCGTTTAATAACGGTGTCACTAGTTCTGGCAGTGACGGGAAATGGCGCTGGTTAGAAATCTCATAGCAACAGTGAAAATAGGAAGCATTTAGGGAGTTCTGTACGTTGTATAGGGTATCCCTACTATCCTTTACCGTAGTGACTTAGTTTAGATTTTCGGCCTAGCTTGAGAAAACAATTAATGGTACCGAACCACGTAGCGTCCCACGCTGCTACGGCGCTACGCGGCGAGTGCACTAGCCACCATGCATCACACGGTGATTTTTTAACAAATCGTTGAAGACAAACAACCAAACGTGCCAGGGTCTCTATTAAAGCTGCAGCCACGTGGTCGGTACGTGGCTCCATAACTCTGTCGTTCTTATTCGGTGCCTCGTACTCAAAACATGTACTTGTACTATGCTTTGAAACTAAAACTTTTGTCGTATGTGTTCCATATGAAAATGAAATACGCTTCTATAAAATTTCTATATCAACACAAAAAGGCGTATATAGGTTACAAGGAGTTATAGTTATAGGGGTTATAAGGATACAAGTTAAGTTTAAAAAAAAAAAACAAAAACTTACGAACGTAGCTGCCAGTTGATTTATTAAGCTTGATTTTCACCAAGTGCTGATTTATTTTAATTGACACTCAAAGGGCATTTATTACTTTAGTGCTGATTATCATGTAATGGTATTGATTGCGCTAGGGTAAGACAGGCTCTTTAATTTACGGATTATGTTCATCAGTACTTGGTGGAAGAGACCCTAAATGTGCAAGATTTCAGAAAAAACATCTTAATTTGCGTGTGGAAACAGGCACGAGCAATTGTATTGACTTGATCACCTCATTATCTTCATAACGTCCGTACATATCTGTCTCATTTAATTAAAAAGAGTCCTTACGCTTTATATTGAAATAAACTTATAAATTTACTATTGCTTGGAACACGCGCAAGGAATATGGGTATATTTCAACCCTAATTTCAAACCGTATATTTCTATTTTTTTCCCAGCGTCGGGTCCGCACTCATTGACCCAGCACCACGTCAAATGGCAAAGGACGGTGCCGGGAAACCTTTGATGTCTACCTCTGGCGGTGACCTCCGCTGTTTTCTGGGTCCACGTAAAAATATAGCATTTTGATAGTACGATACAATCTAAACGTTCAGATTGTTTCATTAAAGGATTGTGTAATTTAAATAAATAAGATATTAAAATATTATATGGATATTAAGATAATATAATATTAAAATATTGAATACATTTCATTTCGTGTTAAAGGAATGGCAATGTCATAGTCGCCACAAAGGCCTTTAATGGGAATGAATAGAAAGAAGATGGATGCATTTCTCCAATGAAGAACCATTTTGTATTTTGGCTTCTTACTTATTTTATGGTCGTTATAAGACATGATTAATATTCACCACCATGAAAACTAAAAAAAGGTTTTAAAACTAAAAAAACCATAAAAATTAACCTAACCAAACCTACCTAGGTTTAAGTTATGTTGAAGTCGATTTGAAGAACAAAATCGCCAGTCCAATCCAAAGTAACCGTCTGGCACAAATAAACCACCTTTTTACGGTTCCGTACACAAAGAGTGAAAACGGAACCCTATTACTAAGCCTTCCCTGTCCGTCCTTCCGTCTGTCACAGGGCTGTATCTTTTTCACCGAGAGTTTATTTA
Organism: Incurvaria masculella; assembly: GCA_946894095.1. NCBI lineage: Eukaryota > Metazoa > Arthropoda > Insecta > Lepidoptera > Incurvariidae > Incurvaria > Incurvaria masculella. The sequence continues at coordinate 14,026,122 of OX335658.1, read as the reverse complement.
TTTTGCCTCTATATCAAATATTACCGTGATTTTTTTGTGTTAAATCTTGTGCGATGGTACGGAACCCTTCTTGTGTGAGTCCGACTCGCACTTGTCCGGTTTTTCTATTAACAAAGCATCGCAATGACCTTAATTTTCTTCCGGAACCCTACAACCTGGCGCGGCGTGCCCTTTGCAATAAAATGATAATTTTGGATCGCAATATTTCTCATTTTGCCATTGTAATTTTGAACTTCAGAATTTTCACGGAAATTATGCGATCTCCGGTGCATTCGCAGAAAGCCGTGAGCGGGTGGGGGCGCGCGGAGGGGCGGGCGGTGGCGGCAGGCTAGCGGCGGGGTGGGGGGCGGAGGAGGCGGCCCGGGAAATTGCCATGGTGACGGAGCAGCCGAGTTTGTGTCGTCTAGACAGCCTGTTAACAGGTTATATAGTGCGATATATATGTGGGTGGATTTGTACGAGGTAATTACATAAGGGGTGCCCAATCATCCGCACTGCACTGTGATATGACTGATGAAAATAACATATTAAAGAATAACTTTAAAAATATTTATTAAAGCTTCGAGAGATTTTAAGGGTTCAAATTTCGAAGAGGACTCTACCTAAATCTTAAGTTAGTTTGCTCGCGCAGGTCAGCAGCCCTATTCCTGGAATTTCGTAATCAGGAATCCTGAGTCTAGAAAACCGCTTTTCTAGCGGTTTTTAAAGCCATTTTTTTGACGAAAAGATTTCGATTCGATTCGAAGATCGAAAGTATTTCAATTTAGTTAAGGTTTTCCGTCGAAGAAATCGCTTTGAAAACAGCTATGAAAGCGGTTTTTTAGACTCAGGATTCCTGATTACGGAATTCCAGGAATAGGCCTGCAGACCAATTGGTAATGACTTTATCTGCGTTGCCACATGGTTCTGCGTCCATGAACAATAAATCTCGGAAGCTACGACGTACGCTTGTGTTGCTGTCGAAGGCAATCCCAAGCTTCGCCACTGCCGGTTCTGTGCATCGGAACCAGAGTCACCATATGAAGGACCCCATTCGATGGGGTTAGCAGCCACTTCGAGCTGTTTGGACCAGGGTACTGCGCCCAATGGGGGAATGGCGGGCAGGTACACCTTAAAATAGTGTAGTTTGCTAATTCTTCTCAAAAGCACTAAGGAACAGAGATTGTTGGGATTGGTCCACTGACCAACACATTGTTTCTACAACACATTGTTCAATTGCCTGGATATCTTTAATAAGTCTACCACTTTTCAAGCGAGCAGCAGCGCATATTTTAAGAACGTCGGACTCATGATAGCTGTTCTTAGTTTATGTTAAATATATATTTCTGATAAGATTACAACAATTACTTGGGAATTTGTATATCCTGTTAATTGTTCAATATGTATATCTGTTTTAATACCAAATACAATAAATAAATAAATAAATATACACATCCGGTTTGTCCGTCGAGTACTCTATATTGCTGGTACTGGAACATCTATGTACATGATTTCTAAATTTAAAATACGTTACTTGCCGTATAGTTAGCAGATGCGTGTCGGCCGGCGTTGGATGACGTTGCAGCCGGGGGGGGAGGGGGCGGTGCAAGGCGCGGTGCAGTGAGGTAGGTCCGCTGGCGGCGCGCCAACCCATTCACAGCCCGATGTGCGCCTTAACGCGGTGAGGTAAGGTCGAATATCGCTTCGCTTTCATATGTGTGTATCTCCGAGCAGTGACCGCAGACGGCCGCGGGTACATCTATATGTACCCCTTCCTTCCGTTTGTCGCTCTTGAGGTGGGATCGGTATGACCATAAAATCATGCGGACTAATAATATTCTGTTTGTTAAGGTTCCGTACCCGAAGGGTGCCAAACGTAACCCTATTACTAAGCCACCGCTGTCCGTCCGCCTGTCACAGGGCTGTATCTCATGAACCGTAATAGGTAGACAGCTGAAATTTTCCCAGCGTATGTATTTCTGTTGCCGTTGCATCGACAAATAAACACTAAACGAAACTACAACGAAAAAACAAAAACAAATAAAAATGGGGGACCCATACAAGAAGCGTGAGTTTTTTAGGTCAAATCTTGTATAATAGTACGGAATCCTTCGTGTGTGAGTCGGACTTACAAATGACCGGTTTTTTATGTACAATGCGATTCACATAAGAATAGGATAGGATCACCGCCATTTTGAATGTCGAACTGCTAAAACACTCAATTCACTTCACAAACTTCAGTACTTTACCGCGGTGTTGCCGCGTACTTTCCTTCGCGAATTCGAGTGAAGTTAGTCGCGAGCCCCGTCCTATTCTTATTTGAATCGCGTTGTACCTGGGCATGGATAGCAACTGGAAACGGATGGTTCGTCCTAATCCCCACCTTCATGACCTCACCCCGAAACCGCATTACTGTAGGAATGCAGCCCTCACCTTTACGAAACGGCTGCATTGAAGGATATTTATGTGGACAAGCAAGGACAACAAATAAATATATCTCTAGGTAATAAAAGTCCATATTTATACTAATATTATAAATGCGAAAGTAACTCTGTCTGTTACGTTTTCACGCTTAAACCACTGAACCAATTTTGATGAAATTTGGTTTATAATAGAGTACATATATAAAAGAGAGAGTTTGGACCTTGGGAAAGATGATGATGATGTATTTGCTTAGCGTCGATTTCGAAAACTTTAGTCGTAACATTTAAAACCCATTAAAGGCCTGCAAAAAAAACAACGCATATAGGAGCGCTTCATATTTTAGTGTCGCAAAAAAAACCACGCCGTCAAACCTATGTTACCTGAGCTGTCACGATACCCAATTGAGCATGCACCCTCCACCATGCGTTCGTTCGACCGCTCAACACTTTTACCGCACTTTTCCGGGACAGCCTCTCCGAATTTTCAATTTGGCAAGAAACAATGACAGCGGACGCCGCCGACCGGGGGGCGGTGTGGTGAGGTGGGGACGGCGTGCGCGGGGTAGTCTACCACCCCCCACCCCACCACGGTGCGACGCCACCGGCAAGATATGGAACTGCATTAACCACTGAGAACTTAGAAAAATACATTTCTTAATTCCTTCTTTCCCCTTTCACACATTTGAACAATCAAATTAGTAACTTTACGGCAAAACAATCTTTACAACTCTGCAGATATGTACATACAACTAATTAAGGATGGATTGCAGTCTCTGGTTAGAATTATAGTTATGGTTTTAATAATCTTCTTTCTGTTTCTAAATTTATTTTAATTTAAAATGATCACTTACCAGATATTGTGGACTCCACGCTAAGGCTGACGTGCACCTTCTCTAAGTAGAATTAGAGTTATGGTAATAATAGATCTCTCTTTTTTTCCTTCAGGCGAAAAATAAGGACGGACATGTTTTAATTTTAAAATGATCACTAACCAGAGATTGTGCACTCCACATTAAAGTCTATTCCCTAAGCGTTTATCGCACCGCAGCACATTTAAGTATAGTCATAAATATGGATGAACAAAAAATGATAACCGGTGAAGTTTTTTTGTGTAGTTTGACTACTGGAAGTTTGAATTAAATGGAAATGGAAATGAAAATTACTTTAATTGTGGATGTTTATAAGAAAAAGAAAAAATATATATATAAGAATTGTTCAAGGCCGGAGTGGTTCTAAGGACCAAAGGTGACCAGAAGAAACAAATACACCTCACCTCGTACGTCGAAGGGGTCGCCTTCTTAAAATCCAAAAAGCATAAGGTCCAAAACCCAGAACGTCCAAAAGTATTAATTTTCGTGGGTATTATAGTTGCTCTACCCATCCAGTGATTTCTCCATCCTTGGGTTCCCAGTGTCAAGTGAGGGTGGCTCGTTTCGAGATGCAGTTTTGATTAGATTCTATGTAAAATGGAAAAGCTTTTTTACGTCGTATCACCCCTGACAGATGAACTGTCTGGGGCCTTCATAAACCCAGACTAGACGTGTAGTTGGATTAATTTAGGTGCGAGCTTGACCTCCATTTGGACAGCGTTTTTTTTTTACAAAACGACTCCATAAGTCAAAACGTTAAGAAATATTCTTCCGTTTCACAGAATCGAATCACAGATTGGTGTGTTGGAATTGTATTGTAATTTAGTAAATTGTGTTAAAAATTACTCGAATCTTCAGCCAGACTTAGTTTTTTGACACTGGCACCTTAGATGAAGTCCTTTTTCATTAGCACTGTGTCACTTTAGCCAATTTTAGTTTTGGACAATCACCCGACCCACCGCGTCCCGTCGCATCATCCGTCGTTTATGCTAAGCGTAAACTTTTTTTCTTTTTGCTTGGTTTCTTAAGGTCGTAGCGCATAAGTATATCCTAATATAGCCCTATAACGTTTCTCAAGAATTGGGCTATTGAATGCAAAAATATTTTTTCAATTCCGACTGAGATTTCTAGAGATTAGCGCGTTCAAACACAAATTACAAAAACCAAAGCACAAAACTACGAACTCTGCTTGCTTTGCTATATTAGTATAGATTTTATACAATACCATTTCTCTATCCAATAATGATCTATCGTCTGAATAGTCTCTAAATATGTCAAACTTCAGTAATTACTGCGTCTAGCCTGGCCAGTCGGTTGGACGGCGGCGCGAGACAGAGCCAACTTGCTGTAAATTTCAGCCGTCACTGAATTAAATTGCAAAGAGGAACATTCCAGAACCGTTCCCGCTAAAATAAGCCTTTTCAATATCCGTCTGCCATTCCAGTGGTCTACACCTTTATTGGTTTTCATTTGGTAAATTTCTCACCAGTGGCTCATAGCCTAGTGGCGCGGGGACTGGCCTAGCGTACCAGAGGACCGAGTTCAATTCCTTGCCCCGACATGCACCACTTTCTTTCTCTTTCTGAGTTCGATAATTGCATTTCGTCACGAATGTGAGCTGCTCCATGGTTCGGAATCCATGTATAACTGTAGGTCCCCTTCCCTTACTAGCCCGCCCGGGTTGGTACCATCGCATTGGATGAAAAGATGTTCTAAGCGGTAATGAAAAATTGTCCATGTTTTCCATCCAGTTTAATGTAGTCGTGCTAATAAAGGAGAGCACAAAAAACATCAGTTCCGATGTTCTAGTGAATCGATAAGCTGGGAACGCACCTCTGAGCGCGGTAAGGTTCTGGATGGGTGACCATTTTCGACCGTCGAGGCTGGCCTTGGTGCGGATTCCACGTAAAACTGTAGGTCCCCTTTCTTACTTACAAGGTGGTAGGGTTAATCCCGCCTCAAGTATTCACGCCAATAGCCTACACGCCGCTCGTTATCTCGCATTTTTTTTCTTTTATGAATCCATCAGGCACGTGCCAGTTGCCACTTTTATTTCAAACCCTCGTCTTTCTACACCTAGCGTATAACTGTACAGGTACACCGCTGCGTAAACGCAGCCAACCGCCGCCGCTGGGGTGTAGCCAGCTAGACGGTGAGGGCTAGGCAGCGGCCAGCGGCGGACAGCGGCGACTGCCACGTCCTTTTGTGTCTGGGTCCGAATATTACGAATTTAAAGGGTTGATTGCAACGTGCATTATAACATGCGGGCCTCTTCAACCAACCGTGCCTTACTAATAAACATTTATGCGTCGCTATTACTCCGTACGTAGGTAACGTTTAGCTAAATAATGGCGTAATAGCGACGGTAGAAATGTTTATTAGTAAGGCAGCCTTTGCGCACGTTGGTTATCTAAGTTATTCGTCAGGTAAGCTTTAGAATTCATTATAAGTTATCATATCTATTATTGTTCACTATTACTTATTTTATAAATGTGTGCTGACTACTACTGTGATATTTGAAAACTACAGAGGACTGGGGTCGTTTCAATCAAAGTGCAACGATTGAAGCAGACAAATTAAAGTCTTTATGACATTGACACGAACAAGTTTTTCGCTCGTTGGATCGATTATTTATTTATTTATATATGTTTATTGCACTCAAAATTCGGGCAAAAGGTACAACTTAATGCCAGGGGCAATTTCTACTAGTCTACCTTTGGGTATCGTGAGCAGTAGTGCGAGTAGCAGTTATAGAGACAAATTAATTTACTACAACAAATATAATACACAATAAACCAACTACTTACATAAATATATATATACATTAATATAAATATATTAACACTATATATTGTAAAAAACAAATATTGTATAGAAAATAACGTATGATACTTAACACTATAACAAATATTGAACTGTATTATGTGTGGACTGGATTATTTGTATTTTTCTTATACCGGTTCTCAAATATTTTTTTTCAAATAACTCAACTTCATAATCTCTGGCCATCCGTCTTTTCACTGATCCTTGAAGTTATGTCTATTTATGTTTATAAAAACACTTTGGAAATCTTTACAGCAGCGCCGCCGAAACAAGACATTTCACCTTAGTTGATGGTATTTTTGAGTTAGGGCATTGGCCCACTACTCCCTCCCCCCCAAGCAAATTAATTAGAGTTGTTCAAACATGCACCCTTGGACACAAGGAAATGAATTCCTCTTCTAACCGGTCGAAAATAGCCGCCACCACACCTGCCATTGCTACCGAGCTCCAAGATCAGGGCGCCAGCGACTCCAGGATGCAGGTGAAGGAGCAACAAAGGCTGCGACAGTCGCCTAGCAACCGCCGCTGCAGGAGCCCCGTCTGCACCAATCGATGTCGGTAGACAGGGAGGCGCCGCGGCCCGCTCCCCGCACCCTCGCCCCCATTCACCCTCTAGATCAATGTGTCTCTAGTACTACGACCGAGCGAGCCCTCGCTTTACAGGCGGCGAGGTGGGTGTGTTAGTGTCGCGTCGGTGTATGTGTGTGAAGAGGGTGTGTGCATTCTAAACTTCCGTGAGTGTAGGGTTGCCATCTCAAAAATTTTTGCACCCGGGACAAGACGTGAAAATACGCGTGAAAACCCCGGATTTTAGAGCCCAGAACCCGGACATGTTAATAGGTTTTTTAAACAAACAGTGTAATAAAAAACAGTTGAAAATATCATTAATCACCTTTTTATTTATTTTCAGACCTTGAAATTAAATTTAGTGATCTTTTATCATCATTTTAAATGTACTTACCTAACAAAACAGAATATTATTACAGTTTGTTACAAATTGTGTTACAAATCAGTTAGATACTGGTAGCTAAAGACTTTAAATTTGTAAACCCGGACTACAAATGAAGCCCCGCCAGGACGCTCCTCGGATGCCCTCTAAACTAGGACAAATCCGGGAAAACCCGGACGGATGGCAACCCTATGTGAGTGTGAACGCTTCCTGCTGATTCGTTTGGGGGTATTGTGCAATTTTTAATGTGTAATTTTTAACGTCGTTCGAATGTGTTGCGCTGGTGTGCTGTACTGTGTGGGGTGAGAGTGTAGGAGTGGGCATGGAGGGTGGAGGAGGCGTGTGTGTGTTTACTTTGGTTCTGTTTTGATTTGAGTGCGCTGGTATAGTACTTGTGGTAGCAAGGTTTCTATGCAGCAGTACAATCGTAATTACTTGATGTCGATGCGATAATGGATGGTTAATACGCTGTAAATCGGTAATGCCTTAAGTCCATGTTTTAAATTCTGCCTGAGAAATGGAGGGAACGCTTGTGTTCAAACGCATCAATCAATAAGATACCCATTTCGATTTGATTTGCTCAAAGAGCTGTCAATATGCCTAAATTATTTGCTACATTAAATTTGGAAAATTATTGTCGGGATTGAAATAAACAAAATAGTTGGAAAACTTTTTTCTAAATATTTTCTGAATAAAAAGTTAGACTTTCTATATAAAGTAATGAATTGTCCATATGAAGTAATTAATTGAGTCAGTGTAACGTTGTGCGTAACTGGACATGGATGGCTAATATCACACCTACTGTCATGACATTAGCCTGACACGTCATGTTTTATCTAGGTTCCATGCCAAGACCTTCCTTATGCACGGTTACAAAATCGCGTCAAATGACACTAAAGGAAAACATAAATTTTCAAAAGTAATATCTCCGTAACCAAACATTTTAGAGAAAAAAAATGTTTTTGTCTTGGAAAATATAAGGATTACGCTGGCGAAATAAATGTACTGGCCGTTGCCACAGGCCTTCCACTGCCCATGTGAGACTGGATCGTCAATTTCCTGCATGGCTGCAGCGCTACATGAAAATCTTGGTTGACGGTTGCTGCTTCAAAGCCATACCAGGCTCCAAAGCGGCACAATGAGTCAACCAGTGAATTGCAGGGCTCCGTGCTGTCCAAAAACGTTTTCTGATGTTTTGTGATTAATTTATGATCTGTAAAACAGTTTTTATTATTTAATGATCTACGCAATTTGGTCTATATTGATTGCTACGCAGATGACAGCACGGTGCTGGCCAGGTACACTAGTCACCATGCCGGAAGCCGGGCTGAAGTAGAGATGGATAGGCGGTGCATCGTTGTTAGACTCGAAAAGACCTAGGAAAAAGTCTCCGGAGGGGCTCTCCAGAACCTCGTTGCAGAACGCGAGCAAGACACATATAATGCTTCAAGAACGATGCGTATTCAGTGAAAAGTGGACTCCGCTCAGTGCGGTTCCGACCGTCCAGGAAACAATTCTGCGTATTGACGATCACATATGGATTCTTGATATCGGCTTGAAACGTGACTTTAATTTCGGACCAGCATGCCTAAAAAAGCTGGGAGTCCTCAACAGACGTCAGACAACAGAGTGTCGGTATTTAACGACTGACTAATACTGCTACTTTAAAAGGCGCAGATAAGGTTTTGCGTGGAGTATTGTTCGCATTTTTGGGACGGCTTAGTTAAGCACCTACTTGGCTCCTACAACTTGATACAGCGTCGGGCCGTGCGTCTCGTCGACGACCCCGAGGTATCCAATAATTTGGAGACCGAACCAACCCCGAAGGGATGAAGGGACTCCCTCTGTGTTCTGTCGTTTTACCACCATTACGTGCCCTTTTTTACTTCGCACAATGCTGAAAAGGCAGGGAATGAATGCACATATTCATAGTCAACATAGTTCGTCGTCGGCACCTTAGGAGGTCGCCACATGCCGCGCTTAACATAAAAAAAAATTAACTTATTTTTAACGTACATATTCCAGAATGTAAGTAAGTAGTGTCAGGAATTGACTGTGTCGCTAAAGAGGTATTAAAATCGATCCCACGTTACTGCTTTATGCAGCAGTAACCAAATTTAGACTCTTTCTTTGAAAATATTGTTTCCATAGTTTTCCTTAGGTTTTAACACAAATCTTTAGCAACTTATGGCCAAATTTAGTTATATTTCAATTATACTAGAGAATTAGTAATAGTTTCATACAATTGTTAAGGTGGCCCATCCCGCTCATCTTCCCATACAAAAGGGGAAAGAAGATCACGATCATAGATCCAAAATTTTGCTCAAAATAGCTTTATTTGATCAAACTAGATGTCTGATGACCGTTTGCATTGTAAAAATGTATTTGGTTTCTAAGTTATAAGGTCTGAAAGTTCGAATTTTTCGCGCGTTTTATACAGTAACTTCGGAGGTGGATTACGCAATGATAAAGTAAGAACGAAAGAAAGAAGAAAATATTAGTCATCAGACATAGTTTATTTAATAAGATATTCTATATAGTTTTTGTTAGATTTTTGACTACACCGGTCGTGGTTTTACTTTTAGCTAGAAGTCGTTTTGTAATTAAAATTTTCGTAAATCTTACCAAATCATACGCTATGCACATTGTCTTTTTTGTGGACATTTTTTCACGGAGCCTGTCTTATTCTTTGAAACAGAGAAGGTCCCAGAGCGGAACAGCACGGTTTTGTACCGTGCCCGCGAATGAGTTAGGCCCGCCGGGTTGGGCCACCTTAAGAGTTGGACGGAACACAACGAAAAACACAAGGGAGTGTTTTTCGTTGCGTCATTCGTCCGGGCATCAATAACATAAATGTAGACTACGAAAGCTACGAAAAGCGTAATTCTAAAGAATAAGCGAATTAGAACTTCTCAGAGAACTCGATCAAGACACGAACGAATAAAAGTTTTACTACCTTTGGCTTTTCTTCCCACAATTTCGGGTTGAATCATTCGCAAAGTCAAATATTTACTGTTTTAAGAAGCTATATCGTCTCTACAGTTTTATTGCAAGAGCTTAAAAAGCGGAAAACATTTTTCACGGTAGCACCCTGAGATCGTTTTAGAGATCATTTATGAGTTTACGATTGCGTAAACAAAAATGTGTACGCAAACACTCCTCAAAATTCGGTTTAATATCGAGACGAAAAAATCTGCATGTTTAAACATTAAATTTAATCAATAAAATGTTCTTTTTTTGTTTCTTGCATGCCCCATCTAAATATTAGCCAAAGGATATAGGAACTAGGTCCCATGCCATGAGATTCCTTGTATTACACAGCTACATTGAACTGTATTTTTTTACGTTTACGGATAAACAGTGTTTAGCTTACTTATTTAGCTCGACGTTTCGATACGTATGTCCACAGCGTGGTGGACGAAAGTCGAGCTAAATAAGTAAGCTGAACACTGTTTATCCGTAAACGTTAAAAAAATAATACGTCGAGCAACAGTGAAAATCTAAACAAACATATACAATGAACTGGATTCAAAACACGGACATTTTTTATTGCCGCTTCGAGCATCGTTCATTCAATAAGATGGAACCAATCTGGGCAAGACTAACCCTACCACCTAGTAAGACGAGGGGTCCCCCACGTGGAATCTAAACAAATTCAACAGTTTATGTCATTTGCGGATAGGGCCTCCAGCATATTTTTTAGTTTAAAACGAACAAGACTCGACAGTGTGTATTTAGTGTAAAGCAGACATTTTTATATGCAGCTCCGACCCTCCAAGGTACCACTCGGTGTATTGACGACCATACAGTTTATTGGTTTGGATCTGAGGCATGACCTGAGCTTCGGACGCTATATCAATGATACAGCCACGCTCGCCTCAACGGGTGCATCAGTATTTCACGCCTGACCAACAATTATTCCTCTACAAAGCATCTTTCAGAATGGCCGCAACATAAAAGCCTAACATTTTATGTATTTAATGAATACGACATTACCGTTATCGAATTTATTTGAGTTTCAGCAACTTCGACATTTGAAGCATTGTAATCAGATTTTGAAAATAAAAGCAGCGCGAAATCAAAAGCACAGCGAAGATTGGCGAAGCATTGTGTCGATTCGAATATGACAACCTCCTCGAAATTCGTTGGCTGATTTAATTGTCAGGTTAGCTCAGGTGGTTAGAGCAGTGGTCATGTAATACAAAGATCGCAGGTTCAAACCCTGCTTCCGACGAATGTCATGACAAAAAACCTTTTAAGATTATTTTCAAAATCTCATTACAATGCTGCTGAAACTCAAATTTATGAGATAACGGTAATATCTAGGCTTTTATGTGGCGGCCATTCTGAAAGATGCTTTGTAGAGGAACAATTGTTAAAGAAAACGGCCTAAGTTGACGGTTATTGTTCCAAAGCCATGGCAGTGAATGCCGGCGTACCGCAGGTCTGTCTTCTTAAAAAAAGTCGCTGGCCATTCAGCGTGAAAACGTCGCCTAGTATTCTAGGAACATCAAAATTTTTTTTTAACAGGAATAGGTTTTTTTTTTGATTAAACATTGTTTTCGACTCTGGGTCGAATGCACAAAAGGATTCAAAATCAGAATCAAGTCAACGTATGATATGGACAGTGCGGAATCCCTTTCACACTATCCATGAAATGGATAAAATGGCCCGAGTCAAGTCCATACGGTTCACTATAGTGACGTGTTTGAACACTGATTAACTGAGACGCAATGGGGGCTCAATAAATGAATATTTTTTAACTATAATGAGAGTTGTTCGTGTTGTAAATCTTTTACGTGTGCATGAGGCAGTGGCTTGTCAAGGCGGACAGTACAGAACAAAATGCAAAAGTGTCGAGATGTAGGCTAAGTAGGAAGGTATAGCGAGGTCGCCATGGGGCGGAGGTCGTGACCTTGGAGCCCCTGCAGAGGGCTCCGCGCGAGGGGGCTGGCGAAGGGCTGCTGCAGCGTCGCCGCCTGCGTCTACGTCGCGGCGGGGCGTCGCCGTCTCGTATGCTGGAGGGTCACGCGCGGACCCATTACGAGGGGCATGCAAAACATATTTTGAAACGCAAAACATTTAAAAAGTATTATTGATTATAGAGCATTGTCAATGGGGTGCACGGCGCAAAGCTTTACCTACCAGATGGCGCCACATAAAACTATGCCAAGCTATCACGTAGAGGTTATGCCCGTGTTTTACATCCATTTCAAGGTAGCTATTCATATTAACTCAGTTTAATGGGTCAACAAACTATAACCTTGAATTGAAACCGTGGCATAGTTTTATGTGGCGCCATCTGGTGGTAAAGTTTGGCAGCCGTCCTGCCCTTGGAAGAACCGGCCAAGTGCGAGTAGGACTCACACACGAAGGATTCCGTATCATCGTACAAGATTTAAGACAAAAAAATCAGGTTTTTTGCATGGGGGCCTGTGAAAATTTCAGCTGCCTACCTATTACGGTTCATGAGATACAGCCTTATGATAGACGGACGGACGGACAGCGGAGGCTTAGTAATAGGGTTCCGTTGGCACCCTTTGGGTACGAAACACTAAAAATGATGTTACTAGAATCGTGAAAGGAGTGCTAAGATGGTTTGGATATATGGAACGAATGAGCAACGAAAAAACCCAAGAACGTACCAAGACCAAATAGATGTAATTCTTCGTAAAGATCTGGTACGTAGCACCCGTAATCGTAGATCATGTATGAACAGTTTTATGTCTGTAGATGAAGCGAAAGAGGTGGGCTGTGAGCGTACCGTATGGCGCTCTACCATCTCTGCCAGCCCCTCCGGGAAAGCGGCGTGAAGGTATGCATGAATGTATGATTATAGATATGAATATTTCCAAATGGCCCAAACCCAGATACCGACACCCAGAACACGCGAGGAAGAAGTGTGCATGTGATTCGAATTTGGACGTAATTAAAAAGAGGTGTATGCAAGTAATTCACTCCGGGTTATGGTGTTGATTTTATTCTAAAAATCCGCTCTCGATTAATTAAATAAGTCTAATTTTATGAAATATTCAAAATGCGTGCGTAAAATATGCCATTTAATGTTTTTATTTTTTTGTGAACAAAAACAAAATAATCCCTAAACAAAATAAAACCAGCAACTTACTAAACTAAACTAACAACTCATATTATATTAAACTAAATAGAAAATTTCCTCCATGCTCGCCGAGCTGCCCATAGTACCTAAAATGCTCTGTGCGTGAAAGTTTAAATAAATTTTATTATTTATTGTTTATTGTTTATTGTTTATTCATCATTTACAGACAGCACACTGCACTCGGATTTGTCATATTTTATCATTAGCCAGTTCAGCATTCACGGCGAAGAAGAACTGGCAAGAAACTTCGCTGATTTTTTTTCAACGTCTACTTAGTCTAAGTTTACAAATTTGTTTGCCACTGCTTACAGAAATACGGGTTATTGGTACCCGTTTATGTCAATACATTCAATTAATATTAATTCACAAAAATCTACCATTCACGCCGTATGCAACAGTTCATGACAAATATCGGTTTATTCTGCAAAGTCATGTCCGTCATCTAACATGTTGCCAATTGGAGCAGGCCAGTCCCCACAAGCGGCACCCGTTTACGAGCATCACGCCGGGTCCAGCCATCGCCTCTCTCAACCATATTTTAGGGGAAGAGAAGAGGTGACCCGAACCAAGCGTCACCACTAGCAAGGACCTTGAAGCGATGCTCTGCTCCAGTGGCAACAAGAAGAAAAAATAAAAATTGTTTTACATGTCCACGTTTAGTTTTATTACTATTCTTTCTGTCATGAACTACTACAGTGTATCACATAGTAACATAACGAAAAGCTAAACTTATTATAAATTTAACTGATTTCTGAAAAATGTATTCCGACAAAATGATGAACTAATGATCAATAAGAATCTGGTGTAAAGAGCCTTCGTCAGAAATAAAATATGTATATATGTAAAATATGTGTGTATATATGAATTTATTTAAACAATTTGGTAGTCAAACTAAACTAACTTACGTCGCGTAATGATAGTTGCGCGGATTCGATCAACCTTGTAAACCCGCAAAGAAACTACACTGGTTTATAGACGTTTTCCGTCCACAATAATATTTACAATTCGACCTAAGTGCTACTGCAAATGGTTTTGGTACAACAGTTTCAAAAACAGTTCGATCATTGTATGAGAATACAATTCCCGTAATATAAATACTTATTGGAATTTTGAATCTAAATGACATTTGGAATTATGGCTACGCTTTTAATCTCTAAATCTTGCGTCCTTTTTAAAAATCTTGGTTAAAGATTTTAAGAAATCCAAGTTTAGCTTTTTCATAAATCTTGATTTTTTGTTGAATAAATTAAATAAAAATATGACTTTTCCTGTACCGGTGGGAAAAGATAATAGGTTTTTTTTTATGCGACCTGACATGGATGGCTAATAGCCCAATACACGGTGTTCCCGAATCAACTAGGTACCATGCCAGGATACCGGCAAAAACCCCTTATGAGCACGGCTACATTGAACTGGATGGACAATACGGATATTTTTCATTGCCGTTTCGACAACCTTTTCATCCAATGCGATAGTACCATCCAGGCCGGGCCCTTTCACTTAGAGGAAGGGAAAGTTCTAAGAGCAAGTAGATGGTTATATGTTTTCAAAATATCCCAACATTAAAGAGTTGAAAAAATAGGAGCTAGGACTAACGATTCACAAGGAGCAATTTCGGAATTCTCTAAACCACCCCCTAAATTATTGAAATTTTATCATTTTCCCGACGTTTTTATTGCCGACGACAGAGGACGCGTAGTTCGATGATCTGACATCAAGGTCAGGGCAAAATATCCCGTGGCCCATCATGTACAGGGGTTGTAGTTTCTTGGATAAAAAACCGCGAGTTCAAATCCCAGGCTATGCACCCCTTTATTCCTAACCGATTTTCTTTGAGTATACGGGTCAGCTAGTAAATAACTTACGACGTGGTAGGAGTCTCGCCAGGGTTGATACGAAATGATGATGGTCAAAGATGTTTGTAGTGGTGATGAAAAATTGTCCGGTTTTTCAATCCATTTCAATACAGCCGTGCTTATAAAGGGAATGTGGTTTGCTTACTAGCATATAACATCTTTAATATAAAAGTTAATCAATAGCTGTAAGTTTTTCTTATTTTGTTTCTCTGTTCTACACTATACATATACTGCTTCGTCCTACTACTTTTGCTAAACTTGTTAAATACGAAGCTGGACTAACATATTTTCTAAGCAATCTATTAACACTTGTGTTAAGTTTTCTATGTTACTCTGTTTGTTTTTCCTAAAATAAATATATAAAAAAAATGTCCTGGCATGGCACCAAATTCTCTAGGTAATACGATGAGCAGGGCTAATAACCATGGCAATAGGTTTGATGTGCCCAGTTACACAAAAATGAAAAATATATTCAAAATCAAACATCTAAAGCCAATTGTGAATGTCTTTCTCTTGCAATAAATAATAAAAAATTAGGTTAAGTTCGTAAGATTCATAATAATTATGTTTTTTTCTTGTGAGCGGGATAATTTACTACTTAAATTTGAATTAAGATTTAAACTTATTTTGTGACTGGCAAAGAATGTTTGCCAGTTCTTATATGCATGGAAATAGAGCATGCGACATATTTTTGACCTAGCATAGTGATTCTTGACATGTTCAAGTGTAGGTTACCTACCTATGAATGCAATAAAACAATAGAACAATTCAAAATAGATATATTTGTTTTACATCTACTATTTATTTAACATTGCTTCTTAAGTTATTGTTTTTATAGAACTGGACTAATATTATCAAAACCTACTTTCAATAGCTCAATACACTAAAGTAATAAGCTGTCATGCTAGGACCATCCTTGCTACGTTGAGCTTATTTATTTTTCATTTATTTATTTGCTTTGACCGTTCCGTCGACAGTTTCGTAAATACATTAGGCATAGTATTATTTTAAATGACTTAAATTAACAAGTACTCAAATATACTAAAAAATACAATTGAAACCTAAGATTAAATTCAATTAACACAAAATAACTTATTAAAATGTAAACAATGTACATCGTAACAGTTAAATATTAAAAAAAAAACATAAATAATTAAAAATCAAAATATCATCAATTATTAAAATCACTAACAAAAATAGAAATAAAAAAAATCATCAAATAAATCGATAAAAATAGACTGCAATCATTGAATATCATACTTTGATTAATGTTTATATACGTAGATTGTATTCTCTAACTTAAGCGTCAAAATTTTTATTACTAAAAAAATCCTTAACGCTGTAAAATGGCCTTGCAACTAAAAACTCTCTTAGCCTACACTGGAATATTTTTAGGCTTTTTGCTTCCCTTATGTTTTCATTCAAATGGTTGTACATTTTTATTCCTGTGTATGACGTACTCCTGTGGAATAGTTGACATTTGGGGTTGTCTGCTCTGAAATTATGGTTGTTCCTTAAATTATAATATTTTGCTTGTTGCCAACTGTATCTAGTGATTCTTTATTTTTAAAAATGTTAGTGGATACCATGAAAATGTAAAGTGCAGTGACTGTAAGAATTTCAAGCTTAATAAATATTGGTCTGCACGTATCGCCGTATTTTGCACCTGATATTATCCGTACAGCTTTCTTTTGAATTATTTGGACCTTTTGTACATATATGCTATTTCCCCATGCTTCAATTCCTTAAGGATGTTCCGACCCATACAATGTTTTTTTTTACACAGAACGCAAAAAGTATTGCACTTTAAGGCACGAATTCGTCAAAAATATTAAATATAGCCATAGTAGTTGCAGCGAAAACATATTCACGATTTCAGGTTTAATGGTTTCGTTGTAATTGCCGATTACAAGTTTTACACCGTTAGATGGCGCTGTTAAATCAAAATCGTATTTAAATAAATTGTAACAAAACCAATAATCCTAAAATTGTAAAATTGTTTTCGCTGCAAGTAATATGACTATATTAAACGTTTATTATTAATTCGTGGCTTAAAGTGCAATACTTTTTGCGTTATGTGTGCAAACAACTTTATATGGGTCGGAACAGCCTTAATGGAAAACACGGACAATATTTTATACCCCTTCGACCATCTCTCCAAAGCGATGGTACGTATTTTAGGTGAGAATTACATTCAATAATTTTTGCCTAATATATTTTACTTATCGATGGATGTTGGGAGTTCGTTAATTTATTAAAATGTTACTCCTAAAAACATCCATTAACTCATTACTAGAAGAGTTCTATTCTCTCATTACTATTAATTACAAAATAGTAGTTAGAGTACTTTGTTTCATAAATGAATGCCTAAAATTTTCTTTTCATAATGAATACAAAAATACCTTTAATTTATTTAAATAATCGACACTACCAATCGTAATTTCGAGGAGTCGGATGATCCAGGACCCTCCTGGGGTCTCTTCTCTTTTACCTTCGTTTCCCTAATTTATTCCTCGTGTCACACTTATTTGATGCGACATCCAACCCTTTGGTAATCCAACACCATCTTAAAACATCAGGTTGGATTCATATCGGAGTACCTTCTCAAAGGCTGACTCCAACGCGCTCAAGGTCGATCTTCCCTGGATTTTTAGAATGGCGGCTCATTCTCTCCTTGGGTTGGTTTTAGTTTTGTTTCATGTGACTCGACATGGATAGCTAATACAAATAAGACCACCATGATATTATCCTGACACCCATGGCGGGACCTTCCTTAAATTGCTTGACTTGAGCTTGATGGGATACACGGACGATTTTCATTGCCGCTTCGACCATCGTTCATTTGATGCGATGGTACCAACCCTGGTGGGATTAACCCTACCATCTCTGTCGTGTCAGGCGTATCTCAAAAAAAGAAAGTTTTGAGAAGAACACCATCGAACATTTTAACACATTTTGCTAACGGAACTTACGGGATTTGCTTTTGGAAACTTAACTTTTGGAATTTCACTGCAAAATATGACTATTTATGTATGTATAATGTTAAGGTAATTTCACTTAAGTTAATATTTTAAATAATATTTAAACAAAAAGAGATACGCGCTACAGTTTATACAGGTAGTGTAACGCGAGGCTCTGTAAGTTTAGATACCAGAGTTGTGCATTACGCGTGAGACCTAGTAAGTATGGAAGTTAAAGAGGAAGGGGGGAGATATCATGACAGTAGGTGTTGTATTAGCCATGCATGCCATTTACATAAAAGGTGGATTTTTAAATGCTGTGTAATTTAAAAAGATGAAAACACTCTACTTATTTTAAATTATTTGTACAACTCCCTGAGAACATTTGCTGTCATTCAAAAGCGGCATCTACTTGTTATTGAATAGCCGTAAATATAGGTAAATACATCATACACTACCAAAAAAAACCAGCTCTACCAAACTTAAATGCGAGATTGTGAATGAAAGTGTAAAGGAAATACACAATGCACTCGCACTCACCGAAACCTTGCATTCAACACTCGCATGAGTATACATCATCATAGAATTACTGGCAGTACAATATATTTTCCTTGATAATTTGCGCATAATATCCTGTTCTTATCAACACTGCTGCCCATTCTGAAAAAAGGTATGTGAGGAAATTAACTTCTTACACATATGAATTATATCCATAAAATAAATACAATTACATTTTGGTCATCAGAGAATCAAATGCAATGTGACTAATCGATAAATTTAAATGATCCATATAAACTAAATTTTTATTCATTTGTCAGCTAATTGCACTTTTTGTACATGAGGTAGGCAACATAAGCAATCATAAATCCTCACAAAATAGTGGCACACAAATAGGTTTTTCAGTTAACATCGTAAATGAAAAATTTAGACAAAAAGTTTCATGGCTTACCGCGCGTACGCGCATATGAGCATACGCGCGGTAATCGTCAAACTAACTTTTATAGATGTGTCTTTTTCAGATAATTTAAAAATTTCAATCGTGTGTAACAATTACCAAAAGAGTGCGAGTCCCCGCTGGCGTCTAGCAGCTTGCGCCAGCGTTCCGTGGAGCGTGTGATGCGTGCCAAGGGCGAGCGGTACCTGCTCCCGCGCCGCCGCCGCGCCGTGCGCCCGGGGACTGGTTTACTTACACAATGACGAGTACCGATGCCGCAGCTGTTTCCTTCCAGCCTGTCTGCAGATATTCCAAGCGACGACCAGCCACGTCGCATACCTGTCCTGGCAGAACATCTCGATATTCGTGTTCTTAATCGCCATAATTTAAGCGAGATGGCACCAATTTATGTCTCTCTTTTCGGAGGAATTACCGTCATCAAAACATACTCTTGGATTGATTTGCAACCATAGATAAAAAGAAAGGAGATATGCCATATAGCGCGTTTACTACGGGACCCGCTGCCTCCAATTTTCAAAAACTACCAACCCAACTTGAACGTACATGCCACTTGCAAACATAGTCGCAGACTTATGGAGGGTATGTGTGGGTGTAAACTGACTTGACGAAAGCATTTTTAGAGGACATTCACGCGCGCTGGCGATATTTCGACTGTGTGGCATACGACGCGTCACCGGATTCCCATACAATTATATGGTCACTTTGACCATACGGCAGAGACGCGATATCGAACGCATGCCACTTCTCCTTCCTTTCTCTGCAGTAGTTGTCACCGAGATGAGATGTCTAAATAGATCATAGGTTACCCGTGGAGGTGACAAAATTAAATTCCTCACCTTCATGAAGTTACCACCATGGATTTCACCTCCATGGTTACCACCTCAAACTTTTCCTTAAATAAGTCGTCATGTTTGACGGATGATGTTTTTTTCTGTCAATTTTTATTTTTTCATTTTGTTCGAATTAAATAAAATCTAGCCCATCCGATTCAATATCTGAAACTGTACTTCCTGCCTTCGGGTGTTTGACAGTTTTCTGATCACCGGTATACAGATCACATTCACAATATGCTCTGCTGTGAATGACTGATCACGGGTATACAGATCACATTCACAACATGCTCTGCTGTGAATGACTGATCCCGGTATACAGATCACATTCACAATATGCTCTGCTGTGAATGACTGATCACCGGTATACAGATCACATTCACAATATGCTCAGCTGTGAATGACTGATCACTGGTATACAGATCACATTCACAATATGCTCTGCTGTGAATGACTGATCACCGGTATACAGATCACATTCACAATATGCTCAGCTGTGAATGACCGATCACCGGTATACAGTTCACATTCACAATATGCTCTGCTGTGAATGACTGATCACCGGTATACAGATCACATTCACAACATGCTCTGCTGTGAATGACTGATCACCGGTATACAGATCACATTCACAACATGCTCTGCTGTGAATGACTGATCACCGGTATACAGATCACATTCACAATATGCTCTGCTGTGAATGACTGATCACCGGTATACAGATCACTTTCACAACATGCTCTGCTGTGAATGACTGATCACCGCTATACAGATTACATTCACAACATGCTCTGCTGTGAATGACTGATCACCGCTATACAGATTACATTCACAATATGCTCTGCTGTGAATGACTGATCACCGGTATACAGATCACATTCACAATATGCTCTGCTGTGAATGTCAAAACTGCGATAGTGGAAAGCTTTCATAACCGAACAACTAACGGGCTTACTTGCCCATGACCTTGCGCAACAAAAGCTTTGAAACTCTCCTATCTGCTCCCTGCAGCCCGGCGAATCCCATCGCCTCCGCCGCCCCCGCCGCCAGCGGGCTCGGTTTGCCACAGAATATATAAAGGACTAGCTGCGGTACCCGGCTCCGCTCGGGTTAATGTCGGGCTTAATTATTTTATGGAAAAAAAGTAGCCCAAAGGGCCAGTCCCAAAAGCTGGTCCATGACAGGATACATTGTACATCTACCAAATTTAATCAAGATCGTTTGAGCCGATATGGCATGATTTGATAAGAAACATCCATTCGATCCCATTATATAGCTTCTTAAACTTTAAATGGCTATTTAAAAAAAAATGCCGCCAGAAAATTCTGCACTCCTGGTAAGTAAGTTACGAAGGGGACCTAAAGTTTTATTTGGACTCTAAACCAAAGCTAGCCTCAACATCGGAAACGGTAACCCATTCCGAACCTGATTGCTCCCAGAGATGCTATACGTTAATAAAGTATGCATATAAATCGGATGAGTAGTTCGCAAATTAGAAGAATTTAACACTCGCTCATCTGGCCACTCCCAACTGGTAATGAAGCGTTATATCATATAGCCCATATATTTTGAATAGAATTAGGCTAGACGTAGATACAAACCAAATCTAAATCGGGTAATTGGTTCTCATGTAATAAGCGTTTCATCCCACTTGTCACACCTTTGGCGAGTACCTAGCAAATGTCTTAATATGAGGGGTTGAAATGAAATCCGAAACTATTAGAAATAGCTAAAAACACTCAAAGAGTCATGAGACTGATTTTGATAAAAACTAATTTATTATATTTGATTTTTTTTTAAAAGTTTTTTTTCTAGATTTATTTCTTGAATTGAACTCGTTGGTTTTAAAAAAAAAATTACGCACGCTTTATTTTTACATCTGATGATAGTGTTGCTTATAAATTCTGTGAAGTCATGTTAAAGGGAAAACTAAAGGAAAGTATTGATTTTTAATGAACCGATTCATATTTTCAAGTATTCGTACATTACCCGTACTATCAGAAATCAAATAATTCCAAAAGTAGCTAAACATACCTGCAACCCTATGTAACATAGGTATTTACCTATGTTTTGGTTTTGTAAATTTACACTAAGTGGACGTTGAAAAAAGTTTTGACGAGTTTATTACAAATCTATTTTTTTTTTAGTTTTCCGTATAAAATTACTTCACAGGATCGGTATTGTTTCGGAGTTTCAGAGTTTCGGATTTGGCCCTGAATGCCCACATGAAAAATTCTACTGTGTCCGCGCGCCGCCCGCCCCGCTCGCTCCCGCCCAGCGCATCACGTGACGGGGCCGCCCGCTGCGTCACACTTCCGGGATTCCCGATCGACACGCATCGCACGACTATAAATAATTGGTCCGTCAATCGGTCCGCATCGTTCACTGTCATTTTCATCGGCGTAGCCAGTGGTTTGTTATTGGGGAAAAGGGGTAGATTGCAGAGTGTATTTTGTGCAGGCTATACGACTTTCCCTTCGCCGTTTATTATATAGCGCTCGCAATGATCTACAGTTAGGCTATAGGCAGGTTGAATAGATTTGCATATGCCCTCAAAAGATTACGTTCCGTTGCATCACAAGAAACTGCGTTAACGGCATACCACGGATATGTGGCATCAGTTCTCAAATATGGTATAATATTGTGGGGGAATTCAACTAACGCAAAGAATGCATTTATTGTGAAAAAAAATGTACAAGGTCAATTTGTGGAGCAGAAAGATTGGATTCCTGCAAAACATTATTCAAAGAGCTGAACATATTGACCTTACCTGCACTATACATTCATGATGTTTATTTATTTGTTAAAAATATCCACAGTATTTTAAAAATATCAGCTCCATCCACCAATATAACACACGAAGTCGGAGCTCTAACAAATTAAGTTACACGCGACCTAAGATTGCACTGTATCGCATTAGCATATTTCTTATGAGCACAAAAATATTTAATAATATACCTATTGAGTTGAAAGATCTGGACATCAATAATTTTAAAAAAAGGTTAATTTAATTGGCTCGTAGAAAAAAATATTTATTCATTAGACGATTTCCTAAAAATCAAAGAAAATTAAATATAAGGTATAAGTAAAGTATGTTTAATCTAGTTTGTGTATAAATGTGTATCCATATTTATTTTTTGTACGCCATAGCTGGCAATCTTGTGGAGATACCGAAAAGATGTTTAAGTAACACTGTAACACCCATAAGAGCACAAAATAAATTTCATATTTATACGGTGACGATATTCCGGCTGAACGCCCGAAAACGCCCAGGCGGCGACCATAGCTCCGTTGGTCTTCAGTAGGTCTTGCCGCCACCGCATATTGCTTGATCATGAGGGAATGCAGAGATGCATTATATGCGTCGGGGTGAGAGACATAGCCTGAATCCTGATGATTTGGAAATTAAAACAACTTATATTAGATATAGAAACCTGACCAAAAATCACAACCGCTTATAACCTTTATTATAGCCAGAAAGTAGAAGAATCGGGAAGCGATACTAAGAAGATTTGGCGTCTTTCTACCAAATCTGGCAAAATGTTGAGTGACAAATGTAGTGTTTTGTTTGGGATGCCTCAAGGTAGTGTTTTAGGTCCTATACTTTTCCAAATATACGTCAATGAACTCTGCGACCTAGAATTAATGAAAGAAGAGATAATTGCATTTGCGGATGATACCGTCTTGCTATTTCGCGGGAAAACTTGGGAACAAACTGAAAACTCTGCTGAATTGGGAATTTCAATCGCAAAAAAATGGTATGACACTAACCTCTTGACGCTTAAAATAAATAAAACTAGCTGCATGTACTATGACATTACTAAAAGGAACCTTCCAAAGGAAACAAATATAAAAATGCACACAAATTGCCACATCATTCACAATTGTCGTTTCCCTTTGATCAAATCAGTTGACACTATAAAATATCTGAGAATCCTGATCGATAATAGACTCACTTGGCGTGCTCACATCGATAAAATAACTTCAAGATTACGAAAATTAATTTTTTTCTTTAAACAGATACGAGAGATATATTGAAGCTGAAACATCTCAAATTGGTATACTATGCCCTAGTACAAAACACAACCGATATGGTTTTTTGGCATGGGGAGGCGCAACAAAAACTGTATTGGATCCTCTGTTTAAAGCTCAAAAATCTATAATTAGGGTAACATTTAAAAAAACCTACAGATATCCAAGCCAAAAACTTTTTAAATGAAAAAAAATGAAAAATATTCTTTATTGCTTACAACTATTACATAGTATGCAAAGGCGAGCTTATTGCCAAAGGCAATCTCTAACAGCTAACCTTAATATTAGAAAATATATTAAGAGGTAGCAAGAAACAATAAATTACTTAAAACTAAGCACCATAATCACACTTAGAAAACATTAGATAACTTAAAACTATATAAACAGAAAATATTTGATTGATTTAATTGTTATAACATGTCAAGTACCCGGATTTTAATTTTACCTTAAAAATAGACAAGGAAGCACTTTCCCTAATAGTAAGAGGCAATTGATTCCACAATCGTGCTGAGTGAACTGTAAAAGAACCCGAATAAGCAGTGGAAGAATGTGACGGAATAAGGAGCAGGAGATTATCTGCAGACCTAAGTGGTACACCATGAAAAGAGAGATATTTGAAGCGTTCTTTAAGATAAAGTGGGGATTTGGGATCATTTAAGATTAAGTAAAGAAGAGAGAGAACATGCATATTACGCCTCTGGCGAATATTAAGCCATTTTAGTTTCGCACGATAGGTGGATATATGATCAAACTTCCTCAAACCAAAGATATAACGAATTCCATAATTAAGCAAGCGATCTAGTTTGTCTAGAAGCCCCTCGTTTAGGTTAAGATTACAGATGTCACCATAGTATAAAATAGGATGAATTAGCGACTGAACCAACTTGATTTTAGTTTCGATTGGTATGAGGCGATTGAGACGCCAGAGAGTGTGCATGGCTCCATATATTTTCCTGCAGACTTGACCCGTATGATAAACCCAAGACAGTGACTCGTCAAGGAAAATACCTAAATTTTTAACCCTTGAACTATAGGGTATAGTAATACCATTGTATAGGATAGGTGGGAGATTACTCTTATCAACCTTTGCCAAGAGCTTGCCGCTGCCAACAATCATGACCTGTGTTTTTGCTGGATTAACTTGAAGACCAAATCTTTCCGACCATTGATGAACTTCAGATAAGTCTTTATTGACAAGATCAATGTTGAGATACAGGTCATCAAGTGAGAAGTGTTGGTAAATTTGTAGATCATCTGCATACAGATGATAATGGCATGAAAGAATAGCGGCAAGTGTGTTGATAAAAATAGAAAAAAGAAGAGGAGAAAGGACACCGCCTTGAGGTACACCAGCCCTAATGTCACACCATTCCGAAAACTGGTTTTCATAGCGAACTTTTTGCTGTCGTTGACGAAGATAAGAATTAAACCAGCTGATCCCCATTTTTGACACATTCATGGAAGATAAAATAGCTAATAGTATATCGAAGTCAACTGTGTTAAAGGCATTACTAAAGTCCAGTAAAGTGATCAAGGTGAGTTGTCTGTTATCCATAGCGTAACGTATGTCGTCTGTGACTTTAGTAAGAGCGGTAGTTGTGCTATGTGAGGTACGAAAACCGGATTGGAGAGGATTAAGAAGAGAATTACTGCAAAGGTACTCATTAAATTGGGAGTAAACAAGGCGCTCGAGAACTTTGGAAAGAAAAGGGAGAATAGAAATAGGCCGAAAATTGTTTGGTGTTGCAGGATTTGGAATTTTAGGCAGTGGTATGACAAATGCTTGTTTCCAGATTTGTGGAAAAGAGCCTGACTCTAGTGAGTAATTCAGAATATGAGAGATAATTGGCAATAACTCATCTAAAATCGGCAAAATCAAGTCTCTGCTCAGTTCATCATAGCCGATAGCCTTGCTTTTAATAGAGAGGATTATTTTTTTTAATTTCGCTGCAGGATACTGTTAAAAATGAAAAAGGTTGAGAGGTAGAGGACTGATTGCTGACCAAACTGTTAATGACTGTTGCTTTCAAAATCGGATCTACTGATAAGAATGTGGATGAGAAATGATTATTCAGTGAATTCAGGTCAAAATTATAGTTAATAATGCTTTTGGATTTACCTACGCCAAGACTATTGAGAAATTTCCACAGATTATTTGGACTGCACTCTTCAACCGATTCCCTAATATATTGACGTTTAGCGTCCCTGCATAAACGTGTGCAAAGATTCCTTGCAACTTTGTACCGACTGAGATTTTCATCACTTGGCATACGCTTGTGTTTGCGCTTAAGAGCGTCTCTTCTGGCCATGTGGTGCTTTATTTTGTCGTTCAGTCAGTCTTTGACCCTTCTACTAATATTTTTAATTTATCTTTAAATTGATTAAGAACATTCCTTGGGTTATTAATTATTCCTTATACCTTTTGATTAATTCCTTCCCGTTATTTAATTTTTTGAAATAATATTTTAGTAAAATTACATAATGAATTTAAAACTTAATCCGGCCTTCTCAGTGTCCGTCAAATCTTCATGCAGATACCTCTTGTTAACTTTCACAAAAAATCACATCTTCACGTTCTGCCAAGTCACAGTCATTCCACGAGAATTGCCAATTTGGTACGCGCTCCTCAGTGTCGAACTGCTTTCGCACATCGGAGTCACATTTTTATAGCACCAAAAATTTACTATTCCTGCGATAACTGGGCCCAAATAAAAAGCATTCACTCTTTCAAGAGAACGGTTGTAAAATGGCTAGTTGACAAAGACATTGATAGATGCGAACATGCGATCAAATGTAAAATGAGCCTTTAATTAACCTTTAATTAAGAACACATTAATCGTAATAACGTATAAAAAAACAACACAAAAAACAAAACAAAAAAAGTTTAAAAAGTAATAAGGAATGTGCAAACAAACTTATACCTATTTTATATAATTATATATATGTTATATAGTTGCAATAACTATATAATTTAATATATGTATCGTATGGTGGGGGGACTATTCTATTTTTTTTATCTATAAATGCTTGCATAATATATTTAAAGAAGTGCCGCTCATTGCACACAAAAGGATCAGTCGAGATACAGGCGACACCTCCTAATTGTTCTGTGGGCGACACCGC
The DNA here is from genome assembly GCA_946894095.1 of Incurvaria masculella. Taxonomy (NCBI): domain Eukaryota; kingdom Metazoa; phylum Arthropoda; class Insecta; order Lepidoptera; family Incurvariidae; genus Incurvaria; species Incurvaria masculella. The sequence continues at coordinate 13,999,205 of OX335658.1, read as the reverse complement.
CTAGTTCGATAGCCTTTCAGCCGCAACCTAGATAATGTGAAGTGACACCGCTACCCGCATCTGACAATCTTCATGTATGTTTCAACAATACCTACTTTGCATTTCTTGCATGTACAAAACCTTGTTATTGCGAAATAAATAAATAAATAAATATTACAATAATTACTACGGCATTTCAAATATTGTACACAGGCCAAGCTGACAAATTTTCCTCGAAATTGACGCGGCTTTTGTGGTTTCTCAGCGAACTTGAAAATTTCGAAGGGTTTCCGGAAAACTATATGAAATAGGGCAATTAAAAGTTTATTTTCTTGGGGTTTGTTCAAACTCGAGCTTAACTTTTAGTTTAAACTGTTTGCTACGAACACTTAATTGTGGTTTTTCTTCCTGTTTTCAATACAGACATTTGAGTAATGCACATGTTAAGGCTGTCGTGAAGTCACAGGGAATCTAAGATTTGAAAATTTCAAGAAATGCATTCTTTTTCCATTGGCCAAGGCACAATTTTGCACGTAGCGAAATACTCTTCCAGGCCCTAACGTTTCGCTACCACTAAACGTTCTCAGATTTTTATTAAAAAAATATATTTCTTGAGAAAGATTTATTCTATATCCGTATGTTTTGATTTTTTTTGTCAATATCTGTATTTTTTAGTAAAAAAATAAAAAATAATCGTAAAAAAGACCACTTTTTTCCTATGTTTTCTCTATCTAAAAGGTGTTTTAAAAAGGTTTTAGTATCCAAAATTTAAAAAACCTAGTAAAACATTAAGAGCATCGGAACACTCACTTGCGATCAAATCAAATCAAATCAAAAAACGTTTAATTGCACTTGAATCGTACACAATGGTAGCGCTTAATGCCTAAGGCATTTTCCGCCAGTCTACCCTTTTTTACATAATGACATAAGGGTAGGTACGATAACACAGAGTTGTGGCAAACAAATGTAAAAAAAGAAAAACAAAACATAATGAAAATTATAATATATAACAAAAATAAAATTTTACATAAATCATACATATGCATATTTATATACAGAAGTGAGACAAAATAAATGTAAACATGTACATAGATAACTGAGAAAACCAGGGACGCAGTAGTAGTGCGATGTGTTTGGGCTAATATCATGACGGTGATTGTTGCATTAGCCATACCATATCTCTGATTTTAGTCAAAACCTAAACTGTGATTACTTGAAACTCGACTCAAAAGTTCCAAAACGCGCAGTCTTACGTCGTCGTAATGACGTCTCAACGCGTGACCCGGGCGGGACGTGCGACGCGCACGCCGCGGCGGAGGCTTCGCGCATCCGGCCTCGCTTCCTCCGCATCTGCGCTGCCTTTTTATCGAAATATATCCATGCGTTCCCATGACCTGCGGACGCGGCGCGGTGCGTCGCAGCCTCGGTGCACGCGAGGGAGGCGGGAGAACCGTGGTTATTCGATAGGTTTTTCTGTGACTGAACATGGACGTTTGTATTTATCGTGTATATAGCTTTTGAGCCCGGTGTTGGCTGGAAACCAGCGGCTCTAGGTATGTCTTCCGACGCACCTAGTGCACTATCGCTGAGCCCAACACCCTTTCCTCCGATGCACATGGTATATCGTAGTAGGCACTTACCTATTAATATACTATCTTGTATTTAATTTTTTTCTTTCTCTTCACTGTGTCAAATAAGTTTTAAGTTTCAGTCTAAAATGTAAAATGTAACTACCTATACTGTGCTGTTACCTTAATGTATGTATAATTGAGTAATACGAGTTATACTTAAATAAATAAATAAACGAATTATTATTATTATATTAATACCATAATTACTGCTAATGTCATGATATTAGCTCAACGCACCTCATGGTACTAAGGCCAAGATGAACAGTCGTAACATAAACTAAGACTAACGAAAAGTAGTACTTTGTAACGTCACTTTGCATTACTTTAAGGCTGAGATAAATAGTCGTAACAGAAACTAAGACTAACGAAAAGTAGTACTTTGTGACGTCAATTTGAACTACTTTGAGATTTCGTCCATACAAAATGTGTCGAAGTGGCGTCATAAAGTACTACTTTGTGTTAGCATTAGTTTCGGTGACGACTATTTATCTCAGCCTAAGATTTCGTCCATACAAGTTATGTCAAAGTGACGTCACAAAGTACTACTTTTCGTTAGTCTTAGTTTCGGTTACGACTATTTATCTCAGCCTAATCTTTTATTGCTCAGCCTTAACGGGTGGAAAACACGGACAATTTTAATAGCCGCTCCGGCCATCGTTCATTCAATGCGATCGGACCAACCTGGGTGGGATTAACCCTACCACCTAGCAAGTAAGGAATTACAGTTTAACGTGGAATCCGAACTACAAACGAAGGATCCCTTATGATACTTTTGAGGTTACCGCGGTCGTTAGACATGTTTGAAAAATGTTACGGCTTTTCACGCGGCAGGTAGAGATATTCTCCGACGTTTCGAGCTAATAATGCTGAACGACAACGGGCTGAATGATTAGCTCGAAACGTCGGAGAATATCTCTACCTGCCGCGTGACAAGCCATAACATTTTTCAAACATGAAGGATCCCTTATTCTGCTCTTACGACATGCACGGGAAGAAATGTAGTGGGACCGATTTAATTCTTTTTACGTGCCGGAACCCACACAGCACGAAAAATGCGTTTTGTGAGCAGTAGTTATCTACCATCAACTAGAACTATTGTTTGTAAGTATAAATGAAAAAAAAAACGGTCAAGCGTGAATGTGACCACGTGCCAACGTCACTGCTGGACATGGACGTGGGGCCTCAAGACGTAGGTTATTTGTATGGTTATTCTTCCCACAGTGCCTCACAGGTACAGGACCGCTCCTACCATCCGATTCGAGAGGCACCTATCTGGGACACAGGAAGAAGAACATCACGAAGCTTTATGCAAAAAGTGAGCAGTAGGGATTTTTATTATCCTCGGACATTTTATTTTATTTTTATTTTTATTTATTTATTAATAGGTTCACAACAGAGTAATATACTGAGAATCACAAACGTCATTTAAAAAAATGTGCACACTCCACTGGTAGTGAACACAACATGCATAATAATAAACAAAACATAGAACAAATAGGTTATAAATCTATTACATAACATTTACATTTAAATTCAGAGGTTTCTGAAAAATTTACATTTCAAACACAAAAAAAAACTCTTACAAAAATTAAATTAAATTAAAAAGAAAAGAATAAAGTGAAATACTATTTTAGCGAGTTAATTTTTTTTAGAGATGTTAAGGGTCCTGCGAATATGTCGCAACGATCCCGCCATTCGTTTGCACGCGAACACATCCTTGCAACTGGCGAATGTTGACCGATATTTGTCCAGCAGTGTCTGACCTGGAATGGATACACATATTTTCGTCGATTCTGTATACGGGGAACTCTAATATTATTTTTTACCAAAAGATCTGGGCAGTCAATGACATCAGCCAACAGAGTTCAAACAGAAGTGATGGAGTCGTTGTTCATAGGTAGGTAGGGCACGAGACAGATTGTTTGCATATGCCAAATGGTACAAAAAGCGTTTCTGTACGCGCTCTATTCTATCAATATGAATGCTGTAGACTGGACACCATGCAGTGCTGCAGTACTCCAGGATACATAGTACCAGTGAGTCAAATAATAAAATTAGTGTGCTTATTATAATTAGTACATAAAATATGATTGGCTAAATGAGGTCGACGATCAATATTCGTTTGTCATTCCTTCTAAGGGAAACTTTCCTGTCCTGAGAACATGCCTTGAATAGAGAATATAAGATAAATCACGAGAAATTATTGACAATATGAACATCGCAAATAAGAAAAAAGCTCACCTTTCACTGTATCAATGTGTTGTTTGTTTTTATGCATGTTATTATATTATGTGGAGTGTGCACCTTTTTTTAAATGACGTTTGTGACTCTCAGTGTATCCTGTGTACCAATCTGTTGTGAACCTATAAATAAATAAATAAAATAAAAATAAAATTGCGTGTCGATTCGAATTAATATTGATTTGGTGCTTATTATGTAAAGCTCCAATCCATGCGTCTTGCTCTCAGAATCCTTTGTTCGGCTGCGCCTGCGCCGCCGTGGCGGCCCCTCCCCTCCGCGCCCCGGCGCCTCCGCCCGCCGCCGCCACGTCGCGCAAAAAATACGACCGCCGAATGTTGGGCGCCTCAGGGGGGAACTCTCCGAGCGTACAACCTTCACAGCCAACACCAGAGCACTCTAGTCAAGTTCTGCCTTTCCTATTCCTATTACTAATATAAAAGGAGTACTTAAATGTAAGCGGGGATGTGGGGTCTTCTTTTATTACATCGTCCCGACCATGGGGAATTCCCTTCGGAGCTGCATTCGCCACACCACCGTCTCTTTTCTATCATCGCATATCAGGAATGCACTCATTCCCTTACGTTGTTGCTTAATGCATTGTCATTTCTAAAATAAGAACCAACCGATCCTATAGATCCATAGGTCCTGACAATATAGGAATGCCGAGGTATCAAAGTACAACCTGGGGTCCTTTAAACATTTATTTTATTTATTTATTTATTTATTGGTTCACATACAGGGTTATACATTATAGACATTGAAATAAAAAAAAACTTATAGTAATACAGCAATGTACACCCTACTACGTTGTGAACACTGCATGCTTAATTTATGACTATCTATTTAACACACAAAAAAGAAACTGAAATTAAAGCTTATATATAATAAAACAGAACAATTTGTAAAAAAAAAACTATAAATAAGAAACAAAAATATTATGAATAAAAAACAAAACAAAAAATTCAGTCAAAGCAAATAATTTGGAAAAACACGACTAAACTTGTATATTATAATCTATTTTAACATATGGAGTTTTCCCTTTTTTATTTTGGTGAAAGGGTCCGCGAAAATGTCGAATTCATCCTTGCATGCATTGCATCGCGTACACATTCTGGATATTGGTGAATGTGACCCAACATTTGTTCGACAACGCTCAATAAAGAAAGGGTTTTGACCTATTTGCCTACAATTCAACCTGGGAACGAATATGTTTATTCGTTGCAGTAGGTCTGTTTTGTTTATAAAAACAATATCAAACTTTGATCGGCGTAAGGCTAAAGATTCCAGGTTGAAATGAGACAGACGATCTTCATATGTAACTAGCTCATGGCAGAGGTTTTGTTTGAACGTCAAATTATACAGGAATCTTTTTTGAACACGCTCTATTCGGTTAATGTGAACTTGATACATTGGACACCAAGCTGAACTACAATATTCCAAAATGCTTCGTACAAGTGACGAATATAAAATAGTGAAAGTCTGTGGTTTCCTAAATATTCTCATCTGACGAGTAATAAATCCTAACATTTTAAAAGCTTTTTTGCAAATTTGGTCGATGTGTAGATCGAACCTCATTTCTTTGTCCAGTGTAACTCCTAAGTCACGAATGTTGCTGACTTCCGATAGTGTTTGACCTCCAATATTGTATTGTATCTGTTGTGAAGTTCTTTTACGTGAAAAATTTATAAAATAACACTTTGAAATATTTAATGACATCTCATTTTCAGAACACCAAACATGTATGTAATCAAGGTCCTTTTGTAGTAATCTACAATCGTCGCAGTTCCGAATTGAGGCATAGAGTTTTAGGTCATCTGCGTACATAACAAATTTAGAGTTTTTAATACGGAGACCTATGTCATTTATAAATATTAAAAACAGCAAAGGACCCAGATGGGATCCTTGGGGAACGCCTGAAGGTACCTTATATGGATCTGAAGAAAAACCTTTTAAAATGACACGTTGGATTCGATTAGTAAGATAGGTCTCAAACCATCGCAGAAGTAAACCATTAATCCCTAATAGTTGCATTTTCATTAGAAGTCGACTGTGGTTCACTTTGTCAAATGCTTTGCTAAAATCTGTGTATATAGCATGCAGCTCTAAATTCTTATCTAGGCTTTTTATTACATCATCACAAAAAAGCGTTAAGTTAGAAGCAGTTGATCTTTTTGGCAAGAAACCATGTTGTTGCGTTATTAAATGACTTTTTACATGTTCATAAAGTCCTTTCTGGACAAGCAGTTCAAAAATTTTTCCAATAATGGACAACATTGATATGGGTCTGTAGTTAACCACCATACTCAGATCTCCGCTTTTTGGGATTGGTGTTACATTAGCTGTTTTCCAGATTGTGGGAAACGATCCGGTGGCCAATGAATTGTTAAATATTTTGGCTAAGGGTAATGCTAGGTTTGTAGCGCATTTTTTTAAAAAAATGGGAGGAATTTCATCTGGTCCAGCACCTTTATTACAGTCTAGGTTATTTAAAGCCTTTTTCACATCTGATGTAGTGACCTGCAACATGCTAAGTTCATTCGCGTCTAAAGTTATAGGTATATTTTGTATTATCTGTGACACTGCTTTAAAAAAAGTTGCGAATAGGTTACATATAGCATCTCCACCTTGTGCTGATTCTGTTTGATATGTCATTTCAAAAGGAATTTCACTGCTATTACGCTTTAAATTTTTAATGAAATTCCAGAAGTATTTTGGGTTTTTATTAATATTATTTTCAGATTTAGTCTTGTAAATTGCATAACATTTTCTTATAGAGCGAGCACAACGTCCACGGAGCAAGTCAAAGGTGTATTTGTCTCTAGGATTCTTATATTTTTTATATCTATTATGCACATTCGCCTTCTCTTTTAGTGCCTTAATTAGGAAAGGTGGGTACCATCTTGGGTATTTACTGGACATATGTCGACTCAAAGGTGTGTTTGCGCGTATTATATTCCATAAAACTTTGTAAAATTGCGATACCATATCATCGACACCACTGCCATTGCTCCAAATGGATCCCCAATCTGTGTTTGATAGTTCTTTATTGATGTTGTCGTAATGCGCTTTGTATAAATTAAGAGTTGGGTTTTTAACTTTATTAAGCGTTTTTGAGATCATGATTTTGACTTCTACCATCAAAGCGGGGTGGTGGAGGTCCAAGTTAGTCAGAGGAGTTAAGTTTTCACTTACTTTGATTTTTGAAGGTATATCAGACAAAATTAAATCTAAAATTCTTTCGTTGGGGTTCAATATACTGTTTGATTGGTAAAGACCGTTAAATAACATACATTCTATAAAATTATTTTCAATTAAACATGAAGTCGTTTGTGGATTAAGATATTTGTTTGAGATGTCACTCGACCATTGAATATGAGGAAAGTTAAAGTCACCGAAAATTAATGTTTGTGAATTTGAATTGCTGGATTTTGTGATAGCGTTTGTTATGTTATCAGCCAAAAGCTCGACGTACTCTAACCTTGCCGGAGGTGGAATGTAACAGGCACATACATTTAGCCAATTTGGAAAAACATTGTTTGTATTCAGAGTGATCCAAACAGTTTCACAGTCACCTTCCCAAAGATATTGGCGAGTTACAGCGTATTTTTTTAGAACTGCTATCAATACACCCCCCCATCCAATTTCGTATTTAAACATGTTATTCTACGGTCTCGGCGATATACAATGTATCTATCATCAAATATCTCGTAATCGTACACTGTGTCATTGAGCCAGGTTTCAACAAATATAATAACATCATAGTCATTTGCACGTACCTTAGATATCACTTCATCAGTCTTAGTTCTTAAGCCACGGGTATTTTGATAATATAAGCTAAGATTATGCATTATATTTAATATAATATGGATTTTCTTGCAATTACAAATAGGTTATATCTTAAAGGGCTTTAATGGAGTCACAATTTTTGATAAATAGAGAATTGGAGGCGTCATCCTTCCTTACAAAAATTTTCCCGTTTCGAACCCAGCAATACCGATAGTTTTTGGCCTTTACAGCAGCCCGTGTAGCAGCATGTAGGGCTATATTCGCTGGCGAAAGGTGCTCCATCACGATCCATCACATCGTGTAAAGAAGCACCCGGCTGGCCGTCTCGGTTTTCGCAGCCCATTGAAAGTTCAAAAACCCATGGGCGTCGTCGGGCACATCTTATCTGGCGTATGCAATATGGCGCGCTTAAAATTTGAAATTATTATAGTTTATTATGCTTTAATACTCCTGTACAACACTGGAAGACAACCTAAAGATAACGGAAGGATGTTCCGACCCATACAAAGTTTTTTTTACACAGAACGCAAAAAGTATTGCACTTTAAGGCACGAATTCGTCAAAAATATTAAATATAGCCATAGTAGTTGCAGCGAAAACATATTCACAATTTCAGGTTTAATGGTTTCGTTGTAATTGCCGATTATAAGTTTTACACCGTTAGATGGCGCTGTTAAACAAAAATCGTATTTAAATTAATTGTAACAAAACCAATAATCCTGAAATTGTGAAATTGTTTTCGCTGCAAGTTATATGACTATATTAAACGTTTATTATTAATTCGTGCCTTAAAGTGCAATACTTTTTGCGTTCTGTGTGCAAACAACTTTATATGGGTCGGAACAGCCTTAATACATTAATTCCACTTCCTTCCCTTTATCCATAATTAATTTCCAAATTCATGAATTCAAAAGATATATTTTTATCTACGATCCAAACACAACAAATATATACAATGAATACACATTAACCATTTCGGAATGATACTTTAAGGATAGTTCGGTAGGTAGCTAAAAATAAAAATAAATCTTATACAAAACCGTCTCACATTGTGTCTGAACCCGTGTGAACAACCTGCTACGTCCCCGACCAAAAGCTTTGTCCCTATTCAGAGCCTAGCGCCGCCACAACATTGAAACTAACGAAATTTACTCCACCAAGCTTAGGGGAACACCCCTCCGAAGTTACCCCCGTATGGAAACCGGTTGCAACCGTGTGCTCGAACTGAAAAATTTACGTGTGAATCGCGGCGAGGTGACAGTTATCGTGAGACTGGCCGCCTTTAGACGTCGGTTTCTTTTCACTGTAACTTCTTGACTAGGCGGTGAAATGTCCGTTCAAAATATCCACGACATTACAAAGGCGACTTGAGAGCGGGTTTTTTCGACTTCCCTGTTCGTGCCTGAGAAAAAAAAACTTAAGGGATTAATTTAAAGAACACAATATTTTTGGTGTTCTAAAAATAAATAAAATATTAAACTCAGTATGTATCCTTACATCCTTTATTAACATTATGGAAGTTCCCCCTCTTAAATGAAGAAATAGATATGCATAAGACAATCTACGATTTTTTTTTTCGTACTTCATAGGGATTCTTAATCAGACTTTTCAAGGGATGGCTCTCTTTCTTGCGGGATCTGCAAACACTCTGACACAATTCCTCTAATAATAAAATCAATCGATCCTGTACAGCCGTTATGTATTCGGTCGGTTAACTGTATAATGCACTGAAGAGATGTTTACCCCAAAGTACAACCTGGGCCTTTAAACATGGTGAAAAGAAATAACTGGGCAATGAAGCAATGGTCTTCGCTGCCTTCCTGGAAGATCTAAAGCCCATGTTGTCGTCAGTCACCTAAGAGGCGAGAAAAACACGCATAATTTTATGTACTTTTAAAATTATTGTTTTCTGTAATTAAAAAAAATCAAAATTTATTTATTTGCAAATAGTTACAACGGAATTCCTGCTCTCTATTCGATATAAGTATCGTCTAAAATTACTGCAATATTAAATTATTACATTATGTAATATTATTACATTATATTAAATTATTACATTATTCAAAATTCACATTGATATTTATAGTTAAAATTATTATTGCCATATTTAGGTTAGTATTTAATCAAATTTGAGATCATAGAAATTCTGTGTCAGGAGTTAATCCTGCAACTCTAGTCATTTGTTTGATCTGTGATATATCTCGGTATTTTGTTGTAAATTATAGAACCGTTAAAGTGTAAGCTCTTTTGGGTTTTTTTTATATTATGAGTATTATATATTAGATTGGTACATGACCTTCATGGTCATTATTTGATAACATTAAAAAATAAAAAAAATAAAAACATGAAAAAGGAGAAAAAAAGGAGACACAAGGGTTAAGAGCCAAGATAAAAGACTTCGTCCAGCGGCGACACGTACGGCAGTGTTCCCATCACGTAGCAAATTGCCCCTCTGGATAGCAATGCTCAGTCTTTGTGTTAAATAACTTGCTGACATTTTGTCTCCTGTAATTTTCTTTCCGATTTCATAAATAAAGGATTTGGCGCTCTCACACCACGGGCCGAAGGTTTCAACCGCGAAAGGAACAAATAAATAATTTTAATCGGTTATTGCCTGGTATTTTTTTTTTTTATTTTAGATTATATTTTTTGGTCACATAGTTGTGAGTGGTATTATTGTATTGTATTATGACGTGCAAATAGTGCCACTTTTTTAATATACACGTTTATTTGAAAGGATTAAAATATGGAGGAGGTCGTCTAACACATTGAGCAACGTAGTTCGGTCCTGTCGCACTCACACTCGCGCACGCATGCGAAGGGCGCGTGTGTGCGCGCTTCCGGCGCGGCGGCGCGGTAGGCAGATGTTCCGTCGCCACCTGCGGGCGTACCGGCTGATTCGCGGCGTGTGAGTTTTGGGGAAACTCATATTTCGTCTAGTTACCTGGGGCATTACCACGGTAAATTAACTCGCCGGTGACCAGGCGGACGAGTGATTAAATATGACGTTTAGTTTTATTTAGTATTATTTTAACTGTCAAACGACGTTCATTCGGCCAAGGGAACTGAAATTTACCAGTTAGCATGGTACAAAATGGCATAACACTAAACGTCTGATTAAATCACTTAATTGCCTGTTTACCCATATAGGTAATGCACCATGGTAATCCCCCTGGTTGTGCGATCGAAGTTTGTGAGTTTATTGAAGACGACCATCATCGAATAAGGAAAGACGGGAGTGGCGACCGCCTTGGTCAACTCATCCGTATAGCGGCAGCGTATATAATACATTGTCGATATAATTAGGGACGGGCAACATCGAATGTTCGTTGCGCTAAATAGCGTAATGCGCAGTTGTTCTTTGTCGTTGGAACTCGAGAACATCAGGTGTGAGCCAATTCTTACCATACCACGCTATCATCAGTGTACGGATTATTCCTGACACTTCGCTGCGCTGCTGCTAAACGGATGAGTTTCGGTCGCTACAGTCCTTATTCACCGTAAAATCTTACATTGTTGCTCTGACTTGCGTACTTTTAGCATAGACAATTCCAAAATAACTCTATTTAAAGCATGATGCCACAATAATTTACAAATAACTTTCGTTGTATTATAGGTATGTTATTCGCAATTTTGCAGAAAATAGGGCAAAATAAGTGTATGTCATTGCAAGTGATTGCAGACTAATGCAATATTTTGCGGCTTCAAAAGCATATTTTTTATATATAAAATGTATTGACACGTATTAAGTACAGAAATTGATTCCTACTAATAAAATCGTGCAATAGCGGCAAACTCAAATACTGCAAACATTTCTTACACTCATGTACGAGTTTGATACGTCTCACCGCGGCCGGTAGCGCCTCTGTTCACAGCTTACGCTCATTCGCGGAGACCGATTAGTGTTGACTTTCGTGCACTATTTATCGGTTGTCGCGTGAGGACAGACATTTCGCGAAATTTCCATAGAAAAGTGTAGTCGCTCAATCAGGTATCAGGTATATTTTTCCACGCGAAGGACTGAGTTCGAAAGCTTCGGAGACTGCGGCGGCGGCGGCGGCGTCTCGCATTACCTACATAAAGACTTCTTTAGACAGAACAAGTTTCGCGGTTAGCACAGAATACTAATTTAATTAAAGAATGCTCTAACTTTTAGCTAGCAAGAAATAAGAGCGACAATCGGCCAGCATTTCCCACAAGTTTTGCCAAAATGTTCACGCGAACCGTTGTCACGCTCGATTCTCGCTCTTATTTCTTGTACGCTAAGAATTATGAGTATCAAAATTCGCGCGAACATCCGCGCTCTGCGGAATTGCCGTGAGCACGCCCCATCTGCATCCGTCATGGCCAAGAGGCCAATACTGGGCTGATTAGTTTTCATATTCCTGAATCCTGGCTGAATCGGTAAATAACTTCCGGCCTATTCTGGACTTTTTACGAATACATTTTTAATTTTACTGCCATTAAACTAGCGAAATCGTCTTTCAGGCCCTAACATTATTGTACCCCTAAAAATTAACAGATTTGAGAATTGAGAAAGCTTCATTCTATGTCCAAATCTATGATTTTTTTGTAAATACCCTTATTTTCCGGTAAAAAAAATTACTTAAAAAAGTCATCTTAATTTTCAATCTAAAAGGCAAATTATATAAAACAGACGTAGATTTCGACAATATATTTTAGAAACCAAAATGTAAAATAAACTAATCAAATTGGTGATAGTTTTAAAATTGATTGAAATTGAGATGAATCGATTTATCCGTCCTCATTCTTCGCCCGAAGAAGAAAGAAGAGGGATTTATATTAACCAGAACTATAATACTAATGATGTAAACGCTTATCGCCCGTAGTGTAGGTAATTGATAGTGTAAGGACTCTCTTAAAACGTACCAATATCATTATAATATTATTAAAATGTGTGCATTATATGACCAACTTCCAGGAAAGCTCGCGGGACCTGTCTCTCACTACCCGGTTCAATTTAATAGACCGGATGGTGGGAAATGAATTCAAAACGGAATTATTTTCAGCTGAAGCCGGAGCGAGAGGACAGCAAAGCCCTTCTATAGTTTGTATTAGAATCTAGGCCTGCCAAGTTGTACGCTGATATTTGGAGAGAGCTGTGAAGTCATCACTGGAGCAAAGTAGGCCTTATTCTTGGAGTTCCGTGCTGAGGAATCTGGAATCTTTCAGTCAAGAAAATCGCTTTTTGACCGAGCGATGAGCAAAGCGCGAGCGACTCGTTTACGTTTCAGCTTAGGTAAAAATTATTTCGTATGCCTGGCTGTTTTCCTCTACAGGTCGCATTTCTCAACCGTAAAATGTTGTGAGCAGGTTCGATCGTTAAATGGATTTTTATCGATGCGGTTTTCGAAATTGTTGATGTCGAAAAATGTTCAAAAAAGGCGCAGAACCAAGACGTTATCGGATTTTGTTTCATAGCAACCTCTAGCGCTTGGAGGTCAAGGCTGTTCCGACCCATATAAAGTTGTTTGCACACATAACGCAAAAAGTATTGCACTTTAAGCCACGAATTAATAATAAAACTTTAATATAGTCATATTACTTGCAGCGAAAACAATTTCACAATTTCAGGATTATTGGTTTTGTTACAATTTATTGAAATACGATTTTTATTTAACAGCGCCATCTAACGGTGTAAAACTTCTAATCGGCAATTACAACGAAACCATTAAACCTGAAATTGTGAATATGTTTTCGCTGCAACTACTATGGCTAGATTTAATATTTTTGACGAATTCGTGCCTTAAAGTGCAATACTTTTTGCGTTCTGTGTAAAAAACACTGCTGATCGAAAAGATGCTATTAATGAACTTGGTATATTAGTTTACACATTTAACAAACAAGTTAGGTAGAGATACTCTGTAGAGCCAAAATTTCTAAAGCTTTTTTTCCCTAGAACTGTTAGAATTATTAATGAAATGTTCCCTTACATTAATACATACATACTGTGGCTAAATTTGATTATCAAACAAGTGGTAAAACCTTTGAATTTCTAAGGTAAGAAAATATACATAAAAAAGGAGTCGATTTTTTTGGAAATTCATAAAAGTGCTGATAACACTGAAATCGTGAGGATTTCAGTAAATATACTTTTTTGTACTAAGCAGGTACGTCGCTTATTCCAAGGAATGTGATATGTGGAATAAGCTAAGTACCTGTTTAGTACGAAAAAGTATATTTTACTAAAATCAACCTAGGACTGGGGCTCTAGCGTCTGATGTCAAATACGATTTTGGAGAAGATATTTGAATGTTCAATCTTTGCAGTCAATGTCCGCAACGCAGATGAAGCGTTAAATAAATGTATGTACGCAAATCTTAAACATTGTGTTAGTAGGAGGCATTCATTAGGGGAGGAGGGACTTTAGGAGAGTTCGTAAATAGTTCTTTCTATGCATACATACATATCACATTTCGTGAGGATTTCATTTTTAGGGTTCCGTACCCAAAGGGTGCCAACGGAACCCTATTACTAAGCCTCCGCTGTCCGTCCGCCCGTCCGTACTTTTGTCTGTAACAGGGCTGTATCTCATAAGCCGTAATAGTTAGGCAGCTGAAATTTTCACAGAGTGTGTAGTTATTTTGCCGCTATAACAACAAATAAGACAAACTCGAAAATAATAAAAATTAAAGGGGGCCCCCACAAAAACATGTTATTTTGTGTTAAATCTTGTATGATGGTACGGATCCCTTCGTGTGTGAGTCCGTCTCGCACTTGGCCGGTTTTTAACATTCCGGTAGTTTTTGAAAGGTTGTCAAAGGTTTATTTACCCTGCATGGATAACTCGTCTCAAACAAGCGCACAAAAGTAAGTTTGTATATCAGTCTGGGTGTACATCACTATTTGATCAGTAAAAGCAACAAACAGCGGGCCTTGATTGAATAAGTTAGGCGCTTCCTGTCACACGGATCTCAGGTACGAGCAGCGACAAACCTATACATAATATAACGACACAACCTTGGGAAAGCTTTCGCTAACTTTCAGCTCCGATAATACAAACATGGCATGTCTGATTCTAAACTTGTTTGGTATACAAATGTATACTAAATACACGTAAAATACGGAGATCGATCTACGTTGTTAAAAATAACAGGATATTATTTACTTGTGTTATGTGGTGTGTGGATTTCGGTAGATAAAGTCAAGTGTTCCGACTGCATTTCGTCCTTTGCACGTCGTGAGATTTGCTCATAAAGGGAAGGTCCTGGCATGGGAAAAACACACCTCACAAAACACCACCTCGAACTAAGATATAAAGAACACCGAAACTCTACTCTCGTTCCGTTTTAAGACTGTTTCCCAGACCTATTTTACCGGCCCACAACTGTAGGCCTATTCATGGAAATCCATGCGCAGGAATCAGGAATATTTCAGTCGAGAAAACCGCTTTTACAGGGGTAGTCAAAGCGGGTTTCTCAATGGAAATCTTCAGAAGTACGGTATTTCAGAAGTAAGGTTTTCCATTGCCTTGACAAGCGCTATACGATCTGTTTTCTCGACTGAAAGATTTCTGATTTCTGAGCACCAAATTCCAAGAATGGGCCCACGGGACCCTATTCCCATAAAACCCTTTCTATCACCCCGCAGCCTGTGCCTCCAAACACAAAGGACATGCGAGACCACTCGGGGAGGACGCGTGCATCCGCGCAGGATGGGCATAACGTGGATAGGGGCGGCATTATGTTCGATGCACGACTCGCGTATCGATAACTACTTCAGTGTGGTCCATGACACGTCGCTCATTGTCTCAAGAGAACTTATCGAAAAGATATATAAT
Organism: Incurvaria masculella; assembly: GCA_946894095.1. Lineage (NCBI taxonomy): Eukaryota > Metazoa > Arthropoda > Insecta > Lepidoptera > Incurvariidae > Incurvaria > Incurvaria masculella. Next base: position 13,983,767 of record OX335658.1, on the reverse strand, counting down.
TACCAACCCCGACACCCCCGTAATACGACACGTGAATATATCGAAAATAATGTGATATGTACAGTGGAACAAAGAGTTTAGGATAAACATCCGGTTGAATGAAAAGATGAACAGTCGAAATACTTTGACTTTTGGAAACAATTATAGGGATTTTTATATTATATAGATTCAAAAATAGTTGAGGATGTCTACTAGCTACTGAGTGAACAAAACCATAACAAAATTGAATCGGAGGTTGTATTTAAACACCATTCATCTTTACGTTTAACTAAAGGATACACTTCCGATCCTTTAACTTTTGGTTGACTGTATGCATATATAATCGACCGGGAAATAAAGACACATGAATTAATGAAACATACTGCAAGGTTGGACCCTACATCACCAAATTGTGACGTGTGTGGTGTGCTTGATGACGTGTACCATATTATAACGGAGTGTGTGCGGGGAGTGGCCGAGAGGCGACAGCTAAATAGTATAAAATATGACGTAAGGACCTATCAAACAATTTCAAGCTTGCCATTTTCCGAAATGGCAATTAAATTTTACAATCTTGTAATTGTCATATTAAAAAGAAGAGACTGAATTGTTGTGAAATTTCTATTTTTAAGTATTTAATATGTAATAGACCTCACGGGGCTGACATGGTAGCAAAGTGTACCCAAGCCCTAAAAAAAAGATTAAAAAAAAAAGGTTGGACCCGAACCTACATTACAATTATACATACATATCACATTCCTCGGAATGAGCGACGTAGGTACTTGCTTAGTACGAAAACGTATATTTTCTTGAATCTAAAAGAGATAAAATGACCGATTATGATTTGTAACTGTAGTTTACAGAACATAATTGGTAAGTTTATCCTTGCCATGATTATCGATGCCGCTTCCAGCAGCTCGTAGCTAAGTGACGCAAGTGGGGAATCCCACCGCACGGTCTTATTTAGTAAGTAAGAAGACCAACAGTTTTACGTGGAATCCGAACCGTAAACGATTAGTCGGCTCTTACGGCGTGCACGGGAATAAATGCAGTGGGCTCAATTAAATATTTTTACGTGCCAGAACCCACACAGTTGGATAAGTGCATTTTGTCACGAATGCGGAATTCGGGTGTATAGTAACTGCTGTCCATGTAAAAATGTAGGTTCTAGAGGTAGGGTTAAGCGCGCTCGAGTTTTGGATGAAAAAATGGTCGAAACAGCATTTAAATATTGTCCGCGGTTTCTATCCAGTACATCCAAATGTAGCCTTGCTAATAAAAGAAAAGTCATCGTCAGTCAGTAAGTCAGTCAGCGTGTTTGCGTCCACTGCTAGAGATACGCCTCTCATATTTTTCTCCAGTGCTCCAGGCTCTCAGCGGTACGGAACCACTGCTTTCCGCCGACGCACTTGATGTCGTCGTCCCACCTGGCGGGTGGTCTTCCCACACTCTGTTTTCCTGTCCACGGCCGCAGTGTAGGACACGGTTACTCAACGGCCGTCGGCTCTTCGACTGACGTGACCAGCCCCCTGCCACTTGAGCTTAGCGACCCGGTGTCCAATATCGACAACTCTGGTACGTCGGCGGATTGCCTCGTTACGCACCATATCCCGCGATATTCCAATCATGGCTCGCTCCGCTGGGCAACTTTCAGCTTCTGAAAAACGCGACTGCCTGAGTCCACGTTTTACGCCCGTACGTCATAACCGGGAGGACGCTCTTTAAATTTTGCGGAAGGTCCTAGTATGACACCAAATTTCTTCGGGAATACAAAGTGCTGGACTAATATAATTTTTTTCTGCTTTTTTTCTGCTCACTCCATGTGTAATTGAATTACTATATGTCGAAACTTTATTGGTCAAAGAGTGTTTATTATGTGTGTTTACTATTGTTTAGGATAAGGCTGTTTGTATCGCAAATAAAAAAGGAAAAAATGGCGGTGGGTGTGTTATTACCTATCCAAGCCTAGTATATAAAAAATGCTGCATCGCTAAAATGGCAAGAAATTCAACAACACCGAGTGAAGGTTGAAAAACAAGACCCACAACGACCTCTTGAAATGCGCTGCGAGCGCTGCTGAAAATATAACAGCACATTTATGCACGTAGATTACACGAAAAAACATTTCTCGAGCAAGGGCTTATTGATACAGTCTTAAATTTCAAGATCATATTATATTTTTTCAATCGTTGGTTCATTTTCTTATAACTCTCTATTCATCTGTAAAAAAAATACTTTGTACGTCCATAATAATGGGATGCAATTTTTCACATAATTCTATCAATTCTTTTCTTATTGAAAAAACCAAACTGACATCTTTGTTCATGTAAATATACTGGTTTCGTACTTAGCATTTACATCTCTCTTTCCAAGGAATTGGATTATGATGTATTTATGATCGACCGTGAAGCAAGGACACATTAATGAAAGATTGATCAATCTTTGCAGTCAATGTCCGCAACGCAGGTAAAGCCTTAAATGTATGTAGGTATTAGTGGACAGGAAAACGGAGTGTGGGAAGACCACCCGCCAGGTGGGACGACGTCATCAAGTGCATCGGCGGAAAGCAGTGGTTCCGTACCGCTGAAGGCCGGGAGGACTGGAGGAAAATTGGAGAGGCGTATGTCCAGCAGTGGACGCAATCACGCTGACTGAGGTATAATATAAAGCACTGTGTTAGTACGAGGCATAAATAACGGAAGGAGGAGCTATGGTTTGTAAAGTAAATTACATGACTCCAACGAAGGGTGAACTGTAACTGTGAAGCGAAACATGTCGGCCCAGTATGGCATCGCTTACTGGGAAGCTGAAAATTCGACAAAATATCATGCGATGTATTTTTCAATTACTTGTTCTTATTATTTATAATTATTTTATTAGGTTCGTCAACGAAAGTACATCTCTAACATTCACATAAGAAAAAATAAATACATTCACATTTAGCCTGAGTGCACTTTCAGTAAAAGACAAACACAACATGTACAAGCAGAATGCATCTTAACCTAAACCTAATATTCAGTGACTAGTCTAATTTAAGTGACTAGTAAAATAAAGGTAACATTAAGAAAGGAAACAAACGATTTAAAACTTTAAAAAACAAACGACTTAGTACTTAGCTAACAAAAAATAAAAACTGAAAATAATGTAATGTAACGTTAAACAAAGAAAGAGTTGGTTTTTAAAAGATCGATTTGGCCCTTTTTTTTACGGATAAACAGTATTAAACTTACTGATTTAGCTCGACGTTTCGTCCGCCAAGCTGTGGACATCGTCAAGATTCCAGACGCGACCTGGATGACCTCTGACGTTTCGCCCAGTCAGATGTCAACGTATATATGTCTATCGTGTTGATCCGTAAATATAAATAATATGTCTAACAACAGTAAAAAACTAAACAAACATAGATTAACACAATCAAAGTCTGCATTACAAATATGTTTATATTCGATGGAAGCCGCCAGGGCACACCCCCGACTCCAGCCGTCGCGTCGGTACCGAGACGAGGGGTAGGCAGTGCTATAATTACTGTACTCGCCGTATAGATACAGACCGGCAAGCCCCCTCGCTCGCGGCGGGACGCGGGCGGGGGGGGGGGGCGCGGCTGTATTCCGGGAGGCTCGACCTACATCGATCCGTGTCGCTGGCCGACTGGCGGAGCCTCTGCTGAGGCCCTAGCCTGGCGAGCCCCGACATTCGACGAGACGCGTTTGCGAACTTACGGTGTGCGGTGTGTAATGCCGTGTTGGACGGTCAAACGCTTCGATGTACGTATGTGCGGTTCGTAGTTTAGTGGCCGTGTTGGACGTTCAAACGCTTCGTATGTATGCTGCGTATGTGTGGTTCGTAGCCTAGTGGCGCGGCGACTTGCTTTAATGGTTCCATGGTTCGGAATCTATCTTAAACTGTAGGTTTCTTTCACCTTTCAGATAAGGTCTTGCGTGGAGTATTGTTCGAATTTGTCGGACGGCTCAGCTAAGTATCTGCTTGGCTTGACAGACGGACGGACGGACAGCGGAGGCGCCCAGAATTATAAAGTTAAAATTTAATAAGCGGTATCCGTGCAAGTGGAAAGATCAATCAACGTTTTTACTAAACTTGTACATTTATAAAAGAAGTAAGACTTCATTGCCCTATATTGCGCATAAAAAAGATTTCATGGCAATTAGGGAATTTTATGTACAATCTGATTTAAATACCCCGTGGTAAAAGAATTCACGTGTTTTCCTTCATTAGGAAATTTCAAGAGGATCCTGTCCCATTGCTGCATACTTTGTCAGCCTCAGTGGCCCAGTGGCGCGACACTTCGGCGATCGCTCTCCGAAGTTAAGCAACGCTGGGTCCGGTCTGGTCTTGGATGGGTGACCATTCGACCGTTGAGAAAGGCTGGCCGTGGTTCGGATTCCACGTTAAGCTGTAGGTCCCCTTCCTTACTTACTAGGTGGTAGGGTTTATCCCGCCCGGGTTGGTACCATCGCATTGGATGAACGATGGGCGAAGCGGCAATGAAAATTGTCCGTGTTTTACATCCAGTTCAATGTAGCCGTGCAATATAAGGAAGGTCCTGGCATGGCACCTAGTTCCCATGTGGTGTGTTGGGCTAATACCATGACAGAACGTGTGGTATTAGCCATCCATGTCCAGTCACATAAAAAAAAAAAAAAACTTTGTCCATTGGCACAATTTTGCACGGCGATTGCCATTAAACTAGCGAAATCGTCTTCCAGGCCCTGAGGTTCGCCCGTATGTTTTCCTTTTTTTGTAAATATCTGTATATTCCAATAAAAAAAACCTAAAATGAAGGTAAAAAAATATGTTTTTTAGATAATATTTTCCAATCTCAAATGTATATTAAAACAATTAAAACATACAGACGTAGATTTTGACAATATGTTATAGAATGCAAAAGACCTGTATAACATTAATAGCATGTAAACAATTATCACTCGTAGTATGGGGAATTGATAGCGTAACGACTCTCTTAAATCAAAAAATTAAATGCAACAGTTGCCCACGATTCCGTTCCCATGTAAGTCCATTTTTTTGCTAATCAGAAAAACATGAACATTATGCATGCATCACTAGGTTCCATTAAAATAGGTTCAGATTGAGTATCATTCCACATTAATAAAATAATAGGAAGGCATAAAATAAATAAGCCAATGTTTCTTTTCTGAGAGAATATGTAAAATATTAATAACTTATATATGTAGACTTGTTTAAAAAAGAATTGATAATTTTGTGAAAAAAAAAATCGAAACAACGATGTAAACCGTGCTTTCATCACTACAATACTACAAAGCGTCATCACTGGCAGCCATTCGGCATTTAATTTTGCTTGGATATTTAAACACATTACACATTTTACACACAAACATTATGCTTCACATCGTAGAAAGAGAATCCAGCGACTTCTTCGAACTCTTTCCTTCACATACTAAGGTAGTCACTGCTCATTTGAAAGCCAGTTTCAATTTGCTTCCGTCCGCAAACTTCCACTGACATGGCCATTGTTACTCTAAGCCTGGTTTTCACCAAGTTCTAATTTAATTTAATCGACACTTTAATCGGGCCTTTACTACTAAAGTGATGATTATCTTGTATTGTTATTGATTGCAAGCTGCTAAGAAATTCCCTTAATATGTAGCGATTAAGCTAATCAGCAGTAGGTGAAAAAGGACCTTAAGCAGTGTTTCTCAAAGCGGGCGATAATGTCCCCTTGTGGGCGCTAGAGGCCTACAGGTCTCAGAAGAAAAGTTATTTAGGGGGTGATAGCTGATTGGTATTTTTCTAATATTTTATAGTAGGTACCTACGTTAAATTAAAATGAAAATACCTACCTACATCTATCCTATTTATAAATTTTCATAATTGCCCTCATTAGACATCAGAAATAAGATATAATAGTAAACTAAGCTGCATAACGCTGTACCTTCGTCCCCTTTCTACCTTCAAGGTGGTGCGGTAGTGGCGGAGATCTATGGCCGCCAGCTCCAGTAAGACGTGTCACGTGTGATTTTTATCGAAACACCTTCAGCAATGATTAAAATTTTTGAACAATTTAACAATTTTCATTTTTCGAAAATTTTCGATATCCGACACATGTGACAGCTCAACATAAACCATAATATTATTATTTTTATTATTATAACTTGCGAACCACTCACCCGATTAATTTGCGTATTTTATCAACCTATAGCATCCCTGGGAGCAGTCAGGTTTGGGATGAGTTACCGTTTTCGATGTTGAGGCTGGCTGTGGTTTGGAGTTCACGTAAAACTTTAGGTCCCCTCGTTACCAACTTACCAGGTATGCAATGTATTAGTGCAAGTGCAGAATGGTTTTGGCGGCACATGCTTTTAATTTTTGTTTTTACTAGCTACCAAATGTTTACAAAGCTCTAAATGGGAATAGTAATATTTTTGTTATTCTTTATGTTATTTATTTATAAGATTTTTTCTTTTATTTTTTATTTACAATCAATCCTTGTAATTAACATCTAACAGAAAATATTGCTAAAATAATTGCATGACTTATGATGGAAACAATATTGCAAATGTTTTGAATGGAATCAAATAAAGATTTATTAATAATAAATATGATTATATAAATGGGAATGATTGGATGTTTCTCATTAAATCATGCCAGATCGGCTCAAACGATCTTGATTACATTTGGAAGATGGATACATTGTCCCCGACCAGCCTTTTGAGCCAACCGTTTTGACTTCTTTATTTCCATGAAATAATTCAGCCCGACATTAACCCGAGTGGAGCCGGGTATCGCATCTAGTGGACACATAAATGTTAATTTTATGAAGCCGGTACGTTAAAGAAATATCATTGCTACGCCGCCGCGCGGTGCGTCAGGCTACGGACTCGGTTCATCGGCCTCTACGCCCCGCGAAGCTACGAGAGCGCTACGCCGCGCCGAGCCTCCCCACCACTGCCGCCGCCCTACCGCTACGCCGTAGCAGCGCTACGCCGCGCCAGGAACTCCCCTTTCATTGAACCGTCATGCCCACTGCTACGCCGCCCGCCGGCCGTTCGGTGCGCATTGTGTGAAGAACTTTTTCAATCTCGTGCATTGTTACATTGCGGTTTATATTTTGAAACTTTAGTAACGGGCCTTCATACTGTGATTGTATCTTAGCAATATTATTTCAAACTCGCAAAATATTTTTTTTCCCGTTCTGATTTTACCGTACCAACGAATTTAATGGTGATGGTTAGGGGCCTAATATTATTTTATTTCTACACAAAACAATTATAACTTAATGAAGATTTCGTATTTTAGATATATATTTTTATATTACGGCTCCGAATGCTGAAACTAACCTTTGGAAAGCCACAGTATATGGAATGTGGCTACAGGATTTCGTCGCATTTACATCTACGCACAGAGGGAATTATGCAATGAAAATGTATGATGACCATGTCGTATGGGGCTTCCGGGTGTTGATGTCTTTTTTCGTTACTAAATTCAACAAGTTAGTTTCATGGAAAAGAGATGTGAAAGAAATTCCATGTTTCTTGTTTTTAGCGAAATTTCCTTACATGATAAGATAACACTAGGAACTCATGATTCATTAGTTGCTAGTGCTATTTTAAAATTTTGAGAAAATTTATATTTCTTTAGAGCGATATCCAAAAGAGAAAAAAACTAATAATTTAAGCTAAAGACTCTTCTAAAAAGACTCTTTCTTGCATTGCAATCTATTTTGAATATTTGTGGAAATATTTGTGTTTTGACTTTTGTTTAAACCAGAATTCAAACCTCCAAGGGTCGCAGGTTCGAATATTGCTTAATGTCAATGTCCAGAAAAAAAAATCTACTAATTTTCAAAATCTAACTACCATGTTTTAATGTAGATGGCGCTCCTTGATCTCATATAGATGGTTATTTTTTAAGGTTCCGTACACAAAGGGTGTCAACGGGACCCTATAACTAAGCCCCAACTATCCGCCCGTCCGTCCATCCTCCCGTATGTGTGTCAGCGGACTGTATTTAAACCGCAATAGGTAGACAGTTGAAAATTTTACAGAGTGTGTATTTCTGTTACCACTATAACAACAAATAGTCAAATCGAAAATAAAATAAAAATTAAAGGGCTACACAAGAAACCTGTTTTTTTGCGTTAATTATTATACGATGGCACGGAACCCTGTTCCGAGTGCGAGTCCCACTCGCAATTGGCCAGTTTTTTTTTTGCGTAACTTATTGAACATGTCCGAAATTCGATTCTTAAGAGTGTATGTTTAAAACATTGCTTTTAGTTTGGGATGCCTCTCATTCCGAATGAGTGATTATGACAATCAATTTCCCGTACTGATAAATTACGAATGCTTGTGATGAAGGAAGACATGGAATTATTTTTCCCTAGGATGTTTCCTTTATTATTGTTGGAGCGACTATTTGCAATGTGTAAAATATGTTAAGGTCTTATCAACCGCATTAATAAGTTACTTTTATGGTGTAAACAACGAGGCTCGCCACAAGTTTGTATCGAAACAACTGGTTCAACCCCGCATACCAATTTTTTCTATACAAAAATGAGCTGATATTAATTTCTCAGATGTCATAAATAGTCCTGTGCGTTGTTGCAATCAAAATATGTAAGAATAAATGTGGGAAATTAATCCTCGTCACGTAAGATGGGTCCGTAACCATCATATAAATACCTTACCCATACAAAGGTAGTTTACTAACAATTTGAAAACCGCTTTCCAAATATATTTGACATTGAGTATTTAATCAGTATAGTCAATAGCGTGTCCGCACATTTTTATGTATTTTTTTAAAATCTATTCTGGGACAAACCCCAGAAAATATGAATGTAGATTTCCTTTTTGACGTTTTTTGACTCGTAGATATTCATTGTCTGATATTAGATATTGAATATCAAGCGAAATGAAATAGTGATTTTCAAATGATTAGTACAATACGTTAGCATGGGGAACGTAGCAACGAATGTATTGTTTTTACAATAAATTGTTGACGTGGCAATTAAAAAAGATACTGATTTTGCAAGGGAAGTTGTGATTTTTTTGCATTAACTTTTAATTTCTATGAACCTGTAACGATTAGATCCTTTGTATCCTAAATAAGCTTCAAAGCGTCAGATAAAGTTGTTACAAAGAAACAAGATACTATAAAGGTTCACGGTGCTACTGAAGTATCACATAAAGGCGTGTAAATGTGTTGTGTCAAGTAGTTCCATGATCCCGTGCGCAGTTTGAAGTAGTTTGCGGCGTCAGCGGGAGGTCCTTCGTTGGCGGTCTCGTCTGGAACGACTCGAATGCTAAGGACGAAAACATTTTGCCTTAGAAATGTTGTAAATTTTCTCAGAAACTACCTACGCACTTCTTATGCCCGATTCCACCACCCCAGCTACAAAAATCCCAAAGTTACCTTTCCGTTACACCATATGAATATGCATGTAACCGAAGGTTACTTATCTGATTTCAGGTAAGTGGGGGTGAAACGGGGTTAGTTGAAGAACGGATACTACATAGTTATCTCGACTATGTTGCGGATTGTTAATCGAATTTAATTCCACGATTTCGAGTCCGTGGTGTGGTACGCAGTGCCATCTGTATTTAGATATGACAGAGTTGCATGACTTTCGAATCACAATAATGTTCGAAAAATATCAAGTGAATGTTACCAGTGACACGTACTATAAAAAAATATTTGTTCTCGGTATTAACGATAAAGCAAAATTAAGTATGACGTCCTCTTCAACGAGTGGCACTTCGAGAGCGCAAAGAAGTTTCACTTCTAACGTACATAACCTAACTCAAATCTCCTCTAAAAAACAGATAAAAATTACCTAAATAGCATGTACCCGTACTTGTATATAAGGAAGGTGGTATAGCACCTAGTTCTTTCAGGCAATGCGGTTTGTTATTTCATCACAGCAGGTGCAATATTATCTATTAAGTTACCAGTTCAATAAAAAGTATTTAAAACTGTCTATTTATTCTATTCTATTCTGTTCTATTTTATGATATCTTTGTTTGGTATTTGTGGAGAACTCAACCTTTGGTATTATTTTTTTGGAAATGTATCACATCCTATGTTTTTCCACAGATCTGCCATACAATATGGCATGAAGTAGATGGGGGCAAGTCCACGTGAAATTGTATGAACCTAGTTAAACGCGTATCTTTTTTCCACAAGTCATATATTCTTCTATCTCTGTTCTATATCCACCCTAATTCGAGTTTATTTCATATTGGAAAGCATGGAAAAAGAAATTTGGGAGAATGCGAGTCTCATCGATTTTATTCAAGTGAACCCATTGAGTGATGTCCCTATGCCATGGAATTGTGTTATCGATAAGTAGGTAATACAAAACCTGCCTCCCAGCGATTTTTTTGCAATATCATTTGTATCTACATAAGTATACCATGACTTTTGAACTCGATATATTTGCTAAAATATTTATTTCCTATCGCGTACAAACAGAATGTATTGTATAAGCAAAGTTCGAGCATTCTTTATTCTTAAATACTATATAGATATTACAGTGTACTCAGATTTAAAGAGATTGTACCACAAAGAAAAAAATACCTAAACCCAGTATTCCGGATGCATTTAAACATGACCTTTTCTCACTATAAATATTTTGATTTAGTTTATTATGAATTCAAAACCTTATATAAAAAAATACTGTCATCAAACTCAGAAATAAATCGTTTCCGTGTGATTCATTAAGTTGTTAACAAATATAACAGCCGGCGAATGAATAGGTAAAAGAACTAATTCTCGTATTAGGGTGCCATGGTATGAAATGTACAATTTTGTTATTTCAGGATTAAAATATTTGTGTGCTTTTCGTTTAACTAGAAGCAGAGTAATGTCTTGTTTTTCCTAATCTGTATTAAACGACTTTGGTATTCTAAAGGCATGACAGCAGCATCAGTGCATTGTGAGGAAGTGGGAAATGGAAAATGAGTGACAAATAAAAATCAGTATTTTCGAAAGTTATAGTTTATATTAGATTTATAATAAGATATGTAGTCTACAAAATTTCACAAATTTTCACAACTTTATTTGAACCTAAAGCGTTCTACCCATTTTATTATGAAAATAAAAAATATTGAAACCACTGGTTCTACGACGTTGAGGGCTGATTTTATGCCAACATTATTTTAAAATATAATCTAATAGGCAATAATTTTAATCTCGTGTCTTTTTACAAGAATATGTCACAAATTATAATGGTACAAAAATAAAAGAACTATCTTTATTCATAAAACCAGCCCTAAAGGAAATGAAACAACAACATTATTCCGATACAAATACATTTTTTTTATTATCGTTATATTTTAACTAGAGTTATACAGAATAATGATTCCTATGAAATATAATTATGCATTCTTTAATTTTATTTAAAATATAATAGTAATACTTAATAAGTATCAATAGGTAATGGTTAGTTAATGTCATGCTAGGACTACATAGTTTAATATTAATGAATGAAGTCGTATTATTTCTTTATTATTTATTTATTACTTTATTTTCATTATCAATAACCATTAAACCAACAGTTTATGCGAGCCTCGAGCTGAGCGGTGCCCGCGGCGCGGCGTCGGCGTCGCGTCGGCGCCGGCGGCGACCGGTCGCCAACGGCGCGCGGCCCGGCCGCGGGCCACACGAAAATCACAAAAAAAAACATCGTCAACATATAAAATAATAATAATCAATCATTATAGACAGATAAAAATCAATCATTCAATAAAACATTACAATAAAAATCTAAACGTTAAAACACTCACTTAAAACAAACATTATATTATATTATCATATAGTGTGTACGTATGTAATAATATTCTTTAAGCGAATAATCGTATAATCAAAAATAATATTAATCAATTAAGTGAGGGGCCGGCGGGCGGTGCGGCGCGGGGAGGGGGCTCGCCGGAGCGCCGCGGCGCGGAGTGGAGACGTGCGTCCGCGCCGGCGGCTCCCCGGCGACTCCCCTCCTTCCCAACATTTCGCTACTACACAAACAATATTAACCTAACGCGGGGCAGCGGCGCGGGGCGCGCGGGGTGGGTGCGCCGCGACGCCAATAAAAATAATAATAATCACTTCTTAAACTTTGAACCGTCAACATTTTGTATAAACTGTGCTCGCCCCCGCACCCCGCGCACGCCCCCCGCGGCTCGTCCTCCCACCACTACCGCTACGGTCGCATCACACTGTCTCACAACACACTCGTCGCGCCCGTCGCCGCTGTCGCGTCGCGTGTCGCGTCGCGTCGCATCGCCGTCGCGACCGACGACTAGCTGCGCACGTCATTCTTTAATTAAATGTAGATATCGATACTTATTACTTTCTTTTCGGGATATATTTTAATAGTTTATCGGCTATTACGTTAGGTAAGCTTTATAAATTTTTATTTCTCATTTATACTAGACAATTATAATTATACAACTTTTTTTAAATTTTCCGATTTTTTTTTCGAAATCCTATCGTAACTAATTTCGACTCTCTATGGCGCCGAGCCGCGATGCCACGATCTCGGCGGCCGTTTTTTTTAAAAAACATTCATAATAAGAAAATATATTGTGAATAATTTAGCCGACTTACGAGTACGGGGGAGGGGCCGAGGGGGGTCGCGCGGGCGGTGCGCCGGCCGCGACCGTTTGGCACCACGATTTTTTATTTTTACATTTTTATACGATTTTCCATAAAAAAGATTCATTTTATTACAAAAATGTGCGATTTTTACGAATATTTCCTTAAAATTTATTAGAATCGATCGAACGATCGCGTCAGTCGGATTGTAGAAAGTCGATGTCTGCGAGCGAGGCCCGCCGGGCGGCGGCGGCGGGGCGGCGGCCGCGCCCGGCGCCCGCCCGCGGCGCGCTAACTCTACGCTTTAAAAAATGTATCAAACTCTATACGAAATTTAATGTAAGTGTCGGGGGGAGCGCCGCCCGCGCCGCCCGGGCGAGTCGGAATGCAGGCGGCGCGGGCGGCGCTCGCCCCGCTAAAACGCGTAAAAAAATAAAAGGAATTCTCGCTCGGAGGGCGCGGGCGCGGGCGACGCTTACGAGATGATGCGGATCGCCTGGTGGCAGGGCGCCGCGCACGCCGGGCACGGCGCGCCCTGCCCCGCCAGCCGCTGCGCGCACTCCAGGCAGAACAGGTTGTGGCCGCACGGCACGAGCGCCGCCGACACACCGCGCTCGAAGCACACGCCGCACGAGCGCGCCGGCGACGCCGCCGGCGAGGGCCTCCCGCCCCACGCCCAGATGCCGGCCGTGCCCGCGCCGCCCGGCGACTCGAACGACGGCGACTCGCCGAGCCCCTCGTCGCGCTCCGTCGACGACCAGATGCCGAGCAGGTCGCCGAGCCGGCCCGACGAGCCACCCGACGAGCACGAGCCGGCCGACGAGAACGCCGCGTCCGGCTCGCCCGCCGGCGCGCTCAGCAGCGACGTCAGCCCCGCGCGGTACAGCGACGCGAGTAGCTCAGGCGCGTCGCCGGCGGGCGGCGCGGCGCCCGCGCCCGCGCCCGTGCGCAGCGCGATGTGCGCCTCGATCTCCTTGCGCGCCGCCTCCACCGACTCGGGCAGCCCGGTCACCTCGAAGATGGGCTCGCGCTCGCGCGACGGCGTCACGATGTAGGTGTGCGTCTGGTGCTGGATGCGCTTGATGGTGGCGCCCTTGGGACCGACGACGAGGCCGACGACGCGGTACGGGACGCGCACCTGCGCGGTGACGTGGCCGGGCGTGCCTGCGGGCGGCGGCGGCGCGGCTCCGGCGCACTTGCGTGACGCGCGGATCTGGCTGAAGTGCTCGGCGGCGGAGAGGATCTCGCGCTTGGCGCGCGCGACATCCTCCTTGCGGCCGGTCACCACGAACACGGGCTCCTCGCCGCGCACCGGCGTCTTGATGTAAGTGTTCGTCTTCGCCCGCAGCGCCTTGATCTTGCAGCCTGCAACAGGAGAGAGGGACTACTCAGACAAATCGAAAGCGGAATGCGACGATCTACGATGGACAGTTTTTTAGGTTAACCACCAGGACCTTTTAATGTGCCCGACGGCGCTCATTTGCTTTCGAACTATCAAGGTGTTGGAGTACTAATCAAGTAACCTGGAGTACTTCGAAATACTCCAGGTTAACTTTGAGGGAAAAACCTCGGCACGGAGTTGATTACATTGTTTACCGACCCTGCAGATAAAGGATACAGAGGATAGAGTTCATTCTTGTTCCGAGTTCAGCGGAGGTAGAAAAGGGACGGAGAGACAGAGTTATGCAGCTCCGACGAAGATTCTACATGATAAAAACGATAAAACACAGAGAAAACCTAAGGAGTTGAAGAGTCTCTAAATTCAGGGATACCTCGGAGTCGTCGACGAGATTGCTGATGATCGTAATAACGACTCGTGTGATTCGGCCCAGAAAGCGCAAGTGAGTGTGTATGCGCTGTCGCATGCACGGAGGTTGTGTGTGAGAGGTGAGCGTGTGTGAGGGGTGAGTGTGTGCGACGCGCCGCCGCAAGTGCAAGTGCATCGGCCGCGACCCAACACGACCACTCGTTCTTGTAAACAAAGCGTTGTCTGCTCCGCCGTGTAACCATGTCGGACGCAAATCAGGTTCAATGTTAATGCGTGTACAAGTGACTCGACGACTTCACTCATTATTATGCAAACGCCTGACTTTATTTAGAAAATACACAGAAATAAATAATTAAGTCCGTTAGTACGCATAAGAAAGTACAGTTTTATTTGTTGTTAAATTGATAATTTCGTGTTTCTTGGTTCAATTTTTTAATGGACGCATATGGCACTGTTATTCGGAAGGGTCACAATGTTTATGTACAAACGATTACTATTTTCAATTTGTAAAGAGTAATCCTGTTCAACACAGACGTGACGTGCTTTTATATTAATGGACAACGATAGCTAAAATCACGCAGCAGTTCCGCGACCGTCATACAGTATATTCTCAAAGGAACTATGCAGATGCCACCCCGGGACCCTGCCCTTTGAGCGCGTCCACTGGAGGCTACATTAGTTAAGTTTCCTCCGCAGCTATATCGGGGTCACGCGGGCGCGAAAGATGCACGCGCATCAGTGGCGGATGACAGGTCGCGTCGAGAGCCGTCGCGCCGTGTGGCGACTCGTCTGGCGCAAGCGGCGCACCAGCTTCCTGCCTTTGTGTCGCGGTTGCACTTCTCCAGAGTCCCTCGCACACACTGACACGCCTACAGACGTGCACACAGGCGCGCGGTTGCCTCCGAGCGCAGGCCGAGAGCGGCTGTCCGCGAAGTAAGACGTGCGTCGAGTGAGAACAAGCCACGTGGCGGCTAGTTATTACCCTTAGTAGACGCTAATGGTCACCGATAACAAACGTTTAAGATTAAGCGCTATCGAATGCGACGTTACGAAGTTTTTGCTTCGGTTACACGAATGAATTGGAAACTGAATGTAAAGCGATAGATAACAAACCAGTAGCAACTTTATAGCACTGAATACAATGTAAATATTGCTGCGAAGATATAAAATCATTCCTTGTCATTGCTGGACCAACATGTTTTATGCTCGTATGAGATTATGAGTACTATGCAAAAAAAATCACTTCTCTCAGAATATTAAGAAGCATTGCAAAGTAATAGAAATCACATCAAATGAAACTTGTTGATACACGCATAGCCTTAGGCGATGATACCTTGCACCCAGCACAGGGCCCTCCAGCACACCCCTTTCCACATATACCTTCCCGTTCCTTTACCTCTTCACTAGAACCTCGACATTGAACAACATCGAATTTCCTATTCTTTTTTCCTCTATTCAAGTTATTTGCATCCGCTGGTGTCAGAGAAAAACGGCACGGCAAATAAAAATAGTTCATTATATCGACAATGAAAAAATGACCCGTGTTTTCCATCCAGTCCAATGTAGCCGTGCTGATAAAGGGAAGGTCCTGGCATGGAACCTAATTCCTTCGGGAATGTTGTGTATTGGGCTAATATCATAACGGTAGTTGTGGTATTAGCCATCCACGTCAGGTTGCATAGAAAAACATAGATAACATCGACAATTGAAAATAAAATAGGTCCCATCACTATTCCGTGCTAGGAGGGTGATCTGCGCGCACCTGTCAAAAAACACACGTCTCGTACCCGCCCGGGTGTTGCCTCATTGTGCCGTCTCATTCGCACGCACCCCAATGCGGCAAACCGCCGCGCCGGCAGCTGCGCAAAGCCGAGACGCCCCAACCGCGGCGCGACGTTTGGGAATTTTCCTGGCATCTTGCAGTTTGTAACCGACCTATTGAGTAAATATTTAACTTTGTTCCAGATGACGCGCGCTCCGCGATTGTTTTGACGGTGTACTGTTTTTGAAAGACGAGCGAATACGACTTTTACATTACAATAGTCGGTAAACCGGTCTTATAGACTAAAATTTTTATTAGAGAAATCAAAATAAGGACAATGTCTTTAAGAATAATGCCGAATATCTGAGACTAACGTTTGTAGGTTAGCTAACCTTTTAGTATTAAACTACCACGCAGTCTTATTGAATCTATTACTTCAGAAAATAATTAGATTGAAGAAATTAGAACACGAATAAAACGAAATAAAACGATAGCTTTGTAACTTACACTCAATGAGTAATTATAAATGTAACAAAATGGGAACTTTAGGTCTATGTGATATACTTCTTTATAATTGTATTTTTTGTACGACTGTTTCTTTTCAAAATACAAAAAAGTATATCGTAAGTGTATAAAACAGTACCGTGACTGACTGTCAGACAATGTACAGCTTAAACCCAGAGATTTGAAATTTAAAAGAAATATTCCTCGAGTGCCCGAGGGTGCAGTAAGAAGGGGCTTTTTGCAATACATCCCTAAAGGAGTGACCCGAGGTGGTAGTTTGAATGGAGAAACAACATTCACCCGATCGTATGAAACGCCCGCGAAGGTATCTGACCACAATTTACCGGGCTACGCTCGGGTGAAGGCCCAAAACCACATTGACCCGAGCGGAGCCGGTTATCTTAGCTAGTTATTTATATTGTCCTAACTAACTGGTAGCAACAGTATGTTTTTATTGCGTTCACGAAGGAAAATACCATTGTGCTTTCTCGAGAAATATCTCGACACTTTTAAGATGTAGCCAATTATTGCATATCTTAAGGTGGGCCCGTAAGCATCAGAAAATTTCGCCTCCCATACAAACGTAGTTTACTAATAATTTGAAAACCACTGTTCCAAGGTACTTGATATTTGGTATCCAATATTAGGCTACAAATATCTGTGTCTGCATGTCTTTGTATTTTCGGTAATTGTATCCAGGCTCAAACCACGAAGAAAACAAAATTCGTATGAAGATTTTCTTTTTGCTTTCATTTCATTCGGTTTTGATTTTTCAAAAAAAACAAAAGCATGCAGACACAGATATTTGTTGTCTGATATTAGATATTAAATATCAGTTTAATTAGAACAGCGGATTTCAAATAATTAGTAAACTACGTTTGTATGGGGAGCATAGCTTACGGGCCGTTCTTAAGGCTGTCATGAAGTCGGCGGAAATGTAAGCTTTGAAAATTTTAAGAAAAGGATTTTTTGTCCATTGGAAAAGGCACAATTTTGCATGGCGACTCACATTAAACTAGCGAAATCGTCTTACAGGCCCTAACGGTCACCTACCCCTATAAGTTGTCATGAAAAAGCTTCATTCTATGTCCGGATGTTTTAATTTTCTTATAAATATCTGGATTTTTCAGTTAAAAACTATATTTTAAGCTGTCGTTTATGTGGTTCCATCTGTAGCTTTATGTTGTTCCAAAATAAAATATATCTAAAAATATAAACATAAAGACGTAGATTTAGACAATATGTTCTAGATTCTAGAATTTCATAAACCAAGTAAAAACATTAAGAGCATGTAAACAGTTATCGCCCGTAGTATGGGGAATTGACAGGGTAACGACTGTCTTAAAGTCGAGGGGGGTACGAAAAATAGACTCCAGCATGGGAAATCAGTCGCCCTGCAACATAGCTACAAAAATAATGTCTGGTATGGGTCCCAGCACCAAGACGACATGCACTGTCATTACCCCTTGCGATACGTTTTCAATTAGGTTGTTAAAAGGAAATCCCCAAATTAGCCCGGCCCGCTAGAGAATGACTAATGCTTTTTTTTTCACGTCGTGTGAATCAGCCGGGGGAGCCAACCCCGGAATTATCGAGCGGCGGTACCAGGGCGACATCGCCGCGTGCGTAAACAGTTCCAGGTCGTTACACCCGCGCCGGAGCCAGGTATGACTGGGCACGCACTAGGGGCCGCATGATCGCCCACAAGTAGACATTACTAAATTGAATCGCGACACGTACGTGCGGTTGATTAGGATAAGGGGAAAATGTCACCACCAACGTTCCTCTAAGTCCCTGGTAGTAAGTAGGTATTCCTCAATTGTGTGATTGAATCTTATAGATGTCAGAATTACGTGATATAATCATGGGAATATGGTGTGGACCACTCATAAGTCGTTATCTCTATCGGGGGTAGTTGGCGAGGATTTTACTCTGTGCTTAAAAGAGGGTGGTTGTACCAACCCCGTGGGCGAAAGTTGTACATGAATTCCGAAACAGCCGCATTCGTAACGAAATTCACTTATCCAACTCAGAAAGAGAAATAAAGCGGGCCGAAGATTTGAACTCATAACATCTAGCACTCTAGCCCTTACACCACGAGTTGTCTAAAAATATATCATGGGAACAGGGTATGGATGCGTCATCAGCCATTATCTCCATCGGGGGTGGTCTGCGAGGATTTTGCCCTGTGCTTAAGCGCACTCCTCCAGAGAATGGGGCATAAATTAAGGCGAATGACCGGCATCTCCATAATCCAACTTCTCCGTCAATCGTTGGTTGGCACCACAGATCAAAGAAGGAAGAAGATATGCCATCGAGCGCGCCTGCTATGAGACCCACTGTCTGCAATTTTACAAAACTACCAACCCAACTTATGCGTACGTGCCACACCACACGTAAATATAGTCGCAGACGCGTGTATTTGTATGGGCTTGGCAAACGCATTTTGAGAGCACATTCGCGCATGGTGGTGATGTTTGAAATGTGTGGCATACGACGCGCGACCGGATTGCCATACGATTACAGGCACAATGTGTCCATACAGCGAAATCGCGAGTTGCTGCTACATACACTCCTCCTTCCTTTCTTTTCTGTGGTTGGCGCCGCCACCACTGCTGGATGAGGGGTTGGGTATCGTTTGAACACGACCGCTTGATGCGAGTTTAAAGAAAATGTACAAAGATAAATGATACTTGAACTTCGGGATGGCCGCAACGTGAATAAATTGTAGGGTATTCCATAGTTGTTTTGTAAAACGAGTTCAGGCGATAGGTACGTACTCAGGTGGTTTTCAGGGTAATGGGCGCTAAATAGGATCTTTAGATCTTTACGAGTAGCGATGAAAGGGCGCGAGAAAAAGTCACGGGGAAGGTAAGATACGATGTTTGGAATTATCGTAATGTTTTTCGCGTTTTTCGCGGAAAGAATTCTCGTTAGTGAAAAGCAAAATGAGTTTCCCACACTGCTCCCTTCGCATCTGTCTCTCTCTATCTCGGCGCGTGCCGTCTCGCCCGGGCGCAGCGCCTACTCCGCGCCGCTCCGCCACTTCCCGTCCTCGTATAGTTGGAGAGAATGATTTTGATCAATTTTTACTTTCTTAAAACCTTTGCCAGAGACGGTAAAATTATGTAAGATACTTTTTTATTTACGGTTATATTCCATAGGAAGTCGAAACGTATATTAATTAATTAAAATATTTCAAAAAAAGATTGCCATGCTCGTATGTCAATTCATAACAGCAGAACAGCAAATGTTCACAAAAAAATATATTAAAAAGGTTTATTCCAGATAATGTGTCATAATCTGTACTAATATAATAAGCTGAAGAGTTTGTTTGAATGCGCTTATCTCTGGAACTACAGTCGCATTTGATAGTCCTATTCTTGAGGAAGGTTATAAACTATTTAATTCTTTACATGCAGGTTGTGTTTGCCTGTTATTGGGTCTGCACAATGTTATATTTAATATGTCTGTATAAACGTGAATGTAAATGTGTCAACCTGTTGGCAAACCTTTATAAATAAATAAATAAATAAACATCACGCTACGACCTATAGGAGCCAAGCAAAAATATAAACAAGTCAGAAAGAACGCTAAGCAATAACGAAGTAATAGCGCGAGCGGGCGATGCGACGCTATGGTTCGGGGGCTGATGACGTATTTTACCGGGCAACGCTCGGATGATTATCCAAAAGAAAATTGACTCAAATGGAACCGGGAACTTCAGCTAGTAATTCATAAGAGAGTAGTGCAGGTTTCGCATAATGTGCCTATACAATACACAACAAACCATTTCTAGCAGTGAAATAATAAATTCGCATAACCTCGTGGCTCTAAAGAAAGCCAAAGCTGCAAAGAATCATCCCTAAGGGAAAGCATTGATCGATCGGCAAGGGAGAGACGGTCCCTGCCAGCATTACGGTACGAAACCGTGTGAATAAAGAATACAATATATTCTTAGTAGGTTCATGTGATTCTATGCACGAATCAAACATCACTCATGTGACCATGCACAATAAGAATACATGCATTTGATTACATTTTCGTGCAAACATTTTAATATCTTTACAGAAATATTGTAAGTAGCACAAGTTGTATACATGCAAATGCTGATTTGCTATATGTGCCATGCTATGTCCTTTTGGTAACCCCATATAGTTTTTTTTACATTATTGCTTATTATCCATGTCTTTTGTTTAACGCATATAATTTGTTAATAGCCCAAAGTGTTTCAGGGAGAATTCGTAGAAGGGAGTTAATGTTTATTGTTTTGTGCGTTTTGCAGTTTGTAACTGTCTCTGTGATTTCTCCAAATCAATATTCAAAAACAGTTTTTTAGTAAAAGTTGTTAATTCAAATTGAAGTATATTTGAAGTATTTGAAAAACAATGATTAATTGATTGTACTGAAGAGGGCAAATAAACAACACCGTTTGAACTCACATTATTTGTGCTGTTAAATGTTGAGTTCATCTCCCCTCATTACGCGGGGTTCCGCATTTCATTACATTGCTTTCCAGAATTTATTGCTGGCACCTGCTGCGGAAAATACAGATTCGCCAAGTTCGATGCCCTTTCAAGTTATATAATATTTAGGGCAGTTAGATGATAAGCTTGTTTAGGGAGGTTTTAGGTTTTCAGGAAATGGACATGGATTCCTAGTAAATATTACACCTACTGTCATGATACAATTACATTGCACGCATTTCTCTTTTTCCCTTCCCTTTTTGAACGACTGCACTGAACTGGATGGAAAATAAGATAAAAATGTATCGCCATTTCATCCGATGCGATGGTACCAATCCGGGCGGGTTCTATCACCTAGGAGTTAAATAAAGGGACCAACAGTTTTACAGGGGTTACCATTGTATTGTTGTTTTTCTTCCACTAATTTCGTTCTCTACACTAAATAAAAAACATTCCATTCGTCACATTCCATCCACGCAAATATTTACTTGATCAGATTAAGAATAGAGATAACCAACTATTTCCCTACTACCGGAAAATATTTTTTTAGTGGCCAAGCCACTGTATTATTAAAATGTTTTGGTAATGCCATACACTTCTTTCATAATACTGCGAGCGAAGTACTAGAGAATAATAAATGATCCATCCACAAGACAACGCTGTATAGAGACGTCGGCACAACAGGGGTGGGCAACCTCAAATGCCGATCGATTTCTGCTCCGAGGGAGAGCAGGCTGTATTCTCTTATACGTATCTTGCCTATACAGGCACAAGGCAAAAGGTTTTGTGCTCAGCCGCGTGCCAATCTTCTGTATTCACTCAGCGCAAGGTGTGCCCGTCAAATAAAACACATTTCTAATGTGTGCAGTCTTCATTAATTTCCTCAAAAGTAAATATCGTCGGTATGCTGATAAAACCCTCTATTTGAAGAAATGACAGTTTCGAGGTGAATGGACTATGTCGATTCGTTAACTTAAGAATTAGCTTAACATGTCCAGTCACACGTTAGACACCTAAATAGTACAATAAATCTACTAGAACTTGAAAAATAATGTCAAAGTTCGAATACATTCAATAAAAAAGTTCCATCCACTGGCAACCGGTGGAGGAAATCTGTAGGCAGTTTTCGCGGCCGGGCCAGCCGGTACGCGGAGCGGGCGAGCCTGGGCCGGGTCTGGGGGCGCTGGGTGGTGGCGAAGGCGCGAGGGTTGCGGGGTGAGACTGGGGTGGAGTGTGTCGCACCCCCAAACGATCGATAAAGGAGGACGTTGACCTCGCGACTCGGCGTACCGCGCCGTCGCTGCATTGCCGATCTTCGTCTCCAAATATCGCCTTTGCGTCCCAAATAGATGAGGGTCGTTAGACTTCTAATGACAGCTCTGGTTTTTGATATTCGTTGCAAATGTTTTAAAGTTTGGGGCTCGCCATTCGCGAATGTAGGTCATCAAAGGGGGATCGAAAGTATCAAGATGTTATGGCGGCAGTCGAACGGAAGAGCGCCGCTTGGGCCAATGTACGAGTATAACTAACTAGAACAATCTATATTGGTGCTTATACCTATAAAATATGTATCTATAAGAATAGACGTCAAATTTGTTTTGGGGTAGATTTATGGGTACTGAAAACGAAGATATCCAACGAGCAGTTTATGGCAAATTGACGATTTCTTTATTTGTTTCTTCTATTTGCTGACATCGTTTCATTTGGTTGATGTGATATCGTTAGTATTGATTAATTATTTGAAACGGAACTTAACCTTACATTTTCATTATAATATTAAATAGGTTTTATGGATGGAGTAGTGTTGTGCACATCGCAAAGTCGCTGCCAATTTCAATCAAAAATGTGGCATCTTATGCCTAAAGGCATAAGATGCCACACACAGCAGAACATAAATCTGCGACTTGATGCTGAAACTGTAAAAGTCTGAGGACAGCTTGTCTTAACGATATTCAAAATCTATATTTGGCACGAAAACGCTTTTCCGAGCGTTCGCTTTTCGTCGGCCATTGCACCCGAGATTACATAATACCAGGAGTACATGCGGAGGTAGCGGTAGGCCGACTTTCGTCCGAGCCCCCGGGGCCCACGGACGTAAATCGCACGGTTCGTAACGACATAAAAGCTCCTCTATTGCCCGCGGGATAAGTGCTGAAATAAATCTGCGTAATCTCTACTTGTGTACCGTTGACAATGATTAATGGCGTTCTTAGACGAGCGGCGGGCGGGGGGTGGCGCGGGCTGAGGGGTGGCGGCGGCGGACCGAGGGGATGAAACTTGCCTCAGTTTTCCAACAATGCCCTGAATTTTCGCTATTCGTGTTTTGATAGCGCGCAGAATGATCTGGTCATAAGTCAGGGTACATAAATTAAGCTAAGGTTATTGTACTCTTTACAATACTATGGTCATTATGTACGACAACACATAGAAAACATATCTGAACTAGATGGTCCAATTTGCTCTATTTCTACAGAGTAGGGCAACGACCCTTTCTGAAACAAATCCCTCGAGACACACGGGCAATTTGGTGCTTTATAATGAGAGGAGTTGAGCTCAATTTCGTTAAATGTGATGACAGTCGTTACGGCTGTTTTGGCAATTTCGAGACACGTGGCTGGGTGGAGAGGAGATGAAACGTATGTATTTTTGATATTATCGTCTCCGTTTAGATTAGAAACAAGTTGAAGGTACCTATACAAAGCGTAATTAGAAAGCATCCATGTTTAAAATGAGACCCCTATTTGAAATAACGGTATATATTTTTAATTTGTTAGGTTGCGTTTAGTAATATATCAATCAACTAATATATACGTTCTTTTAGATTTTCATTGTTGTTCGACATATTTTTTTACGTTTACGGATAAACAACAGTGGACGAAACGTCGAGCTAAATAAGTAAGCTGAACACTGTATATCCGTAAACGTAAAATAAGAGATTCATAATGATTACAAAATTATTTTAATAATACTAGTGAATAAATAATTAGAAACACATATCAGGGTTTTGGGCGAAGTTTTAAATTATAAATAAAATAAAAATTATAATATGTTATTGTTTCATGAACATGAAGTCAAACAACGAGATTCAGTTTCAGTTTCAGTTTCTTTATTTCCTCCATTAGATGTATATTAAACACTCGGATTCGTCATTTTTTTTCCTGCCGGTTCGATTACTTCTGGCGAAGAAGAGCCGACAAGAAACTTCGTCAGGTTGGTCATTGTATTATTATTATATATTTTTTTCCAGTGATACTTACAAACTAGTTTACAGTGATTGATTGATTACTACTGCTCACAAAGAACATTATTATAAGAACATTATATACATTATTGAGGAGCAAACTCTTGACTACGATAATGACATCTTATTCTAAATTAATAAGAATTATGATGTCGTTTAAAAGCACTGCAATTGGACTTTGAAAATAAACAGAACTTCTGAATCAGGATTCGAAGCTACGACTCGGATTGGGAACATGGTCGATGCTTCAATCAAATAGGTCATTCATTATAGGGTCAACGATAATAATAAATAACATTTATATTAAATCTGAATGAAAATTGCGTGATCGACCCCAGTTTAACAAATTATAAATGAACGGCTTATAAACACATTTATTCACGTACAATGTCCAAAACAACACCGATAAAGCCCACATGAGATCAGTCACACTAAATACGTGTCGAAATATTAAGAAAAACCAGTTCGGGTCGTCGGCTCGCAAGGTCCCACGACCCGAGCCAATAATTCGAGAACTTCACAGAAGTCGGTATCATCAAACAGTCAGACGAGAATTGCTATTATTATTGGGAAACCTAGTCGCATTCGTTCTGCGTGCTTCGGGGGACAGGCTACTGACCATGACTTTTGATGACCTCCAGTTGCCAGAATTCTCGGACCACGGTACCTTTGTCCGGTGGAAAATTTGGGTTAGGACCCCGCAATAGCGGTCGCAGTCACCGACAACTCAGCATTGGCATAAACAAAGGATAGAGGGATATACTGCTAAAAGTCATGCAACGTATAAAACTCGCTAAATACTTCTTATTTACGCTAGTACTATGACATCTCTAACCAGCGCCATCTCTCGTCACTGCCAGAACTAGTGACACCGTTATTAAACTAAGCTTAATTCCAAATTTTGCCTAGTCAGGCAGGATGAAAACGTTACATGTATGTGGAACTATAAATTAAGTAATGTCATTGTAAACAAAAAATATCATTGATATTCATTGGTTTGTATTTAGTGTAATCTGTTGACTTTTATTATCCCTATTAAACACTTGTATGACGTTTGCAATCTTTACCTACTATCGTTCATCTATGGGATTGGTGATGTGTGTCCAGTCTAGTGAAGGATATATAGGTACAAAATTGAGATAAGCGAAATGTTTTTTTATCCTGACAACGGCGGTTATATTGGCTTCATTTAGTCAGAAAATTCAAAACATAGTTTTCATACACGGATGAAATGTGCGGCAACAGGATTTTTAGAAAACTCTCATCTCCATTGTGGAGAAATGTGTAATGTGGACTCAGGAAGTGGGGTCTACGACAACACATACCTGCCCAATTCTGTGATCGATTTTCTGTGGATCTGTTCCATTCGGATCATGGATAAGATTTTGGCTATCGTGTTCTCGATAAGTTGAAGTAAAAAATGGAAAGATGTACGATGAAGAAGTGAGAGCTCCAGAAAATCGACGTATTTTTGACAGCCCTGTGCGGCTATATGAATATGTCGGTTCCCAATTTCCGAAACAAGACCGAATGAAATCTAGTCGAACATCATAAAGTTACGGATGGTTTGTGATCAGTTTTGGATGCCGACCTGACTGGAGTCAAGACAGAACAAGGCATCGAGGGACAGGTGACGACGGTACCACGGCGGCATGCAGTGGGTGGCCGGACTGCGCAGGCGCGAACGATAACGTTTTCCGCGCCACTGCTCCGTGACATTTTGCATGGTCAATTACCTTCGCTTTGATCAACCAGAAGAAATATTTGATACCTAACAGGATACGTATTAGGTACCTCTTAAAACGAAGCGATATGAGAACCGTCTAAGTACCGGATTCATGATAATGTAAGTTTGGTGACGACTGTACTTAGCCCACTGAAACCAGCGTAGTCTGAAAACGGTGGAAACTGTCGCGAGCCATTGAACTGAAAGCACCAGGAGAGTATCAGAAGGCTTTACAAGTCGAGTTAGCAGACTCATTATTCTGTTCATTGTATTTACATCTTTCACATAAGAGGAACATTCTGTGTTACAAAATATGTGAAGCAGACATGTACTCTTAAGGTATATGTAGATTTTATGAGATAATTGAATAGGTATACGTCCCTTAGCTTAATTTTGGTATTTTTTACTACCAATAACGGTTAGATTAGTGTAGTAATGGGTAAACATAATTAAAATAACATCGCAACATTATGTGATGATAGTAAATACTAAATTTAAATATATTTTATTAAAATAAACAGCTATCCCACCCACAAGACAATTTGGATTAGTCAAATTAAGAGATTAATTTGAAGATGCACAAAAAGTGGGGCAAAAACCAATGCGAGACTAAAATAATATTGACAAAAAAAGGCTTCAGTATGATTGATGCGGGTTTAAGTCCTTGGTTATGATACGCACTGGACTTGGCAGCTTTTTGTCATAACACATTCTCATTCATTCGGTTGATATGAATACCCTGGTTTTTACCCTTTAAATAAAACCATGCAATCACAATAAGGTGCAATAATTAGCTCAACCTTTTATTTTCGATCGTTTTGGTCAAAAATGTTAAGTACAGGGATTATTTTAGGTCCAGTATATAAAAAAATATTTCAGTGTTATCAAAAGGTTTCACATGATATTGGTCAAACTTTAGCCGTGGTAGAAATTAATGAGAATAGATACGGCTTAATTTTCTGGGTGGAAATTGAAAATCAATGAAACATTGACATTGAATGAATTTACCAAATGAACCGACAGCATGCAATAAAAATTGAGATTTAAAAAGTGCGACCCAAGGTCGCAGTGGTATCGGATTAGGTCCACCGAGCAACGAACCTAAGACGTCTGAAGTGACAAAGACACGGCTCCAAACCAATAAGTATCCCGGGACCACTCCAAAGATTACAATATATCAATCAAATTGTGACGTGACTTGTGTAGTTTGATTATCAGAAGTTAAATAAATAAATGAAATGAAATAGGTGAAATACTATAAAATACTACCTCTTATCATATTTAAAGAAGTAAAGATCTCCTCCTATGTTTTATTACGTCAAATAAATAACAAAGTAAAAGGTTATTTTGATATATTTGTTTTATGCATTTAATGGATACGACCTTACGGCATTCGGCGTTATGAAGCGAAATCTACATTAAAAAAGCTCACACTTCAGACGAATTTCCCGACAAAAACTATTTTTAATTATTTTTCAATTTCTGACTGTAATTTAATGTAGATGTCGTTGTATAACCTCAAATTAAGGTTTACTTTGTTTCTAACAACAAAAGGCATAGGTGCTTCCCCGTTGTTGCGCGTGAGTAATCTTGATTATTGTAACCGCTAGCCGTTTTTCGAGCGAGAACTTTTCGTGTTAGTCCCGTGAGTACAAGCGCAGGGCGGGGGTCTCTGGAAGCGTAGCTGGGCGGGCGGGCGGAGTGAACGGCCGCCCGCCCCGCTTGGCGCCCGCCCAACCGCGCGCCGCGTAATTGCCGACACCTCTACGGGAATCGCTTCCTGACGCGACAATGCTTCGAATTTAGGTCGGGATTTGAGCACGGACTATTTGTCATGGCGAGTTTATGAGCTAGAAAACTAGGGAATTCTTAAAGTACTGAGCATGGAGTAAGGAAGGACGGGTGTCGCCACAAGCATGCCAAAAATGGAGGTGCCATCATTGAATAAACCTTGATAGTCTTAATAACTAAGGTTATTATTAAACATATACATATACTACTAGGAGAGGTAACCGGTTCCGCTTGGGTTGATATCGTTTCGTACTGATGTCGGGCTGGAGCAGACATCCACCATACAAACTCTGATCCCCTCTTCGAGTTCGTCATATACAAACAGTCATCCCCTCTTTCGAGTTTAATTATCGCGATAAAAGATAGTTTCCCAGCTCCAGACTATCTCTATACGAAATTTCATCAAAATTGGTTAAGCCGTTTAGGCGTCAAAACGTAACAGACAGACAAACAGAGTTACTTTTGCATTTATAATATGCTGCTATTATACAAGAAGAGCTAAGATATTCATACTCAAATGGTTTATTGGGGCCTCCTTGAATTTTTATTGCACATTTTGTATGGACGAAATGTCACTTTCAGCAAAAGTTAGTATTACTTTCGGGTAGTCTTAGTTACAGTTGCGACTCTTTAATTCAGCCTTAGTCGTCGTGGGCAATCGATTGGTTCAGTAGCAAGTCACGCATTTCTTAACACTGTGTAAATATTAAGAAGCAGGATGGCAAACCCAGCTTGCCGCAGAAACTAACTTATTTAACCAAAACCTAGTAAAGTTTAAGATGACAGCGAGAGCGGCAGATATCGATCGGGCCTAAAGACACAAAAATGATGAAACTTTGCTATAAGTTTCTTCTGAACCCCGGAGACTTCATTTCATAAGATATCCAGTTTTAGTCTGGCATGTCTGGACAAGTTAAAAAGTTATTTAGGACGGTGAATATTGTACCGATTGCAAGAGTGAGGGTGAGAATACATTGTCTCTTTCACTGCGATGTCTTGACGTATTTGGTAGAACTTGAGTTCCACCAGACATCTCAGGAAGACCACCCGCCAGGTGGGACGACGTCATCAAGTGCGTCGGTGGAAAGCAGAGTCCGTACCGCTGAGAGCCGGGAGGATTGGAGAAAAATTGGAGTGGCGAAACACTCTGACTGACTGACTGACTGACTGACTGACTGACTGACTATGCATGAACTTCGCATAAGTTATGCTTTAAAGTGTTAAAGCCTCCATAACTCCGACCTTGGCACAGTTCGTTCAGCAAAATCGTATCCTTTCTGATGTATATCTCGCCCTTCGCCTCTCTGATCTTAATCCCGCACTTCGCCTCTCTAATGATCATCTTACCCTTCGCCTCTCTGATATCTTGATTATCGCTATCTCTGATTATCTTGCCCTTCGTCTATCTGATACTTGTCTGTCCCTTCGCCTTTCTTATTATTATCAAGCTCTTCGCCTCTTTGATGCTTATCTTGTCCTTGCCCTGTCTGATCGTTATTTTGCGCTTCGTCTCTCTGACGCTTTTCTTGCCCTTCGCCTCTCTTATTATTGACTTGTCCTTCGTCTCTCTGATTATTATCTCGCCTCTCTGATTTTGCCCTTCGCTCTCTCTTCTCTCAGAAACTTACGGATCTTACAGAATCTTACACCTAATGAATAGTGCTGGTAACTGCTGGTGAGTTACTCAGGAAGGCCTGCTTGCCCATCGGACCTCGGCGTGATGATGTGAAGGTCACGTCATGACTCGCCACGAGTGACATCCGCGTACGAGTGCTCTTTATGGCCTACCCGGGGTACCAAAATACGTCTGCGGCAGTTAAGTTAGGCGATAGCCGAGATATGAATCCGCAGCCGGCGAGAGCAAGTCGGCCGCTTTGTAACGAGCCGAGGTCAAGGGCGGCTTCAAAACCCCGCTCGTATTAGGATGCTAGGAGATGCCGAATTTTAGGCATGCTCGCGACGGTAGGCATGTTGTTTTTTTTAACGGTCATAGAATAAAAATATTCGTTCCTCGAACATACCCGATTAATTAAACTACACCACGACCGGGACCTCTCGGGAACCTCTTGCTTGGCGTCGTTGGGCCCTCACAGACGTGCCCAACGACGCCCAAGGGCTTTTGAACTTTCCCGGAGGCTGGGCAAACCGTGCTTTCCGGCCAGGTGCTTCTTCACACCATGTTTGAAGTATCCCAAGTTGTACTTTGAGGGCAATAACGAAGGGCAGGGAGCGAATTTCACAGTTTACCATCATACTACTAGATAAAGGATCTACAAGATATTTCGAGGATATTTCCTGTTGCACGTTGAGCGGAGGGAGAAAGGGGACGGGGGATAGGCTTTATGCATCCCCAAAGAAAAGGCAGAATCGAAAAAATGTATTTAACAACCGTTTATCCTGCCGCCATTATGGAGAGCTCATCAAATCACGTAATATTTCCAATATAAATCGACTAATACCGGCGCCTCGAAGGAAACCGAGCGAATTCCATCCACGCATTACTATTCCGGCCGCCTGCCGCGACTTCGCAGCAGATCGCGACCACAATAAACAGTGCGATACGATCGGAGCGAATCCAACTTAAAAAATCGTGATTCACATTATCTAACGACCGCCTAGGCCGCGCGGCCTTGGGCTCCGTCAATAGGCAATCTGCGGCAGCGCCCCTGGCGGTAATGACCCGAACGAAGGTGAGTTTCGGAAGAAACCGGCCAAATAAGGAAGGCCCACGATACGAGCTCTAGAGTGGCTCTGATAAATAATTCGATCGTTAATCTCTAGTGTTCATGCGAGTCATAAGAACCTACGTGAACGCAATCCGGTATTAATTAGAAACGCAAGGGAATGCCCAATTAGAAGTTGACCACATTCATTGTTAGAGCGCCAACGAGGTCATCGCTTAATTAATATTAGGGCCGAATTTATAAAAAGGCCTCATCAGCTCACTTTAGAGCGGCTCGTAGTACGGGGAGCTGGGCCTTGCTTCCCCTGCCAGAGGCCATGGATCCATCCCCGCCTCGTTCATGCACCACTTTCTATCTCTTTCTGAGTTGGATAAGTGCATTTCGTCACGAATGAGTGCTGTTCCATGGTTTGGAATGCATGTAAAGCTGTAGGTTCCTTCCTGTTCTAGGTGGTAGGGTTAAGCCCGCCCGGGTTGGTACAATCGAATTGGATGAAAAGATGGTCGAAGCTGCAACGAAATCCAGTTCTAATGCAGCCGTGCTCACAAAGGGAAGGTTCTGATACTCAATTCCTTCGAGAATGAGGTGTGTTGGGCTAATATCATAATAGCTAATGATGCCTAATGCCCATATTAGCCATCCATGTCCAGTCACATAAAAAAACCACCTTCCACTACGACGGTATGGTGCCCATTCATGACACAAGCGGCCTTAACGCTCCGCCAACCCCGATTTTAATGTGCTAATTAATATAATACCTAACAAAATAAAGGCGACCCCGCAAAAGTGACTGTTGAACACCACGTGCGAGGTCTGACGCGATGCCGGCCGCATTAATTAAGGAATCCATTCATAAGGAGGTTATCTTTCCGCCATTTAAACAGAATTGATGGCAATGTCGTGATGCAACGGAAATGGTGAAATTATGTATCGCGTTCTGCTTTAGCAACATTGTGGGCCGCTTGGCGGAGGAATAAGGGCAACAGATTTTAAATTAACTTCAATTATTTAATCCCAAAGAATAGCGGGGCAGTGCACGCGAAGCGGTTAATTCAACGAGAATTTTCGACAATGAAGAAGAAGCAGCGGAGATTAGCGAACAAAACAAGAAGTAAAACGTGACCTTAAACTCTCCATTATTGTAAATGTGTGGTGGCCATTTGTAAACTTAAACGGGCAAATAAATATCGGCTACAAAATTAATACGACTGTCCGTAAAATTGAATGCCGGCTGCAGTGAGATGTTACGAGTGCTGCGCCCCTGGTGTTATTATACAATCTTTATAATATTCGACACGTGATTAATCTTTTAATTTGCGTCAATAAAGCATTCCAAATGAGGTAAGGATTTCTCTTGGAAAGGGTTTCGTCTCTGGATGAATACTCTGTGCTGCAAAGTCGCAACACAAATAAGTCCGAAAGCAGAAGCGCTGTCGTGCATCAGATCTAATGTTGGCTCAGCGGAGAACGGCTAGAAATACTCGGCTATGTGTCGAACCCTCGGCGGCGGCGTTGTCCGGTGACGCATTGGATGGACCGACGAGCACTCACTCATCTCGTACACACCTCATTTTATAGACTAATTTATAGGTGCTTGACTCCTGCGTTAACGCGCCATTACGATACGAACGCAATCGAATCGAGTGCAAGCCGCGCTCCGGCAGAGCTCGCATCTGGCTCACCACTGAAATTACAATCGCAAATGTGCATTTACCAGTTTCGGCGTGAACCAAACAATGATCAGACACTGTCGCGGGTGATAACTCGTGCGGGGCGTGTGGGTGTGTACGGGACGCAGAAACTGAATAAACAATCGTACTGGCCAGCTGATTCGACAGTCGACGCTGAAGAATACAGCTGAATAGGTGGGAGCGGCAACGCTATCTGAGCGACTGTTTACAAACAGCAAATGGGATTTAAGACCGCCAAGACAAGTCACACCTTCGTTCGAAATAACGAGAGCGTTGACTTTCCTCAAATGAATTTCCACCTACGGGTTAGATGTGTGCGATAGCATTCGCTTTGCGTTGTCTTCTGTTGATGGAATTTTTGTGCCATTCCTGTAAACATCGTTTGCGTCGGAGGTCGATGCAGTGTGCAAGTCGGGGAGAATCGTTTCTTGTAGCGTCGTTTCTGGCGAGATTCGATTGGATATAAGTGCGTCTGAATGATTGTCTTAAGAGCAATTTGCGAGTTAGTGGCGGCGTGTCGGTGCCGCAGTGCGTTCGTCGAGCGATGACGAATGTAAAAGGTTGATGAACGCGCGACGCGTTCTATTTCGGCCGCGCTAAATGCGTCCAGAACGCGGTCCGGCGCTGCATGACATTTACACCGGCAGCCGCTGCATCCTCGGCTCCCGGCGAAGAGTCGCTTGCACTACTAATAGAGACGCGCGTATCTATGTGCTCCTAGTGAGTTGAGTTCGGGCGTACTAGATTGCGGCAACCGCAATCCGAGTCTGGGTTCCTGTTTGCTCGCGCCAGCTTTTCGTCCATATATCATTCAACGCCTGTCTATTTGGGACCGTTTGAGTCAGCCGACCTCTTTGCTTTGGATTTTTTTGCTGAAGGTATAACCCAAAATTTCAGACCTCGTCAGCCGAGATCCATCTGCGGAGATTTAATTTAGATCGTCCAAGGATCAGCAAAAAAGGGTCGGGTCGTAAAATAAATTGCTAATTAAATTACATAAACACGGGGAGTCGTTGGCTGTGTTTGTCAACGGTTGACGACAAAGGCGAGACGAGGCAGGTCAGCGCGGCGGCGACCGTGGCGACTGCCTCTGTCGCATCGATCCACGACTCTTCGACAACCGATAGAATAACAACGAGCACATATTTTGTGCATGTATAGTGAATAGAGTGCACCGTGTTGTTTTCCCAGACCTCTTGGCAACATTAAACCCTTCAACTTGCGATAGGTTGTCTGACCCCTTTCCAGCGCATCGGCATTGCGAACTAAATGATGACGCGTCAAAGCCGCGTTCGGGTCCTTTGAACTCGCGACAAAGGATGGGCCCGGTCGCTTCTGCAAAATAATTAACGACGAAAGACGATCTCCGAAGGAGCACACGTACGTCGCATATTAAACCTGGCCAAAATTGATACAGATCGTTAAACCGAACGCGAGTTCCAATTTTGAATGTTTTAATTTACGAGTCGACTTCGATTCGGTTGTGCGCGCCTCGGGAACAAAGCGTTCTCAAAAATAGTCTAAAAAGAGTGGAATTGGAGTGGACAAAAGCGCATGGCGACTGAGTCGAGGACCGGTCTGGAGCGGACAGACCGAAGCACTTCGGCGAAGCGATCTTTTTCTACTCGAGCGCGTCTCGCTCGACCTACAGATGTGAACACATCTTTTATGGACCGTTTATCAACGTAAGATTACACTTGATTGGACACTTGATTGCCGAATTTATGCATTAGGGGCTCATTCCACGCATAAAATCCCTCCGGTGAGAGCTCGGTTCATTATTCTTCTCGTTGTTACGTTGGAGAAATGGCTCGCCGACTGAGCGCCGACAACGGTAACCATTGTCGGATCTTTGACCTGTCTGCGATATTTTAAGCCGGCGACGGGGACGACCGATCTTCGATAATGTCAAACGATACGAGCGGGTACCGGATCGCTAATGCATTCGCGTTATCAGCTTTTTAACAAGTCGATTGACAAAAAAAACGCAAGAGATTAGGTAGGTACCTACGTCTCTCAAACTCGATTGTCGAGATTTAATTCAAGCTCTCAGAGCGAGATCCTCTCACGAGTATCAACTTCTTCGGTATGACGTCTCGAGTCGCCGACATTTTTTACTGCTGATTACGTATAGGTAATAGGTACGCTCCGACTGCAGTGATCTTATCTCCCGGGATTCCGGCGATTTTCGTCCATAAACATCGTTCGTACTTTCGTTTTTAGTGGTCCTTTCGCATTCTATTTCGGCCAGCGTTTCGGGCGTCACTTTTTCTTTCGTTCGACTCCGGAGCGGGCGCGCGGCGCGGCGGAGTCGAGCGGGGAGCGAGTCGCGGAGTCGCGGAGCCACGATGCGGCCGGCGTGAGTTATCGGGCGCGAGACGCGCACAGTGTCGTAGTAGGCGACCGGCCACGGAGCCAGCCTTGACCTTCGCCGCTCGGATGTGCGGGCGTCCGTCGACCCGCCGCCACCGCCACCGCCGCCGACGTCGCACCGCCCCGCGCGCGGTACGTACCCGCCACTCGCGCACTAGACACTGCGCGCCCTTGCAAACTGGATAAACAGCCATTTCCAGATCGCTCAACTGTGCTTTTCGCCAGCTGGTCACGCGCCGGCTAATTTATTGCGTTCGATCGAACGCTGGTACCTTATCCATCCGAGGATCATCATTGCGAATGTCATTTCTTGACAACTTTACCATAAACCCATCGTCAACGTTCCCAAATGTCTATTGACCTTTCTAAGGGGCATTGCTGAGTTTCTGTTCCGCCTAGTGGTTTCAATGGCAAGGCTCTCGTCTCGTTCGCGGGCGCACTGGAGCGGATACGAGGCACACGCACGCGGCCATACGACACACTCGCACACAGCCGCGCGCCACACTTCATTCAATTTGTTTACTCGCGGCGCGGCGGCGAGTGTCGCAGCGTGAGGGAGGTCCTCCCGAACGGGCGCGTCGCATCCGTATGCAGGGCGCAGCGAGCTTATGGATTCCCGGTAACAGTTTTATTAAGCGGTTAAGGTCAAAAGGATTTAACGACGCCTCGACGCGGACCAAGCGACGGGCACAAGCTCGGAGTGGATTCAGCTGTTTCACACGGAACGGCCATTGTCGGAGTTGATTGATCTCTTAGTTGGATTCGTCAGAAATAACCTCGAAATGTTATTTTTATAGTAACTTCGGCGGATTCGAGCACTTCGATTTCGTCACACAGAATAGTTTTTATAATTGGGCGCTAGAGACCGGATAGCGCGAGTTCCACGCCGGTACGCGACCGAACGTGACTCCGCCGCGACCTTCAATTCAGCCAGCGATCTGATAAACAAATTTCGTCCATCTTGAACGCACGTGTTCCTAACCGACATTTGCGCCAACCGACGTTCATTCACTCGATTTGCGGGCCCCGCGCTCGGGACTCGATCGGCGCGGGAGCTATCCGGTACATGAACTAGCAACGATGGCGTTCGAAATTGGAACGACTTACGGTCAAGGAGGACCGGATCCATAACGCCTTGTCACTATCGGCGACGCTGCAACCTCGGCTGCAACGCGCGCCCTACCGAGCGCCGCACTGACTGACTCGCTGACTCCTCATTCTTGCGTGACTTGCAGCGCCGGAGCCGGCCCGAGTCCTTCCAAGGCTCCAGGTCGTTAACACTGCTTACGCAACATTGTTTAATGCGCCTAATCGTCGGAATTTTTATTGACTAATTATTCGTTACGAGTTTTTTTATTAAAGTCGTGATGTCAGCGCGAGAACAGGCCGAACGGAAATTGCTAAATATTCTGCGAGTGTATCATTCGGCGAACAATAACGAGGCTGCCAAAAAAACTGACCGCGCGATGTATCGGAGCTCGGGCGATATCCCGGGAGGGGGGCGCAAATCGTAATGGATGCGCGACCGCGAGTTTGTTAGTGAAATTTGCGGGCTGCACCGCGAACAATAATGCGCTTTACGAACGTTTTACGAGCGGCGAGAGATGAGTAAGTAACATGGCCGTTCGCCCGCCGCGGGATCGATCCGTCGAGAAAATGCAGTCCTCTGGATTCCAGCGGCGGCGCATTCTTCGGCGGTGATGCGCATGCGACGAAACATCTCGGCGCGAGACGAAACGAGTTTATAAGAGCGTGCATCACGATGCGGACGCACTCGTCCGCTCCGGAGGTCCCGGTCACCCATTTAGACTACACTCTCCTAATCCTTCGCAAGTCCTCAGCACACGATACTCTGACGGGGGCGGTAATCCCGCGCCGCGTGCACGAAGCCTACAAGGTTAATTTATCACCCACATAATAAAGAAGCGCGGAAGGAGCCGCCAGCCTAGCCAGGCACGCATCGTTCATCGAAATGTCAACAAATGGGCCAAACAGGTCCACTCGCCGGCACAAAGCGAAGTATTCTCGCTTTTCATTCTCTCCTATTTTTTAGCTGTTATTTTATTTTGTCGGGGGCAAGATTCCTCCGCGCTCCGCGAGCGACTCCGGGCCCTGGCCGCTGGGCTTTCGGCACGTTTTCGTGCGGCGACCGCTCGAGGAGTTGGCGCGTTGCGGAGCGCGAAGACAGAAAGCGCTCGACGCGGGAGGGCGGCGCGGTGAAGCGCGGGGCGGCGGGAGGAGAGAGGACTCGCTCGACCGGTGATCCGAATCACTTTCGGTTTCGCATAAATACTAAACACTGATTTAGTGCGCGGCAAAACCTCAAAAAATAGAAGAACATACGAAGGTCTGAGCGAGGGGGAACGCGTTATGGTGATCAGATCGTTCCCGAGCTGGTTGTAATTATAGTAATAAAGGCTCGTTTGGGCAACTAATGCCATGTGGATGCTGTAGACCACTTTCGGTTTTGACTGGACGCTCGCCTACAGGTTGAGGTCAGCTGTATTTTTGAATCGACGCCAGCAGTCGCGTTAACACCTATGTAGTGATCACAGGATGGAGCTTGCGGTTATCGTACATTGAAGAAAGATTTAGGGAGAATTTACTTTAAAAAATTCATTTCCTGGTGTAAATCAAACACGGTAGGTGAGGAGAGCGTGACTGATAAAAGGTGTCTGCGTTGCATAAGTGCGTAGGATGATAGGGCGCCAAGGTCGGTCGCGCACAGAGACCCCCGTTCATGCCCGGGCCGCCTTATCGTTGTTCATATTTGTCCAGGCGACGCGCGCACAAATAAACAGAAAACAGCTCGACGAGTTTAAAAAAACCCGCTTGGAAGCGTTCAACTCGCTTCCACGGAGATTGCGTGGTGTCGGATTCGGAAGTTTTCAAAATGCGCCGAGCTCTGTGATCCGCTGTCGGACTTCCGAGAGTGCTTGCCTTTTACCGAGGACTTGAATAAAATAAACCTATAACCACAGTTTTCTGTCAATAAAATGTATGTTCTGTTTAAATTCTGCTCTTGCTCGCTCCAATAGGGTATTTACGTAAACAGTAAAAAACCGGCCAAGTGCGAGTTGGACTCGCACACGAAGGGTTCCGTACCATCGTACAAGATTTAACACAATAAATCACGTTTTTTATATAGGGCCCAACTTTCATTTTCATTATTTTGAAATTTTACCTATTTGTTGGTATAGCGGGAAAATATATACACACTCTGTGAAAAATTCGGCTGCCTACCTATTACGGTTCCGTTGGCACCCTTTGGGTACGGAACCCTTAAAACAACATTCAAAGGCAGACACTGAGCCAACAGGAAAGGCTTCGCCTGTGGGATGCGAGCACGTGATTCACCTCAAGTGTATGCGTGATGCCGGCCTAGCGAAACAACTGGAGGCTGCCATAGAGATATAATAATGCGGCTACAGAGCGAGGAGTGCGGAGTGCGTTGCCCACGAGTGCGGGAGAGTGGAATCCGGTCGACTCACTTGCGGCTGCGCTTCTATTGGGTCACTAGCTCCTGGAACCATCATCGTCGCGGACTGTGCGCCGGCACAGATTATTTTTAATTAATGCAATCAGAACCTACCGGCATAATTTTAAATAAAAACATATAATTGCAAGTTAAACGGGAAGTACACTTTCCGTTAAATGCCTTGAATATGATCTTTTGTTTGGTCTTTCAAATAGGGACCGGATTTTTTACGGAACTTTAGAATTATAGATGTGTTGATATACGGTCATGTCTTTTCATGCTAATTACAAACACCGGAAAAAGAGGCAAATTCGACACCGCTCGCTGTCATATTGACGTCGACCTTAGAGTGAAAGGAGCTAAGAATACCTTCATCTTTCTAGTGTAACAAGATGAACGTAAATTGCAATCGTACATTGAAGGATGTCAGAGTTCAATGAAGTTATCAAACGAACTCAATGCTATACTGATGCAAATTGACAAGTGGTTCATAGTACGTCAGCGGTGAATGACAGCAAATTGGCATAACTTGTAAGTCCTTCACTGGGTGCATGAACATGCGTTGAGACAGTCCCACGGTGGTCCCAACACACCGCAGCCAATGCGAGTCCAGATTTAATTGCACCCGCCGAGCGACACGTCACTGTGAGAACGAGACGATAACCGCGCGGTAACGAGACGATTGCGACTTTTGGAATTCTACTACATTTTTGGCGGTTAAAAACCTTGTTGGAATTCTACTAGTCTCGGTGGTGGAGTTCGGTGGACGAGCGTGGCTGGGGTTGTTATTCTTCTTTTTGTCATTACTTACATTTAAATAAACTCCGGGTGGTTGAGCCGACTGGGTGCAACAATGCATTGACAAGTAGAATAATAATATGACTTCCATTTTCAGGATCGTCGTTTCTGAGAACATTTATGTGCTTCAAAAACCAAGTAAGTTCTATATTTTGTTATTTCTACACACGTTTAGTACCTAGTAAAAAAGATACAACGCGTGGGACCAAGACCAAACTTATTAGAAGCAGAACATATTTCAGGCGTAGGCTTAAGGCTTATGAAAGGTACCCAACTGGTTTATGAATACACATACCTAGTAATTATAAAGACCCATCGCGTGGAACCAAGACCCAACCTATTTATAGGAGAGCTTATTTTACCCGCAGGGTTGAAACTAATGAGGTGCCCCATACTTTTGTTTAGTCAAAATAAGGTCATCGAATGAAAATGAAAAGGGAACTATGGCTGATCCGGCGCCGACCGCGGTGGGACAACACTGATACCCATTCCCCTCGTCACCACCAGGATCCGAAGGTGCAACACGAAACTATGCACGTCCCGCTCACACCCGGGCCCCGCGCCGGTCACCACCTTACCCGCGGGAGAAAACACGCGAGAAAGTGTGCCTATTTCGGATGCATTCGTTCGGAATGGGAATTTCCTGCAGAGGTGTTCGATGCGTTCTAACAGAACGAATCGAATCGCCATGGACAAATTATGTACGAAAGTGTGAGACCTTCAAAGGTCAGTTTTGGTTACACATATTTTCTCAACCGTTCTAGGTTGTTACCAGGAACCTCAGCGTGAAATTATAAATGACCAGCTCGAAACGAAATCTCTATGCAGACAGATGTGACCCCTGACTCTCTAAAACGCTTAGCGCAACGCAAATAAGTTCACATAGAATTTGATCAGCTCGCAACCGATGACTAAACGGCCAACATCCTGTAACAGCCTCTACGTAACGAGGATGAAGCGGTCCCGCTCACTCCGCCGCGCCGACTCGCTCGGCGCAGGGCCTTGGATGCAAGTTCAATATCCCAGGCCTTGGTCCGATCATGAGGTATGGTTGAATGACTCCGGCGAGCTGTGAGAGCGACTTTACTTTATTTATAGGACCCTAGTACAATACTCGTCCGGTTCCGTCTCTTAATCTTGGGTTCGTTTGGGACTGATGGAGTGACATGGTCAAACCGTGTCAACTGGAACAAAATGAATTAGAATGGACGTCCGATGGTCTTCCATAAGTTGTTAGGCACTGATTATTAAATTCCATGTAAACACATTATAAAGGAAAATAGGTATGTTCTTATGGATTCTTAAAAGATTCGGTTGGCCGGCAAGGTGTCAATTAAATGACCAGATTGGGAGTGTTAGACTAAGGCCACTCTTAAAGAGGGTAAAGTGGAGGAAATAATGACATAAATGTAAATAATAAAATAGAAGAAGAGTTGCAAATATAAACGTGCGAAGTGTTTGACATTAATGTAACCGACCAATGACACGACTTGTACCTATAGTGCATTCCAATAAACACAAGCGTGGAACCATTATGAATTTGTACGAAATCGTTAAAAGTAAATCTTTTAATTTGGACCCCCGTCAACGGAACGACCGGCCAATTAGATCTCCGGCAGATTACAAAAATATAAATATTAGTAGAACCGACAAAGGTTTTTAATCACCGATCGGCCGCCGCCATATTGGTTTATTTCGTTTTGCGGTTTCGAAATTGCAACGCGCGCGGTCATCGACTCGTGCTTAGGGCAAACTACACTTTGGTCGTGTGAAAAATAATGGCTTGTTTTGTTTTGGAGTGAGTGGCGTTCGGTATGTATAATTTTGCATCCGGCCGAACATGTTGTGCTCGGTGCGTTCAAGGAATGCGAGATGCCGTCAGCCAAACGTCCGTTTGGAATTGAAACAAAGAAAAAAACCGCAAAGTATAGTGCACGTTTAGCTGTTCAGGAAAAATATAGTTACTATTAAGTATGTACTTACATATTCACATACAGTTTTATGGCATATCATAACGAATCTACGATATCCTTCGTTGAACATTTCTTACAGGACCACTCATTCCGCCAGCAGGAGCTCAAATCGTACATAATACAGTTCTAAAATGAATAAAGATATCGTTTATAAAAGGTTAGTCCTCTTATAGGAGTTTACAACGTTATTAAAAAGTTACCATTATGTGATTTTCCACAGAATAGAGAAATAAAGCGACTCGTATTTATAAACTCTGACACGAGCGGCAATAAAAATAAGCCGACCAGACAGACCTACAGACGGAGACCTTAGAATGCGCAGGGTCACGCGGGTGCGAGGGAGGGGCCCGAGTGTGCGAGCGGGATAGGAGTGCTCCACGGCGCGTGACGTCACAGGCGCCGGAAATGATCGTCGACTTAATAGTTCCATTTTCAAATCGTGAGCGAGAAAGTGAGAAACTCGTTTCTATTACGTTCTATTACGTTGAGGCAGGTCGGCTGGTTGAAAGAAAGAGTTTATGCCGACGCTTCTTTTGTGAACAACAAGACGCAATAAGATTATTGTCGTGTTCTTGATAAGTTTGCACGGCTCTGTTGCGTTCCGACCTGTTTGGTGTTGCTTTATTGAAAACAACTTTATCGATCAAGTTTATGAGACAACAAAAGTGCGTGACCAATGTCCAAGAATAAAGTCCGTTGAGACCGCATCGTCCATGTGGCGGTTTGCGAGTTCACTTCCAAGGCAGACCAGACCGCTGGCGACCTCTCCTTCTTGTCCAATTTTGAACAACTACTTAGCAAAATAGACTCGTTGGGTGGGTTTTTGCGGACGAGCCTAGATAATGAGATAAATTATTATTCAGCAGATGTTAAGTCAGAACAGCTGTTTCTAGCGCTTTGTGGTTTCTGAAGAAACTGTGGAAGGGTGTAGTTAATTTCCTACCGGTATGATCTTGGTTTGTAGATTGATTTCGTCCAGCAATATTTACCTGAAAGTAAAAAAAGAAATATTAGCAATGATGTAGGTACCATTTAATTCAAAACTATCAAAATTTCTATACAAATGAGAAGGCATTTCGTAAGTAAGAGGTGGCCTAAATGTTTTATTATTTTTCTAAATAAAACAAGCTATCTCAGAGATGTTTTCTCCTCAATTTAGATGTACAGTCGTTTTGTCTGAAATCCATACACCGGAAATAGAGACACATTTGAGATCTCTTTCTGTCATGCTGAAGTTAACCATAGAGTAAAAGGGACTTAGGAATTCCTTCTCTTTCCAGTGTATACAATTGAGAGGAAACGACCGTACATATGTTTTTAGTTTGTATTATATTGTTGTCATGGGATTGTTTAGCCATGTATCAATGTATAACCATATTCAAATTGTAACGACATTCGAATAATGACTGGGGAAGTATTTGTCGGTTATTTTTCGTCCGTTGTATCGTGTTTGTGCCGCAAGGCGGTTGAACAAGCCGGGTGGTTGAATAAGCCGAGTGGTTGAATAAGTTCAGAAGTAATTTTTACATATTTTATAAATTATTTGAACTTTACAATGAACTGCCTAGACCGAATGGCTTAGTCAACCACTTGTCGCCGGCATGTATATGTAAGCACACCTAATGGAGGATAATAACGAATAGACAAATATTTAACATATATCAAACGAAACAGAGTGAATGAATCTGAAAAAGGCAAAGCAAATGCAAAACTCCGTGTGTGTACACGTGTGTGGTGCTAATAGTCGCGTTCAATATTTAAATACGCGAGTCGCAAGCGTTTCCGACGGTCGTGAGAGCGCGGCGCTTGAGTGCGGTGCGCGA
Source organism: Incurvaria masculella (assembly GCA_946894095.1). NCBI lineage: Eukaryota > Metazoa > Arthropoda > Insecta > Lepidoptera > Incurvariidae > Incurvaria > Incurvaria masculella. Next base: position 13,941,125 of record OX335658.1, on the reverse strand, counting down.
ATGCAGAGTGAGTCACTCGCGCGTAGGGTTGCCATCTCTAAAATTTGGCAACCAGGACAAGACGTGAAAATACGCCAAAAACCCCTCATTTTAGAGCCCAGAATCAGGACATGTCAACAGGTTTTTTAAACAGTCAGTAAATTTGTAAACCCGGACTACAAATGAAGCCCCGCCCGGACGCTCCCCGAATGCCCTCTAAGCTAGGACAAATCCGGGGAAACCCGGACGGATGGCAACCCTACTCGCGCGGCATGGCGCTCCTCTCTCGCACACCTATCCCGAGGTGACTCGGAGGACCAGGAGTACATGAGTTGCATGTAGGTAGCACCAAAGGAGAAATCTGCGTACACCAACCGTTACCTTTTCAATAACAATCACAGGCCGAACACAGGTCAGCGCTTCACAATGGGGAAGAAATCACAAAGCTTATTGTAGGTGTCGCATGAGCGTCGTCACCTTAGAAACGTCAAAACTGTCATTCCTGTTGTGGAGAGATGAAAAGGTGGGTCAGGTCTTGAGACCCACGGCTGCGCAGCTGCTCTCCACTAGTCGTGATTTGAATGTTGTATATGTGTTAACTCGTTGGGAAACTTCGTTAGTGCGATATAGACTTCACGTCTAGCAGGTAGCGCCATCTAGCGCCATGTTAACTAGCTTATATATATGCATCAATCATTGTTGATTTGTGGTATGTGACTCCACGATGCAGTTAGAATAAGGTTTGGAGGAAAAGAAGAGCTTTGGTTTGTCTTCAAAATATTTTTTTAATGTTATAGACGCACAAAGTTTGAAATGAAATATTATAGGTTATGTTATTGTGATATTTTCTTTCCTACGACTTCATATAATTGACATGCCTGGTACAAATAATTTTAAGAATAGTAGCGGGAAAATTGAGTAATTTTAATGACGTAGTTTAAGTAAATCAAAATTTAAAATAGATTCTGTTTTATTTTGTATGGAATCTAACAGCTTTGACAGATCTTTTAGGTGAGCTCGCTTAGACGCCACCTGTCATAATAAATAAATAGTTTTCTTCCCCATTGCATCTTACTTGTTTGTTCAAAACGAACTAAATGAAAATTGACTCTCGCCGAAATGTCTCGTCTGTTATTGTGGAACCGGCCATACATGACGTAAAGAAACCTTTGAATTAGCAACATTATTTATAAAAAGGTACAGTCGTCTCCTCTCAATCGTATACACTGGAAAGAGAAGGAATTCCTAAGTACCTTTTAGTCTATGGTTGACGCCAGCATGACAGAGAGAGATATAAAAGTGGCTCTATATCCGGTGTATACATTTCAGACGAAACGACTGTACAGAGGTCTTTCCACGTCATGGTCGCGGAACGGGTTCCTGCATCAATAAAACCACGCTCTCCCATCAGCATACGCACATGTTCACTTATGGCAATTAAAAAACCCAAAACTCCCCGACAGGTATTGACAGAAAGCTGCCACCGTGTCAACACGCGTCGAGAATGAGCCTGCAGCAATTATGCCTGCCGATGGTATGTGATCGGTTAAAATAATCGAAATTAATGAACTACCATCGATCAGCAAACGGGCTTTACGGCTCCCGGCACACCTATACATGAAATTTTAATATTAACGATGTAATTACACGAGGGAAAAAAAACATTGCACGCGCACGAGATACGGAGCTGACCAACTTGAGATGTAAACAGAAGCCTGAGAAATGCTTGCGAATAACAAACATTCCAATATGGTTTCGAAGTATCATAAGTAAAGGGTGCGTCGTAAACGATATAGTTTCGTCTCTTCCGTCTTCACAGGCGCCTGCTACTCTTCGTTGCGTACGTGAAGAAACTTAGAAGACAGGCTACCCACCATTTAAGGCGCTAGGACTAGTCAACTACTCGAGCCATACAAACGCACCTTTAAACAAATTTAATAATATGTAGTGAAACGCCTCAGCAAGTCCAAATAGAACTCCAGACTGATGATGGATTGTTGATATTTTTTCATTCCATCATTTATTGTAATAATAATAAAAAAGTCGATTGTTCACATTCGAAATCTGAAAGTAATATGATTTCTAGATATAAGCAAAAACAGCATATATAAACAAATAATTCCATTTTCTTTTAGATTTCTACATTTAGTCAAAAAAGCTCGGAAATGGACACCGTTCCCGCTATGTATTTTGTATAGAAAAAGGAAACGTACATTGACGAAAATAGGTTGATCCCTAGGGCCTTAATAAAGGTGTTTGTGTAACCCGTAGCAGAGTAGATAAGGCCTCCGGATTCAGGGATTGGTTGGTTACTTTTAAGAATCATTTAATTTGAGTCACAAACAACAAAGCATGTTCGAGGGCCAAATAAAGGTGCCGATGCGAAAGCGCGCCAACACAAATCGAATTTAAGTCACGGTGTTGCCGACCGAAAAAATTAAAAACTCGTAAAGATCCATTGCGACGTGCAAAATGTGAGGCGCGCCCGCGCAACTTCAATTAGATTTACGAAAGAGGAACCGAACAATAAGAAATAAAATGTGAGCATTTACGAGCCCCTGTCAATCTTCGCTCTTATTGAGTTCGGCGGAAAAGCGGCCGAGAGTTGCCAGAAGAAAAAAAAAACCTTGAACTTTTAACCTACAAACCGGTCGTTAAAATCGGCGATTTTTGGGACCGCCGAGGTTTTATGGCCTAAATGTAGGTCACATTTGATTCCTCGAATTGAGAACCCATTGTTTAAGTGTGAGCCTTATAATGTAAATGAGATTCCGCTGAAGCCACTTTACCCAGGCAACCAGTTAAGCTTGTTAATAGCAGGCAACATTATAACATTTTTGGTTCGAATTAAATACAGTCATAAAAGCTCCCAAATTTATCTTACGAGATTCTACACAACTTTTTGAATAATTTAGTAGGTCTGAGATATGTTTCAGCCAAGTCCAATCTTTTAATGTGCATTCGATCTCATCTTTGCCTACAGTCTGCGTGTCGTTATGCACGTATGACTAGTGCTAAATCACATATGTCGGGTCATTTGATTTGTCGAAATAGTTTATCGGGTGCCGTGATATTTCTTTGTTGGAAACCGCTGCTGGTCGGTGGCGTGTCGCGGATTCCCAGACGGCGAGACCTTCGGAGACCAATGACAGTTTCACATAGGCAGTTTAAAACTTGTACCAGCTCTATTGTCGTGCATGGTAAAGGTGGGTGAGAAAATAATCTATTATATCCAAAAAAGGACTGGGATAAGTTGGAAAATTTTATTGGTATACACTTTACTTTGATTTTAAAATAATTAAAATTAGCAAAATGTTAATTACAATAGTTATTTTTCTGAATAACATTTTAAATGGCTATCGTCCATATCAGTCAGCGTGACTTTGACTAAACCCTGGAAATAAGCCCTATTAATGTAGAGCATGTGTGCAACGATATCACTGTATAATTATCGCGTTCCAGCATATTTACATTTAGACATCTATTTTAATTAACAAAGGAACAGAGGAAAAAAAAAAGACCAGCGCTTGACTGAACGCCAACGGCACTGCAGTACATTCGTTGCCGCCGCCACTGCCAATTCCCGCATTTTTGGCTTGAGAAATTTAGGAAGTACCTCACCGCACCAGCCTAACTGGCGCCAATGAATTCGGGACCGTGCAACCTCGTCAGTTGGAATAATGGGTCTCAATGTTATTAGTGGGCCGAAATGAGCCATTCGCGGAGAAGTCTGGGTCGCCGAAACTATAGCGAGACTGTTTTGTTTTATTGTTGTTCGCAGAATCAGCTCCTTTTTATACCGTTAGCGCTTCTAGAGCGAGCAAAGGACGCGACGAGACAGACAGCTTCGGAGACGAAGGGAAATTCGGTGACTGCGTGAATATGGTGGAATGTCTGGCCTACGTAAACGAGGTTGCATTACTGTGGTACGTTGTTGGGCAGATGGCCAATACAAGAACGTTAAAACAGGAATGGACAAGAGACAATTCCTGCAAACTTAATTTGCTTGCACATAACGACCGGTAATATTGTCTACTAATCGCGTGACTCGCTGTGATGTAAACTGCGAGAATCTTGCTTAAATTCATGCAAAAACAACGACCTATGAACAATATTAATCATTTCATAATATCTTATCATGCTTGACATTTCCTGATTTTTTGGTATTACTTCGTAAAACGAGAGATGAAAAAGGAACCTTCTTTTTCATCTAAGGTAAAACCCTTATACACGATTATGGCGACACAGTGTTACTGAAATCGAACTTCTTCCGTCCACTTCTTTTAATTCGAAATATGCGTTATTCAGGTTCGATGGATAGAACTAGAAATTGATGTGGATTTCATCATTTTTAATACATAATAATATGTAGGTATTAATAATATTATAACGCATATTTATGTAGAGTAAAGTGTAGTAATCAAGGCTTCCTCTTAATACTCCCTTTGTCATCTTTTGCAAAGCCATCTCAGAACGCGTAGGTTGGTTCTTTCGCTAATAGCAAAGCCAATAAGATGATTACGTTTCGCCGAGATCTACTCTATTTATTGATAAAATATCCAAAGGGATTAAATGTTTTCTGTCATTTCTGTCAGTCAATAATACTTCAGGGGATGTAAATCGAATTATTTCGAATAATTCCAGCCCCTGTATATCTCTGGGTCACACATCAACATGAAACGCATCAACATAAAAACAATTATACCGTGTCACATTGACCCACAAACGCACAACTTCAGATAATACGTTTTATTTATGACGAGAGCGTTCTCTGCTCGGCGTTGTTGTAATGAATGTCGTATTTTTATTTATATGCTTATCAGTTAATAGCTTTAATTGAAATATGAGTAATTATTTTTGAACACAGCTGAGTTTCATGATGCGACGTCGTCCAATATCTCTATATTTTCCCCCTCATTTTTCACTGAAGGTGGTAAGGTTGATCCCGCCCGTGTTGGTACCATCGCATTGAATCAAATATGGTCGAGGCGGCAGTAAAAATTGTTTGCGTTTTTCATCCAGTTCAGTTTCTTTATTTCCTCCATTAGATGTATATTACACACTCGGATTCGCCATTTTTTTCCCGTCGCGTCGGTTCGATTACTTCTGGCGAAGAAGAGCCGAAAAGAAACTTCGCCAGGTTGGTCATTGTATTATTTGTTCCATTGAACCTTACCATCTACTTTACAGTGATTGATTGATTACTACTACTCACAAAGGACATTATAATAAGAATATTATATACATAGGTGAAGAGCAAACTTTTGACTACGATAATGACATCTTATTCTTAATTAATAGGAATTATGATCTAAATCAGCCGAAGAGACGACGACCGTTGGAGTAACAGTTTCCTACACTGGCGGCCGTGGACAGGCAAACGGAGTGTGGGAAGACCACCCGCCAGGTGGGAAGACGACATCAAGTGCGTCGGCGGAAAGCAGTGGTTCCGTACCGCTGAGGGCCGGATTGGAGAGGCGTATGTCCAGAAGTGGACGCAAACACGCTGACTGACTGACTGACTGACATGATCTAAATTATTCAGGTGTAAAAGCCATCGTAGTTTTTGATACAAGGTAATATCAAATCAAATATAAGTTACAATGCTACAATAAGTTAGTAACAATGTAGACGCGGAATTTAAGAAAAGTTCTGGCAGGGCATAGGAAATGTGGTTTGATGGGGTTCTATTCTAATAATAGGCGATATACTAGCCATCCATGTCCAGTATTTTATTTATATAACTGGAGATGAATGGCTGGACATCCACCGTCATGATATTAGCCCAACACACCGCGTTCCCGAAGGAGTGAATTCCGATGCCAGGACCTTCCCTTTACGAGCAAGGCTACATGGAACTGGATGGAAAACTCGGACAATTTTTTATTGACATTTCGACAATATTTACATGCAATGCTACGGTATCTACCCGGTTGGGCTTAAACCCTACCTAGTAGGGCAAGGGGACCTGCAGTTTTACATGGATTTCAAACCATGGAGCGACTCAAATTTCGAAGAATATAATGCGGACGCGAGGTAGTGAAAAAAAAAATCATGCCTGGAGAAGTGTTATTTTTCGAAGATCCAGGCTAGGGTCGGCCACGTGGAGGCAACCTTCCCTCGCCGCCCTCCGCCCAGGCCGGAGCAAGGTCGAGGGCGGGCGGGCTTTCGGATGGCGAAAGTTCAGGAGCGGAATATTACGTGCAATATTGAGTTATGATGCACTTTAAAGAAGCGCGACGTTAGAACCGCTCACCCGATTTTTGTACGGCTCCGATCTTCCGATCAATTTATACCATGGCTGTTCCGAGAAATCACACATTGCAATTTTGTATTGCTGTAAAATTAAACTAAACTGTTGATAGTTTTGTTTATGTCTTTGTCTACATACCATCACGCTCAAATGCATAAGGGATGATCAGTGGTGTTAGCTCAGAGCATTCAGAGAAAAACGTATTGATTTTCGTCGGACCTTGACGCGGGCGGAGCCGTCATCATCTACTAGTTAATCAGTACGAATTAAAGTTATTACTCAGTATTTCCGTTGTAAATCATGCATTGAAAACAATTTTAAAGATTTTTCTTATTCATTAGGAGAATAAACACAAATCGACAATACAACACATATAAGATAAAATTATACAGAAATAAGGTAAGACTATTTACAAACACAATTCTCACATTAACATCTGTGCAAGAAGAAGGTAGAAGTGAAGCGAAGAAAATAAACATAGAATTAAATACTGTACACTGTAGCACAAATACTTTATGTCTTACGTATATGATAGGTTAGGTTAGTGTGAATCAACTAGGATCCGATAGGATCAGTGACCGCCGATTCATGCCCCCCTACCGCAAACATACTGCACAGAATACTCCATTCTGAATGAATGAATAGATAAATTCTTTATTGTGCATAAACAAAAATACAATTACAGAGAAAACATAGAGCAAAACAACAATGCTGCACAAAGGCGGACTTATCACTAAGAGTGATTTCTTCCAGTCAACCCTTGGGTTGATGAGGAAAGGCAATAGAAATATCTGTAGGTAGGTGACACACCAGAATTTGAAAAGAAAAAAAAAATTAACTCCATAAACATACATATACCATAATATATACATATTTATACATATAATTAAATATACTAATATATATGATACAATACACTAATACATATTATTATATCCACAAACCAGGATAACATTTAAAAATAAAACCTATAATACCTATTACCATTGATTCTAAAATCAGTACTATTAGAAGGATAATAAAATAAAATATATATATGCAGTGAGAACATTTTATCATCTTTACATTTCATTTAAGGATGTTCCGACCCATACAATGTTTTTTACACAGAACGCAAAAAGTATTGCACTTTAAGGCACGAATTCGTCAAAAATATTAAATATAGCCATAGTAGTCGCAGCGAAAACATATTCACAATTTCAGGTTTAATGGTTTCGTTGTAATTGCCGATTAGAAGTTTTACACCGTTAGATGGCGCTGTTAAATAAAAATCGTATTTATATAAATTGTAACAAAACCAATAATCCTGAAATTGTGAACTTGTTTTCCCTGCAAGTAATATTAAAGTGCAATCCTTTTTGCGGTTTGTGTGCAAACAACTTTATATGGGTCGGAACAGTCTTAAGTAAAACTCCTTGACTTTAAGTTTGAAAGAGCTCTGGATCACTCGATTCACTGATTGTCAACACTACAAATCAGCTGAGGCGTTTTTATCGCCATTTTGTTCCAATTCCTCGTGTATTCGAAACCTATACCGCCCTCATTGGTAGTATTTTTGACAGCTAGAAATACCGGGGTAATAGCGATGGTACAAATGTTTATAAGTAAGGTCGATTGTTTCGAAATTGCGACTGCTAATACCTAAACATTCCAGGCCCCGTATCAACCAGGAAAATAGCTAAAAATAACTTAAACATTTATGAAATATGTAAATTTTCCACGTGTGTATCGAGCGTATCGTAGAAGATAAGTGACTCGTGCGAGGGAGACAGAGAGAGTTGGAATTATTCCCACGCGCCAAATCTCCATAGATAGCGCGATTTAGGTTGATTTTACAATACTAGATTTTAGTATTTGTATATGTATTTTACAATATGATTTTGTTATCATGAACTGTTGCGTACGGCATGAATTGTAATTTTTTGTGAATTCATGTTAATTGAGTGTTTTACCTGTTTTTGTTAAAAAAATTGAAAAAAAATGTAAATTTAGACTAAGTGGACGTTAAAAAAAAAAAACCGGCCAAGTGCGAGTCGGACTCGCACACGAAGGGTTCCGTACCATCGTAAAAAAAACAAAAAAAACACGTTTTTTGTATGGAAACCCCCTTTAATTTTAATTATTTTTTAATATTACCTATTTGTTGTTGTAGCGGCAAAATAAATACACACTCTGTGAAAATTTCAGCTGTCTGTTACTGAGATACAGCCCTGTGACAGACGGACAGACGGACGGACGGACGGACGGACAGCGGAGGCTTAGTAATAGGGTTCCGTTTTCACCCTTTGGGTACGGAACCCTAAAAACAGCGAAATTTCTTTGCTGTGTTTTGCTTTGCTGAACTGGCCAATGCCATATGACGAACCCGAGTGCAGTGTACTGTCTATGGATGATGAATAAACAATACAATACAATACTAAAATTTCCATTATATTTTATCCCGAAATTGATGGTTTTTATTTAAACTATGTTCGCTTGGCGGACGGGAGCTACACGGGAAAAAAGTTCCCGAGCGACACTTTTACTTTCACAGACTCGTTAACCCATACTACGTTACGGCCGATACCACCTTTACCCGTCTCTTGCGTCGCTTGTCTTCTTCGTGAAAAAGGCAATGCGTTGGCACCGAAATGCAAATGCTTCACCCAGGTTTTGGCATCGCAAGGCGTCTCCTTCCTATTTTGATTTGAGGCAATCAAAATATGAAGGAGACTTTTGAGGCTACCGCGGTCGTTAGACATGTTTGAAAAATGTTACGGCTTTTCACGCGGCAGGAAGAGACACTCTCCGACGTTTCGAGATAATCGTTCAGCCCGTTGTCAAGGAGACGACTGAGGTGACCGCTAGGCTCGCCGTGGTCGTAAATCGTAGCTGTGAGTGACGCCTCCTTGACAACGGGCTGAACGATTAGCTCGAAACGTGGGAGAATGTCTCTTCCTGCCGCGTGAAAAGCCGTAACGTTTTTCAAACATATGAAGGAGACGTCGGACGGTCCGATTGCGAGTTGTTTTCTTGTTAATAAGAGCGGGTTATAAGAGTTGGGAGGTGAAATTGCTTGCGACCGCAAGCGCATCCGCCCTCCCCCCCCCGCCTGCCCCCTCACCGCGCGACCCCCGGGACAATGAGGCCCGCACGCCGTCCGCACCCCCGCCCCGCACCGCCCGCCGGGTACAGTCGCGGGCGAAAGCGCACAAGGTAGAATCCAACAATAACCCACATGCAAAACGTTTGAAAACCACAGAGCCTACACAATTTGTATACATCAGTCGAACAATACCTATGTCTGCTTGGTTTTATTTTATTCCAAAAACATATCCTGAATAAAACCAAAGTTTAAAACGTTAATATTCATAACTGTTTCTTTTTGTTGTAATATCGACTGAGTTTTATTGTTCGAAAACATAGTCACAGATATTGGCATGTTAAATATAAAAGTATGTAGAAGTAAATTGGCAGAAGGTTTTAAAATAATTTCCAAAGTAAGTTTGTGTAAGGATGAATTACTTACGAACAGCAAGAACTTCGTAAAAATAGTGATTTGTATCCATATCAGAAGTATCGTGCTGGTTTTTTTATTTGGTGACCTTACTCAAGTAGCATCTCTCGGTAAGGGCACATTAAATGACCGTAGTTTCGTAAAACATCGAAACGACGAAAGGAAACTCCAAAGCCCCGGCCCCTCCGAGGCAGACCCGCGAAATTAACAATGAATAAGAGAAAGGTTATGAAAAAGCGACGCAAGTATTCCCTCACGCCTTCCGGCCGGTAAGTGAGACGCCGCCAGCTCGGTCGGAAGTCCAACCGCAGGAAATGGTATCCACGGGCGGCGAAATATCCTACTTTTTGTAAATCACAAAAAAACGCAGGAACCGGTCCCGCCTCTGGTGGGAACCTATTAGAGTCCGAGATTGACGGAACGTTATGGCGCCGTTTGAATTTCGAACGCAGTATTAATTAAATGTAAGGTTGAGATCGCCATTGAAGCGGTGCTCGTTTTGACGTTTATTGAAAAACGTTTACTGTCATTTACATAATAAATGACTCGCAAGATAGCCAGATTCGAACAACTCGAAAGTCGTAACGCATGGTAATAGCTTAATCAAACTATGCTTCACTATAAAGCCACGTACATATATGACATATATATGACCACGTACATAATTGATTAATCAACCTGATGCTATTATTACGCCAATTATTACGAAACAGTTGGAGCTGCACAGAAAATACTTTAACTTTTAATTATATCTATGACCGAACGCTGGCATCTAACCAAATATGCTTCCATTAGACCCAATAATTCAATAAATCGCTGCAAAGTTAGTCTCAAATTTCATTAGTTAGATGTACGCTGACATCGCTGACCATAGACACAATATCTCCCGCCCCCGCGAGGAAGCCATTCGCGTGTGGGAGTTTCGTGCAGCGGAGAAAACTGGTTTGTCTATGCTCATAGATTCCTGGACTCTGTGCCTGCGGTACAACAGATGGTAGACAAAAACGTCTTTAGCGGTTGGTCTGAACTGACATCGTAAATGAGGTTGAGTATAACAATACATTATTTAATAACTCGTGCATTCACGATATCATCTTTACAACGAAAAATATAATGAAACACGGCAACCAAAGAAATGACGGATAAAGATGCCGCCAACCGAAAGCTGTCAAAAGTTAGCGGTTGCACGAGCGACATGTATGTAAGTGCCCTGCTTTTGTTCGGGGGAATTTTCGAAAGAGATTTTTTAGCGTTGAAACGATCAAAATTTGCGCGTGCGCGTAAACGATCCGCAAGCGAACAATGAGAGGCTTTTCGAATATCATCACGCAATATCAGGGCCTCCGGTGTGCGCTGCGAAATTGAAATTGCGAGTTCGGTGCGTTTTTTCGTGGATACAGAATAGTATCATTTGCCATTCACACATGTTTTGGGGATAAAATGACCTTGCGTTATGATTTTACGATGCGACCGAGACGGCGGTTATTGAATACGTCCTTACTTTTAACTAAAGAATTTTCGCATTTATGGGAACCTTTTTTAAGTGCAGACATTGGCCTCTTTGAATGTAGAAATAAATAATAACATCTAGTATAAATCGCATTATAGTAATGATGAACGTGTATTAATCGCATAATTATGAGCCATATAAATGTAACCGCAAATGCGTTACGTTCGGCAGATATCGCATTTAGGGTTACGTTCTAGAGGTACGACATTTGTACAGAATACTGGGAAATTTTACTTATTACTTGCTAGATGGTAGGGTAGGGACCTGGAAATGGTAAATATTTTTTTTTAATGCCGCCACACTAAATAAGACCGTGTTTTGCATCTCAGTGCTACGAACACAGAATATTTTTTGTTTCATATCTAGATACTTTGTGAAAGCTCCCTTAGGTATATTACCCGCATGCTAGATTTGCCCTACTTTTGCCAGCGTTTGCAATGAGACGGATTTTGGCGCCAATATCTTGCAATATCGACCGGAGGTAAGCCAGGGAGTTAAGTTGCTCTAATGATTTGGTGGGAGCATATTTGCGAAGGCAGTGCCATTTCGGGGTATATCTTTTCGGCACGGCCAACACGAGACCCTGTGACCGCCATTTTTTAAGTCGGCACCCATCAGACACGTCAAGAGCTGGCGTCCTTTGTTTATGGTACATAATTACACGATACGGAGGCGACGCAAGACCGAACCGTCTGGCAGTTATTGGAGTATCCAAATATTGTTGCTCGGCTATTAATTGGCGGGACTAGCCCCACTGACAGCTTAATGAATACGCCCAAGTGTAGTGACGCGTTCAGTTAGGTCAGTCATTATTCAGCTAGAGACAACGTTATTTTTCCGTCCCCATATTGTTCAACGCGCAACTGGTACACCTGTGGAACGCACTATCGCAGAATGTCTCCCAAAGTACAATTTCGAGTCCCTCAAGCGTATTGTGAAGAGTCACTTGTCCGTCCGGCATGGTTTTCGCACCCTCCGTAGAAGTTGGTCAAGACCATGGGCGGCACGAGAAGCCTATCAGTTGAATGGGGTTTTCGTAGACAGTTTTTCGACCGTTGAAACTGGCCGCGGTTCGGATTCCACGTAAGAGTTACTCCTTTCCGCGTCCGTACTTTGCGGAACTTTGCGGAAGGATTAATCCTGCCCGGATTGCCGCGATATGAAAAATTCCGAGGCGGCAATAAAACAATTCCGTATTTTCCATCCAGTTCAATGTAGCCGTATTCATAAAGGGAAGGCCCTGGAATGGCACCTGTCACCTTATATCTTCGGAAATGCGGTGTGTTGGGCTAATGAAACGACAGTAGGTGTGTTAATAACCACCCATGTCCAGTTCCATACAAAATACAAATATAAGGAGACTGGAAAAGGACAAGTTGAGTTAGAACATTTTCTCGCAATTTTCACATGTTACGCTACTTTCTCGGATGGTCATAAATAAAGAAACATGTCCTTACACGTAGCACTATATTTTCAAATCGATCGAACACACTGGTATAGAAATGAATCACCTCAAGTTAAGGTAAAAATGCTCACAATCTAGCAGTCGTATTCAGAGAGAACCTGTCAACACCTAGTAAGAGCACTGGACCAACCATACAAAACCCGGTTTAGTCCGACCTTAACACGCGTGCTAAAGTTAGTCCGCCCACTCTGAATACTGTTAAATAACTAGCCGTTTGACGTTTAGTTGCACTCCCTGCCACGCTAACTGGTAAGTTTTAGTTCACTTTGCCGAATAATTAGTCGTGGAAAAGTTGGATCGCTACGAAATACAACTAAGATTGAATCCCTTTCTTGTCTGTTCACCCAGCGAGTTAATACAGCATGGTAACCCTTTTTACACCTCTTCGCGTTGCACACCGATGCAGCTCAGAAAAAAAAGAACAGTTTGCTTAAACGCAGAGACGAGATAATTACGCGATCAACAAGTTAATGATACGTCTGCGCCAAACGGATCGTGATAGGGTTATGTTTTTGCACTGACCTAGGCGTGTCGGCTAGGCGAGATATGTTGCCCGGGGGTCCGTGTGACCTTAAAGCACATGGTCTAGGTCACTGGAGTACGAACTGGCATAGCGATCAGTTCCGCAAACAGAAATGGCGCTTCAGTCCATTTTGTCTAAGCATGTTTAGGTATATATTTTTAAAATAAACCATTAATACCGTACACTTTTCAATTTAATATTAAACTGTTGACAATGCATATTTGGCATTTCAATTGTATATTTTTTTTGTTAATCCGTCATGGTATTAGCCCAATACAGCGCATTTTCAAATGAATGAGGTTCCCATACAAGGATCACCTCTATGAGCACGGCTACATTAATTTGAATGGTAAACACTGACAATTTTTGATTGCATCTTCGACCGTCTTTTTATCCGATGCGATAGTACCAAACAGCCTCCTCACCTAAAAGGGGATGACGACCTACAGTTTAACATATATTCCGAATTATAGGACAGCTCGCATTCGCAACGAATTACACTTATCCAACTCAAGAAAAAAAAAGTAGTGCATGAAAGGCGAGCGGGTTTAAACCCATAACCTCTGGCATTAAAAGTAAGACCCCGCGTCCTAAAGCTACAAGCCACTCTATGGCCAATGGCCATTAAAATACCTGTTCTTAATTTCCATGATCACACTAAGTAACATATTTTTCCCAAACAAGATTAGGTATTATAAACTACGCCGATTTAATGAAGTGACCGGAAAACCTAATCCGAAAAATAAAAAACCGCGCCGCAAATGTGTTTTAAAACGCAAGAGGTCGCTGCACCGGCGCGGAATTTGAGATTGCAACCTCGGGGCAAAAACCTTTTGCCCAAAACTGTCAGGGCATTGTACCAACACATAAATTATGCGGTCGCCTAAACTCCGATTCGTATCCACTCAATTAAAATGTTGCATTTCATTTACTTGCCCGATAAAAGCGAGGACTCGAGTTGGCGTTCGAATGAAGAAATTGACCCCATTCTACGGTAGTTGTCCCGTTGTGGTCGATTAGAACTCCCCCCCCCCCCTATCCGCGGACGCAAACTTCGAAAATCCGTAAATGATTGACGAAAGAATGTTTAACAAATTTAAGATTATGTTATTTTCGCAGTCGTGGACCCGTTTTAGGGTATTTCAGCATGTTTTTGTTTATGTTAATGACCGAAGAAAGGAAAAAAAATGGCTAGATAATGTTGTAAATGCGTTCTATTTCGTAAATATATATGACGAACTCCACAATTTAGTGCGGGTAGCTCACACATTCGGTTTCAGAAAGAACTTTTTAGTGTCAGGATTTCTAGAACACAGATTATACAAAGAGATGAAAGAACCATATCACATCGTGCCCAATGACCCTATCGCTTTTTCTGTGCCCATGAGGTGAAAGAGTACATTGGAACATTTCACTTTTTAAGAGAGAAATTCATTTTTTTTTATGCAACCAGAAATGGATGGCTAATACCAACCAACTACCGGTATGATATAAGTCTAATACGCCACATTGCCGAAGGAATTAGGTGCCATGCCAGGACCTTCCCTTTATGAGCACGGCTACATTGAACTGGATGGAACACGGACAATTTTTCATTGCCTCTCCGACCATATTTTCATCCAATGCAATGGTATCAAAGCGGGCGACCCTAAACCCTACCACCTAGTAGGGGAAGGCGACCTACAGTTTTACATGGATTCTGAACCATGGAGCAGCTCGCATTCGTAACGAAATACACTTATCCAACTCAGAAAGAGAAAGAAAGTGATGCAGCAACGGGGCGAGGATTGGAACCCAGACCTATGCAAGGCAAGCCTCCTTGCCACTAGGCAATATTGAATACGTTAATTTGTACTTTGACCTCGACTGCGGCTTTTCCCCGACCTAGCCACAAGCCAGAGCCGGTAGTCTAAGTTGTCACCTAAATTGGCGTTACGGCACACCGATCGACTGGCGTTTTCAAATGTATGGAGAAAGTGAAGAGCGCGCGCAGCGGGCGTTAAGCGAACTAACATTTGCGAGTCCGAGCTTGATTTGACAGCTTACTCAACGTTGCCGTAAATACGTCGACGTTGCCGTTTACGTCCACTCCGCGTTTTCATACAAATCGGAAGTCCGCGTTTGACTTTGACAGCTTGAAGAAGTAAAACCACAGAATATCTAGTAAAAACTTGTATGGAGTTTGGAGAAAACGCCAGTCGATCGGTTTGCCGTAAACGCCAATTTCGGTGAGAACTCAGACTGCCCACTCAGACATCTGGCAGACTATTGCCCTTCAAAAACGTTTTAGTTAATCGTCCAGAATAAAAAAAACCGCCACCTACGTCGCCGGCGACTTGTCGCGAATAAAATTAAAATAATTAAGCGCTCAGCTATCAAAATATCCGTCAACCGGAGCCATGGCGGCTTTGATCGGTACCGCGTCGCTGGCGTGCGACCAGAGAGTAAGGAAGGTCAGGAGCGGCGATATAAACTCGAGTTTCATTTTGACAGCTTGAAGAAGTAAAACCACAGTATAAGTTGTAATTTCGTGCATTCGTAAAGAATACAACACATAACAAAGTTATTACCGAAAACGGAGTGCATGTTTTTCATTTCAACACGCACAATGGCTCCGCGTAACCAGGGGTTGAACGTACGCCAGCACAGGTAAACAAATTCTGAGCGATCTTTCCCACCGGTCCTGATATGCCGCCAGCCGGCTCTGAATGGGTACAGAAGGGGGGGGGGGGGGGAATCGCCCCCCTAGCCCCACCCCCCTTCTCCCGTGGGAACCGGGCGCGTCCGGCGCGTCAGGTAATTTTTAAATTGACAGGTCAACAAATTGTCCGATACGACCCGCGAAGGGGTCTGTAAGTTTCTCAATGTGGATTTCTCAACGATCTCAGAAACAATCATAGGTGCCTTATTCAGTCCCATGGGAAGCTGTTTTTAGCGGGTGGTAGCTCGGGGGCGCGCGGACCTTCCTTCCATGTCAAATCCCCGTCCCGTTCATGCACCACTTTCTTTCTGTTTCTGAGTAGGATAAGTGCATTTCGTTAAGAATGTGAGCTGCTCCATGGTTCGGAATCTATATCAAAAGTGTAGATCCTCTTCTCCAACCAGGTGGTTTGGTTTTTTTTAATCTTCACATACAGTTTGTTTTCTTTGTGGTTTGCACAGGATACAAGAAAAAAATCTCTGTTTTTCATCCCAATGTAGGCATGCTCATACAAACCTTAACCCAACCTTTGGTAAATAGCCATGAACTTTAACATTATCTAAATATGTTGGACACACGAAAGCCATAAGGATCCAATAAGGAAGTATCCTGAAAAGAAGAAGAACAAAAAGACAAGGTCCTGGCATGACACCTAATTTTACCAGGAATGTAGTCTTGGGCTGTCCATGTCCAGTTGCAAAGAAACAAACGAAAACCATTATTCTGCACGATTGAGGGTAGCAAAACAATCTTACGTTAGTTGCCGGTCTGGGTGAACTGGACGTATGAAAACTCACCTGAAACAAAACAAAATTATTTATTAAAATATCGTCCGGGCAACAGTGCATTTAGTGTTGTTTAGGATCGCATTATTTCCTAGAAATATGAAACTGCAGATGCGTCATTTAATTTCGTTAATTTATCGCTCGTAAAGTCATAAAACGGTCGTCGAGTCGACGAGGCGAGCCTTCTGCTCGCAGAGCAGAGCCGCAACCTTCAACCGATAAAAGATGGACTTGGTGGAAACCAAAATGGCAACAATGTATTCATTTACTAGAGGAAATTGACTTTGGGTTGCATGAAATCAATACTGCCCTCGTGAGGCAAGAATGTTTCATAATGATGAAAAATAACTTCATTCATACCGAATTAATAAATGAAATGATTAACACATAATACAAAAATCAATATTGATTATATAAAGAAAGGCATGTGCTATAATCATATTTTGAAGTTCACTTCTTACTACAATCCCCTCCTTCCAATGTTTAAGATTATAAATACATAATTGATCATTAAAAGAAGCTATGTACTTGCCTAAGTACGAAAACGTATATGTATTTTAATTCCATAACACATGTATGCATAATTGTGGAATGACATTTGACATGTTAAATGGATCCACATTGTGGTTTCATTGGATCGTGCCGTCCTTATTTTTGTACCGCAGGTACCGGCGCGTGGCGTCCGGGACAAAGGACGCGCCAGGACAACGAAATATTGCGAATTAATCGAAACGAAAAAAAAAACTATTCGAGTGAGTTTCCGAGAAACGTCGGGCGCCGGCCAATTACAATGAAACCGCCGCCCGTTACCATGAATGTTGCAAAGGTCGGATGCACAGGCGTATGCAAAATTAATGAATTTGAATGTGAAAAATGTTACGCGAAATAAGTGTAGAATATTTTTTTCCGTCATCGGACATGGTGGCTAATCAACTGTCATGATATTAGCCAAACAAAGCGCACTCAATATTACGTGCCGTCCGGACCTTCTCTTTAAGCAAGGCTACATTGAACTGGATGTAAAAGTCGGATACATTTTCATTGCCGCTTCGACAACCTTTGATTTTACCAGCCCTGGCGGTTTTTTATCCTACCACATAGCACGGGAAGGAGACCTACAATTGTACTATAGAAAAGCACGTATTCATGACGAAATGCACTTACGAGGCGGGGATGAACCAATGACCTTTCGCACGAGAAGCAAGGTTCTGTACTATGAGCTACGAGGAGCTCCATGATAATTTGGTTATGTTGTAATTTTAGATATTTACCAAGAAATTAGTCAGGTGATTAGAAAATAAGATTTACATAGCATGGTTTTTTTTAATAATTAACTGGAGTATAGGACTTTTCTAGTTCTATGGGATTTATCAACCATAGAACTTAGTGTAAGCCTAAAAGTGCAAAAAGTTGTTGCACAGTGGCATGCTGCTTTAGTGATGGGGATTAAGCTAAAGGAACTACCGATCTCGTTAAATGACTCCATTAAAACTATCTACATGTGACCTTCGCTGCACCCGATAACTGGAAAGATGCAATCAAAATATGTAAAACGTCTTAATCGAACGATAACAAGCGAACCTTCAGAGCAACGAATATTCCCATATAAAGTCGTCGGCAGCCCCAGACCGCACCGCTGCCATAATGGCGCGTAATGCTACGTAAAACTTATATTAACATCGCGCCAAAATACGTTCGTTGCACTCGATGAAGGCATTTAGCCGACACGAAAAAGCGGGAACTTGCTCGGCGACATTCCTATACAGACTCTATAGAGGGTTTCCTAACTAAATTGTGTTATACTTGTGTAAACTCGAAAAATCCTAAACTAGAAATGTATGGAGACTTTTAAAGCTGTAGGGGAAAAGTTGGCAATTTTATCTTCCAAAGCAGAACCATCTGTATTAGAAAAGTCGACAATAAAATCAAACTTCGATCGGACTTCTTGGCAACAATAATAAGTAACGTTTGCAATGGCAGCTTAAAAAGTGTACTTAACTCACTTAACTGGATCATAGCCATGTAGGTGAGTTTTCATTGTCTTCTGGTCTACATTAATTGCACCCAAAATAATCCTAGTTAAAAAGGTCCCGATTTTTTTTTCCTCCACTAGTCCAGTTTTAATTCCTCTCCTATGTTTCTAAGCTATTAATTTTCAATGTTAACTGTAAAACAACTTTAACAAGTTCTCATCTTGTTTTTAGCAGATTTTTACCCGACTGCGTGAGAAGGAGGGTAATTACCATCTGAAATTGATGTTTTTGATTAAAACTCACCTAAAATACAGATTTTTGTATTGGAGAGGGCAAAAGTAGTAGAAAAGTAGTATCACTACAATGAGATACTACTTTCTGGATTCTCTACTAACATAAATAGCAAAAACGTGTACGATCCGACCTAACTCCAGTTAACGATGCCAGCCATGCCCAAACTATAACCAATACAGGCGACGACACGGCCGCAAGCTATGAGAAACAACATACTTTCGGTTTTCGTCTACCCCACGCATCTACGTGCAAGATGTACAGGAGTACAACATGTAAAACTAGATGTAGAAGATTGATCTTGCTGCCACACCGCCCCAGGCGATGTGATGTACAGTACGCACGAACGTTGATCAACAACGCAGTCCGTGCCTATTCCACATCTTTTTGATTCGCCATTTTTTTTTGCGTTCTAAATTCAAAACTTTTCGACGGCGTGGCGCTCGTCCCGAATATGATAGATCTCGTTTATTTTCTGCTACGTGGCCGCCATCAGGCTCCGTCAACTTGTAACCATATTAAGATGATTTTTGGTTTACGAAGTGACCAGGAAACGTATAGGGGGCCCATTCAGGTAAGAGTAAGTTCCAGTTCGGCGATAAATATTAACTTACTTTTATAAATACCACATGTTTCCGCACTTCTTGAACGTCATTTTAGATTGGTAAAAATGTTGTTTGTCCCGTAAATAGTTGTAAATAGTAATCCCGTTGAAAGTTAACAGTTCCGTTATTTAAAAAATAATATTGTTTCCAGGTATTTTTAGGTTAACTCCCAAACTCAAACTCACTCTTATCTGAATGGGCCCCCTGGTCTTTAGACATTAAACTAGAGGTGGAGCCCTCTTCTTGAAGTATTTGTAGGCGTGTCCTGTTCGATTCGAACATAATTTGTTTTTATGAAAATTCAAATTCACGGCTGCAATTCGCCACTGAGCACGTGTTGAGCAGCCACCGGCAAGTTAGCAGTAGGGGTCCGAGACGGCAGCACATCGAGTGGAGGTTAGCGAAAACAAACTAACTATCGGATCAGGATCAGACCCCACGCGGCGCGCGTCACAGCGCACGCACGCGGCTCGCTCAACCCAAGCGATTGAAGAGGAGCGCTTCGTTGGCTGTGAATAAAATGTTATTCTACGTGATTCAAAGTTGCAACCCTATGCAGCTATGTGTCGTGAGGGACAGCTGTGGGATAAGCTGAAGTCACTTACGCCCGTTCCCGCCACCTCCTGCTACAAAAACCGGCCAAGTGCGAGTCGGGCTCGCACACGAAGGGTTCCGTACCATCGAACAAGATTTAACACAAAAAATCACGTTTTTTGTATGGGAACCGGCTTTAATTCTTATTATTTTAAAATGTTACCTATTTGTTGTTATAGCGCCAAAATTAATACACACTCTGTGAACATTTTAGCTGCCTACCTATTACGGTTCATGAGATACAGCCCTGTGACAGACGGACAGACGGACGGACGGACGGACGGACGGACGGACGGACGGACGGACGGACAGCGGAGGCTTAGTAATAGGGTTCCGTTTTCACCCTTTGGGTACGGAACCCCTAAAAATCCCAAAGTTGCCTTTCGGTTACACCATGTAAATATGCAATGTAATCGAAAGTTGTCTATCGGATTTCACGTAACTACAGATGGTGAAAACAGGGGTTATGCCTGGTTTGAGGTTATGGTAGAGGTTATGGTTCGAGCACCTATATGCTGACTAAATGTACCTAGTGCGTAGTTTTTGATATTGTTTAGGAGCAATGCTCATCACAGCAAATTATATTAGGTCGACTTCATAATGTCCAAGCACAAGGTCTAATACCCAGAACATAAAAAAAATATTTTTCGTGTGTGTTGCTAAAAGCACTAAACCAAACCTCTGCTTACTCTACATAAATAAAAACACACTCTGAGAAAATTTCAGCTGCCTACCTATTACGTTTCATGAGATACAGTCCTGTGACAGACGGACGGACGGACAGCGGAGGCTTAGTAATAGGGTTCCGTTTTCACCCTTTGAGTACGGAACCCTAAAAAATTTCGTTTTTAGGGTTCCGTACCCAAAGAATGCCAACGGTACCCTATTAATAAGCCTCTGTCACCGGGCTGTATCTCATGAAACGTAATAGGCATTTCTATTGCCGTTATAAAAAAATGTAAAAGTTCAAAAAAGAAACGTGATTTTTTTGTGTTAAAATTTCGACGATGTTTTTTATGTGGATATGTATGGTCGGAATATTCCTAAGACCACAGGAAACGTCTCTGGATAGGGTGACACTACGCGTAGCTATTGAGCCTGCAAGATGTAATTTGAGGGGATCGAGAATATTCTGAGGGATTTCGATCGAGTTTGTTAGCAGACGCATGGCACACAGACGGGCGGTGTGTGTGTGTGCGTCTCGCAGCCGAGGTCGCGGCACCGAGCGAACAATGCACCCGCGTGCAGCCCGTTTCAGCCGACGAGGCATTTCTCACATTGCACTTGCAAGGTGCAACGCTTCTCCCAACCGTTTTCTTACTAAGCTGACATCGGAAATACGATAGCACTTCCGGAACTATCCGATGCGAAGCTCGCGTTGCGAAGGACCTTTGGCGAGCTGTAATGGTATGGCCTCCGAACCAGGAACGCATAAGTTGGCATAATCGAGAAGAGTCGCCATTTAAGCATCGCCAAATTACTTTATTAACTGGAGGAGGAGGTACCAGGCGTGATGCGCAGCGTCGAGGAGGTAGCCGCATGAGGTTGAACATCGATTAGGGCAACATGAGTCTAGGGGGAGACACCGTTCTCAAACAAATGAAGTCGATTTTTTGTTTCCCAGCAAAAGTGCATACGCGAGTGAGTGGGCAAAACATATTTATTAGATTTTTTTATGAAAAACCGGTATGGTTGGCTATGCTGAGGACAAAATATGCTCTGGAAAGCCAAAAATACCTCGCCTTGCGAAACCACGCGCAGCGAGGCACCATGCCAGCGGATTTGCGGTCTATCGCTGAGCTATTGAGCTTGTTAAAATTACGCTTGTTGCAAGAAAAAAGATACCTACATGGGGTTGCGTTTAGAGGGCCCGTAAACAAACATACATACAAACATATTACACTATGCTTATAAGCATATTTTTATATGCCCGAAGAATGTGCGCGACTGCACATAACTTACAAAAAAAACCCGGCCAAGTGCGAGTCGGACTCGCACTCGAAGGGTTCCGTACCATCGTGCAAGATTTCCAACAAAAAAATCTCGCTTTTTGTATAGGGGCCCCGTTTATTTTTTATTATTTGTGAATGTTACCAATTTGTTGTTATAGCGGCAAAATAAATACACACTCTGTGAACATTTCAGTTGCCTACCTATTACGGTTCATGAGATACAAGCCTGCGACGGACGGACGGACGGACGGACAGCGGAGGCTTAGTAATAGGGTTCCGTTGGCACCCTTTGGGTACGGAACCCTAAAAAAGTAATGCGGAAATTTAAAACAGAGTGCGAAACGTGCAGGTATCGGTGCGTGGACCAGTTTTCTTTCATCAGCGACATTTTTTCAATTACCCGCAATCGTGTGGCACCGCACAAATTATAGGCCGGCCTCTCGTGCGGGTCGCGGGCCCAAATTGTGTCTGGACGTGCCCCGAGCCGCCGGCCGTCTCGTGGCCCGCGACCGGCGGCCGACGCACGCGGCCGCGCCACGAGGCGGTTCCGCGGGAGGACGAAGAATGTCCGACTTTTGTTTGAGCGAGATTATTGTTTTCGAAGTTGTGACGCGGGCAAGTCACTTACGAATCTCACGTGACTGACGCCGGGGTTTCGAAGAGAAGCTTCCTTACGGACGGTCCCGCGGATGAGTCTTTTCTGAAGGGGACTGTTTTTCTGACGAATGCATCGTCATTTTATTTATTTTATTTTATTTATTTAGGTACACCAACAGCTTAAAACTAAACAATTGATCGTTAAATACTAAATACAGAAATTAAAGCCAATTACAGGGTACCACTACTTATAAAAAGATAAAGATGTGTGCCATGTTGACGTGTGCTGTGTGTTGTTTCGTTGAGTTTCAGTATAATTATATTGCGATTTTGTGTGTTACTTGTCTAATGTAAGTGTATGTGTATGTGTGTGAGGGAGGGTGTGCGAGGGTGTGTGAGGGTATGTGTGAGGGTGTGTTTGTGTAAAAGGTTACAAGTTTAGAGACACATAGTATAAGATAAAAATTAGGTTATTGAAATTTTGCCAATGTATCTTTTAGTCTATTAAGTATTATTTGTTTTTTTATTGCAATTTTAAATAAATTTTTACTTGAAGTAAATATATCTTGTGAACTAAAATGATTGGCTCATGCAAAGAAAGCTTCCGAACTGAATTTTCAAAGTTCATCATTTAAAAAAACCGGCCAAGTGCGAGTTGGACTCGCACACGAAGGTTTCCGTATCATAGTACAATCTTTCCCACAAAAAATCACGGTTTTTTGTATGGGGGCCCCGTTTAAATTTTTATTTTTTTCAAAATTTACCCATTTGTTGTTATAGCGGCAAAACAAATACACACTCTGTGAAATTTTCAGCTGCCTAACTATTACGGTTCATGAGATACAGCCCTGTGACAGACGGACGGACGGACAGCGAAGGTTTAGTAAGTTGGCAACCTTTGGGTAAGGAACCCTAAAAAAGATTTAGTTATTTATTAACGTATCGTTCCACTTACATAAAAAATGTCACACTGCATCTCTCGCCGTGCATGCCTTTCGGCTTTGTTTTATATCCCTTGGAACTTCTTCTAGTTCATGTTGGGACTCAAATGGAAGATCAAACCGAACATAATACTAATAATTACTTCGTCAAACTGCCTCTATATGTATAACAATTTCGATTTCAGGTAATACTCGTATTAGGATTTATAACGCAGTTTCGCGCCTGTAAAAATAGATGACAAGATACTGATGTAGCTTGTATTAGTAACTAACCGTTAATAATATCAGATCTTTTGACAAACGTGAATTTGTGCTATCAGACCGATAAGTACTATCTGAGCATTACAATATTCCAAAGTAACAGATAGTTAAAACTGGTATTTAGATATCCAAGTAACTGGATTACACTTTATATGAAGTGAACAGGCTTGACTTGTATCAAAGAGTATTGTGAGAAAAACAGTTGTAGTACGAGGATTTTTGCCGTATCCCTATGTCGCCTAGAACACAGAATAAGCAACAGTGCCTAGACCGTGAGAACATTTCACGGCAGGCGCACGTCTTCCACCATCACCAAATGATGTTTGCCAAGAATCAAATGACACGTAAGCTGTGCGATCGGCTCGCTGCATGGCGGCTCGGCCACTGGTGGCGACGCCCCGCGGCGCATCTGCCTCGCGCGCTCACCTGCCGACACGCGACCGCCTCGCGCCCGCTCGGCTCCTGGTACTTAGCGGCGTCAGCTGACAGGCCTTTGCGATTTCAGCTGCCTCCCTTTAGTTAAATGCTATGTAATACATAACATTTTACATTTAACAGAGGCTCGTAGCCTAGTGGCTCGGGGACTTGCCTAGCCATGAGTTGGAGAAGTGCATTTCATCACGAATTCGAGCTACTCCATAGTTCGGAACCCATGTAAGACTGTAGGTTCCCTTCCACTACTAGGTGGCAGGGTTTAAGCGCGCCCGGATTGGTACCATCGCACTGGATGAAAAGATGGTCGAAGATGCAATGAAAAGTTAACCGTGTTTTCCATCCAGTCCAATGGAGCCGTGCTCATAAAGGGAAGGTCCTGGCATGGCACCAAATTCCTTCGGGAATGTGGTGTATTGGGCTAATATCATAACCGTAGATGTGTGGTATTAGCCATCCATGTCAGGTTGCATAAAAAAATATACAGGCACATATATGCATAACATCACGCTTCCACGTAAAGCTAGGCAGATATTATGCATAGTACCTATACGTATTACATAAGATAGATACATGGGCAACATACATGCATACCATCACGGGGCGCTTTCACGGTAAAGTAGGCAGACCGGATGATGATGAGCACATGACAGCAAAATGTTGTCCGCATCGCCCGAAAAATAAATAAAATACTTGGCCATGTTTTATGAGCATATTGATGATTTCATTAACAGTACCAATGTTGTGCAATATATTTTTATGTTGCCATATTTAATGTCATTAGTACACCGCACATGTAAAAAGGCTGCCATGTAAACCAGTAAAAATCAAGCAGTTGGTTATTTAATTTGAAACTGTACGTTTCGTTTCTGGGGCGTAGTCGTTTCCGTTTGCCAGCTCGCCCCACAGATGTCGCCTTTCCGGCCAGCTGCCGACAAGTGCCCGACTCCAGTGTAAGCACGCCTTTCGCTGCGGCTCATAGCGAAGCGGTCGCAATTTCGAAACGTCACTAATAACCGTGTGATATGATGGCTTTGATGGAAAATATATTTTGAAATTGAGTCTACTAATTAAGTAAGATTTGACTCTGAAGATTGACTTTTTCTCGAATTTTTACCCTGAGTATCTTATATTATGAAATGAATATGGGCACGTATTAGATACATATCAATCTAACTTATATTTGTATGGGCATGTGTTGGAATATTGTTAGAATTATTCGATCCACATCTGACGTTCAAGAGCACACCAAGGTTGTACCTACAAATTCTTGCATAGAGCTGAGAAGTTCCAGAATGTCCATTGAAACAATATGTTAAATAAACCTTGAATTGAAAATTAACTGTAAATGGATATGTTATTTTGAGTTTTGAATTTTAGTAGAAACACAGTCCTATAATAAATCATTAACGAATTTATATGTATGTTCAAGCAAATGCTTTAATTAGAGACAGAAAGAGAGAGAGAGACGATATTTGACATTTTGTCCTGCAGCGGGCGAATTCAAATACAGAACTAACAATGTTTAACGTATAATTTTTTAATTTGGACTCGCATCTCCGGATCTACAATAAAGTACATATTACCGTTTGAATTTGGAACATTTTGTTGACGCATTCGACAAATCAAGTCGGGCAGGGACTCCATAGGGCCTCGTTTACTCCATAGGGTTTCGTCTCCAAATTCAAATATTTTATTGCAAGACATTTTTCACGCATTGTACATGTACAGTATGAACACACGGTACAATGACTAACACCATTTTAAAAAATGCTACCTAAACATAGGTATGGCAATGTTTGAAATGATGTTTTTTTGCAAAAAACAAAAAAAAAACTATTTTACATAAAAAAATATACAGTCAAATAAACTACCCTAAATTATTCCTCATTTTCTTTTAAAAATTCCTTATAATAATATAGCTGACTGGGTAGCGCTTTTTGAAACTAATGTGCGCAAAGGCAATTTGTATAAATTTTCGGCTATATTATGTCGTGTTTTATAAGCGGTTATATCTGACACCACATTAAAATAATAGGTATATTTTTTAACAAAACATCATAACTCTAATATGTAAATCGAGGTCAATGATGATATTCGACTCTCTTAAAAAGTACTTCGACAGCTATCCAAATTTTGGATACTTATTGTTCCGGGTTTCGGACGCGTCTGTTCGCTTCATGGCGTCTCAGCTTCTCCGAAGGATACAAGCGACCGACATTTATGTGAGACACGTACTCCCCTCGTGTCTCCCCGCCCCGAGCCGGTGCCGCGGCGCCCGTCCGTGCCTTTATTTGTATGCATGCGCGAAATGTCATTTCGAAAGGAAACCCCCAGTTCATTTGCCTACATCATTTCCGCAAATTATTCTAATCCGCATGGGTGGGATAGGATGGCATGCAAATGTTCAGTCATTATTGGATCCCTAACCGGCCAAGTACGTTTAATTATGTAAATTGAAAGAAACCCAAACATTTTACTTTGGCAAATGCCACATTGATAATTTAGTGCCACTTTGGCACTAAATAACACATTCTCATGGTTGGACTAATTGAATATTTAAAGTTGCAAGGACTGGTCCGAGCAGCTTCCTCATAAATCTTCAATATTCAAATTGACTTTATAATTGCCTCAAAAATAAGCGACACTTCAGTTAGGTATTGTCAAACGGGACGCAAATAGCCGAGCCAATATGGCGGGCCAGATTGGGCCGCATGTCGAACTTGTTTGTTCGCATGAAATCTTTAATTACACCGGTACCCGTCGCCGACAGGTGGCGCGCGAGAGCGGCGCAAAAACTCCTACGCACAATGATTATCGACGCGAATAATGCACCAGCATCCACCCGAGACGAGGGAAATCCGAAGTGGGCTCGCTGGCAACCCGAGACGGGCTGCCCGCGAGGGAAATATCGGCTTACGCGGTGGCAACACCGCCGGGGCGGGAGCCACCCACTTCGTCGACATGCGGGTGTTGCCATCAACATCGTAGCACCTCTTCAGGCATAGAGTGTTGAAGTCTATCTTTGGAGATAATGTCTTGTTTATTACAATGACCAGGGAAAATATGACACCTAATCAATAAATAAATGTTTTTTGTGTAGTCATAATAGATGACTATAAACAGAATAAATTATCTCTTAGCCCCGATTGCACGCAGAGACGTCCGAGTTAATCAATGTTCAAACATGTCACTTTTAGTGATCCGCATAGAGTTCCTTCCACACTGTCCACACAAAGTGACGTGTTTGATCTTACTTTGACGTTGATTTTGATTTTTGTCCTTTCGTGCACTCGGCCCTAAGTACCGTAGAATGAGGAGCGCAGCTACTTTTCCGAACTCTTTGCTAGGTACGCAGAGCCCGAGAAGAGTTTACATGAAATATAAAAGCAACAAAGGTGAATGAAATGTTGCCATAGCTAGATTTAAATAACGTTGGCAGACTAAATAATATCGTAACAAGCGCCTTTCGATCCAAACGCACCCCTCTGTTTGACCTCTAAGCGAGACGAACGCACGAATAATGAACTCGCGGCTCTTACGTGCGAGCCGTAAATTTTCATTTAAAAATATGGATCGAATTTATCGCCGGCGGAGATCTGATTAGCCGCCCGGGGAACGGTTGTTTCGGCGCAGGTAACATCCTGACCGGTAAAAAAGCAGGTAGGGCCCGAGTTAGCCTTTCGGCGAGGCGTCGAAAAAAGAGGAACCCGCAGGTTAATAACACGGGGGCCCAGCTATTGCACTCAAAAGGGCCGAGCGTTCTTTGACGCGGTCATTTCGGATACAGTTATATCTCGAACAATGCCGGGGTAGTGTTAACGCGGAGTTATAAGGAATTCGACATTATTACATTGCCCGACGTTTAACTAAGGGCAGATAAGGGTGCCTCTTCTATTCATTGTTTTTTTTGTTGGAAAGGTGCGAGCGGCCGTGAGGTGAATGCGGAGTTGGGTTAAATTCGAGATAAAATTAGACAAGAGAGTGTTTGTGCCCGTTCTCAGAATAGTTTTAGTGTGATCCGAAGTGTGAAGTACTTAGTGGAAGAGGCTTTGATCAAGCAACGTTGGCTTTTAAAGAAAGTGAAGACATTCGAGATTAAATGTTAACTTGTGTCGAAATCTTGAGCGAAATAATATTCTGACATCATGTGGATTTAAAAGCTTTAAAACCGAACGCAATGTAAAGTTAAATACTGTACAGGTTTTGACAAAGCAAGCAAATAAAATTTAAAAATCGAACATTCCGCTCGGCGGATTCGAACGCGCGTTCCAATTTCAAGGAAGTCTAGAAACCACAGACAAAGGGTGCGAGCGACAACTGTCACGGCGGCGACAGAAGGTGGTTACGCAAACGGCCAACAGTCGCCGCGGAGCGCGACCGGTCATACGTTATTATGTTTTTACCAACGGAAAGAGCAGCTGCCGTACGTACATAACAACATACCGACGACGTCGCACCAAGGGAGACCCGCCTCGATTAACAGTAGCTTTTGTTGGTGTCCCTTTTAATAAATTGAATGTGTTGCCTAGGAGCCGGTTACGTCTCACGCCGGTGAAAAAGTCAACTATTGTGGCGTCGGCCCTGAGATCCGTCTGGAATCGCTTACACGTGGATTTTAAACTTGAAAGAGCGCTCCATCTCAGCAGTAATTGACTAATAATCTCAAGCCAGGGCTGACGTAAATTACTACTATACATTCCAATTTGTGTGTCAACTAAAATAAATGTATTGGTATGGAATACAGTATTAAAACATCTGCCGCATAAAAATGTTAACCTTAATGCGATACCGACGAAGGAGAACGTTGAATTCTTCGAGAAGGCAGGTGCAAAACTCCTACCTGGGCTGTAGATGGAAGATAACGTGCGCCTTCACAAACGCACCTTTCTTCAATAACAGGCGGCCATAGACACGGGCAGATGTCCGAAATGAATTACTTTTTAATGGCGGCAGCTGATACACACGTGCCCGAGGAATTACCTACTTACTTAAGTATACAAAAAAGTGGATAGCCCGAGGTAATAGGCTTAATTTAACCGACTCGAGCGTGCTTTGGATTTATTAGGGTAGGCCGCACAAAATAAATCAATATTTAAACTATATCAATACAATTGGACGCGCCATCAACGTTCATTGAGTGCAAAAGCGCAACCAGGCTCAAAAGAAACGAAAAAACTAAGTCGGACCATCACCTGCACGAAAGTCCCTCGCTCATAGAGAACTTTTTGCAACGACTTTGACGGAATTCGCACGTGCAATTTCAAAGGCCGTAGACACAACTATTTTTGACGGAAAGACTTATCGTCAGCAAAAAATACACAAAAGACGCGTCTTGCTCGCTGAGCGATCGCAGTATTATGTAGCATGCGAATCGCATAAAAATAAACATATCGTCTGATTCAATTGAAACGAGGAAACATGAAGAATTGGGCTGTTGATCGCGAGACCATAGACTAAATAGAAATGGGAGTCGCACCTAATTCGTGGCGGGCAAAATGACAGTCGGAGATAGATCGTTGTCAACTGCCGCGGTTCCTCGCACAGGCGGCCCAACAATATGCGGCCCGCACTACTCGTTCGCTTCCAGGTTCATAAAGCCTAAAACCAGCACTTCCTTAGATGCAAATATAGACTTTAGTACATATGAACAAGGACTCCATTCAATATTAAACTCTTCGGCAAGAGTAAGCCCTTTTGCTAAATTCAATATCAATACGCTGAAATATAACAAACTGCAATGCATTGGTCATTCAATACAAGCCTTAGATTATATCACGTTAAGGTTCATTTTAAAGCATTTCTTTAAGGTAAAGTAGTACTGATTACGCGCAGGCGGTTGGGCATTTGTACTGGAGCACAATTAGGAAGTTATTCATTAGGGCACAAACAGAGGCAAAGGGGTGTCGGCATCGCTGAACATAGACCAGGGAACAACCTGGTCGAAAGTAAAAACTTCGAGGAGTTGAAACCGAAGAGACGACCGATTTCAAAGAATCAGGTTCGCCGGCCATTGTTCTTATTCAAACGAGATCAGGTTTGAATCCAGTAGTAGAAATGGAATTAAAAAAGTGGAAACATTTTGTTTGCAGAACGCATTTACCGAGGATGCACGCATTCTTCCAACACACGGACGACGCGGCCTGAGAGAATGTTGCTGCACCACACGCTCGCTACACAAACACTACCTACAGACTGACGCCGCGTCTACCCATTAATGGCGCCTTAAACTGTCTGGAGGGCACGGCTTTATCAGTTCAAAATAAACCATACATCCAAGGCCGCAAGAACCATTTCACCGCGCAACACGATAAGTAAAAGATGCGATGTTTGGTCGCGTTCCAGAATCTTACTGGAGTGCATCCGTCAAAAAAACAAGTTGAACCATAGACAAAAAGTACGACCCTGGAATTTTGGGACGACGCCGCACCGCCAGTTTGAACACATGTTGGTTTTATTTTACGTGGGGTTCGGTTCATTCAAAACTGTCGTCTAAAATTGGATCTTTAATAATCTTGTTACGTTAACAGCGATTATGAAGCTCTTAACTGCAAGAAGATTGTGTTATACGTTACGTAAAGTGGGCTTATGTTTTTCATGACCAATAAAAAAATCCTTCTCAACATTACCGATTGATATAGATGCACGTTTATGAGATCTAAACAGATTTTGTTTGCATATATTGTTGTTTAAATTGAGGAGTTAATCCTTATCATTTTTCTATGTTCTGCTAGTAGTCACCGAACTTTCTGTTTTGCAAGTAGGTATCCAACTCGGCTTTTATAATTAATCATGACTCAAACACTAAAGTTTATTTTTATTTTATTCGTACTGAGCAAGTATGTACGTCGCAAAAATATCTTTGGATAATATGGTTGAATGTCCAATCCTTGTTTCAATCTTTGCAGTCAATGTCCGCAACGCAGGTAAATTATAACCAGGTACCTACCTAGGATGTAGAATCATAAACACTGTCTTAAGGTGGCCCATCCCGCTCATCTCCCCATACAAAAGGGGAAAGAAGATCACGCCCATATTTCTTGTCAGAGATCCAAAATTTTGCACAAAATAGCTTTATTTGATCGAACTAGATGTCTAATGACCATTGGCATTGTAAAATTGTGTTTGGTTTCTAATTTATAAGGTCTGAAAGTTCGCATTTTTCGCGCGTTTTATACAATAACTTTGGAGGTGGATTACGCAATGATATAGTAAAAACATCTTGAAAAGATTAGTCATCAGACATAGCTTATTTAATCAAGATTTATAATATATTTGGTTTTTGTTCGATATTTTACTACAGCGGTCGTGGTTTACTTTTAGCTATAAGTCGTTTTAAAGTAAAAATTTTTGTAAATCTTACCAAACTATACACTATGCACATTGTCTTTTTTGTGGACATGTTGCATCTTCCTCGTCACGGAGCCTGTCTTATTCTTTGAAACAGAGAAGGTCCCAGAGCGCAACAGCACGGTTTTGTACCGTGCCCGCGAATGAGTTAGGGCCGCCGGGTTGGGCCGCCTTAAGGAGACATTGATCACTCGCGGAGGGACCGTATGAGAATTCTCAATTATGGGTATGAGAGCGGGTGGCCGCGGTCGGTCAAAAGGTTTGTTTGCTGATTTGAGTCCAGCCTTGCACTATATTTACTTATAGTCTTTCTTTTCATGTATCCTTGCTTCGGGGTCGATTCTAGATACATATCACAAGCATGCCATACTTCTGTGACACAAACGACTGACCGTGGGAAAGTGGAGTACGAGTGGAGGATCCCCCATCACCGTAATCCAAAAAAAAAACGCGGGTCAGTGCAAAAATGCAGTGCATACACGACCGGGAATAACAGAGAAAGAAGTTAATTGGCAGTGTCGAGTACTAGGAGTGTATAGGAGTAATGGAAAGCCTTGAACCTGACGGAGGCGCGCGGCGACCGGAACGAAACGACGCTCGCTTCGGCCGCGGTGGGGCGCACACCTCGGCGC
The DNA here is from genome assembly GCA_946894095.1 of Incurvaria masculella. Lineage (NCBI taxonomy): Eukaryota > Metazoa > Arthropoda > Insecta > Lepidoptera > Incurvariidae > Incurvaria > Incurvaria masculella. The sequence goes on along the minus strand of OX335658.1, from coordinate 13,908,785 downwards.
ACACGGCACGACTTGCCAGACACATTCGTGCTGCACAGTACTGCTGCCATGGACTCTAACCTATAAATCTTTCCGAGTCTACTCTCCTGGTGTCACAGATGCTCACCATGACCGATCTGATCTGAATGTTTCATTGGAAAACCTTTTTTAATAAGCGTCCGAAGTTGCGAAATTAAAAACGCAGTCGCATTCTTAATGATCAATAAAACGAAGCTATAAATACAGGGATACTGGTTCGAGCTTCGGATATAGCAACTATCTCTGCACAACATTGTAGTTTTCAACACCGGGCGACCACCTACCGATTAATTAAGGCGAACGAGTCAAAAAGGAGATTTTATTGCCCTGATCTAATATGTTGTGGAGGTCAGTGTTGCGGTGCCTAGTGTTATCGGCGCCGCAGACGGAATGTTCGATGAAGACATCAACGATATCCTCATGGTAAATGGATTGGCTGGAGCGTCGGAGTCGTCGAGATTGGTCGCGGCGCCTCCACTCCGCCGTCGGCACTGCGCACGAGCGGATATGACGCTATCGCCCGGGCAAATAACAATATGGACGCCGATTGACAATCGCCGTGCGTAAAAGGTGAGAATTTTAAACGACAACAAATCGTTTGATGTTTCGTTAACATGGCGTTTATTCGACGCGATTGTCGATCGGGAATTTACATAAGCCGGGACAATGGGCTCGGAAGGCGGCGCTGCGCGTGGGTCAGATCGGCGTGGCGGAACCCATACCACGATTTACTGTTTGCACTTGAACGTGACAGCTAAATTGACATGAAAACATTTTAACAAAGAAAATAACCGACTTCAAAGAAAAGGCACTAAACGTATTTCCATTTTTGTAGTTCCGATTATTTTAATTTTTTGAGTCGGCGTCAGCCGGCACGCGCTGAGCCAGTCAAGAGAACCTTGGCTACCTTGGCTGACACCGACTCAAAAAATAAAAATAATCGGAACTACTAAAATTGCAATTATTTTTTTACTTTTTAGTGATTTTCCTTTGAAGCCCGTTTTTTTGGTAATTTTTTTTATTTATTTATTTTTAGTGAATCTGAAATACACTAACTAATTTGTACACGTCCTTTCCAATAAAATAAGAATCATCGAAATCGGTTGGCCTTATATTGAGTTGTTCGTCCATTTGTCGCGCACATACAAATTTAAGACTTATATGATTTTCTCATGGATATCATTGTCAGAACTTAAACAAATTGCGCTAAAAAAAAGCGGTCAAGTGCGAGTCGGATTCGCACACGAAGGGTTCCGTACCGTAAACACCAAAAAATCACGTTTTTTTTTCAATTTTTATTATTTTTTATTTTACCTATTTGTAGTTATAGAGGCAAAATAAATACACACTCTGTGAAAATTTTAGCTGCCTACCTATTACGGTTCCTGAGATACAGCCCTGTGACAGACGGACAGACGGACAGACGGACGGACGGATGGACGGACGGACGGACAGCGGAGTCTTAGTAATAGGGTTCCGTTTTCACCGTTTGGGTACGGAACCCTAAAAATATCAAAATTGGTTTACCCAGGCGAAAGTTCTGAGTTAACAAACATAAATAAACATACAGACGAATTGAGAACCTCCTCCTTTTTTTAAGTCGGTTAAAAAGTTAGTACAAAATGTAAAATACAAAATATTGTCATATCTACTGTATACATATAAGCATAATCGGGCTTTATATGGCATATATATTCAGCAATTCGTTTGATTTTCCTTATTTCAATAACCTGCGCAGTACGTTATTGTGCAACTGAAAAACCCACACAAACTGATATTTTATTGATTGATTCTTGCATTGTACAATAGTCGTGACAGCAAATTGTCTCTGCTTTAAGGGCAGAACGAACCAATATCTACAGTGGAACTGCAAACGGACTGAACCAAGTTTAATAGACAACATTGCTAAACACTGCTACCTGACAGAGCTTTACAGTTCACGATTGTGTTCATGAAATCCGACAATAGCAACGAGGAGAAATTCAATATCTCCGGAATCTTTTGACCGTTGAAGTGGAAAAGGGTCTGAGGCATTATTCGGGCACAAAGACGCATCGTTTTTGCAAGCCCTCCCCTCTGTCTGCGGCCCGCGTAGAAACCAGCACGATGTTTACGTACTTTACGGAAGCTACAGGATGTGCAACGTGCGTATTTTGATCTTTGTTAGGGTTCCGTAGTTAAATGAAAAAAAAAAACGGAACCCTTGTCATATATTTCTCTCCGCCTGTCCATATGTCAGCCATTCCACCCGATGTCATATGTAAAGTTAATTCGAAAGAATCTTATTTTATTCTATAAAGCACTATACGATTTAAAAATAGAAAAACAGTCAAAATTCAAATGACACCCATATGTGTAATTGAGGGATGAAGAACAAAAATTCACTGCACATAAGCGGGAGGGGGGGGGGGGGGGGAGGGAAACTTTAGAAGCAAATCTGTAAAAAAGGAATTCTAGTCAAGCACCTCCTAGTCAAACAAGTCCTCTGTCGTTTGTTCGTTCTTCCACGCTTGCTAACACTACTTTTGAAAAAAATTATATAACTTCTTTGATCAGGGACTTAGCCCCGATTGCAGGAAGAGATGTCAGAGTTAATCAATGTTCAAAAGTGTCACTTTTAGTGAACCGCATGGGACTGACTCAGCTCCCTTCCATACTGTCCATAAAATCATACGTTGTCGTTGATTTTGTGTCCTTTCGTGCACTCGGCCCTATATCACGATTGAGTCCACTCCTGCTCGGAGCAGCCGCGATGGTAGCGCGTCGACGCTCCAGGCTTCCGGCGGGCGTTTCCTCCACCTCGCCCGCCGATAACCCCTCGATCCTGCGCGGGCGCCGCCTGACGACAGGACGATAGCGGCACAATTAAACCGAATTATTGCGACAAAACGGCCGTAAACGGAGGTCTTTGCACCGCGCGGGTCGCTCCTATGAGTCGCAAGCGATCTGAGGCCCTATTACGAGTTACAAATTACTTTTAGTAATTTCGCTGAGCTCTTCCATACCACGGGTTAAAACCATTGAATTTATGCAGTAAACTACGCTTGAAATTGTCATTTACAATATGTATAGTTAAAATACATTGCGACTAACAACACAAAAAACATATGAGTAAACCGAGGTTTAGAGCGTAAAAGCCGTAAGATGAAGTGCCGATCCAGGGAGCGAGTGTCTTGACTATGCGACCGAAACGCATCCGTAAAACCTGGTATCAGTGATTTATTTATTTCAGGAAAATTAACTGATGGCAATGATTACTGATGGTAGTTTGTTTACGAATTCAGGACGCGAGCTTACTGGCCGACGCTACATTAATATTCCGGGAGGTCACGAAATTTATCGAAATGTTATCTGGATTGGCTACATAAAATAGATGTTGGTATGTACCTGCTGATGAATATACTGATTGTCTAGAAACATTGGTACCTATTAATTATGCAACAATAACCAGTCGTTATTTTAATTAAATACTTAAATATACCTAAAGTTATATCTGTAACCTAAATCGCCTATAACTATGAAATGCAACCAAAAATTTGTTCAGTTTTTGTATTGCTAACCAAGTATGTACCGATACTTTCATGCTTCGTCATTTGCATCCATTTACCATATCATTTATATATTTTGTGACCATAATACTTTTTCAGGCGCTTTATCTACGTAACGCAACCACTTGGAACAGGCAGACTGACACATTTAGCTTCAGAGGGTTGGTCTTTCTCTTGTGAACCCAGTTTCAGCCATTTACGTTATCGTTACCATTTTTGTCGCGACCTCCTAGTCTATCAGTGAGTACGGGTGTATTCGATCCTTTTTTAAGCTTAAGAGTTTTGGACGTGTTTTCTTAAATGGTAAAGACCTGATTGAAATGTGACGAGTGTTACGAGAAATAGTACATTTGTCTTATATTTAAGATCAAAAGTCCCAGGTCTCCCTCCAAAATAAATTGTTTTCTCAGTGAGGCTGTCTCCGTTGAATCAAAGATTTAAATCTTTGGACCGATGCACCGATGCGAGTTTAGGTTGAGGAATGCATTTCGTGCTTATTAGGACTCGCGACTTGGATCGAAGCATGCGCAAGGCCAAGGGATGAGCTGAATAGGATGACCAGCATTTAAAATTATATCAAACACCTCTTGGTTTCGAAGTAATGTTGTTTGTCTTGCAATAAGGTAGTGCATGCTTTCGGCGGAAATCTACATGCCGACATAACAACATATGCATAATGTAATCCTTCACTTAATTGAATATTGATGAAATTCGTAGCTTCTACGTTGCAACCAAGGAATGTTGTAACCGCGATCTCTGCCGAGATATTTCCCTGTTGTGCAATCTGGGCAAAAATATAGAGTGAAGAAGCATCTGGCTGGTTGGACTGCATGGTTTTCGCGGGCCCTGCGAAGGCTCCAGGTCCCATGGGTGTGGTCGGGCACCTCGAGTGAGGGCGTGTATGCCGTACGCCCTCACTTGAGGAACTTAATTTACATAGAAAAAAGCATAAAAGAGTTAAATGCAGCTTTAAGAGGATAATGAAGTGATCAAGTTCCATACAATGGCTCGTGCCTCTTTCCTCAGTCGAACTAAGCTTTTTTCTGAAAATTTGTACAATAATAAACTGAAACCTACGTCTGTACGTTTTTGTTTATTGAACACCTAACTTGTACCCATACACGCCTTTTTGTATTTGTATACGAAATTTAAGAGGCGTGAATCATGGACAAAATTTATCAAAAAAACCGGTCAAGTGCGAGTCGGACTCCGTACCATCGTACAAGTTTTAACACAAAAAATCAGGTTTTTTGTATGGGACCCCCCTTTATTTTTTATTATTTTTTTATTTTACCTATTTGTTGTTATAGCGGCAAAATAAATATACACTCTGTGAAAAATTCAGCTGCCTACCTATTACGGTTCATGAGATACAGCCCTGTGACAGACGGACAGACGGACGGACGGACGGACGGACAGCGGAGGCTTAGTAATAGGGTTCCGTTTTCACCCTTTGGGTACGGAACCCTAAAAACAAACATGCACAGACGCAGCTCTCAGTTGATTTATTGAATGTGCAAAATATAAAAAAAAAAATTACAAATTTGTCTTAGGAAACAGGCACGGGCTATTGTATGGAACTTTCTCACCTTATTAAGCAGTTCATAAAATGTATTTAATTATTTACAAACCGATAAAGCATCAGATAGATTAATGTCTTCGTTGTTGGGCATTTTGAAACGTAAAGTCCTGAGAATTTCGGTATCGGGGCCACACTAGTCGCGTTGCGTCGTCGCCGTCTCCGCCGGAGGCAGCTGCGCGTTTTTTGCCGCCTGCCCTGCCCCGTCCCCGCCTGGTTGCGCGTCGCTGCGAGTTGACGGCACGAAGGTACAGACGCCGTCAACAATTTCTCGTCGCTTCGATGTGTGAGCAAAGAATGACGTAGGACGAAATCACGTACGACAACACATAGGTAGGTAATTTAGGGCAGATTTTTTATTTCCACCTCTGCTTATCCTTCCGTTATAGTAAGTCCATATTTAGTTAGTAAGTCATCAGACATCTAGTTCGATCAATTAAAGCTGTTTTGAGTATAATTTTTGATCTGACAAGAAATGTGCGCATGATCTTCTTTAATAACAACAAATAGGTAAAATAAAATATATATATATATAAAGGGGGCCCCCGTACAAAAAACGAGATTTTATTTGTGTTAAATATTGCACGATGGTACGGAACCCTTCGTGTGTGAGAGTATGACGTTTTGAACAAAAGTAAATAGTTGGTGCATAATAATGTACCTACATGAGTGTACCTAAATTGGGATTTTTTTAAAATTTTTCAAAAAACCGTTAAAAGCAGAACAATTCGGGATAAAATGCGTGTGACCGACAGACACCAGAGCCCGCAACTCTAAAAACGCTGATGAGGTCAGAGGTGCTTGTGCCCGTGCATTTTAGTAACCTTGCTATATTTGTTAAGAGGATAACGTGGTGATCGTGTTCCATACAACGGCTCGTCCCTGTTTCATCAGTCAAATTGAGAAATATTATTCTGATATTTTTGACTTTACACCAATCAACTGAGAGCTACGTCTATACGTTTTTATTTTTTTTATACATTAACTTATATGCGTGATATACGAATCTAAAAAAAATTATGCAGACATAAGAAGGCATGGAACTTGATCACCTCATCCTCTTAACTTCGTTTGTCTCACGACATCTTTGTGACGACACTACATGCAGAAACATATATGGACATTTAATGTGCGAAATTTCAGAAAAATATTTGTTAATTTGACTGAGGAAACAGGGACGACCATTGTATGGAACTCATTATCCTCATTGATAAAAAATACTGATTGCTGCTACCTACTAACTACCTATATTATCGTAACTATCTGCCCTAGGCTTCGGCCGAGTTCAATTACAACGCAAAACAGCGTACCATCGTACTTGATTTAATACCAAACAATCTGGTTTTTTGAATGGAGGCCCCCTTTAATTTTACCTATTTGTTGTTATAGCGGCAAAATAAATACACACTCTGTGAAAATTTACATACTGACGGACGGACAGCGGAACTTAGTAATAGGGTTCCGTTGATACCCTTTGGGTACGGAACCCTAACAATGCATACCTACCTACATAATTTGTGCATATAAATAGCTACCTACTTTTTAACTATAATCACAACTGGCCAAAATAACCACTCCTCGTGCCTACCTTCCGCATGAAATCGAAGAAATGAGATTTTTTGTTAACTGCATTCGACAGATGCATCCCAAAGTGCAGCAGATAAATGGATTCGTCTCGCAACAATTATGACAGAGCAGAACCGACTTGGGGAACGTTTTTTCTGGTTCCAGAAACACCGACAAAGCGCTTTTTTTTCGATATTTCCAGAATCAACTAAACAAAAGATTTCGAGAGGTCTTGCGAACTGAGGGTAGAATGCATTTTTTATCACCGCGACTCGGTCGGATATATTTAGGTAGCAAATTGGGGAATGGGCCTTGGTCAGCCATTAAAATGACCCTAAAAATTATTATAGGCGAATCAAAAGCAATTTCTATGCAGGTATACAGGAATTCACGTTATGTACAATTTCCGAATGTATACGCATATTCAGTGCATTCTCCCTGCGAAAGGAGCACAACGACACCGTCGGAAAGGAAATGGGAGTAGGTACATTGCGAAAGGGAGAAATTAGGTTACGTTCACACATGCGGTGCGGCGTTAGTCAAAACACTACCTACAACTACGAAAATAGGCCCGCAGTTCGAGGGGAGCACGTCACAACACGCAATCTGAACATCATGCATCGCGTGGTGGGTATTCAGAGAGAATGCTATAGGCAACTAGCCCTGCACACTCGCCTGGAGCGGACAATTTTCGCATGCGGAGCGAAGAGGCGCCGCGGAGACAGGCGGGGAGGGGACGAACACACGTGCGCCCCACGCCGGCTTATGTAACCGAACGAGGGACGGCCGGGGGGCAGACAGGGGGTCAGACACGTACCTTGGCGCCCGACGATCTCAGCGACGTGCTCCGATGACGGCACCGGCACGCACTCTGTCATGTTCTGCGACTTCTTCGCGCGGTCGTCCGAGGGCGGCGCGAAGCCGAGCGGGCTGCCCAGCGGGTTCGGCATGGGCTCCCCCAGCGACAGCATCGACAGCTCGAGGGCCAGCTGCAGCGCCCGCTGCTCCTCCAAGCCTCCCCCGCCGGCGCCCACCCCGCCGCCACCCATCTCGCCGAATAACGACGACGAAGGCATCTCCACTTGCGAAGCGATCGCGACTCCCGGGCGAGAGGACAAACCTCCCGCGACAACCCCGCGGAATATGTTCGAGTCGAGTCGCGTCACGCGCGATCGCACGAGATCTCGAAGGGTTCTTGAACGGACAAATATCTACCGGAATCGATCGCGAGCGCGCGGTGGTAACATTTATTTACGTGCGCGTCGCCGGCAGAGTGGCTCGTGGGGATGTGCGACGTGCGAACGGCTCGGCGTTCGGCGGATGACTGACTGGCGCGGGGCGCCGGCCGGCGAGCGAGCGTGCGGCGCACATGCGGAGGGGCGCGACGCGCACGCGCGACGCGGCAAAATCGCGCAGCTCGCATTGGACGAGTTCGAGGGCAGTTTCCCGCGCGTAGCCAGCTAGCGGCTTGGCGATGCAGCTGCGGTGCAGCGGCGGGCGGGGAGCCGAGCTTTGCGTGCCTCTCTGTACCATCACGCATTGGTAGGTGAGGAGGCGCGATCCATAGCAAACATGCTGCGTGTCTGCTGCGTAACCTTTATTACATTTATTTATTTTTTCTTCGAACATATTCTCACGATTACAAACTATTCAAAATAAAGTATACATTTTAAAATAATGATTTATATACATATCTATAAAACATAACATATCTTCGAAATATTTAATCTTAATTGTAATAATGCAAGTAAGACTGCTGCCCACAAAAAAATATTTTGAGTAGTTGGCAGGTGATTCGGACATTTTTCTACTATAAACTGTGTTGCACTGCGTCGAGGTAATTATAGGCTGAAATAGTTTTTCAGAGGCCGAGCGTTATTTCGTCTATGTCTTACTTCTTATTTGATAGGTATGACACTTTCTTACAGACATTCGTAACGTGGAGGCGTGTTTTTTTTAAGGCTCAACTACTCTGCACTGGGCTAGGCCCGTCTCGCAGTGGGGTTCTGCAGTACTAATGCTTGATCATAATGAGAGAGTGAACCTGTCAAAAGTTAGTACGAGATTAGCGCCGGACTAACCATACAAAAACCGGGTTAATCCGGCGTATTAAAATTAGTCCGCCCACTCTGAATACTACTGTTGGTTACTTAGGGTGGAGTGCACAACATGTACGCTTAATAACATTAAAATAAAATTTAACCACGGGTAGCTGTCAAAAGGCAATTTGGCGTGCACAATCTTCGGTTGTGGCTAATACTAAGTTGCTAGTCGACAAAACCGATTTTAATTACAATGCTAACCACACAAGGTCAATTCGCGTGATTGCACTAAATATGGGGTATTTCTCCCGGCCTTGAATGCGAAAATAAAAAAATATATTGCTGGACACCGTTGACGTTGACACACATGAGCTGTTGAGCTGGCGCCATATTTATGTTTAACCGTGGCTAATCGAGCGTTTATAGTTGGCATTTGTCGACGACGATATTCGCCTGATGACAGCGGTTTGATTATGGTCGCTATCGAAATGTGACTAACCGGAGATTATGCACTCCAGCTTTATTTAGCGGCTCGTAGCTTAGTGGCGCTGGGACTGGCCTAGCGTACCAGGGGTCTGGGTTCAATTCCTCGCTTCGACATGCACCACTTTCTTTCTCTTTCCGAGTTCGATAAGTGCATTTCGTCACGAATGCGAGCTGCTCCATGGTTCGCAATCCAAGTAAAACTGTTTCCCCTACTAGGTGGTAGGGCTTAAGCTCGCCCGGGTTGGTACCATCGCATCGGTTGAATAGATGAATGAAAATTTGTCCGTGTTTTCCATCCAGTTCAATGTAGCCGTGCTCATAATGGGAAGGTCTTGGCATGGCACCAAATTCCTTCGGGAATGTGGTGTATTGTGCTAATATGATGATGTAGTTGTGTCGGTAGCCATCCATGTCAGGTTGAATACAAACAAATTAAAAATCGAGCATGAGAATGAGTTAGATAAGTTAGGGTCACCTCGTTCGGCCACTCAGAGCGCGCGGCCGGGTGCGGTGTGTGTGCGGTGTGGGTGCGGGGTGTGTGCGGGGAGGGTGCGGGGTGGGGGTAGGGCGGCGCGGCAGTGCGGGGTGGTTCCGGCCGCGGACGATGACACCGGAACTTGAACCGCGAGCCGCGCGGGCGTTGCTCCACTTTCGCGGGCTAGAATTTTAGGATTTTTGGGGTGCTCGTCCGCCAACACCTCTGTCTCTGTGGTACGAACGTTGGACATCGAATGCTACATTGTTCCGAATGCAGTTATTTATATATCGTTACATATATTTTGCGTTTGGGGTCAGTTAAGAATAACTCATAAAAAACAATATAATAATTAAAATGTTGTCTCAAACTGAAAAAAAATATTAAGATTTCTACTGTGAAACTATTTATAACAGTTGGTTTGGAATAAATTATATTTTAGAACAAGCAAATGTTTGTATTTTAGTTAAAAACTAAAATATAATTAAAATTTTAACAAATAAAAACAATGCTATATGAACCAAGGATAACGTCTAAATATATATTTCGAAGATCTTATAATTGCTAAATTATTTATTTATAACATAATATTCATTATAATATACATTCTTTGCAGACAAAAAATACTTCTCATTCATTTTCTATCGTTATTCTTACAGGAAAAACAGTATTCAAGTAAGGATTAAGGTATTTACCCCAAAGTAAACCCTGGGTCCTTCAAATATGGTGTGAAGCTGCAACTGGCCGGTCGGCATAATTTGCGCAGCCCCTGTGAAACTTATAAAGCCCATGGGCGTCGTGGGGCCTGGCGTACGCCATTAAATATGGGTTTTGTTTTGAACACTCTAATCGGATAGGCTCACTCGGCAGACTCTTCGCTCAGTTTCAGGTCGCATCCTTACTAAAATTATAAATGCGAAAAAAAGGTTACTATTACATGTAAGTATATTTTTGATGAAATAATAAAAAAACAATTCGGATGACCAAAACAACTTGGCAGTTTACGTACAACTTGAGGTCCTCTCCTTACTTACTAGGTGCTAGGGTTGATCCTGCCCGGGTCGGTACCATCGCATTGAATGAACGACGGTATCGGTATCGAGTTCAATGTAGCCGTGCCCATTGAGGGATAGTCCTGGCGTGGGTGTTTAATTTTCATTTTATTTAATTTATAAAAACTTTTGGTCGTCAAACTACACTAAATTATTTCACAAACTGATAGTGGGACTAATATGACGCTGAGTGGTATTAGCCATCCATTTTATTTTCGAACGAAAGAGAAAAATAAAGAGAACAGCCTGTGTGGGTTGTGCCAGCCCGGCACGATAAAGAGCCGACTAAGGGATTCGTCATTTGTGGTACGATACCATCGCATTGTATGGTTGGTAAGGTACCCATGGTAAGGTATCATCGCTTAAATGAACGATGGTCGATGCGGAAGTGAAAATTGGCCGTATTTTCCATCCAGTCCAACCTAGCCGTGCCATGAAAGGAATGCTCTTGTATGGTATCTTGCAATATAAGGAAGGTCCTGGCATGGCACCTAGTTCCGATGTGGTGTGTTGGGCTAATACCATGACAAAAGGTGTGGTATTAGCCATCCATGTCCAGTCACATAAAAAAAAATAAAAAAAATGGCACCGGTTTCCTGGAGGTGTGTTGGGCTAATATCATGACAGTAGCCATCCATCTCCAGCTACATAAAAAAACCGGCCAAGTGCGAGTCGGACTCGCTTACGAAGGGTTCCGTACCATCGTACAAGATTTAACATAAAAAAATCACGTTTTTTGTATGCCCCTTAATCTTTATAATTTTTAAATTTTACCTATTTGTTGTTATAGCGGCAAAATAAATGCACACTCTGAAAATTTCAGCTGCCTACCTATTACGGTTCATGAGATACAACCCTGTGACGGACGGACGGACGGACGGACGAACGGACGGACGGACGGACAGCGGAGGCTTAGTAATAGGGTTCCGTTTTCACCCTTTGGGTACGGAACCCTAAAAATGTTTATTTTCGCCTCCCAAATCACCCCCTGGGGCTGAACCGGCGTAAAATGTAAGAAAATATGTGAGGGAACTTGATCAATTCTGAACCAATCAGAAGTGAATGCTAAAATATTCTACCCAATGAGAGCGCAGTAGGTACGAAATAAACGCTTCTGATTGGTTCAGACTTGATCGAATTCCCTCGCACATTTCCTAACACCTTACGCCGGTCACCCCCGAGGTTGAAGCGAGCTCACTGAGCCGCCACGCTGTACACCGGAAGCGGTCATCGCTGGAGTTGGCGAAGATAGCGGGAGCGGACGCCGCGGACGGTCGCGGGTCGTCGGGTGAAGGTGGGTGGGGGTTATCTGCGGAGATTGCTGCCGCCCTGGTGAGCGCACGCCACCGACGCGCGTCTGATGACCACTCTTCAGTGATGCGGTGAATGAAAACACCGTGAGGAACATTTCTGAATTGAAGCCTCCTGATCGCCCAATGGGGAGGACGGCTGCCAAACTTTACCACCAGATGGCGCCACATAAAACTATGGCACGGTTTCATTTCAAGGTTATAGGTTGTTGACCAATTAAACTGAGTTAATATGAATAGCTACCTTGAACTGGATGTAAAACACGGACAATGTGATTGCCTGTGATTCGCGAGTAAATATAACCTCTAGGTGATAGTTTGGCATAGTTTTATAGTTTCATCTGGTGGTAAAGCTTTGCGCCGTGCACCCATTGGCTGCACTTGTTACGCCAACAACCAAAATAAATTAAATAAAAGTGCTTTTGTTTTCTTGCCAATAACAATTGTGCATTCATTGACCGAGCGTCAGTTTCAAGATCGGGTGAAAATACGAATGTATGTCCGATTCGCGTGACATTTTGTAAGCAGGTTCGATTTGTACACATAATTTTCAGTCGAGCCAGTTTTTGTATTTTTTTTAAATGGCGGCGTAATTTTTAACCGACTAAAAAAAAAGGAGGAGGTTCTCAATTCGTCGGAATCTTTTTTTTTTAAAAGCTATTTTCCTGTACAGCTCGCATTTCTCAACAGATTCTCTTGATGCAAGCTGGTTCAGTATTTAGGTACATATATAGAATTTTGGAATTAATTATTAATTACGGAAGGAGAGACTGGAGGATAAATTCCAAATGTATGTATGTATAGAGTGGGTGGCGGAATTAGCAGATGAAATGCCCGATAAAAGTATGCTTACTGGTTCAAGTCTAGCCTTAAAGTATTTTGTATGGGTAATGCCCACGATTTTTTTAGTTTGCGCGCAATTTTCTCAGTTCTGTATAATGCCACACTGGCATGATTTAGCTTAGCAGTCCGCAATCCGAAAGAAGGAGTTGCCAAAACAAGACGAAAACAGTCGAATATAATAAATCTTATACCAAACTGATGAATGCAAGAGGTATTAGTCGCAGTGTCAGCCGAATATTTATCTAGAGGAAGCGCGCTTTCGTTACGAATGTGGATTCAATGGGAAGAAATATTGCCGAGGTAAATGCAAGATGTAACAACGAGCTGGTGGTAAAATCACGTAGAACAAAAATCTGCGACCCAGCTAAATTCAACAAGGATGTAAAAAAAATATTTGCGGCGTTTCTAGAAAAGCTATGCTACTTTGGTTTCAAAGTGGTAGCGGGATTGGAAAAAAAATATGAACTAACATTTATGCAGTGCAATTGCCTTCATTTTACCATCGTAAGTTTAGTACCTATTTGTTCCGATCACAATAGGTAGAACTCGGTTTTAAGTTTATTTCTTAGAAAAAAGGTGCTTTACTCATCAATCAAAAATATTTTATTTTTAATTGATGAGTTACTTACTTAAGATATCCGGTGAATATAAAATGATCAAAATATTATGCATTAGCAGAAACTAGCTTAAAATTAAATCCCTAAAATAGGCAATTTTACATATTTATTTCCCGGATTTCAGTAATACAAAGCTCTTAACATTCAATTATTATTATTCCATTCGGATACAATTTTTCTTTCAAAACATCGAAAAAACTCACTTTTCGTACGTTGCCTGGGTGAAATTTCGTAACATTTTGTAGGTAGATACGTTTCAATGCGTTCTATCGGAGCCTAATGCAACACGGCTTTGGTTCTATCCGACTTACATCGGGGGAAAAATGATCTAGTCAGATGGCGGGTGAGGATGTTCCCCTCCCGTCTCATTGTTCGTCGCCGGGACGCCAGCTGCGTCCCGTGAAAAAAAGCATCTACCTGAAATTACAATAGTTGTGTATGGAGACAGCGTCAAATGCGTACCGTGCTCGCCTCTCCGCAATTTCGAGCAGGATGCCGATACAATAATGGAGCTATGAATACGTACATTTCGCATTGTTACGTAAACTCAGTGTCAACGTGTTGTAGCGGCGACGAGTATGCAAGGACGGGAGTGGCGACAGAAACTCGTGCGTGTAGCGGTAGCGCAGCCACGTATTAACAGTGGATAAAAGATGATATTAGTGATAATCCACTAATTGATCAAGCGAAGGGCGAACCTGGAGAGTTGCGTTTCCGTTTCAGATTGGGCAAACATGCCTTCGTATGTCCAGCTGTTCTCCTCTACAGGTCGCATTTCTCAACCGATTCGAGTGTGTAGGTTTTGAATTTTGAAAAATGGTAAAACACGATGAATGTTCAAAAGACAGACTCGTGAGGTCTACAGCTGAGAGAGCCACAAGTGTAGTTTAGTTTGATTACGTTTCACCGTACTGTGCAGTTCTTACGTGATCTTACGTGTCGTTGGAACTCGTCCGCAGGAGTGAGCGAGTTCGTAACCGAACTCACTCGCCGGCGCTGCCGCAGTAATATGTAGGAAATGCTCTCCCACCTCCATGCGAACTGTTCCGGTTGCCGTCCCCTAATTACCTACCAATTCTACTAAATTTTCATTTATCATTTAATTTAAACACTTCGGGTAGGCAGTCGAACTACACTAAAGTTACGTTGCAAACTGAACCCCTAGTCCCAGTTGTCACCTTAATTGGCGTATACGGAACTTCGAAGTTACGTAAAAACGTCAAATTTTATACAAGTTTTTACTAGATGTTCTGTGGTTTTACATATTATAGCTGTCAAAGTCAAACTTGAACTTTCGATTTCTATGAAAACGCGGAGTAGGCGTAAACGCCAACGTCGACGTATTTACGGCGACGATGGATAGTAAGCTGTCAAATCAAACTCGGACTCGCCAACTTTGTTTCGCTTAAGGATGTTCCGACCCATACAATGTTTTTTTTACACAGAACGCAAAAAGTATTGCACTTTAAGGTAGCCCATCCCGCTCATCTCCCCATACATAAGGGGAAAAAAGATCACGCCCATATTTCTTATCAGAGATCAAAAATTTTGCTCAAAATAGCTTTATTTGATCGAACTAGATGTCTGATGACCATTGGCATTGTAAACTTGTGTTTGGTTTCTAAGTTATAAGGTCCGAGAGTTCGCATTTTTCGCGCGTTTTATACAATAACTTTGGAGGTGGATTACGCAATGATAAAGTAAGAACATCTTAAAAAGATTAGTCATCAGACATAGCTTATTTAATCAAGATTTATAATCTATTTGGTTTTTGTTAGATTTTTGACTACAGCGGTCGTGGTTTACTTTTAGCTATAAGTCGTTTTGAAATTAAAATTTTCGTAAATCTTACCAAATCATACACTATGCACATTGTCATTTTTTTGGACATGTTGCAACCTCCCTGATCACGGAGCCTGTCTTATTCTTTGAAACAGGGAAAGTCCCAGAGCGCAACAACACGGTTTTGTACCGTGCCCGCGAATGAGTTAGGCCCGCCGGGTTGGGCCACCTTAAGGCACGAATTCGTCAAATATATTAAATATAGCCATAGACATATTCACAATTTCAGGTTTAATGGTTTCGTTGTAATTGCCGATTAGAAGTTTTACACCGTTAGATGGCGCTGTTAAATAAATATCGTTTATAATAAATTGTAACAAAACCAATAATCCTGAAATTGTGAAATTGTTTTCGCTGCAAGTAATATGACTATATTAAACTTTTATTATTAAATCGTGGCTTAAAGTGCAATACTTTTTGCGTTATGTGTGCAAACAACTTTATATGGGTCGGAACAGCCTTAACGCCCACTGCGCGCGCTGTTAAATGTATCCATACATTTGAAAACGCCAGTCGATCGGTTTGCCGTAAATGTCAATTTAGCTGACAGCTGGGACTAGGGGCTCAGTTTGCAACGTAACTTACTAGGGTTCCGTGGATAGTAGACTAAGGGTTGCCATTTATTTTGTTCTCTGTCTATATTCCGGGAGGTCACGACATTTTTGGTCACGATAAGGTAAATGGCTGAATCTGGGTTGACATGTTATAGACCAACCCTCTGATGCTAAATATGTCGGTCTGCCCGTCCCAAGTGGTTGCGTTTTCTAGATTGGCTATATAAAATAGATGCTGATATGTACCTGCTGATGAATATACTGATTATTTGGAAACATTGATACCTATTAATTATACAACAATAACCAGACGGTTACTTAATTAAATACTTAAATATACCTAAACTTATATCTGTAACCTAAATCGCCTATAACTACTAAATGCAACCAAAGATTAGTTCAGTTTTTGTATTACTAAGCAAGTATGTATTGATACTTTCATGCTTCATTTGCATCCATTTACCTTATCATATGTATTTTTTGTCACCATAACTGCTTTTTCAGGCGCCTTATCTACGTAACGCAACCACTTGGAACAGGCAGACTTAGGCTGAGATAAATAGTCGTAACAGAAACTAAGACTAACGAAAAGTAGTACTTTGTGACGTCACTTTACATTACTTTGAGACTTCGTCCATACAAAATGTGCCAAAGTGACGTCACAAAGTACTACTTTTCGTTAGTCTTAGTTTCGGTTACGACCATTTATCTCAGCCTGACACATTTAGCTTCAGAGGGTTGTACTTTATCCCGTGAACCCAGTTTCAGCCATTTACGTTATCGTTACCATTTTTGTCGCGACCTCCTAGTCTACTACTACTACTAAGTCTGTACTTTCTTTTGTTCTACCACTTAATTGTTTGGTAGTAGCATTAGGTATTTAATTATTGTGGACGGAAGAAACATGTAAACCAGTGAAGTGTCCTGTCCGGTTTTTCGTTAATGAGTTGATCGAAGTTGGTGGCGTACCTTAGTGTACCTAGTTTGACTACCAAAAGTTGAAATAAATAAAATGAAAACAAAAAAATAATAACTCGATTAACTCAGTGAAGAAGAACCCGCACATATTTTTTTTTCGTCCACATTCCACGTAGTAAGGATGTGGTTTTACATGGGATGCGAGCCACAAAAGGATAAATGCCTCAGTCTGCCCTTACGACTTGCACGGGTAATTATGCAGTGGAACCTACTTTTATTGTTTAAGTGCCAGAACTAACAGAAAGATGGACTAGATGACAGAGCAATGAACTCGACAATCGCCATATAACGTCAGCATGTGGTAAGTAAAGTCTATATAAATAAATGAAATAGGGCCAATTTTTTCAATCCTCTGATAGTACTTATCAGACTGGTCAAATTCACTTTGGTCAATAGATGGATAGTCATTGCCGGAGAATTATATCTTCTATCACAATTATCTTGCTATAATTTTGCTAATAAACATATGAACTTTCTATATCGGATGGATAAGCAGAAGCGTAAATAAATCCGTCGAATAGTTATCTGACTGTTTATCTGACTATTGAAAAATCAGCCCTAAATAAATTATTTATTGTCCAATATAGAAAAATAATAATATTAACCAGAACAATTCGAAACAATAACAAAACTGCATGATGGCGGACTTATAACTATTCACCAACTAACCAATCCACCATGTGCTGATCAGCTTAATCGGCACAAAATCTTTGACGAAGAGAATCATAGCAATAACAAGATAATCGTCACTTTATTAATAAAGATCCTTTAAGTGTCGATCAGTCTAAGCTAAGACCGTCTACCTTATTACAGCCCTGAAAGGATCTCGGTGTAACATCGGAACGATTTTGTAAGCTAAAGATATATAAAGATAATTGTATTGTTGCACAATAGGTGCAAAAACTTGAGCGAAGAACGAAAATAATGGGCACTTCCGGACCCTATTGGTCTTCCGGAACCGTAAAGCCGGAAGAATCGTTTAGGGGTGTCCATCAGCACATTAATAAAAATAGGAGGCTGTACTGAACTATTCGCGTTCCTATAACATAAACATAATTCTAGTCATAACTTGCACGTGGAGCGTTTAAGCCACTGAAGAGAAAGAAAGGTTCAAAGCTATGGCAGGAATAGACCATAGTGAATACACCATAGTGGCCACTCCTGCAGTTGACCGATAGGCTATCGGCAAAACAGGTAATAAAAAAATGCACTTTTTATTTCCGAAGTTAAGCTGAAAAAACTTCTTAAATAAACCTTATTAATGACAAAAAAAAATTAAACAATGGTTTGAACCCATGATAACGAACTGATGAGAGTGAAAGTCTCCCGCGAAATTCTTTATTCACGCTTGCTACGCATTGTGGTATGTTTGGTAATTACTTGAAATGCACGAATCCCTGCCAGATACAGTAGTAAGTTCTTTAGCGCTTACAATACTGCCGATGCAATACAAATAATTTATATAAATACATATTGAGGGTGTACGTACTGCGGTCGTCGTTTTTACAATCAAGACTTGACCCACCTTTTCTCCACATTACTTGACAGCAGCCTTTACACAGGAACAATAAAGATAGCGCTAACGTAAAAGGGCGATTGGTGCTTACATTGTATTGCAGAAAAACCGGCCAAGTGCGAGTCGGACTCGCACACGAAGGGTTCCGTACTATCGTACAAGATTTAACCCCAAAAATCACGTTTTTGTATGGGGGGCCCATTACTTTTTTTTTATTTTTACCTATTTGTTTTTATAGCGGCAAAATAAATACAAACTCTAAGAAAATTTCAACTGGCAACGTATTACGGTTCATGAGATACAACCTTGTGACAGACGGACGGACGAACGGACGAGCGGGCGGACAGCGGAGGCCCAGTAATAGGGTTCCGTTGGCACCCTTTGGATACGGAACACTAAAAATATGACTGGCGTCGGGGCACCCCCGTCACAAGCGATGCTTCCACGCAATGTTTGGTGTGAAATAATTTATTTGAACAATATATTCGAATTACATAATCCGAGTATGTATTCAAAAACACCAGCCTCCATAGCAGCATTTAAAAAATACCTGCTAGTCGGCAGTGTGTTCTAGGGCACCCAGGTTGGGTTAAGTGAAAGGGTGTCGAAGCGCCAATATGAAAGGTCTGTTTTCCATCAAAAACAGTGTAGCCGTGATTCCGTAAGCAAATATAGTTTACTAATCATTTAAAAACCACTGTTCCAATTTACTTTATATTCGGTATCTAATACTAGGCAACGAGAATCGGTGTCTGCACAATTTTATTTTGGCGGAAAAATCTAAACCAACTATCAAATAACAAAGAATAACAAAAGAAAATCTTCATACAAATTTTCTTTTTTCTGTGTGCAAAACAGGATACATTTTTCGATAGTTAGGACATCTTCTTTAATTTTCATTCCAAGAAATTGGAGATCCTCAAACGTATGACGGATGAAGTGGTAATATTTTTTCATGGCATTGCCAAAACCACGTAGCAAATTACAAACGAAATTGTCCCCCTAAGCGGAAGAATATTTTACCTAATACAATCCCCAAATACCATAGGTTTACTCACCTTTTACCTGGCATGCAAATCAACACTCGGGGCCAGACCACCTAAGACCAGACCATCCATTATTCATCCACTTACCCCTGAACCCTCCGCGCTCTCACCGGCGCGAAGGCGGCCGGCGGGGCTCGAACCCGGACCCCTGCGCTGGCTGGCGGCGCAGCTGCCGCGCCGTGCACTCCCGAACGCATGCAACGATGGGTAATAATACCGGTGCATTTGTCGACAGGAGACCTACGCTTTTTATTTACAAGCTTTTATTTAATTTGCCATGTTGTTATGTCATGTAGTCGATTAGGACAAATCTTGCACCACTTATTTTTTCTCTCATTAATTTAATTTAATTTGTTTATTCAACTTCTGGTAGTCAAACTACACCAAGACAAGTCACAATTTGATTGATCCGCGGATTCGATCAACTCAGTGAAGAAGAATCCACAAAAAAACTTCACTGATTAAGTTATTGTTTTTTTTGTCTATTTAAACAGAATTATGATATCATACCTAAATGCTACGGCCAAACTTACATTGGTAGAACGGTCTAAGGCAAAGAACTAAGAACTACGAGGAAACAACAACCCACAATGTGCAAAGTCTTAAATTATACATTACTTAACCTAATAACCTTAACATTCGTGCATTTTTATGGTAACATGACCTGAATTGACACCAAAGGTTAGCTCCAGACAAAAAGAACTCTTCAACGGTTATGAGTACGAACACGAAATTTTTTATACGGATTTAATTATGATATTCCATTCTAAGTGTCACCTGGTTGGCTCCTAATGAGGGAACTCCTCAAGGTTTAACAGCATTGACACGAAATGTTGTATACGCATACAATTAACCCATTCTATGTTTCACCATGACATGGCTGCTGCCCTCAGGGTTGGATTCCAAGTGCCGTATTGTACGTGAATTCAAAAATAATAGCGGGTTCTAATGTTTAGAAATATGTAAAGTAGATATCTGTTATAGTAGTCGATTTATATAAATAAACAAGAAGAAATAAAAAAAAAGTTCCTTAAAATAATCAATTTATGCAGGTTAGGATCGCGACAAGCTTTTAAATCATACATATATATAAATTGTATAATATAATAAATCAACGAATTTGATTTAATTTTATGTTTTTTTATGATAGCCGACATTGCTAGAATAAGGTTTATTTTCGTCACCTAGTCATGCTACCATTTAGCTTCTGATATAATAAAGTCTTAGGTGTTGGGTGGCACCATAGAATAATTATATATTTTTTATGTACATTTGCCTGAAGCACGATATTATGTGCAGTTGGCAAAACCGTTTTTGATTTTTACGAAGTGACCCTCGCTTCGCTTGGTCGTCATTGCATTTTTGCCGCGCGCACTTAGCCCATTGGTTACGTCTTGTGGGAGGGTTGGGGACATCTTGATAGGAGTAAGCGAAATTAACACATTAGACAGCAGATACCAAGTACGTTCAACGAGTTTTTATGCCATTTTGTACCATCGAATTGAATGGACGGTGGTCGAAGCAGCAATGAAAATTGTCCGTTTAATGTAGTTTAATTTAGCCGTGCAATTTAAGAAAGGTCCTGGCATGGCACCTAGTTCCTATATGGTGTGTTGGGCTAATGTCATGACAGTAGGTGTGGTATCACCCATCCATGTCCAGTTACATGAAGTCTTTCCTACAACATTCGGGACTAATCCGGACTTGTAATCTTCTTTACTTGCATTTTCGGTTTCATTGTTCGTAGTAACGTAAGTACCAGGGGGTCCATTCAGGGAAAGAGTGAGTTCGAATTCGTCACTAAATATCAACTCACTTTTTTAAATAGTTAATGTTTCCACACTTCTAGAATATCATTACAGTTAGGTAAAAATCTGATCTGTCCCTTAAATACGTTGGAAGTATAAATAACGGTTTCGTTATTAATATAATAATATATTTCCCAGCTATTTTTAGGTTAACCCACTCCCGAACTCGAACTCACTCTTACCTAAATGGGCCCCCTGATCTGCAGATTAAGCTATTGTTTTGTTCTGTGGCAGAATGCGATTCAATCATGCCGCCATTTCGACGAAACTAAATAAATCCTAGGTACCTTCTAAATTAACCTAAGAGCTATTATAAAAACATAAGGGATTCCGTAGCTGGTTTATAGTTTATGGCTATTGTCGACAGTTTAATATGATCTCTTTTTCAAAGAATAATGTTAACGAATAGTCGATATTACTATTATAAAGATAACTAGAAACTTACAAACATTAAATTAATATACCTTTACCGTTAAGAAATATAGCTGCAAAAATTAACATCTTTATCACCAATGTCCGCAACATCTATATTAGTAGGACGCATTGATAACGGAAGAAGGACCATAGGAGAATTACAAATTATGGATACACAGCAAGTCGCGAAATTGGCAGACACAATAAACCCGCGATAGGTATGTTGGCTGGTTATTGTCAATGCTGTATATTTATAAAATGGTTCTTTTAACAGCTATCTTTCTTTAATTAATGTTTCCTTGCTTTACGGTCGATTCTACATACATATTATTTAAATTTAATTAAAGACACGTTTGTGGCGAAAATCGAAGGAGGTGAAATATGGGATAAAAATGTGTATGGGGAACTCATATAATATCCAGGAAATAATTCGGCCTGACATGAGTCCAAAACGAAATTGATCCGAGCGGAGCCGAGAACGTCAGCTAGAACAATATAATATAAAGATAAAATATAAAATATTGCAAACATTTTTTTATGTTTGTAGCGTTGCCTCAAAATTTTTCCTTAACTTTCTCTATGAAATATGACTTCATATCAGTGCATACAATTCATATTTCATGTATGTTGTAATGTCACTTAGTCCACTCGGTGAGTAGATCTATAGCTCGTTGCTCTCACCAGAAGGTGAAGTCTGAGTTCTCACCTAAATTGGCGTTTACGGCAAACCGATCGACTGGCGTTTTCTCCAAACTCCATACAAGTTTTTACTAGATATTCTGTGGTTTTACTTCTTCAAGCTGTCAAAGTCAAACGCGGACTTCCGATTTGTATGAAAACGCGGTGTGGACGTAAACGGCAACGTCGACGTATTTACGGCAACGTTGAGTAAGCTGTCAAATCAAGCTCGGACTCGCAAATGTTAGTTCGCTTAACGCCCGCTGCGCGCGCTCTTCAATTTCTCCATACATTTTAAAACGCCAGTCGATCGGTTTGCCGTAACGCCAATTTAAGTGACAACTTAGACTACCGGCTCTGGTACCAAGGTACGCCGATCTTAATTCACAGTAAGTAGGAAAGCAAAAAATCTCAGAGCCGGACCGAACAAAAGATTCGTACAGCCTCAGCTTTCTATAGGAAGTCTTATTATTAAGCAAACCCATTGCCAACGGTCGGAACCGCCTCCCCAGGGAACTGGGTACATCGGTGCATTCTATAGGCACATACATACATATCAATATAATTTTATGCTTGAATTGCTGTAGTACCTATTTTCAACTGTGAGCAATCCTTGGTGCTGTTTCTACAATAAACACAAAAACAACAATCGGTGTTATTAATATTATTTCTGCCTACAGAATGAATATCATAATAAATACTTACTCGTTTATTTATTTATTATATTCGTTTTGTAGGCAGAAATAATATTACTTAATATTAGAAATGGTTATGGTGCTGTCTCTACAACAAACACAAAAACAACAATCGTTGTTATTAATATTATGTCTTCCTACAGAACCAATACGGTAAAACTAACTAAATAAGTAAATAAATAAATAAATAAGTAAATAAATAAGAAAGACAGCTAATCTGGTTATATGTAGCTGAACGCCCCCTCTTGTGTCCCGCGCCGCCGTCTCTATGCGGATCGGGTGGCGCGAGCCGCGCCCCTGGAGCTGCAATGGTGTGCAGGGAGTGCAGGATCGGGAATCGGGAGCCGATCCTGAAACACAACATATAGATCATGAAAAGCAGTAATATTTCGGCATTCGCCGTTATCAAATTCAGAAAAAAACAACTAATTTCATTTCTCATTTTTAGTGACCTGTTTCTTTAGAAGAGACATTTCTTCCTAATTACAACAAAAATGTAATTCGGAAAACAAAACTCTTGTAATTTCGCTAAAATGGGTAATTGTTGACTAATACCAGAAAAAAACATCCGACAGATACATATTGAATATTTTCTAGATCATAAATCCATTCTTGTATGGTGCCTACCCACTAGTATTTATGTGCGAGTGCAGGAGGCCAATTCTGGAGAGAAATTTCCTTTACTTTACTTTGGTATTCTGGAAATCGATCGCAGCGTCAATGCGGAATGAGTGGCACGAAATAAAACTATGTGTTTACGAATTCAGCGCTAACGAAAAATTACATATCCATTTTCAGGAGCGATCCGTAAATGCACCAGAATGGGTCGGAAGTAATCTAATTGGCCCCCAGGACTGTGTTCCTTTTAATTTTAAATCTCTCGAAGGAACAAGAGATAATTGTGAGAAAATCGTTGAGCTTTTGTGCAACCTAAAAGGGACAAATTAATGCTGATAAAGGTTTTCCTATTGCTTTTATAATGCTTATGTGAGTGGAATTCATAAAAAAAAATTAGATAGAACTCGAAGAAATTAGCGACGAGTTCGACTGATGAACACAAAACATGATTTAGATGCCTGGTTAATATGGATCTAGGCCACAGAAGATTTTTCGATATTTCACCCCTTCCTTAAAAACACGGGTTACTTTATATTCCCGGTCGCGCTCAGAGGATGCCGGTATATTGTTTGCCAGAGGTTATGGGTGGCACTCCCCGCCACTTTAATACACCACTTTATTTATCTTTCTTTTGTTTATGCAACCTCACATGGATGGCTAATACCACACAACTATATATATATATTAGCTGCACTGCTTTATGTTATTATCTGCCACATTCCCCAAGGAATAGGTGCCATGCCAGAATCTTACCTTCATGAGCACGGCTGCACTGAACTGGATGGAAAATACGGATAATTTTTCATTGCCCCTTCAACAATAGTTTCATACCGCTACCGCTTAGTAGGGGAAGGGGAACTACAGTTTTACATGGGTTCCAAACAATGGAACAGCTCGCATTGGTAACGAAATGCACTTATCCAACTCAGAAAGAAAGAGAAAGTAGTGCATGAAAGGCAAGTCCTCTAGCCCAGGGTTGCTTAACCTGGGGTCCATGCCATGGACCCGTGGCATGACTGCTGGGGGTCCGTGGCATGAGAGCTGGGAGTCCATGTTTGATATGACCTAACCTAACCTAACCTAACCGCTCGTAATATGAGGCTAACCTTCAACATTGTGGGTTTATTTTTATTTTATCTCAGCGTCGGTATAATATAAACACCGGTATAAATATCAAAGTTAAGAGTCTTAATCTAGTAAATTACCGCAAAAGGGTTTTATATAAGTTACTTATATTCTTTAAAAAAAATATGTTTGTCAACACCTATTTACAAGTTTTTACTAGGTTTCCAAGCCGGCCCTTGGAAATATTCAAATATTTATTGGGTTTAATTATCTTCCATAAACATTACAACATTTTTGTCATTATTGTACTTTATATTTATCTTAATTTCATTGATATCTTTAAATTTATATTAAGAGCCAAAGGTCGCTCTATTCCAATTGTAATTGAAAAAAAAAATGTATGATGCTGTAACATTGTTTATTTGTTTATTTAAATGATACTCGTAACATGCATGCCATTTGACGTAGTTATAAAAAAGTGTATACCAAAAAATCGCTGAATAAAATCTTTGAATCTTTGAACTATAAACGATTTAGACAATTTTCTTTTTTGTGGTACAAGATCACATATTTATATAGTGAATAACCGTGAAACATATATTAATTTACTTTAGGAAATAGATTTCGCTTCGTCGCGCTCGATTTTCACGCGCTGTGTGCAATAAACCCTAAGTAACGCAAACTCAATGCTTCCGAAGATCGCCATTATCAATGCTGGAGTCAGTTGGTGCCCTTAACATACCTTTTGCTTTGAAAATAAAACAAACGCATGCATTTTTTTAAATGCCTTGTTTTATTTCTCTTTAATAAAGTGTGGAAGGGTTCCGTCATATTTTAGAAATTTCGCAAGGGGTCCATGATAAGCCACGAGCTGTATATGAAGTTGAATGCGTGCATTTCCTTACGAATGCGAGATTGAGGCCAATAGCAATGTATTGATGTTTCGTATATTTTAATCAGAGATCTCGTCATGTCGATGAGGACATGGTTTCTACCGAAATGTATTATCTCTTTTGTTTTTTTCGGAAGATAGGATCTGCTACAGAAGATTCCGTATCTGCCTTCTGAACATCATTTTCTCGATCCCGTAATCCTTGCAAAGGAGGACTTAATCCCTCAACACTTTTGCGAATTCAGGATACGTTTTGGATCAAAAACAATTGCTATTAGTTCTATTGTTTTTGTTTCCGTTCGTAATACTTCCCTTAATCAGTCATAGATTGTTTAAGCTATCATTTAAATATCTGGTAAGCGAGATTGGTTGATCCAAACGTTAACCACGTATTCCTGGGCATATTTGAAGCAAAAAAGGTGGATTATGTTTTGTTGCACGACTCAAAAAAATTCGTTCTGCCCACACAAAAACCTTATTATTTTCACAGCTAAAAAACCAAATTAACCATTTTAACCCTTTAAATGCTACTACCTAGCATAATGTTATAATATAATCTGTTATAATGTATGAATAAGATTCCTGTATGAGATTCTGACCACCAACTACAATTAAATAATGCCTTACTACAGTTCGGGTTTCATTTAATTTAATTTCATTTATTTAAACTTTTTGGTAGTCAAACTACACCAAGTTACGTCACAAAGATCCGCGGATTCGATCAACCCAGTAAAGAAGAACCCGCAAAGAAACTTCAGGGGTCTACATAACATATTTTTCCGTCCACAATTATGAAATACATACTTAGATATAAATGCTACTGCCAGACAATTCCTTGGTTGATAGACTAGGAGGTCGCGACAAAAATGGTAACGATAACGTAATGGCTAACGAATACGATAATGGCTGAAACTGGGTTCGCAGGATAAAGACCAATCCTCTGAAGCTAAATGTGTCAGTCTGCCTGCGCCAAGTGGTTGCGTTACGTAGATAAAGCGCCTGAAAAAGTATTATGGTCACAAAATATATAAATGATATGGTAAATGGATGCAAATGACGAAGCATGAAAGTATCAGTGCATACTTGCTCAGCAATACTAAAACTGAACAAATCTTTGGTTGCATTTCGTAGTTATAGGCGATTTAGGTTACAGATATAACTTTACGTATATTTAAGTATTTAAATGAAAAACCGACTTGTTATTGTTGTATAATTAATAGATATCAATGATTCTAGACGATCAGTATATTCATCAGCAGGTACATACTAACATATATTTTATATAGCCAATCTAGTTAACGCAACCACTTGGCATAGGCAGACCGACATATTTAGCATCAGAGGGTTGGTCTCTAACATGTGAACCCAGATTCAGCCATTTACCTTATCGTGACCAAAAATGTCGTGACCTCCCGGAATATGAACAGATTAAGGCAAAGAACAAAAAACAATAGAAACAGAATCCCTCAGTTTAAGTTACTTAAAACTAGAAAAGATTAATATAATTGTTGGAGTACAGAGCCCTCGTCATTATTGATACGAAATTGAATCAACTCAATATTGTTATTGTTTTTTTAGTAATTTCATACTACGTTAGTATTTATCATAAAAATAAGCAAAATTAGTAAAAAAAAAATTATCGTACGATACGCATGCTGACTGGGTACAGCATGCGGTCAAACTCACAGGAAATTAAAATTTATCAACTTTAACACTATAATAAGCCTTTTGTGTTAAGAATTTCTTAATCTGAACTTTAAAAAAAAATCACCTAAATCCCTGACCTCTTTGGGCAATTTGTTATCAAATCTAACACTGTTACATGCTTAGATTACATGTAGTTAATATAATTTTTCGTACTAAGCAGGTACGTCGCTTGTTTCAAGGAATGTGACATCTATGTATGTATAATCGACCGTGAAGCATGGATACATTAATTGAAGAAGAGCCCAGTAAAAAGAACTATTTTAAGAATATACTGCAAGGCTGGACCCGAACCAGCAAAACATACCATTCGCGGGTATTGCGTCTACCAATTTCGCCACCGACTGTATACCCATAATTTAGTATTCTCCTACAGTCGCTCCTCCCGTAATGAATGTCTCCTACTAACACAGTGTTTAAGGTTATACCTACATACATTTAATTAACGCTTCATATTCATATTTTACTGGGCTCTTTCTTCAATTAATGTATCCTTGCTTCACGGTCGATTATACATACATATTATATATGTCACATTCACTGTTACATATAAATCTCAGATGATCTAGCTAATTTATGACTGCTAATTTATAACTAAATTAAGAGCTAATGTGCACTGATCCTAACAATAATGGATCTACAGCATCGGTTGATTAAATGGAATGGGGACTGGATGTAGAGGTGAACGTTTGAAATTGGTGAATTTCAGAACCCACCTGCTTGTACATTCAGCTACCTTTTTAATAGTGGAGGTCTATATAGAACACCTAATACGTCCGCAAAATACTTAATTTGAGATAAAGCCTATATCATTTACACGTTTATAAATAGTATTTTCGTACGGCACTCTATTTTTTTCCATTCACAAACATTTTACTTTAAAAATTGGTGGCCGGGAACTTAAGTAATGGAATGCTAAATCCGTAAAGTCAAGTTCGGTACGCTGCTTGCCTTAAACGTCAGTGTCAAGTGTCAACTGTCAAATGACGTTGAAGTGGTTGGAGTGTTGGGTGTAGATCTTTTTCAGATTTTTCTAGCTTGTTTTTAATTTTATCAGTGCTCCGCTTGTGGTAATTCCTGTGTAAAATCATTGCGTGGCCTTATATCAGTTGTAGAAAAACGATCCGACTGGAGTGTGGAAGTCAAGATGTCCCGCAACGCGCCTGACGTGGACGAACTTTTCGATGTCCGCAACTCGTTCTACGTCGGCAACTACCAGCAGACAATCAATGAGGCGCAGGCCTTAAGGGTACGCACGAGGAGTGGTTGTTTAATTCCTTCGACGGGCTTAGAGAATATAGGGTACCGCTTTGGGGTTTTCGACGGATTGTCCAGCGCAATCGAGGTTATCTTTGATTACCTGATGATCTATTATTATTAGAGCAGGGTTTCTTAACCAGGACTTAGTCAACAGACCCCTTAGAGGCTCCTAGAATGAGTGCTGGGGTCCATTGTAACAGGCCTTGTATTATCAATGTTATGAACGTTATCAACCTACAAAAATGTTGGTGTCTTTACTATTTCTGTCGTAATCAATAAATAGTTGTTTTGTGTCTCAATTGACTTTGGAAGGAGGTATGTCACATTATTGAAATTTCGCCGTGACTAGAAAAAGGTTAAGAAACCCTGTATTAGAGGGTTCCCGAAGAATTTTGTATTAGTGTGATGTTCACTTCCATTCAAGCTTTCAGATCAGTGAAAAAGATTCTAAATGCAACCGGCCTGATAACGGATAATGCAGGAGTACCATCCTACATTTGTAATTTCATTTCATTTCATTTCATTTCATTTATTTATTCAACTTCTGGTAGTAAAACTACACTAAGTCATGTCACAATTTGATTGATCCGCGGATCAACCAGTGAAGAAGAACCCGCAAAGAAACTTCACTGGTCTATAAATTATGTTTTTTTTTGGTCTTCTTTTTTTCGTCCACATAAATGATATAACACAAGAACTGGGAGACATTGGTAGAACGATCTGGAGCAAAGAACTAAGGACTACGAGGAAACAACAACCCACAATGTGAAAAGTCTTAATTAATAAATAAATTACTTAACTTAATAACCTAATCATTATACATATTGAGTATTTAATGCATGTGTATCATGTAAGCCTTATGTTTTGCAGCCGTCGTCATCCGCATTAGGAGTGCAGCGTGATGCGTTCCTGTACCGTGCGTACATCGCTCAGGGCAACCAGCGTGTAGCGCTGCAGGAGCTGCGTGGCGCCCCGCCCGAGCTGCAGCCGCTGCGCCTCCTCGCCGAGTACCTCTCCCAGGACGCCAACCGTGGCCCCATTGTCGAGGAGATCGACGCACGGGTTGGTGTTTTCTAAGATTTGATGTTCGTTAAGTAAATCAACTTTTTCATACTAAGCAAGTACGTCACTTATTTCAAGGAATGTGATATATGTATGTATAATCGACCGTGAAGCAAGGACACATTCATTTCAGAAAGATCCCTGTAAAAAAACTACTTTACAAATATACTGCAAGGCTGGACCCGAACCAGAAAAACCATTTGCAGGTTTTGCGTCTTGCCACCTGCTATATCCCCATGATTTGAAATTCTCTTCCCCTCCCTCCTCCTGTAAGCAATGCCTCCTGCTAACACAGTGTTTAAGATTATACCTACATACATTGATTTAATGTTATACCTACGACTGTGTCAACCTAGGACTGAGCCGGTAGTCTAAGTTGTCACCTAAATTGGCGTTACGGCAAACTGATCGACTGGCGTTTTCAAATGTATGGAGAAATCGTAGAGCGCGCGCAGCGGGCGTTAAGCGAACTAACATTTGCGAGTCCGAGCTTGATTTGACAGCTTACTCAACGTTGCCGTAAATATGTCGACGTTGCCGTTTACGTCCACTCCGCGTTTTCATAGAAATCGGAAGTCCGCGTTTCACTTTGACAGCTTGAAGAAGTACAACCAGTAAAACTTGTATGGAGTTTGGAGAAAACGCCAGTCGATCGGTTTGCCGTAAACGCCAATTTAGGTGAGAACTCAGACTGACCACTCTGGCTCTAGCATCTGATACCCAATACGATTTTGTCTGAATATGTTTGAATTTTTAAATCTTTTGAACTACAAATCAGCGAATGCCTTTTTGTCACCCTTTTGTTCAAATTCTCACGTACTTGAGTAACCTTATGCCACCTTT
Source organism: Incurvaria masculella (assembly GCA_946894095.1). Lineage (NCBI taxonomy): Eukaryota > Metazoa > Arthropoda > Insecta > Lepidoptera > Incurvariidae > Incurvaria > Incurvaria masculella. The sequence continues at coordinate 13,878,274 of OX335658.1, read as the reverse complement.
ATTAGTAGTATTTTTTGACAGCTAGAAATACCTGAGTGATTTTATTTTATTGAAGAAATCAACAGCATATGGTAAAAATTGTACACACAAAATAAACAGATAATGACAAAAGAAAATATTTTATAAATTAAAGAAAATTAACAAAAATGCCCATAGAACAATAAAAATATAGGTAATACACAGTATTACTATGTCTGTAGGATTTATTTGTGTGGGTGTATAGACTTATGAGAGGGTGTGTTCATGTGTTTCAAAGAGATGTGAGGGTGAATTTGAGGGTGGGTGCAAGGAAGATTGTGTTAATGTTTCATTATTGAATGTTTTATCTACTTACTTATCAAAGTGTATAAGTAAAAGCGATGGTATAAATGTTTATTATTAAAGCAGACAATGCATAATAGTTATTTATTTATTACATTACAGGTCACCAAGGGTACCGAGCTGAGCAATGAGATCTTTCAGATTGTAGCCGCCACTATCTACTACAATGAAGAAAACTACGAAGCTGCACTTAAGTACTTAACTTTTTACATATTTTTTTATAAAAAATCTATTTACCATATTTATTTGACAGCTTCTGCTGCTTGCTTGCTTATTTGATGTTTGCCAAGTTCATGTTTAACAGTTCTTCTATATATTCCTTATTGCCAGTCTGGTATTCCAGGTGTGCATCTCCAGCAGCTCTCTTGGATTATTGTGAGATCTTTAACCCCTAATTCAATGTCACTAATTCTTGAAATTATTTGTGTACCTGTTGTACAGGGACGGCCTTGTTTCATTTTGTGTAACTGTGATCCTTATAGTCAAGACTACAGGAATATTGTTGGTTGAGATATCCAGACAGCCCTCTATCACAGACTATATATAGGATTACATCCAGTAGCTCATCTCCATAGAAAGTCCCGTTTTGGTGCACCTATACAGGCACATTTTGCTTGTATGGGCTCTAAGCTAGTTTCGCTCTGTTAAACTGTCGCGAATGGTCCTTCAAAGCCATCTTTTTAAATATAACTGAACCTGCAGTGCTCCGCCAATATTTAAGTGCCAACCCCGGAACTCCATGGAAGGAAGTCGCCTATCTAAAAAATCGCCTGAGTTGTGCTACTGCTGTGGCATTGGTCTCTACTGTGTCTCTATTGAGTGGAAGAGTCGGAATAGAACCTCAGTGTTGAAGAAGTCTAGCAATCAGTTGCCCTATTAAGAAAGAGATTAAAAGATTTTTTTGTGACAGAACTCTACATGGAGCGGAGTCACTGGAACTGCGAGCATTCACACTGCAGACCCTGCTGGCGATGCACCGTCCGGACCTCGCACGGAAGCAGCTGAAGCTGCTGCAGGAGACAGACGACGACGCGACGCTCACTCAGCTCGCGCAGGCCTGGCTCAACCTCGTGCAGGTATACCGTAAAACGGTGATGAAAATTCAAATGCCTTAGGCTGAGATAATAGATATTTCGTCCATAAAAAATGTGTCAAATTGACTTTCCAAAGTACTACTTTTTAGGGTTCTGTACCCAAAGGGTGAAAACGGAACCCTATTACTAAGCCTCCGCTGTCCGTCCGTCCTTCCGTCCGTCCGTCCGTCCGTCCGTCCGTCTGTCACAGGGCTGTATCTCATTAACCGTAACAGGTAGGAAGCTGAAATTTTCTCAGATTATGTATTTATTTTGCCGCTATAACAACAAATAGGTAACATTATAAAATAATAAAAATTAAAGGGGGCCCCATAACAAAAAACGTGTTTTTTTTTAAATCCTGTACGATCGTACGGAACCCTTCGTGTGCGAGTCCGACTCGCACTTGGCCGGTTTTTTTTGTTAGTCTTAGTTTCAGTTACGACTATTTATCTCAGTCTGAGTGTAGTGGCGACACAATCCCGCACCAAGCAGTGTTGCTGGAGCTGATGGCTGCAGACCCTGCTGGCTATGTACCAGGCTCACATCACACGATGACAGAAGAAAGTGTTGTGTAGTCACAACACTTTCTCTTATACAATTCTCTAGGTTAACCTTTTTCCATTTATACACGTGTTCCATTTTTTTTATTGTTATTAATCACATTAGCCTGTCTGTAAGCTGCTCTTTAGACTCCTTCATCATTTCTAACAACTATGTAGCTGGGTATCAGAGAATGGTAGAGTAGTTTTTTATAAACATTTGGGTCCGGAGATATCAATTTTTCTGAATTCAAAATTATTTTCTTTGTGCTCAATCGGTAAATTTAGTCCTGTATTGAGATGCGAACATACCTTGTCACATAGTTATCAGTTGGCATCATCATAATTGCTCATATGTTGTCAACACGCCGTTACCCATAATTAAGAGTAAAATGATGGTGTGCGTGTTTAGAGTGATTTTTAGAAGGCTCGCAGGACATCCTGAGCGTTTGTAACCGACATGCGCCATCCCGACATGGACCAGTTAGGTTAAGGTTGACAAATAGAAGACACGGGGCGGAAGCGACGGAAGCGACCGGACCCCAATTTTGATTTAAAATAAAGTATTTTGAGGCCTTTAATTATTATTTATTTTTTAATCGCGATGAATTAGCCTAAAGAATTTCCTGTCTGTTTTCCTGCTTCGTTGTTATCTTGTTTTATCACTTGATTATAATTTAATTCCCTATAACAAAGTGGCTTTTGTGCTTCAGACGGTGTAGGTATGCTGCAAGGGCAGAACCCTGATCTTTTTAGGGGCTCTTTGCTATAGGGGTTGCCCAAAAATTCTGTTTCATCTAACGCCTTTCATATGTAAAGGTTTGATTTGATTTAATTAGTTTGTATTAATTTAATGTGATTTGCCCTATCTCCCGCCATAAACGTACATAAGCTCTGTTAGAACGTGTGTTGTGTGCGCAGGGCGGGCCGGGTGTGCAGGACGCTCATTACACCATCATGGAGCTGTCGGAGCGCCTCGGCTCGCTGGGGCCGGGTGCGGCCGCCGTCGGCGCCGCCGCCGCCGCCGCTAGAGGTACGCGCTGAACACTCGCATCTCTCTGAGTAGAGAGTTCTATGTTGAGGAGGACCTGCCCGCCCAACTTCCCATACAAACGTGGAAGAAGATCATGCGCATATTTCTTGTTGAGGATCCAAAATTAATAATATTGTTCAATCGACAATATTATTTGATCGAACTAGATCCTTCATGAATCATGACCATTAGCATTGTAAAATTGTGTTTGGTTTCTAAGTTACAAAGTCCGAAAGTTCGAATTTTTCGTGCGTTTGATACAATAACTTTGGACGTGGATTACTCAACGATAAAGTATAAAATCAAAAAATCTTGGTCATCAAGCCTAGCTTGTTCCATAAAGATTCAAAATTAATTTAGTTTTTGATTACAGTGCAGTACAACTTCGAAGTTACGTAAAAACGTCAAACCCCGTACAAGTTTTTACTACTTATTCTGTGGTTTTACTTCTTCATGCTATCAATGTCAAACTCGGACTTCCGATTTGTATGAAAACGCGAAGTCACCATAAACAGCAACCTCGACGTATTTACGGCGACGGTGAGTAAGCTTTCTAATCAAACTCGGACTTGTAAATGTTAGTTTGCTTAATGCCCACTGCGGCGCACTCTTCAATAAATGCTAGTCGATCGGTTGGGCGTAAACACCAATTTAGATGACAACTGGGATTAGGAGTCAATGCATTGGCTGGGATGGCTGCTATATCGCCGTGTCTAACTGGGTTGCGAGGAAGAGATTGCCTCATGCGGCGTGACGGCGGTTGCAGGTCTGTGGGAGGAGGCGGAGCAGGCGCTGACCGAGGCGCAGGCGCGCGCGCCGCGCGACCCCGACCTGCTGCTCGGGCTGGCGGTCGCCGCTCACCACACCGGCAAACCCCCGGAGGTGAGCGCACTACTTAACACTCGAGTGAACCCGTTTGGACTTGTCCGTGGGTGGTATTATATGATGACCGAAATGTTGAAAGCATAGTTGTAGGTCTACGTTTTTGTCCAGGCTTGCCTGTTTGCATTACCTAACATATGTCACAGCAATTACAAAATAAAGAAGAGTACATACCCCACACAGGTTGTATTTAGCACTAGCGATTAAACGACTCTGGTCTCTCCGAGTGAAACAACCCTTCATTACATATGTATCTTTTACCAACCAACACATTCTTTTTTTTTTATTTGTTTTTATTTTTAATTTATTTTATATTTTTTTTTATTTGACTACCATGCGATCAGTATACACTTTGAGGAGGTGTTTTCGATGTGTTTTGTGGCATGCGAGGACAAACTTTCAATAAAGATCGTCCATATATGGGTTCTTCAGTCTATTGTCGAGTTCCAATACTCTAGGACGCATGAGTCGACCCATTCCTGTAGAAGGGCTTAGTAGCGCAAGGGCTAGTTCATTGACAAGTGATCTTATTCTTCTCTTGTATGCTACACAATAAAGACGCACTCACACATTCTAGCACACAAAAAGTAATATATATAATTGAGGGAAGATTAATATAAGCTTGTTTGTGATCGTAATTGTGGTGTGGTGACAGGTGGCGTCGCGCTACCTCGCGCAGCTGCTGGACGGTGCGCCGGCGCACCCCGCCAGCCGCGACTACCAAGCCAAGGGCAACGAGTTCCGCCGCCTCGCCGGCCAGTACGCGCCCTCCGTCGCGTCGCAGTGAGCGAGGGTAGACGTTAGAACATATGTGACGGTGATTCGAAAACTGTTCTGCGAGATACGAAGGAAAGTACATTCCTGCAAGTGACAAGAGTACCTTATCACCTTGCACTTACTGGTTTTTGCATCAGCATATTTTTTTCGATTCTCTCATTGAACGTTAGGTCGAGTATTAGTATTAGGAAAACTTCAGAAACAAGAATATTTGGAATATTTACGATTAATAATTTGTGAAATAATTTATATCATGAAACGCACTTTTGCATTTAATTACTGCATCTTTTAGTAATCTTTTAGTTTGCTTATGAATATGTTCCCATGTAATATCAGTTGATGTACAGCCTTAAGGTGTCAACTAATGCACAGTCACCTATCCTCATATTGTGCTGACCGCTTGCAATTGCTTACCACTCGGAAACCTTAAATTCGATTATCGGCTAGAAATGTATGTTTTGTATGTTTGTAAGAATATTGACACTGTCTGCTATAAAAGAGAGGGAGAGAGAGTGCTTTCTTTTTTAGGGCCAACATGTAGAACATATGTCCGTAATCTAAATTTTGCCCATCATTGAAATTAATTACTTGTTCACATCAACAAATTTGTAAAATTGTGTAATGTGTAATTAAAAAAAACTATAAACAAAATGTCCGCTCCGATACTATCCATATTTGTTGAAGGTTACTTTATTCTATTATTTTAAATATATAATTGAAATAAAAACATGTAAAACATCTTAAAATGTAATTTTTTTTGTCTAGGAAATACCTACTCAATACAACTGAGACATCCATGTAGAAATATCACTAGTAAAACCATCAACAAGCAAAAAACCTATGTAGATTCTACTGTGGAAAATATTATCATTAGTACAGGTAATTTTATATATGTCTACCAATTACATTTTAAACATAAATAAATCTCCAAGCACTCTTGTATTTTTGCGAATTCTTTACGAGTTTGCCTGTGAACTCAATAAATAGAAAATATCGGAATATTATCAATGTATTTTTGAACTTAATACATTATCAAAAACGATAATAATTCCTAGTCATCCAAGGAAATCGTCTATGAGACATTGTTTTAACTCTCAGGTGCCGAATTAAAAACATATTATTGTGGCTCTTATCATAAAATGTCTTTTGTTTTGTTTAGGTACCAACCACCAAGGCCTACAATTTACCAGCACAACTATTCGTTGTTTAAAAGATTGTTCAAACCACTGAAGAGAAGTGGCATGCGGTCGATATCGCGTTTCCGCTATATGCTCAAAATGACCATTTGAATGGGAATCCGGCAGCGCATGGTCTGACACACAGTTGACACATCGCCACCGCGCGCGAATGTGCTCTAAAAGTTAGTTCCCATCCACACAAACCCTTGAATACGTCTGCGACTATGTTTGCATGGGGCATGTACCATCGACAACATAAGTTCAGTAGCACCCTACAGTCGGGTTGTTTTGTACATGTGGCGTGCACCTTCCCCCGCCGACCAGTCTTCAGGCGGCGCGTTCTATCGCAAGCCGTGCGGACGATGCTATCCTGTCCCGCTTCACCTCCGCGCGATGCGAGCGCTTCATAGCAATCGCGTTGGAATTTGCTACTGGACTTTTGAATGCGACTATACCTTTGATTTAAACTGGTAGTTTTTGAAAATTGGAAACAGCGGGACCAATACCACGCTCGATGCCATATCTCCTCCATTTTTATCTATGGTTCAAACCGGGCTAGAGAATATTGTTGCTGAGGAGTATCTACAGCGATTGAAGTGAAGAAGAAGATATCTAGGTCGCGGTCCGATTTGAACCATCGTTACCCAAAGCACGCTCAAAACTGGTCCGATTCGCACTTACAGCCCTCAAAATTGCCTCCCGTGAACGGTATGAAGTTAGCGCTGTGTCACGCAATGACCCGCACAGTGCTCATGCTTAGGAGGTAAGGCACCGTGTGTGGAACTGTCAATGTCACTTTTTGACGTTTCTAAAGAGTAATCATCGTCTTTCCACCTTTTTTTCCACAAACCGTTGAATTTCCCGCAGTTCAAAATTCAAGTTCAGCTTAGAGCAATTGATTAGATTCAAATTTGAGGTGAACCACGAGCACTAATGTCATTGGTTTCATGTGTAAGCTTTGAGCGTGCAAACTGATTCGGGACGCTTGTATACGCCTATAGCATTGTAATTGTTTACAGTTCAAATCGGAATGCGCAGCTAGTCGAAACTATAGTCAAATTCATCGGAGTCGTCCTCCTCATCGCCACTCTCGGTCAGGTTGGCCAGCGCGTGCAGCTCCCGCAGCTTTCTGAGCATATCCTGCTCATGCGCGGCGAGGCCCAGCCCCAGCAGGGCTTCCGTCGCGTCAGCCTCCTGAACCTCTGCTCTCCCGGTCTGCACCGGCCACTCGGTCGTCGTCTCGTGCTGTATCGCCCCGTTGAGACCTGCGGGAAGAGAATTGTTTTTTTTTTTTATATGCAACCTGGCACGGATGACTAATGGCCGTTATGATATAAGCCCAATATACCACATTCCCGAAGGAATTAGGTGCCATGCCGGGACCTTCCCTTTATGAGCACGGCTACATTGAAGTGGATGGAAAACACAGACAATTTTTCATTGCTGCTTCAACTTTCTTTTCTTTTCATCCAATGCGATGGTACCAACCTGGGCGGTCTTAAAACCTACAGTTTTTTATGTATTCCGAACAATGGAGCAGCTTGCATTCGTGACGAAATGCACTTATCGAACCCAGAAAGAGAAAGAAAGTGGTGCATGTCGGAGCGAGGAATTGAACCCAGACCTCTGGTACGCTAGTCCAGTCTCCGCGCCACTAGGCTACGAGATGCTTTAACAAAACATTATCTGCCTCATAAACATTTATAACGTCAATATTACTCCGTAATATTTTTAGCTGTCAAAAAATATAACTAATAAGGTAGTATGAGGTTACTCGAGTACATGTGGAATTTAACAAAAAGGTGGCATAAATGCATCAGCTGATTAACCAATTACTTGAGTCAACCAGGATAGAGTATTCTGTGCAGTATGTATACACTACGGCCCTGCTTATTCGAGTCCATTTCATTGAAGACTAGTGAGCGTAAGTTTAATTATTCCTTCTCTATTCCGAGATTATTAGTAATGAATCCTATAAGATGTTCATGTTTGGTATAACTGTTCCAAGATAAGCAGTGGAATAAGAAATGTTTATTAGTAAGACAGTACAAGTACAGAGGGGTGGTCCAAACCTACTGGGTATGTCTGTGGTCTTAGTACTAGTAGGTAGGTTTGGTTTGGTACCATCGTAGCTCGACACTACCCACACTGAACCAGCGGCGCGGTGTTTACCACGAGAGCTTCTTCTGCTCGCTCTGCACTCTCACGTGCTGATTATGCCAAACCGACAGTTTGAACCGCTTCCGCTTGGTACAAATAGTGTCTCTGCCGTAACAGTGCCTACCATTGGCAGTCAGCTCTACATCGCCCGCTCTGTCAAACAGTGTCCTATGTACCGAGATCTACTGCCGCGAGAGCTACTCCCGCTTTTTGTGCACTTTTACGCACACAGTTTGAACTGCTTTGTCTTGGTACAATAGTGTCTCTGCCGTAACAGTGCCTACCGTTGGGTGTGAGCTCGACATCCTCTTCGCTGACGGGCGGCGCGGTGTACGCCTCGAGCTCCTGCCGCGAGAGCTTTTTCCGCTCGCTCTGCACTCTATCACGCTGCTTGCGCCACGCCGCACGCAGGTTGAACCGCTCGGGCCTGGTACAATCCCACTTTTAGATAACGTAAAATATGATATGATTTAGCCCCGATTGCAGGAAGAGACGTCTGAGTGTTCAAACTTCATTTTAGTTAACCGCATGGAGTTGACTCAGCTCCCCTCTATACCGTCCATGAAAAGTGACTTGACACGTTGACATTGATTTTGATATTGTGTCCTTTCGTGCACTCCGCCTTTATTTAGCAACATTTAAGAATGAGTTTGGATCCACTTGAAAAAGTGTAGAATATACGATATTTTGAGATTTGTAATCAGCAATGTTAGATCTGGTTCGTTTTGTTAGTTTTGTGTAGGATCTGATTAGTTTTTAGGTTAGGTTGTACGTAGATAGGTACAATACATTGTGGGCAGCATCGGCCCTTTTTTTTGTATTGCTGGAAATTGATGAACACACGTACTGTCTTGAGTCTAGTCATCACACTGCATTCCATAAGAAACTAAATGACAGGGACCTTCGAAATACCTCGGCGGCGAGATCATGCATGGTGTGGTATTATCCACGGAGGAGGGAGGTGGAGAGGAGATGGTCTGAGCAAACTGGGTCCGTGTCCACCAAGTGGGTCTCTACGTCACAGCCCAAGTGATAAGAAGGCGTGGCTTAGCGTCATTCGCGACATGGCGCTGGCGGTGTTAGGTTGTGGGACAATGTTGTGGTCTGCGGCGCAATTTTCGGCGAACAGTCGATTACACGATGAGATTTTGTGTGAAATGTTGCAAACATTACACAGGAGGAAAAATATCTAAAGTCTGTAGGCGGAATTACGTTTTATTTGGCAGGACAACACCTCATATTTTATAATTTGAGTCAATATTCGAACATTGTATCGATGTATCGGTCTTGCTATTTGCCAATAGATGGCGCGCAATCATTTTCTTTGTACGGTAAGAAATGTTGATCTCATGATGAAAATTTTTATGGCATTATTAAATCAAAATTATATGAATCCGCGCAAATGCATAGATTAAAATTTCGAAGGTGTTTTATTGAAAAAACTAACGGTATAATGAAAAAGGCGCCATCTAGTTGTAGTCTTGCAACCATTAAGAATAGCTATTGGAACAGCTGCTACCAGAATACCGGTTCTACCGGTAGATGGATTTAGCAAAAATTGGCGGTGCATGACCCCACCATGAAGTGCTTTTCCCCTCGCTTCCCCTCGCACATGTGACACTGTGTTTTCTAGTAATATGAGTTAACAAAACTCCTCTCTACCTCTCTCCTCCGTGGGTATTATCCCTCCACCTTCAGTTCCATAAAGAAAAGCTGTTATTATGCTCACTTCTCGCCCTCCTTGTAGACGCGGCTCTCGAGGCTGTATATGTCGTGGCGCAGGTCCGCCAGCAGCAGCAGCAGCAGGTCGAACGAGCCGCGGGGGCCCTTCGCGCCGCGCGCCCCCGGCGGGCCCGTCAGCCCCCGCGGGCCCTCCATGCCCGGCGCGCCCGGTGGACCCTGTCCGATACAAGCATGTCACGATTGTTTATTGTTTATTCATCATCCATAGACAGTACACTGCACTCGGATTTGTTATATTTTATCATTAGCCAGTTCGGCAATCCCAGCGAAGAAGAACTGGCAAGAAACTCCGCTGGTTTTTTTTCAACGTCCACTTAGTCTAAGTTTACAAAAGTATTTAGAATCACAGGTAAAAACGCTAAATTAATATGAATTGATGAGAATCAACAATTCATGTCATATGCAACAGTTCATGACAAATATCATTCTAATTATTCACAACTGACAATTTTTCACACAATGCACAACATTTCAGAATTATTATAAAATCTTCACTTGGGGTCTTTGTAATTTGTAATGCAGGCAACATTACATAAACAAGGTAGAAATAAAACAATGCAATGAAAAGTTACTTGACTTTTATATTTTTTCATAAACTGGCAACAAGCCCTCTACATTCCCTTATTGGGTTATCCATTTAATTATGGATCAGTTTAATAGCACATACATAGTGTTTTTTTATATAACTTTTTTTTTATGTTAAGCGCGGCATATGGCGTACGCCAGGACCTAAAGGTGCCCGACGACGCCCATGGGTTTTCGAACATTCAGGGGGGCTGCGAAAACCATGCCGGCCGGCCAGGTGCTTCTTCACACCACGTTTGAAGGACCCCAGGTCGTAATTTGGGGGAAATACCTCGGAAGGGAGTTCATTCCATTGTTTACCGACCCTATAGATAAAGGATCTAGAGGATCGGTGAGTTCTTATTTTTGGAATGTCGACTGTGAATTTGTGCATTTTCTCCCTGTTCCGCGTTGACCGAAGGTAGAAAGGGGACGGAGGAACAGCGTTATGCAGCTCCGACGAGCATTCTCCATGGTAAAGACGATAGAAGACAGAAAGAGAAAAAATAACTGGACATGGACGGCTAATACCAAACAGACCGTGAGATATTAGTCAACCATACCACATGGGAACTAGGTGCCATGCCAGGGGGTCCATTCAGAGCAAGAGTGAGTTCGAATTCGTCACTAAATATCAACTCACTTTTTTAAATAGTCAATGTTTCCACACTTCTTGAACATCATTACAGTTAGGTAAAAATCTGGTCGGTCCCGTAAATAAGTTGGAAGTATAAAAAACGGTTCCGTTATTGAAATAATCATATATTTCCCAGCTATTTTTAGGTTAACTCACTCCCGAACTCGAACTCACTCTTACCGGAATGGGCCCCCAGGACCTTTCTTATATTGCTTGGCTACATTGAACATGGAGAATTTTCATTGTTAATTCAATGCGATGGTACCAACCCGGGCGGAATGACGGCTATGGGGCTAGTAAGCAAGGAAGAGTTTTACAGTTTTACGGGGATTCCGAACCACGACCAGCCTCAACGGTTGAAAACGGGCACCTATCCAGGGCGTGTATTCTTGGCATTCAGTCATTGCGGATTCAGTAGAGTTAACAGTAATGTCAAAGTAAATTCTTCTTCAGTTAACTCTACTGAATCCGCAATGACTGAATGCCAAGAATACACGTCCTGAACCCAACCGCGCTCAGAGGTGCTTCACCCAGCTTATCAAATCGCAAGGCGTCGCGCCACTGGGCTACCGAGGCGGAAGGATCACACAAAGTGAATGTTACCCTCGGTCCGCGCTCACAGCGGCAGTGGCCGCCCTCCAGCGGCGCGGTGGCGTCCAGCACCTGGTACGTGCCCTCCTGCGTGTACCGCTCGCTGCCGGCCGAGCCTGCGGGCACGCACAACACAACTCATCATGCAACCGCTGTGTGGTGGGCAGAGAGCATGGCAGGACGGGATGAACGTTCTAAACTCATTCGTATGGCGGCTGCGTAAGCACGAGTTAGTGGAAACATCTAACTGTAGTTAGTTCGCTTACGAATTCGGGACGAGCAACCCCGAATGTTCGTTTTTTTTTTTCATTTTTATAATTGGTGGCTGTGCTGAGACCAAAGGTACTCAGAAATATCAAATCAACCTCACCTCGCGAAACCACACTTAGGGAGGCACCATACCAGCGGATTTAAAAACTATCTAAATAGAGCTTATTTAAATAACGTTGCACTAAGAAGCGTCCTGTGAAGTTCCTATGTGTGAAGTTCGAGAACTTGTGAAAATCAGTAGTAAGCGAATTTGTTCGCAAACTCACTTGCCGACGCTACTGTTTTTACATGTAAAAGTGGCTACGCCGCCGCCGCCGTCCCCATACAAACGAATTTCGGTTGCTACTCTTTTCGTTCCATGCTCGCTGGTCATTTCGGCCGGTCTTAACTCTACTACCTAGTAGGGGAGAGGACCTACAGTTTACATGGGTTCCGAACAATGAAACACCTCGCATTCGTGACGTTGGTCTTTCTACAGCTGCTAGATGGAGCCACCATACATACACTGGACTTGGACTTAGAAATATAATTACATGGCGTAACAATACCCCTATTTTTACTCAAATGTTCTGCAATATTTGTTAAGAAAACATTACCAATAATGTCCCTTCACTTAGCTTCTAGATTACTTTTACGCTGACCATCGTTAGTGATTTTGTTTTGCACTGACAAATGACAGCGTTAAAATGGCACGAAGTAGGTATTTTTGGGGTATTATAGGACAACATACCGCGATCCTTCAGCGCCGGGCTCTCCATGACGCGGCTGAGCGCCGCGTTGACGGCGCGCACCTGCTCGCTCAGCAGCTTCAGCTTGTGGTTGAGGCGGCTGGTCGTGTCGCACGACGTGTAGCATCTGGCCGGCGGCCGCTGCAGCGCTTGCGGCTCCTGGAGTGCGTGTGGTAGAAATTGTTTGAAAGGCTTTTCGAATTATAGGCTACTGGCTAATGATAAAATATGACACATCCGAGTACAGTGTCCTGTCTATGGATGATGAATAAACAATAAACAACAATGGAGCGAAAGCAAAAATACGTAATTACAGAAAAAATATTTCCAAAGAATATACCTATCGAAGTATGTAGTCAGTGTCCACAAACATTTTTTTTTATCACCCGATAGCAGTTTTCTCTGTGAATTAGTGAATTGTCACGTGGAATTTTTGAGTTGTTTTTTTTAGTCACCTTATGCTTAGGGGGAGGCTGTACGAATTAATGGAATAATTGGAAGTTAAGAACTGGAATAAATGCCGCCCGGCCATAACGCGTAGATGTCTAGTTTCAGTACTTACCTAAATCATATTGGACGACTTTTTTGCAACAGGTTGTAACCGCTGGTAAAGTGGATTATTTAAGCAGTACCATAGATTAAAGGGGAAGGTATAGATTGTAGCCAACGTCATACAAGGTACTTAAGGCTCCGTATGACGCTAAATCGCACTTAGCTTTGTCTTAATTTCTCAGAGAATATTGAACTAATCATGCTAAAATTGCGTTATATGAAACTTCACTTATATCCGCTTAATCTGAATGATTATTGTTCCAATAGCATAACATTGGCCCGATAGAAAAAAATCGCGAAAATAGGTCGATTTTTTCACATTATGCTTTATTTCTCAGAATTGGTATTAATTACAGTGCTAGTAATCTCACATTATATTTGCATCATAATTTTCAAATTTTTGAATGATTATTGTTGCATTTGGACACAATTTTTCATTCAAAGCATCAAAAAAATGAATTTTGGACTTACGACAAAATTTCTGAGCACCGTAAAGTATCCCTTTCCCTTTCGTTCTCTTGGCGACTATCTATCGCCATTTCGGTAGCCTCAGTCCGCTGCGATGTTTCGAAGCGGGCGCACGCCTCTCTGCACGACTCTCCGCACGCGGAGATCGCTTTCGGGATCGCGACAGTAACAAAGTTCCGAACCAAATTCCTACGAGCATCAGCTGAACTTCATAGATGGCGCTGTAAAATTCTCAATAAAATGTTATTGAGGTCTAAAGCCGAAATAATTGACACTGGTTAGTAACGATCGGTTAGCAAGATATAAATAAATAAAAATATCATAAATAAATAAAATATTTGTTATAATATAAAAAAGTGATGTTTCCAGGAACCGAACTTCGATTTGTGTGGTTCTCAACTTCGCAGCAAAAATACGACACTAAAACCATTGTGCCACGACTGTCGTTACGTAATTATGCCAAATTCTCCTTCTCAAGCCTAGCGGGCACTACGAGTATTGGGGCGGCCGCAAATATCCGCCTCCCCATGGAACGTGCGGACGGGTCGCAACAGGACAAGTCACATGACCTTGGCAGATAGCTCGGCGGGCGGATTTTTGTAGTTTTTGTCGGCGGCACAGAATAATTAATAACATGAACAGAAGGAAAACTCCGTGAAAAGAATAAATGACATAAATAATATGTTTTGTTTTGTTGGTTCGTTTTTAGGGTACCGTACCCAAAGGGTGAAAACGAAACCCTATTACTAAGCCTCCGCTGTCCGTCCGTCAGTCCGTCAGTCACAGGGCCTTAGGTAGGCAGCTGAAATGTTCACGGAGTGTGTATTTATTTTACCGCTATAACAACAAATAGCTAAAATAAAATAATAATAAAAATTTAAAATATAATAAAATAAAATAAATTCTATGACGAAAAGAAACTCCAATATTAATCTCGGAGGAACGGTTCAGTTCAATTTCATGTGTTGTACATGTCATGTCATGTCCAAATATGTTTTCGCTATATCTGGGGAAACATTTGTCGTAGACCCATCATGCGACCACTCAAAATAAACGCCCCGACCTGATTTACCTGTCTGTCATGTCAAAATTTGTTTTCGTTATATCATGGGAAACACTGGTCCTAGACCCATCATGCGACCGCTCACAGTAAACGCCCCGACCTGATTTGCCTTCCTGTCATGTTTAAATTAGTTTTCGTTATATCATGGGAAACACTGGTCGTAGACCCATCATGCGTCCACTCAAAATAAACGCCCCGACCTGATCTAACTTCCTGTCATGTCAAAATTTGTTTTCGTTACATCATGGGAAACACTGGTAGTAGACACATGATGCGACCACAAAGTAAACGTCCCGACCTGATCTACCTGTCTTTCATGTCTAAATTTGTTTTTGTTATATCTTGGGAAACACTGGTCGTAGACCCATCATGCGACCACTCAGAATAAACGCCCCGACCTGATCTACCTGTCTGTCATGTCAAAATTAGTTTTCGTTATATCATGGGAAACACTGGTCGCAGACCCATCATGCGACCACTCAAAATAAACGCCCCGACCTGATCTAACTTCCTGTCATGTCAAAATTTGTTTTCGTTACATCATGGGAAACACTGGTAGTAGACCCATGATGCGACCACAAAGTAAACGTCCCGACCTGATCTACCTGTCTTTCATGTCTAAATTTGTTTTTGTTATATCTTGGGAAACACTGGTCGTAGACCCATCATGCGACCACTCAGAATAAACGCCCCGACCTGATCTACCTGTCTGTCATGTCAAAATTAGTTTTCGTTATATCATGGGAAACACTGGTCGCAGACCCATCATGCGACCACTCAAAATAAACGCCCCGACCTGATCTAACTTCCTGTCATGTCAAAATTTTTTTTCGTTATATCATGGGAAACACTGGTAGTAGACCCATCATGCGACCACTCAAAATAAACGCCCCGACCTGATCTACCTGTCTGTCATGTCAAAATTAGCTTTCGTTATATCTTGGGAAACACTGGTCGTAGACCCATCATGCGACCACTCAAAATAAACGCCCCGACCTGATCTACCTGTCTGTCATGTCAAAATTAGTTTTCGTTATATCTTGGGAAACACTGGTCGTAGACCCATGATGCGACCACTCAAAGTAAACGTCCCGACCTGATCTACCCGTCTGTCATGTCAAAATTTGTTTTCGTTATATCTTGGGAAACACTGACCCATCAAGCGACCACTCAATATAAACGCCCCGAACTTATCTACCTGTCTGTCATGTCAAAATTTGTTTTCGTTATATCATGGGAAACACCGGTCGTAGACCCATCATGCGACCACTCAAAATAAACGCCCCGACCTAATCTACCTGTCTGTCATGTCAAAATGGTTTTTTGTTATATCATGGGAAACACTGGTCTTAGACCCATCATGCGACCACTCAAAATAACTGCCCCGACCTGATCTACCTGTCTGTCATGTCAAAATTGGTTTTCGTTATATCATGGGAAACACTGATCGTAGACCCATCAAGCGACCACTCAAAATAAACGCCTCGACCTAATCTACCTGTCTGTCATGTCAAATTTTTTTTTGTTATATCATGGGAAACACTGGTCTTAGACCCATCGTGCGACCACTCAAAATAAACGCCCCGACCTGATCTACATGTCTGTCATGTCAAAATTAGTTTTCGTTATATCATGGGAAACACTGGTCGTAGGCCCATCATGCGACCACCCAAAATAAACGCCCCGACCTGGTCTAACTTCCTGTCATGTCAAAATTTGTTTTCGTTATATCATGGAAAACACTGGTCGTAGACCCATCATGCGACCACTCAAAATAAACGCCCCGACCTAATCTACCTGTCTGTCATGTCAAAATTGTTTTTTGTTATATCATGGGAAACACTGGTCTTAGACCCATCATGCGACCACTCAAAATAAACGCCCCGACCTGATCTACCTGTTTGTCCTGTCAAAATTTGTTTTCGTTATATCATGGAAAACACTGACCGTAGACCCATCAAGCGCCCACTCAATATAAACGCCCCGATCTGATCTACCTGTCTGTCATGTCAAAATTTGTTTTCGTTATATCATGGGAAACACTGGTCGTAGACCCATCATGCGACCACTCGAAATAAACGCCCCGACCTAATCTACCTGTCTGTCATGTCAAAATTGTTTTTCGTTATGTCATGGGAAACACTGATCGTAGACCCATCAAGCGACCACTCAATATAAATGCCCCGACCTGATCTGCCTGTCTGTCATGTCAAAATTTGTTTTCGTTATATCATTGGAAACACTAGTCGTAGACTAGCGATAGGCGATTGCGAATAAAAACAATCGAATTATTCGATTGTTCCCGTTATTCGATTCATTCGAATACAAATCTACATTATTCGATTGTTGCACAGCGCTGCTCTGTGGCGCTACAGCGGAGCGGACGAGCGTCCAAATATTATAAGACACTTCGGCGCGGCGCGACCGCGCGACTGACGCGAGTGAACGAGATACAATCGACGAGCGCGCATACGCGACCTCACGCAATTGTACGCCCCGCGCACAATCGACGAGCAGCGCATAACTAGGTACGCACCGCACCGAATACAATTGCACGTAGTAATAGGGTTCCGTTTTTGACATCAACAACGACGAACAACGACGACAACGTCGCCAACGTCGAAAAAAAGATGTTCAAACGACAAAAGACGCGGCACTCGCTGCCGCAGCAAATAGCAGCTAAATAGAGGATGCTGCGTACCAGGCGACCACAGGAGAGCAAATTGAACTAAAAAAACGGGCCAAGTGCGAGTCGGACTCGCACACGAAGGGTTCCGTACCATCAACACCAAAAATCACGTTTCTTTTGTATGGGCCCCCCTTTAATTTTTATATATTTTTTTAATTTACCTATTTGTTGTTATAGCGGCAAAATAAATACACACTCTGTGAAAATTTCAGCTGCCTACCTATTACGGTTCATGAGATAGAGCCCTGTGACAGACGGACGGACGGACGGACGGACGGACGGACGGACGGACAGACGGACGGACAGACGGACGGACAGACGGACGGACAGACGGACGGACAGACGGATGGACGGACGGACGGACGGACGGAGAGCAGAGGCTTAGTAATAGGGTTCCGTTTTCACCCTTTGGGTACGGAACCCTAAAAAGTGTCGACACTACTTGTCACATTCCTTGGAATAAGCGACGTAGGTACCTGCTTGTGCCGCGGGAGGAATTTGGCCTTTGTTTCGGCTCTCACTACTAATGAAGAATGACGTAACGACCATCAGGTTTATTGAAAAATAATTCTTATTTTTATCAAATTACCTATCAATTTGGGAGACAAAAAAATAGATTTTTCTCCGTTTTCATCACTGCGCTACGGCGCTATGAACGGCGATATAATGTTGTAAGTCGCGTGGCGTCATTTTTTGCGCGCTCGTTGTATGGAAATTATTTCTCCATCGTCTCACCTTTATCCTTTTTAAAAGTGTTATTTTACTTTTTATTGTATCAAATGACGTTTATACTTTTTAAAATTGTTTCTCAGGTAAAAACTTTAACCAAAACCTATTATTATGTATTTATCCTTTTTAAAAGTGTTATTTTACTTTTTATTGTATCAAATGACGTTTATACTTTTTAAAATTGTTTCTCAGGTAAAAACTTTAACCAAAACCTATTATTATGTAATATTTTTTTATATGTGTAAATCAATTAAGTCTAACCCACGCTATAATTATATACTATACACCATTAACAATAAAAAGTAAAAAAACAGAAAAAAAAAATTTGTAACCTACAGGATTCGAACCGACACCCCCCAACGAACAATAACTGTAGATAAGGCTTCTCACGCGCTACACCAACCAGCTACTGACGATCAATGTGAAAATAGTAAATCCTTTCATGACGTAGAGATCTGATGAAATGGTGGCTGTTTTCTAGCAGCAATGTGAATAATATGGCGGGTGATCTCGAGCCTTGTGATTGGTCGTATGTTCATTGACGACTTGCCGCGGGATCGATACAACTTTCACGAAGTTCCAGCGACGGCGTATAGGTGTCGCTCTAACAATATCTCATTTCAGTTTTGTCCTAAGATTCACGGCGCCACTGCTGCTACGGCGTCTAGCGGAGCGGTGGGGATGAAATCGGGAATTTGTCTAGCTTCATACGAAGCCTTAACTCGCCGAAAACTGCTTATGAACGGTACTATGACATTTCTAACCAGCGCCATCTCCCGTCACTGCCAGAACGAACTATTCCGGGAGGTGACGACATTTTTGGTCACGATAAAGTAAATGGCTGAATCTGGGTTTATATGTTAGAGACCAACCCTCTGATGCTAAATATGTCGGTCTGCCTGTGCCAAGTGGTTGCGTTATCTAGATTGGCTATCTAATCTAATATAATATAAATAATATAAAGGGGAAAGTTTGTAATAATGGATGGATGGATGGATGGATGGATGGATGTTTGTTACTCTTTCACGTAAAAACTACTGAATGGATTCTAATGAAACTTTACAATAATATAGCTTATACATCAGAATAACACATAGGCTACAATTTATGTGCCCATAGGCTTTAGAACTTTCACGGGGCTGCGAAAACGATGCCGGTAGCGCTACTTCACACTAGGGGGAGAGGAGCCGGGGGCGGTGGCGGGGAGCGGCGGCGGCGGCGGCGGGGGCAGGTGAGGGGGGGACGTGAGGGCAGACGTCGTGACTGTTTGGTGTCCGTTTGGCGAATTTTCAAGGCACTAGCGATTTGTAAAACTTAGTACATGTACATTTAACTACCCGGGAATTAGGATTGGCTAAATAGAATTCAGTTCCGCTTACGCTAAGATGGGGCTGTCATACAAACTGCAATGCTATGCACGGCTCGGCTTTGCGGCGGCAGCGCTTACTTTTACTGAAGTACGGCTTGGTATTTTCTGCAACTTTAGGACTACTTGGCATCACGCTAAATCGCCGGAGGAGCGACCAACAGAATAAAATCCTTGAGAACCAATTACTCGATTTAGATGTGCATTGTATCTACGTCTAGCCTGATTCTACTAAAAACTTATAGATTACATAATATAACGCTTCATTACCAGAAGGGTAAGTAGTGAGTCTTAAAGTCTTATAACATGCGAACCACTTACCTGATTTATATGCGTATTTTATCAATGTATAGCATCTCTGGGAGCAGTTAGGTTCGAGATGGGTTACTGTTTTCGATGTTGAGGCTGGCTGTGGGTTGGAGTCCACGCAAAACTTACCTACGTTACACGTTACTTACTTACTAGGTAAACAATGTTGCAGTGCAAGTGCAGAAAGGTTCTGGCGGCAAATGCTTTTTTTTAAATAGCCACCAAACGTCAACGAAGCTCTAAATGGGAATTATTGGATGTTTCTCATTAAATCATGCTATTTCGGCTCGAACGATCTTGATTAAATTTGGTACATGGATACATTGTCCTGGACCAGTTTGACCCTATTTTGGACCAGTCATGTGGGCTACTTTTTATCCATGAGATAATTTAGCCGACACTAACCCGAGCGGAGCCGGGTACCGCAGCTAGTATAAAATAGATGTTGGTATGTACCTACTGATGAATGTACTGAATGGCTAGAAACATTGATATCTATTAATTATGGAACAATAACCAGACGGTTTATTTATTAAATACTTAAATATACCTATAGTTATATCTGTAATCTAAATCGCATATACTTACGAAATGCAACTAAAGATTAGTTCAGTTTGGGTATTGCTAGGCAAGTATGTACTGATACTTTAATGCTTCGTTATTTGCAGCCATTTACCTTATCATATATTTTGTTTGTCACCATAACTATTTTTTCAGGCTCCTTATCTACGTAACGCTACCACTTGGCGCAGGCAGACTGACACATTTAGCTTCAGAGGGTTTGTCTTTATCCTGTGAACCCAGTTTCAGCCATTTACGTTATCGTTACCATTTTTGTCGCGACCTCCTAGTCTAAACCGTCATGCAACTAAACTTCATTCGAAATTTTAGTTATATTAGCTGGTGAGGAGTGTCAAAAGGAGTAACTTAAGCAGAGGAAGCGGGTTCTCGGAATGACCTATCGCCAGTACACATACCAGCACTAGGGGCAGGCAGGCCCTGGCGTCGGGCGCGAGCGTGAAGCCGGCGGCGCACTCGCAGCGGTACGAGCCGGCGGCGTTCACGCAGCGCTGCTCGCACCCGCCGCGGTCGCCGCGCGCGCACTCGTCCACGTCTGCGCTCCGGGTTACCATTACATTCACTATTTCTGACATTATGGCATAGTTAACTTTATCACAGAAAAAATAGGAAAGACATAAATTGATTATTGTGCAATTACTTTAAAATATAGGTAAATGTTACTGTAAAAGCCCGAACTAAGGTAAATTATTTACCAACTCTTACAGTCGTATTCAGAGAGCACCTGCCAAAACTTAGTATGAGATTAGCACCGGACTAACCATACAAAAACCGGTTTCGTCCGGCAGATTAAAGTTAGTCTGCCTACTCTGAATACTTAATGGTTAAAGTTCGAACTGTACTAAGATCATCATTATTTTGGACTTTTACCAACGTTCACTAGGTAAATCTTAAGATTTACCTCAGAGACATGGTAAAATCTAACCTAACCTAACATTTACAACACTCAATTGGTAAAAGCCCAATAAATAATTTATTTTCGTACCATCATTCGCACTAATCATTTACTAACTCATGTTAGTCAATCCTAAGATTCACAAGTTAAACCTAGGACGGAAGTGGAACAGCTCGATTCGAGTACTGACAAAAAATCTCGCTCTGACTGTGGTAGAGTAGCGCTACGCACCGACGCAGAATGGCTTGATCCCCCTCCGATAGTTTTCAGCGCTGAACTGGAATCCGGTGTAGCACGTGCACCAGACGCGGCGGTCGCGCACGGCGCAGCCCTGCTCGCACAGCTGCAGCGCGCACGGCTCCGCGTCCTCTCGCACGCATCTGCACAACCGCCACCAGAGTCACATCAACCGGAGATGACGCTTATGCTCGGAGCTGCCAGTACAGGCAGCACGAGCACCAGACAGTCGCGAAGCTCTGTTCGCACAGCCGCAGCGCGCACGGCTCCGCGGCCTCTCGCACGCATCTGCGCAACCGCCACCAGGGTCACATCAACCGGAGATGACGCCTATGCTCGGAGCTGCCAGTACAGGCACCACGAGCACCTGACAGTCGCGAAGCTCTGTTCGCACAGCCGCAGCGTGCACGGCTCCGCGTGCATCACGAGCACCAGATAGCTGCGCAGTGCTGCTAGCACAGCTCCAAGTGCACGGCTCTGCAGCTTCGCGTAAATACCTGCGCAGCCCACACCAGGGTCACATAAACCGTAGGTGGTATGCTCAAATTTGGAGCTGCCAGTCTACATGGCGCGGGTACCAGACACGCCGCTCCCACAACCCACAACTCGCACTAGCCCCGCTTCCTCTCCCAGCTCAGATGCAGCCACCACCAGGGTCACAACAACAGGAGATGGTATACGCTCACACTCGGAGCTATCAGTCTATGTAGCAAGGCTCCAGACAAGCCGCTCTGTGACCGCTCAGGCCTGCTCGCAAAGCTGCAGTACGCACGGCTTCACGTCCTCTCGCAGCCGTCGCCTGGTTCTGGACAGAAGAAGATACGCTCATATTAGGGCCGCCGTTCACGTGTATTATACGCCGCTTGTGTACTGCAGAGCCGTGCTGCAGAGTGTAAATCACGCATTTACAATCCTTTAATAATATGCTTTAACTTTGTGCAACGAATGACAAACGAAACAAAAAATATTTGTCCTTTGCCTTGTTTTTATCAGCCCTGTTCCGCAAGCACGGCGCCGCGTCCTCGCGCACACACCTGCGCACCCATCACCAGGGTCACAGCAGCCGCTGACGGTACTCAGCCGTTAGCATTATTTGCCGTTAGTTTACGTCCGCCACGGCCGCAGAATAACGTATGAACGGATGGATTCATGATTTCATGAACAAGATACATTGTCAAATATTCGTCTTATCCCTGATGGATGGTGAGTATATTTACTAGGGAAGTATATTTAACATTTTTTATGTTTGCGCAATTTTCAAATAAAAATTAAAATTAAATCGTCTGCCATCCAACAGGTTTTTTATTTATGCAAAGGTTAATATTAAAAAAAAAAACTTATGAAAGCAGTACAAAAATCATATAAAATATGCAAAAGTAACCGACACGTGGTATATATCTTGCCCGTCATGTGGTATTTTTATGTATGATTCACGAAAACCAACTCGATAATCTTAAATTTAAAAAATATTAAATCGTTTATTATAAAAGCAGTACAAAAGCTCGATCTAGGAAATCCCTGTGCTATTCTTTTCCCCCATGGGTTACACTCTTCATTTCACAGAACGTAAGCTGTGTTTGTAATTATAAAGAAGTGTTGGTAAATAGTACAATAGTCTAGCTAATTCGCGTAATAATAATTTCGTACATACTTAACAAGTCAGTAGTTACATACATACAAAAACTGTTAGATGACAGACGACTTAATTTTAATTTTAATTTAAAACTTGCGCAGATATAAAAACATTTAATATAATTCCCTAGTAAATATACTCACCATTCATCAGGGATAAGACGAATATTTGACAATGTATCCAGTTCAATAAATTATGAAATATCTATCGACGCTATCGATAATCGCGCATCCCCAACTGGGCTCATTAGCTCATAAACTTTTATGGCCCCGACTGCACGTTTGGTTTGTAGGGAGTATAGTTTACATCCGCCACGGCCGCAGAATAACGTATGAACGGATGGATTCAAACATTTCCCATATATATTGACAAATTTATGTCACTGGCCATTTATGTCTCAAGACATGCAGTTCTTTATATTATCATGTAATTTTGCTCATTCGGGTCGATTAATGGTTCGGTAGTACCCTGTCGCACTAAAGAGCCCTCTACTGATTTGGTAAGATCCGACTCGTTCGTGGTGGCACCACCCACGCTCCAACACCGCATATTCAATGCAGTGGTGGAGTTACATTGAAGTTATAAGTGGGCAGACCACCCGCCAGATGGGACGACGACATCAAGTTTGTCGGCGGAAAGCAATGGTTCCGTATCGCTGAAGGCCGGGAGGACTGGACGAAAATTGGAGAGGCGTATGTCCAGCAGTGGACGCAAACACTGACTGGAGAATGAGCACCCTACCGTCCAGCAATGTAGACGTAATGGTCGCAGCAGTGCAGCTTGAGGCAGTCGATCAGCTCGCCACCCACGCGGCACTGCTCGCGGGTCTTCAGCAGCCGCTCCGTGGGGCAGCTCACGGTGGTGTCCGATCTGCAAAAGGTCCTTGATTTAAGAGCATCCTTACACCTAAATATGTTCGACCGATTTTTGAGATTGAAACGAGATAGCCAGAGCCTGACGTGTCGCTCGGTTAGAGCAGATCGGAATAAATCTTTCGAAATGTGACCAACCCGCATAACGCGTGAAACCGGTTTTTTCATTGTTTCGATGAAGAAATTTTAAAAAGTTAAGTAGAACCTTAACTAAATTGGTATATAATATTTAGTTCTTTAAAATTACTTTTAAATCATTATCGGTTACTGTCAATATCAGAAGCAAACCCCGAAGCAAACTTCAAACCTGAAACTTGAAAAGTTTGAGACCTGACATTAATTGTTTTCCATGCAAAAAATACATTTTCTAAAATTTTCTTTTCACTATATTGATAGAACGTTAGCTGAAATTATGAATGTTTTTTTTTGTTTTCATTCCATAATACGAATTGGCTAGTATATGGTAAAGTCGCGAAAGAGAGCGGTCACAAACTGTAACTGTATGCTAACCTATTTCATAAAGCCATCTATGTCCAGTTACATAAAAATCCACAAAACTCATGCCCCAATGACTTTCCAGCGAATTGAAAATGACTTTGTTTTATAGGGCAGTCTAGATCAGAGGAGTTAAAAAAAGAGAGACTTTCAAAGAAGTAAACGTAATACAATGTGGAAAAATATATTATATTTTATTTAACGCATTACAACGCCTATCTCATGAAATTAAACGACAACTACAACAGTCGTCTCGATGCAACAAATGACCAACAGGCATTTTCAAGGAATTCCATGCTTGGGAATCAGAAATGTTTTCGGTTCATAAAACAGCTTTGCAGAGGTCGTCAAAGCGATTTTCTCCAAGGAAAGATTGATGATTTAAGGTTTTCGGGCGAGAAAATCGCTTTGACAACCGCTATATAAGCTGTTTTAGGGACGGACATCATTTCTGCTCTGCTTAGTATGAGGCATGGAATTCCTAGAATAGGCCTGCAGATTCTGAACGAAATATGTGAAATCAACAAAAACGTGTCTCCGAAATGGGTAAACAATGTACCCTTGGTTATAATCCTACCGAAACTAGAATGGTATCAATTCGAAGCCCTCTAAATTATCCAGGATATTTTTTATTGTTTCGATATCTCTTCTCGTTTTCGAGAAAAAGATTCTTTGAAAAAGTTCTAAAAGGCTTTCAGTAGTAATGCATTTTTAGGGTTCCGTACCCAAAGGGTGAAAACGGAACCCTAATACTAAGCCTCCGCTGTCCGTCCGTCCGTCCGTCCGTCCGTCTGTCACAGGGCTGTATCTCATGAACCGTAATAGGTAGGCAGCTGAAATTTTCACAGAGTGTGTATTTATTTTGCCGCTATAACAACAAATAGGTAAAATGAAAAAAAATATAAAAAATAAAGGGGGGTCCCATACAAAAAACGTTATTTTTTGTGCTAAATCTTGAACGATGGTACGGAACCCTTCGTGTGCGACTCCGACTCGCATTTGGCCGGTTTTTTTAATGCCATTTTCATTTCTCTATCTTAAACGCTAGCTCCCGGTCGCACCATAATAGGGTTCCGTTAGCACCCTTTGGGTACGGAACCGCGAGTCCGACTCGCACTTGGCCGGCTTTTTACGTAACTTCGAAGTTCCGTAAACGCCAACTTAGGTGAGAACTCGAACTGACCACTCCGGCCGCCTTTTGGCAAACCGATAGGAACATATACCTGAAATACAGGAATCATAGACTGCACAAATATTTGAGTACGAGGCACTTACGTATCCACAGCATCATATTGGTAGGCTTCGCCCGCAGGATACGCGTCCTGACCAGATTCCTGCTGCTGACAGCACGCCGATACCAGACAGGAAAGCACGCAGCACAGCACGCGCCAAAGCGCGCGAGACATTATCACGGCACGCGACCCAACGCACCTCACGGCGTCACGATTCTATTACATCACGACACATTTTGTTGCAACATGCGAATGTAGCGTAAAGGTAAGGTTAAGTAACTATTTACCATAAATTGCGTTATTAAGGAGAGATTTTTTTTATTGTTGAATGAGCGAAATTGTTGCCACCTTTTAGACAGATTTTAGAAGTTTAATTGGACGGATTTTACAATTGTTTGTCACAAAAGAATTTAAAACACGGAATTGAAAGTTAATATTACGGACGGCGGAACCCGGAAAATAGATCCACTCAACAGTAATGTTTCCTTTGGAATAACTCGGTCGGTAGCGCAGTGCAGGAATCCTTGGCTGGACCGAACGCGTGCGCATAGTATTTCGGTACGTACGCGTATACGTTGAATGCGTTTCCACAGCGAGTGTACGCCAGTGGCAGTCAACATCCGGTGCGACGTATCTCCTCTGTCGAATGAACGCGGGTGTCTGAACTTGTATGAATGACTGTCTGTTTCGCGTTTGTTGTATAATCAGAGTTCGCGACCCTTGCTTAGGTGAGCTTGAGGAATTTTTGAGATATTCGCTCTAATTAATTTAGCACTGACTTGAAATATTATGGAAATGTGTGTTTGCTGATCAGTCTGGCCCACGTAGGATAGCTATCCTCCGTGGCTTGGCCATATTATAAAACATTTTTTAGGCCACCGCGGGTCGTTAGTTTTTTGTAATATCTCAACAAGGCCATTGGGGGACCATGTGTCTTTGGACAAAATGTAGCATTTAATAAGAAGACATGATTAATGGAAACCGCTTGTAGAAATAATCCTCCGGCTATCCTCCGTGGTTATTACTATTTTGATCAGGAGTGGACCAAGAGGGTGTTCATACATGAGACTATAGTCGCATTCACTGTGTTCTCAGATCCATATGTTAGATTATTTATTATTCATAGTGACAACGTTCTTACTTGTAGTATTGGCGGCGATGCATATGTGCATGTTTTAATGTATTCGTAGCCTGAACAAATATCACTACCACCTTATCGAACAATGTGCACATACACTCGAAACTATAAGAAGTTTCATGTGACAATAATCCTGAGATTCACAGACATTACTCGTGCTTGGCTTAGCCAAGGTATATCTTCAAACTGTCAAATTAGAAATTAATTCCATAAATTTTATATCAAAACTGACAGTTGGAAGAAATACTTTCGCTTAGCCAAGTACAAGCAATGTCTATGAATCTCATCATATGAGTACACATGATTTTTTTAATGTATAAGTGGACTAGTATAGCTAATAACAAACTGACCGCCAGACATAAACCTAACACACTACTGGGACGGTGCGATGCCAGGACCTTACTTTTATTGCTCGGCTGCATTGAATTGGATGGAAAACTCGGACAATTTTGCCGCTTCGACCACCGTTCTTTCAATGCGATGTTACCATCCCGGGCGGGGTTAACCCTATCACCCTATAACCCTAGTGAGTAAGGAAGGCAACCTACAGTTCTACATGGCATCCGACCCACGGCCGGTCTCAACGATTGAAAACGGTCACCCATCTAGAACCGCACCCAGAGTGCTCCAAGTGCAGCAAGTTGCAGCAGGAGTGTTTTTACTGGCACCCTGTGGTCCTTACGGCAGTGCGATTACGAATCACGAAACGGGGGAGGTCGGTTGCATCTGACAGCTATTGCAAAAACACCGGCAACCGCAGTGCGATAACGAGGGATGAAATGAGGTCTAGGTGCGGTTAGTACTACAAACTGACATATTTTGTACTCGAAAGCCGTCATTTTGCTGTCAATTTGGGGTAGGTGCGGAACCTACACCTCATGCCGCGCTTCGTAATCGCACGGCCGGACGACATGGTGGAGGACCTGTCTACCATGTAGTTGTTATTCGTTTGTAACTACCCAGGAGACACGTGTGGCGTTAGCCTCATATCAGCATAGTGAAGTACATATTAGCGGCCACGGACGCGAACACCTCCAACTCTCTTCGGATTTGGACGGCCTCTAAAGTGATATATTTCTATTTATTGTCCTCCGCATGCGATCCAACGGTTGAGCTTACCTGCACAAGCATGTGTGTGTGTGTGTGAGCCGCGTGTGTGGCTATGTGTGTGCTGCCTGGAAATAGTACTCGCTCCAGCAACTCCTCCACCACCGCGGCTGCCGGTGCGGCGCCGTCCACCGACGCTGGATATTTCTGGAGATCGGCTGCGTTAAGGGCAGCGCTACACTATTGCCTAAGATCGTCGAACTACGTGAGCTGATTTAGCCGACAAGCCACTTCACACGGCACATGACAAGGAACAGATTTTTTCATTAAAAATCGGCTTTGCCGAGGGATCAGAGGTGCTCTGAAAAGCCAAATCTACCACACAACATGCCATACCAGCGGATTTGCGGAATATTGCAAAGTAAATGAGTGAACGGACTCGCCGGCGGACAATTCAATAGCCCAACAACCGCAAAAGTTTGCTCACATTCGATGGGTATTCCGGATTAAGGTTGGATGAGCAGGAATAAAGGATGCAAGTTCCACATAGCAACGCCCATGATAGTACCTGTTGAACAGACTGAACGACGTTACAAACTGTCTGTGGTTCAGAGATTCCAGGCCATCGGTGAGTTACGGGTCTCCAATAAGCCAGACAGCTCGGCGGCGTTTTGTTGAGTCCAAGGACTAACAGGTACTGGAGACTAATTATAATCTATTCCATCACCGACATAATCTGTAATTTGTAAAGAGCAAGTAACCAGTAAAAAAAACCTTTAAGGATCCCCAGTTTTACGTTAATTGCGAGAGCATTTATTGATTAAATGGTTTTCAAAAACAATGTATAGGTCCTAATCTCGGTTGTAGCCATTTTTCGACATTCTACCGAGCACAAGACTCGCCAGCACTCCTATGCAATACGTCGGTGGATATAGTTTGACAAAGTTGTGCAATATTGTAGGGGCGCCGCGGCCGTAAGATAGGTACCCCCTTCGCCTCGCCGCAACGACGACGCGGCCTGTGCCGCCGCAAGACGCAGTTTCTTACAGGGCTGCCACTCATCCCACTGCAGTCTCTTGCGCGGATGAAGAATACAAACGATCGACACAAATCCATGTTCAGACTGTGCATCACTGCTATTCAATGTATTCCTACATCATTACTTACTAACTAACCGGATAGGCATGTATCTGTGAAAGCGCTTATCACAGGCAATTCGCAGAAATGGTCGCGTGATCTAGAGTATCACTCACAGTCATTGTGCGCTCTAAACAGTTGAACAAGCAAGGATTGTGTACAGTGAGCCTTTCCGATAAGGACTAACCATTAGTGTAAATTAAAGATACTTCCTCATCCTATTTTTTTAAATGGTTCGTATTTCTAGTTGGGAAAAATCAGTTTTATCATGATTATTAAAAAATGGACTTTTATTACATATTGTACCCCACATGGATTCCACATGGAAACACCACATTCAAAAGTGCCATGACCGGACCTTCCTTATATTATATGGCTTGAAAAACCGGCCAAGCGTGAGTCGGACTCGCACACGAAGGGTTCTGTACCATAGTACAATATTTAACACAAAAACACATCAGGTTTTTTGTTTGGTCATCTTTATTTTTTATAATTTTTTATTAAAGGAACTTATATTATATTTTATTTAAGGAACTACGCCACATCTTGGATGAAAATTCACTAAAAGATGTTTATTATGCGATTTCTCAATCACTCTTGGTGTATGGAATAGTCGCCTGGGGTGGATGTGGCACTAATATAATGAATAAATTAAATATAGCACAACGATGCCAACTCAAAATGATATACAAGAAACCTCGCCTATTCTCGACAGATGAAATTTACAAACTAGCTGATGTCCTCGACCCAAGGACTATTCCTTAAACAAATCTTATTGCGTTTTAATAAAGAAAAGGAGGTTTATCTACGCTCACAACAAATTCAACTAACACGTACCAGCACAAATATAAATTACTCCCTACCTAATGCGCGCACACTACTCGGGCGACGCCACTTCCCCTATCTCTCAGTTAAATTGTACAACAAATTACCCTATACACTAAAAACCCTTGACAATGATCACTTATTCAAAAGAGAATTGCAAAATTATCTCAAGTTGCACAGCAACATAGGAGAACTTGACTTGAAATAGGTACTACACGCCTAAAGAAGAATAAAATTTCCCTTCACCCACTATAACACACAACTACACAAAATATACTCACACATATAAACCTAAACATATATAGTATATATATTATACACTATTTATATACACTATATTTATTACTTATTTTTAATAGATATGCAATTATGTATTTATTATACAACAAAATATTATACGTAGATATAAATAAAACCTAGTACTACCCGTATTTACGGCTTTTGTAAAAAAAAAAAATTAAATAACATTTAACGATTAGGATATATATATATATATAGGATATACAAGCACTGTACTCATATGTAGACTTAGTAGCATGTCTCTCATCACACCTGTGCTTACATCTGGTAATCTGTGCTTACAGCTATTAAATATATATTATCAAATAATTGCTAACCCTGGAACGGGCCACACCTTGTTGGGTAGCAATGCAATGTAATTTTGATCTGCTGTTGGACTTACTACAAGGCAAAAAATTTATGTATACATCTTTGTGAACACTTCTACCATGCATATATCAAATAAATAAATAAAATAAATAAATAAATTTTAAAATTTTACCTGTTTGTTGTTATTTAGGCAAAATAGATACACAATTGGTGAACATTTCAGCTGTATACCTATTACAGTTCATGAGTTACAGCCCTGTGACAGACGGACGGACGGACGGACGGACGTACGGATGGACGGACGGACGGACAGCGGAGGCTTTAGTAATAGGGTTCCGTTGGCACCCTTTGAGTACGGAACCCAAAAAAACGAGCTGGATGAAAAAATCGGCCTTCCTTTATTACACAGCAACAACTGGATGAATAAATCATATTTGGCTACTTCAATCATCTTTTATTCAATGCGATGCGACTACGGCGGTATTAACCTGTTTTAATAAGTAAGGAAAGGGACCTAGAGTTGTGTGTAGAATCCCAACCCAGGTCGAAAACAATTACCCATTCAGGGACCGACAGCGACCCTGTGCCCGGCGTGATGCTCGTGAACGGGTGCTGTTTGTGGGGACTGGCCTGCTCCAATTGGCAACATGTTGGTTGGCGGGAATAGTCTTTACAAAAAAACTGATATTTGTCATGAAATTGCATACGGCATGAATTGTTAACTTTCGTGAATTCATGTAGACGTTGAACAATAAAACCGTGGAGTTTCTTGCCATTCTTCGCAGTGTTTTGTTTTGCTGAACTGGCTGATGTTAAAATATGACAAATCCGAGTGCAGTGTACTGTCTATGGATGATGAATAAACAATAAACAATCTGACGGTCAGTTTGATATCAGACATCCAAGTCCAGTTAGATAAAATAAATTATAATATACCGACAGGCGAGGTGGCAACCCTACCGATGGCTGATAACCTTCAGTTTACAGCCGGAGCCGATCGCACCACATCCCTAGCCGCCGCCCATGCGGCGTTACATCATGTTGCGGTGGTCAATGCCATAAGCACGATTGAAATATAGCATCATATAAATATCGTAACAACAGTTGGTTCCCGGGGCTTAGCTCGTGACCTACGTATTCGTGGAGGATAGAACGAAAAGTTCTTCTTATAAATTAAATTAGTAGAAAGCAAATGAAATTAGGTTGACAGTTAATAAAATTACTTTAATATGGATCCATATACTCTTTCCGTTCAGTTAATTCAAGAAAAGCCCCTAAAACTCGTTTTACGAAAATATCTTTTTAGAAATTCACAGACTCAATAGTTCGACAAAATACAAGAAACGTAATTTTAAGTCATTAGTGCTTTTTCGAATATTCATTTCCAATATAACGTTACGCTTTTTAACTAGCGAGCTCACAGTAAAATGTATTTCTAAAACAAAAAGAAAACAGTAATTCTAATTACACAAATGACTAGCTAAGGATTACGCACCGCTCGGGTCAATTTCATTTGGGACATTCAGCCGAGCGGGCTTCTACACTTTTCCAAGCAGCAAGTGATCACCGTCTGGACTTTCTCAAGATTTCATGAAAATCGGTCCAGCTTTTCTGGAGTCCATTGATAACATACGATCATACATACCCATACATATCGATTTTTATATATAGAGATTAAGGTCATAAGCAGTGGGTATTGTTTTGTCCGCGGAAATAATAATGTTTTGATTATCGAAATTTCAATAAAAAAAATCATAATATATAACTCTACTGCTAACTGCTAACAGTCGCATTCAGAGAGACCCTGTCAAAACTTAGTACGGGATTAGCACCGGACTAACCATACAAAAACCGGTTTATTCGGTGTATCAAAGTAAGTCCGCAAAGTTACTAATACGTTTTTAAAAAGTTTTAATACAAAAATATATATTAATACAATTTATAGCATGAATAGTGTTATACATTAGATAAAGCTCGACTACATTCCCCATTTGCCTTTTTTTGTAAAAAAATACCACGCGCCATACACCACAAAGTTAATCTAATCAGTATCACTTCCTAATGTAATCACTATCTCTCCTCATTAATTGTTGGGTTCACTTAACCGGAAGGCTCCATGGGCAAAGCTAGACTGCGAGCACTATGCACTGCATTCAGGTCATGCCCAGGCAATGAGAAAGGTTTTGTCTCATTGTACCCGGGTAAGGATTAGTCAGGTGAAGGAAATAATTTGATTAATAGTGCACCATTGCAAAAAATATCTTCTTTTGCATTAGGTTTTGATAAAAAAAACAGACAGCGAAACAAGAAATGTTGAATGATTACGACTTTGTTAATAATAGTTTTAATTCCATCACAATACTTTATAATGTTTTTAACCTGAAATATGGTCTATTTGTTTGCTTCAACGCTTCGCTATTTTTTTATATTTTACGTCAGTGCCAAGTTCATTAGAAATGGATAGATTTTATTTTATGCATTCGAAATTTTGAAACGGTCCCAAATTTATTGAAGCAAAAATTACAGAGGGTACATGTGCCTAACAATAATGGAATGTATCAAATATGGGTTTCTTGGGCATCTTAAACCAAGACATGGTAACATATTCTAGACATGCAATAAACTAAATGTAATTTCTAGAAGTTAACAATACCAACTCTTTCTTAGTGTGTAAAACTAATGGGACCAAAATGTACAAATATAAGCAAAACAAATGAGATTATTAATACAAATTAAATTGTAAGTAATACGATCTATTACAAATGTGTCCGTCTGTTTATCGCCTTTTGGCAGGTAAATTACTGACCAAATTGCAATAGATGCCAGATTGTAATAAAAGTTCGTACAGAGATAACTTGAAATCGAGAAAAATCGAGAAAAAAATATGGTACATTTAATCCTAAATAAAAGACAATCAGAACTTCATTGCTCTCTCAAAATATGTTAATGGGAAAAATAACCCAATTATTACTTTATTTTATTAAAACACATTTCACCGACCCTAAAGCCGAAATCACGGGATCTAATTACTGCGTGGGAAGAGAATACTGTTTCAATTATGGGCTATTTGTATGTGGCCGGTTCAAGGATGAGCTCAACTAACTGTTAATTAAACGCCTGGGTAAATAACAACTAATTTCGTTTTAAAGTATTTAATTTAATAAAAAAATATGAGAGCCCTTATTTCATAATAAATAGTAAAGAGCATATTACATTTTGATTTATTTCAACTTACCATAAAAATAGACAAAGTGTAATCTAGTTTAATGAACAACTAAACGTTTGTTTTAAAGACAATTGTAACCAAAATCCAAATTCTACAAGAGCGAATTTCCGAAGCTAGTTTTTTAAAGGTATTTAATATTCTGGAAAGAAATAAATAGAAAGAAAAATAATAGTTCCCATAAAATGTGTCAAGCAATATTATTTTGGTGGAATAATTATTTTACTTTTACTTACATTTTAGTATTTAAAATAGAAATGATTCCCCTAAAACTTTTATGAATATTATTTTGTTCAAATTTCTGAGCAGCACATACATCAGTCGTTGTATGTCAATCACAGGTAGTTTCGCTCAAGTTATCACCAAAAATAAGAAATTATTATATTCTTGATAGATAGATAGTAGAGTTAAAGAATATTAAAATAATAATTTTATAATAATTATCAATAGTAATGTAGTAAATTTATAGATATTTCGCAGATTAGAGGATAGATAAAAATATGACGCGAATCACATTAATTAAGAAAATAACAGTCCCACGCTTTTCCACGAAACAAATTTAATAATACGCTCGTCCTTACCTTTATTTTGTAAGGCGATAGTGTGAGTATGTGCTCAGTCGAGATAACAAGTTCCGGTGGACTTTCACGGAGGCTTTTTTCACGCTTCGCAGTCACAGACGAAGCCTTCGCCGGTCGGGGCGCGTACGGTAGCGGAAAACTTAACTGAAACTTATTTATTCGATTTTGTGATGACGCGTTTTGTTGTGCCGACTTCAGTATTTTTAATACAGAAAATATTTGTCTCGTGCTAGTAAATGTTTGCAGTCTTAAGTGAGTATTTTATTGGCTGCATTTTTATTGAATAATGTGAATCTGTGAACTATTTTGGAAGATTTAATTAATTTTTTAGTTAATGTAAGCGTACGTTTATGTTTTTTTCAAAATATTTGTTATTGTGTTAATTTTCATATTTTATTGTTATAAGAAATTTATTTTACATACAGGGTGTCGTAACGGCCAGTACATTAATTTCGCCAGCGTAATTCTCATGTTTTTCCGAGACAAAAAAGTTTATGTTTTTTTCTCTAAAGTGTCTAGTTACCGAGATATATATTTATTCTCATAATTTCTACGACTTAATTAATAAAAAAGGATATCACATATTTTAAAAATCAACACGTGTTGGTAACAATAATTGCTTTTGTGTAAAATATTACTTTCAATAGAATACTCCTGAAAATTAAGTAATATAGCATTCGATGTAAACCTTATCACTAAAATGGAATTAAGCTTCTGTCTTGTATTGGTAGTTATACTTATTTACAATTCGTGCTTTAAGCATCTACAACATTGCGATGCAAATAATATATTAAACTTTAAATGGGCGACCATAAGTTTAAATTATATGCCGAGACCTTAGGCCCTCAAAGCAAGGAAGGAATTGTTTCATAGTAAAATACTCCAATCAAAGGACGATGTTAATTTCAGTGTGGGCTAGAAAAACGGTCGAAACTTGCAAACTTGCAACCGGGCCAATGAATCTTCATTGCTGAAATCCCTTGTGTCATTTCAAATTAGTGAATTTATTTTATTAACATATAAAAAAGAAAGACTGCGAAACAAAACAAACAAACAGAGCCCTCTGTAGCAACCTGTTTCTTTATTTCACAATTGACGTAACAATGTGATCGTTTTGCATTTGAGCAGTAAATCACAATCAGTCATCTTTCGGGAGCTGCGACATTTACGTGTGAACAAAACGTTAGTGCATCGAACCATTAAGTGTTATAACCTAACCGGGCGCATTGCTAAACGGCATGGAAGCGGTCATCCGAAAATACCAACATCACGTGATATGGTTCAAAAGGTGAAGGCTCGAACTCAAAGAAATCCTCGCCAGAGTGTTGCAAAAAACTCAAGTATTCGCCGCATACTGAAAAAAGAACTAAAACTAAAGCTTTACAAGATACAATAAGTACAGCATCTTCCTTCAGCGCAGAAGGCAGTCCGACTACAAAAAGCTCGAGCACTGAAAGCCTTGCACGAACGTGGCGAACTGGAAAACATTGTTTTTTGTGATGAAAATGTTTTTTTTACTGTCCAACAGTATGTAAATAAACAAAATATATATATATACAGACGAATAGAGAAGTTGGTTAAAAATGATCGTGTTTGTCTGCAGGGCAAGTCCAACGAGAATTTACACTATCGAGTTGCCGTTGGTAAACAAGCGCCTGCTTCTGTTATGGTCTGGGCTACAGTGACCGCAAATGATCGCTCTACACTCGTGTTTATCGAGAAGGGCGCCAAAGCCAACCAGCAAGTGTACCATGATGTGCTCATACCATGGGCACGGAAGCAATTCGGTACGAACAGCTGGACGTTCCAACAAGACTCAGCAGCGTCCCGTCCACCTTATCGTGACCAAAAATATCGTGACCTCCCGGAATATTAAAAAACCGGCCAAGTGCGAGTCGGACTCGCACACGAAGGGTTCCGTACCATCGTAAAAAAAACAAAAAACACGTTTTTTGTATGGGAGCCCCCTTTAATTTTAATTATTTTTAAATCTTACCTATTTGTTGTTATAGCGGCAAAATGAATACACACTCTGTGAAAATTTCAGCTGTCTACCTGTTACGGTTACTGAGATACAGCCCTGTGACAGACGGACAGACGGACGGACAGACGGACGGACGGACGGACGGACGGACGGACAGCGGAGGCTTAGTAATAGGGTTCCGTTTTCACCCTTTGGGTACGGAACCCTAAAAACCGTACTTCAATTAACCAATTCAATTGGCAATGAAAATATTTCTTGACTTGACTGAGGAAAAAGGCACGAGCCATTGCATAGAACATGATCACCTCATTATCCTCTTAGCATGGCTCTAATAATTTTTTTGTATGCACCCGACA
Organism: Incurvaria masculella; assembly: GCA_946894095.1. Taxonomy (NCBI): domain Eukaryota; kingdom Metazoa; phylum Arthropoda; class Insecta; order Lepidoptera; family Incurvariidae; genus Incurvaria; species Incurvaria masculella. The sequence continues at coordinate 13,841,756 of OX335658.1, read as the reverse complement.
GACTTGGCACGCACGAGAATGCACCCCCTCCCCGCTGCACTCCTGGTGTGCTGGGGGGCCGCCGCGGCGGGGGCGGACGAGCGCGCGGGCCCGGCGCGGGCCCCGCCGCACGCCGACTGGACCGCAAGCATCGAGGGCGGGCGGGAGGTGGCGCAGCTCGTCGCGCTCCAGGCGGGATACCTGTACGTCGGCGAGGTGAGCGGGCACCACCATAGCACAGAAATATATAGGATTACACCCAGTAAATATACATTTTAGGGTTCCGTACCCAAGGGGGGGTCAACGGAACCCTATCACTAAGCCTCCGCTTTCCTTCCGTCCGTCCGTCCGTCTGTCACAGGGCTTTATCTCAGTAACCAGAAAAGATAGACAGCTGATTTTTTCACAGCTATAACAACAATAAATTAAAGGGGTTTTTTGTAAAACGTGTTTTTTTGTATTAAATCTTTTACGATGGTATGGAAGCCTTCGTGTGCGAGTCCGACTCGCACTTGGCCGGTTTTTCGTACTAAGCAGGTACGTCGCTTATTCCAAGGAATGTGATATGTATGTATTTATAATCGACCGTGAAGCAAGGACACATTAATTGAAGAAAGTAGTTATTTTTACTGGGCTCCTTCTTCAATTAATGTGTCCTTTCTTCACGGTCGATTATGAATACATACATAACACATTCCTTGGATTACATCCAGTAGCTCAACTCAGGCACTGCAACTCCAGGCACATTTCGCTTGTATGGGCTCTAAGCTAGTTTCGCGGTGCTGATCTGTCGCGAACGGTCCTTCGAGATCATTTTTTTTTAAAAGGACAGGACCAGCAGTGCTTCTCCAATATTTAAATGACAACCCCGACATTACATGGAGGAAATTTATCAACACAGATATAAAATCCCATGGACGTGTGATTTAGTGTATCCTCTATTCAGTGGTGTACACCTGTGGATTCGATGAGCTTAGCGATTGTTCGAAAAGTTTTTTTGCATGCAACCTGATAGGATGGCTAAATGCCACAGAACTACCGTTAGGATATTAGCCCAATACACCACATTCCCGAACGAATAAGGTGCCGTGCCAGGACCTTCCCTTTACGAGCACGGCTACATTGAGCTGGATGGAAAACACTGAAAATTTTTCATTGCCGCTCCAACCATCTTTTCATCCAATTTAATTGGTACCAACCCGGGCGGGCTTAAGCCCGCCCGGGATTTTAACATAGATTCCGACCTATGGACCAGCTCGCATTCGTGACGAAATGCACTTACCCAACTCAGAAAAAGAAAGAAAGTCGTCCATGAACGGGTCGAGGATTTGAACCCTGTTATGCTGGGCAAGTCCCCGCGCCACTAGTCTACGAGCCGCTCCAAGTGATTTGTCTCGTCTATCATACACGTTCGGCCTATCATACACGTTCTAAAGAATGTTCGCAGTACCTTAATGTGACATTTGATTACAAGTAGAAAAAATACCTTAAGAACGGCCCGTAAGCTATGCTCCCCATACAAACGTAGTTTACTAATCATTTGGAAACCGCTATTCCAATTAAATTGATATTTAATATCTAATATCAGGTAACAAATATCTGTGTCTGCATGCTTTTGTTTTTTTGAAAAATCCAAACCGAATGAAATGAATGCAAAAAGAAAATCTTCATACGAATTTTGTTTTCTCTGTGGTTTGACCCAGAATACATTTACCGAAAAAACAAAGGCATGCAGACACAGATATTTGTAGCCTAATATTAGATACCAAATATCAAGTAAGTTGGAACAGTGGTTTTCAAATTATTAGTAAACTACGTTTGTATGGGAGAGGAAATTTTCAGGTGCTTACTGGCCGACCTTAAGAATTTGGTCCCTTACCGTCCTTTAAAACACGCAATATGTTTCTTCGGTCCATTGTCTGAGTACTACCGGGACGTGACTTGCGCATTCATTGCTAGCTTAAAAGTCGTAAAAACAATTAAGTACAACGACTTAACAATTACAACGATTCCTATCTGTTACGTTGCAAGAAAATCACCGAGTTTTTCTCAAGAGGGAAAAGGAAATCTTTATTTTCATTTTCCATAACGACGACAATTTCTCACATCGATTTGATTTGATTTTTTACCCTTGAAACGAAATTTCATGATCGACTCTATTTGTAGTTTTTCTTGGGGTCTTCCCGCTATACTCCCCAAACAAACGTGGAAAGAATATCTTGCGCAAATGTCTTGCCGGAGATCCAAAATTAAACTCGAATCAGCTTTATTTAATCGAACTAGATGTACGCGCACTTAGACAATGAGTTTGTACGTAGATTACTCAACGATAAAATAAAAACATCTAAAAAAGGTAAGTCATCAAGCCTAGCTTCTTTCGTGATGATTTTTGAATTCGTTTTTTTTTTATTTTTGACCCCAGCGTTCGTGATTTACTTTAAAGCTAAAAGTCAAATTTAAGAAAAAATTTCGTAAATCTTATCAAATCAAACACTATGCGCATTGTCTGATTTGTGGACATGTTGCATCCTCCTTATCACGGGGCCTGTCTATTTATTCTTTGAAACAGAGAGGGTCTGAAGAATGTGGTGTATTGGGCTAATATCATAACGGTAATTGTGTGGTAATAGCCATCCATGTCAGATTGCATAAAAAAATATATAAATTACTTTAACCAAATGTACTAACAGTTACTAAAGTTACTTAAGAGAACAATAAAACTAAGTAATCGAAAATTGTTGGTGTTAAAAAGGCCTGCAGTAAACTCCGTGATATCATGTGTCTTACTTCCTAAGGTACACACAATAACATTTTGAATTGATTACCGATTATTAAAAAATATAGTTTATTTGCGAAGCTTTTTTCTACAATTAATTATTAATCCTTATTCAGATACATTTGTCGCTTACCTTTTGAATTCAATACTCGATTTATTTTTCTTTTACACTACTATATCATTCAAAATATTAGCTTAAAATATATCAAGTTAGGAATGGATCATCAATCGCTCATATATAGGCATTTGCTACCACTTATCCGATTATCATCATTTCGCTCATTATCAGCATCACGCTAAATCACCAGAGGTGCGACTATTTTTGAAAAATAGCCACCAAATTATTCCAAAGTTCTAAATGGGAATGATTTGATGTTTCTCATTAATTCTTAGGATCTTGATAAAATTTGGTAGATGGATACATTGTCGGACCAGTCTTTTGGACCAGCCCTTAGGGCAATTTTTTATCCATGAAGCAATTCAGCCCGACATTAACCCGAGCGGAGCCGAGTACCGCAGCTAGTACCTAATAAATATGCGGTTCGCACGCTAAATAATAAATTAGCGGTGAATTTGTGTTGATTTGCGAGTTAATGGACTTACGAAAAACAAGATGTGTCACAGTTTTGCCCGCTCGAATCTTATCCAATATAATTATGCATAACTTTATCTCACACATTGCTGACATACTGGAATCTAACTTTTTCGCGGCTACGTCTTGCTACGCCGCGGTATTTTCAAACGATGTACTCCGCTCCCGTTTGCTTCCCTGGTAATGTTGTGCTACGGAGGGGAACTCGGGATATTTTCGCCCCGTTCTTCCCGGTTATCCCCCACGCCATTCATTTTCACAGCGGACTTGCCGTGTTGCATCTCGCTGCGACAATAAAAAGATTCATCTACACTTACCACAGGAAGATATGAAGGAAAATGTTTAACTTAAATACAGAATGGTAACTGAATTATGGTCGAAACGTTAACCGGTAGTCCTGGCATATTTGGAGTAAAAAAAAGCAGACATTATATTGTACAATTTATACTTACGCACAAAACGTATTGGGAGGTAAGTCGTACAACAAAATGTAATTTTCATTTTTTGCTCAAAACATGCCAAGGAATGAGGTTAACATTTTCCGGGGTCCGTGAAATCGGTGCTAGGGGTCCTAGGCATGAGTGCTGGGGTCAATGTTTGATATAATAACAATTAATACGTCGATTTTTACCTTTTTCTAATAAACTTCAAAGCTGACTTAGGGCCGGGTGCACGGAGTGGACGTAAACGGCAACGTCGACGTATTTACGGCAACGTTGAGTAAGCTGTCAAATCAAGCTCGGACTCGCAAATGTCAGTTCACTCAACGCCCACTGCGCGCGCTCTTCAATTTCTCCATACATTTGAAAACGCCAGTCGATCGGTTTGCCGTAACCATAGACCTAGCATGTACATCCTATTTCTATGGCCGTAACGCCAATTTAGGTGACAACTGAGACTACACTGTCTGTACAGATTCGAGAAATGTTTGACGGGACTGAGAGAATTTCGTTCCGTGCGCGCCTTAGATGAAAAAGAATTTCTACGCGCAGCTCTCATCCGCGAAACGCGCTATTAAGAACATAGACCCAAAATATTTATTTAAAAAAACTTTATACAAAATAAGATTCGATTTCGAAAGATTATTCGATTTCTTATGATTGTAAATAATATTGGTTTTCTAGATTTTTTGCCAAAAATGTGAATTTGTATGGTGTTTGCGAAAAAAAAAATTCTCGGAGCTAAGTTATGCATCAATTTATTCTATAATAAGAATTCGTATACGCAACCCATTTTTTTAAGTACAGAAAACCTATTGCCCTTGCATTCAATGACGTGGCCGAATGAGTCCTCCGCAAGGGTATATCAATACCTTATCTACGCGAACTTATTAATATTGCGAGTGGCCACTTCACATCTGTTTGTCTAACTTATCGAATCAATTTGATTTCTATTCGTCATCTGGGTGTCCGGCTTTATTTTTGGCTCCAGAAATTCGTGGTGTTCACACCGAATTTGAATACGGCAGTATTTTTTAAATAAGCAAAACGCATTTTTTCTTCTGTAGTACTCACACAAAGTGACGATACCTTTTGAGACAACCTATAAATATCGGCCAACCAGGCTGGAGCGCATTGTGTGATAAATGGCGGGGGATCACAACTCGATTTGTCTTCGTTTCGTCACACAATCAGAGATGTCGCCTCCAGTTTTATTTACATACATATTAAATTGTTTAGCATAGAGCTGCTAAAATTCAAAGTGGTACCAGCGTATGAAGCAATTCAAATAATTTTTTGTATGGTGTTTATTTACTTGTAAACCTGAAAAATATATTACTTGGTACTGAGTTCGTACCTTGCGTACTGCTCAATTGTGGAACAGGCTCGCTCTAACTGGGTAGAATATTTGGCTTCCGCTTCTGATTGGTGTGGAATTGATCAATTTTTCTCACATATTTTCTCATATCTTACGCCGGTTCAGCCTCAGTTCAATGCAACCGTGCTTTTTTAGGTCCGTCCGTCCGTCCGCCTGTCACAGTGCTGTAGCTCATAAAGCGTAATGGGTAGGCAGCTGAAATGTTCACATAGTGTATATTTATTTTTCCGCTATAACTACTAATAGGTAAAATAAAAAAACATAGAAATTAAAGGGGGGCATATAAAACGCGTGCTTTTTTATGTATGCTATATTATCTTGTAAGATGATAAAAAACCCTTCGCGTGCGAGTGTGACTCGAACTTGGCCGGTTTTTAGCTTGTAACCATGAGAACATAAGTAAACTCGGACTAGTAGTAGGAGTACTAGTACTTTAGTTCCCTTGTCACCCACATATGGAAATATTAGTTGATCGGTATTGCGCATTCAGTTAATTTTCAGTTAATTTTCAGCGCGTAGCAAGGTGAATCAAAACGCTCGGTGTATCTTTAACGAAATGTAGATGGCGCCGTAGAAAATATTTATTTGTAGCATCAACCTGGTTGGAAAAATCACATTTCGCGGAATTATCAATCCCAGATTATTCAATAAAATACAATATTATTGCACAGAATATACTATATGTTAGGATTCTGTTAAATGTAAATGTTTAAAATGAAGTGGATGGGTCTAGCTACAAATAATTATTTTCTAACTCTTCAGATAATGGCGCCATCTAGATTTTGTTTTAGGCATACCGAATCAAACTCGCTTCGAGATTTCCGTCCTCCCCTGCGGGCATTGCCCATACACACTTTCAGTCATATTTCACCACTACAAGATTTTTTTGAGACCAATGGACCTTCCCTAGGACACAATCAATAGCCAAATTTAATTTTTATCCATTCAGTGGTTCTGTAGTGAAATTGTTACAAACTCATTTTCGCATTTATATTCTTAATTAGGACATAGACAAAGGATAGTAGGGATAGACGTCATGGAACGTAAAAAACTCGCTAAATACCTACTTGTTATTTTTGCTGTTACTATGACATTTGTAACCAGCGCCATCTCCCGTCACTGCCAGAACTTATGCGGTGTATCTACACCGCATAATTGCAAATTTCGCTTAGGCAGGCAGGCGTACTCCGCACGAAACGTTACATTTTCAGTATGTAAAAAAAATATATATTCATTGGTTTGTATTTAATGTATTCCCAAATGTGAATTACGACGCCATCTGTTGACTTTTATTATCCTTATTTAACACTTGTATAACGTTGGCAATCTTTCCCTACTCTCATTTATCTATGGTTAGAATAAGGATAGTTAGGATATCAGGAATCGCGATAAAAAAACTGACTCTTCCTATGACTTATTTATGTGAATCGGAATCTGCACGCAGGTGTAAACAAAAAAAAACAAATCCAGGAACTATATTACTAGTAGAGTCAGAGTAAAAACTAAATTAGACTAACCCGGATGGCAAAAAAATCAAAATATATCATCAACCATTACATTTATAATTAATGTCTTTAAATAAAAATTTACTCAGTTAATTCTTTATATTTCCGATGCCCAGTCTCTTTATTAATCGAACAAGTCACACAAGTAATCAATTTTTGTCTAGAGATAAAAGATAATTATCTTTAGTAATTAATACCTACATATTTTGAAAGTTAAACAAAACGGTTACGAAACTAATTCGGTTACAGAGGTTGCTAGAGGAAAACATTTTGGTTCGGTTAATGATTCAAATTCAAAATACATTGGAAATAAATGGAAAAAATCTTAATCTGCTTAAATGCAGCAGCATAGTTTCTCGGTATTGGTCAAAATCTCATATAGGAATCTATTATTACTTTATTGATAGGGATGCTCTCAAACCATTATACTCTTAATTGTCTGTAGGTGGTAGCATTTAAAGGGATATGTAACTATGTGATCAGCTGACAGTAGTAGTTTATGACAAAACTCATAGTATTAAAACCTAATGTGCAAGTGTTTCACAGTGTTGTGTTGCCACTGGAGCAGTGCATCGCTTAAAGGCCCTTGCTTACGGTGACGCTTGGCTCAGGTTATCTCTTTCCCTAAAATATGGTTGAAAGAGGTAATGGCTGTGCCCGGCGTGATGCTCGTGAACGGGTGCTGTTTGTGGGGACTGGCCTGCTCCAATTGGCAACATATTAGTTGGAGGGCATTGTCTTTGCAAATAAAATGATATTTGTCATGAACTGTTGCATACGGCATGGATTGTAAATTTTTGTGTATTCATGTGAATTTAGTGTTTTACCTATGTTTTTGTTAAAATAATTGACAAACACTTTTGTAAACTTAGACTAAGTGGACGTTGAAAAAAAAAAACAGCGGAGTTTCTTTCCAGTTCTTCTTCGCTGTGTTTTGTTTTGCTGAACTGGCCAATGCTAAAATATGACAAATCCGAGTGCAGTGTACTGTCTATGGATGATGAATAAACAATAAAACAAAAAAAAAAAAGTTATATCTCGTAAATTAAATGCTTATTTTCCATAGACCAGAAAAAATATTGCCAAAAAAATTAAGCTGCTAAAAATGTCTAGCCGGTTTCAAGCGTCTGATGAATACAGTGCCTACAAGTACCAGGCGGTCATAAAAACCGGTGGAAATCGCACGGAAAACGCGCTACCGGCGCGCCCCGTCGGCATGATTTTCACAATTTTCCCGCAGTTCTAACGCTCACAAGCACCAGGCTCGCATGGGGATGGCGAAAATCGTGGTAAACAATGAAAAGCGCAAAATAGGCCTTTAATATAATGTCTCTCTGGTACGTAATGCCGGTAAAAAATAAAAATTTGCAGCAAGCGTTTGACAATATCGGTTTATTTATTGTGTTATTTTAACAGTCTGAAAAGTTTGTGGTTTACAAACACAGACGTTGAAAATCCCGTGCCGGAACGTAATAATGACGTTTTTACTCGATTCTGCCGTTTTCTGCGAAACTCTCAGCTTGGAGGTACTAGAACATCATAGGCGTAAAGCATTTTCCTGAAAGCTGAAATTTTCTCGTGTAAAACAACACGTTTTCTTTTAATTTGAGAGTAGTTATACAATTTTACAAAAGTACAAAACGTTGTGTTCACTTCATCATATTCAACATTTATTTTTATTAAAAAATAATAAATTAATTGAAGGTTATTTTTACAATGTTGTTATTGTATTGACCTATTTTTATTAATTAGGTATGTATAAAGAATTGAGGCCTTAATATGCAGGTTTACAGTTATTTTGTTACTAATTAACCCAGAATATTCTTGAAATAGTCATACCATGTTTTGTCGTTCCTGAATTTGAGTTTAATAAAATTATAAAAGTAATTATACAAATTCATTGTTTGCAAATATATTTCATGATTTGAATGTGAATAAAATAGCTAGCCGAGTTATCCCAAAATATATAGACCCTCCAACTCCGAAAATCTGTAGTTCTTTACCACAGCAAATGCCCTTTTCTGAGCTACATAACGCGAGACCTCCCATCCTTTTTCTAACATCGCTCAACGCGGAACAGTCAGGGAATCCACCCGTTCACTGTACACGCTCCCAAAATACGAACCAACCGATCATCTAGATCCTGTATATATGGGTCGGTAAACTGAGGTATTTCCGCCAAAGTACGACCTGGCGTCATGGGTAGAAGCACCTGGCCGGCAGGCATGGCTTTCGCAGCCCCCGTGAAAGTTGAAAAGACTATGAGCGTCGTTGCGGAGAGGGTCTGGCGCGTGCCATATGCTGCGATTTACATAGAAAGCATACTTTGTTTCTTACCGAATTAACATTTTTTGTTTGTTTTTGACCAGTATTGAATAATTTACTATATAATATATAATGACTTATATTTTGTGTACTAAATTATTAATGAATGAACTGATTTGAAATGAGGGAAAAAAATATCAGCAGAAATATATAAAGGCGATTCCAACTGTTTTTTGTCTTATGTAAACCCAACTTTAAAGGGTTGGATTGGTGCAGGAATTACGAAACGTTACAAAATAAAGAATATGTTATTATTTACATTAATAATTTATTATTAAATCATTTTGCTCACATCACATTTGCTGAAATCATACGTTTTTGTGTTTCCCGGCGACTAGACTCCGTTTCTTTTTCATGATTGTCGGTCCTTCAGGCGTTTCAGGACGGAGGCGGCGCCCGCTGAAACTTCGTCGTCGCTGGTACCAGGTGCACATCGCAGCATGGAGCTCGTTTTCAGCCTTGTTCTATTTCCGAACATATTTTTAACAGCGCTTCTCAACATTCTACGGCGGCGGCCGCGTGGCGCAATGTCTTTTTTTTACAACCGCACATGGATAGGTTTAGTCAAAAACGAATTAATAATATTACTCTGCTCAGTATATTACAGTTTTACGCATGTATTCAGCTCCAATAAAATGAAAATGAAAATTGGTAGAGCCCAATCTTAAAGTGCCTTGCTAAAAAAAATCTTTACTTTGTCCTTAAGTTAAGAAACCCTTAGGAAAAAATACCAAACATGTACTGTGTTCTTATTAATTGACAAACGGTCATTTTCATCACAGCTACCTTTCGCACAAACATCAGTTACAATGGCATTTTTTCATATCACATATGAAAAAATGTTATTTAAAACCGGTGCGAATGTGCCGATGTGTTACAATGCTTTTCTGACTTTGAGATTCACATATGCGAATTGATGTACTTTTTTATGACAATTATATTTATGGCATTTAAGTGGTCAGCAATACCTTTTTATTTGAGTGATTTTAGCCAAATTTTATGATACCAGACCGTCGTCGCCACCGTTGTTCCGTTCGCATTTGTAAAGTGATACATTACAAACTTACAACCTACGCTCAGAAGCGATCACTTTTAGTTTCGAAGGTATGAGATAACATTTATGTAACGCTTGAACGAAAATAAAACCGGCCAAGTGCGAGTCGGTCTCGCACACGAAGGGATCCGTACCATCGTACAAGATTAAAAAAAGATCTTGTGTTTGTATAGGGGCCCCCTTTATTTTTTATAATTTTTTCATTGTACCTATTTGTCGTTATAGCGGCAAAATAAATAGACAAAATATCAGATGCCTACCTATTACGGTTCATAAGATACAACCCTGTGACAGATGAACGGACGGACGGACGGACAGCGGAGGCTTAGTAATAGGGTTTTGATGGCACCCTTAGGGTACGTAGCCCTAAAAAAACGATCCGCTTACACTGAAATAGTAATATTGTAACGTGTAAAGTTTGAGAAGCACTGGACCGCTCCACGCGCGTGCGCGGAACACTCGTTTCACAAGCCAGCTGTTTGTTCTATATTCAAATATATTTTCTCCACACACGCTCGTTCGGCCGTATCATAGACAAACACATTTACTAAGCACGCCAATTCGCGCTCAAGTTTCTAGTTATGTGAGTGGACGCAAATCTGTGTGGATTGGCGTCTGTTTTTAAAATCATATGTGAACACGTATTATACTGCAGTTTTTAAAACAAGATAGCACAATATTAAATGCAAAAACATACAATTACTGAAAGGAACAGGGTTTTATTAAAAATATAATATAAACATTTAATATTAAAATATTTTTTTTTATTATGTTAGATTAATATATTTCACGTTTGTTAAAGGGTCAGTGTCACAAAAACAGCCCATGGGCTATCGACTTTCACAGGAGATGCGAAAACCACGCAGACCGTGTATGAAGGACCCCAGCTGGTACTTCTTGGTAAATAAATTGACAGAGAGTTCATTCCACAGTTTATCGACCCAATAATTAACGGATCCACAGGATCAGTTGGTTCTTGTTCAAGGAATGTCGACAGTGAAAGGGTGCATTTTCTTCCTTTTACTGATACAGCATATGCTCTTATTATCATACCTTTTTTTAATACGCAAATAAAAGTGAGAATATTAGGTACGGAGCGCACTCTCTTCGGCGCCACAGTAGGCATTGGCTTTTGTAAGGAAAACGTATGTGGGTCAAAGTCCAATGTGTGTCGTCTAGGGTAATGCCGTTTGTACATACTCCTTGAAACAAAACCACAAAGACCTGTATGCAGAACAAATAATAAAATTGCTTAATATAATAGGAAAAAAAAAACGACGCGCACACTAAATTCGAAAGCGAACTGACTTGCCGGCGCTACCGTCAATGTATGTATACGTGGCTTACGCTGCCGCTGTAGGAATGAGTGTCAGTCGCCACTTTCAATCGTCTATGATAGTAGTTTTCGCGCCGTAAGTCGCCCCACGCGTCACGCGAGGCACAGGTGTATCCCGAAATAAAAAAAAAACCGGCCAAGTGCGAGTCGGACTCGCACACGGAGGGTTCCTTACCATCGTATAAGATTTAATACCAAAAAACCAGGTTTTTTGTATGGGCCTCCCCTTTAATTTTTATTATTTATTATTATTATTATTAGTAAGCCTTCGCTGTCCGTCCGTCCGTCTGTCCGTCCGTCCGTCCGTCCGTCCGTCACAGGGCTGTATCTCATGATCCTTAAGAGGTAGGCAGCTGAAATTTTCATAGAGTGTATATAAACCAATTTGAGTCCCTTCTTGAACAATATTCCCCTGAGTACCCCTACTTGATAATTCTTGGAGACTTTAACACTTGTCTGGTTAAAGACGACTTCCGCTCCCGTAAGCTACAGTCGATTACTAGGTCCCTGAATATTGATATCCTTTCACTTCAGCCCACTTACCATGTCCGTGAATCACATTCCCTTTTAGACTTGATCATGATAAGTCAATTTAATCTAGTTAGTGCTCATGGACAGCATACTGCTCCTGGCTTCTCTAATCATGACCTTATTTATGTTTCATATAAATTGAAACCCCCCAAACCGACGCCCAAAGTCCATTTGCAGCGTTGTTTAGCCCGAATGGATGTTTGTGCGCTCAGAGAGGACATCGCTTCAACGGATTGGTCCAGCCTTGAAACTTCCAATTGAAACTTTCAACAATAAAATTGAGACATTATCTTCAAGGTTGACTGAGGTATACGACAAACATGCTCCCATTCGCCCTGTCAAAATCAAACATATTCCTGCACCTTGGCTCAACGCTGATATTCGCCGCATGATGGGTCGTAGGGATGCCCTTAAGCGAAAACATAAACGTAGCCCAACTGATGAAAGCTGGTCACAATATAAGGCTGCAAGGAATCGGTGTAATCAGATGTGTAGGAATGCCAAGCGCCGTCACATTAACGAGTCTATTGATAACTGTTCTCTCAATGATATGTGGAGATTTCTTCACACACTCGGGGTTGGTAAAAGCGTGACCGAGGGAAATCATACGATTGACCTTGACGGCTTAAACCTGCATTTTTCTTGCTCTCCCGTCACAATGATTCCTGCCATCAAATCTAACACTATACGTCAGCTTCATTCAGTCTTACTTCCTAACTCTAATAAATTTGTCTTCACCCCTGTAGCTGACTGTGAAATAAAAAAGATTATTCTATCTATTAAAAGTAAGGCCGTAGGACCTGACAACTTGGGTCGAGAGCTATTTGTGCCGATTTTAGACAGTATCCTCCCAATTATTTTGGTTCTCTTCTTACCTACGTGGTCGCCAGCAATGCGTCTGTGTAGACAACGTCTACTCCTTATGGACTGACCTCACCGCTGGCGTCCCACAAGGTGGCGTACTTTCTCCCTTGTTATTTTCCATCTTTATCAATAGTATTGTTGTCCCATTTATGTGCTCTTACCATCTTTATGCCGATGACTTGCAGCTTTATCGACAATTCCATTACAATGATGTTCACACAGCGGTTGCACTTATGAATATCGATCTTGATTCTGCACTAGACTGGGCTGTTCGGTTTGGCCTTTTAGTTAACCCGGCTAAAACTCAGACAATCATCATAGGGTCTAGTAAGCAGTTGGCCAAACTCGACAAGTCAACTTTACCTCCAGTTGTGTTTGATGGTGTTGCAGTCCCGTACAGTACGAGTGTAAAAAATCTGGGTCTATGGATTGACGAGACACTATCATGGAACACACAGGTCTGCGAAGTCAGTCGAAAACTTATGGGTAGCATGCACTCTCTAAAGCGATTGCAAAATTTCATTTCCGTTGGCACCAAAACTACGTTAGCACAATCCCTTTTACTCCCGTTATTTGATTATGCTGATATCTGCTACCTAGATCTTCATGAAGATCTCCTTAACAAACTTGACCGCCTCCTTAACTTATGCATTCGATATATTTTTGGCTTGCGTAAGTTTGATCATATTTCCGAATTCCGTAATCGACTCCAGTGGCTTGACATTAGAAAACGCAGAAATGTTCACACCCTATCACTTCTTTACAGCACACTGAATAACCCTGCTGCTCCGAGTTACCTGCAGGATCGCTTCAAATTCCTATCTTCACATGGTGTTCCACTTAGGTCTGCTGATACCTTACTGTTAGCAATTCCTACACATCGCAGCACTTATTATAGTGACTCTTTTTCTGTAAACGCATCTCGTCTTTGGAATCAGCTTCCCCTAGAAATTCGGTCCTCTTCCAATGTATATATTTTCAAAAAACGTCTGAAGTCCTATTATTTAAATTATATTTAAACTTTATCATTTATATAAGTTCTTGCTCGCTCTCTGTTACAAAAAAAAGGTTCATATAAGAATAAATGTATATACACAAATATTGGTATATATTTAAATTAAATATATATTATAAGCTATGTACTATATGTATCTGTATGTATTAGTATTAGAATGTAAGTATATTTATTCTTGTTAAGTATATATATATATATCTTTTTTGATAAAAAATCTTACTTCTTTTATCCTTTTTTGTCTGCCGCCTTGCACCATTCCTACATCCCAAGGGTAGGTAGGAAGAGAATGCCTTTTGGCATTAGGCCCGCCTTTTGTAAACTGTTTATAATGGTGTACAATAAAGAATTTTATTATTATTATTATTATTATTTACTTTGCCACTACAACAACAAATAGGTAAAATTAAAAAAACAATAAAAATTAAAGAATGGTCCCACACAAAAAATGTGATTTTTTTTAGTTAAATTTTGTACGATGGTACGGAACCCTTCGTGTGCGAGTCGGACTCGCACTTGGCCGGTTTTTTTTAAATCGTTTGCCGCCAACTGAACGGCCGCCTGCGTGGAGGCGGGGGCGACAGCGGCACCACGGGTTCCCCGTACCGTCCCCGCGCCGTTGCAGCTCCGTTGTAGCGTGCATACAAATCCGGTACTAGACTAGGAGGTCGCGACAAAAATGGTAACGATAACGTAAATGGCTAACGTAACGTAAATAATATTCTAAGACCATCAGCATATTCATCAGCAGGTACATACCGACTTCTATTTTATATAGCCAATCTAGATAACGCAACCACTTGGCGCAGGCAGACTGACTTATTTAGCATCGGAGGGTTGGTCTCTAACATGTGAACCCAGATTCAGTCATTTACCTTATCGTGACCAAAAATGTCGTGACCTCCCGGAATATACGGGGCACGTCCCGGCACCACCGGTCTAACGTGAATCTACGGCGGTTGTCTTCTCTACTGAACCCATAAGTTGAAGTCAAACAAACTGTGTGCTCGTTTTTAGGGTTCCGACCGAAAGGGTGCTAACGGAACCCTATTACTAAGCCTCCGCTGTCCCTCCGTCCGTCCGCCTTTCACAGGGCTGTATCTCATCAACCGTAATATTTATGTAGCTGAAATTTTCAGAGTGTGTAAATTGCCGCTATAACAAAAAATAGGTAAAATAAAAAAATCATAAAAATTTAAAAAAACGTATTTTTTTTGTGGTAAATCTCGTAAGATGGTACGGATCCCTTCGTGTGCGAGTTCGACTCGCACTTGGCTGGTTTTTTTTAACTCATGACTACCTTTTAACCATGATTACCTAATAAATCATGAATGCCAAATGTTAAAATTACCTCAGAAATCTTCATCTGGAGTTTGTCTGTCCGGTTTGTATGTTTGTGTACTTTGATTATTCTCATTAATTATAGGCTACGTGCAATCTGACCCAATCACGCAAATCAGACTAAGCAAAGTTTGAAAACCACATACAAAAAGTTATGAACTTTTGGCACTAATTTATTATAAATATTAAAAATAGCCTTAGATGCTGTTGCCAAATCATTCTGAGAATTTCACGCTTATTGGTTTTAATTTGATATTATTAAAGCATACATTATAAAACCAGACAGACTAGTATATTAGAAGAAAAAATATCAAGTCAGTCTTTGAGAAATAAAAAAATAATCCGAACAGTTAGGCCACAGGTTAGACCGACTAATTTATGTTGTCTTTAGTTAGTAATGACAATCATTGGTAATGACAGAGATTATGAACCTATTTATAGCTACTCTTATCTCAAAATAATATATCTAGACCTATGTGTAACTGTTTTCAAGCCTTGTAAGATAAAATGTGCTGATAAGAAAATACGAGAAATCACGATTGATGCTAAGTGATTTTGCGCTGTATATGGTTTTACGATGTAACAGGTTTATACCGCATGCACACAGTGACTATGCATTTTAGATTGGCCTATATTGGGTTGTATTTCCTTTAAGTGTGTATAAATTTACCTACTCTACGTTTTCAATTCAAATATTTTATCCGTTTATAATTTTAAGTAAAATGTATTGTCATTTTCTTAATTTTCTAAAGGCTGATTTTTCAATAGTCAGTTAAACAGCCAGATAACTATTCGACGGATTTATTTACGCTTCTGCTTATCCATCCGATATAGTAAGTCCATATGTTTATTAGCAAAATTATAGTAATATAATTGTGATATAAGATATAATTCTCCGGCAATGACTATCTTCTTTTGACCAACGCGAATTTACTATCCGATAAGTACTATCTGTGGATTGAACAATCGGCCTTTAATATCATGCAAGTGTAGATTTTATAAGAGAAAATATTTTTATATATTATCGCAAAACTAAATATTAACCTAAAAGTTAACTTTAAGATATTTCATAGAACCTATAACGGACTACCCATTTCAGTTTGCCAATATCCACCCCTTACCCAACCCAACCGATGCGTCCTTCCGGAAAGCCTCACCTACACCCACGACCCACACACATGCACCATACGCGAACATAACTCCTTCGCCCTCCTCACAGCCTGGTACATATGTGAGCGTAAAAACTCACATGACTTTTCCGGCGGTGTTTCCACGCTGCTGTGTGTTTCGACGCATGATACATATCCCCGGTACATCTCTTTAGCTCATATCAAGTTATGATTGATGGTGGAGTATGTGAATCGTTTCGTAAGTGGAGTAGTAATAACAGTGTGCACACCCCTTTTCGTGAGCAGGGAACTCCCCTCGTTCGCTAGGGGCATGCAGGGGTGCGTGCGTGTAATGCAGGGTTCCGTTACAGACCAACACATGCTTGTTTAGTAGACGGCGTGGCGGTATGGGTTGGAATTAAATACTTTCAGTTTCCGGTTCCAGTGAGGGAGCATATAATAATATTAATTATGTCAAACATATGTGGTAAATAAGAGATATGCGAAAAAGTTTAATTACATGTAATAGAACAATTTTTTTTATATCGTTACAATCACACACCCACATATACATACTCAAACACCCTCACATCCTCACCTTCTCACATACCCTAACAAATCAATTTGATGCAACATTTAGAATTAGATTAAGTGGATATATTTTTGTGTTAAATTGTTAAAAAGTGAAATTTCATTATTGGCTGTTAAGTTTGTTTAGATTCAATTTTTCACTATTGTATAATTTAGAAGTTTCCAAATAAAAAAAATAACTATAAATAACACATATCTATTAAATAGTCCAACATTCAGTAAACTTTTGGTAGGTACGAATCAGGGCTCTTTACACCAAATCTAAATTACATTATCAATGTTTATATATTTTTTAGTTTCGATACAGTTGTAAATTGTTATCACAGAATATTTATTCGTACTGTAGAAATTTAGTCGGTACCTAAAATCATAATAAAAATAGGAAATACATTTTTTTCCAAGATTTTGTTACACATTTAAGAATTATTTCATTACAGTAAACTAACTGAAAACTAAAATAATAATTAAACAAAATAAATTAAGGAAGTTAAACTAAATAAAATAATTCCTCCAGACCGGCTGATTCCGCCACAGTTCCAAATACGCTGGCTGCATTGCCTCTTTGAATTTCGAGTCCAACACGCTGTACGAAGAAAGACTTGGCACGCTGATCGCCCGATTTTATAAGTTTATAAGGAAATACATTTATAAGTATTATTAAGTAAGTGATGAAGATTCGAATTACCGACATCCACCGCCACTGTGTGCTACAGACTAGATGTGTGGCGCGCTGCACCGACGTAAAATTATTGATTGCTTTTTAAAATCGAAAGGAGACAAATTGGCGTTTGTTGGCGTATGTTGGCTTTCGCGTTCGTGATTGCAAGGATCGGATATTGTCCGTCTGTCCCGGTCGCCATGGCAATGCCAGTTTTAATGGCATGTAGGAAAAAGATGCCTATATATTTTCTACATAGATTTTGACAGGAGCACGAGAACTTCCCGCTTTCGCTTTTAGGAGTAGACGCTTGCAATTCACATTTCAGAATACATGTAATAGAAACCAATGAATATCAGTGATATTTTTTAATGACTTTACCTAATTTATCGTTAAATGTAACGTTTTCATCAGGCCTACCTAGGAAAACCGGCCAATTGCGAGTCGGACTAGCACACGAAGGTTCCGTATCATCCAACAAGATTTAACACAAAAAAGTAACGTTTTTCGTATAAACTTGAATTTTATTATTTTTTTATTTTACCTATTTGTTGTTATAGCGACAAAATAAATACACACTTTGTGAAAATTTCAGCTGCCTAACTATTACGGTTGATGAGATACATCCCTGTGACAGACGGACAGCGGAGGCTTATTAATAGGGTTCCATTTTCACCCTTCGGGTACGGAACCCTAAAAAGTTTATTTTAAAGACGGTGTAAATAGTTCTGGAAATAACGGGAGATGGTGCTGGTTAGTTAGTACCAGCGAAAATTAGCGTTTTCGCCGAGTTTTGTGCGTCGTATGACGTTAGCTATCTATACCTCCTCTTTAATCTATGCTTATGGAGGTCACAAGGTCTTGTAGCGGCGCGGGGCTGAGGCATTGGAGGATGCGCCAACATCCGAGTAGCGGTCGCGCGCCACCCCCGCCGCCCCGGTCGGACAGGGCGGGCGGGGAACGTAGCACTAGGGCGGGCGGGAGACCTTCTCATTTTAGCTTAGTCCAGATATGTTTTAGAGCATTGTAATAAACGATTTATAGGCTGAGATGTATAGTCGCTTAGCTTAAAACGTCCTAAAAATAGTAAAGATAAAACATATATATTTATATAGTCGCAACTGGAACTAATAATAACCGAAAGTAATACTAACTAGTGTCTAGGTGTTTATTTGGGGCTCAAGCCGTCACCGACTATGCCAGCAATACTAACTGGTGTCAAAATTGACATATATTCCAAGCAAATTGTGCCAAATATCCAATATTGTGCAAAGTATCCAGTTACAAATATTTATTTCAGCCATCGATTTTAATCTTTTTTAATATAAGAAAACTGAGAAGTTTGTTTGATTTTTTTTAAGCGCGCTAATCTCTACAACTACAAGCCGGATAAGAAAAAATATATTTGCATTATAATTTTTTTTGAGGACGGTTATGGCTATTAATCATCACGCTACGTTCAAGGGTCAGAAAGTACGCAAAGCGAAAACGAAGCAATAGCGCGGGCTGGCGATGCGACGCGGTGGTTCGGAGGCTGAGGGCGCATTTTACCGGGCTCCGCTCGGTGATTATCCTAACTAAATTGACTCGAGCGGAGCCGGGAAGCTTAGCTAGTGATTGTATCGAATCGTCGATCGTGCTTGTCGAGTAAGATAACTAGTTATCAATTGTTTATACTTTACTCATTTATTCAACAATTTGGGGGACGGTCTGTGGTGGTCTGAACACACAATACTTGTCATACATTTTTGCACAGAGTCAGACCAATGGTAAATGGTAACCTAAGAGTCATTACCACCTATGATACAGCCGCAAGGCCAGTTTAGGAGGTATCGTTCGTCGTATAAGAACTTATCAAATGTGGATCTTATTTGCGTGCATGTATTATTACTGTTAGTACTTTAAGTTCTTGTAAACTGTTATATCTGCAATGTTTGTGTAAATAAATAAATAAATAAAATAAATAAATAAATAATACGTCAAAGCCTTATATTTTTTTTATGCCTCCTGACATGGATGGCTTATACCACACAACTACCGTTATGATATTAGCCCAATACACCACATTCCCAAAGGAATTAGGTGCCATGCCAGGACCTTGCCTTTATGAGCACGGCTACATTTAACTGGATGGAAAACACGGACAATTTTTCATTGCCGCTTCGACCATCTTTTCATCCAATGCGATGGTACCAACCCGGGCGGGCTTAAACCCTACCACCTAGTAGGGGAAGGGGACCTACAGTTTTACATGTATTCCGAACCATGGAGCAGCTCGCATTCGTGACGAAATGCACTTATCGAACTCTGAAAGAGAAAGACAGTGTGCAAGTTGGTATTGAACCCGGGCCTCTGGTACGCTAGGCCGATCCCCGCGCCACTAGGCTACGAGCCGCTCAAATACACATATACAATCATAGATAAAAAGGGAGGAGATATGCCATCAAGCGCGCTTACTATGAGACCCGCTGTCCCCAATTTTCAAAAACTACAAACCCAACTTAAACGTACATGCCACACGCAGACGTATTGGAGGGTGTGTGGGTGGGAACTGGCTTGACGAACGCATTTTTAGAACATATTTGCGCGCGTTAGTGTTATTTCGCTGTGGCATACGACGCGCCGCCGGGTTCTCATATTTTTGTATTGTATTGTTTTATTGAATTCACAGGTATGTAACCTACACTTAAACATGTCAAGAATCGTGATTCTAGGTCTATGCCAAAAATATAAATGTCGCGTGCTCTATTTTCAGGCAAATAAGAATTGGCAAACATACTTTGGCAGTCACAAAATAAGGTTAAAACTTAATAAACATAAAATTATATGGTCACCTTGACCATACGGCGGCGACGCGATACCGACCGCATGCCACTTCTTCTTCCCTTCTTTTCAGTGCATACATCTTAACTTAGGCGCAAGGAGAAAGCTCCTCGCTCCGCCCGCCCCGACAGCCTGTTGAGTCGACGCCCGCCCTAGCGTCCAGGGCGGCGCGTGGCGTCGCGACGCCACCGCGGGCGCCGCCTACAGTCCATTGTTCACGACGCCCGTTACCAGGAAGGCAAGCCGCTGCAGGAGTTGAAGCTTGGCGTGCGCCGGATGCAGCGAGGGTGCACTGAATTGGCCCAGTGAAGGGAGGGAAAAAATCAAAACGTTCGGTTTTATATTTCCCCTACAAATTACTATCGTTTAATAGGCCGATTTTTCTATCCTCAGATAGTACTTAACGGTCTGATAGTACTAATTTAAGTTTGTTTTAAAGAAAGAAGTCGTTACCGGAGGATTATATCTCCTATCACAATTAACTTACTGTAATTTTACTAATAAAAATATGGAATTTCTAAAACGGATGGATAAACAGCAGCGTAAATTGATTCGTCAAATAGTTATCTGACTGATTATGAGTGTATTGAAAAATCGGCCCTAAAACTATTATGATGGTTAATGAATTTCCAAGAAAATTATTCATGATTTGACACTTTCAAGAGACTTTAATATTCAAGACCCATCAATTAATCGTCATCCCAAATGTCACTTTTTTACAAATAAACCAATTGAGCACGGATCTTTAATCGCTCAATATCTTTGACTGCACTACACTCTGATTCCCCTTTCAAAAGCTCCTCTTTCGCGCCGAATTCCAAATTCAAACGCAACCCTCTATAAATAGAAGAGGAACCACGCGTGTGTGTGCGTGAGGTAACTCCACCCTCGCTTGTGCGTGCACGGATCCTCTGCTTGTGTTTGTGCGCGCATTCGATGGGAGGCGACGCGAGTGGATCCAAAAATACATTTCCCCTGTCACTAAAATACCCAAGGCGATATTCATACCAAAATAACTTTTTCTATATGATATCCTGGTTGCGACTGATTGTAGGTTATGAAATAATCGTTTTTATTATTGGGTCGATTTAAACAAAATAAATATGTGAACAAACATAATATTCAATTTAAAAATAAAAAGTTTTATATAAAATTTCCTCGCAAATACATTGGTTGCGTTACCAACCCCAACACACCAAATCTATGGCATCGGCCGACCAGACCCAAAACAAACAAAAAATCAGTTAGTTTACTCATGGTACGTATTTCTTCAATGCGTTGTATCAGCTATATCAGCATGGCATTATGTCCATTTTTTCTGGAAAAACAAAAGCTAGTGACAAAGCTTACGTATTTGTTCAGCCATTCTTCCTTCTCCATAAATGTATACTAAATATTTCTTAACAAGCCTATACTTTATTTAGAAAACCCCGCCTCGATTGGCGAAGTTGGCAGATTACTTATAAGCAGGGTCTTTTCCACCAAGTATTGATAAGCTTAATCCTCACATTAAAGGGTCCTTCTTACCATCTTGCAATCTATACCATTACAAGATAATCATCTCTTTAGTAATAAAGGTTCTTTAAGTGTAGATTAAAACAAATCATCACTTGGTGAAAGCCAGGCTAAGTATGATAGTAGCATAGATAATAGAGTAATAAGTAACACTTATAATATTGGATAGTTCTATTAAACCTTCAGTCTAAACTTGGTCTAACAAAACCAGTCAGGAGTTAGTTATTTAAGGTGTGCTTTAAATTATATCACGTCAAGTAGCACAACACTTCACCCATAAGTTCAGAGAATAATGCGATAACTTTTAGCTTGGCATCATCTCAAAACACATCACAATCCAAGCCCTCAACAAAAGAGTTCAATAATTGTATGTATTTAATGGATACGACATTACTGTTATCTCATTAATATGAGTTTCAGCGACATCTACATTTGAAGCATTGTAATCAGATTTTGAAAATAATCTGAAAAAGTATTGGTCGTATTTTTTTATAGCGGCAAAATAAATACACATTCTGTAAAAATTTCAGCTGCCTATCTATTACGGTTCATGAGATACAGTCCTGTGACAGACGGACGGACGGACGGACGGACAGCGGAGACTTAGTAATAGTGTTCCGATGGCACTCTTGGGTACGGAACCCTAAAAACTATGCTCCGTAATATTTCCGTCAAGAAAATCGCTTTGAAAATCGCTACAAAAGCGGTTTTCTAGACTCAGGATTCCTGATTCCTGATTACTGAATGCCAGGAATAGACGTGAAGCTCACTCGACGCGTTTTTCTGATTATAAAAAAAAATTGAAACCCCAAGAATATTTTGAACTTTTAACTACTATGGAATATGACCCTGAAGCAAGGACACATTAATTAAAGAAAGAGCCCTACAAAAAGAACTTATTTAAGAACTATTTACTGAAAGGCTGTACCCAAACTAGCAAATCATAACATTTTATATCATAGGCCTGCAGGCATATTCCTGGAATTCCGTAATCAGCAATCAGGAATCCTGAGTCTAGAAAACCGTATTTAAAGCGATTTTCAAAGTGACTTTCTTGAAGAAAAGATTCCGTAGCATAGTATTTAAATTTAATCAAGGTTTTCAGTCGAAAAAATCGCTTTGAAATACGCTATAAAAGCTCTCGTTTTCTCGAGTCAGGATTCCTAATTTCTGATTACGTAATTCCAGGATTAGGCCTGCGGCCGTAGGCAGACATTCCGCACGTCCGGTTTTATGCGCGCGCTCTTAAATTTCCCCATACATTTGGAAACGTCAGTCGATCGTTTTTGCGTTGACCTTGCCTAAAATTGGTGCCTTTTATCAGGTTTTTTTTTTTGTTTCCGCCGCCTTCAACCGAACTTAGTTATTTTTGTTAAGAATATTGTTACAAACAAAATTTGTAATGACATGTTTATGCTTGAACTCAGTCCACATAAAGTTATAAGGGTTGTAAATTTTATTTGTTTTTTTTTCGTATTGATCTATTGGAACTTCTGACCCTTATAACTCAATTTGGACTGCATTTAGGCATAAAAATGTCTTAACAAATTTTGTTTGTAACATTATTCTTACCAAAATAACTAAATTTGGTTTATGGCCGCGCGAATAAATAAAGGCACCACCTTCCATACATAATCCGGCATTGTGTCGGACGAGGGTGACAAGTCGGAAAGGTGACAAGTCGGACTAGGGTAGGGTTGCCATCTCTAAAATTTGGCATCCAGGACAAGACGTGAAAATACGCGTGGAAACCCCGGATTTTAGAGCCCAGAACCCGGACATGTCAACAGGTTTTTTTTCAGGTGTAGTAAAAAATAGTTGAAAATATTGTTAATCACCTTTTTATTTATTTTCAGATCTTAAAATTAAATTTAGTGATCTTTTATCATCATTTTAAATGTACTTACCTAATAAAACAGAATATTATTATAGTTTGTTATAAATTGTTTTACAAATCAGTTAGAATTTATAAACCCGGACTATAAATGAAGCCCCGTCTGGACGCTCCCCGGATGCCCTCTAAACTAGGACAAATCCGGGGAAACCCGGACGGATGGCAACCCTAGACTAGGGCTAGTAGATTCACAATAGTTACTGGTTTAATTGACTTGAATTGAGCCGTGGCTATGGAGAAATATTGAGATCTATGGCTATAAACGGATGTTTGCCGCAGGTGCTGGGGTTCCCCGACACGTACGTTCTGCGGAGACACGGGCACGACGTGCGCAGGCGTGACCCCGCGCGCACCCCCGCCCACCTCACCGCCGACGCGCGGGTAAACTCACATCGCTATCAGGGTGCACGGAAAAAAAATTTGCGGTGATACACGCCTAAAGAGTCCCGAGAGTCAAACAAACACCTAACATTTATGTTGCTGTTTTAAATTGTACCTACACGTGCTATAAAGTCACCTGAAGAGCTTATCTCCTGAATTACTTAAGGCTGTTCCGACCCATTTAAAGTTGTTTGCACACATAACGCAAAAAGTATTGCGCTTTAAGCCACGAACTAATAATAAAAGTTTAATATAGTCATATTACTTGCAGCGAAAACAATTTCACAATTTCAGGATTATTGGTTCTGTTACAATTTATTTAAATACGATTTTTATTTAACAGCGCCATCTAACGGGGTAAAACTTATAATCGGCAATTACAACGAAACCATTAAACCTGAAATTGTTAATATGTTTTCGCTGCAACTACGAATATTTTTGACGAATTCGTGCCTTAAAGTGCAATACTTTTTGCGTTCTGTGTAAAAAAAAACATTGTATGGGTCGGAACATCCTTAAGGCCGATTTTTCAATCCTCAGATAGTACTGACAAATTCACGTTTGTCAAAAGACGGATTGTTATTGCTGGAGAATAATATATTCTATCGCAATATTATCCGACTATAATTTTACTAATAAACATATGGACTTACTTTATCGGATGAATAAGCAGAAGCGAAAATAGATCCATCGAATAATTATCTGCCCGTTAATCAAACTGTTGAAAAATCAGCCCTTAGTTAACTTGGTAAATAGTGTAACTTCTTCAAATGATATTTTTTCTAAAACGAGGATACATTTTGAAATCTAATTCATTTTATTTCGTGCTGACGAAATCATAAACAGAAAAATTGAGATCAAGTAGGGGGTTTTGTTTAAAAAGAAAGAAAAAAATCTTATCGCGATACCAAAGTGACATTTCCCAAAGGGTGTCATGGGTCAAAACCTTACAAATGGCCACACTTACCTGCAAAAATATTTCGTCTGTCCATGTGTCGAACCCTGTAATTACATAAATTAAATTCAATTTGCTTTATTGCTATCGAGAAATTTCGCGCTCACTGCGCTCGCGTTTTCTTATTTTTAGGGTTCCGTACCCAAAACCCTATTACTAAGCCTCCGCTGTCCGTCCATCCGTCCGTCCGTCCGTCTGTCACAGGGCTGCATCTCATGAACTATAATAGCTAGACAGCTTAAATTTTCGCAGAGTGTGTATTTTTTTTGCCGCTGTAACCACAAATAGGTAAAATTAAAAAAACAAAAAACTTTGTGATTGTGATTTTTTTGAATTAAATCTTGTACGATGATACGGGACCCTTCGTGCGTGAGTCCGACTCGCGCTTGGCCGGTTTTTTTAAATTTTTTAGTTACGGGCATAGCAGTTTTTTTTTCTATAAAAAAAGAAATAATAAAATGATCATTTTTCACATCACGCATCTCTACTTAGGTGGCTTCGGTGGAAAATATAGGTTGGGGAAAAAGTTTCTTCGCATTTTTTAAGAAAATTCAAAACATTTTTTAATATGGTTTATTTACATTTAACTAAAGTATGTAGGTACCATTTTGTTCGATAACTTTTTGCCATCTTGTAGGTAGGGACATGATCCCATTGCTATAGAAATATTGGGACTTCTGATCAATATACCGCGACAAGTGGTTTTGGCAGTCCTCTCGTGATGTTAACCTGACACTGCCTAAAGAATTCTGAAGAGACCTAAACAGGTGGAAATCTGAAGGTGCAAGGTCAGGACTATACGGCGGATGCATTAACACCTCCCAGCCAAACTCTCTTAGTTTTTGCTGAGTGGCTAAAGATGTGTGAGGTCTAGCGTTATCATGATGAAAAACCACACCCCTTCTGTTGATTAATTCCGGCCGCTTTCTCTCAACTTCTTGCTTTAATCTCATCAGTTGTTCGCAGTAGAGTTCAGAATCGATGGGCCTGCCTGGTGGTAACAGCTCATAATGAATAATGCCCTTCCAATCCCACCACACACACAGCATGCACTTGTTGCGAGTTAACCCGGGTTTCGCCACAGTCTGTGAAGCTTGACCGGCCTTTGACCACGACCTTTTTCGCACGTTCTTGTCGTACGTGATCCACTTTTCATCACCAGTTATCAGCTTCTTCAAAAATGGTTCGGTTTCATTACGTCGTAATAAAGAATCACAAATGACTACACGGTTCATCAGGTTTCTTTCAGTGAGCTCGTGAGGTACCCAAATATCGAGCTTTTTTGTGTACCCAGTTTTTTTCAAATGCGCCAAAACTGTTTTGTGGTCAATTCCTAGTTCTTCAGCTACGTCGTAACTACTGATATGCCGATCTTGCTCCACTTTTTCAAAAATGGCATCCATTTTATCCGTAATAGGGCGACCAGAGCGACGTGCATCTTTGAAATCAAAATTTCCGGATTGAAAACGCTTAAACCAAATTTGTGCTACTCTCACAGACACTGCACTAGGTCCATAAACATCGCAAATTTTTTTCGCGGCTTGCGTTGCATTTTTACCTTTTTTGTAGTAAAATTTTAAAATGTATCGAATTTCTTTATTAGATTCACTCATTTTGACAGTACGAAAAACAAATGAGAATCACACATTTTCCTAATTTGAATTTGGAATTATGTTCTTTAAAATTTAAACTTTCAATGATACCAAAACCAGCCAGATACAAATAGTATAGCCAAAGAGATTTTATTACAAGTTCATACATACTATAATGCGAAAAGACTTTTTCCCCGACCTATTAATTCAAACGGTTAATTAAAACGTTTATTTCATTCGACAGGTGAAGTGGGCGGACCAAGTGATCGACAAGACAAGGGTAAAGCGATACGTGATCCCGGACGAGGAAATTCCGCTGAGTCGGGTGAAAAGGATCGACGATTTTCCTTCTTTGCGGGGAAGCGAAACAAACGACGAACAACTTCCGGAATCGGAAAAGTCCCGGAATAGGGGAAAACTGGGCGTGACGTCATACCAGGGGAACAGAGAGAAAAGAGGGGCAGACGGCTCGGAACCTCTCTTCAACGATGAGCTTTGGAGTCAAGAATGGTATCTTGTAAGTTAATATTTTTATTGCTAGTTCCATTGAATAATATCTTTCCCTATACCAGAGCCGGTAGTCTAAGCTCTCACCAAAATTGGCGTTTACGTAACTTCGAAGTTCCGTAAAAACGTCAAACTCCATACAAGTTTTTACTAGATGGTCTGTGGTTTTACTTCTTCAAGCTGTCAAAGTCACACTGACGGCGGCGCCTGTCAGTCAGTTCACCAACAAATTCGATCATTCCTAAGGTTCTACAGCTGTATTCAGAGTGGGCGGACAACTTTAATCCGCCGGACTAAACCGGTTTTTGTATGTTTAGATCGGTGCTAATCGCGTACTAAGTTTTGACAGGTTCTCTCTGAATACGACTGTTAGAGTTCATAAGATAAGTATACTGGGGCGTTCTGTGCAGTTCTACGTACATATCTTTCAAACTCAAGAACATCGGGAGTGAGCTAATTCGTAAGCAAAATCACTGGCTGGCGCTACCGTCAGTGTATTGTCTGTATAACCGATGAGTTCACACTTCTTCGAATGCCTTCAGCAGTACCAGTTAGAAGTCGTCCTCATTTACTTAAATACAAGAGGTTCTACGTGTGGAAATCTTGTATGAACGTAAAACTCAATTCCACAAGGCGATATCGAAGGTGGTTCGGTATAAAATATCGTCTTGTCTTCCAGCAAGACACGCGGAC
Source organism: Incurvaria masculella (assembly GCA_946894095.1). NCBI lineage: Eukaryota > Metazoa > Arthropoda > Insecta > Lepidoptera > Incurvariidae > Incurvaria > Incurvaria masculella. The sequence goes on along the minus strand of OX335658.1, from coordinate 13,813,905 downwards.
GCGAGCCGACCTGCCGCGACTGGATCTGAACGTGCTGCCGGTGTACCAGGCGGGCATCAACGGTGCGGGGGTGCGCATCACCGTGCTGGACGACGGCCTCGAACATCAGCACTCCGACCTGCGTGACAACTACGTGAGTACACGTGGAATTGTGTACGTACATTCGAAGCGAAAACTGGCATACATGGACTGCAAGAGCATGTGTTTGACATCCGGGGAGTAATAGGCCATGCATTAAGACGAAGTAGGTACAGAGCGCGTCATCCTTGGCGCCACAGTAGGCATTCACATTTGCAAGGAAAGCGTATGTGGGCCAAAGTACAATGTGTGGCGTCTAGGGTGATCCCGTTTGTACATAAACGTATATTCATAAAGAAAATATATAATTAGTGTGGACTTCTGACGTCTGGAAAATGGGGGCCCGCAAAAAAAAACGTACATTTGCCAGGACATTTTCAAAATTCGCATTTCGTGCATTTCTCCTGCAATATTTGCACAGGTACTTCAAATAATATTCTAGATGTGATCATTCAGGAGATTTTTTTTTATTTATTTATCCAATATGACACACATACATTATCCTGTAGGTAGACCATAAGGCCCGTGGTAGAAGGGTTACAACAATAGGACAATAAACTTATTGAGTGTACATACAATAAAAAAACCTAACGAACATTCAAATAATCGTAATGAAATAAATAAGAGAAAAGTGTTTTATATACTTAAATGTAAACTTAACAGGTGTCAATTATAACTTAGTTACGAGTTACAAGTATCAAATTATTACTCAATAATGTAGGTCAGAGCTTGCTCACATTCTGGTCTTCCTCTGGTCTGGCTATAATCCAAGAACTTAAGGTGGCCCAACCCGCTCATCTCCCCATACAAAAGGGGAAAGAAGATCACGCCCATATTTCCTGTCAAAGATCCAAAATTTTGCTCAAAATAGCTTTATTTGATCGAACTAGATGTCTGATGACCATTGGCATTGTAAAATTGTGTTTGGTTTCTAAGTTATAAGGTCCGAAAGTTCGAATTTTTCGCGCATTTTATACAATAACTTTGGAAGTGGATTACGCAATGATAAAGTAAGAACATCATAAAAAGATTAGTCATCAGACATAGCTTATTTAATCAAGATTTATGATCTATTTGGATTTTGTTAGATTTTTGACTACAGCGGTTGTGGTTTACTTTTAGCTATAAGTCGTTTTGAAATTAAAATTTTCGTAAATCTTACCAAATCATACACTATGCACATTTTCTTTTTTGTGGACATGTTGCATCTTTCTCATCACGGAGCCTGTCTTATTCTTTGAAGCAGAGAAGGTCCCAGAGCGCAACAGCACGGTTTTGTACCGTGCCCGCGAATGAGTTAGGCCCGCCGGGTTGGGCCACCTTAAAAGTTTTTGCGTGCCAAGGATTTATTTGAGGTTAGATGAGGAATGGACTTTAGAATGTGGTTATACATTTTTGGAGCCAAAAAAGAGTAAAATCTTTACGCAAAACGAGTTTATGTAGGGGGATGGGGAAGAAAGTGTCTTTGCCGAGTAATGTACGGAGGGTTGGAGGTGGCGGCGGTCTTTGAATTGGAATCAGCTTCCTTTTCTTTGATTAGTTCCAGTGTAAAAGTTCTTATATACAATTGCCGCACGTCAAGAAAAAAAGAAAGAAATTCTTTATTGTGCAAATTACATTAAAAACTATTTACAGAACAATTAAATCTAACAGAGCGAAACTGCACAAAGGCGGCACTTATCACTAAAAGTGATTTCTTCCAGTCAACCTTTGGTGGTGATGAGGATAAGAATTGAAAAAGAAAATGTAGGTAATACGTAATGCGTAAAGGGTGACAGAAACCAATATATATATATATTCATACACATACATAAACAATAATTTACACCTTAATACATATATTAATATCTTTAAAGTAATAAACTAATACATATACATATTTAAGTATACATAAAATTCTACATAGATAATATGCATTTAATGAAATTTTCAATAGGTCCAAAATAAATGTAAAGAAATGATAGATCTCACGGATGAACTAACCGATCAGTCAAGCAATTGCAATTCTTGAAAAACCGGCCAAGGTCGAGTCGGACTCGCACACGAAGGGTTCCGTACCATCGTACAAGATTTAACACAAACAAATCATGTTTTTTGTTTGGGACCCCCCTTTAATTTTTATTATTTTTTTATTTTACCTATTTGCTGTGACAGACGGACGGACGGACAGCGGAGGCTTAGTAATAGGGTTCCATTTTTACCCTTTGTGTACGGAACCCTAAAAATCAGAGGGATACCTATATGGCTTTCTACCTATTACTCATAGGATTTTGAGCTTTGGCCAATGGGTCCATATTGGTTTGAGCCATTCCTCCCCATGCTATCTGACCATACGAGATAATCGACTGTGCTAGAGCGTAATAAATGGATTTCAATGTTTGTTTGTTTAATATATTCCTAAGGTTCAAGAAAATATCAATAAGCATTCGTAATCTGCAAGTTTATCTGCATGGTATTTCCAGCTGAGATGTTGGTCATATACGATTCCTAGGTAGGTCAGGGAGTCCACTCTTTCTATAGGCTTACAGTTGCACGGATCACCTTCCCTACAGTCATGTCATGTATTATAACAACATTTTCAAGAGAGGGTTGACGCCTTGAGTCAATAGAGAATGTCACATATTTAGTTTTTTCAATATTTAGAGTCAACAGATGTGAATCAAGCCATTTTTTATTAGGGCTAAACCAGTTCCAGTCTTGTGGTATACTTCATCCCAAGTATTACCCTAAAATAAAAATGCTGTGTCATCAGCATATGCTATTATTTCACTACTAAGCCGACACAAGCTGTCAATATAAATAATAATAATAATAATAATAACATTTATTGCACGATAAAATTGTACAAAAGGTAGAGCTTAATGCCTAAAGTCATTTTCTACCAGCCTACCTTACAATATTAAGAATCAGAAATGGGTAGGCGCAAAAAAACAAGAAAACTAATGAATGAAAATTAAGTTACACTAATACTAAACTATATACTAATTATACTATATACGTAATACATAAATATATATATATATATTATACTATGCATAAATGAGATGTTTCTAAAAATTACGTTGAGGCCCAAAGCTACAATTCCTGTTTTTCATACTTTTGCGATAATTACGCCATCTAGCCTACATTAAAGAACTTACGAGCGTGGACGATAAGCTTTCTACATCTTCGTTCCCAAGATAGCAATGCAGAAAACTATACGGATCCTTGGCTAAACTATAGCATATATTAAACCTGTTTAATCTATGACCATAGATTAGTTCATCTATTCTTAAAGCAACTAAATCCGATTTGATCGCCATATATTTCTCTAAAAGGCGGAACCGTGCGTCCTGACTAAAACGACAACAAGTTCCGTTGGCGTCCGGTAGATGGCGCTGCAAAATGTTTACGGGACAACTAGGGAACAGGCTTGCACCTTTATGGTTGCCTAATAGCCAAGCGCCCGAAATGACGCACCATATCCTCGTCATCGTGTCCATCGAACATTTCGAGCTATTCCGCTAAAATCGCCGCAATTCGGCCACCTACAGGGAAATTTATAGAGAAAAATCTTGAGAACACCAAATTTATAAATTAACAAAACTTGATTTGGTGTTACTTTACTTTATTTAAAAAGTAAAGTAACCCTTAAAGTTTTAAATAACGTGTTTGTTTACATTTTGAAGAATATGATGATGGAAAAATCTTTGGGGACGATGCGATTAAGAAATTGAATGGCGTAGGTAGGCAGTAGTGTCATTCGAGTCTGATTTCGGATTTGAAATAACCTGCTAAGAATATAAGTCACTCGGTATAAGTTAATCTGTATTAGCCCATTATTCCGGTAGTCGGAAAGTTGAAATATTGGTATCCATGTATTAAATAGGTATTAGATATGTGTTTGTAAGGTGCAATGTTATCAAAATAAGATCAATCTATTTAGGACAGGGAGACTGCTTACTAATTATTAATTATTAAGAAGTATTCAGAGTGGGCGGACTAACGTTAGTGCGCGGATTATAGCCGGACTAAGCCGGTTTTTATATGTTTAGTCCGGTGCTAATCCCGTACTAAGTTTTGACAGGTTCGCTCTGAACAGGTACGACTAGCGGATGGAAGAGATTACTAATTCTGTGCTCGAGGCACAAGTTTGTGACCGCTGAAATTCGTGGCGTGGACGGAACTATCGATTGGTGCCTTAAGGTGGCCCATCCCGCTCAACTCCCCATACAAACGGGGAAATAAGATTACGTCCATATTTCTTGTCAGAGATTCCAAATTTTGCTCAAAATAGCTTTATTTGATCGAACTAAATGTCTGATGACCATTGGCATTGCAAAATTGTGTTTGGTTTCTAAGTTATAAGAGCCAAAAGTTCGAATTTTTCGCGCGTTTTATACAATAACTTTGGAGGTGGATTACGCAATGATGCAATGATAAAGTAAGAACATCTTATAACGATTAGTCATCAGACATAGCTTGTTTAATCAAGATTTATAATCTATTTGGTTTTTGTTCGATTTTTGACTACAGCGGACGTGGTTTACTTTTAGCTATAAGTCATTTTGTTATTAAAACTTTCGTAAATCTTACCAAATCATACACTACGCAAATTGTCTTTTTTGTGGACATGTTGCATCTTCTTCATCACGGAGCCTGTATTTTTCTTTGTAACAGAGAAGATCCCAGAGCGCAACAGAATGGTTTTGTACCGTGCCCGTGAATGAGTTAGTCCCGCCGGGTTGGGCCACCTTGATCTTATGTTTCCCTAGTAGTCAGGTGGCCGACTGTAGCGTAACATTGCCCCACGATCCGCTCCGGCCGGCCCGATCGCGGCCACGGCCACGACCGCCTGCCTATTAGTAACAAGCGATTGGATTCAGTTTGAAAAGTATGTAAGTAATATAATATTTAATTGTTTTTAAAAACAACCAAGACGAATTTTGATAATCCAAAAAGTAAATACGTAGTTTGACGGTCAAGCTATAATTTAAAAAGAAAACTGAAGTCGCTGACGATTTGTGTTCTCAAATTAGACAAATATTTATAAATTTTCATAAAAAAAGCTTGATCACAGAGTATGAGCGTCCGTTATTTAGCTAGATCATCAATGCATCTTTTTGAAATTCCAAAATAAACATAGGTTATGGTGCTGTCTCTAGAACAAACACCAAAACAACAATCGTTGTTATTAATTTTAAATCATTAATTAAATCATTAAAATGAATGCGGGACACCAGAGGGGGTGTCAACCAGATTAGCTGTTTCTCTTTTTTATTTATGATATTCATTCTGAAGGCAGAAATAATACAAAATATGTTCAGGACGACGATAGGATAGGATAGTTTTGTAAATATAATTTAATTAAGTTTGTAATAAGATTTATAAAGAATAAAATATAAGTATAGGATATTAAATATAGATAGTTATTAATGTTATTAGCCTTGTAAGATAGTTGTATTGATATTTGTAATTACTTTGTAACTAGCTTGTATTTACGTAGTTTTAGTCTTACTTAATAAAATATACCACAGACCGTGTTTCACTGGAGCGATAGCTGAGATGTTCACTCGAGACGGAAAGCGATGGTATGAGTCATCGCAGAGTACCGTTATCATGAGTCACGCATAACGGTACTCGGGCCGAGACGCGCGGGGGCGCTGTACGGAGCGATCCTATTGGCCGGCGGCCCAGCGCAAGGGGCGGAAGGCGCGTCGCCGGCGGTCGCTCTGGCGCGATGATAAACCGCACGTTTCGGCCCAGATAGTGAGTTCGGGTTAGAGCTCCTACCAGGGTTCACCTAGAGTTGGCACCACTACCTTGAGCTTCGGTTCGGTTTTGGGAGAGCGCGAGTGTACACTCCGCCAGCCTTCCGATAGAGCACGGACGTGCCGGACTGTTGAGCTTGCTCGCTGCCGGTGTCGTTGACGCAGCCAGAGGGTCTCGGTGGCCGGACTTTCGTCCGGACCGACTGGCTGTTCGTCCGTTGCTCTAGCGTGAGTGTACGCTCCGCTCAGGACCCTGGTACTACGTTCGCCCGTCTCGAGTGGGCGTCTCTGCGACTCGCTCCGGTGCGCACCGCCTGCGGTACCGTAGAGCAAGAAAAGAGTTGTTTCTATTTCGCGCGCCCCGCATCTCTTCCCGTGTGACCGCCGTCAGCGTCGAGACCCGGCGGATCGTCGAGGCAACCTGGAAGCACCGTCCTTCTGAGTTACGATCCTTCACATTGGTCCTTCGAGCCGGATCAAGATGCCCGTGACGCGGTCACAGAAGAACAGCGAGCGAGCTACGTCGGCGCGACTGCAAGAGGCCGTCCCGGTCTCCGGCGCGACCGAGCCCGCGCTCGCGTCCACGTCCGCGCCCGCCGCCGCCGCGCCCACCGCCGCGCCCGCGCCTGTACCTGTGCCCGCCGCCGCCGCGGCCGCGCCCGTACTTGCGCCCGGGGCCGCGCCCGCGCTCGCGTCAGCGTCGGAGCAAGACACGTCGCCGGACACCGGAACGCGGACTACGCAGACGACCCACACGTGGACGCACGGAACCACGGAGGCTCCGACCGATGCCTCTACCGTCCACAAGATGGCGCCAGCTGCCAGGGCGCCGCCGATCGAGAGATCAGTGCGATCGTCGGCGTCCAAGAAAAGGCAGAAAAAGCTGGCGCTCGAAGAAAAGTTGCGGCTAGCTGAGATCGCACTCCTTAAGACTCAGTTAGCCCGCATGGAAGAAGATACAGACAGCGACGAAGAGGACGACGTCCCTGGGAAGGAGGAACGAGTGACGAGCTGGCTTCGCACGCAGAGCGAGCACCGGCGGGAGCGGAGCCCACCGTCACCGCAGCCGTCACGGCGAGCGACGCCAGCGCCACCCGTTGCCGAAACCCCGCACCCACGGACGCCGAACAAGCACAGGCGAGAACGGAGCGTGACGTCATCGCAGCGAACTCTGCGAGCGACGCCAGCGCCGCCTGTCGGCGAAGTCCTGTGTCAGCCGTCACGACTGGATGTGCCGCCGCCGCCGCAGCCGCCGCTGCCGCGCCTGCCTGCCCTACATCCCGAACCGTCAAGCCCACCAGTTGGACGCGACCCGTCACTGCGAGGACCGAACGCGGGTACGACACACAGAGAGCCAGCCGCCCACAGTCAAATGGGTCAAGGTGTCATCACTATCGACACCTTGGCCGCGGCTCTGGCTCAAAATCAGAGAAAGTGTGCACCGAAGTACATCCAGCAGCTACCGAACTACAGCGGTGCGCCCGGGGACTGGCTGCAATTCAAGAGAGCTTTCCAGGAAACGGAGTGTCACTTCTCGCGACTCGAGAATGTGGCACGAATCCGGCACGCCCTGGAAGGAAAGGCAAAGGAAGCAGCGCAGAGCCTGATGCTGTCGACGCCGGACCCGAGTGACGTCATCGCCGAGCTGGAAAGGAGATTCGGCCGACCGCAGTTTTTAGTGTTGAACGAGGTCGAAAAACTGAAGCGGCTGCCACGACTGCGAGACACGGCGAAGGAGCTCTGCGTATTCGCCGGACAGGTCTCTAGCGCCGTGGCTACAATCCGAGCGCTGAACAAGCCGCAGCACCTGCACAACCCGGATCTGGTGCGCATCGTGCTAGAAAAGTTGACAACCACGCTGCGGTACCGTTGGTATGATTACGCAACGGCGTACAAGGACGAGCGACCGGAGCTGCAGAAAATCGCTGGTTTCCTGAACGTGGAAGCAGATAAGTGCGGGAACTACATTGAGCCCGACTTTTCGGAAATAAGCAGCACCGGCGCTCGACAGAAGGACCGGCCGGAGCAACGACCACATAAGTTTTTCGGAACGGACTATACCGAAAAGCCGCAATGTCCTACGTGTGAGGGCGAGCACCACCTGCTCGTCTGCCCCAAGTTTCTGGCTGCAGACGTGGACGATAGATGGGACTTAGCCAAGACCACAAGAACGTGCTTTCGGTGCCTGAAGAGCCGACACCGACATTGGAGTTGCACCGCACGAGTTTGCGGCGTGGGTGAATGCCAGGAGAGTCACCATCGACTGCTCCACACTGACCGGCAGAAGAAAGAGACAGAGACAGAGACCGTTTCGACCACTGTGACTGCGGCGGGGCGAACCTCTCGTGCCCTGCTCAAGATTATACCAGTGACGCTGACCGGACCGAAGGGCAAGATCAACACTTTCGCCTTGCTAGACGAAGGGTCGACAGTCACGATGATCGATCAATCCGTCGCGAGCAAGATCGGAGCGAAAGGCGTTCCGGATCCACTTCAAGTACTGGGAATCGGCGGCATCACTGTGAATATGGAAGCATCACGCAGAGTAGACCTACAAATCCGTGGCAAGCATGCGTCAGTAGAATACGAGCTGAGAGGTGCGAGGACGATCAAGCAGCTCAAGTTTCCGCCGCAGAGCATCACCGGCGGGAGCATAAGAGACTGCGAGCATCTCGCGAACTTGAGCTCAGTCCTGACCTACACGGACGCGACGCCGAAACTGCTAATCGGCCAAGATAACTGGCAGCTCATCGTGTCCAGAAAATTGAGGTGCGGACGTGGAGACCAGCCTGTTGCGTCGCTAACCCAGCTTGGGTGGGTACTGCATGGCTGTCGGAACTCTGCCACCGCAGCCGTGGGCTTCTGCAGTCACATCGCTGAAGACATGGAGCCGAAGCTGAACAAGGACGCTGAAGGAGCACGAAGTGACATTGACGACACTGCCGGCCGAAGAAGAAAGCAGGATGAGCCGTTGCCTGCCCACCCACATCGTCGCCGTGGTACCAGAAGAAGAAGACACACTGACGTCAGACCGCATCCTGATGGGCGCAGCAAGCAGCACGTCGCCGCCAGGGAACTTCAGCGCCGACGACATCGAGGCGAAGGCACTCTGGCGACGGACGCAGGGGCTGGCGAACGACTTCTGGAGACGCTGGGTACGGGAGTGCCGCCCCCAGCAGCAGCACCGGCGGGAGCCACGAGGAAGCGGAGGGCTCCCAGACATCGGCGACGTCGTGATCGTCACAGACCCGCATCTCCCACAGACCACCTGGCAACGAGGACGGATCAAGGCCGTGCACCCGGGCCCAGACGACGTCATCAGAATCATGGACATCCGTCTGGCGGGGAGCAGAGCGACGAGGGAGCCAACGAAGAGGATCATCGTCCTGCCAGAAATAGGTCGTGGCGAGCAGCGACGGCGGGAGAATGTTCAGGACGACGATAGGATAGGATAGTTTTGTAAATATAATTTAATTAAGTTTGTAATAAGATTTATAAAGAATAAAATATAAGTATAGGATATTAAATATAGATAGTTATTAATGTTATTAGCCTTGTAAGATAGTTGTATTGATATTTGTAATTACTTTGTAACTAGCTTGTATTTACGTAGTTTTAGTCTTACTTAATAAAATATACCACAGACCGTGTTTCACTGGAGCGATAGCTGAGATGTTCACTCGAGACGGAAAGCGATGGTATGAGTCATCGCAGAGTACCGTTATCATGAGTCACGCATAACGGTACTCGGGCCGAGACGCGCGGGGGCGCTGTACGGAGCGATCCTATTGGCCGGCGGCCCAGCGCAAGGGGCGGAAGGCGCGTCGCCGGCGGTCGCTCTGGCGCGATGATAAACCGCACGTTTCGGCCCAGATAGTGAGTTCGGGTTAGAGCTCCTACCAGGGTTCACCTAGAGTTGGCACCACTACCTTGAGCTTCGGTTCGGTTTTGGGAGAGCGCGAGTGTACACTCCGCCAGCCTTCCGATAGAGCACGGACGTGCCGGACTGTTGAGCTTGCTCGCTGCCGGTGTCGTTGACGCAGCCAGAGGGTCTCGGTGGCCGGACTTTCGTCCGGACCGACTGGCTGTTCGTCCGTTGCTCTAGCGTGAGTGTACGCTCCGCTCAGGACCCTGGTACTACGTTCGCCCGTCTCGAGTGGGCGTCTCTGCGACTCGCTCCGGTGCGCACCGCCTGCGGTACCGTAGAGCAAGAAAAGAGTTGTTTCTATTTCGCGCGCCCCGCATCTCTTCCCGTGTGACCGCCGTCAGCGTCGAGACCCGGCGGATCGTCGAGGCAACCTGGAAGCACCGTCCTCCTGAGTTACGATCCTTCACAAAATAAACATAGTTATTTTTCAAAATAATAAAATATGGTTTCACTTACGCCCTTATGGAACTGATTGCATTTAGCAGGTCTATTCCTGGCATTCAGTATCAGGAATCAGGAATCCTCAGTCTAGAAAACAGCTTTAACCCTATATTCATAAAATAGTTCTTTTGTTGCATGATTCATAAACATTCGTCCCTGTGACGACTAATCATTTAGGACACTTACCTAATTTCAAAACTACTGTGTTTGTTATAAATAAAACATAATAAACAGTAAGTAATAATAACTTTCATTTCTTTAAAAAAATACAAAAGAACTTTAAATCATCTTATTCTCAATCATCAAATTTCTGTTTATAAGAGGTGTAGATTCATCTTTTGTTCTCTTCTTTTTGTAAGACTAGAAATGTCAAATTTTCCTGGTAGGATCTTCAGGGTGAATAGTTACATTAGGCATGGTATCGCCTAAAATAGCTTCTATATACCTTTTCAGGCATCGCCTCAAAGTTTGTATTTCATGACGACCATGCAGCCAAGGCTCAATTAGCTATCTGATATCTCCTTGACTATCTTGTATCGGATCATTGGTTTTTGGCCATTTCTAATGCAATTATGAATATGGATGACAAAAAAATTGATCATTGACATGTTTAACATAGAGACTTTCTAGACATAGAGTTCTTCTGCTGCATTGCAGCATATTTGATGAAATGTGTCGACGGCTCCCTTGTGTTATTAGCTATCTGGTAAAGCAAGTGTAGCCAAAGGTCTTATTCTACTATAGGCTGTCGAAAGAAGAAGAATATGTTTGTTTTTTGGTTGAAAGAAATTAATGTCGACTTTACGTCATAGCATAACATCGGTATTTTGAATGAATCTTGTATGGCTCCTGTAAAGGTTATTTTGCTTATAGCACTGACGATTGAATCCACTTTAAAATTAGCCATGCTGAATTGAACAAAATTGTCATTTATATGTTAACAGTTATGTAACCTACTTTATGCAATAAATCAACAAAATAATAATAATAAGCACTCAACTAATAGCCATAATATTCCAAGAAAATAGTTGTTTTTAAAATTAACGATTACATACGTTTCTTGAGAAAATACTTCCAGATTTGAAACGTTTATCGCTCAAATAGATGAACGTCAGTACTGAAAAAAATTTGCACGATTCATAAACATTCGCCTCTCAGACACCACAAGACACTATCTCCCAAACTACAAGTCACAGCGCCAACATTGCTAGCACTGAGCCGGTAGTCTAAGTTGTCACCTAAATTGGCGTTACGGCAAACCGATCGACTGGCGTTTTCAAATGTATGGAGAAATTGATGAGCGCGCGCAGCGGGCGTTAAGCGAACTAACATTTGCGAGTCCGAGCTTGATTTGACAGCTTACTCAACGTTGCCGTAAATACGTCGACGTTGCCGTTTACGTCCACTCCGCGTTTTCATACAAATCGGAAGTCCGCGTTTGACTTTGACAGCTTGAAGAAGTAAAACCACAGAATATCTAGTAAAAACTTGTATTGAGTTTGGAGAAAACGCCAGTCGATCGGTTTGCCGTAAACGCCAATTTCGGTGAGAACTCAGACTGCCCACTCTGAGTGGGCAGTCTTCCGATTTGTATGAAAACGCGGAGTGGACGTAAACGGCAACGTCGACGTATTTACGGCAACGTTGAGTAAGCTGTCAAATCAAGCTCGGACTCGCAAATGTTAGTTCGCTTAACGCCCGCTGCGCGCGCTCATCAATTTCTCCATACATTTGAAAACGCCAGTCGATCGGTTTGCCGTAACGCCAATTTAGGTGACAACTTAGACTACCGGCTCTGTAATGACCTCGATCTGTGTTAGGAAGGTACTGAAGTCCTCGCATTGCTATCATTTTCTAACATCGCAGTACAGCTTTTTCGCTGTTCTGGGGTGTCTGTGAGACGAATGTTTATGAATCTAGGGTTAATAGCGATTTTCAAAGCGAGTTTTTTGTCGGAAAACCTTGATTGATTAAAAAAACTATGCTTCGTAATATTTTCGTCAAGAAAATCGCTTTGAAAACCGCCACAAAAGCGGTTTTCTAGACTCAAGATTCCTGATTCCTGATTACTGAATGCCAGGAATAGACCTGCTGGTGTTATCAGGTGCTTCGTGTTAGTTTTTACCTTTCACTGAAACAATAGGATTTCTTTCAAAGTTGGGTGCTTTTGTCTTCATTTCCATGTTTTATTCGGGATTTTAGGCGTACAAAACGTCTCATAAATCGATTATCGATCGGTATGGCGAAATAAATATGAAAAAACCGGCCAAGTGCGAGTCGGACTCTCACAGGAAGGGTTCCGTACCATCGTACAAGATTTAAAACAAAAAACACCCTTTAAGTTTTTTTATTTTACCAATTTGTTGTTATAGCGGCAAAATAAATACACACTGTGTGAATATTTCAGCTGCTTACCTATTACGGTTCATGAGATACAGGCCTGTGACAGACGGACGGTCGGACGGACGGACAGACGGACAGCGGAGGCTTAGTAATAGGGTTCCGTTTTCACCCTTTGGGTACGGAACCCTAAAAATAAACAAACACTGCACGATATTTACCTTTTTGGGCATTGCATGCTTTGCACAATCATAGGCACAATTAAAATCCTTCTCCATCAATTCCCCTCGTAACAATTATGGATTCGCAATGATGATTGTAAATTATATTGTCGAGACCTACATAATGTCTGTATTTTTCATTTTTATAATAAACTTTTTAGATTGGAAAATATTGGCTAATGTAAGTTCAGATTTTTATGCTGGAAAATACATATATTTCGATAAAAGTAAAAAAGAAAGAATCAAGTATTTTGCAGTGATTAATTATTTTTTAATTTAATATCTGACAACTTTTTATTGTTTTTAGTTAAAGAGTAGGCAACCGTTAGGGCCTGGAAGACGATTTCGCAGTCGGCGTGCAAAATTTGGCCTTGGACGAAGAAATCATTTCTTCAAAAAAAATCTCAGAGCCCCGCTACGTTCATATTATTAATCAAATGTGTGATGCCTCTTGTGCGTCGTAGGAGGAATTAGTTTAGTTGATCTTTTTGTAGGCGTTGATAGGCATATAATTATATGATTAAGATACAGATAAACAATCAATTTATCTTTAATTTTTTAGAAATTTAAAATCAGGTGCAGTTATGTTTTTCAAAAATGTGCTTTCACTTACGCCATTATATAACTGAATGTAATCCGGTGCTAACACCCCCTTAAAATTATTGACTTGGTTTTACACAAGGTTTTACATGAGATCTCACATATTTTCGCGGTAGAAAGTCGGTGGGTACAATATAAGTACAATGATATCTGTAGGTGCAAATTTCTCTGTAGGTAGGTACCTACTTATTTTGCTCCTTGGGGTACGTGAATTTGCAATGTGTCGGATCGGAACACGCTCGTGGATCGGAAACACCGGCATATACAACATTCTATAACCTTATGTTTCCCTGGTAGCCAGGTGGCCGACTTGTAGCGTAACATGCCCACGATCGCTCCGACCGGCGCGGCTGCCCGGCACTCGTCACGTCCGCTAAAGATTAATGCCGGAACCGAATTATTATTATATGTACAATATTTATTAAATCAATAGGTATTTTCAGCATCCAACAATTTTATTTATTATTCAGGAAAGTATTTATATACTTCGACTGTTCACTCTGAATACGACTGTAACAGCAGCACCCAGAGTGGGCGCGGATTATGTCCGTTTAATCGCATAATCCGCGCATTCTATTCTGACTTTTATAACTTATAATTTAAGTACTACTTCCCTTAATTATTCTGTGTTTGTGGCTTTTGTATTCAGCGTTGGCTGTCCACATTTTGACGTGAAAACAATAATTCGTAAAACCTATCTCCGGTTGCTCCGGACTTACCATACAAAATAAGAATACAGTCGTATTCTCTGAACACGACTGTTGCAGTTGTATTCACTGACGTATTTAGAGACCACCTGTCAAAACTTTGTACGAGATTAGCACCGAAGTAACCATACAAAAACTGCTTTAGTCCGGCGTATAAAAGTTAGTCCGCCCACTCTGAATACGGCTGAAAGTTTGTGTTGCAATGAGATTTCGATTGTCTGTGACACCACTCCTTTGCCGTTCTTGTCATGTAAGGGAGTGTACATAACGGGCTGGTTGGTTGGATGGTTGCTATTCATGAGTATACATAGGTACTTCAAATTCATGTTTCCCTAGTAGCCGAGTGGCCGACTGTAGCGTAACATTGCCCACGATCGGCTCCGGCGACAGTGGGCCCGCCCGGCACGCGCGCGTTCTGAATTTCGGCCACCGTTATTTCTGTTTCATTTTCTTTGCTGAAAAGTTTTAGGCATTCAACGTGGACATTACTGGTCTGTATCAATGGTTTCTAACGAAGGGAACGAGGAGAAAAGCAAGCAGGTGGTTTCACCGAATGATTCCGGGATTAATATGGGCCTCTTGCACAGAGATTAGCAGGTGTATCCACAGAAAACTTACTATCACCCGTTTCCACCACCTCCAGCTACAAATAACCCAAAGTTACTTTTCGGTTACACCATTCAAATATGCTATACCGAAAGTTACTTATCGGATTTCAGGTAACCGGAGATAGTGAAAACAGGGGTATGTAGATTCTAGGAAACTCGTTATCAGAATTCTTTAATAGAACCATTGTATTAGCTCGTTAGGTTAGTTAGGTGAGGTTGAATTAGATTGGGTTGGTTGGTAAACCTATTCAGATACCTACATTATTCAATTCACTACTACTTAGATACTACACGTTTCATTCTTGTGAGTTTACTGGCACATCTTTGACAATGCAATTATGTACTGTTATTTTTAATCACACACAGTCGTATTCGGAGAGAACCTGTGAAAACTCAGTACGAGATCAGCACCGGACTAACCTTACAAATACGCATTTTCCGGCGTATTCAAGTAAGTCCGCCCTCACTCTGATTATCGCTCTGAATATCGCTGAATATGAATGGACGTAATGTACTAATGTATAATAATAATATATAATGTATGATTCTGTACTCTATTCCGTTCTAGACTCCAAAACTGACTGGCCGTCGCAAATGGTATTTCCGCGATACGGATAATACAAGTGTACTACAACTTTATGTTTCCCCAGTAGCCAAGTGGCCGACTTGTTACCCCGTTGATTTTGTACAGTTTATAAGCTGGTCATTCAATGCCCTCACTCGTCTGCCCGTGGCGGGTAGTCCAGTCCATCGCCAATATTTGCATCGCCAACATATGCATCGCCAATATCTCCATCGCCGACAACCGGAGGCGCATATGCGTCGCCAAAAACTGGAGGCGCAGATGCGTCGCCTAAGATGGTATAGTGGTATGTAAATTCGGTTGGGTTAAGTAAGGTTAGGTTAGGTTAGGTAACGTTGGCAAGGTAAGGTTAGGTTAGGTTAGGTACGGTTAGGTTAGGTGCACTCGAATTGTTACGTCATCGTGACATCAGACCAAAAAATCTTGCATTCCTGAGAACTATATTCGCGCTGTCAGCGTTTGAGTTTGAGCGCAATTCGGACCACAGCAATAGTCGATTGGCCATGCCCTACAGGGGGCCTACTCATGAGATATACCTATGAGTCACCGGTGATTCACAACGCTCTCGTACACAGGACATGACAGCCACGATTCACCCTATTGTCCCTTTCTAATTATTCTGATAAGAGTGCGATGACACAAATATGACATTTTATGTTTGATGACGTCAGACGAAAGCGTTTCACTTTCATCTTTTACTTACTCGCGTTTAGGTTTACGTGTATGAGTAGTAATTTAGAGTTCAAAAAATTCTACAAAGCCATAAATAAAAACAGCCTTTAAACACTATCAGCCGTATTCAGAGTGGGCGGACTAACTTTAATACGCCGGACTGAACCGGTTTTTGTATGGTTTGTCCGGTGTTAATCTCGTACTAAGTTTTGACAGGTGCTCTCTGAATACGACTGGTAGGTATTCGATTGTATTGAAGGTCCGGAGTGCTACGATTTATGTTTTTTGTTCTTTAAAAATTAAATCACCTGAAACGATTAATACCTACATGTGTCAAGGGTTGCACGATGAAAGAACATATAAATATCCTTGAAATATGCACTGCTAAAGCCGACAACGTTACAAATACTAAAAATATACCTCCCAAGTCGCGAAGTCTAGGACGCGAACACATTTCAAACTACTTCCTTCCTTCCCGAGCGACGCGACACGGAACTAACTTATTCGCGGGCAATAATTTTACAATGCCAATGGTCATCAAGCATCTAGTGGTATTGAGTATAATTTTGGATCTAAATAAAGAAATATGTGCATGGTCTTCTTTCCACGATTGTATCAAATTATAGCGACCAAATGCCGTAATGCACGGGTGCTGCGTCAAAGAATAATAATACGTACTGCGTGCTGCGTTCTCCCTTCTTTCCATTGAAATAGGATTCTACGCGCTGCGCGCGCATGCTAGGTCTTTGATTCTCTCTCATGGTTAGTTACTCATACTTGCCTAGTATCTCGGTGGTCCCATTGACGCGTAACATCGTAACATCGTCGGCGTCAGTCAGCTTTGCCAGTCGCATTGAATATGACCGCCTATGTAGTTGACATTCTCGCAGCTATCGTATAGGTATAGGTATGTACTTAAAACATGTTTAAAATACGGGATCGAACGGAGGATCCGGACGTCAACCATAGAGTTAAAGGCGAGGTTAAAGGGAGGAAACCCTAAACAAAGGCCGCTGATAAAAGCCAAAACACGAAATAGGTACCTATCTTAAGTAAACTAGCTTAGCCCCGGTTGCACGAAGAAACGGCTGAGTTAATCAATGTTCAAACACGTCACTTTTATACCGCTTATAGTTCCATCATCATACTTTGACGTTGATTTTGATTTTTTGTCCTTTCGTGCACTCGGCCCAAAGTCTGACGATCTCGTTGAGTCTGCCGATTAGTAATCGTTATAACTATTACAATGTAGAATTCCTCTCCTAGCGATCAATATGTTTTCGTTTACGTTTGCATAAAAAAAATGGTGTCCATTTCGGAATGTTGTTAACTCAAGGTAGAAATTATTTTATTTATATTTTGTAAAACGTTTAAAAATACAGACTCGCGAGGTCTACAATTCAAGAAGCCACTCGTTACATTTGTTCGAAATATACCGATATACATATGTATATGGGGCTAAGAGTTGACTAGCCCTAGCCGAGTCGTATTCACTACGTATACAATTCACAACGTATAGAAATTAGTTTTGTGCAAAACATCAAAACCATGCATATCGTATAAAATCCACAATGTATAATTTTGTATGTTGTACATGAAGAAAGTATAAAAATAAAATCAACTCTTTTCGTCATGCAGAACGTATAAAAGTCACAACGTCTAAAATTAACAAAAAAATAAAATCATGCAGTAAAAACAGCATATCAAACATTGCCAAAACTATGTTTATGCAGCATTTTTTAAAACGGTGTTTTCGTCGTTGTACCATGTGTTCATACTGTAAGTGAACAATGCATGAAAAATGTCTAGCAAAAAAAAAAATGGAATTTGAAAATGATGAATTTGAATATACCTTAAATCTATGAAGTTAAGGGCGTTTATCGAATGAACATTTTTCGCATTATACGATATGCACGGTTCTCTTTTTTTTGTTAAATAAACAGTTTTCGATTGAATCTAAGGCTCAATGCAAATGCTCAGATTTTATAAGTTGTGACTTTTATACGAATGCATGAAGAAAACAGTTATTTTATTTTTTCTAATTCTTCATGCACGACGCAAAAAAATATACAATCCGCCGATTATACGTTGCGCATGGTTTTTAATTTTTCATCCAAACATTATTTTATGCGATCTGCCGCTCCTCCCCCTAGCCTAGCAATGCGAGTGCTAGTCGAACTTGGCATAGCCCAGTCGTTTTACAAGCACTATTACTTAGGATGTGGCTATATCTATTGAATTTACACGGCATGCATTTTAAATACAGAACAATACTGTATACATCCACGTTTTAGTAAAATTTTAAATAACGAGCATTCAAACCCACACAGGACCCAGCGATAAGTTGGGACTGCAATGACGGTGACCCGGACCCAGCGCCGAGGAACGACGGGAGTCTGCAGAACTCGCACGGGACCAGGTGCGCAGGAGAGGTAATGATCCCCCATCTCTTCCTGATCACTCATCTGCTCCGGATTACCCGACCAACCATTGTTGGGGGTGGCCCGTGTTATTTGAATAAGAGAGAAGAATAAGAAGAGATGCGTTTACCGTTGTGTTAAAAAAAATGTTAAGATTTTTTTATGCAACCTGACATGGATGGCTACCACACAACTACCGTTATGATATTAGCCCAATACACCACATTCCCGAAGGAATTAGATGCCATGCCAGGACCTTCCCTTTATGAGCACGGCTACATTGAACTGGATGTAAAACACGGACAATGTTTCATTGCCGCTTCGACCATCTTTTCATCCAATGCGATGGTACCAAGCCGGGCGGGCTTAAACCCTACCGCCTATTAGGGGAAGGGGACCTACAGTTTTAGATGAATTACGAACCATGGAGCAGCTGGCATTGGTAACGAAATGCACATAGAATTTTTTTTTCCATTTGTGAGCACAAATAAATTTAATCCTACTAATTTGACGTTTGTTGAAGATAATTTTCCACTAGGTTACGAGCCGCTGCAAGATATATTGAAGTATTTATCAGAAACTCAAGAGTTTAAAGAGGAATAGGAAAATTTGTGAATAGATACAGATTATCTCCTTTTTTCTGCACTGCTTTTTCTGCTTCCAAAAATAGACCTGTCGTATTCAGAGTGGGAGGGAGGACTAACTTTAACACGCGGCTTACGATCAGTCCGGTTCTAATCCCGTACTAAGTCTTGACAGGTTCACTCTGAATACGACTGTCAGTTTTTAACTTTTCTGATTTCATCAATGAAGAATATTTAAAAAAAAAGATTCCGACGAATTGATAACCTCCTCCTTTTTTGAAGTCGGTTAAAAATGACAGAATATCTTCTCGATCGAACGTTACTTCAAAAAGTTCTGATTTTGGTTGTCATTGTTCTAAGATTTGATTAGATTCATGTCATAAATTACCATTAAATTACAGATCGCCATGACAGCTAACAATGGCAAGTGCGGCGTGGGGGCGGCGTGGGGCGCGCGCATCGGCGGAGTGCGCATGCTCGACGGGCGAGTCAACGACCGCGTCGAGGGAGAGGCGTTGGGTACGTGCTCGCCGCAATCACTTCCTGCGCCGCCGTGTCGCCCTGGTACTCGCCGTCGCACGGTGGGCTGAGAATCGAGTTTTTTTTAAACCACCTTCTCTGACATCCTTCAACTTCTTTGCGGGAGGTGAGAAAAGCGCGAAAATAGTACTTCATCAATGTGACGAAGAACGTGACACTCGTCACAAGAAGCACCGAGGCAAACCCCCTCGGAATATCGGTTACCACGGAATTCGCTAGTAACCTTAGAGTAAATCATTATTATTCTGAGATAACCTAGGTTGTGAATTATCCGCTGACGGCGTGCGTATCGCACGTGGGAATAGCAATCCCATTTCCAAAACCTAATGGTTGGTCGTTGTGAAACTTACTGGAACAACATAATATCCTGGCCCCTCTAGCAATCTTGCTGGCTGTAGTAGTAAATAGGTACTAGTAACTGAAACTAAAACTAACGCAAAAAAATAGCACTGTTTTATCATCACTTTGACCTAGTTTTAGATTACATCGATTCTTTGACCCCATTTACCAGTTTTAGTTGTGACTACGTGTTATCTAATCTAATAAATATTATAAAGGGGAAAGTTTGTAATAATGGATGGATGGATGGATGGATGGATGGATGGATGGATGGATGGATGGATGGATGGATGGATGGATGTTTGTTACTCTTTCACGTAAAAACTACTGAATGGATTCTAATGAAACTTTACAATAATATAGCTTATACATCAGAATAACACATAGGCTACAATTTATGTGCCCATGGGCTTTAGAACTTTCACGGGGCTGCGAAAACGATGCCGGTAGCGCTACTTCACACTAGGGGGAGAGGAGCCGGGGGCGGTGGCGGGGAGCGGCGGCGGGGGGAGGGCAGACGTCGTGACTGTTTGGTGTCCGTTTGGCGAATTTTCAAGGCACTAGCGATTTGTAAAACTTAGTACATGTACATTTAACTACCCGGGAATTAGGATTGGCTAAATAGAATTCAGTTCCGCTTACGCTAAGATGGGGCTGTCATACAAACTGCAATGCTATGCACGGCTCGGCTTTGCGGCGGCAGCGCTTACTTTTACTGAAGTACGGCTTGGTATTTCCTGCAACTTTAGGACTACTTGGCATCACGCTAAATCGCCGGAGGAGCGACCAACAGAATAAAATCCTTGAGAACCAATTACTCGATTTAGATGTGCATTGTATCTACGTCTAGCCTGATTCTACTAAAAACTTATAGATTACATAATATAACGCTTCATTACCAGAAGGGTAAGTAGTGAGTCTTAAAGTCTTATAACATGCGAACCACTTACCTGATTTATATGCGTATTTTATCAATGTATAGCATCTCTGGGATCAGTCAGGTTCGAGATGGGTTACTGTTTTCGATGTTGAGGCTGGCTGTGGGTTGGAGTCCACGCAAAACTTACCTACGTTACACGTTACTTACTAGGTAAGCAATGTAGCAGTGAAAGTGCAGAAAGGTTCTCGCGGCAAATGTTTTTTTTTAAATAGCCACCAAACGTCAACGAAGCTCTAAATGGGAATTATTGGATGTTTCTCATTAAATCATGCTATTTCGGCTCGAACGATCTTGATTAAATTTGGTACATGGATACATTGTCCTGGACCAGTTTGACCCTATTTTGGACCAGTCATGTGGGCTACTTTTTATCCATGAGATAATTTAGCCGACACTAACCCGAGCGGAGCCGGGTAACGCAGCTAGTATTTCAATAATTTTATTTAACGTATTATCACTATTAGTAAAGTTATTCTGTGGTATTATATTCAAATAATGGCGAAATTGGTAGACGCAATACCCACGAATGGTATGCTTTGCTGCTTTTGCTGGTTCGGGTCCAGCGTGGCAGTATAGTAATTATTTTTACTGGGCTCTTTCTAAAATTAATGTGTCCTTGCTTCACGGTCAATTATACATACATACATACATATCATATTCCTTGGAATAAGCGGCGTACCTGTTTAGTACCTACGAAAAAGTATATTTACTTAACTCCGAATTGATAATTTTTAGCCATTAAATTCTACAATCAGGTATTTCAATGTTAAAGTGGCAATAACAAAATGTTATTTTAAATTTACAATTCCTCAATATTCTTTCTTTTTTTTCTTAATAGTTTCACATTTATTTCATTGTGTCTGTTATAATATATCTATACTTCTATACTTACTAATCTATATCTATACTTCTATACTATTATATAAAGAGGAAAGGTTTGATTGTTTGTTTATATAAACCGAATAGGCTCTGAAACTACTGAACGGATTTGAAGAATTATTTCACCGTTCGAAAGCTACAGTCTATCCGACGGACATAGGCTATGTTTTATCTTAAAAAAATTAGGGATCCTTACCAAAACTCCGATAACGTAACCCTAGGTGCAAAAAAATTACCAAGAATGTTCCTTACATCGCGTGCGCTGCGAAAACTATTCACGCTAGAACAAAATGATGTACTACAATTATGTAATATATAAATAGAACACATTATTATCTACAAAAAATGTCGCGACAGCAAACATCTAACTATTATAGTTATGACACAATAGGTGTGCATTTATTTTAAAATAAAAATGTAAATACCGCCGCTAGAAAAGGCTCTTTATTTGTACCTAGATATTAATCCTTATCAAAATAAATAAATTATTATTTAAGACTGTTTCAATACGTATATATTACTTTTTGAATTATTCGATTTGGACATTTCATTCGAAAGATATCAAGAGTTTAAAAATTAGAAAAAACTCCGCTCGGCCAACTATGCGTTTCAGAGTTTGTAGGCGTCACTCAGAGGTACGGGAGGGGCTCCCTACGCAGCAGCCGTGTGCGGAATTTAAGAAATTGTCGCTTGATAATATTTTGTCGCTTCATGATAATTAGTTTAGTAGGTACCTGAACTAGACCCATTAATATATGTTGTACATTTAGTTATCCTAATAAATAAGTGACTTAAAGAGTTTTTATGATTTTCGATTAAATACTTTTTAGTTGTAGGTTATAGTAGTAGTTGTAGGTAGCTAATAACAGTAAAACATGTTTGAAAAATGTTACGGATTTTCACGCGGCAGGAAGATACATTCTCCAAAGACATTCTCAAAAGCCGTAACATTTTTCAAACATGTCTAACGACCGCGGTAATCTCAACAGTATCATAATAACAGTTAAGCTAATTATTTAGTGAAAAATAAAACAACATCAAATAATGTTTACTTCCTGGCTTTAACTCATTAAATTATTTATTTAATGGCTTTGTTTTGTGGTTATGACCTTTTTACAATAATTAATAGTATGAAAAATACATAAAAGTAAAAAATACAAAAAAAGAAAAAAAAAATATATTCACAAAATTTGTTATTTTTATTTCAAATATTTAAATGTAAGTATATGCTCTTTTATTAGGAACTCTACGTAATAAGGGGTTTATTTGTGTATCATTGTGTCAAAATAATATTTTTTCAATTATATTATGCCCGTGCAAAGCCGGGACGGGCTGCTAGTAATTATTATATAAAGAGGAAAGGTTTGATTGTTTGTTTATTTGAACCGAATAGGCTCTGAAACTACTGAACGGATTTGGGAAATTATTTCACCGTTGGAAAGCTACAGTCTATCCGAGGGACATAGGCTATGTTTTATCTTAAAAAAATTAGGGATCCTTATTAAAACTCCGATAACGTAACCCAAGGTGCAAAAAAATTACTAACAATGTTCCTTACATCGCGTGCGCTGCGAAAACTATTCACGATAGAACAAAATGATGTACTACAATTTTATAGAACACATTATAATCAACAAACAATGTCGCGACAACATACATCTAACTATTATAGTTATGTCACAATAAGTGTGCATTTATTTTAAAATAAAAATGTAAATACCGCCGCTAGAAAAGGCTCTTTATTTGTACCTAGATATGAATCCTTATCAAAATAAATAAATCATTATTTAAGGCTCTTTCACTACCCTTATATTACTTTTTTAATTATTCGATTCAGACATTTAATTCGAAAGATATCATGAGTTTAAAAATTAGAAAAAACTCCGCTCGGCCAACTATGCGTTTTAGCGTTTGTAGGCGTCACTCAGAGGTACGGGAGGGAAGTCAGTCGGCTCCCTACGCAGCAGCCGTGTGCGGAATTTAAGAAATTGTCGCTTGATAATATTTTGTCGCTTGATGATAATTAGTTTAGTAGGTAACTAAACGCATTCAAAAAGTTCTTTTCAGATCTAGACCCATTAATATATGTTGTACATTTAGTTATCCTAATAAATAAGTGACCTCAATAGTTTTTATGATTTTCGATTAAATATTTTTTAGTTGTAGGTTATAGTCACGGAATATAATTGTTCTGTGGTTATAGTAGTAGTTGTAGGTAGCTAATAACAGTTAAACATGTTTGAAAAATGTTACGGCTAATCACGCGGCAGGAAGATACATTCTCCAAAGACATTCTCAAAAGCCGTAAAATTTTTCAAACATGTCTAACGACCGCGGTAATCTCAAAAGTATCATGATAACAGTTAAGCTAATTATTAAGTGAAAAATAAAACAACATCAAATAGTGTTTACTCCCTGGCTTTAACTCAATAAATTATTTATTTAATGGCTTTTGTTTTGTGGTTATGACCTTTTTACAATAAGAAAAATACATAAAAGTAAAAAATACAAAAAAGAAAAAATATATTCACAAAATTTGTTATTTTTATTTAAAAAATTTCAATGTAGGTATATGCTCTTTTTTTAGGAACTCTACGTAAGAAGGGTTTATTTGTGTATCATTGTGTCAAAATAATATTTTTTCAATTATATTATGCCCGTGCAAAGCCGGGACGGGCTGCTAGTAATCTATATACTAATAATAAATCTGTAAGGTATGTTCATGACGTAAGTTGCTTTGTTATATAAGATACTGCGTTTGTACACTCTATGTATGATACAAACTAAATTGACGATTTTTACAAATCTTTTCTCTATGTATGTATGTTCCCCTATAACTTTGACTTTGATAATTTTTACCAACCTGAATTTGTACTATCAGTCCCTGAGGATTTGAGGATTGAAAAATCGACCCTAAGTCACGGAATAAATTTTGATACAGTTAACCTAATAAGAAGATAATGCCATATCGGCTCAAACAATCTTGATTAAACTTGGTAGATGGATACATTGCCCTGGACCAGTCCTTTGGGCTACATTTTAATTCAGCCCGACGCGACCCGAGCTGAGCCGGGTACCGCAGCTAGTACGTAATATACAAATAACGAAAGGAACTTCGTTCCAACCGGCAGTGCGATTAGGAAGCGCGAAATGAGGTGTAGATGCGGCACCTACTCCAAACTACACCTCATTTTGCGCTTCGTAATCGCACTGTGGACACCTCTCAATATTATTTTTTCTGTAGGAAGTTTTCTTTATCTCCGTAACAATATTTTTTTGGCAAATGACCACTTGTGTGCATGTCAAATAAAAGTATTCATTACAAAAAACGAAACATTTAATTTCCCGAAAAAAAGGAATGATATTGTAAAGAATAATTTTTAACCGACTTCAAAAGAAAGGAGGAGGTTCTCAATTCGTCGGAATCTTTTTTTTCTTTTTTTTATGTATGTTCGCCGATTTTTGTTCCTCGAATTAGTGAAAAAACATTCGAATCAAGAAAGAAGCGGATTCTTCGTGGGCGTATAAAATGCGAGAATTTACGCATGCCATCCCAGTAAAGTCGTATTTGCCGGGCTTGTCTTTCCTTGTCCATGGCTCTATACACCCGAATTTTATTTTTATTTTATTTTAGTTAAGCATTATTAGTTTTTCGGTATTGGTCAAAATCTCATATAGGAATACATTATTACTTTATTGATAGGGATGCTCTCAAACCATTATACTCTTAATTGTCTGTAGGTGGTAGCATTTAAAGGGATATGTAACTATGTGATCAGCTGACAGTAGTAGTTTATGACAAAACTCATAGTATTAAAACCTAATGTGCAAGTGTTTCACAGTGTTGTGTTGCCACTGGAGCAGTGCATCGCTTAAAGGTCCTTGCTTGCGGTGACGCTTGGCTCAGGTTATCTCTTTCCCTAAAATATGGTTGAAAGAGGTAATGGCTGTGCCCGGCGTGTTGCTCGTGAACGGGTGCTGTTGGTGGGGACTGGCCTGCTCCAATTGGCAACATATTAGTTGGAGGGGATTGTCTTTGCAAATAAAATGATATTTGTCATGAACTGTTGCATACGGCATGGATTGTAAATTTTTGTGTATTCATGTGAATTTAGTGTTTTACCTATGTTTTTGTTAAAATAATTGACAAACACTTTTGTAAACTTAGACTAAGTGGACGTTGAAAAAAAAAAACAGCGGAGTTTCTTTCCAGTTCTTCTTCGCTGTGTTTTGTTTTGCTGAACTGGCCAATGCTAAAATATGACAAATCCGAGTGCAGTGTACTGTCCATGGATGATGAATAAACAATACAATACAAAATACAATACATGCGCTACGTGCGAAGAGAATAAAAAAAAACTAAAAGGCATATTTGTACAAAAGCATAGCCTGCTTTGTTTTTTGATTGTTGGGTTGACACACACATACACAAACAATTTATTACGGACAAAGAGTTCGGAGAAGTCGCTGCGCTCCTACAATTACGGAGTATTCACAGTAAACACCAAAGTAGGCATCGCCATTTGCAAGGATGTGTGTCAAAAGTGGCGGTTACGGTGACGCTGTTGTAGAAAAGTGGCCTTTCCCAACGGGAATAACTTATTCGCGGGCACGTCACAAAACCGTTCTATTGTGCTCTAGCACTGTCTCTGTTTTAAATAAAAAGACAGTTTTCGTGATGAGGAGGATGCGACACATTCACAAAGCAAACAATGCCCATAGTGTTTGATTTGGTCAGATTTAAAGTAAATCACGAACGATGTAGTCAAAAATCAAACAAAACCTGAACTGATTTTGAATCTTCATGGAGCAACCTAGGCTTGATGACTAAGATTATTTTAGATTTTGTAGTTTTATCGTTGAGGAATCCACGTCCAAACGTATTGTTTAAAATGCGCGAAAAATTCAGAAGTTTCTAAGTTATACGGTCCGAAACCTTCGGACCTTATAACTCGTAGTCATGGAGCATTTAGTTCGATAAAATAAAGCTGTTTTGTGCATAATTTTGGATCTACGACAAGTAATATGCGCATGATTTTCTTTTCACGTTTGTATGGGGAGTTGTGCGGAAAGGCCTACCACGCGTTTAGATTAGCCGTCAACTGACCTAAACTTAAACATTATTTTTTCAGTTTAGGTCAGTTGTTTTCCATAATACAAATATTTTTGTATTATAAAAAACATATTCGTTACCTTACACGCGGACGCGCACATACGTAAAATGCTGACACCCAATATATATTAACCCAGCAAGTAGTGTTTAATTTTAAATTTAAATTTAGTGAGCAACTTGAAATTTATGATTTCTTGGTTGCTTCGCGTTCCCATTCACCTGCTTCCTTAAAGCGTACAAAAGTTACGTTATGTTATTTTCCGGCGCACAGTTTTAAAAAACTTTCACTACTACTTGTTCGGGTGTGATGTTGTCCTAGTAGAATTTCGTAGCGTTAGCGTCGATGACGTTGACGGTAAATTGACAGCGAATGCCATGTTAGCGTCATTCAACGCTATGCGAAAAGGAGGCACCGGGCAGCGCGCCGCCACACTCCCTCTAACGGCCTTTGATGAATACAAAATAGCGTCAGAATCTTGCTTTTCTCTTCTGCGGGAAAACTAGTAAATGTCACCCAAAGCTATGAACTATACACTTTTTTATAACAAACTAGTATGGGAAGGTTATGTGCTGAGAGATCAAAGGTGCTTGGCACCGCTAAATCGGAACCCAGACCTCGCGAAATCATCTCAGCGAGACATACAGATGATTTTAGGACTATTTCATTGATATCCAGGGGGGACATTCACAGACTTTTCGCAAACATTCGAACGCGACGCAATCTTGCGTCATTCACGCTTTCAGCGTATTTTCCGCTACCAAATGGTATTCTACAAAGAGACCAATCAGGATGCGACGCTGCTGACCCAAAGTCGGCAGACGCACACTAGAGCTGTCATCTTTCACTCGTGAATACCAATTTCACGCTAACCCGTTACTTTTAGTGAACCGCACAAACTAAACAGGATACTGCGTAACCGCATGGAGTTGACTCAGCTCCCTTCCATGCTGTCCATAAAAAGTGACGTGAAGTGAGTGCACGAAAGGACATTCCATCAAAATCAATCAATCATCAGCCATCAGTACCGTAGTACGAAGCATATTTATTCTATGGTAGTACGGACGTTTACTCATGCACCGAATATAGAGACAAATTGGAGACTTAATTATTTCTTGTTATCAACCAAGTCAAACAGTTTTCAGAATGAACCTGTCAAAACTTAGAACGGGATTAGCACCGGACTAACCATACAAAAAACGGTTTAGTCCGACCTTAATACGCGTACTAAAGTTAGTCTGCCCACTCTGAATACTGTCGTGAGATCAGCTGCCGTATTCAGAGTGAGCGTACTAACTTTAATACGCAAGACTGGACCGGTGTTTGTATGGTTAGTCCGGTGCTAATCACGTACTAAAGATTTGACAGGTTGTCTCTGAATACAACTGTATAAATTATGCTGAGATTCATAAACCTTACTCTTACTTGGCTTAGCCAATAGCTTCTGACTGTCAAATTTGACATTTGTTCCGTACATTTCATCTCAAAATTGACAGTCGGAAGGCATGCAGCCAGTAAGTAATTCAATTTCAGTGTTGTTTTTGCGCCCAACTGGCGACCGGCTGGAGACCAGAAAATACGACTCCACTAGGATCGCATGAGCCTAAAGCGGTGCAATAAAATCGGCCGTTTGTATGCAGAGGTGACTTCGACTACGGGGTTATCTCCGTACTAACGATACAATATGCGACTTAGCCCCGGTTGCACGATGAAACGGCTGAATGTTCAAACACGTCACTTTTAGTGAACCGCATAGAGTTCCTTCCATACTGTCCACACAAAGTGACGTGTTTGATCATACTTTGACGTTGATTTTGATTTTTTGTGCTTTCGTGCACTCGGCCCTTAGCTCCGGTTGCACGAAGAAATGGCCGAGTTAATCAATGTGCAAACACGTCACTTTTAGTTATCCGTATAGAGTTCCTTTCATACTGTCCACACAAAGTGATGTGTTTGATCGTACGTTGACGTTGATTTTAATTTTATGTCCTTTCGTGCACTCGGCCCTTACTACGGACAGAAATGCGTATTTTATGTCCCCAATTTTAATACTGCTGTATGGTTTTAGCCAAACATCCCTGAATACATCTACAGGAGAATTCAAATTGTGGCATTTTAGACCCCTATTATGTAGGTATATACTATGCGCGGGTGTAGCAACAAAATAGTTTTGCCTTTGGGTCGCAAGCATGGAGGATGGTCGCAAGTAGTTAATCTATGGTTTCATTAAATACTTTAAGCAAGTGGCTTTAGTCTCTTTACGCCAGATTCAGAGTGGGCGGACACATTTTAATACCTCGGACTAAACCTGTTTTTGTATGGTTAGTCCGGTGCTAATCCCATATTAAGTTTTGACAGGTTCACTATGAATACGATTGTTTGGGTTGTATTTACCGGCGACAACTCAGCAAAAAATATCTCGCTACAAACCGGCGTCGCCAGTCTGTGCTAGCTATAGTTTGTACAATGCGATTCAAATAAGAATAGGATAGGATCACCGCCATTTTGAATTTCAAACTGATAAAACCCTCACTTCACTTCACAAACTTCAGTACTTTGCCGCGGTTTGGACGCGTACTTTCCTTCGCGAATTCGAGTGAAGTCAGTCACGAGCCCCGTCCTATTCTTATTTGAATCGCACACCCTTGTTGTACCCTGCACAACTTCATGAAGCGAACACGAATCTCACAACGAATACCTACGGAGTAGCTATCAAACTCCATATAAAAAAATGGTAATGACAGTTTCATTCATTCCTTGTAAGAATTTATCGTGTTCGCTTCCGGAGTAGAACCGCTGATGTTTTGTATCTTTATTTTATCTTCTGTGCCCAAAAAAACATCGCATCACAAATTGGTGTCATTACGTCGATACGAGCGGACAAAATTACAAGGGTACCATCACGAAAATGTCATCGATAACAACTCAACCGACAGGAACAAAGTAGAATAAATCCAAGAATGCACTAGGATCGCAGACAACCTATGACAAAACTGAAACAATCGATCCAACCAAAACCACCGCCATGTGATTGCGCGTGGCGACTAAGCGAAGATGCACTTACCAGGATATCATAAGCTGTGCACAAACTCTGGTAAGTGATAATTTTAAAATTAAAATACATCTGTCCTTATTTTTCGCACCAAGAAGAAAGAAGATAAATCTATTAAAACCTCAACTATAACACTATCCACAGATTATGCACTCCACAGAATACTAGAAGAATTTTGTTGGCTGGCATTTCTATATCGACCATAGACCAAGCATAGTGCGACGAATGTTGGTAAATATAATCCTACTTAGCACCACAGATGTCTGTCCCCAAAATATATATTTTTTGCAAACTTTTGCCCATTATCCTGCTATTTTGGCTAGATTTATATGCAAAGAATCGAAAGTTATCACTCCGAAAATGTCGTTCGTTACATAGGTAATCAATTAAGTTGGACATATTTTTTCCATGTATGAAACACAAAATATAAAATAACAACCTTGCAGAGTTGTCAGATCTGTCTATATTGATGGTTTACCAAACTACGTGAAGCATCAGAACACTCTGAGATGGCAACACTTTTATCATTCAACTTTTTGGGTGCTTGCGAAGCACAAGAAAGAAATCACAGCGTCTATTCGAACGTCGATTTTACCAGGCGAACATAGCATAGAAGTAAACGAAAATGTTTTCGAGCAGACGCCATCTGTTATAAAGTACATGAACCAACAGCACCAATGTTTCGTGATGGTTGCCCCACAGGTTTCGCTTGGGACAAGGTGGACATTTACAGCGCATCTTGGGGACCGAACGACGACGGCCGGACGGTAGAGGGCCCTGGGCGACTTGCGCAGCTTGCATTGGAGAGAGGTGTTACAAAAGTATGCACTGAACTGTTTCAAACAAAAAAAAATATCTAGTATATCACCATGTCACTCCATGTCCGTTAGTTTGACAGTTATTTATTTATTAATATGTTAATATTATGAACTTGAAAATTTGAAAAAAATCATATCACAATGCTCCTGCTGCACATATAATTCACACGGAGCGGATAAAAGTGAATCACTTTGATGTCCATTTCGCATGACATTACCTTTGTCATTAATATGTATAATGTAATCTCGCTCTAATTCGAATAATTAGAAAGTTTTAAAACTACAATGACTCGTTTGAGAATGTTCACGCGAGTAGTCATTCTATGAGTAAAATAATGGACGATTCGCGTTCACCTTTTACCTATGTCACTGGACATGTGTGGTCACCACTGAAGAGAAATAGTGGTAACCGTCATGATATGAGCCCAACACACTGCATTATCATAGGAATCAAGTGCCTTATCAGTGGTCCTACTCATGAGGTTATAACCTGCGAGTCACCGGTGACTAACCTGAGTCACCGGTGACTCAGGTTAGTCACCGGGAGGTTTGAGGATATGTGAGGGAGTATTTGTGTGGAAGGGAGTGTGTGTAATTTGAATGTTAATGTATCTCTTTGTCTTTATCTGAGACTCCCATTATTTTTCAAACTTTTTTATGAATATTTATGCATATTTGCCCCATTTGAGCAAAAAAAAGCATCGGGGTCTTACAGTTTGGCCAGACCATCAATCCACAAATATACTTTTTTGATTATAGAATTTCGTTGTACTTGTTTTTAAATAAAAATGTTGTTTTACTTACGCCCTAATGGGACTGAATGCAATCAGGTGATAATACCCTCTTAAGATGGATTAGACATATGGGACGAAAGAATGACGGTACAAATTTACAGAGCAGAAGTGAGCTTATGCCTACGGTGACGCCGAGTGTGATGCGCTCCGTGCGTGACCAAATTGATACAACTATTCGTAAAGGACAGGTACACGGGTCAGGTACGTAGCACCCCTAATTGTAGGGCACGTATGAAAAGATGTATGTATGTGAATGAAGAGAAAGAGGTGTGTTGTGATCGCACCGGGTGGCGCTTTGTCATATTTCCCTACCCCTCTGTGAAAGCAGCGTGAAGATGTATATGTGTATGTTTCAGGGGCGAAATGGCAAAGGAGTGATCTTCGTCTGGGCAAACGGAAATGGGGGAAGCAGATACGACAACTGCAACTGTGATGGGTAACCAAAATAATGATAAACGAAATGTGAATGGCATCCACGTTTTATAAATTTGAGAGACAGCGATGTATGATACATCGCTGTCGCCGAGGTAAATAATGTATTTCTTCACCACCATGGTATTACAGTAAGATAATGCTCATGCTTCAAGGAAGCATAGAATAAGAAATAGTGCTATATTACTCGGAGACGACAAAGAAGCAGCCGTACCTCACTGACAAACGGACAGACGCACGGGCGGACGGACGGACAATACAAATTTATAAGGGTCTCGTTTTGACGTTTGACTACGGCACCCTGAAAATGTCCAGAGCCTGTAGTCCCAGTTGTCACCTAGACTGGCGTTTTCAAATGTATGGAGAAATTGAGGAGCGTGCGCAGTGGGCGTTAAGGCCCTGGTACTAGCCAAATCGCAAAGTTAGACGAGGCACCCCAAGTTAACTAACTAAGTCTGACGATTATAAGTGTCATTCTTACAATATATGATTCCTTGTCTATTAATCAACCTATTTTCGTTAATGTATGTTACCTTTTTCTATACAAAATACATTGCGGAAACGGTGTCCATTTCCGAACTTTTTTGACTAAATGTAGAAATCTAATAGCAAATGGAATGTTTTGTTTATGCATATATGCTGTTTTTGCTTATATCTATTAATCGAATTACTTTCAGATTTCTAATGAGAAAAATCAACTTTTTTATTTTTATTATTATTTAAATAAATGATGGAATCAAAAAATATTAACAATCCATTATCAGTCTGGAGTTCTATTTGGATTTTCTGAAGCGTTTCACTACATATTATTACATTTGTTAAAAAGTGCATTTGTATGGCGCGAGTAGTTGGCCAGTCCTAGCGCCTTAAGCAAACTAACATTTGCGAGTCCGAGTTTGATTTGACAGCTTACTCACCGTCGGCGTAAATACGTCGACGTTGCGGTTTACGCTGGCTCCGCGTTTTCATACAAATCGGAAGTCCGAGTTTGACTTTGACAGCTTGAAGAAGTAAAACCACAGAATAATTTGTAAAAAAATCTACGGGGTTTCATGTTTTTACGTAACTTCGAAGTTACGTAAACGCCAATGTTGGTGAGAACTCAGACTAGCAATTCTAAATGATGGAATCATGCCTCCTCCGTGGAATCATGTCACAGATAGTGGTATATTATTCGGTGGTATAGTCATGTATTTGTGACGAACCCATGTCCGCCTGGTAGCTGTTCGTGTTAAACGGTGTAAACACGGCGTTGTTGCAGCAAGGACGCGTGCGTCCGTGGCGGCAAAAGCTAATGTTGCACGAATAAAAAAAAACGCCCTAAATACATTTCGTAAACTATGTATACCTTCAAATCGATGTTTTTAAAACCCTGATCCGAGCTGTTTACAAAGTAATCTTAAGTAATATTAAACTCATCGCGTATTGTAAGTAAATTACCCCCGCCCCGCACAATGTAACCCCCTGAACATGTTTTCCCGCATTTTCTTGTATCGATATGCAATACCATTCGTAGATTTTAAGATTAGCTATTTTTACCGTGTTGAGGCATAAAAGGCTGAGATTTTAGCCGAACGGTTAGCCCGTACCTCTGGTTAGTCTCACAGAAGAACATAATGTGGAAGTGGTGAAAAATGTTCCAAATTGTTTTTTTTTTACTTTTACTTTCAACAATGCAAAGTAACCGAGCTTCTAATGTACCAGGTACTCATCAAGCATCTATACAGTGTCTATAGGCAGCGCTTCGCAGCACGGCCGTTTCCCGTGGTATGGCGAGACCTGCCCCTCTACCATGGCAGCCGCATATTCCAGCGGGGCCTACGGCGACCAGAAGATCGTAAGAACATCCAGAACATCCGCCCAATAAAATGTTCTTTGTGCTTTTCCTAATGTTCTAATCAATGAGTATTTACAGGCTACAACGGACGTGAGAAACAGCTGCACGCTGAAACACACTGGCACTTCAGCCGCTGCCCCTCTTGCCGCCGGCGTCATAGCCTTGGCGCTGCAAGCAAAGTGAGTTTACAATTTCTGCGCGTACTTGGTACATTCTTAATCCGTGTGACTTTCTGTTACCTACGTAAAGTGATGTAACGACTCTCTTTGGTGGCTGCATCACCCATCGACATACCAAAGATTATATCGATGGCATCACCCCAGAATAAGCAGCACAAATTGCTACGAACGACCGTGGCGCCATCTAAAATGTGGTCGTTTGTATGTTCAGTCCGGAGTTGAGTTGGCGCGATGTGCAGCACTTGCTAGCTTGGACATCGGAGCAAGCGCCGCTCGCAGGCGGCAGCGGCTGGCTCACCAACAGGTACGAAGTACCAGGGCGCGCGAGGCGTGAGCAGATGTTATGCTGAGATTCATAGACATTACTAGTACTCGGCTAAGCCAAAGTATGTCTTCCGACTGTCAGTTTTACGTAAAATATATGGAACAAAGGTCGATTTTGACAGCGGAAGCTATACTTTGGCTAAGCCAAGGACAAGTAACGTATATAAATCCGGGCTCTCATAAGTATGTTATGGCATTGTCAAATCATGATGAAACCAAATATGAAATTACTTTTTTAAAGGGTTTATTTATTTAAACTCATGCTCATCTCACAAAATTTTTATAGCTCTAAGTAGTCAGAAAGTGGATGAAATATCGATTTTCGGTTTTGCGACTTAAAGGACACTTCCCTAATAATCCCTTCCCTAACGTAAGGCTAGTTTAGGTGACACATTCTCGAAGCGGCAATAATGGGTTTTGATGCCTTAACTAATGTTGATTTAATAGACTCACAGATATTTATACATATGTATAAATATATAAATTAATAATCAATGCACAAAAGAAACAATGTGTCTCTTGAATCAGTAGGAGCCATCGATGGTAGGATCAGATTGACAAGCAAATAACTACTGATAAAATTATGCAAGGTAAGAAGTAAGGAAGAGGCACTCCTTAAGGTCGGCCCCGTAAGCATCAGAAAATTTCGCCTCCCATACAAACGTAGTTTACTAATAATTTGAAAACCACTATTCCAACATACTTGATATTTGGTATCTAATATTAGGCTACAAATATCTGTGTCTGCATGCCTTTGTTTTTTCGGTAAATGTATTCTGGGTCAAACCACAGAGAAAACAAAATTCGGATGAAGATTTTCTTTTTGCTTTCATTTCATTCGGTTTGGATTTAAAAAAAAAACAAAAGCATGCAGACACAGATATTTGTTACCTGATATTATATATTAAACATCAATTCAATTGGAATAGCCGTTTCCAAATGATTAGTAAACTACATAGGTATGGGGAGCATACCTTACGGGCCGTTCTTAAATACATGAAGAGAAGAGGATGTGCGAACAATAAGTGAAAGCTGGTGAACAGTAAAATAATCGATAATTTTATGTATTTAATGGAAACGATATCACCGTTATCTCATTTCTAACGACAATTTTCAAAATCTGATTACGTTGCTTCAAATATAGATGTAGCTGAAAGTCAAATTAAGTAAAATAATCCGTGTAAGAATAATTATGTACCGGAATAGCGAGAAACAAATTAACTGTGTATCTGAGGGGTAGGCCATGATAACCGAGCGGTTCCATCCGATCAGTGAGATATTTGGGAGCAGCAGGGGCATTAAAGAAACCAAAGATAAGGTAAATAACATAACAAATAACAAACTGTGATCAAACTTACGCAACCCATATAATATATTAAATAGTTGCCATAGGACAACCTCAGCCCCTTCACAATCCATCGTGCCCCGATTCGACGACAATTACACTACCCGATGTCAACCGTCCGTGCCTCGCTTGACACCTGTCATTTCGGTCTTTAGCCTGCCTTTTCACGTGCCTACCTTCGGGTGATGGACGCCGGGTGGAGTACGGGACAAAGGCTCGGGCGAGGCCCGAGGCGTGGAAGAATATATGCTGAGACCGCAACGCACGGCGATAAATAAACCCTAAAATTAATTCGGGCGTTTTTCAGACGTGAACGTAATGAACGACGTCATAAGTAGGGTTAGGCTGTTGCTTTTATGTATTGTTGACACATGCCATCAGGCACAATCATCTGGGCTATGTATGTAAGCAATATGCACCAGATATGTAAAATGTGAATCAAACTAAACGGCTTGATCGTCGATGGACTTGATATATACCTATTTCTGGAATGATTGCAGCGCGGGATTGCGTTTCGACGTGAGGTTCGGATTTGGCGTGCTGAATGCTGCTGCCCTGGTAGCCGCTGCTTTCAACTGGACTACAGTGCCGGATAAAACCATCTGTCACGTTGACGCATTGCCGTGAGTGGTGTGTTTTGGACAAAACATGTACTAAGTCTGTCCAACCCAATGTACAACCTTTATTTTTTTACTTTTGACGGCTCGAGTTCTATTAAATGAGTATGTAATGTCCTAATGCGTTACTGATTCGATTTCTGGTATCAATCGAATTTATTTTTATGACGAAGCTTTAATGGATTTCACATATCAATATCAAAAGTGTCTTGCACGTCACAACTTGCACAAGTATTAAACTTCATAGTAGGTGACGCTTATGTCAAAAGTAAAATGATCTGCTATGACTGAAAAATAAATCAGTGAATCTAACTGTAATTCCGATGGTTATTATTATATTGTTAGTAAAAATAGAGCCAACTAAGTAAATCGTTGAGTAAAAACCGTAAGCCTACTGTTAGTTTCTATGTGCCATAACTGTTTACTCCTACAACCTGACAACCACGAGTCACCCTAGTATTGTCCCTTTCTAATAATTCTAATTAGAGTGCATTGACACAACATAACATTTGATGTTTGATGACGTCATGCGAAAGCGTTTCACTTTTATCTGTGACTTGAAATGGTGTTCGCTTCATGAGTGCATGCATATGTATACTGGTGATTTTGCTAGCATTCTTTCCTACAAACTTTGCATAAAAACTTAGATAAAAATGACGCGTTGTCATTTGATTTTGTGTTGCCAGTTTATTGAACTCTACATTCGAGTCTGACATTGCCGTCCATCTGCTGTTTCCCGCTTACGAATGCGCCGTTGAGTATTTGGAACACGCTGAGCTGGTGAGCAATGTCCGCTATTCGCGGCGCGGAGCGCTCCAAGTACAGCTACTCTCTCCACAAGGTATGGTCGCCTGGTATCCGCAACCAAGTATCGATTTATCTCGCGTGCTAGCCCCACTTCGTTTGCCCGTCCGTGGGCTGTGACTCGATTTGTGGCTCGATTAGTCCCGAACGACGCAAGCTGGGTCGATATTAGCCCAAGAAATAAAATACTTATTGTCGTGATCTTTTATGGATTTCGGTTCTGATTTAAATGTTGTCTCTCTCTTAGGCCATGTGCGACTTAATAACACAGAATGATTGATGAGAACATTTAGGGCCGAGTGCACGAAAGAACAAAAAGTCAAAATCATCGTCAAAGTATGATCAAACACGTCACTCTGTGTGGACAGTATGGAAGGAACTCTATGCGGATCACTAAAAGTGACGTGTTTGAACATTGATTAACTCGGCTGTCTCTTCGTGCAACCGGGGCTTAGTGAGAAAAGAAAATATTTTTAAAGTTAACAAAAATGTCCATAGAATAAGACATACGTGTTAGAGGT
Organism: Incurvaria masculella; assembly: GCA_946894095.1. Lineage (NCBI taxonomy): Eukaryota > Metazoa > Arthropoda > Insecta > Lepidoptera > Incurvariidae > Incurvaria > Incurvaria masculella. The sequence goes on along the minus strand of OX335658.1, from coordinate 13,776,441 downwards.
ATGTTTTATTATGCACAGTTAAGCATTTGCAAGGCTGCAGGCTTTATTTGTGTGGGGGTTTAGTCTTATGAGATTACTATTCATAAATATTTAATACATAGTAAGGTTTATTTATGCTGGGCTATTAAAGAAAATATTATTACATTATATTGAAATAATGATATTTTGGGACCCATCGTAATCTTCTCCCATCAGTGAGCTGATAATTTGTTGCAAAGACAGTGACAAAAATACTCTAGTCGGATTATCTAACGGCGAAAAAAAACTTTTTAGGGTTCCGTACCCAAAGGGTGAAAACGGAACTAAGCCTCCGCTGTCCGTCCGTCCGTCCGTCTGTCTAAGGGCTGTATCTCATGAATCGTAAGAGGTAGGAAGCTCAAATTTTCACAGATTATGTATTTATTTTGCCGCTATAACAAGAAATAGGTAAAATTATAAAATAATAAAAATTCCTCATACAAATAACGTGTTTTTTTGGGGTAAATCTTGTACGTTGGTACTGAACCCTTCGTAAGCGAGTCCGACCCGCACTTGGCCGGTTGTTACATTTCTTCTAAAAATGAATTTTTGCTTCGTTGAAATTCGTTTTCTAAAAAATATACTTCTCTAAGCTTTTTTTCGGGTGTATAGCATGAATATTTTAAATCTATTTCGGAGAAAAGGAGATGTACAGGATGGAACGTTCGGACACAAAGTCGGTGACCATGGAGGAGATTTTTTAACAAGGTTTATTTGGAGAATCCAGTTTTCTCATCATATGGCTATTAAGAAGAGTGTGTTGTTATTAAGTAACATATGTTTAAAAATGAAAGTCAAATACTATACTAAAAAAAATATTATAGCATTACAAGAATTGTATTAACATTTATGCAAGCATTTCTCAGACCTTTTGGATACTAATCGATGAGTTACATGGACGGACCAAATTTTGTTCGCATGCCAATTCATCGCCGTGGATGTCACAGGAACCAGCGTGGACCTTCTCAGCCCACGCTTGCTAGACACCTCGGCAGCAGGGTTCGTCGACTGGCGGCTATCCTCGGTCGCCACGTGGGGCGAGCGGCCCCGCGGCTTGTGGCGTGCAGTCGTCCAAGATAAGGTACTACCACTGGACACCTCGGCAGCAGGGTTCGTCGACTGGCGGCTATCCTCGGTCGCCACGTGGGGCGAGCGGCCCCGCGGCTTGTGGCGTGCAGTCGTCCAAGATAAGGTACTACCACTGGACACCTCGGCAGCAGGTTTTGTCAACTAGCGGCTATCCTCGGTCGCCACGTGGGGCGAGCGGCCCCGCGGCTTGTGGCGTGCAGTCGTCCAAGATAAGGTACTACCACTGGTCACCTCGGCAGCAGGTTTTGTCAAATAGCGGCGATCCTCGGTCGCCACGTGGGGAGAGCGGCCCCGCGGCTTGTGGCGTCCAGTCGAGCGTCCAGTCGTCCAAGATAAGGTACTACCACTGGACACCTCGGCAGCAGGGTTCGTCAACTAGCGGCTATCCTCGGTCGCCACGTGGGGCGAGCGGCCCCGCGGCTTGTGGCGTGCAGTCGTCCAAGATAAGGTACTACCACTGGACACCTCGGCAGCAGGGTTCGTCAACTAGCGGCTATCCTCGGTCGCCACGTGGGGCGAGCGGCCCCGCGGCTTGTGGCGTGCAGTCGTCCAAGATAAGGTACTACCACTGGTCACCTCGGCAGCAGGTTTTGTCAAATAGCGGCGATCCTCGGTCGCCACGTGGGGAGAGCGGCCCCGCGGCTTGTGGCGTCCAGTCGAGCGTCCAGTCGTCCAAGATAAGGTACTACCACTGGACACCTCGGCAGCAGGGTTCGTCGACTGGCGGCTATCCTCGGTCGCCACGTGGGGCGAGCGGCCCCGCGGCTTGTGGCGTGCAGTCGTCCAAGATAAGGTACTACCACTGGTCACCTCGGCAGCAGGTTTTGTCAACTAGCGGCTATCCTCGGTCGCCACGTGGGGAGAGCGGCCCCGCGGCTTGTGGCGTCCAGTCGAGCGTCCAGTCGTCCAAGATAAGGTACTACCACTGGACACCTCGGCAGCAGGGTTCGTCGACTGGCGGCTATCCTCGGTCGCCACGTGGGGCGAGCGGCCCCGCGGCTTGTGGCGTGCAGTCGTCCAAGATAAGGTACTACCACTGGATACCTCGGCAGCAGGGTTCGTCAACTGGCGGCTATCCTCGGTCGCCACGTGGGGCGAGCGGCCCCGCGGCTTGTGGCGTGCAGTCGTCCAAGATAAGGTACTACCACTGGTCACCTCGGCAGCAGGTTTTGTCAAATAGCGGCTATCCTCGGTCGCCACGTGGGGCGAGCGGCCCCGCGGCTTGTGGCGTGCAGTCGTCCAAGATAAGGTACTACCACTGGTCACCTCGGCAGCAGGTTTTGTCAACTAGCGGCTATCCTCGGTCGCCACGTGGGGCGAGCGGCCCCGCGGCTTGTGGCGTGCAGTCGTCCAAGATAAGGTACTACCACTGGTCACCTCGGCAGCAGGTTTTGTCAAATAGCGGCTATCCTCGGTCGCCACGTGGGGAGAGCGGCCCCGCGGCTTGTGGCGTCCAGTCGAGCGTCCAGTCGTCCAAGATAAGGTACTACCACTGGACACCTCGGCAGCAGGGTTCGTCGACTGGCGGCTATCCTCGGTCGCCACGTGGGGCGAGCGGCCCCGCGGCTTGTGGCGTGCAGTCGTCCAAGATAAGGTACTACCACTGGTCACCTCGGCAGCAGGTTTTGTCAACTAGCGGCTATCCTCGGTCGCCACGTGGGGCGAGCGGCCCCGCGGCTTGTGGCGTGCAGTCGTCCAAGATAAGGTACTACCACTGGTCACCTCGGCAGCAGGTTTTGTCAAATAGCGGCGATCCTCGGTCGCCACGTGGGGAGAGCGGCCCCGCGGCTTGTGGCGTCCAGTCGAGCGTCCAGTCGTCCAAGATAAGGTACTACCACTGGACACCTCGGCAGCAGGGTTCGTCAACTGGCGGCTATCCTCGGTTGCCACGTGGGGCGAGCGGCCCCGCGGCTTGTGGCGTGCAGTCGTCCAAGATAAGGTACTACCACTGGTCACCTCGGCAGCAGGTTTTGTCAAATAGCGGCTATCCTCGGTCGCCACGTGGGGCGAGCGGCCCCGCGGCTTGTGGCGTGCAGTCGTCCAAGATAAGGTACTACCACTGGTCACCTCGGCAGCAGGTTTTGTCAACTAGCGGCTATCCTCGGTCGCCACGTGGGGCGAGCGGCCCCGCGGCTTGTGGCGTGCAGTCGTCCAAGATAAGGTACTACCACTGGTCACCTCGGCAGCAGGTTTTGTCAAATAGCGGCGATCCTCGGTCGCCACGTGGGGAGAGCGGCCCCGCGGCTTGTGGCGTCCAGTCGAGCGTTCAGTCGTCCAAGATAAGGTACTACCACTGGACACCTCGGCAGCAGGGTTCGTCAACTGGCGGCTATCCTCGGTCGCCACGTGGGGCGAGCGGCCCCGCGGCTTGTGGCGTGCAGTCGTCCAAGATAAGGTACTACCACTGGTCACCTCGGCAGCAGGTTTTGTCAACTAGCGGCTATCCTCGGTCGCCACGTGGGGCGAGCGGCCCCGCGGCTTGTGGCGTCCAGTCGAGCGTCCAGTCGTCCAAGATAAGGTACTACCACTGGACACCTCGGCAGCAGGGTTCGTCGACTGGCGGCTATCCTCGGTCGCCACGTGGGGCGAGCGGCCCCGCGGCTTGTGGCGTGCAGTCGTCCAAGATAAGGTACTACCACTGGACACCTCGGCAGCAGGGTTCGTCAACTGGCGGCTATCCTCGGTCGCCACGTGGGGAGAGCGGCCCCGCGGCTTGTGGCATGCGGTCGTCCAAGATAAGGTACTACCACTGGACACCTCGGCAGCAGGTTTTGTCAACTAGCGGCTATCCTCGGTCGCCACGTGGGGCGAGCGGCCCCGCGGCTTGTGGCGTCCAGTCGAGCGTCCAGTCGTCCAAGATAAGGTACTACCACTGGACACCTCGGCAGCAGGGTTCGTCAACTGGCGGCTATCCTCGGTCGCCACGTGGGGCGAGCGGCCCCGCGGCTTGTGGCGTGCAGTCGTCCAAGATAAGGTACTACCACTGGTCACCTCGGCAGCAGGTTTTGTCAACTAGCGGCTATCCTCGGTCGCCACGTGGGGAGAGCGGCCCCGCGGCTTGTGGCGTCCAGTCGAGCGTCCAGTCGTCCAAGATAAGGTACTACCACTGGACACCTCGGCAGCAGGGTTCGTCGACTGGCGGCTATCCTCGGTCGCCACGTGGGGCGAGCGGCCCCGCGGCTTGTGGCGTGCAGTCGTCCAAGATAAGGTACTACCACTGGTCACCTCGGCAGCAGGTTTTGTCAACTAGCGGCTATCCTCGGTCGCCACGTGGGGAGAGCGGCCCCGCGGCTTGTGGCGTCCAGTCGAGCGTCCAGTCGTCCAAGATAAGGTACTACCACTGGACACCTCGGCAGCAGGGTTCGTCGACTGGCGGCTATCCTCGGTCGCCACGTGGGGCGAGCGGCCCCGCGGCTTGTGGCGTGCAGTCGTCCAAGATAAGGTACTACCACTGGACACCTCGGCAGCAGGGTTCGTCAACTGGCGGCTATCCTCGGTCGCCACGTGGGGAGAGCGGCCCCGCGGCTTGTGGCATGCGGTCGTCCAAGATAAGGTACTACCACTGGACACCTCGGCAGCAGGTTTCGTCAACTGGCGGCTATCCTCGGTCGCCACGTGGAGAGAGCGGCCCCGCGGCTTGTGGCATGCGGTCGTCCAAGATAAGGTACTACCACTGGACACCTCGGCAGCAGGTTTCGTCAACTGGCGGCTATCCTCGGTCGCCACGTGGGGAGAGCGGCCCCGCGGCTTGTGGCGTGCGGTCGTCCAAGATAAGGTACTACCACTGGTCACCTCGGCAGCAGGTTTTGTCAACTAGCGGCTATCCTCGGTCGCCACGTGGGGAGAGCGGCCCCGCGGCTTGTGGCGTCCAGTCGAGCGTCCAGTCGTCCAAGATAAGGTACTACCACTGGACACCTCGGCAGCAGGGTTCGTCAACTGGCGGCTATCCTCGGTCGCCACGTGGAGAGAGCGGCCCCGCGGCTTGTGGCATGCGGTCGTCCAAGACAAGGTACTACCACTGGACACCTCGGCAGCAGGTTTCGTCAACTGGCGGCTATCCTCGGTCGCCACGTGGGGAGAGCGGCCCCGCGGCTTGTGGCGTGCGGTCGTCCAAGATAAGGTACTACCACTGGATACCTCGGCAGCAGGGTTCGTCAACTGGCGGCTATCCTCGGTCGCCACGTGGGGAGAGCGGCCCCGCGGCTTGTGGCGTGCAGTCGTCCAAGATAAGATACTACCACTGGACACCTCGGCAGCAGGGTTCGTCAACTGGCGGCTATCCTCGGTCGCCACGTGGGGAGATCTGCCCCGCGGCTTGTGGCGTGCATTCGTCCAAGATAAGGTACTACCACTGGACACCTCGGCAGCAGGGTTCGTCAACTGGCGGCTATCTTCGGTCGCCACGTGGGGAGAGCGGACCCGCGGCTTGTGGCGTGCGGTCGTCCAAGATAAGGTACTACCACTGGACACCTCGGCAGCAGGGTTCGTCAACTGGCGGCTATCCTCGGTCGCCACGTGGGGAGAGCGGCCCCGCGGCTTGTGGCATGCGGTCGTCCAAGATAAGGTACTACCACTGGACACCTCGGCAGCAGGTTTCATCAACTGGCGGCTATCCTCGGTCGCCACGTGGAGAGAGCGGCCCCGCGGCTTGTGGCATGCGGTCGTCCAAGATAAGGTACTACCACTGGACACCTCGGCAGCAGGTTTCGTCAACTGGCGGCTATCCTCGGTCGCCACGTGGGGAGAGCGGCCCCGCGGCTTGTGGCGTGCGGTCGTCCAAGATAAGGTACTACCACTGGTCACCTCGGCAGCAGGTTTTGTCAACTAGCGGCTATCCTCGGTCGCCACGTGGGGAGAGCGGCCCCGCGGCTTGTGGCGTCCAGTCGAGCGTCCAGTCGTCCAAGATAAGGTACTACCACTGGACACCTCGGCAGCAGGGTTCGTCAACTGGCGGCTATCCTCGGTCGCCACGTGGAGAGAGCGGCCCCGCGGCTTGTGGCATGCGGTCGTCCAAGACAAGGTACTACCACTGGACACCTCGGCAGCAGGTTTCGTCAACTGGCGGCTATCCTCGGTCGCCACGTGGGGAGAGCGGCCCCGCGGCTTGTGGCGTGCGGTCGTCCAAGATAAGGTACTACCACTGGATACCTCGGCAGCAGGGTTCGTCAACTGGCGGCTATCCTCGGTCGCCACGTGGGGAGAGCGGCCCCGCGGCTTGTGGCGTGCAAGTCGTCCAAGATAAGATACTACCACTGGACACCTCGGCAGCAGGGTTCGTCAACTGGCGGCTATCCTCGGTCGCCACGTGGGGAGATCTGCCCCGCGGCTTGTGGCGTGCATTCGTCCAAGATAAGGTACTACCACTGGACACCTCGGCAGCAGGGTTCGTCAACTGGCGGCTATCTTCGGTCGCCACGTGGGGAGAGCGGACCCGCGGCTTGTGGCGTGCGGTCGTCCAAGATAAGGTACTACCACTGGACACCTCGGCAGCAGGGTTCGTCAACTGGCGGCTATCCTCGGTCGCCACGTGGGGAGAGCGGCCCCGCGGCTTGTGGCGTGCGGTCGTCCAAGATAAGGTACTACCACTGGACACCTCGGCAGCAGGTTTCGTCAACTGGCGGCTATCCTCGGTCACCACGTGGGGAGAGCGGCCCCGCGGCTTGTGGCGTGCGGTCGTCCAAGATAAGGTACTACCACTGGATACCTCGGCAGCAGGGTTCGTCAACTGGCGGCTATCCTCGGTCGCCACGTGGGGAGAGCGGCCCCGCGGCTTGTGGCGTGCAGTCGTCCAAGATAAGATACTACCACTGGACACCTCGGCAGCAGGGTTCGTCAACTGGCGGCTATCCTCGGTCGACACGTGGGGAGATCTGCCCCGCGGCTTGTGGCGTGCATTCGTCCAAGATAAGGTACTACCACTGGACACCTCGGCAGCAGGGTTCGTCAACTGGCGGCTATCTTCGGTCGCCACGTGGGGAGAGCGGACCCGCGGCTTGTGGCGTGCGGTCGTCCAAGATAAGGTACTACCACTGGATACCTCGGCAGCAGGGTTCGTCAACTGGCGGCTATCCTCGGTCGCCACGTGGGGAGAGCGGCCCCGCGGCTTGTGGCGTGCAGTCGTCCAAGATAAGATACTACCACTGGACACCTCGGCAGCAGGGTTCGTCAACTGGCGGCTATCCTCGGTCGCCACGTGGGGAGATCTGCCCCGCGGCTTGTGGCGTGCATTCGTCCAAGATAAGGTACTACCACTGGACACCTCGGCAGCAGGGTTCGTCAACTGGCGGCTATCTTCGGTCGCCACGTGGGGAGAGCGGACCCGCGGCTTGTGGCGTGCGGTCGTCCAAGATAAGGTACTACCACTGGACACCTCGGCAGCAGGGTTCGTCAACTGGCGGCTATCCTCGGTCGCCACGTGGGGAGAGCGGCCCCGCGGCTTGTGGCGTGCATTCGTCCAAGATAAGGTACTACCACTGGACACCTCGGCAGCAGGGTTCGTCAACTGGCGGCTATCTTCGGTCGCCACGTGGGGAGAGCGGACCCGCGGCTTGTGGCGTGCGGTCGTCCAAGATAAGGTACTACCACTGGACACCTCGGCAGCAGGGTTCGTCAACTGGCGGCTATCCTCGGTCGCCACGTGGGGAGAGCGGCCCCGCGGCTTGTGGCGTGCGGTCGTCCAAGATGAGGTACTACCACTGGACACCTCGGCAGCAGGGTTCGTCAACTGGCGGCTATCCTCGGTCGCCACGTGGGGAGAGCGGACCCGCGGCTTGTGGCGTGCGGTCGTCCAAGATAAGGTACTACCACTGGATACCTCGGCAGCAGGGTTCGTCAACTGGCGGCTATCCTCGGTCGCCACGTGGGGAGAGCGGCCCCGCGGCTTGTGGCGTGCAGTCGTCCAAGATAAGATACTACCACTGGACACCTCGGCAGCAGGGTTCGTCAACTGGCGGCTATCTTCGGTCGCCACGTGGGGAGAGCGGACCCGCGGCTTGTGGCGTGCGGTCGTCCAAGATAAGGTACTACCACTGGATACCTCGGCAGCAGGGTTCGTCAACTGGCGGCTATCCTCGGTCGCCACGTGGGGAGAGCGGCCCCGCGGCTTGTGGCGTGCAGTCGTCCAAGATAAGATACTACCACTGGACACCTCGGCAGCAGGGTTCGTCAACTGGCGGCTATCTTCGGTCGCCACGTGGGGAGAGCGGACCCGCGGCTTGTGGCGTGCGGTCGTCCAAGATAAGGTACTACCACTGGATACCTCGGCAGCAGGGTTCGTCAACTGGCGGCTATCCTCGATCGCCACGTGGGGAGAGCGGCCCCGCGGCTTGTGGCGTGCAGTCGTCCAAGATAAGATACTACCACTGGACACCTCGGCAGCAGGGTTCGTCAACTGGCGGCTATCCTCGGTCGCCACGTGGGGAGATCTGCCCCGCGGCTTGTGGCGTGCATTCGTCCAAGATAAGCTACTACCACTGGACACCTTGGCAGCAGGGTTCGTCAACTGGCGGCTATCTTCGGTCGCCACGTGGGGAGAGCGGACCCGCGGCTTGTGGCGTGCGGTCGTCCAAGATAAGGTACTACCACTGGACACCTCGGCAGCAGGGTTCGTCAACTGGCGGCTATCCTCGGTCGCCACGTGGGGAGAGCGGCCCCGCGGCTTGTGGCGTGCGGTCGTCCAAGATGAGGTACTACCACTGGACACCTCGGCAGCAGGGTTCGTCAACTGGCGGCTATCCTCGGTCGCCACGTGGGGAGAGCGGCCCCGCGGCTTGTGGCGTGCATTCATCCAAGATAAGGTACTACCACTGGACACCTCGGCAGCAGGGTTCGTCAACTGGCGGCTATCTTCGGTCGCCACGTGGGGAGAGCGGACCCGCGGCTTGTGGCGTGCGGTCGTCCAAGATGAGGTACTACCACTGGACACCTCGGCAGCAGGGTTCGTCAACTGGCGGCTATCCTCGGTCGCCACGTGGGGAGATCTGCCCCGCGGCTTGTGGCGTGCATTCGTCCAAGATAAGGTACTACCACTGGACACCTCGGCAGCAGGGTTCGTCAACTGGCGGCTATCTTCGGTCGCCACGTGGGGAGAGCGGACCCGCGGCTTGTGGCGTGCGGTCGTCCAAGATAAGGTACTACCACTGGATACCTCGGCAGCAGGGTTCGTCAACTGGCGGCTATCCTCGGTCGCCACGTGGGGAGAGCGGCCCCGCGGCTTGTGGCGTGCAGTCGTCCAAGATAAGATACTACCACTGGACACCTCGGCAGCAGGGTTCGTCAACTGGCGGCTATCCTCGGTCGCCACGTGGGGAGATCTGCCCCGCGGCTTGTGGCGTGCATTCGTCCAAGATAAGGTACTACCACTGGACACCTCGGCAGCAGGGTTCGTCAACTGGCGGCTATCTTCGGTCGCCACGTGGGGAGAGCGGACCCGCGGCTTGTGGCGTGCGGTCGTCCAAGATAAGGTACTACCACTGGACACCTCGGCAGCAGGGTTCGTCAACTGGCGGCTATCCTCGGTCGCCACGTGGGGAGAGCGGCCCCGCGGCTTGTGGCGTGCGGTCGTCCAAGATGAGGTACTACCACTGGACACCTCGGCAGCAGGGTTCGTCAACTGGCGGCTATCCTCGGTCGCCACGTGGGGAGAGCGGCCCCGCGGCTTGTGGCGTGCATTCGTCCAAGATAAGGTACTACTACTGGACACCTCGGCAGCAGGATTTGTCAACTGGTTTCGTGCTTTTGCAGTCGTCTAAGATAAGTTACACTATCTGGACACCTCGAAAGAAGGGCTCTCGAACTGGCAGCTGACCTCGGTAGCCACGTGGGGAGAGCGGCCCCGCGGCTTATGGCTTTTAGTCGCCCATGATAAGGTACAGAGACACCTCGATAAGAGGGTTCGTTGCTGTCTTTGGTCGCCACGTGCGGACAGAAGGCCCGCGGCTTGTGGTGCGCCATCCGTCGTTCAAGATGAGGCGCAGCATCTGGGTTGGGGTTCGTGAAATGGCGGCTGTTCTAGTTCACCAGGTCGGGAGAGAGGCCCCGGAATATCAGGTACACCATGTGAACACCTCGACAGCAGGGTCTGCAAACTAGCGGGTGTCCCGGTCGTTACGTGAGGAGAGCGGTACATGCAAAATAAGGTACACTCGACCTCGACAGCAGGGTTTGTGAACTGGGAGCTGTCCTCGTTTGCCATGTGGGCCGAGCAGTCCCGTGGCTTTTGCGTGCCGTCGTTTAAGATAGATAGATTTGGACACCTCGACAGTGGGTACCGTCTGAGTTCCAATACCGTGGTCAATGTTTCACCTACTGTAATAATATTTCAATAATCTGTTTTGAAATTAAATTTAGACTACTCAGTTGATGGGTTAAAATATAATTTAAAGATATATACTTAAAGCCTTACTAAAACAATGTGATATCTGTATACGCTTTTATATACGAGGCACAGCACATTTTTAGAAAATAGACCAGATATAGCCAACTTCTATGCATATCTTTATGCAACTGGTAACAGTGCTCATCTTTATTCATGTCATGAATTTTTTGCATTCAAAAAGAGGGCGGCCCATGATCAGTTATTTTACATAAAAGATGCACTGTGTCATTCATGACAGTACAGTTGACATTTATTTGACAAATTTTCAAAAGTTTGTTAGTTAGATCTGGATTCAAGCAAAAGTGAGTTCGAGCTCGGGAGTGAGTTAACCTAAAATTAGCTGGTAAATATATGATTATTTAAATAACGGAACTATTATTTATACTTCCAACCAACAGATTTTTACCTAACTATAATCATGTTCAAGAATTGTGGAAACATGAACTTCTACTTAAAAAAGTGAGTTTATATTTAGCGACGAATTCGAACTCACTCTTACCTGAATGGGCCCCCTGACCATATATAGGATTAATTTTACGAGATGGTTTTGGAACGTATCTAATCCTCATCTATAGATATGCAGCCTTTATACAATATTTATTAGTAAGAATTCTAAGTTCGATTGTTCAAGTAGGTAAACACTAGATAAATAATGAAAGGATCATCAACTTTTTATTTAGGCTGGTAATTTGTCCACAGGTCAGCAAAGGCAATGCTGGTTATGTTGGAGCTTTTACCCTGGTTCTTCATGGGACTGTACAGATGCCAGACCATATGAAAAACGGCCCAAGGATATATAACGATCAATACCACCACAATATAGCTAGCATGCAACGGCAACACGATGTTTATCAAGATCAAAATAATCTCTACGGAAGCCATCATCAAACCAACTATAATTTTGGATCAGAAATAACAGACCTAATGAGCAATATACCACTCAACATGAACACTTTAACGGAAATTGAACCTGACAATAAAAACATTCAAAATATTCTAAATAACCAAATTGACAATGTTGTAGATGAAGTAACACCAGATAATGTGAAAGAAGTGGTTTTAAATTCCGAGGAAGCTAGCGTTTATCCTCTTTTGAATGATTTTGAGAAGGCGTTGCTCAGAGTGCATCACAGAATGGCCAAGTTTTCTGACAAAGTTCAGTAAATGTTATCTATTGTAATTCTTAAGAGTAAAATACTTTAAACAAAATATACCAATTGCAAACAATCAGGAATGTGACTTTATTTTTTTCTCTGGCTATCACCCTTAGATGAAAAAGAACTATCACCAATATTTTAATTGAATTATATTTTATGTGCCGACGACAATTATTTACAAACTTTGATTGTCAGATTACATTATAAATACCGGTTTTAAGATTATAAACCTGGTTTTTACCAAGTGCTGATTTATATTAATCTACACTTAAAGGGGTTTTATTAGTAAAGTGCTGAATATCTTGTACTGGTATTGATTGCAAGTTGCTAAGAAAGGCCCTTATAATAATCATATAAATATAAATCCCTACGAAAAATGAAATGTAAATCCAGAAATAATATTAAATACTTACATAGGAGATTAATGTGCTCGCACCTAGAGTTATATTTGATAATTTCGTATTTTTGGGGAATTTTAGCATAAATAAAACAAAAGCCGACTGTGTGTGTGCCTTTCAGTCAGTTTCCGAGAGGAGATTTGTTCATAACACATTTTGCACTTTAGCTTAGTTCGCGAGCAAAATTGTATTTTGCTTTCACCTCATTTTATTATAACGGGACAACAGCACTCAAAACTTTAGCTGAAAGTTTTGCATAATGGGTTTTTGCTTAAGGCAGGAATGAAAATTATTGAAATCTAAAATTTAACGGTCCGTAGCTCAGGTGCGGGGCGATTTTCCTTGCTTGCCAGAGGTTCAAATCCCCGCACCATTAATGTAACAATCTATTTCTCTTTCTGATTTGGATATGTGCATTGCGTCAAGATTGCGATTCATTTGAAACTTTAGGTCCCCTTCCCATACTAGGATGTAGGGTTAAGCCAGCCCTAGTTGGTACCATCGCATTGGATGAAAAGATGGCCGAAACTGCAATGAATAATGGTCCGTGTTTTTCATCCATTTCCATGTTACAATTCTCTTCTCTTCCACTTTTGAGAATGTTAAAATGCCCTGCATTATATTTAAAAGGTTGTGCATCAAATAAATGAATACAAATTTCTAGGCATATTTTATTTTATTGTCAAGTATTTTTTACGAATAAACTAACTAAGTTTAACCGCAAAAAACAATCAAGTTAAATTTGTTATTTCTAATAAAGTACTTGGTAATAGAAGCGAGCTCACCCTGCTTCTATTGGCATGTGACATTTTAAACAATTTTTTTTATGGTTTTTTTTTTATAGCTGTTTCACCCAAAGTACAACCTGGCCAGTGCAGTTTCGGTTGTCTAAAGAATTCCGACGTTAAAACATTCATGAAACGCATGCGCCAACGTTTATTACATACCTTAAAATATATTTCAGCCTCTTTTCCTGCCTTAAGTTAACCGAGCATCAGGTGCGACCCAAACTGCAAAACTGTACTAACGTGACCACCCCTGGCAACCCCAAAGCCTTTACAAACTTCTAACGGACTCCTCCAGTGTTTTATATTTGAAGGTTTCACTTCCAAAGTAGATAATTCTATTGCTTCGTGCCAAATTACCTATTTCTATAAAGAGCGGTGCTACACAATTTGCGATATAGTTTTATTAGGGCTGTACCGTTGTTTGAGATTGGCGGTATTCATTGCACATTTAATAAAATTAAAGTAATCTACCAAACACAATGTTTCACATTACTTCTTCCCTGGCAAGGTTGTATAGGTATAGCAACCACCTTTGAACAATTTCGACTCGAAGCGGTTATGAACTCGCGAAGCCTCGTAATATTTGGTCATTCATTGGACATTTTGAATATTGTTTATGAATGCTTAAAGGTGTGTTTCAGCAAAACTCGTAGAACATAACTAATGTAAAAAGTTGATGAGTTTCGGTCGACGAGCCAGATGTCCCACTGCAATGAAAGGAAGTCAAAGGAAAATACGTCAAATACATCAAAAAGATTAGTTAGATCGAACACATGAATAAACGACTGATGGTTCCCATGAAAATTTTTTTTGTTAATAGAACGTCCGACACTAAAATCTTAATCTAGGAACGTCGATTGGAATATTAAAATATTTTTCGTTTTACAAGAGGATATAGACCTACATGAGCTGCCGAGAAAAGAGAAAAAGAGAAGTCGAGAAAACGGATTTTTATTTGGAGTTGATAGAACTTGAACTGGATAGAAAACACGGACGATTTTTCATTCATCTTTTCATCCAATGCGATGGTACCAACCCGGGCGGCCTTAAACCCTACCACCTAGTAGGCAAAGGGGACCTACAGTTTTACATGCATTCCGAACCATGGAGCAGCTCGCATTCATGACGAAATGCACTTATCGAACTCAGAAAGAAAAAGAAACTGGTGCATGTCGTGGCGAGGTACTTGTCAGCCTCAATAGCCCAGCGGCGCGACACTTCGGCGATCGCTCTCCGAAGTTAAGCAACGCTGGGTCCGGTCTGGTCTTGGATGGGTGACCATTCGACTGTTGAGAGAGGCTGGCCGTGGTTCGGATTCCACGTTAAACTGTCCCCTTCCTTACTTACTAGGTGGTAGGGTTAATCCCGCCCGGGTTGGTACCATCGCATTGGATGAACGATGCGGCAATGAAAATTGTCCGCGTTTTCCATCCAGTTCAATGTAGCCGAGCAATATAAGGAAGGTCCTGGCATGGCACCTAGTTCCCATGTTGTGTGTTGGGCTAATACCATGACAGAAGGTGTGGTATTAGCCATCCATGTCCAGTCACATAAAAAAAAAACCCAGACCTCTGGTACGCTAGACCAGTCCCCGCGCCACTAGGCTACAACCCGCTCAAAGCCTGTGACTCTAGCTGTTCTTTTTATACTTTTTAAAAGCTGATGCTATCTTTATAACAATGTTATATTCGAGAAATATTTTTAAAATGATTTCCGCGTTATATGCCGAACGTATTGTTCACTAGTGTATGCTACCAACGACACAAACTCGGTCGCTAAATAGCACCAATAAAGTCAACAAGTAAAAGATACTATCTTATTGTTACGTCATTGCAGTCTTCTCCCATCATTTCAGGTTGAAGACGAAAACTATTTACTAAATTGTCTCAAAATGAGCAGAGCATTTTTCGTCCTGACATTTATTTGAAGCAGAATGAATAATAAATGAATGAATTCTGTTTCAGATGATGGCCAGGCATATTGTTCTGCTGATCTTCAAAATGTATTAAGGTAATTTTAAGGACAACTAGATGCAGCTGAAGACGTAATTCTTGCGAAAATATCTTATGAAACTTTAGAGATGCCCACAATTTTATTCTGAATAATTATTACATTTTACCAATAAAAGCCCAACCGCCGGTCATCAAATCGCAAGGCGTCGCGCCACTGGGCTACCGGGGCTAACGAATTCTAGTTTTGCTAACTAACTGATTATATATGTTCTTAGATTTACACCGTCGCTGTACATAATGTTTTGAAAACTTACGGTTTTCCGGTGTGCAATGCCGTGCTTGGCCGACATGTTTCGCTTCCAATAGTTATACGGAAGCCGGATGGCACGCTAGGTCACACTGTGTACCGAAAGCCGACACATACAGACAGATATCTTAATGCCAACTCCCATCATCATCCTGCCCAGCTGAGGTCCGTGGTGAGCTCGATAATGAATCGGGCACATAAAATATGTGATCAAGACCATGTGCAAGAAGAACTTTCACATGTAAGAAGAGCGTTGCAACACAATGGTTATACGGTACGGGACTGGAGCAGGAAGCCGACGAACCCGCATCCTCTTAGGTAAGGTGTGACACGACAAAATGCATATCTTCCATATGTAAAAGGCGTAACGGACCGGATCGGCAAACTATTACGCAAGTTTGATATCAAGACATTTTTCAAACCCATGCCTAAGATTGCTTCAATGCTGAGGTCAGTCAAGGACAAGATTCCACTCCAGTCTGCAGGTGTGTACAAGATTTCTTGTAGTTGCGGCAAGAGCTACATCGGGCAAACCAAGCGGAGTATCCAAACAAGGGTAACGGAGCATATCAAGGCGGTGAAGAATAATGAACGTTACAAGTCAGCCATATGCGAGCATGTCCTCGAGAGCGGGAGTAATCACTGGATTAGATTCGACCAAGTAACCACACTAGCAGCAGAAAAGTACTATATGCCACGCTTGGTTCGAGAATCCATTGAAATCTCCAGACATGCAAACTTCAACAGGGACGACAGTATCAGACTCTCGCCGTCTTGGACTCCTCTTCTTGCTCAGCATAGACCGAAGGGCACACACGTCACAGTGGCACCAGCTGACACCGTTAGCTATGTGTGCACGGAGCCCTATATGTCTATGGTGCAGCAAATTGACAACCTACCCGCATCCACGAGGCAGCCCGAACCTACCCACACCTACAATCTTCGCAGCCGACGCCCGCCAGTTACCGTTTGACGAGCCGGGCTGTCAGACGTAACTCCGGGGCAACAAAGTGGCCCTGACGATGCTTCCGTCGTGGGAAGCGAAACATGTCGGCCAAGCACGGCATTGCACACCGGAAAACCGTAAGTTTTCAAAACATTATAACTGATTATAGCTGAAAACAGATTTTAGCGGTTCACAATATGGCTTTGGAAAGGAATTTTTAAATTGATGTATATTCATAATATAACACCTTACTATCCATTTTCTGTATGTTTAATATATTAGGGTTCCGTACCCAAAGGGTGAAAACGGAACCCTATTACTAAGCCTCCGCTATCCGTCCGTCCGTCCTTCCGTCCGTCCGTCCTTCCGTCCGTCCGTCCTTCCGTCCGTCCGTCCGTCCGTCCGTCCGTCCGTCCGTCCGTCCGTCCGTCCGTCTGTCCGTCTGTCACAGGGCTGTATCTCAGTAACCGTAACAGATAGACAGCTGAAATTTTCACAGAGTGTGTATTTATTTTGCCGCTATAACAACAAATAGGTAAGATTAAGAAATAATTAAAATTAAAGGGGTCCCTATACAAAATACGTGATTTTTTTGTATACATTTTTTACGATGGTACGGAACCCTTCGTGTGCGAGTCCGACTCGCACTTGGCCGGTTTTTTAGAACCATTCTATACGATGCGGCCAACGTGATACATATATGCGCATATTTAGTTTATACAACGAGCCTTCTTTATTGGCTGGGAGGCTTGTACATGAGACCCATTAAGGTCCATTGTTTCGACCCTTCTAACTTACATTTCTTATCTTGACCGCCCGTCCGCAGCAGGCCAGGGCGGCGAAACTCACGACGTAACAAAAACGTGGAAACGCCTACCTGACCCCTCCTTTCTGAAGCTTCGCAGATTGCCAGAGAATTTTTCGTCTTTTTGTAAGAGAAAAAAAACCGGCCAAGTGCGAGTTGGATTCGCACACAAAGGGCTCCGTACCATCGTACAAGATTGAACACAAAAAAATTTGTATGGGGACGCCCTTTAATTTTTAAGATTTTTTAATTTTACGTATTTGTAACAACAATTTACTATTACTAAGCCTCCGCTGTCCGTCCGTCCGTCTGTCACAGGGCTGTAACTCATGAACCGTGATAGGTAGGCAGCTGAAATTTCAGAGATTGTGTATTTATTTTGCCGCCATTGTTATAGCTTATACTGTTATAGCATAGTTATAGGTTCATGAGATACAGCCCTGTGACAGAAGGACGGACGGACAGCGGAGGCTTAGTAATAGGGTTCCGTTTTTACCCTTTGGGTACGGAACCCTAACAACCAACATTCACGAAGTCTTCAATCAAAGATCAATGTACCCTCGTGAAGACCGATAAAACTATTACTTTCCGTTGCCTTCAGTCTTCATTCATTCATAAAATAAAAAATGGTCCTTTTTCACCTGCTGCTGATTAGCTTAATCGTCACATATTAAGGGCGTTTCTTAGCAGCTTGCAATCAATACCAGTACAAGATAATTAGTACTTTAGTAATTAAGGCCCTTTAACCTGGGCCTTCCCGCTCAACTTCCCATACAAAAGAAGAACATGCGCATATTTCTTGTCAAAGATCCAAAATTATACTCAAAAGAGCTTTATTTGATCGAACTAGATGTCTGATGACCATTGGCATTGTAAAATTGTGTTTGGTTTCTAAGTTATAAGGTACGAAAGTTCGAATATTTCGCGCGTTTTAGACACCAAAAAAGTGATTCTTGTATCATGAAGATTTACAATCAATTTGGTTTTTGTTTTTTTTTGGACCACCGCAGTCGTGATTTACTTCTATAAGTAGTATTGTAATATTATTTTTTTATAAATCTTACCAAATCAATCACTATGCGCATTGTCTGCCTTGTGGATATGTTGCATCCTCGTCATCACGGAGTCTGTCTTTTTCATTGAAACAGACAAGGTCCCAGAGCTCCATAGCACGGTTTTGTACCGTGCCCGCCAATGAGTTAGTCCCGCCGGAGTCACAGGATTTTTTTTTAAATTTTAAGACATGCATCCTTTGCAAAAAAAAAATCACTTCATTAGATGTCCCTATGTTTTGATTTTTTGGTAATTTTTCGGTATGTCTTAGTAAAAAAAACCAAATTTAACGTAAAAAAGGAATTTTTTTTCTATGTTCATTAGCCAATATTTATCCAATCTGAAAGGTATTTTAAAAAAAAAATCAAATGTACTGACATATATTTATACAATATATTTTTGAATCCAAAATTTCAAAAACATAGTTTATTAGCCATATATTATGGAAAAAGTTATCACACGTAGTATGGGGAATTGATAGGGAAACGACTCTCTTAATTCAACTTCGTTACCCCATTTCATGAATCACATCTGCCCCTAAATAGCGGCTTTCAAATTGCGCAGATAAATTCACACCCTGAAAACATTTTGAAACAAATACGGCCTTTAGCGCGTTCAGGCATTTCAAAGCCGCCAGAAACTATTTTAGGGTGAGGCGAACGCTTTGAATTCCTCGGTTCAGCTGAGTTGGGTCCTGTCCTCTCTCCTATAGTTTAATAGTATAACAAAAAACATTATTTCGTTTGTACAATACGTTTAGAAAGAAAATAATTTAATAGGCTGAACTGAAAGTTGTTAGAGTTGGCCAAATACATCACGAAACAAAAACAAATGTTAATTTTGAAAACTGATCTATTTTCTGTCACACTTTCTCGTTAGTGTTTTCTGGATTGGATATATGTAAAAAAACTTTTGAATCAGAACTTTGATAGGTGGATACAAGTAAAAATTACATTTATGCATACACTAATGAATCCATTTTCATTTAGAGTGCTACCTTTAGTAAAAAAATTCAGACAAGGACACCTTCAAACCATTTTTTAATGAAAAATTGAAGCAATTCATCGAAAGTAAATTGATCGCTAGAAGAGGAATTATCTACTGTAATAATGCAATTTATAGTCATTCGATGTAGTTATTAAATTCGCGGTGCATCGTCAAATTTGGGGTTTGGCTAGTACCAGCACCTTAAACAATCCGAACAATCCTTTGATTTTTCTCGACAACATAAAATCGTATTTTTTCATGATCTAACGCTACCTAACTTACCATTTAGTAATAAACCTTATCCAGTGATACAGTTCAGTGAGTTTTAACGTATTCCTGCCTCAGTGACGACAGGGACGACGACGTCCGGAGACGGCGGCGGTCATATTATAGAGGATAATAACATAACGTGTAACGTGAGCCTACATGTTAAAATTGAAGCGCTTATAACCTACAAAGATGTGGCGCAGCTACCCCCAGGAGAAACCTATTTTATACATCAAAACGTATTTAATAATTTTTTTCGTTAATATATTATTAAATTCTAGTAGATCTCCTACGTTTTTGTAAATTAGTTTTACTCTTGAATAACTAAGTTAGATGCAGATTGATTTTCCATACGTTATAATTAAAACATTTTCACATGCATTTAATATATCCGTCAATAAAAAACTTTGATTAAAGGAGAATGGCAAGATCACTATGGACCGCGGTTTCCAAATTTTTTTAATTGCTTCTCCATAGTTTTAGGTTAATTATATAGTTTTTGGTATCCATTTTCGAATGCCATAACTTTTGTCGAACTAATTCTCGGGAAGAAGCCTCTACAGCTCACCAAAACTCAACTTTTGAGGTTATAAAATATTTAAACACATAGGTATTTCTCGAGATCCATAAATAGATCAATCAATTATAGGTTTTAATAATTAAATCTCACTAAAATCATCTATTGGACACTAATAATTTGTCAATAATGTTTCTTCCGTAGGTGGGTAGCACCTGTAAAGGTGTTTGAACCCCAATTGCCTCAAAGACGGGCTCACTCTGGGTTCGACTAATTCATAGTATTGTGTGGTTTCTTAAAATCGCGGCATATGGCGTACGCCAGGACCTCACAGAGAGCATGGAAGGACAGAAGTAGCAACAGAAACTCGTTTGTATGGGGGCTGCGGCCTAGTCACTTTTACATGCAAGAACGGATCCGGCGCGGCAAGTGAGTTCGCTTATGAATTCGCTTAATACTGAATTTTTTGAGCTCGTACATTTAGTGAATATATATGGGTAGATTCTTTCCTCGGCTATTTTTGGGTAATCTAAAGATATACAACAAGTTTTTGAACATTGGAAACGGGTTTTGCCATTCTCCTTTAAAAACATTCAGTACACATACAGCCGAAGAGACGACGACCGTTGGAGTAACCGTGTCCTACACTGGCGGCCGTGGACAGGCAAACGGAGTGCGGGAAGACCACCCGCTAGGTGGGACGACGACATCAAGTGAGTCGGGGGAAAGAAGTGGTTCCGTACCGATGGGGGCCGGGAGGACTGTAGGAAAATTGGAGAGGCGTATGTCCAGCAGTGGACACAAACACGCTGACTGACTGACTCACGGCTACGTATTAGTTAGAGTATATTCTTAGAGAATAAATTAAATATCTTAAAAAGAGAGTAGGAAATAACTTTAATGTTTTGTATGGGCAGATATAAAAAATAAACCCTCTTAAGGTCGTGACAACAGACGATTACATTCACTTCTATAAGGGCATAAGCGAAACTAGTATTAATTAACAAAATACATTTTTAAGGATCCGTACCCAAAGGGTAAAAACCCTATTACTAAGGCTCCGCTGTCCGTCCGTCCTGCCAACCATCCGTCCGCCCGTTCGTCCGTCCGTCCGTCGGTCCGTTTGTCACAGGGCTGTATCTCATGAACCATAATAGGAAGACAGCTGAAATTATCACTGAGTGTGTATTAATTTTGCAGCTATAACAAAAAATGGTAAAATAAAAAAAATATTAAAACTAATGGGGGTCCCCATGCAAAAAACATGATTGTTTTGTGTTGTATCTCGTACGATGGTACGGAACCCTTCATGTGCGAGACCGACTCGCACTTGGCCGGTTTTTTTTATTTCATAAAGATGAAAGATACATTGATGGACAGCTATATTTGAAATATATAATGATAGATATCTGAAGTTCTTCTTATTTATTTTTACCCGACTGCGAAAGAAGGTTTTTCGAGTGTATGTATGTATGTATATTTCTTTGTCGCCCCCTGCAGCCTAAACGGCTTGATGGATTTTAGCTTGAGAGGTGTCGTTAGATTCGTCTTAATTGTGAGAGTGACACTGGGTATATCAAAATCATAAAAAAAAATCATGGCTGATTTTTGGCGCCAAATTATGAATTTTCAAATATTTTTTTTCTAGAAACCTATCGAGTGGGGTATCAAACTAAAGGGTTTTCTGAATACTTTAAAAAAAGGGATGCAACTTATATGTTTAAATGTAATTTGGAATAAGAAATTCCAAAAACATCAAAATATTCAACTTTAACAATTAATTCAAATGATTTTTGTTTACGCAAGCGCGCTTGTCACACCAACTCAGGTCATATACTCCTCTTTTCACTACCTCCAGCTATATGGAATGTAGTTTCGGTTACATTGCATATTTATATGGTGTAGCCGAAAGATAACTTTGGGATGTCTGTAACTGGAAGTGGTGGATCCGGGCGATAGTCAGATAGATTTTCGACATTCTCGGTCGCCGCATAGACCGATATCACCATCATTGCTTTACTATCAGCATTCTGCACCTGCACAGCTCATAAATCCATACTTCCGTTGTCAATGGGTGTCACGCTGGGAAAGGTCCGCTTGTTCCACAAGAGGGCGACTCTACAGTGCCGAGATACTGTGGTGCCCAAAATCGGTACCAATCTGATAATATCTAAAAGCTTTACCAAAGATAAGAAAACTTTCCATGAAGATGTCGTCAGCCCCCTGATGAGGACTTATGTTACATAGGGTACATTAGATATGATCGTCATCATAATATCGCTGATCTTTAACCGTGCGTCCTTGGGAGCAGTGGGAAGGAAAAGCACGGCTTTGCCAAAGTTGGGTTTATCATCATATATCACATATTATGAACACGTTATATTATTGAAAATAATAAACCAGGAGTTCATGTACGGATTAAATCGTGAACGTTATATTTTGATGGGCTTTGGAGGCAAGAAAAACAATAAACGCTCAGTTGGGATGTAACAGTTTATAAGCTCCAAGGTAACACATTCGATCGGGCGATTGAGGACCTCGGGCCCACATATATTTGCAAACGATGAATCCAGGTCTCTTTCGCCGCATCCAGTTAAAGTTCTAATCTGTGAAACTGGAACTTAACTAGCACAATAATTAAATAAAAATGGCTTTAACAATGCTTTTGACTCACATTCAAAGCTGTCAGTCAAGAGACAACTTCCAGTCTTATGAAGTAGTGGATATAAATATTATAATCATGGTTATTATGGAGATTATTGAATTTTAACTAGCAGTTAGTTTATACATGGATGAAATCCTGTGATCAAAGCGATTACTACAGGGGGTCTACCATGGTGAGTTTATTCGCCGAGGGAATTACAAGTCAGGGAATAAAGCTGACGACTAGTACCATCCTCGCTGTCAAACGACGTAAGTTCACTCGTCACTCGTTTATGCAGTGTCGGTCAAGCAAATCCATAGGAAAAATTTAACATTTTTGTACCATTTCAATAGTTTGACAGATGAATGCATGGAGGTATACCTCCATGGCTGGACTGGATGTAATAAAACGTGATTTGGATAATATTTGAATCAATCAAACTCGTCTACCGAAAATCAACTTATTCCGAGCCATGAATTGAAATACAAAAAGTGTAAGTACGACATCACCGCCGACAACAGACTTTCGGAAGTTCTACCACCTCGCTCCGGATATCCTTGAGCTATGCCGTGAGACCGCGCCACTTCTTCCTCAACCAAGGAGACCCGACAGCATCTCCCCAGCCCAAAAAGTAAGAACATTCATGAATGCAATATCACTGATTTGGTGGGGCCGAGGGACTCTAAGGCTGAGATAAATAGTCGTACAAAAAACTAAGACTAACGAAAAGTAGTACTTTGTGACGTCACTCTGACACATTTTGTATGGACGAAATCCCAAAGTAATGCAAAGTGACGTCACAAAGTACTACTTTAAGATTTCGTCCATACAAAATGTGCCAAAGTGACGTCACAAAGTACAACTTTTCGTTAGTCTTAGTTTCTGTTACGACTATTTATCTCAGCCTTACTACCTTATTGTGAGAGATAGCATGCAATATAAATTACGTGGTGGATAATTACCTACCCACTCGTCAAAATATTCGTCCTGAAGTGGGCGTAGATTGGTGGATAATTTACCTCAAAATATTCTTGATATAACCTAGAATTGTATTTGTAATTACTTAAATATGTCTCAATTAAACCTACCTACGCTTATTAAAAAAATACCTTTGCTTTACTTATTGTTTGTTATGCTTTCAGATAATAACTACCCTTGCATTTTTTGCGAGCGGTGACTACCAACGTATATGCGGTAGCACCGTCGACTCCTGCATCGCTCAGCAAATAGTGTCAGTTGTGATACACCAAGTGATTGCAGCCCTGAACAACCTGCATATTTTGGCAAAATTCATCTGCTTTTGCCTGAGCAAAAACGAGTGCAAAAGGAAAGAAATAAAACTAGGGTTAGATTAGAACCATTTTATTGTAATAGATATCAATTTGAAATAAGAAAAAATGTCACCTAAATGCATGGGTAAGCATTTAGGCATAGCCATACCATACAAATAAAAGTAATTGTTCCGACTCTTTCAGATTTTTTTTTTATTTGGCACGCCAGTCGTTGTGGGCTGCATTGACTACACTACTTGTCCTGAAATGTTCAAATAGTTGTTTCTAAAATAGTTGGTTGGTTACTATGTACATTTGAGGTCCTTAAGGTGGCCCATCCCGCTCATCTCCCCATACAAAAGGGGAAAGAAGATCACGCCCATATTTCTTGTCAGAGATCCAAAATTTTGCTCAAAATAGCTTTATTTGATCGAACTTGATGTCTGATGACCATTGGCATTGTAAAATTGTGTTTGGTTTATAAGTTATAAGGTCCGAAAGTTCGAGTTTTTCGCGCGTTTTATACAATAACTTTGGAGGTGGATTACGCAATGATAATTAAGAACATCTTAAAAAGATTAGTCATCAGACATAGCTTATTTAATCAAGATTTATAATCTAGTTGATTTTTGTTACATTTTTGACTCCAGCGGTCGTGGTTTACTTTTAGCTATAACTAGTTTTGAAATAAAAATTTTCGTAAATATTACCAAATCATACACTTTTTTTTTTTTTTATGTGACTGGACATGGATGGCTAATACCACAAGTTCTGTCATGGTATTAGCCCAACACACCACATGGTAACTAGGTGCCATGCCAGGACCTTCCTTATATTGCACGGCTACATTGAACTGGATGGAAAACACGGACAATTTTCATTGCCGCTTCGACCATCGTTCATCCAATGCGATGGTACCAACCCGGGCGGGATAAACCCTACCACCTAGTAAGTAAGGAAGGGGACCTACATCTTAACGTGGAATCCGAACCACGGCCAGCCTCTCTCAACGGTCGAATGGTCACCCATCCAAGACCAGACCGGACCCAGCGTTGCTTAACTTCGGAGAGCGATCGCCGAAGTGTCGCGCCACTGGGCCACTGAGGCTGACACTATGCACATTGTCTTTTTTGTGGACATGTTGCATCTTCCACATCACGGAGCCTGTCTTATTCTTTGAAACAGAGAAGGTCCCAGAGCGCAACAGCACGGTTTTGTACGGTGCCCGCGAATGAGTTAGGCCCGCCGGGTTGGGCCACCTTAAGGGGACATATGACCTTAGAATGACCATATCCAATAAGTTATCGTTTTATATTTTTAGTTTTATAAATAGGCATTTATTAGCAAACATGATTATCGGAAAACCTTGACATGAAACCATTTTATTATTTAGATTAATCTTACATGCTTACTTATATAAAAAAACCTCAACATGTATGATTTTGTCATGACGATTTAATAAAATCACCATAAATTTAATTAATTCATACCCATAACAAAAAAAAAAAAAAAACATACCCTAAATAGTGACCGTAGGTACATTGGTGGCGGAATGAAATCAGCCAAGGAGATTAGAAGCATAAGTTCATAGGTATTTAATACGTGTGTGT
Organism: Incurvaria masculella; assembly: GCA_946894095.1. Classification (NCBI taxonomy): domain Eukaryota; kingdom Metazoa; phylum Arthropoda; class Insecta; order Lepidoptera; family Incurvariidae; genus Incurvaria; species Incurvaria masculella. Next base: position 13,751,256 of record OX335658.1, on the reverse strand, counting down.
ATTTTATATTTATCATCCATAGAATGTACAAACGGCATCACCCTAAACGCCACACATTAAACTTTGACCCAGATAAGTTTTCCATGCAAATGCCAATGCCTACTGTGGCGCCGAGGCCGATGCGCTCTGTGCACTGAACTTGACTTGAAATAGTTTAACATTTAGCATTTAGCCACAATAATCATAGAGAAGAATAACTGGCACAAAATTCCGCTGTTATTTATTTTAAAGTTCACTTAATAATGTTAATAAAATCTTTATAAAGGCGATTGCCTAAATATACATATATACATACACACCTTTACGCCGCTTTCCCGAGGGGTAGGCAGAGATAATAGAGCATCATACGGTACGACCACAGCACACTTCTTTCGGTTCATCTACAGACATAAATAGTTTCATACATACATGCTCTACGATTAAATATAGTATGGCTTACTATATTACAGAATTAGCTAAAAAATCTATGCATACAAATGTAATTCTAATAATTTCCTCAACGCTTTCCATGATTTTATGCACCCTCTCGATGCATTTTAATACTCGGCCACACTCTTCCATAGGTGCGAAGCTCATTGCGTGGCGTCTGGGCGTAATAGCGGGGGCTCGCCATTACCGGATTGCGTTCTCTGCTATGCTGACGGTTTGGTTCTTTAGGTCTGCGCGCTGGCCATCAGCATCTCCTGCACCGTCATGCTAACGATTAAAGCGGATATAGAGCTGCTGCACTTGATGGTAGAGCGTGACAGGGTACAGAGCCGGCAGCTCCAGCCTGAGGCAGATGGTAGGGCAAACGTAGCGGCTGGGCACTTGTTCGAAGTTTTTTATGGAACTAGATATACATAGCTTTTACCACACTTATTGTCATAACATAAAGTTGATGTACCACATTTACGAAGAAATTTCATAGTTGCCATGTCAGGGCTTTCCTTTTATAAGCTTGGCTATATTGCCGGATGGAAAACACGGAGAATATTTATTATTATTATAAAGTAATGCACTAGCAGCACCATGCTGATGCGTGCAATTATTTTTATGCACTTGCACTTTTGTTTTTAAGCACTTGCACTGATTTATTACCCGACTGCGCAAGAAGGAGGGTTGTTTTTTTTATTTTCTTGTCCATGAATTATTAGATTTTAAGCAAGTAAGATTTTTTGATAACATTTACTGACGATGCACATATTATTTCCTCAGGAAGGCTGTTCCAATTATCCACAACTTGGTTTTGTTGATGCTTGGGTGCGATTTAACTTTAAGTCCTCTAGCCCCTACACCACGAACTGTGAAAATGTCTGTAGGGGGAGCATAAGTATGTTGTGATCGTACTGTATGGTGTTCTATAATCTCTGCCTACACATCCGGGAAAGCCCATCTATACTTATGATAGTTTTTCGGGAGTGGTAGTTCTTCCTGTTAAAGTTAATATAAAATGATAAATAAAAAGTCATTAGTTTGTACGTTAGGTTAAGCATGGGCGAGCATTTAGGTAAGTGATGTTTGTTCTTGTTTCATGTTGATAGTTATTGAAGCTCCGAATAAAAATATTAAAAATGGTTCAAATCAAATCCTCGTTTTATTTCTTCTCTTTCGCGCTCGTTCTGAGGAAAGCAGATGAATTTTGCCAGAATGTGCAGGTTGTTGAGGGCTGCAATCACTTGACGCATCACAACTGACACCATTTTTTGAGGGATGCAGGAATCGACGGTGCTATGGCACATGCATTGGTGTGCATGCAAGGGTAGTCATTATCTGTAAACATAAAAACAATAAGTAAAGAATAGGTATTTTTTTAAATAAGCATAGGTAGGTTTAATTTAGACATTTCACATTTTCAAACTGGATTCATAGTCAGTAATTACAAATTATGAATTACTTACTGATAGTATTTTTTATTACTGACTTAACTAAGAATATTTTGACGAATGGGTAGGCAAATTATCCGCCAATCAATTTCTATTTCATGCAATCTCTCACAAAGGCAATCTATAAAGGATACAAAGGCATTTATAAGCAAGTTAGAGTCTCTCAGCTCCCTACCAAATGAATGAATTGTATTGTACTTTCATTTCGTCAAATTGTTCTTGTCTACCATATGACAAAGGTATTTTTTAAGGCTGCTGATATTGCATTCATTAATGTTCTTACTTTTTTGGCTGGGGAAATGCTGTCGAATCTCCTTGGTTGAGGAAGAAGTGGCGCGATCTCCCAAAAAAGCTCCTCAAAGAGGTCCGGAAAGTCTCTGTTGCTGGCGGCGATATCTTACTCACAGCGCAGTCGGAGGCTTCATCGAGTACAAGGAGACCGTCGGCGCTCTTCGCGCCGCAGCTCTCCCACAAACACAACAGCCAAAAATCCATTTTTATTTTAACAATCACAGACTAACAACAGAGTTTACAAATACATTGTATGAAAAAAGTTGATTCTCGGCTGGCGAGTTTGATCTACGAGCTATTCGTTCACTTGAGCCACAGAATAAGAAATATCGCTATGAAAAGTGGATTTTCGGTAATCCGCTAGCTATTCTTTTCATTTTATTCACTTTAGCCACAGGAAAAGTTATATTAGTTTTCTTAAATGTCAATGCTGGTGCTGTCTTATACAGTGTTGGTAGGCCGTTGTTTAGTGATATTTTTTGGTATACTATGGTGTTATATGCTGTCTTTTTTGTTCAATGAATACCCAAAACCAATAAACAACCAAAACACTACAGAACTATAAATTATTCCAAACAACTCCAACAAGAACATCAAAGAACCCAAAGATCACCAAATAACACCAAAAATACTGACGAGCATCAAACATTAACGAATAAATCCATACCACCTCAAACTATACCAATTTACACACGGACAATACATACAAATTATAACAAGGAACCTATCATGGTCAACATAATATATTTATTAACTACAGAATTATCAACTTTTCCATAGTATATGTTCCGACCAAGCAGCACAGCAGCTAAAATAAGATGGTACAAAAATGTTACTTGGATTAGTTTGGCCGACACTGCATAAACGAGTGACGAGTGAACTTACGTCGTTTGACAGCGAGGATGGTACTAGTCGTCAGCTTTATTCGCTGACTTGTAATTCCCTCAGCGAATAAACTTACCATGGTAGACCCCCAGGGTCCGTCACTTGAACTGTTACTTCTATTTTCAAAATAATAATGACAGCACGCAAAATTTTGGGGACACGTCAATTTGTTTCATTGTTTTTAAGTGGGCGAAAAGAGCGGGAACAAATTTGAATTGTATAATAAATTTTCGCAATGGATATTTAACCTAACATTGTGAACGTTTTGTATTTGATCGGAAAATCACAACCAGTCATCGTTCGGGAGCTCTGACATTTACATGTAAACGAAATGTTAGTGCATCGAACCATTAAGCGTTATAACCTAGCATTGCTAAACGGCATAGAGGCGATCATCCGAAAATAGCAATATCACATGATATGGTTCGAAAGGTAAAGGCTCAAATTCAAGGAAATCCTCACCAGTGTTCTGCAAAATTTGCGAAAAGTCAGACAATACCCGACTCAAGTAATCGGCGCATACTGAAATAAAAAGAAATGCAACTGAAGCCCTACCAACAAGATACAAAAATTACAGCATCTTAGTTCAGCGCAGAAGGCAGTTCGACTACAAAGAGCTCAAGCAATGAAAGTCTTGCGTGGCGATCTGGAAAACATAGTTTTTTCTGATGAAAAAATGTTTACTGTCTAACAGTAAATAAACAAACAACATTTTCGCGTTTGGCTACAGGGCAAATCCAACGAGAATTTCGACGATGGAGTTCCCGTTCGTAAGCAAGCGCCCGCTTCTGTTATGGTCTCGGCTGCAGTGACCGCAAATGGTCGCGTCGCTATTCACTCGTGTTTATCGAGAAGGGCGTCAAAGTCAACCAGCAAGTGTGTGCAAAAGGTGTTAAATGAGGCGCTCATACCATGTGCACGTGTAAACAATGCAGTATGAAACGCTGGACGTTCCAACAGCACTCAGCATCGTCTCAGAAAGCTCTTATCCATGGATCAAAGGAGGCTATATCGAACAATAACAATTATTGTCTTAAAATTAAATGTTTTATTGTGATATAATTTTTAACGAACCGTACTTCAATTAACTAAATAACATCTTTTTCAATTGGTAACACTTCGAGTGACGGACCCTGTATATAACCACAGGATTTGAGTGTCGAACTGTTCGCTTATAAATTTAGTGTAACTGTAATCAACGATGATGAGAGGGAGATTCTAAAAAAACCATATATAGGGTGTTAACGGAGATATGGTCCAAAAGCTAACCACGTATTCCTCGGCATATTTGGAGCTAAAAAGGTAGAAGATATTTTGTTGTACGAATTGAAAAAGATCCTCCCCATACATTTCAAATACCTACAAATAAAATGTATATCCTTTTTGTTTCAAATATGCCAAGGAATACGTTAACGTTTGGACCATACCTCCACTAAAACCTTGTATATATCGGCATATGATCAAAATTCGTTGAATGAGGGAATCTCATTCTATGAACTGATGACTTCATTAAAGCCTTAAAGATAACATGAAGAAACTTTTAGAAAATGTAGTTTTGTTTTAATATCAATCAAAAAACTCTTTTTGTTACACCTCGTAGTGTAGGGACTAAAATATTGCCTTTCATGCAAGAGGTTATGGGTTAAAATCCTCGCATCTGTTATACACCACTTTATCTTGCGAGTGGTTCATGGTTCGGAACCCATGTAAAACTGCAGGTCACCTTACCCTACTAGGTGACAGGGTTAAGCCCGCCTGGGTTGGTATCACCGCATTAGGAAAAACTATGGACGAAGTGGCAATAGATCATTGTCTGTATTTTCCACCCATGGTATCCGTGTGCAGCCGTGATTCTGTGTAAAGGAAGGTCCTGGCCTGTCACCTAATTCCTTCTGGAATTTGTTGAATTAGGCTTATATCATGACGGTAGTTGTGTTACATTAGCCATCCATGTCAGGTTTCATAATAATACGTAACCTTACTTTCGTTGGAATTTATTAACTTGCAGATATTTAAATGATAAATGCATGCTCTACGAAAACTAAAAATAATTAAAATAAAACAAATTATTTAAAAATATAAAAAACCCGACAGCGTTAAAAAATTGTAACTTAAAATTGACTTAGTAAAGGAACTGAAAAGATAGAAACAAGTTGAAAAATTAAATATTTGTTGTGTTTGAATGATCATGGTTGACAGTGTTTACAAACGCAGTCGGAGGCATAAGATACATTAACTACGATTTATATTTTTAATGGTGTGCCTATGCAAATTTCACGATGGTCGGTTGAGTTCGCGAAACAGACAAACTTACTTTCGTATTTATTATATGACAGTTAGGAGATTATAATTTGTCTCAATAAGTATATTTTTGCTATACCCATATCACTAAGAAATCGCTAGTCATTAATAATGGAATGTATTGGGAAATATATAATATATCATTATATTCTTCTCTCTATACATTCTTTCGAGTTTGCGCACATCTTCATATTATATCTAACGGTTATTTCATTCATTTTCTAACTTCACAATAATAAGCAATCGCATCTATCGATTACATTTCAACGATTTCGGACACATCTTTGCAGCCAAACCGGTTTTGTATTGCTACGCGCGCAGCTCGGTTCGAGCGTTTATTTCAGTTTCAGTACAACCTAGGTACTTTACGTTGCGTACCCATTTGCGTAATTAATGGTTTACAATTAACAATTTTATATCATTTACACTTGCATATCATTTAAACTTACAAATAATTTATACTTACATTTTAAATTTTAATCAGTTTAATTTACGTGTTTAACAAAATGGCGCAACCAGGCGACTCATTTCCGCCAACCGCCGTTTCAAACATACATTCTGAAACGGGTTCGAATCCTGAAAGGACAACACGCCGAGTTATCAAGGCTATTCCGTACGAACAGGATTTGTTTGAACGTGACATAATATTCACGGAATTGCGCGCTATTTCCGACATTATCGACACGGACGAGTTTCTTTGCCGCGCAAAAGAGCTCCTAACTCTTCAAAGAAAATTTTCAAAAAATCAAATAAAAATTGAAAAATATCTTATGGCTAGTGGTCAATTTGACAAAACTGAACAATTGACCATACGATCAGATTTCAACGACCTTTACTACAAAATCCAAGTCTCTGCGAGTAAATTAAAGCAAGCCGAGCTAATTACTCGCAGGATGAGTCATTCAGTTCATAATTCTACAGCGCGCGATGTAAGCCACTGCTGCGGGACCTCTGGACACGATAAACCACGACTACCTACCCTGTCCTTACCTACTTTCGCTGGGGAACCTACGGATTGGAACGCATTTTTCGATCTGTACAATTCTATCGTTCACAGTAGCACCAGGTACGAGGATGTTGAGAAGTTTAGGTATTTGTTGACATGTCTAAAAAATGAGCCATACAACCTGATAAAATCCATACCAGTCACAAATGAAAATTATCAGGTAGCAGTGGACATGTTAAAATCGAGATATGAAAATCTTCGTCTCATCGCGTGCAGACATCTCGATCGCATTCTCGATTTGGAAAACCTTTCCAACTCCGATAAAGGCTTGCGCAACATCTTAAACATTTTTCAGGAAAATCTTAAAGCACTCGAAATGATGAAATTTCCGATTAAAGAGTGGGATTTCATTCTCATTAACTTATTACTGCGCAGATTAGGCGCAAATTTGCGCAAACGGTTTGAAATCTCGTTGCCTTCATGTAGTTCGATACCTACACTGGCACAGTTACTTACATTTCTAAATAAAGAACTCGCAGCGAATGAAATTGTAAATTTCAACAGAACTTCTGATTCCTCGACAAGTAATAATGCGAAGAGTTCCGTTCAAACTAATTCGCATTACAAACAAAACCAAGTGCCGTCGAAGTTTTGTGCCGCGGCTACAACTACATCGGAACAACATCGTTTCAAGTGCATCGTGTGTCAATCGGCACACTCACTCGGGAAATGCCCACAGTTTCAAAACTTGTCTGTCTCTGCTAGGCGTACCACTATCAAGGGACAGAAAATTTGCATCAACTGTCTGAATGTAGGCCACGACATAAAAGATTGTAAATCAAAGTTTACATGTCGAACTTGCAATCAAAAACATCATTCGTTGTTACACGAGGAGATTCCGCTGATCGTAGCTGCTGTCGCTGCGCCTGCGCCGCCGCCACCTCCGCCGCCTGCGCCGCCGCTCGTGCCTGCGCATGCGCCGGTGCTTAACGATACTATGACGTTGGCCGCGTCGCTAGCTAGCACCAGCACAGTTGCAAATCAAACCTACACACATAATACTGTGTTGTTGAGCACTGCGCTCGCGGATATTTACCTAGGCTGTGATCGGAAACAAACCGTGCGCTGCATCATTGACAGCGGGTCGCAGGCGACTATCATTACCGAAGCCTGCGTAGAACGTTTACGATTACCAAGGCGACGAGTTGACGTACCTTTGGAAGGAATTGAAATAAATAGAACTATACCGACGCGAGGTGTAGTTAATTTTCAACTTTCTCCGCACAACAAAAGCGGTCCTATCTTAAATGTCGAAGCACTCATTTTATCTAAACTCACTCGCTACATGCCCGATGTTAACATACCTATTGACAGTTGGCCTCACTTAAAAAATATTTCACTTGCGGATTCGGACCTGAAGACGGCGAGACCGATTGAATTATTGATCGGTGCCGATCTATTGGCAGAGGTTCTGTGCGGAGTTCACGGACCCCCAGACACGCCCACTGCTATTGATAGCATATTTGGGCACCTGCTTATAGGTAAAATAAAACATCCCGGTTCCATTCCTTTTCACACATGTCATAGCTCATTTTCCGATGACATCGACATGTCCTTGCAAAAATTTTGGGAACTTGAATCAATTCCCGAAACAGAGTTTATTTCTCCGCAAAATAAATATTGTGACGATTTGTACTCAAAAACTGTCACACGTGACCCGACAGGACGTTTCATCGTACCCCTGCCATTTCAGCCCGATGCGCATCAGTTGGGCGAGTCCTACGATATTGCATTATCTAGGTACAAAAAACTTGAATTTCGCTTGCAAAAAAATCCCTCTCTGCGAGAACAATACAATCAATGTCTCCAGGAGTACGTGGATTTAAATCACATGGAGGTTCTCGAGAAATCGGAGCGTTCCGTTGCAAATACCTATTTCATTCCACACCACTGCGTGGTGCGGGAGGGTTCCGTCACTACCAAAGTCCGCGTTGTGTTTGACGGCGGATGTAAAACATCAAATGGAAAATCACTAAACGATATTCTCATAACGGGACCTAATTTGCATCAAGATATAGTACATGTACTGTTAAAATTTCGCATTCATCCTATTGTTCTAATTTCCGACATTAAACAAATGTACAGACAAATTCTTGTCCGGGAGCAAGATCGGAACTTCCAGCTTATACTCTGGCGACCTTCTCCTACCTCACCAATACTGACATACAGACACCGCGCTGTCGTGTTCGGTTTGAGGAGTTCACCCTACCTCGCACTGCGAACGATCAAGCAACTCGCTCATGACGAGAAGGATCGTTTCCCGCGCGCCGCGCAAGTATTACTGAGCGATGTTTTCGTCGACGATGTGGTCACCGGAGCCGCCAGTGAATCGGAAGCCTTGACTCTGCAGCAAGAACTCATTGATATTTGCAAATCTGGCTGCTTCGAGCTGCGGAAATGGTGTAGCAACAACCCCGCTCTCCTCTCCTCGGTCCTCGCCGAGGAGTCATTGGCAGAGCAGAAGCACGACCATATCGTATTTTCCGATCTCGACGACAGCACCGCTGGCGTGAAAGTACTTGGGCTGAGGTGGAACCCGAAACAAGATTGTTTTAATTTCGAAATAAATTGCAAACCGTGTGAAAGTACAAAGCGAACTATCTTGTCTGAAATATTTCGATTATACGATCCTTTAGGATTTCTAGGTCCGGTGGTTATCTTGGCCAAGCAGCTTATCCAAAGTATGTGGTTGACCAAAACCGACTGGGACGAAGCTCCTCCTCGTGAAATCATAGAAATCTGGGATCGTATAAAATCAGAACTACCTCTTCTATCGAAAATACATTTTCCGAGACATATTTTGCCTACAACAGACAGTGTCCAAATTCACGGCTTTTCTGACAGTTCTGAAAAGTCCATGGGCGCATGCGTGTATTTACGTCATTGTGATCGTGATGGCAATATCACCATTCATTTGCTAATTGCTAAAACCAAAGTTGCGCCGTTAAAAAGAATATCTATTCCTCGTCTCGAACTTACAGCGGCATTCATTTTAGCGAAACTTATCGAGTTGGTTGTAAACACATACAGACACATGGTCGACATAACTGAAGTTCACGCTTGGACGGATTCGACAATCGTACTTTCTTGGCTATCGGCGTCGGCGCACGAGTACAAAGTGTTTGTAGCAAACCGAGTTACCGAAATCCTTTCTCGCGTGCCAGCCAACAGGTGGCGCCACGTACCCTCGGCTGATAATCCCTCTGACTCGGCCTCTAGGGGTATGTACCCTTCGGAATTCATTCAACACAAGTTATGGTTTTCGGGACCTCCCTGGCTTCGATTGCCAGAAAACGAGTGGCCGAAATTACTTACCATACTTCAAACTGAAGAGGAGAAGCGAAAACAGGTTCTTTCTATTTTAAAACCGGAAGCGCCTGACACCGATTTCATTGCAATGTTTTCAAGTCTCGATAAACTACTGCGAGTGGTTTCTTACATATTCAGATTTTATCGTAAATGTCGAAAACAATTAGATGACAATTGCAATCGTCCATACATTTCAGTTTCGGAAAATAAGTATGCGTTGAAATGTCTCATAAAAATTGCGCAAGGAAACGCCTTTCAGTATGATTTAATAAAAATAAAAACCAAGACAGTGTGTTCAGACAAATTGCGACGTCTCAATCCATTTTTGGACTCTGAAAACATATTGCGAGTAGGTGGCAGGATTGACAAATCATTCCTTCTATATGAGACAAAACATCAAATAATATTACCTAAATCTCACCACCTAACTCATCTTATAATTGATAGTATGCACGTACAATACCTACATGCAGGTCCGCAAGCGCTGCAGTACATTCTGCTGCAACGTTTCTGGATACTTGCAGCGCGTGACGTCATCCGTCGCCGAGTGCACCTCTGTGTAAAATGTTTCCGCGCGAAACCACACGCGCCACAGCCCATCATGTCGTCTCTTCCAGCCGACAGGGTCCGCCCTGCTCGTGTCTTTTCTAAAGTTGGAGTAGATTATTGCGGCTTCTTTCACACTCGCGCGAACAAAATACGTAACGCAAAAATTTATAAATCGTACGTGGCCATATTCGTATGCATGGCGACCAAGTGCGTACACTTAGAATTGGTCAGTGACCTTTCGACTGAATCTTTCATTGCTGCCTTGCGACGTTTTGTATCTAGGCGCGGCGTACCGAGTGACATTTTCTCTGATAATGGCACCAATTTTGTCGGTTCAGATACTTACTTGAAAGATCTGTACTCATTTCTTAACGACAAATCAAATCAGAATTTCGTAGCCGAGCACGGAGTTTCTTTGGGAATTTCATGGCATTTCAATCCCGCCTCCGCCAGTCACTTTGGTGGAATTTGGGAAGCCGGTGTGAAAAGTTTCAAACACCATTTACGTCGCGTAGTCGGTACGCAAGTTTTAACTTACGATGAGTTTCATACTTTCATTTGCGAATGCGAGGCCATTCTGAATAGTCGACCTCTTTGCGTTCTCAGTAGCGAGCCCGAGGTGCTAGCTTTGAGTCCAGCTCATTTCTTGGTGGGTTCTCCACTCACTACCCTGGCGGATACCGACCTAACCGATACCAAGCCTTCACGCCTTACGCGTTGGAGACTGGTGCAGCAGTTTACTCAGCATCTGTGGAGACGCTGGTCCAAGGAGTATCTTCACCAGCTGCAACAGCGCGGAAAGTGGTGGACGTCTCGCGAGGCGCTGACACCCATGCGCAAGGGTTCCGTAGTTCTTGTTCGCGAAGATAATCTCCCTCCTCTCCAGTGGAAGCTCGCTCGAGTAGATGCTCTACATCCCGGTACAGACGGTGTTACTCGCGCTGTTAGCTTGCGGATGGGCAACAATCTGGTCAAACGACCCGTTGTGAAGGTGTGCCTACTCCCGATTGAATAAATCGTTTATAGCCTATTGGTTATCAAGCACTTTAGACTTTAAGTTCAAATTACGTTATATTTATTTTCGAATATTCATATTCACTATTTAACCACTTTAGAATTAAGTTAACTTTCGTTTCAATTTATATTTACAAGTTCAGCTTTACCTTTTTCTTTTCATTTACTTTGTTTTCTTTGAAATAACTAGGTTGTTTCAAGGCGGGCTGTATGTTCCGTACGGAAGGTTCAAATCCAACGTGATTGCACAATTTCGATTAGGTACTTTACGTTCAAATGTTTTAAATTCAAATTGCAATTAATCGGTTGAGGTTTGAACTTACTTTTCCCTTTCAAATACGCTCGAAACGGCCCGAAGTCTCAGCGTATTGGTTGCCGCCGAAATTCGGCGTCCATGATTGGTCCATGCATCGTGACCAACGCGTCGCCGTGCCGCGGCCGGCGCGAATCAAACGGCAGTGAGAACTGACTTTCGCGCGCGAGCGAACCGACTTCTGGCCGTCCTGTCGCAGATCCACCAAACCCAAGATCTTTTCTTTGCATCGACTACGTTTATCGAGAACAGTGACCTCAGTGACCTCCAGCCCTTTAAGAGACTGCACCGCACCGCCGCCGCTGCCGCCAACCTGAGCCAGTGCGCGGGATGAAAGGTCGTGGAAGGTGTATTCGAAAAGGTTAGTGAGTCAAACCTCCATCATATTGCATACACTACAGTCCACTTACTCTCGTAGAGCTCTAAACATAATTCATATTGTGCATTAACTATGATTTACATTTTTTTCTTATTAAATTCATTGAAAGTGTACCTATGTAAATTTCATGATGATTGGTGACACCGAGAACGAGAAAAAAAACCCCACTTTATACATAAAAATAAAAGGTAGGATATTGGAACTTCCCCCACCACGTATTTTCTTGCTCTACCGAAATAATCCATAAAATCGCTAGTCATTTACTATGGAACGTACTGGGGCTATTTGATGCCTCCGACTGCGTTTGTAAACACTGTCAACCATGATCATTCAAACACAACAAATATTTAATTTTTCAACTTGTTTCTATCTTTTCAGTTCCTTTACTAAGTCAATTTTAAGTTACAATTTTTTACGCTGTCGGGTTTTTTATATTTTTAAATAATTTTTAGTTCAAAGTATTTTGTGTTGTTTTATACCTATTTGGTTAATTCTACAAATCAAAGCACTACACTGAAAGTGCTTTTTAGTATACTTTTTTATCATTCAATAATAATAACCAAACAATCCGTCAAATTATGAAGTTTTTTTAGAAGTCGTTATTTTTTATATATTTAAATGTTGTTTTACTTTCACCATTATCAAATTGAACACATTCAGCTGCTGTTACGCCCTTAAAACATACTGGAGTGAGTCAAGATAGAATATTTTTAAAAAATGCCGAAAACCAGTAACGGCCTTCCGAATTATCAAAAACAAGGGGCCTTTACAGGGATGGGACAAGTGAGCTTTCATTATGAATTTATTACCGAGGTGTTACTGAGGTTCGTTGTTAAATGGCGATGTAAAAGTTCAGTGCCCACTCAAAATAGCACTGTCTGCCATCGTTTCACTCTAAAAGGTCTCAATATACAGTTTTAACGCTTTAAATTTCACTTAGAGCAGAGCGCGATCGAATGCTCACATATGTTTTCCACTCACCGAATTTATTTTGGAAAAGCGATCCAAGCACAGTTCCGGAGGGTTCAATTTCAAGCGGAAGTCACCTGAAAGTAACTTCATTTTATAATAAAGCTTACGATGCCGCAGGGAAATTGATACAAAACATCAAACCTACCGTGTCGCTACAAATAATATTGGGTTCTATCCCCGTATGAACAAGACCATGCACCACTTTCTTTCTCTTTCTGAGTTGTACAAATGCGAGCTATCCATGGTTCTTAAAAAATTTAAAACTGTATGTCCCTTTCCGCAACTAGATGGTAGGGTTTAAGCCTGCCCGGGTTTGTATCATCGCATTGGAAAAAAGATAATCGAAACAGCCATGAGAAGTTTTCCATTCAGTCAATATAGACCCGCTCATAAAGAGAAGGTCCTGGCATGGCACCTTAATGTTTCGGTGGGTATTCACGTTCAATTCCATTAAAAATGCTTTAGTCAAGTCTGTTCAGTCAGCAATTCAAACCCTCCAAACGTTTGCGACTATGCTATGTTTGCATGTGGCATGAAAATTTAAGTTATTTATTTATTTATTTATTTTAGACAGGCAGCCTAAGCTGATATGTCTAAATCTTGTTTTTCATTAGATTAAGTTGATCGTCATGTGGAAAGTTATTTAACTAGTATTTGATAACACATTTATTTATTTGGTTTTTTTTTTTTAGTCAATTGAGTGTCCAAACGATTTTTGAATTGATTGGTTGAGTTAGCATTAATAACGTCTTCGGGGAGCTTGTTCCATAACTCCACAACTCTATTTGTAAAGAAATGTTTGCCGTGTGTTGGTGTTATGTTCCGTGCAGTTGAGTTTCAAGCTGTGTTCTCTTAGGTGAGTGTTTTTATTTAAGGTGAGCATATTTCCAAGATTTGCGCAATCATACTTCCCGGTCATTATCTTGTATGCTTCTATGAGGTCACCTCTCTGACGGCGGCTTTCTAGAGAGGGAAGATTTAGAATTTTAAGTCTTTCAGCATATGTTAGGTTGGAGAGCTGTTGAGGAATTTTGGTGAATCTTCGTTGGACTTTTTCCAAAGCCTGGATATCCTTAATAAAGTAAGGCTGCCAGATCTGAAAACCATATTCTAATAGTGGTCTTACATATGTTTTTAATATTTTCAACATAATATCAGGTGTAAGGACATGAAAGGCTTTTCGAATCATGAAAATGAGTGAGTTCGCTTTCTTAATAATTTCTGAAATATGGGTCTCCCATTTCAAGTCGTAGGTGATGTTGATTCCCAGGTCCTTTTGTGAATCCACTGGCTTGAGTTTGACATTGTTTAAAAAGTATGGCAATTTAGGATTTTTTTTTTCCCATTTGGTTTGGTAGTTTTTAGGGTTCCGTACCCAAAGGGTAAAAACGGAACCCTATTACTAAGCCTCCGCTGTCCGTCCGTCCGACCGTCCGTCCGTCCGTTCGTCCGTCCGTCCGTCCGTCCATCCGTCCGTCCGTCCGTCCGTCCGTCCGTCCGTCTGTCACAGGGCTGTATCTCATGAACCGTAATAGGTAGGCAGCTGAAATTTTCACGGAATGTAGATTTATTTTTCCACTGTAACAACAAATAGGTGAAATATAAATAAAAAAAATTGAAATTGGACCCAGCGGGTCTCATAGCAGGCTAGATGGCAGATCTGCCTCCTTTTTATCTATGGCTGCTCCTATAAAATAAATTAATCACTGACTCAATACCGTATGTTAGCGGAGCTTAGGTCCAAACTTTAACCAGGAGGTCACGACATTTTTGGTCACGATAAGGTAAATGGCTTAATCTGGGTTCACAGGTTAGGGACCAACCCTCTGATGCTAAATATGTCGTTCTGCCTGAGCCAAGTGGTTGCGTTATCTAGATTGGCTATATAAAATAGATGTTGGTATGCACCTGCTGATGGATATTCTGATTGGGTAGAAATGGGGGAAAAAAAAAAAAAAAAAATTGATAATTATTAATTATACAACAATAACAGTCGGTTTTTTAATTAAATACTTAAATATTCCTGAAGTTATATCTGTAACCTAAATCGCCCCTAAATACGAAACGCAACCAAAGATTTGTTAAATTTTGGCATTGATAAGCAAGAATGTACTGATACTTTCATGCTTCGTTATTTGCGGCCATTTACCTTATCATATATATTTTTTGTCATCATATCTACTTTTCCAGGCGCCTTATCTTCGTAACGCAACCACTTGGCGCAAGCAGACCGACACATTTAGCTTCAGAGGGTTGGTCTTTACCCCGTGAACCCAGTTTCAGCCATTTACGTTATCGTTACCATTTTTGTCGCGACCTCCTAGTCTATTTATTGGCCCATTTGGATAAAAAAAGGTGATTAAAATTTTGCCGTACGGCACGTTGTTGAGAAAATCCCCCTCGTATATTCTGTTCGTACCTAAACATTAAAATGTCTGGGCGGGCGAAACATTTTTAAGCCATACAAAACAATGTTAATAATAACCTTTTTTGCTCGTTTTTTGAATAATAACCACCATAATAATAACCACCATAATAATAACACACCAGTATAATGAAATATAGCCCAAACAATAATAAACCTATTCTGCCCTCCTTATTAAAAAGGCGGTAACTAAATATTGACCTCATATGTAGTTACCGCCCTTTTAATAAGAAGGGCAGTATTCCTCTTCCGTGCTTGTAAAATCTTGCAGCTTCGTAACGTTACTACTTACTACCTGCAGACATATGGTTAAATGAATCAATATATTTTATTAATTGGTGGTTAAATTCTAGTTTAAAGAGAGCACAATACATATTATTTGAAGAACTTCGTATTTACTATGAATCAAACTACCTTTTTAGGGTTCCGTACCCAAAGGGTGAAAACGGAACCCTATTACTAAGCCTCCGCTGTCCGTCCGTCCGTCCGTCCGTCCGTCCGTTTGTCCGTCTGTCACAGGGCTGTATCTCAGTAACCGTAACAGGTAGACAGCTGAAATTTTCACAGAGTGTGTATTTATTTTGCCGCTATAACAACAAATACGTAAGATTAAAAAATAATTAAAATTGAAGGGGGCTCCCATAGAAAAAACGTGATTTTTTTGTTTTTTTTTTTCTACGATGGTGCGGAACCCTTCGTGTGCGAGTCCGACTCGCACTTGGCCGGTTTTTATTTTTATAAATGTGCGCAGGCTACAATACATTCCGGAAACAGTGACTGTCACGTTACAGTGGGCGAGGCGCAGGATGCCGAAATCCAGCAGCCAACAGGCTGCCGCGCTGCTGCCGTGGTCCAGCCAGTATCCCTCGCGCTACGCCGTAGCCTCCCGCCTCCGCGCTACGCGGCGCCACCGAGCGAGGCCTCTACGCAACTCGTAGCGCTGAAAATATTTCATGCGGTTTTTCCGCTACGAATCGCTCGATGATAAAGTGGTTTCGGCGCATTTGTTGCGAACGGATCGGAAAATTCATTGTGTTTGACGTTTTACTTGGTTTGTTTGGGTATCAAGTTGAGCGTAACGGGCGGTTAAACATTGAGCGGTGAGCATTGTTTAAACTTTTTTAATAATGTAAAAATTGCTTTTTTTTATGGAATAAGTACAACTACAAACGCCGAATATGAACTATCTGGAAATTTATATTAAAATAGTAGAACATTTTATGATCACCTAAATATCTTTCATTTGAAATCATGTAAATGGGTTTTAACTTAAAATTGCAAACATGCTGTGCGCTTGACATTTTTACCGCTAAATGTTATGAAAGGAGCTTAAAATTTTTTAATGTAAGTATTTTATTAAATTTAAATTTTTGTTTGTTTGATCTGATTTATTATTAAGTATTAAGTGTTTTCAAAATATTCCTAGCAATTATGTTTCCACACTATTTTTCGATGTATCATTAATTTCAGAAAACAGTTCTGTAAAAAATCAACATTGATATATTGTAGTTCTTTGCATTATGAATGAACGCAAGACTTTCTTGGCAAAATTCTCTCTTGCTTATGATGCTTATGATCATTACTAGATTTTTATTATCAATTAAAAGTAAGTTTCATAATCTAGAACGTTTTCTAAACACTAGGTCAATTATGCATATCATTAAATCTTATCCAGAAAAAAAAAACCTTTGTTATATTAATGGAAGTAAGCCCAAATTATCTACTTTATAAAAATCTTACTATGGTCCAGTTCACTATTATTTTGAGTGCTTGTAAAGGCTGAGTAACCGTAATCAAAAAGCAATATGTCTGTATTGTACACCTGCAGAAGAAGATGTGAGCATGTTAAGTGTTCTGTGATCGCAGCCTACGTTGAGAAATCAGTGTAATGGAAATGAGGAATCAGTGTTACAGAATACAGCGTATACAATATGTGTGTATGTATGTTTGTATAGATTGAGTTTTAGATTACCTCTCGTACGTCTCATTGGATTTTTCTTCGAACTTCGTAGCGTGATATTCGAAGACCATTAAGGGCATTACAACAGCTGATTGCATTTATATATTTCATATTTATTTTGAAAAACTAACAAAATAATTTTTAAATTAAAAAAAAAAAGGTGAAAGATTTGTTCCTATATTTGAAACAGTGACGTGTCTATTTGCCTAATTGAAAAAAATAATTATCTGTTACAGTTTTATCTTAAAAATTTAGCTAGACAATGAATCTACAAATATAATTGATTATTTGTACAAATATAGTTTGACTGTCGAAATTAATTGCAGTTATTTATATTTAAGGTGGCCCATCCCGCTCATCTCCCCATACAAAAGGGGAAAGAAGATCACGCCCATATTTCTTGTCAGAGATCCAAAATTTTGCTAAAAATAGCTTTATTTTATCGAACTAGATGTCTGATAGCCATTGGCATTGTAAAATTGTGTTTGGTTTCTAAGTTATAAGGTCCGAAAGTTCGAATTTCTCACGCGTTTTATACAATAACTTTGGAGTTTGATTACGCAATGATAAAGTAAGAACATCGTAAAAAGATTAGTCATCAGACATAGCTTATTTAATCAAGATTTAGGATCTGTTTGGTTTTTGTAAGATTTTGGACGGTCTGTAGTGTATGATTTAGTAAGATTTACGAAAATTTTGATTTCAAAACTACATATAGCTAAAAGTAAACCACGACCGCTGTAGTCAAAAATCTAACAAAGACCAAATAGATTATAATTCTTGATTAAATAAGCTATGTCTGATGACTAATCTTTTTAAGATGTTCTTACTTTATCATTGCGTAATCCACCTCCAAAGTTAGTGTATAAAACGCGCGAAAAATTCGAACTTTCGGACCTTATAACTTAGAAACCAAACACACTTTTACAATGCCAATGGTCATCAGACATCTAATTCGATCAAATAACGCTATTTTGAGCAAAATTTTGGACCTTTGACAAGAAATATGGGCGTGATCTTCTTTCCCCTTTTGTATGGGGAGATGAGCGGGTTGGGCCACCTTAAGGTTAATTGTAAATCTCTAACAATATCATAAGGAGTTAGGGCGGCAAATGTTTCGTGGGCGGACGAGGCCTCACCGGCAGGAGGCTTGTGTAACAGTATATAGTTGATTAGCGCGGCGAGTGCTTCTATTTTAGTGCTGCTAATAGAGGAAATTTGAAACCTCGCCCCATTTTCACATCGCGCCACATAGCGAACCCAGCCGCAGCATAAAGTGGTTAGAAACAAGATTCCATTTTCTATTTATGTGACTGGACTTAGATGGATGTTACCACATCCACGGTTATGATAGTGGCCCGAAACACCGCGAACTATTTTTCTTCGCCGTGTGTCATCTTTTCATCCAATGGGATGGTGCCACCTAGTTTTGGAACCATAGCAGCGAGTGCGCTTAACTAACTCAGAAATAGAAATAAAGTGGTGCTGAACGAGGATTTGAACCCAGACCTCTGGGATGGAAGGCAAGTCACGCGCCGCTTGAAATTTAAAAAACAAAAACGTTCCTACTATCTCCAAAAATAGGTTATTGTAGGAAATAAAACAGTAATGAATATTTAGAGTAATCCTCGTAGCCTAGTGGCGCGGAGACTGGCCTAGGGTACCAGAGGTCTGGGTTCATATTCATTCATATTATTTATTTTCCAAGTTTTATTATAATTGGTTTGTATTGCTACAAAAAATTTAATTCAACAAACTTCCTCAAAATAGTGAAGTTCTGGCCAGAACTTTTTAAATCAATTTAATTCTAATATGACCGTGGATAGATACTTTTTTTATATTCACGATAACATATTATAGCTTGTTGCCAGCAACTTTGATGACAACAATGTTAATTTTGTTGAATGGTTGTTAATATATGTTTCTAACCGACTTAAAAAAAGGAGGAGGTTCTCAATTCGTCGGATTTTTTTTAATTTATGTTCATTATATATGTGTTTGTTGGCAGGGGTAACTAGAGTGGCGCGATTCACATCCGGTGGGGCAACCGCGACAATATATACATTATAATTTATCGGTGTACATAATGCGATTCACATACGGTGGGGCATCCGCGACAATATATACATACTCATTTATCGGTGTACATAATGTAATTCAATAAAGCGTACATTTTATGGATACAGGCAATTTTTATTTATTTTTAAACATAATTGCAAACTCAGTTAGAGCAATTACCGTTGTTGCTCCCAGGGCGTGTATTCTTGGCATTCAGTCATTGCGGATTCAGTAGGGTTAACAGTAATGACAATGTAAATTCTTCTTCTGTTAACTCTACTGAATCCGCAATGACTGAATGCCAAGAATACACGTCCAGTTTGTTGTTCCGATGAATATTATATAACAAGAGCAAAACTTCACAGTCAAGAACACAAAGTGATCAGAACTAGGAGCTGCGTCCCAGCAAGCGAGCATGGAAGATTAGGAGTAGTAACCGAAATTATAGTTTGCATAGGGGCGGCGCGGCGTAGTCACTTATACCTACGAGAAACGGCAGCGCAGCCGACGTGTGAGAATTCTTACGAATTTTATTCGATTTTCTCGACTTCCAACAACACATAGAACACATAATAACTTCAAAGGACGCCATGTAGTTCGATCGCTTTGAAGTTGGGATCGCTACTGCTGCCCTTCCATGATCGTTGGTCCTAGCAGCAGAACATAATGATGTAAGTTACCTCCTTGCTGTACTGTTGCCCGGTTCCTTTGAAAAATAAATAAACTTTAAAAACAACTTCATATGTATAATGCAGAACTTACCCAAAATGTCTTTAAGGGCGTGATAACACCTGGTTTCATTCAGTTCCATACATAAGGGCTTAAATGAAACCATATTTTATTATCTAAAAAAAATACTACTACTTATTTTGGGATCTCAAAAAGATGAAGGATGCATTAATGGTTTAGCTATATTTGAATACTATAACGGTAAATATCTGACGCTTATATTATATGTTCAAACTATTTTATCATATTTTATGAATATTTGACTAGTATGAGAACACAAAGCACCATTACCAATTTAATCTTAAAATTATATCTAAACCGACTAGTTTCTACAAATTTACTTTTTTTATTATCGTAATTCGTTGTGTTTAATTTTAAATGTATTTAAATATCATTTGACTTACCCACTTATCAAACTGAACACTGTGTTTTCAATAAAAATATGAATAAAGAAATCATGGTAAACAAATACATTTAAGGTGGACCATCCCGCTCAACTTCCCATACAAACGGGGAAAGAAGACCATGCCCATATTTCTTGTCAGAGATCCAAAATTTTGCTCAAAATATCTTTGTTTGATCGAACTTCGTTCTTTGTTCTTTGTTATTTGCCTTAATCTGTTCTACCAAGGAATTGTTTGGCAGTAGCATTTAGATCTAAGTATGTATTTCATAATTGTGGACGGAAAAATATGTTATGTAAACCCGTGAAGTTTCTTTGCGGGTTTTTCTTTACTGGGTTGATCGAATCCGCGGATCTATGTGACGTAACTTGGTGTAGTTTGACTACCAAAAAGTTTAAATAAATGAAATGAAAAATAAATGAAACTAGGTCTCTGATGACTGATGGCATTGTAAATTTTGTTAGGTTATGTTAGGTTAGGTTAGTTTAGGTCAGGTTAGGTTAGGTTAGTTTAGGTTAGGTTAGGTTCTAAGTTATAAGGTCCGAAAGTTCGAATTTTTCGCGCGTTTTATACAATAACTTTGGATGTGGATTACTCAACGATAAAATAAGAACATCTTAAAAAGATTAGTCATCAGACATAGCTTTTTTCATGAAGATTTATAATCAATTAGGTATTTGTTAGATTTTTGACAACAGCGGTCGTAGTTTACTTTTAGTTTGTAATAAAAAATTTCGTAAATCTTACAAAATCATACACTATGCACATTATCTTTTTTGTGGACATGTTGCATCTTCCTCATCACGGAGCCTCTCTTTTTCTTTGAAACAGATAAGGTCCCAGAGCTCAACAGCACGGTTTTGTACAGTGCCCGCGAATGAGTTAGCCCCGCCGGGTTGGGCCACCTTAATAGATGATGTCAAAAACTCATATACCAAATAACATAAATACATCATTCGCGCATCATATTAAACGCGATATCTCAAAGGGAATAATCTCTTGAAAACACAAACAAGATGTCCTAATTACGGTAGCTACTGTGTGTACGTACACGTAAAGTCAGGTAATCCAGCCAGCCTCGGTCGTATGCCGGCGGGCACGAGACGGTGCCTCAAGGCGGCTACAAGTTAAACTCTACAGGCTCCATGCCACGGGCTACAGTCTATAGGCGCGCACGTGAGGTAGTTGACTGTCAGGATGCCAAAGATAAAGTATGCTCTAACTAAACGGGCTCACATAATTATCTTTTTTTTTATGTAACTGGACATGAACTGACCGTCACACCACACCACATGGGGACTAGCTGCCATGTCAGGACCTTCCTTATATTGCACGGCTACACTGAACTGGATGGAAAATAAGTACAATTTTCATTGCCGCTTCGACCATCGTTCATTCAATGCAATGGTACCACCCCGGGCGGGATTAACCCTACAACTTAGTAGGTAAGGACACACAGCACAGTTTTACGTGGAATCCGAACCACGGCCAGCATAAACGGTTGAAAATGGTCACCCATCCAGAACCTAACCGCGCTCAGAGATGCTTCCCCGGCTTATCGATTCGCAAGGCGTCGCACACTGAGCTACCGAGGCTGACAAACTTACAATTAATAAATCGATCTAAATAACAATTATTCATTTTCACTTCTTTTCCATAGGTAGAAAACCTACACTTGAACAAGTCATACATCCTCCGGTTCCAAAACTCTTGCAAAGAAGAACCTATGAGTAAACTTTGTTATTGCAATAACATTAAGATATTAGACTTTACCGCTGCTTAAAATTAAAAATACATTTCATATTAAAGGAGGTTTTAGTTATTACTATTAACTGTCCTAAGTACCCCACTTTAAGAAAATCTTACTAAATTTATAACATGCGTACTAAACAATTTTAAATATTTGTATATTTTACTCAAAAGTGGGATGTTAACAATTACGGCCTTACAACTGGTTTTGAATGGAATGTGATATGTATGTACAATTGACCGTGAAGCAAGGACACGATACAAAGATAGCGCCCTGTAAAAAAAAACTACTTTATGAAAATACTGCAACGCATCATACATATCACGTTCCTTTGAAAAAACGACGTACTTGCTTACATAATTCGAAAAATAATATTAACTTTTGGTTTAAAATTATTTTCACTTAGGGATTAGTCGGGTGTAAGAAAGGCTTAAATTTGTCGAAAGGTATGCTTGAGGTGGATTGTAGGTAACTTAGAATTATCTCTAGATACAAATTTACCTCCATGGCTAAGCAGTTTTATTGCAGCGGTGGGTATATTAAATAATAATCCCTCTGAAACCACATTAATCTCAGTTAATTCAACCAAGTTAAGCGAGATCTTACACAATAGATATTAAATATATTGTAAATATATTAATGAGAGTCAAATTGCAGTGCATGAAATAGTGACTAAATATGTTTTCACACCTACTGGTTTTCATTCTATTTAGTTTTCTGCTTGTTGTATTTATTAGTTATTTTTTCCCAGCTAGAATATCAAGAAACAACTCAGTTCTTAGATGACTGAATCAAGACAATATTTCCACAAAGCAGACAATGCGCATAGTGTTTGGTTTGGTAAGATTTACGAACATTTTAATTACAAAACGACTTATCACAAGTAAACTTAAAGTAAACTACGACCGCTTTAGTCAAAAATCTAACAAAAACTAAATTAATTATTAATTTTCATGAAATAAGCTATGTCTGGTGACTAATATTTTTAAGATGTTATTTTTAGCGTTGAGTAATCTACCTCCAAAGTTATTGTATAAAACACGCGAAAAATTAGAAATTTCAGACCTTATAACTTAGAAACCAAACACAAGTGTATAATGCCAACGGTCATCAGACATCTAGTTCGATTAAATAAACCTATTTTGAGCAAAATGTTGGATCAATACATATTAAACATATTGTAAATATATTAATGAAAGTCAAATAGCAGTGCATACTATCTAGGAAGCCTTATTAGATAGAAAACTTGTTTAAATTAAAGCTCATGACTACATACTTGACCGGGTACCTAACACGGTACTACCAATTAATTTTTTTTTATTATTATTATTATTTTCTATTATTTTTATTTTTTCTGACATGGGTACTACATTGTAGTATGAATTTGTTTATTTACTAACTTATATTTAATTTGATATTACCTTGTATCAAAAATGACGATGGCTTTTTACACCTGAATAATTTAGATCATAATTCCTATTAATTTAGAATAAGATGTCATTATAGTAGTCAAGAGTTTGCTCCTCACCAATGTATATAATGTTCTTATAATAATGTTCTTTGTGAGCAGTAGTAATCAATCAATCACTGTAAACTAGTTTGTAAGTATCACTGGAAAAAATAATAATACAATGACCAACCTGACGAAGTTTCTTGTCGGCTCTTCTTTGCCAGAAGTAATCGAACCGACAGGAAAAAAAAAATGACGAATCCGAGTGTGTAATATACATCTAATGGAGGAAATAAAGAAACTGAAACTGAAACTGAAACATAAACTAGTGACTAAATATGTTTTCACACCTACTGGTTTTCATTTTATTTAGTTTTATGCTTGTTGTATTTATAAGTTATCTTTTTCCAGCAAGAATAACAATAAACAACTCAGTTCTTAAATGACTTAATTAAGTATATACTTTTCGTCAATATATACAATACACCGTGATAATATTTTGAAGCTGGGTATTTCGTTTTATGGTTACGATATTTTTCCATAGCTCATGGTTCGTTATTTATTATATGTATTCTTACTACATAAATAACAACGAGATTTCGCCTGACATATTGTTCTCCAAATACCGCAATAATCAAAGCATGAACAAGGGTCCATTGTACGATACACCCTTGGGCAAAACATAATCCTTGTCAGGATGATAGGGTTACGCATAGCAACAGACGTTTTGGCTTTCAGATATTATATAGAAACTTTAGTAAGACCCTTCGTTGTTTATGTGTGCATTTATAATATCACGGGTGCCAATTATTACATAATATATCTCTTAGCGAAACAACGTCTACTTTAGGTTAAAAACAGTTGTTTTATAACAAGAAATAACTCGTTTCATACCAACCTATTAATGCGTACTTTGGAATATGACATTAAATATTATATTCGGAACTAGATATAGACAGCTAATACCACATTTACTATCATGATGAGCAGAGCTATTCTTGGAATTCCGTACTCAGAAAAGTGGAAGTTAAAAAAAAGTTTTTATAGCGATTGGCAAAGCTATTTTCTCGGGGGAAATATTTCAATGAATTAAAAGCTTTCCGTCGCTTTGATAACCGCTATAAAAGCCGTTTTCTGGACCGAATGTTCCCTGATTCCTGAGCAGGGAATTTCAAGAATAGGTCCTGGCAAGCCACCTAGTTTCTACGTGGCGTGCTGGGCTAACATAATAACAATTAGTTTGGTACTTATTAGTCATTTACGTATATCTAAGTTACGCCCAATTCCAATTACGCAAAAATAATTTATTTCTCAAAATACTTCATCATCACCATATCTAGAGATTGACAGTATTATAATACACGTTAGACGCATCAATGAATAACATTTACTTTTTTACTTTAGTAGGCGTAGGCTGAGTTGCGAAGCGAGCAATGGAGCAAGCCATGCTGGGAATATCGCTACGGGATATGGTGCGTAACGAGGCAATCCGCCGACGTACCAAAGTAGTCGATATTGGACACCGGGTGGCTAAGCTCAAATGGCAATGGGCTGGTCGCGTCAGCCGAAGAGACGGCGACCGTTGGAGTAACCGTGTCCTACACTGACGGCTGTGGAAGGAAGACCACTCGCCAAGTGGGACGACGACATCAAGTGGTTCCGTACCGCTGAGGGCCGGGAGGACTGGAGACAGATTCGAGAGGCGTATGTCCAGCAGTGGACGCAAACACGCTGACGGACTGAGTAGGCGTATTAGCGTGACGTTCTTGGTAAAATGTGTATCGCTTTCAAATCAATTTCGTCAAGCGTTCCAACCAAAATTTGATACGTAAGTATATATAAATATGTTTAAATCTATCCAGATACTTATCGTCTCTGAAAATAAACATATTCTTTCCTCTCCTAATTCACCGCCACCCCTACCACCATTAAGTAGGAGTCATGTCGTTATTACTTCAGACCTTCAATGTAACTTTGAGACGAAACATATTTTAACAAGCCAAGTTTCGGGGTAGACTATTCTCAGCGGATTTTCGTAGGCTTAGACAAATATATTTGCGAGCGGGTTTGTATTACATTTTCGGGGGTCTGGGTAGAACACGGCATATTAACGGGCCGGCTTAAGAAAGTTGTAGAATTCCTTAGCTCGATTTAATTTTACAGAAAGCTTGTCTTTCCTGAAATGTGAAACAATCCAATTTGCACATGACAGGAAGATAGATTTCGGCGAGGCCTTTCATCTGAGTTCCAGCACTACTTTTCACTAGAAACGAAGTCATTAGAATCATTCGACACCGTCATCAGTCACTCATCACTAGTCACTATACTCAAGCGTCAGTCTCTATAAGTATAGAGCCACTTGTCACTATTCAATAATAACTTGTCAATAGTCACTAAAACCTTTTGTCAAAGAGTTGCATAAAATAAAAACATCTTTTCCCATACATAAAAGGGAAGGAGATATGCCATCTAGCCCGCTTAATATGAGACCCGCTGTTTCCAATTTTCATAAATTAACAACCCAACTTAAACGTACATGCCACGTGCAAACATACTCGCAGATATATTGAAAATTTGAGGGTTTGTGTGGGTGGGAAATGACTTGATGAACGCATTTTTAGAGTACATTCGGGCGCGGTGGCGATGTTTCGATTGGTGGCATACAAAGAGTCGCCGAATACAAATACAATTATATGGTCACTTTGGCAATACGGCGGAGGCGCGATATCGAACGCATGCCACTTCTCCTTCCTTTCTCTTCGCTGTTCTTCATTTAACAAAAGTGAGGTAATTTTCATTCTTGCAAACGACCCATAGTAAGAAGTGGTTTTTACCCGTTTACTACTCAAAAGTAATCGTGCATAAAGGCAGGCCTGTAAGCATAAGAAAATTACGCTTCGCTTACAAACGTAGCTAACTGAGGCTAGAGTGCACCATATCTGGTTAGTTTGATAGGTATGGTTACTATAGATCTATCTTCTTTCTTCTTCAGGCGAAAAATAAGAACGGATAATTTTTAATTTGAAATAGATGATGCACTCCAACCTTATGTCTCTAATTTTAGTTATTATGTTTATATGACCTACAACAGTCATTGCGGATTGAGAACGATTCTCGCCAAACTTAAATAGTTTTAATAACAGAGCAGCAGAAGATCTCAGGGCTTCTGTTACACCACTAATAATATCTTCTGATGGTGTGGTCGGCGTAGAAAACGATAGCTTTATAAAGAATACAGCCACACGTTTGAGCGAGAAATGGCACAATCCATTCTCACAGATAGCGAGATGGGTCAAAACAAAAGTGGAAATTTCAGTCATAAGAGCATTGTCATCCAAATTAAGAGGCACAAGAAAGAAGGTACAAAGCGCCGGGTTTTAAGACGGTGCTGGTATCTTCCGCATCAGAACCCACGAGCGAGAGCTTGGCTGATCCTGCTATGTCACCTTATGTTATAACCTAGTCATATTGCGACGATTGTATATGCGAAGGCTTGATATGTTATGTACGTACACATTCACACAAAAAATTTTATTTAATAAAAAAATATATGTATAATATAAAAAATCGTTTTAAGGTGTCCCTTCCCGGCGGGACTAACTCATTAAAAAACCGTGCTATTGCGCTCTGGGACCTTCTAAAAAGACAGGCTGCGTGATGAGGCGGATGCAACATGTCCACAAAGCAGACAATGCGCATAGTGTTTGATTTGGTAAGATTTACGAACATTTTAATTACAAAACGACTTATAGCTAAAGGTAAACCACGACCGCTGTAGTAAAAAATCTAACAAAAACTAAATTGATTACAAATTTTCATAAAACAAGCTATGTCTGATGACTAATTTTTTTAAGATGTATAGAATGTATCGTTGAGTAATCCACCTCCAAAGTTATTGTATATTATATAACACGCGAAAAATTCGAAATTTCAGACCTTATAACTTAGAAATCAAACACAATTGTATAATGCCAACCACGGAATATTGAGGAGTGTTCTGTGATGCCAACGGTCATCAGACATCTAGTTCGATCAAAAAAAGCTATTGGGCAAAATTTTGGATCTCTGACAAGAAATATGGGCGTGATCTTCTTTCCCCGTTTGTATGGGGAGTTGAGCCTTAAGTTTAAAATATGAATTTTCCTTTAATTATAGGAAAAGAATAAAAATGCTTTTTTAAAATATATTTAAGTTTCTCGACGATGCTATGTACACCGCTGGAAACACGATCCTCCCCTTTGAGACTCCTCCACCTCTGATGCCATTATAATTTTGTAATTTGAAATTTCAACATAATAACATTCTGAATATTGTGATCTTTGACAGCTTAATTTCTTAACGTGTCACATCTTTAGGGAGTCACAGCACCTAGTTGAATTCAGAGCGCCTAGTACCAGTTGTCACCTAAATTGGCGTTTACGGCAAACCGATCGACTAGCGTTTTCCGATGTATGGAGAAATTGAAGAGCGCTCGTAGTGGGCGTTAAGTTAACATTCGCGAATGCGAGTTTGATTTGAAAGCTTACTCACCGTCGCCGTAAATACGTTGATGTTGCCGTTTACGTCGACTCCGCGTTTTCGTACAATTCGTAAGTTCGAGTTTGATTTTGATAGCTCAAATAATTAAAACCACCGAATTAGTAGTAAGAACTTGTATGGGGTTTGACATTTTTACGTAAGGTAAGACCCAGACTGTCAACTCTGTTCTATAAGATCGTAATTGACACCAAAACTTTTTATTTTTAGGAGGTTGTAGGGTTAAGCCGGCCCGGGTTGGTACCATCGCGATGGATGAAAGGTTGGCCGAAACGGTACTCGCACTACTGCTCACGATACCACAAGGTAGACTGGTAGAGAATTCATCCGGCATTAAGTTGTATCTTTTGCCCATTTATATAGTGCAATAAACGCATATAGATAAATAAAATCGTAGCCTAGTGGCGCGGGGACTATCCTAGCGTGCCAGATGTCTGGGTTTAATTCCTCGCCCCGACATGCACCACTTTCTATCTCTTTCTGAGTTCGATAAGTGCATTTCCTCACGAATGCGAGCTGCTCAATGGTTCGGAATCCATGTAAAACTGTAGGTACCATCGCGTTGGATGAAAAGGTGGTCGATGTCAGTGTTTTCCATCCAGTTCAATGTAGCCGTGCTCATAAACGGTTGTGCATTTGGCTAATATCATAACGGGGGTTCCGTGGCATTAGCCATCCATGTCAGGTTGCATGAAAAAATTTTTAAAAGAAATACAATAAGCGAATCGATTTAACCCTGCAGGATGGAGGCTCTCCCCGCATGAATATTGACAGGCCCGCAAGTTCGCTCTCGCGGAAGCAGCATGCAAGAATAATGTCCGAGCGGCGCGCGAAAATTTCATCTCTCCCCTCTCTATTATTTAGTAGGTCGGGATGCGTTTTCACTTTGCTACTGGCGGCATGATTTGCGAAAGTTTTCCGATGTAGAGCAAAGCTTTTTGTTGGCAGCAGCCTGCGGTAAAAGTGCGCGGGGACTGCCTTCCCGTACCAGAGGTTCAGGGTTCAATACCCGCCCAGTTCATGCGTCCCTTTGTTTCTCTTTCTGAGAATGCGAGCCGGTCCATGTTTCTGGACGTCTGTAATCTGTACACTGGAAATAGATACAAATTTGAAATATCTTTCTCATAGGCTGAAGTCATCCGTAGAGTAAAACGGACTTAGGAATTCCTTCACTTTCCAGTGTATACAATTGAGAGGAAACAACTGCACGTTGGTACGGAACCCTTCGTGTGCGAGTCCGACTCGCACTTGGCCGGTTTTCTTTTGCAACCTGCATGGATTGCTAATACCACACAACTATGAATCAGGTTCATATCTTTTTTCTTTTATGAGAAGACCTTCTTTAAAAAAAGTCCTAAAAGAAACGGTTAAGAAACGGCACAAAAAAAGAGGGTTGCAGTATTTCAGGAACGCATCTTTTGAGACCATTTTCATTACGCTAAGTCCCGGTCGCATTTTTCTTGAAAACGGGTGCCCTTCTAAAGCGATCGAAGAAGAATTTTCATTGCTATAACTCCACATAACTATTTTGTAATTATATACGATTAAGTAAATGGATTTGTTTTCATTATGACTCCGACCCATGGATGTTCCGACCCATTCAATGTCTTTTTTACACAGAACGCAAAAAGTATTGCACTTTAAGGCACGAATTCGTCAAAAATATTAAATATAGCCATAGTAGTTGCAGCGAAAACATATTCACAATTTCAGGTTTAATGGTTTCGTTGTAATTGCCGATTAGAAGTTTTACACCGTTAGATGGCGCTGTTAAATAAAAATCGTATTTAAATAAATTGTAACAAAACCAATAATCCTGAAATTGTGAAATTGTTTTCGCTGCAAGTAATATGACTATATTAAACTTTTATTATTAATTAGTGGCTTAAAGTGCAATACCTTTTGCGTTATGTGTGCAAACAACTTTATATGGATCGGAACAGCCCTCGGGCTGATATAGTGTTTCTACACAAAATGTTGGCTGATGTCATTGACTGCCCAGATCTTTTGGTAAAAATTAATATTAAAGTTCCCCGTATACAGAATAGACGAAAATATGTGTATCCATTGCAGGTCAGACACTGCTGGACAAATATCGGTCAACATTCGCCAGTTGCTAGCATGTGTTCGCGTGCAAACGAATGGCGGGATCGTT
This sequence comes from Incurvaria masculella, assembly GCA_946894095.1. Taxonomy (NCBI): domain Eukaryota; kingdom Metazoa; phylum Arthropoda; class Insecta; order Lepidoptera; family Incurvariidae; genus Incurvaria; species Incurvaria masculella. The sequence goes on along the minus strand of OX335658.1, from coordinate 13,720,905 downwards.
GCGACATATTCGCAGGACCGTTAACATCTCTAAAAAAAATTTACTCGCTAAAATAGTATTTCACTTTATTCTTTTCATTTTAACTTTTTCTTTTTAATTTAATTAAATTTTTGTAAGAGTTTTTTTTTGTGTTTGAAATGTTAATTTTTCAGAAACCCCTGAATTTAAGTGTAAATGTTATGTAATAGATTTATACCCTATTTGTTCTATGTTTTGTTTGTTTTTATGCATGTTGTGTTCACTACCAGTGGAGTGTGCACATTTTTTTAAATGCCGTTTGTGATTCTCAGTGTATCGTGTTTACTACTCTGTTTGTGAACCTATTAATAAATAAATAAATAAATAAATAATTTTCAGTAAATTGTGTATGAATGTATTTTGGTCACATCCATCAACTGGCTTTGTGAGTTTGCGCTTTTCAAAGTCCATAACATTGTCAATCGCAGGCTGTTCCTTCAGTTGAAACATCTGAGATTTCGCCGAAACGGGATGCGTAGCCTGCGGGCGCCCGCGTTGTTAAGGATTTTATAAGGGACCGAAATAAATAACCGGGGACTATTTATTGACTTAGGCCCACAAATGTTAGCAACCTTTTCATTATTCTCTGGGATCCTATTATCCTGGTAAACACGTTGGATGGTATATTCAGCGTTTCCAATTATGCTGCTGTAAACAAGTTTACATATATTTGTTATTCGCCGCATATTTCTCTTTAACAAGTGTAAGGTTTATTTAGACCATTTCAAAATATTGTAATAAACCTGAAACTGCATAGAAAATTGTAGGTTTACCAGTGAGGTGTACAAATTATATAAGGCCACTCCGAGCTACAGAGAGAGAAACCTCCGAACGATTCTCACGTTAGAGAGTAGAACCGCTTTATGCATCGGGAATTAGCCCAATATTGATATCATAAAGATATATATTGAGATCATAAAAAGCAACGGCGTTCGCAGATAAAACAATTAGCACGATGGTCATTTTCCGTGCATGTCACAAGGCGGTAACCTCGTGGGCAGGTCTAAATATTTCGTTAGCTTTTCATTTTCAGTATTATTGAAGTTTTCGTCATGTATTGTTGTCTACAAGGAAGATCTCCTTGGATTCGGGATCGATTAACACCATATCAGGCTTATTGCAATTAATTGTCCCACAGATTTGTGTTGGTCGATCCCAATAGAGCTTAGCGACATCCTTCCCGATTTTTTCTATAAAATGGCACAACAGAGTCGTCGAGGCAGTGTTTAAGAGAGTGGTTACCCTTTCAATTCCCCATAATACGGGCGATGACTGCTTACATGCTTTTATTGTTTTACTAGGTTTTTGCAATTTTGGGTTGTAAAATACATTGTCAAAATCTAAGTCTGTATGTTTAAAAATGTTTAATGTACCTTTTAGATTGGAAAACATTGACAATTAACATTGGATAAAAGTAGTACTTTTTTACGTTAGTTTTCCATTTTTTTTTTCCTGAATAATACAGATATTTAAAAAAATTAAACATTATGGACATAGAATGAAGTTTAATAAAAAAAATATTAAAATCTGACCTGGGAGACGATTTCCCTAGTTTAATGGCAGTCGCCGTGAAAAATTGTGCCTTGGCCAATGGACAAAGAATGCATTTCTTAAAATTTTCAAATCAACACATCATTCAAATAATTCACTTCATAATTCTTAAATAGAAGACATTTTACAAACTGCTTTCGAATGCCCGCAAAGGAATTCACGGGCCACATCCACTAGGAGTATATAGCGAAAACTAAACAATGCCTAAATTTAATTCCAAAAATGTGCTCTGTCAAACGATTCGCAACGAACGTACAGGCGACATTGTAGCACGCACAATGTTGCTAGTACGCATGCTTATGTATAATGCTTTGTCACTCTTTTTTACTCATATGGAAGCAGACGCCAAATGACTGGTATGCTGGTGTACAAAGAGCGTAAAATTCCTACTCAATCTGCAAGTGAACATTCGCCAAACGGAACATTTAATGTCGGGCTGAATTATTTCATGGATAAAACGTAGCAAGTATCCATGTACCACATTTTATCAAGATAGTTTGAGCCGATATGACATGATTTGATGAATGAGAAACATCCAATCATTTCCATTTAGAGCTTCGAAAAAATTTGGTGGCTATATAAAAAAATATTAAAAGCATGTGCCGCCAAAACCTTTTTTCTACTTGCACTGCCACATTGCATACCTAGTAAGTAGGTAACGAAGGAGACCTAAAGTTTTACTCGGACTACAAACCACAGCCAGCCTCAACATCAAAAACGGTAACCCATCCAGAACTTGACTGCTTCCAGAGATGATCCAGAGAGACTTTGATAAAATACGCATATAAATCGGAAGAGTGGTTCGCAAGTTATAGGAATTTAACACTTACTACTCACCCCTCTGCTAATGAAGCGTTATATTATGTAGATTATAAGTGTTGAGTAGAATCAAGCTAAATGTACATACAAACCGTATCTAAATCGGGTTATTGGTTCAAGTAATAAGTATTTTATCCCACTGGTCGCACCACTAGTCCTAAAGTTGCGGGAAATACCAAGCCATATTTCGGTACAATTAGCAACGAAATCGGATAAGTGGGGAAATATGAGAGATCGATGATCGCTAACTTGATATCTCTTTAACTATTATTTTGGAAGACGAATGAAAATGTAAAAGAAAAGTTTAATCTAATATTAGATGCAAAATGCAAGATACAAACGTATCTGAATAAGCATTAATTAATTGTAGGCAAAAGTTTCCTAAAACAATTATATTTTTTTAATCAACTGCAATTGATTTAAAATGTTATTGTAACTGTACCTTACATATAAGGTAAGACACATGATATCACGAAATTTTCTGTAGGCCTTTTTAAGGTGGCCCAACCCGGCGGGACTAACTCATTCGCGGGCACTGTACAAAACCGAGCTGTTTCAAAGAAAAAGACAGGCTCCGTGATGAGGAAGATGCAACATGTCCACAAAAAAGATAATGTGCATAGTGTATGATTTGGTAAGATTTACGAAAATTTCGATTTCAAAACGACTTATAGCTAAAAGTAAACCACGACCGCTGTAGTCAAAAATCTATCAAAAACAAAATAGATTATAAATCTTGATTAAATAAGCTATGTCTGATGACTAATCTTTTTAAGATTTTCTTACTTTATCATTGCGTAATAAACCACCAAAGCTATTGTATAAAACGCGCGGAAAAATTCGAACTTTCGGACCTTATAACTTAGAAACCAAGCACAATTTTACAATGCCAACGGTCATCAGACATCTAGTTCGATCAAATAAAGCTCTTTTGAGCAAAATTTGGGATCTCTGATAAGAAATATGGGCGTGATCTTCTTTCCCCGTTTGTATGGGGAGTGGAGCGGGTTGGGCCACCTTAAGACCTACAATTTTCAAATACTGTCAACAAAGAAATTAAAAACTAAAATATTAAACATTATCCTATAAATTAAACTATTCCTAAAATTACACTTAGATTTCATTGTTCTCTTAAGGTTTGTATAAAATATTACAAATGATATGCACAAACCTTCCTCATTGATCGCTCTTCCTATTAGTTAAACTATTTCAAAAGTACGTTCCGTGGCTTAGAAGAAGTAAGCGCCGCTTACTTAAGATTTATTTCACTCACAATCGTCAAACACAAAAGTGTCTAATTAAAAAAGATAAATGCGTAGGTATGAAAACAGTTCATTAGATGAAAAATATACATGCATTCTAAAAGTAAGTGTAAGTCTATACATTTAGAGCGAAAACTGCATTTACTGAAAAAAAAAACAACAAACTCCAGCCTGCGTGATGAATGTTTGACCTATTTAGCGTGTATTTTAAAATATTTATCCAAATGCAAATCTGACATAATAAAAAAAATTGGGTTTTAAAAAAAAATTAAATAGTTTTCGGCTGCGGAAATTAGAAACGCTTTTATTTGCAAGCAAAACAATTATGTTGTTTTAAAATATTATACTATGGATATATGTAGTCAGGGACATGCCTGATAACAAACAATTATTTCTCTATATCTGAGAATTATGACTCTTATACTAAAACTTTAAGCATATCAGAAACACATGCCTGGAGAAGACAGTTACATTTCTTCCCGTGCGTATCATAAAAGGCTACTAAGGTTTTAAGATTCCTCGTTAAACTGTAGGTAACTTACTAGTAAAACTGCACAAAATTATATCGACACTTTAGAGGCTGATATAAAGATAGAAATTCTACAAAAACAGGCAGCGATACATGCTACGAAAATTATAGCAAAATTTATGAGCGGATATTTAGAAGAAATTAACCAAATTGAAGAAAATAGTGAAGAATAATGCAGAACTTCAAAAATAACATCATATTTGACGCTAATTCCTTTTCCTGGGAGGAACCTGGGCGGGAATAAGTCGGACTTCCGGCACGACGATGCCGGAGACGCCAACAGATTGGATGAAGAAATTTATATACATGTAGAAGTAGGTACTGAAAGATAAAAAATAATAATACATGTGTCCGATACGAAAAGGAAAAATAGTTACATGTCTAAATAAAGTGTAAGTGCTAGTAAGAAATATGAGGTGAAATTCAAACTGCTTTTTGTGTCAATAATATAGTTTTCTTACACATTAAACGAAATCGTCTAGAATTGTTTAACTTATTTAACGGTGGCGTTAAGTTATTCCAGCACTTTGTTGCTGCGTACTTAAAACTTCCCTCGAGAGCCACAGAATGATGTTTGGGCACCATTAGCACATGTGAGCTAGCTCTAGTGGTGTATGTGTGTTCCTTTTTTGACGATTTCAATTTATTGTAAAGGTAATCAGGTTTCTGCTCGTAAATGATTTTATGTATTTGACACTGCTGGTGCAACTTCCTACGTTGTGTCGATGTGCCCATTAGCGATGGTTGAAGAGGAAATGAAAATTGTCCGTGTTTTTCATCCAGTCCAACGGAGCTGTGCAATAAAAAGGAAGGTCCTGGCTTGGCACCTAGCTCCTACGAGGTGTGTCATGTGTCATGTCTGGGTTCAAATCCTCGCCCTACTGCCTGTCTCTCTTTTAGTTAGATAAGTGCAATTCGTTACGAATTCGAGCTGTACCATGATTCGGAACCCATGTAAAACTGTAGGTTCCCTTCGCCTACTAGGTAGTAGGGTTAAGCTCACCCGGGTTGGTACCACCCGCATTTGATGAAACTATGGTTGACTCCAGTTCATACATGGTTCCATCCAGTTCAATGTAGCCGTGCTCATAAAGGGAAGGTCCTGGCATGGCACCTAGTTCCTCCGGGAATGTGGTGTATTGGGCTAATATCATAACGGTAGTTGTGTGATATTACCCATCCATGTCAGGTTCCATAAAAGAAAGGTATTTATATTGTGCTGTGAAATTTAATTATGTGCGCATTAACTCATTCTGCATGACAGTTAAAATTGTCGGACAAAATAATGGAGCTCTTCGAGGTGGAAAAAAAATAATCCCAAACAATAAATTATGAAAATGGATTTTCTCCGCTCTGCTGCTGAATCTCGCGAGACCAGGAGAATTTAAATAACATCCGTTCCTAATTATTCCATTTGATTAAATTTCATCTGCACAGTCTTGAATATCTACCAGAAATAGATATTGAAATGAGGTAAAACTATATACTTAAAGTAGGGTTCGACCATTGAATCCATAATTTTTTTTTTTTATGCAACCTGATATGGCTGACGACACGACTACCGTTATGATATTACCCCAATACACAACATTCCCGAAGGAATTAGGTGCCATGCCTGGACCTTCCCTTTATGAGCACGGCTTCATTGAACTGGATGGAAGACACGAACAATTTTTCATTACCGCTTCGACCATCTTTTCACCCAATGCGATGGTACCAACCCTGATTGTAAGTACTGATTAGCGTAATCGTCACATTAAAGGGGCTTTCTTGACATCTCGCAATCGACACCAGTACAAGATAATCAGCGTTAATCAGATTTAAATAAATCAGCACTTGGTGAAAACTAGGCTTATGGTCTCTTTCGCCATGTCCTGATTAGCTTATTTGGTACCATACCCTTTGATAAATAGATAAATGTATGTCATTATGGTACAATATAACCTCGTTCAGAAATCAGACTTATTTCCCGAACGCCATATGCTCAGCAATCCAACCAGAAACCTTATTACATCAGCCTGGCGCTCGGCATTCTTGAGTTGTTTCTTTGCACAATTTATTCATTTCCATTTTCCGTAGATAGAAAAAACCGGCCAAGTGCGAGTCGGACTCGCACACGAAGGGTTCCGTACCATCGTAGAAAAAATAAATAAAAAAATCACGTTTTTTGTATGGGAGCCCCCTTACATTTTAATAATTTTTGAATCTTACCTATTTGTTGTTATAGCGGCAAAATAAATATACACTCTGTGAAAATTTCAGCTGTCTACCTGTTACGGTTACTGAGATACAGCCCTGTGACAGACGGACAGACGGACGGACGGACGGACGGACGGACGGACGGACAGCGGAGGCTTAGTAATAGGGTTCCGTTTTCACCCTTTGGGTACGGAACCCTAAAAAACTACGGAGCGAACAGTCAGAGGTGTAGACTATTTTCTAAGATGCAATATAGTACAGTTACAATGCACGGTATGCATTATGTGTAATACTTTTATTTATATATTGGATACGACATTACGGTTATCTCATTAATTTGAGTTTCAGCGACATTTTTTTATTACAATAGATTTTGAAAATAGTTTGATAAATTTTAAAAATCTAATTACAATGCATCAAATGTAGATGACGGTGAAATTCAAATAAATCGTGTGTAATGCTATATGCATGTGCAGATATGTATATTGTATTGTATTTATTTTAACGAAATCAAATAATAAAGACACTTAATTTTGACTAATGAACCATGAACAATATATTTACAGTCTTTCGAGCGGTTTTGAAGTTGTAACCATGCTTACTTAGCCCCGGTTGCACGAAGAGACGGCCGAGTTGATCAATGTTCTAACACGTCACTTTTGGTGAACCGTATAGAGTTCGTTCCATACTATCCACACAAAATGACGTGTTTTGACATAGGTTAAGTTGACGACGGCTTTCACACCAGAGAATACTTGTAATGCTACAAATTACATTTATTTATATTATTGCATTAGTAACTTTGTTAGTTGTAAGTAACTTAAACTGAGGGTTGCTGTTTCTATTGTTCTTTGCCTTAATCTGTTCTACCAAAGAAATGTTTGGCAGTAGCATTCAGATCTAAATATGTATTTCATAATTGTGGACGGAAAAATATGTTATGTAAGCCCGTGAAGTTTCTTTGCGGGTTCTTCTTTACTGGGTTGATCGAATCCGCGGATCTTTGGAACGTAAATTAGTGTAGTTTGACTACCAAAAAAAAGATTCCGACGAATTGAGAACCTCCTCCTTTTTTTCGAAGTCGGTTTAAAAAGTTTAAATAAATGAAATGAAATGAAAATCATACGTTGACGTTAATTTTGATCTTTTGTCCTTTCGTGCACTCTGCCCTTATTCTGTGACCATGCCTAGTGGCTGCGTCTGTGGATGACAATGTCCAATTTGCCGAGCGAGCAGCAGGCGTTGCAACAACGATTTGCATGTGTTGAATAAATTATTGCTCAGAGACCAAGCCCAGCGTCGGCTGTGGCCCTGGTGGCTCGGGCTGGGAGCAGGTGTGTGTAATAATTACGCGATGACTTACTTGGCTGCCGAATACAGTTTAATGGATGGCCAATGAATATTTACATAGACATAGATTGCATGACACTCTATATTGCGAACATTTCCCCGACATGTTTGCCAGTTATAATGTGGCCAAGTTTAAAAATAAATTAAATTCATGTTCTTTTTTTGTTTGCTGACATAAAATTTGGATATCACATTTCATTGTTATTTAAATTTAAGTTTATATTAAATTTTTTCAATTTTGTTTTTCCTTAACTTGTTTTCATACATTAGGTAAGTACTGAATAGCTGCACAATTATACATGCGGTGTGCACAATTTTATTGGAATACTAGGTGTTTATGTTTTATGAGATGTTAATTATTGTTCTTTTATAGTAAATGTTCTGTTTTATGTACCAAATAAATAATAAATAAATAAATAAATATGCAAGTTGTCTGGGGGACATTACAACGCTGTTCGTGACGCCAGTTTTGACGTATGGTTAAGAGGTTAATGCCAAGCGGATATCAGTCGGTGAGCGGGGCCGGGTCCTTAGCCATACGTCACGGGTACTAATTCTGTGTAACCAAATCAAAACCACATAAATTAAATTCATGCACCATGTATTATTAATTATATTATATATAACCAAACCATCAACCAATGTTCTAGGACGAGCACAAACACAAATATACAAGTAGGTATAGAGATAGAGTAGGTTCCTGATTGGGCCCTCTAATACGGACGACGACACTGAGGCGCCTATATACCATAGCGTAAAGTGCGACGCGCGAAAACGCGCGGCGGAATCTAGCCAGTGCCGCACGTTTCGCGCGCTCCCGGATATATCGTGTATTTGATGGTTTTTTTTAGTAAATTTCCTGTATGTTTATATTTTTAACAGCGATGGGGATGTGTACCTCGTTATGGCTGAACGTTATAAGTTTTTTTTATTTCATTATTCTAAATGGAAAGATAACTGAAAAAATGGCTTTGAAAGGTAAAAGTGGTACTTTTAGAAATATTTTTTATTTCGACGATTATACAAGTGTTTTGGACAAAATGGGGATCTGTACCTTTGCAAACGTACGATCTATAAGCTCAGTATTTTTTCAATGTTCAACAACCAAAGGCTTTACTGTAATCGACCTTTATTTCATTATTCTAAATGACTAAAAAAATGTCTTTGAAAGGTAAAAGTGGTACTTTTAGAAATATTTTTTATTTCGACGATTATACAAGTGTTTTGGACAAAATGGGGATGTGTACCTTCGCAAACGTACGTTCTATAACCTTAGTATTTTTTTAATGTTTAACAACCAAAGGCTTTACTGTAATCGACCTCAGAAAAATGTTCATTTTTAGGTATTTATTCCCTTTATTCGCACTGATTCCAAAGCCCGCAAAAAATAATGTTCGGTACCATACCCAGGGGTGATGAAGGCAGGAGCACGTGGTCAGGTGGCGAATAGCGCCTGCCCCCGCGCGGCGAAGTTCGAGCGGCTGGGTCCCCTCAGCTGTGGACGCACCGCACCACAGGGCGAGTCGTTGGAGGAGTCCACTCGAACTCAGGGGTGATGAAGCGCCTGGAGCTCGTGGTCGGGCGGCAAATGGCGCCTGCCCCCGCGCGGCGAACCTCGAGCGGCTGAGCTTGGCTCCCGCTGTGGACGCACCGCACCACAGGGCGAGTCGTTGGAGGAGTCCACTCGAACTCAGGGGTGATGAAGCGCCTGGAGCTCGTGGTCGGGCGGCAAATGGCGCCTGCCCCCGCGCGGCGAACCTCGAGCGGCTGAGCTTGGCTCCCGCTGTGGACGCACCGCACCACAGGGCGAGTCGTTGGCGGAGCCCACTCCAAGGAGCACAGGGTGGGCGCCGAAGAGACGGAAGGCGCTGCTGCGCTCCACCGAGCCAGCCCGAATGCGGGGACTGCTAAACGAGACGGGACGCGCCCGGCGGCACTGGCGGCGGCCGGCGGTCTGTGGCGGCGAGATGCGCTCGCGCTGTGGCGGGCGAACAAGATGGCTGCCTTTCGTGGTCCTCTCCCTTTGGATCTGTAGTGTGACCTCACTGTCGCTAGGCGCGCTGAGGGAGACAGCATCCTTGAATTACTGGTAGGTAGATAGAGACGGTACCAATGTTCGTGGTTTGTTGTTTTGTTTCTGGAAGAATTTTGACGGTTGGTTCCTTGAAACGTGTAATTTTCCATTATGTATATGACTATAAATGTCCATTGTGAGTATGCATAGGCACTGACATTGTTCTGAAGGCTACCGTAAGTGTAGTTCAATAAGGATATGACATACAAATATTGATAATGCCTAAAAATTAAAATTTATAAAGTAACGCATGTTACAACTGCTCAAAACGATAAAGAAAAAATCGCATTGCAAGAAAAGATAACAAACATTTGATAGGTCTGTGTCACATCATGATTCAGCTGCAGTTTATTGAAAACAATATTTTATCTGAAAACGAATCACGCCGCTGCTTCGGATATCAGATTATGTCAACAGCCGTAATCCGTTATGATTAAAAAGTAGCAGATAAATTACATCGTTATTGACCAGCCTTTTCGACTAGCCATTTGGGCTACTTTTTATCTAGGAAATAATTCAGATCGACATCAGTCTAAAACGACATGGACCCTAGCCGAGCCGGGTACCGCAGCTAGTAAATAAAATAATGCCGTAATAAGGACCATAACACCGTAGACGTAACTACTCTATAAATAAAATCAATACATTTAAGTTCGCTAGAATCGACAAAAAATAAATGTACGTCGGTTTTTCTTCCACAAGCCATAATATAATTATTAAAATAACGTTTTTTCCTCGGTAAAACTATCGAAAACTTTGAAGCATTGACGTTCATACAAATGTTATTGTCATCACTTTAAAATTTAAAGTATGTCAAATTTTACAAATTAATAAAAATAACAAAAGACAAACGAAATGAAGTATGGATTCGGGATAGTAAAATGTTTACTCAGAATTATTCCACCCTTTTTTAGGGTTCCGTACCCAAAGGGTGAAAACGGAACCCTATTACTAAGCCTCCGCTGACCGTCCGTCCGTCCGTCCTTCCGTCTGTCCGTCTGTCACAGGGCTGTATCTCATAAACCGTAACAGGTAGGAATCTGAAATTTTTACAGATTATGTATTGATTTTGCCGCTATAACAAGAAATAGGTAAAATAATAAAATAATAAAAATTAAAACAAAAAACTGTTATTGTTGGGGTAAATCTTGTACGATTGACGGAACCCTTCGTGTGCGAGTCCGACTCGCACTTGGCCGGTTTTTGGAACCTGAAATGATTGTCCACCACACTATATTTTTTTATATTAGCCCAATACACCACATCTCCGAAGGAAAAAGGTGGACCCTCCCTTTATGAGCACGGCTACAATAACCCTATCACCTAGTAGGGGAAGGGGACCTACAGTTTTACATGGGTTCTGAGACATGGAACTCTGACTGGAGACTGGAGACATGGTAACAAAATGCATTCATTCGACTCGGAAAGAGAATGAAAGTAGTGCATGACCGGGGCAAGGTTTGAAAGGCAAGTCCTCTAACTCCTAGACCACGAGCTGTCTCAAATCTACATAAAATATCAGATTGCCGCTCGTACTCGGTTTATTTTGGTATTAGGTCCAATAAGGACGTCTAAACCGATTTGGATCCTACGTGGATAGGTAGATCCCACATTTCTGTGGTAGATCCTAAACTGCGTTAGAGCTATAGATATTAAAAGAGCGAGTATAACAGCGAGGAGTTTCAAATAGTAAATATTAAGTAAATATACGTTTCCGTACTCAGCAGGTACGTCGCTCATTCCAACGAATGTGATATGTATCGACCGTGAAGCAAGGACTCATTAATTAAATAAAGAGCCCAGTAAAAAAACTACTTTACGAATATACTGCAAGGCTGGACCCGAACCAGCAAAACATACCATTCGCGGGTATTGCGTCTTCCAATTTGGCCACCTGCTGTATACCCATAATTTGGAATTATCCTACAGTCCCTCCTCCAATAATCAATACATCCTACTAAACCAGGGTTTAAGATTATAAATGCATTCATTTATTTAACGGTTCATCTGCATTACGGACATTAACTGCAAATATTGAACATTCAAATTTATTGCCGTCGTCACCAAAATCAGACGCTAGAGTAAATATACTTTTTTTGCTAAGCAGGTATGTCGCTTATTCCAAAAATCCAAAAATAACAAATAGACAGAACAAAATACACCAACTGCCTTACCAATAAACATTTGTACGATAGCTATTACTCCGGTATTTCTAGCTAGAAGTACCTGACAGGAAACAATATCGTAGTAATAGCGATGGTACAAATGTTGATTAGTAAGGCAGATAAGGTGAATAAATTGGGAATTCATACCGCGTAGCGAAGTTTTTGAAATACATTTAGCGTTGGTTTCGATTTCACAATGCACTTTAGATTGAGCAGTATTCCTGGCACAAACACTTTAAACTGATGAGTATCGAAGATTCTGTGCTCCAGGTACGCTACAGGGGGGCCAATGGATGCAATCCCACCATTCCGAGACTTCGACCAAGCCATCGATATAAAAAGTTCAATGTACCAAGTTACTGGATGAATTTTTAAACCTTTTTTCGGTGCTTTTATCGATATTGATCTTCATAAAGGGGGTGGCAAAGAATTTTAAAATTAGATTGATTATTCCTAAGAGAAAACGCTACAACCCTGGTTTGTTCTAATCGCCTGTTTTTCTTTATCAGGCAATACAAAAATATCCGTTCAATTTGATATCTATGTTATCTCATATTTCATGTAAACCCTTGCCTGACACAAAAGAAACCATGTGAGAGCAAGGAAAGTCTGACGTACATATAAATGTTATAAATGTTAAAAATAAAAATGTTAAAAAAATTGTGTTTTTTCTTTGAACAACAATTTTAAATGCTGCAAAATTAAATAATAACGAATGATGAATGAAGAATTAATTATTTTTTTTATTATGTCACGAAAGGTAGCATGCACCGTTTTGTCTCATATGTAGATATATAAAGTAATAAATCTGATAAAAAACCGGCCAAGTGCGAGTCGGACTCGCACACGAAGGGTTCCGTACCACCGTACAAAATTTAACACGTTTTTTGTATGTATACTTTCAGTTTTATGATTGTTTTATTTTACCTGTTGTTATAGCGGCAAAATAAATACACACTCAAAATTTCAGCTGCCTACCTCCCTACAACGGTTCATGAGATACAGCCCTGTGACAGACGGACGGACGGACGGACGGGCGGGCAGCGGAGGCTTAGTAATAGGGTTCCGTTTTCACCCTTTGGGTACGGAACCCTAAAAGTCCTGAGTCCTTTATTGTCCAGATGAGCCGTGATCAAGGCGGCAGCGGCGGGCCGGAGGGTGGCGGCGCGCGGGGCAGGGTGCAGCAAAACGACCTCCTCCTACACGAGGCCGTGATCAAGAACGACGCAGACGCCGTGCGCGCGGCGCTGGCGCTGCCCTGCGACGTCAACTGCAGGAACAACGTGAGTCGCTGCCTCGACACTCGTGGCGCCCTGGTACCTAGGGAGCGCTTCTGGCCGCTGTCACGGTGCCGCCACCGCTAACTGTCACGGCGCTGACACCGCTACTCTCACGATGCTGCCAAGGTGCTGTAATCAGGAATCCTGAGTCTAGCGGTTTTCAAAGCGATTTTTTTTGACGGAAAACCTTGATGGAATTGAAAATCGCTTTGAAAACCGCTGTAAAAGCGGTTTTCTAGACTTCTTACGGTTATTCCTGATAACGGAGTTCCAGGAATGACCTGCTGATCCCACTACTAAAACAGTGGTTCCCGCACTAAAAGAAAAGACAACGCAATAAAAATATCACAACTCGCTCAAAAAATAGGTGTTTTTATTTTTAAATGAAAAAGTGCACTCTTATTGAGACAACCTCATAAAAGCCCGCATACAATCACTACATAGTATCACTTCACTATCACTACATAGTATAAAACGAAGTCGCTTTCTCTGTCCCTATATCCCTATGTATGCTTAAATCTTTAAAACTACGCAACGGATTTTGATGCGGTTTTTTTAATAGATCGAGTGATTGAAGAGGAAGGTTATATTATATGGCCCTTTACAGCATATGATTTAAATGAATATTTTCGAAGATATTACAGATTTAAAAATTGCGGGATGTAGCGTTTGCGGCGGTACCGGCCGTCCGGGGCGGCGCGGGAGCGTGACTATAAATAGTTCAAAACAATATTGTTTTAAATGATATTATGCCCGTGCAAAGCCGGGACGGGCTGCTAGTTAATAATAAAATGTTATTGCTGAGATCACAGAGCATGAACGGATGGCCCACGGCGCGGCGCGGGCGGCTCGCCCATTGATATATACCTACATCACTGGCCTCACCATAGATATTTGTCTATGGGTTCGCGGAAGCAGCCGGCCGGCCGGACATTCAATGCTCTATGGCTGAGATAATACACGTTTTGCATGTTTTAGTACGGCAGAGCTCCAATCCACTGGGCGGCGAGCCGAGGCAATGTGGAGATCATTCGGCTGCTACTCGACGCCAACTGCGACATAGAAGCTGCCGATAAGGTGAACTTTAATCCCTGAACCCTTATCATTCATCCTGACACAGAGTCGAACCTGTCAAATTCGAATTTAATATCCGCTGAGCTACCAACAGAGCTATTCAAGAAGCCATGGATCGCAGACACAGGGGATATGCAAACGATATTTACTGTATTCAGGTATTATATTGATTCTTATTAGTTCTTTTTTTGGGAATTTCGACAGTGCATGGGTGCACTCCCTGCCTGTTTCGCGTTGTGCGGTGGTAAAAAGGACAGCGTTATGCAGCTCCGAAGAGCATTCTCGTCTTTACCACAGAATATTCCGTTGTAAAGACGATAGAATGCAGCGATAGACCCTACATCCCTTCGGAGTTGAAGGGTCCCTAATTCAGGGATACCGTGGGGTCGTTGACGATACGCATGGCACGACGCTGTATCGAGTCCAGGGAGCCAAGCAGATTCTTAGCTGAGCCATCCCACAGATGCGAACAATATTCCACCCAAGACCTTATCTTCGCCTTGTAGAGGAGCAGTTTTTGATCAGGCGTGAAATACTGACGCACTCTGTTGAGGACTCCGAACTTATTTTGAGGCGAGCTTGGCTTTATCCTCGATATGAGGTTCAAAATTCAGGTCATGCGTCAGGGCAACACCAAGAATCCCTATGTGGTCGTCAATACGCAGAGTTGTACCCTGGAAAGTCGGAGCTACACTGAAAGGTGTCCTCGTCGCACTGAATACGCACGCCTGTGTCCTAATCGCGTTAAACTCAACGAGGTTCTGGATAACCCATCCGGAAACTTTTTCCAGGGTCTATTCGAGTCTCAAAATGAGGCACCGCCTATCCTCCTCCACTTCAACCCGGCTTGCTCATAAAGTTCCAGTGAGGACCATAGCACATAGGTCTTCGGCATTACAATGTACACCGCCTATTCACAGCGATGGGTCGTTCATGAACGAACGGGTCAAAAGACCCGGATCGTCTGTACTGAGAGACCGAACGGGTCTTTTGTTTGTAAAGACCCGTGTCTGCGACTCGTGTCTTGGCGACCCGTGACCAACCCGGGTAAATAGATTCGGTCTTTTGTTTGCACACAAAGTTTTTGTCAAGATCCGTGTCTTTGCGATCCGTAACCGGCCAAAGGCTCGGTTCGCGAACGAACAAGTCTAAAGATCCGGACTCACCTGGTCATTGTGTCAGAACCGGATCGCAAAAATCTCGCGAACGACCCATACATAATTTACCAAATACAATGCGATTCAAATAACAATAGGATATGATCACCGCCATTTTGAATGTCAAACTGCTCAAACCCTCACTTCACTTCACAAACTTCAGTACTTTGCCGCGGTGTTGCCGCGTACTTTCCTTCGCGAATTCAAGTGAAGTTAGTCACGAGCCCCGTCCTATTCTTATTTGAATCGCATTGTACGTACCGGAGTTGTTATGCGCGCTTACCGCCCGAACGTTTCAACCACGTGTGTACTGTTTCTATACAGTTCGGTATGCGTCCGCTGCTGATGTCGGCGTGGCACGGCCACCTCGCCGCAGCACAGGCGCTCGTCGGCGCCGGGGCCTGCCTCGCCGCCACCAACAAGGTACAATTACGCTTCATCTAAAGGCACAGCACACGCTTGAATGTGAGCACACTTCTGCGATGTGTGGGTACCGGCCTTAGATCACCAATGAATATAATGTTCTTTTCATAATGTTCTTTGTGAGCAGGAGTAATCAATAAATCACTGTAAACTAGTTTGTAAGTATCAATGGAAAACATTAATAATACAATGTCCAACCTGACGAAGTTTCTTGTCGGCTCTTCTTCGCCAGAAGTAATCGAACCAACAGGAAAAAAATGACGAATCCGAGTGTGTAATATACTTCTAATCAGTAGCGGTTTTAGGGTAGGGCGCGGTTGGGCGACCGCCCAGGGCGCCAGATCTAAAGGGGCGCCGCAGGCGCCCCTTTTGTATCTGCTCGCTCATTGACCAAGTCCTACTTACTCATAAATCCTTAAATTTAGTTTCAAAATGGTGGGCAACACTAGAATGGAACGTAGTGTCCGATAAGAGTTTAATAATAAGTTAATTAATTGTCATAATTGTTTAGTTTAAAATGTCTGAACATGTCCATCCTGAAAAAAAAACTATCTGTTTCAAAATTTTGAAAACGGAAAGCCGAATAAGAAAAGAAATAAAAAACAAAAACAATGTTTATTAATAAAGATAAATATATTACAACAAAAAATCAAGTGACCCGAGCAGTTCCCAAGGCTCAATTTTAGGCTGGTTTTTGTTTATTATTTTCATAAATGACTTATCAGTATGTACTCTCAAAACAACCCGTATTTTAATGTTTGCTGAGGACACATGTCTTATTTTTGTGTACAACAGAATGAATGGTGATGCTCAGAATATTGATCCCTACATTGAAAAAATACATAACTGGTTACAAGTAAATCACCATTCCTTCCTTCTTCCACTCCTTCTTAATGCTGCTCTTTTTCCCATTTGTCCTATTCTCTTTGCGAGGATCTACGTCTTACGTCAAATTAAACATCGTAGATTTCGCTCTAACTCTAGTAACCGCTACTCTCTAGTTCTTTGGTTTGCACGTGGACATGGGTATACAATGACGCTCACATTAAACAATTATTATAAATAAGTTGAATTCAGCAATTTACGCAATTCGCAAAATACGTACCATATGTGGCGTCAAGGCTATTTTCATAGCATTATGAAGGATGGTATTAAGTTTAACGGTGCTGCTTGAAAAAAACAAGCAATGTGTGCCGTGCTAAGCATCAAATCGAGAGATTCCTACCACGGCTCATTCTCGGAAAACGCAATATTTACGATTCCAAGTGAGTATTTTTCACAGTGTCTCATGTATGCCCGAAACTATTTGGAAAATACCCGTTTCAATAAAGATCACCGTGGCTACAACACTAGAGCCAAAGATCTAATAAGATCACCACTAGTAAAGCGCTGTAAAACTTTAAAGAGTTTTATCTGCAACAGCGTCCTGTTCTTCAATATACTCCCGCCATGCATTGTTAAAAAAGTATTAAATAGTTCTAAACAGATAGCCAGACAAATTATTTCAAAGAAAACTTCACTACATATTATAAAACAAAGTCGCTTTCTCTGTCCCTATATCCCCATGTTCGCTTAAATCTTTAAAACTACGCAACGGATTTTGATGCGGTTTTTTTAAATAGATAGAGTGATTAAAGAGGAAGGTTTATATGTATAATAACATCCATTAAATAGTGGAAAAATACTGTTATTTTTGAGGTTTCCAATGTGATGTCATAAAAAAAGACGTGTGGCACTCGGGGACTGCCGCGGTAAAGCTATTGCATAGCATTTTGTATCAAGTTATGCCGGCCCGCCCCCGCCGCCGCTCCCGCCGCCGCCCCCGGCCCCGCTCCCCCTGGTGTGAAGTAGCATTACCGGCATCGCCCGTTGGAGTGGGGAGCGTGAGGTTTTTTTCGTTACGGAATTTCTGGATTCGGTCCCCGCGCTCAAGGCCCTCGATAGAAGCTATGCAATAGCTTAAAAAATCATTTTTCCACTTACATTGCAAACGCAGGCTGAACCCTACGAGATTTGTCAAATCACTACATAGTATAAAACAAAGTCGCTTTCTCTGTCCCTATATCCCCATGTATGCTTAAATCTTTAAAACTAAGCAACGGATTTTGATGCGGTTTTTTTTAATAGATAGAGTGATTGAAGAGGAAGGCTTATATGTATAATAACATGCTTTAAATAGTGGAGAAGTACTGTTATTTTTGAGGTTTCCAATGTGATGTCGTAAAAATTTTTTTTTCCGCTTACATTGCAAACTGTAATAGACCTACATTACTGCTGACACTAGCATTCTCACGGTTTTACTATATAAAGGGCGCTGTCGCCAAGCAATTAAGTTCAGTCAACATTCAGAGTCAATCGCGTGCGGATGCGCTGCCGAAATCCGTGTATTATCTAAGTCCGTATATAAATCCAAGTTATCCTGTAAATCAATTCAATTCTGTGTTTCAAAGTGTTTTCTTAGTTTTCTTCCAAAACTAAGTGGTGTCAGAACTGATAGAAAATCTGTGCTAAAGTTGTGAACCTTATCAAATAAATTGTGTTATAAGAAAAGTGTTTTTTAAAAACCTATTCAAAAGTGCCGTCACAACAAATTAGTGTCCGAGAAGTGGGATCCTGTTCAGCGATATCCAGCCCCTGGACTAGCCATCAGCGACAGTAAGCCTCGCCGCCTTGGTGGTTGAGTCTGCCTGACTGGTCCAGAAAGGCGGATAGATCCCGCCACACCGCGTCCACATCACGGTCTTCTGTGTCCTCGGATCCAGCGACATTTAGCCTCACCGCCCCGGTGGTTGAGCCTGCCTGCCCGAGCCAACAGCTGACTAAACCAACGACTTCTCGCCTATCCAGATCATGTTCCAGTTCCTGTAAGTTTAAAACTTAAACTACTTCATGTCCGAAGAGGAAATCAACTCTTTATCCGGATCAAGCCGATCATCAACCCCCAGCGTAATCGCAAAAATGTCGGACAAAGTCCCATTAACTGTCCTCATTAAGTTCGTGAAGCCCTTCAATGGACAAAGGGAAGCATTACCAGCTTTCCTAACAAACTGCGATAATGCCGTCGATCTGGCAAACGACGAGCAGCAGAATATAATATTCAAGTACATACTATCCCAGCTTGAGGGAAAAGCACAAGTTGCAGCATCCCTTAGAGTATTTGAGACCTGGAAGGATCTTAAACTATTCCTGAGGAGTACTTTTGGTGAGCAAAAGCACCACACGCATCTTCTAGCGGACCTCCAGAATTGCCGCCAAAATCTGAACGAGCCCGTAACTCAATTCTCATTGAGGTTGGAAGGATGCCTCACCCGTCTCCAGGCAGACCTACACCACAGTTGCAGAAACAAAGCCGAACTTGTAGGCAGGGTCGCCGAAATAGACGACCTCGCCCTTAACGCGTTTATAATCGGTGTTAGTCCTAGTATAGCTACTGTTTTAAGGTGCAGGAACCCATCGAGTCTTAACGAAGCCGTAGGACTTGCAATAGAGGAGGAGAAAGTCCTTAAACTCACTCGACCTCCCCCTACTTACTTCAAACCTACCCCTCCGAAAGGTCCATTCCCGAAATATAATAACTATAATCGGCCGGTTAACACAAATGAAAACCGACCTAATTCATTCTCAGCGCCGAAGTCAGGCGATAAAACGTGCTTCTATTGCAAGAAGCCTGGTCATGTTATCTCAGAGTGTCGGAAGCGCCAGTACAATAACAGTCACCGGACACCTGAGAACAACAACGGGCCCAGCTCCCGTGAGAACGGCGCTCAGCGATTCGCAGAACCGCGCCGCCCTTCTCAAGATATGAGACAACCGGCACCACGTGTGCATTTCAATGACTCAGCAGAATATTACGAAGATTTAAATGCCTAAAGGTTCCGGAGCCGTGCCTTCCGAAGCCTAGTTATAAAAATGGCACAAAATCTGTTGACTTTAATTATAAACAAACGATTGACTCTGACTCTTTGCTAAATCTGAAATATACTAACTCTGAACCGAAATCCGACGACTCTACTAAATCTGTACAAAATCTGAAATCAACTAACTCTGCTAAATCTGTACAAAATCCGAAACATGCTTACTACGCTAACTCTGTTCAAAATCTGAAGCATGCTAACTCCGCTAAATCCGAATTTAATCCTAAATCTGCTAACTCTGCTAAATCTGTACAAAATCCGAAACATGCTCACTACGCTAACTCTGTTCAAAATCTGAAGCATGCTAACTCCGCTAAATCTGTCCTAAATCATGAACCGACTAACTCAGCTAACTCCGTCCTAGATCCGAATCCTGCCAAATCCGTCGAAAATCCGAACTCTGCTAAATCCGTTCCAAATCCGAATCCAGTTCCGAACCCGAATCCAGCCAACCCCGTTCCAGATCCGATTCCTACTAACTCTGCCGAAAATCTGATTACTAAATCTGACGAAATTCACGAAATCTCGAAATCTGAATTAAAAGTTTTTGAAATTAATACAAAATCGAAAATCTCGTTACCACATACTCATGTCTATACCCGCTACTCACATAGGCCACTATGCCTACTTGTGGACACAGGGTCATCAGTAAGCCTAATTAAGGAATCTTCCCTTGAGATAAAGCCCAAGCTCGATGACTTCAAGGTCAAGCTTAAAGGGATAGAAAACGGAGATTCATACTGTCTAACCAGCGGCACTTTTATGATGCCGTTTGGAACAGTGAAATCTGACAAAACCTCTTTATCTTTTAACTTTCACGTCGTTTCCGAAATCTGCATTAATTACGATGGAATCATAGGTAATGACTTTTTCTTTGAAAATAACGTAACTATTGACTATGAAACTAACTCTATTACAATCGGAGATCAAACCCTGAAACTACTTTTTGAAGAAAATATATTTACTATTCCGCCTCATTCGGAATGTGTTATCGAGTGCTCGGTGAAACCAGCATTAGGTCACCGGCTCGAGCCCGACAACTCTTATCTCTCGCTAAGTCAGCAAATTTCTCGCGGCGTGTATATAACCGACTCCATTGTTCAACTTAAACGTAACCGACGCGTTAACGTAATAGTATCGAATACGACTAACTCGGAAATTAAAATTAAAAATCACAAAATTGAACTCACCCCTATTTCCGAAATCAAGGAACCCGAACAAACTTTTGCCGAATTCAACCTAAATCACGTAAATCAGCGAAATCTCCCGAGATCGGACAAAACTACCCTTAGCCGTCATCAGCTTGTTCTCAACCAAATCCGGACTGATCATTTGGACGTAAATGAAAAACAACCCTTATTAGACTTTTGTGCAAAATACACAGATATATTTCACTTAGATGGAGAACAACTGACGACAACGAGTGCTATAAAACATGAGATCGACACTCAAAACAACCCTCCGGTCCATGTAAAATCTTATCGATTTCCGGAGTGTCACAAGGATGAAGTTGAAAAACAAATTCGGAAAATGCTTGAGCAAAATATTATTCGTCCGTCTATGTCCCCGTGGGCCGCACCGATCTGGGTGGTCCCGAAAAAACTGGATTCCTCAGGGAAACAAAAGTGGCGCATTGTCGTGGACTATCGCCGTCTGAACGACATCACGGTGTCTCAGGTCTACCCGCTTCCTCTCATCACTGATATCCTCGACCAGTTAGGCCAATGTAAATACTTTACTACTCTGGACCTAGCGTCAGGATTTCATCAGATCGAGATGTCACCTCAAGACGCGAGTAAAACCGGATTCTCCGTGATTACCAATGGCATTTCAGGTCACTTCGAATTTACTCGGATGCCATTCGGTTTGAAAAATGCACCGTCCACTTTTCAAAATCTTATGAACAATGTGCTGTCAGGTCTACAAGGCGTACACTGTTTTGTCTACCTAGACGATATTGTTCTCTATTCCCGTGACGTAAGCTCTCACATTGAAAAGCTAGATCTTGTTTTTGAGAGGCTGCGTCAATTCAACTTGAAATTACAGCCGGACAAGTGTGAGTTCCTTCACAAGGAAGTGGCTTACCTTGGGCACATAATTTCACGAGAAGGTCTGGCTCCTAATCCTGATAAAGTCAAGGCCGTCGCCGAATATCCTGTTCCTAGAAACCCGAAGGAAATAAAGTCGTTCCTAGGATTAATAGGCTATTATCGCCGCTTTATACAGAACTTCTCGCATATCTCGAAACCCCTGACGTCTCTCTTGAAAAAGGACGCTCATTTTGGTTGGACAGATAGCCAGCAAAATGCGTTCCAAATACTGAAGAACAAACTTATTTCTGCTCCGATACTTCAGTATCCTAGATTTGACCTCCCTTTCATTTTGACCTGTTACGCTTCAGCCCATTCCGTCGGCTGTGTACTAAGTCAAAACCAGGGTCAAGGTCAAGGTCAAAATCAGGATCGGCCAATCGCATTTGCGTCTCGCAAGTTAAATAGCGCGGAAGGTAACTACAGTGTTACTGAAAAGGAGTGTGTTGCGATCATATTTGGCACCCAGACTTTCAGACCGTACTTATTTGGCCGCACATTCACTATAGTTACCGATCACCGTCCGCTTACCTGGCTATTTAACGTCAAAGACCCCTCATCTAGATTAGTCCGTTGGAGACTAAAGCTAGAAGAATTCGACTACAAGATAGTGTATAAACCCGGCGCTATTAATAACAACGCCGATGCACTTTCCCGTATACCTGTCAATGTCAACGAATCTTCTAGTACTACCTACGAAGACTATCTGAAAATATCCCGATCATCTAGGATCCCGTATGACACAGACATCATTGAACACAATGAGAGCCTCTTAAAGACCCATTGTTCCCATGTGCTATACCCGACTGCCCTAGATTTAGATGAATCCATCCCCTTTTGTAAACAAATTCTTGAGCTGTCCACTGAAAATCCTTCGTTCAGGGATGACGAAAGAGAGTTGTTCACCTACTGGATTACATCTAATGAAAAGCAGCATTTTGTTCATCTTTTCTTACGGGTACATCACTACGAAGAGATGTCATACAGACGTATATTCGAAATCTTGCAGAGCTTTAAAACAGGATTCATGATTGTGCACAATGAGATTAAGGAGATCGCTATTTCTGATTTCAAAGATCCTTATTCTCAACTGTCTTACACTAAAATATACAACATGCTGTTGCATATATTTCATGACACTAAAATCAAGATCCACGTGTATAAGAATAAGATCATTTACCCAACTCCCCCGGAAGTCGAAAAGATTTTGCGCGAAAACCACGATACCCCGGTCGCAGGACACCCAGGATTCGCGAGGATGTTTAATCGTATCAGCCAATCGTTCTTTTGGAAAAATATGCGTGCCGACATAAAAAACTATATAAAGAAATGTAAATCATGTCAAATAAACAAACCCTTGCGTAAAACTAATAGAGCCCCAATGGAGATAACGAGCACCAGTACTAAACCTTTTGAGAGGATCGCTCTCGATATTGTAGGTCCCCTGCCCGAGTCAGGTGTGCACCAGTTCAAATACATCATGACGTTGCAAGACGATCTCACTAAATTCTTTACCGCGTATCCCCTTATCACTACCTCAGCTGAGCAGACAGCAACACAGCTGATTCACTTTATCGCTCACTTTGGCATTCCTAAAACTGTCTTAACTGATCAAGGATCTAACTTCATTTCCGAACTATTCAAAAACGTCTGTGACTTATTTAAAATCAAAAATATATTTTCATCCCCTTACCATCCTCAAACTAATGGCGCACTCGAAAGGAGTCACGCCACCCTTAAGGAATATTTAAAATCTTTCGTAAATGAAAATCAAAATAACTGGCATCAATTTCTTCATACCGCTATACTAGCGTATAATACGAATGTCCATACAACAACTAAGTACTCGCCATACGAACTTTTATTCGGCTACGAGCCCTATATCCCTAACTCAGTATATAACGAAAACCCCAACTTGACTTACCCCGAATACATCCGTGCGTTAAAATATAGAATGAACCTAAGTAGAGAAAAGGCCCTTGAGCACATAGCGAATAGCAAGGAGACCTCTAAGCGATATTACGACCATCATTCACGCGAAACACAATATAAATCCGGAGACCTCGTGTATGTTAAGAATCACCCCAGACAATCCAAATCACTATCTCCGATTTGGAAAGGCCCATTTAAACTAATTAAACTAAACGGTAGACACACCGCTACCCTGCTGATAAACAGGAAGCATGTGCGTCACCACTTCGACGAGCTGAAACCAGCTCACGAATAAGTAGATTAAATTTAGAATTTTAGGAAAACATAAATATAATTTACCCTATTAAAATAGATATTATTTTTCTTCTATTTCAGGATAATACTCTTCGCTATAAGCACAGCAAGATGCTTCATACAACCTATAGTGCATAGTCCTGGCCTATACTTCGATCCCGAAGGCACAGTTCAATACTCTGACGATTATTGGAACGTGGTAACTCACGTAGACCTTTCGTATATA
This sequence comes from Incurvaria masculella, assembly GCA_946894095.1. Taxonomy (NCBI): domain Eukaryota; kingdom Metazoa; phylum Arthropoda; class Insecta; order Lepidoptera; family Incurvariidae; genus Incurvaria; species Incurvaria masculella. The sequence goes on along the minus strand of OX335658.1, from coordinate 13,696,548 downwards.
GAACCACACCTAAAAAATGTCGAAACTAATATGAATATCTTAAGTTCTATATGCCATACCTACCAACAACATCGCCGTTTCAGTAATCTTTGTAACGCTACAATCCAACCCCTTAATGTCTTACTGCAGCAAGATTTTTCTCATCTGGAATCTTTGTCTCACATTATCTCAAATGATAGAGCTAAGCGAAGCCTCATGAATTTCGGAGGATCTATTCTTAAATTTTTCTTTGGAACATTAGACTCTTCAGATGCTGAAAAATATAATAACGCCATAGAACACTGCGAGCAGGACGAAACTCAGATAACCAACCTAATGAAGGAAAACATCCACGTCGTCCAATCTACTATTAACTCTTTTAACGAAACTATTTCGAAGCTTAACTCTAACGAAATAATATTAAATAATGGAATAACATTTATAAATACATTAATAAGAAATATATCTAATGAAAGTACTCAGTTTAAAATCTATATAAGAATAAACTCCCTTGGATCCGCGATGGAAAGCTCACTCCTTACTCTTTCTTTCGCCCTTGAAAATACTATAAACTCCATTCTTTTTGCTAAACTTAACACCCTGCATCCCTTTGTAATCACCCCTACTAAGCTACTTTCGGAATTAAATATCCATAGTAATAGATTTATTAAAAGTAGAGATTTTCCCGTAGCACTTAATATTAATAATATCCACACCCTTACAGATATCTCGCAATTATTTTCATACTATCTAGACAAGAAGATAATATTCATTCTAAGAATACCCTTAGTGCAACCGACGAAATATATCCTTTACAAAATTATTCCTCTCCCGACTCCGCATGACTCAGCTATCGCAAGTACCTATGCGCTCATCTCGCCAACTTTCAAGTTCATGGCTATCAAGCAAGATAAGCTAATGTACTCACCTGTCGAGAACCTCGAACTTTGTAAACGAACCGATAAGAGTCACTATGTTTGTCCTTTAGAAAATGTTTATTCTGCCATAACCAACCCTTGTTGTGAAACTAAATTAATTTCAGAGATAGTTACTACCCTTCCGGTAGAATGTAATTTTAAAATCATTTATGCAGAAGTCGATATTTGGCAGCGACTCAACAACAATAAATGGATTTTTGTACAATCCAAATCTAGCAAAGTAAGTATTAAATGTAATGATAGCTATAAAGATTTTACTATTATTGGCACTGTTTTGTTTGAAAATATTACAGTGCAACCCTTAACTTCTAATTTTGATATTATAAATGATGACTGTTGTGTTCAAGAAAATTTTAACGAAAGTTTACAAAATATGTCTCCGATAAAATTGTCTAATATAGATCTAGACTCTTTGAGATATTCATCTCACAAATTGGACCATCTAAGTGATGAATTAAATAAAATAAAAACTCAACCGCATTATATAAAATATGGAAACATTTATTCTGGCCTTGTATACTTTGCATCTTCATGTATAATATCTTACCTTGTATACAAACTTTACAAATACACGTGTTGTAACAATGCAAACCTATGTATTAAAGTATATAATCAATGTTATAACAAGAGACTCGCTAGAAGCTCTTCTAAAGTAAGTAACTCAATAGAAATGTCAGAAATCCAAACTTCTGAAGATGATGTAACATCTATTACGCCAAGTTGTGCTAGAAAAGCTATGCTTAGAACTAAGATCAATGTAAACCACTAGTGTACATTGTAAACCACTAGTGTATTGAAATTTTGTATTTCATGTATTGTATAGCTATGTAAATCAGTTTCAATCATTTTTCTAGTATGACACTTAACTTTGTGATAGCCTTGGAAGCAGTTTAACTCCTCGCTTTCTTTTGTCTATCCTGAAAGCTGCGAGCTTTCCCAGGGGAGCTGTAATAGACCTACATTACTGCTGACACTAGCATTCTCACGGTTTTACTATATAAAGGGCGCTGTCGCCAAGCAATTAAGTTCAGTCAACATTCAGAGTCAATCGCGTGCGGATGCGCTGCCGAAATCCGTGTATTATCTAAGTCCGTATATAAATCCAAGTTATCCTGTAAATCAATTCAATTCTGTGTTTCAAAGTGTTTTCTTAGTTTTCTTCCAAAACTAAGTGGTGTCAGAACTGATAGAAAATCTGTGCTAAAGTTGTGAACCTTATCAAATAAATTGTGTTATAAGAAAAGTGTTTTTTAAAAACCTATTCAAAAGTGCCGTCACAACAAAACGCAGGCTGAACCCTACGAGATTTATCAAAATAATGTACTAAGTATTGTATCACTACATAGTATAAAACAAAGTCGCTTTCTCTGTCCCTATATCCCCATGTATGCTTAAATCTTTAAAACTAAGCAACGGATTTTGATGCGGTTTTTTTTAATAGATAGAGTGATTGAAGAGGAAGGCTTATATGTATAATAACATGCTTTAAATAGTGGAGAAGTACTGTTATTTTTGAGGTTTCCAATGTGATGTCGTAAAAAATTTTTTTTTTCCGCTTACATTGCAAACGCAGGCTGAACCCTACGAGATTTATCAAAATAATGTACTAAGTATTGTACACATTGAAAAGGTCTACAGTAAACTCCGCGATGGTATATTTCTATCTCTTATGGATATCCCACAATAACATTTTATTGTCATTTACTTTTTACGACAAATTATGGCTAATTTTCGAAGCGATTTTAACCAATACAGCATTAATCCTTATCCAATTAAATATCTTAATACATTGTTGATTTAATATAGATCTATATGGCCCATTACAGCATATGATTTAAATAAATATTTTCGAAGATATTACAGATTTAAAAATTGCGGGACGTAGCGTTTGCGGCGGTACCGGCCGGACGGGGCGGCGGGAGCCATTCAGATATATTTCATACCCGTGCGAAGCCGGAGCGGGCCGCTAGTACTTTATAATTGACGATTTTTTCAAATACGATATAATAATATTATTAACACTTGATTAATAATTTTATAGAATTTACGATTTGTATTAAGTAATGATATGACTGTAAATATATTATAACTGTATGCATGATGCATGGCTTCCTCTTGTGGTCATGCCGAAATAAATAAATGAAATGAAAGGATTATGAATATGTTATGAAATCTTTTTTGGTTGATCAGAATGTGGTTTTATCCTGTCTTTTATTTAAATTGTATCAATTAATTTATAAGCAAAACCTGTCTGCGATTGACAATATAACAATCTGGGTTAGAAAGTAATGTGAATTGAAAAAAGATGTTGTGACTAATATCGAGAAAGGAGTGTTAAGGTTATTTGGACATATGGATCGAATAGATGACGACAAAATTCCGAAACAATTTTACAGAGCTGAAGTGAGCAGAAGAACGTACCACGACCAAATCGATTTAATTATTCGTAAAGGTCTGGTACGTAACACCGGTAATCGTAGAGCATGTATGTAAAGTTGTATTTTTTTATTTTATTTAAGAAAACAAAGACTTTGGTATATATATAAAATTTGCCTAAAGAAATATTATAAAAGTAAAATTCAATAGTATTTTTATAATAAATGGTTAATTCATTATTTCCCTTGGCTTTTTTTCGAATTGTTTTGAATGGCAGATAGGGGGGCGCCGTAGAAATCTCGCCCAGGGCGCTGGTAGTCATAAAACCGGCACTGCTTCTAATGGAGGAAATAAAGAAACTGAAACTGACAACTGAACTGAAGATGAAAAAGGCCTTTCCTTTTTCGTCCAAGCATAGTCTAAGGTACCGTCATGCAAAAATAATACAAGTAATGGGACCACCCATTGTATTTGTTCCTGTGCATCTCGTAAGAGGAATTCGTCGTTTGCGGCTCGGAATCCTCGTCCTCTTAGTTACTTTTTTATGGAAGCTGACATGGATGCTTACCCTTGCCACCCAACTGCTGTAATAATATTAGCCCAACACCACATTCCCGAAGGAATAAGGTGTCATGCCAGGACCTTCCTTATATTGCACGACTACATTGAGCTGAGTGGTAAACGCGGACAATTTTCATTACCACTTCCTTCTAGAAAGCAAGCCCCGCCTCAACAGTCAAACGTTCACTCACCGAGAACCCGACTGTACCCAATGTCGCTTAACCTCAGGATCGAAACCCGAGGCGTCACGTCATTGAGCGAATCCAAAGTTAGGTTACTCAGCCTAGCTCACGGCACCGCTGCACGGCATCTCAATGCAGAAACATGTTACTTGAAAGGTTTTAATCTTGGCCCTACAAACTATTCCAACATACTTCCCTATAGTACAGTCTACGGGCTAGTTTAGGCAGGCATCCGTCACTCCTAAATATCTACTCAGATCTTCCCCCACCGCTCTCGGGAACCCGAGGTTCCAAGTTGAGTCAGGGCCGCGCGCACACGCTCGCGGGTCCAGTCAAACAGTCGTTTCGGAAATCGCACTTTCGACGTATTTATTCTAATAATAATGTATTATCAGCAGATAATGCTAATAATAAATAACTTTTTTATTTATATTTATAACTTTAGCATAGCGTCAATTAAAATCAAAATTGATTACTTACTGTCAGGGAGTGCAACTTCTGTGCGTAGCACTATTACTTATTCTGTGGGTTAGGGAGCAGGGTGTATACAAGCAACGAATATGCTATGATGTAGAATCGACCGACCACACAATCTTATGTATGACTCGTATGAGCGGCTCGTAGCCTAATGGCACGGGGACTGGCCTAGCGTAACAGAGGTCTGGGTTCAATGCACCACTTTCTTTCTCTTTCCGAGTTCGATAAGTGCATTTCGTCAGGAATGTGAGCTGCTCCATGGTTCGGAAAACTATAATTCCCCTTCCCCTACTAGGTGGTAGGGTTTAAGCCCGCCCGGGTTCGTACCATCGCATTGGATTAAAAGATGTTCGAAGCGGCCATCCATCTAAAAAATTGTCCGTGTTTTCCATCCAGTTCAATGTAGCCGTGCTCATAAAGGGGAGGTCCTGGCACGGCACCTAATTCCTTCGGGACTGTGGTGTATTGGACTAATATCATAATGGTAGTTGTGTGGTATTAGCCATCCATGTCAGGTCGCATAAAAAAAAAGTGACTTACATAGGTACTTGTCAGTACGTTTCTTTTCCGGTCATCTGCCCATTATTCTTTCACTAGAAACACCAATTAATGTAGTTTTTTCCTTATAATATATGGATAAATAATACCTAATTTATTAAAAAAGTGCTGTGCTGATACCAGTTAATTAAGTGTCAACATGTCCCTCATAACACATATACCTACAAATAAGGCAAAACGTAAATACAAAATTTCAATAAACCTTAAGTCAAAAAACAAACTTACCTTTCAGAATCTTTCGGTAGCGCAAAGAAAAATAACTTCAATTGTTTTCTGTATACTGTAACATCCGTTCAAGCAAAAGTTATTATATATTATTATCTGCTGATAAGACATTATTATTAGAATAAATACTTCGGAAGTGCGATTTCCGAAACGACTGTTTGACTGGACCCGCGAGCGTGTGCGCGCGGCCCTGACTCAACTTGGAACCTCGGGTTCCCGAGAGCGGTGGGGGAAGATCTGAGTAGGTATTTAGGAGTGACGGATGCCTAATACAAGGTTATGGGCCAATCTATATGACATATTGCATACAAAATTATTTTCTGTATTTTATGGCTTTATTTTTTTTATCAATAAAACATTTTAACTTCACAACATCCTATCTTTTGAGCTTTCAGGCTGGCTTTTAAGTTTTCACGTACTAACAAAGAAATGCGCACTCAAAAGATTATTCGGAGAACCGAGGCGCGCTCTCACACGAATGAGAATATAGGTATTACAGCAATCTAACTTCAAATTGGACTTGTTTATGTCTTAAATCTACCGTTCTTTCTGAACGGCTCTACTTGAAATTGCAAACTCTTTGAAGTTTCGGCTCCTAACGGCTACCTATCTGTATCACAGCCTATATCAAAACAAAGGTTTCAATGCAATTTTGTAAAATAATTAGTGAGTGAGTTAACAGTTAGTGAGCCTCATAGTTCAAAATTGTTTATTTTGTAAGCACAAATAATTTGATTAGTATAAGTATTAATATACGAATAGTTTAAAATATTGTACTGAAAGCCAATATCAGACAATATTTTGATTTGTTTGAAGAGATTAAATACATAACCGAGTAATGTGCTGGCCACTACAGGTATTTTGTAACTTCTTATGTTTGAGGAGTTATAGAAATAACTACGAACGACTGTGGCGCCATCTACTTTGACTTAAGTCAGTTATTGAAGTAAATTCCTTGGTCACAACCCTGTCATATTTTTTATCAAAATGTACTATAAACGCATTGATTTATAAACGTCAGTTCATTGCAAGTCTACTTCCGTGTGGTACCGATGGTTACGGGTGTAAGGTATTAGCACAGAATAACTCATAGTGCTAGGTGCCGAAAACATTCGACAGTTGCAAACACATGACACATTTTGTACGGGCCGAGTGCACGAAAGAACAAAAAATCAAAATCAACGTTAAGGTATGATCAAACACGTCACTTTGTGTGGACAGCATGGAAGGAGCTCTATTCGGTTCACTAAAAGTGACGTATTTGAACATTGATTAACTGAGCCGTCTCTTCGTGCAACCGGGGCTAAATCTCAAAGTAATGCAAAGTGACGTCACAAAGTACTACTTTTCGTTAGTCTTAGCATAGATTAGTCATAGTTACGGTTACGACTATTTATCTCAGCCAGACAGTATGTGGTTCCTTGCCATACTATTCGGCCATACCTTCCGACTGGTAGTGTTCTTTGTCTTGTTCTAACCGAATAAATAAGTAACGGCGTCCCGCAGAAACAGAACGACGTGCTCCAGTGCGCGTGCGCGCGCGGCGCGTGCGACGTCGCCGAGTACGCTCTGTCGCTGGGGGCGCGCGTGCAGGCCGAGGACGCGGCGGGCGACGCGCCGCTCGCGCTGGCCGCGCGCGCCGGCCACGAGCGCGCGGTGGGCCTCCTCCTCGACGCTGGCGCCCTGGTGGACGCACCCAACAAGGTAACCACTGCAACCACTATCGAACCTTTTTCGGCACTCCACATTTTCATCTTCGCACTATTGCTTATTCTGTGTTGGTTTTTCGTATTTCATTGGTATTTCGATCCTCGGTATTTAGGCCCCGGTTTCACGAAGCAACGGCTGAGGTAATCAATGTTCAAACACGTCACTTTTAGTGAACCGCATATAGCAAAGTGACGTGTTTGATCCTACTTTGACGTTGATTTGGATTGTTTGATCTTTCTGTGCCCTAAGTATTTCGAATGCAATCATTTTCTTATACACGATTAAAAGTGGCTTATGCACTGGTTAGTGCAATACATTAAAAATGTATCTGTAAAATCGTGATATTAATGCCAGGATACTCTTTTCTTAGGTGACGAATTCGAAATGTAGTCCAACAAAAATTGGACTGAAGGCATCTCTTTTAACGCGCGCTTGTATCATAGATTAAACAGCTCTCTAATCTATGCTTGTATGCACCGGTTGGCAACCTCCTGGCAACCGCTGCTCCCCTAGTACCTCGTTTGCCCCTGGTAACTCGGTTACTAAAAAATCCCGTCTCAAACCAAAAAAATACTTTAGGTTCACAGAATACATAACAATACTCCCAGTCAACCTGCCCCACCATCACCGGTGGTAGGCAGGCGGGCTGGGCGCACATAAGTAGGCCGTGGTGTTTTTTTTCTGATTCTAAATAAACTAAGCGGAAATAAAGACGAACCCCCTCCTTTGGTGAAGTCGGTTAATGAAACAAGTTATTACAAATCAATACACTTATTTAAAAATGTACAGACCGCATCACCCTCAACGCAACCAGTACCGAACGCAACAGTGTAAGCATTGGCATTTGCAAGGAAAACGTACATATCTGGGTCAAAGTCAAATGTATGGCGGTTAGGCCGATGCCGTTTTACCGAATTGTGAGCTGAATTTGTTACGTGCTCTACTGAATAATGTAAACTCAATTTGCTAATTGGTCTCTCTGTTTGCTGAACTTACGATTCTCCTTTAACCCAGTGATTGTTAATTCAGTAGGTAGGTAAGCACATTTGCTTCGAAAGATGATTGTACAGGGACAGATAAACAACGTTTTCCTCATTTCAGAAGTTCGAGTCACGTGACCTAAATCGAATGACCGCTGATTTCATAAAACGTAAAAGTAATAAAAGTGCCAATCCTTAATTCATTCTTATATCTGAATAATCATTTTTTTTGCGACCTGACATGGATGGCTTATACCACACAACTACCGTTATGATATTAGCCCAATACACCACATTCCCAAAGGAATTTGGTGCCATGCCAGGACCTTCCCTTTATGAGCACGGCTACATTGAACTGTTCGACCATATTTTTATCCAATGCGATGATACCAACCTGCCACCTAGTAGGGGAAGGGGACATACAGTTTTACATGGATTCCGAACCATGGAGCAGCTCGCAATCGTGACGAAATGCACTTATCGAACTCGGAAAGAGAAAGACAATGGTGCATGTCGGTATTGAACCGAGGCCTCTGGTACGCTAGGCACTACGCTACCAGCCACTAGGCTACGAGCCGCTCGTAAAATTACGTATCATAAAACTGACATAACCTAAAAAACCAGGTAAGTTTGAGTCGGACTCGCACACGAAGGGTTCCGTACAATCGTACAAGATTTAACACAAAAAAGTAAGGTGTTTTGTATGGGGCCCCCTTTAATTTTTATTATTTTTTTATTTTACCTATTTGTTGTTATAGCGGCAAAGTAAATACACACTCTAAAAAAATTTCAGCTGCCTCCTATTACGGTTGATGAGATACAGCCCTGTGACTGACGGACGGACGGACGGACAGCAGAGATTTAGTATAGGGTTCCGTTTTTACCCTTTGGGTACGGAACCCTAAAAACACCCGCACTCTTCGGATAGACTAGGAGGTCGCTACAAAAATAGTAACGATAACGTAAATGGCTGAAACTGGGATCACTGGATAAAGACCAACCCTATGAAGCGATATGTGTCGGTCTGCTTGCGCCATGTGGTTGCATTACGTAGATAGGCGCCTGAAAATCTAGTTATGGTGACAAAAATATATATGATAAGGTAAATGACTGCAAATAATGAAGCATGAAAGTAGTCAGTACATACTTGCTTAGCAATACCAAAACTGAACAAATATTTGATTGAATTTCGTATTTATAGGCCATTTAGGTTACAGATATAACCTCAGATATATTTAAGTATTTAATTAAAAAACCGAGTTGTTATTGTTGTATAATTAATAGACAATCACTAATTTCATCAGCAGGTACATACCAACATCTATTTTATGTAGCCAATCTAGATAACGCAACCACTTGGCGCAGGCAGACCGACATATTTTGCATCAGAGAGTTGGTCTCTAATAACTGAACCTAGATTCAACCGTTTACTTTATCGTGGACAAAAATATCGTGACCTCCCGTAATAGGACACCTTATGGGTAGTCCGACTTCACACCAAATCATCATATCCCAGCGATTCATCCCGCGCGCACCTCAACAACATTTTGATCTGGACGTGTATTCTTGGCATTCAGTCATTGCGGATTCAGTAGAGTTAACAGAAGAAGAATTTACTTTGACATTACTGTTAACTCTACTGAATCCGCAATGACTGAATGCCAAGAATACACGCCCTGACGTTTCAGACGAAGGTCGCCCCAATATTTAATATTAGCTGGCATAAAATCGTTACGATCGCTTTATTTTATGTATCGATATTGTGTGCGAATTTATGACCCAACACTGTGTCGCGTCGTATTTTCGTGGACAATTTTATCGTGCGTTGGGAGACTTAGGGCCGAGTGCACGAAAGGAGAAACAAAATCAACGTCAAAGTATGATCAAACACGTCACTTTGTGTGGACAGTATGTAAGGAACTCTATGCGGATCACTAAAAGTGACGTGTTTGAACATTGATTAACTCGGCCGTCTCGTCGTGCAACCGGGGCTTACGCGCGATAACATTGATTAAGACCAGTATTTTCGTATCATCGGCGAACGATTACGCCACAAAACCGTCTGCACGTGCGCTAATCCATCCACTTTACGTTCTCTGGAAAAATTCACGGTGTATTTAACTGTTTAGTTAACATTATTTCTGAGCCTCACCGTATTTTACGCTGGGATAGAAAACGTAATGTTTACCAATCAAAGAACCATGGAAGCGTTAATTCCTATGTATGAATGTCAATACGAATACAAACTTTTTGGTAATATAATATAGATTTCAGCTACCCGTAGAACTTTAACGAACTGCGAACTAAGAGACGGATGGACAGTTTAAGGGTTCATAGTGGTATCTACGGAACTCTATATGTCTGGAAATAGTATAGACAAAATAAAAACGTATTCTTGAAGATCACTGAAATCATGACTATACAAATAGCTGGTATATACAGGTGTTGCAACGGCCACTACATTTTCGGCAACGTAATCCTCATGTTTTTCCAATACTAAAAAGTTTAATTTTTCCACATCCATATCTTGGAGTTCAGATACAATATAATCAATAAATTCGCGATTGATAATTATTCCGAAAAATAATGGTCCGATCATGCTGAGCGAATTACACGTCGTTAGTTAGTCACCATGGTACGAGATGCAACTAAACGTCAGATTTTATTACTCACTTGTCTGTTCACCTAGCGAGGTAATTTTACATAGTAAAACCCTGGTATGCTAAATTTAACGTAGAAACGATGCGACAATGTGACGAAAAAAGAAGATATCAAGGCGAAAATGAGCCTCATGGTTGAGAAAGGTTAAAAAAATGCTTCCTTCAGCTGCAAACTACATTATCTAGTTACTTTAAAAACATTACTAACGCGTTATTCTTTCGCGTAGCGCTTCATTAGGATAGTAGTATTCAGAGTGGGTGTGCTAACATTAATACTCTGATTATGTCCCGACTAAATCACATTTTGTACGGTATCCATAGTCTGAATACGGACTGATTGGGTTTGTTAAAATGTAGTGCATCAAGCCGTCTTAGTTTCGTGGCAACACTTTACAGCACAAATGGCGCAAAAATCAAATCTTGCGAGTATGCGTGAAATAGAATTCTCTCCACTCCCCCCAGGTGAACACGAACATATTTTTAATCCTCCTAAGTACAATATATGATTTTTTTTGTTCGATGAATACTCAAACCACGCCCTCTTTTTCTAAGAAAAACTCAACGGACCCGGCTTTAGGAGTGGCGACGACGTAATAACGATTAGGTGTCGCTAGAACAAAGTAAAGTGGTCGGGGTTGGCTCTGAGCATTACTGAGGCAGCGACCGGAAATGTAATTAGCGGCCACCGGAAGCCGGCTGGAGGCTGCGACACAGTAGACTTCCGTCGAAGGACGCGGTGAATTTCCGGTCGGTAGGTTTCAGTGCAGTGGGGAATATGGTAAAGCGCCTCACGAGCCAACCGGAAGGTTGGTGTATATGGTAAAGCGTTTAAGATCAAACCGGAGGGGTGGGAGATATGGTAAAGCGCCTCACGATCAAACCGGAGAACGGGGATATGGTAAAGCTCCTCAAGATCAAACCGGAGGGGTTGGGGATATGGTAAAGCGCCTCACTATCAAACCGGAGGGTTGGGGGATATGGTAAAGCGCCTCACGATCAAACCGGAGAACGGGGATATGGTAAAGCGCCTCAAGATCAAACTGAAGGGGTTGGGGATATGGTAAATCGCCTCACGATCAAACCGGAGGGGTGGGGGATATGGTAAAGCGCCTCACGATCAAACCGGAGAACGGGGATATGGTAAAGCGCCTCAAGATCAAACTGGAGGGGTTGGGGATATGGTAAAGCGCCTCACGATCAAACCGGAGGTGTTGGGGATATGGTAAAGCGCCTCACGATCAAACCGGAGGGGTGGGGGATATAGTAGAGGGCCTCACGGTCACAGCATACATAAAATCCGGCCAAGTGGGTCGATCGCACACGAAGGTTTCCGTACCATCGTACAAAATTTAACACAAAAAAATCACGTTTATTTTATTCACAATTTTTCATTGCCGCTTCCACCATAGTTTTATCTAATGCGGTTGTACCAACCCGGGCGGGCTTAACCCTACCACCTAGTAGAGTAAGGGGACCTACAGGTTCCGAACCATGCTCGAATTCGTAACGAAATGCGCTTATCCAACTCAGAAATTTAATATTTGGTGTTCCTCTAGCACAGAGGCTCTCACGGTATTTTGTCCGCCGCCCACTTTGAGAATCCATTATTTCCTAGCGCCCCCCAAAATGTTAAGCTTCACCACACCTTACAAATAACAATCGCAATCATTACTTTCATCGTTTTAATTTAATTATTTATTTATAGCGTGTCACATGAGTTTACAATTTAAAGCAATTAAACGAAATTTTATAAATGTATAACATTAATTATGTAATTTTAGCTTAAAGTAGCTAAATATTAGAAAAGCACAAATCAGCCATCGCCCCCCTAAACCACTTTAACGCCCCCAATTTCCTCTGAGCCCTTAACCGCCCCCCTGTAGGGCTCTAGAGCCCACAAGGGGGCGTTATCGCCTACTTTGAGAAAGACTGCTCTAGCACAATTCAAGGAACACTTGACTACCTTTTTGCCTATGTTTAATTTTCAACAATAAGAAACATTTTAATTTATATTTATATTAACAGTGAGACGGAATGTCGAACAGGTAAATACAAAACGGTTTTCCCCATTTCGCTTTCCAAACAATCTCTCCCCCAGCCTATCTACCTAAACAAACTGACGCGTTCGCAAAGTAAACGTTTGCTCTGTATCGGGCCTCTACGTAAATATGAACTGATATATTTTCTATGGCAACAAGGATAGCTCTCTCTGCCTTTGTCATGTTGCAGAAAGAACATTTTATATTTAATTCGTTTTCAGATGGAGAAAAGGTTATTTTTGGAACCTTATTGACTCCTTTCAACCAACAGCAGGCTGTTGGTTGAAAGGAATCCAAGAAGCGAATATCAATTATTCGTTTGATTGTTTGGGCCTATGCGAATCCCAGAAATCCAATTTAGCTGGGACAAGCTCGGTTCTCCGAAGGCGAGACCATCCAAAAGTAAAGACTTTTTGTTAATACCCACCTGTATCAAAGGGTGGACAGCCTTTATTCACTAAATCAAGGAAAAAGTTCTTAAAATGTGCTTTTGTCCCAGTCAGTCTCTACCTACATTAGTTACAGTTAAAACTCAGAAAAAAAACAGACTTTAACCTACATACTTTAAGCCCTGATTGCACGAAGAGACGTCTGAGTTAATAAATGTTCAAACACGTCACTTTTAGTAAGCCGCATGGAGTTCCTTCCATACTGGCCATAAAAAGTGACGTATTTAATCGTACGTTGACGTTGATTTAGTTTTTTGGTTCTTTCGTGCCTTTGTCTGTTTTTTTACCTCCGGAGCACCCGCCGCAGGGTATCAAAGCACCCCCTGGTTGAAATTAGGCTTTTGAGAACGAATCGTTTTTCAAACTCAATTCGGCGGGTGCCTTTCCTCATACTTATAACCTGGGAGTCTACGAGCGTAATTTGAACAAGCTCGATAGCTCAGCGATAGTCTGCAAAATCGCTGGTATGGTGCCTCGATGAGCGTGGCTTCGCGAGGCGAGGTGTGTTTGGTTGTCTGAGCACCTTTGGTCCTCAGCACAGCCCACCATGCTGGTTTTTCATAAAAAAATTGACATTGGATTTGAACTGTAATTACTCGTACATACTGTTACTTTACGTGACCATACCACAGAATAAGTAATAGTATTATACTTCATGGTGTAGCAAACCAATTATGTAAACCTTTATGAATACAATTAATGTTTATGTCCGAATCATCATCGCAAACAAAATCCGGTAAAAGTTGCAACAACTGTACTTTTGCTAGAATAGTAAACTCGTTATATTGTTTATTGCTAGCTTCCTCCACGGCTCGCCTCGAGTAAGTGTCCTAATAATTACAATAACTAAATTACACGTGACTACTAACTAGTCATCCATTTTTGTATGAAAACAAATTATTTCAATGAAGGGAATGATTTGACAGAGCAACAACATGTTTATATAAAAAAAAAATCAACAGTCTCTAGTTATTCCGAATGAGCAAAAAACTACGCCACTCTAAATTCTACATGCAGGCACTTTCTTTAGGATTTGTGCGCACAAAAGCCGATAATGTGTTAAAATACAATAGACGAAGATGAAAACATGTATTTCTACTCAATATAAATGAATAACCTATTGTGGATTCCAGATGACAACTGCGAAATTCCAAGTGACGAATTTTATTGGAAGCAGATTTACAGCATATCAGAAATGTATGTAGGATGTGGCAATGGCCAGTAAATATTATTTGGGAATTGATTATTGGGATTGAAATAAACATAAAAGTTAAATATTTTTTTCTGAATATCCTCTAAATAAAAAGTTAGACTTTCCATGCAAAGCATTGCCATGCATTAATTTTGTGTGAAAATAATTTAATGTTCCGTAAGAACGCGGATGTATTGGAAGGTTTGTGTGGGTGGGAACTGACTTGACGAACGCATTTCGCGCTTTGCGATGCTTCGACTTAGCCCCGATTGTACGAAGAGATGGGCTAGTTAATCAATGTTCAAACACGTCACTTTTAGTGAACCGCATGGAGTTTCTTCCATGCTGTCCATACAAGGTGACGTGTTTAATCGTACTTTGACATTGATTTTGATTTTTTGTCCTTTCGTGCACTCGGCCCTTAGTCGCATACGACACCCCGCCAGATACAATTATGTGGTTACTTTGAAAATACGGCAGACAGCGATATCGAGCGCATGCCACTTCTCCTTCCTTACTCTTCAGTGTTTGCACCAAACTGGTGTTTCTGCTGCTGGCCTGTTACAGTCCGGACTCGCAGGACAACCTACCCGTGCTTCACGGTCCCTGGTATTGTGACTAGCTCCAGGTGGGCCGTACCGCGCTGCACGACGCGTGCGAGGGCAGGCACGCGCGCGCCGCCGCGCTCCTGCTGGCGCGTGGTGCGACGCGGGACGCGCGGGATGGCGCCGGCCAGAGCGCGCTGCACGTCGCCGCCGCCCAGCGACACACGGACCTGGTACCGCTGCTGCAGGCCTGTTTCAGTCCGGACTGGCAGGACAACCTCCCCGTGCTTTACGGTCCCTGATAGTGTGACTATGCTCAAGGTGGGCCGTACCGCTCTGCACGGCGCGTGCGAGGGCGGGCACGCGCGCGCCGCCTCGCTCCTGCTGGCGCGTGGTGCGGCGCGGGATGCGCGGGACAGCGCCGGCCAGAGCGCGCTGCACGTCGCCGCCGCCCAGCGACACACGGACCTGGTACCGCTGCTGCAGGCCTGTTTCAGTCCGGACTGGCAGGACAACCTCCCCGTGCTTTACGGTCCCTGATAGTGTGACTATGCTCAAGGTGGGCCGTACCGCTCTGCACGGCGCGTGCGAGGGCGGGCACGCGCGCGCCGCCTCGCTCCTGCTGGCGCGTGGTGCGGCGCGGGATGCGCGGGACAGCGCCGGCCAGAGCGCGCTGCACGTCGCCGCCGCCCAGCGACACACGGACCTGGTACCGCTGCTGCAGGCCTGTTTCAGTCCGGACTGGCAGGACAACCTCCCCGTGCTTTACGGTCCCTGATAGTGTGACTATGCTCAAGGTGGGCCGTACCGCTCTGCACGGCGCGTGCGAGGGCGGGCACGCGCGCGCCGCCTCGCTCCTGCTGGCGCGTGGTGCGGCGCGGGATGCGCGGGACAGCGCCGGCCAGAGCGCGCTGCACGTCGCCGCCGCCCAGCGACACACGGACCTGGTACCGCTGCTGCAGGCCTGTTTCAGTCCGGACTGGCAGGACAACCTCCCCGTGCTTTACGGTCCCTGATAGTGTGACTATGCTCAAGGTGGGCCGTACCGCTCTGCACGGCGCGTGCGAGGGCGGGCACGCGCGCGCCGCCTCGCTCCTGCTGGCGCGTGGTGCGGCGCGGGATGCGCGGGACAGCGCCGGCCAGAGCGCGCTGCACGTCGCCGCCGCCCAGCGGCACACGGACCTGGTGCTGCTGCTGCTACAGGCCGGCTGTTCTCCGGACTCGCAGGACGATGTATGTAAAATAAGAATGACAAAAAAAAATCATCATTTCCTTTGGATTCCGTAGCTACGTATTGTTCCTTCCTGCCAGATTTATCCTACTATCGCGCTTTACCAGCGATTTCCCACCAAAATCGGCCTTACTTCATGTGTAGTACGGCGTATTTGAGAGCCAAGAGAATCAGTCGATATCGATTGAGCGGAAGCCAATGAATAAGAAATGTTAAGACATTTCTAGCGATCCTACACATTTTTGGAAGGCTTTTAGTTTTATAGAGAAATGTTGGTTTATTAATCCAAAATTGATAATAGAATGACAACTTTATAATGATGCAGAACCTTTTAAACAGCGCGGCGTGACATCACTGCAGCTCGCGTGTGCCCAGGGATGTCGAGGCATTGTGGAACATCTCCTGGCGTTTGGCGCCGACATCAATCTGCAGAATAACGTGAGTGGCTCCTGGCCTTCCTGGTACCAAAGTATTTTGTTTTCCAAGCGGTTGCCTTACAAAATGGTTGCAGGCACTAGAAAACACTCCAACTAAAAGCATCGAGCCACTTCTGTGAACTCCTGATGAATCAGGAGTGTACTTAGGAGAGGCATTTACTTTAACAATACTTAGCACCACACGGAACATGTGGCACAAAATGAAACATTTCCATTTGTTTCGGAATGTAATATCCATTTCAATAATAGGCGATCAGTAAATGCACCAGAATAGGTCGGAAGTCATTTACTGATTCAGGAGTGTGTATTAATAAATAAATAAATAAATAAATTGCGTATATAAACTAATTAGCGCAATCATTAGCCTCCATAGCCTTCACCAGTGTTTTAGGGTTCCGTACCCAAAGAAACCCTATTACTAAGCTTCCGATATCCGTCCGTCCGTCCGTCACAGGGCTGTATCTCATGAACCGTAATAGGTAGACAGCTGAAATTTTCACATACAACAAACGTGTTTTTTGTGTAAATTTTGTACGACGGTACGGAACCCTTCGTGTGCGAGTTCGACTCGCACTTGGCCGGTTTTTTATACTTGGTTTTACTCGCACCTATGCTCGCACAGGCAAAACTCGTTTTATGCGGTTCTGTTCCACCGTGCCGTCCTGAGATCATAGATCCGAGGTGCAACTTATTTTACTTCTTTAACTGAGCCGACAATACGTTCGTGACAGGTACAAGTGGTCAGTCTGAGTTCTCACCTAAATTGGCATTTACGGAACTTCGAAGTTACGTAAAAACGTCAAACGCCGTACAAATGTTTACTACTTATTGTGACTTCTTCAAGCTGTCAAAGTCAAACTTGGACTTCCGATTTGTATGAAAACGCGGAGTCGGTGTAAACGGCAACGTCGACGTATTTACGCCGAGACGGTGAGTAATCTGTCAAATCAAACTAACTTACTAACTTAGTTCGCTTAACGCCCACTGCGCGCGCTCCTCAATCTCTTCATACATTTGAAAACGCCAGTCGATCAGTTTAGCGTAAACGCCAATTTAGGTGACAACTAGGACTACAGGCTCTGTTTACTTGCAATCTTTCTGAGATGAATGTATAAATCGGTCATGTTTCCTTGGATTCAGAAACAGTTCATCTCCAACCTCATAATTTCTCATAGGCAATAAAGCGCTTTGCTTCACTCATGCCCGGTTGCACCACCTCCAGCTACAAACACACCTAAGTTACACCATGTAAATATGCAGTGTAACCGCAAGTTAACCATCGGATTTCAGATTCATTGAAATTAGAGCTCCTAGTTCCAGTTGTCACCTAAATTGGCGTTTACGGAACTTCTAAGTTAAGTTAAGTTCTATGCAAGTTTTGCTAGATGTTCTGTGGTTTTACTTCTTCAAGCTGTCAAAATCAAACTCGGACTTCCGATTTGTATGAAAACGCAGACTTGGCGTAAACAGCAACGTCTACGTATTTTCGGGTGAGTAAGCTGTCAAAGCAAATGTCAGTTCGCTTAACTTAGGGTTGCGTTCTCTAAAATTTGGAACCACGTGAAAATACGCGTGAAAACCCCGGATTTTAGAGCTCAGAACCCGGACATGTCAACAGGTTTTTTAAACAGTCAGTGTAATAAAAAAACCGTTGAAAATATCATAAATTTCCTTTTTATTTATTTTCAGACCTACAAATCAAATTTAGTGATCAGCTATCATCGTTTTAAATGTACTTACCTACAGAATATTATTGCAGTATGTCATAAATTGTTTTACAAATCAGTTAGATACTGATAGTAAAGACTTTAAATTTGTAAGCCCGGACTACAAATGAAGCCCCGCCCGGACGCTCCCCGGATGCCCTCTAAACTAGGACAAATCCGAGGAAACCCGGACGGATGGCAACCCTAGCGCGCGCGATACATTTGAAAACGCCAGTCAATCGGTATGCCGTAAACGCCAATTTAGGTGACAGCTGGGATTAGGTTTTCTGAATGTTCGCGTGTGTGTGTGTGTGTGGTGTTGTGTGGTGCCGTGTTGATGTTGTCGCGCGCGTGCAGGTCGGGTCGAGCGCGCTGCACGCGGCGTGCGCGGCGGACGCGACCGACGTGGCGGAACTGCTGCTGGCGCGCGGTGCTGACGCCACGCTGCCTGACCAGGTACGTACTTCCACATGACATTCGAAATCAAATATTTTATGAACCCTGTCCGTCATCCCTGTTGTGATGGTGGCCAGCCGGCTGTAGAGCGCTACAGTCACTGGTTACAGTCGATATTTTTCTCGTTACATTAGTGTACTTATGTATGTATTAATAATAATAACAATAATATTCGTTTGTTTTCAGACAGACAAAATATTAATTATTTAAACAGTAACATCAACGATTAAACACTAATTTTAATCACGGCATTTATTAAAAATTGCCACTTGTCGGATTTATTATAACAAACTTTCATAATTAGGGTTCCGTACCCGAAGGGTGAAAACGGAACCATATGGTTTCCACGGATACCAAGCTCTGGGAAAATAATGAAACAATGCGATCATAGAGACAAAACGAGATATTTTTTTAATTAAAAAAACCTTGCAGGGGACACCCGGGTTTGAACCGGGGACCTCTCGATCTGCAGTCGAATGCTCTACCACTGAGCTATATCCCCTCTTGCCCTCCGAAACGAACTAGACATATGCATTGGTGCGTCTTTTAGACAATGACTCATTCTTGATAAATATGTATAATTTGTTATGACTAATCAGCTGGAGGCCATTATGGTGAAACGTGAATTGAGTTGTGCTGTGTGGGTGACGGTACGTTACAGTTTAGATGTGGGTCCACTGCATTTCTTCGCCTCAATGTTCCCGTGCATTTCGTAGGAGCCGACTAAGCGATTCGTCGTTCGTGGTTCGGATTCCACGTGAACTGTAAGATCGCCTTCCTTAATTACTAGGTGGTAGGTTATCCCGCACGATAGTCGAAGCGGCAATGACAATTATGTGTGCTTTCCATCCAGTTCAATGTAGCTGCGCAATATAAGGAAGGTACTGGCATGGCACCTAGTTTCCATGAGGTGTATTGGGCCATTCATGTCCAGTCACATAAAAAATGCTGGAAAAAAATTGTCGCCATTTTGGAGTGCATCCTTACAAGTCATTCCCGAAGGAATTAGGTGCCATGCCACGACCATCTCTTTATGAGCACGGCTACATTGAACTGGATGGAACACTGTTTGGACAAAAATTTTTTAACTATGTTTTCATCCAATGTGATGATGCAACCCATGCGATCTTAACCTTACTAACTTGTACGGGAAGGGGACCTAGAGTTTTACATGGATTCCAAACCATGAAACTCACATTAGTATAACGAAAATAGTATAACGTCAGATTTTATGACTCATTTGCCTGTTCGCCCGGCGATATAATTTACCATGGTTACCCCCTTGACGCTATGCACACGCGAAAGTGAATAAACAAGAAACAAAAGAAAGTAGTTATTTGGCGCCGAAGCCAACTCACTTCACTTCGCACCGTGATAATGCAGGAAGCGTTTGGCTCGGGTCGTCCTTTCGGTATATCCTGTGTGCTTCCCAGTAAGCATGGAAGTACGAAGGTAGCAACCGAAGGCACAGGCACTTCGACATACAATGGCGGCAGCGACCCGCGGCAAGTTAGCTTGCTACTGATTTTCTCGTGTTCCAACCGCACGTAAGATCACGAGCGGTCAGTCACTCAGGGAATCCGGTGTACAATTGTTCGGTAATCTTAGGGAATCTGGGAATCTCAAGGAAACCATTGGCAATCATATTTTGTTTGCTCATTTTTTCATTAGCGCAGTATTCCACTCAAATTGGAGGATACATTTAATTTTGGAAGATCACCATGACCTTTTACGACTAATTTTAACATTTTTTTGATTTATTGCAATCTTGTAGTCCTTAGTAATCTTACGATATCCTATAATCTTTGGTAATCCTAGAAATGTTTGGTAATCCCTCAATAATATTTGGTAGTCTTTGAAGAATCATGGCAATCACCAGGAAAGTAGTCCTTGGGAATCCTTGGAAATCTAGAAATCACAAAGTAATCCTGGTAATATTGACTACTTTTAATCTTGGCGTACACTTTTTGCTCAAAACTGACCCCACGTAGGATCACGTATGAACTTCACAGAACGCTATTTAGTGCGAGGAACATTCGATGTTCCGCGTCCCCCAGCCTGTAGTCCCAGTTGTCACAAAAATGGGCGTTTACACCAAACTGCTCGACTGGCATTTTCAAATGTATGAAGAAATTGAGGATCGCGTGCAGTGGGCGTCCGAGTTTGATTAGACAGCTTACTCACCGTCGGCGTAAATACGTCAACGTTGCCGTTTACGCAGACTCCGCGTTTTCATACAAATCGGAAGTCCGAGTTTGACTTTGACAGCTTGAAAAAGTAAAACCACAGAATAAGTAGTAAACATTTGTGTGGGGTTTGACGTTTTTACGTAACTTCAAAGTTCCGTAAACGCCAATTTAGGTGAGAACTCAGACTGATCACTCCGAAGTCTAACTATAGTTAGAACGTTCCCCACTAAGGGCCGAGTGCACGAAAGGACAAAAAATCAAAATCAACGTCAAATCATGATCAAACACGTCACTTTGTGTGGACTGTATAGAAGGAACTATATGCGGATCACTATAAGCAACGTGTTTGAACACTGATTTACTCAGCCGTCTCTTCGTGCAACCGGGGCTAAGTCGTGTCGTGGCTACGCAGCCGCCATGCGAATTGATTGATTTATTTATTTATACAAATGACAAATACATTTCACAAAACAGTAAACCAGGGCCTATAAATGTAGTATACTCAATTGTAATATAGAAAAAAGAATAAATCAACTATTTAATTCAATATGGATGAGTTAACTTTCAAATAACCTTTCAAAAATGTCGTGCACACTCTCTCAAACTTCTCAGATTTACAAACACATCACATTCAGGGGTTGACAGATGCATGGCATTGAACAGCCTCATGGGCGACCAGTGGTTAGAGCGGGTGCGCGTCACGATCGAATGAGTTTATATCGCTACTCCCGTCCTTCAACGCTCGCTGGTGCTTCCTAATGAGATTTGTTGAATGTTGAATGAAGCCGAGCCCGGCGGGCTGGGGGCGAGGCTCTAGTTTATCTGTGAACTCTCCGGGAGGTGGCGATGAATTTTTTACTACCCGGGAAACATCGGAACTGGGCTGCCTCGAATCGCACGATTCTCTGGATAGGACGTTGCAGGAAAACGACACCTGTAGCGAGAAGTTGTCTCGCTATTGGACAGTGATCCAGTGGCCATGCACTTAAAAAAATGTGCAACTGTTTACCGCTTTAGCACAGTTAATATTCAGTCATTTATGGTAAAGTATTTCTCATTACTATTAATGTATTTCCACAGTTAATATTAAACATTTATTTTAACCGATTGAACAGTACCGCTCGGTGAAAATAACACGCGTGACAGATGAGATGATTTTGAAACGGTATCTTCACTGATTCAACATTACGGCGTGCAACTGTCCAGTTTCAAGAGGGACAGTAATTTTAACAGATTGGATAGTACCTTTTCACTGAACTTAAGGCGCTAGGACTAGCCAACTACTCGTGCCATACAAATACACCTTTTAACAAATGTAATAATATGTAGTGAAACGCTTCAGAAAATCCAAATAGAACTCCAGACTGATAATGGATTGTTAATATTTTTTGATTCCATCATTTATTTAAATAATAATAAATAATAAAAAAGTTATTTTTTCTCATTAGAAATCTGAAATTAATTCGATTTCTAGATATAAGCAAAAACAGCAAATATGCATAAACAAATAATTCCATTTGCTTTTAGATTTCTACATTTAGTCAAAAAAGTTCGGAAATGGACACCGTTTCCGCAATGTATTTTGTATAGAAAAAGGAAACATACATTAACGAAAATAGGTTGATTCCTAGACAAGGAATCATATATTGTAACAATGACACTTCTAATCGTCAGACTTAGTTAGTTAACTTGGGGTGCCTCGTCTAACTTTGCGATTTGGCTAGTACCAGGGCCTTAAGACGTTGGTAAAATATCATATTCCAATTATGGTGAACGTTTAACGATTCTGGAATTCCGTTTTTCTTAAATTTAGTAGAAATTCAATGCTGAAAATTCTGAATTTTCGCAACATTTCAGATAACGGCGCCATCTAGCCACTGCTAAGGTACTAGGAAGGGTTTCAGTTCGAGACTTGACCAATTTTGTGACCGATGTCACAGATTACATACATGACATATGTAATCTGTGCCGAGGCCTCGTGTGAAACTAAGCCAGTTGTGGGGCACTTGAATATTCATACGCCTTTATTTTCTTCCCTCAATCACTCTCAATTAGATCCAATCTCCATCAAAGTCCATCAGGACGCCGACCGTTGACATCTGAACGTAAATGTTACCACTGCTTAGAAAAATAAATCCTGGTATTTTTCCCTACAATCGTTGTTGTAACCTGCAAAACCTCCGTAAGGCCCCGTTTCCACGAGGAAGAAAACTTCCGCGAGAAATGTCTCTGCAAGACGTTTTTACACGGGTGACAGTGCTGTTTGACAGTCTGTCCGACATTTATCGCGGTAGTTTACTTCCTCGTGGAAATGGGGCCTAAAGGAGAGGGCACACCGGCGCGGTCTAGAATCATGTTGTTGTCTCTAAGGCTGAGAAAAATAGTCGCAACAGAAAGTAAGACTAACAAAAAGAAGTACTTTGTGACGTCACTTTGACACATTTTATACGGACGAAATCTCAAAGTAATGTAAAGTGACGTAAGAAAGTACTACTTTCCGTTAGTTAATATTTTCCGTTAATATTTATCTCAGCAATACAGTTTACGCATGAGTAAGTGAGAGATTACTAGCCAGGAGTTTGCATGGACCTTCAGACCATGTACCAGGGTGCCATACATTTGCAGTGGTCGCAGTCGCCGCTGTGCGTGGCGGGGGTTGGCGGCGGCGGCGGAGTCGAGGGCGCGGGCGGCTCCCCTCCCGGCGGGTTCCGGCGTGCGGCGCGGGGCTCCTTCTCCGCGATACTCGACCTGCTCACAGCCACCGCCAACCTCGACCAGATACAGGTGAATCTGTGCTCTTTCTATCCTCCAGAGCCTGTAGTCCCAGTTGTCACCTAAATTGACGTTTGCGCCAAACCGATCGACTGGCGTTTTCAAATGTATGGAGAAATTGAGGAGCGAAGTGGGCATTTGCGAGTCCGAATTTGATTTGACAGCTTACTCACCGTCGGCGTGAATACGTCGACGTTGCCGTTTACGCCGACTCCGCGTTTTCATACAAATCGGAAGTCCGAGGTTGACTTTGACAGCGTGAAGAAGTAAAGCCACAGAATAAGTAGTAAATATTTGTATGAGGTTTGACGTTTTTACGTAAATTCGGAGTTCCGTAAACGCCAATTTAGGTGAGAACTCAGACTGACCACTTTGTACTCTTCCTTCCACCTTGTACCGGTGCCTGCATCGCCGAAGTCGCCTTGATAATAGCTTTAACCCGGCGTCAAGTATGGCGGTGTCACTAACGTACTATAGCCTTAGATCTAAGACTATAGCGACACTTGTTTCAAAGAACCATCTCAAATGCCCGGTATCTAACAACAGGAATTATACGCCCACGACCCACCTGAACCTATGTAGAGAGGTGTTGGTGCGACGCATCGACGTTGTAGTTATCTGCTGGCTTCTGCTTATTAATATAGACCAAAAACGTAAACGTTCTGGACACAGAGCTGCTAGTCCCAGTTGTCACCTAAACTGACGTTTACGGAACTTCGAAGTTCCGTGAAAACTTCAAACTCCATACAAGTTTTTACTAGATATTGTATGGTTTTACTTCTTCAAGCTGTCAAAGTCAAACTCGGACTTCCAATTTATATTAAAACGCGGAGTCGGCGTAAACGGTAACGTCGAGTAACTTGTCCAATCAAACACGGACTCGCAAATTTTATTTCGCTTAACGCCCACTGCGCGCGCTCTTCAATTTCTCCATACATTTGAAAAGCCAGTCGATCGGTTTGCCGTAAACGCCAATTTAGGTGACAACTGGGACTACGGGCTCAGACCATCGAACAAACCTGCAGGAAAATATTACCACCGCACTGTTACCGACAGGAGACGCCGAAAGCGCCCGACGACGCCGCATCGCATCAAGAGCACAGCATGGCAAGCGTTTCCAACGGATCTACCAGCAACGCCGGAGAAAGTAAGAAGATTTTTGTTTATATATGTAGCTTATTGCACCGGTGACTTGTAACGTCGGCTTTTCGCCGGGGCACATTTGTAAACGAAAAGTTTGGAGTACCTTGCACATCCACTTAAGGCGCTAGGACTAGCCAACTACTCGCGCCATACAAATGCACTTTTTAACAAATGTAATAATATGTAGTGAAACGCTTCAGCAAATCCAAATAGAACTCCAGACTGATAATGGATTGTTAATATTTTTTGATTCCATCATTTATTTAAATAATAATAAAAATTTAAAAAAAAAATCTCATTAGAAATCTGAAAGTAATTCGATTTCTAGATATAAGCAAAAACAGCATATATGCATAAACAAATACATCCATTTGCTTTTAGATTTCTACATTTAGTCAAAAAAGTTCGGAATGGACACCGTTTTTGCAATGAATTTTGTATAGAAAAAGGAAACATACATTAACGAAAATAGGTTGATTCCTAGACAAGGAATCATAAATTGTAAGAATGACACTTATAATCGTCAGACTTAGTTAGTTAACTTGGGGTGCCTCGTCTAACTTTGCGATTTGGCTAGTACCAGGGCCTTAATATGATACGGCTAGCTCAGGTGATAGGGCGGCGTGGTGTCCTGCCGGCCCTTCCTCTTCTTGGTTTGTTGGGCGCCTCAACAAAACTATGGTTTGCCCACACTTGTGGCACAACACTTCACTTTGCACAACTGTGAAAGTCTCGTAAGAAAACCAAACTTGTCCAAAACAGTAGTAAATCTCCTCAGTCTCATAATTAGCAGGCACTTCGGTCGCACCCGCCACAAGAGTGTTTCTGTTTTCGTTTTTTTTCGTCTTGAGGCCGAAAACCGTGGGTAGGTAGAATTAGAGGGAAATCTGAAATTAGTAAAATTCCTATGTAAACTCGTTTGAGCAGCTCAATTCTCATATTAGCGCGTGGTGTTGAGTGTTATGTGCGCAGCACGCATTTTAGTCGTCAACCGGCGTAGTGCGAGCAAGGAAATTTTGCAACTTGCAGCTGCGATTGCAACTGCGATATGAGCTGTCAAAGACAGATGGAGTATTTCACTCAAAATCGTTGCTATTTTTTCGGTGCTCGCACTCGTTACTAAACAAGGCAATATTTATGCACTAGGTCGTAGGGTGTTAAGCCTGCCCGGATTGGATGTAATGATGGTCGAAGCATCAATAAAAATTGTCCGTGTCTTCCATCCAGTTAAATATAGCCGTGCCCATAAAGGGAAATTCCATGGCAACCAATACCTACGGGAATTCGGTGTTGAGCTAATATCATGACGGTGGGTGTGGTATATCCGAGACCCGTAGAGTAACGAAGGACCAAAGTGGCGACCAAACCTCATCTTGGTTCGCTCATGAATTCGAGGCGCGTAAAAACAAATGTTCATTGAGCTAAATGGCGTCCAGTGCCATAATCGTTGGAACTCAAGAAAATCAGGGGCTGCACCGGGCTGTTTTACTCGCAATATCGAGTGCGAGTTAAACGGACGTGCGGCCGTGTCTGTCAAATGCGAAAAGTTTGTGAGCACACTAGCTGCGAGTTCGTGTGGACTCTAAGCCCCGGTTGCACGAAGAGACGGTCAAGTTAATCAATGTTCAAACACGTCACTTTTAGTAAACCGCATAGAGTTTATTCCATACTGTCCATACAAAGTGACGTGTTTAATCGTACGTTGACGTTGATTTTGATTTTATGTCCTTTCGTGCACTCGGCCTTAAGTTCGCTATCACCTTTCTTGAACATTTGACAGATACGGCAACACAAAAACGGCCACTCGTCCGATATACCCGAACTCGACATTGCGAGTAAAACAGCCCGGTGCACACGCTGGAATGAGCGGAGTAGCTGGCCGGGGCGCTACCGTCAGTGTTTATCACTAAAAAAAGTGGCTAAGCTGCCGCTATGGCTTCGGTCGCCACTCTTTTCATAGTGTAACTATGCTTCCGTCCTTCCCTGCTTCCGTAGTTTATAAAGCCTACTTGCCTGGCCCCGTTCATGCACCACACTGGGTTGGCCCCATCGCATTTGATAAAAATATGGTCAAACGGACAATAAAAGATTATCCGTGTTTTCCATCCAATTAAATGTAGCCGTGGATAATAAAGGGAAGGTATTGGCATGGCACCTAATTCCTTTGAGAATGTGGTGCATTGGGCTAATATCATGCATGACGTTAATTGTGTGGCATTAGCAATATATGTTAGGTTGCTTATAAAACGCTAGGCAGCGATATAAAATGAGAAGATATGGCATTGTCAAATATTGGTTCCGTCAAATCGTGTTACTGCTAAGATGCACGCGTCGGGCCATTCGCGTCAGATGACCTTGGGGTGACAATGCTATTTACCGCGAGAGTGAAATAGCTAAACCTATTTTGCCTTGTTGGCAAATTGGTGACACCAAGGTGCTTTGCCCAAATCTTCCTATTTATATGGCTGGTCGCAGGCACTGACTGACGGTCTAAAACCAAACCCCATGTATCAAACATAGATAAAAAGGTGTATCAAACGATGATAACAGGCGGTGACGGCTCGGTGGCAGCGCCGACGGAGCGGTGATGGTCGGCCGCGGTCCTGCTAGAACAGCTGGCGCAGCGCGGCTTCGCGGCCGACTGCAGCCTCCAGCTACCCGCCACCGGTGTGTACACGTCACCACTCCACAAACATGGCCGTCGCGACTACGCGTGGAATATTCTTGCACACGGCATAGCATTGCATTGCGAGGTTTGTCTGCAGATGAGCTTCCTATTGCAGACATTTATTTTTACACACATTTTAGGTCTTCTCATGATACCATGCTATCCTTTAGCTAACATGACTGAAAAGCCCCTGGGGCGTTACAACGGTAAGTAACTCGCCAGGTGAATCCTGGCCTCCTTATTTAAAAAGGCGGTAACTACACATGGGCCTCATATGTAGTTGCCGCCCTTTTAATAAGGAGGGCAGAATAGCAGGTTAACAGGCAAGACGTTTAGTTGCATTTCGTGCCTTGCTAATTGTCAAACGAAGTGTTATTCAGCCAAGTAACCTGAAATTCACCAGTTGGCATGGTTTTGATTACCTTGCGAGGTTATTTACCACTTTAATCCCCCTAATCCTTCTCGCAAATTTCAATAGTAACCATGAATAAAATGTGCCTAGCATGCCACAGCCAGATATCGTATAATTCCTCCATATCGTAGGTGACTGCCTGTTTCTTTTTGCCTCTTCAATAAGTATAATGCTCTATCCGTTGCAAACGCAGGCTGTGCGCGCTACCGCGAGCTATGTTACCGAGCGTCGCACTCGCTGGGCCCTTCCGCCGACCCGCCGTCCCCCGCCGCCGAGCCGTGCGCATGCGTCAACTGCGCCGCAGGCCGCCGCAGACCCCAGTAGACTCCAACGAAAAATCCAACCACGCTCCGAGCCCCCCCCCTAGTCTACCTTGCCACCTAAATTGGTGTTTACGGCAAAAGTCAAACCCATACAAAATTCAACTATTCATTCTGTTGTTTTACTTCTTCAAGCTGTAATATCAAACTCGGTCTCCGGTTTTGTATAAAAAACGCAGAGTCAACGGCATATATAAACGTGGACGTATTTACGGCGACGTCAAATCTAACTCGGACTCGCAAATGTTCGCGTTCCTCAATTTCTCTATTAAGGTGGCCCAACCCGGCGGCCCTAACTCATTCGCGGGCACGGTACAAAACCGTGCTGTTGCGCTCTGGGACCTTCTCTGTTTCAAAGAACAAGACAGGCTCCGTGATGAGGAAGATGCAACATGTCCACAAAAAAGACAATGTGCATAGTGTATGATTTGGTAAGATTTACGAATTTTTTTTTTTCAAAACGACTTATAGCTAAAAGTAAACCACGACCGCTGTAGTAAGAAATCGAACAAAAACCAAATAGATTATAAATCTTGATTAAATAAGCTATGTCTTAAGATGTTCTTACTTTATCATTGCGTAATCCACCTCCAAAGTTATTGTATAAAACGCGCGAAAAATGCGAACTTTCGGACCTTATAACTTAGAAACCAAACACAATTTTACAATGCCAATGGTCATCAGACATCTAGTTCGATCAAATAAAGCTATTTTGAGCAAAATTTTGGATCTCTGACAAGAAATATGGGCGTGATCTTCTTTCCCCTTTTGTATGGGGAGATGAGCGGGTTGGGCCACCTTAATTTGAAAAAGCTAGTCGATCGGTTTGGCGTAAACGCCAGGTGACAAGTCGGACTAGATACTCTGTACTGTAGTGAACATTAATGGCAGAGAACCCTCTGTTCCCTCAACCTATTTCATTTCCTTTTTTCCATGAATTTAATATATTCCTTTTTTGAACTAAATTCGCGATGACCAATATTTATAAGATTTACACAGAAATGAAAGGGGATAATTAAAGAAAGTTTTATTGTAAGGAATGTACAGTCAAATTTCGCTTTCAACTAGCATAATTATTTCGATCAATTTTCCATAAAAGTAAAGTATAAAAATATATAGAATATTTACATACCCATATCCCCACTCTCCATGCAATGGGGACTTCTAGTAAGAACAAGAATCGACGAATTCTCACACGGTCCACTACATATTTTGTCAATTCAATCCTTAATTTTAAATTAAATTATTCTATTTTAGTCTATGTCTATGGTAAATTTTAAAATATGTTGTCTTACTCTGTAAACCTGTCCGATAGTGTCTATTATTAGTATAGGAACTTTAAATTAAATATAGGTAGGTGTTTGTAATTAAAATTAATATCTATCACTATTATAAATTTAACATTTTACAATAAATCAATTCGCACTGAACTGCTCAGATTTAAAATATTAACTTTTAGATTATATTAACATACAAATAATTTATTTGTAATAGACATTATTACTTATAACAAAAACTTTGTGAATCTATGGCCTATCTTCACCGATAAAAAACCTTTAAAAATAAATGTCTGGATTTAAGAAAAATATATTTTATTTATAAGCTATTCAGATTTCAATAAATGATAACTATTTACTAGATTTAAAAAAACCTATGGATAACCCTGCAGAAAATTTCAATCAAGAATGACAATACG
Source organism: Incurvaria masculella (assembly GCA_946894095.1). Lineage (NCBI taxonomy): Eukaryota > Metazoa > Arthropoda > Insecta > Lepidoptera > Incurvariidae > Incurvaria > Incurvaria masculella. The sequence goes on along the minus strand of OX335658.1, from coordinate 13,666,647 downwards.
AACAAAGATGGACGGAAGTTGGAGCAAATGAAACTTTATTTACTTTATAGTTTTATTGCTAGAATACACAAACAAATTTCAGCGTACATTACATATCTTTCTTAAAAAATGTTGGACAACAGAATGCATCATCAGAGCAGAACAACAACGAGTATGTGTCAATGTCTTAAAGTATCGGATTATCCACAACTTAATCTTTCGATTGGGTATATGACAATCCGAAATGTTCCACTCTTTAACCAAACAATCTTTGCAGATGGTTCGAAACTGCTACTACAACCTTGTGCACAAACAAAAATGTAACTCAAATTTTTAAGTTTCATACCCATGGGGTATTTAAACATTATCAATACCCGGAACGAAGGTAACAATGACACGATTTCAATAGGTGAATGATATGATATGGTAGTCATCACATGCAAACAAACAAAAAATACTCATTTACAATTTACAGACCCGACAAAATTCTTGATAATGCTATTGCCACCAAAAAATTGGGAATAAGCCAGGTTATACAAACATATTTGTGTATATTTATGCACGGCTCGATGAACTACTTCTGTAGTTCCCTTTTATTTTAAAATGTTTTGATTACCGTGTAATAAAACAGGAAAATTATCTGTAAGTATAGTGTCGTGCTAGTGGCTCAAAGAATTAAAGGTTTTATACTTTTTCAGGGGGTAGATAAAAAGAATGTGACCAACTAGAAAGTATACCCTTTCAAACTGTACGGTATTTTGATAGGTACGGTGGTATAGATAGAAATGAGAACCTCCTCCTTTTTTTTAAGTCGGTTAAAAAAGACTAAGAAGAGACTCAGAAAAAATGCAAGAAAACGAATAAGGACCTTAACAAAATTTAAACTTGCCCATTAGTTTTGATCTCATTCTACTATACTATTATGCTACAGTAATTATGTACATAATTTATTTTCATGTCATATACATCAATACCGATACAAACATTAAGTGTGCAGGTACGTAGACAACCAAAGATTGAAGGAAGAGAAAATTTGATCACACAAAAAAGAGAATATTTGACTTTTGGAAAAAAAAATCGGGTTAAAAATACATTCAAATGAATGATACTGTCTATTATTTAAAATATTAACAATACCTTAGAAATTTTAATGGGAGCTTGAATTAGGACACAAGTTTTAAACGGAAATGTATCCTTAAAAATTTAGTCTACTGTAGCTTTCACTGTAATCATTCATTAATTTTATTAAAAACGAGACTGGAAACCAAAGTATAGGATAACTTAATTTCGAAAGTTAATCCTTGGTTGTTAAACAAACAAAACCCACAGTATAGTTTCTTGAAAGATAATGTGTCATAATATATGTTCCAATTGAGATAAAGAAAATACAATAATTTAATTCTACAAGGAACCCGTTTTTGCGATTCTAGCATTAATCGTCCAATCATTTGGTTGCAAATAAGCCCTTTAGTTTGACAAATCAGTTCATAACCACTATATTTGCATAATGGTTTACAGTCATAACCCAAAACCTTAGCACTAAAAAAATGTTTACTTTTAAAATTGTAAATTGTGTTTAAAGTGAGCTTGAAATATGTAGCAAATTCTTCTTGAATGCAATGTTGCATTGTAAATGCATGATCATTGCTATACCTACCCACCTTACGTTCTACTTGCCTATTGCAGATATTTTTTAAAATGAATTTATTTGATGTCTCAAAACTACAACTAACACTGGTGAAAATGTTTTCATGTTATTCCTAGCTAAATATATCCTGCAAGTCACTAAAATATAGCTATATATATAGTATAGTGTAATTCTAGAATATTTTGAAGCACTTTGAGCAAGAACAAAAGTAGTGCTAGGTAAACTATTTCAGATGATCTTATTAATGTAATTTAAAAATATAATAAATGCAAAATACAAACTACAGACATTTACGCTATGAAAGTTAAATCGACTTAAAAATTTACTATTTTATAGACAACATTCTAATCCGAATTCGCCGAGGGTAGTTAAATAAAAAAGATATTAGCAAAATAATGTAAAATATACGAAACTTCTGTCATTGGTTAGCTTACATGTCTATGAGATTTATTAAAAATCCAGACAAGGCACATGCAGATATAAATAATAATGCCATTCTGTACATCTAAACAACTGCAGTACAAAATGGACTATTTGACTACACAAACAAACATACATGACATATCTAACCCAAATCCACACCCCAGCTTTGATTTCAAAGTAATATGAAAATATATCATTAATAAAAATCAGTTACTTTTTCAATAGTTTCGTTGGTGGGACCTCCAGCTCATACCCTAAAATGTTGCACAAAGGTCGTCACAATCATATTAAATCTGGTACAAGTTCACACGACTCTTTAAGTGACTACAGATGTTACAGATGTCTAATTTAGAACCCGATACAAATGTCGCTAAAGCACGCTTACCAGTTTTCGCCCCATACAAATATATAGCAAGATTACCAGCGACGACGGGCAGCGCCACACCACGTGGGACCAGGGTGCCTGAGTCGGTTAAAGTGGGCTAGAGTCCGTGCGGAAAGAGAACCGGGGCGTGGCGTACAATGGAACTAACATTAAGATTTTTACATAACATACACAAAGACAATTATTAAGAACTGAGAATATGAAAATGTTATATTCTAACACAGCCGCAAAATATCAAGTTGTTACAGTCATACTATAATGACGTCCCAGTGTTGTCAGAAGGACAAATACGGTAAATGTGCACATGTGCGCCCTCAAATCTTACGACGGTTCTCTTTCCGCACGGACTCTAGTGTAAATGTTTTTGTTAAAAGTTACGTCTCACCTGACTTTTTTGCACAGTTCTCACTTTAAAACAAAACATAATGTTAACTGTCCTAAGATTAGAGACATCTTACTAAATGACCAAAAAAATTTTTAGTATTATTTTGCATCTCGGATATGCAAATGATGCTCTTTCTCTTTCTACATTTGTAAGGGAGTGACTTCTCAGTGCCGGAAAGGGTAGAAGAAATCAAAGCGAATTCCATCTCATCTACTTGTCAACTCGGAGGTATTGTTCTAAATGCAACAAGTACTTGCGGTGCGTGCAAATAGTAACGGTGCAGCACACAAGTACACAAGACGCTCTAGCTTCCTGTTGAACACCGTTAGATTCAGACAATACACGTCCATTCACAAATATTGATCGACTGATTTCAGATGCAAACTATATTACCATAAGGATCAAAGCTTACGGGTTTCTTTTAAAAAAGCGTAAACGAAACGTCATATTTTAATTTATCTACATTTACTCTATCACTAAAGTTGTCATATTCATACTGACCGGAGAAGGGAAGTTTACATGTATAATTACCCGACCAAAACTTCTAGACGCTTGGCAATGTGACATCATCTACATACATTTGATGTGTTAGTGACAATACGCACACAACAGTAGCATTACGAATTACATATCGCCACTAAGGGCCGAGTGCACGAACGGACAAAAAATCAAAATCAACATCAAAGTATGATCAAACACGTCACTTTGTGTGGACAGTATGGAAGGAACTCTATGCGGATCACTAAAAGTGACGTGTTTGAACATTGATTAATTCGGCCGTCTCTTCGTGCAACCGGCAGTGCAATTACGAAGCGCAAAATTGGGTGTAGGTTGCTGTACTTACAGCAATATGACAGCTTTTGCGATTACGAAATCGATGCATTCACAAATGGTGCGGCACTCAGCGCTACCCGCAGCAATTAGGTCAACTCCATACATTTCGCGTCGAATCGGTATTACGAAACGGCAAAGAACTGTCAAATGCGGGGAGGTAAACGCCTATTTCGTCTGCTCGTCTAGTCAAGTACCTCAAAAGTTGACCTATTGTCGACACAGATTGGTCCGTGCTGGATGTAGGTGGATGAAAAACGGCTTCGTAATCGCGCTTTAGAAATGACGGGGGCGCACCTACACGTACCGCGGCACCATCCTCAAATTTTGCGTAATCGCACTGCGGGGCTTAGTCCCTTTTGCACGAAAAGACGGTTGAGTTAATCAATGTTCAAATGCATCAATTTTAGTGAACCGCATGGGGCTCCTTCCATACTGCCCATACAAAATGAAGTGTTTAATCAGACGTTGACATTTGTTTTAATTTTTTGTCCGTTTGTGCACTCGGCCCTAAATCGCTTTGATCGTCAAATTCGCTAAAATACAACATGTATGGGCGATTTAGATTATACTTCAAACGCTTTTTTAATGGCGCAAGTTAGAAAAATCGACGATCTAAGTGAGTGACATGCGATATGTAGCGACTGATCACGTAGATTATTGGGCAACAGGTCTAGTCACCGAGACAGGCCGTCGTATGGCAGTGCACACATGCACTCTATGGAATGTTTACTCCTGCAAATTATGATTTCTTACCTACCCATCTTGGGCCACTTAGGAGTCAGCTTGGCCCCGGGAGGTGGTAGTGGATGAGGTGGCCGTATTGCAGTCGTGCGTCTAAAAGATTTGGTAGGGTAGTACCACATATCGGTAACTACTGAATCTTCTATCAATATTACTCGTGGAATGAAATGTCGGCTCGACATCGCTAGACTCAGAAAATTGTCAGTTTGATCCCATGTATTTGCTTCGTGGTGCACACGTCCGTGGCGTTGGTGGTAGTAGTGGTGGTGGTAGCGTGGTGGTGCGGGGGTGGGGGCCGCTAGCGCCGATAGGGGTGGTAGGATGAGGCAGCGGCGGCGGAAGAAGAGCCGCCCGAGTGGTGACTCCGCTTGACCGAGCGAGAGTAACCGTCCCCGGAGCCCCCGCGGTACTCCTCACCTATATGCACACATCACGTTGCTACACCGCACGCAACAATCACCAACCAGCCATTTTGAACAATAAAACATTAATCAATTGCAGGGAATTTGCCAGCCATGGTAGTAATTACTTTAAACTATCTCCATTAAAATTAATATGGCCTAGAATGACATCAAATTTGCAAGCGCTTACGAATTTACGCTTAGGTGCATATAGCATCTTTTTTTTTTTTTTTTTATGCGGCCTGACATGGATGGCTAATACCACACAACTACCGTTATGATATTAGCCCAATACACCACATTCCCGAAGGAATTAGGTGCCATGCCAGGACCTTCCCTTTATGAGGCACGGCTACATTGAACTGGATGGAAAACACGGACAATTTTTCATTGCCGCTTCGACCATCTTTTCATCCAATGCGATGGTACCAACCCGGGCGGGCTTAAACCCTACCACCTAGTAGGGGAAGGGGACCTACAGTTTTACATGGATTCCGAACCATGGAGCAGCTCGCATTCGTGACGAAATGCACTTATCGAACTCTGAAAGAGAAAGACAGTGGTGCAAGTTGGTATCGAACCCGGGCCTCTGGTACGCTAGGCCAGTCCCCGCGCCACTAGGCTACGAGCCGCTCAAAATGTAAATGAATTTGGGTTTGACAACCATGTTTCCAATTTAAAACAATCACTCAATTAATTATTTTTTTTTGCTGCCACTTGTCTCAGTTATTTAGAAAATATTTTAGAAAAATGTTTTTGGCATTCTACCAATGAATTGAATTGATGATGAATATGAATTATTCTCACTTTAAGAATACATGAGAATTTGTGGACAATTTTGTAGAAGATACACGAGATAAATGATGAAAATTAATGACATAATAATAATAAAAATCCCACAACTTACCGCACCTCGCACCGCCGCGGCCGAATCGCCACCGCTTGTGTGTGTATACTTTTTACCGACTTATAATATGGTATCTTAATGTAAATAATTGGGGTGTTAATACTCTAACAATTGGTCATTATTAGAGTATTAAAATATGAAGAAAAATACTGTGTCAAGCCGAAAATATGGTATAAAGTTAAAAAGAATAAAAATGGTATGGAAAGTTATATGATTTAAGGTTAGGTAAATATATAAATTATAAATACTATGAATTTCGCTTATATTTCAAGGTTTAAGAACTCGAATTATGTATTCTTATACAATACTTTTATAGACTAAAATAAAAATGTTTGACATTAATTTGTACTATGCCAAATAATTTTGCTACGCCAACTTTTAGAACGCTTTGCAAGCTGAACACAACTATCTAAATTGGTTTGCGTTCACAACCATAATATCGATTATGTGAACACGCGATCGCCAACATAATTAATAAAGTTGCTAATCAGAACTAAAAATCTTACTAAAGTACAGCAAAAGATATTTAGAAAATTATTGTCATATGTACAATGCAGCGCCTGACAAAACACATCCGCCAGTTGCTCTATTTCACTCTTATGTCAGGCATAGTAATGAAATAGATTAAAAAGCTGACGTGCCATTTGTCAGACAGCGCACGTAATCCAATGGGTCGGTGACCAAATTTATTTTTTCTCCACGACCGCACTTTTCCTGACAACGAATGGACTAAAGATAAGCATGATGCGATTACATAGGGTCCAAAATTAACCTGACAGAGGCGTGGACATGTCTGACACACTGGAGAAGGTGTCGGCAGCCGGCGGGGACAGGCCACCGCCGCAGAACATCATCTGCAATAACGTCACACGTCTGCGAGCTGACCTGCCACATCATTGGGAGCGTTCAGAATGCTTTGCTACAGCTCAAATGAATGGTGAGGTGGACTTACGATGAACGTACCCTACATTACTGCAACCAGCATTGTGAGGTTATAAAGGACATTTTTCCGTGGTATTTGAAAAAAAAAATTAACAAAAAAATAACCGACTTCAAAGAAAAAGCACTAAAAAGTAAAAAATAATTGCCATTTTTGTAGTTACGATTTTTGCTATTCTTTGAGTCGGCGTCAGCCAGGCACGCGCTGCGCCAATCAAGAGGACCTTGGCTACCTTGGCTGACACCGACTAAAAAAAATAACAAAAATCGTAACTACAAAAATGGCAATTATTTTTTACTTTTTAGTGCTTTTTCTTTGAAGTCGGTTATTTTTTTGTTAAATTATTTTTTTATTTGTTTATTTTTAGTGAATCTGAAGTACACTTACTAATTTGTACACGTCCTTTCCAATAAAAAAAGAATTACCGAAATCGGTTGGCGTTATATTGAGTTATTCGTCCATTTGTCGCGCAATCTTAATACAAATTTAAGACTTATATGATTTTCTCATGGATATCATGGTCAGAACTTAACCAAATTAAAATGGGACCACTTGGGAAGCACTAGCTTTCATTTAAAAAAATAATCATCAAAATCGGTTCACCCAGGCAAAAGTTATGAGGTAACAAACATTAAAAAATAAAAAAAACATACAGACAAATTGATAACCTCCTCCTCTTTTTAAGTCGGTTAAAAAAAAACTAATATAACTAAAGAACTAAGGGACCACACCAGTACAAAGTGAGCTTTAGTTCGGCGCTATATTACTTTTTACTCACTCAAAGAAAACCATGACAGGAAAGTTTCAGGTGGATTCGATTGAGCGCACATATTCTTGCCAAAATTACAAAACTTAAATTTTATGGTATTTCTATGGTTTGAAAGGTAATACTTGGCAACGTGACAAAAGTGAAATTCTATGGTATTTCTGTTGTTTGAAAGGCAATACTTGCACACATGACAAAAGTGAAATTCTATGGTATTTTTGTGGTTTGAAAGGCAATACTTGCAAACATGACAAAAGTGTAATTCTATGGTATATTATTATTATACATATGACATCCAGACAATCAATATCTGTCTGCACGTTTTTTTTAAATCATTTCTTGTTCAACAGCAAAATATTTTGTATGTATAATTTATTTTCGCTGTCATTGGACTGTTTTGGGTTTCAGAAAAAAATTGCAGACACATATATTGATCGATTGACGTTAAATAAAATTGAAGTAAAGTTTTCTAATGATGTCAACACAATGTTTGTAAGGGAAGCATCGCTCTTATGGGCCATTCTTAAAATCTTTAGATGTGCCCGTAAGCGTCGGAAAATTACACTCCCCATACAAACGTAGTTCATTAATCATTGGGAAAACCAAATTACTTCATATTTGGTAGCTAATATCGGGCCACAATTATCTGTGTCTACATTTTTTGTTTTTTCAGAAAAAGTATCCAGGGTCGAACCAGAGAGAAAAAAGTGCTTACTAAATTTTTCATTTTGCGTTCATTTGATTCGGTTTGGATTTTTCAAAAAAAGAAAAACAAGCAGAAAGATTTTTATTGTCTGATATTAGATATTAAATATCGATTCAATTGGAATAGTGGTTTTCATATGATTAGTAAACTAGTTTGTATGGGAGCATAGCTTAGGGGCATTGAAATTCTTAAGATTCCCCCACTAACACGTCAACAGATTTTGTTTTTAACTCCTACATCAGGAAACAGTCTTTCGACAACTATTTCTTTGCTGTTACTAAAACCTGGCACTTCAAGTTCTAGAGGTACTCCACAAGTGATTCCAAACAATTTAAAATGTATGTAATTTGATACGTATAATGAAGTTTTTGAATCATTCAAAATATGTATTAACCTGCGGAAGTGAAGGCAATGCTTCTGTCAAGAACTTTGGAGCACCGGCAGGCCTTCCATCACCTTCTGTCAAATAAATCCCACATATTTGAGGATGTTTTTTAATATTATACGTACCGACCAATCGCATCAACGAACAATACTTTGAGTTTTGAAAAGTGACTATTTGGTTTTGTGGTTTTTTTATGTAACTATAAATGTTATTTGTAAATGATACTACATGATAGTTAACAGTGGTCATAGAAAACCAGAAAATTCACACAAGTATTGTTTATTTATATACTCAAATTAAATGAAAGCAGTTAAATAAAAGGTTTTATTAGAACGGTATCTACCATTTCCACAACCTGCTTCCGGTTCATTAATGGGAGCATCTTTATTTTACTATTGTATGAATAGGAGACAAAAAAGATTTATTCTTGCTTTGAAGTTGTTTCTACATAGCGGAGAACGAACCGTTCAAAAGGAGAATAAAACAATATAAATAGAAAGGAAAGGCTAATTTAAGAATATTGTGCCGAATAATGATAAGATACACTGAAATCGGCACGCATCTACTTTATGACTGTATATAAAAACCAAAAAATTATGATATGGAAGAGGCTACGTTTCGTAAGTCTACAGGACTTAAGGGTTGTTAAAGAATAAAAAATGCAATTTTTACTTTTGAATTTTTATGATTCTTTTAATTATCTACGTTTTATAATGTCCTTACAAGTAGATATATATTTTCATCATAAGATATCTCAAATATTTGCAGTGGTAATATTAATATTTTAATTAATCAACCAGTAATAATTATTAATTCATTAAGATAGAAGAAGCTTAATACTAAGATACTACGACAAATGTTTTAATGTTTTTCCATTACATTACAAACTACGCACTTATATTTTACCATTAACGCTAAGACTAAGATACCCAAAAAATCCTAATATGAATACGCTACTCGAAAAACACCTCAAGGTTTTGATAATATTTTGTGTACAATAATTATAATTATCAATACTTCAATCGCATACAACTTTCACATGTTAGTCGTTCAGTGCTTCAGTTTAAAATTAATAATTTAAACCGTAATCAACTAATTATCATTAAGGTATCATTGTAAAAAATAACAAGGACGATTTTATCATTTCTATCATCATTTTTTCTTTTTATATAATGAACATAAAGTAGAGATGTGTGAACGAGCGGAGGTCGCTAGGTCACTTCGAAGCCGAAGCATTAGGGCTAAGTAAATGTAGTAGTTATAGGTAGGTAGTAGTTTACAGTTTACACAATACAAGTTACAACAAACCTATAGTAGTCTTACGAGCGAGTGTAACATGCTTAGTGCTTTATGCGCGCGTCCGCGGGCCGTACAGAAAATTATACAAGACAATATAAATAGGTGACGGGGCACCACCCTAAAGTAAAACTTATATACTGCCGTAAGTAAACATTACGTTAAATATTGTACATCAGTCGATAGCACATCTAACAATTTTTGTTTCTAGTAAATCGAGAGAATTATGTACTTTAAATTTAACCAACTATTTTAATTAAGGAAATCATATTTAAAAAAATAATCAACATCAATTTTCTTTTAATTAAAACAGAAATAAATAACAACTTTCCCTAAGTTTTTTGTATAAAATTTATGTTATAATTCATATTTCTTTGTTGTAAGCCTGTGCATATTTTACTGTAAAACTGGATCTCGTTAGGTTATAATTAATGTTGCTTATATAATATAGGTGGTAATATAATTATGACCTGCATTGTATATTTTTAAATTTTATAAAAACATGCTACTATATTAGTTTGTAATAATTTAGGGATCAGTTGAGAAATTGCAACTATTATACTGTAGAGAGGTTGTCCGCACAATATGCGAAATTAAATGCACAAAACTCTTATTTAATTTAAAAGGGCGTACCATTTTGGCTACACTATAATTATTATGTATACACTAACATTTTTGTATAATTAGTCAATTACGATAATTAAATGTATTAATAATTCGCACGGTAACGCTGGAAGAGCCGGCGAGTGCCTCCTTCACAATTCAGTTATACTTCGCACAATTATGTTGAGTTTTGACTAAGGAATAAACGTACACATATAAAAACGGCATACATCTACTTCAAGTACGTACAAATAAAAAAGTCGAGATGATAACTACACAACAGTTGTACACTTAAGCCATGATTATATTAGTAGGTAAATATTAAGATAATAGATATCTTATGTCGATACTCAATACAACATATTATAAAACGCTAGGCGCGGCGAGCCTTCGCCCTTGCCTCGGCCGCCGAAGTCTAGTGTGTGTGTGTGGATGTGTAAGTGTGTGTAGCTGTGTAGGTGTACGTGTGTGTACGTACGACGCTCGCTCCATCTAGCGGCAGGGAGGCGGAAGCGCTAGCGGCGCAACCCTCGACAGACAAACCTCAACAAATCTTACCGTATTGTAAATTCGCTAACTATTTTAGTAATATCCAATATTTTTATGCTCTCACCCTATATCATTAATAATAATTAAAAAACCATATAAATATTCTCAATGTTTCCTTTATAATTTGCACTAAGTTTATGTTTGAGTAAATCTAAAAGTTCAGGTAATAAGTGTCCATCTCATTATCATACAATATTTTATGTAAATAAATTATACTCTTTATGTTACTTAGCAGATTGCCACTTGTTTCTTTACAAACTAAGTACTTAAATTGTTCCAAACGTTGAGTGCAGCCGCGGGGCTATCTACATACACCTTATTGCTAATGCAATCATTATCACTGAACATAATATAATTTTAAATCATCTCTCTATTTACTTAACTTTTTGTAAGGCAACGTTTCCTAATATTAACTGATCTGATTTGACTCCTTGTCTTATTATCGGTGGTTGTACATCATAAACCTACGAGTTTAACATTATCCAAATGAGAAGGAAAGCGACATTCTGCATTCGTGCGGAGCGTCTCCTCCGAAGCGGAGTCGGGGTGCTGAATGTGACATCGCGGCCGCTTGCGACAATAACCATTAGAGGAATGAATCGAGTTACAAATACACCTAACTAAAATAGGAACAAAAATGAAGCGAACACAAATGAAAACGATTTCAACAGAACGGCTGACGATAGACTTAATTTGAAAAGGGACGCAAACTTCTGAGGGCAGAAGTGGTTCAATTCTACCGTTAACCAACGGCAGACCAAGTAGCCAAATTATGGATAATATGTGTCGAATTTAAAGTTAGTTAGGTACCGCACGTCAAATAAACAGTAAGTCTTGTCGGCGTCGGTTTAAAAATACATTAATACGTAGGCCTCATGGGCCGCACGTCCGCCCCCGCTCGCCTGCGATGCGCCAACACTCCGCAGCGCCAATTCATTTCATTGATAAACATTAAGCTTTCTTACGGAACGATCTTACGCAAACCCCTATGTCTAAACTGATCATAATACTCAAATCGACAGTTCAACAACAGGTATCTTTAAAAGTATCTATAACGAACCCTATCGACGCGGCGCCGCTGCGACGCCGCGACATCTAATCAAAAGAAAGGAATGCCCCCGCGGACGGAGGCGCAAGTAGTCTATCAGTACGTTTTGTAAAGTCTAAATAATTAAGTGGCAAGCGCGTCGCGCGCGGCCGGGTCGCCAACGTCGCACGTCGTTTAATTAAGTCTTACGCTTAGTCACTACGATTTTTATTCAGTCCATCGGTCAAGCGATTGAGCGATGCAGTACAGTAAAGGACTAACATTAATTTTAATCTAACATTGTTTCTTTAAACATAACTCGAGTCGTGCGACGCGGCGCGACCCGTCCGACGGGCGAGCCGCGCACTGCTTCATTTATTTTAAGATAAATTACTTACAATAGCCGTATAGCTCTCATTGTTTTTACACTCGTTTAAATATATTTGGCAATCATGTAAATTATAATGTTAAAACCTATAGAATGGAGTTTTATTTTATAAATAATTATGCTTTACACGATAAGTAAACCTAGCGAGGCGTGCGAGCGGCGACGGAGGCGACGGCGGGATCGTACCCACGCGTGAGATCAGAGCAACTGAGACCGGGCGGAGGGCCGAGTCACTTCTACTCTTATTGAGCTCTCGATCGCTTATAAATAGTTAACTTATCCTTGTTTGATCTCAGATAAATTATTTTTTTCCTTTAATGTTACAATATAAATTCGATCAACTTAATCTGCGTCAGTGCTGAATGTAAACTAAAATGCTTCCTAGAAAATTAAATTACTATATATTAATACATAATTATACAGTAAGTGTCGTTCTCCTAGGATCATTTGGAAACGATTTAAAAAAATTACACGTCCAGTCATACTATTTCAGTTAATTATTACACATTACAAATCTACCATGCCTAATTCTATTTGGAGGTTAACAACCAAAAATCTAATATTAATCATACATATCGATATATACCACAGTAATACATAACATTAGCTTAAGTTAAGTTCCTTTAGGTCAAAATTTTTCCTAGGCGGTTTTTGTGTAACTGTTGTCTGTCGAAGGCCCGGATGTTGTTTCCTTAAGTGTTTGCATGTCGCTTCCACCTCCCTACCTAATATTGCAATGTTAAATAATTATGTTTTAGTTAAGTTTAATGTTAATTAGCAAAAAGTATTCCGCTTAATTAGCAAAAAGTATTCCGCTCGTCCGACGGTGTATACCGGAGAGTGTTTGGTGTGGTCCATTCTAAACCGATCGTTAAAATATGTATATTTTGTTGTAGAAGTCTATGATTAATATGTTCCGCTAAAGAGAAAAGAATCTCCCTAAAAGAGAATTTAAAAATTTATATTTTTTTTAAAACCCGCATCCAAAAAATATATTAAAAGCAAAAAGATTAAAATCCTGACAAAGGATAGAAAGGCCTCCTGCCATAGCGCAGTTAGGCGAAAAGTAATGCAAACATTACCAGTGCACCGACGTGGCGCCCACAAAAAGTATCAAAAAATCAAAAGGATGAATCGGGAGTGACGGATGTCATTGCCGTGTCACGACACTCCGAGCATTGAAGGCTCGTCGAGCCAAAAAGAATAACACCATAGGCAATAGTGCTATTTCTTTCTATTACAAAATTTAATAGAGGCTATAAAACCGAACATGCAATTGAAAAAAAAAATCGACAAGCTTGCTCATCGATATCTAGCAAACTCAAATGTGGCATCACCGGCCAGTCTAAAGTTGTGCACCCAAATAGACGGCAAACTTTGGTACAATCGCTACCTCGCATCGTGTATCGAGAGTCGCCTAAGCGGCTGGCCACTCCTTGTTGAAGTCGTTCGCGTTGAAGTGTTTGTTGTGGGGTGTGTGCGGTGTATGCGGTGTGTGCGGCGCGTGCGGGTGGGGGTGCGGGTGCGGGTGCAGGGGGGGCGCACCTGGCTGCGTGGGCGCGCCCGCGTGGTAAGCCGGCTCCGCGCCGCCCGCGTACGCGCCGCGCGACCCTCCGCCGCCGTACGCCGAGCCCTAACATCACGTCACGTCAGCCGTGCCGCGACCGCGCACGCAACACACCCGGTGCTCCCTCGCCTTCTCTCGCATCGTACGTTCGAGCGGCACGACACTATCGTGTTTGGAGCTCAGATACAAATTTAGGCCATGAAACACAGCTTTCTTCCACTCTTTTTTCATTGTAACTATAACGAATGTACCGAGGCTAAAGGTGCCCGTACATGGGCAACTAAAGTCGCTCAACTTACACAAATTTCTGGAGGTTTTGACGTCGGCAATTTCCAGCAACATAGTTTATCATCGTCAATCTTAGACCATTAATGGACCATAACTAGTTGCCCGAGTGTGAAGAGCAATGCGGACTCATATCCAGAATCCAGTGGAGCAATTTGTTACCAGTCATAATGTATAGAAAATGCTGAATATTTTCCAAATGTGTCGTGACAATTAAATAAGCAACTCAGCTGCGACATGAAAAGTATGGAGGGATGTGGAGGAATATCGCTCCATATTGGCGAAATAATTGCCGAACATTGATTGGGGTTGCTCCACATTTCTCGTAATTAGTTGCCCAGCAATTCCTTCCCTTAAAAATTGTCCATGCACGAGCACCTTTCGATTTCGGTAACATTTAGGAGAAACTGCACGACACGGGATTATCAATTGGATTATAATATTTCGAGTACCCATCTGGATTGTCGTGGTGCATGCGCGGTCGCAGGACAGCGTCTCACAATGCAACGTGAGCGACATTACCGAAATAGTTGATATGTAATTTATTGCTCGCCTCATGCCTTGTGAGCCCGATCCACAGCGCAGTGTCTCTCACGTTGTTACAGGTCGGTTATCGCTAGAACACAAATTTGGGCAGGAGTCTTGCAATGTAGTTTCCGCGAGCAAATATGCTTCCGATAGAATCCAAAATGGTGAGTGAACTATATCGCAAAACCCTTACTTTCGATATGTATAAAATAAACGTAGAATGACCGAGCACAATCGACTCGTCGAGGTAGCAACTACACACATATTATACATTCTCATATAACTAAAGACAAGCTTATGTCTACATCGATGCGATGCCTTTTTGATGCGCGCACTATCGTCGCTTATTCAAACGGATCGCTGTGAGATATCCCCAGAGATACGTGCCCCGAACGCGACACCCTTCATCCCGACACCCTCCCCGTTACCCTAATTGTCTTTCTGTAGTGTGAGCCACTCTTGTGCCCCTTGATCGACCAACTGGAAAAGAACAATATCAGTCATGAGAGCCGTGGCCTTTCGATCGGATGGAGGCAAGCGATAGGTGAGAGCGTGAGAGAGCGGTTGCTGCGAGACACCACCAGAGTGCAGTACCGGTGCGGGGGGAGGCGGGAGGCGGAGGGGAGGCGCGGAGGACGGGGCGGCGGGGAGCGGCCGGGGAGATGAGAGACGTTCAGCGAAACCTCACAAGTTACGGACTCTCCTGAAATCTTCTTGATTTTGGTCGGCTATGATTCCCCTCGGGGTCTGCGTATAGCGCACGCGGGGTACGACCGACATTATGACAAGCGCGTCTCGGACTTTTAACGATGGCATAGCTCGTAAAATCAAAAAGACATCGCACTTGGATCTTTTTTCACTGTAACATGCATAGAAGTAGATACATAGGCAGCATACCGACGGACGCGGCGCGGCATTATGACGCGACATACTTTCAACACACCACACAGATGCACAGAGCCTTTTCAATGGATCAGAGTTAAATTCATGCCGAATTGATCGTCTTTTCTCGAATTGAAAAATTACCAATTCTCTCAAAAGGACAGTTCCGTAAACGGTTTTCGCTGAATTTCGCTCATTTGAAAGATTCACACCGCATTACCAATTTTGCACTCAACGAATATTTCCGGAAGCCAAAAAATTTACTCTGAACCCTCTAAAAGTACAACCAAATTGAATTTGAAAATTCGATTCAATACCATTTAGTCTACAAGCACACATGATGATGCTGACAATGTCCACGCTATCGGCATTCGGGCGAAATAATGTCTGTATCCTAAAGAAAAGAATGTCTTCAGTCACTCTTGGTTCACCTGTTTATTGTTTATTGTTTATTCATCATCCATAGACAGTACACTGCACTCGGATTTGTCATATTTTATCATTAGCCAGTTCGGGGAAATCCCTATCTATGTACCTTTCAGACAAACACCCGGCCATACTTTAACAATACCTTGCTCGCCTATGTTTTGGAGTTTAATTGAAAATATCTATAATATTTCAATGAAAACAACATTAAACATGCATGAATCACCCTCAGCCATTGAATACAGGACATGTCACGCAGAACTAACGAATTGTAATGAAAGCGGAAGACATGAAAACATAGAGGGAGCAAGCGGGGACAATTAGGAAGATCGAAAGCCCGAAAACAGCAAATTAAAATCAACCTGGCTGTACTTTCAGATATATGTGAGGGAGCAAGCATACGGTAGTACTGTTGTCACAATTATATACATAGACAAAATTCCACATAATCATTGTGACAACATTACCACTACACTAATATTATTCACACAAGGTAATTTCAAATCAATTCCAATTAACACCAACCCATTCAAACTGGTTGGTTTGCAGAAAAGGATGGTGTTATTGTATATAAAAAAATATTGGTAATTTTAAAGTTCTCCAAAATAGACATCTGGAATAATGACGTTGTCAAAATGGCCCTGTGTTGTGTATTCTGAATGATGATTGAAATGTTCTCAAAGTATGCCAACGCTACACAAGATAAACCATTCGCTAAGAAAACATCCACAGTTTTGCGTTACAATTTCGCTTAACTCCACAAATTAAAGTTTAGATTTCTAGCAAATGGATTTACAGTGTGTAATGGCAGTCGATTATATATCATTTACGTGATATTAATTAACAGTACAATTCTCCTATTGGATGGAAAATTTCAATCATCACATAAGGGTGGGTGTGAATTTTTAACAGATATCGTAAATGTTCATGGAACAACACCTCGCATCTGGTGACAACATACGGCAGTACCTCAAGACACCTTACAATCGACAGATCGTGAGTAATTTTAAGCTCGGGAAAATATTAACCAAACACTCGGATAATCTCCACACATGATGCATTCCTAAGTAAAAGAGTATTGTTTTTAAAATGCAAACAATCTGTAGATTATAAGGTATCGGGCAGAGAGAACATTTCGACTGGAATTGATAGGCCATATTTATTGTGAAACACAACAGAATTTTTCTATAAATGACTTAACAAGTGCATGTACCAAACCTACCCATATTTTTTATGAATTGGAAAAAAGTAGGAGGTTAGCAATATTTATTAAAGAAAGTATTTATTTACCGTTAATAAAATAAATGTAATTGCATTGTAATTGACCATCATTAGTTAGTTAGCAACTGTATCAGTGAAAATAATTGAAAAAAATCTATCAGGTATTCATTCAGTAAATAACTACATAGACTGCAATAAATATTTTTAAATTAAAGTTGGTTAATTAAAAAAAACTAAATAAAGGCCAAAATTTATTTCTATGTTCAGGTTAGAATCAAAAGGAAAAGGCGGAGAAAAAGAAAAGAAAAAAAAAGGATTCAACGTAAATTCAAAAATAAATATATGAAATAATGAAGCTCAGGTATGGTCCAAGACAAATAACAATTCATCCAAGTGCATAGACTACGGCGTACACAATCGATATGGCCCATCAGTCCCGCTGCACGCGTGTCGGGTGGCGGCGCGTCGGGCGTCTCTACGCGGCGCCGTACGAGGGTACCTGGTCCTGCTGGTAGGCGGCGGGCGGGTACTGCTGGTAGGTCGAGTAGTCCGCCGAGGACGACTTGGAGAGCGCCGCGCCGGTGGAGAGCGCGCCGGCAAGCGCGCCGGGCGCTCCGCCGCCGCCGCCGCCTCCGCCCCCACCGCGCCCGTACATCTCGCCTGCGCCGACAACGACACATGTACGGTCCCATTCTAAAGTCCAGTGGCAATCTCGCCTGGGCCGACGACACATGTACAGTCCCATTCTAAAGTCCAGTGGCAATCTCGCCTGCGCCGACAACGAAACATGTACGGTCGCATTCAAAAGTGCAGTGGCACATTTCGACGCGATTGCTATGAAGCGGTCACTTAAGGTGCGGTTAGTTTTTGAGACAGTAAATTGCTGAGCCACTGTTTCCAAACATCCAATTGCCACATACCCTCTCCATATGCGGAGAGCGAGATCGTGGATTAAGACTGTCGTCGTTTTGAGAGTTACAAATCGGAAGAAATTCTTTCTTTGCCCATTCGTCGAGGCATAATTTTGGATGCCGACTCCGAATTGAACTAGCAAAATCGTCTTCCAGGTCATTTGACTGAGGGAAAGAGGCACGGGCCATTGTATTGAACTCGATCAAACCTCGTTATCCTCTTAATTTTTGTGATAGAAAGGATGATCCCAGTTTTTCCTTTTTTTGCAAACATGTGAGATGAACTCACCTGAGCCGGTGGAGTTGGAGTTCTGGGGCATGTTCCAGTTGTTCCAGGTGCCTCCGGCCGAAGCTCCAGCCGGTGCCGAGCTGTAGTTGGCTGCGGGCGAGAAAGACTGCCTTAGCAAGCTTACCATAACAATGTCAAATCCCTCAAAGTGCAGTCAGTATAATAAGGAAAAAATATATTTATCATGACAGGTGGCGTCTATGCAACTTAACCTAAAAGATCTGTGAAAGTTGTTGGAGACCCTACATAATAAAACAGAACAAAAGTTTATTTTCTCAATCTGTGTAAGGGCCTTTTTTCACCTACTGCTATTAGCTTAATCGCCACATATTAAGGCCCTTTCTTAGCAGCTTGCAATCAATATAAGTTTATTGACAATAATTTGACAAAGCCTATTTACAGCTGCCACCATTGTTTCCTTGCATGTAACCTATTTTTAATAATTGACAAAGTCTATTTACAGCTGACAGTGTTAAAATGTCAGTCGAGAAATGAGTTGATTTTTCTATTGGACAATCTAATCATTAATGTATTCTTTTTTATCTGACTCTCTATTTATGACAAGGCCTCTTTACAGCTGATGGTGTCAGTAAAATTTTATAATAATAGACATGTTTATATTATCTGTGTATTGCATATTTATATGTTACTTCTTGCAACCATCTGACGTATCTGAGTGTATGTAATGTACCTATAGGTGAATAAAAATGAAATGTAAAAGTACAAGAAAATCAGCATTTAGTAACAAAGGCCTTTTAAGTGTCGACTAAAATAAATCAGCATTTGGTGAAAACCAGCCTCAGTAATGAAATCCATTTCAATTTCAATTACTCAAAATTATTCCGAATACAGTCATGGGAAAGAAATATAACAATAACATAACGTATAACAGTTCATTTCAAACTTATTGTTGGTCAATAACATTAATTATATATATTTTTTATAATTAATTATAATGTTTTTTCGTGTAATTGATTACTTTTATAAATTGTTGAATAGATGTATTTTCTTCTTTTCTGTCTTTCTTCTATTAAAATAAGGTTTTCAAACAAAACCTTTTTTTTCCTCCAAACATGATTCATGGAGGAATGACAGTTTTGACATTTCTAAGGTGATATCGTTCTTGCGACACCCACAACAAGCTTTGTGTTCTCTTGCCCATAATTATATACTTTCGTATCGTACGAAAGGCGAGCGCTCACCGTAGCTGCCGTAGCCCTGGCCCTGCGGCTGCGGGTGCTGCGTGTAGCTGTTGGTGGCGGGCCAGGCGGGTGCGTGCGGCGGCGCGGCGGGCGCGGGCGGCGCGCCCCAGCCCTGGTACGAGCCGGGCCCGGCGCCGCCGCCCGCCGCGCCGTAACCGCCGTACGACGTCTGCCCGGGCGACGTGCCCCAGCCCTGGTACCTGCACACACCCAACCGTCATGTCGTCGGCATCGTACACCTAGCATAGCGCTGTGCTTACAAGACGAACAGAGCGTGCGAGTGAGACGTCAACTCGACGTACCGCTACTGCGAGTTAGAGAGAGATGGAATCCATCTGCCCGATGAGACAACTTCTGAAATCGTAATCAATCAAGTAGCGCTCGTGGAATGTGAAATGTTTTTTGTAAAAACATTATGATTTCTCTAGTTTTCCTTAAAGATAGCATGGTGATCTGTGCATTTATAGATTGTTTAGTGAACGGGAGAAAAAAACCCAGACAAAAACCCTTTTTCGATTGTAAATAAGGGCTTACCCACTGATTCTATGTCGATCAAATTTCTTAACTTTTCCTCAATATTTCAAAGTAAAACTTAAAACATGACTTCAGATCATAATTTTGAAGCTACGTGTTAAACGAAGTTAAGCGATTTAGAAAAAAGTTTGGGTAACAAAAGGAATTTCAGTACATTTTGAATGAAACGATTCTGGTTTCATCCGTCAGTTGACTTTGTAAGGCTTGTAATGTGTTTACTTTCTAAGGCTATGGTCGGCAAACTGGTAAAACCAGTCCATTGAGTAAAATGGGTATTTAACGCAGTTCTACTTTATTTTTTAATCTCTTTCATTTGGTAAGACCCATATATTGATGCCACGTTTAGTGATGCTGCCTTCGCTGATGATACTGCCCTCCTGGCTAGCGATAAAGATCCTGTAGTGGCATCACAATCATTACAAAAGGGACTTAATGCCGTTACTGAATGGTTGCAGGCATGGAAAATAAAAGCATCTGCCTCCAAATCGGTACAGGTGACTTTCACACTGAAAAAAGGCAATTGTCCACCAGTTACCCTAGGAAATTCCATCCTGCCACACAAAGACAGTGTAAAGTACCTCGGCTTACACCTGGACCGTCGCCTTACATGGAGGCAACACATAAAAACCAAAAGAGAAGAGTTAAAACTCAGATATAACAACCTTCACTGGCTGCTAGGCCGCAACAGCAGACTGTCGACGGATAATAAGCTCCTGATCTACAAAAGCATCCTCAAACCCGTATGGATGTACGGCATACAGCTGTGGGGTAGTGCCAGCAACTCAAACATCGCCATGTTACAACGGCAACAAAACATGATTCTAAGAACCATATCAAATGTCCCATGGTACACCACAAACGCTGAAATCCATGATCATCTAAAGATGAAGAATGTTAAAGACGAAGTCCGGTCCACTGCAAACAAATATCAGGAGCGACTGAAAAACCACCCCAACATATTGGCTGCCCAACTGATTCGACAAAATTACCCAAAGCGTCTCAAAAGACATGACATCCTGATGCTGCAAAATCTTTAGCAGCTGCATTAGCCTAAGGAGATGATGTCCCTAGTGGGGGCACACTCCACACAAGATCCGAGCCATCAACAAATCCGCTTATAGTCCAAGGACTGATCGCAGATAAGACCATAAAAAAAAAACGTTAAGTTTCAAAGTAAGGTTGTGTAAACATGCACACTTATACCACACATTATGAGCCATTAAACTTTCTAGTCCATTTATTCTAACTCAAAATTAGAAACAATTTTTTTTCACTTAACGGGTTTTACCAGTATACCGACAATATGCTAGATGAACTAATGTCCAATGGGAGACAAATATTCCAAAAGACCATAACCTAAAAATCAACAAATGTTGAGAAAAGAAGCAACACAATTCGTCGCACTCGGGACATACAGGCGTATCTCACAATTATATATATATTTTTTTTTTTGTTTAGTTTTTTTATGTTCATTGCTCTTTTGTACTTATGTGTTATGACAAATAAAATGTCTTATTCTTATTCTTTTATATAGATACTAGCAGCCCGTCCCGGCTTTGCACGGGCATAATGTTATTTAAAAAAATATTATTTTGACACAATGATACACAAATAAATCATTTTTACGTAGAGTTCCTACATTGAGATATTTGAAATAAAAAAAACTTAGATATTATTATTACATGATTATTAGATATTAGAGAAATAATGAATTCAAAGTGCTATAGGGAGAACTGCGGCCTCCGAGGCACGCTCCCGCCGCCCCGGCCGGCCGGTACCGCCGCAAACACTACATCCAGCAATATTCATTTAAATCATATGCTGTAAAGGGCCGTATAGATCTATATTAAATGAACAATGTATTTAAGGTATTTAATTGGATAAGGATTAATGCTTAAGGATTGGTTAAAATCGCTTCGAAAATTAGCCATTATTTGTCGTAAAAAGTAAATGAGCAAAAAATGTTATTGTGGGATATCCATAAGAGATAGATATTTACCATCGCGGAGTTTTCTGTAGACCTTTTCAATGTATACAATACTTAGTACATTATTTTGATAAATCTCGTAGGGTTCAGCCTGCGTTTGCAATGTAAGCGGAAAACAATTATTTTTTTACGACATCACATTGGAAACCTCAAAAATAACAGTATTTCTCCAATATTTAATGGATGTTATTATACATATAAACCTTCCTCTTGAATCACTCTATCTATTAAAAAAAACCGCATCTAAATCCGTTGCGTAGTTTTAAAGATTTAAGCGTACATGGGGATATAGGGACAGAGAAAGCTACTTTGTTTTATACTATGTAGTGATATAGAATACATACATTAATTTATTTGCTCTATTATTCATGTTTAAACTCTTAGCAAAGCTTCTTACCAGGTTATTTTCTACAGCATCATTTGCAGTATAATCACTAAAATATGAAAGAAAACAGAGAAACAATCAATTTTTCAACTCTACTGCAAATTTAATAAAAATGAGATACGCCTGTACCATCCCAGGTGTGATGAATTGGTTACTGTTACAGCATATTCAAAAATTCGACAATCAAAGCGCAACACATACTGATTTTTCATTTAAAAAACCAAACCTATTATCAAAGCTATTAATATAGCTCAGAACATCGCCTTCTTCCGAAGGAGTGAGATGCCGAATACGATTTTGGTCATAATGCGCTACACGATGTTAAGTTTTTGCGTGTCCATGCGTAAAGGGTAGTATGCTCATTATTTTTTAGTATTATGTTTACTTGAAAAAACGAAAACTAAAAAAATCTCTCTTCACCAACGAATGCATTCGAATGAAATTAGAACATTTAGTCTAAGACACATAGTAAGATTGTACCAAACGCTGTATCAACGTTCACACAAGTGAATGTTGGTAAGTAATTTGGGTATAGTGTGCCACAAACATCTGAACGTATCACAAGCAATAGGGCTATAGACACTGCCTGGATGTGGACTAAACTTTCAGAAAACTCTGTAACTGTAGTAGTAACTGTAATAGAGTTGCACTTTTCATTATATTTCTGTCGAAATCTGGAGTGCTGACTTCTGGACTTTGTCACTAATTAGAATGCCCATTATATGAACACGAAAAAGAGTGCTGTATTTAATGTTATTCAATGAAAAAAAAAACTTTGTTCTTGTGTTAATATATTAGGAAAACTAAAATTGTTTATTATTAGTTGAAGCAAGAACTATTGAATGGACTACAGATAATTAGCCGTGTTTCTTAAAACTGGCAAGTTGTCCCGGGTCCGATGACTTCTGATGGCATCTGACGACTTTTCCATGACCCCAAAGATGAAAAAGTTGCATTGCATTAAAAACATAACTGAACCATCAAGCAAAGTCAATCTCTTTTATCACTAAGCCAAAAGAAATGTCTATGACGAAAGATTCATCATAATAACACAATTATAATTATAAACCATTTGTCTTACTATTTTATAAACTATACACTTATTTTTATCAATCAAACTTTTTTATCCGCGGATTCGATCAACCCAGTAAGCTAAGTCAAGCTAAGAAACTCCACGAGTTTACATAACACATTTTTTCCGCCCACAATTATGAAATACACGCTTAGATCTAAATGCTCCTGCCAAACAATTCCTTGGTAGAACAGATTGAGGCAAAGAACAAAGAACAATATAAAAAGCAACCATCAATTTAAATTACTTACTCTCTGGTATAAAAGCCGTCGTCAACGTAACCTACGTCAGGTGTGTAAAGCGCTCGTCAAGTTTGATACGAATGAAGTGCACTGACCCCTGCATGATGTTGGGCCCCGCCATGGGCATGTTGATCGGCGGGCCGCCCATCTGGCCGTTGTGCCCCTGGATCATGGACATGGGCGCCGGCGTGGGCGGGCCCCACTGTCCGGCGGCGCCGCCGCCGTCGGGCCCGCCGCCCATGCCGCCGCCGCCCGAGCCCAGCTTGCCGGAGCCGTCGCGCGGCTCCGCGCGCTTGATCTCCACCTGCAGCGCGCGCAGAACGTCTCCCATACACCCGTGTCTTTGGCATTTATGACTTCGGCGGGACAAACTATTGAGAGAGGCACAGGGCCCAAGATATTCCGAAATGAATGCACCTACCAGCTTATAGTCAACCTTGTTTGAAAAGCCGTAACATTTTTCAAACATGTTTGAGGACCGCGGTAATCTCAAAAGTATTATAGTCAAGTATACTTTGTATGTATTTCAAATCAAATAAAAAAACCTTTATTGCACTTAAATCATACACAATGGTAACACTTATGTGTTTATTTAGTAGTTACGATATGACCGCTTTTCTATTAATTTAAATTTATCTAAAGATCTAAATTTAAGTAAATCTAAATTTATCTAAAGAAAGCAATCTAAACGTAACGACCGAAAACTTTTGCAAATTATTTTCAAAATCTGATTACAATGCTTCAAAATGTAGATGTCACTGAAACTCGATTAATGAGATAACAGTATTTTCGTATCCCTTAAAGACATAAATTTATATAATTACAATTAATTAAAACAAGAGCGATTTTGGGGGAATTCATCCTCAATTCGCATCTCAATAATAGTGCAAAATATAAAATGTCTCTAAATTTTAATTTATTTTAGTCCACTTTAGTAGATCCACGGCCAACTTATTGCATAAAACGTGCATAATTTTGAAATTTCGGACCTTATAACTTAAATTTATAATTTTACAGTGGCAATGGTCATCAGACATCTAGTTTAATCAAAGAAAGCTGTTTTGAGTATAATTTTGGATCACCGACAAGAAAGGTGCCCATGATCTTCATTCCACGTTTGTTTGGGAACTTGAGCTTGAAGGCTCACCTTAACGCTAAATATACAAACCAAAAATTAGCTTGGGAAAACAGCCTAAATGTTAGAATACAACAAGCATATATTATATTGCAAGAATCATAACATGGCAACGTCGGCAACATTAGTCAGTATCGACAAAACGAAGTTCCAGGAAAACTTCATATCAAAAAACACAAGAATGTGCGTAATATGAATATATGAGCAAAGGTTTTATGGTGATTAACAATTAACGACATTAAACACCAGTACGTGTGAGTCACTCGCGCACGGAGAATTCCGTATAAAATACTATAGGAACATATTTCATTACCTTGACTTTATATAGGATTTTTTTCTGTCAGCGGGCAGAGATATTTTGCAAAAATATTGCACAACAAGATTATTTACCATATGTAATGTAGATTTGTATCTCATTATCAATTACTCACACAATTAATTGGTGGATAAAAAACAATACTCAACATATCCAAACGCTACCCAAATAACTTTCCACATGCAAACAAAACACGATCAACTTAAACTAATGAAAAATAAGATCTAGACATATCAGCTTAGGCTGTCTGTCTAAAATAAATAAATAAATAGGTTTTATTTAACATATGGAAGTGTTGGCATGTTAAATGTCAATAATTTACCTGTTTTCCGTTGAGGTTGATGAAGTGCTCCTGTGTCACGCGTTCCACCGACATCTCTTCCTCAAAAGACAGGAATCCAAAGCCTGAAACGGATTAAACCATCAACAATATGCAAACATATGTACACACAATAACATTAGATTATTTGAACCATCATGTAACATTGGTTAGTGGCACGCAGGCACGCAGATCTGTTGGTCGCATCGTGATGCGTGGAGAGAATGGGCGCCCCACCAGGTTTTTTTTATTGAACTGGACATGGATTACTACCACCTAATATCATGATATTGGCCTATCATACCACATGAGAAGGACCTTTTTAGGGTTCCGTACCTCATTTTGCCGCTATAACAACAAAAAGGTAAAATTAAAAAATTAAGTGATTTTTTTTATGTTAAATCCTGTAAGATGGTACGGAACCCTTCGTGTGCAAGTCCGACTCACACTTGGAAGGTTTTTATATTGCTCAGCTACATTGAACTTGATTGAACAATCATAAATAGAATTAAGAAAAAAAATATATTTGAGTGTCTCGTAGCCAAGGGGCGGATGGACTTACTTTTCATGCCAGAGATCGTTTGTTGAAGCCTCGCACCGTTCATACAACTCTTTACATTCCTTTCTAAATTGGATTAGTTCGTTACGTCACTAATGGGAGCTGTTCCATAGCCCGAAATTCATGTTAAACTCCTATAGTAGTACATTCAGAGCCAACTTGTAAAAACGTAACTATGCAAAAGTGCTATTAAGTCTGGCCTTAATTCCGTATTAAGGTAAGTCCACCCACTCTGAATACGACTGCCAAGTTCCTAAGTGGTGGTGTAAGGCTGCCCGGTGTTTGCCATAACAATTGCTAGAGAGGAATGCAGTCCCTCTCATAGACCAAGCATGACCGTGCTGTGCTTACAAGACGAACCAAAGTGTGGGAGTGAGACATCAAGTCAAGGAACACTACCGCAAGTTGGGGAGACAGAGAGTGAGACATCAAGTCAAGGAACACTACCGCAAGTTGGGGAGACAGAGAGTACCTACCCAATGAGACCAATATTTGAATCGTTACGAGTACATCATAGGGTCCGCGCTCGTGAGCAACTTGAAATATTTTTTCGTAAAATCGTTACGATTTCTCTAGTTTTCGTTAAAGAAAGCATGGGTGTGGCCTTACCATTACATTACATCTGCAGAATATGAGGTAATTGTGCTGTAAAAACTTGGACAAATAACCTTTTTTTTCTGGTAAATAAGAGATACCCCACTGATTCTTTGTCGATCATATTTCTTAACTTTTCCTCATAATTTTAAAGTAAAACTTGAAACATAACTTCAGACCATTCATTTAAAGCTACATGGCGATTTAGAAAAAAAGAAGTTTCAGTACATGATGATGAAACAATTTTCGATCTCATCAGTCCGTTGACTCTGTCTTTAAATTCCAAGTCGATGATCGCCACCCCATGTACCTCTCCGTCAGCTAGTTGACTCTATTACTGCAAATACAAATGCTATTGTTTTTATTTGAATTCTTTTGTTATATTCTTATTTGCAAACTCCATTAATTTCAAAGTTTCATCTGAATAGGTTTCGTAGTCTTGGAAGTTTCGGAAACTCTCGCCACACCAAGTGACCCACCGATAAGATAAAGTTGGCAAATAGCTTGTTAGATAAAAACTGACAGCCGCTTGGTGGAATTAAAATTACATATCACATCAATAACGCATCCGTACGTAGAAACGATAACATTGAGTCATGGAAAATCTAGAACGATTTCGAAACACCTGCTTCAATAAAAGATGCCACAATTTTAAATACCGATTCTCTAAGGTGAATGGTCGATTGACTCTAAATTACAGCTTGCTCGAGTTTAAGTGTGCCGCTGGCCCAATATCAACCAAACACAGTTGGTATAGAGCTGTCAATCACTAGAATAATTTTCGTACTCAAACCAGTTCCAAGGCAGATATTTTACTCATTTATAAGAAACTGTCAACTAAATAAAAATCAGTAGATGTTTCAATAGTGACTAAAACAAACATGAGTAAAAATTACTGGTTCAACCAACACTGAAAAACTGTCAACTAAATAAAAATCAGGAGATGTTTCAATAGTGACTTTTGAAAACAATAATCCTCAAAAATTACTGGTTCGCCCACAAAGGTTTGACGCTCCACGATGGAGAAGTAACCAATGCATTTAATTATTTTTTTTAACGGATTGAGCAACATTCTCTTCGCAAAACAGTGACATCTAAAAAAACTTTATGCTTTGATGACCACATAGTTGATACGGCAACCCAAAATGGTGAATGTTAAAATAATGTTTTTAAAATAATGCAGCACTACCCATAAACCTAAGTTAGGTGTTAGCTAACCTTGTAGTGTCTACTTTTAACAGACATCAAAAAACCTACAAGTCATTCAAAATCGAATGCTTACAACAAAACCAATCAATGCGTTGATTTATCTAGAAGCGGATCACATACATGAAAAAAGTTACACACACACACACCTAAAGAGAAGTTGGCAGTTGTAACTAGGAAAAACGAAATACAGTCCAGGTTGGCGCCACCCCATTGAATGAATTTTGGTCACGGCAAATAAAATTTAATATGTATTCCGTCCAGTTAATTAAAATAGCGGTGAAACAAATTTAAAACATTGTCATTACACATATCATATTGTAGTAGTACTGTTCGTTTTTTATGCAATTATAATTTATTATTTCCTCGTCATGATTTAACCAGAACTTCACCATTATCCTTAATTTTACAAGCAGAAATTATATGATATAAGCTTATTGACATATTCAAGTGCACTGTTAAGGTGCCAAAATGTTACAAATACAAGTACCAAGTAAATATACTTATTTCGTACCAAGATTGTATGTCGCCTTTTTCTTTCTTCGCCTCTTTCTTTAATTAATGTGTCCTTTTTTTTATATATATGTAGCGTTACTTTTACTTTTATTTTTACGTTTCTGGTGTTTTTTTGTGTAACTATAAGTTATGTTTCTCAGTTAGTACTATTTTTCTTGTAGTTATATTATGAAGTGTTAATTGTAGAACACCTGTCAATTTTTTTTTTCGTATTATTTTATTTGTTCATTACTATGTGTCCTTTACCTGGTTACTCATATCACCACCCGGGCCCACCATAATATCAGCGCTATAGACACATTATCTATAGCATATGCTGCGATGGGTCCATTTTGTCTACTGTTATTTACTTTTCATCGTTCCATGTACTTAAGTTGAATGCAAAAAAGAGACAAATAAACGATTTTTCTTTCTTTCTTTCTTTCTCCTTGCTTCACGGTCGATTATACATACATATCACAAAATACAATAGCCTCCGGAAGTGGAGTGGGATTGGCTGGTTTGATGACACTTCATGACAATCCATGTTCGGTAAGGCAGGCTGCACACCGAAACAGCTCACAGCATGCAAAGCATTTGCTTCGCCGCAACATGACATCACATTTTACTGCACTGCAAATGCGGCAGATTCACCGCACGCATATCCTAAACGTCAGATGATGATTTTGTGAGTTCAAGTAAAAAATTTAATTAAATTTATCTCTGATTCTCTGCCAATGTGCATAGCCTGTGTCGCACCGCAAAACGAACACGTTTGTTCTCGAAAACATGCTGCGCGCCTGCTGTATCGCCGCAAATGCTGTCTCGATGTGCGTATGAGCGAGCAAATGTATTAGTATCTTAAATGCGTTTAGGTGTGCGGCCTGACTTATGCAAAACAAAACACCGTATGGAAGCGAGTGAGCTCACCTCTAGATTTCTTCTTCTCCTGGTCGTACATGATGACCACTTCCATGACCTTCCCGTAGCGGCCAAAGAAGACGCGCAGGTCCGTCTCCGTGATGTTCGACGGCAGCCCGCCGAGGAACACCTTCGGGTATCCGCCGCCGCGCTTCGGCTTCTGCAGTGTGCGCGGGTTGCATGGCTTCGGGTCGATTGTCCTGTGCGGGTACACAACCACTTATTATTATTATATCACTAGTCATTATATAGTTTTTTTTTTTTTTTAGCTGTAAGAATAATAATGTATTTTGTATTTTGACTCTTTGTTTACAGGTCACTGTAGTAGTTCATGACAGAAATAATCGTATTAAAACTAAATCGTACAGAGCTTTCACAACTTTTTCATGTTGCCACTGGAGTAGTGCATCGCTTTAAGGTCCCTACTTGCGGCGACGCTGGGTTCGGGTCTCCTCTTTCCCTAAAATATGGTTGATAGAGGCGATGGCTGTGCCTGGCGTGATGCTCGTGAACGGGTGCTGTTTGTGGGGACTGGCTTGCTCCAATTGGCAACATTCTAGATGGCGGGCATGGTCTTTACTAATAAACTGATATTTGTCATGAACTGTTGCATATGACATGAATTGCTGATTCTCGTCAATTCATATTAATTTAGCGTGTTTATCTGTGAGTCTAAATACTTTTGTAAATTTAGACTAAGTGGACGTTGAAAAAAAAAAAAACCAGCAGAGTTTCTTTCCAGTTCTTCTTCGCTGGGATTTCCCCGAACTGGCTAATGATAAAATATGACAAATCCGAGTGCAGTGTACTGTCTATGGATGATGAATAAACAATAAACAATAAACAAT
The DNA here is from genome assembly GCA_946894095.1 of Incurvaria masculella. Taxonomy (NCBI): domain Eukaryota; kingdom Metazoa; phylum Arthropoda; class Insecta; order Lepidoptera; family Incurvariidae; genus Incurvaria; species Incurvaria masculella. The sequence goes on along the minus strand of OX335658.1, from coordinate 13,636,360 downwards.
AAGCAACTACAAGCTTTTTTTTATGCGACCTAACATGGATGGCTACACAAATACCGTTATGATATTAGCCCAATACACCACATTCTCGAAGGAATTCGGTGCCATGCCGGTCCTTCCCTTTATGAACGCGGCTACAATGAACTGGATGGAAGATCAATCAGGGATCAATAACAACTACATACCCCTTGCATAATTCCTAATTAATTTGATTATGAATGTTAATTCTAACCAAATAACTCAGACTGTTGTAGGTCAACAAATTTACAAGAAACCATTATCTCTTGGAGAAAGTTCAAACTCCACATGAGATGATAACAAAAAATATTGAAAGGTTGGTCAAACATTCACGAGCGCCGTGATAACTAATTCGAGTGTAAAGTAAGAAAGCAAAAGAGAGCACTGTGATGATTTAAGCACAGATAAAATGTGTGCATGTACCAAGCGTTGTATCAACAATCACACAAGTGAAAGTTGTAAGTAGCTTGGTTATAATTTTCCACAAACATCTGAACGTATCATAAGCGTTGGAAGCTGCAGACACTGCCTGGATGTGGACAGGAAATTTTAAGGGGAAAGCGCACCACCTTTTTAAAAGTAACAGAGCCAGCAGAGCTTCGCCGATAGAGGGAAGATATTTAGGTAAAAAATCGCTAGAGTTGAGCTACTGCTGTGGTCAGTCGTGCAGCTATACAAAATCTATAATAATGATAATGAATGAAAATGTGAGTATTATATTTAATCAATGATTTCAAGATACAACAATGCTTAAAAAAAATCTTATGATGTCTACAGAATCTTGGGATAAGGAAACATTTATAAATTTCATATCAATAACTTTCACAAGAAAAACCAACCTGCCATCCAGCTGATGAGGCCCATTCTGCAGCACAACATTGACAAGCGTCGGCTCGGCGAACGTGACGAAACCGAACCCGCGAGAGCGCCCCGACTCGCTGTTCTTCATCACAACACAGTCGATGACATCACCGTAGCGCGAGAAGTAGCGCTGCAGATTCTCCTGTGACGTCTCCCATGACAGACCTCCCACGAACAGTTTTCTGTAGAGTAAACACAACAAATAAGTATGCAATCAAAGCGACCTGGCCCCCTAATACGAAAGCTATCAAGTAAGCGCTATCGAGAAGGCGATATCGCCTGTCAAAAATATTGTAAGCGTTTGACAGATGGTATCGAAAACCCTGTCGATACCAACAGTCAAATGCATAAAAAATGTTTGACAGGCGATATCGCCTTCTTGATAGCGTTCGCAGTAGGGGGCCTGCAGGTGTGCTGGGTCTCTTGTTTCGATTTGCATCTCTCTTTCATTCTTATTTGGGATTAAAATGGGTTTACCTACAACAAACATACAAAAAAGCCAAATTTATCCACCTTAACACCCTAGCATAAATTGGAGCAAGGCTTCACGCCCAAACGGTCCTAGCAGTAAAATCCCTTGTGAGGTGCGCCCCCGGGACTGATGTACCAGACATGAGTGGGCCACCGGTGGTACACCCCGGTCTGAACAATGGATGTTCCGACCCATACAATGTTTTTTTTACACAGAACGTAAAAAGTATTGAACTTTAAGGCACAAATTCATCAAAAATAATTAATATAGCCATGCAGCAGCAGCAAAAATATATTCACAATTTCAGGTTTAATGGTTTCGTTGTAATTGCCGATTAGAAGTTTTACACCGTTAGATGGGACTGTTAAATAAAAATCGTATTTAAATAAATTGTAACAAAACCAATAATCCTGAAATTGTGAAATTGTTTTCGCTGCAAGTAATATGACTATATTAAACTTTTATTATTAATTCGTGGCTTAAAGTGCAATACTTTTCGCGTTATGTGTGCAAACAACTTTAAATGGGTCGGAACAGCCTTAAGGCGGGGTTTCCCGCTCTCCTCCCCATACAAACGTGAAAAGATCATGCGCACATTTTTTGTCGGGGATCCAAAATTACCCTCATAACAACTTTATTCAATCATACTAGATGCTTGATTTTTTTTGTACTTTTAATGTTTTTATTTTCATGTATGTAATAATGTCCGTTGGCATTGTAAAATTGTGTTTGACTTCTAAGTAATAAAACTTTTGTTAATCCAACCTAATTGAAATACTATGTGCATTGCCTGCTTTGTCGGCATGTTGCGTCTTCCTCACCAGGGAGCCTGTCTTTTTTTTTAACCCGACGGTGCCAGAGCACAATATCACTAATTTATGCTGTGCCCCTGAATAAGTCCCTAGTTAGTTAAGGATGCTCTTAAGGAGTTTGCAGGTACAAACATTGTGAATACAAAATTCTTAGTACATATTGCCTGCTCAAGTTTGTGTCGATTTGGCTATCGTTGTAGTAGTGACCTATGAATAGTGAAATCAATTCGGGGCACCTGCACTCAGCCCACGTGGTGGCGACTACGGGCAATGCGGATCGAAGGGACAATAGAGGGATGGATGATTCCAATCTATCCTGATCTTCTTGAAAACATATTGTTGGCTGATCAAAGCTGAACTTACAAAACACATTTACAGACTAAATAACTTGTAGATATTTATCTAATTGGTGCAACCTACAAAGATATCCTCAGTTATAGATAGAGCCAAAAGTGGGACAAGCCACAGCCAAATCAATTAATGTATTTAACATCACCATGCGTACACATACATATATTCACATATTGACATGTTTACCATGTAATTCCATAAAATCTTTTTTGCTCTGTTTAGAACTTAAAATACATTATTCAATTATTATTTACAACATACACAGATCAAATAGCATACAGTTAAGGCAATACAGAAGTACTCAAAAATAAAAAAAGAAGAAAGCTAGAAAGAGATTTCCTTGTGACCCATAGGATATTCAACAAATATAAAATACATGTTTTTACAACACAAAGCCACTTTCTAATCCGGGTTAAGCAAAAAAGTTACTAAAAATATAATCAGGTTAAACAAAATAAAAGTACAAAGGTGAAAGTGGAAATTTCTATTCATACAACATTGCCAACTTCTGCCGGTTTTTTGTATTATGGAATAGTATGCAGGGTCGAAATTACGAATCTTGCATTTACGATTATAGACGCGATTACATTTATAACTGAGACGAATCTTTCCACCACGTTGACTGATTTGTTAGTTTATCAACAAAATCAATGCTAGCTGAGATGTTCTGCAACGTTTATGTACCTACAATACGCGTATCGTAAACCGGTAGATCGCGATTTTGAGTTTTTACAGTTTCACGAATTCGAGAACCGCTAATGAGTCAGCGCGTTTTGATGGCGAATGGAGATCAGGCGACGCGGCGCGACGTCGCATAACCTCATTACTTACAAGCGCCATATGCCAACAGGAGAACTTGACGCGACGTCTTTCGGGTCCACGCGAACTACAAAAAAGCACATGAGTGGCACATTGGTAGCTGCCCGTACACAACTTGTAGGTCAGCAGGGAATAGGGACGCGCGTCACATCAGCATCGCGTAACGAGAGGTCAGCGTTGAACTGCCTGCCAGCCCAAGCCGTTACATAAAATAATCATAATACATGACTAGAAAATCCGATGAAAGCCCTTGAGACCTAGCAGTGGCCCGTGCAAAGCCCGATCGTCCCTCGCCTACCGGCCGGCAGCGGTCGCGAGCCGGGGTCGCTGCCCCCGGCCGGTTGTATGCTAGCACATCCTATGCTTCTTTGCACTCACCCCTTCTCGTCGTCGTCCATCTCCTGAGTCATCCGCATCCCTTCTTGGTCAACTCCTCGCAACACTACCTCTCTCCGTTCTGACACCGCACCAATCGCTTCGTCCGCACTCCGCACGACACGACACGACGTCGCACGCACAGTATGGCGGCGTTGATACTTCCGTTTGAACCGGAAATACCACGGAATCAAAATCCATATTGAGATAATATTAGATGTTTGTAACCACAAAATCTAAAAATATTTTTTGCAAAAAAATTATAATTTCTTTTATACACATTTTCCATAATAACTAGGTAATAAACTATACAATATTTTTAAAAGTCTTTAACTGATTAAAGACAAACGACGCGTTCAAAAATTACATATAATGCACTCTCAGCATTACCATTACTTATTCTGTGGCATTACCGTTAATCGAGAGTTTTCGAGTTGCATGAGCGACCTCACCTTAAAAACGTCAGAGCTGTCATTCCAGTCGTCAAGTTTGGATTTCAAGTTTTTATATAAAAAAAATAAAGCTTTTATTTGTCTTCTAACTAATTTAAATGCCATTGACAAGCAGAAAGGATGAAACAAAATATTTTAGGTTATGTTTTTGTGATATCTTCTTTACGACGACTTCTTTTCATTGGCATAATTAAGAACAATTTATTTTCGGAATAACTTGGAGAAAATTTAGTCCTTTTACTAACATAGATTGAGCTATGGAGATGGATTGAGCACACAAAAATTAAAATGTATTCTGTTTTTATTTTGTATTTATGGTATCTGATAGCTTTGACACATCTTTTAGGTGAGCTTGCTTAGATGCCACTTGTCGTGAAAACTGAGCAGTTTTCTTCCCCATTGCGATAATCGAACGCAGAGTTATTGCATGTATTTTTGAAACAAAAGCTGGAATATTCAGTAATAATAGAGCCCGCTACACATGTTGGACCAACCTCCACAAGCGACAACACGTTCAGACCATTGGCTCGCCGCGGCTATTGTCGTCGCATTGTCGCTTGCCTTCACTCGGCCAACTAGGTATACGCCAACGTATCATTTTCTACCACTTGTGCTTCCCAGGATCTCCGTTTTTTTGACATATTTGCGAAATACTTACTGCAAATTTAAGATTTGTAAGGTTTCTGTGATAAAACAATCTAAAAACTAATTAATACAGCGTTTGGAGTTTTTTCTAAACATGTTTTTAAAAAAATACACAGATATTACATAGTCATTCATGCAATAAGCATATAATATAAAAATACAATATACATATATTGTATATTGTCAGCCTCAGTGGCCCAGTGGCGCGACACTTCGGCGATCGCGTCTGGTCTTGGATGGGTGACCATTAGACCGTTGAGAGAGGCTGGCCGTGGTTCGGATTCCACGTTAAACTGTAGGTCCCCTTCCTTACTTACTAGGTGGTAGGGTTAATCCCGCCCGGGTTGGTACCATCGTATTGAATGAACGATGGTCGAAGCGGCAATGAAAATTGTCCGTGTTTTCCATCCAGTTCAATGTAGCCGAGCAATATAAGGAAGGTCCTGGCATGGCACCTAGTTCCCATATGGTGTGTTGGGCTAATACCATGACAGAAGGTGTGGTATTAGCCATCATGTCCAGTCACATAAAAAAAAAAACAAAAAAAAAATATTTTAATAGAATTACGCATCTGACAGATTTGGTGGTAAAGAGGCGCTCTGTAAGTTTTAAAATCTAAAAGTTAATTAACTATTAGTTTAAAAAACATATTGTACGCGTAAATACAATTTAATATTTGTAATGTCGAAAAATTCAAAAATAAATTAAGTTTAATAAGTCTTTAATCATATTTCACCAAACATCACCTCAATCTAGTTTTGGAAAATACATACAAATCTAGCAACACTGAACTGGTGGAACTCGTATTGGCGGTAGGCATCGATCTTGCCTCGCTTAGGTTAGATTGATTGCAAACTTTGTTATTACATACTGTCGTTCGCCACAATTTCGCGACCCAGGTCTTACCGAACGGCCCGGGGCCCCACTACGAACGCTATCGAGTAAGCGCTATCGAGAAGGCGATATCGCCTGTCAAGAAGTGTATGCCTTTGACACTTGGTATTGAAAGCGCTGTCGATACCATCTGTCATTTTTGACAGATGGTATCGACAGCGCTTACTGGTGAGTCACAAAACTTTCATACGCAACCGGCAGTAAATCCACAGAATACATCTAATTTGTTACAGAATAAAAAAATAAGGTACGACCCGTTTCTTTTGACCCGTTCGTTCTCGAACCGAGCCGAGAGCCGAGCTCACCGGTGGTCGGTCGGTTGATTCATTCTCATTCAGTCGGCCGGGTCGTTAGAAAGTACGGGTCGCGAAAACGGCGAACGAGAGGGCTGTAGTGAAAATGCGCTTGGTAATGTTTTGAAATGGAATTATAACCGATATATTTCCTTTTCTGCCTCCACTCTTATAGAACTTAGGTATGATTTCACGCGTTCAAAATTCTGAAAAACCTTTATCAAAGACAGAGGGCAGTGTATGGGGAAATCCGATAGCCGAATGACGTTCAAGATGGCGACCGTTTAGTTCAGATTTTCGCCTCGCGCAAAATAAGCTATGTGGCACTATACAGACGACCCGGGTCTTCTGACCCGTTCGTTCGTGAACGACTCATCGCTACTTAATACCTTTAAATTGTGTCTGTTATTTATTTCAGAATGAATAGTCAAAATTAAATACGCGGACTAGCACCGGACTAACCATACAAAATGCTATTTAGTCCGGCAATAACCCGCGCACTAAAGTTAGTCCGCCCACTCTACATACTACAATTTCTTCACCTCCATGACTACAGTATTAATATTATGTGAGTAGAGGTTTATACGTGCAACGACATGCAAGCGCAATGAAAAACCTAAACGTTTTAATTCTTCCCACTCTTGTTTGTACAGATGTTTACATGTAGTTCGTTCAGTTCGATGGCTTTTCAAACGCATTATTTTTTAACATTTTCTCTGCAGCGGGAGCACAAATGACCGATAAAGCGTAGATTCGTTTGTATATTGTCCTTTGCTTTCGGGCGCCTGCCTATTGACAGATCCTCGCGATGCTTGTGCCCACTGCGAACTAACTGATTTTGATAATGGAGAAGAAAATTGTAGGTGTCCTCAAATTAGGAACTTGAAGACTATCACTATCATTACTGTCAAGTCTTATTTATGTTAGTTTAGTTATAATAAAGTTTGCAGGAAAAGAAGAAGTAATTTGAATACAATAGACCAACACAATGTTTGAAATTTTATATTATGTTAAAGTTTATGTTATTGTAACATTTTTATTTTTCGCGACTACATTTGATTAGCATATATTGAATAAATACATTTTCGGAATAATAACGAGGAAATTGAGTCATTTCAATTACATAGTTTGAGAATAAATACAATTTCCAAATCGATTCTGTTTTATTTTATAGGGTATCAGACAGCTTTGACAAATGTTTTAGGTTAGCTCGCCTAGGCGCCACCTGTCGTGATATATAAGCAGTTTTCTTTCCCATTGAGCGGCTCGTAACTCAGGGCCCGGTGGACTTGCCTACCATGCCAGACCTCTGGGTTCAAATCTCTTCCCAAGTTGGATAAGTGCATGTGGTTATGAATGCGAGCTGTTTCATTGTTTGGAACACATGCTGTTTTGCTGGCCCGACGAATTATCGGAGGGACATCCTAACCGACGACGCCTATGGGTTTTCGAACTTTCAGGGGGGGCTGCGAAAACAATGCCGGCCGGCCAGGTGATTTTTCAAACCACGTTTGAATAACCCCAGGTCGTAATTTGGGTGAAATATCTCGGAAGGGAGTTCATTTCATTGTTTACCGGCCCTATGGATAAAAGGTCTAGGGGAAAGATGGGTTCTTATTTTTGGAATGTCGACTTTGAATTTGTGCATTTTGTCCCTGTTCCACGTAGAGTGAAGGTAGAACGAGGACATTGATCATGGTAAAGACGATAGAAGACAGAGAGAGAGAGCCTACATCCCTTCGGAGATGGAGGGACTCCAAATTCAGGGATTCCTCGGGGTCGTCGAAGAGTCGCACAGCCCTATGCTGTTTCGAGTCCAGGGAGCCAAGCAGGTGCTTAGCTGAGCCGTCCCACAAATGCGAACAGTACTGCACGCAATATCTTATCTGCGGCTTGTAAAGGAGCAGTTTTTGGTAAGGCGTGAAATACTGACGCACCCTGTTGAGGACTCCCACCTTTTTTGAGGCGAGCTTGGCTTTACCCTCGATATGGCGTCCGAATATAAGGTCATGCATGGCCAACACCAAGGATGCGGTCATCCATGCGGATCCATGCGGATCCATGCGGTCCAAGATGCGGATGGGAGCATTTAGGACTAAATGCTCTAAGATATTCAACATTGATACAACGTTATCGGTATATTCTTTACTCTTTAGCCCCGATTGCACGAAGAGACGGCTGAGTTAATCAATGTTCAAACACGTCACTCTTAGTGAACCGCATATAATTCCTTCCATACAGTCCGCACAAAGCAATGGCACAAAGTGATGTTTTTGATGTTTAGTCCTTTCGTGCACTCGCCCCTTCGGAATTCGAACGGCTACCGAGACTGACCGAAAGAAAATTCGAATGGTCACCGCCAGCCCGCGCTCTGCGTTGCTCGCTTCGACCACACCAAGGGAGGTCGCTCGCGATCTCGTCTCGTGGCTCGTTGGCCCGACCGTCCGTCCGTCAGTTCGCCGGCTGCTCGGCCACGGCACGGCCGCCGGCGCTTCGTTGTGACGCTTGGAGCGAACCGCCGACGCACATTGCGCACGTAAACGGATTAACGAAGTATAATATATCGCGTGTGTAATGCATGCAACGTGTCTGCCGATTATAGATATCTCCCTACGTCCCGAGTGATACGGAAACACGTTAAAATTCGCTCTGATAAGATTTGCGACGATAATACGCTAATCTAATATTGTTTTTTCCCCAGTGACAGTGGAGCTCGCAGACGAATTCGACGTTCTGTCCTTGCGGTTTTGAATTATTGTTTGTGTTTTGTTCGGTTTTAACGTTTATTCATCGGTGCAACGACTTTCGAAAGCGGGAGCACACATTCAGGCGCCGATGCAAGTCGGACCGCAACAAAAAAACACCACAAAAACATCGTAGCACATGTGGCGGAGCGCACCGCCGACCGGCCGAAGGGGCGAGGGTACACAAAAGGGATAAAACGACGATATTCCTGGAATGCACACATGTCGGCGGGGGTTAAGTGAAGGATAGGCCGTAAACTTCAAGGGGTACGCTGGCGCGCGCGACGGAACGGGAGCCGCGCGAAATGCAAAAGAGAAAAAAGGGTCTCAATCTGCTGGTCGGCGTGGTGGTGGGGCTTCTCCTGGGATTCGCTCTGAAGGCGGGGCTGCGCGGGCCGGGGAGCCGCGCGGAGGGGGCGTGCGCGCCTCCGGAGCCTCCGCTCTCGCCGGCCTCCCTCGTCGACCTGGCGCCCGGCGAAGACATCCACAGCTCGAACCGCACGCTCGTGTTCGTGGGGGTGATGACGGCCGAGCAGTACCTGCCGACGAGGGCGCGGGCCGTGCGCGACACGTGGGGCCGCGACCTGCCCGGCCGGTACGCGCTGTTCAGCTCGGGCACGTCGCGCGCGGCCGACGTGCCGCTCGTCCCGCTGAAGGGGGTCGACGACAGCTACCCCCCGCAGAAGAAATCGTTCATGATGATACTGTACATGTGGGAGCACTTCGGCGAGAAGTTCGAGTGGTTTATGCGGGCGGACGACGACGTTTACGTGCGCGGGGACAAGCTGGAGGAGTTTCTTCGCTCGGTGGACAGCAGGAAGGCGCAGTTCATCGGCCAGGCGGGTCGGGGAACGGGGGAGGAGCGCGACGCGTTGTCGCTGGACTACGACGAGAACTTCTGCATGGGTGGTCCGGGTGTGCTGCTGAGCCGCGAGACGCTGCGCCGTGTCGCCCCTCATGTGCGCTATTGCCTCAAGAACCTGTACACGACGCACGAGGACGTCGAGCTGGGCCGCTGCGTCGCCAAGTTTGCCGGCGTCTCCTGCACTTGGAGCTACGACGTGAGTCTTTTTGCTACTTGAATTTTCGCGCGCTTTTTCTGCTGTTCGTTTTCCCGCGCTTTCGTGCCCTTTCGGTTTTTTTCGCCCAGAGTTGACGAATGTCAGAATGTATAGAGAACGAGGTGGGAGTAGTGGTTTGGAATTTCTGTTTTTTTGTGCGAGTAGGTAGGTACGTAGGTATGCAAAGTACCTATCTAATTTGCATATCTTCTCCCGACCTAGGTAACTATTTACCTATTTTGCTTCTATGATGAGAAAACATGTCCTTGAACATTCTGTTCATTTCCGTATCATCACTTTCTACAATAGATTTACAGCAGCAATCATTACAAGCCCTTCTACTCACATAATTAACATGAGAAGTTTTCACGCGAGTAGGTGCCATTCGCTGATGTAGAAAATTATTATACCTATACAACGGGTAAATGTTATTTAAATAGATGTGAAACACATCAGCACCGACGACACGACCATCGTGCTCCTGAGGGGTGTTCTGTGAATATATGACTCACACTTTGATACCCGTAGAGATGCACTAGCACCATTGATGTCTAGCACGTAGGATGTGGTAGGATCAACATGTTTTTGTATGCAAGTGTGTCGTGCCGACTAGGCGGAAGTGTGTTGGCTCGCGCCACGGGACGAAGCAAACAGACATGTCCATCCGAGTTGCGCCGTCGTCGAGGTCAATCTTAACCGGTTACAGGTACAGTCAGCTGGGCTGGCCATCGACCGGTTCCGCAGTTTTATGGCTGGAAATACGATTGTCTGGACATAATGATATCTATTAATTATAGAAAAATAAACCGTCGCTTTTTTTAATAAATAATTAAATTTATGGTACCTAAAGTTATATTTATAACCTAAATCGCCTATAACTACGAAATGAAATAATCGAATTGTTCAGTTTTGGTATCACGAACCAAGTATGTACTGATAATTTCATTCTACGTTATTTTCAGCCATTTACCTTATGATATTATTTTTCTTGTAACGATAACTACTTTTTCAGGCGCCTTACCTAGGTAACACAACCACTTGGCGCAGGCAGATACCTTTAGCTTTTAGGGTTGGTATTTGTCGTGTGAACCCAGTTTCAGCCGAGGGGTCACTCACTCAAGGAATCTGGTGTACAATCGTTTGGGAATCTCAAGAATCTTAGGTGGGAGTCCGAGGAATCTGGTGGGAGTCCGGAGAATCTCGGAAATCTTATGTAATCCCGAGTAATCCTAAAGAATCTGGAAATCCCAAGGAAATCATTGGGAATCCTATCAAATTCATGGAAATCTCGGGTAATCTTAGGCGGAGTCCGAGGAATCCGATGGGAGTCCGAGGAATCTGGAAATCTTATGTAATCCCGAGTAATCCTAAGGAATCTGAGAATACCAAGGAAATCATTGGGAATCCTTTCAAATTAATGGAAATCTCGAGTAATCCTGGGCGGGAGTCCGAGGAATAGGAAAATCTTGGGTAGTCTCGAGTACTCCCAGGGAGTGTAGGAATCCTTAGCGAATCATTGGCAATCCGATCAAAGTCTTTGTAATCTCAGATAATCTTGTCGGGGTCGGACTAAACCGGTTGTATGCTTAGTCCGATGCAATTCTAGTACAGTACGTAAGTTTTGAGAGGTTAGTTCTGAATAAGACTGTAAAGGTTTTTAAAATAAGAGTACCTTATCTCGAGTACGTGAAATATTTACTAGGTTTTTAAATATAGACTTTTATAACGGCCCAGGCAAAGAAATACTCAACTTTGACCTAATGATGGCTGAGATACTAAGGGATTTCGAAAGATCGGAGTACCTCATCGTGAAGTTGAGTATGTCAAATATGTATTATGGCTTCAAAAATGGTATTGCATAATGCATCAGGCAAAAAAAAAAACAGGGCTGACCTAATGATCGCTGAGATAATACGGGATCTAATCTAACAATGATAGCGCGGCCGTGGGCGCGGCCGCCAGTTTGCGAAGAAATCACGCACACGTGTGCGCACGAGTGTGCGCAGCGCGCACCCCGCGTGTGCCCGACGACACAATTCCAAAACATATTCAGCCGTATTCAGAGTAAACCTGTCAAAATTTAGTACGGGATAATCACCGGATTAACCAAACAAAAACCGGTTTAGTCCGACCTTAATACGCGTACTAAGCGAATAGAAGGTTATCATGCTACTACTTTTTAGGGTTCCGTACCGAAAGGGTGAAAACGGAACCATATTACTAAGCCTCAGCTGTCCGTCCGTCCGTCCGTCTGTCACAAAGCTCATGAACCGTAATAAGTACGTAGCTGAAATTTTCACAGAGTGAGTATTTAATTTGCCGCTATAACAACAAATAAGTAAAATTTAAAGATCATAAAAAAATACAAATAATATGATTTTTTGGTGTTAAATCATTTACGATGGTACGGAACCCTTTGTGTGCGAGTCCGACTCGCACTTGGCCGGTTTGTTTACTGTGTTTATTGTATGTATTTTGATTAAATAATTAGATGATTGTAGGTATGTTGTGAACCGAGCTCGGGGCGGGCTAACTTTACTACGCGTATTAAGGTCGAAGTAAACCGGTTTTTGTATGGTTAGTCCGGTGCTAATCTCGTACCAAGTTTTTACAGGTTCACAGTGAATACGACTCCAAGGGATTTCGAAAAAGAAGAGTACCTACCTAATCGCGAAGTTTTCTACGTGAAATATTTGCTAAGGTTTCAAATATAGCCTTTAATAATGACCCAGTCAAAAAAAAAAATCAACCCTGACCTAATGATGGCTGAGATTCTAAGAGATTTCGAAAGAGCGGAGTACCTCATCTTGAAATTTAGTATGTGAAATATGTACTGTGGATTCAAAAATGGTATTGTATAATGCCTCAGGGAAAGAAAAAATCAGCGCTGATCTAAAGATCGCTGAGATAATATGGGATCTAATTTAACCGGATTCCGCCTGGGTGAATATGTCCAAAACGAATATCGCACCAACAACGCGCACCGGCCGGTCACGGCGCGGGGGCTCCCCGCCCGCCGCGCCGTTGCCGTCTCCTGCGGGCGCCGCTCGCCCCCGCCGCCCGCGCCCGCGCTGTTGCCGCCTCGCGCGGACGCCGCGCCCGTGCCGACCCCTGCCGCCGGCCGCGCCGCCCGCCTGTCTGCGATGACGTCACGGACACGTGCTGCGCGCAACGCGCAATTATAAGTCTCTATGAATCGTTGGTGGTCACTAAGAATCTTTAGAAATCCCGAAATCATTGGAATGTACCAAAAATGTGTTGGTAGTCCTTAAAAATCCAGGTAATCTTTGGTAGTCTCTAGGAATCTTTGGTAGTCCTCAGAAATCTTACGAAATCCCAGTATATTTGAAATCTCCAAGAATCTTTGGTAGTCTTTGGAAATCTTTAGGAATCTCCAGGAATCTTTGGAAATCTTTAGGAATCTCTAAGAATCTTTGGTAGTCTTTGGAAATCTTTAGGAATCTCCAGGAATCTTTGGAAATCTTTAGGAATCTCTAAGAATCTTTGGTAGTCTTTGGAAATCTTTAGGAATCTAGAAATCCCAAGGAAATCTTGACTACTGGGAATCTGGTGTACACTATTTGCTCGAGTGACTAACCCCTCGGTTTCAGCCATTTACGTTAATTAATATAGACATAAAATAGTGATGTACGTGTCATCGTTATCATTTTTGTCGCGACCTCCTAATCTATAATGGAGTGCAACATCGCTCAACACGAAACAGGCAGGGAATGCCACCATCCACAGTCGGATTTCCGACAATAGAACCTCACCTGAGGCGCCTGACGACGCCCATGAGCTTTCGAACCTTCTCGGGGGCGGCGAACCATGCTGGCTGACCAGAGCCGGTAGTCTAAGTTGTCACCTAAATTGGCGTTACGGCAAACCGATCGACTGGCGTTTTCAAATGTATGGAGAAATTGAAGAGCGCGCGCAGCGGGCGTTAAGCGAACTAACATTTGCGAGTTCGAGCTTGATTTGACAGCTTACTCAACGTTGCCGTAATTACGTCGATGTTGCCGTTTACGCCCACTCCGCGTTTTCATACAAATCGGAAGTCCGCGTTTGACTTTGACAGCTTGAAGAAGTAGAGCCACAGAATATCTAGTAAAAACTTGTATGGAGTTTGGAGAAAACGCCAGTCGATCGGTTTGCCGTAAACGCCAATTTAGGTGAGAACTCAGACTGACCACTCAGGTGCCTCTTTACATTACTTTACAGGCCTCGGGCCCCAGGTTGTACTTTGGAAGATATACCTCCACAGTCCACAGTTTCATTTTATTTTCCATGTTTCCTAAAATCTCACACGGGAAACCAGCCTTAGCATTACTTTCTATATGATAGGTATGTTTCTAGTAGTCCACATAGACAATAATTACTGCAGGTTGTATTTACCTACCTGTTTAAGATTCTATGTTCAGTTTTCACTATTATTTGATACGGTGATTTTGATAGATGTATTGCTTTATTTTCAAGATACGTTATCAGAATGCTTCAGTGAACGGAAATATTGGTCAAGGTAGCAGGTAACTAGAATGATAAAGAAATAGTTGGGTTCCGCTCACAGGTTCCCCACAGAATTATTATTTTTATTTTTGTGCCTTCCCACTGAATGAGGTGAATTGTACAGAACTTGCTAATTCTGCTTTCCGGGCATGAATTCTGAAAAATCGTTTGCGGGTCTGCGACTGACGTCGAAATGAGCAGCCAAAAAAAAGTATTGTACAACACGCAATGAGAAAAAAAGGTCACGCGGAGGTTTGGCTTCCAAAATGAAAAATTCCAAATTTCAATAAAATACTGTAAATATTTTCACAAATAAGCATAAAACAGTTCATGCAGGACGTTACTCGTTTTTCGGATTTCAGATGTTTCGGGAATACTCGCCACTGTTGACAATTTTCCGATTCCTCGAACTCGCGTGCCTACGATTTCCAGACATTACCACGAATTTGATAAGATTGGCAATGATTTCTTCGGGATTCCCAGATAACCTAAGATTATTCCAGATTACCTAAGATTTCTCGGACTCCCACCAAATTCCCCGGACTCCTACGACAAACACCAGATTCCCTGAGTGACTGGCCCCTCGTTCGTTTATGTCTGCCATAACTCCCCGTGGGGTTGGAGTGACCGTGTCCTAGGTATACTGGCGACCGTGGACAGGAAAACGGAGTGTGGGAAGACCACCCGCCAGGTGGGACGACGACATCAAGTGCGTCGGCGGAAAGCAGTGGTTCCGTACCGCTGAGAGCCGGAAGGGACTGGAGAAAAATTGGAGGGGCGCATGCCCAGCAGTGGACGCAAACACGCTGACTGACTGACTGATAACTCCCCAAAAATAGGAAGATACAAACTTTGATTGTATAGGCGAGCATACTACGCAGTTATTTATTTTATCTCATACATCAATTGACAACAATTATTGATTAACAAAGAAGGCATTTGTGAAATAATTAGGAGGTTGCTAATTGTCCAAAATATTGGAGGTTAGCGTCAGTAGATACAACATTGTATATCCATTTTCAATTCGGCCTCAATTTCGTGGTCCCGCGTTTTGGCCGGCCGCTTGGACGTTTGGTAATTGCTAGCGCATTGCGGAGCAACAAGCGCGATGCCGCCAGTTCACTAACCTTTGCATTATTTATTACCTACCATGCCTACCTGTCTCGTGCGAAGTAGGTATCACTACATAGTATAAAACAAAGTCGCTTTCTCTGTCCCTATATCCCTATGTATGCTTAAATCTTTAAAACTACGCAACGGATTTTGATGCGGTTTTTTAATAGATAGAGTGATTGAAGAGGAAGGTTTATATGTATAATAACATTCATTAAATAGTGGAGAAATACTATTATTTTTGATGTTTCTAACGTGATGTAAAGAATTACTTTTTTCCGCTTACATTGCAAGCGCAGGCTGAACCCTACGAGATTTATCAAAATAATGTACTAAGTATTGTACACATTGAAAAAGTCTACAGAAAACTCCGCGATGGTATATGTTTATCTCTTATGGATATTCCACAATTTTTTTTTTTGTCATTTACTTTTTAACGACAAATAATGGCTAATTTTCGAAGTGATTTTAACCAAAACAGCATTAATCCCTTTCCAATTAAATACCTTATATATATATGTTGATTTAATATAGATCTATATGGCCCTTGGCAGCGTTTGATTTAAATGAATATTTTCGAAGATATTACAGATTTAAAAATTGCGGGAAAATATTTTATGCCCGTGCGAAGCCGGAGCGGGCCGCTAGTGTAGGTATAATCGTTACTCGTGCCATGTATGCAACCATCTTTTTTTTTTTTTTTATGTGACTGGACATGGATGGCTAATACCACAAGTTCTGTCATGGTATTAGCCCAACACACCACATGGGAACTAGGTGCCATGCCAGGACCTTCCTTATATTGCACGGCTACATTGAACTGGATGGAAAACACGGACAATTTTCATTGCCGCTTCGACCATCGTTCATCCAATGCGATGGTACCAACCCGGGCGGGATAAACCCTACCACCTAGTAAGTGAGGAAGGGGACCTACAGCTTAACGTGGAATCCGAACCACGGCCAGCCTCTCTCAACGGTCGAATGGTCACCCATCCAAGACCAGACCGGACTCAGCGTTGCTTAACTTCGGAGAGCGATCGCCGAAGTGTCGCGCCACTGGGCCACTGAGGCTGACAAATCTACATCCATCTACACGCTCTACACGTGTATTTCTCAAAGTGGGCGATAACGCCCCCTTGTGGGCGCTAGAAGGCCTACAGGGAGCGGTAAAGTACTCAGAGGAGATTGGGGGGCGATGGCCGATTCGTGTTTTTCTAATATTTGAAAATCTACCTACTATAACTGCATCAATTATTTTGCTGAATATTATTTATAATGTTTCGTTTCATTGCCTTCAGTAGAAATCAGTAACCAGATGTAATAGTAAACTCATGTGGCACGTTATAAATATCTACTGAAATTAAATTTATTAAATTAATTATTGCGATTGTAATTTATAAGGTGTTGTAAATTTTCGGTGGCGCTGGGAAATAATGTATTCTCAAAGTGGGCGGCAGACAAAATAAGTTGGACAATCTCCGCTCTGCACGCAAGACTATGTCTATACTTGTTTATTTTTTCCCTAGGACGTTATTGTTTAGGGTCAATAGAGGGTCGCTTTTTGCAAGTTGCTCAAATTCGTCATCAAAATATGTATGTAACATCAGAGCCGGTAGTCTAAGCCCCGGTTGCACGAAGAAACGGCTGAGTTAATCAATGTTCAAACACGTCACTTTTAGTGAACCGCATAGAGTTTCTTCCATACTGTCCACACAAAGTGACGTGTTTGATCATACTTTGACGTTGATTTTGATTTTTTGTTCTTTCGTGCACTCGACCCTAAGTTGTCACCTAAATTGGCGTTACGGCAAACCGATCGACTGGCGTTTTCTCCATACAAGTTTTTACTAGATATTCTGTGGTTTTACTTCTTCAAGCTGTCAAAGTCAACACGGACTTCCGATTTGTATGAAAACGCGGAGTGGACGTAAACCGCAACGTCGACGTATTTACGGCAACGTTGAGTAAGCTGTCAAATCAAGCTCGGACTCTCAAATGTTAGTTCGCTTAACGCCCGCTGCGCGCGCTCTTCAATTTCTCCATACATTTGAAAACGCCAGTCGATCGGTTTGCCGTAACGCCAATTTAGGTGACAACTTAGACTACCGGCTCTGAAGTAAAAGTTATTCTAAGTTTCGAAGGTGTTTGTTCGTCCATCTCCATGAGAGATCATTTTCAATGACGGAACAACCTACCATCAAAAATGACCTTGGTCGAAACAAGAAAAAATAGCGTTTACACATACCCCACAGCGACTGCATCGCCGATGCAGTCTTACGTAAATGTTTGCTTAGCAAATACTCGACGTAAATAATGTTTTTAAACACATAGCTTGCTTGTTCCTAAAATTAATAACAGAGGTGTCCGATCAATAGTTGAGGGGCCAGAATAACGGCAACGTTTTATGAAAGACAATGTTTCTTCTGTCCCGAGCGCATCCGTGTGCCACAGCTACTAATAATAAAGTTCAGTATATGTATGCGTCCTTTGAGCGTATATGTAATTAATTTCTAATACTCAAAAACAAAACAAAAAAACCGACTTCAAAGAAAAAGTAAAAAAGTTTTTTTTTTGTAAAATTTTTTTGCTTATTTGTTTATTTTTAGTGAATCTGAAGTACACTAACAAATTTGTACACGTCCTTTCTAATAAAAAAAAGAATCATCGAAATCGGTTGGCGTGATATTGAGTTATTCGTCCATTTGTCGCGCAAATACTTTATGCAAAGGAGATATGCAACCGGAGCTCCAGTGACTTTTTTGGCGTAACAGAAATGTAATCGATAGTATTCGAAACCATCGATAATTATTATTAATGATTTGAATTTTCAAATATTTCAACTTTCATGAGAACTCCAGCTAATATAATTCGATCTAAACAGACTTTGAACAAATAGTGCCCTTGCAGAAAGAGTAGAGCCATCTGTTATCCGATATTTAAACAGTTTACGATTATAGAAGTGTTCGTAATTCATTACTATAATTCTTTTTTCAATTAGGTATGTTGTGCCAGTACCCGTACCATTATAATTATTTTCAAAAATACATTGATACACAATATATCTTAGCTAAAATAATAATCAGATGCGGAGCGCCATCTATTGCATAATAGTGATAATATGTTGTATTTGTTTTTTCGAATTGCACGTTTCTCTTGAATATCCACTTTTTATGCTTTTTACATAGTTGACCGCATATCTTTTTTGTAAAAATTCGAATTCGTATATTTCGAAATGTAGACACAGCCGTCAATAAAACCAAATGAGTATTATGTGCCGAGACACCAAGTTGTTTCCGTGAGTTTTTCCCAACCCTTGAATACACACAGCACTGCGGATTCTGGAGGAAAAATAACCACATTACCATTTTTTTCTCTAATATCAAATAAATATCTCAGTTCACATAATATTTCATATTACTTCGATACAAAGTGCTTGAACTAGCAATATTCTTATTTTATCCTTCAGAATAACTCTCTACGGTGGTGTGCCCACTAAAATGAGCTAGAAAATCTAAGAATAACCTGCAAATGATTATCACATTAAAAAAAACTGGAACGCGATGAGGCGCGAACCTCTAACCTCTGGGTCAGGAAGCGACGCCCAGCGCGTTGCACTAAACAAGAAACTTTTTCAGATTGCGAAAATAGTAATCACTTCAGTAAATGCATCACTGAGACTTTAGATGCATCTGCTGACGTTTCTATGAGTTTACAGTGTCTGAAATGTATCAATTCGGATTCACCTTAGTCAAAACCATTTAACTGTGGTAGTTCGATCCAGAAACACCTAAATTAGTGACGATTTTCTAGCCCATACAAACTTTGCGATGTCCTTTATGACTTATATGATTTTCTCATGGGGCATCAAAACTAGACCAAATTGAAATGGGACCATTCAGAAAGCACCAGCTTTCAAATATAAAAATATTAATCAAAATCGGTTCACCCAGGCGAAATTACTAAGGTCCCAAACTACAAAATACAGTCGAATTGAGAACCTAATCCTTTTTTTGGGTTCCGTACCGAAAGGGTGAAAACGGAACCCTATTACTAAGCCGCCGCTGTCCATCCGTCCGCCTGTCTGTCTGTGGGCTGTATTGCATGAACCGTAATAGGTAGGTAGCTTTTCACAGAGTTTGTGTTTATTTTGCCGCTATAACAACAAATAGGCAAAATAAAAAAATTATAAAAATTACACAAAACTTGATTTTTTGCGTCAAATCTTGTACGATGGTACGGAACTCTTCGTGTGCGAGTCTGACTCGCACTTGGCCGGTTTTTTTAAGTCGGTTAGTGAGAAAGGGAAAGGTATCGGCTGCTACAGTTTTTGCCCCCCTGCTCCCGTATTCTTGTTTCGCTCCCGAACGGAACCGGTTTCCTTGATCGAGTGCTAAAAGGGAATGTAGGGACGACTCGTCTGCCTTTTAGATAGAATATAACCTCGGAGCCCGTGGAGTCTGCTAGCAAGGTTGAAATATCAGATCATAAAAGTCATAGATAAAAGAGGAAGTGAAATTTGAGATCGAGATTATTACGCCCTCAAAAAACAATATTCTAGAAAACATTTGGGGAGCGATTATACCGGATGTACCAGGTATTCCTTGGACTATTTGGAGCGAAAAAGCTAGGATACATTTTTTTCGCCCACCTCATACGTTTTAATGTGTAGGTATGTATTGACAAAATATGGGGACGGCGATTTTTTTTAAGCCGTACAACAAAATGTTCATTGTTGTTGCATTACACTGCAGCAATCAATTTCAACATAACGCGCGACCATTGATAGATGTTTAATTTACAGTGTTGCCAACATAGGAAGCTTAGATTGAATCACCCATTCCATACCTCTACATTGTTACTTCATTGATACATTGTGTTTGCATTTCACTATGCTTGCACTAGCGAGCGACTGCGACTGTACTCGAATTACCAACTCAGTGACCACAATGATGTCTTTGAACGTATTGGCTACCTTCTTTGAGTCGCGTGCGGATTTATGAGCCAATTTTATAGTTTCTAATGAAATTTTGAGACCGACGACGACAACGTTTCGTACTTACATTCAGGGATTCTAGACATACCTACCTAGATATCTCTGATTCCAGCTAGACCACTTTTAACCATGACATATGCACGACCGGATGCTTTTATGTTTTTAGGGTTCCGTACCCAAAGTGTGCCAAACGGAACCCTATTACTAAGCCTCCTTTGTCCGTCCGTCCGTCGCTGTATCTCATGAACCGTAATAGGTAGACCGCTGAAATTTTCACAGAGTGTGTATTTGTGTTGGCGCTTAAACGAAAAATAGTTAAAATAATAAACAAATAAAAATTATAGGAGGCCACCATTTTTTTAGGTCAAATCTAGTATAATGGTGCGGAACCCTATGTGTGCGAGTCCGACTCGCACTAGGTCGGTTTTCATAATACACACGAAACATATATACTTTTGGACTTTTTGGGTTTCTGATTTTGTGCTTTTCAGACCCATATTAACAAGCTGTATATATTCTGTATTCAGCTGGCTCATATGGCTGTATTCAGATATGTTCCATTATTGCCTTACTTTTGGGGTCTTGAATGGTAGGTATACCTTCACTCAATCAAAATTATACACATCAGTCAAGACCATAGAAAGTTATGTGTGAACAAAGCCGGAACATATAAAATATTTATTAATTTATTTATAGTATCATAGCCTCAATCGATTTTCTTGGTGCGTAGTTGTATGAATGAAAGTGGACATTTTGTATAATTAATAAAAAAATCAAATAGCAATAGAACTAGTTTGGTGTTGTTACAGTCCAATTGCAAAAAGCAAAAAAAACGGACCCTTATGGCCTGACTCTAGTGTCTGTTGGTCTAACGCATTTTCACCCGAATTCTTCTATTAATGGTTGTTTAAACATTTTGAAAACAATACCGATATATGTAGGTCTGTAAACTTATGTAGTTGTGCACCAACTAATTGCTTGTGCTCAAAAGTCATACTTTCTGTTGAGAAAAAGGTACATTTATGGAGCCCTAATATTGCATAAAAATTCCAATTTTGTATGAAATTGTAAAAT
Organism: Incurvaria masculella; assembly: GCA_946894095.1. Lineage (NCBI taxonomy): Eukaryota > Metazoa > Arthropoda > Insecta > Lepidoptera > Incurvariidae > Incurvaria > Incurvaria masculella. Next base: position 13,614,877 of record OX335658.1, on the reverse strand, counting down.
ATTCATAGTAGGTAGGTACACGTCTATGTCCAGCAGTGACCGCACCCTCGTCACGTGAACACGCTTACCCTTGACCAGTGTTTCTAGACTCGGTTTGATATCTTCATGATATTAGCTCATAATGTTATAAACCCCAAACATACTAAGGCTGATATAAATAGTCGTAACAAAAACTAAGACTAACGAAAAGTAGTACTTTGTAACGTCACTTTGACACATTTTGTATGGACGAACTCTCAAAGTAATGCAAATTGACGTCACGAAGTACTACTTTTCGTTAGTATTAGTTTCTGTTACGACTGTTTATCTCAGCCTAAGTGTCATGCGAGGACCTTCCCTTTTTAACCATATACTATATATATACCTAGCCTTAAACCTACTCTAAGTTCGAAGTTAATTTGTCAAACGACCGTTACCATTGCAAAGTAGCGAAATACTGTGACGTCGCACGTTACTCAACCGCACTATATATTCAATCAATGCCAGTCCCGATCGGCGCACGTGAGGGGTCTCCATCCAAAAACGCCAGCGAGTCGATCGTAAATGGACACCTCTACGCAAATTGCTATCGCCGAGTCGCCGCAGCGGAAAGGCCCCTCTCCGATTGGCTGGCGCACGTCTGCCGATGCCCTGACGCACTCGTCGCAACTCGCGCTGCAGGAAAACGAATCGCAAGCAACCCGCCTACGAACACGAGCGCCGAGTTGTTGACCCTGATTTTTTAGGCCAGCCGGCCGATTAGTCTTCGGTTGAGGTGGATAGTCGCAACTGAAAGGAACGCCCGTTTTCACCATCTCCGGTTACATTTGGGAGTTTCGTTCCGAAAGTTATGTTTCAGCTCACATGCAGCTTGACGCCTTCATGCAGATATGAATTTCATATCCATGTCTTTTGTGTTGCTGTTGTGATGCCTGTTTTGCCTTTGGAATACCTACTTATCATCTCTTTTAAACCATATTGATTATCGGCTCCGTCAAGTTAGAAACCACCAAACGAAAAATCGACAAAATAAACAATTTGTTGTACAAATCTGTACAGAATGAGTACCAAACGACTGCATTAAAAAAATACGATAAAAAAATATTTTTTTCGTTTGGTGGTGATTATACCTACCCTTTGTCTAGTTTTTTAGTGTTCCGTACCCAAAGGACCCAAAGGGTTAAAAAGGAACCTTATTACTAAGCCTCCGCTGTCCGGCCGGCCGTCCGTCCGTCCTTCTGTCACAGGGCTGTATCTCATCAACCGTAATAGGTAGGTAGCTGAAATTTTCACAGAGTGTGTATTTATTTTGCCGCTATAACAAAAAAATTAAAAAATAACAAAAATTAAAGAGGGCGCCATACAAAAAAACGTTACTTTATTGTGTTAAATCTTGTACGATAGTACGGAGCCCTTCGTGTGCGAGTCTGACTCGCACTTGGCTGGTTTTTATTCTATCTTAGTTTTTCTTTTGCTTATGCCAGCCCTCACATGAGAACGTGCCCGACGACGCCCAGGGGCTTCCGAACTTTCACGGGATCTTGGTCGGTCAGGTGCTTCACACCACGTTAGAAGGACCCCAGTTTGTAGCAGTAATACCTCGGCTGGAGTCCATTCCATAGTTTCTCATCGTGTTTCAACCAATGCTACCTTCGTTATCATTATTCAACCAGAACCAGTATTTTCTATATTTACGGTTAAAAATAGACTCGCTCTGGTCACGATGTGTTGATGGATCGTCCGCCTTTTCAGAAACGCAGTTCTGGACGAATACCTATCATTAGAGCAGCACAAAACGTTCATTACATGCTCCTTGTTGCTTATTATTGCATAGAAAAACTGCGACCACCGTTATGTTGTCTGCCTGCTAGAAGAAACAGCAAGCAAAAAATACCAAACAGGTCTTAAGGCTGTCGTTATGGCAGCGGAAATAGGTGATTTGAAAATTGCATAGAAAACAAGGGAAAATTTTAAGAAATGCTTTCTTAGCCCATTGGCCAAGGCACAATTTTGCACGGTGACTACCGAAATCGTCTTCCAGGCCCTAACTAATGGTTCCCTACCCCTAAAAGTTGTCAGATGTTTATAAAAAAAATCACTTGATCTCATTTGTGTCTGTATGGTTTTATTTTTTTGTAAATATCTGTATTTTACGGTAAATACATTCTAAAATGAAAGTAAAAAAGCCAGTTTTTTTTTCAATGTTGCTTAGCCAATGTTTTCCAATCTTAAAGGTATTATAAAAAAAAAAATCAAACATACGAACGTTTTGACACTGTATTTTAGAATGCAAAATTTCAAAAACCCAGTAAACATTTAGAGCATGTAAACAGTTATCGCCCGTATATGGGGATTTGATTGGGTAATGACCGTCTTAACGTCTTCAGTATAATACCAAAATACCAAAGAATATTCAATAATAATAATAATAATAGTTTATTTCAGGCATGTACCAAAAAAAAAAAAATTACCCATAGACAAAATTCTAATTATAAATACATAGCATCAAAACTTAATACTTAAACACTAGTTTTAATCACAGCATTGCCACCTGTCGGATTTAATAACAAAATGTTTGTTAAACAAAGTAGCGCGGGGCCTAGCCTCTCGTTTTAAAGGTTGTGTTGAAACAGTACTATAAATAATAGGAAAGTTTAAAAACCATAACACGGAACAAACAAGTCGTCATACGGAACCTGCCTGACCTAATGTAACCCAAAGCGGGACCTCTCCTCGCTGCGCCAATTGTGGCAACTGTAAGTGGGCAGCTTTAGGGTCCATGCAGAGTCCGACCGTGGTCGTAAATGTTAATGAGTCCGCAGCATGTGGTAGATATTTGTGGTCGCAGGATGCGTTGGGAACACTCAACAGAATACGTCCTAGATTGACATTATTGTGCTGGCATGCGTTCGATATCGCGTCTCCGCTGTATGGTCAAAACGAGCATGTAATTATATGGGAATCAAATCAAGTCAGTACTCACCCACACAAACCCGCCAATACGTCTGCGACTATGTTTGCATGTGGCGTGTACGTTTAAATTGGTTTGGTAGTTTTTGAAAATTGTATACAGTCGGTCCCATGGTAGGCGCGCTCGATGCCATATCTCCTCCCTTTTTATTTATGGAGCTGACCTATGGTGCTGACCTTAGACTAATGGAAGGTGCTGATAAACTGTAAGCAGAAAACAAAAGCATTTTTAATGTCCAGTTTCTGAGGCGGCTTCTGGCAGCTGGGGAGAAGCTTTTGAGCATTTCATAATGCAGTTGTTGAAAAAAAAGTTAAATTAAAAGTCTTAGGGCCGAGTGCACGAAAGCACAAAAAATCGAAATCAGCGTCAACGTATGATTAAACACGTCACTTTGTATGGACAGTATGGAAGCAACTCCGTGCGGTTCACTAAAAGTGACGTTTTTGAATATTGATTACCTCGGCCGTCGTCAGAAAATTTCGCCTCCCATACAAACGTAGTTTACTAATAATTAGAACACCACTGTGCACCAATGGATGGCTAATACCACACAACTACCGTTATGATATTAGCCCAATACACCACATTCCCGAAGGAATTAGGTGCCATGCCAGGACCTTCCCTTTATGAGCACGGCTACATTGAACCAGATGTAAAAACACGAACAATTTTTTATTGCCGCTTCGACCATCTTTTCATCAAATGCGATGGTACCAACCCGGGCGGGCTTAAACCCTACCACCTAGACGGGGACCTACAGTTTTACATGTATTTCGAACCATGGAGCAGCTCGCATTCGTGACGAAATGCACTTATCTAACTCAGCATGAGAAAGGAAGTGGTGCACGAACGGGGCGTGAATTTGAACCCAGACCGCTGGTATGCTAGTCTAGTCCCCGCTCCACTAGGCTACGAGCCGCTAATACTAAACTGAACGTCAGATATTAGCCTAACACACTACGGCTACATTGGACTGGATGAAAAACACGGGCAATTTTCATTGCCGCTTCGACCATCGTTTATTCAATGCGATGGTACCAACCCGGGCGTGATTAACCCTACCACCTGGAATGGGACCTACAGTTTTACGTGGAATCCGAACCACGGCCAGCCTCAACGGTTGAAAATGGTCACCCAGACATCACCAGGCGTTCAGAACCCAACGGCGCACTTCTAAAGTTGGCCTTGAATTCTTAAAATGGCGAACACGTTTGGTCACTAAGCGATGTCGCTTTGCCATGTGCGGTTCATAGTACCACCCCGCCGATTACGGACGAAGACTTTACGAGCAAAACAAGAGAAAATAGACTGCACTGGCAAGTCTGGGGCTTATTATTAAACTGTTTACGACTTTTTTATGACGTTCGGTTCACAGCGATATCCATTATATGGCCTGAGGTGTACATGAATGTCCCAATCTCCAGAGTTGAGAAGAAAATGAGTGCACTCACCTATAAAATGGCCATACTATTGATGCAATTATTCCCTTTATGTTTTTTTAAACCTTTTTTTATTACTGTTATTCATCAATTTTTTTTCTCTTCCTCGACTCGGAACTCGGGATCACTATGGAGATCACTAATAAAAATAAAATACACAGAACGTAACAAGAGATTCATCTGTGATTTTCACAGTCCGAGTGCGAGTCCAATTCGTATTTGGCCGGTTTTTCTTTCATTTTCTGAGTTGGATAAGTGCATGTCTTTTTTTTTTTTTTTTATTTATAAGACGCCAAAACGGTTGTACACACAAATTATTTACAGAAATAGTTAGATCAAAATTAACTACATATACAACCAGCAAAAGACACACAAGTACATTACAGAATAGATACATCACAAAAGTTAAAATAGAGTTATAAACCGAAAGCAACTAATCCAGAAAATATCAACACATTGTTATATATGTATCTGAAACTATAAATGTAACATTTTAGAGAAAAACATATAAAAAAAATCCTTAATAGGACATGACATAAAAGTAAGCAGCAAGAGAAAAAGAAAATGAAACAAAATTAAACAAAAATAAAATCAAACACAAAAAAAATACAAATAAAAAAACCAAGCAGATGAAATAGGCTATGTATATCTATATAAAAAAAACATAAAACTTTGTAGGAAGGTTATAAACCTACAGCTTATTCTATGAATCCAACAACCTGGATTCATACGTCACGTCACGAATGCGAGCTGCTCCATAAAAATATAGGTCCCTTTCCCCTATGGAATGTGGTGTGTTGGACTAATATCATTACGGTGGGTTTGGTATAGCCACCATGTCCAGTTACGTAAAAACATATTGGTGTTAGGTTTGTTGATTGATGTGTTACGAATATTGCGTAACAAAAAATATTGGTAAAAGTAGAACAAATAATAGGTACCTACATTAAGTTAAATAATTTGTAAATGTGACCGCGTAGTGCACTAATAAGAAAAATAATAAATACCTTCAAATATGCTTCCGCTGGTAAAATAACCCTTGAGTACTTATCCATAACAGAAAATGTTAAACTAATTTTAAGCGTAGGTTTTGTTACAATTTCTTTCATACGAAGAGGGGGCGCATAAATGTCAAAAAGTGCGTTTCGTAACATACAAATTACTATTAAATACATAATAAAATCTTTTACAAAGTCGTCGTCTGTGGGTTGAAATTACTATCTGCATCTGGGAATTACAAGTTTGGGGGATTTGTAATTTCCGTGAATTGCATGCTATCAACTTGATATTCACGAAATTTATTTACACTAAGATTTTACGTGTACATTTTGTAACTATTTAATTTCAAACGATGTGTCGTCATCAGGGGGTTATCATGTTAAACAACTAGCTAGGTGAATAGCTCGTGAACCGGCAAAAGAGTGATTAGATCTTAGTTGCATTTCGTACCATGCCAACTGGTAAATTTCATTTCACTTGGCCGAATAACACGTCGTTTGACAGGTAGCACGGTACGAAATGCAACTAAACGTGAGATTAAATCACTCTCTTGCCAGTTCACCTGCTGTTCACACGGCGAATTAACTACCATGGTTACCGCCCTGAGCCTTTAGTCCGACTTGTCACCTAATTGGCGCTTACGCCAAACGGATCGACTAGCGTTTTTAAATGTATGGAGAATCAAAGAGCACGGTGACATTTCCGAGTTATATTTAACTCTTATAGTATACAAACATTTATAGTAATGTCACTCTACTCAAACTCAAACTCTTATAGTATACAAACATTTATAGTAATGTCACTCTACTCAAACTCAAACTCTTATAGTATACATACTTCTATGTATATAAATACAAAAAGGCGTATATCATGAATACAAGTTAAGTTATCAAAAAATAAAAACGCACAAACGTAACTCTCAGTTGATTTATTTAATGTGCAACATTTCAGAAAAAAAAACTTTATTTGACTGAGGAGACAGGCACGAGCATGGAAATTGATTATCTCAACGGACTGAGTGCGTCTCCAAAATAAAACAATCGTATGGTCCGAGGCTACGAATGCAGCCGACTGCATTTAGATAGCGTTTAATGACCACGCTCGTCCGGGCTCCTTGGCCCGTAATGGCAGTTTCTGTCGGGTCACCGGTGAGCAGCTGCATCCTGCGCCGGGGTCTTATTGGACAAGCGTGTGTTTCCTGGTCAGGGGCCCAGGACACCGGGCGGACGCCGGGATGTGTCGCGTCGCCACTTCCGACGTCTTGTGATGGAAACGAAACGTTCGCTGCGAAGATTAATGTTCTGTACCCGAAGTCCCAGTTGTCACATAAATTGGCGTTTACGGCAAACCGATCGACAGGCGTTTTCAAATGTATTGAGAAATTGAAGAGCGCGCGCAGTGGGCGTTAAGCGAACTAACATTTGCGAGTCCGAGTTTGATTTGACAGCTCATTGACAGGCAACCAAAATCGAGCGAAAAATTTAATACTTTCAAGACGCTGTTTTTTGGATCATTTGTGCAATAATCAAATATCAATGTGTTAAAGCTTCTAATAAATAAAGTCGATTGTTGTAAGAAATCGAATCAGTAACGCATCATGACATCACTAATAGATTAGTACTCGAGCTGTCAAATGTAAATAAATGGTTGGACAGACTATAGTTACCGTTTACAATTCGTGACCGTCCAAACTGAATTGTATTCAATCAATTGTTTGGAGAGTTTGTTTAAATCCTAACTGTTGCAATTGCCGCGGATCTTCCGTTCGTTTTACCAAAGACCGATGTTAATTAATCTGGAAAATTCTGGATCAGCTGCTAACTATTTTGCTGTTTTTAAAAGTAAGCTAACTTGAAAACTTACGGCATCTCGGTGTGCGATGCCGTGCTTGGCCGACATGTTTCGCCTTCAACGACCGAAGCATTTTTTTATTCAATCTGAAATGCATAGCTTATACCATACAACTACCATTACAATATTAGCCCAATACACCACATTCCCTTCCCTTTATGAGCACAGGTACAGTCGAACAAAGAGTTTAGGATACACATCCGGTTGAATGAAAAGATGAACAGTTGAAATACTTTGACTTTTGGAAACAATTATAGTGTTGAGTATAGATTCAAACATAGTTGAGGACGTCTACTAGCTACTGAGTAAATAAAACCCTAGCAAAATTGAATCAGAGGTTGTACTTAAACACCATTCATTTTTACGTTTAACCGGAAGTGTATCCTTTAACCTTTAGTTGACTGTACATTGGAACTGGATGGAAAACACCGACAGTTTTGATTGCCGCTTCGACCATATTGCCATGAAAAGTTGACGCATCGGCTAGGTATGTTTCATCTCTCTCCGACTCAAGGTAGCTAGCTTGCGATGACTTCTCACTCCCACACTGTGTTCGCATTGTAAGCACTGTGAGCTCATTCTGGGTCTATCTATCTATAGAAGAAGAAAGACATCTTCTTTCTTTCTTTCTTCTCTTCTTCATCTATCTATGGTCGTGACCACCCCTGATAATGATTGTATGGTGTTTTCACACGAAGCTATTACTTTTTTGATGTAAAGCTTAACCAATCGATAAGTCAATAAATACTGAACCGAGGAAATTCCAGTTTTTATCTTTGTGCCACAGATAAGCTCAAAAATTTATGGTTTCCGGGTAGTTAAGAGTTGATAACAACCTGCTTAAATGTGTAAGGTCTCATCATAAAAATCTGCCTGCTAAATGATAGGGGTGATTTTATATCGTTTATTTTAAACATTAATTAAAAATAAGGATTTTATTGTTGTATCATATTATTTATAAATCTCTGGCAGCGGTTACTTGCACACGAAGTTTTGCAAATTGCATTTATTTAAATGTTTCACAATATACAATCTTCTGTCTATCTATCTATCTATTATCTATATATCTATGTATATACATATTACGTTTAAAGCCCGATGTTGGTTAAGTCCGAAATAATTTTTTCCTTTAAGATGGTTATGCTAGCCAATTCGAATGGTTTGATTGCGTTAAAATTTTTTGAAGTCAGGTCTCAAATATTTTCTTTTTCAAGTTTGCGGCTTATATTGATATTAACTAATATTTATTTTAATACCATTTCAAAGATCTTAACATTATCTACCCATTCAGCGAAGAACATTTCTTTAACGAAACAATAAAAAACCGGTTTCGCACGTTATGCGGGCTGGTCAAATTTAGAAAGAATTATTTCGAGCTGCTCTAACTAAGCGACGTCGGGCTCTGGCTATCTCGTTTTAATCGCAAAAATTGGCTCAAAATGTTTAGGTATGAGGATGCTCTTTTGATTTCTGCTCTCATACTCATTTGAATGCGAGAAGAGTCGATGCCAAGAAAACAAAAAAAAATTTAAAATGTTTTTTTTTGTATGAATAATTAAAAAAAATAGGTTAAGGTTATTTTTTTCTTACCAATCACTCAGTAGTGCACTCGACACGGGTATATCTTAAAAGTTGTATTTACATTCAAGTAAAAAATGATTTCGGATTTTAACCAACATCGGGCTTTAACCGTAACCCCCGTAACATATAAATATCTCGAGAACCGCTGGACCTCACAGGAAGGCTGGACGAATTCGGTATTTTTTTTAAACATTCGTTAAAGTCCAAGGAAGTTAGTTGGAGCCGGTGGCGCTGTTGTCGAGATTCAGATTTTTAAGGCGGCCCAACCCGGCGGGCCTAACTCATTCGCGGGCACGTTACAAAACCGTGCTGTTGCGCCCTGGGACCTTCTCTGTTTCAAAGAATAAGACAGGCTCCGTGATGAGGAAGATGCAACATGTACACAAAAAAGACAATGTGTGTAGTGTATGATTTGGTAAGATTTACGAAATTCATAATCTGAGGAAAGGAGACTTTTACAGCCTCACAAAGATCCCGTCTTTGTGAGGCTGTAAAAGTCAATTACGTGACTTGATATTTAAAGCCTAAATCAAAAATGTGTTCATGAGTTTTATTTCATCTCATTTCATTTTTAATTTCATTTATTTAAACTTTTTGGTAGTCAAACTACACTAAAATACGTCACAAAGATCAGATATCTATTTAAGATTCAATCTGTCAAGATATCATTTGATATCAATTTAAGATTCATAGAAAAAAATACTTATAACTAGTTGCAACCCCTTCGTGACTTATGCCCCACCCGATATAAGCTCATAAACAATAACATCTAATACACCAACTTGCATGCAAGATTATTTTGGAGGCACCACGATCTTACAAAATACCACTAACCGCTAATCTAAGAACCAGTAGTGATGCGTTGTTTGCTCGGAGCAACGATAAGTTTGTATTCCCACTTATAGCCAAATACGCACGTAGGAGATATCAAATGTCCGTTGCTCCACCTCATAAAATATTATCAACTCGCAGGTGATAATCTGTTGAAGGCCAAACGCACTGTTTCGAGGTTGGTACTTTGAATTTCTAATTATGGGACTGGCAAAGTAAGGGAGGCTTTCTTAGGGCAGATCTTTTTACTGTTTATGTTGTAGTTTATGTTGGAAATTGTAAAGAAAACTTCAAATGTGTGTCCATTTTGTGTGTCGAATGTACCCAACTGATCCAGTATAAAAGCTCACCAAAAAAGGGGCATTTCTTTTTAAAGGTGTTGACAGTTCACCTAACACGCGGCAAGCATTATCCGGTTACAATGTTTAGCTTCATTCTACACGTAAAAACTACTTTACGTCATAAGTACCAAGAACATACAGCCTCCCTTACTTTGCCAGTCCCATAATTAGAAATTCAAAGTACCAACCTCGAAACAGTGCGTTTGGCCTTCAACAGATTATCACCTGCGAGTTGATAATATTTTATGAGGTGGAGCAACGGACATTTGATATCTCCTACGTGCGTATTTGGCTATAAGTGGGAATACAAACTTATCGTTGCTCCGAGCAAACAACGCATCACTCTTAGATTAGCGGTTAGTGGTATTTTGTAAGATCGTGGTGCCTCCAAAATAATCTTGCATGCAAGTTGGTGTATTAGATGTTATTGTTTATGAGCTTATATCGGGTGGGGCATAAGTCACGAAGGGGTTGCAACTAGTTATAAGTATTTTTTTCTATGAATCTTAAATTGATATCAAATGATATCTTGACAGATTGAATCTTAAATAGATATCTGATCTTTGTGACGTATTTTAGTGTAGTTTGACTACCAAAAAGTTTAAATAAATGAAATTAAAAATGAAATGAGATGAAATAAAACTCATGAACACATTTTTGATTTAGGCTTTAAATATCAAGTCACGTAATTGACTTTTACAGCCTCACAAAGACGGGATCTTTGTGAGGCTGTAAAAGTCTCCTTTCCTCAGATTATGAGGAGTTAGCCACCGTATTTCAGCTCGGATGTTTGCCTTCAGCTGCTCGATTGTCCTAGGTTTGTACACCTTTTGTTTTAAATAACTCTAGAGAAAATAATCCAACGCTCTTGAATCCGGAGAAAGAGCGGGCCAGTAAATAGCTACACTTATGTAGTTTGTCTAAGGCTGAGATAAATAGTCGTAACAGAAACTAAGACTAACGAAAAGTAGTACTTTGTGACGTCAATTTGCGTTACTTTGAGATTTCGTCCATACAAAATGTGTCAAAGTGACGTCACAAAGTACTACTTTCCGTTAGCCTTAGTTTTTGTTGCGACTATTTATCTCAGCCCAACAACTAATTACTTCTGCTCAAAACGTCCTACTTTTTAAGATAGATCCAGAGCCTGTAGTCCCATTTGTCACTTAAATTGGCGTTTACGGCAAACCGATCGACTGGCGTTTTGAAATGTATGGAGAAATTGAAGAGCGCGCGCAGTGGGCGTTAATCGAACTAACATTTGCGAGTCCGAGTTTGATTGGACAGCTTCCGCATCGTCGCCATGAATACGTTGACGTTGCCGTTGCCGTTTATACCGACCGAGTTTCGTCTTGGCATATTGAAGTAGAATCAAAGAATATGTAGTAAGCCTATAAATCATCAAGGGAGGGCATTTCTTCAATGACCAGCAGTGACGGGACCCTAGACACGTGAACACTCTTCACTCTTGACCAGATCTTTACTTCACCCGTATACGTCCCCGCTGAGTTCCCCGCAAAGTCGTGCCAGGAAATCTACGCTGCTCTCGCGTCTCAGACAGCGTGTCTGCTCTGCGGTGAACGCAACTGCGCTGTTCCCGCCCAGCCGCGCCGCTCTCTTCCGCCCGCCAACAGATGCGTCCAGGCGCCCACAGTTGCGCCCAGACGCCCGTCGCGCGCCGCCCGCCGCCAAATTGACGACAGCCACAGCTATTTCAGGACTGACAGCCCGACAAGTTACTTAAATTCATTATTTTAATAGGTTAGGGGGCGTCCATTAATTACGTAAGGCCTTTACGGAGGGGGGGGGTCGAGCCAAAGCTCTCACGCGGGAAAGAGGGGGCGTCTCGGCAAATACCACTTTTTTCCCGCAAGAAACAGTGTAGAATTGCGAGAAGATTTGAAATCCTTATGTGATGAATGATCTGTTTGAATAAATCCAACGCAATCAAGCACATATTAACATCACACATGACACTAGGAGGAGAGGGATGGGGTCGAAAAATCGCCAAAAACGCCTTACGTAATTAATGGACGCTCTCTGAGGAACGCTGGTTGGGAACGACGGAAGTCACTTGCCGAGCGTTCTGTCACTGCTGGACAAGGAAGAAATTCGCCCCCGCCTGATGATTATTTGGCAATTTCATAAAAAAAGGTGCTTACAAAATCAAGCTTTTCCCCAAAAAGTTGGTGCACAACTATACATAGAGAATTTGTTTTTAATTTTTTTTTAACAACCGTTTATAGGTGAACAATTGAACACCAAACGCGTGTGACCGACAGACACCAAAGTCAGACTTTTCTCGCTTTTTGCGATGGGACCCTAAAAAGGGGACCTCAATGGGTTATTTTGGGAATCAATAATCCAATCTTAATGAAAATTAAGTAAAAAACTAAAAAAAAATGCCTCCCAAAGATCAACGATCTGATATGTCATGCATGGGACAATTAAAAAAAAAACCATCAACACATGAACATTTAATTTTATAAATAAGTCTGGGTCAATCTTAGAATTAGCAGAATGAGAAAAAAAATATTCACAGTATAATTATGAAATCGAATATACAGCTGGTTCGGTACATCGACCGACAATTGTTTTTTATAGGTTGGTTACAAGGTTTTTCACAAGCTTTTCTTAGATGTCACGTGGTATCGTTTTTTTTTTAATTACCAAAATGCATTTAAAAAATATTAAAGCGGGCCTTTTAGTAATTTTAAAAAACAATAAAAAAATCGAATCTTGAAACCACGTGACATTTTACAAAATCACCTTCACCAAAGGTAACCTTGCAAATTACCCCATTTACCTAGAGATCGATGTGCAAAACATCATGTATATCAGGGTTTCTTAACCTAGGGTCCATGGATCCCTCGAGGGTCCGTCGCATGAGTGCTGAGGGTCCATGTTTGATATGATGACAATAAATCGATAATAAAATACGTATCTTTACTTTTTAGGGTTCCGTACCCAAAGGGTGAAAACGGAACCATATTACTAAGCCTCCGCTGTCCGTCTGTCCGTCTGTCCGTCCGTCCGTCCGTCTGTCACAGGGCTGTATCTCATCAACCGTAATAGGTAGACAGCTGAAATTTTCACAGAGTGTGTATTTATTTTGCCGCTATAACAACAAATTGGTAAAATAAAAAAATCATAAAAATTAAAGGGGGGCATACTAAAAACGTTACTTTTTTGTGTTAAATCTTCGACGGAGCCCTTCTTGTGTGAGTCCGACTCGCACTTGGCCGGTTTTTCTGTAGTAATAAATAAATAGTAGTTCTTTCAAAATGCCTTGTTTTCTTTTCCTTCAAGCGAGTTCGTTCCTCCTTCCGTACTGGAAGGGGTCCGTGATCATTTTGAAATCCCGAAGGGTCCATGACTCCAAAAATATTCAGAAACCCTGCTGTTTGAAAATGGGGCAACTAAAGGTATTCCTAATTCATTAATTACTTTTTTTTTTATGTGACTGGACATGATGGCTAATACCACACCTGTCATGGTATTAGCCCAACAGACCACATGGGAACTAGGTGCCATGCCAGGACCTTCCTTGTATGTCGGCTCTTCTCGAACCGACATATTGATAACGTGTCCAAGTGTAGGTATCCTACCTATCGATAAGAAGTGAAATGAAATGAAATGTATATCAAAGAAATTTTCATGGTCCCGTGTCATATTTGTAATACTACGGAGTTCTTGAGAGCTAATGAAATTACATCAAAATGCGCGGAAAATGTACTCATCATGTCTATACGTACGCACTTTTATCCATGCGTTTCTACTCATATCTAATTAGGATTACACTCGGGATTACAGATATCTTATCTTAAATGTTTCAGTGGCCGAAGCGGTTTTACTGTGACGCCATCGCGCCCGGTGGTGAGGGACGAGGTTATCGAATGGCTCAAAAAGCGATTATGACATCGATTACAATGTTTTTGATAGTCCTAAGCTTATTTTCCTTGAAGGTAAGGTCGGTTTGTGGGCCACTAGTCCCAGTTGTCACCTAAATTGGAGTTTACGCCAAACCGATCGACTGGCAGCGCTTTCAAATGTATGGAGAAATTGACGAGCGCGCGCAGTGGGCGCTAAGCGGACTAGCATTTGCGAATCAGAGTTTGATTTGACAGCTTACTCACAGTCGCCGTGAGTACGTTGACGTTGGCACTTACTCCGACTTCGCGTTTTCATACTAATCGGAAGTCCGAGTTTGACTTTGTCGGCTTGATGAAGTATAACCACAGAATATTTAGTAAAAACTTGTGTGGAGTTTGACGTTTTTACGTAACTTCAAAGTTCCTTAAACGCCAATTTAGGTGAGAACTGGGACTGACCACTCTGAAGGAAACCTAACGTTTCCAGATGGTTTCCGAAGATTGCTGCTGTGAACGTATCCAGAACATGCAGAGCTTCTTACATGCAAGTGAGATTTGTTAGGGTCGGATTGGTTTGGATCCCTGTTATCCCACGTGTGATGCAGGAGTTCGGGAAATTTCACCTATAATGTGATGTCGCGAGTAGATTTGCGAGAGACATCGATATAATCTGCGAGAGAGTACAAATTAATATCTTTAAATAATAAACCTTTGTACCATCGCCATACTCCGGGATTTCTAGCTAGAAGTACCGGAGAGCAAGAAATACCGGAGTAATAGCGATGTTAGCGAATGTTAGCGATGTTAGCGAATGTTTATTAGTGAGGCATAGTCGAGCCCGAGTGTTGTATTGCGTGTATATTTTCTCGCACGCAACCTACCGACACGTCACATCTCATAAGTAATTAATCGTATTTTCTGTTAATCCTTTGATAGTGAAATCTTTTGAATAAAGGCTTGCCTAATCCTCAAACCAATAAAAAGCAAGCACTCTAATTCTTAATCTGTCTGAGTCCGGCTTGATTACATGGCGTTGTTCCGTGTTTTTAAAAACACGTGTAAGCCCGCGATCATTTGTTACGAAATCACATCGACTCTTTAGAATCATTCCTCATTTTCAATTCAACTATCAATCCCGTTTTTGCTTGGGATATATGTAGGGTTGCCATCTCTAAATCTGGCAACCAGGACAAGGCGTGAAAATACGCGTGAAAACCCCGGATGTTAGAGACCAAAACCCGGACATGTCAACCGTTTTTTTAAACAGTTAGTGATTAAAAAAAACTGTTGAAAATAACATCAATTAATTATTTAAATTACATACATTTTTTATTTTCAGACCTTATAATTAAATTTAGTGATCTTTCATCATCATTTTAAATGTACTTACCTAATAAAACAGAATATTATATACAGTTTGTTAAAAAATGTTTTACAAATCAGTTAGAATTTGTAAACCCGGACTACAAATGAAGCCCCGCCCGGACGCTCTCCGGATGCCCTCTAAACTAGGACAAATCCGGGGAAACACGGACGGATGGCAACCCTAGATATATGGGATTAATTGTAGAATTTAAAACTGTATTTTTTCTTTACTAGGTGGTATTGATTATCCCACCTGGGCTTCTGTTCCGAGGATATTTTCTAGGCGTACGCCAGGACCTCTTATCCTGAGATGCCTTCCGACTGTCAGTTTTTTTTTATTATGAAAAACCGGTTTCTCTGCGGGGGTTGCTTCGGATGACGGTAGGGTGGGGATTCAAGTTCTACTGAACAACGTCCATGGTAGTACCTGTAGAGTAGAAGTATGTCGATTTTGACAGTCAGAAGCCAAGCACGAGTCAGGTCTATGAAGCCCGACAACGTCCATGGGATTTCGAACTTTCATGGGGGCTGCGAAATCACGCCGGCCGGCCAGGTGCTCCTATACACAATGTTGAAAACGCTACCTCTTGGTGCAGGCAGACTTGGTCTCTAACCTGTGAACCCAGATTCAGCCATTTACATTATCGTGACCACAGGTGTCATAGGTCACCTTGCAATTGACCCCACTTAAATGACACCTAGAGAAAAAAATATCGGTCGATGTGCCAAACATCCTGCATATCAGGGTTTATTAACCTAGGGTCCATGGAACTAGGGTCCGTCGCATGAGTACTGAGGGTTGGTCTCTAACCTGTGAACCCAGATTCAGCCATTTACATTATCGTGACCACAGGTGTCACAGGTCACCTTGCAAATGACCCCACTTAAATGACACCTAGAGAAAAAAAAAATCGGTCGATGTGCCAACCATCCTGCATATCAGGGTTTATTAACCTAGGGTCCATGGAACTAAGGTCCGTCGCATGAGTGCTGAGGGTTGGTCTCTAACCTGTGAACCCAAATTCAGCCATTTACATTATCGTGACCAAAAATGTCGTGAACTCCCGGAATATATGGTCATGTTAGTTATTTATCAAGTGAGCGAATTAGTGAATACACTGACTGATTATCACCAAAAAAGCTACGCTGATGCTATACTGATGAGTTTCGGTCGTCACTCTTGTTCTGTGATCCGAGGGCTCTAGTAGCTATCCACAGTTATTCGGAGGTAGTTAGCTGCGTGACCGGTTGGCCAGGATGGCAGTCGTGCGAGATCACCGAGACAGTTAGCTCTGCTCTAGATTAGATACCGCGTCGGGACCTCTTGACCAACTGGGGCAATGCCAAGGCAAATATAACGTGCGCGCGCATATCCATTCGATTATTTAGCTGATCCCTCAGCCTTAGTGCTTTTATCTACCTAAGGCTGTCGTGAAGTCACAGGAAATCTACGATCTAAAAAAAAATAAGAAATGCGTTCTTTGTCCATTGGCCATGGCACAGTTTTGCACGGCTACTGCGATTAAACTAGCGAAATCGTCTTCCAAGCTCGTTTACCTACCCGCTACCCCTAAAAGATGTTAGATATTAATAAAATTGTTTGACTTGAGAAAGCTTCATTCTATGTCCATATCATTTTATTTATTTGTAAATATCGGCATTAAGGCTGTTCCGACCCATATAAAGTTGTTTGCACACATAACGCAAAAAGTATTGCACTTTAAGCCACGAATTAATAATAAAAGTTTAATATAGTCATATTACTTGCAGCGAAAACAATTTCACAATTTCAGGATTATTGGTTTTGTTACAATTTATTTAAATACGATTTTTATTTAACAGCGCCATCTAACGGTGTAAAACTTCTAATCGGCAATTACAACGAAACCATTAAACCTGAAATTGTGAATATGTTTTCGCTGCAACTACTATGGTTATATTTAATATTTTTGACGAATTCGTGCCTTAAAGTGCAATACTTTTTGCTTTCTGTGTAAAAAAAACATTGTATGGGTCGGAACGTCCTTAAGCCGCATTATTGCAACCATTATTAAAATGTGTACAATAAAGATTTTTTTTATTGTTCAGTAAAAAAAATCGAAAATGAACGTATTAAAAAAACAACTTTTGTCCAATGTTTATTAGCCGATATTTATAATCTAAAAGCCATATAAAAAAAAACCCAGACGTAGTTTTCGACAATATATTTTAGAATCCAAAATTCAAAAACTTAGTAAAACATTAAGACCATGAAGAATTGATAGGGTAACGACTCTCTTATTATGTCCTTTCTTAAGGCAGAAAAAGTGGAAAACCTTTGGTTGAGTTATTGATAAAAACAATCTGCAAAAAATACATGTCATACTTTGATCGTAAAATAAAAAAATAGTTAATTATATATAAGTATTCTGAAAATCTGTGAAAAAAAAATCCAAATACAACGCATTTAATTTCAAATTAAATTATCTAGAAAACATAAATCCTTATCATCACGCTAAATTAAGGATTGGCTGTTGGGGTCAAATAGAAGTGTCCTCTGAGACTTCTGTCGGAGTAAAACGGACTGTTTTTCGCAGGAATAGCGGTGAAGTCGCGGGCCTTGACAAATTATTTAATAAGTTTATAATTGTCTTTCCTATGTTTAAGATCGGCTCAAAATAAAACCAGGCTAGACCCTGGCCGGATATCTTGGCATATAAGGCCTATCAAATGGCCGCCGCTCTCGCCGCGCCGCTTGCGTAGCTCGCCGGCAGGATAATGATGACGTTAATAACATAATTGCGGTCTTCCCATTTGCGCAAGAATGTAACAAACGCACTTGTCTTCTGGGACTCGCCAATGCTCCATCAATTTGGGTAAGCAGTCTATGAGCGTACAGTTGGATAACAGAGACAGAACGAGTTTCGTAGATTGCACGCAAACATATTTGATTCAGCATCAAATAAGCTGTTTTTATCTCGGCCGGATTTTTGTTCTTACAGTTGTCACGTTATCTTTAGTCATCTGTTTCACATAACAAGCTCCTATCTGGGAAACGCTTATGTAAAAACCACGCCCAAAGATGGGTAATTCCTACCTGGTTATTGCGCTAGGCTTACGGGTTGGTGCGCTCACTCAGCAAACCAGAGTTATTTTTAAAAGTATTTTCGGTAATCATCAATTATTAATTGTTCTTCGGTTGTAGGTGTCTATCGGTTGGTAACATGCAAGAGGCTAAGCCCCGGTTGCACGAAGAGACGGCCGAGTTAATCAATATTCAAACACGTCACTTTTAGTGATCCGCATAAAGTTCCTTCCATACTGTCCACACAAAGTGACGTGTTTGATCAGACGCTGACGTTGATTTTGATGCTTTGTCCTTTCGTGGACTCGGCCCTTAGAGTGAATACTTTCACTAATTTTTGTTAGTTATTTCGACTAGTTTTGGAGAAATTCTCAGACAGTAAAGGTGTACGTAGACAGCTTCAGTAGGGATTTATCTTAAAACCAGCTTCGCAGTTTTCTACGAGTCAGCTGAGACTGCTTCCTTTTGTCACACATTTAAGATACCATACCCACGTCTAACAACGACAACACATCAAGATTTTCACTGTCGTTTTGTTTAATTTAATTTTAGTTTCGCTGTTATATTGTTTTGGTTGTTATGTTATCTTTATACCTACTTCTCTGTCTGTTTATGTTGTGGCGAGTACATTTTATTATTCTTATTCATTAATTTGATTGTTTTAATGTTTAAGGTAAATACCGGTCGGTTCATGGTTGCCACACTATTGAAATATGATTGACTAAAAATTGCGTTCAACCTAACACCAATGTGGGTTGCAGGTTCAACATTAAGATACATAGGACAATAAATAAAGACAACCTTGCTTTGAAAAATATTTAGAATATGGTACAAAACATATTTGAAATCATGATCTGAGCCGGTAGTCTCAGTTCTCACCTAAATTGGCGTTTACGAAACTTCGTCAAACGTCAAACTCCATACAAGTTTTTACTAGATATTCTGTGGTTTTACTTCTTCAAGCTGTCAAAGTCAAACGCGGACTTCCGATTTGTATGAAAACGCGGAGTGGACGTAAACGGCAACGTCGACGTATTTACGGCAACGTTGAGTAAGCTGTCAAATCAAGCTCGGACTCGCAAATGTTAGTTCGCTTAACGCCCACTGCGCGCGCTCTTCAATTTATCCATACATTTGAAAACGCCAGTCGATCGTTTTGCCGTAACGCCAATTTAGGTGAAAACTTAGACTACCGGCTCTGTCTGGCATCCCGAGGCAAATTTTTACTTTTTATTGTTCAAAAAATAAAGGCATAAAATACATAAAATAATTTTGTATGCAATATGTCATATAGACTATGGACGTATATTCCAGTATCTGTCAAATCGGCTGGGTAAAGAACCTCGCTCAACCCTTTTTGATACACGCGCTCAGGATGGGAACAGGTCGCCACCGCTGCTCCCACGTCTCCGCGGAACCCTAAACACAAACGACCATCTTTCACAATGCTCCGTGACCCTGAAACAGAGACCGCTCGTTCAGTCTATTACCACGTGTGTATCGACCTCCTTGGCTGCATGCCACACGCGGCGCCAGAAATGTACAGTTGCCCGAGTAAAGAGACGTATCCATCCATACGCACGGCCGATGGGTTAGTCACTCTAGGAATCTGGTGTGCGATTGTTTGGTAATCTCGGTAATTACTGGTAATACTAGGTGGGAGTCGGAGGAATCTTAGGTAATCTGGAGTAATCTTAGGGAATCTGGGAATCCAAAGGTAATCATTGGCAATCCTGAAATTATTCAAAATCCGTTCTCCCTTTTTTTTGTTTGCTCATTCGAAAAATGTTTTCAGTTGCACGCACACGTTTTATTTTGGAGGCAATTCCCCGCTTGACCTTTTTTTTGCTTCGTTTTTTCGTTTTTTTTTTCAGTATTCTATATAGATCCAATTGAGAGGACAACTTTAATTTAGGAGGAGCGTCGTATTGCACACTCGAAATCCCCGCTCAAATTAAAGTAATTTAAACATTTTTCGGATCTAGCTACTGGTAGTCTTGTAGTCCTGTAGTCTGGTAATCTTACAAAATCCCAGAATCTTTGGTAATCCTAGGAATCTTTAGTAATCTGTGGTAGTCCTAATATTGGAAAATATTAGCTAATAAACTTCCGATAAAGTTGTCTTTTTAGGGTTCCGTACCCAAAGGGTGAAAACGGAACCCTATTACGAAGCCTCCGCTGTCCGTCCGTCCGTCCGTCCGTCCGTCCGTCTGTCCGTCTGTCACAGGGCTGTATCTCAGTAACCGTAACAGGTAGACAGCTGAAATTTTCACAGAGTGTGTATTTATTTTGCCGCTATAACAACAAATAGGTAAGATTAGAAAATAATTAAAATTAAAGGGGGCTCCCATACAAAAAACCTTATTTTTTTGTTTTTTTTTTCTACGATGGTACGGAACCCTTCGTGTGCGAGTCCGACTCGCACTTGGCCGGTTTTTACTGTAATTACTGAAAAATAAAGATATTTACATAAAAATAAAGACATACGGACATAAAATTAGGCTTGTGCAAGTGAATTAAAAAAAATCTGATAACGTTTAGAGATAGGTAACCGTTAAGGCCCGAATGACGATTTCGCTAGCATAATTTAGGTATTTTGGAGAGTCGGTGCGCAAAATTGTCCCTCAGCCAAAGGTTTATTCTAAGCCGAATGACAAAGAAAGGATTTCTTAAAATTTTTAAATCTCAATGCCCCGCTAATAGTGTTACATAATTTGTATTAAATTGTTTCAAGCCAAGAGACTAACGTGCGTCTGCCACGTTGGCTCTGCGAGTTAAGCCATTGAACTTTCTACCTTGTTTCTACCTACCATAAATATAAATCTCAATTTTCTCGTACTTCATTAACATCGCAATTCAGCAAGATAGCGTGCCTGCAGTGCAATTAAGTCGCAATGGTTTTATTGAAGTTATCTTAGTAATAAATTATCGTGTTTTCAATAACATTTACACTATCTGCCCCAATAGAGACGCAGGGTAATTGATAAAATCTTCTTGAACGGCTCGATTTCGCTTTCGGAGGTCGCTACAGTCTAGTAGCATATGTATTGTAGGCTTCTTATAGACTAGGAGGTCGTGGCAAAAATGGTAACGATAACGTAAATGGCTGAAACTGGGTTCACAGCATAAAGACTATCCCTTTGATGCTAAATGTGTCGGTCTGCCTGCGCCAAGTGGTTGCGTTGCCTAGATGAGGCGTCTGAAAAAGTAGTTATCGTGATGGGAAAGGTAAATGGCTGCAAATAACGAAGCAGTAAATGGCTGCAAATAACGAAGCATGGAAGTATCAGTACATATTTCCTTAGTAATACCAAAACTGAACAAATCCTTGGTTGTATTTCGTTGCTTTAGGCGATTTAGGTTACAGATATAACTTTAGGTATATTGGAGTATTTGATTAAAAACAACTGGTTATTGTTGTATAATTAATCGATATCAACATTTCCGGAAATTCAGCATATTCATCAGCAGGTACATACCAACATCTATTTTGTGTAACAAATCTAGCTAACGCAACCACTTGGCGCAGGCAGACCGACATATTTAGCATCAGAAGGTTGGTCTCTATCATGTGAACCCAGATTCAGCCAGATTACCTTATCGTGACCAAAAATATCGTGACCGGAATATTATCTCATATTATAAGATACGCGATCAGAGGAATATTATGCACTGAAAGTAGGTAGGTACTTGGTGATGTTAAACCACGCGTTTACAGTCTCCATGCAACCGTAATATTAAATTGTAAGATACGCTAACAATACTTCGATGCAGTGAATGCAACGAGGAAGGAAAGACGGGAGTGGCAATCAACTCTCGTTTGTATGGGAGCGGTGTGACAACTTTACATACAATGGCGGTGGCGCAGGCGAGTCAGTTCTATTACGGAAGAGCTCACTACTGATGTTCTCGGGTTCCAACGACACGTAAGAACTTCATGGACGCTATACATATACGAACATTCGGTGTTGCGTGTTCCGAATTCGTAAGCGAACTTATAGTTCTCAAAACTTAGCATGATCGCTGGGACAGCCGTCAAAGTGACACGATTAGGGCTGGGACGATGTTTAAAATATCCCATAAAGTACGACGTTGCCACAGGTTAAAAATACCGTTAAAAATCCAGAACTTCCCTGGCGGGATTTTGATGACAGCTGTCACAGCTAAGTTTTAAGAACTATAACTACAGTTCTAAGTTGTCGAGTAACTCGTGGCTACGCTCATCCGACTAAATCTCGATCGCCAGGGGTAAGTAGAACTTATAGATTGAGAACTGCGTATCCTAAATCAACAATCGTGGGCTGTAAGAAAAGTTAAATTAATTACATCAGTGTTACATGACGAAGATCAATAATATTTGTTATTGTATTAAATACACTTCGAGTTTATAAAAAACCACCACAAATACAAATAAAATTAAATAAGGGCCCTATTTCAGCGCAAACATTGCAAAAACACGTGATTAGTTACACGGAAATTGAAGTGGTCGTCAACTTCGCCTTTTCGCCTGCACAATACTATAAATAAAGGATGACAATTTGAAACTCTAGCTTAATTAAATCTTGGACTTGGATTTTTTTGACAAAAGAAAAAAAAATAAACAGGTTTTTTTCTATCTCTCTTTAAAATCCATTTAGACATACCTTCATAATAGAATTTCTAGACGACTTTACTCTGGTCATTATAATCAAAACTATACATAATAAAACCTTGAAAAAGCTTACGTTTATTTCCTTGTAATTGTCTATGGTGATTTGGCACACATGATATGCCTTCAGACAACGGCCTCTTTAATAAAGCAGGGTTGCAAAAAACGTTTAAGGCTCCAACTGACTCCAGCGTTCAGCAAACAAACGATAATGGTGATCTCCGGAAGCATTGAGTTTGCGTGGTTCATTTTGGTATACGCGTGAAAATCGAGCGCGACGACGTGAAATTTAAATTTTTGGCCTGTAAAGTCTACTTTTTAAAGTGAATTAATATATTTTTCACGGTTATTCACTAGATTAATATGTGACCTTGTACCACAAAAAAGTAAATTGCCTACATCATTCATAGTTTCCAAGCGCCGGCTTGAAAACCTAGTAAATATTTGCAAATAAGTGTTTACAAAACTATTTTTTGAGGGGAATAAATATCTAAATATGAACGTTTTTCTGAAGTCGATTACAGTAAAGCCTTTGGTTATTTAAAATTGAAAAAATACTGAGCTTGTAGAACGTACGTTTGCGAAGGTAGAGTAGCAGTCATCCCCATTTTGTCCAAAAAACTTGTATAATCATCGAAATATTTTTTTTTTCTAAAAGGACCTTCTTACCTTTCAAACCACTTTTTTTCTGTTATCTTTCTATTTAGATACTAACCTTTCAGCCATAACGTGGTACACACCCCCCTTGCTGTTAAAAAAATCTTCTTTTTTATTTTTTTGCCAAAATCTGACTATCAATAGTCGTACCTTGCCGAGCGGGGAAGGAGCGCGCGAAACGTGCGTACCCTCCCGCTGACATGACGGCACTGGCTAGATTCCGCTGCGCGCATTCTTGACTTTACGCTATGGGATATAGGCACCTTAAAGAATATAACCTTATTAAAACCGTTTTACGGTCATACACTAAATAATAGTCGAAATTTTGATATTTCCATTTTTCTACCGGTGTTTATGCTTAATCGACGCTGATTTAAAGTAAAAATAAATCCAAAATTGTGGAGGAGCGCGTCATGTATCTCCCGCCAAACAGGCGATTTCTTCAATTGGTCCAACGAATGAAACAGCCCGCCTTTTTAATCTCACCGCCCGAACACAGTACCACGTACCATATCAGCATTCATTCTAGACATCAATGACACCGCTTGTGCAAGCTGGATGCGTCGTGACACTGGCGTGGAATTCGCCTAATTGAGCGCAAACATAAACGGTTCCTTTGAAACGCTCCTAAATCTCCGGACAAACATTCAGTAGACCTATTCTTGGAATTCCGTGCTTAGTAAACAGGAATCATTTAGTCGAGAAAACTGGCGGTTTATAGCGGTTGTCAAAGCGAGTTGCCGTCGAGAAACTCAATCTATTCATAGTCAGTCTGTAGATTTTATTAATATTTTCCAAGAGGTCTTGTCGTTTATATCGTACTAGCGACCCGACCCGGCCCGGCTTCGCACGCGTGCAATTAACGTGTGGTTTGAAAGCGATTTGAAAAAAATATCTTGATCTGTTGAGTGAGATCCGTGTTGAATTTCACATGATCACTCGCTGGTCTAACCTTTAAATTGCATTAACATCGGTCACAACGCCTTTATTTAATTTGGACATTCACCCGATCGAAGCTTCCAAACTTCCAAAAACTCATCCGAGTGGAGCTTCTGAACTTCCAAACTGCACAGGATCACCTGATGGGCTAATCAGAAGATTCCCTGAAATGTTCACCAAAATCGGTAAGTTCGGCATTCACGCGAGAGGAGCTCCTCAACATTTCCAAACTGCACAGGATCACCCGTTGGACTTAACTGGAGGTTACCTGAAAATTTCATCAAAATCGGTCCAGCAGTTGAGTCTTTTTTTATTAGAAGGAAAAACAGAAACAGACAATTACATACATACATACATTTGAACATACATACACTCACATATCGATTTTTTTATACCGTTGGACTAATCTGAAGGTTGCCTGGAAATTTCATCAAAATCGGTCCAGCAGTTTTGGACTCTATTGAGAATATACAAACATACATACATCGATTTTTTATATATATAGATAGATAGAATAGATATATGGGTGCAAAAGCACCCCTTAAAACTTTTTTGATAAGACAACCTATAAGGTGTCTATGTCAAATCGGTATAAATTAGATTTTTTTTATATGATTCTTCTTTGTTGGAAATGTTAACTAGGAATCTATCAGCCCGTCCACAAGATTTGAAGAGGCCCTTATCGTCGCCAGTAGCTGGATGCGGCATAGCGGCAATGGCCGGCCGGGTTTGTCTCGGTGTTAATCGAACTGGTCATCGCTCTGCGCAGGTGTTGTGTGGCTGACGAGTGAGTTACAGCTAAAGTGTAATCGCGCTACTCGCTGCGGCTCTGCTAAGTGTCGACCCAGTTCCAAACTAGCTGAAACATTTTGATAGTGTACGCTGCACCAATTGTGCGTGAGTGTACGCCTAGAGATTGGGGTGGGAGATCTTAACCAACAGGCAGCCATACAGATCCGCGGGTGCCCCTTTTCAATTGAGATGTTTAGGATTCGAGTCTAGACGAGGTCACCAAAGTCTACCAGTTATAGGTCGTTCAGAGGCCACCACATTCCGAGTACTCGCACCCTCCGCTAATTTTACCGCCGCTTTTTTAGGAGTCAGAGGTTAGCGCTTGTGTTTTTTTGGGAGCCGAAATTTTACCGCCGCTTTTTTAGGAGTCAGAGGATAGCGCTTGTGTTTTTTTTGGGAGCCGAAATTTTACCGCCGTTTTTTAGGAGTCAGAGGATAGCGCTTGTGTTTTTTTGGGAGCCGAAATTTTACCGCCGCTTTTTTAGGAGTCAGAGGATAGCGCTTGTGTTTTTTTGGGAGCCGAAATTTTACCGCCGCTTTTTAGGGTTCTGTACGCAAAAGGGTGCCTACGGAACCCTTTTACTAAGCCTCCGCTGTCCGTCCGTCCGTCTGTCACAGGGCCGTATCTCATGAACTGAAACAGGTAGGCATCTGAAATGTTTACAGAGTGTGTATTTATTTTGCCGCTATAACAACAAATAGGTAAAATAAAAAAAAATAAAGAGGGCCCCCAAACAAAAACCTCATTTTGTGTGTAAAATCTTGTACGATGGTACGGAACCCTTCGTGGGCGAGTCCAACTCGCATTTGGCCGGTTTTTTAGGAATCGGATGATGGCGCTTGTTTTTTGGGAGCCGAAATTTTACCATCTGTTTTTTTAGGAGGCAGAGGACAGCGCTTGATTTTTAGGAACCGAAATACCGGCGCTTCTTTTGCAGGAGTTGGAGGCGGTGGCCGGTGTTTCGGTGCAAACCCATTGTGAGAGAGTGAATATTTCGGATTTTTGCGGGCTCTCCATTTCCGTTGAACACTTCATTCCGGACATGTGGAGTCACATGGAAATGCATATTTTTTGGATATTTTGTCGTATTCATTAGGAGTAAATTTCTCTGAAGTTAAACCCAGTTCAGTATTGAAAAATCTTACATTGCCTAGTCGAGGTTTTGTCCGGAATATTGTGGACTAATCTGTCAACAAACTCACGGCCTCCATAGTGTGACGGACCTGATGTTTGTGCAAGAGCTACACCGAGCCTGAGTCAACAATCCACCTCTCGGGGTGACCGAAGTAAGGTTTCACTACGTGCCTTTAAAAAAATTGTAACGGGAGTCTAATGACCACTATTATCAAAATTAAAAAAAGTAATTTGATTCATTATTAATTCATGAGACCGACAAAAATGTGAAAAAAGCTTGAAATATATTATTTGTTACTAAAAGTATACTTTCATTGTCCACCACGTCGCTGATTTTTTGTTGTCGTATAGAATGTGGCACCTGCAAACGCTATAATATATATAGTATTTCTTTTTCCTAGTCATTAAGTAGGTACTTGGGAATATTGTATTTCAAAATCGTGTTTCTTAGCCCGGCTAAGAAGTGTGCAATGGCTAAATGGCCGTGCTAATAGAAATATATCAGAAGATAGAAGATATTATAGCCGATTCGAGCATTTTGTAATTCCTTTGACAGCGAATGATGTAATAATGAAATGAAAATTCTTTTTTGCTTACAACTATTATTACATAGGATGCAAAGGCGAGCTTATTGCCAAAGGCAATTACATTTTCTTCCGACGGTTACTCCTTAGCTTGATTAATATGCGAATATGCTATGAATATGAATATGCTAAGCTGACACGTCAAATATTGTAGTTATGTCCCGCGTAAGTTTAAAAATATAATGACACGTCAGATTTTTTTCCATAACGTTGGCAGAATTCCCTTTTTGTAAATTTTCATAATGTTTAAATAAGGTTAGGGTTTTTTTTTATTGTTGATTATTTCTATTAAACTACGCGATGTGAGCTGCGCTTATTTACATACAGTACATATCGGCTAGACCAGACAAGATTTATTTGCTTTTGCAATCTTATCGCGGGAATCTCGTCCCGAATCCGAATATTTGAGTGCATCTGGAAGTGTTATTTTCGGAATGTTTGGGAACAGCCGAGTACGCAGATGGTCACGGGAAACGGGGCAGTTAAGTATACTATACACCTATTTTCCTTACACTAAATGAAACTTTGTTCCGTTAATCCGCCGATTCGCGGATTATTGCAAAGTAAAATAACGTTTGCAGATACTCAGTGCGGCAAAGAAACGAATTTGGTTGGTTTCTTAAAAGCCTGATGTCAACCACAATAGTGCTATGATGGTTTCTAGGTAAAATGATCTCGCTTCAAGCGGAACACGCAGAACAATGCAAGCTTTACGATCCAATGACGGCGGCATGGCCGGTGGCATGGCAGAGACGATGGTCATGGTCCAGTTAATTTGGATTTATAAAATATGTAGTTTTTTTTTCATGTGTAGTAGGATATTCTGCAATAAGGGACTATGGAATTTTAGACAATTTACGACTCCTTGAAAAGGTTAGAAAGTGTGAAGCAGTAGTGTTTAGAAGTGCCTTTAACGAGTAAAGTTGAACTCACTCCCTAGAGAAACTGCATCGCAAAAAAGTAGTTAATAACTAAAGAACAAAAACGTTTTAGCCTGCCACTTAGGGAGCAGTTAGTTATGATTTTTTTTCTGCAAATGTAGTCATAAAACAATTGAAAATATGTGAAAAGTTGTACCTAAGTAGTACAAAGCTGAACTCGAATCAGCAAGTATTGGCGGGTAAGGGTTCCAGGTTTTCAAATACAAAAATCGGACTTTGCGCTGTATTAGGCCGATCATTTTACCCTATTAGCCGGACATGCCTTTTCGATAGCCCTAAGATAAGCTAAGGATACATTTTTGAAGGTATCATTTTAAAGTTAATAAAATTAGACGCCAGTTTAGGTGACAACTGGCGCTAGGATCTCTGAAGTCCCTGAGCCACATAAGGTTTGTAGAGTCGCTCAGTCCGTTCTACAGGTACTATCATGGACGTTGCTCTATGGAACTTTAAGACCTTTTTCTTGCCCATTAACGTATATCCTTCGCCGCAGAGAATCAGAGCACTCTTTTGTGGTTGACGTTAGGGTTTTGTGAACGCAATGTTTTTCAAACTCATTTCTCTGTTGCACCACCAGGGTATGGAATCGTCTGCCGGCGGGTGCCTTTCCCTAAGCCTACAACTTGGGAATTTTTAAACATGATTAAAACACTCTCAATAGCTCTGCAATTGTCCGCAAATCAGCCGGTATGGTGCCTCGCTGAGCGTGATTTCGCGAGGAAAGGTGGATTTGTAATCTATCTTTTTTGCTTCAAATATGCCTAGGAATACCTGGTTAACGTTTGGATCATAATAATCCGAACCACGGTCAGCCTCAACTATCAAACGGTCACCCATCCAAAACCCGACCGCTATCAGAGCTGCTTAATCTTGTTGGGTTTTCTTCCAAAAGCAGTTAAGTATACTATAGTATACAAAGGCAGTTAAGTATACTATACACCTATTTTCCTTACACTAAATGAAACTTTGTTCCGTTAATCTCGCAATCGGACGATAATTTAGAAACTTGAACAGAATCAAAAACTGCGCAAGGCGTCGTCACACACCCGACAGAAGCGAAGCGTCATACGTTTTGTAGAAAATCCAATTTATGATTAATTTAATTTAAATTTGATCACTGACTGTTTATCCATGCGACACCAAGTAGATACCTAAAATAACTAAAAGAAAATACAACCAACCTCAACCGCACCTTCTCTACAACAGACGAGGTTTTCGTCAGTCACCTATGGTTATTCGGACATCCGGTCGCGACTATGGCTGCCCCGGGGCAAAACCACCTTTTACAATTTGGAGTTCGTCTCAATAGGATACTCAACTAAAATATTTAAGCACATAACTATTGCATAAGTGTCTCTCATTCTTCGCCTTTGCCTTGGCAGGTTGACATTACGGGTCGCCACCTCACACGCGCGGAGTTTGCGCCAAACTTGTTTGTTGTATGTCGTCATTGTCGCGAGTCCCAGGTGATGCAATGTGTTTCCGTGTCTACGCTTGCGGTATTCTATTTGAATACTGAAAGTTTCACTGCATCCAAAGTAGGGAATGCAATCCCGACTCGAGATTGCAAATTCGAGATCCCGCGGGATTAGAAATATCAATCCCGCGGGATCCCGGAATTTTCGGGATCCAGTCTAGTTTTAAAAATATGTTAAATTCGGATGACTGAAAAAGCTAATAACTGCTTGTTTGTGATATCACTATCACAAACAAGCAGTTATTAGCTTTTTCGCGCGCTCGCGGCCGTCAGTCAGCGCACTCAGCGCGCCGCTTGCGCCCCCGAGTGGACCTGTGTAGCGTCGCTGACCACTGCCGCCCAATCCCGTCAATCTCGAACGGGATCTCGCCATATGATGCGTCGGGATTGATCCCGAAAAATTACACGAGATCTCCCGCGGGATCGGGATTGCATTCCTTAATCCAAAGACTTCAAATTGACTGCATCTCTTCCTGTGCGTATATCGTAGAAATCGCCGCTAACCACAGCTCCTAATCATTTTTAAATTGTTTATTATCATCCTAAATTCCCACTCTTTATTACTTAGATCGCTTCAATTAATATCCTGCTCCTAATTCCGTCACATTCTTCCACTGCTTATTCGGGTTCTTTTACAGTTCATTCTGCACGATTGTGGAATCAATTGCCTCTTAACATTGTTGAAAGTGCTTGTTTGTATATTTTTAAGGAAAAATTTTAATCTTGGTACTTACGTACGTATTATAACAATTATATTAATATAAATTATTGTCTGGTTGTTATGCATAGTCTTAAGGTATCTAATGTTTTCTAAATCTGATTATGGTGCTTAGTTTTAAGTAATTTAATGTTTCTTGCTACCTGTTAATATATTGTCTAATATTAAGGTTAGCTGTTAGAGATTGCCTTTGGCAATATGCTCGCCTTTGCATCCTATGTAATAATAGTTGTAAGCAATAAAGAATATTTTCATTTCATTATTACTTCATTCGCTGTCAAAGGAATAGGACATACTTGTTCTAAATGAAAACGGTATTCAAGATATCAATTTATGTACTTTGGCACATTACTAACCAAAACTAAACATCCATCCCCATCTTGTTGAAGTATGTCGTCCACAGTCAAACATAATCGCCAGATGCAGACCATTCTTATTATTTAGTACCCGACTGCGCAAGGAGGGTTATTTTTTCGGGTGTATGTATGTATGTATATTTCTTTGGCACGCCCTGCAGCCTAAACGGCTTGATGAATTTTAGCTTGAGAGGTGTCGTTAGATTTGTCTTAATTAATTTTATTTTCACATCACACTGCGTTCTGTCAAGCGCTCCCGCCACACGTTCAGGATAACAGTTGTGTTGTGTCGGTCAACAGATGCAGACGATCCTGCACCACAACTCGAGCGGTGCGGCGGCGTACACCGGCCGGTTGAAGCGGCGCGAGGTGCATCGCGCCATCACGCTGCATCCCGTCAAGGACTACCGCCACATGTACAGGATACACTCATATTTCAAGGTTAGTTATTTGTTTATTGATTGATTCAATTTCATTTATTTATTTTTATGGAAGTACTTGACTTAGTTGCGTCACAAAGTAATTGATCCGCGAATTCGACCAACTTAGTGAAGAAGAACCGTGTGAGTATGTTTTTTTTTAATAAAACGTTGTTTGTGGTCCATAGGCCGAAGGTTTTTCAGAAGAGTCAAAACCACGCTCAACGAGGCACCATTACGGCCGATTTGCGGATTATTGCAAAGCTATAAACATTGTAAAAATTACGTTTGCAGATACTCAGTGCGGCAAAGAAACGAATTTGGTTGGTTTCTTAAAAGCCTGATGACAACCACAATAGTGCTATGTTGGTTGGTCGAAACAACATGAACACACATTGACGACACGAAGTAGGTAATGGATTCGAAGTAAAATGATCTCGCTTCAAGCGGAATACGCAGAACAATGCAAGCTTTACGATTCAATGACGGCGGCATGGCCGGTGGCATGGCAGAGACGATGGTCATGGTCCAGTTAATTTGGATTTATAAAACATGTAGTTTTTTTTCATTTGTAGTTTTTTTTTTTTTTTTTATGTGACTGGACATGGATGGCTAATACCACACTTTCTGTCATGGTATTAGCCCAACACACCACATGGAAACTAGGTGCCATGCCAGGACCTTCCTTATATTGCACGGCTACATTGAACTGGATGGAAAACACGGACAATTTTCATTGCCGCTTCGACCATCGTTCATCCAATGCGATGGTACCAACCCGGGCGGGATAAACCCTACCACCTAGTAAGTAAGGAAGGGGACCTACAGCGCAACGTGGAATCCGAACCACGGCCAGCCTCTCTCAACGGTCGAATGGTCACCCATCCAAGACCAGACCGGACCCAGCGTTGCTTAACTTCGGAGAGCGATCGCCGAAGTGTCGCGCCACTGGGCCATTGAGGCTGACACCGCTGACAGGCTGATAGTAGGATATTCTGCAATAAAAAGGGACTATGGAATTTTAGACGATTTACGACCCCTTGAAATCAAATCAAATCAAATCAAATCAAAATGTTTTTATTTCGGCGAGCATTATCGGTGGAAAAATCCATCATGCTATAGAAATAGTCAATTACAATATTAAATTTTCAAAAAGTTCACATCAAAAATATAAAAAGCAATAAAATGATAAAATTAAGTAATTAAAAATACATTAAGAATATAAATTCAGTCACTGTAGAAACTAAAGACATATCACCAATAAAACAATACTAATAATAATAGGAATAACAACAACAGCAACAACAATGAAAACAATAGAAAAAGATAAAAAAGCGATGCCTTTAGGCAATTGTCATTTCAAAATATTCTTGCAAGGAATATGTAACATTTTGGGTTAAAAAAAATTTCATTCTTTTTTTGAACTTAACTGGAGCCAAAGACCTGATTGCTGGAGATATGTGATTATACATCTTTACTTTTGTCAAATCTCCATGACTATCGGCTTTACGTAATCTATTGTAGGGTAATAACAGCGATTTGGAATCTTTGGCTCTAGTTCTGTATGTGTGTTTCTGTGAAGCAATGGAAAACTCGTCAAGGTGTGTGTGTACATAAGTTAAACATTTAAGAATATATTGACCTATTACAGTTATTATTCTAGATGTAGAAAATAGCGGTCTGCACGATGCCTTTCTGTTAACTCCATGTAATATACGGAGGGCACTCTTTTGTTTCCTCAGTACTCTGATCATTTCCACAGCGTTTCCCCAAACCAGAATACCAAAGGTTAGTTGCGCGTGAAAATAGGCATAATAAATCATTTTGAGCATATTTTCTTCTACTAATAGCTTGATCTGCTTGAGAGCGTATAAACAAGACGATAGCTTTTTGCACACAATATCTATCTGCCTATCCCATTTGAGTTGGGCTTCTATGTGTATACCTAGAAATTTCGTGCTTTTGGAATTAGTGGAATTGACATTAACTTTATCTTTACGGATAGAGAAATTCACTACTACAGTTTTATTTTTATTCAGTGAAATTCCATTAATGGAGAACCATCTAGACACATTTTCCATTATGGATATACACTTATTTTCTAGTATTTGGTTGTTGCAAGCAGCGACTGAGAGGCTAGTATCATCAGCAAATAATGTGCTTTTGCAGAGTTCGCTTGCGACAGTAGGAAGATCATTTATGTACACAAGGAAAAGTAGTGGGCCTAAGATTGATCCTTGTGGTACTCCTTGTGTAATGTCAGCCCAATCTGAAAATGCTTCTCCTACATGTACACGCTGTTTTCGATTGCTAAGGTATGATTCCATAATTTTAAAAACGCCACCTCTAACGCCATAGTGTTCAAGCTTTGCTAAAAGTATGTCGTGGCGTACACAGTCAAAAGCCTTGGATAAGTCGCAGAAAATTCCACAGGTTTTCTGCGACGTATCCAGTGCTTTCCAAATATTTTTAACGAAGCTGTAGACCGCAAGCGATGTAGAGCATCCACTTCTGAACCCGAATTGATCCTTTGAAAGAGTCCCGTTTTTAGTGAAGAAATCCATCAGTGTATTATAGATTATTGTTTCCAGCAGTTTGGATAGTACAGGTAACAAACTGATGGGTCTGTAATTATTCATATCTAAGCTGGTGCCCTTTTTGAGAACAGGGACTACTTTCGCTAGTTTTAAGCTGTCAGGGAAGATGCCAGCTTTTAGTGCTCGATGAAATAATTCCAAAATTGGTGCAGATAGCTCTTTTTCACAATGCTTTAATACTTTAGAGGAGAGCCCAAATACATCTTGACTGCTCTTGTCCTTCAGTCGCTTAAAAGATTCTCTTAACTCAGCTTGAGTTAGTGGTAGGAAGTTTATAGACTGGTCACTATATGGTATACTGGTATTTAAGTAATCAATAGCTTTGCTTAAATCGATATCTATGCCCTTTGTGAGTTCAATAGGAGCATTGAGGAAAAAGTCATTAAATTGATGTGCTATTTGTTTATCGTCAGTTATGGAGTTTTCTCCAATTTGAATCTTATTTATTCTAGCTGTTTTCCCAATCGGTTTTTGTTCTTTTTTAATTATATACCACATACTTTTTACTATATTGTGTGATTGACGAATTTGTTTAGTATTGGCCAGCCTTTTGGCACAGTTTATAGCTTTTCTATAGATCCGTTTATAAGTACTTACAAATGTCTTAAGTTTTGAACTGTTATTGAGTTTAAGTTCATGGTGCAAGTTTTTTAATTTACAGGCAGATATTATTATACCTGGTGTAATCCAATCTTGTTTTCCTTGATTGTTTTTTAGGACTTTGCATTTAAAGGATCTTTTGAAAACCTCTAGTAGTTTATTCATAAATATACCTGTAGACGTATCAATATCCTGCATTGTACTTACAAATTCCCAACATATAATTTCTAGGCTTTTTTTAAATTGTTTTACACCAGTTTTAGTTAGGATTGTACGATTTATATTTTGAGTGGGATTTTTATTGTTCATATTTGTTAGAAATTCGAAATATATGGCCTCATGATCAGATATAGTACTATTAAGAACTTTTTTCGAATACTGTGATTCATTATAATTTGTTATGATGTTGTCAATGCAAGTTTTGGAGTGGTCGGTGATTCTAGTAGGTTGATTAACCACTAGGTGACAGTTTCCTGAAGTTCTATGCTACGTTTGTTCTTACTTAAAATGTTAATATTAAAATCGGCAGCTAAAACAATATTCTTATGCTCTTTTGTAATTTTTTTAAGTATCCTGTCAAGAATAAGTCTAAAGTGATCGTAGCAACCATTATCCGACCTGTAAACACTTAGTACAACAGTGTTGTATTCGCTCAACTCAATCGCTGCTATTTCACAATCAAACTCTTTAGACATTTTAATCAAATCAATTCTGTCAACACATTCAATACAATCTTTTACAAATATAGCCGAACCTCCGTGGCCATGTTTTGTTCTACAAAAATTACTTCCCAATTTAAAACAAGTTAGAAAGTCAAAAGTTAGAAAGTGTAAAGCAGTAGTGGTTAGAAGTGCCTTTAACGAGTAAAGTTGAACTCGCTCCCTAGAGAAACTGCATCGCAAAAAAGTGGTTAATAACTAAAGAACAAAAACGTTTTAGCCTGCCACTTAGGAAGCAGTTAGTTATGATTTTTTTGACTGCAAATGTAGTCATAAAAACAATTTAAAATATGTTATCACAGATAAACATCAGTAATCGATTTGACAGTAGCGAGGGCGAAAAGGAAGTGAAGAATAAAGCTGTATCTTAGTAGTACAAATCTGAACTCGAATCAGCAAGTATTTCGCGGGTAGGGTTCCAGGTTTTCAAATACAAAAATCGGACTTTGCGCTTATTAGGCCGATCATTTTACCCTATTAGCCGGATAAACCTTTTCGATAGCCCTAAGATAATAAAAGCTAACGATACATTTTTGAAGGTATCATTTTAAAGTTAATAAAATTAGACGCCAGTTTAGGTGACAACTGGGAATAGGAGCTCTGAAGTTCCTGAGCCACATGCGGTTTGTAGAGTCGCTCAGGGACTAGGATCTCTGAAGTCCCTGAGCCACATACGGTTTGTAGAGTCGCTCAGGGACTAGGATCTCTGAAGTCCCTGAGCCACATACGGTTTGCAGAGTCGCTCAGGGACTAGGATCTCTGAAGTCCCTGAGCCACATACGGTTTGTAGAGTCGCTCAGGGACTAGGATCTCTGAAGTCCCTGAGCCACATACGGTTTGTAGAGTCGCTCAGGGACTAGGATCTCTGAAGTCCCTGAGCCACATACGGTTTGTAGAGTCGCTCAGGGACTAGGATCTCTGAATTCCCTGAGCCACATACGGTTTGTAGAGTCGCTCAGTCCGTTCTACAGGTACTATCATGGACGTTGCTCTATGGAACTTTAAGACCTTTTTCTTGCCCATTAACGTATATCCAGAGCACCCTTCGCCGCAGAGAATCAGAGCACTCTTTTGTGGTTGACGTTAGGGTTTTGTGAACGCAACGTTTTTCAAACTCATTTCTCTGTTGCACCGCCAGGGTATAGAATTGTCTGCCGGCGGGTGCCTTTTCCTAAGCCTACAAGTTGGGAATTTTTAAACATGATTAAAACACTCACAATAGCTCTGCAATTGTCCGCAAATCCGCCGGTATGGTGCCTCGCTGAGCGTGATTTCGCGAGGTGAAGTGGATTTGTAATCTATCTTTTTTGCTTCAAATATGCCTAGGAATACCTGGTTAACGTTTGGATCATATCTACGTTAATATCCTGTATAATCCGAACCACGGTCAGCCTCAACTGTCAAACGGTCACCCATCCAAAACCCGACCGCTGTCAGAGCTGCTTAATCTTGTTGGGTTTTCTTCCAAAAGGGGTTGTCGTCGTCGCGCCATTGAGCTACCGTGCCTGACATAAATCAGTTTTTTCTTTTCATAAAGAATACAATTGGTCCCACTGGATTTCTTCCCGTAACGTGTCGTAAGAGCCGACTAACGGATTTGTCGTTCATGGTGCGAATTCCCCATATAACTGTAAGTCCCCTTATTTATTTACTAGGTGGTAGGATACTCTACTATAACTCTGTTTGATTTTATTTATCTAAAAACAAATATACAAACACATACAATGCAAACAATATTTAGAGAAACTTAGCTTGTTTCCACTTCGCTTTCCACTGAAACATACAACGGAAGAGAAAAAACCAAATGAAATGAAACACTAACATTTTACTCATTACCTAAATGAGTAAAATGTTATGTGTGCCTACACATTACAATTTAAAATAAATCTCTGGTAATATGGGTATGAATAACTGTACAATAATGCTGTTGATATGGGTATGTACTGAATGACTGGCTGATTAGCGTTCCCGGAAAAAATCTGCATACCTATATTTAGTTTTACTCAACATTAAATGCAGTGTATCGTTTTCCTCAACTCAATTGATCATCGCCACGGGTACAGGCTGTTAGGAAGACATTACCTACCTCATGGCGAGTGGCTTTGAAAAATCTCCAATCATAAAGTCGTAAGTATGTAATAAAGTACTGCTGAAAATAACATCAAAAAGATCTGCGAGAACTGTGAAAGCCGCCTTGGAAAATGTGAATTTCATTCGGTTTGAGATTGGTTTTATTGTTTACAAAGTTACCATTTTCCTCCGAAGAACATGTCTTCGTTCCCGAAATACCGTATTTGTAGTCTACAGCGAAGCCAAGAGGGTTACGTGTTTTACCGCTTGTTCTCGGCCGCCTTCATTCGGGCGATTCGTTTTTTTTTTAATCTAGGTATAGTTAAATCCCCAGCAGTTTATGCATACTGTACACATCTACTAGCTACATACAACCTACCTACGATATGAACAAAAGATATTGAGATTTAGAATTAAGGTTCGAACTCGGGTCCTAAGAACTTGGTAGTTTAGACGAGAAGTAGCCATGGAAAGAAGTATGCTTGGTATAAGAAAATGCGACAGGATACATGCCATTCATCATTGCCAGAACAAACACGTTAAGTAAAATAGACCAACAATAATGGCGATGGACAGAACACACGATCTGCAGTAAAAATGAGAGATGGAGAAAAAATATCACAAACTGGTACCAAGGGACAGTAAACGAATGAAAGGCAGGCAGCACAAAATATGGGAGGATGAAATAAAATTAACAGCTGGACCTTACTGGAGAGCATGTTTCGGCAAACAACATTGGAAGGAGCTAGAGGAGGCCTTTGCCCACAATCACTCTGAAATAGGAGACAATATTTAAGTTGAGCGGCGCGAGGACTTGCCTAGCATACCAGAGGTCTGTGTTCAAATCCTCATCCCGTTCATGCACCACTTTCTTTCTCTTTCTAAGTTGAAGTTGACAATTGTAGATCCCCTTCCCCTACTAGGTGGTAGGGTTTAAGCCCGCCTGTGTTGCTCTCATGGTAATGGATGAAAAGATGGTCGCAGCGGCAATGAAACATTGTCCATGTTTTCCATCCAGTTCAATGTAGCCTTGCTCATAAAGGGAAGGTCCGCGCTTGGCACCCTATTCCTTCGAAAAAGTGGTATAATGGGCTAATATCATAACGGCTGTTTTGTGGTATTAGCCATCCATGTCAGGTTGCATAAAAAAAGTAAAAACTATAGTAAATGTAAACTGTAAAATTTGAGTTTCAGCGACATCTACATTTTGAAGCATTGTTATCAGATTTTGAAAATAATCTGAAAAAGTATCGGTCGTGACATTCGTCGGAAGCAGGTCTTATAATATGGCAAAGTTGATCCCAATGATTCCATACGAACATATTTTCGTGGTTAGGTTTGTCACCAAAGGGTAGATCAATTTTAATTTGCCTTGTAATTATGCAATAAACAAACAAGTTTTGAACAAACATTTTTGAAACAATTTCTCCTCTTCGACCAGCATTAGAATCGGGAAGTACGTACACTCTAGATGTCTTCAGTGTGTCAAAGTTCTGATACGTCTTCAACAATAGGATATGTAAATATGCTTTCTCCTTCTCTTTCTTTCTTCGTGTTTCTTTTGACGTAGTAGTTTATTGTTGGTTTTTTTCTTCATATATTGAATTCACTTTTTCCACAAAAAAAATACTGACTTTTGCGTGCAAGGATTTAGGTCAACCATGGCAATCGAACTGACTGTGGTAAGATTGCCTAAAAGTGCTTAAAATGTATGTGCCCTTTGCCTTTTAAATTTAGACCACAAGGAAAATAGATATAAGTCATACCTGCGAGAAAAGGCAATAAACTACATTTTTTTTTATGCGACCTGACATAGATGGCTAATACCACACAACTACCGTTATGATATTAGCCCAATACACCACATTCCCGAAGGAAATATGTGCCATGCCAGGACCTTCCCTTTATGAGCACGGCTACATTGAACTGGATAGAAAACACGGACAATTTTTCATTACCGCTTCGACCATCTTTTCATCCAATGCGATGGTACCAACCCGAGCGGGCTTAAACCCTACCACCTAGTCGGGGAAGGGGACCTACAGTTTTACATGGATTCCGAACCATGGAGCAGCCCGCATTCGTGACTAAATGCACGTATCAAACTCGGAAAGAGAAAGACAGTGGTGCAGGTCGGAATCGAACCCGGGCCTCTGGTACGCTAGGCCAGTCCCCACGCCACTAGGCTACGAGCCGCTCATACAATACATAACGTTCAGAAATACTCAAGTTCCAAGGAATGTGATTGTATGTATGTATTATCGACCGTAAGGCAAGGACATATTAATTGTAGAAAGAGCCTAGCATAAAGCACTACTTTACGAATATACTGCAAGGCTGGACCCGAACCAGCAAAACATACCATTCGCGGGTATTGCGTCTACTATTTCCGCCACCGGTTGTATACCCATAATTTTGAATTCTCCTACAGTCGCTCCTCCAGTAATTAATGATTGATTGATTGATTGATTGAAAGTTCTTTATTACGCCAAAAAAAAGAACAATTTACAAAAGAAAGGATAGTGCAATAACAACATAAGTCGGGCGCAAAGGCAGGCTTATCCCTCGAAGAGATTTCTTCCAGCCGAATTAATGCTTCCTACTAACACAGTGTTTAAGATTATACTTACATACATTTATATAACGCTTTATCTACGTTCCGTTGCACTGCAAAAAAATAAAAACATTCAGTTTGTGAGGTTAACTGCAATACGACACGCCCATAGTTATCTTCAAACGTCAACTGAACGAAATTTAACCAAGTGAAGTTAGCAGCTTTAATTATCACTCAGTGTTGCAACATTATATTATTGATTTTTGCCAAAATTGAGTGAAAACCACGAATGCTTTTCTATTGTGTGATAAAAACATTTTTTGACAAGACCTCCAAAAAGGCAAAGTTGCCTTAGTATTCATATTTCGTAGAGTTGGTACCTATTTGATTCCACTTTTTATCGTTGCCTTTTCAATATTAAGCCTTTCCTACTCTCCGCTAAGGATAGTTACATAGGTACCTACAAACATGACAATGTATAACAAGATACATGCAACAAGGCACTTCGGTAGCTCTCAAATTGGAGTCGATTCTAAAATTGCTCGCCATTGTGTTTACCCCAGTTTCGTGCATTGTTTACTTTACGTCAAAATAGACCGAGAAACTCAGGGTCTTTGAAGTAGCAGGATCGGTTTAGTGCTACTCGTGGAATCTTGTCGGTGTCTTAAAATATCCCATCCGGAGGAAGTGGCTGCGTGCCCCTCCTGTGAATTGTGAACCTACTAGCTGGGGTACCCGGCGCCGCTCTGGTCAACGTTTTTTTGAACGTGGTGTTAAATAGAACTAGAGCCCCTAGTGTCACGTCTTGGCGTGCTCGGGGGTGGCGTAGCTCAGTGAAAATCCAGATCATCGGGAACCAGAACTTTATTTGGCAAAATTATTTTCTAAAAACAAAACTCTCTCCGATCCGCTTTTTCTAGTCTCTCTTCGAACACGGAACTGTCATTTTTTTTTAAACTATTCTATTTTATTTTTATGTGCATGGCCTGGCATGACACCCTTCCCTATCTTTACAAATTAGTTTATGTTCCACCAAGTTTAGTTCTGAGGTCCCAAAACTTCGAGGAGTATTTGCTAACTAATTTCAAGAACTGCCCGAGTGGGGCCCTGTGTCCCATATTCATTTGTGAACACAGTTTGACCGAGTAAAACCTCGTCAAAATCTCAGTCAGAATCCTTGACCTGACAGTCGAGCAGACAGACATTTATATTTATAGAAAACGATCACTAGATCTGCTCGCAAGAAGCTAGTAACAATTTATAATATATACTCTATACTCTATGACTCCTTACAGACCTATGAAGTAATTGCCTTGTGTGGCCGTTACTTACTATCAACTCTGTGACAGAAGACTTGAAACTCTATGGATCATTGTATGCTGTCTTCTGAGACTGGCCGCTGGCCGGACAGACTAGACGTTTGACAGGTTGTCATACGTCACTTTGTAACATGAATTATTTTAAACTTCACAACCCACAACATAAATTATTCTACATAGTTAAACATAATCTTTTATAGGCCTGAGATAGAAAGCTAGAGCCATACGGGCTCCTTAAACATTTGCTTCGTCCTGTTTGCTTCGTCCCGATTTTTTTCCGGTTGGTTGATGAGTGCATGACTCCAGCCTGAAGACGCTCCCAGCCGCCGACTCGAAGACGACCGAGCGAACGCCGAGGACCAGCGTGCTTTTGAAGCTCAGCACCCAGCATCGGAGGGTAGCGCGTTCCAAACTCGATGGCATCACACAACAACATATTAGACTAAGTCTTACGAGTCCTTTGTCTATTTACTAAGATGATACTACTTAATAGAATACATGTACTTACGTAAAATTATTCTATTTATTTAACTAATATGATAAACCTAATCAGGTATGGACGATGGTACATAAGCCAAAATATTACAAATAAATCAATTAATAATATTGAATTAAATAAAATTTGGTCTATTTCACTAGAATATTATTTAAAGTTACGGATGAAATCAAAGGAAAACATACTTATGTTATGTTATCTAGAGTTATTACTAGAGTTATAATTAAAAAATATGTATGATTATAGCTATGGTACAAACATAATTATTTTAAGTACAAAAATCATCCATGGATGACAACCAAATTAGGATAATATTATGCTAAAGAAAGGTAATACAAAGAGTGAAAAAGATATTTAATAAATGAGATGATACCTTTCATTTCGAACATTCGGAATGCAATATTATTGGATACGAAGGTTTTCGCCTACACCTGGGTGTGCTACCGAAGTTATCTATGTTTTCTTCAGAGAAAACTAAATATGAATATGAACATAATCGAATCAATATATCTATACATTTCAGTCAGATGAAATTAGATAAAATAGACCCTAGTACGTTGCAAATTCTAACCGGAAGTTACCGCACATCGACCCCATCGTTATTTACTCCAAGAATAAAATGCTCTGAGTAGACCATGAAATTAAAATAATTCAACAATTCTACAAACTTATATACTTGAGACCCTTCTCGTACACACAAACTTAATCAGTAAAAATAATAGGCAATCAAATAAAATTATAATATATTCCTAACAGGAACAGATTCAAAATAATTACTAGCCTAGATTTATTCGCATTCAGAATTATTCCAAATATGTCACGGTTAAGACCAAATGGATATTTTTGAATTTTGGGACCTCAGAACTAAACTTGGTGGAACATAAACTAATTTGTAAAGATAGGGAAGGGTGTCATGCCAGGCCATGCACATAAAAATAAAATAGAATAGTTTAAAAAAAAATGACAGTTCCGTGTTCGAAGAGAGACTAGAAAA
Organism: Incurvaria masculella; assembly: GCA_946894095.1. Taxonomy (NCBI): domain Eukaryota; kingdom Metazoa; phylum Arthropoda; class Insecta; order Lepidoptera; family Incurvariidae; genus Incurvaria; species Incurvaria masculella. The sequence continues at coordinate 13,572,569 of OX335658.1, read as the reverse complement.
AGCGGATCGGAGAGAGTTTTGTCTCAATTTGGGGGCGATGGCCAGGACAATGTGGAAGAGTTTCTATATTCCTTTGAAAACATAGCTGCAAGATATGCTTGGTCAGAGGAAATAAAAAAGGGAGCACTCCCCGCCTACCTAAAGGGAGCGGCAGCTTATTTTTATGCGGGTATTAAGGATCGTACGTACCAGGAAATAAAAAATAGTCTGACCGAGGAGTTTCCATCGAAAATAGATTATTTTCTTCTACTGACCACGACGAAACAAAGGGATGAAGGCTTAGTTACCTTCACCTATAAAATGTTGAACTTCGCTACAAAAGCAAAGCTTGACGACGAAGAGAAAATATGTAAATACGTTATATCTGCGCTTCAACCATATGCGGCCCATAAATTGATAGGAAGGAACATTATTAAAATCTCTGAATTGAAAGCAGCAATTCAAGATATACAATACTACGAAAACAATAATGCCGAGGACGTTACATACGAGTTACCTATCCATACGTCTTCGAACAATTTGCAACAACAGATGGTAGCAACACCTCAACCGTGGTACCCAGACAATTGTTTTGTGAACCCAGAGGCAGCTAGCGTAGCAGACCGGCATCTGGCGGCGTCGTCACGTCAAAGGCCTGTCCCGGGACGTTACGACTTCAGGACACGTCCTAACGAAGGCCATGCGGGCGCCCCTGGGACGTACGGTCACCATTCCGGTGCACCAGTACACCCAAACGGGAAAGGGCGACAGTACTAGTAAGGACTGAGACACGTGTAATGTCGCCCGTGATAAAGGAAGGTACGATACTCTATTTACCCATGTACTCATGTGATTTTTGCAAGGAAATTGCGGGTTTGGTTGACACGGGAGCAGTGAAAAGCTGCATAAACTATGAAGTGGTTAAAGGGAGACATTTGTTTGAAATACCAGAAAACTTTACATTAAAAAGTGCTTCGAATAATTCATTGAACATTGCTGGATTTACTACCATTAATTTGCTCATCCAGAATTTAAACTTTATATTAGAAGTGATTGTGATAAAGGACCTTCCAACAGAACTTATTTTAGGGGTAGACTTTCTCAAAGAAACAGGGGCCATGGTCGATTACTCAGGACAGGAGATAATCCTACACAGACTAAATAAAACATTTTCTTTTAGTGAGTGTACTTTGAAGGAAGTGAATATCCCAATCGATAATAAAACCAGAAACTATTTCATTAATGCGAAACCATCGGTGGGGTATGTGTTTACCACGAGCTCAAGGAAGCCTAACACTACGTACGAAATAGGACAGAATTTAAATAAAACACAGAAGACTATATTAAATGAGTTATTATATGAATATCGAGATAGGTTTGCGTACTCCAACGGAGACATCGGGAAAACAACCCACCATGAAGTAAAAATAAATACGGGAGATACCCTACCCATTCACAGACCACCATATAGAGTGTCAATGGCGCAAAGGGATATTATAAATACTCAGGTAGAAGAAATGTTAGGTAATAATATAATTCGACACTCAAAGAGTGCATATTCGTCGGGGGTAGTTCTGGTAAAGAAGGGTGACGGAACCTGGCGATTTTGCGTCGATTACCGTCCTTTAAATAAGTTGATTAAGAATGACTGTTACCCGGCGCCTCCACCAATGTCACGTCTTGGCGTGCTCGGGGGTGGCGTAGCTCAGTGAAAATCCAGATCATCGGGAACCAGAACTTTATTTGGCAAAATTATTTTCTAAAAACAAAACTCTCTCCGATCCGCTTTTTCTAGTCTCTCTTCGAACACGGAACTGTCATTTTTTTTTAAACTATTCTATTTTATTTTTATGTGCATGGCCTGGCATGACACCTAGTCCACCTTGTCAACTAAATTGGCGTTTACGCCAAACCGATCGACTGGTATGGAGAATTGAAGAGCGTGCGCAGTGGGTGGCGGACTAACATTTGCAAGTCTGAGTTAGATGATTTGGTACCTAGTCCGAGTTTAATTTTGACAGGTTGAAGAAGTAAAACCACAGAATGAATTGTAAAAATTGCATGGGGTTTGACATTTTTACATAACTTCCAAGTTCCGTAAACGGCAATTTAGGCGAGAAGTGCGACTAGAACTAGGGGCTCTGGCCGACCGGTATAGTTATCGAACCCTCCGTGTAAGTTCGAATGCTAATAAGTGTTTTCGAGACCTCTTATCTAGCGTACACCGTATGCCACTCCTAACATGAGAAAACAACTGTAAATCGAGAAGGTATTGATTAAAAAATCCTTTCCAGAACTACCGGATCCGCGAGCTGCGCGAGCAGTCGCTGGAGCTGCACCGCGACATCGCCGCCGCCGCGGTCGAGCTGCGCGTGCCGCCCGCGCAGCTCGCGTCCTACCGCGTGGCCGATGCCGCGCCGCTCTTCCCCGCGCCGCGCGGCACCCTCGGCTACCTGGGCGACACCGCCGTGCTGGGTCGGTACAACACTCCTTTCCAGAACTACCTGATCCGCGAGCTGCGCGAGCAGTCGCTGGAGCTGCACCGCGACATCGCTGCCGCCGCGGTCCTACCGCTTGCTGCGCGGGCGACACCGCTGTGCTGGGTCGGTACAACACATTTTTCAGAACTACCGGATCCGCGAGCTGCGCCGCGCACGCGCAGCTGGTGGTGTGGAAAAAGCCATCAAGGGTCCTTTGGTGGAAGAGATCTCCTGTCTTAGTAACTGTCTACAGGCACAAACATCCACTAAAACTTCAGTGCTGAAAACATCCTCTAATGGGTGATCATACCTAAGAAGATCTGTTCCTATTGTATGTCTTTCTTAATTTTTTCCATCTTTTGCAAGGAGTAGCTACGTCGACAAGAATGCATTTATGTGATACAATCATTACATGTGCTTCGGATGCTAGCATTGTTATGTTGGACAGTGGAACATTAAATGATATTTTGATTACTTTGACTTCATTCATTTGAATCACTTCCTCATTCGCTTCCAGGAGTGGCTCCGAGTCTGAATCGCTACAAGCCTGAGAACATCGACGACATTCTCACCTGGGACTTTGTCAGCAAGTCCATCTACTCCTTCCGTCACTCCAACCCGAAGCGACGGATCGAGACCCTCGTCAAAGAAGCTCTGGATGACGTCATCCGAGAGGTGAGCTCCGAGAAATGGTATGATTATCAATGGCTATTTTTCCAATTACAGTTAAGAGGAATCAGTTTCCTAACCGTTGTATATTTATGCTTCGTATTTTCTGGAAGTTGCCCACGAGTAAGACAGGCGTAAAATACACAGAAAAAAAAAATTGTATTGCAGAAAGACATCAGCCAATAGATGCCTGTTCATAAATAAATAAATAAATACGATATTGTCCGTAATCTTCAGGTGATGCAGTTAATCAATGCTGCTTCGCGTCAACGCGGACGTGTCATTGATTTCAACGAGATCCTCTATGGATATACGCGCCTGGACCCAGTACACGGTGCTGACCACGTGCTGGACATATTGCTAAAGTACCGGCGCTACCGCGGCCGCAAGATGACTGCATCGGTGCGCCGCCACGCCTACTTGCAGCAGGCTTTCACCGGTACGTGCGCCTCTGTCTTCTGTAGGATAAATGCGCCTGGACCCTGTACACGGGGCCGGCCACGTGCTGGTTAAAATGCTGAAGTACCGACGCTACCGCGGCCACAAGATGACCGGGTCAGTGCATCGCCAAGCCTATCTGCAGCAAGCCTTGAACGTTACGTGCGCCTGTCTCTTGTAGGATACACGCATCTTGATCCAGTACACGAAACTGGGCGTGTATTCTTGGCATTCAGTCATTGCGGATTCAGTAGAGTTAACAGTAATGTCAAAGTAAATTCTTCTTCTGTTAACTCTACTGAATCCGCAATGACTGAATGCCAAGAATACACGTCCTGATCATGTGCTGGACATTTCGTTACCGGCGATGCCGCGGCCGCAAGATTACCATGTCAACAGCCGCCACGACTAGTAGACCACAGCAGTGTGTCGCCTTTCTCAAACATAATCAAATACAATTAACAAAAAATATGCTTGCGCCCTAAATTGGTCCCACTCTCAGCCCACATCTTACAATGTTCTCCTAACCACTCATAATGTAATTTGGAATAATCCTATACTAGTCTAGCTGCGTGAATGTGGAGATCCAAACACAGCCGTACGTTAGTAGATCGCAACACCCGTAATGCTTCAAAGTCTGGAAATGTTGACAATCTCTTCATGTCTCCCTTTTGTTTTACAGGAATGGAGATCCGAGAGCTCCCCATGGGCGAACCGTCCCCAATGGACGACCCACAGCTGCTCGAGAAAATGGGCAAGAGTGTGGGATCCGACTACAAAAACGACTATCCCGATTACGACGCCTCGAGTCAGCAGCAGAATCAAATGGCATTTATAAACCTCAAGAAACTGAACATTCCCATAAAGGAAGCGTTCGAAACAGGTCTCATGAAGCTCCAGGAGAATCTTCCAAACATACTCCAATGGAGCGACGACGACATAAAGGAATACAGTGTTTATAACAGAGAGATAAAGTTTATTTTACCACTGTCGGGAAGACTTGAAGTATTCGTACGATTCATGAAAAACTACGAAGATATAATTCTCAGAAGCGATGAAGTTGTTACGCTCATCGTAGTGCTGTATGAGAACATTAAAAATCCTCAGGAATATAAACACACACAGACTTTAATAGACTATTATAAGCGGACTTATGCTAAAAAAGTTATAAATATCATAGAAATGGGTGATGCCGTATTCTCGCGAGGAGCAGCTTTAACGGAAGGTTTAAAAGCGTGTGATAGTGACGATTTAACATTTTTTATAGATGTCGATATGATGTTCAACTTCGAAACTCTACGACGGATTAGGATCAACACAATCAAGCACACTCAAGTGTATTTCCCAATAGTGTTCAGTGAGTACAGTCCGGTGGTGATTCAGGGGGACGACTACAACAAATTCACGAGTGACATTCTAGTGACTGACACGGATATCGGTAAGTTTGCGAACTTGGACAGCAGTGAGAAGACGAGTCGCGAGATCGCGAACATCAAATACAGCAAGTTGATCAACGACGACTTAGGTTACTTCCGTCAGTACGGATTCGGGATTCTGAGTGTGTTCAAGTGCGATTTCGAGAGTCTCGGTGGTTTCAACCTCACCATCAAGGGGTGGGGGATGGAGGATGTGCAGTTGTTCGAGACTATGATCAGGTCCAACCTGACGGTGTTCAGGATGGCGGACGACAGTTTGGTGCATATCTTCCACTCGGTGGATTGCGACCGGAGTTTAGAGAAGAGCCAGTACCTGATGTGCCTCGGGACGAAGGCTTCGACGTACGGGAGCGATAGGCACATGACCTATTACATGTTGAACCACCCGCATGTCTTGTGGCCGCCCGGGAGGAACAAAGGCGCCAGCTAGTGGCGGTGATGAGTAGGTAGGATAATAAAATTTATTAATTTGGGTGAGGCGCTCGCAGTGGCCAAAGATTGTGCGTTTCGAGTCACGATTAGATTCGGATGCGGAGAGAAGTTCCTATGTGCTATTTTGATGCTGGTTTTCGTTCTAAAAATCAAGATTTTTATGACCAGTCTAAAATGTTAGGTACTGTTACGAAAATACTTTACTTGTTCTTTCTGTTTTCAATGTCAAAACTTTAATTCTATTTTGAATTGTTTCACTTCTATTTTATGTATTCCTTCTGTTATTCTATACTTTAAATCATGTTGAGGCTTTTTGTCACTTTAGTGATATTTTGTCACTAAAAAAAGCCGAAAGAAAATAAGAAAATGCTTGTGGTTGTGAACTTAAAATTTAAATTAGATGAATGAAAAGAATATTTTTATACGAGTAGGAAATTATTGTTATATTTTTATACTTAGTTTACGTAGGTATTTTCAAAATTGACCAAGATATGCATGACACATATCAAGTGCCTTATTAAATTGGTGAGATTTTAAATGTACATGTCAGTAATGTGTAATGTAAATAATGTAAATGAATTCGGAATGTGTTTTTGTAAGAGTTTCTTTCAAAATTAAAATATTCACTACTTTATTTTGAGTAAGGTGAAAGTAACTAGTATTTTCACTGTTAATACCCACTCTCCTTCTATTATACTAATACTTACGTGCCAATTTCTTTCTGTTTTTCCATAATAGCAAGTATAAATAGAATAATGCTGCAAATGATGTACTTTGTGAGTGTAATTTCATTAACATTGTGTAAATAGGTCGATTTTACCATACGGCGGAAATGCGGGTAACACCCTCATACCACTTTTCCTCCCTTTCTCTTCAGTGGAACATTACATTACTGTTTGAAAAATGTTACGGCTGTTCACGGGGCAAGAATAGACATTCTCCGACGTTTCGAGCTAATCGTTCAGCCCGTTGTCAAGGAGGCATCCGCCACGTTCGTACACAGCAGACGTTTTTCAAACATGTCTAACGACCGCGGTAATCTCAAAAGTATTAAATTACTGTGTGGTGAGTGTGTCATAGTGATCATTACAAAACTGTATAATCATGTGTGAATCTTTCAATCAATTATTTTCGTTTTTTTTTTGTAAAACCTAATCAGGCAAACTATGAACTAGCATCTCGCGTCTATTCCCTTTTAACATTATTTTAAGGCAAGTAAATGAAAGAAGACTGGCAGCATGTTAAGAAGATTCGTTGCATGAGAATACACTTTCACATTCACTTGTCATCGTAGTTTCATATCAGTTTACATCTTGTGAGGTAGCTAATAGAAAATGCGTCTTTTATTGAGTCAGTCAGTCAGCATGTTTGCGTCCACTGCTGGACATAGCCTCTCCAATTTTCCTCCAGTCCTCCCGGCCCTCAGCGGTACGGAACCACTGCTTTCCGCCGACGTACTTGATGTCGTCATCCCACCTAGCGGGTGGTTTCCAAACACTCCGTTTTCCTGTCCACGGCCGCCAGTGTAGGACACGGTCGTTGTCTCTTCGATTGACGTGACCAGCCCACTGCCACTGGAGCTTTTCCTATATTTTATTTCTTTTATTGACTTTCATACAAATTTTTAAAAGAATCAAAAGTACTGAATGAACTTAACCCATGTCCATGAACATTTGCATGTTGTGGATATTCCAAGTCGCTATGCCACTTACCAAATATTGTTTTTCTAAAACATAATTTTCGCCGCTGTTTACTCTTTACATGTTTATTAAAAAGGAATCATTTACATTTAATTCTTTTCCGACTCTTTATATGAATAAGACAAGGACAGAACATCGCATAAGTACTTCCGTTGTCACAAAACAGTTACGGACAGCCTCCTCTGTGCCATTCCGTCCTGTACGGAAGAAAAAAAAAGTAAATACGTATGTAAAATAATCCCTAAGACTAATGTGAATGATTGTTGCTTATTATCAAAGATACATTAAACTCAGTCCTTTTTATTGCGTTTGGACTGATGCATTTTGCTCCACGCCGAACTTTGGTGTCTCTAAGAAATTACTAAGATGCATTTTGTCAATAACTTTAAAAGGGCAATTAATTCAGTCTTCATAATTCGTATCTCAAAATGTAAGTACAACACTGGTGTGGCAGATATACACAAACATTTTTGGGGCCCAAAATGTATAGGGCAATGGGCATTCTCCTTTGGTAGGAAGGTATTTTCTATGAACCGCTATACAATGTTGTAATCAAAATTAAATAAGTGGCCGCACAACCATACATGTAACTGAGGAATGAAAATTTTAAATACAACTTTGTTAAAGTTACTTTTTTGTTTAATGAAGTCTATAGTTGGTGGGATATTCTTTATAATTATGCCGTGGTATATTCGAAAACAGTGGGGAAGATAACCAGAGATCTAAATAGTAAGAGTACACAAAGCTTATTGTAGGTGTTGCATGAGCTCATGGAGGTGAAGAAATTACAGGAGAATGGATGGAACTAAAAAAGTGTCAACACCACAATTGTGCCGCGGGAGGCGTGACAGCCAGATTCGGCTCTCGGTGAATACATCATTAGGAATGAAGAATGACGTAACGACCATCTGGTTTATTGAAAAATAGTTTTTATCTTAATACGCTTACCTACCAATTTGGTAAAATAAAAAAAAAGATTTTTCTCCGTTGTCATCACTACGTTACAAATGTGTACAGCGATATAATGTTGTAAGTCGCGTGGCGTCATCTCTTTGCATGGAAGTTATTTCTCCGTACATTCTTCACCTCCACGCATGATCTACCTCATCTTAGAAATGTCAAAACTTTCAAGTTTTATTTACGAGTTTTTAGATGCAAGATGTGCTCCACGATGCAGTTAGAATAAGGTTTGGAGGAAAATAAGAGCTTTTGTTGGTCTTCAAACTAATTTCAATGTAATAGAGAACAACAATGTCTGAAATGAAATATTATAGGTTATGTTATTGTGATAATTTCTTTCCTACGACTTCATTTGATAAGCATAATTTTGGAACAAATAATTTAGAGAATAATAACGTAAAAATTTAGTCATTTTAATCACATTGCGTAAATATTTTTTAAAAATCTATTCCCTTTTATTTTATATGGTAACTGACAGATTTGACAGATATTTTATATGAGCTCGTGTAGACGCCACCGTCGTGAGAAATTAGCAGGATATTAGCAGTTTTCTTCTCCCATTTCAACGAAAATGTATGTGAGTAAGATATATATTTTAATTATTTAGTTATTGATATACTTTGGACATTGTCCGTTATGTTCTTTAAAACAAAAGAACCCTTTACCGGGTGTGGTCCGACATGCACTTACCCGTTTTTTTATTTTGCTAATTTACTGGCTGGTTTATGTAAACCAGTGCTAAATACAGGTTATTTTTGCAACCAATTAGTCGCCTGTTAGAACGTTCAAGTATTTAATTTTGTTTCACCGAAAATAGAGACAAAATCGAGATCACTTTCCGTTATATTGACTGAACCTTAGATGGAATAAATTTTAACTTTAAATTTCCACTGTAATGAACATAAAAATACTTCATTTTAAGGATATAAGTTATGAATATGTCTGGTGTAATATGTCGTAAGATTGAGCTCGATAAGTTTCGACTAATTTGGACTATTGTAAATGTAACATTGAGTTAGTTCTTTAGTAGATGCCTTGCGAATCGTAAGAGCAACTGAGTGACACCTACTGTCATGTTATTAGCTCACACTCATATCAGCCCTCACCCTCATAAAAACTATGTGTATGTGTGTATGACCTTCCTCCGCTAGGATCTTTAAATTTTTTTGCACGACACATTGAACTGTATGGAAAACACGGACAATTTTCGTTGCCGCTTCGAACAACATTCGTTACACGCGAAGGTACTTTACCCAGGCGGGCTGAACTGCTTACTAGGGAAACTGAGTACGGTCAGTCGTATTGCTTACTACGACTGACCGTACTCAGAGAGAACCTGTCAAAACTTAGTACGAGATTAGCACCGGACCAACCATACAAAAACCGGCTTAGTCCGGTGTATTAAAGTTAGGCCGGCCGCCCACTCTGAATACGGCTGCTAGTAAGTAAGGAAGATGGCCTACAGTTTTTGCAGTGGGACCATTATTTTAAATTGCCGGAACCCACAAGGAATCCATACTGAATTATAGTAGCTTGTGCTCCCATTAAACCAGTATCTCATGCAATGTATGCTAACTTTTTCCTAGCGACATCTGCAGTTTCGAAGGGTAATCAACAATTCCTAGAAATGTTTCTCTTAAAGTTGTTTTTATTCTGCCTTTAAAAATAGTCCTGGGCTAAACTAATTTAATATTTTTTCATGCAATACCAATAGTTTAATAAAAAAAGAAATCTGTATGATAGTGAACAAAGAAATAGAGGGAGTTTTAGAATACAAAAGGACGCTGCCTTGCTTTGTCGCCGCCTGCTCATCTTCTTCAGTCTTTTGCTGTCCATTGCTGGACGTAGGCCTCCCCCTGATTTCGCGAAGTTGTGCGGTCTCCAGTTTTTCTTCGCTAGTTGTCACCCGCTGTCTGATGTATATCGTCTGACCAACATGCTGGTGGTTTGCCGACGTTTCTTTTCCCTGTGTAGGGTCTCCACATCAAAACTTCAGTGCTCCATCTGTGGCCATCTCTGCGACATACGCCTGCTCATACACGGGCTCTATTCCTTATATCAAATCTCTTTGACGTGACCGAAGTTTACCTACTGCTATTATGAAATGTGTATTAGTCTCGGTTTTCTATGCTACTATTGTAACACGGATTACTCATTCTGCCTTACTAATAAACATTCATACCATCGCTATTACTCCGGTATTTCTTACTATCCGGAACTTCCAGCTAGAAATACAGGTAATAGTGATGGTACAAATGTTTATTATTTCATATTTCATATTTCAAATTCCTTTATTCAGTGGAGCATTATTTTTCAAGTATACAATATAACATTGTAAGCACTTAATGCTATAGAATACGTCATATTAAGTGTTTCATACATATCAATTGATTACATCAGTACAATACAATAAAAAGTAAAAGCCTTTAAAGTTGTCCAAAAAATTAAAAAATAATTATACTAATTAAATTAACTTAAAAATAAAATAAGCAAGGCCGATTGAATAATATGTGACTGTAGCTCAAATTTGAAAAGGAAACTCCCTTTCATTTCGGTGGACTGTACACACTAATCAGTCCAACTCGTGGAAACTCGTATACCTAGACATATTTCGTAGCTGTACAATAGTTATTTATTTTACCGAGACACATACACAATTTTTAAAAAAACTTACAGCCTTTCACGCCGCGTGAAAAGCCATGAGTTTTTCAAACATAGTCAACGCCCGCGGTAATCTAAAAAGTATCATATATTTTTGATTGCATTTTTTATTGATAATATTGAGTGCCAATGCATTAAATTATTACATTGTTTTTAGTTTGTAAGTAGCATAAATGTTAAGATTTTACCCATACCTAATGTTTTTTTGACAATGTGATGCAGAATATGGATGCAGTGACAATTTTATACTGTAAATATTTCTAGGAAGATTAAATTCTATACTTTGTCTAAAAGCTTCTTTCACTTTTGAGGCGACTCGTTATTTTTTTGTAATTCTGAAATGTCGGCATGTCTACACCACGGAGATCGTGCGTGTCTACACCCTGGCATATAGGTTCCCTTTCCCAGCGTTTCTTCCAAGCAATTGGCCTCCAAACAGCGAGCATGGAAGGAAGATAGTAGCCACCGAAACTATAGATAAATGATAGTAGGGAAAGATTGCTAATGTCAAACGAGTGTTGAATAGGGATAATAAAAGCCAACTTCAACAATTAAGCTTAGTTTAATAACGGTGTAACTAGTTCTGGCAATGACGGGAGACGGCGCTGGTTAGAGTTGTTTTAGGCTGAGATAAATAGTCATAACCGAAACTAAGGCTGAGATAAATAGTCGTCACTGAAACTAATGCTAACGCAAAGTAATACTTTGTGACGTCAATTGGCATTGCTTTGAGATTTCGTCCATACAAAATGTATCAAAGTGACGTCACAAAGTACTACTTTCCGTTAGTCTTAATTTTTGTTACGACTATTTATCTCAGCCTAAGACTAACGAAAAGTAGTACTTTGTGACGTCAATTTGCATTACTTCGAGATTTCGTCCATACAAATTGTGTCAAAGTGACGTCACAAAGTAGTACTTTCCGTTAGTTTTAGTTTTTGTTACGACTATTTATCTCAGTAACAGCGAAAATAAGAAGTATTTAGCGAGTTTTGTACATTGTATGATGTTAGCAGTCCATCCCTACTATCCTTGTCTATACCGAAACTCATTGGTATTGGGATAGAGCCCCAATACCAATGAGTTTCTACAGGTGTTAACTATCAATGTAAAGGAGGTATATTTGAAACAAAAAAGGTAGATAGTATTGTAGTAGATATTGTTGTACAACTTAAGAAATTGGTCCACCCCCACATTTTTTTCCACATATCTAAGTACACCTTTTTTGCTCCAAAAGTGGGCAGTCTGAGTTCTCACCGAAATTGGCGTTTACGGCAAACCGATCGACTGGCGTTTTCTCCAAACTCCATACATGTTTTTACTAGATATTCTGTGGTTTTACTTCTTCAAGCTGTCAAAGTCAAACGCGGACTTCCGATTTGTATGAAAACGCGGAGTGGACGTAAACGGCAACGTCGACGTATTTACGGCAACGTTGAGTAAGCTGTCAAATCAAGCTCGGACTCGCAAATGTTAGTTCGCTAAACGCCCGCTGCGCGCGCTCTTCAATTTCTCCATACAATTGAAAACGCCAGTCGATCGGTTTGCCGTAACGCCAATTTAGGTGACAACTTAGACTACCGGCTCTGGTACACGTTGTTAACGTTTGGACCATACCTCCACCAGCATTCTGTATATAATATCTCAGAAATACAGGATGGTGGAAAGAATAAGGTGTTCATCCTAGTTCCTCGTGAATGGTTAATGAATAAACAACGTCTGGAAACATGGTAGAAGTAATAGAAAATGCGTTACAACACATTTATACTGGATCATTGTGCGAAGGATTTAACCACACGTCCTATGCCAAATCTGTTAAAATGTTAGTCCCTCCATAAAACGCCAGATTTAATCACTCACTTGTCTGTTTACCCGACGAGGTTACTTACCATTGTAACCCCTCTGAGACGTGCACGGCCACTCTGGGATCGCTAGCATAACCTGCGCCTCACAATGTAGTCACACCTTTGCTGATGTGGCGGCTATTCGACAATAGATGTCGCTAGGAGTACCTACTGAAGAAAATAAATTATACTTTTTCGTCCTAAGCAACTTTGGAAGTTGTGATATGTTGTGAGTGTGATATCTATATAGAATCGAGCGTGAAGTAAAGACGCATTAATTAAAGAAATAAAGAACGAATTAACTTTCGCGGGCAGTGTGTCTACCCATTATGTCACCCATAATTTGGGATTCTCCTACAGTCCTTCCCGTAATCAATGCCTACTACTTACACAGTTGCCGTAATGGATGTCATGAAATTAACTTTCTTTCTCTTTCTGAGTTGGATACTTAAGTGCATTTCGTTAAAAAAAAGCTATTCCATGGTTCGGAATCCATGTAACACTTTAAGCGCGCCCAGGCTAGTACCATCACATTGGGTAAAAGCGATAGTAGCCGAAGTGGCAATGAAGAATTGTCCGTGTTGAGCCGTGAGCACGGAAGGGTAGGAATTATTTCGGGAATGCGGTGTAATTGGCTAATATCATAACGGTGGGTGTGGTATTAGCCCCTTATATGTATACACCCGAATTTTATTTTAGTTTTTATTTTAGTTAAGCATTATCAGTTTCTCGGTATCGGTCAAAATCTCAGATAGGAATCTATTATTACTTTATTGATAGGGATGCTCTCAAACCAATATACTCTTAATTTTCTGTAGGTGGTAACATTTAAAGGGATATGTAACTATGTGATCAGCTGACAGTAGTAGTTTATGACAAAACTTATAGTATTAAAACCTAATGTTCAAGTGTTTCACAGTGCTGTGTTGCCACTGGAGCAGGGTGACGCTTGGCTCGGGTTATCTCTTTCCCTAAAATATGGTTGAAAGAGGTAATGGCTGTGCCCGGCGTGATGCTCGTGAACGGGTGCTGTTTGTGGGGACTGGCCTGCTCCAATTGGCAACATAGTAGTTGGAGGGTATAGTCTTTGCAAATAAAATGATATTTGTCATGAACTGTTGCATACGGCATGGATTGTAAATTTTGTGTATTCATGTGAATTAAGTGTTTTACCTATGTCTTTGTTAAAATAATTGACAAACACTTTTGTAAACTCAGACTAAGTGGATGTTGAAAAAAAAAAAGCGGAGTTTCTATCCAGTTCTTCTTCGCTGTGTTTTGTTTTGCTGAACTGGCCAATGCTAAAATATGACAAATCCGAGTGCAGTGTACGAGGGTGGATCATAAAGTTTTTGGAATGACCATGAAAACAATGAAAATTTGATTGAAACGTAATTTTGTTTTTTACATAATCTCCTTCTAATTCGATACACTTAGTATACCGCTTTTCTAGATTGATTATTCCATCCTTAAAAAAATATTGTTCATGAGCCTCGAAAACGTCCTCCACATCAGGCATGACCCCGTCGATATTCTCGAATTGGGTTCCACTGAGATTTGCTATCAATTTTCGAAATACATGACAATCACTGGGGACTAACTCCAGTAAATATGGCATGGGAGCACGAAAGGTCGAAGCCAGCATCACTGATTGCAGTGTGGGCGATTACAGATCTGTGAGCGGGTGCTTTGTTTTGATGATTCAGCACGCCGGACGTCAACATTCCTCGTCGTTTTTCTTTAATGGTATCTCGCAATTTCGCGATTAAAGCTGCCTAATATGAACCGGGAATTGATAAACCTTTAGGCAAGTAGGCAATTAGGAGAATTCCTTCAACCTCCCATAACACAGGGGCCATAACTTTGCATGCAGTCGCAGCAACACGAAATGTCTTCATGGGAGGAGAAGACAGTCGTTTCCGGTACATGCTTTGTCGTTTCGTCTCGGTATTGAAGTGGTGCACCCATGTTTTATCCATGGTTACAAAAATACCTAAGAAGAGTTCAGGATCTTCTTGAAAGATGTCAAGATTCCGCTTAGAAATGTCAAGACGTTGCTTCTTGTTCTCGTCAGTGAGCATTCGTGGTACCCATCTTGCTGACACTTTTTTAAAGTTCAAAACATCTGTAATTTTTTTTTTACCGCTGCTATAACTAATCTTTAGGGTCTCTGAGAGGTGGTTTATTGCAACTCGTCTGTCTTCCAAGACATTTTTTTCCACTTTTTGGACCTTTTCTTCTGTGAGGGAGGAGGACGGGTGTCCAGAGTGGGCGTCATCTTCACAGCTCGATCTGCTACGTTTGAAATCAGATATCCAGTAAGCAACGGGGGAATATGGTGGTGCACTGTCCCCTAATGGTTGCTGCATATCCAGAAAAAAATCCTTAGCAGAAATGTTTTTCAGAAACAGGTACTTTATAACCGCACACATTTAGTTTTTCTCCATACTTCGTAATTTTTGGCGACCACTTAAATTAAAAATTAAATTTCTTAAGAACTTTAAACCATAGCTGAATTATATTTTACGTCAATACACTACAATAGTGACTGGTCACTTTCATTACAGACTACCCTCAAAATACCTGTTAGAAGTATGTGATTCCAAAAACTTTATGATCCACCCTCGTACTGTCTATGGATGATGAATAAACAATACAATATGTCCAGTTAGATAAAAAAAATGGTGTTCTCAGGAAACACACCGCCATGTGGAAATGCATTGCGTAAGCGGTCCGAAGCGAGTGCGAAAGGAGCGGCTAAGCATAGAATTATTGTAACAGAAGTGAATTCACACAATTTACGTACATTCTCCCACATTTAACGTTAGCCAACACCGCGTCGCATCCGTGCGAACTACTTACGTGCGTAAGTACTTCTGACGAACGGGTCAGATGGTAAGGTTGTAGGTTTCCTTTTCAGAAATAGTAATGCGAAGGGCGGTACCATGTTTTTATCATGCTACAAACAAAGCGAAACTTACTCAATTTTCAAATTCTGACTCTCGCATGTCGTTCGGAGGAGACAAGAATCAGCAGATTTATTCCTGACATTTTTTTATAACATCACATCTTTTATAGCGATTTTAAAAGCGAGTTTTTCGACGGAAAACCTTGATTAAATAAAAAAACTATGTTCCCGAAACTTTCCGTCAAGAAAATCGGTTTGAAAACCGCTACAAAACCGCGGTTTTCTATACTCAGGATTCCTGGGGGTCCATTCAGAGCAAGAGTGAGTTCGAGTTCGGGAGTGAGTTAACCTAAAAATAGCTGGGAAATATATTATTATTTAAATAACGGAACCGTTATTTATACTTCCAACGTATTTACGGGACAAAACAGATTTTTACCTAACTGTAATGATATTCTAGAAGTGTGGAAACATTAACTATTCAAAAAAGTGAGTTGATATTTAGTGGCGAATTCGAACTCACTCTTACTCTGAATGGACCCCCTGATTCCTGATAAGGGTTTCAGGTCTATTCTTGATGACAGGAATTACGGTGACGTTTGGTTCGGGTCACCCACGGAGGAAGGAGGGAGAGAGGAGGTGTTATTACTTCATATTACTAAGGAACGCAGCGTGACACTGCGCGGGGAAGCGGGGAGAAAAAATGCAGGAAATTCGGCAATACTCGTAAAGCGAAAATGAATGAATGAATAAACTATAAAGAGTAAAAACACAATTAGAGAGAAAAAAATAATAATCCGACGAATTGAGGTCCTCCTCCTTTTTCCGGAAAACAAACTGCACATATACAGCACAATTAACCCTTAGCCTGGTTTTCAACAAGTGCTGATTTATTTTAATCGTCACTTAAAAGACCTTTGTTACTAAAGTACTGATTATCTTGTACTGGTATCGATCGTGAGATGGTAAGAAAGGCCCTTTAATGTGAGGATTATACTAATCAGCAGGTCTATTCCTGGCATTCAGTAATCAGGAATCAGGAATCTGGAGGCATAGAACACCGCATTTGTAGCGGTTTGCAAAGCGATTTTCTTGACGAAAATATTCCGGAGCACAGTTTTTTCAATCAATAAAGGTTTTGTATCCGCCACCCCCCGAAGCTCAGTGGACTGTAGTACGTGGACGGCGGGCGGAGGCGGCGGGGTACAGGGTCTCCGATAGCTCGATCGTAGCGACGTCCGCTACCTCCAGTTCCAGCCGACGGGGTGCCTCCCTGCAGGACTCGATGTCGATCCGGAGATCTCGTAGGTCAGGGGTCGTGGTGCCGGAACCGAAGCGTAGTATTTCGATCAGAATAAAACACCGTAATGTTGTAGCGAACGTAACGTATATTGAAATTTAATTTCCTTAACTACCTTGAAAAGTAATAAAATAGACGGCCACTAGAGCCTCTCCGTACTTTGATTCCTATTTCGTTTTACAAAATGTACTGCTCTAGCCTTATATCTTTGGTTGTACATGTTGGACTTAAAATCTAAACATATGTGCGGATAGATCTCGCTGAGATCTATCCAAATAGTATAAGGTATATTGGCCTTTTGTGGAGACTCGTAAAATAGGCTCAATATTGTTGTCTCCCATTACAATTTCTTGCATAAATATAACTTTGCCTCAACCCCATTCGTGGTACACATGCTAGACTTTCGTGTTGGGTACATCATTCGATAGGTACTTTTTTCGCTCTTTCCATACATGTACAAATAAATTCGTAACTTTAAGATTTAATACAATTTCTTGCTTTCAAAGATATTTTACATGGTACATTTTTCGAGTTGCCTCGTTCGGCCGCCAAGAGGGCGCGCGCGTCGTTGTGCTAAATTCGTCCGCGGCGCGCAGAGCGCGTCCGCTGCTTTTATTTTAAAATGGACTTTTCGTAAATTTACATAATATCTCGTATATGATATATTCTCAAAAATAACAAAAACATATATTTCTTCCGTGTGGCTTTACATAGGTTATAAAACACTAAGACCATATAGCTTCTAAAATATTATAATATTGTTCGTGGAGTCATGCGGCACGTATATACATTTATTTACAACAAGACTCATATACTTTATTTACAATATTATTCTAAAAGGACTTATAGCTAACACAATTATCAAAAAACATATCGTGGCCTCGCCTGAGGTTACTTAACTGAGCTGTACACGTTATTTATCTTACAGTCCTAAACACACATTATCTAAGTATCGTATATTTACAACATAATACAAATGAACATATTTCGGGGCATAATGTGTGAGTAAGGCAATCTATATCTCGGTGCAAGCAGTCATAATAATATCATAGGGCTTTTCGTGGGTATCGGTCGTAGGCGAGGCAGATAATTGTGAAAGGCGTGCGGGGGAGGGGACAGGTAGCGCGCCCGGCAGGTAGTGCGCGTCAGTGTCTTTTGTTTCGGTTCGCGCTCCTCGTGATATCTTGATTTAGTCCAATACACCCCCCTCGGTAAAATTCCTAATTTAACCCTACGCGGGACTAAATTCGTAGTGTCCTTAGGACCGTGATAAAAATATGACTTACGTATACGGTTTAGTAACTAACTTATCGGCGAACTTACGTTTATAACTTATTTTCGAATATGACGGCGAGTCGCCCTACTGGACGTCGAAGTGACCCCGTCTGGGTCCGGATGTCTACCATTCTGATTATGCCGTCTTTTCCAGGGTAGACTGCGCTGACCACGCCCTTTGGCCAGGTGGCTCGAGGTTGGTTCGGGTCGGTTACGAGGACTACATCACCTATTGTAATCGCTCTACCGGTCGTGTGCCACTTTTGGCGCGGTACCAACGTAGGTAAATATTCTTTAAGCCAGCGCTTCCAAAAATGGTTGGTGAGTGCTTGCGCTATTCTCCACTGTTTACGTAATTCGTTTGCGTCAAATTTCCCTGGTACGTGATACTCCCCGGTACTTGAGCCTATCAAAAAATGGTTTGGCGTGAGGCTCTCGTCGTCTCCGTGATCGAGCGAAACATGCGTAAGCGGCCGTGTGTTGACAAGAAATTCCGCTTCTGCGAAGAGCGTCGCTAGCGTCTCCGGGTGTGGCGCCCTGCTACACATGGTTGCGCTCAGAGCTATTTTGACTGACTTTATCAAACGTTCCCAGGCCCCGCCGGCCCACGGTGCGACCGGTGGGTTAAATTTGAACTCGATTTTCCGAAGTTTGGAAAAATTATTTATTGCGTCGGTTTCCAACTCCGAAATACATTTCTGTAACTCGCGATCTGCGCCAACCATATTCGTCCCATTCTCGTAATCATTTTCACAGATCTTCTCGTCCCAGCCTACTTCGGACTTCCAAATATTTTGTAAAAGTATTTTGGATTTTACTGTTATTGGGCTCAGTATGCCAACGGGGTCAAATACCGTCATAACTAACTTCAGCACCTCTCGTTTCGTAGGTCGTTGCTCGCCGGTGACGATCGTAGTCTTAAGTTTTTTCATAGATAAGTCGAATGCGAGGACGTCTTCTCTTGGGTTCCAGTGCAGGCCCAACGTTCGTAGGTTCGGTGCTTCCTGTTGAGCTAGTGTGACCGTTCCGCTGGCTCGGTGTTCGGGCGGTACATCGCTTAATGCCTTTTCGTTCGATGCTGCCCAGGAGGTTATGAAAAAACCTCCTTTTCTGTGCGTTTTTCGTACGCCGTTGATGATTTCTCGCGCTTCCTCCAGGCTGTTAGTGCTGTCCAACATGTCATCAACATAATAGTTTCGGATTATCGCGTGCTTGACTCGATCGCTGGCTTCCGTGTCGTTGGTTGCATTGACATTTTTTACGTATTGGGCTGAGCACGGCGAGCTGGTAGCTCCGAACAGAAGTGACGTCATCACGTATTCGTCGGCCTTCGGCTGATTTCGGTCGCTTCGCCACAGAAAGCGTTGTGAGTCTTGGTCCGCGGCGATTATTTTTATTCTTAAAAACATTTCTTCTATGTCGGCGGTGAATCCGACTGCTCCTTGCCGAAATCTGAATATGCAGCCTAATAACGAGTTCAACAGGTCCGGTCCGCTGAGCAGCTTGTCATTGAGCGCTACACTAGCGCTCCGTGCGGCGGCGTCAAAAACCACGCGGATCTTGTTAGGCTTATTCGGGTTATACACAGCAAAATGTGGCAGGTAAAATGTACGTGGGCTGATGTTTCCTGCCTCGGCAGACGTTAACTTCCGTGCATAACCCTGTTCGATGTAACGATTAATTTTATCTGCGTATCGTTCGGCGAAATCCGTATCTTTTTCCATTTTGATTTCGATGGAACGTAGCCGCTTTTCCGCGTGACGTCTGCTGGGCGGGAAACTGGTATCGCTGTCCTTCCATAGGAGTCCGGTTTCCCAACGTGGTCCGTCGATCTTTTTTGTTGTACTTTCCAGAATACTGTGAGCTTGCCTAAGGCTCGGCGTAATGCGTTGTTTGGGCTCGACTCCCATTTCCTCGGCTCCTACGTGCCGTCGAATTAACTCAGATACGTCGGTATTAACGTGCATCACGTAATTTACGTTATTCTCATTTCTGTGGCCGTTCAAGTGCCCGTGAATGCACCATCCGAGGTGAGTAAATGAGGCTGCCGGCTCGTTAGGTGCACCGTTTCTTATCTGCCGGCCCACAATAAGGTGCCAGTTGTCCTGACCTATCAAAATACCTACGGGCGAAGGATTTTCTAAATTTAGCTTAATTCCTTTCAAATGGCTGAAGGCCCGTAACGTCGCCGTCGGTATCGACGACGCGGCCGGCAAATGAAGCGTTTTCATCGTTTTGGCATTAATAAAAAATTCTTTGGCTTTACTGTCCGCGCCCTTAATGTGCAATCCTACGTGACGAGACGCGTCGGTCGTAGTTCCGGCTATGCCGCGTAGGGTCAGCTCACTCGTTGGCCCCGGTAGCCCTAATTTCGTAGCGAGGTCCTCGTTCATTAACGTGATAGCTGACCCGTCATCAAGGAAAGCTGACGTTTTAATACTTCCGTTAGGTCCGCGTAAAATCACAGGCAATATTTTCAATAGAACTTTGCTGGAGCAACTTACGCAGCCTACGTCAACTTCGCGTTTATCTTCTGTTTCAGAGGTCGGATTATGTTTTTGTTCGTTGGACCTCCTCAACAGTGGGTGAGTTTTTCGTGACTTACTCTTAAGGCAATAGTTGCCGCGATGCCCTACCTTTAAGCAACGGTAACATCCATTTAATCTCTGAACCGTTAAAAATCTATCGTCAACCGACATACCCATGAATTTTGAACAATAATTATATTCATGTCCGTCTTGCTCGCACAACTCGCATTTTCTTACAAATTTAGCGTCGCTGCTTTTAAAATTCTCGCTCGCGGTAGCAGCGAACACTCGTGGATGCGGCGGGAGTGGGGGTCGGGCGTACGTAGCGCGTGGGAGGTTGCGCGGCTCCCTGATTGGCTGAGGCGCGCCACTTGACGCTACTGCGGGTGTTGCTAAATCAAAACGTCTCGGGATGTTGTGTGCGATTTGGTCTAACCATCGCTCAAATATACAAATTGGAGGTTGTTTCGACTGATCGTTCTGCGCGTGAAGCCACCACATATGACGTAGATGCTCCGGTAACTTATCTTCGATACTATTAAGCAAATCGGTATCTTCAACGCGAGCTCGGTAGTTTGCTGCGCGGTCGGAATTATTAAAATAAGACACGGAGTCCGAATACACAACAGACATGAGACCTCCAATAAGTGTAGCCAGATCACACAAACTTTCTCGGCTTGTTGAGTCGCGAATTCTCGGAAATGATTTTATCGAAGTTAACATTTGAGACACAACAATAGAAGGGGACCCGTATTTATCTTCTAGCCGGTTAAAAATTCTTTTCAGATTTGACGGGTGATTCAAAAGTACTGAAACCGTACGGCGCGCCTCTCCTTGCAGTGACTTTTGAACTTTTGCAAAAACATCGCGATCGGACAAACTTTTATTATTTAAAAGTGAATTTAACGTGTCCGCATAAATATACCATTGCCCAATGGAACCATCAAAATTAGGGAGATCGTTAAGTGACTGCTTTGCACCAAGATATAAAATAGCCTTACTCACATGGTCCGCGGTGGCCGGCGATGCGGCGGCTGCGGCGTCGGCGTTCCAGGCTCGCTCCCTCGCAGGCACTGGGTCGGTCACTCGGTGGGCAGGAGCAGTCACTTCGCGCACAGGTATCGTCACTTCGCGCACAGGTATCGTCACTTCGGGCACAGGTACTGTCACTTTGCACACAGGCTCGTTCACGTGCGGGGCTCGTTCGGCTGGCAGCAGTCTCGCGTCCTCTTGTTGCTGCAGCCATTTTCGGGTCAGCTCCTCCCGGTTCGGCTCGTCGAGGTCGTCGCCGCCGCACGATGATTCTTCTTCTAGGCAGATTAGCCGCGCCTGGGCTAGCTGCGTCGCTGCTTGGGCTTCTTCCAGCTTCCGCTTGGCCAGCTCCATCTCGGCCTGACGTCGCTGTCTGGATCTGGCCGTGCTGGTCGTAGATGCCGCTCGTCCGCTGCGTGCCGGTGCCGGAGGTCCGTTGTCTGGTCGTGGTCGCACGGTGTCGTGCGTGTCCGCCGTCGTGGTGCCATGAGACCACGTGTTGGTCTCCGTCGCGGTGGCACGTGGACGTGTGGAAGGCGTGGCGGTCCTCTCGGCTCGTTCTGTCGGCGGCGTCCCGGACGGCTGCTTCGGTGAGTCGGTCCCTCCCTCGGGTGGCGCAGGGGGGCCAGACGTCGTGGGGTGCTCCGTCGGCGGCGCGGGGTTGGTCGCGGCCTCTGGCGTCGTGGAGATGGCCGCGGTCGTGGCTTGTTCCGACGGAGTTCTAGTTGCAGCCGCAGGTCGTTCCGCGTTCTTCCGGCTTCTCGTGATCGGCATGATGTTGTCGTGATCCAGGTCGCAGGGACTGGATCCGGCTCGAAGGACCAGATGTATCCGCCACCCCCCGAAGCTCAGTGGACTGTAGTACGTGGACGGCGGGCGGAGGCGGCGGGGTACAGGGTCTCCGATAGCTCGATCGTAGCGACGTCCGCTACCTCCAGTTCCAGCCGACGGGGTGCCTCCCTGCAGGACTCGATGTCGATCCGGAGATCTCGTAGGTCAGGGGTCGTGGTGCCGGAACCGAAGCGTAGTATTTCGATCAGAATAAAACACCGTAATGTTGTAGCGAACGTAACGTATATTGAAATTTAATTTCCTTAACTACCTTGAAAAGTAATAAAATAGACGGCCACTAGAGCCTCTCCGTACTTTGATTCCTATTTCGTTTTACAAAATGTACTGCTCTAGCCTTATATCTTTGGTTGTACATGTTGGACTTAAAATCTAAACATATGTGCGGATAGATCTCGCTGAGATCTATCCAAATAGTATAAGGTATATTGGCCTTTTGTGGAGACTCGTAAAATAGGCTCAATATTGTTGTCTCCCATTACAATTTCTTGCATAAATATAACTTTGCCTCAACCCCATTCGTGGTACACATGCTAGACTTTCGTGTTGGGTACATCATTCGATAGGTACTTTTTTCGCTCTTTCCATACATGTACAAATAAATTCGTAACTTTAAGATTTAATACAATTTCTTGCTTTCAAAGATATTTTACATGGTACATTTTTCGAGTTGCCTCGTTCGGCCGCCAAGAGGGCGCGCGCGTCGTTGTGCTAAATTCGTCCGCGGCGCGCAGAGCGCGTCCGCTGCTTTTATTTTAAAATGGACTTTTCGTAAAATTACATAATATCTCGTATATGATATATTCTCAAAAATAACAAAAACATATATTTCTTCCGTGTGGCTTTACATAGGTTATAAAACACTAAGACCATATAGCTTCTAAAATATTATAATATTGTTCGTGGAGTCATGCGGCACGTATATACATTTATTTACAACAAGACTCATATACTTTATTTACAATATTATTCTAAAAGGACTTATAGCTAACACAATTATCAAAAAACATATCGTGGCCTCGCCTGAGGTTACTTAACTGAGCTGTACACGTTATTTATCTTACAGTCCTAAACACACATTATCTAAGTATCGTATATTTACAACATAATACAAATGAACATATTTCGGGACATAATGTGTGAGTAAGGCAATCTATATCTCGGTGCAAGCAGTCATAATAATATCATAGGGCTTTTCGTGGGTATCGGTCGTAGGCGAGGCAGATAATTGTGAAAGGCGTGCGGGGGAGGGGACAGGTAGCGCGCCCGGCAGGTAGTGCGCGTCAGTGTCTTTTGTTTCGGTTCGCGCTCCTCGTGATATCTTGATTTAGTCCAATACAGGTTTATTAGATTAGCTTAATCGCCACACGTTAAGGGCTTTTCTTAGCAACTCGCAATCGATACCAGTACAAAATAATCAGCACTTTAGTAATACAATCCCTTTAAGTGTCGATTAAAATAAATCAGCACTTTGTGAAAAACAGGCTTAGGGTCTCTTCCACCAAGCACTGATTAGGGGCCTTTCTTACTATCTCGCAATCGATACGATTACAAGATAATCAGCACTTTAGTAATAAAGGCCCTTTAAGTGTCGATTAAAATAAACCACCACCAGAATTTGAAAAGAAAAAAAATAATTAACACCATATGTATAATACCTCAACCATAATTGAAAGACAATGCAAATATACTTATAATTAAATAAACTAATATTACCTAGTAATAAACAAAATAAAAAGGGCTATAATAATTAATGAATTCCAAAATCAATAAATTTTTTCATGCAGAAACAACAAAACTATGAAACATTTGAAGTATTACAAAATATCTTGCAGGTACCAATATTTTTTTTCTTTCTTCGTTTTACCATACAATAAGATTTATGGTAATATCCACATAAACGATTATGGCGACGATGCACTGATAACGATCTATGATCATCGGTTCTTGGTAAATGTCACAGACGATAAAATGAAGAAGAAGGGTTGGATAGTTTTAATGGGCGGTACTTTTTTTTTTTTTTTTTTTTATGTGACTGGACATGGATGGCTAATACCACAAGTTCTGTCATGGTATTAGCCCAACACACCACATGGGAACTAGGTGCCATGCCAGGACCTTCCTTATATTGCACGGCTACATTGAACTGGATGGAAAACACGGACAATTTTCATTGCCGCTTCGACCATCGTTCATCCAATGCGATGGTACCAACCCGGGCGGGATAAACCCTACCACCTAGTAAGTAAGGAAGGGGACCTACAGCTTAACGTGGAATCCGAACCACGGCCAGCCTCTCTCAACGGTCGAATGGTCACCCATCCAAGACCAGACCGGACCCAGCGTTGCTTAACTTCGGAGAGCGATCGCCGAAGTGTCGCGCCACTGGGCCACTGGGCCACTAGGCCACTGAGGCCTCCGCCGCCGCCGTACGGACATAGGTAATGCCCATAAACTGAAGAGAAAAGAAGAAGTAGTATGCGGTTGATATCGCGTCTCCGCCGTATGGTAAAAGTGACCAGCAAAGGGTCAAAGGGAATACGGAGGCGTGTCGTATGCCACAGACGAAAGATCGCAACCGCGCGCGGCGTTCATCGTGTCAGTTTCCACCCACGCAAATCCTCTAATAAATGTGCGACTATGCTATGTGGCGTTTAATTTGGGTTAGTAGTTTTTAGGGTTCCGTACCCAAAGGGTGAAAACGGAACCCTATTACTAAGCCTCCGCTGTCCGTCCGTCCGTCCGTCCGTCTGTCACAGGGCTGGATCTCATGAACCGTAATAGCTAGGTAGCTGAAATTTTCACAAAGTGTGTATTTATTTTGCCGCTATAACAACAAATAGCTAAAATAAAAAAAATATAAAAATTTAAGGGGGACCCCATACAGAAAACGTGATCTTTTTATGTTAAATTTTGTACGATGGTACGGAACCCTTTGTGTGTGAGCAATGTTTTTTTATATCGATGCTCCTGACCATGTAATCCTATGGGAGGCTGGCCGCGTGGCGTGTACCACGCAGTCGAAACATCACTGCCGCGTGTGAATGTGCTCCCGAAGTGCATCCACCAAGTCAAGAGCCCGTAGTCCGTCTTCTCACCTAAATTGGCGTGTACGAAACCGTGACCACATTTGTGAGTTTGAATTTTATTTGACAGCTTACGTACCTTTGCCGTCAATACGTTGACGTTGATGTTTAAACTCGGTAGTCCGGTTTTTTTTTTGCAGGTCGAAAAAGTAAAACTTGTGTGGGTTTGAGGTTTTCGCGTAACTTCTAAAACGCCAATTTAGGCGAGAACTCGGACTACCCATACAGTTTTCACCATCACAAACCCTCCAAAACGTATGCTTCTATGTTTGCGTGTGGATAGTTTTAGTAAATTGGCGCCAGCGGGTCTCATGGTAGGCGCGCTTGATGGCACATCTCCTTCCTTTTTGATCTGAGGTAAAAGTAGGTATTGCCCAATTCTCGCTGCGGGCACACTTCAGCCACACGCGCCAGAGCCGCCACGTGCTGATGGTAATCAAATTACCAAAATTATATACCTCATAATCATCATAAGCACATTTGCATTAATATTTCCATGATAATATTTTTAAAATGCAAATCGAGCAATAACGTGCAGCGTAGTTGCAGATTACGTAAAATTGCTTGCGATATATGTGCATATAACACAATTAATTAATAATCTAATGAGGAAGTTGTTCTAAGATTATATTTACCAAATTAAAATAATATTTCTAATATGCCTGTGTCTTGTAAGCGTGTTTGAAGGAACTGGATATGCATGGCTACATCAAAGATTTAAATCACTGTGTCACTTCACGTACAGCCCGACGAAATCGAAAATTACTATGGTGCGGAACCCTTCGTGTGCTAGTTCGATTAGCACTTGGCCGGTTTTTAATCAAATTGTACACTTCCAAAATTTCAGAGTCTTTGATATTATAGTTTTATTATTAAATCTTTAGCGAAATTTAAACTCAAACTGAATCAGACTTGGGCCTACAGTCCACTTTTGACGTTCCTGCAATCGTATTCTGTGAGTTGCAGGTTGTACAATTCCCATGATCGCACTGCCGTTCGAAAACCATCCTAATGCCCAAACTATGCTTTTTATGGTTCCGTACCCAAAGGGTACCAAACGGAGCCCTATTACTATGCCTCCGCTGTCCGTCCGTCCGTCCGTCCGTCTGTCACAGGGCTGTATCTCATAAACCGTAATAGTTAGGTATCTGAAATTTTCACAGAGTGTGTATTTATTTTGCCGCTATAACCACAAATAGCAAAATAAGAAAAATTAAAGGGGGGCCCCATAAAAAAAGCGTGTTTTTTTTGTGTTATATCTTGTACGATGCGGAACCCGTGGTGTGCGAGTCCGACTCGCACTTGGCCGGTTTTTGTTTATCGCTGCAGTAAAGGTCCCGTTCTCAAGAAAAGTGCGGGTCGGTAGAGAAAGGGTACCTACAGTTTTACGTGGAATCCGAGCCACGAACGACGAATTCTTGAGTCGGTTTGTTAGACATGCTCGGAAAGAAATGCAGTGAGTCCGATTTTAAGAGCCAGACCGCGCACAAATCGCTATAATAGAATATTTGTTATGTTGTTTATTTTTTCAATACGCCAACTCGGTAAGTGCATAAGGTCAGAAGATGTTAAAACTTTCACCTTCAGTTTCCAAGTGGCTATTTAGTAAGCTGGTAATAAGGCTATTTCAATGCTACTTTTCGCATAACCTTCAAGCTATGAGCAATTATTGTGAAATTTGCTCCTTACGGCTTACAAATGACTTGGGTACCATGCATGTGTTAACTTAAATAAGGTTATATAATACTGTAGGTAGTAATCTTTAGTTATTCAGAAATAAGATAAATAGATAATAAGTCCAAAGAAATAGATTTAGTGAATGAAACCATAAAACCGTGCAAACTAAAGACTTTTATTTGGGAACAAACAATAACCAAGTATCGCTTTAATTATCAGCACACTTGAACCACAATCATATATTTTAGTGTATACTTATCTTAGTTTTCGTTTGTAGGGAGTAGACAGAGCCAGTGTAAATGTGTACCGGACGAGATATGATGGAGCAAAGAGACCCGTTGCTGAACTGAATAATCTATTTTTAGGCTCTGTTCTACCCCCTCCAACCACGATCTCACTTGTGCGATGTTCAGTCACATTCAGCATGAATCACAATTCAATATAAGTACTTCTACTTCTCAAGCAGTCTCTAAACGTCAATATGAATAATCTAAATTAATAGTTTGTAAATTATAACATAATTCTTCATTAAGTTACATCAAATAATTTAGTCATTTTAGACAGAATCTAACACGGCCAACATGACAATTACTGCGTTCTCGAAGTAAAAGACAACAAATTTAACAAAATAACAAGAGTTCTCTTAAATGATAAAGCGATTCAAATATTTCTGTCCCAAACACTCCGCACATTCGTATATAATATGTATATCAAAATTATTATTATTTTATTTTTCCCAAAAGCAAACAATCGCAATATTCTCATCCACCCACATAAAGGTTCGCAGCATAAAAGCTCTCTACCTGCCACCGTCGTGATCCACTCCCTTCAGTGATGAACCCCACCACCTGCTGGCCGTGGTGCTTCAGGCTTTACACAGGGCGAGTGTCCAGCATCTCCACTCCCTTCAGTGATGAACCCCACCACCTGCTGGCTGTGGTGCTTCAGGCTTTACACAGGGCGAGTGTCCAGCATCTCCACTCCCTTCAGTGATGAACCCCACCACCTGCTGGCTGTGGTGCTTCAGGCTTTACACAGGGCGAGTGTCCAGCATCTCCACTCCCTTCAGTGATGAACCCCACCACCTGCTGGCTGTGGTGCTTCAGGCTTTACACAGGGCGAGTGTCCAGCATCTCACTTATCTTCGAACGATCTTAATAGATTTTCCAGAATTTTGTGTCTATTATTATTTTGATATACATTTATATAACTGGTACACGAAAACATTTCTTTTGTCATTTATATATTCATTATACATTATATATATTCACTATCTATATCAAAGTTCATACAATAAATACTTGCAATTTACCCATCAGTATATCTAACATGGCCTGAAAACGTTTATATATAAATCGGTAACCAGTAATTTACATAAAAGTATTTTAAACGATGATGTTTTCTTCTACCCATTTCCCCGGCCATTTTCGGAGTTTTTCCTAAGCTACTGTTTTACTTTTCAATGTAAATTTTCCTTTAAGTTATATTTACCTTTTTCTTCCATTGTCATTATTTCGTACCGTCCCTGACACTTATGATTAAGTTTATCATTCCGTGCAAAACGTATTTTTGCTATCTCGGCAAAAGCTTGAAAGCCTCAGCCCTTTCTGATATATATCAGCCCATATTAGAAACCTCAGATATCTCATTACTTTGCACGTCATCCAACCGAGCTTGAACACATGTTATATTACCGTCTGGGTCTATTAGCAATCTTATAGGAGAGTAACCTGTAGATTTCTGAACAGTTGTATTTAGTGATTGTTAAACTTTCCAAAGTAAGCTCGACCATTCTGACTCAGCTTGTCGGGAAGTTGTTAACATATTAACCATTATAATGACATAACGCTCAGCCTGATCAGTGTACCGGTAGAAATCATATGACGCGATTCCATTCAACAAGTAACTCCCTGACCATAGATGAACGAAGACCTAGATAATTCACCAATTGATCAATGCCAAAACACTCTTTTTTTTGTAATCGATTGAATGGAAGTTACCATCTTAGTTCAACGTTTATTGATATGGAGAGCATATTGTATGAAACTTCCCTGTATGGCGGTGAGCCATGTACCCATCTCAGTAAGTAATTATTAAACCATGGTCTGACCCGATTGCAACTAAAATTGGTTCATTTATCTGTAATAATACGGGTTAGTGTCCCAAAAGTTGTAAACTTTTCATATAATATTCCGACGAATTCTTCGCCAGACAATCTTTTAAGTGTACTCAATATACACAATTTAGTGAAAGCATCAATAATTTATTAATTCATAGTTAAAGTCACGACAACTTAGTTATTTAAAATAGACCCATACAATCTAAGTGAACGGTATGAAAACTGATCATAATGTAACTCACCTGCTTTGACATGACCAATCAAATCAGAACCAAGCAAAGAGCGTCGAAACTTTTCAAACATCGTCAATGTTTTCTTCTGTATATCGCTTTATATATCGTATATCGATTACTAATCGCTTCCAAAAGATGGTTTGTTTCTGATAAGCTTATTTAGGGGTGTTTAATAACGGCATTCCTTCCAACAATAAATTTTCAATAATATAATTCACTATCGCGAACGACGTACGATTTTATTTTTTAACATATATCTTTAAATCTAATCGGGGCAACAATTGTTCTGAGAGTCCTATGCAACTACTCAAAATATTCGAGCACGGTTCGGTTTGGAAGCCTATTTTCCTAGCGATAGATCCGCGTATTTTTAACAGTTTGCCACAGAATCAATCAATTCATAAAAATTGACCTCTTACTGATACATTCGTTATATATCTATAATTTACTGGACTGGCCAATAGTACCAACTAGCTAGTTTAGCTTCGTGGTGGCGGTATCGTTGTCCACACATTTGTTGGTCCAACAAAACTCGACATCATGACCATCATTCTTGCAGAAAGAGCAACGGTAAAGTTGCGAAGTCGACATTATGTTGCCGGTCGTCCGCTTTTGGTCATTGGTTAATGTAGTATTGAAATTCTGAGTTTTTAACTTTAGACACTGGAATCACAAGGGACAAGTTATTGACGTTTCCCTGCCATAATTAACGCGGGATCTCTTCCAATCAGCCTGAAAGTGATCTTTCATTTCATTTCATTTATTTTTTAAACTTCTGGTAGTCAAACTAAACCAATTCATGTCACAACTTGATTGATCCGCGGATTCGAAAAACTCAGTGAAGAATAATCCGCCAAGAATCTTCACTGGTCTATAAATTACCTTTTCTTTTTTCAGTCTACATTTATGCTATAATATATTTATAAAGGCTTATTTAACTGCCATACTTACATTTTTGATAAAACGGTCCACGGCAAAGAACTAAGAACTAAGAACTTCGAAGAAACAACAACCCACTAAGAAAAGAAATTGCTTAACCAAAGGGTCTCTTCCACCAAGTACTGATTAGCTCAATCCTCACATTAAAGGGCCTTTCTTGCCATCCCGCAATCGATACCCATACAAGATAATCAGCACTATAGTAATAAATGCCCTTTAAGTGTCGACTAAAATAAATCAGCACTTGGTGAAAACCAAGCTAAGTGTATAGTAAAATAAATTGACGTATTGGAAGGTTTTCTGGTGTAAGCGCCTTTGTCAACATAACAGCTTTCGATGAGTCAGCGAATCGCTTGCGAGGATTCTTAACGTTTGCCGTAAAGACATAGATTAGTTCGTTCGTTGTTTTAACGCTGCCATCCCAGCGTTAACATCAGTTATGCTTCCGCAAATCAGTTCGACTAGTTGTGGCTCCGTGAATGCGATCTTGGCAACAACAATTTTTCACTTTCATGTTCACAGTGTGTTCTGTATAAACTATAAGTTGCGGCCTTACTTCGTTGTTCCGTCTTTTTTTTATGAGGTCTATGATGTTAGTGTGGAATGATTCGTAATCTCTCTTCACGGGCTCCCAAGATTTAAACCAAGTGGAAGCGGATCCTCGCAATACCTTATCGGCACGCGCTATCTTCTGTAGGCTGCTTCATCCAAAAGTTCTTGACGATCTCCTCGATATTCTGACACCACTCCTCCGCGCCGCCGCAGCCATCCTGCTTGCCCGGCTGGAACAGGTGTAGGCCCAGGTCGTCCTGTAATCGGCCGCTTCGAACCGCATCAATAGTCTTCAGCAGGAGCACCAAAGCCTCCACATTCATGTCTATGAAAAATTAAAATTATATGTTACCTACATGTGAAAAATTTATTAGGGCGTGATTTCGATCCCATCTCTGATGTTAACTTAAATAAGGTTATATAATACTGTAGGTAGTAATCTTTAGTTATTCAGAAATAAGATAAATAGATAATAAGTCCAAAGAAATAGATTTAGTGAATGAAACCATAAAACCGTGCAAACTAAAGACTTTTATTTGGGAACAAACAATAACCAAGTATCGCTTTAATTATCAGCACACTTGAACCACAATCATATATTTTAGTGTATACTTATCTTAGTTTTCGTTTGTAGGGAGTAGACAGAGCCAGTGTAAATGTGTACCGGACGAGATATGATGGAGCAAAGAGACCCGT
This sequence comes from Incurvaria masculella, assembly GCA_946894095.1. Lineage (NCBI taxonomy): Eukaryota > Metazoa > Arthropoda > Insecta > Lepidoptera > Incurvariidae > Incurvaria > Incurvaria masculella. The sequence goes on along the minus strand of OX335658.1, from coordinate 13,540,776 downwards.
TGCTGAACTGAATAATCTATTTTTAGGCTCTGTTCTACCCCCTCCAACCACGATCTCACTTGTGCGATGTTCAGTCACATTCAGCATGAATCACAATTCAATATAAGTACTTCTACTTCTCAAGCAGTCTCTAAACGTCAATATGAATAATCTAAATTAATAGTTTGTAAATTATAACATAATTCTTCATTAAGTTACATCAAATAATTTAGTCATTTTAGACAGAATCTAACACATGCATACCATTGCACTATGTCATAATGGGTTTAGAGTGTAGGTAATTTATGGTGGAGTGCATAATCAGACGAAAAATAAGGATGAATATATCCTTTATATTATAATTTTAAAAAAAATCACTACCCGGAAATTGTGCACCGGTAAAAGGAGCTCTTTCTTTAACGTATGGGTCCTTGCTTCACGGTCGATTATACATACATACATATCACGTATGTATCTGCTTAGTACGAAAAAATATATTTACAAAAATAATAGTGGTAATATCATACATATTTGGTTTGCAAATAAAACTTGAAATGTTTCTGTGTCGCCTTATTTTAAGAAAACAATATAATAAAATAATCCATGCAGATACAAGTAACGGCTCGTAGCCTAGTGGCGCGGGGACTGGCCTAGCGTACCAGCGGCCCGGGTTCAATACCAACTTGCACCACTGTCTTTCTCTTTCAGAGTTCGATAAGTGCATTTCGTCACGAATGCGAGCTGCTCCATGGTTCGGAATCCATGTAAAACTGTAGGTCCCCTTCCCCTACTAGGTGGTAGGGTTTAAGCCCGCCCGGGTTGGTACCATCGCATTGGATGAAAAGATGGTCGAAGCGGCAATCCAGTTCAATGTAGCCGTGCTCATAAAAGGAAGGTCCTGGCATGGCACCTAATTCCTTCGGGAATGTGGTGTATTGGGCTAATATCATAACGGTAGTTGTGTGGTATTAGCCATCCATGTCAGGTCACATAAAAAAAAAGTAAAAAAAAATATCCATGTTCTATGGGTCAGCTGTATTGGTCAGGCTGTAACGGACGATGAGAGTGTCCGCAAAATTTAAATTATCTCATGGTTTAATAATTGTCATTATTCCTGAAGATTTTCAAAATAAAAATGATACAAGGCATACTGGATTTCACGGCCATACATCCTCGCAACTACCGCGCCACCAACAACCTTGGCACTTTGTTTGATTTGATGTTGTATTGTGTTTTAATTAGATTTTTAAAATTATGAATGTTGTACTTTGTTTGATTTGATATTGTGTTGTGTTCTAATTAGATTTTCAAAATTAATAATATTGTACTTTGTTTGATTTGATTTCGTATTTTGTTTTAATTTGATTTAAAAAATATACATTTTGTACTCGTTTTGATTCAATGCTGTAGTTTTTTAATGTGGTATTTTATTTTGTTTTCATTTCTTATTGGATAGTGTGTTAATATTAAACTGTTATGTATTAAAAATCGAATGCCTAACGGTGAAAGAAATTTAGAAATAAATACCCCGCAAAGGGGACCAGCCGGCACGGTACCGCTACCACCTAATGCTGGGGCCAACCACTTCTCCGGCGTGCTTGAGGTCGGCGGGCTGCTATCCGCGCATGACCTCCGCTGAAAAACCGAGGCGGTTCAACGGGCGAGCGACGCGCGCAAGATGATCTCTGCGTGCGCATGCGGAGCTCTCCGAGTTTTTTTAATTACCTGACATGGATGGCCACAAGTACCGTTATGATTTTGCCCAATACACCAAATTCCCGAATTAGGTGCCTTGCCAGGACCTTCCCTTTATGAGCACGGCAACATTGAACTGGATGGAAAACACAAGGATAGCCTACGTTGATAGTACCACCACCCATCGTTAGAAGCGTCTGCACCCAGAGCCGTGTCACCATTTCTGCGTATTATTCTTAGGATTGATTGTGTTAGAAGGGAAATATGTAAAAATAATACGTTTGTGAGGTGAAACGAAAAGTACACGAAAAAATTATGTGAACATTTTTGTTTCCAGGCTGCTTCTTGAATCTGAATTAATTGCCGGAAGGCCAACCCACAAGCAAACTATGTGAAAGAGGTGCATTCAATTTCGGACGTTAAAATTGTACGATTGTATGGGAGGCATCGCTTGAGGTTACTACATGAGACCCACTATTAATAAAAGTGTGTCGCACATCTCACGGTCAAAAGTGAAGATCTATTGGTGCTAAAATACTCGAAATAGTGTAAGTACCACCGATTGCATATTCTAAGTACTTACAGACACCCACGCGCCATATATTATTAAGGCGCATATAGACTTTAAAATATGAATTACTGTTTCGGAAAATGTATAGTATAGGTTGACTTCATAGGTGGCCATTTTTAGGGTTCCGTACCCAGAGGGTGCAAACGGAACCCTATTACTAAGACTCCGCCGTCCTTCCGTCTGTCACAAGGCTGTATCTCATGAACCGTAAAAAGGTAGGAAGCTGAAATTTTCATAGAGTGTGTATTTATTTTGCCGCAATAGCAACAAATTGATAAATCTACAGATATTTCTATTGCCTTTCCTCATCACCCCAACTGGAAGAATTCACTCTTAGTGATAAGTCCTCCTTTGCGCAGTATTGTTATGTTGTTCTATATTTTCTCTGTAGTTGTATTTTTTTGTGCACAATAAAACATTTATTATTTCATTCATAATTCGGCAAAATTCAAACATATTAAACATTATTTCTTTTTAAGAAATAATGTTTAATATGTGTTAAATGTTGTACTATTGTACGGAATCCTTCGTGTGCGAGTCCGACTCGCAATTGGCCGGTTTTTCTTGTAAGTTTCAGAAATATGGTATGTGGAACTTTCGTTCGCTCAGTTTAGTCGAGCAGAAACGCCACACGACTCGACGGCAAGAAGTCGTTCAACAATGTTTTGTTTTTGGGACTCGATGCACAGCACACGATACTGGACACCACTGCACCTGCGGCAATTCTAAAGATACTAGCATCTTTCCTCGGTGCCGCGTCTACCCCCAGTTCGATGAAAAACCGGCCAAGTGCGAGTCGGACTCGCACACGAAGGGTTCCGTACCATCGTAAAAAACAAAACAAAAAAATCACGTTTTCTGTATGGGAGCCCCCTTTAATTTTAATTATTTTTTAATCTTACCTATTTGTTGTTATAGCGGCAAAATAAATACACACTCTGTGAAAATTTCTTCTGTCTACCTGCTACGGTTACTGAGATACAGCCCTGTACAGACGGACAGACGGACGGACGGACGGACGGACGGACGGACGGACATCGGAGGTTTAGTAATAGGGTTCCGTTTTCACCCTTTGGGTACGGAACCCTAAAAACTGGCCAAGTGTGAGTCGGACTCGCACACGAAGGGTTCCATACCATCGTACAAGATTTAACACAAAAAAATCACGTTTTTTGTGTTTAACCCTTTCATTTTTATGATTTTTTTGTTATAGCGGCAAAATAAATACACACTTTGTGAAAATTTCAGCTACCTACCTATTACGGTTCATGAAATACAGCCCTGTGACAGACGGACGGACGGACGGACGGACAGACGGACAGCGGAGGCTTAGTAATAGGTTTCCGTTTTCACCCTTTGGGTACGGAACCCTAAAAAGAGAAAATTTTCTAATCTTCTTAGTACCATGTTAAAAAATATTCAACTTAAGAACGGCCCGTAAGTTATATTCCCCATACAAACGTAGTTTACTAATCTTTTGAAAAACACTTTTCCAATTTGCCTGATATTTGCCATCTACTATTTGACAATAAATATCTATGTCTGCACGTTTTTGTTTTGCTGAAAATTGTAAAGCAAGTCAAATAACAGCAGAGATAATTTTCATACAATTTTTCTTTTCTCTATCGTGTGACACAGGCACGTGCCGACGTAGATATTTGGTGCTTGATATTATATCGGAAATAACAAGCAAATTGGAACAGTGGTTTTCAAATGATTAGTAAACTACGTTTGTATGGGCAGCGTAATTTTGTGATGATTACGGGCCTACCTTAAGTTAACAAAGAAAAAAAAAAGTAAAACAAATAAGGGCAAATGCGCCTTAAATACTTGATTTTGCCGGTTGCTCCGTTCGCGTGAGTGAGTTTGTATATTTAAAAAAAAAATTACAAATTTAAAAACACACACGCCTGCTCGCAATCATTGGTTTCCATTTGGATACCTTCTGATGGCTAAACTAATTCTGTGGCCAACCAACCCAAAGCCACCATTATTAAATTCTTACAAGTTTTGTATAGTGTTTTGTATCTACCTTCAATGAGCACCCAAGAAAAAAAAATCGAATTAGTAAGAACGTAACACATTGGGCTTATATTCAGATTTATATCAGTAATGATGAATGAATGTGTTCAGTGTCTACTTGTGCTTTCTATAGGTCGAGCCATATTGGGTACATGCATTCAAGTAAGTACACAATTGAGGAGGCTTGAACGAGAGGTTACCAATAGAATTACATGATCACATCACCTCTGATTGTATTCTTCGTGGGCATGGAGCTTGAAGATGACGAGATAATGACCTGGTTTATTTCTAGCTCGTAATTTTATCTTGGGGTGACGACGCAATTATTTTTGATATTTTGAAATAAGCAAGCAGAAAACGCCGTGAAGCCTTGCCACGAGTTCTAGCCGCTGCGCTGCATAGTTTCAGTTGGGTTTTCAATAGCTCAAATAACAGAAAGGCAGAAACGTAAAGGAAATACTTTTATTTAAGGCTGTTCCGACCCATATAAAGCTGTTTGCACACAGAACGCAAAAAGTATTGCACTTTAAGGCACGAATTAATAATAAACGTAATATAGTCATATTACTTGCAGCGAAAACAATTTCACAATTTCAGGATTATTGGTTTTGTTACAATTAATTTAAATACGATTTTTATTTACCAGCGCCATCTAACGGTGTAAAACGTCTAATCGGCAACTACAACGAAACCATTAAACCTGAAATTGTGAATATGTTTTCGCTGCAATTACTTTGGCCATATTTAATATTTTTGACGAATTCGTGCCTTAAAGTGCAGTACTTTTTGCGTTCTGTGTAAAAAAACATTGTATGGGTCGGAACATCCTTAAGGTTAACTATCATTTGACTGGCATCGACGGACACACAAATTTCATAGAAAGGTTATATAAAAAGTAACGCAGTGGGCCAATCATAGGCCAGAAACCAGCGCACGCTATTGGTTGTTCTACTGCGCATGCGCCAAATTATAATTACAGTGCCACCAGGTTAATGCGGCACAAACCACGCAGGAAGGATAGCCAGCACTTTAGAGCCTACGGGTATCTTTCGAGATGACGGTAAGAGACCCGATGGCATCACTTTGTTACCCTGGTCGCAAGGGAAGGCCTTAGTATGGGACGTTACCTGCACCGACACGTTAGCAGCGAGTCACGTGGACGGTTCCTCCTGCTCCGCGGGTTCAGCTGCAGGGAAGGCCGAGGCACTCAAACACTCAAAATATAAATCCTTAAAGGAACAGTTTGAGTTCCTCGCCTTCGCTGTGGAGACCCACGGAGTTTGGAGTAGCGATGCGTGGGTCTTTGCGAGACGCTTGGGAAAATTACTTATAGAATCGACAGGCGATCGGCGAGCTGCCTCATTTTTTAAACAACGCGTCTCCTTAGCTATTCAGCGGGGGAACGCTGCATCAGTATTGGGGACAATGACAACAGTCCCAATGGATGATTTTTTTTATATTTAATTAAGTGTATTTTATGTTTGTTACCAGTTAATTAGAAAATAAAAGCTCTGTACAGGAAGGTGCGTTTCATGTAAATATTAAACATAAAATTTCTACACCAATCATCCGATTGCGCTGGCACGTTAAAGAGTTGTTTTCCGCACACCCATGACAGCTATCATGAAATAAAAATACACAAGTGTAAACGACGAGATTGTTAAAACCATGTCATCTGTGTGAAACACATCGGTAAATGTTTTTATTATTCTGAAGAGAAAGATAACATCAATTTTGTTTTCACTAACTGCTCAATAAAAATCCATTTAAAAACCGCGTATGCGCATTACACAGGATATCAACGACATCTCAGGAATTTATTTTGTAGATTTTCATGAAGTTTTCAGGTTTGCACCATGGTGCACACGTTTGCTCTATGCTACCGTAAATAATACTTCATAGAACTGACATAACGTAGGGTTTATACCGTATAAAAACAGTTTAAAGTTTTGCTTTGTGAATATTTTACACGATTTTTTCCAAAAGAAAACGTCATGCAAGGTTTCTCTTCATCATTACAGATTTACACACAATATTCATTGCCGCTTTGGAATTCTGTGGTATTAGCCATCGCTGTCCAGTTATCTTCATAGATTTGTTTTTTCATAAGTGGCTCTTTCTGTGGTATTAGCCATCGCTGTCCAGTTATCTTCATAGATTTGTTTTTGCATAAGTGGCTCTTTCTGTGGTATTAGCCATCGCTGTCCAGTTATCTTCATAGATTTGTTTTTTCATAAGTGGCTCTTTCTGTGGTATTAGCCATCGTTGTCCAATATGTTTTTTTAGAAGTGGCTCTTTCAGGCTCAGTGCCACGTAGTGGCGTTTATTTAACATTTTTTTTATATTATTTACATACATGAAACTGTACACGCGAAACCTTACAGTTTGTCTGCGTGTAAAACAAATTATAAATTCTAAACAAACATGAGCAGTTGTTTCATGCTTTCAAAATGGAGGAGGCTCGTTTGACTGCAAAAAAATATTCGCTCGATTTGTCGATTGCTAACCGACGAGACGACCACAGAAAACGTTGTCATAACGACACTGACCACTACCGTGAGCCCACCATAGTAACTATACATGCAAACGATTAAATCTTTCTTTTTATTTTATCCGTTGCCTTAAATTATTCTTCACCGCCATAATTGCGCTCGGCACGCAAAACTTTTCTTCAAACCCGAAATTACATAACACTTCACAAGAGTTTACCGGACGGCCGTAATGATCGTGTCTCAGCAGATTTACCAGGCAATCATGAGGTCGAAGATCTTCGTTGGGACGTGTTTATGGTACATTTCGAAACTGCAATGGACTTTTGAGCTGTAGCAATATATTTAATCAATAATATTTATTGTATAGTTAACTATCTTATTTATGTATCCCTTAATTCATCGGATTCACAGTTTATTGGAAATCAATACTACGCGTGGTGCTCTTACAAATTATGGAGGAATTTTTGTTCTAAATGTTTAAAAAAAATATCTCTTTGTAGTCACGTCCCCAAAATTTGCAGGGACTGATTTTTTTGGATTAAAAAATACATATCTAAAACAATATTTAACTTCTTTTCCAATTATCTACATCCAAATATTATTTAGCTGCCCATGTCCCTAGACTAGAGACTCTTGCCAGAGAAAAATATCCAGACATTATTTACTTGCAGATGTCCCTAGAGACACTCGCTATGTAAATAAGAAAAAAAGAGGACATAAATTAAAGTAATTAAACACATTATTCGGATACGTAGTAGATAGTAAATGGAGAACAATAAAATAGGGTTTATATTGTAACATTTATGGGTCAGATAGTGTTAGCCAAAAAAATTATAAGAACCCTTGAAGATATAAAAGAAAAGGAGAAAAGGAAACGCGATGCGCCACAAGGGTGGACCTTTTATGAATTGAGCTGTGTAATATTTAAATTCTGAGCATAGTTCAGGGCGTGTATTCTTGGCATTCAGTCATTGCGGATTCAGTAGAGTTAACAGTAATGTCAAAGTAAATTCTTCTTCTGTTAACTCTACTGAATCCGCAATGACTGAATGCCAAGAATACACGTCCAGAGTATGCGCAGAAGGTGGGCCTTCCCGCTCAACTCTCCTTACAAATGTGGAAAGAAGATCATGCTCATATTCCAAAATTTTCCTCAAAATAGCTTTATTTGATCGAACTAGATGTCTGATGACCGTTGGCATTGTAAAATTCTGTTTGGTTTCTAAGTATTAGGTCCGAAAGTTCGAAATTTTCGCGCGTTTTATACGATAACTTTGGAGGTAGATTACTCAACGATAAAATGATAAATTATAATCAACTTGGTTTTAGGAAGATTTTTGACTACACCGGTCGTGGTTTACTTTTAGCTATAAGTCGTTTTGTAATTAAAATGTTCGTAAATCTTACCAAATTAAACACTACGCGTTTGTGGCCTTGTTGCACCCTCCTCATAACGGAGCCAGTCCTTTTCTTTGAAACAGAGAAGGTCCCGGAGCGCAATAGCACGGTTTTGTACCGTGCTGTGAATGAGCTAGTCCCGCCGGGAAGGGACACCTGGAAATACAAGTTCGATGGCATAAAAAAAGCTCGCGAATGATGCATAGTATATGCATTACAATGTGGTAACCAACTTTACCTTTTGGCTCATTGGACAGCGAAAAAGTTTATAGAATCACATTTTCCACAAAAACCAAACATGATCTATGAAATAACCAAGGTTACCTTTAAATGAGAGCTTATCCTTATTTTTGTCCTATCTTGTCTTGGTCCTATTTGGATCATCCTTCCCTTTTCGTTGAATTGGTTTGTGATATACAGACGGAATCTGATCGATGTGGCATTCTTTCGCGCGTACATTACTTGCTATATTTACGTGTCTACTTTTGTAAAGTTTCGTAAAAACATTGAAAACATGCATTTAGGAGCAAAATTATTATTGGTAGATAAAATTCGAAATTTTGTTATACATTTTGCAAAATGTACAATATCTGTAGGCCTATTTTTGGATCCGTGTACAGAAATAAGTAATCTTTCAGTTGAGAAAGCCGCTTTTATAGCAGTTGTTAAAGCAATTTTATCGACGGAATAACCTATTTTTTTAAATAACGTGCTCCGGAATCTTTCCGTAAATAAAATCGCTTTGGCAACCGTTATAAAAGCGGCTTTCTTGACCGAAAGTTTCCTCATTCTTGGTAACAGAATTCCAAAATTAAGACCTACTGTTCCGTTTCCCAACGTTTAGTTAGTTACGTTCAGTTTTGCTCATGAACGGGTTCCGGAACGTAAAAAGGATACAATTAAGCCTAATAATGCATTTCTTAACAGGCGACTAAGGGATTCGTCGTTCGTGCCTCGGATTGCACGTCAAACTGTACATCTCCTTCTTAATTTGTTAGGTGGTAAGGTTCGTCCCGTCCGGTGCATTTAATTCAGTTTCAGTTTCAGTTTCTTTATTTCCTCCATTAGATGTATATTACACACTCAGATTCGTCATTTTCTTTTCCTGTCGGTTCGATTACTTCTGGCGAAGAAGAGCCGACAAGAAACTTCGTCAGGTTATTATTTTTTTTTGAACGACAATGAACTATGGTCGAAGCGGCAATGACTTTCCGTGCTATCCGTCCAGTTTTATGTGCATGGGCGTGAAATATAAGGAAGGTCCTGCTGCTTGGGACTTAGTTTCCATGAAGTGCATTGGGCTAAAATCATGGTACCCACTATGTCATTAACATTCATTTGCTTTTATCTAATGAAATAAATAGTTACGGTGACAAAATGTATTTATTTTTTGTAAAAAATAACATTAATTACACTAAATTAACCTAAGTTATGATAAACACTTTTTACAAATTTTGCGCGTCGCGCGCACAACCAGCCGCTTCCAATACGCGAGGACGCTTTGTAGAAGCGCTGGTCGGTCGCGCGGCGCTGACCCGGGAGCGTGCAGAGTCGCTGGCAGGCGGGGCGAGGGACGGGGAAAGACGCGGGATGGGATCGGGGATGGGGGGAGCGGTCAGCGAGCCGACCAAAACAATTCAACTATTCGACGAGCATCGCGTCGAACGGGAACCCGACGCTGCGATGTTAGAGCGTCGGCCGAGGCGGGCTTAGTAGGGGGCGCCGTAGCTGCCCGAGGGGCGAGAGGGGGCGCCGTAGCTGCTGGAGGGGCCGCTCGGGTAGCCGCCGCCGCCGCCGCCCGATCCGAACGACTGCTGCTCGTACTGCGCGACCTGGAGCGCCTGGCGCACTCCCTCGAGGTTGATCCCGACGACGCGCGCCGACGGCACTCCGTACGAGGAGGAGGGCGCTCCGTACGAGGAGGACGGGGCGCCGTACGAGGAGGAGGGGGCGCCGTGGCCGCCGCCGCCGCCGCCGGAGCTCGCCTGGGACTCCTCCTTCAGGAGGATCTGGCGGATCTGCTCGAGCAGCTGCTGGTCGACGTTCTGGCCCTCGGAGGTCTGGTAGCCAGAGCTGACGGCCTGGTAGCCACCGCCGCCGCCGGAGCTGAATCCTCCGCCGGAGCTGAATCCGCCGCCGGAGCTGTAGCCGCCGCCGCCGCCGCCGCCGCTCGGCCGGCTGTACGAGTAGCCGGACGGGGGCTCGGCGGAGGCGCACGCCACCAGCGCCAGGGCTATGCACTGCAACAAAGAAATAGAACATCAAATACATCAAAAGGAAAAAGAGGGAAGCCTTATAGGATCACTGCGCAGGATTTGAGCGGCTCGTAGCCTAGTGGCGCGGGGACTGGCCTAGCGTACCAGAGGCCCGGGTTCAATACCAACTTGCACCACTGTCATTCTCTTTCAGAGTTCGATAAGTGCATTTCGTCACGAATGCGAGCTGCTCCATGGTTCGGAATCCATGTAAAACTGTAGGTCCCCTTCCCCTACTAGGTGGTAGGGTTTAAGCCCGCCCGGGTTGGTACCATCGCATTGGATGAAAAGATGGTCGAAGCGGCAATGAAAAATTGTCCGTGTTTTCCATCCAGTTCAATGTAGCCGTGCTCATAAAGGGAAGGTCCTGGCATGGCACCAAATTCCTTCGGGAATGTGGTGTATTGGGCTAATATCATAACGGTAGTTGTGTGGTATTAGCCATCCATGTCAGGTCGCATAAAAAAAAAAAAAACTTAGTTGCGACGACGCGTTTTCTCAGAAACGGGTAAATTTATCGATAGGATCTACGGTTCCTTGGAGGTGGAAACAATTCAAGTCAACGAAAGCAAAACCAAGGCCACTATTTACTTTGATACTCGTAAACTCACTTACCGAATCGTTAAAAAAAACTATGGTTGAATACATAATCTAGGTTTTCATTAGAAGGTAGCATGTGTAGAACTTGAACACGAATAGGTAGTACGGATCGCGGTTGTCAGTGTCGACGCTTTACTTATATGAGAAACAGCGAGAATATTGATGATTGAATTTGCAAATTTGTCGCATGCTCTGATTCGAAGAGTTTGAGATCAACATAAAAGATTGCCCAATTCACATTAGCATGCTAGCCTGATGTCGCTTTCAGATGAAGCCATTAGAATACGCGGCCAGTGAAAGAGAATGCGCCGGCAGCGACAGCACGTCTGATTGTTTGCAAATTTTAACGGAAGAACCGCAAACACATTTGTTTGACTTCCTCATTTGCGAGCTACTGATTTGAGATAATATTTACTTCCAATATGCGTGCGTAATTTCCGATGGTAAAACGTTTATATTTACCATGAAAATATTGAATTTGATTCCTATGTAATAAACATCAATGTTGCATAATTTGCTGATGATCTTGAATCGACCTGTTTGGTCTCCCCGGTCAGCAAAGCTTCATGATTTCAAGTCGTAGCCTCAAAACTTAAACTGCCTAACGAGAACGAGGAATATATGGCCTAACGAGGAACTCTAGTCTAATTACTCAGGAATTTTAAAAGTTCATTTTCGAAGTATCAAAACTGACCTACTATGAATACAAGTCGTAAAACAAAATGTATGTCGTCAAAACATTTGTTTAAAGTTACTTACAAGTTTTGAGTATGTATCCAAAAATTACGAACCAATGGTAGAAGGACGATTATAAAGACGGTGGTGCCCTTGAGAATAAATCGTTTGAGCAAAGTTTCTTCCGAAATTTTTTAATAATTTGTATCACCTTTCACTGACCTCAACGCATTGGGTAATAAAGCATGAACCTAAGAAATAGCCGACTGCCTCAGCAGCCACCAGCTGCATAATGTCCACATTCGCTAGCACATTATAGCCGCTTGTGCAAGATGATGTGAATGCCTATCGATTGAGCAACCGGCGGATCTTCACGGTAGCTCGTGACGCGTTGTTTTGGTATATTTTGTCTCGCAGCTCGCCAGTATGGGCACTTGAATTTGCTAATTGCGGTTGAGTGGAAAGCGAAGAGTTTTTTCGTGTTTTCTTTTTCGGAGACGTGCGAAATGAAGTGATCTTTACTAGTGATGCAAATTGAGAGGTTTGAACAAATACTTAAAGACATGCGGATGTCGTCAACCGAACTAGACGCAATATTTGGATTTCAAAATACATTATTTTGGTATCGCATATCTTTCGAAAACCGATAAACTAAATGTTTAAAAGAGATTATTTCTGAAAGGAATAGAAAATATATTTCTTAAAAGTCCTCTAAGAACAGTGTGTTCAATCATTTTGCAGCGAAAGTGACATAACCTCGCTATAATTCTCCCATCGCACCGTGTCGATAGGTCACGCGGAAGACACGCGATGGGAGTCAACGGGCGCTATGTCACGAACATCTTCGAGTAGTGGTCGAGCTGCGTCGCGAAGGAAAGTGATTACCGAATACGTTACGTGGGCACTTCGTTTTGAGCATTAATATGGTCGCATCGTAAATAGATGCCAGCGCTATTCGACCTTTATTGTCTAATGCTGGTGTGGAATGTATAACCATATTCGTTACGCAATCTCTTTGGCCTCTCTTTGCTGGTTATTGGTTGGACCTCTGACCTCAAATGCAAATTCACCAACATCGAAGATTTGAGGATCCAATTCACAAGAGATCGTTAAAATAAAACATTCTAAAGTAGGTACCTCAATAGTGTTCGTGGGTAATATATTAGAATGTACTGAGATCTTAGATGTGAAGATGCGCCAGCGCAGGTTGCATCACTATTACAGGCAGCGTGCAATTAGAACGCATCGTGCATAATCTGCGCCCGGACATGATGCAACGGATCACTCTCTCGCGGCCTGTGATCCCACAGCCAGCTGATGGCCCAACAGACCCAGCGAACTTTGACTCTACTCACAGCTTGTTCTACTGCTATGAGGCAATAATCGCCATGGGAAGAAAATATGCGATTACGTGTCAGATCTCTAAATCATCGGGTTTTTTCTTTGTTTACTGGGTATTAGATGTAGAGCAAATTAAATGTATTGAAAAATCTAACTAAAATATTCAAGATACTGCGTTATAAGTTATAAAAAAGCGCGAACTTTAGCTTATAAGCGGTCTGAATGAATTTATGTAACCTTCTTTTTGATCATCTGTCATAAAATATAATTTCATCAACGTTTATATTTTTTGGAGTATTTTGGTCCTTGTACTTTTTTTCTGGGGATATATTCGCAAAACCTCCTCTCATTAACATCCAAGCATCACCAATTTGGTCACGCACCGATCCAAATTGCGCCAAGGTTTTAACATTCGGTGGCTTCTCTGATCCGATATCTTCGTGCTGGCCCCTGAATACCAAGTGACCATTGGTTAAATCGTGGTTAAGGCTTACATTCGGGTCAGTGAGTGGCGATGCGTTGTTTAGAAAGGCTCCGAGCAAAGCTAGAGTGGGCAATCCGTGGGCGCTTCAGTCGACGTGAAGCGTCTGCTATGCGTCGTATATTGCTTTTATTGATCGTTACTGGCCATTGTTTTTGGATAGCACGTGGACGCTGGGTCTGTTAGCTTTCACTTTTTAAGTATCCAATTGTTTATTTCTTTTTATCTTCATTGTTTTTGTCATTATTTTTGTTTATAAACTTCTATTTATCTAGTGCGTCTAACTAGCACTGTTCTCGTAATTTACAATAAACAATGCCAATTCAATAATTTAATTTTTAAAAGGGGTTAAGGTTTAAAAGGGTCTATACATTTTCTTGTTATTGTTACTTTCGTTCGCATAGAAGTTTTTGTTTAAATCGATAAATCAAAATTAAATTTCGAATTTAAATGACGATGACGTAGTTTTATCGAAAATACAGAATTACCTTTTATTGTAATTATAACGACATCAACAGCATCATCAAAATCATCGAAATACAAAATTCTAAACATTATTAGTGATAAAATGTTTCAGGAAAATTACTTTTCTCATACATGTTAGAATATTTTTAAAGTATTTGAAAAAAGTGGCTCTATTACTTGGCAAGAAAATATCTGTGCATAAATCATGATTTTTTTAAAACAAAAAAAAATCTTAAAACCCAATCGATTTTTGAAGTATTTGAAAAAGGCGGTTTTAATGCTTGGCAATAAAATAAAAGTCAAGATGTAAAACAAAGAAAAAATTGACACATTTTAAAACCAAAACTGTTTGAACACAAACCAAATCAAAGGTTAAGCAACAATTGATGCCGAATATTCATATGTTCCTCAGCACAACAGATCAAATATGAAAATGAAAATGAAAATTATATGAATAAATTTACTTCGAACGCAGTATTCGACACAATAGGTGGAATTCCCAAGAAGGCGTTCATATTATTTAACTACACCTTAATTAATTACCAATTAATCTTGTAAATGTATGAGAACATGAGGTGTTTGCATTAAATATGTAATCCGAGACCAATTATACGCCGCCACAAATACTAAATTTATACAACGACTTATGTGCTATAATGTAAATTAGGTGTTTTAAAAATTTTAGTGAAGTTCGATGTCGCCAGAATGTGTTTTAAGTTGAGACCAAAATTCAAAGTTTTTGATAACATCTTTTTAATTATTTTGGAGAACTTTTCAATACATTTTTAAGTCACTTCTGATGAACGGAAACTATCCGCACAGGAAGGTCGGTCCTTCTGGGTGTCAATTCTTGGAACTCCGCGCTCAGGAATCACAAATATTTCGGTCAAGAAAACCGCATTTATAGCGGTTATCAAAACGTTTTTCTCGACGGAGAGATTCCGAAGCACGGTATTTCAATGATTCAAGGTTTCCCATCGAGAAAATCGCTTCGACACCGTTTTATCGACTGAAAGATTCCCGATTCCCGAGCACGGAATTCCAAGAATAGACCTCCTGGTCCGGGGCTCACTCAAAAACACATTCCAGTGACGTCACTTCACTTCACGAAAGCATCAAGAATCGCCGGTCCGCGCGCACTCGACTAATCACTGAACACGTGGGGAGTCGCTCCGCCCGCACCCCGCCCGACGCTTCTTGACACTTTATCGCTTTTTTAAGAAATTCGAACTTACCGCTACAAAGGCTCTCATTTTGTATGGGGTGGTTTTTAAAACTATGGTGTATGGACTGAAGTCAGTCGCGGAATGTGTGGCTCCGGATTGACCGGACGGTTATATAGCGGGTCGCAGTTCGCAGCCCCCGCCCGGCCGCGCGCGCCCCGCTCCGCCCCGCTGCGCCCCGCGCCGCCCCGCTCCGCCCCTCGGAGAAAGGAAGGTTGTGCAAGTGGTGACCGCCGGAGCTTTGGCGCATCTTCTGAGGAGGCTGCCGCGCCGCCTGCCGCGCCGTGCGCCTACCGCCGACGCGCCGCGCGACGCCAAGAAAGCAGGAAGTCTACACTTGTATGTCTAGGCTCCTGAGCGCTGTCATATTGTTTACGTAGAAAACGCATTTTTAGAACGCCGATGTATTCAGAGTAGAGACGTGCGTGCGAATCCGTTCGTTAATTATATGTTTGTTCAGTTTGTGAATTCTGATTCTCTATCAAACAAAATATTTCGGGAGGTCACGACCCTTTTGTCTGGGTTCACACGTTTGAGACCAACCCTATGATGCTAAATATTTCAGTCTGCCTGCGCCAAGTGGTTGCGTGAGCTAGATTGGCTATACAAAATAGATGTTGGTATGTACCTGATACCTGGTGATTTATTCACTGACTGTCTGGACATATTAATTACTATTAATTATATAACAATAACAAGTCAGTTTTTTATTAAATACTTAAATATACCTAAAGTTATATCTGTAACCTAAATCGGCTATACCTACGGAATACAACCAAACATTTGTTCAGTTTTGGTATTACTAAGCAAGTATGGTTATTAGGTTAAAGTTATTTATAATTTAAGACTTTTCACATTGTGGGTTGTTGTTTCCTCGTAGTTCTTAGTTCTTAGCTTAGACCGTTCTCCCAAAAATGTAAGTTATGGCAGTAGCATTTAGGTATGAAATAATAATTGTATTATATAATCAATGTTGACGAAAAAAAAAGACGAAAATAATTTATTTCTTATAGACCAGTGAAGTTTCTTTGCGGGTTCTTCTGCACTGGTTGATCCAATCCGCGGATAAATTAAATTGTGGCATGACTAAGGCCCGAGTGCACGAAAGCACAAAAAAACAAAATCAACGTCAACGTACGATTAAATACGTCACTTTGTATGGACAGTATGAAAGCAACTTCGTGCGTTACACTAAAAGTGACGTGTTTGAACATTGATTAACTCGGCCTTCGCTTCGTGCAATTGGGGCTTAGTTAGTGTAGTTTGGAGTGCGAGTCGGACTCGTTCACGAAGGGTTCCGTACCATCGTACAGGATTTAACACAAAAAAATCAGGTATATCATTTTTATTATTTTTATAATTTACCTATTTATTGTCATGTATATTGTTGTATTTGCATCAGCACTTTGTGAAAATTTCGGCTGCCTACCTATTAAGGTTCATGAGATACAGCCCTGTGACAGACGAATGGACGGACGGACAGCGGAGTCTTAATAATAGGGTTCCGTTGGCACACATTAGGTACGGAAGTCCGAAATTATTTTTCCTTGAAGTTTTTTGGGTTTCTGCACTTATATCCATGTTGAGTGCACTATGAAAAAAATGGAACTTTAAAATATTTTTTTTATATTTTGACTGAAAAAATTCGAAAAATAAAATAGGTTAAGGTAATTTTTTTCTGTGCTCTCGACACATGTATATCTTGAAAAGTTACCTTTAAGGAAAAAACCGGCCAAGTGCGAGTCGGACTCGCACACGTAGGGTTCCGTACCATCGTACAAGATTTAACACAACAAAATCAGGTTTTTTGTATGGTATATGATTTTTGTCCCTTAAATTTTTATTACTTTTTTATTTTACCTATTTGTTGTTATAGCGGCAAATTTAATACACACTCGGTGAAAATTTTACCTGCCTACCATGAGATACAGTTCATGTTCATGAGATACAGCCTTGTGACAGACGGACGGACGAACGGACGGACGGACGGACAGCGGAGGCTTAGTAATAGGGTTCCGTGCCTAAAGGGTGAAAACGGAATAGGGTTCCGTTTTCACCCTTTGGGTACGGAACCCTAAAAAAGATTTGGGACTTAAACATCGGGCTTTAACCGTAACATCACTACATAGTATAAAACAGAGTCGCTTTCTCTGTCCCTATATCCCTATGTATGCTTAAATCTTTAAAACTACGCAACGGATTTTGATGCGGTTTTTTTTAATGGATAGAGTGATTGACGAGGAAGGTTTATATGTAAAATAACATTCATTAATTAGTGGAAAAATACTGTTATTTTTGAGGTTTCTAATGTGATGTCGTAAATAATTAAAAAAAATCCGCTTACATTGCAAACGCAGGCTGAACTTGACCAGCCTGAAATCAGTCAAAAACGACATTGACCCGAGCGGAGCCGGGTACCTCAGCTTGTATAGTATATAGAGAAGAAGATATATGGCTTCAGCGAATGGATCCACGCGGAAAACCCTCTAACTTATTCAAACTGTCAAAATCTCTACCGTTTGTTCGCGGCGAGCTAGCTACCTATTCTGTTTGTGGTAGAGTGCGCAGACTGTTAGTGCGTCAACGGTGTTAAGCGGATGTCGGTTCCAGCCAAATATGTGCTATGTGGATAGTAATCAGTCACGCAAACATCAGTAGTTCCTCACCCAAACAGACTCCCTAATGGTTTTTGGTAGCATAGAGCATTAATAATGGCACTGTGACTGAGTGGCTCTGTGGAGAGAGGATACTTTAATTGCTTTCAATGTTTCCAAGGCAATGGCGTACCTAGGTCTCGTAGCACCTGGACCTACAGGGCTGCAACATCTCCAAAGATGTGGTCTTTCGTCGTTTTATTGAGCCGAAATTGCATCGGAAAAACTAGAGATCCTATACTGTTGCAGAAGTTTTTTTCACCGGTAAAACTACTTCTTCTTTACAAATCACTGATGTTGCCGGTGCTAGAAGACTGTAGCCGCATATTGGAAGGAATTCCCCATTATCTGTTGGCGTTCTGAGACTTAATTCCCCAGCGGTCCGTCTTGCTTTCTGATTTGGAATCGCTGAGCCACAGACGATTTGTGCGCGAGTTTGTCGCTCAGTCTGTTCAACAGGTACAACCATGGACGTTGCTCTGTGGAACT
The DNA here is from genome assembly GCA_946894095.1 of Incurvaria masculella. Classification (NCBI taxonomy): domain Eukaryota; kingdom Metazoa; phylum Arthropoda; class Insecta; order Lepidoptera; family Incurvariidae; genus Incurvaria; species Incurvaria masculella. Next base: position 13,522,436 of record OX335658.1, on the reverse strand, counting down.
GTGGAATATCCGGAGCACCCCACGCAAAGAATCAGAGCACCCCCTTGTGGTTGACATTAGGCTTTTGACAACGAATCGTTTCTCAAATTCATTTCTCTGCCGCACCGCCAGGATATGGAACTGTCTCCCGGCGGGTGCCTTTCCTCATACCTATAACCTTTTGAACAAGCATCAACATCGATATTGAACCATAATATACATTTTTTTGTTTCATATCTTCTTTTTTGGCACGGCCCATCTACTGAGATGCTCACAGCAACAAATATGTGTACAAATATTGAAAATGTAAAACAATTATTGCTTAATTCGAACTCGTAAAAATGTTAAATGTTAATGCTTAGTAGTCAATAATAAATTTCGGCTATCTCGTTCAGATGCACATTTAATTGAATGTAATTAATATTTCTTCACTTGATTAATACTGTGTTAGTCAATAAAATCACGAAATGTTTACCGTTGATGGAATTCCTGCTCAAAATAATCGAACCATGAACGATGCCCCACGTATTTGCGAGAAACGGAACCCAACAAGAGGTCAGAAAGGTCAAGGCAGAGCTTAAAGCTCACCGATTATATCCGGTGGGACCGGTTTTCGTTTAAAATTAAAACGCCACGCGTAAGTCGACTTTGCAAAACATCTCGAGTCATTGGAAAGTTTTTTTCATTCTATCGGAAATAATAATACATCGCGAATTAGTTCTTTTAGTGTTTTTTTTTTAAATATTATCAAGAATTTAATTAAGGCAATCAATAAGTAGGAAATTCCTTATTTCTTGAGGTTGACCTGCCAGACCAATATCAACTACTTTGAAATGTTCACTGTCTGTATAATATGAAAACACAAATATGCAATTTTTTGCTCAAGTGGTTGAGGGGGGGGGGGGGGCGGCACTTTAAAGTCTCCTAAGATCCAAAGAGAGTTTACTGGAAGTTATCCGTTGAAATAGTCCGACTCGCACTTGGCCGGTTTTTAATTAAAATTTTAAAATGTAACCGCTATTTTCAATCAATATAAATTAACAGACACATGCAGAGTAATGTGGAAATTGTGGGGATCGCATGCCAATTAGCGTTCAATATCATTTCTCAATGAGACGACAGAGACGAGAGAGTACAGTGAAGTTCAGAAGTAATGGAAACATTATCAATATTGCACATCATCTTAGAACAAAAAATCCTTCGTTTAGAAACAAAAAGTCTGTAAATTTAGGGAATAAAATATGTTTTGAACTGGAATATCTAATGGCAAATATTATTGCACGGACTTTTTTAGTCTAATTTAACCAAAGTCAACTTCTCAATGAGACGACAGAGACGTGAGAGTACAGTGAAGTTAAAAAGTAATGGAAACATTATCAATATTGCACATCATTTTAGAGGTGCATTGGAGAGAAGCAAAAATAAGGAATACAGAGTATACATACATACGTAGGTTTATAGCACAGTGGGCTAATCATAGAACACGGTGAAACATTTTTGGCCGAATAGTTTTTTTTATGTAACTGGAGATGAATAGCTAATACCGAACCGATGATATTAGCCTAGCACACCACATGGGAACTAGGTGCCATGGCAGGACATTCCTTATTGCTCGGCGACATTGAACTGGATGTAAAACGCACGGACAATTTTCATTGCCGTTTCCACTATCGTCATTCAATGCGATGGTACCAACCCGGGCGGGATAAATCCTACCACCTACAGCTTTACGTGGATTCCGAACGTTCGAATTCGGTTACCCATCTAGAACCCAATTATGCTCAGATCGCAAGGCGTCGTGCCACTGGGCTTCCGAAGCTGTATTCAAGCTTGTAGGATAAATTAGGTATCCATGTTTCCTGAATAGCTGTTTGAGTAGGTACGAGTACAAATCCTGTAGGTGACCTTCCCGACTACAAAGTACCTATTGGTTGGTGCAATCGGATTCTATTAAAGATAGTCGAAGCGACTATCCGTGTTGCCGTCAAGTTTAACGTAGCATTAGTTAGTTGAGGGGTCGATAGTGAATTCGAGTCGATTTTAAACGACCGACTTAACTCCATTGCACCTTAATTTTGTGTCGAGATAAAACATATACAGGTCTATTCAGAGTAGGCGGACTAACTTTAGTACGCGTTTAAAGTCAAACTAAACCGGTTTTTGTATGGTTAGTCCGGTACCTAATCTCGTACTAAGTTTTGACAGGTGCTTCAATACAATCGTACTTCCGTAGTGCAGATGCGCGGCGACTGGCTTACTATTGCAGAGGTAATTGGTTCGATTCCCGCCCCGTTCATGCACCACTTTTTCTCCTCCAGAGTTTTATCCTGAGATGAGCCATTTTAAATTGCAGGTCCTTTGCTTACTCAGTGGAAGGTTAACCTCCTGATGGGCAACGAATGAAAAGATGGTTGTAGCGGCAACGAAAAATTGACCGTGTTTTCCATCCAGTTCAATGTAGCCCTCCGCATCGGTCGGTCCTAGCATGGTACCTCATTCCTTAGGGAATGTGGTGTGTCAGGCTAATATCATTAGGGTGGGTGTAGTAATAGTATCGCCATCCATGCATGTTAAGTTATATTAAAAAGGGCTTTGGACATAAAAAAAACTCGTTTATCGCTGTTGTGTAACACATGTGTTGACAGTCGCTTACTTGTTTAAGTCGACGTTTCGTAAAGTTTCTACTCAAAATCACTAAGACTTTGTGTATAATAACGTGTGTGTATAATAATAATAAATGTGTGTAATCAACAGCTCGACAAAACAGACAAAAGTTTTAATTATTTTACATGTGCGAACATTATTTAATGATCTGTTAGCATTTTTATGCGGGTTCCAAAACGTAAAAATAATATAATTAGCCACACTGAATTTCTTTCCGAGCACGTCACGAGGGTAAAACAAACGATTGGTCGCTCGTGGCTCGCATTGCACGTCCGTTATAAGAGTCAACTGTAGGTCCCTTTCCTTACTTAGGTGGTTGAATGAATTTTGCCCAGGTTGGTACCATCTCGCATTGAACGAACGAGGACTTCCTTTGGTCGCTTCTTAAGGTACGCACTTCATAATCGATAATGAGATAATCAGCACTTTAGTAATAAAGGCCCTTTAAGGCGCTAGGACTAGCCAACTACTCGCGCCATACAAATGCACTTTTTAACAAATGTAATAATATGTAGTGAAACGCTTCAGCAAATCCAAATAGAACTCCAGACTGATAATGGATTGTTAATATTTTTTTATTCCATCATTTATTTAAATAATAATAAAAATAAAAAAGTTGATTTTTCTCATTAGAAATCTGAAAGTAATTCGATTTCTAGATATAAGCAAAAACAGCATATATGCATAAACAAAAAATTCCATTTGCTTTTAGATTTCTACATTTAGTCAAAAAAGTTCGGAAATGGACACCGTTTCCGCAATGTATTTTGTATAGAAAAAGGAAACATACATTAACGAAAATAATTCGATTCCTAGACAAGGAATCATATATTGTAAGGATGACACTTATAATCGTCAGACTTAGTTAGTTAACTTGGGGTGCCTCGTCTAACTTTGCGATTTGGCTAGTACCAGGCCCTTAAGTGGCGATTAAAATAAATTAGAACTTGGTGAACACTAGGCTAAGCCTGGTTTTCACCAAGTGCTGATTTATTTTAATTGACACTTAAAGGGCCTTTATTAATAAAGTTCTGATTATCTTGTACTGGTATCGATTGCGAGGTGGTAGATTAAGCTAATCAGTACTTAGTGGAAGAGACCCTAAGCCTGCGTATCTGTTCATCCAGATATGGTTTTCACCCAGTGCTGATTTATATTTTGATACTTAAGGTGGGCCCGTAAGCATCAGAAAATTTGGCTCCCCATACAAACATAGTTTACTAATCGTTTGAAAACCACTGTTCCGATTTGCTTGATATTTGGGACTTAAGGCTGTTCCGACCCATATAAAGTTGTTTGCACACAGAATTCAAAAAGTATTGCACTTTAAGGCACGAATTAATAATAAACGTTTAATATAGTCATATTACTTGCCGCGAAAACAATTTCACAATTTCAGGATTATTGGTTTTGTTACAATTAATTTAAATACGATTTTTATTTAACAGCGCCATCTAACGGTGTAAAACTTCTAATCGGCAATTACAACGAAACCATTAAACCTGAAATTGTGAATATGTTTTCGCTGCAACTACTATGGCTATATTTAATATTTTTGACGAATTCGTGCCTTAAAGTGCAATACTTTTTGCGTTCTGTGTAAAAAAAACATTGTATGGGTCGGAACATCCTTAATATCAGGCAACAAATATCTGTGTCTGCATCTATTTGTTTTTCCGAAAAATGTATCCTGTGTCACACAACAGAGAAAAGAAAATTTGTATGAAAATTTTCTTTTGCCTGTTATTTGACTTGCTTTAAATTTTTCAGCAAAACAAAAACATGCAGACACAGATATTTATTGTAGAATATTAGATACCAAATATCAAGCAACTCGGAACAGTGTTTTTCAAATGATTAGTAAACTACGTTTGTATGGGGACCACTACCACTTAACTTCCACTTAAAAAAACGTTAACCTTTAGTACTAAAGACCTGATTATCTTGTACTGGTTTTGATTGCAAGCTGCTAAGAAAGGCCGATGAGCTAGATGAGGCGAAATTGCTAGATGAGGCAATTAAGTTAATCAGCAGTAGGTGAAAAAAGCCTTTAGACTTTTCCCACTAACTCGTGGGTACGCTGCCGCCATGCGAATGAGTTTCGATCGCTCCTTCCGACCTTCCATACTCGCTGTAAGAAAACGACGAACAAGCCTGAATCAACATCTCCAACAAAGACTTGCAACAATAGTGGCAATCCGCTAATTAACTTCGCCGCCATTAGTACTAGAATTGCCGAAAACGGCATTGTTACGATCAGAAATGTAAATATGAATATAGCAACTTGACATTGCAATAATAGCGTATAGCATTAGTGAGCCGTGTTGCCTTCGAGTGATGAACTGTCTGCGGTGAGGCGATGAAGACAGCTCGGGGGTCGGCGGGCCGTGACCGCGGCTGATTGGAAAAAATGTGCGCGAAAAATCTGGCAGCAATTAGCTCTTCAAAATGTGCGAAACTTTCGATCCGGTTTGGCCGATGAAGAGATTTTTTAGCGTCGAAAATCCTATTTAGATTGCTTGGTTTTCCGTCCCGTTTTTAAGAATTGTGCTACTGGTGTCAAGCGTCCTTAATTATTAGGGATGGAAAATGGTATCAAAATATCAATGTTTTACCGTTTCTTTAGGAGTTTTTTTCGATCGAAAACGTTTAAAAAAATCCTGGAGAATAAAGTTAATTCGTCCACTCTGAATACTGTAGGTTAGTCATACTAATGGGAGTAAACCATAGTAGCTGTGATCTCCGAGGAGTAATGCTTGCTAGTCAATGCCTTAGCCCTATTGGATTTACTTATCGCTAGGGTCTAGAATAGGGAATGCAATCCCGACTCGAGATTGCAAATTCGAGATCCCGCGGGATTAGAAATATCAATCGGAAATCCCGGAATTTTCGGGATTCCGTCTAGTAAAAAAAAAAAAGTTAAATTCGGATGATTGAAAAAGCCAATAACTGCTTGGTTGTGATAGTGAGATTAACTAAAATAACATATTACTCGAAAGAAAATAAAAACCTTTATTCTTTAATCTTACCAACTAGATAATTATCAGGTTTTAAGGAAATTAACATAGGTAAATTAAGTAATCAAAACAATAAGCATATTTCAAGGGAATTAGAAAGTAGTTACCTACGAGTGATTTTGAATATGAAAAAGTAATCACTACAATTGCACAACTAAAACAATGACGAACGTAAACAAACAAATTATTGCCTCTCCACGCGCATATACTTCTTTCTCACTTGTTCGACACAGTTCTATATTATCTGTCCCACTCGTCACCTGTCGCTAATATTCGGAAATTGTCGGAATAGGTTTCTAACGCTATTTGGCATTCCTGCCGCCCGCGGCCCTCAGTCAGCCTCAGCGCGCCGCTTTCGCTGACCACTGCCGCCCAATCCCGTCAATCTCGAACGGGATCTCGTCATATGATGCGTCGGGATTGATCCCAAAAAATTACACGAGATCTCGCGAGATCGGGATCCCGCGGGATCGGGATTGCATTCCCTAGTCTAGAACCGTTGCTTCAGGCAGACGTTAGTCTATAAACCATGGCAGCTGCCAGTAAAGCGACTTATTCGAAATTTTTTCATGAACAACTTAAATCCATACCTCCACATGACCAGTGCTACTAAATTCTACATACCGAGACTATATAACTAACTCTATACAATCGGTCGCATTATTCGGACAAAGCACCACGTCTCTGTGAACATCAAGCATGTTGGCAGCTGCGTAATTTATTTACCAAATGTCGATGGTTGCCGCCGGCTGTTCAACCTCTTTCGCTATGTTACCTTTCACCCGTAGATTTACATCATCAACATCACCAACGCATATTTCAGCAGTAGATTTTCGCTTTTAGCATCCACTATCAACCGATCACACCATTCCAGTGTTTTGGCTAATGTTTGTTTGTATTTGGAAAGATTGGAATAATTAATTAATGTGTTATCTTCTTATGGAAGAATATTCGTTGGTGTGCTAACTATCAGAGTTATGTTAAAATACAAAGTGTTTTAAGCTGTAGGCAAGCTGTAAGGCTGTAGGATGTTTAACCCATACTGCATCAAGAAGTTTTCATACGCTGTACTTACATTTAATATTATTGTGAAAGTGTTGTTTAATATTTTTATAATGTGTGATATGTCGCAGGTATGTGATAAAATCTGGGACAAATACTTAATCATGCTAGTCGATGCGTAATAGAGCGTTGGCTCATTCCGGGTACAACGACGAATGCATTGCCATTTCTATGCCACAAGTCCGGAGTGACCTCCATAATGATGGATATATAAAGTACTTGAAGAATTCTTCGAAAACCCAAAAACATCCAAATTGGTTAAAATTTTAGTCCAAAATGGTTATACCGGAATGGGGGGTACTCCAAGAATCTACAAAAAATCGGAATCGGATCCAGGATTTCATTAAGATTTTCATATGAGAAAAATGAACTCATGGCCATGCACAGACGCATTAGGATCCTGTCAGCAGAATCTTGATGCTCTGAAGTATATTGTGTATACTCGAAATCATTGATTTCTTGCAAGATCTTTATAACAGTTGTAGAGCTTTCTCTACAATATCAATGATCATTGGATTGTGTGTTATCTTTATGACGAAGCAAACCGGTTTTATACCGATTAACATAATATTATTGTACCCAATACCACTGATAAAAAGTGTCGGTATAGCTTCTACACGATAAAATTTTAAATTACCTAAATTTAAATATTTGGCTGCATCTATCTGTAAACAGAATATATCTGTTACCGAGAATGTCCGAAAAAGATCATTGATGAGGTGAACTGTCCGTGGATGGATCCGTTGGATGTATGATTTACCATATTTGTTCATAGGGTGTATTATTAACAATATTAGCATTGTCTAATCCTTATTAACTAGGAGACCCCGATAATTTGATTTCAGCTAATCCTTTAGTGAACCCAATTCATATTCAATCAGAATTATATTTTTATTTGCTTATGCAATTCTTGGATCAATTCCTAATACCTTAGGAGGAGTTATTGCTGTAGAATTATCTATTACTATTCATTTCATTTTCCTTTTACAAAATATTTTTTTAATGAATTCAACTTTATCCTATTCATCAAATTATATTTTGATCTTTATTAGTAATTGTTATTTTATTAACTTGAATTGATATCGTCCAGTCGAAGCTCCTTATATTTTAACAGGACATTTTTGAACAGTTATATATATATTTTTTATGTTAAGCGCGGCATATGGCGTACGCCAGGACATCTTAAGGTGCCCGACGACGCCCATGGGATTTCGAATTTACAGGGGGTTGCGAAAACCATGCCGGCCGGCCAGGTGCTTCTTCACACCATGTTTTAAGGACCCCAGGTTGTACTTTGGGGGAAATACATCGGAAGGGAGTTCATTCCATAGTTTTCCGACCCTTTAGATGAAGGATCTAGAAGATCGGTGGGTTCTTATTTTTGGAATGTCGACTGTGAATGTGTGCATTTTCTCCCTGTTCCGCGTTGACCGAAGGTAGAAAGGGGACGGAGGAACAGCGTTATGCAGCTCCGACGAGCATTCTCCGTGGTAAAGACGATAGAAGACAGAGAGAAACCCTACATCCCTTCTGAGTATTATATTTTTAACCCTTTGATAGCAATATATCGAGATAAATTAATTAATTATTTTTATTAAACTAATAAGCTTTTAGAAGCTTTTTAAAAACATAAGAAATAATTATAATTCTATTAATTTATACTAAACAATTTACAATTAATTGAAAAAATATATTAAAAAAATGTGTAAGAGATTACTAGACCAGGTTATTGCTAGTATCTGTGGGACGAAGCCTTGAACTCAATTCAGCTCCGCGCCATCGTGCGTCTCGCCAACGACTCGAGGTATCCCTATATTTAGAGACCTCTCAACTCCAAAGGGATGTCGGGTGTCTCCTAAAACCAAAAAGGAAGTAGACAAACCCGCTGTCTCCAATTTTCTAAAACTGCCAACTCAACTTAAGGTGGCCCTTTCCGGCGGGACTAACTCATTAGCGGGCACGGTTCAAAACCGTGCTATTGCGCTCTGGGACTTTCTCTGTTTCAAAGAATAACAAAAAAAATAACCGACTTCAAAGAAAAAGTACTAAAAAGTAAAAAATAATTTCCATTTTTGTAGTTACGATTTCTATTATTTTTTGAGTCGGCGTCAGCCGGGCACGCGCAGCGCCAATCAAGAGAACCTAACCTAACCTAACCTAACCTAACCTAACCTTGGCTGACACCGACTCAAAAAATAACAGAAATCGTAACTACAAAAATGGAAATTATTTTTTAATTTTTAGTGCTTTTTCTTTGACGTCGGTTATTTTTTTTTTATTTGTTTATTTTTAGTGAATCTGAAGTACACTTACTAATTTGTACACGTCCTTTCCAATAAAAAAAGAATCACCGAAATCGGTTGGCGTTATATTCAGTTATTCGTCCATTTGTCGCGCACATCTTAATACAAATTTAAGACTTTTATGATTTTCTCATGGATATCATTGTTAGAACTTAACCAAATTAAAATGGGACCACTTGGGAAGCACTAGCTATCATTTAAAAAAATTATCATCAAAATCGGTTCACCCAGGCAAAAGTTATGAGGTAACAAACATAAAAAAAAAACATACAGACGAATTGATAACCTCCTCCTTTTTTGAAGTCGGTTAAAAAGACCGGCTCCGCGATTAGGAGGATGCAACTTGTCCACAAAGCAGACAATGCGCATAGAGTTTGATTTGGTAAGTTTTACGAATATTTTAATTGCAAAAGGACTTATAGCGAAAAGTAAACCACGACCGTTGTAGTCAAAAATCTAACAAAAACCAAATTGTATTGTTAATTTTCATGAAACAAGCTATCTCTGATGACTAATCATTTTAAAAAGTTTTTATTTTATCGTTAAGTAATCTACCTCCATAGTTATTGTATAAAACGTGCGAAAAATTCGAACTTTCGGACCTTAACTTAGAAACAAAACACAATTTTACAATGCCAACGGTCATCAGACATCTACATAGTTCGATCAAAAAAAGGTTTTTTGAGTATTGCTCAAAACATTTTTGGATCTCTGACAAGAAATATGGGCATGATCTCCTTTCCACGTTTGTATGGGGAGTTAAGCGGGAAAACTGCTACATACAAACATAGTCGCAGACGTGTGGAGGGTTTGTCTGCGACTGACATGGAGAATGCATTTTTTGAACATATTGGAACATGGCCGGCCTGCTTGTGACGCAGCCCCTGTGTAAAGTCCGAAAGCCCATGGGCATCTTGGCTTGGCGTAGGATATATGCCGCGATTAACATTAAAAATAATGTATTATCACTTTCTTAAAACCACGACACCCCAAAACTAAAATCAAAACAAAAATATGACAAAGATAGACTTTTCACATTTACAGTAACGCAAATATTTACACATATCAAACTCAAATACATACGACTATAACGTTACGTAACATTGAAAATGTGCACACATAAAAAAAAACAATTTCTAAGAATACCGGAGACGATTCCTTGAGCTTGACCAGAAAAAAAACCGCATGCAAATAAATTTCGCTAATCGTACAAACTACATAGTTAAATTATTATATGCAACGGCAAACTTTTTCTATACGGTAACACAATAGATATATATAGCTCTGCGACCGGGGCCACAGTAGTAGCTCAAGTCAGGCGATTCATGAGATAAATACCTTCCTTCCATCGAGTGTCAGGGTTGTCACGGCGTTGTATTGGCGGAGCACTGCCGGTTCTATTACTTTTAAAAGGATGATCTCGGAGGCCCATTTTTCTTTTTGCGGCCATTAGACCAGGTTTTCATTGGTTGCTGTTATTGTTTTTTGTGTTTGTTGTAGGGACAGCACAAACACGATTAAAAAAAATTTACTCTGAAAAATCTACTCACGTATTAGAGCTTTAACAAGTACTTTTTGTAATTGTTACCTCACTGTATAAAATTTTCTTTTTATTTTAACCGATGTTTTTTTCCGCTACATGAATTGAAATAAATAAATAAAAATGCAGATACTTTTTGCCTGATATTTATTTGATAGGTAGGGATGACACTTTTTGTTGCACCATACATAACGGAGCGTGTTTTATAGGCTCACCTACTGGGCAGAGCGGTGAAAAAAATGTGTAGTACATACTTTATAATATAAAAAGGCGCTTAGTAATATATTCCCTGATCTTATAAGTAACTAACTAACTAACATACTAACAAACAAGTTATTGAATATTCTGTTTAAAATAATATTAAATAAGGGTGCTTAGTATAATGTTATGTTTCTTACGATGAATACAATGACTACATGTAATTATTTAGCAACGTCGACAAGCCGTTCAGTGTTTTAGTAGTTAACTGACTTAAGGAAGTTGTTAATTATGTGAGTAAAAAAAAGATTAGTAAACTACGTTTGAATGGGGAACTTAGCTTACGGGCCGTTCTCAACGTCAACATAAATAAAAGATCAACGAGCATCGGCATAAAAAAGCGATGCCAACGAAATAGAGACAAGACTCGTGGGTCTTTTTATTACCGCAATTATATTCAACTGTCAAAATGATTTTGTTTTCTGCAGCTGATTGCAGTCACCTCTATAAGGGTGTAAGTGCAACCACATTTGATTATTTTAAAAATATGTAACCGGAGATCATTATAAAATTTAAAACTTTCATAACGATGAAAGCTATATGAAACCGATCAGGGTAAGTATGTATTTTTAATTCGAACTATTTTGTTATGTTAAATTTAGAGAAAAGAAGAACAATGGGTTTCCGAAGTCGCCTCTTTGATCACTTTAGGTTTCCGAGAGGTAGCCCGCGCGATAGTGGCGGCAGTGTGGATTGCATTTTCCATAGTTCGTTTTGTTCTTGTAAATAAAGAGATACGCCTGGTTTTCACGTAGTACTTTTTAGATTTATTTTAATCGAAACTAAAAGGGCCTTTATTACTAAAGTGCTAATTATGTTGTACTGGTATTGATTGCAAGCTGCTAAGAAAGGCCCTTAATATGTGACGATTAAGCTAATCAGCAGTAGGTGAAAAAGGCCCTTGGCGTTCTTGTAGTTTTTTATCGCTTCCTTGTTCTTTGCCTTGGACTTGACTACCAGAAGTTGAATAAATAAATAAAATGAAATGAGATCTGAATAAACTATGAGAAATGGCAAAAGGGAGCACCGAGTTTAACACCATTCCACCAGCTCCACTATACTATACAACGAGACATATTGCGTGTGAACGGTGGACTTTCAATATGTTTATCAGATTTCAGCAATAAAAGTTTATGCCTTAATTACGCGTTGACGCAAGAAGAGGCGACGTGCAGCCGTTGCTCGGTTGTGACACATCCCACGGACTCCGCCGTGATGTTATCACGCTTACTTTCACCGGTGCTAAGTCCAGTGATGGAGTAAAACAAAGATCATCGAGAGGTTAGCGTAATGAAAGTGTGAACATAATTAAGTTAGGCACTCGCTGGCTTGCCAATATTTACACAGGCATCGACCGAATTGCATCGTTTCAGTCTTTGGTCGAGGAATTAGCAAATTCACTCATAGCTACGAATTATGAGCGGTTCGTAGCTCCGGGAGAGTTACCACGGTACTTTAAGGTGGGCCTTCCCGCTCAACTCCCCATACAAACGTGGAAAGATCATGCGATTTTGTTAGAGATCCAAAATTATACTCGAAACAGCTTTATTTGTTTGAACTAGATGTCTGAAACCATTGGCATTGTAAAATCGTTTTTTGTTTCTAAGTTACTATAAACTAATAATAAGGTTACAAACAACTTTGGAGGTGGATTACTCAACGATATAATGAAAACATCTTAAAAATCTCTTAAATATTAGGCATCAGACCTTTGATTTTTGTAATTATAATTTTCGTAAATCTTACCAAATCAAACACTATGCGCATTGTCTGCTTTGTGGACATGTTGCGTTCTCCTTATCAGGGAGCCTGTCTTCTTCTTTGAAACAGAGAAGGTCCCAGAGCGCAATAGCACGGTTTTGTACCGTGCCCACGAATAAGTTAGTCCCGACGGGAAGTTCCCTGACGTATGTTTTTGTTGCATGTTTCCTTGACAATTTCAGTTCACTTGGTCGGATAACACGTCGTTTTACAACTAAACGTCAGATTTTATCACTCACTTGCCTGTTCACCCCAGGGTGCGAGGCCTTTCTTCACTTGGACATAGATTCAATGCGAGCCCGTTCTTGCACCACTTTCTTTCTCTTTGAGAGTGATGAGATGCCCCCTTTCCCTACTAGGAGGTAGACTCAAAGTCGCTCAATTCGGTACCATCGCATTGGATGAAAATATGGTCGAAGCGGTATTCAAATTGTTTTTGTTTTTGCGATCCTAGCATTGAATTCGTTGTATCGCAATATCATGGCGTTGCGTGTGGTTCCAGTATTCCATTTCCAGTTACATAAAAATATCATACTGATTCGAAGACTCACGGCAACAATAACGAAGAATATAGATATAAATACTAAGCAATGCATTCGACACAAACTGTCTACACACATTTATCAAAACGACACATTTATTAAAAATTTTTTTAAAAGTACAGAAATATTCTAATCAAGATTATTACACAGGGTGTTATAATCTTGTAGAATATAAATTACTTTTTTGTTAAAAATGTTTTCGAAGTTTAATGGGAATTGCTATTTTTCTTAGCCTTCGTATGTATGCAACTTAGCCTGGTTTTCATCAAGTGCTGATTTATTTTAATAGACACTTAAAGGGATTTTATTACGAAAGTGCTGATTATCTTGCACTCGATTGCGAGATGGTAAGAAAAGCCTTTTAATGTGAGAATTAAGCTGATCAGTACTAAGTGAAAGAGACCCTCATCATCGTTATTTAATTTTAAGGTGACCCATCCCGCTCAACTCCCCATACAAACGGGGAAAAAAGATCACGCCCATATTTCTTGTCAGAGATCCAAAATTTTGCTTAAAATAGGTTTATTTGATCGAACTAGATGTCTGATGACCATTGGCATTGTACAATTATTTTTGGTTTCTAAGTTATAAGGTCTGAAAGTTCGAATTTTTCGCGTGTTTTATACAATAACTTTGGAGGTGGATTACTCAACGATAAAATCTATACATCTTAATTAGTCATCAGACATTTTTCATGAAAATGTATAATAATCAATTTCGTTTTTGTTAGATTTCTTACTACAGCGGTCGTGGTTTAGTTTTAGCTAAACGTCGTTTTGTAATTAAAATTTTCGTAAATCTTACCAAATCAAACACTATGCGCATTGTCTGCTTTGTGGACATGTTGCATTTGCCTCATCACGGACCCTGTCTTTTTCTTTGAAACATAGAAGGTCCCAGATCGTAATAGCACGGTTTTGTACCCTGCTCGCGAATGAGTTAGTCCCGCCGGGAAGGGACACCTTAAGATATTTTTGGTGCTGATTGGAGCGTTTACGAAACCTTTGCTTCTTTCAAATTGTGGTAGAGTATTGACATGTAATAATTCATCGTCCGTCTTCCTGGTTGATTGTCGCTGTCATGGTCAACCATTTCCGTTTCGGAAGACTCTTTTTACCCGACTGAGCAAGAAGGAGGGTTATGTGTTTCGAGCGTATGTTTGTTTGTTGTGTTTGAAGATACTGGGGGAGGACTTAGTACCGTATGTGGAGACTCCGCCGGTGTGTGGTCTGCCACAGGATCGGTTGTTTTTTTTTATGTGACTGGACATGAATGACTAATACCACACCTTCTGTCATCGTATTAGCCTAACACACCACATGGGAACTAGGTGCCATGCCATGAACTGGATGGAAAACACGGACAATTTTCATTGCCGCTTCGACCATCGTTCATTGAATGCGGTGGTACCAACCCGGGCGGGATTAACCCTACCACCTAGTAAGTAAGGAAGGGGACCTACAGTTTAACGTGGAATCCGAACCACGGCCAGCCTCTCTCGACGGTCGAATGGTCACCCATCCAAGACCAGACCGGACCCAGCGTTGCTTAACTTCGGAGAGCGATCGCCGAAGTGTCGCGCCACTGGGCTATTGAGGCTGACACCATACAAGGTGGTAGACTCTGGGCTGGGCGCAGGCCCGGGGTGGTGCCCGCCCTAATTGCAACGCTGAGTGGCCGGCATGGCGTCCTCGGAGTTCCGCTATCTCGGAAATCATCGTTGTCCCAAGATTTCCGAGATATGTCCAAGAACCAACTGTCCGAGAAAGGATTATTTTGTCGAGATTCAGATTTTAAACTGATCGTTTGAATTATGGTTTGAATAAAACTTCCGCGAATCTTTTACCGGGCTCCGTTAGGCTGAAAGTCAAATGTCGGGAACCTCAACTTCTCATTGTTTTAAACCGCACGATGTTGCTTAGAATGTTATGAGTACTCTTTTCTTGGTTGAAAAAGTTTTATGGAAGCAGAATGGAAAAACTTTAGCTCTTATATAAATAAAAACCAAGCTATAATTTAACTAAAAATTAAGCTAATCAGTATAGAAGTTAAATTAAAGATTCCACAGTCGTCTACAGTTGCCGACGCTAATGTCAGTTATCCTGAAGCGAAACATGCTAACAAAATTATATGGACAGGTTCGCTTCTTTTATTTTTGGGTCCGGGAGCCACAAAACGTTTTAAGATAGTTGCGAGGGCAGGCAGATCGGAAACCAGTTTAATTTATAATAATGTAGCACCTTCGCGCGTTTAGTCGCAACCTTAACCTTGGTGAGTATTGACTTTACCAAGAACTCGAGTTGTGAAATGATCGTTAAAATTATTGAAATTAGACTTATAAGAAACTATTGGGAAACCAAAATTAACGATTCCGATATGTTTAATTAACATATGTTTTGGGACAAATCAAGAAGATTGAGAACGAACCGTTTTCAAACTCATTTCTATGCCGCACCGACAGGGTATGGAACTGTCTGCCGGCGGGTGCCTTTCCTCATACCTATAACCTGGGTGTCTTCAAGCGTGATTTGAACAAGCTCGATAGCTTAGCGATAGTCCGCGAATCCGCTGGCATGGTGCCTCGCTAAGCGTGGTTTCGCGAGGCGAGGTATTTTTGGCTTTTTTAAGCACCTTTGGTCCTCAGCACAGCCACCCATACCGTTTTTTCATAAAAAATAGAACAATCTCTTGCTTCAGTGTGTCCAGCAATCCGTTCCCTCGTAGTAAATATATGCAAATTCGTAATTTGTGGTGTGTAGGTTCCGAACTTCCGACATTTTCTTCCTGGGTTAGGGTTTTCTTTTTCGTGGTTCGCATTTCACGTAAACCGCTAGGTACCCATTACTAGGTGGTAGGGTTAGAATATTGAATGAGCTATTGTCGGAGCGGCAATGAAAACATTTATTTTATTTTATTTTATTTTATATTAGACAGGCAGCCTAGACTGATGTGTCTAAATCATGTTCAATTATGGTTATCACTTTTTATGTTTATAAATTTTTTTTTGTTCTAATGGTAGTTCACTTAGTCACTTCCTTGCAATCTATGAAAGTCAGTTTTGGTTATTAACACGGGCTTTAATTATTCTTATAAAAGTTGTTTAAATGAGTGTCCAAACGGTTTTTAAATTGATTAACATTATTTGCGTTGAATATGTCCTCAGGGAGTTTGTTCCAGTCCTCTACAACTCCGTTGCTAATGAAGTGTTTGCGTACATTTGTCTTGTGTTCTGTTGTGTCCAGCTTCAAACTGTGACCACGTAGTTGAGGGTTATTGTTAAGGCTGAACAGCTCTTGCATGGCTTGGCAGTTTTATTTGGCTGTAAGCATTTTGTATACCTCGATTAGGTCACCTCGTCTTCGTCTTTGTTCTAGAGACGGTAATTTGAGGATCTTGAGTCTGTCTTCGTAGGCAATGTTTTTCAATTGATGTGGGATTTTTGTACATTTTTTTTTGTACATTTTCAAGAATATCAACGTCCTTCGCGAAGTAGGGTTGCCAAACTTGGAAAGTGTATTCTAGTAGGGGTCGCAAGTAAGACTTGTACATTTTTAACATAACTTCAGGGGTGAGGTAGAAAATGGATTTTTTATGAGGTATATTAAAAAATTGGCCCTTTCTACTATCTTTGTGATAATAATAATTCTTTATTTTTTTTTTGGTTCACCAGGACTCCCAAGTCTCTTTGTTGTACACATCAAGTAGTTGGATATTATTTAGGTCGGACGTCTTGTCTTCCGTGGTTTCCAGGAAAGTCCTGGGATGGCGTCCAGTTTCCATGGTGTATTGGGCCCAATACTAAAACTAACTAAAAGGGTGTCTAATCACATAAAATTAATAATTAGAGAATATTACAGGCAGCTCTGCTAATACTATTGACAAACGCATTAGGTTATGGCAGAGCGTTATGGAACCTTCATCGTGCGGCCAGTGTGTGGAATTTATCAATGCCACAGAAGAGAAAAAGAAGAAGAAGTGGCATGTGGGCGTAACCCGGGTTGCCACCGCACCCCTTATAGAGAAATTGTCCATGTCATTGTATGGGAAGCCGGCCCCGTGTGGTATGCCACTAATCCCTGATTTCACCACCTCCAGCTACCTGAAAACTGAACTTTTGGTAACATTGCATGGTGTAACCGAAAGATAACCGATTTTTTGCTGGAGGTGGTGAAAACGGGCGCAAGTCCAAATATCGCCGCCCGCGAGCAAATTGGTCCCCGAAATGCGTTCGCTAAGTCAGTTCCTATTCTGTGGTTCCTACCAACTCAAACCCTATCAGCCGACATGGCAGCCGTATTCAGAGTGGGCGGACTATTTTTAATCCGTCGGAGTAAACCGGTTTTTGTGTTGCCAGAAAGCGTCGGAAGTTCGGAACCCACAAAATAAGTAATTTCATATACTTAAGCAAGATATTTTTCGTGATTTTTCTGAAGTGCGGTGCTAATCTTGTATCAATGGAAAAAAATAATACAATGACCAACCTGACGAAGTTTCTTGTCGGCTCTTCTACGCCAGAAGTAATCAAATCGATAGGAAAAAAAAATTACGAATCCGAGTGTGTAATATACATCTAATGGAGGAAATAAAGAAACTTAAACGAAAATTGAAACTAAGGTTTGACTGGTTCTCTCTGAATACGACTGTATATGTCTGCGTGTGGCATGTACGTTGATAGTTCAAGGCTGGAGTGCACAATCTCTGATTAGTATTATTTTAATGGTTATAGTAGACGTAGATATTTCTTCTTCGGGCGAATAAAAAGGCCGGATATATTTTAATTTTATCATTATCACCAACCAGAGATGCTGCACTCCACACAAAGGCTGGAGTGCACAATCTTTGGTTGATGTTATTGTCACGGTTATAATAGATCTATCTTCTTTCTTCTTCAGACGAAAAATAAGTAATAACTATAACAATATTCAGAAGTGCACACCACCCTTGGGGACAGTCGGTCTCACAGAGGCGCGGTAGGTGGCACGTCTCCCTCCGTTTTTAATCTGAGATCAAAGCGTAACCTCACCCGACCGGTTCAAAAGGCAAGCCACGAGCGCGTGTTGCAGTGGACTGCGCTTTCCAATGTTGTCAAACTAAGCTTTAGTGGCAATCACCATTATGACATGCCGATAATAACCTAAGAGATTCAATAAGATTATTATTTTTTAAGACAAACACTACACTTTGGGAAGGTAAACGGTTGCATTGATTCAACATTATTTGGTTTCAAAGGTGATTTTTAACCAACTTAAAAACAAAGGAGAAGGTTCTCAATTCGTCGGAATCTTTTTTTTTATAGAAACACGGTCAGTCAGTGGTGTTTTAGAGCAATTTTCTGCGAATGCGAATCACTCGATGGTTCCGAACCCTATAATTTACATTGACGCCCCCTTTCCTACTTACTATGTACCTAGATTATAATGGAAATGAAAATCGTGCGTGTTCTCCTTATAATCCAATGTACCTAGCCGAATGTATGAAAATGGCGAATAAAGAAAAGGTAGCACCATCTAGCAATGCACCCCTTTTATTTGGGAATGCAGTGTCGTTCGGCGGCATGAAAACGAGGAAAATGAGAAGAATGATAACGAAAAATGTCGGAAATAGAAAACCAAGCTGATTCAAAGTAACTGAAACGAAAACGAACTTCGTATTTTCTTAAGTCAAATCAAATCAAATCATTTATTTGGTGCTAATGAGAATTAATCAATATAAAACATAACATTTCACACCTCGTCATAAAGAATAAAATTAAAATTATCAAACAAAACACAATAATTCACTTTGTGTAATGACACTTTTTTAACTAGTTATAAGACTTGCGGTCTTAATTAATGTATATTTATTAAATTTTCTTAAGGTATTCTAAACAATTAACAGTAGCAAGATTACTTACTTTATCTTAAAAAATAAGTAAAAAATCTCAATGATTAGCTTATTGTCCTGCACACCATTAAAATGTACATTTTGTGCTATTCTAGCTATGGTTCGGAATCCATGTAAACTGCAGGTTCTTATTCACTACCGGGCGTTAGAGGGTTGTATTAGCATCGCATTGCGCATTAGATGAAAATATGGTCGAAACGGTAATGAAAAACCATCCGTGTTTTCTGTCCAGGGCGTGTATTCTTGGCATTCAGTCATTGCGGATTCAGTAGAGTTAACAGTAATTTCAAAGTAAATTCTTCTTCTGTTAACTCTACTGAATCCGCAATGACTGAATGCCAAGAATACACGTCCTGTTCAATATTGGTAGCCGTGCAATGCAAGGATGGCATGGCATCCTTTTCCTATGTGGTGTGTTGGGCAAATATATTGACGGTAGATGTTGTATAGCACATTAGCCATCCATTCCTCCATCCATATGATTGGTTGCTCTAAATGTAGTGTATTTCTTTATTAGTGTGGGTCTAAATGTTAATGAATTCATGTACATATGAGGTAATGGTAAAATTAATTGACTAGATATTTAATTCAATCAAAACTATGTGAAGGTTGAGTGCTCTTTCAACGCGAGGTCAAAACACTTAGCCAGAGGGCAAGCAGTACGCGAGAAAAACGGCCTAAATCAACAATATCCATTCGATTCGGATATGTACATGCAAAATGTGTTTAGTTTAAGGAATGTGATATGAATGTATGTATAATCGACCGTGAAGCATCGATCGGTATTAAATAGTTTATGGATTTCCAAAGACACATGAGTCCGCATGCTCAGGGCACAATATAATCAGGATCGGTGTTCGTCGATGCACCTCCAGCCATCAATATGACGATGTCATCTTGTTTCATGTCTCTTATTATTTCGGTTATGGGCGCTGCAGATTTGCACATGGCGGTTATCTGGTCCGTTGATTTACATACCTCTCCGTAGCGTTGTGCTATTCCGAGTCCGTGCTCATCACTCAGTTTTTTTTTTATGCAACCTGACATGGATGGCTAATAATACACAATTACCGTTATGATATTAGCCCAATACACCACATTCCCGAAGGAATTAGGTGCCATGCCAGGACCTTCCCTTTATGAGCACGGCTACATTGAACTGGATGGGAAACACGGACAATTTTTCATTGCCGCTTCGACCATCTTTTCATCCAATGCGATGGTACCAACCCGGGCGGGCTTAAACCCTACCACCTAGTAGGGGAAGGGGACCTATAGTTTTACATGGATTCCGAACCATGGAGCAGCTCGCATTCGTGACGAAATGCACTTATCTCACTCGGAAAGAGAAAGACAGTGGTGCATGTCGGTATTGAACCCAGGCCTCTGGTACGCTAGGCCAGTCCCCGCGCCACTAGGCTACGAGCCGCTCAGTATGAGTACTTGCCGCGTTGGTGGTGTGTTGGCAATTTCATCTTCCTCTCTTGTTTTTTCGGGCGGGTTGATGTCGACCGTTGTCCAGCACTGGTGGCCACATTTTCTTCCATCCTGGGAGGCAGAACATTTTTATGTTGAGGAACCTGCACGCCCATTTTTGTCCGTTTTGATTCCTTCGAGGAATTTATATAATTGCATTAGTAACTTTATTAGTTGTAAGTAACTTAAACTGAGGGTTGCTGTTTCTATTGTTCTTTGTTATTTGCCTTTATCTCTTCTACCAAGGAATTTTTTGGCAGTAGCATTTAAATCTAAGTATGTATTTCATAATTGTGGACGGAAAATTATGTTATGTAAACCCGTGAAGTTTCTTTGCGGGTTCTTCTTTACTGGGTTGATCGAATCCGCGGATCTTTGTGACGTAACTTGGTGTAGTTTTAGTACCAAAAAGTTTAAATAAATGAAACGAAAAAAAATAAATGTAAAATATATTTTTTTTATGGATACAATATATACTTTTGAGATGCAGGAAAATAAAACAATACATGTTTATAATGTTTATATGTTTTTAAAACAATCATTGTTCTTCATGCAAACCATCTCCCTGAACCAGCTCTGGAAACATTTATTCCAGTCTTCCTCCGATAGGTGGTTATAAATTGCGGTTTCGCAGAAAGCCACCGATTTTTCGACACTTGAAATAAACTTTCCTCAATTAGGAATAAAAATCACAGGTAAATTAGTCAGGGATAAGCCAGTGTTTCAATACAAGATTCAAAAATTAACGCCTTTGTTCTTAGCTAAGTGTATGCATGGGTTATGACCACGGAGGTTATGACGTACGGATGTGAAACGTGGACTCTGACGGTCTCCGTTGTTCAGAAGTTGAAAGTTGCCCAGCGAGCAATGGAGCGAGCCATGATAGGAATATCGCTATGGGATATGGTACGTAACGAGGCAATCCGCCGACGTACCAGAGTAGTCGATATTGGAAACCGGGTGGCTAAGCTCAAGTTGCAGTGGGCTGGTCACGTCAGCCGATGAGACGACGACCGTTCGAGTAACCGTGTCCTACACTGGCGGCCGTGGACAGGATAACGGAGTGTGGAAAGACCACCTGCCAAGTGGGACGACGACATCATGCGCGTCGGCGAAAAGCAGTGGTTCCGTCCCGCTGAGGGCCGGGAGGATTGGATTGGTAACATATACATTTACTACACTTACTGCAATGACAAAGAATACTTATTATAGGCAATGGGCGGACGAACTATTTCTACACATATATTTCTAAATAGTATTTCAGCAAGGCTATTTCTGCCCCTTTTACTCGTAGATTCGTTGAACCATGTAAAACGGTTACCCGAGAAAGACCAATTTCGCCCAAAGCTGATTTTAGCGTAAAACTTCAGATAAACGAAATTTAGTCATTGTAAGTAGATGCAAAAACTTGTAGGCAAATTTTCTGTTTTGAGCCGTAGGAGACGAAAAGGCGGTAAGTGATGACAGGATGCATTACTTCTTTTAATTGCTGTAAATATCGTTTCACGTTCCATATTTAAATAAACTTGGTATAAGCCAGTTCATTAAAGAAAATATGTAGAAATGTTGGCTTGTACTTGTCCAACGGACGGTACGGTCGGCATAATATTGTGACAAAGTAAACATTTATGTTTTAAGATTTTTGTAATATTTAATTTAATTTATTTGTATTATAGATTAAACATAAATACATATCACATTCCCTGGAATAAGTGACGTACCTGTTTAGTACGAAAAAGTATATATTACTTATAATGTATTAGTCCAAGAGGTAGGAAAAGGTGAATAAAACTGTGGGTCGTTTAAATGTATTTATTTATGTATTACTATTGCATGCCACTTGGTCCAGAAGATTCATCTGAACCAAGTAATGAACTTAAGGCTGATTTGAAAATTTTAAGAAATGCATTCTTTGTCCATTGGTCAAGGCACAATTTTGTACGGCGACTGCTATTAAACTAGCGAAATCATCATGTTCCTGCCATATGTTTCTTTACCTCTAAAACTTAACCGATTTTTAATTTTAAAAAAATATTTGCGAAAGCCTCTTTCTAGATCTATGTGTTTTTATTTTTAGTAAATATCTGTATTTTCAGTAAAAAAATTAACATAAAGATAGACAACTTTTTCCAATGCTTATTAGCCAATCAATATTTTCCAATCTAAAAGGTATACAGGGTAAGCTTTTCCAGTGGGCCTTTAGGGCTGGATCCGAAACTATAAGAAGTAGCGAAAAACACTCAAAGGATCACTTTTCTCACGGATTTTGATAAAAACTAAAAATGAAATATTAGACGTTTTTTTTGTTTTCCTGGCCGCGAATCGAACTCGTTGATTTTGAAAAAAAAATAACGCAACCTGTATTATTACGCCAGTCAGTAGTGTCGCTTACAAGGAACACAACCTGTGAAGTAATGTTATACAACAAACTAAAGGATAAAAATATTCCAGTATTCATACATTACCCGTACCAAAAAATTTAAATACAGACGTAGATTTTGACGACATATTTTAGAATCCAAAATTTCATAAACATAGTTAAACATTAAGAGCATGTAAACAGTTATCGTCCGTAGTTATATGATAGGATAACGACTCTCTTAAACACAATTTCACGGGCAACACTTCAAATAATCTTCCCGCTGTTTTAGAAGTCATAGTTCTGTTCAGTTCAACCAGTGAAACACTATACCGACCTAACAAATCAACTGAGTACATATCACTGCGCGCTCTGACTTGATGTTGTTTTGCAGTCGGTACCGCACTGTGGGAGTATAGATAGCGATATAGTGGAAGCGAGATAGCATGCGATTCGCAAGTACAATCCGCCATTTCTATATAGTTTATTTATTGAACCAGGTAATACTGAAGGTTAAAACATTGGATATAGAAGCATTCCATTTTTAATTTCGAGCATCGACTTTTTATTGACCCATGCACATCGCCCATGCATAATTTACCACAAATAAAGCTTCTTCATGGCTAGTCATAAGTAAAATATTTATTTCGAAGGCATATCGCGCGGTACCGACTCTGTAGATATAGTACTTGTTGCGCCAGATTTGAAACTGGTTGCAAACAGCAGGTGGCATAGAAGACTAACGAATTCAATATGTTTAATGCATCAAAATATCTGGCTTATTTGAAAGTGCGATCAGATGATTTTTAATGTAATAAAGCAGACAAAAACATAAAACTTTAGGTCGTTTTACATACATACACACATACGATCAATAAGACTATTATTATATCAAATATAGTTTGCCTAACTAAGCTTGGTTTTCACCAAGTGCTGATTTATATTAATGTTGATTATCTTGTACTGGTATTGACTGCAAGCTGCTAAGAAAGGCTTTAATATGTGGTGATTAAGCTAATCAGCAGTTAGGTGATAAAGACCCTACCAGATTCTAGTTAATCAAAAAGTTTTGTCAGCTTTTTTTTTCTAAAATCAATTAAAATGTATCATGATATTAGTTTTCTTGTGTAAAATGGACATGGATGGCTATTACGACAACCACCGTCATGATAAAGACCCGCATACACCGCAATCCCTTATTATTATTATATATTTCCTTATGCAAGGACATTCCCTTAGCACAGACACTTTTTTAAACATCCAGGCATTACCTACAATTTATTTTCAATTCTTATCCTCATCACCCCAAAGGTTGAAGAAAATCACATTTACTGGTAAGTCCGCCATTGTGCAGTTCCATTTTGCTAGAATGATTGGTCCGTGTATTATTTTTAATGTACATAATTGCATAACAAACAATTTCTTTCTTCCTTTTTTAGGAATCAGTAATGTTTTCGGCCATGAAAACAACTTATATAGCGGTTGTCAAAACGATTTCCTCATTTCAGCGCTAATCCGTCGAGCTGTGCGAATTAATTCATAATTTAGAACATACTCTACTTAATACCTCGGGGGTAAATTCCATCAATGCTGAATACGCGTTAGCTAACTCCGCCATGAAAGCAGTCTACCGTGAATGGTGCTTGAACACGACGTCATCTAGACATAATCTCCAGACCAGTAAGAAATTAATTGCAAAAGCTAAGTTAACTTTTAGTGATAAGTCCGCCTTTGTGCAGTTTCGCTCTGTTAGATTTAATTGTTCTGTAAATAGTTTTAATGTACTTAATTTGCACAATAAAGAATTTCTTTCTTTCTTTCTTTCTTTCTTTCGAACTTATGCGCAGAACTGACGACAAGTTGATCAGCCACCCAACGCGGAGCCGTCACCTAATCAGTCAAAGCTAATTCTGCCGGTCCTCACTTCCACCACTGCCGCAGCCAGACTCGTTATTTTACGCCTTCACTCTTAGCCCTGGAATACAAAAAGGCGAGGGGTCCTGATTGTATTTCCGCGCTAGTGTTGTAAATGAGTGCTCCAGAATTACCTCATTTTAGCAGCTCGGAAATTGGCCAACTTTTAGCCCGTGCCTAAAAAATCCGAACGATTAGACCGGCCATCTACCGACCCAAAGCCGGCTAATCCGGTTTTACCAGCCACCGGACCGCAAGCCCGGCTGAATTAGAGGATAGGCGGCGCCTCGTTGTTGACTCGAAGAGACACTCCGGATGGATTCTCCAGAAAATGTTCTGTGCCCAGAACCTGGTTCAGTTTTACGCAAGAAAGACAGGTGTGCGTATTGAGTGCGAAGCGGATTTCGTTCAGTGCAGCTGCAACCTTCCAGGGAACAACTCTGCGTGTTGGCGACCTCACAAGGATAATTGGTGACGACCTGACGCCTGAACTGAACTTCGGACGCCATATCGAGGATATAGACGAGCTCTCCACCGCCAGCGGTTTAGGCGTGAAAACGGACCAACAGACCGAGTTACTTTCACATTTAATTTAATTGTTGTTTTTCATTTAATTTAATTAAACTTTTTGATAGTCCAACTACCAACAATAAATTACGTCACAAAGATCCGCGGATTTGATCAACCCAGTAAAGAATCTTCACGGGTTTACATTACATATTTTTTTCGTCCACATGTATGAAATACACACCTAGTTGAACGATACACACTGTAAACTTAGTATGGATAGTATAGATTTAAATCTAAATGGAAGGGGATCAGTTGAAGGTTACATCTTCAAAAATATTGGGAACCGCCATTCTACACCAACCTCTCCTAACTCACCGACCGTGCAGCCAAATGTAGCATAAGCAATGAGCATAGGTAACCTGTCAAGACAAACCTTTGAAATTCATGCTGACACCCAAGATAATTGAAGATTTTTTATAAATTAATAAAGAGTATAGTAAAGAATGAAAGGAAGTGGGTAGGTAGGTTAGGGTTGCATCGGCCACAACATCAAAACAAATAACAATGACGGTGCATAAATTGTCAAAGTTGAAATCTACACGTTGAGGCAAAGCACTATGCATCTTGAACAAAAAAATCGCTACCGCCATCTATGATTGAATAGTCAATGCATCTTAAATTTAAGCTGTGAATATTAATTTCAAGTTGCTACGCTATTGCCATCTATTATTAAATAGGAAAAAGCAATGTGAATGGATAATGATCGATTGACACGTTTGTTCCGATTTCAGAAATTTCAGAGTTGAATTAATTAGGGAATCGTTTATAATTCGGGATTTACGACTCGTAACTTGACGAGCCGACTAGCGAACACGAGTTCAATTCACAGATGAAAGTATAACATTTACGCTTAGCCTCTGAATGACGTCATCACGAAAAATTTTAGTTCTGTCATCGCACTCTAATTAGAATGATTAGAAACGGACAGCACTAGGGTGACTTGTGTGGAAAGTTGAACGAGATTATCTGTCATTCCATAAGAAAGTTTTGTGACTCACCGGTGAGTCACAGCTAACTGACATTTTTTATTATACAAGGACCGACCGGCTTTACTAGGACAAATCATTATGGCTACCTGCTAGAGATACGCAACATAATAAGCCAATTGAGTCCGACCTCATTCGTCATGGAACCGAAAGCCGCAGTCAATGGTGTACCACTCCCCGACCTCGTAGTCCTATGGTGGTCCAAACAGTCCGACACACGAACATCATGGTTAGTTAGTTAGTAGGTCAGCATCGGCACCACAATGAAAGTAATCTCTAGCACTGTTGTACTGGCGAAAAGTCCTTACCCTTACTTTAAAAAAATATCTTGCACGTCACGTCATCTGTCAATTAATCGTGGGTCCGCCGAATAGTTTGTTCAAAAATAAATAAGAGTAGTTTACGAGAAAGCATATATTTATTGAAGATGTTTAGCTTGTGGAATCTATTTGAAGCAGGGCTGCTTTGTCTGAACGCCGTCTGCATACTACACGAAGAGAGGTTCATGGTTAAAAGTAAGTAACCTATAATTTAATCATTTTTCTGCAGCATTTATACCGACCGGAATATAATGAAAACCACACAATGCGACCCCGAGTGGTGTTAAGTTGTAAAAAAGAAAATTTCACTAGAAAATGTACTTATTTGGAGGATTCATTAAACGAAATGAATAAACGTTTTATTGGTCACCGTATGTTCTCATATGGGCATGCAATGAAGGGCTTTTTATTAGGTAGGCATTAAAATTCCTTGTCTCGACAACCCTGAGATTTTTACCATCCAGTTCCTAAGGGAAAGACCTACACCCATTACGTAGAACGAACTTATTTTCTTGCTATAGTCGAGCCGTTCTAAGAAGCGTTTTTTGACACAGCTTTGTGGAAGAAAAGCTAATGACTAAATTATGGAACGGACCACTTTACCCCACGTTTTATATTTTTGGGACCAAATAATAACAGCTTGCTGATGTGTTATTTTTTATTATGACTTGTAGAATATATTTTATTCTATATTGTGTCAATTAATTACTTAACAATGTATTAAATAAAATAATTATGAACAAAATAATGGTACAGTACCAGCACTGGGAGTAAATTGCAATAGGGATGTGAACCTGCAAAATAATATCGACCATTTAAGTTTTAATATCTTTAATTTTCATAACTATTACTTTAATATTCTTATAAAGGAAAATCAAATAGATATCATCACGATTACCAATGTTGGCTTATGAGAATGAATATTCGGTCTCGGGCTTTCCAGCAATTAACGAATGCCTCCTTCATTTCTTAAATTATTTGTTTAGGCACATATAATAAATGGAAAGTTAATTGCAGTATCATCTAGCTTTTTAGGGTTCCGTACCCAAAGGGTGAAAACGGAACCCTATTACTAAGCCTCCGCTGTCCATCCGTCCGTTCGTCCGTCCGTCCGTCCGTCCGTCCGTCCGTCCGTCCGTCCGTCTGTCACAGGGCTGTATCTCATTTACCGTAACAGGTAGGAAGCTGAAATTTTCACAGATTATGTATGTATTTTGCCGCTATAACAACAAATAGGTAACATTATAAAATAATAATAATTAAAGGGGGCCCCATACAAAAAACGTATTTTATTTTGTAAATCTTGTGCGATGGTACGGAACCCTTCGTGTGCGAGTCCAACTCGCACTTGGCCGGTTTTTATAGTCAGTTAACTTTACACCGCTGAAGAAGAAAGTCGAATCAGTCTAATAAAACTGACAGTAATCTTATGTGAAATAGAATAATAACAATCGGCTTAGATTCACGATATTTGTACGTCGCCCTTTTTTTTCATTTTGGGTGGTTATGTTTTCCTTTTTTCGGTCCTCAATACTGTTTTTCGACTAAAAAAGTGGTGCTCACCACAAAAGTTGTCAATTACTACTCACGAAAATGTATGTGGAAGAGGCTCCTTTTAAGGTGTACAGCAAAATGTTATTAAAATGTTTTGATCCAAATATACAATGGTTAATGTTTGGAAAATTATTCCGTTGAAAGCTGTATATGTGCAAAAGATCTCGTATTAAGGTTATGACACACCTTCCGAAATCAGATAATGACCTGTATGAATGTGTTTTATTTTAGAGAAGATTGCCTATTATTAGATTTTTGCTTTTCCTTATTGAAATGTTATCGATATAAAAGTAAAACTCTGGTTTTTACCCTTCCCTATCCCTCATCTGTCAAAAAACGCTTCTTAGAACGGCTCGACTATAGGTACTTAATTCAAAGGGTCGGTAAACAGTGGAATCCCTGCCGAAGTATATCTTTCAAAGTGCAACCGGGATCCTCCAAGTATGGGGTGAAATAGCACTTTAACGGCATGGTTTTTGCACATTTTTTATAATTGAAGAAAAAATTATAACCTGCCCTTCATTATACATTGTTTTTTTCTGAGTGACATTACCCTTATTTCGAGTTTGATATTTACATATTTGTTCATTAAATTCTGAATTATTCCTTCTCACATGCAACGCAGTCTTCTTCATATTAATGTTGTATATAGTAAGCATCTTTCGTTTTTAGGGCTGTGTACCCAAAGGGTCTCAACGGAACCCTTTTACTAAGCCTCCGCTGTCCGTCCGTCTGTCACAGGGCTGTATCTCATGAACCGTAATAGCTAGACAGCTGAAATTTTTACAGAGTGTGTATTTATTTTGCCGCTATAACAACAAATAGGTAAAATAAAGATATCATGAAAAAAACAAATGCAAAACAAGTGTTTTTTTGGGTTCAGTCTTGTACGATGGTGTGGAACCCTTTGTGTGCGAGTCTGACTCGCACTTGGCCGGTTTTTTAAGGATTGGAGTATAGTAAGTGTCCCATGTGGAATGTGATAGTGTGCGTATCGCTTTTTTTTACTGTCTAAATACTCTTGACACTTCTGCGGATCCCCAAAATTCTATTTCGTAGGTTAGTATGGAATAGAAATACCCGTAGTATTAATTGGTGAGGGTCTCTAGGCCGCAAGATTTTTGGAGTACTTTAAGGCAGTAAGTAGCACACTTTGGATAGTTTCTCGCGTAGACTGTCGATGTGTATATTTAATTTAAGATTTTGGTTTATTGTGAATCCTAGAAACAGTGTGTGTGTTGCCAATTTTATAATTTTACTTCGGTATTGTAGGAATAATTTCTCGTTGTCTTGGTTGTTCTGCATACTGAATTTTACACATTTGGTTTTTGAGCTGTTGACTAAGAGTCCGTTTGGGTTAAACTGCCAGGTTCTACCAGAATTAAATTAAGTTTAGTTAGAAGGGTTATTATCGAATGTGGTAGCTATAAAGTTGGCATCGTCTGCATACAGTACAATTAGCTGCGCGTTCCGAATCGAACTGTAAACGATTACACTGCATAAAGCGTCCCGAATCACATTGCACGCTCAAAGCAGTAAGCATTACAAACAATTCGGACCGTTTGTGTACGCGCTAACGAAAACAAAACAACAAACATGGAACAAATGAAGTTAATTTAAAGTTAGAATCAAATTAATTGCTCTAAGCTGAACTTGAATTTTCAACTGAGGCACATTCAACGGTTTGTAAAAAAAACACGGTCAAAAGACGATAGAATACTCTTTATAAACGTTAAAAAGAGACATTGACTGTTGCACACACAGTGCCCTACCTCCCACTGTGAGCACTTTGTACCGCATTGCGTGACGAAGAGATGATGATGATAATGAAATCGGACCAAGACCTAGGATTACTAGAGTTACTCGCACGGGATAGAGCCTTGTGATATACTAAACTTTGCAGGAGACTTTGAAGACTTCACTTCTTCGTTTTGTCCGTTCTGAAAGTTAGTATGGCTGATTTGTATGCTGAATTCGCGGTTCTCAAGGTAGGTGCTAAACCAGTTGAGGGCATCTCCTCTCACTTCGTAATGCTCTAATTTGTAAAGTAGGATGTTGTGGTAGACAAGGTCAAATGTCTTGGAAAGGTCCAAAAAAATGGCCAGCATCCTGTTCATGTTTGTATAGTGATGTGAGGATTTGGTTAGTGAGTTCATGTGTAGCCGTGTTCACTGATTTTCCGGGGCGAAATCCATGAAGAAGGCGTTATGGACGTAGAGCATAACTCAAAACACGACTTCTTATAATTTTCACAATGGCGCGAACGGAAGTGAAAATCTGACAGAACGGCCGCAGCCGGAAGCATACATTTCAGGCAACTATATTTAGTCAACCAATTTTGGTATTATACAATCCATTTGGTAGTTTGTGAGGCTTTGATTGAGCCCTATATTTGTGTAACTAAGCCGATTAAGTAGTTTTGAATATAACATGCAAGGAGAAATTATAGTGAAGCAAGGACACATTAATTAAGGATAGAACGCTGTAAAAAATAACAACTTTTTTAAGCATAGTGCAAGGTTGGACTTGAAATAGCAAGCAAATCATTTTTTGGCAGTGCTACATCCAATACCGCCACCCGCTCTATACCCATAACTAAGAACTTAGAGTCTTTAGAGTCAGATAGATGAATAATGGGCGTATTTACAGCTTCACGGTCGATTCTATATACATATCAAGTTTGTTGAAAAAACTGGCCAAGTGCGAATCGGACTCGCATACGATGGGTTCCGTACCATCATACAAGATTTAACACAAAAACGTTTTTTGTATTTTTTTAAATTTTCTTAAATGTTGTTATAGTGAAAAAATAAATACACACTCTGTGAAAATTTCAGCTTCCTAACTATTGCGGTTCATGACATACAGCCCTGTGACGGTCGGGTGGAGGGAAAGGCATTAGAGGCTTAGTAATAGGGTTCCGTTGACACCCTTTGGGTACGGAACCCTAAAATTAGTTTTGAATATATCAATGTTGCCCTGAATATGTAACAATAATCTTTATTGTTTAAAATTACAGGCAAGTTATACATACCTACTGTTTGTTTTCATTGTTGTGTTTCAATATTAAATAAACATTAAGCCAGGTCACTGAAATAAAAAAAAAAACACGTGAAAGTCTCCTCGTTTTATTTATTTATGTACTGATGTAAAATAGTTTCTTGCCATTATCCGTAATCTTGGTCAATTTGAACCCACCTGTGTTTTTATGGGTTCTGATTATCGAGGTTCAACTGTATCAAAAATTTAGAATAAGACACTATTACGCAAATAATATAATTATTAGGGGCGTGAGGATAACAGAAACACTACTTCTTTTGGGATTGCTGGCAGGTAGGCACTTTTTTAGATTTGGCGATGTCTGTTGACTGACCTGGATACCGCCACTGGTGTAAACTATTTAATTGCAATGATAAAATTAATCACAACTCACAATTCTGTCTGTTCACAGTGGGCTGGGGTGCCAACAGTCAGACTCACGGATTTGGTGATCAGTCTACCATCAAATTTCAAATATTAAACCTTGTTCGATCCATTCGTACTGTTACTCGAAGTAAGTATTGATATTTATACATTGTCATTGTCTTATATTTGCCTTATTTGCAGAGATTAACCTCATTCCGTAGGAATATAGAAATTATTTATCTCCAATAATAATGAATCATCAAATATTAATCTGGAATTGATTGCATACTTGGCTAGATTCATGGCCACATCACTGCTTCGAATGCAGATTCCAGCTTTGGGATACTATTTTAGTATGCAAATATGGTTTCTTATACATTAATATAAATAAAATGTCTTACCATAATTCAACCAATCAACGGAGAGGAACTGCACATTGTCATAAAAAGATATGTGCCATCAACCAAACTGAACTTGTGTGTTGCTTGTTCATCAAGGGTATATAAATAAGATTTAGGGCCGATTTTTCAACAGTCAGATAACTATTCGATGAATTTATTTCCGCCGTTGCTTAACCATCCGTTGCAGTAAGCCCATATTTTTATTACCAAAATTACATTAAGATAATAGTGATAGGAGATATAATTATCCGCTAGTGACCATCAACCTTACTACTTGTATTTTAATGTTTTCCCTCTGATTGTTGTTAACAGATTTTAAATTTTGTTTCCAGTTCCACTGATCTTCCTCAACATACTGACTATAATATTCAAGCTAATACTAGGGTAACAGTGCGTGGGGTGTAAATCCCCAACTAAGCAGATAATTTAACACTAAACGAAACAGTCTGGAAGAATGAAGGCTCTGTTTGGTCGCTTTGACAATTATAGGTTTTTCGTATTACCAGTCAGTAGCAACAGTGTCACCTGCAATTTACATCACTGTGGAACATGTATTCAGTGAAGATAAAAATAGTGGCGTGAATACACCTACATTCCAGTACAACTGGCATCACTTTAGACGCCACACATTGGACTTTGACCCACATACTTTTCCTTGCAAATGTCATCCTACTGTGGCGCCGAGGGTTATGCGCTCTGTACATTGAATTTGAAAATCCAGTTCATTGTTCAAAATATAGCCATGTGCGATATTATCTGAGAAAGTATTGAGCTTGTATAGTGAATTGTAGAGTGAAAATTCGCTGGTTTCTTCAGTACTTATTGTCTGTTCCCTCCGACTGATGCATTAACTGCAACGGACTGCACTTTGCATATTACAAAGTTTGTACATTTATTGCCTTTAAGGTGGCCCATCCCGCTCATCTCCCCATACAAAAGGGGAAAGAAGATCACGCCTATATTTCTTGTCAGAGATCCAAAATTTTGCTCAATATAGCTTTATTTGATTGAACTATATGTCTGATGACCATTGGCATTGTAAAATTGTGTTTGGTTTCCAAGTTATAACGTCCGAAAGTTCGGATTTTTCGCGCGTTTTATACAATTACTTTGGAGGTAGATTACGCAATGATAAATTAAGAACATCTTAAAAAGATTAGTCATCAGACATAGCTTGTTTAATCAAGATTTATAATCTATTTGGTTTTTGTTAGATTTTTGACTACAGCGGTCGTGGTTTACTTTTAGCTATAAGTCGTTTTGTAATTAAAATTTTCGTAAATCTTACCAAATCATACACTATGCACATTGTCTTTTTTGTGGACAGGTTGCATCTTCCTCATAACGGAGCCTGTCTTATTCTTAGAAACAGAGAAGGTCCCAGAGCGCAACAGCACGGTTTTGTACCGTGCCCGCAAATGAGTTGAGGCCGCCGGGTTGGGCCACCTTAAGGCTAAGATACTCTGGTCGGCGACAGATATCGTTCATAGTAAATAATAATATGATGATAGAGCAATTACAAGTGTAATGATATGGATGGGTGCATGTAATTATAATTAAAATGTTTTCACACTTCCCAAATGTGCTATTCATGGCTGGAATAGGACAAACTGTTTCACTTAATATTTTTTACTTTAATTGTGTAAATAAAACAATTAAAAACATTGTTGTTTTATTTCGCACTAGGTGAGGCTCCCTGCTCTGCTCGGGCTAATTTCGTTCTGGACATTCACCTGAGCGGAGCTTGGTAAAATGTGGTATCACTTTCACGGGTGTTCCAAAGGGGATGTAGGGTCTCACTCTGTGATCGATTGTCTCTACCATGGAGAATGCTTGTCGGAGCTCCATAATGCCATCCTTCCATACCCTTTCTAACAGTCAGGAAATGCACCCATACACTGTCCCGAAATAAAAACCTACCGATCCTCTAGATCCTTTATCTATGGAACGTAGACGGCGGGACGTAGGCCTCCCCCAGACTTCACCAAGTTGTGCGGTCTCCTGTTTTTCTTCGCCAATTGTCACCTGCTGTCTGACGTCAGATGCCATATGCCTCACAAAAATGTCCTTGAAAAGTTCAGACGAGTAAAAAACGGTTGTGCAGAGGTGTTCGATAAATGACCCAATATTTTTTTCTGGTAACTACACAAAAATATTTCTGATACCGGTGGACCTCAGGATCCGTGCCTGGCTTTCATTGTTCCTTCAACCATATTTTATTCAAAAGTTCTTAGAAAATAAAAATTTAACAAATTAGCAATTTATTAGTTTTATTATATCTTTTCAAAATAGTGTCCATTCACATCAATACATCACCGCATCCGAAGGAACCACTAACCCCTGATTTCAACACCTCCAGCTACCTGAAATCCGATAGTTAACTTTCGGTTACATTGCATTTTTGTATGATGTAACCGAAAGATAACTTTGGGATTTTTGTAACTGGAGTTGGTGGAACCGGGCGTAAGAAAAGCACATTGCCCACTCCTCCTTAGAAGTCTCTTCGACGGCCTTTTGGAACGCAGCCAATCTCAGCAGATTGTCTTTTTAACCGACTACAAAAAAGGAGGAGTTTCTCAATTCGGCTGTATTTTTTTTGTTTTTTAATATGTTTGTTACCTCAGAACTTTCGCCTGGGTGAACCGATTTTGATGATTATTTATTTATTTCCTATTATATTATAAGCTGGTGATTCCCATTTAAATTTGGTTTAGTTCTGACAATGATATCCATGAGAAAATTATATTAGTCTTAAATTTGCATTAAGTATGTGCACGACAAATGGACGAAAAACTCAATTTAATGCCAACCGATTTCTATGATTCTTTTTTTATTGGAAAGGATGTGTACTAATCTCCAAAACCATTAACATTAAAATATGCACTGTTACGATTATTGTAATTTTTTGAGTCGGTGTCAGACAAGGTAGCCAAGGTTCTCTTGACTGGCGAAGCACGTGCCCGGCTGATGCCGACTCAAAAAAATACAATAATCGTAACAACAAACATGGCAAAAATGGCATGTTAATTGGTTTTGAAATACTTTTTCTTTGAAGTCGGTTTTTTTTTTGTTAAAATTTTTTGTTTTAGGATCATAACAGTAAGGTCAGTTTTCGTCACCCGTAAGTATGACGAACACAGCATTTGAGTCACCTCCGTTAAATCTTTGAACAATTTCACGGCACCAATCGACACGAAGTAGTTTTTGGGGCTCTGTCAAATTATGAACTATCCACCGGGCACAAAGCTTCCTGACTGCTTCATTTTCATGGTGGATTTGGTGCACTTGACTTTTACCGATGCCTAAGCTTGTCCGAATCTGCTGATAGGTTACTATTTTGTCAGTCTCTATCATACGCCGCACAACACTGATGTTATCTTCAGTCGTCACCGTAGAAAGCCGTCCCTCACGCAGGTCATCGGTGAGATTGGTGCAACCACGTTTAAACTCATTGAACCAGTTGTAAACAGTACGATATGAGGCTTAATCATGAAATGCAAATCGAAGCCTATCATAACTTTCTTGTTGACTTAAATGTATGGAGGTGAAAACATTACAGGAGAAAGGATGGAAGTAAAAAAGTGTCAACCGCACAATTGTGCCGCGGGAGGCGTGACAGCCGGATTCGGCTCTCTGTGAATATATCATTACGAATGAAGAATGACGTAACAACCATCTGGTTTATTGAAAAATTGTTCTTACTTTAATAGGTTTACCTACCAATTTGGTAGTATTAAAATTGGATTTTTCTCCATTATCATCACTACATTACAAATTTATACCCTTAGATGAAAAAGAATTCTTCCTTTTTCATCTAAGTTTATACCGCGATATAATGTTCTAAGTCACGTAGCGTCATGTTTGGTGCGCTCGTTGTATGGAAGTTATTTCTCCATACATTCTTCACCTCCATGCTTAAATGACATTGAAAGTCATGTCAAAATCATTGCACAAATTTTTCTAATGTTAAATTCATGCTGACGTGACACAGACAATTACCAATACCGATTTGCCACCAAATCGTAAATGACAAATTTTTGAAATTAATGTTGGCAAAGAGTTCTCTAATTAATTTTCAAAATTTGAACTGATTTTTTTATTATGTCGTTCACAAGTGGCCAGTTCTAAGAATTTTCAGTGTCGCTCTCGTATTAAGTAGGTTTTTATTTATGAAACCTGACCGGGATGGCTAATACCATACAACTGCCGTGACGAAATTAGCCCAATAGACCACATTCCCGAAGGAATAAGGTGCCATGCCAGGACCTTCCCTTTATGAGCACAACTACACAACTGGATGAAAAACACGGACAATTTTTCACTGCCGCTTCAACTATTGTTCCATCCAAAGCGGTGGTACCATCCCCGACGGGCTTAATCCTACCACCTAGCAGAGGAAGGGGACCTACAGTTTTACATGGGTTCCAAACCATGTGCATTCGTAACGGAATGCAATTATCCAAGTCGAAAAGAGAAAGAAAGTGCTGCATGAGTGAGATGAGTGGGGCGAGAATTTGAACCGAGACCTCTCGCCTAGCCTAACCTAACAGGTTTGTGCAATCGAATGCAACTAACTTATTGCATCTGTGTTGTGACCAAGGAACTTTTACCTACTTGTGCATATGCAAGTTCCTTTGTCGTGACCAAGGAACTTGTATCCATGAACGTAGCTTTGTTATGTCAAGCACCAATATTATGTATTCTGTGGTTGTGTCGTGGGGGTCATGGTGCTGCTAGTGTAGTGTCCTATCGTTCGTAAGTTGGGTGAAATCTTAAGATTTCGCATGATGTCTGCAAAAATCGGTTCCAAGAAAGAAGCTGCCCTGATCGATGCTGTTCGGCAGCGGCGGTGTCTGTACGATAAGACCGATTCTGACTACAGAGAGCCAACGGCAAGACAACGCGCTTGGGAGCAAATCGCATCAGACGTCAAAATAGCGGGTAGGTCAGCGATATTTTATATCGCTGGGGTAGAGGTAATATGTCGTGGCCTGGGCACATAGCACAGGGGGTCCATTCAGAGCAAGAGTGAGTTCGAGTTCGGGAGTGAGTTAACCTATAAATATCTGGGAAATATATTATTATTTAAATAACGGAACCGTTATTTATACTTCCAACGTATTTACGGGACTAACCAGATTTTTACTTAACTATAATGATGTTCTAAAGTGTGGAAACATTAAAAAGTGAGTTGATATTTAGTGGCGAATTCGAACTCACTCTTACTCTGAATGGACCCCCAGACTAATTAAAGGATGTGGAAAGTGCTATGGCGGGTAATTAGCACCATGGTCCGAATTCAGCTTACGCAACTGATAGCGCGTTCACAACTAGTTCGATTCGATGAGGTAGTATGGCGTACCGTGAACGACCTGACGCATTGTCGCCTGGGTCTTCTGCATGGTTTTGTGCACGGCACGCATAGTGCACGCACCTATTATAGGATACTGCGTAATCAGACGACCGACTCGGCACGGCGCCGAATCCCAGTGATAAATGACATTTCTATTTTTTCCCCAGGCAAAAAGTTTTGCCATTCGACCTACTAATACGTATTTATTTATATTTTTACAATTAATGCATATCTATTAAATCTAATTCGTAACTATAAATATCTACTAGACATCATTAACGGTAAAAAGCCAAAAACCAGAAACAGCCGAGATTTTCAAGATTCGAACCAGCTACCTTCGGCGAACATTGCTCCTCAATACATCTTTGGAGGAGACGGCTACACTAACCGGCTTCAACCACATTATGTAAAAATGGTTATGTAACGCTTTCAAGATGTAGACAGCGGACAAAATGGCAAACAGTCGTTTTCGACCCGACGTTTGGCCATTGCCTCTTGGCCATGGTTGCCATGTTTGCAATGGTGCGGCGAAAGCTCGTCTCAGCGGTAGTCGATATAATTCGGCATTTTTAGCTGGTCGGCGGGCGAGTAGGCGAGTCCTCGGGCGAGTCACGCTGATCAACATGACGTGGACGTCCTGCTCCGCCAGAAACACTTTGAGCTCCTTCTTATGGATAAGGGTCTCGGCGTTCCAGTGAAATATTCTCAGTGGCTTGGCCATTGATAATAATTTGCGCAAATTGGGAGATTCCCCTAGAAACGATCGAGACAGGGTGTCTGCCGGTCTGCAAGGCGAGCAGTATCTCCCTCAGGCCATTGATAGACATCAGAGAGTAGGCGCCTTTTATATTGGTGAAGCTTCTTTCTAGAACACTCCACCGAATTCTTGACGCCCCAGATGACGCACTATTCGAGAACAATCTCCTTCGGGAATCGCCCGAATGTTTTTTCAAATTGTGTCTTGCGCCATCTGTTGACCAACCTGTGGAACCAATTTTCGCCCTTCACCGATGGCGCGCTCGTAACAGTCCGAATCGATTTTGACGGTTTTGAGCGTGCAATCTGAATTCGTGCCGTGTACACCATAAACGTTGGCATGACAGTTCAAATCGGATCATGATGTACCTGCTAGATGAATAAAAATTTTGCTCCCTTTCCGGGTAGCATGGGACTCGTAGTAGCGACTTGTCGTCTCGGAAACATATTTTCGATTTTTCTTGCAGGTAAGTAAGAGTTTCCACATTCGGCCTATTTTGTTTTCAATCTGTGCATATGTATTTATATGTCTATGACTATGAAAATGAATTTACATTACAGGAAATTTCATTCTTCACCTCCGTGCATCCTCCATGTGATACACTAAGGGCCGAGTGCACGAAAGGACAAAAAATCTAAATCAACGTCAACGTACGATGAAACACGCCACTTTGTATGGACAGTATGGAAGGAACTCTATGCTGTTCACTAAAAGTGACGTGTTTGAACATTGATTAACTCGGCCGTCTCTTCGTGCAACCGGGGCTACGCATTTATGAAAAACAAACATTTTCGTCATTTTAATTTTTATTCATAAATATCCATGACTAAGCGTTGTTTGTCGGCAGAAGATAGAAACGAATACAATAAATACCTACATCCTTGCTACATCCATAACAACATGCGATTCTTTGGCGTAGGTGAACGAACCCTTAGCATAGAATAACCCCATCTCAAAATAAAAGAGCGCCACCTATGCCCATCAGTATGAATGAATTCCCCCCTTACTCACACTCCCTGACCTCGAAACACGTCGCCGCGCACATGCCACGGCCACACGCCCTCGCATGCGATATGAATGAAACAGGGGAAATGCTTCTGGGGCTGCCAGAATTCTAATAAAACATAAATTCTAAGGAAATGTATACAAAATATCTTTAATATGTTTGTAAGAGACTAGCAGTCGTATTCTGAGTTTGCTGTAACAAAATGTAAGCCAGGGTAAATTGCACTGTGTGTTGTAAAACCGAAGAGAATTCATCTTTTGAATTTAGCTCGCCATCTCTAATTACGAATTTAAAAGTCAAATTGGCGCGATTACCACGGATTTGCGAAAGTCTTTGCGGGCCCAAATTGTGGCGGTGGGTTTTAGGTACAAAACGCGGACTTTTAATTTCTAGGTCGCAAGCTCTGAACGATAAAGGTGTTAATTTATTTCATAGTTTTTTCTTTATTTTTCAGTTGATGACGCCAAGCAAATATGGAGTAATTTAAGGAACAGTTTTGCAAATGTAATACGAAGACGAATGAGAAAACCATCTCATGAATTTCTGAAATGGAAACACGAGGACAGTATGTTATTTGTTGCTCCATACATGGAAAACCTGTAAGTTACCTATGCCACATTTATATGCACTTGTTATGCTACATTAAATTTAAGTTCGCATATTCCTAGGGCAAAAAAACCTGTGTTTATAATTAAACTGGTGTCTATGGATCGATTGCGGAAAGTACCTTTTAGACATCAAACAAAAAACACAAATAAAGCGGTTACAAGAAGGACACGATTTCGACAAACTTTAGGAAAAAAAATAAAAAAAATGCAACTATAAATTAAAAAAATATACTATATTTTGTTACTTTATGTTTATTCTCCAGTAAAATATTAACATAATTGTTGTGTTGGAAACTATTGGTTAATTACCCTTAAATTCGTGCATTAAGCATGTGTAAAGCTGCAGAAATCCAATAAAATTCAAGAGAAAAAACAAGATACTGAATCAACCCCAACAGAGTTTACAATTTTACCTTTAACGAGCACGAATGAACGCACGAATTGAATGAACGATGGTCGAAACGGCAATTTTGTTCGTGTTTTCCATCCAGTTAATAATGTAGCCCAGCAATATAAGAAAGGTCCGAGCATGATCACTTGTTCCCATGTGGTGTGTTAGGCTTATATGTCAGTTCGTATTAGCTATCCATATTCGATTACATTTAAAAAAATCTCCATCGAGTAAAAAAAGAACAAAGTACTAAAAACCTACGTTTTTTTGTGTTACAGAACAAAAAAATTATTGGTTTTTGGCGATAGAGTGCAATTTGTTGGAGACGAGGCTGGATCGAATGATATTTTTGGAGACCACGACGATCGTGATGTAAGTGAACACGAAGAGAATGTCATCATCGTAGACGAAAATTCAAGAAACAGCGAACAGGGTGAACCAAACACCAACAGTCATAAAAGACAAATTAAAAGACCATCCGGCATTCCTGATTTAGTTTCCGAATTCGATGGTTCAGAATTATTTTATTTGAGTATGGCCAAAGTTACGAAGACGTTGCCAAAAACGGAACAAGCCAAACTGCGAGTAGAAATTTCTAAGATAATAAGTGAGGCAGAAATGCAGTCTGATGAAAGTGTTGCTGACTAAACACGTGTTAATTATTTTTCTGTAGAAGCTGGTAATACCACTTTTTAGGGTTTCGTTGCCAAATCGCACAAACGGAACCCTTGTAATATTGTCCTGCCCGTCGCTCCGTCCGTCCCTAGGTGTTATTTTAACAGTAGGTATGTTTTTGTAAAATGTAGATAAATAAAATTTCGAAGGATATTGTGTTCTATGAACTGGTTTATAATTTTGTTTAATACTCGTATATCGTTACGTTCCTTATTATTTTTGAAGACATTAAAAAAAATATAAAGAATTTTCTATAGTTGTTTTACGGGGCTTAAACGACAGTCCCATACTTGTTTTAAACTACGTAAACTATAGTAAATATACTTTTTCGTACTAAGCAGGTACGTCGCTTATTCCAAGGAATGTGACATGTATGTATGTATATTGTATATTCGACCATGAAGCAAGAACACATTAATTAATTAAGAAGCCCAGTTAAAAGAACTACTTTACGAATATACTGTGGATATTATGAAGGTCGATTATACATACATACATGTCACATTCCTTGGAATAAGCGACGTACCTGCTTAGTACGAAAAAGTATATTTACTTAAGTGAACCTAGGACTGGCTAGAATACGATTTTGGTGATTGTTCAATCTTTGCAGTCAATGTCCGCTACGCAGATGCAGCGTTAAATAAATGTATGTAGGTATAATCTTAAACACTGTGTTAGTAGGAGGCATTCATTACGGGAGGAGGGACTGTAGGAGAATTCCAAATTATGGGTATACAACCGGTGGCGAAATTGGTAGACTTTGGACTTGGAATACCCGCGAATGGTACGTTTTGCTGGTTCGGGTCCAACCAAAGTGACCGTTGCCACATGTTTTCTCTGCTTTTCTATAAAGCTACCATTCTAATTTTCATTAGATCTTCGAAAATAGCTTGATGCAACATGCCTCTGTTAAAGAATCTTGAAGCAGCAAGTCTGCAAACTAAGCAAAAATACTCTTGCTCTAGTTATGCAGTAGCAATTTGTGCAGTGTTAAAAGTATTTAAAGCTTTTTCTATGCCAGGATGCTGAGAGTACATGCATCATGCATAAAACGCCAATGTTTGTTTTATTCCTAGGGGAAAAGGAAGGTGAAATCACCACGGATGCAACACTCCACCGAGAGCGTGCTATAACATTCTTTGGATCCCGTATATTTGTCCTGTATGCTAGATTTGCCTTATTTTCACCCTTTGAAATAATGCGAATCTCCCACCAACATTTCTATCAATAATCAAATCTCCTTATGTAAATGAAGGTCGATCGACCAAACGGAAGATTCATTTAGTTCGATGCAAACAAAAAATACGGCTGAAAACGATTCGTAAAATCAATGTTATAAGTTAGGAAATATTATTTCTTTTTTATCAGGACACTTCATTGTTGGTGTTAATAACAGCGTGGGCGTGCGAAATTTAATACTCCGCTTATCTCCGGAATAAATTGCATTTTGTATGGTAAGTCCGGACACTGACTGTAATACTGTATGAATATTAATTCTTTAATATTGTTAAGAATTATTATTGTTTTTCGGGCTAATTTGTTTCCCAAGTAAGCAACACCGCGCGGCCGGTGCACGCACGCGTGTGTTTGCATGCGTGGCTCTTGCTTTCAGTGTTGCTAACTACGAGAGTCGAAATACCCGAAAGTGGGGAATAGTAACGCCTATTTATCACGAAAGGTGGCGATAAGGCGACCTGACCTGTGGGATATCTGTCTGATACCAAAAAAAAGCAAATATGTAAAATGGTTTACTCGTTAAGATTTTACTACACTTTCCAACGCTTCTACTTCTGGGCGTTTGTTTTTGTTTTAAGTTGCATATTTTAATTTTGACCAATCTTTTTTTTAATTATGAATTATAATTGGATGTTAAGTAAAAATGTCAACAATCCAATATTTAATAACCAAAATTTTAGGCTCGGTCCATTGTCTTAATTTATAGATTCAAGCGATTCCTAATGAAATTCTGACTAAGGACCGAAATTCCCGGAATCGGGGAAAACGCTGCCTATTGGCAATGTTCGACTCTGCCGAACCGAACGACCGACGCGACGCCAATCGACTGAAGAAGAAAACCTGTCAAGTCAGTCAAAAGTTAACCGAACTTTGCGTGCGTCGCACGCGTCAATTTCGCGGACGTTTGTTTATCGTCCGTATTTTTTCGTAATGAATTACTGAGTGAAATTCTCGCCGATTCGCTTCCATTCGCGTCCCCGCAGCCGGGAAGTGTGCCATCTGTTATAGCGACAATGCCCGCTCGGAATTAAACTTTGTGTTCTCGTACGAAGATGGAGTCGCAAAAGAAAGAAATAGAGATGAGCCCCATGAAGAGCCTGGCTCCCGCCGGCGCCGAGGAGGACGTCATTATCGGTCGCTTCCGGAAGATTAGCTCGGCGAAGTCGATGGCGGGCAACGGGCCGGCCGCCGCCGAGGCGCCGCCGGCGGCCGTGCTGACGCGGCAGGACGCCCTCGATCTGGAGTCGGCGCTGCAGTTCAAGGCGCGCGAGTACGGGGTGGGCGCGGAGGGCGAGGCGGAGGCGCTGGTGGCTGCGCCGGCGCAGGGCCGCGGCAAGATCACCAAGAGCAGCTTCCGTGACACGGAGAAGCCCTCGCGGTTCCGCGACCAGCCCTCCGCCACGCGCTTCCAGGTTTGTTGTCCTTGATGTGTTGGGAACTTACTTTCATCCCAAATAATGAGGTGATCATGTTCCATACAATGGCTCGTGCATATTTCTAAAAATTAAGAAATATTTTACTGATATTTTGCACATTCAATAGGTATGAATCAATTGACAGCTACGTCTGTACGTTTTGGTTTTTTTTTGATAAATAACTTAAATCCGTGATATGTACGCTTCTCAAATTGGAAATGCACACAAGCGTATATCATGGAGAATTGTTAAGTTATCAAAATCAAAGCACATTTCAGAAACATATTTCATAATTTGACGAATCAGGCACGAGCCATTGTATGGAACTTGATCGTCTTATTATCTTCTTAAAGAAAATCTGATTTATATGTTGTTATTTTCCTAGTATTTTCGTTGGTGAAATTACTTTTTCATTTCATTTGGAGGTCACCTCGTAATTTACATAAATGCAGCAAGAGTGTGGGAGGAACAAAACAAACACGGTATATTTACAATGGGCTTATAGACCTTCGGTGCAAGTGTTTGTGTATTACATCTTAGCCTCATTAGAATCTGATTAGATTCAAGTTGGAAATTATTGTTCATAATTTGCTAGTGCTTGATGACACCAGCTATCAAACACTCCACAGTTTCTTAATTATAGTACAGGCAGATAGGTACCTAGCATAGCAAAATTCGCTCATTTTACTGTCAATTAAGAGATTTAATCAATGTCTATAAAAAATTAAACCATTTAAAAAAATATGAAATGAAAACCTGTAGAAAGGTCAACAAAATAAACCCCACAAAAACGTTCGAAATGATCTACCTAGGTATTTCGTTTTTTAGGGTTCCGTATCCAAAGGGTGAAAACGGAACCCTATTACTAAGCCTCCGCTGTCCGTCCGTCCGTCCGTCCGTCCGTCCGTCCGTCCGTCCGTCCGTCCGTCCGTCCGTCTGTCCGTCTGTCACAGGGCTGTATCTCAGTAACCGTAACAGGTAGACAGCTGAAATTTTCACGGAGTGTGTATTTATTTTGCCGCTATAACAACAAATAGGTAAGATTAAAAAATAATTAAAATTAAAGGGGGCTTCCA
Source organism: Incurvaria masculella (assembly GCA_946894095.1). NCBI lineage: Eukaryota > Metazoa > Arthropoda > Insecta > Lepidoptera > Incurvariidae > Incurvaria > Incurvaria masculella. The sequence goes on along the minus strand of OX335658.1, from coordinate 13,477,925 downwards.
TACAAAAAACGTGTTTTTTTTTACGATGGTACGGAACCCTTTGTGTGCGAGTCCGACTCGCACTTGGCCGGTTTTTTTTTCAATTAGGTCAAGGGAGGTAAGCTCAGTCGTTCTGCGTCTCAAACTGTCAATCTACCTACCTACCTATTATTTGTTTAGATGTCTGACACATGCATTACTTATAACTACCCATTTACTGATAAAACCACAGAAATCGGAATTATTATATTCCGATTTCTGTGGATAAAACTGTGTTCAATTCATTAAACGCATAACATACATGCACTACGACTTGTAGCTCAGAGGCGCGAGGACTTGCCTTCAATGCCAGAGGTCATGAGTTCGATCCTCGCCCCGTTCATGCACCACTTTGTTTCTTTTTCCGAGTTGGATAAGTGCATTTCGTCACAAATGCGAGCTGTTCCATGGTTCGGAATCCATGTAAACTGAAGGTACACTTCCCCTACTAGGTGTTAGAGTTTAAGTCCGCCTGGGTTTGATACCATTCGCAATGGATGAAAAGATGGTCGAACCGACGATAACATATTGTCCGTGCTTTGCATCAATTTCAATGAAGCCGTTTCCGAGTTGATTAAGTGCCTTTCGTCGCAAATGCGAGGTGTTCCATGGTTCGGAATCCATGTCAAATGTATGTCCCCATCCCTTGCTAGGAAATGGGGTTTAAGCCCGCCCGGATTTGATACCATCCCGATAGATGAAAAGATGGTCGAAGCGACAGTAACAAGTTTTCCGTGTTTTCCATCAAGTTCAATTTAGCCGTGCTCATAAAGGAAAGGTCCTAGCATGGCATGTTATTCCTTGGGGAATGCGGTGTGTTGGGCTAATATCATGATGGCGGGTATGGCCAGCCATCCGTGCCAAGTAACATAAAAAAATCTTTTCTACCATCGTTCAACGCTAAACGGACAAGGATTGCACCCATCCACTGTCATAACTCCTGTAACAACCAACTTATCCTTTAGTAGATCCTTTGTCAGTTCTGGTAAACTGTTCACAATGGATATTTAAGGTCCGCCCGTAAGCATCAGAAAATTTCGCCTCCCATACAAACGTAGTTTACTAATAATTTGAAAACCACTCTTCCAACATACTTGATATTTGGTATCTAATATTAGGCTACAAATATCTGTGTCTGCATGCCTTTGTTTTTTCGGTAAATGTATTCTGGGTCAAACCACAGAGAAAACAAAATTCGTATGAAGATTTTCTTTTTGCTTTCATTTCATTCGGTTTGGATTTTTCAAAAAAACAAAAGCATGCAGACACAGATATTTGTTACCTGATATTATATATTAAATATCAATTCAATTGGAATAGCAGTTTCCAAATGATTAGTAAACTACGTTTGTATGGGGAGCATAGCTTACGGGCCGTTCTTAACTAAGCAATTTCTGCTGAGGTATTTCCCCCAAAGTACAACCTGGGTCCTTCAAAAGCAATGTGAAGAAGCACCTGGCCGGCCGGCATGGTTTTCGCAGTACCTGAGAAAGTTGAAAAGTTGGCATCGGCGGGCACCTGTTACATTCGTCCACCACGCTGTGGCCATGTTGACATCTGACTAGACGACGTATCTAGATCGGGTAGTCGAGCCACTATTACGAGTTACGAGAAATGACTTAAGTTGGGCCTGTAAGCATCAGAAAATTACGCTCCCCATACAAACGTAGTTTACTAATCATTTGAAAACCACTGTTCCAATTTGCTTGATATTTGGGACTTCATATGTATCCTGTGTCACACAACAGAGAAAATAAATTTTGTATGAAGATTTTCTTTTGCCTGTTGTTTGACTTGCTTTAGATTATTCAGCAATACAAAAACATGCAGACACAGATATTTATTGTAGAATATTATACACCAAATATCAAGCAAATCGGAACAGTGTTTTTCAAATGATTAGTATACTACGTTTGTATGGGGAACATAGCTTACGGGCCGTTCTTAGTATTACAGGAATATTTACCAAAATAGTTAAATTCGTTGTTTTTAAAAAAATTAAGTTACCCGGAACTCTTTTACCATGACTATACCGCAGGCAATCGAATAACAATATCATATGCTCAGACTTAACCCTCGCAAGGTAGTCTTCTTCAAAGAACCCCTATTTTCCCACCTCGCGGTTCCCTTGCTTCAAAGTTCCCTAACTTTTTTTTCCCTTTCCCTCTCGCGTGTTAGAGCGACCCGCAAGGCCAGCCAAGTTGCTGACACATGATATCCAAGTAGATACGTTCCACGCATCTAAAAGTGCATATAAAAGTGGAGGGGTGAGCAGACGAATCGATGTGTTACGGTATGAGTTTTTTAATTTTTAATTTTTATATTTTTTTTACCTATTTTTTATAGCGGCAAAATAAACACACACTCTGTGAAAATTTCAGCTGCCTACCTATTGCGGTTCATGAGATACAGCCCTGTGACAGACGGACGGACGGACGGACGGATGGACAGCGGAGGCTTAGTAATAGGGTTCCGTTTTCACCCTTTGGGTACGGAACCCTAAAAACGATTAAACTACATTTTAAGCTTTTATAGGAGTGTTACATTGTCAACAGGTTGTTTGTTTCTACCAGCGAGGATAAAAGGACGAGAGTAGAAACTAAAACTAGTATGTACGGGGGCGGCGTCGCAGCGTATAGTACAGCGTATAACTTACATACATAATTAGCAGCGCCGGTGAGTGAGTTCGGATACGATATCGCTTATGATTTTATCGAGTTCCAACGACACGTAAGAACACACACAGTAGTACTCAGAGTGGGCAGACGAACTTTAATACGGGGATTATCGCCGAACTAAATAGCAACTTTTTTGGTTAGTCCAGTGCTAGACCGCGTACTAAATTTTGACAGTTCACTCTGAATACTGTTCAAAGAACTTCACAGGACGCTACTTGGTGCAACGAATTTTCGCTTTTGGGGTTCCGTATTCGTAATCGACCTAACTACATTTAGACGCTTTGAACTATTTTAAGCAAGTAAGACTCCATGTAGAAGAGCATGCAGAATTTTTAAGGATGTCTCTGAACAACCCAAGATGTGCACAATGATGAGTTTTCGTTCAATCTTGCAATAGTTTCATAATAGGCGGCGTAATCTAATCTAAAGCGCGTGTTAGTTTTCCCAAACGAATTGGTTTATAGGTACCTAAATATTGCACAAATGTGGACTTTGTTTGCGCAGGTGCACAAATATCTACATCATCAGACTAAATATTGCTGGAATGGGCATTTGCTCCTGGAGTAAAGAGATAATTATTGTATCACGGTGTACAATAGCGTAGGTAATTACCAACGACATCACCAAATTATATCGATGGTTTACCTATTCTTTTACCATGGTTACGCTAAGGGAATACAAATATGGTATTCGGACGTAAGAGAAAATGACTGGGGAATGTAAGGGGACCTACAGTTTTACGTGAATTCCGAACCACGATCAGCCTCTACGGTCGAAAACGGTCACATATCCAGAAACCGACCGCGCCTCGTTGCTTAGCCTCGAAAATCGAACGGCGAGGGAATCAGGTTTAGTTATCTAAAGGTTTATCTCTCCAGTTCCCGTGCCGGGACTGCCAGTTTTAGCGTTTCGACAGACAGGTTTACAACCGGTTTCGCTTGGCCCGAACGGTAAACTCGCTTCCCCCGACAATATTGCCATTCCATCGTCGCACATCACCCCTAAAACTATTCTGGGGTGTTGGTCAGAATCTAATACAGGAATCTTTCATACTAACCTAGTTGAGTTTGCTCTCAAATAATTATTCTCTTATTTTTTCTGTGGGTTAGCATTTAATGGGTTAGCCACATTTAAAGCGATTTTGTTATATTTTTTTAATAGCTATAAGAATGCAAATATATTTGTATTTTGACTCCCGGCGAAGTTTCTTGTCCGTTCTTCGTCCGCAAAAATACTTCTTTCCCATGACTACGAAAAGCCTGGGGGCATTGCAGCCCCCTTGCTTTGAAATGTATGAAATAAAGTGACTGTGTCGTAACTAGGGGCGCAGTCGTCATTGACTCCCGGATTCGCGCCTGTCATGATTACACAGGGGCAAAAATGCTCCCCTCTGTCTATGCATCCGTACCCCCGATGCGACCAAAAATCGCAGGCGTGTCATAGTAATTATTAGTATTATCTTTGGTGTCATGCTGTAGGATAGCCTGTATCCTACAGAAAATACAAGAGCTTATTCAACCTGAACCTGGGACATTTTTGCTTCAACATTATCTCCATTATGCTGTTTCCCCTACTATGATCGCATCGCGGTGTGCAGCAGACCGCACCGCGTTGTCCGTCCATCCCACTGTCATTCCATCCTGTCCTGACGCAGCGCTGAATCGTCCATTGTTCTAGTGACTCGGAGATTTCACGGATAATACTCGCCACTCATTACGTTTGCATAGTCTAATCTAGAATCGAGGCAACCGAAAAATCCATCCATCCGTCCATCAGTGGGCTGTAAGTATCTCATAAACCGTAAATATGGAGACAGTTGATTTTTTTTCAGAGTTTGTATTTTTATTGCCGCTATAAGAAATGATAACACTTAAAACAATGGAGCTTATTTGAAACGTGAATTTTTGGCGTTTTTGCTTGAACGGAATAATGGCCTAGACAGCTAAGCTAGATAGACGCTTGAACTTCTTACATGTGTGAGTGTGTACATTTTGCTATTGCCGCCATGGCAAAAATAGTTAGAATAAAAAAAAGTAAAAATGAAAGGCGATTAACAACCAGATTTTCTTGGCATGGTTCAGTTTAATCTCTTTGCATGGTACGGAACCCGACGTGTGCGAGTCCTAAATTTCGGATCTCCCAACGAGGCGAATGCCTCGACGGTGTGTGGTCATGGCTGTATATATTGACCCGTTACACAAAACATTACTAATTAAAATAGTAAATGCAGGTATGGCATTTCTCCAATAAGAACAATCACTGATTAAGTACTTCATGCTTTGATAATCTGGCAAGGCCTCGAACAATCCGATTTCAACGGCTCTAAGCGACATTCTGCGTAATATTTTAGTATTCAATAAATGAAATAAAAACAAAGTTTCCTTGAACATTCATAGAAACGGAATGAATGAATGCACAGGCCAGTGAGTGATTATTCTCACTGGCCTGTGCATTCATTCTAAAGTTTTGTTGCATTTCTTACCATGCTAACACCAAAGTGCCAACTGTAAAACGACGTGTTATCGGCCAACTGTACTAAAATTTACCAGATAAAGTAAGTACGAAATGCACCTAAACTTCAGATTTAATCACATGCCTGTTCTCCTGGCGAGTTATGTTACCATGGTAAGCCCTTAGGAATTATCAAGGTCTAGAAACTAGAATCCATGACAGGTTCAACGTGGAATTGATTAAACAGGTTACAAAATAAGAAAACCGGCCAAGTGTGAGTCGGACTCGCACACGAAGGGTTCCGTACCATCGCACAAGATTTAACACAAAAAAACCAAGTTTTTTGTATTTTAATATTTTTTTTATTTTACCTATTTGTTGTTGGCAAAATAAATACACACTCTGTGAAAATTTCAGCTGCCTACCTATTACGGTTCATGAGATACAGCTCTGTGACAGACGGAAGGACGGACGGACGGACACAGGGGCTTAGTAATAGGGTTCCGTTTTCACCCTTTGGTTAAGGAACCCTAAAAAAAAGTTAAATCGATGGATGAGCCATTGAGTTGATCTATTGATGTGGATACCAGAGGTCTAAATACATTTTGTTGAAGTCACGTGAATTCTTTACTGACTCGAATCGGTCGTTCGATCGGTAAGGATTTCAGAATGAATGATTTAATAATAATATGAATGAATTAATGAAATGAATTGAGTATGTACTTTTAACTTTCTATTCCCGAAGTTTCTACTACATATCGCGAAACATCCTGTGTTATCATTCATATTAATTTTAATTGTAAATTGATTCCGTGGTACCTACCGTAGGCTGGAATATTTTTGAATGTTACTAACCATGCTCGACAGGGCGGCACGTGATGCCAAAAATAGGTCTTTGAGAGGAGATGACACATTACTAAATTTTGTCGTGATACAAACATTGAATGCTAGTTATGCACTGTTTTTCGCCACGCGATAATTTGATTTACCAACGCTACCTACGTGCCACCTTGGTCACGCAACACGGCTGTGGTTTTCACATTTGATATGTACGCATGCAAACCACGACGGCATCAAGATATATATAATCAGGTCACCACAGGTGGCTATAATAGTTATTATTTGCCACAGAAGTATGTAATTGTAGGTATGTATACTAGCTGAGGTTCTCGGCTCTGCTCGGGTCGAAAATCTGGACCACGATAACAACACCATCTACCGTAACATTGTGAATCCAAACCATCCAGGGACCCACCAACACACACACGTCATCAAAATCGGTCCAGACGTTTAGGCGGAGTTCAATGACATACACACGCACAGAAGAGTTGTAACCGCGGTTTTACACCTTGACTTAAATTTACGCTAACTGCTGAGTGACGCAATGATAGGTCGCGATGGTTATAACAAACCAGTGAAAACGACTTGTAAACTGGTCAAGTAGATCTTGAGTTTTTAGCGCGCAAAGATTACGTCGATTCACGAGCGGCTAGTTGCTCCGGGGCGTGGGGACTAGCTTTCCATGCCAGAGGTCATAGGTTCGATGCCCGCCCCGTTCTTACATAACTTTTTTTACTTTATGAGTTGGATAAGTGCATTTTGGTCACGAATGCAAGCTGCTCCATGGTTCGGAATCCATGAAAGCTGTAGGCCCCATTTCCCTACTAGGTGGTAAGAATGAGCCCGCCCGGATTGGTATCATCGCATTGGATGAAATATCGTTGAATCGGCAATGCATAATTGTCACGTGTTTTCCACCCAGTTCAATGATGCCGTACTCATGATGGAGAGGTCCTAGTATGGCACCTAATTCCTTAGGGAATGCAGCGTATCGGGCTATTACTTGACGTTATAAGGTGTGTTTTTAGCCATTTATATCCAGTTACATAACAAAACGTGTGCACGATAGATGCCAGCGCCGCTTCTCCATTTTTCAACCCACTTGAGCTGGTGTTTTTTCTCATCGGCCGTTACTCGGAATTGGCTATCGAGTTCGCATGCTGTGCATATGCCCAGCTAAGAATACCGACGTCTTCCAAGCGTACACACACCCACTCATCGTCGCTGGTACCTGGTGGGCGCGAGGAAGGAAGCGTTTACCCACTTGTCTGCGCGTGGCATCGCCATCGTCCGAACGTCTTGGATCATATCGTGCAGCGGGCATCGAAGGGCGGGAGTAGAGACCGAAACTCGTTCGTACGGGGGCAGCGTAGCCAATTTTTTTTTAAGAAAAACCGATGTGGGTGGCTGTGCTGAGAGACCAAAGGTACTCAGAAGAGCCAAATGTATAGTCGCATTCAAAAGTCCAGTTGCATATTCCAACGCGATTGCTATGAAGCGCTCGCATCGCGCGGAGGTGAACCGGGAGGAGGGGGTCGCACCTCCCGCGCGGCTTGTGGTAGGACGCCCCCCCCCCCCCCACCCTGCCTGACAACCGGTCGGCGGGGGAAGAGGCACGCCACATGTGCAAAACAAACCCGACCGTAGGGTGCTACTGGACTTATGTCGTCGACGGTACCTCACCTCGCGAACCCACGCTCAGCGAGGCACCAAACCAGCGGCTTTGCGGACTATCACCGAGCTATCGAGCTTGTTTGAATTACGTTTCATTTTTACGAATGACGGCACCGGACTGGCGAGTCAGTCCGCTTACGAATTCGCTTACTACCATTGACTTATTATTATATTACATATCATTGCAACTACAGATTTTCTCGTGTTCCAACGACCCGCACAGGCGCTATTTAGTGCAACAAACATTCGAAGTTGCGCGTCCCGAATTCGTATGCGAACTAACTAATGACATTTTCCACTAACTCGTGGCTACGATGCCGCCATACGATTGAGTTTCTGTCGCTACTCCCGCCCCTCCATGCTCGCTGAGCGCATGTGTGTGTGTTCGGCCGATGGTGAATGTCGGATCTTTCCAGAGAACCCCCACCTCTCTTGTGACCATGGACTCCATCCATACCGAGGTTGTTTACCTCGTTCTAACGTCCGAGTTCGAAATGCGATTTCACCGTGAATACGCGCGTTGTTTCATGGCATGGATCATGCAAAACTGCAGTTTCTCCGCCCTATCTAACTGCTCACATGATGTGTTTATGTCACATGAATATCTAGTTCCTCACCACCGTCATGATTAGCCCCACATTAGCCCAACTAGGACCTCCCCTTTTATGACCATGGATAGATTGAACTGGTTGGAAAATACTGGACCATTTTTCATTGCCGATTAGACTATATTTTCATGGAATGCGATGGTACACGAACCCGGACGGGCTTAACCCTACCACCCTTATCTAATTATAATAAGAAAGATTGATAATTATCCCTCATTTTCATTAAAAAATCATCTAAGCTGTAAAATGTTTTTGAGAAAACCCATTACATATTTTGTTTTAATGTTTTTATATTCACAGTTTTAAGCTGCTTTGGTATGCTAAAATCAGCCGCATTCTAACATCATGACTATCTAATAAATACTGCACGTGGCCACCACGTGGCGGTCCATGCGCACGCGCGAGAATAGGTTAGGCGAGGTTATGAAACATCAGCAGATTTTGTTGTAGCAATGTGGTTTGGTTTCGAAATTTCGAACATGTCTTCCATTGTTTGACTCTCGAAACAAGCTTTTCCAGATATGAACCTGAATGTACTGGATTGGAGGCCGAATGTATCTACCTACATGACTAATATTTTGGTGACAATGTAGTCTAAGTCCTAAAAAAGGAAAATATTATTTTTGGAAATAACATCCTATGAAAATAAAATTCATTTGCAACAATATTTTCTAAGTTTCAAAAATAATTAATATTGTCTTACTAAATTAATTTAAAAAAACGTGTCACTATGTTCTTACGTTTGTACATTTGTATGTATGTAATCTCCGATAATCTTCATAAAGATTTGTACAGTTGCATGGTTGGTTCAAGCTTGAAAGACAGGGTAGTTTTGAACCCAATGGGTGGCGCTGTTATTACCAAAATCGACCCGAGCGGAGCCGGGAATCTCAGCTAGTTTATTTCTTAAAAACCCACTCGCTCCTTCTAATGCAATCTATGTCTAATATAGACGAGGCTCTTTGAGTGTCTCGGAAACGATGGACATGGGTTCGGCTCCGTAAACTTCTAAACGAGATTATCCGTCAGAGAACGAAAGTGACCGAACCCACTTGAAGTGGCAACGGCTGGGCCAGGTCTGCCGCAGAATAGAGGAGTTCTGGAGTGGAGACCACGTACTGGCAAACGTATTGTAGGACTCCCAGCGGTTCGTTCTACAGACGACCTGGTATATACTGCTGGCAGTAGCTGGATGAGGAGGCCTACGTTCCGCAGTGGACGGCAAAAAGATTAAATGATAATGATGAGAAGAGGTCCACCATTTCCCCTGGGACACCTAACCTAAACTAAATTAATCTAGTCCTTTCAGAGCAAATGAAATATTTGTGTTTGATTTAATCTCAATCCTTATTTTAACTTCGTTACTAACGGGACGTGTAGTCTGTATCGGCTTCAGGAAAATACGCATTACAGGAAAACTACAGATATTGTTCAAGAACTTTTGATAAACTGTTTGGAATGATGAACCTATGCTAAACATATTAGGTTGGGGAAAAAGTTTCTTCGCATTTTTTAAGAAAATTCAAAACATTTTTTAATATGGTTTATTTACATTTAACTAAAGTATGTAGGTACCATTTTGTTCGATAACTTTTTGCCATCTTGTAGGTAGGGACATGATCCCATTGCTATAGAAATATTGGGACTTCTGATCAATATACCGCGACAAGTGGTTTTGGCAGTCCTCTCGTGATGTTAACCTGACACTGCCTAAAGAATTCTGAAGAGACCTAAACAGGTGGAAATCTGAAGGTGCAAGGTCAGGACTATACGGCGGATGCATTAACACCTCCCAGCCAAACTCTCTTAATGAATAATGCCCTTCCAATCCCACCACACACACAGCATCACCTTGTTGCGAGTTAACCCGGGTTTCGCCACAGTCTGTGAAGCTTGACCGGCCTTTGACCACGACCTTTTTCGCACGTTCTTGTCGTACGTGATCCACTTTTCATCACCAGTTATCAGCTTCTTCAAAAATGGTTCGGTTTCATTACGTCGTAATAAAGAATCACAAATGAGTACACGGTTCATTAGGTTTCTTTCAGTGAGCTCGTGAGGTACCCAAATATCGAGCTTTTTTGTGTACCCAGTTTTTTTCAAATGCGCCAAAACTGTTTTGTGGTCAATTCCTAGTTCTTCAGCTACGTCGTAACTACTGATATGCCGATCTTGCTCCACTTTTTCAAAAATGGCATCCATTTTATCCGTAATAGGGCGACCAGAGCGACGTGCATCTTTGACATCAAAATTTCCGGATTGAAAACGCTTAAACCAAATTTGTGCTACTCTCACAGACACTGCACTAGGTCCATAAACATCGCAATTTTTTTTCGCGGCTTGCGTTGCATTTTTACCTTTTTTGTAGTAAAATTTTAAAATGTATCGAATTTCTTCATTAGATTCACTCATTTTGACAGTACGAAAAACAAATGAGAATCACACATTTTCCTAATTTGAATTTGGAATTATGTTCTTTAAAATTTAAACTTTCAATGATACCAAAACCAGCCAGATACAAATAGTATAGCCAAAGAGATTTTATTACAAGTTCATACATACTATAATGCGAAAAGACTTTTTCCCCGACCTATTATTTTAGCTTATAATTATTGTTTTGCCACGAAGCCCTGATTTCATATCTCATCGAATTCCATTGGTCGTAGACGAATTATCTTTTCATCAAATCGATGCATGGTGTGAGAAATCTAGTATGCTTTTGATCATGTAAATTTCGTCCGATCGCATGTGATAGCAAAGATAGCATGCGTGGGTGGACGATGTGAAACAATACCCTGAAAAAGTCCAATTGATTGAATTTTCTAGGTGTTTAAAAATTAATGTGTACTCACTCATGGAGGTACACCACCAATGTACTCACTCATACATTTCGCTAGTTTTATTGATATGCACAAACCATTTGAACTGCTCGAGTCGTATGAAAAGGCAGACGAAAAAGAAACCCTATATTTTTGGCAAAGTCATTATTTGTATTTTCCATAATTTGACTTGGATAAAACCGGACTTGTTACACGTTGAGTCAGGCTGTCTCTTTCTTACTCGTTGCCGAAACGTAAGCTGGAATTAGTTGTCTCAAGTTGCTCGTATCTATAGTTACCATACGCAACCCCACTAACCACGGCATGGTGTGAAAAGTCGTTGACCTCTGGAATATTTTTAGGGTGCAGTGTGATAGTGTGGCGTTCGACACTTATTTGGTTGTTATAGAATTAGACTAAGGGCCGATTTTTCAATCATCAGATAGTACTTATCGTACTGATAGTACAAATCTGCCTATAATTTACTAATAATAATATGGACTTACTGTAACGGATGGATAAGCAGAGGCGTAAATAGATCCGTCGAATACTTATCTGTACCGAAAGTCCCAGTTGTTACCTAAATTGGCGTTTACGGAAAACCGATCGACTGGCGTTTTCAAATGTATCGAGAAATTGAAGAGCGCGCGCAGTGGGCGTTAAGCGAACTAACATTTGCGAGTCCGAGTTTGATTTCACAGCTTACTCAACGTTGCCGTAAATACGTCGACGTTGCCGTTTACGTCCACTCCGCATTTTCATACGAATCGGATGTCCGAGTTTGACTTTGACAGCCTGAAGAAGTAAAACCACAGAATATCTAGTAACAACTTGTATGGAGTTTGACGTTTTTACGGAAAACGCCAGTCGAGCGGTTTGCCGTAAACGCCAATTTAGGTGAGAACTCAGACTGACCACTCAGACTGTTTATCAGACCATTGAAACATCAGCTCTTATTAAATTATGATTAACAAGTTGGGGTTACCAAGTTACGTTTATGTTTCGGTATTTTTCCCTTAGGTAATTATTTATTAATATTTCTTCCTACTTCTGTTTACTGATAGGGTAAAATTTTAAACAGGAGCCGTGAGACTAGAGCGAATGCTCATGTAACACATTTTGTTACAATTAAAACATCAACCGGCGTATTCAGAGAGAACCTGACAAAACTTAGAAATTAGCACCGGACTAACCATACAAAAACCGGTTTGGTCCGGCGGGTTAAAGTTAGTCCGCCCACTCTGAATACGGCTACAAGACTTTGGCCATCTCCCAATTTCTTTGGCTCTAGTCAAAATGGAATATGGAATACTTTTTCCACGAAACAAAATAATAGTCAAGCCAAGATTCACACCTATGAGTCACCGGTGAGGCCCAGAACTTTCTTCGCGGCTGTCATTTCATGAGTACAAAAGTTTTGTGACTAACTCATCGGTGAGCCACTTGCGACTCACAGGTGAGAAATTCATGAGTAGACCCCAAAACATCAACCGTTAACGTCTTTCTATTCTACAAAATACATAGTGTTATTAGTTCTCTGCACTCTAATCTAGACTCTAATACATCACGTTAAAGGCAGGTATTTGAAAGTAAAAATATATTTTTATGAAATCATTTGTAAACAATACATTAACGTTTCAATATCATGCATGCCATGCCAAGCAGTGTTGTCTAAGTTTGCCTGCTATCGACGTACCTGCATAGCTAATAAGAAAAGTAAAAAAGGTCCTTACGCCTACATGGGCCAATGAGGCCGAGCATGGACCTTATTCGAAGTTTCCATTAGCATTTTCTGTGCCGGCGTCTGCTTATTACATTTTGAATCTTATAAAATATGCTCAGCATCATCTCGAAAGAAGATGTTCGCGTCACGGAATCTTGGCGTTTGGGATCTTTTGCATTCAATCCGGAAGGCCGGGTTCCTTGAACTCTATTATTCATTACCACCGTGAATTATTTATAGGGCGATGTGACGAGTGCGTTCTCGAGAAGCTAACGGCATGTGTAATCATTTGTGATATGTACATTCATCTAGATACCGGTGGCCAACTGCACGCCTAGGGGGGCATCCGTATATTACGTCATATGAAATTTGGGGGGTCTGGTCAGCGGATGGTGGTCATATGACGTAGTAGGGGGGATTGCCAAAATGGACGGCATTCTTGGAAATACGGATGATACAAGATTTGATGGCATGGGCGGAAAACCCATGGGAAACTATTAAAGAAAGTCATACAGGCACAGCCATTACATAATTTAAGCCTAGGTTGTTTACGTGTTACTTCAAACTGGGTTCTTGTTTCGTTACAGTTATTGACATATCGAACATCGATCAGTCAATGATGCGCCGCGTAAATTTATTTACGCAGACAATTTTATCGCTAATTTTGTAAGATCAATTTGTACAGACAGTCATCAGTTATGGAAATGTTTGTCCTCATGTCACATTATTAGCGAAAAAAGAGAATGTTGAATTTTTGAATCTTCTCTTTATTTGTGTACTTGTCTATGTTTGTTTTACCGACTCAGTAAAAAAATCGGAGATTTTGTTTTTATTTTTTGTGGAGAGATGAAAAGAAGTCGGTTAAATGTTTTTTAAACAGGTTTTTTTCATTCTTTTTAATATTTACCACCCTTAGAAGAGGTATTCTTTCAAATAATTTATGAAAGCACCACCCCTAAGATATGATGAGAACAATTATTATTCAAATCGGTTGACAATTTGCAGAGATATCAAGTTACATACACACAAAAAAAATATACAGTCGAATTGAGAACCTCCTTTCTTTTAAATCGGCTTAAAAATAACAGAACCAGCAGTGCTTTGCCATTATTTAAGTGACAACCCTGACACTTGATAGAGCGAACGTATTTATCTTTAAGCCCGAGTTGAGCTACTGCTGTGGCCCAGCAGCACAGATATACATACATCCATGTACCATCGACGACATAATTCCAGTAGCACCCTACGGTCGGGTTTGTTTTGCACATGTGGCGTGCCCCTTCCCCCGCCGCGGCGCGCGGGCGGTGCTATCCCCTCCTTCCGCTTCACCTCCGCGCGATGCGAGCGCCTCATAGCAATTTCATTGGAATGTGCTACTGGACTTTTGAATGCGACTATACTGTGGCTATATTGTCGCCTCTGCTGGCACAGGTGCACGACGACGACGAGGACTGCAAGAGCTCGGGGGAGCTCGGCGAGGCGACGGAGGAGTCCGCGGGGGACGAGAGCGACGACCCGCTCACCGTCACCGATACCAAGTATGGACGCAGCTTCAGGTGATCACGCCATCTTAATATTCGATCGTTTGCTTTCAAATTCATGCAGAGTGAATTTGGCATGTGGGCCGTCATGGCCAAATCTGAAACTATAAGATATAGCGAAAAACACAATAGTTGGTGAAAGCTACTAAAAACGCATTATTAAAGTAAAAAAAATAATTCTAGCCGGGAATCGAACTGTTTGATTTAAAAAAAATTAGCATCTCTGGCGTGTTGCTGACATCTCTGACATCATTGTACCAGTCAATAGTGTCGCTTAAAACGAACATATTCTGTGAAGCGCCATGGTTTCATTTATTTCCCGGTACCTGTAGGGTTTCCAGTTATTTCCCGTTACCTGTAGGGTTTCAGTTAGTTCCCGGTACCTGTAAGGTTTCAGTTATTTCCCGGAAACTGAAAGGGGTCAGTTATTTCTCGGTATCTGTGGGTTTTAGTTATTTCTCGGTACCTGAAAGGTGTCAGTTATTTCTCGTTACCTTGTAGGGTTTCAGTTATTTCGCGGTACCTGTACTTAATTATTTCCCCGGTACATCCCTAAGAAATCTGTACCTTTAGTGCCAGCCTTTTGATTTTGCTCCAACATTAAGGCTTTCGTAACTGTTGAGTATCGATCGAATGACAGCGATGACATGGACGCAGGCACTTCACCCGCGAGGCGCTGCCGCGGCTGGACAACTACCGCAACGTGCTGTCGCTGCAAGCGGCGCCGCGGCCCACGAACTAAGTGATAGTCAATAGTGTCGCTTATAACGAGCAAATTCTCAGTTATTTCCCGGTACCTGTAGGGTTTCAGTTATTTCCCGTTACCTGTAGGGTTTCAGTTGTTTCCCGCTACCTGTATTTAATTATTTCCCCAGCACATCCCAAAGCAATCTGTACCTTTAGTGCCAGCCGTTTGATTTTGCTCGATCAGTAAGGCTTCCGTAACTGTTGAGTAACGATCGAATGACAGCGATGACTTGGACGCAGGCACTTCACCCGCGAGGCGCTGCCGCGGCTGGACAAATGTCGCAACGTGCTGTCGCTGTACGCGGCGCCGCGCTCCACGAACTAATTGATAGTCGATAGTGTCGCTTATAACGAGCGAATTCTCAGTTATTTCCCGTTACCTGTAGGGTTTCAGTTATTTCCCGTTAGCTGTAGGCGATTCAGTTGTTTTCCGGTACCTGTATTTAATTATATCCCCAGACCAACCTAAAACGATCTGTACCTTTAGTGCCAGCCGTTTGATGTTGCTCGAACATTAAGGCTTCCGTAACTGCTGAGTATCGACCGAATGACAGCGATGACATGGACGCAGGCACTTTACCCGCGAGGCGCTGCCGCGGCTGGACAACTACCGCAACGTGCTGTCGCTGCAAGCGGCGCCGCGGCCCACGAACTAATTGATAGTCGATAGTGTCGCTTATAACGAGCGAATTCTCAGTTATTTCCCGTTACCTGTAGGGTTTCAGTTATTTCCCGTTAGCTGTAGGCGATTCAGTTGTTTTCCGGTACCTGTATTTAATTATATCCCCAGACCAACCTAAAACGATCTGTACCTTTAGTGCCAGCCGTTTGATGTTGCTCGAACATTAAGGCTTCCGTAACTGCTGAGTATCGACCGAATGACAGCGATGACATGGACGCAGGCACTTTACCCGCGAGGCGCTGCCGCGGCTGGACAACTACCGCAACGTGCTGTCGCTGCACGCCGCACCGCGGCCCACGCTCGACGAGCTGCACAACGCCTCGCTGTCCAGAAAGGTGAGCGCTTTCCGAGTTTTGAGGCTGTCGTGAAGTCAGCGGATTCAAAGATTTGAAAATTTTGAGAAATGCATTCTTTGTCCATGGGCCAAGGCGCAATTTTGCACGGCGACTGCACTTAAACTAGCGAAATCTTCTTCCAGGCCTTATCGTTTCCCTACCCCTAAAAGTTGAAAGATTTTTATACCTTTTTTTTTATCACTCAAGATTGCTTCATTCTAGTTCGTATGTTTTCTTTTTTGTTAATATCTGTATTTTTCGGTAAGGCAATTTCCAATGTATTTTTTAGACAATGTTTTCCAATCTAAATGGCATAGTAATACAATCAAACATACAGGATGTAACTTTGACAATATATTTTAGAATTAAAAAAAATAGAAACCTAGTAAAACATTAAGAGCATTACCCGTAGCATGAGGAATAGATAGACGACTTTCTAAGAGCGCCCTTCCCGACGGGACTAACTTATTGTCAGCCTCAATTGCCCAGTGGCGCGACACTTCGGCGATCGCTCTCCGAAGTTAAGCAACGCTGGGTCCGGTCTGGTCTTGGATGGGTGACCATTCGACTGTTGAGAGAGGCTGGCCGTGGTTCGGATTCCACGTTAAACTGTAGGTCCCCTTCCTCACTTACTAGGTGGTAGGGTTAATCCCGCCCGGGTTGGTACCATCGCATTGGATGAACGATGGTCGAAGCGGCAATGAAAATTGTCCGTGTTTTCCATCCAGTTCAATGTAGCCGTGCAATATAAGGAAGGTCCTGGCATGGCACCTAGTTCCCATGTGGTGTGTTGGGCTAATACCATGACAGAAGGTGTGGTATTAGCCATCCATGTCCAGTCACATAAAAAAAAACACGGCACAACATCGTGCTATTGCGCTTTAAGAATAAAAAGACTCTCCTCCTGATGAGGAGTTTGCGACATGAATTCCACCATATTGTATTTACTTGGTGCGGTTTTAGGGCTTCCTATGATTTAGGCTCGCTTCCACACATGTCTGGCGAGGCGAGGGTTTGAGTAGGCAAGTGAGTGACTTAATCTGACGTTTAGTTGCATTTCATATACGATGATTTTTTCAAATGGGCCTTCAGGGCCAAATCCGAAACAATAAGAAATAGCGAAAAACACTCAAAGGAGTCGTGAGGAAGATTTTGATTAAAACGTAAACTGCATAATTATATTTTCGGAAAAATCGTTTTTCTAGCCTTGAATAGATTTTGAAAAAAAAAAATAACCGACTTCAAAGAAAAAGCACTAAAAATTTAAAAATAATTGCCATTTTTGTAGTTACCATTTTTGTTATTTTTTGAGTCGGCGTCAGCCGGGCACACGCTACGCCAATCAAGAGAACCTTGGCTACCTTGCCTGACACCGACTCCAAAAATAACAAAAATCGTAACTACAAAAATGGCAATTATTTTTTACTTTTTAGTGCTTTTTCTTTGAAGTCGGTTATTTTTTTTGTTAATTTTTTTTATTTGTTTATTTTTAGTGAATCTGAAGTACACTTACTAATTTGTACACGGCCTTTCCAATAAAAAAAGAATCACCCAAATCGGTTGGCGTTATATTGAGTTATTCGTCCATTTGTCGTGCACATCTTAATACAAAAAGACTCATATGATTTTCTCATGGATATCATTGTCAGAACTTAACCAAATTAAACTGGGACCACTTGGGAAGCACTAACTTTCATCAATATCGGTTCACCCAGGCAAAAGTTATGAGGTAACAAACATAAAAAAAAAACGTACAGACGAATTGAGAACCTCCTCCTTTTTTGAAGTCGGTTAAAAATAACGCACGCTGTATTTTGAGAGCTGTCAGGTGAGAGTGTCGCTTATAAGGAAAACATTCTGTGAAGTAATATTAAACGGCAAATTAAAGGAAAGTATTGATTTTAAATAATGTATTTTTTTTCATAACAAACGAGTTCTGTTCCAGGCTATATTTTTTTGTAAATCTAAGTATTCAGTTTTAGTTTTTATCAAAATCGGCCTCATGACTTCTTTGATTGTTTTTCGCTATTTCTTATCATTTCGGATTTGGCCCTCAAGGACCATTTGAAAAATTAATAGGATATGAAATGTAACTAAACGTCGGATTAAATCAAACTGTCTAACTACGTGTCATTTGACAAAGTGATCTCAAATTTACCAGTCAGTTCACTCAACGACTTAATTTACCATGGTAACCCCCCTGGACGTTTCTTTGCTAGTTCATATTCTTATTGATTCCTCCAAGTTCGCACTCGAAATTCGTTCCCTTGGTAGTTCCAAGTTTTTTACAGCTTTGTAAAACTTTGCTGTAAGCCATCTTGCACTAACTTCAAAATCAAATATTTCTTCGAATCGGAGATTTTTAATCTGATTCATGATTGGTTTGTCTTTTGGGCTACGTACTAAACTCAATCAAGTTGTAACCCTCTAAATCACCTACGAACATTTAATAGGTACGTTATTTTTATATAGATAAGTCATATGACTTATCTATATCCCTCTCCATCATAAAAGGGTTTTATTGGTCAATCACATTGATGTAATGTAGACAATTTACTTAGTTACCGGAATTGAACAGATAGCCAGATTTTATGCTAATGTTAATAGTTTTCTTCCAATAACCCGACCATGCGTTAAATTTATGGACTCGGGGCATCGAGGAAGGATCAATATGAAATGTTGACTCCAAAATAAACATTTAACTTGCAAGTTTCCGTAGATTCATCAGGAAAGTTGTAGATAAATCTTGAAGGTAGAGTTTGAGTTTGTTTTCGTTATTTTATTAACATGTTTGGTCACGGTTACCATATTCCGTGGGCAGACCCATTCAGCACTTCTACTTTATGTATGTCGATTACGCTGCTGCGACCTGGCTTTTCCAAGGTCTTGAAAATATCGCACTGACTGTCATAATAACCTATCAAACCACTTATCCGAAGCAACTAGGTCGGCATAGCAATCTTCCCTTTATGATCACGGCTATATCGAACAGGATGCAATGGAGAAGACGGGAAAAAAATTGCATCGCTGCACCATCTTTTATTCAATGCATTCGTTTTTACAGCAAGCTAGCGAGAAGAGACTATTAAATCGATTTAAAACCATGGAGTGATCCACCCGCATTCATAATAAAAGTACATATGGGTTCCGATCCCAAAATCTTCGACTGAAGAGACGCGTTACCAAGCTGCAGGTCGCTTTTTTTTTTTAAACAAAAGGTAGTGCTACCCGACGTTTCTTTATATTTACGCCCGCTGATCACCCCTCAAATAATTGAGCATAATATAAAATAGCCTATACTAATCGATTTAAACTACAACCAAATCGGGTAAGTGGTTCACAAGTTATAAGCGGACAGACACACGGAAAAGGCAGGACACAGAGAGGGATAGACCGACAGACAGACTAACGCCTGACGTTGAATTTTTATATAAAGCTAGACACCTAGCACCTTTTGGTTTACAACTACCTCATTAGTATACATCAAAGTTATCCTATTTTCTTTTTAAACATTTCTAAATTATACCTAATTGTTGTTTTTGTTGCCAATAA
Source organism: Incurvaria masculella (assembly GCA_946894095.1). Classification (NCBI taxonomy): domain Eukaryota; kingdom Metazoa; phylum Arthropoda; class Insecta; order Lepidoptera; family Incurvariidae; genus Incurvaria; species Incurvaria masculella. Next base: position 13,458,257 of record OX335658.1, on the reverse strand, counting down.
AGTATTTGAATTTGAATATAGTGTGTAAAGCCGTATTTCATTTAGGGCTGATTTTTCAATAATCAGATAAACAGCCAGATAACTATACGACGGATTTATTTACGCTTCTGCTTATCCATCTGATATAGTGAGTCCATATGTTTATTAGCAAAATTATAGTCAGATAATTGTGATAGAAGATATAATACTCCGGCATTGACTATCCGTATTTTGACAAACATGAATTTGCACTATCAGTCAGATAAGTACTATCTGAGGATTGAAAAATCGGCTCTTAGTCATCTAACAAAAAAAAAGAAGACATTTTCTCTTTTTCCATTTTTTTAAAATATGCAAAAATATCGAAAGAAGACAGTCGATAGGAAAGTAATAATTCGCCGTTAGACTAAGCCCCTATGGCACGAAGAAACGGCTAAGTTAATCAATGTTCAAACACGTCACTTTTATTGAACCGCATGGAGTTCCTTCAGTACTGCCCATACAAAGTGGTGTGTTTAATCATACGTTGACTTTGATTTTGATTTTTTGTCCTTTCGTGCACACTGCCCTTAGTTTGTTTCGTTGCAGTGATTCGGTAAACTTCGTGTTTTGCAATACTATTAATTACTTATTCTTTGCTAGTACAAAAAATACAACATCGTCCTTTACATGTACCAATGTTTTTTTATGACACGCACGACACGCGTGTGAAGATGCCATGCGTGTTAATCGAAGTCGTGTCTTTGTGTGTTAATATATTTGAAGACAGAAACATTATTATTCAAGACGCAACCTGTAGAAAGTAGCACACGGAAAAGTAACCTTGCTTCTGCCGAAATTACCCTTCAAGGATCCTTATTTTATTGCAAACAAACGTATAACCCGCGCCAATAAAGAAACGATATGAAAATCGCGCACGTACTCGCTGTCTCTCGCTCACTTTTATCTAAACACGTTAAGATGTAGTAAACGTATCTACTTTAGTGGAGAGAAGGATTTCCTATTATGTCCTACGAAAGAATCCATGAGGTAGGCAGTGTGTGTAGTAGCACCTGGAACTATTATTAAATAATCCATATTAAATGTATAAATGCGTGAGTAACTCTGTCTGTCTGTTACATTTTCACGCCTAAACCACGGAACCAATTTTGATGTTTGGTATAGAGAGAGTCTGGGACATGGGAAAGGACGAAGGTTACCGTTTGTGGCGAAAATTAAACTCAAAGGGTGATGAAAGTTTTTATGGGGAACTTATATAACATAAAATGTTAGGTTAGGTTAGGTTAGGTTAATGTTAGGTTAGGTGTAGGTACTAACATTATAAATGCAAAAGTACGTAAGTCGCAGGATCGTTTCCTATTTCCGACGAATGTCACGACCAAAAACGTTTGCAGATTATCAAAATCTGATTACATTGGTTCAAATGTAGATGTCGCTGGAACTCAAATTAATAAAATGTTAAGTTCAGCACGACTTCACCGCGACATTTATAAATTCTGAATATTTATTGGCGCGGTCTATACGGTATTTTTAACTGACTTCAGCCTCAGTGGCCCAGTGGCGCGACACTTCGGCGATCGCTCTCCGAACTTGAGCAACGCTGGGTCCGGTCTGGTCTTGGATGGGTGACCATTCGACCGTTGAGAGAGGCTGGCCGTGGTTCGGATTCCACGTTAAGCTGTAGGTCCCCTTCCTTACTTACTAGGTGGTAGGGTTTATCCCGCCCGGGTTGGTACCATCGCATTGGATGAACGATGGTCGAAGCGGCAATGAAAATTGTCCGTGTTTTCCATCCAGTTCAATGTAGCCATGCAATATAAGGAAGGTCCTGGCATGGCACCTAGTTCCCATGTGGTGTGTTGGGCTAATACCATGACAGAACTTGTGGTATTAGCCATCCATGTCCAGTCACATAAAAAAAAAAAACTTAAAAAAAGAAAGAGGTTCCTAATTCGATTGTATTTTTTTTATGTTTGTGACCTCAGAACTTTCGCCTGGGTGAACCGATTTTGATGATTATATTTCGGCTGGTGCTTCCCGTGTGGTCCAATTTAAATTTGGTTAATTTCTGACAATGATATCCATGAGAAAATCATATAAGTATTTTTGTGCGCGAAAAATGGACGAAAAACTCAATCCAACGCCAACCGATATCGATGATTCTTTTTTTTATTGAAAAGGACGTGTACGAATTATTTAGTGTACTTCAGATTCACTAAAAATAAACAAATAAACAGCGCGTGCCCGGCTGACGCCGACTCAAAGAATCACAATAATCGTAACTACAGAAATGGCAATTATTTTTTTACTTACTAGTGCTTTTTCTTTGAGTCGGTTTTTTTGTATTTTTTTTGTTTATCGGTATAACCTTATAGGAGTATCCGGCGGTTTTTGTCATTCATTTTCATCGCCCTGTCGCGTGTATCCCTCCAAGAATTTCCTCGTGGTGGCTTGAAATTTAATTCGATAAATTAACGACTGGAACGAAATAATTATTTCTAAGTCGTTACGCATTATACGTATACGTATTATGACTCGTAAATAAATAGTTTTGTCAGCATCGCGTCTAGTTATTTGTGCCGCATGTGTCTGTGTTTACTGCTGAGCTCATAAAAAGAAACATGTTGATTCAAGTGTATGATCGTCAGTTGAACTCTGTTATGTTAGGAAATTCATACGCAGTTTGTTTGTGTGTATACGAGAGACCCACTTAAGAGCATCCTAATACCTCAACATTTTCGAACAATTTTTGCGATTGAAACGAGATAACCAGAGCACGACGTGTCGCTTAGTTAGAGCAGCTCGGAATTTGTTTTTTCGAAATGTGACCAACCCGCATAACGCGTGAAACCGGTTTTTTTATTTAAGTTTTTTAAGTTTAAGTTACAACATAACCTAAACTAAATTGGTAGATAATGTTACGCTCTTTAAAATTATATCAGTTACTGTCAATATCAGCAGCAAAATTGATCTTTCAATAAGAATACGTTTGAGAACTTGACTTCAGCATTTTTTTCCATGCAAAAAATATTATTTTTACTGTATTGAACGTTAGCTAAATTTTTCTTGTTTTTTTTCATGTTCTCGTTCCATATGGTTCAGGAACTTAACGCAAACAAACCATACGGATTGGCTAGTATAATAATCCTAACACACGTTTTGTATGAAACATGCTAGGTAATCAATTACTGTGCGAATAGACTTCCTTTCGGTATTTTATGATGTAGTGTTCCCCTCGGCGAGCATGGAATGACGGTACTAGCATCCGATACTTGTTTGCATGGGGGCGGCGGCGGCGCGTAGCTACTTTGACATACGAAATCGGCAGCGCCGGCGAGTGAGATCTCTTCGAATTCGCTTACTAGGTACTGATTTTCTCGCGCTCCAACGACACGTATGTAATAACTTCACATTACTATGGCGACCTAGCGCCCTAGGCTATGTAGGTATAGTAAGCCAACATTTGGAGTTATCCGCACCGACTTACTAATAGGTTTAAGAATAGGTACATAGAGGGAGTCGTGACCTGTGGCACTCCTAAGATAGGTACTTCTGTGCCTGTCGCTGCCCAGTGAAGGACGATCGTGTCACATCACGATGTAAGCGTACGTACCGCGATTGAGACAAATGGGTGGCTTCGCTGCCACACGCTTAGGGCAGATCGAATATCGTGATACGTCTTGAATAACACAGAACCAAGAACTCTAAGGGCCGAGTGCACGAAAGGACAAAACATCAAAATCAACGTCAAAGTATGATCAAACACGTCACTTTGTGTGGACAGTATGGAAGGAACTCTGTGCGGATCACTAAAAGTGACGTGTTTGAACATTGATTAACTCAGCTGTCTCTTCGTGCAACCGGGGCTAACTCTTATGTACACAAGGGCGTTACCATGGTAAATTAATTCGCTAAGCCCACAGGCAAGTGCGTGATTAAATCTGACAATTTAGTTTCATCTCGTACTATGCTAACTGTCAATTACCAATCATTTTTTTCGAAATTGTGCATGGGTTCATAAAAACTTGAACTGGAATAATTAAGGTTTTTTTTTAAATTATGTATATAAAAGGATGTACAGGTAATGTATGCATACTTGTTAATATGGATCATTTTATTAAAATCAACACTTTCCTTTAGTGTTCCGTTTATAATTACTTCAAAGAATTTGTTCCTTATAAGTGACACCAATAGTGCCGCTGGTGCGATAACACAGGCTGTGTAATTTTTCTCAAAGTTAAAGAGTTCTATTCCCGGCTAGAAACAATATTTTTTCAAAAATGTAATGCAACAATTTTAGTTTTTATGAAAATCGGCCTCTTGACTCCTTAGGGTGTTTTACGCTATTACTTATAGTTTCGGATTTGGCCAATAAATTTACACTTGAAAAATTCGCCCTATAACATATAAGTCGCATTGTGTGAGTCGTACTGAAACTAAAACTAACGAAAACATAGTAGTTTATTACAGTCTTCATCCCTTTGACAAATTTTGTATGGACGAAATGTCACTTTTGACATTGTAAGCTATATACTAGCGATATGCGACTATTTATATCAGCCTCAGAGTGGTGCACACCTATGATTGGATTTGACGGCGACTATGCTCATGGGTAGTTTTGACTAGTTTTCAGTTGCTGAATTAAAAAAACCGGCCAAGTGCGAGTCGGACTCGCACACGAAGGGTTCCGTACCATCGTACAAGATTAAACACAAAAAAATCAGGATTTTTGTTTGGGACCGCCCTTTAATTTTTATTATTTTTTTACTTTACCTATTTGTTGTTATAGCGGCAAAATAAATACACACTCTGTGAACATTTCAGCTGCCTACCTATTACGGTTTATGAGATACAGCCCGTCTTTCCCTGCTGCTCCGGCAGCGTGCGTCAACGAATTATGTATGTTTACGGCCTTACGCTCGCTCTGTTCCTACTATTAAATCTCTTTGGTCGTAATCCATCCGGCTTGTAAATTAAAGAACACTAAGTAAGACCAACTGAGTAAAATAATACATATTCATACAATGGAAATCCCAAGAACGTTAAAAAGAAATGGACGAGATATCCATAGTTCGCTATCATTAAAAGCGTCACCATAAAGTTTTGATGGGTTTTACAAATACATACCTGCGACCCAAAAACATTATGAAAACGTTTTGTCAAAATTCTGTTGTTTTTGCATAAATATTCACGATTGCCAAGTGCGAGTCGGACTCGCACACGAATGGGTTTCGCACCATTATACAATGTTTGACCCAAAGAAATCACGTTTCTTGTAGGGGGCCACCCCTTTAATTTGTATTTGTTTTTGATATTTACTATTTAAAGTTAAAGCGGCCACCGAAATACACATTCTGTAAAAATGTCAGCTGTCTGCCTGTTACGGTTCATGAGATACAGATACTGTGACAGACGGACGTATGGATGGCTTAGTAATAAGGCTTCCGTTTGGCACCCTTTGGGTACGGAACCCTAAAAACGATCGCAATAGTGCTGTAATAGTTAACCATGGTCAAACAAGCAAGATACCTAGGAGTTCAATTTACTAGTAAAGTCCGACGGCCGGAACGGCCGACGAAGAAAAAGACAAGCGACAGGTGACGGTGTTATCGTTTTGGCCGTAAAGTAATATGCGTTGACGGTAGGACTGAGCCTCTGTCTCTGTAACAGCAAAAGCGTCGGTTGGATACTTTTTCTCGTGTATTTTACATCCGCCCAAACGCGCGATGAGATACATGTATAGTTCCAAAAACTTCTTATTTTAAATCACAGCGAGTCTCGCGAAATCGACATTTAGGCTCGTTGCATGGAGTTTTGCCGATCGTGTCGCTAGTCCATTCCTTTTGAAGGTTCTCGCTACTGCCGTTGGCAAAGTCACGCACCCACAACGACCATATCCTATCTACATAGGTGGACTCGGTAGAGACATGGCTGTTGTGTCCGCTATCGGCGGCGTTATCGGGTTCACCTTGAACGTACGAACCATAGAGTAAGAAATGACGGGATTGGCGACCGAAACGTATTAAGCGGCAGCGTAGCCAAGTTTTAGTGATAACACACTGACGGTTGAGCCGGCCAGCGGCACGTAGCGTACGAACAGCGTAATGGCGTTCCGACCGGTTCCTGCGACTATTACTCATTCTTGGCCTCGCCGGTGAGGAGCTCAATAGCGTAACGGGAGCATCTTTATTCGCCAATTGACCGCATGTGGGTCGACTGGGATGAGCGAGAGCGAGTGCACCTGTGTCGCCTTCAATCCGCTGCTGTTGTTAAGGCGCTCGTGCTACCCCAAACGGAAAGTTTGACGGGGCACCCCAAGTAAACTAGATACGTCTGGAGGATAAGAAATTACAATATTGCATCATCTAATCCTCTTGTAGCTCGGTTAATCGTGTTTCCATATTCCATTAAAATATCCAAAAGAAGACGACTTTCGTAGAAAAGGTATCTAAACTTTTTTGCAGGCAAATATCTAAATGGAAAAGGAAATTTTTGCTTATGCATAAATGTAATGATGAAAAATCTAGTAATCATATTACTTTAAATTTCATTGTGTAAAAAAACGATTGTTTAAATGTTTTTAAGTAAATATGCAACCCCAAAATACTAACGAGTAATATCAGCCCGAAGTTCCCTTTGGGTTTACTGAGATTTTTTACAAGGTACATATTATCTTCATACATGCCTTCGTACAGGTACATTGTACATTTGAATGGCGCTTCGAGCTTACAAGCTCCAGCGCCTTAACTATGTAAGCCTTAAGGCGAATAAATATCTCAAAATAACGTTGTCGGTTTTAAGGTTTTGATTTGATACTGGATGCATAGATAGCATTTACGAAGGTCCTACACATCCCCTTGTCCAAAAGCCATCAATGTTTCCAGATTTTACCTTTTTACCTTTGGTGGCCAAAGCCATCTGTGGTGTTATTCTTGTATTTAAAAGAAGTAAACAACATCGTCCTTGTTGGTTTAAAGGTTTGTAACACTTAAAATTAAAATTGTACAATTACTATGAAATACACGGAACGATCCGTCAATGCTTGGTGGGTATTTTTCGTTAGGCGTTATGGTCATTGTCCTTTTACTACGTACGGAGTTTTGTTTTGGTAGGGTTTTTTTAAGGTTTTATATACATTTTGTAATAAGTGCGCGATTTGTGATGATTTGCATTAGATGCACACAAATAAAATGTTTCACTTTGTATGAGAACACTTTGTCGCCCGTGGCGGCTTTTACAGCGGGAACGGAGCAGCGCACAGGCCGCGCCGCCGCGATGGGTGTATTTGGTTATTTACGCTGCAGGTTACATGCGCCTTAAGGCGACATAAGCCCTAGAACGAACCGAAACGCTATCGTTTTATATGTTTAGTTTCCATAATAAGCAGTTTTATGCAAACAAGTTTATTGGAAAACCTTACCATGAAACCATTTCATGATATAGATGAAAATAAGTTGGTCCTTGCCATTAAAATTCAAGCCTTAAACGAGTTTAAAAAACTTTGAAACGCGGTAACTCCCACAACATAAGCGGTAAGGGTATATTATTTTAATTATATTATATTGATTAATCAATATTCTAATGTCGCGCTTAGAAACATTTTTTTATTTTAGCTTTATATTCATTACAATTAATGTGAACGTTAGCAATTCTGGGGAAATTCGTCCTGGATTTGCTCAGAATCGCTCAGAATGGACAAAATGAAAAATGTTTCTAAGCGCGACACTAGATAATTGATTAGTGAATGCAATACAATTTAAAAATTATATCCTCAGTGGCCCAGTGGCGCGACACTTCGGCGATCGCTCTCCGAAGTTAAGCAACGCTGGGTCCGGTCTGGTCTTGGATGGGTGACCATTCGACCGTTGAGAGAGGCTGGCCGTGGTTCGGATTCCACGTTAAGCTGTAGGTCCCCTTCCTTCCTTACTAGGTGGTAGGGTTTATCCCGCCCGGGTTGGTACCATCGCATTGGATGAACGATGGTCGAAGCGGCAATGAAAATTGTCCGTGTTTTCCATCCAGTTCAATGTAGCCGTGCAATATAATGAAGGTCCTGGCATGGCACCTAGTTCCCATGTGGTGTGTTGGGCTAATACCATGACAGAACTTGTGGTATTAGCCATCCATGTCCAGTCACATAAAAAAAAAATGTTGTGGGAGTTAACGCGCTTCAAAATTTTACAAATCAATTTAAGCCTTGAATTTTAATGGCAAAGCCCAATTTTTATTAGCCTAAATTATTAAATGGTCCAATGTCAAGTTTTTCCGATAACCACGATTGCATAAAAGTTATTATTATGGAAACTACAAATATAAAACGATAGCGTTTCGGTTACGGTCGTTCTAGGGTCCTATGTCCCCTCAAGAGACCTCCCTCCAGTCACGCTGCCCAACTCCAAAACGCGCAATCGTACTTCCATCAATATTTCTTTGTAATATTTGGTGAAACCTCAAAAGGTAGTGACCGTGTCGACTTCTTTGCAAATATGACGATTTTTGGAAAATGATATTTAGAAGTATTTTTATTTTTCTAAAACGTTGTTTGAGGCCCCATGCCCATCGTTATTGTCCAAACAATAACCAAGTATTCCTTGGCATATTTGGAGCATAAATTTAGATAAAATTTTGTTGTGCGCTTCAAAAACAATTCGTCCTCTTCGTCCTCCCACTTTTGGAAATACCTACGCAAAAAATGTATGGGGAGGACCGTATTACTAAATGTCATCTACCTTTAATGATCAAAAGATACCAAGGAATACCTGGCTAACGTTTAGCCACGATAGCCCGTTAACATTCTGTAGAACAAAGGGTACTTGCGATACTTATTGTCTGGTTTTCAGAACACGTGTATTGAAAAAGACTCATAAAACTTTATTTACGTACCTATTCATAACCGTAAAAATAACATGTATAATATTGTATAATAAGATGCAGTTTTCTTACGCCTAATGTTTCTGCGCCGTGTCTGATGACCGTAACGATATTTTAAGACCAAGCGAGGACCTACAAAGGCTACACGTGTACTTTTAACATGATTTAATTGCCCGGTAAGAGATTTCCGAAGGGCTGCGTTTTAAGTCCTCCTTGACATTTTTAGAGTTCCGTAACCAAAGCCTGCCAACGGGACCCAATTACTAAGCCTCCGCTGTCCATCCGTCCGTCTGTCAGCGGGCCGCATCGAATGGACTTTTTTGCTTGATCCTAATATTTTCACAAAGTGTGTACTTTTATTACCGCTATAGAACAAATAGTAAACAAATAAAGGGGTAATAGTAATAATAAAGAAACGTGATTTATTTGGCATGGTACGGAACCCTTCGTGTTAATGGTTTTATTTGTCTGCCGGTCTAGCCTCTCACGAAGATTTTTTTTAAATTCTCAAATAAGTAATAAATTACGGAAGGAATTCCCGTTCGAATGACTAAGTTAACTATAAAATTTAAAAACCCTAATCCATATTCATACGCACTTAACGAATGTCCTAATAGACAGTAGCACCACACACTCTTACTTATTCTGTGACCACACCCACCGAGATCTGCATACCTACCCCACTACAGTGATCACCTTAAAAACCTAACGCGAAATTCACGGTCACATTAAAATAACGACAGCTTTCACACGTAACGACTTTTAAAATTAATTTTGGGTCTCTAAATGTAAGGGTTACGTGGGTGTGTAATGGACAATTTTGTAAATGGGGTAACTACTTAATGGCTATGATAACTTACGTCGGCACTTCGTCAAAATAGCATTACATACATACTGACATACTTACTAATGCGCATAGTTCTAATGGAGAGTCTGATTTGATTTGGTTTGATGGAAGGACGTGACAGGTCCCCAATTCAAGTCAAGCCTTGAAATACCCCCTAGATTCCTTACTAGATGGCAATGATTCCAACGAATGTCTAGGGGGGTTACCACGGTAAATTAACTCGCCAGGTGAACGAGCAAGTAGGTGATTGAATGACTTTAAGTGACGTTTAGTTGCGTTTCGTATCAGCAAATTGTTAAAAGACGAGTTATTCGGCCTAGTGAACTGAAATGTGCATGTTAGCATGGTACGAAATGCAACTTAACGTCAGATGGAAATGCTCACTTGCCTATTCACTCGGGGAGTTTATTTCCAGGGTAACCCCCTAGACCGAAAACTTGTAATGTCGAGTTCGAGTAAAACGGACGAGCGGATTTTTTGGTATTGTCATATCAATCAAATGTGAAACGATAATTAACACAAACACGAAATTCGAGTCCATTTGCATTCGCAACCCGTGTTTGTGCCCAGTATCTTTATTCATTGATAGATACGGAAAAAAGGGCCGCTTGTCTGTTTTACTCGATGTCGAAATTACGTGTAAAATAACCTGGTACATTCACTGATTATATTTTCAAGATTTTGTATAACCTCAAATTGATTATGTAATGGTAATGTCGTATCGATTAAACACATCAAAATATCCAGTTAAATCCGGGTTTACTGTGTAATGTCAGATACCGAAATTGTCAGCGATTAGGTTGATATCTCAATCACTGCGGTCAAAATGCCTTAGCGTAAGCTCTATACGCGAAATCAGCGCCATCTAGATTGAAAGCATTGATAAGTTCATGTATTTAATGGATGCGATATTACCGTTTTCTCATTAATTTGAGTTTCAGCGACAGCTACATTTAAAGCTTCCGACGAATGTAACGACCAAAAACTTTTTGAGATTATTTTCAAAATTGTATTACAATGCTTCAAATGTAGATGTCGCTAAAACTTAAATTAAGATGAATCATTGTGTCGATTAGAATATAACCGAGAAATTCGTTGCCTGGTGTAACTATCGGGATAGCTCAGCGGTAGTCTCTGATCAGTGTGATGTAATCCAAAGGTCGCAGGTTCGAATCCTGATTCCGACAAATCTCCGGACCAAAATCGTTTTGTGATTATTTTCAAAATCTGATATATATCGTTGTAACACCTCAAATTAGCCTTATCTTAATTCAGTGCCCTTGTAAAAAAATTATCTTTCACACAACTTCAGCAATTTTATTTAGCCTCTCTTATTTAGTCAGTACCAACGGACTCGAAGTACATCGCAATCGCAGATGGTATCTTACATTTGAGTTCAAACAAATTTGCTAACATACACAATAACTTCAGCTGCCTTATCTACGTTATCCAGGGTGGAAGTTAATTCTTTATGTTCCTGTTTAATTATTATTGGGTCGAACTCGGTGGATACGATGTCGGTACGTATTGCATCTATTACGCCGTGCGTTTAACTGATCTGGATCGTAATTACGGCCACTTGCCCTGGACCTTCGGAGCACCTGGGTGCGACTGCAGGAATGACGTCGTCCATTGTGCGGCCATTGTGAACATGCTCGTGCGTTCGTTTACCGATGGCAGCGAACGATCTTTCATTTACTCCTTGAGTTTCAGTTGACTAGTGCCACCCTCGAGTCGTATTCACTACGTATAATATTCACAACGTATAATTGTATTTTTATCCAAAAAATGAAAACCATGCATATCGTATAATATTCACAACGTATAATGTTATACGTTGTGCATGAATAAAGTTTAAAAATAAAATCAACTCTTTACATCATGCAGAACGTATAATAGTCACAACGTATAATATTCCTAACATGAATTCACAAAAAAAGAAAACCATGCAGAACGTATAATATGCCAAGAAGCACTGCATAAAGCGCCCTAATTACGATACATTTAAGGCTGAAATTGCTACGAATCGATATTTGCTACAATTTCGAAAGGCCTTACGCTAATTGAGACGGTCGAAACGTCACGTGCGAGTATACGCTTTAAAAGTATATACATAAGGGCGCTTATCGTATGAAAAGTTTTTGGATTATATGATATGCATGGTTTTCTTTTTTTGTTAAATAAAGATTATAATATTATACGTTGTGACTATTATACGTTATGCATGGAGAAATAAGTAATTTTATTTTTTAAACTTCTTCATGCACTACGTATAAAATTATACGATCTGCCGATTATACGTTGTGCATGGTTTTAAAATTTTGTTAAAATATGACATTATACGATCTGCATATTAGACGTTCTGCCGTTCCCCCCACCCTCTTCGTTATAATCTAAAGGATGTATTATATGTTCTTTGCTAAAGGGGCTTAACTAACTAAACTAGCAAAACTAACGACTAAAGTCGATCACTCGTATCGCTGGCAAAAACTCCATTGGTTCTGGCAGAGGCGAATAATATTTTTGCCCCACCGTTAATATATTGGTAGGCAATCTATGAAAAGAAGCAAGTTTCATTGTTAAACCGAGACAGGCTAGCTCACCGCTTTCGTGCCTTTTCTGAAACGTTCTTTCATTTACTCCTTGAGTTTCAGTTGAATAGTGCCACCCTCTGCGCTATATACTAAAGGGGCTAACCTTAAGTCGGTCACTCGTATCGCTGGCAAAAACTCCATTGGTTCTGGCAGAGGCGAATAATATTTTGGCCCCACCGTTAATCTATTGGAAGGATATGGAAATCAATAAAAAAAAGGAAGTTTCATTGTTAAACCTAGACAATCTAGCTCACCGCTCTCGTGTCTTTCCTGCATTTGTCTTAATATTTGACTGACTTACCCCTTTAATCAAGATATGCCTTGATGATATCGACTATGCAACCTCAGCCAAACATTAGAATTTAACTGAGTGTCTACCTCATACACCTTGCTGCATCTAGCGAAGATTTAGATCTCTGGCGTAATCTTAATTGCGTAATGTGCAATGCATTCGTCTGGTCATGTGGGTCGAAGAGGTCAATTAGTCCTTCGAGACGGATTGCCCTGATCGCTGTTCATCACTAATTAGGACGAAACCCCTGACCCTTGGGCAAACAGTTCTGTATCTTATGAATTCCTCTTTAATGAGTCATTTGGCATGTCTACGTAGAACAATACCTGATGTGTACGCATTCGTTATGAACTTGGTTGCGATGGCGTCATTCACTCTCAAATGGGATTAAACGTTGTAAGTGTCCCGTCGCAAAAAATGCAACGGGATTATCCCATTAAGGGACCTTTATGGAAGCGCTCTGGTGTCTGTCAGTCACACGCAGAAATCTCGGGAATCAGGAATCAGATTTGGATGATATTTACATCAAAACAGCTGTACAAATCGCACCGATTGCCTATTTGAAAACCTTGGTGTGGCTCGAAACGAAAATATGGAAAAGGAACGGAAGAAACTTGTGTTATATATTAACACGACCATTACGCCACAAACTGATTCTTTTGTCTATTGTACGAGTAATGTTCAGTGATCAGTTAAAGAAAAGGGATGAACATATCTTTCAGCTGCTAACATTGTTTTGGCTCTAAAAGTCCAGGATCCCGGTGTGATAACTTTTGTCATTGCAAAAACACTTAAAACGAAAAGAGTACTTTTTATGTATTAGTTTTAGAAGGGTACCTAGCTCATGCTATTGAGTCTAAATCCAAATAGGTCTTACTGTACGTATGGTGGTTAATTTAAGTTACTTTAAGTACTCTTTCTTTGCTGATGTTCTTTGATTATCAAGTCTCGTTTTTTATCTGTTGGTACTCGTAGCGTGACGATATTATCCGGATGTTTACTTGGAGGGACAATTACGTGGATTCAAAGCTTTTGCGATAATATTTGTAAAGAGTTTATAATGATACACTAAAGACTATCCTGCATCCTGCTTCCGACGAATGTCACGACCAAAACCTTTTTGTGATTATTTTCAAAATTTGATTATAATGCTTCAAATGTAGATGTCGTTGAAAATAAAATTAATGATAACGTAAATGTCGTATCATTTAAATACATCAAACTATCGTGTTTTTTTTCTTATGAGACCTAGTTTCGTACCAAATCAAAGAGCATTGTGGCTCCACAGCATGTGTTCTTAGAAACACCGTTAGAATCAACAAATTGGCTGCGTTCAAACAGAATGTCATCAGTGTATGTAACAGCACCGTCTTTATTATCTAGCTAATCGGCGAGTATCTGATACCACAACAATGCTGAGAACTATCGTCCCGTTTCAATTTTACCTGTCTTTAGTAAATTATTTGAACAATTTTTGGAAAAACGGTTAGTCCAATTCTTTGTTGATAATACATTTTTTAATTCTATACAGTTCGGATTTCGTAAAAAATATTTTTAAATAAAAAAAGGACCGCCTTCAAAAAAACCGGAACTAAAAAGCAAAAAATAATTGGTTACTTTTAATTAATGTACGAAAAGCTATTTTAATTCTAACTAATTATGTACAATTTCTTAATTTTTAATCATCTTTTGAAGTCGGTGCCTTGGGTAGAGTTCGCTTCGCACGCTGCTGACCGAACAGACACTATTTCAGCCGAACACACCCGAAGTCTACGAGAGCGTAAACAACCTGAGTCAGCAATGATTGGTCCACAGACATAACTGGAGATGCCCTTAGCGTTGGTTTACGTGCAAGCTGATATCGATACAGCGCAGCGTACTGAAATTGGGTTTCAACGATTATTAGTACTTTCGGCTTTATAAAGGCGCGCACTGGTAAAGGAGTACGTTAATTCGCTGCTCTTTGTTGATTGGTACTTCCCTGCAACATCGTTGTCTGAACGAGACGATTTCTGCCGAAATTGGTGAGATATGTACTAACCGCACACACGTTTTGACACGTAGTTGAGAGCAGACACCTCAAAGTCGCTAACTATTGTTTTCTGTTCTTTTTTATATTTGTTTTTTTTTGTTTTGTGTTGTGTAGGTATTTAGGTAGAATAAAAAGTACAAGCTACACCTACCTAAATCTTTATCATATAAGTGGTCATTGTTTTTATATTGGTTTGTTCGTAGGGTTTTCTTGTAAATATTTTGTTTTTACTGTGTTAGGTATTTAGTTTAAGTATAAGGCATATTTAAATTACAAAGTACTTGCCTAAATTCCTACTTTCATACGTTTTTCCGACCTGTTTGTTTATTTAATTTTTGTTTTTGTGTTTTATTCAAGTAGGTAAATGTAAGTAGCTACCTACTTATATTTCTTTCTTAGCCATAGGTGATATTAATCTAACTACTTGCAGCCCTTAAAGAACGTCTACCCAAGGCACCGACTTCAAAAGATGATTAAAAATTAAGAAATTGTACATAATTAGTTAGAATTAAAATAGCTTTTCGTACATTAATTAAAAGTAACCAATTATTTTTTGCTTTTTAGTTCCGGTTTTTTTGAAGGCGGTCCTTTTTTTATTTAAAAATATTTTATTTTTTGCTTTTTAGTGGTGGCGTAACTTTTGACTCAAGGTGGGCGAGCCCTCCTGCTCAACTTCACATACAAAGTGGAAAGAAGATATACATACATATACAATACAATGCAATACAATGAACGAGCATTAGCAGAAATGAAACCATTAAGAAATCTCATTTCTGACGAAAGGTAGACCGGTAACTATCTGGATTCATGAGTTTACGGTTGATACGTACGATAATTGATACGATGAGATCACGTGAGATAGAGTGCTGTGACAGACGGACGGACGGACGGATAGCGGAAGCTTAGTAATAAGGTTCCGTTGGTGTCCTTTGGGAACGGAACCCTAAAAAGACAAAACAACGAATGACCGGAACCGCTGAGCTTCTGAATTTCTCATCCTTACATCGTTCCGGATAGTCTGTTTCTTGCGTAAGTTTAAGTTGTATGAAAATGTGTACATATCGGCCTCGTTTATCCCCCCTTAACAGTTGAATTTTGTAAAATCCGTTGTGAGCGAGCCTTTTCGTCTTAACAAGAAGTCACTGAAAATTTTAAGCTTCGAGGATAATTGGTTTCAGAGATCTCAACATGAGTGGTTTTCGCCTAAATGTGTTCATTTTGACCTGTTTTACCCCCCTAATAGTATAATTTCCAAAAATATTTTCTTCTTAAGCATTCCCATCTAAAACAAACATACTCTGAAATTTCTGGGTTCAGCGGCTCTAGAGATAGAAATGTGTACAATTTGCCCTCTTTTACCACCTTGAATACCCCCAACAGTTGAAGTAAAAAAAAACCTCTCATACTGAGCAATCTCACCCGAAAAGAAAGCTACTGTAACTAAAAAATCACATTTCTGGGTTCGCGGGGTTAAGAAATTCGATGTTGGTATAGTTAAGTACCAAACTACTGAACCGATTTTGATAAAAAAAAAATGGGACCAACTAGAAAGTATACCCTTTCGAACAAAAAAAGAATTTTTCAAATCGGTCCAGGGGTCTTCGAGTAATCGGTGAACATACATAAAAAAAAAAAAAAAAAAAAAAAGATTCCGACGAATTGATAACCTCCTCCTTTTTTGAAGTCGGTTAAAAACATGTTACCAGGTGATGCCATAGCTTCAATGATAAAATCAATTTTAACATCTTTGGATAGTTCTCAGCACACTTATGGGATATTTTGTGACTTGTCAAAGGCTTTTGACCCAGACATCGGTTATCAAAAATATCCAAGAGCTTTATAACGAATAGCATTATTTTGTACAACAAACTTCCTGCAGAAATTAGAAAACTAGACGCAAATAGTTTTAAGCGTAGAATTAAGCTTATGGCAATTGAAAAGAGTTATTAGAACAAAAATATGTTCGTTCTAGAGTCTGACCACTGATTTACTTTTAAAAACGAAAATAACTTTAACTTGATATTTTTTTTCTGTGTGTATCTTTGTACTTTGACATTTAATGCTACATTGCTGTAGGAATTATATGTATTATAAATTTACTTATTACTATGTAATTAGTTTTCACAAATTGACGAATGTAAAATTATGATTATGATTAAAGATGTTAAATGTGGAAATGTGACGATTCCGAGTGCAGCAAACTGTCTATGGATGATGAATAAAATACAAATACAAACTGATTCTTCTAGATATGGTGACTTGTCTTCCCTGTATAATTAATTAGCTAAGGTAGTTTCGGTAACCTTAGGTGTATAGCATTACGTTATTAATTCATTATAATCTGAAATCATATAGTCCACATAACCCAAACCTTCACTATTCACTAAACCAGACTAATTTAAAATCCGTTACAGACTTTACTTTGGTATTACTCGCGACTTGAAATGGGAACCGTGATTTTTTTTAAATTTGCCAAAAATGACTCCCAAAATCTTCTTAACACCAACCAGACTAATTTAAAATCCGTTACAGACTTTACTTTGGTATTACTCGCGACTTGAAATGGGAACCGTGATTTTGTTTTAATTTGCCAGAAATGACTCCCAAAATCTTCTTAACACCATCGGCCAAAACAACAATAAAACAATTTGGATAACAATTCATTACAAGAATAGGTAGTCGACAACGACTTTACCTAAAGTGGTTTTAAGTTACATAGTTGGTGGTCAAATTATAGAACAAACTTCCTGAGCATGTAATCGATAAACTGCCTGAGCATGTAATCGATAAGAACTCCATTATCAAAATTATTTAAATATCGTTTGAACCACTATCTTAATTAAATTTCGAGAAAGCGCAAAATGTATAAAAAAATACTAAATATCTTTTAATTCATTTAATTTAATAAAATACATAGTTATTGAATGATATAAAAATAAAGAATATTATCAAAATGAATAAGAACCGACATTGAATAAGATTGTATCAAACAAAATTAATAACTAAAATACTAACAGCAAAAAAGATTGGGTAGGTAGTAGTTCTTCAACGGATTGTACAAACGGCATCACCCTAGTATTCATCACCCCTAAATTGGACTTTGACCCACATACGTGTTCCTTGCAAATGTCAATGGCTACTGTGGCGCCGAGGGTGGTGCGCTCCGTAACTAGTACTTAGGCAACGAAATTATCCGAAAAATTAAGAAAAAATCGTAGCTATTCAAATAAACCAAATTAAAAAAAAAATATAGAAATGCTTGTTCATCTTTATTCCAGCCGGGGATGACAATGGAAAAGGAGCGTGGGTTGTCGACCGACCTGACCCCTGGGACCGTCAAGTTCGGATGGATCAAGGGTGTGCTGATGCGGTGCCTGCTCAACATCTGGGGCGTGATGCTGTTCCTGCGGCTCTCGTGGGTCGTGGGGCAGGCCGGCGTGGGTATGTACCACACTGTCGACCGTCCTGACCGCTGGGACTGTCAAGTTCGGATGGATCAAGGATGTGCTGATGCGGTGCTTGCTCAACATCTGGGGCGTGATGCTGTTCCTTTGGCTCTCGTTGGTCGTGGGGCAGGGCGGCGTGGATATGTACCACTGTCGACCGTCCTGACCGCTGGGACAATTAAGTTCGATCAAGGGTGTGCTGATGCGGTGCCTGCTC
The DNA here is from genome assembly GCA_946894095.1 of Incurvaria masculella. Classification (NCBI taxonomy): domain Eukaryota; kingdom Metazoa; phylum Arthropoda; class Insecta; order Lepidoptera; family Incurvariidae; genus Incurvaria; species Incurvaria masculella. Next base: position 13,439,979 of record OX335658.1, on the reverse strand, counting down.
AACATCTGGGGCGTGATGCTGTTCCTGCGGCTCTCGTTGGTCGTGGGGCAGGGCGGCGTGGATATGTACCACTGTCGACCGTCCTGACCGCTGGGACAATTAAGTTCGATCAAGGGTGTGCTCATGAGGTGCTTGCTCAACATCTGGGGCGTGATACTGTTCCTGCGGCTCTAGTGGGTCGTGGGGCAGGCCGTCGTGGGTATGTACCACACTGTCGACCGTCCTGACCGCTGGGACCGTCAAGTTCGGATGGATCAAGGGTGTGCTGATGCGGTGCCTGCTCAACATCTGGGGCATGATGCTGTTCCTGCGGCTCTCGTGGGTCGTGGGGCAGGGCGGCGTGGGTATGTACCACACTGTCGACCGTCCTGACCGCTGGGACCGTCAAGTTCGGATGGATCATGGGTGTGCTGAAGCGGTGCCTGCTCAACATCTGGGGCGAGATGCTGTTCCTGCGGCTCTCGTGGGTCGTGGGGCAGGGCGGCGTGGGTATGTACCACACTGTCGACCGTCCTGACCGCTGGGACTGTCAAGTTCGGATGGATCATGGGTGTGCTGAAGCGGTGCCTGCTCAACATCTGGGGCGAGATGCTGTTCCTGCGGCTCTCGTGGGTCGTGGGGCAGGCCGGCGTGGGTATGTACCACACTGTCGACCGTCCTGATCGCTGGGACCGTCAAGTTCGGATGGGTCAGGGGGGTGCTGATGCGGTGCCTGCTCAACATCTGGGGCGTGATGCTGTTCCTGCGGCTCTCGTGGGTCGTGGGGTAGGCCGGCGTGGGTATGTACCACACTGTCGACCGTCTTGACCGCTGGGACCGTCAAGTTCGGATGGATCATGGGTGTGCTGAAGCGGTGCCTGCTCAACATCTGGGGCGTGATGCTGTTCCTGCGGCTCGTGGGTCGTGGGGTAGGCCGGCGTGGGTATGTACCACACTGTCGACCGTCCTGACCGCTGGGGCAAGCAAGCTCGGATGGATCAAGGGTGTGTTGATATGGTGCCTGCTCAATCAACATCTGGGGCATGAAGCTGTTTCTGCCGCTGTCGTGAGGCAGGCCGGCGTGGGTATTAACAGTAGGTAACTCTTGACGACCTGACCGCTGGGATTTTCGAATTCGGCTTCCCGACGTCTGGGGCGCATTGCTAATAGTAAGTTTCTTCTGAAATGCGCCTAGGTAATATCACGACAGTGTGTGTGGTATTAGCCATCTTTGTCCAGTAATATTAATTATTTAATTTTTCAGTAAGCCCTCCTTCCCTTTGCCTTGCCCAAAGATTTCAATAAATGTTCATTAAAATTAAATGTTTTTAGATCCCTGTGTACCCATTCTTAAAATTAAGATGTTAAGCGGGCAGTTGCAACGCGCAGACGTGTACCGATCTCGACGACGTCTTTAGCATGACCATAGCCTGCACACTCAAGACAGTTATACTCCAGGATCACTTTCCTGGGGTCAGCGAGTCCCAAGCAACCCCTGGGCGATATACTGACGAGTGTGCGTTTCGGCAGCGCAGTCCGTGTTGCTCATCCTCACCACCACCGTGGTGACCACCATCACCGCGCTCTCCATGTCGGCTATCAGCACCAACGGCGTCATCAAAGGAGGTAGGTTTTACATGCTTACCCTAGTATTGAGTAGTGCCAGTAAGTTTACTTAAAAATTTGAAAACCAATTTTCCAATTTAAGTACGTATGTAGGTAGGTACTTGCCAGTTAATTAAAGAAACTATATAGAAATGGCGGCTTGTACTTGTCCAACGGACGGTACCGACAGCATAATATTGTTACAAAGTATACATTTATGTTTTAAGATTATTGTAATATTTAATTAAATTTATTTATATTATAGATTGAACTTAAATACATATCACATTCCCTGGAATAAGTGACGTACCTGTTTAGTACGAAGAAGTATATTTACTTATAATGTATTTTATGTATATTTATGTATATATAATGTAATTATCAAGAGGTAAGAAAAGGTTAATAAAACTGTATGTCGTTTAAATGTGTTTATTTATGTTTTAAAAGGCATTATTGCATGCCACTAGGACCAGAAGATTCTTCTGAGCCAAGTAATTAACTTAAGGGTGTCGAGAAGTCACAGGAAATCTATGATTTGAACATTTCAAGTAATACATTATTTGTCCATTGGTCAAGGCACAATTTTGTACAGCAACTGCGATTAAACTAGCGAAATCTTCTTCCAGGACCTAACGTTTCCCTACCCCTAAAACTCAGATTTTAAATTAGCAAAAAAATACTTGAGAAAGCCTCTTTCTCGGTTCATGTGTTTTTATTTTTCGTAGATATCTGTATTTTCGGTAAAAAAATTAACATAAAGATAGACAACTTTTTCTAATACTTATTAGCCAATCAATATTTTCCAATCTAAGAGGTATACAGGGTAAACTTTTCCAGTGGGCCATCAGGGCTAGATCCGAAACTATAAGAAATAGCAAAAAACACTAAAAGGATCACTCCTCTCACGGATTTTGATAAAAACTAAAAATGCATCATTCGATTTTAGATTTTCTTATTTCCCTAGCCGCGAATCAAACTCGTTGATTTTGAAAAAAATAACGCAACCTGTATTATTGCGCTAGTCAATAGTGTCGCTTACAAGAAACAAATCCTGTGAAGTAATGTTATACAACAAACTAAAGGAAAGTGTTGATTTTTAATAATCTGATTAAATTGTTCCAGTATTCATACATTACCCGTACCTAAAAAACAAAAATACAGACGTAGATTTTAACAAAATATCTTAGAATCTAAAATTTCATAAACAAAGTTAAACATTAAGAGCATATAAACAGTTATCGCCCGTAGTTTTATGATAGGATAACGACTCTCTTAAACACAATTTCACGGGCGACACTCCAAAGAATCTTTCGAAAGCGGTTTTGAGAAGTCATAGTTCTGTTCAGTTCAACCAGTAAAACCCTATACCGACCTAAAAACGCAACTGAGTACAAATCACTGCATGCTCTGATTTGATATTTTGTTTTGCGGTTGGTACCGCACTGTGTGAGTATAGATAGCGATATAGTGGAAGCGAGATAGCATGCGATTCGCAAGTACAAGCCGCCATATCTATATAGTTTCTTTATTGAACCAGGATATAGTTTGAAGTCAGCATGTGGGTTTCAGGCGGGATGTACTACATGATCTCGTGGTCCCTGGTTACGCTAAATAGAATAACGCCACAATATTCATACATCCATCGTGTGTCTTGAAGTCAGCTTGTGGGTTTCAGGCGGGACGTACTACGATCATGCGGTCTCTGGTTACGATAAGGAGAACAATGCCGCAATCAATTTAACGATTCATAAATCTATCGCACGTGTTGAAGTCAGCATGTGGGTTTCAGGCGGAACGTACTACATGATCTCGCGGTCCCTGGGCCCTGAGTTCGGAGGTTCCATCGGTCTCATCTTCTCGATGGCGAACGCGGTCGCTTGCGCCATGTACGTGGTCGGATTCTGCGAGTCCCTCATGACCCTGGTGCCATCCTCCGCTTACATGGTTAACGCTGCCTGGGTAAGATTTGAATTATTCATTGTAATTCAACGGTGTGTGTACATTAATTGAAAAAAAAAAATTTGGCTGATGAAAAAGAATATATTTAATTATCGAACCTGCTCACAAAGTTTCACGAGAATCGGTTGATAGATGCGACCTGTTGAGGAAAACAGCCTAACAGATAAGTAAGGGGGGACCTACAGTACCACGAACGATAAAGTTCTTGGTCGCCTCACGACATGCACGGGAAGATTTTCAGTGGGATCACCTGAATTATATTTAAATCCAGCACAGCACGAATACGCTTGCTACCTTTTAGTGGTGTGGTGTGAAATTTAGACAAGGATGCCATGACCCACAAAACCTTAATAAACCAGCTTTCTGAGTGGTGCCGATCAGTTTGGAGATACATCAGTACATTTATATGTGTGGATAAGTTTGCAATTACATGACCAATGTGCATTTATGGGAAGCCAGTGTGAGTTTGCTTTTAAGGATGCCACACCACTGCTTCGCTGTCGTTTTTAATATCTTTCTATAAAACCTTTCAGGACCAGGCTATCTACGGCTGCATCACAATAGTTATCCTGACCGCTATAGTGGTTGTGGGCATGGAGTGGGAGGCCAAGGCACAGATTGGACTGCTTGTCATTCTCCTCATCGCTATTGGGGACTTCGCTATCGGCACTTTCGTCGGACCGAAATCCGACAAGGAGATAGCGAAGGGGTTCGTCGGATACAACAGTAAGAGATTTATTCTTCTTTTTAGTGTGAGCAAAAATCTGGTATCCTGTATCGGGAACTCTGCCGTAGTTAGGGACTATAACATCTACAGGTGCTCGAGGCAAAATAAGCAGCTAACCATTCAATAAAAATTCCTAAATCTAAAATAAATAAAAAATTCGTCGAAGTCACGTGACTATAATGTATGCGACTATAATATATTCAAAAGAGCAGCCTGGACAGCAAAGTTTTTCAATGTTTGCCCGTCTCCGTGGAGATCGACAAATTTGTCCATGGTATGAAGAACAACAAACAAACTTCTTCAACATTTTAAGGTTTGTGGAAAACGGCTTACACACGGTGTGTCGATTATATTTTTACGACGTTTCGAACCAAACATTTGGTCCATCATCATCATGCTCGCCTGATGATGGACCAAATGTTTAAGTATGCTTATTGGGCAAAGATCTTTCAATTCCGTAACACATTTTTTCTTTGGTATAGGTTTTACCAAAGCCAATTTCCAGCAATCAGCAAACGTTCCTTGCAGCAATGATTTGTTTACAATGTCAGTTATAACTTGGAGTGTACAAGGCAACGTTTTTTTTAACATATCTATTGAAATTCCATCGGATCCAGTAGCGAGAGAAGAAATATGATTTATTACATTTAGGGTTTCACTGGGAGACACTGGTTCAAAATTAAATTCAGAGATGTTATGTTTATGTGTTTTGAAAAAATTTAGAGGGTCTGTGTCAGCATCTTTGTTGCCAGGAATATCCAGGAAGTAATTATTTATTAACTCAGGGTCATTAAGAAAGAATGGAATTTCACAATTATTTGAGTTGTCAAGTTATAAATATTTTTATTAACATACTGAGTGAAATAAGCCATTCTTTCAGAGTTTATTACTATATTTTTAAGATCTCTGTAGTATTGCTTATGGGAATCAATCTTAGTTTTTTGTGCCCTGACTAATGCTTGGTCTCTAAGTGACATCATTTTTTTAATGGTGTCCGTGATCCATGGCTGTGGTTTTGATTTGAAAAGAGTTTGACGAGTAGGCGCGTGACAATCAAAAAGTAAGCATAACATATCGTTGAAGGCCTGCACTGTTTCATCTAGACTGTCATGTCGGAGAAATCTTTACCAATCGAGAGAGTCACAGTCAGCGGAAAAAGCAGTTTGATCAATATCTTTAAGTGGACGGAAGATGATCTATCGCGGTTGGGGCTTAGGTTTTTTAATATTGACATCAGCTAAAATCATTGCGTGGTCACTTAGGCTACGATTATGGAGTACATGATTTTTTTTATGCATACATTTGCGTACGTATTGGACATGTATAATAATTTAGAGTTTGGAGATCTTAGTCTTAGTTCATGTGTAAATCTATATTATTTCCGAAATGACGTGTCCCTATCCCTTCATTATAATATATTTTTTGATAATGCTCGCCTGATGATGGACCAAATGTTTGGTTCGAAACGTCGTAAAAATATAATCGACACACCGTGCGTAAGCCGTTTTCCACAAACCTTAAAATGAGTGTTAACCACGGTAATCTGAAATCATAAACTTCTTCAACGTTTGTACGTCATCATGGAGATTGACAAAAAAAAACTTCTTTAACGTTTCAAATACAAATTTGTGCATTCTGTTAAAGCAAATTACTGACTGATTTTAAAGATATCACAAAACATATTTGGACCTTCCGAGCATGGATAAGTTGAGCTCACAGTAATCATTGCCGATTCGATCACTTCGCCTTCAATCACTTTTTTTCCTCTAAATTCGAAATGTTTACTTCACTTAGAATGTTTGGTCTTTCATGGTTTGTCGATGTCATATTAGAGATATGTATATATCACTTTACCATCAATATTCATTAGGTAGAGCATCCGTTTCTTGATATCTGAGTAGTGTTTACTTCTTATTTTTAGTGACCGTACTGAAGCAAAACATGGGTCAGGACTACCGCTGGCACGACAATGTGAACCACGACTTCTTCTCCGTGTTCGCCATCTTCTTTCCGGCAGCCACTGGCATACTAGCCGGTGCCAACATCTCGGGAGACCTCAAGGTATGGTTGCTGGCCGTCTATGATTTCTTATTGCATAAGAGTCATTTCCCTCGAGTACGTAATTGTGCCCTTTTCCCTTTTTCTTTTGACATGCGTGCACGACTGATGGTCCGTTTTTGCCGCCAGCACTGAGAGAATGTTTTTCACTCTTCTTTCTTACTTCCTAGTGTTTCCATAAGACAAATCCGAGTGCAGTGCGAGTCTATGGATGATGAATCACCTCCTCCATTAGTATCTCATGTTTGACGATATATTTGAAAGCATTGTCACGATTATTTTAATGTTACAAAGCCAAAAATAGGGCACTGACTGCTCTTCCACCTTAGGCTTTGATTACAGGATATCCGGAATACTGTCATATGTCTACACAGTGTTCACCATGTGTCATCTCTTAAAATTTATGTTGTGTGTATCATCTCACGTTTTAGGACCCTCAAAAGTCAATCCCGAAGGGCACTCTCCTAGCGATATTTCTCACGACTCTCTCGTACCTCTTGATGGCCTTGCTGTCCGGCTGGACCGTGATGCGTGACGCATCGGGTGACGTGGCCGACGTTGCCAACTGGACGATGGCGGACTGCAAGCCTAATTGCAGCTATGGACTACATCACAGCTTTCAGGTAGAACTATAGATCTCAATTCGTTATTGGTATAGACGACGCTTTCTGGGATTGGTAAGAAGAGGTGTTAAGAGTGCAAAATGGATTCAAAACTTTCAGTGTACAAAAAAAATGATGTGCTAATATGCTAATAATAATAATATGATGCTGTAAGCTTTTATTTTTATTTTGTCAACAATTTCTTAGCTTTGTGTCAACTAAGTCCATAGAAGACTACTCATGTGTTGATCACTGGACGTCCGATTGAAAACTACGATGGCCTACCAACATAATTTATCTAGACTATAAAAAAGCATTCGACCGTGTGCCTATCAGAAAACTCCTTTTAAAATGACAACATCTTGGAGTCCGAGGCAATCTCCATACGGGGATCTGTGACTTTCCGACAAACTGAAGTTTTCATGTGAGAGTAGGAGACGAGCTTGCTGACAAGGGACAGATTTACAATAGAGTCTCTCAAGGCTCCATCCTCGGACCGATCTTCTTGAAATGTTTAAAATAGTTAAATGTCCATACAAATCCATGTTTGCTGATGATGGAAACATTTTCCGGAACCCTGTTACTTCATTCAACACACCTTGATCACATGATGCTATGCTATGAATACTTCAATGCAGCACTAACTCTGATGCAAAACCTCTTCAAAAGTATGGATTTAAAAAGGATCTTGTTGTATATATGTAGTTGCTGAAAGCCTAAAGTGGGAAACCAATATAATATAGCAACAGCAAAATGTGTAAACACAATTTGTTATAAGCAATTTGCAATAAAAGATGATCAAGATCTCGAAGTTGCTTAAAGCAGCAATGAAAATGTCTATGTGCCCATTCATAAATGGAGGGAAAGTCCTGGTATGGCACCTAGTTCCTTCGGGAATGCGGTGGGCTCATATCACGTCATGACATTGTGCGGGACCTTTGAACTAATTGTTTATCCATTTCAGGTGATAGAGTTGGTGTCCGGGTTCGGACCGCTGATTTACGCCGGTTGTTTCGCTGCCACTCTCTCCTCCGCTCTGGCTTCACTCGTCTCAGCGCCCAAAGTGTTCCAGGTATTAACAGACGTGTATTAATGTGAAGAAGCAACTGGGTGGCATGTATTATAGGAGGAATTTGGACACTGAATTGGTGTATCCCCCGGGGATTGAGAATTGGTAGGATGCTGACTGAGAGATAGCGTTTATTCAGTACAGTTTGCCCATTGCTGCATTGGTAAGTGGTGTTTTCTTCGTCGCTAAGGTCATCGCACCCAACCCCGATATACACTGTCTTGTCACTGGCTGACCTCTTACCTCGCTCCATGACATTTAATGCCAAAACTCTTTTAAAATCCTTAGAATGATTTAAATTTGCCACATTCATGATGTGCATTCAACCGCAGGCATTGTGCAAAGACAAGCTGTACCCGGGCCTGGAGATGTTCGCCCGCGGCTACGGACGCAACAACGAGCCCGTTCGCGGCTACGTGCTCACCTTCGTCATCGCCACAGCATTCATACTTATCGGTGAGCTCTTCTAACCTTTTATTTTCTACCGGCAGCATTGCCGCTCAACTGAGGTCGCCTGAGATTATCTGTGAATCAATTATTTTCTGATCCATTATAGTTTTCTGAGGAGCTTGCATTAAAAAAAACTTAACTCCCTGTCTTCTATTGCCGGTTGCACTAAAGGCGTCAGAAGCCAGAGACCCCATTTGCGTTGTCTTGATGCCACTATTCGTCAACTAAGTGCCAACGTGTACCAGCAGGAACTATATGCCTTTCTAGCAGCACACCCTCTAGTGAAGAGTTTGTGTTTTAAGTTAATAGCATACTTACTACATAGCATAGAGAAGACTAGACTCCCTCTATTTCTGCTATAGTCTGTTTGAAATGCAGGTGGTAAAACGAACATTGATATTTGACAATTTGAGAACAGTGACTGCTTTGCCTCATCCTTTATTCAATGCGGTAAAATGCCAAAGCAGTTTAGACTTGTATTGAGAGAGATTTGTATTCGATTTCGACGACATAGAGCAATATCTGTTTTTCCACCTGCCCTTGGACTTTATAAAATATCTTTCATTGAATGAACGTTACAACGTCGCCTTTTATATCATTCCTAAAATATTTTCTTAGGCTATAATCCTTGTAAATCAAATCTGGATGATTGTTCGCAGGCGACTTGAACCAGATCGCACCGCTTATATCCAATTTCTTCCTGGCCGCATACACGCTCATCAACTTCAGCACGTTTCACGCGTCGCTCGCGCGCCCTGTTGGCTGGCGGCCCACATTTCGGGTCAGTGCATCCCTGCGTGTCTTCTATAGTTCTTAGACCACTATAGTTCTTAGACTGTTACCATTCAGGGGTCCCTACTTTATGTGGTTAGTTAGTTAGGTCTTTAGTTAAGTGGTGCGCATTTTGTAAAGAGACCTAATTATCGCCACTTTAAATCAGGTGTCCGTGTTATATGGAGATTAGACTTGGTTACTATACGACGACGTCTGTTGGGACGACGACATCAAGTACGTCGGCGGAAAGCAGTGGGTCCGTACCGCTGAAGGCCGGGAAAACTGGAGGAAAATTGGAGAGGCGTATGTCCAGCAGTGGACGCAAACACGTTGACTGACTGACTGTACTAGGATTACCACTTAAGGGGGTTGGGCTATGATATTTAATATTGGAATCCCTACTTGTTAAGATTGAAGGTAATTGTCAGGTAGGAACGGGTGTCACTGTTTTTGTGATAAGTCTTTATTACCGGTCAGGGGGCTATACTTTAGGGGTTAGGCTGTGTCACTGTACAGTGTTATTTAAGTAGTTACATCGGAAATAGGGATTGTTTTCAATCATTTAATCAATCTTGTACTTTAAGGATGTTCCGACCCATACAATGTTTTTTTTACACAGAACGCAAAAAGTATTGCACTTTAAGGCACGAATTCGTCAAGAATATTAAATATAGCCATAGTAGTTGCAGCGAAAACATATTCACAATTTCAGGTTTAATGGTTTCGTTGTAATTGCCGATTAGAACTTTTACACCATTAGATGGCGCTGTTAAATCAAAATCGTATTTAAATAAATTGTAACAAAACCAATAATCCTGAAATTGTGAAATTGTTTTCGCTGCAAGTAATATGACTATATTAAACTTTTAATATTAATTCGTGGCTTAAAGTGCAATACTTTTTGCGTTATGTGTGCAAACAACTTTATATGGGTCGGAACAGCCTTAATGGCAAGGCTGTGTTTGGGTTTTCAAAACATTTTAGCCGTAGTTTCACCATGACCGACGTTTTGCAGTTCTACAACATGTGGCTGTCGCTGGTGGGGTCGGTGGTGTGCGTCGCCGTCATGTTCCTCATCTCGTGGATCACGGCGCTGCTGACCTTCGCGGTGGTGCTCGCCCTCTACCTCATTGTCTCTTACCGGAAACCCGGTGAGAACCTTCACGTGTCTGCTGCTCTAGTACTTATTCATACCTCAAGTGAGAACAAAATCGGCCAAGTGCGAGTTGGACTCGCACACGAAGAGTTCCGTACCATCGTACAAAATTAGAAAAAAATACGTTTTTTATATGGGCCCTTTAATTTCTATAATTTTGGAAATTTTACATATTTGTTATAGCGCCAAAATAAATACACACTTTCAGCTGCCCACCTATTACGGTTCATGAGATACAGCCCTGTGACAGTCGGAAGGACGGACGGACGGACACCGGAGGCTTAGAAATAGGGTTCCGTTGGCACGCTTTTGGTACGAAACCCTAAAAAGTGTTCACCAACTATTTCTCATTTGCTATGCGAGATTTGGTTGAAACTTTCAGTTAACACTTAATGTTGATTCTTGATCAACTAAACAGTAAATGATCAACTATGATTAACGTCCTGGTTTGTTCGATTGGTGCTACGTTTCTGATTGATCGTCTCGTTGGATCATCTAAACATAAACCAGGCAATTGATTTGAACACTTGCAGTAATAGACCATGCTGTTTTATAGTCTTGTTTTATTCCCTTTGTTACTCTAAAGTTTTTTAAATCAGTGGACATGGATGGCTAATATCTTACCTATTGTCATGATATTAGCCCAACACACCACATAGGAACTAGGTGCCATTCCAGGACCTCCCTTATATTGGACGGCTACACTGAAGTAACACGGCAAACACGGACTAAACCGGGCGGGATTAACCATACCACCAAGTCAGTAAGGAATTGTGGACCAGCAGTTTTACGTGGGATCCGAACCATGAATGACGTATCCCTTCATCACCTGTTACGACTTGCACGGAAAGAAATGTAGTGGGCTGGTATTCTGGCCCTACACAGGACAATTTAATTCAATACATTGTTATAAAATTGCATCATAAAATATCAACAAGTATAGGATACTGATCTGAAATCATGTGTTATTTAACGTTTACGGATAAACAGTGTTCAGCTTACTTACTTAGCTCGACGTTTCGTCCACCATCTGTGGACATCATCAGGATTCGCGACGCGACCTGGAGGACCTCTGATGCTTCGTCTAGTCAGATGTCAACTGCAGGTCGTCGGCTGCGCAGATTGTAGCTGTACATAAGTTCAGCCGCAGGTAAGGGTAGTGACGAATAATTCTGTTCGGCAATGAAGTCATCCGTGCAAACTATGCTAACGGTGTAACTTTTGTGTTTATCCGTAAACGTAAAATAAAATGTTGAAATCATCTGGTTACTATTTTTTAAATATTCGCTTACTATTATTGTGATCGTTCTTGATAACTTATTGAATGTGTTATTTCATCGTTGAGGTTATTTCATACACAGATGTGAACTGGGGCTCAACGACGCAGGCTCAGACCTACAAGAACGCCCTGTCCGGTGTGCACCACCTGAACCAAGTCACTGATCATGTCAAGAACTTCCGGTGAGTTTTATTGTTTTTTATATGTAACCCATTGTCGAGATATTAGCTTAACACACCACAATCTAGAAGTAATTAAGTGCCATGCCAACCTTCACTTTATGAGCACGGCTACATAACATTGAACTGGATGGAATAAAAACTAATTTTTCTTTGCCATTTCTACCATTTTTTCGTGATACCAACCCGGGCGGGCATAACCCTACCACCCAGTAGCCACATAATATGAAGGATTACATTCAGTAGCTCAACAAGGTCCGATTTCGTGCACCTATACCGGCACATTTCGCTTGCATGGGCTCGAATTTCGCGGTGCTGAACTGTTGCGAATGGTCTTTCGGAGTCATCTTTTTAAAAGTAACAGAACCAGCAGTGCTCTGCCAATATTTAAGTGACAACCCTGACACTCCATGGAGGGAAGGTAATTATCTCAAAAAGTGTTGAACTACTGCTGTGGCATCGGTCGCATAGATATATGTCTACTGTGAAGTAAGGTAAGAGCACCATAAGTGTTATATGGATACCGAAGCGTGAACCAGCTCGCATTCAAGACGGAATGGACTTATCCAACTCACAAAGAGAAAGGAAGTGGTGCATAAAACCTTTAAAACAAAGTGGGATGAATTGTAGAATTGTGCAATAGATCTAATAATAATCACGTGAATCCAGGCCGCAGATTCTCGTCCTCACGGGATTCCCAGGCGAGCGACCGGCCCTCACAGACTTAGCCTACCTGTTCACCAAAGGCCTCTCTCTAATGGTCTGCGGCCATATTGTCGGGGTGAGTCTTACATTATTTTATTCAATGAACTATGCTCTAACCATAGTTTCAACCAATGCGGTGGTACCAACACGGGTGGGAAATCAGAAATTTCCAAATGCCAGCACTAACTTCATCACTCACTCCTTAGGGCTCATACAAATACTATTTGAACGATTTTACCTACTCTTTGTTACCTGGTGCTCAGTGGTTTTACTGTTTCGATTCGATATATGATGTTGAAACTCAACAAGAAATGTGCGAATTTTTATTTCTCTACTTTGTATGAAAATAAGACCCCTCTATAACTATATAGCTTGGATTTTTATCAAGAGGAGAGAGGAGGCAGTAATTGTTAGGTAGGTGCCTCAATACAAAATCACCAACAATTTCTAGTACAGTCGTTTCGTCTGAAATCTATACACCGAAATATAGACAAATTTGATATTCTGTCATGCTTACTTCAACCATAGAGTAAAAGAGACTTAGGAATTCCCTCTCTTTCCAGTGTATACAACTGAGAGGAAACGACTGTGCTTAATATTAATTGTGCACATATATATATTTACTTGTAACTCGTAACTAAGTTATAACTGACCCCTGTTAAGTTAACATTCAAGTATGTACACTGTTCTCTTGTTTATTTAATTAGGATAACTTGAATGTTCGTTAGCCTTTTTTTATTGTAAATATACTCAATAAGTTTATTGCCCTAATGTTGTAACCCTTCCACCACGGGCCTTATAGCCTACAGGATTGGTTTAATCCAAAATGTTTAAGATAAATTGTTTTGTACATATTGTATGTGTGTTATATAAATAAAAAAAAAAGAATAATAATATGGTCACTAATTGTAACTGTCTGTGGATACAGAACCAGGTGGGGAACAAGACGCGCGACGCGCTGGCGAGCCGCGCCTACGTCTGGTTCACGAGGCGCAAGATGAAGGCGTTCTACGCGCTCGTCGACGACACGCCCTTCCAGGCGGGCGCCGCGGCGCTCATACAGGTCTGTGGCCAGCCAGCATCGAAACTCATACTCTAACTCATACATGGATTAATAGTTTATAGCCACCCTTTTATCTTTAAACATATATTTGTGTGTTCTTTAGTTTTCTGTATCTAATAAATTTCAAGTTTAATTTAAAAAAAAAAATTTTTGACAAAAAGTTTCCAATAGGCTGATAAACAGGCAGATAACTATTTGACGGATTTATTTTATGATTTATGGACGGGTAAGTCCATATGTTTATTAGTAAAATTATAGTCAGAAAATTGTGATAGACGATATAATTCTCCGGCAATGACTATCCGTCTTTTGACAGATGTAAATTTGTACTATCAGTCCGATAAGTACTATCTAAGGATTGAAAAATGGGCCCCTAAATCTCAAAATTTGTTGTTTTATGTTACCTTCTGTAAAACTGTGTACAAGAGGAATAAATGAACGATTTTTTAATATTATTCGTATGGCGGCAGCTTAGCCACGAGTTAGTTGAAAACGTCTTAATGTAGTTCGCTTGCGAATTTGGCACAGGCAACTTTGAATGTTCGTTGTACTAATTAGCAACATGTAATTAATTACATATTCTTACGTGTCGTTGGAGCTCGAGAAAATCAGCAGCAAGCGAATTCGTAAGCGAATTCACTCGCCGGCGCTGTCGCCATTGCATGTAAAAATTGGGTACGCCCGCCCCAATACAAACGAGTTTCGGTTGATACTGCCGTCCTTCCATGCTTGCTGTCTGTGCTGGTTGACTTGCTAGGAAGATGTTGCCTCGTGGCGATATTGTCTGAACTGACTTATCTGTGCGAATTTTGCTGGTAGAATCACCTTGTACCTAAAAAGTATGCAACAGATGTGGATCTATGTATTAATGAACACGCTGCAGGCAACGGGTCTCGGCAAACTGAAGCCGAACATTCTCTTGATGGGCTACAAGAGCGACTGGACAAGCTGCCCTCGCTCAGAGCTTGCCGACTACGTCGAGGTTATGCAGTACGTATTTCATACAAACTATCATAGCATATAATATTTACACTAACTTGTTTGAAAACTTACGGCTTTTCACGTGGCGGTAGAAGACTTTCTCTGACGCTTAGAGCTGATCATTCAGCCCGTTGTCAAGCAGGCAGCCGCTACAATTGTACGCAGCAGTCGATTGATAGCTATGCTCGCCGTTGTCGTAGATCGTAGCTGTGGGTGCGAGTAGATGCGGAATTCTCTCGGGCTGCCTACAGCCGACAGGCAGCATGAGCTGACGATATCGTCGATGATATTATTGTCTTCCTCAGTTGTTGAAGTATGGGGTACCAAATTGCAGAGAGCTTAAAAGAGTTACACTTACTGTTTAGTTTACATGATGACTGTATGGAATGGTCTTTTGCCTACCCCCTGACAATAACAGATTGTCAAAAAACAAAGTTGTCTTTGGCTGGGTCTGTCAGTGCTGTGACAGATCGAATTGTTTTTCCGGGAGGAAGTGGGCTGTGCCTATGACACAGCAAGTTTGAGGAAGAGACCATTTTGTAAGCTATCACTGGGTTGTGTTTAGTGGGCTCACTGGGAATGGGCGACATAAGTACGACGCGTAGCTTCTCAGTGCGGCAGTGCCGGTATTGACGTAAGTGTGTGTGCAAAGCGTCTGGTGGTGGCGACAGGACGCATGGAGACCAACAGCCAGCACATGAAGACCAGCGAAAGCCGAGATTAGTAAGAAGCCCTAGTTCTAGCTAGATCCAGTAGGTTAGCGTTTCTTTCCAACGCTTTAGATCTCAGCGCGCCTTCATCGGTCGGTAAGTACCGCCTGATTGGACACTTGCAATTAATTTACAGCAAAAGTGATATAAAGTTTAATTTCAATTGACGTCTGGGGATGTTATTTTTCCGTAGACATTATGCGTAAGATCCCGTCAAAATTTACTTGACCCATACCACTTATTAATGTAACTAGAACTTATTTTTACACGCATATTCTGCAGGAAATTACTTATTCAAAATGCAGTTCCTCCTCACAGAACCACATTAATGAACGCAATGTGTTCCAGGTTACTTAGGTTCAAATAACAATGCCAGCTACTACATCGCACTTCCTATACTCTGGAGTTATCAGAATTGCATACAGTCAAAACAAAACTACTAGCGACGCCATCTGTTAACTAGAAATAGACCTAGATTTCCAACAGTAATGTCATTGAGAATCTGTGAAAATATAGCTAATTTAATGCTAGTTGTCATTATTTCCGTTTGTGTGAGCAGGGTTGGCAATCTCCATCTTAACAATAATGCATTGCGTATATGCGAACGTGGACAACACCCTGGTTCGGCCTACCTATGGGACCGACGGGAGGGGTGCGGGCGACCTTTTTTTTAGAACAAGCGGAGTGTCGCCTCTTGTAGCCATATTTATTCTATGGCTTTGGTTGCAGCAAAGCCCTGGACGTACACATGGCGCTGGCGATACTGAAAGTGGACGGTGGCCTCAACTGCGGTCAGGCGCTCGACCCGGGCCTGCAGGCCTGCCTCGACGAGCTGCAGTCGCGGGGAAGCTCCAACCTCTCCAGTCAGTTTTCAGTTTTTCATTGCCACAAAATGGCGTTTATTTTGATATTTTAGAAACATACATGATTACATTATGCTGAACAAGCTAAACCTTTCGGTTTGTCTGCGTGTGATTATCCGTGGCCTATTTAGTGTTTACATTCCAAGCAATTTTTTGTTGATCTACATTGCACATTTATATAATAATTTATAAAAGCTATGAAAATATTAAAGTAGGCATGATAAGGTAAACACACCCTTGCTAGCTGTTTGCTGGTACTTTAGAGGTTAAAAAACTGGCAGAACTGTTTCGATCATGAATCACTTAGGTAGTCAAATGAAATGGTCAAATTACTAGAGTCTCAAATTCACAAGGGTGGGAAGTAAAATGTGATGTTATCGTTTAGTTTGATATTTTGAACAATTAATAGTTACGATGGAGCCAATAGTTACCTATAGTCCGCAACAAACTTAAATGTACCTCTAAAGCTCACGCGTGTACTCTATGCCCTTGACTCAAGAGCGTTTTTTGTGCGCGGGAGGTACATATAAGTTTTCCACATACTGTACATTCTTATTTATGACATCAACAGATAAGGAAATGACTAAACGCAGGTGTTACAAATTTTCATTACTTACATCCAAAATTCTTTAAAACCAATAGAAATAAATAAAACCAATTAATTACATAGATCACAAAAGAGTGATCTGATCTATTGCCCTTATGCTTAATTTTCCGATATGTCACGTTTACTGAGATGAGTTATCTTTCTTCAGGATCTGGCGGAGGAATGTACAAGGAATCCTGTGAGAGTCTGACACACAATGGCACCACGCCAGCATCACTAGGTAACTTTGTACCATAAATCTGGCCTTCCATTGCGAGGCATGGACACAATAGCCACTACTTTGTTTTTTAACAGCAATTATATTATATAAAATACAAGGAACTATCTGACCAATTATTATTAACTTGCGAAAACCCTCCACTCGGGATCTTCTGACATTTATGAATTTCTAATATTTTAAATTATTTTATAAATGGTCATGTTTTGCAGTGCCAATCTTCTTTTTCATGGTTGTTTGGAAATGTTTGGACAGTCATTAGAATCATAATGGTTTTCGAGTCCATTTTTAATATGTGTTTGCAGGTAGCAGTTTGTCAGATCTGTCGATGGGATCTCCGACTGCGGACCACTCGAAGGGTCAAGTGTCTGCCGACCCGGGGGCCGAACTGGCCCCGGAGAACAAGCTGAAGAATGGGAAAGATAGGTTGGCCTAGTCTGCTTTATTTTATGTACTTATATCATTTGTTAATAAATATAAAATCATATATTTTTTAATGTTTATATTAACCATATTATCGTAAATATCCAAGAATTAAACCATTTAACATACATTCGGTTTGTACATTCGGTACAAAACACCAAAAATATAATAATTTTAGTTAACTAGACGGATTTGGAGGGGCGAGTATAATTCCTTCTTTCTTTCCTCGAAAAGTCCAATGCAGATCATCATGCAGACTGAACAGGGGTGACCTATGATAAAATTGTGAGGGAATCCGATTATATCTGCACCAATCAGAGGAGGCTATCAAATATTCCTCCATCTAGAGCGGCAAGAACACATATTTCTTCAAACTTTACTCCGATTACCATAATGGATGAAAAGATGGTTATTATGAGCTTATAATGGTAACGCGATTGAATTATTTGCAGTAAATCAAGCTGGGTGAAGGTGGTGGGACGCGTGGCGCACGCCGTGGGACACTCGGCGGCGCGCAGGGTCTCGTCCGTGTCGGGCGGCGCCAACCTCACGCATTTCACCAAGAAGCAGAGCGGCAACCTGGACGTGTGGTGGCTGTACGACGACGGAGGTACTGTTTGGGAGTGTCTGCTTGCAGTCAGTAGGGCAGGCAGCGGGTAGATGGGGCGTGACGCACGCCGTGGGACACGTGACGGCTCGCAGGGTCTCCTCCGTTTAGGTTGGCGCCAACCTCACGCACTTCACCAAGAAGCAGAGTGGAAACTTGGAAGTGTGGTGGTTGTACGACGGCGGAGATACTGTTTAGGGAGTGTCTGCTAGCAGTAACTAAGGCAGGCAGCGGGTAGATGGGGCGTGACGCACGCCGTGGGACACGTGACGGCTCGCAGTGTCTCCTCCCTGTAGGGTGGCGCCAACCTTACGCACTTCATCAAAGAGGAACAGCGGCAACTTGGACGTTTGGTGGTTGTACGACGGCAGAGGTACTGTTTAGGGAGTGTCTGCTAGCAGTCAGTAGGGCAGGCATCGGGTAGATGGGGCGTGACGCACGCCGTGGGACACGTGACGGCTCGCAGGGTCTCCTCCCTGAAGGGTGGCGCCAACCTTACGCACTTCATCAAAGAGGAAGAGCGGCAACTTGGACGTGTGGTGGTTGTACGACAGCACAGGTACTGTTTAGGGAGTGTCTGCTAGCAGTCAGTAGGGCAGGCAGCGGGTAGATGGGGCGTGACGCTCGCCGTGGGACACGCGACGGCTTGCAGGATCTCCTCCCTGTAGGGTGGCGCCAACCTCACGCACTTCACCAAGATACAGAGCGGCAACCTGGACGTGTAGTGGCTGCACGACGACGGAGGTACTGTATTGTACAGCAGTCGAGTAGGCGATGATTACATTTTATGGAGTAATCTTGTAACATTTGTGTACTGCCGCAGGGTTGACGCTGCTCTTACCATACATAATGTCAACTCGTCGCAACTGGGCGTCGTGCCGGCTGCGCGTGTTCACGCTCGCCAACAAGCAAACCGAGATGGAGTTCGAAGAGAGGAAGTGAGTGCAGAATTTCAGTAGTTTAACGAGACCAGTAATTATCATGGACATAAAGTTTTATGTTATGCTCGACTTGATCATGCTAAAATATCTCTCGTTAGTGCTTTGGTTTATATGTTCTCAGTTACTAAAGTTACTATTGACTAACTCAACCTAACCTAACCTAACCTAACCTGACCTCAGTGGCCCAGTGGCGCGACACTTCGGCGATCGCTCTCCGGAGTTAAGCACCGCTGGGTCCGGTCTGGTCTTGGATGGGTGACCATTCGACCGTTGAGAGAGGCTGGCCGTGGTTCGGATTCCACATTAAGCTGTAGGTCCCCCTTCCTTACTTACTAGGTGGTAGGGTTTATCCCGCCCGGGTTGGTACCATCGCATTGGATGAACGATGGTCGAAGCGGCAATGAAAATTGTCCGTGTTTTCCATCCAGTTCAATGTAGCCGTGCAATATAAGGAAGGTCCTGGCATGGCACCTAGTTCCCATGTGGTGTGTTGGGCTAATACCATGACAGAACTTGTGGTATTAGCCATCCATGTCCAGTCACATAAAAAAAAACCTAACTTTTGGGCGAGCGCCTAATGCACTCGAGCCCAGCGAGTAAAAGTTGCCACTAACAGGCAGTTCCCATCCATGTGGCACGGGGGCTGTGGGAGGTTGTGAGTTACTGCATCGGGGAAAACCTGTATGTAGCTGTACCCCGCTGAAATTGCCGCAGGGCCGTCGTGTCCTAAGTCGGGACGATATTGAGGGGCCTACTCCTTTTTTCCTAACCATGAAAACGTAAAAGGTAATTATTAAATACTTATTTCAGCATGGCGTCTCTGCTATCCAAGTTCCGGATAGATTATTCTGCACTAAAGATGATTCCAGACATCACGAAGAAACCGCGAGACTCTACACTGGCATACTTCGACCGACTTATCTATAAGTTTCGACAGCCGGTCACTCCGGAGGACCCTGACAGTGGTAAGTTTTTCCTGCAAAAAGGGGAAATATTAGGTTGGGGAAAAAGTTTCTTCGCATTTTTTAAGAAAATTCAAAACATTTTTTAATATGGTTTATTTACATTTAACTAAAGTATGTAGGTACCATTTTGTTCGATAACTTTTTGCCATCTTGTAGGTAGGGACATGATCCCATTGCTATAGAAATATTGGGACTTCTGATCAATATACCGCGACAAGTGGTTTTGGCAGTCCTCTCGTGATGTTAACCTGACACTGCCTAAAGAATTCTGAAGAGTCCTAAACAGGTGGAAATCTGAAGGTGCAAGGTCAGGACTATACGGCGGATGCATTAACACCTCCCAGCCAAACTCTCTTAGTTTTTGCTGAGTGGCTAAAGATGTGTGAGGTCTAGCGTTATCATGATGAAAAACCACACCCCTTCTGTTGATTAATTCCGGCCGCTTTCTCTCAACTTCTTGCTTTAATCTCATCAGTTGTTCGCAGTAGAGTTCAGAATCGATGGTCCTGCCTGGTGGTAACAGCTCATAATGAATAATGCCCTTCCAATCCCACCACACACACAGCATCACCTTGTTGCGAGTTAACCCGGGTTTCGCCACAGTCTGTGAAGCTTGACCGGCCTTTGACCACGACCTTTTTCGCACGTTCTTGTCGTACGTGATCCACTTTTCATCACCAGTTATCAGCTTCTTCAAAAATGGTTCGGTTTCATTACGTCGTAATAAAGAATCACAAATGCGTACACGGTTCATTAGGTTTCTTTCAGTGAGCTCGTAAGGTACCCAAATATCGAGCTTTTTTGTGTACCCAGTTTTTTTCAAATGCGCCAAAACTGTTTTGTGGTCAATTCCTAGTTCTTCAGCTACGTCGTAACTACTGATATGCCGATCTTGCTCCACTTTTTCAAAAATGGCATCCATTTTATCCGTAATAGGGCGACCAGAGCGACGTGCATCTTTGACATCAAAATTTCCGGATTGAAAACGCTTAAACCAAATTTGTGCTACTCTCACAGACACTGCACTAGGTCCATAAACATCGCAAATTTTTTTCGCGGCTTGCGTTGCATTTTTACCTTTTTTGTAGTAAAATTTTAAAATGTATCGAATTTCTTCATTAGATTCACTCATTTTGACAGTACGAAAAACAAATGAGAATCACACATTTTCCTAATTTGAATTTGGAATTATGTTCTTTAAAATTTAACCTTTCAATGATACCAAAACCAGCCAGATACAAAAACTATAGCCAAAGAGATTTTATTACAAGTTCATACATACTATAATGCGAAAAGACTTTTTCCCCGACCTATTAATAAAATCTTTCTATTTTTCATGAGGCATTTGCAGGTGAGCCACGGCTTGGGCTTGTCTTTATTTTGGTTTGAAATGGGGTTTTATTGCGAATGGTTAAGAAAGTTCCCTTTACTTATTACGAGGCGGTAGGACTACGATTAGTTCAGTTTTTCATTTGTTTATTCAACTTCTGGCAGTCAAACTACACTAAGTATTTTGGATTCAAGCAGTCACACGTACAAATTATCAAACAAAATAAATCAAGCTTAGACAAATAGATCCGAAAATAATTAACAAAATAACAAAATAATAATAATTATTATTATTTTTCTTTTTATTATTATACACGGACAGTTCAGCACTTAGCTAGGAGTTGAAATAATTTTCAATAAATCATGTCATAATTTTATTGATCTGCGGATTTGATTAACTCAGTGAATAAAACCCGGCAAAGAAACTTCACTGGTCGATAAGTTACGATTTTTTTGTTTTTGTCTACATTAATTATATTAGGCAAGGAAAAACAACCCATAATGTGAAGAACATAGAATAGATGAGACATGAGCCCGGATTGGAACCACTGCAGCTGATGAATGATGGTCGGAGGAGTGGTGGCAATTTAATTTTCTCACTGCTTAGTTTCAGAAAATACCTGTTCCCTGAAAGTCCCTGTGGTAATTTGTTTTAGAAATAAATTGGGATGGGCTAAAATTATGTGATAGTTACTCAATCTAAGTAATAACGAGGATATTTAGAATGGTAAAAGGGGGGAATGTCGAGTTAAAATGATTATTGTCGGTTGCAGCGGCGATAACCGACGCGGATCTTCTCGCCGCGCGGGACCGCACTTACCGCCACCTGCGGCTGCGCGAGCTCATCCGCGAGCACTCATCGGGCGCCCGCCTCGTCTGCGTCACGCTGCCCATGCCGCGCCGCCGCAGCGTCGCGCCGCCGCACCTCTACCACGCCTGGCTCGAGGCGATCGCGGGCGGCGAGTCCGGCGGACCGCCCATGCCGCCTGTGCTACTGGTGCGGGGCAACCAGGCGTCCGTTCTCACCTTCTATTCGTAACCTCGCAGACACACCTCTACCCAACTTAGCTCGAGGCGATCGTAGGCGGAGAGCTTGGCCGAGCGTGCAAGGTGTCTGTAATCCTGGTACGGAGCATTCTGGCGTGCATTCTCAACTTCTACTCGTAACATCGCGCCGCTACAACTCTACTACACCTGGATCGAGGCGATCGTAGGCGGCGAGCCTGGCCGAGCGCCCATGCTGCCTGTACTCCTGGTGCGGAACAACCTTTCACCTTCTACTCGTAACATCGCGCCGCCGCACCTCTACCACGCCTGGTCGCCTCGATCGCGGGCGGCGAGTCCGGCGGCCCGCCCATGCCGCCTGTGCTCCTGGTGCGCGGCAACCAGGCGTTCGTTCTCACCTTCTACTCATAAAATCGCCGCCACACCTCTACCCAACCTAGCTCGAGGCCATCGTAGGCGGCGAGCTTGGCCGAGCGCCCAAGGTGCCTGTTACTCTTGGTGTGGGGCAATCTTTCGAATTCTACTCGCAACATCGCGTCGCCAGACCTACCACGTCTGGTTCGAGGCGATCGCAGGCGGCGACTCCGGCGGCCCGCGCATTCCGCCTGTGCTCCTGGTGCGGGGCAACCAGGCGTCCGTTGTCACCTTCTACTTGTAACCTCGCAGCCACACCTCTACCCAACCTAGCTCGAGGCGATCGTAGGCGGCGAGCTTGGACGAGCGCCCAACGTGTCTGTATTCCTGGTTCAGGGCATTCAAGCGTCCATTCTCAACTTCTACTCGTAACATCGCGCCGCCACAGCTCTACCACGCCTGGCTCGAGGTGATCGTAGGCGGCGAGTTTGACCGAGCGCCCATGCCGCCTGTGCTCCTGGTGCAAGGCAACCAGGCGTCCGTTGTAACCTTCTACTCGTAACATCGCGCCGCCTCACCTCTACCACGCCTGGCTCGAGGGGATCGTAGGCGGCGAGCTTGACCGAGCGCCCAAGGTGTCTGAACACCTGGTGCAGACCAACCTTTCAACCTCTACTCGTAACATCGCGGAAGGTGGCGAGCCCGGCGGACTGCCCATCTCGCCTGTGCTCCTGGGGCAGGGCAACCAGCCGTCCGTTCTCAATTTCTACTCGTAACGTCACACCTTTCACCATTCATCGAATTTCCTTACGTACAAAGAAGCCTCGGCTCGTAGCCTAGTGGCGCGGGGACTGGCCTAGCGTACTAAAGGCCTGGGTTCAATACCGACATGCACCACTGTCTGTCTCTTTCCGAGTTCGATAAGTGCATTTCGTCACGAATGCGAGCTGCTCCATGGTTCGGAATCGATGTAAAACTGTAAGGGGACCTACTAGGTGGTAGGGTTTAAGCCCGCCCGGGTTGGTACCATCGCATTGGATGAAAAGATGGTCGAAGCGGCAATGAAAAATTGTCCGTGTTTTCCATCCAATTCAATGTAGCCGTGCTCATAAAGGGAAGGTCCTGGCATGGCACCAAATTCCTTCGGGAATGTGATGTATTGGGCTAATATCATAACGGTAGTTGTGTGGTATTAGCCTTCCATGTCAGGTCGCATAAAAAAAAAAAAAACTTAAGAGGCTTATAGACATAATGTTTTTTCAAGTGAGCACTGCTTGCACCTATTAACTGTATATTCAATAGCCACCGTAATGGCGGACAACAGTGTTTAACCACATTGTGTTATAATTTAGGCCATTTCCTAGCATAGTTACGTTATGGGAATCATTCCATGTGTTTGAATGCCAACGATACCAACGTGCGCCCTCTGCAAATTACGCTCTCCATACAAACGTAGTTTGGAAATCATTTAAAAACGTCTTCGCCAGTTTACTCGATTTTATTACATAACAGTTTATAATGAATGTGTGTCTGCTATGTTTTTTTTTCCACAAAACAATCGTTAATAAAGATCACAACATAAGTAAAGTTTCTAAATATACATGTAGATTGAATTTTGGCTGTCCCCGTTTTTTTTTAAATAACTGTATATGTATGTTTCAGAATTGAACACAAATGGCTAAGTTGTGTTCAAATAATTTCCGAATTATTTTAGTATGAGAGCATCGTTTCTTGTGTATGTTCTTCTACTCACGAGAATCACCCATATTCAGAGTAAATTATTGGTTACAGGCGATTAAGTATGAGTAAATCTTTGCTTGCTTGGTTGCTGCTTGCAAATCGATGTGTCTGTGCTGTTGTCTATTCAATACACACTCTAGAATATCCAAAAGATATTCTAAAACATATAAAAGATATTTGTGTTCAAAATGTTCGTAGTCAAAAGGTAAATAAAATATAATCTAACTCATAATTTCTTATGTCTTTAAGTTAAAAGCGTCCATTAAAAGTGGGAGGTCTGCAATCAAAATGAATTTTTAATCTCTTGGAATGATTTTTTGCGCTAATCTCTTTGGAATCTCTGCCGTTTACTACTTATTAAGTCCAATTAATAGTCTGACATCGCATAATGTGTGATAAGATTGAAATAAGTGTGCCTGTCATTGAGACTAACGTTTAAATATTAGGTTGGGGAAAAAGTTTCTTCGCATTTTTTAAGAAAATTCAAAACATTTTTTAATATGGTTTATTTACATTTAACTAAAGTATGTAGGTACCATTTTGTTCGATAACTTTTTGCCATCTTGTAGGTAGGGACATGATCCCATTGCTATAGAAATATTGGGACTTCTGATCAATATACCGCGACAAGTGGTTTTGGCAGTCCTCTCGTGATGTTAACCTGACACTGCCTAAAGAATTCTGAAGAGACCTAAACAGGTGGAAATTTGAAGGTGCAAGGTCAGGACTATACGGCGGATGCATTAACACCTCCCAGCCAAACTCTCTTAGTTTTTGCTGAGTGGCTAAAGATGTGTGAGGTCTAGCGTTATCATGATGAAAAACCACACCCCTTCTGTTGATTAATTCCGGCCGCTTTCTCTCAACTTCTTGCTTTAATCTCATCAGTTATTCGCAGTAGAGTTCAGAATCGATGGTCCTGCCTGGTGGTAACAGCTCATAATGAATAATGCCCTTCCAATCCCACCACACACACAGCATCACCTTGTTGCGAGTTAACCCGGGCTTCGCCACAGTCTGTGAAGCTTGACCGGCCTTTGACCACGACCTTTTTCGCACGTTCTTGTCGTACGTGATCCACTTTTCATCACCAGTTATCAGCTTCTTCAAAAATGGTTCGGTTTCATTACGTCGTAATAAAGAATCACAAATGAGTACACGGTTCATTAGGTTTCTTTCAGTGAGCTCGTGAGGTACCCAAATATCGAGCTTTTTTGTGTACCCAGTTTTTTTCAAATGCGCCAAAACTGTTTTGTGGTCAATTCCTAGTTCTTCAGCTACGTCGTAACTACTGATATGCCGATCTTGCTCCACTTTTTCAAAAATGGCATCCATTTTATCCGTAATAGGGCGACCAGAGCGACGTGCATCTTTGACATCAAAATTTCCGGATTGAAAACGCTTAAACCAAATTTGTGCTACTCTCACAGACACTGCACTAGGTCCATAAACATCGCAAATTTTTTTCGCGGCTTGCGTTGCATTTTTACCTTTTTTGTAGTAAAATTTTAAAATGTATCGAATTTCTTCATTAGATTCACTCATTTTGACAGTACGAAAAACAAATGAGAATCACACATTTTCCTAATTTGAATTTGGAATTATGTTCTTTAAAATTTAAACTTTCAATGATACCAAAACCAGCCAGATACAAATAGTATAGCCAAAGAGATTTTATTACAAGTTCATACATACTATAATGCGAAAAGACTTTTTCCCCGACCTATTATGTAAAATGTGTATACTGTGGCCAGTAATGAAATTTACAAAATGTTATCTAATTTATTTATATAGGTGAGTACAATGGCACTATTTTTTCTAAAATTTACACAGGTAATGAGAAAATATATAGGTAAGAACCTAATTATATACATAATTAGGAAAATATTGATAATGAGGCTTAAAAAAAATTATGAATGTGAAACTTACCTACTAAGCAGGCAATGTAAGTTTGTAGTATTTTTCTGATCTGTTTTATGAATAATTCATATTTTCTATATGTAAGGTATTACTTACACAGAGAGAATATGTTAAAGGTAGTCATGCTCATAAAGCGAAGCCCTAATTCCTACGGATGTGTTGCGTTAGGCTAACATCATGATGGCGGATGTTGTGTTTGCCATCCATATCCAGTTACATGCAAAAAAACCGACCATTCTTAAAGAAAAATACTGCAAAACTACTTCAATACAAAGTTTACTCAATGTGAAAATAAAAAATACATCATGGGTGCTGTTTCCGGCACCCGAGGACCGAATATATAAATAAATAAAAAAGTTGTTTATAGGCACACGGTCCAGCTCGGACCAATCTTTATTGGTGCTGTGAAGTTGACGCGTTTCGCTGCTCAAAACCCAAATTGGTTAGCGGCGCGCGGGTGCGTACCCACGGAGGTGGGAGGTAGAAAAGAGATGTTAACTTATTTTACTAGAAAGCGCATTGCCTCTAGTGTGGGGGCTGGGGTCATGCACCCCATTTGGGGTGAAAATCGTGCCCCGAACTGCAAACCGTAACACCATTCATCGAATTTCCTTATACACAAACAAGAGGTAAATAAACGTAAGAGGCTTATAGACATAATGTTTTTCAAGTGAGCACTGCTTGCACCTATTAACTGTATATTCAATAGCCACTGTAATGGCGGACAAAAGTGTTTAACCACATTGTGTTTTAATTTAGGCCATTTCCTAGCATAGTTACGTTATGGGAATCATTCCATTTGTTTGAATGCCAACGATACCAATGTGCGCCCTCTGCAAATTATGCTCTCCATACAAACGTAGTTTGGAAATCATTTAAAAACGTCTTCGCCAGTTTACTCGATTTTACTACATAACAGTTTATAATGAATGTGTGTCTGCTATGTTTTTTTTTCCACAAAATAATCGTTAATAAAGATCACAACATAAGTAAAGTTTCTAAATATACATATAGATTGAATTTTGGCTGTCCCCGTTTTTTTTAAATAACTGTATATGTGTATTTCAGAATTGAACACAAATGGCAAAGTTGTGTTCAAATAATTTCCGAATTATTTTAGTAACTTATTTTACTAAAAAGCGCATTGCCTCTAGTGTGGAGGGTGGGGTCATGCACCCCTTTTGGGGTGAAAATCGTGCCTCGAACTGCGAACCGTAACAATTATCTTTGCTAATTATGATTGCATGAATAGTTCGAGCAAGAAGAATATAGGGTCTGACAATCAAATTGTTTGCATAGTATAATTAAATTATTTTCTTCGTTAATAATGTGAGTAGGTGTGTAGTTAGTTCATTATTTTATGACATATATCTAGGCAATGTAAAAGTAGTTAATTTATGTTAAAGGTATTATTTATTTATTGATCTGACTGCATGTACATTTCGAAATAATGAATAAAACTGTGTATATACCTATGTGTACGTGGTTTCATTTCTGTATGACTTCGGTAATTATTTGGTAAAATCTGGGTAAAACCACGAAGGAGAGAGGTAGAGAGAAGATGTTGTTAACTCATATTACTAGAAAACGCAGTGTCACATGTGCGAGGGCAAGCGGGGGGAAAAACTTCATGGTGGGGTCATGCACCGCCTACTTTTGCTAAATTCATCTACCAGTAGAACCCGTATTCTGGTAGCAGCTGTTCCGAGAGCTTTTCTTAATTACAACTAGACTAGACTACAACTAGATGGTGCCTTTTGAATTTTACCGTTAGTTTTTTTAATAAAAAAACCCTTTCGTAATTTAAATCTATGCATTCGCGCGGATTCAAATATTGATTTAAAAGTGTCATAAAAATTTGGAACATGAAATCAACATTTCTTACCGTACAAATAAAATAATTGCACGCAATCTATCGGCGAATAGCAAGAACGATACATCGATACAATGTTCGAACATTGACTCAAATTATAAAATATGAGGTGTTTAACTGACAAATAAAGCGTAATTCCACCTACAGACTTTAAATATTTTTTTCCTGTGTAATTTTTGTAACATTTGACGCGAAATCTCATCGTGTAATCGACTGTTCGCCGAAAATTGCGCCGCAGACCACAATATTGTCCCACAACATAACACCGCCAGCGCCATGTCGCGAATGACGCTAAGCCACGCCTTCTTATCACGTGGGCTGTGACGTAGAGTCGCGCTTGGTTGACACAGACCCATTTTGCTTAGACCATCTCCTCTCTACCTCCCTCCTCCGTGGGTAAAACTGACTCATAACCTAAAATTACCATAGATGCATTTGACGCTTATAAATCACATTAATACATCCGCTTTGCCGGAGGGGTAGGCAGAGATGATAGAAGGCTGCCCGAGCACGACACTTCCGCTTACCTCTGCTCAGTAAATGTTTTCGTGATTCTTTTGTCACCCATTTTTGTGCAACTAGTAGAGTACGTCTGCGACTATTTTTGCACGTGGCATAGGTTTAAGTTATTTTTTTTTAATTTATTTATTTATTTTAGACAGGCAGCCTAAGCTGACATGGTAGTTTTTGAAAATTTGAGACATCGGGTCCCATAGTAGGCGCGTTTGATCCCATATCTCCTTCCTTTTTATCTATGGTCATATCCATGATAACTTTTGGTTACCGAGGGTGGAATCGGACGACGGAATTTAGCTGTAATGGGATGTGGATCTCATCTTGTTCTTCGTCACCATCGGTCTCCAATCTTCTTTCACAATTTGGTGCAGTTATTAGGCCATCTGCCAACTCCAGAAAATCCGCAATGTTGCTTTTAGGTATTCCAGCTGCGGTCGATTTCAACACATAAAAACGCCAGGCATTAGATACCGATAAGTCCATTTTATTGTTTTCATAAATGGACTGATCCAGAATGATCACATCACCCATGTGTTTGTTGTAATTCGAAATTACCTTTAGACATGTCACCATTTAGGTAGGTGCGGCCTAAATGCTGACAGATCCTTGTCCCCTCGCTTGATGTCATCTCAGACAAGAGTCATCTCAGGATGTGCAGTTGGATGCTACCATCCATGATGTTGGATTTGGTGTCCATCCACTTCACAATTCGCCACGATGCATTTTGCGATGCACGATGCACGATGCACGAATGCATTTGCTTGAAGTACATGTTCTTCCTCTCGGGAATTCGGTTCATCATCAAAGTGCCTCTTCCGTGTAATCCCGCATTACATTAAGCCTCTCCCGAAGGGGTGCAGATGAGAAGAAGCGGTCGAAATAAATGCATCTACCGCGTGGAATAGACTTTGAGAGATGAAGAACGCCCGAGGCTCCAAGACCTAGAGATTTTGAGCTGCTAGCCCCAGTTGTCACCTAAACTGGCGTTTATAGCACTTCGAAGTTCCGTAAAAACATCAAACTCCATTCAAGTTTTTAATAGATATAATGTAGATCTTCTCCAAGTTGTCAAAGTAAACTCGGACTTCCGATTTGTATGAAAACGCGGAGTCGGCGTAAACGGCAACGTCGACGTATTTACGGCATCGTTGAGCAAGCTGTCAAATCAAACTTGGACTCGCAAATGTTAGTTCGCTTAACACCCACTGCGCGTGCTCCTCTATTTCTTCATACATTCGAAACCGCCAGTCGATCGGTTTGCCGAAAACGCCAATTTAGGTGACAGCTGGGACTACGGGCTCTGAAGGTTGCCCTGGTAAACTTCAAAGTAAATCTTGAAACCATCGTGAGTTGTAGCAAAACATAGAAATAGGATGTAAGCGCGCTGCCACAGAATAACTAATAGTGCTACGCATGCTAGGTCAATGTAGCAAATAATGCCCTTGCGGCCGTGGCTTTGTTTTATGCCTCGTCTCAAACGTTTTTATGACCTGTTCACGTGATGGTTCTGGACTCTAGGGTCAATTCAGGCTCTTCATCATGATCCTCATCATCGATAACGCCTTCTACTTAGGAATTATGACCATCACCGATTAGCTGAACCACCGATAGTTCTATTCCTAAAAGCAAAACAAAAGAAAACTTTAATTAATATTAAAAAAAGGGCTAAGTGCGAGTCGGACTCGCACACGAAAGGTTCCGTACCATCGTACAAGATTTAACACAGAAAATCAGGTTTTTTTATGGGGGGCCCCCTCTTTAATTTTTATTATTTTTTAATTTTACTTGTTGTGTTTCATTGTTGTTAGCGGCAAAATAAATAATTACTCTGTTGAAATTTCAGCTGCCTAACTATTACGGTTTATGAGATACAGCCCTGTGACAGACGGACGGATGGACGGACGGACAGCGGAGGCGAGAGCGGAGGCTTAGTTATAGAGCTCCGTTGGCACCCTTTGGGTACGGAACCCTAAAAAACGTTCATTCATAAATAAACTGTATTTAACTTTGAGCGGCTCGTAGCCTAGTGGCGCGGGGACTGGCCGAGCGTACCAGAGGTCTGGGTTCAATTCCTCGTCCCGACTGGGTCCTCTTTCTGAGTTCGATAAGTGCATTTCGTCACGAATGCGAGCTGCTCCATGGTTCGAAATCCATGTAAAACTGTAGGTTCCTATTCCCTACTAGGGTTTAAGCCCGCCCGGGTTGGTACCATCGCATTGGATGAAAAAGTGGTCGAAGCGGCAATGAAAATTTGGCCGTGTTTTCCGTGTCATCTAATACGATGGTGCCAACCCGGATGGGCGTAACCCTACAGAGATTTTACAGCTACAGTTTTACATGGATTCCGAACCATGGAATGAGTACCTCTATCCGTTTTATTTGGTGTCATTAGATGCTCTTCGATTTTTTTTCTTAGATTTTATGTATTTAGTTTACTTTAGTAGGTTTTCTTGAGCGTTTTTAGTTATTCTTTGATGTTTATGATGTTTTTTAGTGTTGTTTCTATCGTTTGGTGTTGTTCGGTTTTTTCGTTTTTGTTTGGTGTGGTTAGGTAATTCTCTGTGTTGTTCGGCGTTGTTGGGCATCGCTTGGTGTGGTTTGGTGTTGTTTGTTTTTTGGTGTTGATTGGTATTGTTTAGTGTTGTTTGGTGTTGTTTTGTGGTCTTTGGTGTTCTTATTTCATTTCATTTCATCTATTTATTCAACTTCTTGTAGTCAAATTACACTAAGTCATGTTACAATTTGTGCGGATTCGAGCAACTAAGTGAATAAAAACCAGCAAATAAACTTCAGGTGTTCTTGGCAGTTCGTTGGTGTGCTTTGGTATCTTTTATGATTCTAAAGTACTTGGTATTCTATACAGGTGCCATCCCTGAGAAAATATATACTTCAAATAATATTGTTTTCTTGCAAGAAGCGTGACCTACATTATTGGAGGCACCAATTTGTTTTTTTTTTTATTATAAGCGCGGCATTGGGCCCAGTGCCTGACGACGCCCGTAGGCTTCCGAACTTTCAGGGGGGCTGCGAAAACCATTCCAGCCGGTCAGGTGATTTTTAACGCCATGTTTGAAGGGCCCTAAACCTATTTGGGGGAAATACCTGGGAAGGGAGTTGATTCCATTGTTTACCGACCCTATAAATAAAAGACGTAGAGTATCGGACGGTTTTCATTTTTGGAAAATCTATTGTAAATTGATGCATTTTCTCTCAGGTCCGCGTTGAGCGAAGGTAGAAAACAGGCACAAGCCATTGTATGAAACGTACCTTCGAAATGTATTTTTTTCAATCACATGTTATTTTCATAATTACGCACCACAACGAGAATGCAAATAAACGCCCGCATCCGATACGTCGCGTCGGCTGTAATTATTTAGGTATGTCGATTATTGCACCTGCAAACGCTAAATATTGACGTGTGGTTTTTCACAATATCTCACGTATCACGGACCATATATGCCATTTTATCTCCGGGCAAGTGTAATAAATGCCTCCTCAATTGAATCCGCCGCTCGGACATCACAACAGAGACCAAACCGGCTGGCCACAGCCAGCCGCCGCCATCGGGCGCATCACAATCAGTCGACTTCCACGCAGCGTCGAGTGCGGTTGGGCGTTTTGTGGTCTCCCGTAGTTGCGCGGGAAACGTCGTATAAATCGGCCGCGAATTTTCGTCATTTCACGGACGAGCGCCCGTCTTCTAGTTTTTCTCCTGTGCAGTGACGAAACCAAAAGAAACTGGTCTTCCAATGAGTGTTGTGATCGAGTGACAAGAGTTGCGTCCGTCTCTCAAACTCGTTAAACAGCTGATCTAGCCAGTCGACTCGGAATTTTGTCGGAGTTGAGGTAAATATTGAAGAAGATAATGCGGCTGTTTGCTTAGTTTTGTTTCGAGATGATTTGTTGCTCACATGCATTTTTGACAGCTTGCAACTCTACGGATCGAAGGTCCAATTTTTTTAAAAATTTTAGCAGAAAGAAAAACCTATTCCGAGAAGCATGCAATAGGTAAAAATCAGGGTGCCATTTCTGGCTCCCGAAAACCGACGTAACATCTTAGGGTACCCTTCGGATGAATAATTGTCAACCTCGTTTCGCCTAATAAAATATTTAGGCACACATTTTTTATAATGAATGGACAGCCCATTGCTGTGTCTACATATATATATTTGAAAGGTATTTTTGTAAGGTTTGGTCCAGGAGAAATGCAACATTTGATGAAAATCGGTTGCAACGCTTGGTTGGAGTCCGATGGGTTTAGGAATGGCGCGCTTTATTTATTTCGTTTATTTCCATCGACCACCAAAAACCAAAATTTAAAAAAGAATACGATTTTATTTGCTAAATCAATATGTAATATTATTTTCTCGTCATAAAAATGCTGTTTACAACGGCATAGTGATATAACTAATTGCAAGACAAACAATTCTTTAACTTTGTTTAATTGTATGGAAAGCTATTTTGCAGATACTTTAAAAGGCACCAACATCTTTGAACACGAGGTATACCCGAAAAAATATACCGACCGGTATCTATAAAGTAAGTATAAGTGTGTAGGTTCGACCCACGTGCTGAGCGAGGTATCTACATGTTATATACTAAACTAGCAATGACCCAGAATGTAGGTAGGTAGACAAGATGAATCACTATGTAGGAAGATACCTCTGTAGGCGTTTGTCTACAAATCTAGTTATCGTTCTTCTAATTGAGCCAATGTGCTTTCTAATTATCTGGTTTAGGGTTGTCAGCTGATGTTCTTTTGAGACTTCAAAAAATACGCATTGTGATATTACTAATTTGAACCCTTGCCAGTTAACCGTACGGCGCAAGCAGGCAGCTTGCGAGCTCGATAAAATGATTACATTTAAAAATTTCAGAAAAAAAATCGGTCATTTAAAAAAAAACAGGACATCAAATTAAATTTAATATAGATTTTAAGCCACATTTAAACTACCTTCCCCTCTAAGTAAAAAAGTCCGGATAAAGTCCGGACACGAAACTCCGAAAAGCCGGATAGATGGGAAGCCTAGGTCCCAACAAAAGTGCTAAATAAAATACGACGGTTAGCCACAACGGTTTTTTTTAATTTCATGATTTTAAGGTTTAACTAATGCATTTATTATACACATGTTGAAACGAAATAGGAAAGAAGCATTTGATGACGGTTTTATGTATGTTACTATTATTTTCTCCTTTGCAAAATTAAGGGAAAATGTTGCGTCCACTGCGGGAAAATAAAAGTAATGAAAATTAAACGAATTATGACCTCAAATATAAAGGTTTCTACAAATGACTCTCGTTTCATCGATGCCGAAATTACCTATTAAAAATGTTTTAGTTACCTTTACGTCCAGCAATACGACAGAGGAACGATTACAAATCAAATTAAAGAAACAAATAAATCGCTCCAATCCACTCCACTCCTCTTCCCTCAAAAAAATACATAAAATAATTACGAAGCTAATACTTTGGAAGCAAATGTTACCAGGTCAAAGTACATGTAAAAATACAACTTAAAACGAAATTAAAATTAATTCATCTAATGCGATGGTGCCAGTACCAACCAGGGCCCTATCAGTTAGTAAATAAGGAACGCGACCTACAGTTTCACGTGAAGTCCGAAACACGAACAAATAATCACTTAGGCCCGATTGCAGGAAGAGACGCCCGAGTTAAGAGCATCCTCATTCCTAAATATTTTGGAACGAGGTAGCCAGAGCCCGACGTCGCTTAGTTAGAGCAGCTCGAAATAATTCTTTCTAAATGTGACCAACCCGCATAAAGCGTGTTTTTTATTGTTTCGTTAAAGAAATTGGGAATAGTTAAACATGTTCTTCGCTGAATGGGGAGATAATGTTAAATTAAACCTAATCAAAAATAAAAAAATTGAAATGTTATTAAAATAAATATTAGTTAATATTAATATAAGCCGCAAACTTGAAAAATAATATATTTGAGACCTGACTTCAAACATTTTTTCCATGCATAAAATATCAATTTCTGTAACATTTTTCTTTCTGTTTTGGTAGAACGTTAACTGGAATTATACATGTTTTTTTTTGTTCTCATTCCATAGAGATCAGGAACTTAACGCAATCAAACCATTCGCATTGGCTAGTATAACCATCTTAATCAATGCTCGAGTTCACTCAGCTCCTTTCCATACTGTCCATCAAGTGACAAGTTCAACCATACGTTGACGTTGATTTTTATTTTGTCTCCTTCCGTGCACTCGGCCCGTAGTCGCCTCTTACGACATGCACTGAATAAGAAATGCAGTGCGACAATAGTATTCTTTAGAAGTGTCGGAACCAAAGATTTTGGAAATTATTTCCGAAATCTATGGTCGGAACTGTCGGAATTGTTACCAACAATGTGAGTAAAGCAATCAAACCAATTTAATATCTTAATTATCCGGTACAATGTCACTGCAAATTTTTATTGCGCTTGGCCTTGGCTCGCAGCTTGCTCGATGGAACTTCGAAACCGACATCGAATGTAAATGGAGTGTCTTTGTTTGGAGTTTCTTGAGCAACAAGGGACGTGCCAATTGCTACAGCATACCGTTTTCATACCTCAAGCACGCAACTTTCACTTCGCACAGTTAGGAACTCCTTTGGTTATGTGTAGCATGTATCAGGCGTAAGCATTGTCTTTACAATTTGGAAAAAAAACTGTCCCCAAATGCAAACGAGATGCGGAAGCACTAACCGTCAGATCAAAAAGAAAGGAGATGTGTCATCTAGCGCACCGAGGGGTTAGTCGCTAGAGCAGAAAGTGTACACCGGAATACCAGTAGTCAAGATTACCAGGATTACCTTGTCATTTCCAGAATCCCAAGGACTACGAAAGATTCCTTGAGATTTTAAAGATTCTTCAAGTACTACCAAACATTCCTAAAAGATTACCAAATATTTCTAGGCTTACGAAATACTTATAGGATAACCAACGATTCTGGGCTTAACTAAGATTTCTAAGGACTAGCAAAGATTCCTATAAAATCTAATAATTAAAATAAGTTCGTTTGAGCATAGAAACATTTTGAGCCGAAAAAATGTCATGCAGTCCATATTTTCAAAAAGGGCATGCGTATTTTGGAATTCATCGATTGCAAAGATTGTGCACCAAAAAATTGTGCACCGGATTTGACTGACCTAGCGCACCTACAATATTGACCCGCTGTCATCCATTTTTTTAATTACAAACCCAACTTAAACGTGCTGCTTATTCTTATCTCTTATTCAAAAACTCTATGCTGATTCTTAATCAGCATTGAGTTTTTTGGCTTTCGCAGGCATATTAACATCCAAGAACGTTTAAAGAGTTTAACGTTCTTTTTAACAACCATCTCGTTTTGACTTCAGTTTCAGTTTCTTTATTTCCTCCATTAGATGATTACACACTCGGATTCGTATTATTTTTATTTTCCTGCTAATCTTTCTCTATGAAATTGAAGAGATCGTCAAAGTTTAGCAGATCGGTGACACAACTGCAGTTGCGTGGCTGATATCGTCTATTCGTAACGACTTGCGTGAACACGATCGACCCTAGGATCGAATCGATTGCTCGGACGTCTCTCCGTCTGTTATTGCGAAATGGTCTCGATTAGTTCCTTGTTCAGACCATTTACCCAACCATTTTGTAAATATGGTTCCGGGGCAAGTATTTAATTAGAATACACCAACTTAGGTCTGGATACCACACAAACAAACAACTTTTTGAAGATTCAAACGTGCCTTGTGTTTTATTGCCTTTGAATTGCCTTCCAAGTAGATTTTTTATCCATGTTAAAATTATAAATGCGAAAGTAACTCTTGTTAACTATTGTTGATGAATTTTGGTTTACACTTTCTCGAAGGTCCAGACTATCTCTGGGGAAAATTAAACTCCAAGGGGTGAATTAGTTCCCCATACCAAGTATGGGGAACTCATATAATATCCAGGAAATCATTCAGCCCGACATCCGTCCAATACAACAGTGAACCGAGCAGAGCTCGCTTGCTTGCTAATTTTATGTCAGCTAGTCTGCTCATTTTAAATTTGAAATATTTTGCATGGAAGGAATAAAATGTCACTTTTGACAAAGTTTCAATGTTAGAATCATTACTTTGGGTTAATTTTAGTTTCACCCTAAGTTCCGTTTTCAATTATTGACGTTGTCAAAAATAATCTTAGCCAATTTAAATAATTTAGGTTAAGACCATTGTTCATATTCATCAACATGGACCTCTATCCATGTCTACTTCCTTATTAAACATATTTGGCACCCACACAAACATAAGGGTCCCGAATAAACATTTTTACTCATAGGCGGCACGAGTCGTATTCACTAAGTATAAAATTCACAACGTATAAAAGCAGTTTTGTGCAAAACTACAAAACCATGCATATCGTATAAAATGCACAATGTATAATTTTATACGTTGTGCATGAAGAAAGTTTCAAATTAAATCAACTCTTTTCGTCATGCGTAACATATAATAGTCACAACGTATAAAATTTACAAAAAAAGAAAACCATGCAGTACGTAAAATGACACGGAGCACTGCATAAAGCGCTCTAATAAGTAAACATATAAAGCTGAAATTGCTACAAAGCCGTATGTGTTACGGAGGAAAATATGGCCACAAACTTAACCTAATCTAATCTAACCTAGCCTAACCTAACATAACCTAACCTTGCCCATTTTTGATGAATTGAGAACAAATAAATTGGCGCGCGAGTATATACTTTAAATATATGACGTTTGGGGCGTTTATAGAATGAAAATTTTTCACATTATACGATATGCATGGTTCTCTTTTTTTGTTAATTAAACAGTTTTAGATTGAATCTAAGGCTCAATGCAGATGCGAAAATTGTATACGTTGTGACTTTTATACGATATGCATGAAGAAAACAGTTATTTTATTTTTTTTATTTATTCATGCGTCAAGTATAAAATTATATGATCTGCCGATTATACGTTGTGCATGGTTTTTGATTTTTCGTTGAAACATTATTTTATACGATCTGCATTTTATACGTTCTGCCGTTCTCCCGGCGGCACCATATACGTCACGTACGTACGTGCCACTGCGATACATAAATCGCAACTAACGTGAGCTATCTCACCTCAGTCTCGAGGGTAATTGCTTCATACCTACAATTTGTCTCTGGACGAACACTGAAACGACATCATTATTTTAGAATACACATGCACGCGACCATACCAGCACAGACTAACCACGTTTCATGACAGTTCGATGACAGCCAGTATGACAGCATTACGCCGCTCATGCTACTAACTCCTCAATGTTCTGTGCTCCCAACCGTGCGTATTTTGAACGCGCTGTGTGGAGTGTCGAGCAACGTCACTAGTACCGTGATACCGTTCACGGAAGACAATATCAACAATTCGGAACGATCGTGAATGCGTATATGGGTACTGTGTGTGTGATATACGCAATTGGGAACACAGCGTGAGTAATACGACAATCAACGCAATTAATGTTTCGTACCTAAAAGTGCATTTACTATCCGCGTCAATGAAATCACTTAATCGCGGTTGTAAGAAGAGTTTGTGATGCCAAAACCACAAACAATGGGTGTATTCGTGCGTTACCAGCTATTGTTCTTTTCTCCGATAGATACCCTTATCGCAGGCCAACCTGTGCTGGCTTTTGACTTTGTTTCTTCTATATCGGTTAGACCAACTATTTCCTTTTTTTTTTGCTTGGTTCTTCTTTTTACATTGCAGTTTTTGTCCTATTAAGATCGTCATAAGATCATTTATAGATGAATTTTCATGATCGTCTGTTGATATCAAACAACTTTTACTATGGTTCATGTAGCACATTACAAGAACTTTATGAAAGTTTTCTTATTGTTTCGAATGGATGCCCAATTAATCTTACGCTGATAGATACGCCTTCAGGAATTAAAAGTTACAGATTGAAATCCAAAACTATCCAAACTATTAAATGATCACCAACTCTGACCAAACTATCAAATGAATCGGGAAAAAATCTCATTTACCAGGGAGGATAAAGTTTTCTGTGGTCGGATTATATTCGATCTCGATGATATCTTCTATGATTCAGTGATATGCTAAGAAAGTAAAACAATCAGTAAATAACTAGATAAGTCTATAGACGTACCAAAATCCAGGCAAGATTCCGAAAATCAGGACAAATCCTGCCATTTAGTTACCATGCACGTGGAAATAAATTCGACCATAACTATACATATTATATTCTTAAGCCAAAACAAAGAGCATTTCCAAGATACTTAAAAGCAAAGAGCATTACCTGAGAAGTTGCGAAAGTATTCCAATTGTTTAAAGTTCAGGAAACAATAAAGATAGAAGCTAGATTATCTGAACTTATTTCGTTACATATCATCAACAGACTGACGACAATGACTGCGCAATTACAATCAGTTGCAATAACAAACGGACGCTCATAAAAAAAAGTAGTCGGCCTTGGAAACCGCACACGGCTAGATGGTTGCTATTCAACTATGACAGTTATTGTGCTAAGTTCAAGGTCCTAAGTCATGCGATCGAGGATGACATTCGTGGAGTGTGAATGGACCTTAGTTTTTTTATTTGCAGCACCGCAAGAAGGTTAATACGTTTTTGTTTTGTATTGATCTATTTGGAGGTTGTAATAGTTTTATTTGATCTGTTTTAATTGGTTGGTTGGCAGCGCAACTTATGTTATCCTAATTTGCTTCTTTGCTTCTACTGTCTTTCTTTTCTGGTCCAGGTTTTTGTGTAACTGGACATGGATGGCTAATACCACACCTACTTTCATGATATTACAGTGATTTCCCGAAGGAATTAGATGCTATACCAGGATCTTCCTTAATCAGCACGGCTTCATTGAACTGGATCGAAAACTTGGACAACTTTTCTTTATCGGTCTACCATCTTTTCATCTAATGCGATGATACCAACCCTACCACCTAGTAAAGAAGAAAACTGACAGTTTTAGATCCTGAACAGCTCCCATTCGTGAAGAAATATGCACTTATCCAGCTCACAAAGATAAAACAGTGTTACGTGAAAAGGGCGGGGATTAAACCTATGACCTCTCGCATGAGAAGCAAGGTCCTACCAGTTGCTCAGAAAAATAACCAACTTGCCTGCTCGCCGAGCAACGAGCGTGATTTGACGACCTCCAATAACCGTACGACTCGGATCCGATCTAATTCCGTCACATTAATTCAATTTGGTCACTATAGTATTGATATATGTATGGTGTTTAGGACACAATATAAATATTTAATGCAATTGGAGGCTCGTTTTTTTATGGGACGGATATGGATCATTTTCAGCCTCGGTATCTCAGTGGCGCGACGCCTTGCGGTTTGATAAAGCTGGGTGAAGGAACTCTGAGCGCGGTTGGGTTCTAGAAGGGTGAAAGTTTTCGACCGACTTAACATTTGAACTGCCTAAATATGTAAGACCAGCGAAGAGACGCACGGAAGACCTCCTCATGCCTTAGCTTGCAATATGGTCTAGATCAAATTGATTTTCTGTGAGGCCTTTGGGCGCGTGCATTTAACTTACAACTTAAAAATACTTGTGGTTCTTTGAGCTGTAGACCTTGTGAGTCTGTCTTAGCACTTTTAAATGAAATCCTATTATTTTTCTTATATTTTTCTCACTTGGTAGGTACTTACTTAAAAATTAAAGTTTTGTCATATTTTTTATAAAAAAAAAACTAACCGACAAAAAATCCATATAATTACCGAGCCTGCTCACAAACTGTCACGAGATTGGTCGAAAAATGCGACCTGTATGAGAACCCCTGATGAGCCGGACAGACACACGAAAGCATTTTTTCCCAAGCTGAAACGGAGACCGCTCGCGTTTCGCGCTCGCTCGGTCAATTATCGCTCGTTGAAAATTGTTTCAAAATGGTGTTGGAATCAGTAACAACAGAACATCAGTTTTTTCGTTTTTTTTTTATCATTTGTGAACGCGACCCGTCCAGTAAGCATTCACGGAACATCTGATCGACCCGGTTAGCATGTAAGGCTTTGCTTGTGAGTATGCACATCGGGAGATGAGTGTTTAGATTTTTTCTACGCTAGAGTATATCATATCAGTATCACAACAGAACAAATCGGAAACAAGGCTGCCTTATTTACTAGGTGTTAACCAGATTGGTACCATCCATTTTTTAACAAGATTTTCAAAGCTAAAAATGAAAATTTTCCGTGTTTTTATCTAGTTATATGAAACCTTGCGATACAAGAAAGAATCTGACATGGGAGCTAGCTAGTTCCTTTGAGATTGAGGTGTGTTTGGCTAATATGATGACAGAAGTTTAGAATTTATAAAGTTTCTTTGGATAATCGAGATAATATCAATCGCTTGAAGCATCGGCTTAGGGCAAAAAAGTGTCGGTGGGCTTAGGACAAGGTATTGGTGGATCCAAACTGACACTTGGAATGCAAACTTAAGATAACTCTTAACAATGACCAGTTGAAGCATTAGCTCAGGACAAGACGGTTTTGGTGGATCCAAACTAACACCAGTGGCCAGCCCCTTATGTAGCTTAATCTAAGCATACGCTATTATCTAAAAACTAATGAATAGGTTTAAAATATAAAAAAGAAATAGATAGAAGAAAAATTTGTGAAACAAATAAAGATGATCAAGATCACGCAACAGGAAGTAAAAGCAAGGGTTTAGATTATGATAGAGAAACATTAGCAGTAAATGTAAGCATTGCTACATAGGTAGGTACTGTAAACGTATCACAAGACGGCAGCAATGCTGGCTCGTGCAAGGAACCGGTCCCAGAGAACCAATACATCTCGTACTCAGCTGTTTACTGGCGTGCTACATACGGCATCGTGCTTTGCTATAAGTACCCGGTTATTTGATCACTCTTCATCTATAACTTTATATTTACATAATATAAATAAGCATATTCCCAATCACTAATGCCTCTTTCGTTGAGGATCTGGTAGTCCAATTATCAATATTGTTTTTTCAAGGATCTAGACACGGAGGGCTAATAACACACTTGCTCTCATGGTATTAGCCCAACCCACTAATCGGGACTGGGAACTTGGTGCTTATGTTGCACGACTACATTAAATTGGATGGTAAACGAGGACAATTATCCGTTGTCGCCTTGAGAATGTTTAATTCAAGCCAATGGTACCTCATAATATAAAAAAAAGAAGGAGCTGTACCATCTAGCGCGCCTAGAATGATTTAGGCTATCGCCAATTTTCCAAGTGCCAACTTAACTAAAACGTGCATGTCACAGACAAATATAGTCGCAGACATGTTGGAATTGACTCGAA
The DNA here is from genome assembly GCA_946894095.1 of Incurvaria masculella. NCBI lineage: Eukaryota > Metazoa > Arthropoda > Insecta > Lepidoptera > Incurvariidae > Incurvaria > Incurvaria masculella. Next base: position 13,398,015 of record OX335658.1, on the reverse strand, counting down.
GAACGCATTTCAGTACGGCAGCGGCGACCCGGGTAACGCCCACAAGATACTTCGTCTTTATTTTCTCTTCTTTGGATGGCACCAATCCGGTCGGAACTAACCCTACCCCTAGTAAGTGACGGGACCTAAACGTGGAATCCTCGACGGTCGAAAAGAGTAACGCATCCAGTCATCCAAACGTTCCCAGGTTTGCTTAACCTCAATTATCGAACGCCAAGGCGTCGCGGCACTGGGAACCGAGGATGCCACTACGTATATAAATGTTGAATGGACTGAATTGGCAATACTTAAATGATGATAGTGATTGAAGGAGTCTAGAATCTAGCATTTTAAATCGGATTGTAGCAACATTTAGTCTCTATTGGTAAATTCGCGAAACCGTCACCGATGAACTGTGAAACTGCATTTTCACCTAATCCGTTATTGCAATTACGCATAAAAGGTCATTTCTCGAAAACTCACTTGGGGGGCTATTTAGCAACCCAACCGCCAGACACTGCCGCCCGCGGCCGACGTGTGACTGATTGTCTTCAAGGGGGAGAGTTGCAGGAAACGGTGCGTTTTGGTCGAAATCTCATTTCCTCAATTTAAGACTTTATAATTGGACAGGTTAAATTGTTTCAGCTCAGATGAGGCAGCAACACTGCTTCAGAGGCGTTAAATATCAATCAGCTAATCAGAGCAAGACGGCAAGTTGATTCTGAACCGGCGAGTGAGACTTACTAACGATGAAAAAAAGTTTTAGAATGAGCGATCGAAATCGACCGAGAGAACGAGAATTGGTGTCATATTTTACGCAGTCTTATATTTTAGTATTAATCGGTTTCAAAAGTATTGACCAAGCATGGACAAATACATTATTCAACTTTTCAAATGAAGTTCAGCTGTTCTAGCGCAATGTTCAACCGCGTATTTTTATGCCGCTGCATCGGCATTGGACATACATTTAACGTCTCTTTCAGTTATCTCCAGATTCTCCAGGTCTTTATTCTGTCATACTGCCACATTGCCGAATGGGCCACCAGCGTATTAATTAAATAAAAATACAAAAAAGAAGCCTAACATATTAAAATATTAAACCTAAACCAGGATTAACCACCTGAGATAAATCCTGTAAGGCCGCTCCGAGCTACAAATACAGGAAACGCATTAGTGAAGAGTGCGGTTTCTTCTTCACCGAGTTAATCGAATCCACGGATCAATTAATCACTTTGTTACATGACTTAATGCAGTTTAACAACAATAGTTTAACTAAATGAAATGATCATAGATTTGTATTATTGCCCAACAACTCTTACTGCCCCGATGTAATCAATCATCTGCGTAATTCTACATGTATAGTATCTTTAGGTGCTTCATGAATAAAGTGCGTAAGTAGTGTTGGCGATCTCTTCGTCCCGTGTAAGCTATAATTTGGAGATCGCACTTTCTGCTTTTCCCTCTTACATCTTGAAGCGACGCGTCGAGCTTGTCGAGTTTCCTTTCTTTCTAATGTCGGAGAAATGATGTATTAGGTTGCCGTGTCTTTAGTAGTATTTCTATGCAAGTACCAATTTACAACACATATGTGTTATTGGGAAGTCGAAGGAATATGTTTTGCTACACGCTTATAATGATTTGACTCATTGCGGAGGATATCGCCGTGTCACTGATGCGATAGGGTACACATATGTTATTTAAACAAGGTTTTTAAACAAACAAGGGTTTTATTGGCGGGAATAACTTCCATGCACCTACTTAGTTCCGTATTCGAGATTCTCCAAACGTTACTAGATATTTGTAGTAAGCTAACGATGACTTGTACAGTATTATAGTTACTTATAAGTATTATAAATACAGTACCACAAGGGTCCTATTTGGTCACAATGTTTGTCACCTCCAAATTATGATTTTGATCTTTCATTTCCACTTCAGAAGCAATAATGAAGAGAGAATTTTCTGAAGCAAACTTTTAAATAATTCCCCTTGTTCTATTTTACCAATATGTAGAGCTACAGTGTACTGGGATATTACTCAGGAGGCAGTGCGTATTTGGATAGAAGGGGTATTTAAGGCTAAGATAAATAGTCGTAACAGAAACTGAGACTAACTTGAAGTAGTACTTTGTGACGTCGTCATTACGACATTAAAGTTAATGCAATTGTTTATTTGAATGATGTGTACAATTTGGTTACTTAATGTTGTTTGTTAAGTTGAATGTCAATAAAGTTACTACTATAACCAATTTTAAAAGGTTCTGCTGTCAAAGTTCAGCCAGTTCAGGAGCAGATTCAGTACGTATGGTTAAATAAATATACAAGTAACTGAAATTGATCAATGAACTCAATGTCGACACTTCTTTGATCTTCAGAGCCTGTAGTCTCAGTTGTCACCTAAATTGGCGTTTACGGCAAACCGATCGACTGGCGTTTTCAAATGTATGGAAAAATTAAAGAGCGCGCGCAGTGGGCGTTAATCGAACTAACATTTGCGAGTCCGAGTTTGATTTGACAACTTACCTACTCAACGTTGCCGTAAATACGTGGACGTTTCCGTTTGCGCCGACTCCGCGTTTTCATACAAATCGGAAGTGCGAGTTTGACTTTGACAGCTTGAAGAAGTAAAACCACAAAATATCTAGTAAAAATGTGTATGGATTTGACGTTTTTACGGAAAACGCCAGTCGATCTGTTTGCCGTAAACGCCAATTTAGGTGAGAACTCAGACTGACCACTCAGGACGGACAATCGAAACGAGAGCAAGTATCGACACGTTTATTTGATTTAGAAAGCCACTAACATATGCACGAATCGCTGCACGATCAGGCGCGAATTCCTCGCTCAGCATCCCCCGATCTCTCCGCGGGCACGCGACGGCTCGACGCCGCGGCGTGGGCACGCGAGCGCGAGCGATTTTTCTTGGAGAAAAATATAACGGTCGAAGACGGCTAATCATAGTGTCGGCGCGGTCCTGAATTACGGTCAGTCCGGCCGGGTTTGTAAATTTAAATCATCGGAGGAAAAATGTTTCAACTCCAAATTATTTTTATTATTATTTTATGTGACTGAACATGGAAGATGAACAGTCAAAATACTTTGACTTTTGGAAACAATTATAGTGTTGAGTATAGAGGAAGTCTACTAGCTACTGAGTAAACAAAACCCTAACAAAATTTAATCAGAGGTTGTATTTAAACACCATTTATTTTTACGCTTAACCGGAAGTGTATCCTTTAACCTTTGGTCGACTGTACGTCGCTTTACGATGATTTTTCGCATTTTTACTTTTGCACAGTATGTTGATTATAAAGATAGAAGTTGTTTGATGGTTGAGTTTACTCCTGACGGCGGCGGGCGGCACCATCCATGATATGATTTGGCAAATTTTTTTTAATGGTCTGTTTCCAATTTGGGAAAAATCCCAGCTTATTTATTAAAGTAATTTTTAACTTGATATCTATAGTTTCGTGCGGTATTTTTTTTATCGATTAAAATTGGTCTAAGCATGTATATAAAACTTAACTGCGTATATGTCATTGTAAAACATTCAAGTTGGCGCCTTATTTCAACAAGCCCGTAGACAGAAGAATGGTCATTGTCCTGTAATTTAATTTCATGCTTTCAGTAATTTGGAGAATGCCACAGACTACTGGTGAGTCACAACTGACCGAGGCCTGAGTGCGGGTTTTACGTTTTAAGAAAAAGGCAGTTACGTAACAGATTTGATAATAGGACGACACGCAAGTAAAAACGTCAACATTATACATCTTAAGTAAATATACTTATTCGTACTAAGCGTGTACGTCGCTTTTTCCAAGTAATGTGACGTGTATGTATAATCGACCGTTAAGCAAGGACACGTTAATTAAAGAAAGATCCCTGTAAGTCAACCTATGACCGGCTCTAGCGTCTGATACCAAAGATGATTTTGGTGACGACGGCAATATGTTTGAATGTTCAATCTTTGCAGTCAAGGTCCGTAACGCATGTAAAGCGTTAAAAAATGTATGCAGGTATAATCTTAAATACTGTGTTAGTAGGAGGCATTGACTGCGGGAAGAGGGACTGTAGGATAATTCCAAACTATGGGCATACAGCAGGTGGCGAAATTAGTTAGACGCAACACCCGCGAATGGTATGTTTTGCTGGTTCGGGTCCAGCCTTGCAGTATATTCGTAAAGTAGTTCGTTTTACACGGATCTTGCTTCACGGTCGATTTTAAATGCATACATCTCACATTATACATCTTGACAATGGTTCAGACGATTCTCGAACTCTCAGTTTTTTTCGCCCCAGCAACGAAACAGTCATAACGATTTTTATCGAAGTGAAGTCCCCAAACATGCGTTGCTTCGGAACTGCAAATGAGGTCTTTGACTGGGTTTTCAAGATGGGTGATATGTGATCGATAATGTTCGCATCCCTGTTTACTTTCTTCATGTTAAACACTCTCAATTGAAATGTTTAATATTGTTGTCTTTGGATGCGCCTGTCTATGATTTGAAATTAACTTCAACTTTCCTCTTTAAAAATATTGGCGATTACGTTAAACTCGGACTAGGGTCTTCAGTCCAGATCAGCCGGACCGATAAGGCAGTGACAAGAGGAAAAGTATAAAAAAAATATCACCTTGAAATACGCCTTGGTTCTGGTGTCGAGCTTTGATGAACTTTTTTTCGTTTGCGCATTAACTGCCGGTGATTCATTCATAAAAAGTTTTCGCATTTACACTGACTGTTAAATTCATTCTATCACCCAGTTAAAAAATTAATAATGTATTCTATTACCTTATTACATATATACATACACACATACCCCTTAAAATAATCATATTCGAAAATTGATACTTTTAGAACCAAAGTACTAGAACACTGAAATATAGGCAAACTACTATATATTTTAATGAGATTTCAAAATTGGCACAAATAGGTAATTCTATCCAACACATTTCATTATTACTGCTACCGCAGAATTCTTTATCATATTTTCTATTCTATCCACGCAACAACGATGCGATCGCATGCAGATTTACGTACATTGTGTAATATGGCCTACTAACATTGTAGACTGGTCATTTCCTCTGGTCATAACTCGCTTCTGCATTATGCTTTTCTAAAGAATATTACTCATGATGGTTTTTGGAAGTTCCGCGAAGTTGGTCTTAGTTTTATGAATATCAATTTAAATACCTAAGCTGAGATAAATAGTCATAATTGAAGCTGAAACTAACAAAAACCCGCCAAGTGTGAGTCGGACTCGAACACGAAGGGTTCCGTACCATCTTACAAGATTTAACACAAAAAAATCACGTTTTTTGTATGGGACCCCCCTTTAATTTTTATTATTATTTTATTTGACCTATTTGTTCTTATAGCGAAAAAATAAATACACACTCTGTGAAAAATTCAGCTGCCTACCTATTACGGTTCATGAGATACAGCCCTGTGACGGACGGACGGACGGACGGACAGCGGAGGCTTGGTAATAGGGTTCCATTTTCACCCTTTGGGTACGGAACCCTAAAAAGTAGTACTTTGTGACGTCGCTTTGACACATTTTGTAGGGACAAAATCTCAAAGCAATGCAAAGTGGCGCCACAAAGAACTTCTTTCAGTTACGACTATTCATCTCAGTCTGAGACTAACGAAAAGTAGTACTCTCAGCCTTAGATTATTTTCAGCTAAAATGATAGCTTTAATGATATAAATGGTCGCTCGCAGGGAATCAAAAGAATCGCTCGTCTGGAATACTGAAAGGATTCTCAAAAGGAAGGATCATATGCATTCAAATTTGAATTGCCGCCCATGGGCATAAGGCGACAAGTTTGTTCGTGCATCTATCATACTGCTAAATTATGGAATGCACTTCCTGCCATCATATTTCCGCCGAAGTACAAGCACAAAGTTCTATCTGCAATGGCGTCATGTGTCGTGGGTTCTAATGAGTGAATCTCTAAAAAATTGGGGTACATATTGCCACCTTGACTGACGGATTAACACAGACCTTGTTCTCGATCTCGTTAATTAATGATGAATCCGAATCTAATAATAACCAAAAATTCAATTGAAATAAAAATAGAATCAATGTTCTTACGGAGCGAAGACCAATACAAAAAGAAATCCATCTAAAAACCAAAAGTAAAAAATGTGTTCGCTGTCGAACATAACTTTATATCAGACTTGAACAATGACGAAGCATGGAGCGACATCGAAAGTGGAAGACCTCGGTCAACAGTCGGCCAAAGGTTGCTTATAATTGTATATCTCTTGCCTGTCTGTAAAGTGAAGTATTTTGGCCCATTAAAGTAGTTTTGTGCTACCGTTATACTGCGTTGATGCGCATTGAATTAATACGTTTTATTGGCATCAAGAATTTTTTGGTAATCGGTGAAGCCATGGTAAGAAATGCTTTACATATTTCTTACGATGATCCCCGTACTTACCATGACTGGATTGGTGAAGTGCTTTTTAAAGATAGGGCAAGAGAAGCACTGGTAATCGAAGAATATGTGGGAAGAGATCCATGAATGTGTCAAGCGAAGTGAGTATGCGATTGTACGTTATGACGCTGTCTCTGCTGAGCCTTCCAGGAAAACAGCGTGAAGGTATTTGAGCATGTATGAACTTCTATAGTGCTATAGAACTTATATAGATAGAGTCGGAATCAGTTAGTGCCAAAACAATAAAAGTTGACAATGCTATCCTTGTTTCGGCTATAGAAATTGGTATACATACTTACTTACAATAATTGAGATATTTTGTGTTAAGCTATGTAGTAATAATTAGTGCTCATTGCACTTGCTTGCAAGGCGCTCGGAACGGTGGGAAGTATTTCTGTTAGATTTGTACGTTCACTTGCATCCAAGGTTAGCTTGATCTCCTCTTGCAGTATTACACCGGCTTTTGTGTTTTCAATAAGTGATTACAACCGAGCTAATCTCAAATCATATACTTAACTATTTTATTTCATCTTAAAATTGAGTTAGCCAGTCGTTTTTCACCGTGGCTGTGATAAGTATGATAAATAAAATAAGCATAATATGTGGAGAAATAAGAAGTAAAGTACGGTATCATATAATATGTGTGGCCAGAGAAAGCTTCGTCTTTCGAGGAAGACGGTTAAAATTTATATAGGCTTGGCTTGGCAAACGTGGTCTCCTTCCGTCTGTCAAATTTGACATTTGTCACTCTCATAGTACTTGCTTGCCAAAATCTATACTGTTTCGTCTGGAACTAAGCTGAGAACTTAGGCTGAGATAAATAGTCGTAACCGAAACTAAGACTAACTAAAAGTAGTTCTTTGTGACGTCACTTTGCGTTACTTTGACATTTCGTCCATGTGTCACGTTGGTGGCCATCTAACGCCAGTGCATCTTAGCAGTAACACGATTTGACGGAACCTGGTTTTGACAATGAGGAACAATTGTTAGAGGTTCTAGATGTTCTTGTAAGTCGGCCGTCGGAGTCGAATATTCTAGAGATATTAAGGCCACAGAAAACTTCAACTATCAAGAGGGTGGATGAAAGCGTAAATTTTGAGATGAACTAGTCCAAAAAAACTTCGCAGCTTCGCTTCTTTCGGTCGCCTTCCTTTCTTGAAAAGCTTTGACAAACGGAGTTGCTTCTCGGAAGAGGTAATAAGTTTATGAGTAAGAATTAAAAAGTTATATGTGGAAAAAACAGTAAAGCAGGAATTTAAACCGGTGTTAGTCTCTACAGTACAGAACATTTCAATCCAAACTCATGCAAGAACTATTCTTTTCTGTTACTACCGTTCTCAACGCTTTTAAATGTCATCAGCGGAACGTACGGGTTTCTGAATCGGAAGGTACCACTCAAGACGAGATTAGTTTCGCCACAGCCTCTCCGGCTGCGCCTAAGCGAGTTGCAACACATTATTATAAATGCTGTCTACGTGCCGCCAGCATGTCGGGCTGGCTGAGGACTTCGAATCTCCCAGTGGCGTTCAGTTTGTGTGTTTCAATGTTTATTCTAGTAATGGTTGCCCCTTCGAATGAATAAGCAGATACTTAGCAAATTTTATAAATATTGTCATGTCTTTACATTGTTCTGCACCATAGAGCGAGCCTACGGATTTTACATTTACTCAATGTAAAATTATATCATGCTTCGAAAGATGACTATAACCAATCATAATCATATGTTTATTTAGACTTTCACTGTTGTTACACCTTGTTATAAAAATGTTTTCGGATAGACAGTGTTTTAATTTAAATTTTAATTATATTAAGTAACTTTTTATTTGTGAAAACTTGTTAGCCTACTCTCTTATTTATTGTAATTTGTGAATTTGATGTTTTGTTAACTGTAAGTTTTCCTTCCAATAAATAAATAAATAAATAAATCGCTTACTTGTTTAAGTCGACGTTTCGTCCACCGCATTGTCGGAAGTCCTCCAGTTCGCGCCGCGAGTCCTGAAGAAGTCTACAATGCGGTGGACGAAACGTCGACTTAAACAAGTAAGCGATTTATAACACTGTCTATCCGAAAACATATTAACAGTAATAGACCAAATCAGTTACCGTTTTCACCCATAAACCACTGAACTAATTAAAATTGGTATAGAGAGTCTGGACCTTGGGAAAAGAACTTAGCCTACCTTTTGTAGCGAAAATTTAACTCAAAGAGGGTAAAAAAGGGGATGTAAGTATGTAATATGTATGTCTGCATGAAAGGGAACTAATATAACATTAAATGTTAAAAACGACGTTGACCCAAGCGGAGCCAGGTATCTCAACTAGTAATAAATATATGCATTACACATTTTCCTGTTGGATTTCTTTGAACTCAGAAATGTAGAAGAATGGGTATCAATGCTTAATATAGTTTTATAGCTAAAGAAACATAACAGGAAAAAATGCACGATTCAAATATTTTATTTCTATTTAATGAAGTTCTACAGCGACAAATACATTGAGGATTCCGATTTTTAATCAATAAGAAAAATATTTGGTGGTCTGAAGCAGGATGAGAGTCTGCGATCATTTTTTTTATGTTAAGCGCGGCATATGGCGTACGCCAGGACCTCGACGACGCCCATTCGTTTTCGAACATTCAGGGGGGCTATGAAAACCATGCCGGAACATGATCTTTAGATAAGATGTCCACTGCTGTACCGCTGAGCTATCCAGATAAATATCTAGACCAAAAAATCGTGTTTTTTCAAAACCATTATTCCTTTGCTTGATTTATCATAATGCTTTAACATAGATGTCGCCGTAAAATCTTAAATCAATAAATGGTTCAAACCTGCAACGTTTAGAATGCAATCGATGCCAAAATCCAAGTTAAGTAAAGATTATGACGTTTTCTAATAGAGTAGAACCTCGCGAGAACATGACAAAATACCGATTAATTTGAGTTTCAGCGACATCTACATTTTAAGCGTTGTAATCAGATTTTACTTTTTCAGATTATTTTCAAAATCTGATTACAATGCTTAAAATGTAGATGTCGCTGAAACTCAAATTAATGAGATAACGGTAATGTCGTATCCATTAAATACATAAAATTATCAAAATACCGTTTACTAAATGATGGTAAAGTAAGATACCTAAATTAGGTAAATATACACAAGATGCTGCTTCAATCATTGCAAAAATTCGAAAGCTCTTAAGTATTTATATGCAAGTGATTGCTTTGTATCTAATTAAGAAACAGTAAAGCGAAATACTAAAAAAATGGTGTTTCAAAACATCGTTTAGCATTCGCCGCTAATTCGGAACGATTTAATAGTAGAAATTAACAATTACGATGACAATATCTAAAAAATAAAAATAACTCTTGGTTGGTTTTGTAACCGAATTAATAGTTGATGACACGGTCTAAGTGGTTTGTTTTTTGTAGCTAGGTGCGAGTGAAAGCGAACTGAAACAGTAGGTCAAACCAGAATGAAATTTCTACCATGGTTGGGTTAGGACCCTAACTGAAAGTCTGCTCTGGCACGGCTCTGGTCTATTCGCTTGTGCAACCGTAGGAATGTTTCATTTATTGCACAGATAGGTGTGAACTGGTATAGTTCGCGGTTTTTATTTTACATGTTTTCAAATGTTTACATGTTTGAACTTGGAAATAGTTTGACAAATATTATTATTTAAGTTAAAATAATAAATATATTTTATAAACAAACAATCGTCTTAGCACGTAAGGCGTCTTTCTTACTATCTTGCCATCAATACCAGTATATAAACAATATACCAGTATATAATATAATACACACTAAATGAAGCCCCGATTTAGTGTCGATTAAAACAAATCAGCACTTGGTGACGAATAAGTATTAGCCATTTAGTTGAAGCTTGCTCTATAGGTTTTTCACCTCCTTAACGTTCTTGGTTTTTTATTTTACATTGTTTTTTTATCCTTAGGTTATACTCCAGTTTGATCTTACAGAACCAACAGCTCATCTACACGGCCATTCTCAAATGTATGTATTGGCACACAGCTATGGGGCAGCACTTGCGATACCCAATCCAAATTCTGAATAGATTTTAAAATAATATGCTTGAGCCATGCGTATAATATGAAAAACGCAAAGCTACCTGGTTCACAGGGACTAGCCATGTACACGAATACTTGGAGATTGCTACGGTGCATAAATAAATAAGAACGGTATCTACCAAATATAAAATTATACTAAAAAATAATGCAAACATGCATACGTTAAAATTGTAAATCCCAGAGCACAAGAAACGACGACTTTTAAAGTTATAACATAAGGAATCTAGATAACCGGTTCTAAGAAATCAGAAGTAAAGTTTACGGAGGAAAGTTTCTTGTTAAAGGACATGTTTAGCTTTAAAATTACGCACACTCATCCGATCTGATTTAAAGGCTGAAAACTGATAGCAGCTGGAGCTGCTGTAGGTTTTTATGTAAAACTTTTATTTAAAGATTATATGACGTACGGCAGGCCCATGGGAATTACTAAATACAAAGGACTACAGGTTATACTTAGGGGGAAATATCTCGGCAGGTGCATTCCACAGTTTACCGATCGTAAAGATAATGGGTCTAGAGGAACTTTTGCGCATAGAACTATATCAGAAAGGGGACAGGGACTTCGTTAGGCAGACGGATAACCATTATTTATGGTAAAGACGGTAAAACACAGAGAATGACCCTAGATTTCAGGTTGCATAAAAAACCCAATGAAAATATGTTCGCTTTTACAGATAACCACGATGCTCAAATATGGTTCAAGGTAGTAAAGGACTAAAGGAAAAGAGTGCAAATCTTTGTACAACAGAAGCATAACGCGAACGAAAATACATCGACCCAGCGCAAACATAATTATTTTGGTTTGAGCGATTTTACGCTTGCGTGACTACTAGGTACCTTGCTTGGACGTCGGCCTGTGTACGATCTCATGTCTACAAATCGCCATCGATAAGAAGTCCTTTCACCCCTTACACAGCTTTGAAATCGAAAGATCCTATAAGACTATAAGCCTCTACCTAAATTTGTATGTTTGCCAATGCATTACGTACCTTAGACACTGATATGTAAGAATCACATTGTTAGAAGTAGTTATTTTCATGGGCACCGCTGGGGACAAAAGTATCTTATCGATTTCGAATTAGGCCCGAAATTATTAATGAACTTTGGACAGAGGTCGATGATCCAGATGAATGTCGAAATTGCCGCCTAGTGTATAGTATTCGCCTGATTATATGATGACATATACAGGTTGTTTGGTAATTCGATACATTCCTTCTAAGGGGTCATTCTAGAGCTAATTTGCAACATATTTGTCCCAATCAACTGGGGGTCGAAAATCAATAGTATTTGAGTTATTTAGGTTTTAATTCTGCCTTGTTACCAAAAAAATATAATTATAAAATAACTACTCCACTCTGGGTACTTAATCAGCTCTTATCTAATAGGTGACGAATGAGAGACTACTATAAAAAATATGTTCCCTCAAAATGTCCGTAATCTCAGAAATAAAAGGTCATAAATCACAGGTTATGAAAAAAAAACACTAAATGTATTTAAATCAAAGAGGATTACTAAAAAAAAAAGTCTGACACGTGGCATGCAAATCATGAAAATAACGTCATAATTTTATAAGCTTTCAGAAAATGTACAAATGTTGTACAGTTGCAAAAAAGTTACACGTTTTTTTGTTTAGTTTGTTTTGCGCTGACGACTTTTTTAATTTAAGGAGTCCTTATCGAGGTGTAAAAAAACAGTCAACGATTAAATTACTTACATTTATTTTACAATTTACAATTTTACCTCAAACTTAAAATTACAGATCCTGTTCAAACTGAAGCCTTCGGTTCCTAAAACACGCACGTAATCTTTTTCGCACTTCCGTTTTTGTCACCCGTGGTGTTAAAGTTTCACGTATTTGCTGTGCCGCGGCTATTATTCTCTCCGTAAGCTCCTCCACTGCAGGTATTTACAGGCGTGGAGTACACCGACTCCTTCATATGACCCCAAAGGTAAAAGTCGCAAGGTGTCAAGTCAGGGGACCTTGCTGGCCAAGGAATCGGCCCGCCTCGGCCGATCCATCGGTGTGGCTAACGTTCATCCATCCACTGTCGCACATTTCGATAAATGTGGGCTGGGCAGCTATCATGCTGGTAAATCATTTGCATTCTTGTGCACAGGCATGACATTGAGGCACATCTTCCAGCAACGGTTCCAAATCATTTCTTAAAAAAAAATGTATGCATCACCGTTTAAATTTTGAGGAAAAAAGTGCGGCCCGATTAATCGGTTGTCAACAACTCCCATCCACACATTCAAGGAGAATCTTCTTTGGTGTGCTCCTTCTTTCTTCTTTCGCGGGTTCATATTCTTTGGCGCCCAGTAATGAGTATTGTGCTAGTTAGTAATGCCATCTCGGTCGAACTAGATTGCAGGGGTCCTGCTTAGTTCGCTACGATCGCATTTAATAATAGACGGTCGAAGCCGCAATGACCATTGTCTGCGTTTTGCATCGAGTTCATTGTAGCCGTGTAATATCAAGCAGATCCTGGCACGGGATCTCTATAGGATCCTTCGCATATTCACTGTTGTTAAGGGTTTCGTTTTTTTTACTAAAGATAAAAAAAATGTCATCACCTTGTTTTGCAGATCTGGGCTATAGCTACTATTATGAAATCATGTCACAGTGTGATATCATAATAACTAGGCGCCATGTCATAATTTTCCCTTCATTTGAGCACATCAACAAGGATGAACAACATGAATATTTGTCTAATTTCCGTTTCGACCATCTACGAATTTGTAATCTCAAGGTATTTGCGAACCTGATATCTTCTTCATAAATATTGAAAATCCACACAACGTCGTCTGATGAATAGTCCGTGCAATAGTATGAAGAGAATAATGCTCTCTGGGGGAGAAAGCGTGTAGATACGCGTGAGAGGGCGACCAATCGTGACGCCATGGAGACAGCATAACACAGACGCTCTACATACATGATCCCGTTGTTGAGGACATGCTCGCACAAGTGTCCGACTTGTGAAATTCAATATTCTTGAATATGTACAGTGATGGTTTAAACCTAAGGATTCTTGTGACAATGCAAAGCAACGTAAATGTAGGAACTTAAGCTTTAGGTAAAAGCAGGAACCCTGTTGAAGTGGCTCATAACGTCTGCACGTTCTGTCGGAGCCCTATGACTCTTCTAGAGTTCCTTCCCATTGTATCTCTGACTTTTGAATAATCTAGCTAGATAGATGTAGTTGATTGCTATTAACACGACCTCATTGCAAAATGTTCAAAGACACCAGGACCGATATCGTTCATAAAGCATATCAACACACCACAACTCTCGCGCCGTTTAGGGCTCCACTTAAGCAATCAACGTTGACTTGTGCAACCGTGGAGATTTCAATATAGTTTGGCCAACCTACGACCAATGGACTATAATAACTTCCTTATTAAGAATCTCGCGGTAGACAGAAATACTTAGAGTTCTTTGACATTGTTGTAAACACAGTTACTTATTCGGATTAAATAATTTTGGGGTCAGCGGCAGTCTCGCCGAGAATACATTAAAACTATGTTTCTTGCAGAAGAAATAAAAGGGTTACTTTAGATTTGACTTATGTGAAGTAAGACTCCTTGTGAAATATCAAGGGAATATGGACGACCGATCTGCATAATTATGTATATATTTTAAAGGCCTATGTTGATTTACTTTGTGTTTCACAGGACGTATTATAATGTTTATAAAGTTATTATGGGTAATGTCAGGTATTTTTACGACGATGTTCAAATAATATGCTGCAGATATGTAAACATTATCATCGTGTCTATGACATTCAGCCACTCCATGATTTCTATTTGTATATTGGCTTCGCTCATACAAGATTTAAAAAAAACACGCCTAAATTCGATGACACCTTCAAATTCATTGCCTAAGCCCCTGTTCATGTAACGGTTCATATTCCAAGCTCATACACAACATTTCCCAAAAAAGGCTTTTTTTTTTATTTACTTTACTTTTTATGGTTACGATACTTACAGTTTTCTTGATTTTAAGCAGCGAAAATTAGCTGAAAAAAATTAATTAACTCAATGTTTTTTACTGCAATACTTATAAATTAATATGTGTCAGTAACCTCAGAATGTATTCTAGCCAGATTGGTTTGATTACTTACACCGAGATGTAAGCGATATTCTCGTTTCTGTATCGCAGTGTATCGCTTGTGGATTAGCGAAAGTGTTCAGCGTCTCTACGCCTGAATGAACATCTTTGCGGTTTCATGTGTATTATGAGCATGTTCTTTGATAGTCTCATTTGAAATGGATATAGGAGAAACTTTATTCGGTGACAGCAGAAATGTGTTTGAAAAGAATAGACATTCTGCATTATATCTATTATTGTCTGCATGTATTGTACTAGAATCTATTCAAAACATATTGGGTCCAATGTTAAACACCTCACATGTTTAAATTAGGGATTACATACGGACCTTAATTATTCGCACCGTATTTATTAAATGAATTTAAAAAAATATTTTAAAATCTATCCAATTTTTGTATTCTTCGTATTTTTATGCAATACATGCTCCAACTAGAAAATACAGTTTTAACAAAGAGAAAAAATATAACACCTTCCGTTTCAACAGCCATTGTTACTAGTTATTTAATTTGAAACACTTAAATGTTTAAATATAGCCGCTAATGTTATCACCGTTGCAGGAATGATATGTCACCTTGTAAATGACAATGATGACGCCCTGTCCAATCAAGTGAAAATGATATGCCGGCATGACACCCGTGACTAATGAATGAATGGAGACTCAAATGGTCCCAAGGATTTTGGTATTGACTAGATATTCGGATGTTTAGCTTCGATCCCACAATAATGATTATTTGGTGCAAGGTGTTACTAAATTATTAGGTATCGTATCCAAGCCTAGTGGATGAGGTTACTGGATTCCGTGTTGGAGTCTGGGTTCGAATCTCGGCGGCATGCGATGTGCAATTTATGACTTTGAATTGTCTTAAAAAAATCCATGTCTCCAACATCCAAAACGCCAACATCCAAAACTGTAGGTCCATTAGGTTAGATTCCTATTAGGTTAGGTCAAGTTCAAATTCCAGTCTTAAGGCTGTCGTGAAGTCACGTATTGGTCAATGCATAATTTTGAACGGCGATTGCCATTACAATAGCGAAATCGTCTTTCAGGCCCTAACGTTTCCCTACCCCTAAACGTTATCAGATTTTAATTGAAAAAAATTTCACTTGAGAAAGCTTCATTCTATGTCCGTGTGTTTTGATTGTTTTGTAAAAATCTGTATCTTTCAGGTATATTAAAACAAATATAACATACAGACATTTATATGTAAAATATATTTTGGAATCCAAATTTTCAAAACCTAGTAAAAAATTAAGCTCATAAAAACAGTTATCGCCCGTAGTATGGGAAATTGATAAGGTAACGATTCTTTTAATTATCCAACCCAGTGTTGCCTGCCTGGTACTGGTACCACACAGAACGAACTAAAATAAATTCGACACGTCTATGATATTTTGTGTTATTATCAAGTCCCACGTTCAACAGTAGAGTTATCTACTAAAAAAATAAGATAATATTAGATTGCAGTTCACAAACTTGCAAACACTGCCTTGGAACCATTTCATCATCATAAATGAAGTTCTTTTGTGTGATATGACTAGAAAATTTACGTATAGGGTTTGCTAAGTGACTCAACTCTTCAGCGACATTCAAGGCTTGAACCCAACCCCCTATGTTGTAGTCGTGTACAAATATTGACAAAAGGTGGAAGAGTTCTCAATGTTTGAAGTATTTTCCTAGGAGGGCCGAGTCACATTAAAACGAATGAGTATTATAGGGTGAAGTCTCGATGGTTTGATTCTAATGGTAGCGTTTCTGAAGGATTACAATAGCTCGGTTCAAATAGGTGGACGGGTTTTAAATTTCGATGTTTACAGGTTCTAACAGCAGTTAGAGCATCTTCCTGTTATAAAAAAGTATCCTAACGGCAGCGGCGATCTAACGCGATATTTAAGGTGGCCCAACCCGCTCATCTCCCCATACAAAAGGGGAAAGAAGATCACGCCCATATTTCTTGTCAGAGATCCAAAATTTTGCTCAAAATAACTTTATTTGATCGAACTAGATGTCTGATGACCATTGGCATTGTAAAATTGTGTTTGGTTTCTAAGTTATAAGGTCCGAAAGTTCGCATTTTTCGCGCGTTTTATACAATAACTTTGGAGGTGGATTACGCAATGATAAAGTAAGAACATCTTAAAAAGATTAGTCATCAGACATAGCTTATTTAATCAAGATTTATAATCTATTTGGTTTTTGTTCGATTTCTTACTACAGCGGTCGTGGTTTACTTTTAGCTATAAGTCGTTTTGAAAAAAAAAAATTCGTAAATCTTACCAAATCATACACTATGCACATTGTCTTTTTTGTGGACATGTTGCATCTTCCTCATCACGGAGCCTGTCTTATTCTTTGAAACAGAGAAGGTCCCAGAGCGCAACAGCACGGTTTTGTACCGTGCCCGCGAATGAGTTAGGGCCGCCGGGTTGGGCCACCTTAAGCTCCTATGGAGGCTATTAGCCCGCCCTCGTCTTTCCCACTATCTCATACACTCGCCGTCAGTCCGCCATGTACTAGCGGTGCCAGCCCACCCGTCGTTAGCATAACCTTATTTGTTTGTTTTAAATTGCTTTCATGAATTAGTTAGAGTTATTAGAAATTATTGCCTGTATTGCCTGTATGTACTGATTATATTGTGTGAAATGATCAAAGCTTTAAATTTAACTGTTACAATTCAATGATGTAATATTTTCTGTTTTTCTTTTTGTTTATGTTCTACTGAAATGATTTACCTGTCTGAGTTTAGCTGGTCTAACAATTTAATGAAATCAAATATGATAAAATACGATGGTCTGAAATCAAACTCGCAAACCTGCCAATGGTACATAAAAGCCTAATTCCAGTGAAACCCATTTCATGTACGTCTCGTAACTTACTGCACTTGCACATTACGATTGAAGGTCACAGGTAGCGGCAAATCACTAGAAATCAGAAAGTTCGCCTCCCCTCTGAGCAGCTCAATCGGTCACGTCGACGTTCTGTTTAGCTGCAGGGACCTGCACTTCATGGTTCGGAATCCATGAAAAACTGCATGTTTCCTTTCTGGCAAACCTTTGATGAAAGATCTAATTTATAAGGTCCTGGTATACACCCATAGTTTCTTTATGAATGTAATGGGGGCAATAGATAATGTGGTGGCCACCAATGTCCCGTGAGATTTAAAAAACCGGCCAAGTGCGAGTCGGACTCGCACACGAAGGGTTCCGTACCATCGTACATGATTGAACACAAAAAAATCACGTTTTTTGTAGGGCCACCCCCTGAAATTTGTGTATTTTTAGGGTTCCGTACCCAAAGGGTGAAAACGGAACCTTTTTATTAAGCCTCCGCTGTCCGTCCGTCCGTCCGCCGTCCGTTTGTATCTCATGGACCGTAATATCTAGCCAGCTGAAATTTTCACACATTGTGTATTTATTTTGCCGTTTTAACAAAAAATAGGTAACATTTAAAAATAATAAAAATTAAAGGGGGGGGCCCATACAAAAAACTCGCTTTTTTGTGTTAAATCATGTACGATGGTACGGAACCCTTCGTTTGCGAGTACGACTCGAACTTGACCGGTTTTTATTTTATTTTTCTAAAATAATACACATTAAGTATGTGAAAACAGCTGCCTACCTATTACGGTTCATGAGCTACAGCGCTGTGACGGACGGACGTACAGCGTAGGCTTGGTTCCAGGGTTCTGTTGGCACCCTTTGCTTACGGAACCCATTTATTATGCAACTTGACATGGATAGCTAATACCACACAACTAGCGTTATAATTTAATAATAATAATAATATATAATATATATATATATATATATATATATATAATAATAATATAATATAATAAACCACCTAGTAGGGTAATACTACAGTTTTACATGGGTTCCGAACCATGGAACAGCTCGCATTCGTGACGAGATGCACTTATCCAACTCATAATGAGAAAGAAATTGGTGCATGCGAGGATTTGAACCCAGACCTCCGGTATGCTAGGCAATTCCCCGCGCCACTAGACTACGAGCCTAGAATGGTAGAAATACTACCTGGAATGTATGGATTATGGGCGTGAAGGTAAGATGCAGTGATAGTAAAAGTGGGCGTTACCCGTATTATGTTACAGTCGGGCGTAGTAACAATCAGCTGACGCGCGAGGTGATACGTGGTGATGTAGTCCGCTGTGTGCTTATGTCAAACAACAAAGTAAATACGTAACGCCCCGCATGGTTGGTAAATTGGCGCAATATTAGTCATTGTAAAACGGAAATTGGGCCATTTTTAAACGACTGCAGACCCCTGGACAATTAATTAGAATAGATGTTCTCTACATGTGCTAGTTATGACTTTTATCCTACTCTGTCCCCGTAAATTCCGACGAAAACAATTGTTGATGAGAAGAACATTATTACATACCTACTATACTTATATTTATTTGTCAGCATCGGTAGCCCAGTGGTGCGACGCCTTGCGATTCGATAAGCTGGTTAAGCACCTCTGAGCGCGGTTGGGTTCTGGATGGGTGACCATTTTCAACCGTTGAGGCTGGCCGTGATTTGGATTCCACTTAAAACTGTAGGTCTCCTTCCTTACTTACTAGATGCTAGGGTTAATTCCGCCCGGGTTGGTACCATCGCATTGAATGAACGATGGTCGAAGCGTCAATGAAGTGGTCGTGTTTTTAATCCAGTTCAATATAGCCGAGCAATATAAGGAAGGTCCTGGCATGGCACCCAGTTCCCATGTGGCGTGTCAGGCTAATATTATTATTATATTAATAGTATTAGCCATCCATTTCCAGTTACATAAAAAAATGCCATTTTTAACTATCTCAGATAAAAGAAAGAAGGAGATATAACATGTGAGTATAGCTGCATAATGCTGTACCTCTGTCCCACGGAGGATAGAGGTAGAGAGGAGCTGTTGTTAACTCATATTACTAGAAAACGCAGTGTCACATGTGCGAGGGGAAGCGGGGGGAAAAGCACTTCATGGAGGGGTCATGTAACGCCTATTTTTGCTAAATCCATCTACCGGTAGAACCGGTATTTTGCTAGCAGCTGTTCCGAGAGCTATTCTTAATAACAACTATACTAGACTAGACTATAACGATGGCGCCTTTTGCATTTTACCGTTAGTTTTTTCAACAAAAAAACCTTCTAAATTTAAATCTGTGCATTCGCGCGGATTCAAATAATATAGATTTAAAAGTGTCATAAAAATTTGCATCATGAGATAAATATTTCTTAACGTTAGATTTCATAACAATCAAGTCGTATCTAAACAGGATTAATATCGAACACGGTGACTTAAATCTATTATACACTACAGGGGGGTTACCATGGTAAGCTAACTCGCTCGGTGAATATCAGGTGAACAGGTAAGATAATTATGAAATCTGTCGTTTAGTTGCATTTCCTACCATGGAACCTGTCACGACGAGTTATTCGGCCAAGCGAACTGAAATTTAACAGTTGGCATGGTTTGCTTGTTCATCTGCTATTTTGGCGAGTAACTTACGATGGTAACCCCCTGTCATTGGTCATACATTTTTTAGCCGGGCTAACAAACTGGATTTCTGACAACTACTTTTGGACTTTATGAGTTTACTAACTATAAAGTTAAATGTAAGCATACATTGCATAACTTAATTATGCTTAAATCCATTTTTACTTGAAGTACATGCAAAAATTACGTTACGGCTGCTTGTAAATGTCAAATTACATGCAATTTCGTTGCGAGTTATGAATTGTTACTTTTCTCTCCCACTGATGAAAAGTGAAACCGAAAATCAGTATTACCTAATATTCCGGGAGGTCACGACATTTTTGGTCACGATAAGGTAAATGGCTGAATCTGGGTTCACATGTTAGAGACCAACCCTCTGATGCTAAATATGTCGTTCTGCCTGTGCCAAGTGGTTGCGTTATCTAGATTGGCTATATAAAATAGATGTTGGTATATACCTGCTGATGAATATACAGATTTCTTAGAAACATTGATACCTATTAATTATGCAACAATAACCAGTCGGTTTTTTATTTAATACTTAAATATACCTAAAGTTATATCTGTAACCTAAATCGACTATAACTACGAAATGCAACCAAAAATATGTTCAGTTTTTGTATTGCTAACCAAGTATATACTGATACTTTCATGCTTCGTCATTTGCATCCATTTATCTTATCATATATTTTTTTCGTCGCCATAACTACTTTTTCAGGCGCCTTATCTACGTAACGCAACCACTTGGAACAGGCAGACTAACACATTAAGCTTCAGAGGGTTGGTCTTTATACCCTGAACCCAGTTTCAGCCATTTACGTTATCGTTACCATTTTTGTCGCGACCTCCTAGTCTATAAATGCTATATTCGTTGAAAGTAATTGTTGTATAATTTTACATATTTTCACGCTCGCTGGTCGCGGAGCAAGGTTGCTTCCGCAAAAAATATCCTAACTAAGATCTTACGTTGGCCACCACTTAAGTATGTGTTTATATCTAAACTGGCTGAGGTAGCCGGCTCCGCTCGGGTCAATGTCGTTTTGGACTGATGTCCAATATTTTTATTATATTATTTCCTGTATAAAAAGTAGCCCAAAGGGCTAGTCCAGGAGAATATATCCATTCATACAGACATGATTTATTAAGAAACATCCAATCATTCACATGAAAAAAAAATTAAAGCATGTGCCGCCAGAACCTTACTATACTGGCACTGCTACATTAAAATGGATAAACCAACACAGGCGGGATTAACCCTACCACCTAATAAGTAAGTAACGAAGGGGACCTAAAGTTTTACGTGGAGTCCAAACCACAGCCAGCCTCAACGTCTAAAACGGTAACCCATCCCGAACATGGCTGCCTCCAAAGATTCTACACGTTGATAAAATACGGATATAAATCGGGTGAGTGGTTCGTAAGTTATTGCTCCACTTGGTATTTTGGATTTTTCTGTATGGTGTTTTAAAGCCTACAGTTTTCAAGCAAGTACTTAGTTTCTTTTTTATGTTAATGTTTGCATAAAATATTTACAAATTACGTACACAAACCTTTCTTATTGATCGTTCTTTCTATTAGTGAAACCTTATCAAACATTGGTTGCGAGGTTTACAAGAACTCACGCCCTCCTTCTACTTCAGCCGCCATCGTACCTCGGGGCACTTTTTGTATGACAGCCACATCTTAGCGTAAGCGGAACTGAATTCTATTGAACGTATCATGTGTCCATTGCAATTAAATATACAGGTAATATGTTTCATCGAATTCGGAGGATCGGTTTAAGAGTTATGGACACACAAAATATTTCTAAAAATCGTCAATTTGGTTTTAGTAGTAGGTCTTACTCCATGAACAACCCTGACAGATTTGTTATTAGTATAGATAAGATTAGTATAGAGAAGCACTTTTACAATCCTAAAGCTGATTTATCTGTTTCTTTCAAAGGAAAGTGTATCGATTTACGTCTCACGATACTTGATAGAGACACTATCTCAATTTGCTTCTGAGGTGAATGGAGTTCGTAACAATATAACCCGCAATTACTAACAAGCGTTGAAACTAAACTAATCTGATTTAAATTGAGATTATCTGGGAAAGATGTTTCTACTATAAGATGTATTCTATTCAGAAGATATGAAATAGTTAAGTCATTACTACCTAATAACAGTATTTACACCAAAGAGAAAAGACTGAGTTTTATTTATTTATTTATTTATTTATTTATTTATTTATTCATTTCTTTCACCGTTAGGCATTAGAACATTTTTAACACATAACAATTTAAAATTAACACATTATCCAATATCAAATGATAACAAAATGAAATATCAGATAAAAAAAAAATACAGTATTGAATCAAAATGAGTACAAAATAAATTATTTTTAAAATCAAATTATAACAAAATACGATATCAAATCAAACATAGTACAATATTATTAATTTTGAAAATCAAGATAGAATACTATACAATATTAAATTAAACAAAGTACAACATTAATAATTTTGAAAATCAAATTAAAACACAATACAATATCAAATCAAACAAAACAAAGTGCGATATTAATAATTTTGAAAATCAATTAAAACAAAATGTAATATGCAATCAATCAAAGTACCGAAATTATTTCAAAATAATAATAATAATAATAATAAAATTCGATGCCATTATTAGAAGATTTAATAGTGATATTAAGAAATATATTTAATTTCTATGATTACATTACTTAAATAGGGTTTCATAAAAATTCACCTATTGTGTAAAATTACTTTTTTAATAGAAATTCCTTTAACTCGTGCTCAAAGTGACTAGTTTTTTCTACATTTTTCAGTTCTATTGGCAATTTATTGAACAGTGTTATGGATAGAGAGTTGAAACTACTTTTCTTAAGTTTGGTTCTAGCTGGTGGGACAGTAAGGTTACCTCTATCTCTTAGTTCATAAGTATTCTGTTGGCTACCTTGTTTACCTATATGGGTTAAGTTTTTATGGACATCCATGCATAACTTAGAAATATATAAACTAGTTATAGTTAGTATTTTATGTTTACCAAATAGTTCTCTACATGTGGCATCCCATTTTGAAAAAGTGATAATTCTTAAAGCCTTTTTTTGAAATTTTAGTATGTTATTTATATCTGTACTTCCTCCCCAAACTTCCAGACCGTATCTCATTATTGATTCGAAGTACGCAAAGTATACGCTTTTTAATGTTGCTATGTCAGTATAGTTTCTGATCGATTTTAAGGCATAGCAAGCGTTAGCCAGTTTCTTAGACACTTTTTCTATTTGGGGCTTCCAATTTAGATTACTATCAACTATTATACCTAAAAATATTACTTTATTGACTCTAATTAAAGGAAAATTTTCTATGTCTTTGTGTTCAGATGTTTTGTTTTTAATTTTGTATATCATATATAGACTCTTGTTTTTATTTAATTTCAGGTTATTGTGGTTGAACCAATATGATAGTTCATTGAATGTTGTGTGCATATTCCCATGAAGTTCCAGGGTTGTTTCTCCACATACTGTGCAGCTTGTATCGTCCGCAAATAAATATACGTCACTTTTAGTGAGATGGTTGGGAAGATCATTTATAAATACTAAGAATAATAATGGACCGAGCACTGAACCCTGTGGAACGCCGTATTTTATAATTTCAATATCAGACTGTACTTGCATCTTAGTTCCATTATCGGTATACGTACTTATTTCCACATATTGCTATCTATTGGTCAAGTATGATCTGAGCAAGGCCAATGGCGATCCTCGAATACCATAGTATTCTAGTTTTTTTAATAGAATAGAGTGATTGACGCTATCAAAGGCCTTACTCAGATCACAGAATATGCCAGCACATTTCTTTTTGTTATCCAATTTATCTATTATGCTTCCAATTAATTCTTTTATTGTATCAGTAGTAGATTTATTTTTTCTATAGGCATTTTGTCTACTTGTAAGTATTTCATTTTTTTCAAAAAAAATCATTAGTTTTTTCGCTAAGATCTTTTCAAATACCTTGGTAATTGGCGATAGTATTGATAGCGGCCTATAGTTGGATACATCCTTTTTATTTTCTTTTTTAAAAACAGGTATTACCTTTGCTATTTTCAATTCATCTGGATAAATACCCTCATTTATACACATGTTAAATATATTGGTGAGCGGTTCACTGAATTTATTGGCGTTTTCTTTTAAAATATCAGTTCTAAGTCCATCATAACCCACACTTTTACTATTTTTCAGAGATTTAATGGTCTTGAATACCTCTGTTTCAGTAAAATAATCAAGAAAGAAAGATTTCGTTCTGTCAGATTTGACCTTGTTTAATAATTCAATATATTCTGTATTTAAATGGTCTACTTCAGGTTTGCCTACATTAACATAAAACATATTAAATACTTGTGCAATTAATTTTGGATTTGTGATTTCTTTATTATCTTTTGTTAGTATTATATTTTCATTTTTTTCCAATTTTGTTTTATTAGTTCTTCTTTTGATTATATTCCAAGTAGTTTTTGCTTTGTTTTTAGAATTCGTTATTTCCTTTCTATCCGTTATTTTTTTTGCAAGTATAATACATTTTTTTAATAACATTTTGTATTGTTTAAAGTGTCGTTTTTCCTCTTCTCCATCATTATCTTTTAATTCCTTTAATAATTCGCACTTTTTTTTGAAGGAGTTTCTAAGACCCTTTGTAACCCATGTGTTTTTTTGTTTTTTACGTCCACATTTTTTAACTACTGGGAATGAAATTCGTACTAGGTGATCGATGTAATTAAAAAAATATTTTAGTTTATAATTAAAATCGTTAATTGAATAAAGTTCAGACCAGTTTTTTGCATGCAATTTTAATTTAAACGACTCTTTATTTTTGCTACTAAAATTATGTATGAAAATGTGTTTAACTGGATTTGAATTTGAAGGTTTTACATTTTTTATCTTAACTAAAATTGCTTCATGGTCGGATATGTCACATGTTATAGTACACACTTCGAGTTCATCTTTATTTAGATTTGTTAAAACATTGTCTATTGTTGTTGCTGATTTGTCGGTTATACGGGACGGATTCGTAAGCATGTATTTTAATTTATGACTTTTCATGAAATTATTGAGACAAGTATAACCCTTTGACTTTTTATCTTGTATATTTATGTTGAAATCACCTACTAGTATTATATCTTTTAAATATTTTTCACTCATTATCCTGCTAATTACTTCAAAAAATAATTCAAAATCGGTTGAAGCTGTTGATCTATAAACTGTTAGTATATTGATATGCCTATTGGTAAGTAACTTCAACTGAAGGCCCACTACTTCGACTACTTTCTCAATATTATAAGCATTTAGGTCCAATTCATTATATATATTTACATCCTCTCTTCGGAATATCGCTGTTCCTCCTCCCTTGTACAATGTACGACTTTGTTCAGTTGCAATTTTATATTTGTTAATATTTAGGTAATTACACTCATTTTTCTCGAGCCAAGTTTCACAAAAACATAACATCGCTGGTAAGACATTTTTCTCATTATATAAGTAATCTAAAAATAATTCAATTTGGCCAATTTTGTTTCTGATGCTTCTTACATTTAAGAACAATATGTTCAAATTACTACTAAGTTCTGTGTGCTCAGTATCTTTTATCTTATATTGCCTAGATAGTGAGCATGGTGAAAAGAATCATCACTATTGTAATATTTTTCATTTATTTCTATTAATATTTTATTTAATCCCTTGACAATTTTAAATTTCCCTCCATTATTTAAGCTAATACCATTTCCTCTGTAATCATTATATATTAGGTCTTTGTTTGTATCATATATGTATATTCCTTGCATTCCATTAAAATGTTTCAAGATTTCGAAATTTAGCTTATATATAAAATTATTATAACTAAGGACATCACTTTGAGTATCTATGCAATGTGGTACAGTACATAAAACTGTATTGGTATTCTTAAGTTTTTCTAAAGTCTCTTTCATTGTTTGTATTACGCTAGATACGCTATCTTCTTTGCCAAAGTCGCTACCACCGCACATGATCACAATGCACAGAGAACCTTCAATATCACAGGTCCCTGAAAGCAATATCCATAAGCTGAAAAGTTTGTTTGTTTTTGGGGTCCCGTCGCAAAAAACTACCGTTGATTTTCGACCCTATAGATGAAGGATCTAGAATTCTTCGGTGGCTTCCTAGGAGGATATTTGGAATGTCGACCCTGAATTTGTGCATTTTCTCCCTGTTCCGCGTTGAGCGAAGGTAGAAAGGGGACGGAAGGACAGCAGGTGGCATGGCACCTAAATACTTCAGGAATGTGGTGTATTGGGCTTAAGGCTCCGTATGACGCTAAATCGCACTTAGCTTTGTCTTAATTTCTCAGAGAATATTGAACTAATCATGCTAAAATTGCGTGATACGAAACTTCACTTATATCCGCTTAATCTGAATGATTATTGTTCCAATAGCATAACATTGGCCCGATAGAAAAAAATCGCGAAAATAGGTCGATTTTTTCACATTATGGTTTATTTCTCAGAATTGGTATTAATTACAGTGCTAGTAATCTCACATTATATTTGCATCATGATTTTCAAATTTTTGAATGATTATTATTGCATTTGGACACAATTTTTCATTCAAAGCATCAAAAAAATGAATTTTGGACTTACGACAAAATTTCTGAGCACCGTGAAGTATCCCTTTCCCTTTCGTTCTCTTGGCGACTATCTATCGCCATTTCGGTAGCCTCAGTCCGCTGCGATGTTTCGAAGCGGGCGCACGCCTCTCCGCACGACTCTCCGCACGCGGAGATCGCTTTCGGGATCGCGACAGTAACAAAGTTCCGAACCAAATTCCTACGAGCATCAGCTGAACTTCATAGATGGCGCTGTAAAATTCTCAATCAAATGTTATTGAGGTCTAAAGCCGAAATAATTGACACTGGTTAGTAACGTTCGGTTAGCAAGATATAAATAAATAAAAATATAATAAATAAATAAAATATTTCTTATAATATAAAAAAAGAGATGTTTCCAGGAACCGAACTTCGATATGTGTGGTTCTCAAATTCGCAGCAAAAATACGACACTAAAACCATTGTGCCACGACTGTCGTTACGTAATTATGCTAAATTCTCCTTCTGAAGCCTAGCGGGCACTACGAGTATTGGGGCGGCCGCAAATATCCGCCTCCCCGTGGAACGTGCGTCTGCAAGTACGTCCATTGCGGACGGGTCGCAACAGGACAAGTCACATGACCTTGGCAGATAGCTCGGCGGGCGGATTTTTGTATTTTTTTGTCGGCGGCACAGAATAATTAATAACATGAACAGAAGGAAAACTCCGTGAAAAGAATAAATGACATAAATAATATGTTTTGTTTTGTTGGTTCGTTTTCAGGCTACCGTACCCAAAGGGTGAAAACGAAACCCTATTACTAAGCCTCCGCTGTCCGTCCGTCCGTCCGTCTGTCACAGGGCCATAGGTAGGCAGCTGAAATGTTCACGGAGTGTGTATTTATTTTACCGCTATAACAACAAATAGCTAAAATAAAATTATAATAAAAATTAAAAATATAATAAAATAAAATAAAATAAATTCTATGACGAAAAGAAACTCCAATATTAATCTCGGAGGAACGGTTCAGTTCAATTTCATGTGTACATGTCATGTCATGACCAAATATGTTTTCGCTATATCTGGGGAAACATTTGTCGTAGACCCATCATGCGACCACTTAAAATAAACGCTCCGACCTGATTTACCTTCCCTGTCATGTCAAAATTTGTTTTCGTTATATCATGGGAAACACTGGTCGTAGACCCATCATGCGACCACTCAAAATAAACGCCCCGACCTGATCTAACTTCCTGTCATGTCAAAATTTGTTTTCGTTATAGCTTGGGAAACACTGGTCGTAGACCCATGATGCGACCACTCAAAGTAAACGTCCCGACCTGATCTACCTGTCTGTCATGTCAAAATTAGTTTTCGTTATATCATGGGAAACACTGGTCGTAGACCCATCATGCGACCACTCAAAATAAACGCCCCGACCTGGTCTACCTGTCTGTCATGTCAAAATTTTTTTTCGTTATATCATGGGAAACACTGGTAGTAGAACCATCATGCGACCACTCAAAATAAACGCCCCGACCTGATCTACCTGTCTGTCATGTCAAAATTTGTTTTCGATACATAATGGGAAACACTGGTCGTAGACCCATCATGCGACCACTCAAAATAAACGCCCGGGCCTGATCTACCCGTCTGTCATGTCTAAATTAGTTTTCGTTATATCTTGGGAAACACTGGTCGTAGACCCATGATGCGACCACTCAAAATAAACGCCCCGACCTGATCTAACTTCCTGTGATGTCAATTTTTTTTTTGTTATATCATGGGAAACACTGGTCTTAGACCCATCATGCGACCACTCAAAATAAACGCCCCGACCTGATCTACCTGTCTGTCATGTCAAAATTAGTTTTCGTTATATCATGGGAAACACTGGTCGTAGGCCCATCATGCGACCACTCAAAATAAACGCCCCGACCTGGTCTAACTTCCTGTCATGTCAAAATTTGTTTTCGTTATATCATGGGAAACACTGGTCGTAGACCCATCATGCGACCCCTCAAAATAAACGCCCGGACCTGATCTACCTGTCTGTTATGTCAAAATTTGTTTTCGTTATAGCTTGGGAAACACTGGTCGTAGACCCATCATGCGACCACTCAAAATAAACGCCCCGACCTGATCTACCTGTCTGTCATGTCAAAATGAGTTTTCGTTATATCATGGGAAACACTGGTCGCAGACCCATCATGCGACCACTCAAAATAAACGCCCCGACCTGATCTAACTTCCTGTCATGTCAAAATTTTTTTTCGTTATATCATGGGAAACACTGGTAGTAGACCCATTATGCGACAATCTACCTGTCTGTCATGTCAAAATTGTTTTTTGTTACATCATGGAAAACACTGGTCTTAGACCCATCATGCGACCACTCAAAATAACCGCCCCGACCTGATCTACCTGTCTGTCATGTCAAATTTTTTTTTCGTTATATCATGGGAAACACTGGTAGTAGAACCATCATGCGACCACTCAAAATAAACGCCCCGACCTGATCTACCTGTCTGTCATGTCAAAATTAGTTTTCGTTATATCTTGGGAAACACTGGTCGTAGACCCATGATGCGACCACTCAAAGTAAACGTCCCGACCTGATCTACCCGTCTGTCATGTATAAATTAGTTTTCGTTATATCTTGGGAA
Source organism: Incurvaria masculella (assembly GCA_946894095.1). Lineage (NCBI taxonomy): Eukaryota > Metazoa > Arthropoda > Insecta > Lepidoptera > Incurvariidae > Incurvaria > Incurvaria masculella. Next base: position 13,368,638 of record OX335658.1, on the reverse strand, counting down.
ACACTGGTCGTAGACCCATGATGCGACCAATTAAAGTAAAAGTCCCGACCTGATCTACCCGTCTGTCATGTCAACATTTTTTTTGTTATATCATGGGAAACACTGGTCTTAGACCCATCATGTGACCACTCAAAATAAACGCCCCGACCTGATCTACCTGTCTGTCATGTCAAAATTAGTTTTCGTTACATCATGGGAAACACTGGTCGTAGGCCCATCATGCGACCACTCAAAATAAATGCCCCGACCTGGTCTAACTTCCTGTCATGTCAAAATTTGTTTTCATTATATCATGGGAAACACTGGTAGTAGACCCATCATGCGACAATCTACCTGTCTGTCATGTCAAAATTGTTTTTTGTTACATCATGGGAAACACTGGTCTTAGACCCATCATGCGACCACTCAAAATAACCGCCCCGACCTGATCTACCTGTCTGTCATGTCAAAATTGGTTTTCGTTTTATCATGGGAAACACTGATCGTAGACCCATCAAGCGACCACTCAATATAAACGCCCCGACCTGATCTACCTGTCTGTCATGTCAAAATTAGTTTTCGTTATATCATGGGAAACACTGGTCGCAGACCCATCATGCGACCACTCAAAATAAACGCCCGGACCTGATATACCTCTCTGTTATGTCAAAATTTGTTTTCGTTATAGCTTGGGAAACACTGGTCGTAGACCCATCATGCGACCACTCAAAATAAACGCCCCGACCTGATCTACCTGCCTGTCATGTCAAAATTAGTTTTCGTTATATCATGGGAAACACTGGTCGCAGACCCATCATGCGACCACTCAAAATAAACGCCCCGACCTGATCTAACTTCCTGTCATGTCAAAATTGTTTTTTGTTATATCATGGGAAACACTGGTCTTAGACCCATCATGCGACCACTCAAAATAAACGCCCCGACCTGATCTACCTGTTTGTCATGTCAAACCCATCAAGCCCCGATCTGATCTACCTGTCTGTCATGTCAAAATTTGTTTTCGTTATATCATGGGAAACACTGGTCGTAGACCCATCATGCGACCACTCAAAATAAACGCCCCGACCTTATCTACCTGTCTGTCATGTCAAAATTTGTTTTCGTTATATCATTGGAAACACTGGTCGTAGACTAGCGATAGGCGATTGCGAATAAAAACCATCGAATTATTCGATTGTTCCCGTTATTCGATTCATTCGAATACAAATCTACGTTATTCGATTGTTGCACAGCGCTGCGGAGCGGACGAGCGTCCAAATATTATAAGACACTTCGGCGCGGGGCTACCGCGCGACTGACGCGAGTGAACGAGATACAATCGACGAGCGCGCATACGCGACCTCACGCAATTGTACGCGCCGCGCACAATCGACGAGCAGCGCATAACTAGGCACGCACCGCACCGAATACAATTGCACGCAGTAATAGGGTTCCGTTTTCGACATCAACAACGACGAACAACGACGACAACGTCGCCAACGTCGAAAAAACGCGGCACTCGCTGCCGCGGCAAATAGCAGCTAAATAGTACCACCAATACTGCGTACCAGGCGACCACAGGAGAGCAAAGTGAACTAAAAAAACGGGCCAAGTGCGAGTCGGACTCGCACACGATGGGTTCCGTACCATCAACACCAAAAATCACGTTTCTTTTGTATGGCCCCCCCTTTAATTTTTATATATTTTTTAATTTACCTATTTCTTGTTATAGCGGCAAAATAAATACACACTCTGTGAAAATTTCAGCTGCCTACCTATTACGGTTCATGAGATAGAGCCCTGTGACAGACGGACGGACGGACGGACGGACGGACGGACGGACGGACGGACGGACGGACGGACGGACGGACGGACGGACGGACGGACGGACGGACAGACGGATGGACGGATGGACGGACGGACGGAGAGCAGAGGCTTAGTAATAGGGTTCCGTTTTTACCCTTTGGGTACGGAACCCTAAAAAGTGTCGACACTACTTGTCACATTCCTTGGAATAAGCGACGTAGGTACCTGCTTAGTACAAAAAAGTAAATTTACTTCACTTGTGCCGCGGGAGGAATTTGGCTTTTGATTCGGCTCTCACTACTAATGAATAATGACGTAACGACCATCAGGTTTATTGAAAAATAATTCTTATTTTTATCAATTTACCTATCAATTTGGGAGACAAAAAATTTGATTTTTCTCCGTTTTCATCACTGCGCTACGGCGCTATGAACGGCGATATAATGTTGTAAGTCGCGTGGCGTCATTTTTTGCGCGCTCGTTGCATGGAAATTATTTCTCCATCGTCTCACGTTTATCCTTTTTAAAAGTGTTATTTTACTTTTTATTGTATCAAATGACGTTTTTACTTTTAAAATTGTTAATCAGGTAAAAACTTTTACCAAAACCTATTATTATGTAATATTTTTTTATATGTGTAAATCAATTAAGTCTAACCCACGCTATAATTATATACTATACACCATTAACAATAAAAAGTAAAAAAAACAGAAAAAAAAATTTGTAACCTACAGGATTCGAACCGACATCCCCCATCGCACAATAACTGTAGATAAGACGTTTCACGCGCTACACCAACCAGCTACTGACGATTAATGTGAAAATAGTAAATCCTTTCATGAAGTAGAGATCTGACGAAATGGTTGCTTTTTTCTAGCAGCAATGTGAATAATATGGCGGGTGATCTCGAGCCTTGTGATTGGTTGTATGATCATTGACGACTTGCCGCGGGATCGATACAACTTTCACGAAGTTCCAGCGACGGCGTATAGGTGTCGCTCTAACAATATCTCATTTCAGTTTTATCCTAAGATTCACGGCGCCACTGCCGCTTCGGCGTCTAGCGGAGCGGTGGGGGGGAAATCGGGAATTTGTCTAGCTTCATACGCGGCCTTAAATCATAACGGCATATAAGTGGTATTAGCCATCCATGTCTGGTTCCATAAAAGATTATAGTAAGAATAAAAAAAAGGAGGCCCATCCAAGAAACGTGTTTTTTTTGGCATGGTTCTACTCGCACTTGTCATATTATCTGAAGGTCGCTCGCCCGCGAACGATCAAGTATTAGATACCAACCCTCTAATGCTAAACATGTCGGACTGCCTGCGCCAAGCAGTTCCGTTAGTTGATTAGATTTCTATACAAAATAGATCTTGTTATGTACCTTTTGATGAATATGCCTATTGTCTGGACGTTAATTATACAACAATAACAAGTTTTTTTTAATCGAATACTTAAATATACCTGAAGTTATATCTGTAACTTAAATCGCCTATAACTACGAAATGCAACCAAAGAGTTTAACAGTTTTTGAATTACTAAGCAAGAATGTACTAATACTTTCATGCTTCGTTATTTGCAGCCATTTACTTTATCAATATTTTTTCACAATTACTACTATTTCAGGCGCCTTATCTAGGTAATGCGACCGCTTGGCGCAGGCAGACCGACACATTTGTCTTCAGAGCGTTGGTGTTTATCCTGTGAATCTATTTTCAGCCAGTTACGTTATCGTAACCATTTTTGTCGCGACCTCCTAGTCTAATGGAAGCGGAGCGCTATTGGATCGGAAGACTCATTTCCCAACCGCCAGAGGAAGATTGCCGCTCGGAATATCTCGCAAAAACTGCGGCGTTTTCACAAGTTCCTACGCAAAATAGAGTTGCGCCGCGGCGGCACCTGCTCTGGCCATAGTGTTGCAAGTTGAATTGGCGGAGCGAATCGCCCCGTAGACTGGATAGGATTCGGTTTTGTGTGACCGATTCGAGCAACGGGTGGCGACTGAAAGAATGATATTCGTTGGCAGCCCGAATTTATTTTGGCTTTCGGACGTGTAGAGTGAATTAGTGACGAAATAATGACTAAACATGTTTGCACAGCGAGATTGAGTGAAATTGTCGTGCACGCTCCAAGACCAGACTGGCAAAGTACTTATCAAAGATCAGTTCAGCAAAGTAGAGCTTGTATGAAAAATGTCCGTATAGGAATCGAAAGAAGTATGCTATCGTAATCACCATGCCTACCCCTCCGGGGTAGTGACGTGGTCGTATGTGAGTATGTAAGCATGTGTATAAATTTATTGATATCACTTATGATGTCATTTTGAACATAAAAACTGAGTGTCTCTACAAACGATGGGTCATTCCTAGTACATCCCATTCCGAGTCATACCTGCTTTGGTTTGCCATTGCTCATCAGCCTTACCTTCTCCAATTCCCATTCCTCATTAAAACATAATATCCATTCCGGCTTGTAATAGTCATTCCGGACTGACCATATAGAGCCTTTAGTCCGACGTTTACGTTGGTGTTTACGCCAAACCGACCGCGCGCGCAGTGGGCGTTAATAAATTTTCCAGCTGACTTTTATTTGACAGCTTACGCATTGTCGCCGAAAATACGTTGACGTTGACGTTCACGCCGACTCATACAAATCGGTATTCCGGGTTTGATTTTGACAGGTTGAAGAAGTAAAAACACAGAATGAGTTGTAAAACTTGTGAGGGTTTGATTTTTACGTAACTTTGAAGTTCCATAATCGCCAATTTTTGCATGCAGTATATTTTACAGTCCAATTTGTAAGTGTTGATTTGTTTACCTAAACAACAAATTTATGAAATAAAATAATGTTCATATCGTTTGGAGGCTGAGATCATCCGACCTTTTCATCGTACTAAAACTGTCTGCGTGATCTCTTATTTTGCTCATTTAAAGTCCATCCAAGTCCAGATTTTTGGGTGTTATCCTATGGTGTTATCCTAGTATCCCGGGTGAGGTTATTCCAGACTTAATTTTAACCATTCCGGTTTTATTTATGCAACCCTGACATGGATAGCTAATAACACCCACCTAATGACACACCGTCATGATATTAGCCTAATACACCAAATTCCCGAGCAATTAGCTGCCACGCCAGGACTTTCCTTTTATGAGCACGGCTACACTGAACTTGATGGAAAACACGGTATTTTTTTCATGCCCCCAGCAACCATTGTTTCATCCAATGCGGTGGTACCAACCAACCCGTGCGAGCTTTACCCTAACACCTAGTAGGGGAAGGGTACCTACTGTTTTACATGGGTCCCGAACCATGGAGCACATATTAATATTTTAAAACTTACGCGGGACATAACTACAATATTTAGTTTGACGGCTTACCGCGCGTGTGAGGAGCAGGACATGCTGCTCGACGTTTCGGAGCCTCACATGGGCTCCATCTTCAGGAGAACGTGCCTGTCGCGACGGAGGTAGGCACGTTACTGGTTACCCGCCGCTTTGCTTCACTTCTCAGCGTCCATGGCAACACTCGTACATTTTCTTGAGGATTAGCTGCGGTCCGAATTTCGTGTGAAGTGCAAAACACGCTGACTGTGTTTTCCTCGACGTCTGTTGTCGGTGCACCTCTCCGAAATTCAGTTTTCAGCTTATTCAGCACGGGTTTCCATATGGGCGAAAGACGGTAGGAATCTTCACGATTGAAGTTCTTGCGCTTGCTGATTTCGATGGACTCCCGAATGATTCGTGGGAGGTTTCGTTGTTCAGGTACTAGGACTTTCACCTGATCAAACCTCAACCAGTGCCCAGGTCCAGATTCTGCATGCTCACACAGCGCTGACTTCGTGATATCTCTGTTCTTAACCGCCCGTATGTGCTCCGTGATGCGTGTGCTGACGCTCCTCTTCGTTTGGCCAATGTAAAGGTAAATCGTACGTGCTGAATAAGCTGAAAACTGAATTTCGGAGAGGTGCACCGACAACAGACGTCGAGGAAAACACAGTCAGCGTGTTTTGCACTTCACACGAAATTCGGACCGCAGCTAATCCTCAAGAAAATGTAAGAGTGTTGCCATGGACGCTGAGAAGTGAAGCAAAGCGGCGGGTAACCAGTAACGTGCCTACCTCCGTCGCGACAGGCACGTTCTCCTGAAGATGGAGCCCATGTGAGGCTCCGAAACGTCGAGCAGCACGTCCTGCTCCTCACACGCGCGGTAAGCCGTCAAACTAAATATCATGGAGCACATGGCATTATTAACGAAATTCACTTACCCAACTCAGTAAGAGAAATAAAGTGGGTTGAACCCATAACCTATCGCATGAAAGGAAAGTCCTCCACCCGGTGTTGAAATTGTACCTATTCCAAAGTGGAATTATAGCCAAGATCATAGAGACCAGCGATTGATCAGTCCGGATCCAAATAGCAAAGCTTCCCATTCCTACTCAAGCCCGAAATTACCACGGAATTAAGGCTTCAGAACCCGCAAAAAAGCCGCTAAAATCATGAATGGTTCGAGGGCCTTCGAGAACCCGCCAAAAGGAAGGTCCTGGCATAACACTGTACCATACAGTTAGCCATGCATGTCCAGTACAATAAATAATAACGTTATAAAACGTACCTCGTGTAACCAGCCTCAGTGGCCCAGTGGCGCGACACTTCGGCGATCGCTCTCCGAAGTTAGGCAACGCTGGGTCCGGTCTGGTCTTGGATGGGTGACCATTCGACCGTTGAGAAAGGCTGGCCGTGGTTCGGATTCCACGTTAAGCTGTAGGTCCCCTTCCTTACTTACTAGGTGGTAGGGTTTATCCCGCCCGGGTTGGTACCATCGCATTGGATGGACGATGGTCGAAGCGGCACTGAACATTGTCCGTGTTTTCCATCCAGTTCAATGTAGCCGTGCAATATAAGGAAGGTCCTGGCATGGCACCTAGTTCCCATGTGGTGTGTTGGGCTAATACCATGACAGAACTTGTGGTATTAGCCATCCATGTCCAGTCACATAAAAAAAACCGGTATATACTATGATAAAAGGACGATACCATAATTAGCTAGATACAATTGAATGGAACTAAGCGTACTCCCCATTCATTATATCATATGCCGGACTCATGAACATAATGACATCGATTAACAAAACGAATATGGTCTACGATAACACAACATATTGTTGAAGGTATCATGGCAAGGATAACAATCAAAAGGACACAATAACGGTTGTATTCAACTCACGACTCCTTGGTCGAGCTCTTGGAAGTCATGATTTAATCTTGTCACGCGGGATGTGCAAAGTCGATTCAAGTCGAGGCATCGATAAGAGGGTATAAGTTATAGAAATCATAAACTGAAGATCAGACTTGGAATATTTTAAAATTCATGTTGAAAAATATTATTTTTCCCTCGAAAATATAGTACATTTCTTTCATAATAATTAATGATTTGATAGTAGAAGAATCAAGACCATTATAAAGGAGACTCTGCGACGAATCCAGAAATACTGCTATTATGTACTATTCTTAACTGCTAAGCAAGCAATGATAGACAGGTGAGAAATACCTAGTTACAAATGACTTATCGTGCGCGATAGCGACTAGGTAGTGGCTCCCCTGATCTTCTCTATACAGGTGATTGGAAATTCGATACATTCCTTCTAAGGGGTCATTCTAGAGAAAATTTGCAACAAATTTGGCCCATTAAATGGGTGACTAAAATCAATAGTTTTTGTTTTATTTAAGTTTTTTTAAATGTTCCGTGTTATTTTGAAAAAGTGACGATTGTAAAACAACCTCCACACTCTGGGAACTTTATTAGCGATTTTATAATAGCTGATGAATGAGAGACTAACATTTATAAAAATTCTCTTTGATTTAAATAAATGTTCAATTTTTTTGACATACACTGTCGGATTGGTAGAGCTTTTCTCGAGTTTTGCTCATTTTGGCATTCATTTTTAGTTTATAGATTCTGCATCCAATCATCCATAATACTGACTGTCGACGTAAAGTTATTTAATTTATGGGTAAACATATTATCGATTGTCACAACGAGGGCTCATCCCTACGAGTAAATGGTTCGTCCACGAGCATTCAGTCACGCCCGCGGCGCCGACTGCGTCAACCTCGCTTCTTCTCGTCAAACTCGCGCTGAGGAGAAATCGAATGGTCTGGCTGGCTCGTTTCTTGCTCAATGGCGGCAGACGGGAAAAGACCTCGCTGATTTGAATCAAACATCACAGTTGTATGCATTAACTTGGCCAAAATGTACATGTGTATTGTTACCGCCGCGCGCTCCCACCTAATCCTGTCTACACGAGGACAGTGAGTAGCGAGTGAGTGGCTCGCTGCTCTACTCTAACTATCGGCGTCTACTCGCTACTTGACTAAGGGCCAATTTTTTCAATTCTCAGATCGTACCTAATAGTCTATTTTAAATCTATATTTTGTATGCGACCTGACATGGATGGCTACTACCACACAACTACCGTTATGATATTAGCCCAATACACCACATTCCTGCAGGAATTAGGTGCCATGCCAGGACCTTCCCTTTATGAGCACGGCTACATTGAACTGGATGGAAAACACGGACAATTTTTCATTGCCGCTTCGACCATCTTTTCATCCAATGCGATGGTACCAACCCGGGCGGGCGTAGGGGAAGGGGACCTACAGTTTTACATGGATTCCGAACCATGAAGCAGCTCGCATTCGTGACGAAATGCACTTATCGAACTCTGAAAGAGAAAGACAGTGGTGCAAGTTGGTATTGAACCCGGGCCTCTGGTACGCTAGGCCAGTCCCCGCGCCACTAGGCTACGAGCCGCTCAAAAAGTTGCCTAAAGACGGATAGTCACTACCGGATGTTTATATCTCCTATCACTATTATCATAATGTAATTTTGCTAATATCAATATGGACTTACTACAACGGATGGATAAGCAGCGGCTAAAAAAAAATTCGTCGAATAGTTATCAGACTGATTATCAGACGATTGAAAAATCGGCCCTAAACAAAATGTGCACGATGCCCCGGTTTCAGTATTACAGTCAAAGCATATCAAAAGATATCAACACCAACTCACTCTCAAGTCAAACAAACGGCTAGGGTAAAATTTACCTTTTTTTATGGAATTGGGTGTGGATAGCTACCATACTTACTGAAATTATACTACCCCAAAGACCACATTGTCGAAGGATTTTGGCGCCATGTCAGGATCTTTTCCTTTAACAAGCGTAGGCTAGATTGCACTAGATTGAAAACACGGACAATTTTTCATTGCTGCTTTCCTCGCGGTACCGCCCTCCGCGAACACATTGAGCAGTAATGTATTGAATCTCAAAAATAATTGCTAAAAAATACTGATATAAAATACACAGAACTTCCTCCTTTTTAGGGTTCCGTACCCAAAGGGTGAAAACGGAACCCTATTACTAAGCCTCCGCTGTCCGTCAGTCCGTCCGTCCGTCCGTCCGTCTGTCACAGGGCTGTATCTCATGAACCGTAACAGGTAGGAAGTGGAAATTTTCACAGATTATGCATTTATTTTGCCGCTATAACAACAAATTAAAGGTGGGCCCCATACAAAAAACGTGTTTTTTTTAAATCTTGTGCGATGGTACGGAACCCTTCGTGTGCGAGTCCGACTCGCACTTGGCCGGTTTTTTTTAAATCGGTTAATAAGCTGAACTGATTCGATACTTCTGAGGATGTTTGCAAAAAGTTGCCATTTACAATTAGCAACTTTTTGCTAAATGCCTCATAATTATCTCACAAATGTATCGCCTTCTTTATAAATTGTTGCATTAGACTGCGTCAAAGACTGCGTAGTGTGCTCGTCTATGCAGTTATAGCTTGTAACTTACTTTTACTGTGGAGATATAGCAGAAATAACGACGGGCGACTGTGGCGCCATCTGTACGGAAGCACGAACCCCTGTAAGATGAGGTCGCAGACCAACCGATGGAGACAATTTTAACAAGCAGCTCAAGCGATAGATCATAAAGTTTATCACAGCTACATGTAATTATGTACAGTAAACAGTAAAAAATCTGTACCAATGTACGTACAGTAAGCGATACCGTTTGAATGGCAATACAATATTGGTCAACAAGTGGGACTGCATTTCTTCCTGTGCATGTCGTAAGAGCCTAGCAAAAGATTCGTCGGTTGTGGTTCGGATACCACGTGAAACTGTAGAATCTTTACTAGGTGGTAGGGTTAATCCCGCCCGGGGTGGTACCACGGAATTAAATGAACAATGGTCGATGCGGCAGTGCAAATCGTTCGTGGTTTCCATTCCGATCAAAAAAATGTCGGACTGTATGACTCCGGAAGGTCCTACTTACAGAAACAACATTTGAAATGTAATTACAATATTTGAAAATGGAGCTCTTTGGTTGTAGAATACAGTTTGTTTCATCTGTCACTTGTTTTTAAATTATGGATTTAACTCGTGAAAATGTTCGTGCTACCTCTGTACAATGCGATTCTAATAAGAATAGGACGGGGACCACCGCCATTTTTAATGTAAAACTGCTAAAGCCCTCACTTCACTTATAGAAAACACACAGATATTAAAAGAACACTCAACTAATCAAACAATGCAACTGTGGAACTTTTGAGGACACCCGACACAAACTAACACATAATAATTAATCTAATAATCGCGGTTACGGCAAGGCAGAGCCGCAAGAAAACGACGAAACCTAAAAGCATGTAAACGCACATACTCGGAGCGAACCTCGATTCTGATGGATGGAAAAAACGTCAGGCTTCCTATGATATTAAAGAGAATGTTTCCCGTGTAAACCCGTCCGGACGTACTGACCGTACTTTTTCGCGCTAATTCGAGTAAAGTTAGCCACGAGCCCCTTCCTATTCTTATCTGAATCGCATTGTACGTTTTAGCTTTTTTGATAATTTAACTCATATCCGTACTATACGCCTCTAAAAATGTGTATACAAATAATAAAAGTTTGCATTTTTTCACGTGCACGGCGCAAGAACCCACTGAGAAATTGTCCGTGTGTTCTATCCAGTTAAATGTAGCCGTAAAATGTTAGGAAGGTCCTGGCATGGCATCTAGTTAGATGAGGCTTGTTGGGGTAATATCATGAAAGTTACCGATATATCACTGCCTACCTCTCCGTGGAAGGTAAACGTCAAAAGCATGAACTAAGGGAACTACAAAAGCCAGGCTTCATTGTCGTGAAGCTTGCTCTCATAACCCAATTTCAAGCACAATGTCCTTCCAACAAGATGCACACTGAGTACCGTTGAGTACGTCAATTCTGGGAATTCTGAGTTTACGAATCGGGCGTGTTCTCAGGAGAGGAATTCACTGTGGTATTCTGGTAATTGATCGCAGCTCCACACGGAATGAGGGGCACTAAATGAAACATTTCCATGCGTTTCCGAATCTAGCGCTAACAAAAAAAGTTATATCAATTTCCATCAGCTTTCCTTAAACTAATCAGAATAGGACGGAAGTCTTGTACTGATGCAGTTAGGATTCAGAGTATACATCCCTTAATCATTCCAATCCAAACCAATCACTCCCTTGTGGTTTAGGCTTTGGCGAACGTAATTTGAGCAAGGTCGATAGCTCAGCGATAGTCCACCACCTTTGGTTCTTCGCACAGTCACCCATACCGTTGTTTTTGTAAAAACAAGCAAGAATAGGCCTCCGGGAGGTATAGAACAGAACGGACGCGTACAATTAGAGCAGCTATAAAGACCGAGCGTGCGCGTGCCGTGTCGCGCACAATGGGAGAGTAACCAAGCATGGCTCCTGAAGAAGGTATTGCTGTGAGTGCGATGGAAACGGTTCGCCGACGGCCGATACCGACGTTTGTAGGTGTACTCTAGCACACGTAAGTCGTGTGCTAGAGTACACCTAAGGGGTGGATGCAGCTTCTTTGATTTTGAAAGGTGGCAACGTGCAATATTGATGATTTCAATTTATGATGACTTTAAATCTACTATGTGTAACAACAATCTGATACATCTGTAATAAGTGACGGCATATACATTTGAAAATTATTTTAGAATATGTTGAAAGATACAAATCATAATTTTTTTTAAGCATTGCATATTTTTTTAGCGTTTACAGTTTTTAATATTTGTCAAAATGCCAACTTAGTGGGCAAGTTTATAAAATTGTATCTCTACTGCCTCATGATGGCTAAATTATTTCTGCAAAATGTGATTCTATTTGCTGAAAGATGGCGGGTCTAGCCAATTCGTATTGTCTAGCGCCCTATTTTAAGCTCTACTAATAAAAACTATATTATTAGTTGAAGATGGCCTTTTTTTGTGTACAAACAGAAGAGCGGCATCTAGGACCATTACATTGGAACAAAAAAAAATAGCCACGCCAACTGGTGGTATTACTATTTTGGCTAACAATTTCTTGTATGGATTTGCACAATTATAAAGGTTGTAAATATAAAGTGAAGCCACTTTGACAGGACTTAAAGGGACCATGCCGACATTTAAACCAAGCAATCCCTATTATGTCAACCATCATACCGGATTCGCGATAAGGATTCCGCAGGACGGTATATCAATTATTCAAGGTTTTTCATCGAGAAAATTGCTTTGACAACCGCTATACAATCGGTTTTCTGGACAGAACAATTCCTGGTTCCTGAGCACGGAATCCACGGAAAAGGCCTATTTCCCACGATTTGAACACGGAAATGCATAGTTAGATGCATGAACATTGGGGATTAAACACATGGTAAAATGTACTCAAGTTGATTTTATTACTTTATCAAATTAGTGTAAAGTACCTTTCATGGAATATTGTAGAATGGCATGTCACGTGTTGCTCCGCCCCCAGTGACGATTGTGTGATCAGCACTCATTTCCGCGTTATGCAGGACTGGAAATAGAACTGAAATTATACTTCTAATCGAATGCAACTTCGACAAGTAGGTACCTGAGTGGTCAGTCAGAGTTCTCACCTAAATTCGCGTTTACGGCAAACCGATCGACTGGCGTTTTCCGTAAAAACGTCAAACTACATACAGGTTTTTACTACGTATTCTGTGGCTTTACTTCTTCAAGCTGTCAAAGTCAAACTCGGACTTCCGATTTGTATGAAAACGCGGAGTGGACGTAAACGGCAACGTCGACGTATTTACGGCAACGTTGAGTAAGCTGTCAAATCAAACTCGGACTCACAAATGTTAGTTCGCTTAACGCCCACTGCGCGCGCTCTTTAATTTCTCCATACATTTGAAAACGCCAGTCGATCGGTTTGCCGTAAACGCCAATTTAGGTGACAACTGGGACTTCGGGTACTGAACCGAACAACTGATACTTAGTCAGTGAAAGCGTTTCTGCTGACGTAAGTGTCAGAGGTGATGCATTGTTGGCACCGAGTTGGTTGTCCCGTGGTTTAATTTGTCGTACAATGGTTTCGATGATCCCTGACAAACGAATGACACTGTGGGAACTGACTGCTAGAAGTACATACTCACAGATCCTCAGACGTGTGGAAAGAGAAGGCGACAGAGAGTGAGAGAGGGGGGAGGGAGAGATCGCGAGAGGGGGATTAAGATAGGGGAAGAGGGCGAGGGAAAGGAGAAAGAAAGTGAGAGAAAGAGTGAGCGAGGGGGAAGGAAATATTATTTATTGTTATCGTCAATTATAACATTAATTATAGATAATAGGTAAAATAAATTCAAAACCATTGCTGTTATTTTTGTGAACCAACCATAGATTACATAAACAGGTGTTGAGTGAGTTGAAGATGAAATGGTCTGTTTTTTGTGTGAATGAGATGAATAAAATGATGATAAAAGCTATCGTGGCTAGCGTTTTAGGGCCGCCCTTCTCAATCGGAAAGCGCGGGTTCGATACCCGGTGACTGCACTGATCTCCTTGCCGTTTATTAGAGCATGTCAATTTCATTATTTATGAAGGGTAAGGGAGAAGAAAGAACAATTTTAATAAGTTTGGAGAAAATCATAAAAAACCTTATTTCTTCTTTGTTACAAACTTAATTCAAATGAAAATTGTAAGTTTAATTTTGGTTTTTATCATTGCACTTTTTTCTGAGCATGCAGGTTTATAGTACTCGCCAATGTTTACTAGATGGTATTAAGAGGATAAATAGGTGATCAAATTCCATACATGGGTCGTGCCTGTTTCCTCAGACAAACAAAAAAATTACTTAAATTTTGTACAATAAATAAACCAACTGATAGCTACGTCCATGAACTTTTATTCATGATGTATGCCCTTAAATATTTTGATACGAATATTATAGAGGCTTATATCATGGTTATAAGATAAGTTTTCAAACAAACACCCGTTGTGGGCTCTCCACTCATTATCTGAGCCTATCTAGCAATAGCTATGAATATTATAGAGGCTTATATCATGGTTATAAGATACGTTTTCAAACAAACACCCGTTGTGGGCTCTCCACTCATTATCTGAGCCTATCTAGCAATAGCTGTAGCCTTTCCACTAATTATTTGTTCCTATCTTGCAATAGTTATAGGCTCTCCATTACGTGGGCTCTCCACTCATTATGTGTGCCTATCTAGCAATAGCTATGAGCTCTCCACTCAATTTGTGTGCCTATATAGCAATAGCTATTTGCTCTCTACTCATTATGTGTACCGATCTAACAATAGCTATGGGCTCTCCACTCATTATGTGTTCCTATCTAGCAATAGCTATGAGCTCTCCACGCATTATATGTGCCTATCTAGCAATAGCTGTGGGCTTTCCACACATTATGGGTGCCTATCTTGCTATAGCTCTGAGCTCTCCACTCATTATGTATGCCGATCTAGCAATAGCTATGGACTCTCCATCCATTATGTGTGCCTATCTAGCAAATAGCTATGGACTCGCTACTCATTATGTGTGCCTAAAAAGTATTAGGGCGAAAGGAGGATAACAATCGCCCCTGGTACCCGTGTATCGAGGGGTAACAGCTGTACACAGCCTTGATATTGTATAAAATGGCACACGTGATGATGCATTTGTATGAGAGGAATAAAATCGTAACCAACCATTTTCTCTTAACAGTTCGGGAGACAAGCGTGAAAATGACGAGTTAATGCTCTGCTCCCGGGTATGAAGTAATCCGAAATGGAGTCACCGGTCAGAATATGCTTGAGTGAGTACCTGCCATGTAAACAAATTAAGTTTGTTAACGAACGTGATATGGATGTTCAATCGACCGAAAAACAAGGACACATTAGAAAAAGAAAGAAATCTGTAAAATAAATATTTTGTAAATATAGTCCAAAAGCTGGAAATTGGTAGAGACAATACCCGTTCATGTCCACCATTCCGCTATATTCGTAGAGTAGGTTTTTGGACAGACATTTTTCCTTTGATTAATGTGTGCTTGGTTCACGGTCGATACTGCGCATAAATACTTTTACATATATACTTTTTTCAATGTATGGTACCAAAAAGGTTTTTTTTTATTCAACCTGACATGGATGGCTAATACCACACAACTACCGTTATGATTTTATCCCAATATACCACATTCCCTAAGGAATTAGGTGCCATGCCAGGACCTTCCCTTTATGAGCGAGGCTATATTGAACTGGATTGAACCCAGACCTGTGGTACGCTAGGCAAGACCCCGCGCCACTAGGCTACGAGCCGCTCGAAGGATATTTTACTGAGGTTTGTTAAATGTAAAGACATTTGCAACTTCATTTTTTTCCCGCAAAACTTTTTTATGAGTTTTTTAATGTGTTTTTTATGTGCTTCGATGTACTTTTAGTTTGGTTTTAAATAACGTGTAATGAGAATGAAACTTTGAAAACAGATCTGATATTACATGCGTCCAAGCTTGTTTCAATCAATGTTAGTTTCGGCAAAATACAGACTGTACTAACAGTCTGTGTACCGTACAGTACCATGTGTAACGCATCGTTGAAACAAAAGCTGTATATTGGTTCATATTAAATTTTCAATTGCAGGTGCGGCGATCGTAGTACACTTATTAGTACTGAGCAGCTCCAATGCACATTCCAGTGCGATACCACCCTCGACCCCGTCGGAGTCGCAGGCCGCCGCTCTCGACGTCCGCAGAACCAGGTCCGGCTACGCCAGGGTCAACAGCACCACGTGGCTACACAGGAGAACCACCGGCAAGCCTAAGGAAGATCTGCGAATTAACGATATCACCCCAACAACCAATTCCGAGGAATCGGTCCAAACTACAGAAGAGAAGCCAAAAATGGTCAGGGGACCCGTAAGATACAACACTCAAAAATATAAATCGTCCACCCCTGCTTATCGAAGGCGAGGGCTCTCATCGACAAGTACTGCGCCCACAACCTCTAAAAAAACCGATTTGGAAGTCGTGACGCCTACACCGGCGAAGAAAAATATCTCGCAAATAATCGACAGCATGAGAAGTTACTCCAAAACAATGAAGTCGAGTTACAGCAGTTCTACTGCTGCTCCAGATAGAGAGTATGATAGTGATGAAGAGGAAATTTTTTCAACTGACGACCATGAAGACAACGAATTTGATATAACAAGGTTTACGTCTAGTGAGTTTCATGATGAGGACAACGTTTACTCGTTTTCGCCATCATCGAGTGGCGATCTCTACCCTCAAAGAACAAATGATTTTTCTGGTAAAACTACACATTTTAGTCACAGTCCTAAAAGCCAGCCTTACAAACAGTCAACTAGTCATTCCTACGATAACTTTTTTTCTGAACTGGACCTGTCGAGTCCACCAAGGAATGACCAGTTCGACAAGCGATATCAAGAAATTGCTCAGAGCATAACTCATAATATAGACAGACATATAGGCCTGAGTACTAAGCCTGATTCCACTCACAGCGAAAACATCGAAGGCGTCGACGTTACAAAATCTTTGAAAGTTGAACAGTTCCTAAATAAAAAACCGTCAAACAGTTCACAAATGTATATCCATAATACAACGACCATTCAGGTGACGGATAATGAAGCGGAAGGATCTTCGTTATCAGACGTCCATGGAACAAGTATTTACTTCGAGACCTCGATGTTGTCAACAGAGTCGTATGGCACTGATATCATTACTGAAGGTGACTGCGACAACGATACGAGAACGGAAGAATCCACGCCAAGCACTCCTCTCGAAAAAGAAGAAAAAATACCTGTGCGAGTAACAACACCGTCCACAATGACTACCACTGAAACAAGTTACATTCAAACGATTGCTACCAACTACCCAAATAGAAATTTTAGGGTATCACCGAAACGGTTAAATTTATCTACCGCCAGCAGCAAAGAAATAACAAAAGAAAGTGCCTTTACGAAAAAATCCAACGACCTTTCATCCAACAGCTTGCTTAAACCAACAATTACGGGGCGAATACAGTACACATCTCCCAAACCCCCGCGGATAACCCATAGAATGCTCGTGAAAAGCTCGAGTACAAAACCTAGCTATCCAACTACTATTTACGCTGAACACTTTAACATCAAAGACAAGTCTTCGAATGATACTCCCGATAGGAAGCAATTGTTGACCACAGTTTCGTCTAACATTGATCCAGTGTATGAAACGGAAATCAGTGGTACGAAAAAAGTGGTCTACTCTCAAACAATATCGGACAATAGCATCCCTGGCCTGCGAAAGCGCGGTTCCACAAAATTCGTGACGACTCCTGCGATAGAAACGGTTTCATTGGAAGAGTCTTCATCCGAATATATGCCCATTCCAACAGCGTCGAGCAGCTGGGCAGCTTTAGCCGGAAATATCAAAACTCCAGCATCAACAAGCTTCGCCGTTAACTCTACTTCTCTTAGAACAAAAACTCTCGATGAAAATGAACTTCAAAATGTATCCGAAATTCCCGGTAAGAAAAATATAAATTACCTGATTTTTTTTATTAAAAATATCTCAGGTCAGTGGCTTCTGTCACTTCTTCATCCTAAGGGGACACACAGACAATTTCTCATCTGAACGTGGTTTTAATATCCATTATTTAGTTTATCTTCACCGTGTTGTACGTATTCCGGCACTAAAAAATACAAGTGGGCCCACTGAATTTCTTCCCGTATTTTTTTAAAAGCCGTCTAAGGGAATTGTTGTGCGTGGCTCGGATTCCACGTGAAAACTGTAGGTTCCCTTGATGATCGAAGCGGCTTTGAAAATTGTCCATGTCTCTGTTGACCAGTTCATTGTAGCCGTGCAATATAAGTGCGCCCTAAGTCCCCGATGGCAGTAGATGTGGTATTTATTATGAGCCTTCTAGGTATATCTAGCTACATAAAAAAGCATGCATAACCTTCTCAAGATACTAGTTTTGACGTAGTCTTAGGTGCAGTCAGTTGCCGCACAGTGTTACGTCCAGAATGTATTGTCTCTTCATATCTTTCATATTTATTTCGTAAGACGTATCTAGTTCAATATAGCCGTGCAATATAAGGACATGTCATCTTAGCTCGTGAGGGATGTCGGGCTAATATCATAACTTTAGTTGTGGTATTAGCCTTCCATATCCAGTTATATAAAACTGCGTGCATACCCCTCTGAGGATACTGGTTTTGACATAGTCTTAGTTGCAGTGTTGTAAGTTTTTTTTTTATGCGACCTGACATGGATGGCTAATACCACACAACTACCGTTATGATATTAGCCCAATACACCTGATTCCCGAAGGAATTTGGTGCCATGCCAGGACCTTCCCTTTATGAGCACGGCTACATTGAACTGGATGGAAAACACGGACAATTTTTCATTGCCGCTTCGACCATCTTTTCATCCAATGCGATGGTACCAACCCGGGCGGGCATAAACCCTACCACCTAGTAGGGGAAGGGGACCTACACTTTTACATGGATTCCGAACCATGGAGCAGCTCGCATTCGTAACGAAATGCACTTATCGAACTCGGAAAGAGAAAGACAGTGGTGCATGTCGGTATTGAACCCAGGTCTCTGGTACGCTAGGCCAGTCCCCGCGCCACTAGGCTACGAGCCAATAAAACAATGTTTAGTTCAGAACTTAATGTCTCTTCACCTTTTTCATAAGCATTACGTATGTATCCATGCATGTGTGTACGTATGTAATTCAAATGTATTTCTAGAACAGACTAAAAATGTGTCCTTGCTGCTTAAGTTTTTTTCTATACCATCACACGGGTGATTAATGTGTGTGCAAGAAAGGAAATAATATACAAAGGTTTTTTATTACAAACAGTTATCCAGCCTTCAAGTACAACGTCAACAACGACGACTACAATAAGCAACAGTATTAACATTGACCAGATCCAAGAGCAACCTCAAATTTTCGGACAGTGGACACCGATACACTCACTACCCCTATCTATCAGCTCCACTACTGCTCCACCATATTCATCTTCGGATATCAAAAAAGATGTAACAGCCAAACCCATTGAAAATCCACCAACAACTCAACCATCGCAATCGTCACCGGGCAAACCTGATACGGATGCAACGTCGGCGAGTTCATCGATGATTTCTGGATGGGAACCCGTAAACGTTACAGTGATTTCGCAGCAGACTGAATACACTACTAATGTTCAGACAAGTGCAAATAATGAAGTCGATTCAAATGCTAAATTGCTTTCGAATTTAAGTACTCCATTATTAGAGGATGACATTACGAGCACCTTATTTCCTTCTAATAATCTTCAGGAGCTTAAAAATAGCAGTAACATACCTATAAACATGATTACAGAAACTACAACTTTTGCGTATGTGCCGATATCCACAATCAGCAGCACCCATATTGCCCCTACACACGTGCCAGTTGAAGAACCAACTACGACCACTACTTCAGAAATAGTTGAACCTAGCACTTGGCATCCGGTGTTTCCGGCTCTAAATACAAACCATGATACTAAATTCGTTGAAGACATTACCATAACAACATACAGACCGACGTTTGTAGCTAGTGAAGTAACTGAAAAAGTATATACCACGGAGTCTCAAACAGTCACCGTGCCTGAAAACTTTCCAACGACCACTCCGAATTACGTAAAGGAAAGTAGTCCAACTACTACCCAAAAAAGTGAAGAAATCACAATGATCAACGTTAAATATACTATTCGTCGCGAAACAACAACGCCTAAGACTGCACCTAAAACTACCACAGAGGCTACGACTACAACAACAGTTGCTGTTACAACTTCCACACCCGAAGAAATCACTACTCCCAAACCTGAGGAAACAACGGATGTTGCTGTAGAACTGAATACAACAGAAGATAACAAAGAAACTTCAATGCATACTAATGTAACTGAGGTTGTTACCCATGAATCAACAATTGAAATGACTGATGCCGAAATAACAAGAACTGAATACTTCGAAGTTGATACGACTACTATAGGTAAAATAATAATAAATGAAAATCTAACAACAATTCCTACAGAGGCTGTTACAGAACACACAACGGAGGGGGATGTGGCAACACGGCTCGGGAGTACTTTCAATGACATGACAACGTATTCTCCAAACACCACGGAGCCCGAAGAATCGAGCTCTGCAACGGGAGTCGCTATAGCTGTTAGCACAATCGGTGTAATCGCGCTGCTTCTTCTGATTGGCTTGCTGGTAAGTACTCATGGAATCTGATATGAATCTATGCAATGAATTCACTGCTTACGTTTTACTATGCTGCGTGAATATTAATTTGGTCCGAATTACATGGATTTCGAATGGATTAATTACGGACTTAAAAAATTGGAATATCTTTTTGTGGGGTAAATGTAATTGAGGCTAAAACTTTGTACCTACAACAGCGTTTCTATATTTACCAAATCAGAGCGGTTTTTTCCGGATATCTAGGCAGAGAGAGATTTGTGTTTAGTTTGAGATTTGACAATGTTTTAAAGACGGTGAAACGTCTGAAACATAGTAACGTAAGTAGCTTTTTATGTATGTCACTAACTACCATGCATGACCTAAAACTTGGTCCTGGTCAGGTCATTTCTGCACCCTTCTAGCGTCTGTAGTCCCTGGGCACGCCCTAGTTACAGCGCTGCTAAAACCACTAGTTTTCACCCGTGTCTGAAACAGATATTCATTACCCCTTCTCTACACTACAATGCTCTATGGGTTTTCAAAATTCAGTTAAGAGGATAATGCGATGATTAAGTACCATACACCATTCTCGTGCCTGTTTCCTCAGTCAAATTAGAAATTTAAAAAAAAATCGCATTAAATATATCAACTGAGAGCTACATCCGTACGTTTAAATCTGTTGTATTACTTAACTTATATCCATGTCATAAGCCCTTAATCATTTCGATACAATTTTTTAAAGGCGCATATTATGAATACATATGAGTACAAATATAAAAAAATCACACAAAAATTCAGAAAAATATGTCTCGATTTGACTGAGGAATCAGGCACGCGCCATTGTATGGAACTCGACCACCTCATTATTATTAGTTGATTAATGTCGGAGATACCTTTTTCGTAACTGATACTACTATATTAATGTCTTCTGCATCCAGACCGACTTTCCGGGTGAAAGGTACCTACCATAAACTTTTATGATTGCGCCGTCGTACCGGTGCAAACGCGATGGTCGCCCGGGAGACGAATTCCCATACAACTTGATCCAAAGTAATGAGCATAATATCTTACAATGAATTCACGATAAATTATACTCGCTACTTTGGAACTGGTTGCAGAATATTATCAGTCGTGTAGAACCGATGCTATTTCTCCACCTGAAACTGAGAAAAAATCAGATACAATAAATATGATTACGGCTGGCATTACGGGCACCCGATAACAGAATATACGGTCTGGGTTTCCTGCTCCTCACTGGCTAAAATACTACTTCATGCAAGCCAATGTGCCAATGGCAAACAGCCATTGTTGCCACGTAATTAATAATAATGATAATCTCATAAATCATTAATTTAATTATATATAATTACATTTAATCAAGAAATTCGTTGGCTGTCGGGATAGCTCGTTGGTTACAGCAGTGGGCACGTAATCCAAAAGTCCATTAGCATTTTTCCCCGAAACAGTGCCGAATCCTGGTTGTAAAAAATCAACTTACTCAATTTCAGACTTATAAAAGGTAATCAGAGAAGGTATGGATGCCCTTTTTTCAGGCGCGGCAGGGGGGGGGTTAAAGAAATAGAATCCTTAAGGGATTCTCATTTCATTTTAAACACCAGCACTCTTATTGTTATTTTTTAAATATCTTTATTTTTCCTTATGGTGACTTTGTACGCATGGCTACGCCTATCGATTTCTAGCGTTATTTACTAATAAAGGAACAGTACTACCTGTTTCACTTTTTGGAAATCTTATTATTTTGGTTATTGTTTTCTCTTTAATTATGATAAATTTTTTTGCACATTTTATAGTTGTTCTTCAAGTAAATTAAATTAAATTGATCGGTTATATTCACTTGTATATTAAGGGTATTAAATAAAATGTTCAGGTACATTTTGATTAATTAGTATTTACTGCAATACTGTACACTCGATATATGGCTGCGATATAGGTATGTATAGGCATGGTACGGTGTTATCGAAGGAAGCTGTGTAGGCCTATAATTAACATGTACACACTAATTTGTTATTTTTAGTAGTGAAACTGTTTTGTGTATAATGTTGTTGGCATACCAAATAAATAAAATAAAATATAAAATAAAATATCAGTCCGAACAAAAAATTGCCTACAAATAATAGAAAATAGTTGCATTGTTTGAAACAAAAAAAAAACCGGCCAATTGCGAGTCGTACTCGCACACGAAGGGTTCCGTATCATCGTACAAGATTTCACAAAAAAAAAAACGTTTTTTTTATGGGGCCCCCTTTTAATTTTTATATTTTTTTTATTTTACCTATTTATTGTTATAGCGGCAAAATAAATACACACTCTGTGAAAATTTCAGCTGCCTACCTATTACGGTTCAAGAGATACAGCCCTGTGACAGACGGACGGACGGACGAACGGACGGACGGACGGACGGACGGACGGACGGACGGACGGACAGCGGAGGCTTAGTAATAGGGTTCCGTTTTCACCCTTTGGGTACGGAACCCTAAAAAAAGAGACTAGAGCAGAGGGAGGGGTGAAAAAAGGCCTAAAACTATCACGTGATGAATGTGCAGCCCCTTCCTCTATGGTGCACGGTGCGCTGCTGTACGTCCCCGTCGACGACACTCTCAATCGCTTGATTATAATGAGCTGCCGCTGCAGCTCGTGTTGCCGAAGCGTCGTTCGCGGTAGCCATTACGATAACGGACGTTCTCCGGTTCGCAGATATTAGCCCACGCAGGAATTCTAATCGGATCTCGTTCTCACATCCGCTCGTTGGATAAACAGTAAGGACGAGACGCGACGTGCTTTCGTGCGGTTCTGACTTTCTTGGACGCGACATACTAACTAAGACATATTTGTACTCTTTGTCAGCCTCGGTGGCCCAGTGGCGCGACGCCTTGCGATTCGATAAGCTGGGTGAAGCAGCTCTGCAGGCCTATTCCTGGAATTCCGTAATCAGGAATTTCTATAACCGCTTTTATAGCTGTTTTCAAAGCGATTTTTGTTTATTTATCAAGGTTTTACGTCGAAAAAAGCTTTTAAAACCGAAAGCTGTTTTCTAGATTCAGGATTCCTGATTCCTGATTACTGAACTCCAGGAAGAGGGCTGCAGAGCGCGGTTGGGTTCTGGATGGGTGACCATTGTCGTGATTCGGATTCCACGTGATGGAATCTGTAGGACCTCTTCCTTACTTGCTAAGTTGCAGGGTTACTCCCGCCCGGTACGGTACCATCGCATTTAATGAACGATGGTCGAAGCGGCAATGAAAATTGTCCGCGTTTTCCATCCAGTTCAATGTAGACGAGCGATATAAAGAAGGTCCTGGCATGGCACCTAGTTCCTATGTGGTGTGTTAGGTCGGTTTGGTCTTAGCTATCCATGTCCACAATATTTAGTTTAACGGCTTACCGCGCGTGTGAGGAGCAGGACGTGCTGCTCGAATATTGTAGTTACGTCCCGCGTAAGTTTTAAAATATTAATACCATGTCCAGTTGCTCCAAAAAACTGCAAATGAAACACCTTTTCGCCTCTTACGACATGTACGGGTACTTGTATTAAAAATATAACCGTCCCAAGAAAAATACATATGAATGGTTCCTAACTATTCGAAGTTCTTAGAATTTTATATATTACCTAATCTACTACTACACGATTGATAGAGCTAAATAACTTTTGATTTTCATGAAAAGATGAGAGTTTTCACGTCACGCTAATATTTACATTTGTGTAGGGAAGATAAATATGACAGATAATTAAAAAAACAGAAAAAAAACTCAAAAGAAATATACTAGTGGCTCTATGAGCTGTAGACCTCACCAGACTTTGCATAGCTACTTAAATAATTATCAAAATCGGTCCACAATTGACAGAGAAATCGACGAACGGACATAAGAAAAAACATAAAGCCCAATATAGAACCCCCTCCATTTGTAAAGGCGGTAAAAACTAAATAAATGTTCACCGCGCACCTTAAAACAAAGTTCACTTTTTTCTTCAGGTTTTGTCACAAAACAAAATGTTTGTGACATTTTTTAAGGTTTTTCGACATGTGCGAACTTTCTTAAATCCGCCATTTGCCCAAGCTGAAACAGAGACGATTCGCGATTCGCTCGGTCAATTATTTTTCATGTGTTTTTCTCACTTCGGTCTTATCAAACTGACTAGACAAAAAAAAAAAATAGTAATCGAACCATCCGGGAGGAGGAGAACAACCAAACGCCGGACAGACATTTGAAAGCAATTTCAAGCTCGCTCGCGCTTCGCGCCTCACTCAGTAAATTACTCACATACATATACTTATTGTGTATTGTACTAAACTTATTGTTTATTGTACTAAAGTTATCAGACTGATAGTACAAATTCACGCTGGTCAAAAGACGGATTGTCATAGCCAGAGAATTATATCTTCTATGACTAGGGATGCCATCTATAAAATTTGGCAACCAGGACAATACATGAAAATACGCGTGAAAACCCCTGATTTTAGAGCTCAGAACCCGGACATGTCAACAAGTTTTTTTAAACAGTAAATGTAATATAAAACAGTTGAAATAATAATCAATTACCTTTTTATTTATTTTCAGACCTTAAAATTAAATTTAGTGATCCTTTATTATCATTTTAAATGTACTTACCTAATAAAACAGAATATTATTACAGTTTATTACAAATTGTTTTACAAATCAGTTAGATACTGACACAAAAGAAATTTAGATTTGTAAACCCGGACTACAAATGAAGCCCCGCCCGGACGCTCCCCGAATGCCCTCTAAACTAGGACAAATCCGGGGAATCCCAGACGAATGGCAACCCTATATCACAATTATCTGACTATAATTTAACTTATAAACATATGGACACTATATCGGATGGGTAAGCAAAAGCGTAAATAAATCCTTCGAATAGTTATCTGACTGTTTATCAGACTATTGAAAAATCAGCCCTAAGTCTGCTAACATTAAACTGGATAGAAATCACGGAAAAATTTGGTAGAAACTCGGTTGGTTCGGTGGGTTCTGATTACGGAGTAACTTGCACTCTAAATAAAAATGCATTTTAATTACGGAAGAGGTCAGTATAAGAAAAAAACACGATGACATGTTGAACATTGACCAGCTATATTTTTCGTCCGAAAACCGTAGTTTGATGGCTGCGTAGTCCTATTATCTTCGATACTAATAATAAATCTGTAAGGTATGTTCATGGAGAAAGCTACTTTGTCTTATAAGATACTGCGTTTGTGTACTATAGCATGATACTAAAACGAAATTGATGATTGGTAGAAATCTTTTCTTTATGTATGTATGTTCCTCCATAACTCCAAAATGAAATCGACCCTAGCGGCGCCGGATACCTCAGCTAGTAAAATATAAAAGCACGATAGCAGCGAGATATTCTACCCTCCGCCTTGATTCTCGAGGGGTTAGGCTTTTTAACCGACTTCAAAAAAAGGAGGAGGTTCTCAATTCGCCGGATTTTTTTTGTCAGCCTCGGTAGCGCAGTGGTGCGACGCTTAGTAGTTCGGTAGATGTTGTTATTAGCCGTCCATGTCCGAGGAAAAATCACCCTATGTTCGGATCACAAAATACTTATTTCAGTCATTTTGCAAACACACCTCTTTACAAATGATCTTCGATTACGGGTGCTGCGTTCCTGATCAACACTTCATATGCTTGAACTAGAAAAATACTAACTTGAAATAATCAGCGTTGCCCGAAGACTTGACGGTGGCAGGGCGGCGGTAGACCGGTATACTGATGCTGAAGAGTTGCTGTCCTGAAAAAAATACGAAATTATTGTCTAAAGCTTCTTCATTAAACCCGCGTAGAACGACGATCTCCTGGTTGGTACTCCAGTCGGTCCTCCAGTCATGCACTATCAAAACGATGGATGGTTTAGATAATAATAAAGAAAAACAGCCTTTGCCGGCCACACATCGGGCGTAAAATGCAACCGACTGTCTCGATCTTCTAGTCTTTAGTTACCGTTAAAAATAATAATAATAAAAAAACACTGAAAAAAACAAGGGTAACAAGCAAAAATCCCAAGATTTGCAATTAAGTCATTGGATTTTATGTGTTTAAACATGACTATCGCGCAATATTTTCTGTCAAGCAAGGATTTCCAAAGCCACTGAAAACATTATTATTACTCGATACCTGATGGTACTAGGAAGAAAGTGATACCTCTCCGTATTTTTTGCTGGTAAGATCCACTGTCCTGCAACTTTGAAGGGAAAAAAAAATCTATAATATCTAAAATATCTATCGATATTACGGTTTCCCGGAGCGCGACGCCGTACTGTTGGTTAAGTTCGACAAATATTATGCACGGAAACGGTGTAAACTTAAGAACTTAGGTATTCTTAATTTTTATAATTTTAAATTAACCACAGTTCTCCTATAAATTGAAAATATAATTCACTGAGAATTTTCAACGGATAGCAACAATCAGAAACCCAAAAACCAATATCGGGCCGCAAGGAGAAGCCACTAATTATGAATCACCAAATCGCGGATTAAAAAGTTTATATTTAAAGTTCGTACTCACCACTCCACGTGACAAGTTCGCGAGGGCGCAGGGCCCAGGGTCCTGACAGAAAGCTGACGGATGACTGGCCAGCCGCACACGACTAACCAACGCGCTGCGCCTATGTGACGCGTCGAGTCGGCCAAAAGAGAGGTGTTGCGGACTCAAGTGCCTGCCCATAGATCCCGTGACACGGGAGGCCGGTTCACACTGGCACATTCCTGCTGCAGATTTATATAGTTTTACTGCTAATATATGTAACACATTACATTTGATAATATTGTTTGTATTTAATGGATACGAAATTACTCTTATCTCATTAATTTGCAATCAGAACAACAATGAAGGATTGTAATCAAAAATGTTCAGGTCTGGACATTCATTGGAAGCACGATTCGAACCGGCGACCTTTGGATTACATGTCCACCTACTCTACCACTGAGCTATCACGACAATTACGTCAGTCAACGAATTTCTCGATTATATTCGAATCGAACCAATGGTTTCCCCAGCTACTGCTATAGCTCTAGCGCTAGCTATACGGCGCTGATGATTTCGCGTATTGATCCTACGCTAAGGCAATTTTACTCCAATGATTGAAATATCAACCTTATTGCTGTTGTCAGCAAAGTCGATATTGGCAGTCATAAAATTAGTAATTTGCTACATTTCAACATTGTTAACGAATAACTTATACGAAAAACGAATACTTCCATTCAAAGTCTCGTTAGGTCAAATAAAATGGCGTTATAAGTTCCACGAGGTCATCTCCTCGAGGTGCACTGTGGTGATTATCGCCACATGGAGGAATTTAAAAGTAGACGAGAGATAACCTACAATAGTCTCACATATTTCTGTTAACTGTACTGTGTCTTATGAAGGTTTTTTTTTTATGTGACTGGACATGGATGGCCAATACCAAACTTTCTGTTTGGTATTAGCCCAACACACCACATGGGAACTAGGTGCCATGCCAGGACCTTCCTTATATTGCACGGCTACATTGAACTGGACGGAAAGGTGACAAAAGTTTGGTATATTTTCAAGCAACTAGTATTGGAAAAGATTTAAGTTCAACAGTTGCGTAATTTAGAGCAAACAATACTCCACCTAAGGATATATATAAAAACCACATGAATACCTTAAGGTCGATTATTTGTACTCACCTGTTTTGGGTTACACAGATAATTTGCTGTGTCTCCAAGGATCACTGTTAGAAGTGATGTCATTAGCGGTTTTAAACAACTACCTATAGAATTAAACGTTTTCTATTTTATGACCTCTAGGATTGTTTGTGTGACTTGATTGAAGTGATTCTCCCATCTTGAAATAAAATAATGCAACCACTTTGTAATCGGTTCAATAAAAAGTACCTAAACCCGAAATTCAGTTATTTGTATATTTTAATTTATTAGGTAATTCATAGTTTTAAATAATAATAAACAATCAAGCAAAAAAAAAAACCGGAAATAAAATATGCATACACATTTTTTTCATAGGAATTGACTTCTTTATTCAGTTTCATGAAACAAACACAACATAAGTAACAAACATAAAATACACTTAATTAAATTTAAAAAAAAATCATCCATTGGGACTGTTGTCATTGTGCCCAATACTGATGCAGCGTTCTCGGCAGCGTTCCCCCGCTGAATAGCTAAGGAGACGCGTTGTTTAAAAAACCGACCAAGTGCGAGTCGGACTCGCACACGAAGGGTTCCGTACCATCAACACTAAAAAAATCACGTTTTTTGTATGGCCCCCCCTTTAATTTTTATTATTTTTTTATTTTACCTATTTGTTGATATAGCGGCAAAATAAATACACACTCTGTGAAAATTTCAGCTGCCTACCTATTACGGTTCGTGAGATACAGCTCTGTGACAGACGGACGGACGGACGGACGGACGGACGGACGGACGGACAGCGGAGGCTTAGTAATAGGGTTCCGTTTTCATCCTTTGGGTACGGAACCCTAAAAATGAGGCAGCTCGCCGATCGCCTGTCGATTCTATAAGTAGTTTTCCCAAGCGTCTCTAATTGACTAAACACACACCAAATATAGTCTTTAAATTAAAATAAAATACTGCTAATAAATTAACTAACTTTTGTATCAGGAACTGTTTCTGAAGGAGGTAGATGTAAAAAAAATGCGTGAGATCCTCGCGCATTTTTCACTCTATGAAAAAACTAACTTCGAAGTTCCGCAATCGCCAATTTAGGTGAGAACTCGGACAACCCATACCGTCGAAGCGGCTAGCTGCGAGATGCGCGCAGACGTGACAGGAGCCGCATTTCGCGTAGTGTGAACGCGGCGACATGCCCGCCACGACACTTTGGGGCCATTCTTCATGAGGTGAAACAACACGTCGATTCATAAATAGAGGTGCTGAGAACTCACTACGTTGGAGTACCAATCGCTGTGGTATATAGAGAGTTTTTTTATGTAATTTTGAGAGACTTACGGGATAGATCTTTGAGGCTGTCGTGACATCACAGGAAATCCAAAATTTAAAAATTATATGACCATCCACCGCATTACCGAAGGAAATAGGTGCATATCAGGAACTTCTCTTTATATGCGCGATAGACTGAACTGGATCCAAAACACGGACTTTTGTCAACCATATTTTCATCTAATCCGATGGTATCAACCCAGCCGGGCATGGTAAGATAATCTACAGTCGACTCCTAACAATAGAACAGCTCGCATTCCTGACGAAATGCACTTATCCAACTCAGAAAGGGAACGAATGTTATGCATGAATGGGTGGGGATTTGAACTCAAGACTTTTGGTATGTAAGGCAAGTCGCCGCGCCCTTGAGCTCCGAGCCGCTCAAGGGCTTGCATCCAATATTGGTTCACTTGAAATATGTCGCCTGAAACGTATTGCTTAGGGTGTGAAAAACGCGAAAGTCTAAGAATACGTCGCAAGGATCTCGTCAAAGCCGTGAGTGACATTTCTCCCGAGTGATATATAATTTATACGGAGGTTTGTAAATCGTCTCAATTTATTGTTTTATTTATTTAATTATTTCATAAGTTTGTTTCTTAAACGTTTTTTCATACATAGGTAAGTACTGAATAGTTGCATGCGGTGTGCACAATTTTATTGGAATGTTACCCAGTATATGTTTGTATGATGTTTGTTCTTTATTGGTAAATGTTATGTTTTGTGCGCCAAATAAATAAATAAATGTTATTATGCAAGTATAGCCTTATCTAAAGAAACCAGCAAAATTATATTATTACTGAAATTCGTACGTGATGGAACAAATGCTTCTTCAAATTTTGATGCAAGCTAAGCTGTTAAAATTTCAATGATTATCGAATCACATTGGTTAGATCGACGGTCGAATCAAACATTTTCGACTGCGACTCCAGAGGATGTTATTGGTTAAAATTATAAACAAAAGCTTACACAACACTCGACATACCAACCCGCTCACATAATAGTTCAATTATATAAATAATAGTTCAGTTATAGGTACCTATATAATGCCTTTATAAGCAGCATCCGTACGAGCGGCTCGTAGTCTAGTGGCGCGGGGACTTGCCTACTTTACCAGGGGTCTTGGTTCAAATCGTCGCTCCGTTCATGCACCAATTTCATTCTCTTTCTGAGTTGGATAAGAGCATTCCGTCATGAATGCGAGTTGCTCCATAGGCCATAGTTCCGAATCGTTGTAAAACTGTAGGTCCCCTTCCTTGGTACCATCGCATTGGATTGGTCGAAGCGGAAATGAAAACTCGGCCGTGTTTTCCGTTCAGTTAAATGTAGCCTAGCAAGCTCGTGAAGGGAAGGTCCTGGCATGAATTCCTTCCTGTCTTTGGGCTAATATCATAACGGTTGTCATGTGGTAAAGCTATCCATGTCAGGTTGCATAAATAAAATTCGTGAAAGTATTATTGTAAGACCGTATTGGATTCCAGGGCTAAAATCTCACTGGTATTTCTTATGTAAATTATAACTAATACATGTTTTCCAAATCTTCTCTTCTTCGTATTGTATGAACCGTCTTATATTTATTAATCGGTTATTCATTG
Source organism: Incurvaria masculella (assembly GCA_946894095.1). Classification (NCBI taxonomy): domain Eukaryota; kingdom Metazoa; phylum Arthropoda; class Insecta; order Lepidoptera; family Incurvariidae; genus Incurvaria; species Incurvaria masculella. The sequence continues at coordinate 13,337,756 of OX335658.1, read as the reverse complement.
ATGTATATAATAGCTATAGTAAATAGCCAAATATAGAAGGTGTAAAACTGATTTTATTCGCCTGTAGCCAATGGTAGTATTTTGTATATATTATATTATATTGACTTGATACACTTTATCTGTATCAAAATTGACGAGGGCTCTGTACACCCGACATAGCTATTAAGTTGACGAATGCGTTTACACCCGAAATAAATACTCAATATTTATAATGATTAGGTTATTAAGTTAAGTAATTTATTTATTAATTAAGACTTTTCACATAGTGGGTTGTTGTTTCCTCGTAGTCCTTAGTTCTTTGCTCCAGACCGTTCTACCGATGTAAGTTTGGCAGTAGCATTTAGGTATGAAATCATAATTGTGTTATATCATTTATGTGGACGAAAAAAAAAAAGACCAAAAAAAAACATAATTTATAGACCAGTGAAGTTTCTTTGCGGGTTCTTCTTCACTGGTTGATCGAATCCGCGGATCAATCAAATTGTGACATGACTTAGTGTAGTTTTACTACCAGAAGTTGAATAAATAAATGAAATGAAATGAAATGAAAATGAAATAATTTTTTTTTAAAATCTGCAAGATAACCTAACCGGTCAACCAGTGCCTAAAAGCCTAGGCAGGTACGACCCTAATCAGAACCCTAGTAATGCTGCTTCAGTGAGGCACTGTATGCGAAGATTTCATCTCTGACTGGATTACTTAATTTGTGCCACTGGCGAAAGGTGACTTCTGATTGGATTATTTACTCTGGACCCCATTCGAAATAAAAAAAATCTGACGGACCCCTTAAAATCTTTCGAATGAGCAAAAAACCGTTGTGTTGTGCATGCATAGACCTAGCATAGCGTCCTGTGCTTACATTCTATACCTATAGGTGCATGTATGGGATTATCTTCCGTCCACCCATTCATGTGCCGCTATTTCTAGTTGGTGCTGCGCCGGCGGCGGCAGCGCGGACGCCGCTGCGGCGTGTACGCGCAGCGCTGCACGCCCGTGTCGCTCGACGCGTACAGCCTGGACAGCGTGAGCGTTGGCCGCCGCAAGGGGGCGCCCCGCCTGCGCGCCAGCAAGCGCTCCTACGGGAACCCCGCCTACGATGACGAGGTAACGAGGCAGTATCAGCGTCACACCATGAACACTCCTCCTGCAGCGTTTCATTGTCCCCCACTGAAGGATTCGGAAGGGGGTTTAACCAATCGTCGGCTCTGCCCTTTGGTCCTCAAAATTTGAGGTTGGACTTTAGGGGCATCTGGTTAGCTGTAAGAGCGGGCAATGTTGTCTTCCCGACAAAGCATGAGCGATCGGGTGTCCGCTCCGCGCGCAGCAAGGGTTCCAAGTACCAGTTCGTAATGGACTGCAGAGGGAAAGAACGCAGGGCAAGTGAACTGTCCTTGTTAATTTGGAAGGTCCTGGCGAAAGGCAGGGCTTGATGACACCTCCGGTGCTAGTCTAGAGAACTAGAAGTGCAAGAGCTAGTAATTGTGCCGGCCTACCCAGCCGCGTAGCGAGGGAGAGATGCATTATGAATCAGGAAGTGAGTGTGCCAAACGAATTACTCCGGTAGCATACTTAAAATATCTTTGACCTAGAGCCTGATGCGATCGGGACGTGTGCACACAACCTGGGAACCTTCAAACATGGTGTGAAGAAGCACCTGGCCGGTCGGCATGGTTTGCGCAAAGGCCCAAAGCCCATGGGCGTCGTCGGGCGCCCTTTTTGTTAGGTCCTGGCGTACGTTATGAGCCGCGCTTAAAATAAAAAAAAACAAACAAATGCAGTCTAAATGGAGGAGGGCTCAGCCTATCTGTCGTCCAGAGCGTGGATTGAAACGTTAACAGCTTCGGTTGCGGGCGGTGAGCGTGTATTGCAGTTCAGGTACCTATCTGGAAAATAGGGAGTGGACATTCGCCCACGTAGCACTCGCCATTAAGAGTACGAAATAACAGAACCAATAAGCGGAGGCGGCAAGACCTACCGAAGACACGGGGCTATGGTCCCCGCCTGGGCGTTCTCGGGCGTCCAGCGGGAATAGCGTCTCTCTATGTATAACCTAAAGGTTGGCCACTGGGAGCGCTATATCATAAACAACGAAATGAAAGTCGTTTAGCCTGCACAAAAAAAAACATGTCCCGATCGTAACAGCCGGCCTTCAGTTCAAAGTACCTATATTCTCATTTATTTCTGGTATTTGCCGCATTTTAATGTAACACGTTTGTGCCTTCTTGTAGCACCCGATCGCTGTATAAGCGATCGGGTGCGTAAGAATATACTTAACGACATGATTCCCTCCCCAGGTGGTCATATCCCATCCGATGCAGTACGCTGCTCTCGCGAACTTCGCGCTGGACGCGGATTCGATGGCGGCGGAGTTCGCGGAGATCCCGGCGGGGTCGGTGCGCGCGGACGAGGTGCCGCCCGGCTGCGAGACGAAGAACCGCTACAGCAATGTGCTGCCGCTGCCGGAGACGCGCGTGCCGCTGCAGCGGATCGGCGACGACCCCGCCACGGAGTATATCAACGCTAACTTCGTCACGGTAACTCACTACCTACGCGATATCCCACCCTACTACGCAAGACACTACTCTCGCGAACTTCGTGCTGGACGCAGATTCGATGGCGGCGGAGTTCGCGAAGATCCCGGCGGGGTTGGTGCGCGCGGACGAGGTGCCGCCCGGCTGCAAGACGAAGAACCGCTACAGCAAAGTGCTGCAGCTGCCGGAGACGCGCGTGCCGCTGCAGCGGATCGGCGACGACCCCACCACGGAGTATATCAACGCTAACTTCGTCACGGTAACTAACTACCTACGTGATATCCCACCCGATGCAGGACACGACTTTCGCGAACTTCGTGCTGGAAGTGGATTCGATGGCGGCGGAGTTCGCGAAGATCCCGGCGGGGTTGGTGCGCGCGGACGAGGTGCCGCTCAGCTGCGAGACGAAGAAACGCTACAGCAACCTGCTGCTGCTGCCGGAGACGCGCGTGCCGCTGCAGCGGATCGGCGACGACCCCACCACGGAGTATATCAACGCTAACTTCGTCACGGTAACTAACTACCTACGTGATATCCCACCCGATGCAGGACACGACTTTCGCGAACTTCGTGCTGGAAGTGGATTCGATTGCGGCGGAGTTCGCGAAGATCCCGGCGGGGTTGGTGCGCGCGGACGAGGTGCCGCTCAGCTGCGAGACGAAGAAACGCTACAGCAACCTGCTGCTGCTGCCGGAGACGCGCGTGCCGCTGCAGCGGATCGGCGACGACCCCACCACGGAGTATATCAACGCTAACTTCGTCATGGTAACTCACTCCCTGTGTGATATACCAACTGATGCAGCACCTGGTTCTCGCGAGTCAATGGCGAGTTGGCATAAGCAACCTAAATGCTCCTTCCGATCCACATGGTTGCAAGGTTTCGTTGTGTAGGTCGTTTTCATAATCGAATATATTTAATCGTGAAATGTTTTCTTCCGTCACAGTAAATGCCAAACGTATTCGTTTTGATTGAACGCAGGTTTTTCGTTCCACGATTGCAACTACAGCCTGCTTTCACATTTATTGTGTGGGCTAGATATAAAACGTTGCGAAACAAAATACTGAATCGATTCGGTCATTTTCATTAACCATCAGTGTACTACAATTGAGATTTCGTTTTCTTCCAGGGTCCAGGCAACATAAAAAATTACTACATTGCGTGCCAGGCGCCGCTTGCCAATACAGTAGCAGACTTCTGGCGCATGATATGGGAGCAAGACTCGCGGCTGATCGTCATGCTCACTGAGTACATGGAGAACGGAGTGGTGAGGGTTTTATCTAAATCTACGTTCAATGCGAAATTTGATTTGCGCTAATATAATAATATGATCGTACTTCTATAACAGAAACATTGTGTTAAAAGGTTATCTTATGTAAGTACAAATTAGTTTAACGCATAGAAATAGGATGTCGCGCATGCTAGGTCTATGGTTTAACGTCAATGATTTACCCAAACAGATTTCTCTGTGAGCTAATTAAAAAAATCCATTCCTTAAATAATCTTCAGTGTTATAAGAGTTATGGCTGTACGGGGAACCATTTCTTGATTCAATTAGTAAAATATTATTGATTTCATAAACGTCCAAAGATATAAAGAGAACTAAAAATAAAAAAAGCTAAAGAGACATCAGTGAAGTTTATTTGCGGATACAAATCATTGATTCCAACTGAATCGACCGTTCTAGGAACTCAGAAAACCGCATAGGGTTATTTGTTACATAGCATCTGCATGGAGACAGGGTTTAAGTCTTCCTATAGTATAGAAGCAAACTCCATAGAGAAGAACGAAGAGCGGCCGAACTTTCAATGCATTGGTGTTATATGTGGATAAAAAAATCTAAATTCCAGGAGAAGTGCTACGAGTACCTGCCCCCGTCTGAGGTGACGGACAACAAGCGGACGTTCGGCAACTTCCAAGTGGTGCTGAAGCGGCGCGAGCACCGCGACAAGTACGCCGTGAGCAGCGTGCAGCTCGTCGAGCTCGGAACGCGCAGGTGGCGCGAGGTGTCGCACCTCTGGTACTTCTGGCCGGCGAAGGGCGTGCCGGACGACTACGACTCCGTCATCAACTTCGTCTCGGAGATGAGGAGCCACATGAAGATCGCGCAGAACGCCAAGGAGTTCGATGAGGACGGTGAGTTGTTCTTTAGAATTTGACGGGGGTTTGTGAAGGCGGTGTAATCCACCAAATTGACGTTTGTGTAGGAAGTATTCTCGGTTTGTTCTTCCATGAACGTATCAATGATAGAAATGTATTGGTTTATACATCAAAGAAAAACATACATTTTATAGAAGTTAAGATAAAAGAGTTGTGGCATTTCACGACGATTCGTCGGTTCAATTACAACTTCTTGAGTATGATTGCGCTTTCTTTTCCACAATCTGCTTTTTGGCACCAATTTATGCTCAATCCAAGGTGGGCAAATACCATTCCCGTTTTAAATGTCAACTATATTTTGTATCGGGGTTTTCTATGACGAATCATCACTGCAGGTGTTATGATCTCGTTTTCCCTAACTATTTCAAAGATAATTTTGTGCATGCGAACAAACAGCACCAGACAACAATTCCTTCAAAATATCTTGTCGTGTTTTACAACGATCATCAAATTGCAGTAATGGTTCGTGCCCGATCTTTGCTGGTTTGTGGCGTAACTGTGAACCCAACAAACTTGTAAAATTTGTCATGATTTTGTGTGCTAGTTATATGCCATTGTAGGTGTAATGGAAATTAAGTGCATTTGTAACCAACCTAAGACGCTGTGTGCTTTCGCTTTTCCCGATAGCATCTTCTTGCTGTTTCAGCGTCTTTACGGTTTACCTTCACGTGTCGATGGATAATGAGATGCTTCCTGTTGTTGCAGTAGACAAGTAATGATAATACTATTACAGTCCTACTATTGACTATTTAACGTTACAACAATGCGATGCATACACTCAATAGGATTAAGCCAATGCAACAGGATTTAAATATGCGTAGGCTTATGGAACATGGTAGAACACACAGAGAGAGTTAATGTTAATTCATAGTGCTGCATACATATAGAACTTATCATCATTAAACCAATTCATTTCAAACTGTAAGCATGTCATTTTAACGTGGACTGCATGAATTGTACTGCAGGGGAGGACACTTCGGTGGAAGTCGGCTCGCGGTCCACGGCGGAGGGTAGCCCCGGCGGGAGACGCGTGTACTCGCCGCAGCGAGCGGAGGAGCTGATGAGGAGCAACGGGGCCAACGGCACGCTCGGACGCATGAAGGCGGCCGCGGAAAATGGAGGTAGAGTGGAGCAGAATCGTGATATCACCTTACGAATAAATAAATGTTTTCTAGACTAGCAATATCCTTGTCAAAGAATACTTTCCAAAGCATCCTAAAAGGCATCTACTCCCGATGAAATCGGGATCCAGCAGATAACTAAAACTACCTTTCCATTGGCGCAGCTCAATCCGAAACGACATCCAAAGAATCCGAACGCAAGCCGGGCTGAGGTAAAGGATGAGAGGCGGCTCCACATTGTTGGGTTTGAAGATTTGATAGAAAACGTTTTCGGGAGGGGTCTTTAGAATCTCGTAGAGTTAAACACGGGAAAGAAACAGACATGTGTATGTGTGCTCAGTGAGAATCGGATACTTTTCCCTCCATCTTTGACCTTCCTGGGTACAAGTTAGCATATTGTCGCCGGCATTGGGATTCTCGGTATCCTGGCGTGACCTGCACTTCAAACGTTACATCGAGCATAAGGCCAAACTCGCTTAAACTGCGCTGCAAACGAAAATAGAAGACGTGGGTTTGTTTGTAGGGCCGATTTCAACGGAAGTTCCATTGATCCAGGAGCTCATTACATTGTATCATTATACTGTGCAAGAGTACTAGGAGAACATCGTTTGACGGTACAAGAGGCTGCAACCAGTTGCAACATGACCTCAAAAACCTACAATTGTTTTGCACTGACAACCAACTTTTTTTAAACACAGATAAATGCTATATCATAACATACTCCAGAAAACGTAACCCAATACTATATGACTACAGACTAAACAACACAATCTTAACACGAGTTACGCAAATAAGAGATCTCGGTGTCATACTTGACAATAAAATGCGGTTTCATCTACATGTTGATCACATGTTAAATAAAGCATATAAACAATTAGGTTTTATTTTAAGGGTAGGTAGGCATTTCACACACGCGTCAACTTATAAGACACTTTATTATAGCTTTGTTAGGAGCCAATTAGAGTTTGCAAGTACAGTATGGAACCCACAATACGATATCTACATTGATCGAATTGAAAAAATTCAGCACAAATTCCTCAAATCTCTCGACTATAGGACTGGACACGATTTTTTTAACTACAATACCTCTGCATTACGTTACTCTATACCGTCTTTGCAAAGCCGACGTCATCTCAATGATGCAGCTTTTCTGTGGAAGATAATTAATTGCCACGTGGACTCTCCATCTTTATTAGAGAAAATTACTTTTAAAGTACCTCATCGTACTACACGCAATAAGGACCTGTTTTATATACCCTCATGCTACACAAATTATGCTCAAAACACTTTTGTTCGACGTAGTTTGAGCAACTATAACAAACATTTATTTGAAGTAGATTTATTTTGTAACTCATTATTACCATTTAGGAAGAAAACCCTGAAAATTATATTAGATACTTGTTGATTTATGTTCTATCTTTAATATGTCTTTCTTTTATTTTCCTCACTTGTATATTCACTATCTTATCTTATCACATCACAACTACATCAAAATATGCTCTCAATAAGTAATTATACATGTAAAAATAGGGAACTATAGGTCTATGTGATATTCTTATTATAAATGTAATTTTTTGTATGACTGTTTGTTTTCAAAATAAAAAAAAAAAAAAAAAAAAAAGTCAGCACGTTGGCGCACTTTTTAATAGGGATTTCTGAGTGGTATGCATAGAGTAATTATGTAGTCGTGTGTGCACAGAGAATAGCAAACATGTTCGGCTAAGTTCGTATTTCGAGTGTGTGGTTGCAGCAAGAAACAGTACTAGGAGTTAATTGGTTGAAAGCAGTGATTGGGGCATGCGCCCGTGTTTTTGTTATGTGCGCCGGACGCACGGTCACTGCTGGCTCTGTGCTCTCCGCGAGAGTATGTACTAGGAGGCCACCAGTTGATAGCAGTGGTTGGTTGCAAGCGTGCGCCCGTGCGTGGTGACATGCGCGAGCCGCCCTGGCGCTGCTAGGGCTGGAATTGTCCGCGCGGGGAGAGCAGGTACTAGGAGGCCATCGGTTGACAACAGTGATTGGTTGTAGGCGTGCGCCCCGAACGGCTTACTGTTGGCACTGACGTGTGAGCGCGGTGAGAGTAAGTACTAGGAGGCCATCGGTTGACAACAGTGATTGGGTGCAGGCGTGCGGCCAACACGGTTACTGTTGGCACTGGACATGTGAGCGCGGCGAGAGTAAGTACTAGGGGGCCATCGATTGACAACAGTGATTGGTTGCAGGCGTGCGCCCGTGCGTGGTTACGTGCGCGAGCGGCGCGGGCCGCACCGGAGCGCTGCTGGCGCTGGACCTGTGCGCGCGTGCGCTGGAGGGCGCCGGAACGGTGGACGTGCCGCGCACTGTGCGCGCGCTGCGCTCCGCGCGCCCCCACGCGCTGCAGAACAAGAGCCAGTACATGTTCCTCTACAAGGTCGGTAGTCAGCGCAACAGTTTCAGACTGAGATAAATAGTCGCAACTTGAACTAACGCTAACAGAAAGTAATACTAACTAGTGTCAAAAGTGGCATTTCATCCATACGAAATGTGTCAAAGTGGCGTAAGAAAGTATTACTTTTCGTTAGTATTCGTTTCTGTTTTGACTATTCATCTCAGTCTAAGTAATAATCAAACAGTGTACCTATTGAATTAGAGTGCTAGTTCAATGTAGTCAGCAAGAATGTTGTTTACCAAATCTGTAAAACAGCATTATTTTTTTATGTAATTGGGCATGGATGGCTAACAACACACCCACTGTCCAGATATTAGCCCGAGACACCACATTCCCTTTATGAGCACGGCTACATTGAACTAGATGAAAAACACAGACGATTTTTTATTACCGTATCGAAAAAAATATTATCCAATGCGATAGTACCTATCCGGGCAGGGTACTAGTATGAAAAGAGGGCCTAACCACAGTAACATAGATTCCGGACCATGGAACAGCTCGCATTCGTAACGAAATGCACTGATCCAACTCGGAAAGAGAATGAGAAAACAGTGCATGGACGGGGCCGGTATTTGGACCCATGACTTCTGGAATGGAAGGCAAATCCACGCGCCCCTATGCTCCAAGCCGCTCATTATTCAATCTTTGTTCTTGTCGTAATCAAAACTAATTTACTATTCATCACTGTCTGGAAATAAACCACATACTTTTTCGGTTTTTTTCTCAGGTGCTCAGCGAATATGGCAACAAGCTGACCGGAGGTGGAGTGGACTCTATTTGAAGCGACAGCAGACAAAATTGTGCTCAGCGATCAAGTGCAATAGAGTTACGATGTACAGCGGAGGGCATGTGGAGGTATGCAGTTAAAGCGCTGCATTGTCATGTAGTACTACCCGAGGTACTACCTATGACAAAATGACAACACTGGTTTTCTCAGTGCTAGTTTAGCTTGCAGTTTAGCATACCAGTGAATATTTACAGTCCGGAACTGTACTGAAAGCAAATTGGTGTTAGGGCTAGTTAGGGTCCAACAATAAGTTTTAAACATTCTTGATACTATTTCTTGATGTTTTATTGTTGAAATACTTTTTCTATGTATAACTGAATAAATTTTAATGTGACTTAACATACAAATGCAGCATTTAAATAATGGCAGATCATTGGTGTGTATAAAAAAAATGAAAAATAGTATTTGTATTCCCAAGAAAATAGAAAAAAATAGGCAGTCTAGAGTTCTCTGAAGGCTTTCAGGGATGAACTTACACAAAAGGTAATCAGGAAATTGTAAACTATTCAATGAATATATTTAGAACATTCACAGAGATAATCGAATATGATCTTGTAAAAAATACGTTAGCATTTTAAATTTAAATGGATATTATAAAATATTGTAGAAGTTTGCTCTCTGCCACTAAAAATAAATAAGTTGACATTTAAAAATATAGGTATAGTTGTAATGTATCAAAATTCTACTAGGGCTAAATTCTACTAGTCTTCATAGCCTTCGTTTTGACCATTAAGTTGGAATGTGCTATGGGACACCGAAAAAACGATTTTATTAAAGTTTTCGTATTTTTACAATTTGTTTAATATTTCTACAATTGAGTTGCATTTGTTGTACATTCTCAGCTGTGATTTCTTTTGATGAAACTGGCCTCAAAAATTGTACAGTCCTTCACGGATAACTTTGCCAGCGGTAATTCATGGTTCATGGTTGTTTATAATCATTTGTAGTCGTCAAATCTTTTGGTCTTCCTCACTTTTGATTTTGACATATGTAAATGTCAAAATTTGTTTCTTTATTGGCCGCTCGCAAAGTTATTGTGTGGATGTAGGCTCTTTGAATTACACCGGTGAATTACACTGACTCTTGTTAGTAAATGGATAATAATAATTTAGTATATGAAATATAATAGTTATAATCTGTGTATATGTAAATGTATGGATGACGCAGGCAGCTATTAAAATTGTTTAGTATGAATACCTATAAAAATGATCTTGCAAAATGAACCTAGCTTTTAAATTATGTTAAAATGTATTGTTAATATGAATTAGTCATTTCTTTGTTTAGTAAGATGTAGGTACCATATGATTATTTGTAAGGCTATGTAATGAGATGACCAAATATATTATGATTTTCTCCTGTTTCTTTAAAATAACGAACACATTGTTATGCATTTTAATTTTATTAAATTTTATGTTTCAATTTTTTTTTATTATTAATGGTGTGACATGTTTCAGCGTTCATCAATTTAATTTATTTCATGCATTATGTTTAGTTAATAAGGTAAATCAGTTGTCTTTATTGACTTTTTTGTAACGGGCCAATGTTACACCATAGTTGTGATGTTAGTCATCCATGTCTGTGACATAAAAAAAAAAAAAACCGACTTCAAAGAAAAAGCACTAAAAAGTAAAAAATAATTGCCATTTTTGTAGTTACGATTTTTGTTATTTTTTGAGTCGGCGTCAGCCGGGCACGCGCTGCGCCAATCAAGAGAACCTTAGCTACCTTGACTGACACTTAAAAAAAATAACAAAAATCGTAACTACAAAAATGGCAATTATTTTTTACTTTTTAGTGCTTTTTCTTTGAAGTCGGTTATTTTTTTGTTATTTTTTTTGTTATTTTTTTTTATTTGTTTATTTTTAGTGAATCTGAAGTACACTTACTAATATGTACACGTCCTTTCCAATAAAAAAATAATCACCGTAATCGGTTGGCGTTATATTGAGTTATTCGTCCATTTGTCGTGCACATCTGAATACAAATTCAAGACTTATATGATTTTCTCATGGATATCATTGTCAGAACTTAACCAAATTAAAATGGGAGCACTTGGGAAGCACTAGATTTCATTTAAAAAAAGAATCATCAAAATCGGTTCACCCAGGCAAAAGTTATGAGGTAACAAACATAATAAAAAAAACATACAGACGAATTGAGAACCTCCTCCTATTTTTGAAGTCAGTTAAAAATGGGAGCTAAAATTGTTTTCATCATAAGAAAAAATAATTTTCCAGCATACAAATATTACTATTAAGCGTGGGAAAAAATCGGCAATAAACCAAGACCAAAATCAATTCTAAAATGTTGAATATTATATCTATCAATATTTCCCGCATATCATCTTTGGCTTTGACAACATGTAAATCCTTATTTAGCACAGAAACATTATTATAAAGAAATCCCTGATAAGCCACCGTATACGAACTAAACGCAACGCTTCAATAAGCTTCTTCCCCGTCGGTGGTGACCGCATCGTCCCCCGCCGCTGAGTCCGTGGCCTCCTCCTTTAGCTCTTCCTGGACCTCTTCGTCGGCCGTATCTCCAGCGACGTCTTCGTCGGCCATATCTTCAGCGACTCCTTCGTCTGCGACGTCTCCCGCCACCTCATCTTCATCTGTTCGCTCGACCGTCTCTTCATTCTCCGTATATTCGTCCACCGACGAGAACGCCTCCGATACGGCTGACGTCACGCTCGTTGCGGTCTCGCTGGCGCCGTCAGCTTCGGAACGTTGCTCTGAAAACACCGTTTTGTTCATTACATACATGCATACCTTCATGACGCTTTTCCAGAGGGGTAGGCAGATTAGAGCCCCATATGGTACGATCACAGCACACAGACACACCTTTTGATACATGCTCTACAATATTTACGAAGCATTACATAGACTTGGTTACCGTACGTTCTTCCGCCCACTTTCGCTCACTTCTGCTCTATAAAGGAGATATGCAACCGGATCTCCAGTGACTTTTTTGTTGCAACAGAAATGAGATCGATGGTTTTTTTTAATGATTTTTTAATGATTAGAATTTTCAAATATTTCAACTTTCATGATAACTCCAGCTAATATAATTCGATCTAAACAGACGTTGAACAAATCTGTTATCAGGTAACTATTTCAACAATTTACGATTATAGAAATGTTCGTCATTCTTTTTTCGATTAGGTATATTGTGCCACTACCCGTACCATTACATGTATTTAAATACGTTGATACACAATATATTTTAGCTAAAATAATAATCCGATGCGCAGCGCCATCTATTGCATAATAGCGATAATATGTTTTGCTTGTTTTATCGAGTCGCGCGTTTCGTCGCACGGAGAATGTCTCCTCCCTCCGCGTGAAAAGCCGTAACATTTTTCAAACAAATTTACCATGGTAAACGGCCTGGTCGAAGTCGTCGCGGCCAGCTCTCCCGGTGTAGCTCCGCTCTCCCTCCGACGGTCCCGCGCTGCTCGCCCGCGACTGCGCCGCGCTGAGCTGCACGGAGCCGGTGTCGCCGCGCGTGTTCTTGTCGATGGTCGACGCCTCGCTGTCGAGTGTCACTGCGCGAGACATCGCCGACGCCCTCTCGCACGGCGACGCTGGGAATGCGATGGGTTTTAGCGGTTGGACGAATGTGTAGGGGGAAAACTTCGGCGCAGAAGTGAACGGGTCCCGTCACCGCTGGACATGAAAGTAATTCGCCCTCGCCTGATAATTTGCATTTGCAATTTCATACAAAATTAGTACTTAAGAAATCTAGTTTTTTCTCAAAAATTATAACTTCCAAAAAATATATATTCAAGGTCAAAGTTGGCATATATGGTTACTTGCGTTTTTCACCCAAATGGCAAGTTTTATCATAAAACACTTCTGACAAAAATTGTCAGTCTTTTTCTCCTAAGAGTCACTGTTTCTGAATTCAAAAAGTCGAAAAAGTTGCAAGAAAAAACTGATTTAGATTAAATAAGTGCTGCTGTAAATGTAAATTAATGAATATTCTTACCAACAACAGACGCAACTTCATCTGTGTCCATGAGATCTGTCTATAAATGAAGAAGAAATAGGTACACTGTTAAATTACTCTAAATGTCCAAAAAGCCAAAATCACAAAAGCGAACGAAAACTGGCGGAAAGGCCCATGGAAAATTGCCCAAAATTGACCCACTCAGGGTAAGTTTGCGGCCACAAGCCTAATCAATGGTAATCGACACATATTAAAAAAAGTTAATTTCGTAAAGAATACGAGCTGTTCTATTGTTCGGAATCTATTTAAAACTCTAGGTCCCCTTCCCCTACTAGGTGGTATGGTTAAGCCCGGGTTAGTAACATCGCGTCGATGAGAGATGGTCAAAACGGAAATATAAAATTGTTCATGTTTTCCATCCAGTTCTTAAAGTTTTGAGCAAAGGACCTCTCAAGGTGCCCGATGTCGCCCATTGGATTTTGAAATTTCAGGTTCCTATATTAGTATTTTTTTTTTCAGAATTATCAAACAACCCCCATAGGAGAACAATTTGGGACAAAATGCGTGAACGACAGACACCAGGGACAGAGGGATCGTGGACTTGTGCGCGATCACAGAAAATATTGAAGAACGCTTACCATCTTAGGCCCTAGGTCAAACTCGCGCGAGCCAGCGACGTCCAGAGCGGTGGTGACAGATCCATCGGGGGCGCCAGGCTTCGCTTCCAGGTGCCTTATCATCTGTCGCCTCACGTGGTAGCCCCTGTAGGCAGCCTGTAAAATGGACATTCCAGACTGTTCGAAAAACACGTTTTTATGGCGGACATTTCTGACTCCCGAGCACCGATATTGGGTCTCAGGGTACCCAGCCGTTGACTAGTGTCAAGCTCCTTTCGCATAATTATGTTTTTTAGGCGCACGTACAGAGTGGCTAGCCCATTGCAGGGTCATCTTTTGCTAGAATGCCTCACGATGATCTGCCTTTACCATGAGGCATCGAATAAAAAGTTCCATTTAAAACATACGTTGATGTTGATTATGATGTTGTGTCCTTTCGTGCACTCGGCCCAAAGTATAAAAGTTTTTTATAGCGTAAAATGATGTAAAGTGCGCAGACTCTTAACAAGAGCTTAACCTAACCCAACTATTTCGGGACCCAGTTAACAATTGTTTTGGAGTAACCCAGATCGTAATTATTAGGAAATACTCGGCATAACAATTTAATCAATAATATATAATTAAATTGAACAGTTAACAATAACTGTGCCAATGAATGTGTTTTAAAATTGAATAATATGTCGGAAGAATCATGTGTTTATACCTGAATCTTCTCCGTAGCCCTGACAAGCTCATCAAAAGTGGGTCGTGTAGTCTTGTAGATGTCGATGGTTCTCTGGGCAGCCACCTTCCAAGGCTCGTCTGCCGTATCAGCTAAGCTCTTGGAATGACAGAACATTATGAGGTGGTTTATTAAGGTGGGCCCTCCCGCTCCCCATACAAACGGGGAAAGAAGATAGCGCCCATATTTCTTGTCAGAGATCACAAATTTTGCTCAAAATAGCTTTATTTTATTTAACTAGATGTCTGATGACCGTTGGCATTGTAAAATTGTGTTTGGTTTCTAAGTTATAAGGTCCGAAAGTTCGAATTTTTCGCGCTTATACAATAACTTTGGTGGTTTATTACGCAATGATAAAGTAAGAAAATCTTAAAAAGATTAGTCATCAGATATAGCTTGTTTAATCAAGATTTATAATCTATTTGGTTTTTGTTAGATTTTTGACTACAGCGGTCGTGGTTTACTTTTAGCTATTAGTCCTTTTGAAATTAAAAATTTCGTAAATCTTACCAAATCATACACTGCGCATTGCCTTTTTTGTGGACATGTTGCATCTTCCTCATCACGGAGCCTGTATTTTTCTTTGAAACAGAGAAGGTTCCAGAGCGCAAAAGCACGGTTTTATACCGTGCCCGCGAATGAGTTAGTCCCGCCGGGTTGGGCCAACTTAAGATTACATAAAGGCTGCATGGAAAAATCCCCCTGACAATAACATGTTGAGAAAAAACAAAGTCGTCTTTGGCCTGGATCTGTCAGTGTGTGAAAGATCAAATTGTACTTCCAGTAGGAAAACTGTATGTGCCATCACAGCAACTTAAGGTAGGCCCGTAAGCATCCGAAAATTGCATTCCCTAAACAAACGTAGTTTGCTAATTATTTGAAAACCACCTTTCCAATTTGCTTGATATTTGGTATCTAATTTCAGGCAGCAAATATCTATGTCTGCACGCTGTTGGTCTTTTTATCAAAAATGTATGCTGTGTCACACGACAGTGAAAATTATGTTTGTATGAAGATGTTATTTGACTTGGATTATTGGACTTAGATTTTTTAGAAAAACAAAAACGTGCAGACAAAGATATTCGTGGTTTGCCATTAGATACCAAATATAAAATAAATGGAAAAAGCGGTTTTCAAATGATTAGTAAACTATGTTTCGGCCGTTCTTAAGAGGGAGATATTTTGAAAGCCTTCACGAAATAAGTCGTGTGTTACTGTGCTTGACGATATAAAAGCCACGTGTTTGGCGTCTCATTTCAGCAGTGCTAACCGCGTGTCTTTAGTGCCCAACGTGGTCGGCGATTGCGAGCTGCGAGCAGATGAGGCTCAGCCAGCCGACGGACACCAGCGGAACTTCAAGTAGGAAGAAACCCAACCTCTAGGCTACGGCAGGGTTTCCTTCTGACATCTGGCGTTAATAAGCGCCTCATCAGTCTATTGAGTTACCACACGCGAACATTGTTTTTGTTTCGAGAGTTTTTAATGTACGCGTTGTAGCTAATGAGGGCTAATTGACAGATTGGAGCTCATTTGAAACTCTTGGTAAATCCCTACAGTTCCTAATTAGCAGGTTATTAGGTGATAGAGGGAAGGCCACCCAGGCTGCAATACCACAGGAAATATGAATGAAAATAAAATGCAAACAACATGGGGTCTATTCTTGAAGTGTGGTGACTATTTTACCTTGATATACATTATAATATCCTGTACTAGTCATCCCTTTTTAACTAAACATTATTTAGTAAGAGTAATTTATTGATGTTTGAAGCTACCTTTTGCAAAGATTTCTTCCTCTGGTAGTAATCCAGGTAAACTTCTTGTATGATGTGGCACACGTTCGCGGCCTGTTCTATGTCCAGCTCTACGACGCCAAGTAACTTTTTTTCAATTTCCTTCTCTTTCAGCTTTCCTGCAAACGGTATGCACCTTATATAATCCTCAGCATCTGCACAATTTTTGGCTATTAGTGTCAGTCATTTACGGAATTGGTGGAATATTAGCACAGAAAATATGTCTTACAGTGCGAAGCATCTTTAAAGCTTTTAGTTTGTTTTTCAATTAGGAATTTATGTTTGAATCATGTTTTTACTAGTTTCATTAAAATATGCCGGGGTTATTCTTTTCAGACGATTCAATAATTAAATAAATGCATAGACTGACTATTAGAAACGTCGCAGATTTTTGTTCGTAAAAAAATCGAGATCCACAATAAAAATGCACCTTACCTCCATCAATCGGCTCAAAATCCTCAAATCGCTGTTGAATGATCTTCGCACACTCATGTACGCTCTCCGAGGACATGCCAACAGCCCCGAGACGTTCCTCCAGGGTCGGCTTGCAGTCGCAAAGATCCTCCAATATCTTCACGGCGAGGGTGCCGTGCTCGCGAGTGATGAGCAGGGCCCACAGGTAGCCAGAGATATACTCGAGAATGTTCGTTGGCTGGTCTCTTAGTACCTGCAGGTTTAACCGTTTGGCTAGGAATGTAATTTTGTTCTATCCTTAATGTTAATTCTCTTTAAATGATTTCTCTGATCTTTAAATGAATGATAGGTCCACTTCTCTATTTACTATGCAGGTTAGTGCAACCGCATGAATGAGATATGGTCGAAATGGAAATTGCCTACAGTGTTTTCAGTCTAAATCAATATTGCCGTGTCCAAGAAGAGAAAGTCCTGATGTTGCGTCTAGTTTCTTTGGAAAAGCGCCGTGTTAAACTGTGTGGTCAGTTATTAATATCCTCTGACAAAAGTTTACATATTTTTTACGTATTTAAATTTTATATTTCGCAAGCTAACTCAGGTGAAAACAATACGTTCCAAAAAGTAGGATTTTATAATCAGTGGACCTGGCACTGTAAATACTATAATCACTACATAGTATAAAACAAAGTCGCTTTCTCTGTCCCTATATCACTATATACCCATGTGCGCTTAAATCTTTAAAACTACGCAACGGATTTTGGTGCGTTTTTTTTAATAGATAGAGTGATTAAAGAGGAAGGTTTATACGTATAATAACATCCATTAAATAGTGGAGAAATACTGTTATTTTTTATGTTTCCAATGTGATGTCGTAATAAATTACATTTTTTCCGCTTTCATTTCAAACCAGGCTGAATCCTACGAGATTTATCAAAATAATGTACTAAGTATTGTACACATTGAAAAAGTCTATAGAAAACTCCGCGATGGTATATGTCTATCTCTTATGGATATACCACAATAACATTTTTTTATCATTTACTTTTTACGACAAATAATGGCTAATTTTCGAAGCGATTTTAACCAATACAGCATTAATCCTTATCCAATTAAATACCTAAAATACATTGTTGATTTAATATGGATTTATATGCCCGTTTACAGCATATGATTTAAATTAATATTTTCGAAGATATTACAGATTTAAAAATTGCGGCAGTACCGGCCGGCCGGGGCGGCGGGAGCGTGCCTATAAATAGTGCGTCGGAGGCCGCGGTTCTAGCACTTTGAATTTAGCAGCGATCGGACGCGTTTATTATCGGAGCTCTCTAATATATAATAATCATCTAATAATAATATCTAAGTTTTTTTTATTTCAAATATTTCAGTGTAGGAACTCTACGTAAAAAGGGTTTATTTGTGCATCATTGTGTCAAATAATATTTTCTTAAACGATATTATGCCCGTGCAAAGCTGGGACGGGCTGCTAGTATTTACTAAACGCATCGCCCCGTTCATGCCCCACTTTCTTTCTCTTTGGTTTTTCGTGTAGGATCAAGGTGCTATGGCTACTAGGACCTTTCCTTTATAAGCACGGCTACATTTTTCTTCTTCATCCTTTTGCTGTCTTTGCTGGACGTAGGCCTCCCCTGACTTGAAATGAAATGAAAAAATTCTTTATTTGCAAGCCTGCAAGCATGGTTCACAAAAAGGCGGAATTAATGCCATGAGGCATTCTCTGACATTCAACCTTAACTTCGCCTTGACTTCGCCAAGTTGTGCAATATCTTGTTTATCTACGCCGGTTATCACCTGCTGTCTGTCGTATATCGTCTGACCACCATGCTGGTAGTTTGCCGACGATTTCTTCCTAGGGTCTCCACTTCAAAACTACCCACCCTACCAGAGGCCTACCCACTGCCATTTGAGTTTAGCGATCCTATGCATACCGTCAGTGGCCTTGGTGCTTTGGTGTGTGAGCGAATTTGGCATTCGGTTGCCAGTGGGATGCCGACCATGGATATTTCAATTGCTTTTTGGGCTACTTTCAGCTTTAGATTTCGACGAAATTCACTTGATGAAAAAATACGGACAATTTTTGATTGCCGCCTCTACCATATTCTCATTCAGTGGGGTTATTCTAACCCGGGCGGGCTTAATCTTTCCATCTAAAAGCGGGAGGGAAACCTTCATTTTGACATGGATTCCGAACAATGGAGCAGCTGGCGTTCGTGACGAAATGCACTTAACCAACTCAGAAAAATAATGAAAGTAGTGCAGCTGGAAGCCTGGACGCGGGATTGAACCAATGCCCTCTGGCATGAGAAGCATGGCCCCGTGCTCCTGAGCCGCACAAGAAAAAGTAAATGGTGTGCGCTTATTGTAGCTTTGTCTAGAATTTTGCGATATCACTGTATTGGTTCAGATCAAGTAACTATTCCGTTGGACACAAACTTGATTTGATTAACGCGTGCTAGTTCTGGAAGCCGTGTTAGTTTCCAGTTTGGGTTGGGTGTGAGATTACAGGGTTATCAAAATATTTGGTTATCGCGTAATACTAACTTCTCTGGTTATGTCAGACATGAGCTCCTTGAGTCCCTCTGGGACAGTAAAGACATTGGCGCAGCCATGTTTTTGCAACAAGCTATTCATATTGATTTAACTGCAAGTGCTAAAATCTTTATTTAATATTGACAATCAGTGACATCTGAAAGGACTGAACATTCGGTGGTTGTTTTTTTTTCGTTGTGAGCTTCATCTTTATCATAATTCGTTAATACCAAGAAGCTAATTAAAAAATTTGCATTGCGATGCATTTGCGAGATCATATATCTTCAAATTTGATTTTTTGAATTTATCAAATAGATTCCCAAAATGTTCTCTTATTACCTCGTTAAGAGTAAACTTATAACAAGAATGCCACAAAACTAAATCGATTAGATAAAATAAGTTAAAATCTAAATTAGCGAATTGTCTCTATGAGACAGAAGCCACAGAGAAGCGTTAAGGGCCTGGTACTAGCCAAATCGCAAAGTTAGACGAGGCACCCCAAGTTAACTAACTAAGTCTAACGATTATAAGTGTCATTCTTACAATATATGATTCCTTGTCTAGGAATCGAACTATTTTCGTTAATGTGTGTTTCCTTTTTCTATACAAAATACATTGCGGAAACGGTGTCCATTTCCGAACTTTTTTGACTAAATGTAGAAATCTAAAAGCAAATGGAATTTTTTGTTTATGCATATATGCTGTTTTTGCTTATATCTAGAAATCGAATTACTTTCAGATTTCTAATGAGAAAAATCAACTTTTTTATTTTTGTTATTATTTAAATAAATGATGGAATAAAAAAATATTAACAATCCATTATCAGTCTGGAGTTCTATTTGGATTTGCTGAAGCGTTTCACTACATATTATTACATTTGTTAAAAAGTGCATTTGTATGGCGCGAGTAGTTGGCTAGTCCTAGCGCCTTAAAAGAAACTCTTATTGGCGATTGAAATATATATTTGGTCTATAACTCCTTCGACAGTATCTGCACCTCTAGTTTCCTCTTTAACCCCAAATAGTTCGGAATAGTAGTATGCCAAGGTGGCGTTTACTTTGATGTACTCCCTACATGTACTTACTGGCGATCAAGCCCGAAGGCCGAGATATTGGAGATGTAGATACAGAAGTTGTTTGAATTAATACAATAATAGTTGTTAAGATTATTAGCCGACAGCTACGAATAAAGGTACCGTTTCGAAGGCTATAAAGGGAGTAGGTGTTTTAATGAGATTTTCTGTAGATACAAAATCTTCAAATCATCACGGTATAAGCAGAATCTACATATTTTATTGGATATTCTATAACATTGACCCCATTATAGCAGTCTGTTAGGCATTTGTAGCTTCGATCTCACAGATGAAGGCATCTTTGGCGCTGCATGGCAAGTCGTTGAGGAGGCCGTTACGGAATATGGAACCGCAATGCTCGTTGCCGCCGGTGTTGTCTGGCTGACCAGGAGACCAGGTGTCGAAACCGGCTACAGTAAGATTTGTGCCTGAAATAAATAAATTACGGATAATTTCAATTTTCAAAAATCTTGAATCACATAGACATAAATGAAAACCTTATCATTCCTACTTTAATATATTTATCTCTTTTGGTTTTTTTTTTTCATGTTATGCAATATAAATGTGCAATGTAAAAGAACAAAAATTGCTTGGAATGTAAACATTAAATAGCCCACGTATAGTCACACGCAGACAAACCGAAAGGTTTCGCGTGTACAGCATAATGTAATCATGTATGTTTCTAAAATATGAAAATAAACGCCATTTTGTGGCAATGAACTGAAAAAAAAAATACCAAAACCATAGACTAATAACGCAAAACCATAAAAAAACATTGGTTCGGAATTAGGATAAGGGATTGATCATAGGCACAAGGACTGTAGGAGGGTAATCTATTTTAGGTAACAGAACAATTAATGAAATTGGTAGAGTCCGTGCGGAAAGAAAAACGTCGTAAGATTTGAGGGCGCGCATGTGCACATTTACCGTATTTATCCTGTCGACAACACTGGCACGTCATTATAGTAGACCGACAAAGAAACAACACGACAAACAAAGCTGTCTCAAAACGAACTGAAGTTTGACAGATGGCTGAGTTGGGTTGCCATGTAAAAATCTTAATGTTAGTTCCATTGTACGCCGCGCCGCCGCCGCCGATTTTCTTTCCGCACGGACTCTAGACAAACTTGGTGTCCAGCCTGGCACTATAGGAGCAAAGTGGTAATTTTTATACTTTAACATAAAGTAATGAGACATTAATCACTTGTAAGATATTTTGAGGATTTTGAAAATCAATTTTAAACTTACCATCCACATTCAGCCAGTTGTGTCTCAGAAAGAGATTGTGGAAACCGATGTGAACGACAGTGTGGTGAGTGGTTCCAGGCAAAGTTTCAGGGGGGTGCTCGGCGAACAGCTCCTTCAGCACTGTGGACTCGACCTGGCTGTTGATGATGGTCAGGTGCCCACCCTCGTTGGAGCAGACCTTTTCGGCCTCTCCCCACGTGCTGGGCGCACTGTTGAACTTGTAGCAGCTGCCTGTACGCTGCTCGAACTTGTAAGCTGCAATAACGATGCATTTGATAAAGATTAGCGATTGAATGAAGATATCTTTATGTATTGTAATGTATTCAATGTTAAAGTTTTATTTTATTTTCTCGAACTAAAATAAATCTTTGAATGTTGGTAACTGTAAAGAATATTGTATATTTTACGTTTACCTTTTCATCGGTCTTCTAAAATATGTATGAATTTTAACTATCTAAAAAAAACCTAGCTCTTGTTTTCTTATGTTATATAGGGCTATAGAAATAATAGCAGCTGAAGCATGCGATAATGCCAGTTCTATTGAGGAAGCTAAAACTAAAAGAGTCACTATAACCAGACTTGATGATTGGTAAAATCGCTCGAAAAACGTTGACGTTAGCAGTATCATGGCATCATTGGCAACCATGGCATACCAAGGAAATTTGTTGGAAACAAGGAAAAAGAAGGCGCCTATTGTATTAATCTATCTGCTTACAGTGGTTCGAAGTACCTACCTGGATCATTGGTGTTGCATGGATTCCGGCAAACGTTGCATCTCTTGTGCTTCTTGTAGCATACAAACGGCATAGTTTCCGTACAAGGCTCATCTGCAAGGGTTCCATCGGGCAGCAGCACCAAGCAACCATCCACTACAGAATTTGGTTCGTTGTTGGCCCATTGGTGAGGTATCATACACAACGGGATTCCTGGATAAGTGATTAAAATATATTGAAAATTCCCTAAGGTATTCGCAAGAGTTTTAAGTAATTGTCGGCATAGTTGTTGGCTTAACAAAATGTTCAGCACATATTGTTGGAGTATTTTCAATATAATAATGGAGAGGTTTTGATGGTTAGAATATCCTGCGAAAATTGTGCCAAATTAATCAAAACACAGAATTCGAGAGCGAAATTTCATGAAACACCCCCGTCCATAGAACGTGCGTTGACCAGATTGGAGAAGTACTTTGTAAAGAACATGTATGTGGCGCCCGTAATTGTAGAACATGTATGAAGTGATGTATGTCCGTAGAGTAAGCTAAAAAGTATTCTGTGATCGGAGCGTATAGCGTTATGTTATCTAAGACTACACCTCTGGGAACGTTGTGGTATATTGGTTTGGAAGCGGGTGAAATCGAAAAGTACTTGGCTTGTTGTAGCCAAGTACTTTTAGATTTCCAAAACTAAATTTTTAATAATTTTATGTATTTAATGGATACAACATAACGTTATCTCATTAATTTTCATCATCATCAATTTTCAGCGATATCTACAGATCTACATCTACATTGAAGCATATGAAGCTTCAAATGTAGATGTCGCTGAAACTAAAATTATTCCATTTTTAGCACCAATAGTCTAATGTTTTAACTCCTGTAACTTCTTAATGCACTCTGGAATAATTTAGAATACTCTCTCCCCATATCTGTCTTTATTGCAACGTGTTTTCTAAAATGATTATCCTTGTTGACTTCTATTCTATTCTTCAATGACTTAGTTTGACTGTACTACGGATCATACTTATGCTCGTACATGAAGCTAAATAACATTTTGTTAGTTCATATGTTCCGTTACAAATGCAGCGGCAATTAATACAATTTATTTTTAAATTGCGCACTTTTGAATGTCTTACTTTTAGAAACATATCAAAAACAAAATATTTAATACCTTCCACTGAACGATAATCTCCTTTCGATAGTTGTGACTCCCGAACGCCAATGTAGATGCCGCAGTCTAGTTTGCGGCCATCAATAAGTTCCAAAAGTTCTGCTGTTTGTTTCAAAGTGTAGGGTGTAGCCAAAACTGCTTCTTCTTGTTCGCAGGTAAGGCGAGCTTGATCCCAACTCTTTCGGATAGAATGAAGCTTGTAAAATCCTTTCCACTCTTCGTTGTAGGTATAGTCTTGTCTGTCGATTCCGCAACCTGTTGTTGAATGAAATTGCGATTACATGTAGCGTTGATTCTGGCCAAACATACAACAATATTGAACAAACAGTTCTTGATGACATCACTTAATTATATTTTATACTCACTGCTAACAAATACAGAGATAAGACTCGAACCAATAAATTACAACTAGCAGAGGTTAATATTTATGTTGTGTGTATAAATCCACTCATTACCTTAATGCTTACAGAACAAATTCAACACGTATTAGGTAGGTTCTTATTTTATTGACCAGTTTTACCGTGACTGAGAAAATGGTTAAAATGTATTGATAAGCATGAGACTGAACATGCAACCCAACTGATTTCTATACTGAAAAGTCATCGGTTTTGGAGGCATATGTTTCTTAATAATTACTGTTTTAGTCCAGGAACCATTCTGCTCGAAATTTGACCCAAAATTTGGAAATCATCAGAAATCGCACGGTGTACGGAAACGAATGGTCTGGCGGATAAGGAATTTGTTCATGAATGAACAAACTTCATCCGATAGCAGAGTGTGATGAGTAAGTAATTGTCGACCGTTATTCAAGAATCGATGTGATCATTCCTGATGAACCCTTCGGGGGGGTAACCGGCGTAAAATGTGAGAAATGGTGTACAGGAATTCGATCAATTCCGCAATTACTGGGTAGAATATTTCACATCCACTTCTAATATTTTCTTACATTTTACGCAGGTTCAGTCCCTGTACTAAGTATATTTTGTCAGAAAGAATCTCTTTCGCTTATTAAACATTAACTTATTTCAAACAGGGCTATCTTTCCTAAATTTTAAGCAACCCTTCAGTTGCTCACAAGAGGGATCGATTTCCCAGTTCGTAACATTTGAGACATTGTCAAAGGTAGCATTGGACTGGCCTCTGTCAAAAGTTTGTAATATTGCATCGTGACATTGATATGGATACATACCCAATGTTGCGGCTAATACGGCAGCCAAAATAATGCTCCATGAGAACCAAAGACGTCCTGCAGACATTTTGCCCGATAATAGAATGACTGCGTGATTGCGAATCCGTGCGCTAAATACCAATTTGGTCAACGATTTGCAGTACGTAGGCTTGATGCGCGATTTATGTTTATTACGAAGATAACCCACAGCACTGGAAAATGACTCATTATCTTTGTTGTATCTAGTTTAAAGCTAAAAAAAAGCTGTCGAAATTTTACAATTAAATTAATGCCAAAATATCAGGACCGTCTCGCTAAGCGACCTATCATGAGCGCGCAGTGCTTACAAGACGTACACAGTGTGGGAGTGAGAAGTCATCTCAAAGATCAATACCGCGAGTTGGAGAGATACGGAATATACCTACCCGATGAGACAACTTTTCGAATCGCTATCAGTACATAGTGTCCGCGCACATGTAATGTGAAGTCTTTTTTTTGTAAAATCTTTATGATTTCTCTAGTTTTTTAGAGAAAGCATGGTGGCCTTTGCATTTGTAGTTTGTGAGGAGAATGGGCGTAAAAAGCCTGAAAAATACCCTTTTTTTCTGGTAAATAACAGTTGACCCGAACCATTGATTCTTTGTCGATCGAATTTCTTAATTTTTCCTCATTATTTTAAAGTTAAACTAAAAACATAAATTCCAATCTTTATTTGAAGCTACATAGCGATTTAGAAATTGGTTCGAATAAAAACATAAAATTCAGTAAATGTATGCAGTATTCAGAGCGTAAACCGGTTTTGGTATGGTTAGCTTGGTGCTAATCCCGTCCTAAGTTTTAACAGATTAACTTGAATACGATTGTGTCGCCTAATCGCTGCTCGTTAGATGGCGCTACAAAAATAGCGCAATCTAAAGCTGTAAAGCTCGTAAATACTATTACAATAAGACCAACGAACCTAAATCTCTATAAATTGTGTCTCTATAAATATCTATAAATTGATAAATATATGTTCTACTTATATTTATTATTAATTAGTGTCTCAAAGTCCATTACTTTTAAAACTTTCTATAGACCGGTAACGTTCAGTCCCACACGGAACATTATTGCTGGTCATTATAAGTACTTTAAGGGCAGATTTTTCAATCCTCAGATAGTACTTATCAGTCTGATAGCAAAATTTACTTTTGCCAAAAGACAGATAGGATTTGCCAGAAAGACAGGACAGATAGATCACAACCGGATGATTTTACCTCCTATCACTATAATCTTAACGTAATTTTTAAACGTAAATATGGGCTTAAATAATAAATTTATCCAAAAGTTTTTTTTAAAATTTATTAGGAGAATAAAAAGAAATAGACAGTTTAACACAGAAGTATAAAATTATACGCAAAAAGAGGTAAGACTATTTCCAAAAACAATTTTCACATAAACACATTAGACTATTAAAAATCGGCCCTAAGAAGATAATACTGCCGTAAACTCCGTCCATTTGGTTGACGTAACTACTCTTTTAGCGGCGATGAGCTCACTTTGCGTAAGGAAAGTCCCCTGCTGGAACCTGCTTGTACTTGCTTCATTTATTTGTGTCTTTATTTGCGTATGGAAACTCCCTTCCACTTATCTGCTTCATATCGTAGTGTACATAAAAAATACGGGGAGTACCCTTGCACTGGAACCATCTAGAACTGAATTAGGTAGGTATATAATACGATACCAATCGCTAGAACACGACGTTATTGGTTATCGCTGTTAAGGCTGTCGTGAAGTCAGAGGAAATCTAAGATTTAAAAACATAAAAAAAAAATTCTTTGTCCTGCAAAGGCATACATTTGTACGGCGACTGCTTTGAAAATACCGAAATCGTCTTCCAGGACCTAACGTTACCCTAACCTAACCGTTGTCAGATTTTAATCAACTTTTTATATCACTTGACAAAGCTTCATTCTATGTCTCTTTGTTTTTTTTTTTTGTAAATATCTGTATTTTTTAGCAATTCGAAAATGAACGTAAAGAAAGACAACTAAAAGGTATTTAAAAAAAAAGCACACACAGACATAGATTTCAATAACATATTTTAGAATCCAAAATTACAAAATCGTAGTAATACACTAACAAATACTAACTTGAATACTCCAGGCTAAACCGGTTATTGTATGGTTAGTCCGGTGCTAATATAGTACTAAGTTTTGACAGGTTCTCTCTGAATTAAGGTGTAAGAGCATGGAAACAGTTATCGCCCGTAGTATGGGGAATTGATAGGGTAACCACTCTCTTATGATACTTTTGAGGTTACCGCGGTCGTTAGACATGTTTGAAAAATGTTACGGCGGATGCCTCCTTGACAACGGGCTGAAAGATTAGCTCGAAACGTCGGAGAATATCTCTACCTGCCGCGTGAAAAGCCGTAACATTTTTCAAACATAACCACTCTCTTATTGGTTATCGCTGTTAAAATGTGAAAAACTCATTTAGAGAGCGATTAAAAACAATGTGAGGTTTTGACCGCCTACTGACTGGAGGATACCAATCTTTATAATTAAGGATTTATTTCATTGCTGTTCGAAATATTACCTATATTTACGGATAAAACAGTGTTTAGCTTACTTATTTCGCTCGGCGTTTCGTCC
Organism: Incurvaria masculella; assembly: GCA_946894095.1. Classification (NCBI taxonomy): domain Eukaryota; kingdom Metazoa; phylum Arthropoda; class Insecta; order Lepidoptera; family Incurvariidae; genus Incurvaria; species Incurvaria masculella. The sequence goes on along the minus strand of OX335658.1, from coordinate 13,310,678 downwards.
ACTGCATTCCGGATGTTAGGATTATTTTTATTTGAAAAGTAAGCACGTTTAGAAATTATGAATTTAGTATTTACAATAAAAAATAATAAACTGTTTATAAGATGAAACTTATGCATATATTATTAGGGTAGACTTAATATAATTGTTCAAGTGTTAGTTTAACCTATTGGGCCACCATATTGCCTTGAGGCAATCTCTTCCTGGCCACCCATTAGATTTTACAACATCATTTAGGTAGGGTAAATAAGTGAAGTAAACATTAACTCAGTGGCCCAGTGGCGCGACACTTCGGCGATCGCTCTCCGAAGTTAAGCAACGCTGGGTCCGGTCTGGTCTTGTATGGGTGACCATTCGACCGTTGAGAGAGGCTGGCCGTGGTTCGGATTCCACGTTAAGCTGTAGGTCCCCTTCCTTACTTACTAGGTGGTAGGGTTTATCCCGCCCGGGTTGGTACCATCGCATTGGATGAACGATGGTCGAAGCGGCAATGAAAATTGTCCGTGTTTTCCATCCAGTTCAATGTAGCCGTGCAATATATAGGAAGGTCCTGGCATGGCACCTAGTCCCCATGTGGTGTGTTGGGCTAATACCATGACAGAACTTGTGGTATTAGCCATCCATGTCTAGTCACATAAAAAAAAACATAAAACTTAAGATTAAAACATGCGACAATTTAAAACTAAAAGAAACAAAAAAAAACATTGTTCTGTTTATCTCTAACATAAGTTAATCCTTGAGATAATATGTAATATAAATATAAATGCCCCTATTGCACTTGAATTACACAAGATAATGTTCTGAAAAAGTAAATAAAAAGGATGCTGGGCCAGATGGTATTCACCCTTATCCATTACCTATCTTATTAAAAAAATCTATTTTTGCTTTGCTCTAAATTGCTTCCCGACTTTTTGTCTGACTGATTCCAAAATAAAAATAATAATCAATAACCTATTCTTGTTTTATTAATAGCTATTTGCACAAATATTTACGCATACATCAACAAATAACTTAGCCGCCCATGAGATTTTTTGAATTTTTCATCACACCATGTTTGAAAAACCCCAAGTTGTACTTGGGGGACATACCTAAACAGACAGGGAGTCGACTCGATTGCTTATAGACCGTACAAAACTCAAATATTTCCACAGTACTGTCTTACATTATTAGAGTTTAATAGGTATATGCTCAAGCATCTAGTGTTAGATAACGTGTAATGAGAGCTTTTAAAAAAACCTTAGAATTACAGAAATGCTGTTATTTTTTCTTTATAATTGTAAGATTTCTTGTAAGCGTTTTCCTGAAGTTTCAGTAATTAAAAGCCCTTGATTAGGTATTAGGACTTTACCTATGAAATTTGATATTTGTATGAAAATTGTAAAATATAAAAATTTAGGTTATTTACTGGCCCAAATAATCTATACAATTTTCCCCTTTTGATGGCAGTTTATTTATCGTTTTGCTGTAGAAGTCTGCCGGACGAGAGCCGACAAGGTATCGAAAGCGTTTTGTACTGGCTGTCGGGTGTTGATTTTTTTCCCACTTAAAAAATGGAGCTTCGAGCTGTAACTCTTGTAGCTTTGCGATGGTCTGACGTGAAATGTGAAGTGTTGTCGTGGAGAAGTAATGGAGACGAGCAATTGACCAATCTTGGTTGTTGAATTGCGAGCTTCTCCATCGTTGTTTGCAATTCTGGGCAATAGACATCTGCCGTCACTGCTGTGCCATTCGGTAAGAAGCTGTGATTTACAAGTCCTGCCTGGTCCATCATCATATTATTATAAGCTAAATTTTTTTTACCGCACTGATTAGGTGCTGTACCCGGCAGTGCGATTACGCAAAATTTGAGGATGGTGCCGCGGTACGTGTAGGTGCGCCCCCGTCATTTATAAAGCGCGATTACGAAGCCGTTTTTCATCCACCTACATCCAGCACGGACCAATCTGTGTCGACAATAGGTCAACTTTTGAGGTACTTTACTAGACGAGCAGACGAAATAGGCGTTTACCTCTCCGCATTTGACAGTTCTTTGCCGTTTCGTAATACCAATTCGACGCGAAATGAATGGAGTTGACCTAATTGCTGCGGGTAGCGCTGAGTGCCGCACCATTTGTGAATGCATCGATTTCGTAATCGCAAAAGCTGTCATATTGCTGTAAGTACAGCGACCTACACCCAATTTTGTGCTTCGTAATTGCACTGCCGGTCCACCCACTGAGACGAACGCTTACGGTTGTCGTACAGGATCCAATGTCCTAGGATCCAATAGGTTTTTTATCTTTCCGAGATTGAAGAAAAAACATTTGTTGTTTCTTCAATCTCAATCTGGATCCTCTTCCACTTTCGTCGTTGTCGACAATGCTTACCGGCCGACCGCCATACGGAATTACTCAGATTTTCCAAAGTACTTACCAACGAGAAAATAACTCTTTTTCTCGTTGGTACTTACCACGGAGGAAAGAGGGAGAGAGGAGATGTTTTTAACTCATATTACTAAGGATCGCAGCGTGACACTGTGCGGGGAAGCGGGGGGAAAGTCGCTTCATGGTGGGGTCATGCCCCGCCCATTTTTACGAAATCCATCTACCGGAAGAATTGATATTCTGGTAGCATCTATTCCGAAAGCTATTCTTAGTGGTTACAAGACTACAACTAGATGGCGCCTTTTAAATTTTACTAAGTGTTTTTTTAATAAAAAACCTTAGATATATATCTTAGAGAATAGAAAAAGCCTTCGCGTGGATTCAAATAATTTTATTTTAAAATGTCATTAAAATATGCATCATGAGATCAACATTTCTTACCGTAAAACGAAAATAATTGCGCGCCATCTATCGGCACATAGCAAGAGTGATACATCGATGCAATGTTCGGATATTGACTCAAATTATAAAATATGTGGTGTTTTACTGACAAATAAAACGTAATTCCACCTACAAACTTTAGTTTATTTTGTCCTGTGTACTGTTTGCAACATTTTACACAAAATCTCATAGTGTAATCGACTGTTCGCCGAAAACTGCGCCGCAGACCATAATATTGTCCCACAACTTAACACCGCCAGCGCCATGTCGCAAATGCCGCTAAGCCACGCCTTCTTTATCACGTGGGCTGTGACGTAGCGACCCACTTGGTGGACACAGACCCAGTTTGCTTAGACCATCTCCTCTCTACCTCTATCCTCCGTGGTACTTACTATCAGATTTATCTTGCTGTTTACGGACACTAAATAATTAATTAAAAAAGTTTAAAGATGGAATAGTTAGTTTCCAACAAAAAAAAGCTTATCCAGCGCAGAATGGAGCCGAAGTGCTCACGCGTGCCTCCGCCCTGCCCATCGCTGTTCGGCTGCCTCGGGGCCCATGTCCTGAACCCGGACCCGGGCAGGGTGTAGATTGCGCAAATAATACTTGAGGTGAGGCCTGGTTACGAGAAAGTACCACGCGGGGCACGAACGGCGATTTATTAATCAGCCGGCGAGACGTTGATCTCGCACACAAAAGGACACTTGGCGTCGCAGCTGACGTCGTTAAGGAGGCCATTGCGCAGGATGGAGCCGCAGTCCTCACTCGTGCCTCCGCCCTGCACGCCGCTGTCTGGCTGCCTCGGGGCCCATGTCCTGAACCCGGACCCGCGCAGGGTGTAGCCTGCGCAAACAATGCTTGAGGTGAGGCCTGGTCTCGACAAAGTAGGTACCAAGCGGGCCTTGATTGATCAACTGTTTCGATTCTTCAAATGACTCTTTGTCGAAGCCGGATAAACGACTTACGAAAAGCTACACAGTTTACACAGGCGCAAACTGTGTACGGTGGTGGGTCTAATATATTATATATGGAATCAAGAATATTGTGTAGTTTTGAGTTTACCGTGGTTGCTGTTCATTTTAATAGATTAACGGCTTTGTACTCATGACATAATTTGTGCGGAGCACGAAGTTTCGAGCTAAACATTTGGCTCATCTTCAGGTCAGCTCCCGTGTCCAACCTTTTGCCTTTCCCTGGAGCTCCGGAACGCAGCCGCTCGAGACATTCAGACTAACCACAACTACAATCTTCGCCAACGGCTGGACACGTCAAATTGACAGTTCCCCGTTGGCCGCCGCTGGACACGGGAGCTCACCTGAAGATGAGCCAAATGCTTGGCTCGAAATGTCGTGCTATATAAGCAAGCGCGGTATATAAATGAATCACGTTTTTCTGTCGAGATAATCAATTTGACAACCGAAACAATAAATAAATAATAAAAAAACATGTTTTCTAGGTATCACTGGCAGCCTACTCTGCAGAGGCAAAGAGGCGGTTCTTATTCCTTCAGTAAGCCTCCACGATATCTGTAAGCAACCATCGAGAGTCCTACGCTTTAAGGAGGAGTTCGGTTGGATTGTTCTTTGTTTAAAAAAAAAAATTACAAAAAAAAATAACCGCCTTCAAAGAAAAAGCACTAAAAAGTAAAAAATAATCACCATTTTTGTAGCTACGATTATTGTTATTTTTTGAGTCGGCGTCAGCCGGGCACGCGCTGCGCCAATCAAGAGAACCTTGGCTATCTTGGCTGACACAGACTCAAAAAAAAAAAAACATACAGACGAATTGATAACCTCCTCCTTTTATGAAGTCGGTTAAAAATAACAGTAATCGTAGCTACAAAAATGGTAATTATTTTTTACTTTTTAGTGCTTTTTCTTTGAAGTAGGTTATTTTTAACCGACTTCAAAAAAGGAGGAGGTAGGTACACGTCCTTTCCAATAAAAAAAGAATCACCGAAATCGGTTGGCGTTACATTGAGTTATTCGTCCATTTGTCGCGCACATCTTAATACAAATTTAAGGCTTATATATGATTTTGTCATGGATATCATTGTCAGAACTTAACCAAATTAAAATGGGACCACTTGGGAAGCACTAGCTTTCATTTAACAAACATAAAAACATATAAGGTAACAAACATAAAAAAAAACATACAGATGAATTAAGAACCTCCTCCTTTTTTGAAGTCGGCTAATGAGCCTGCCAGCGGAGTTTAAGAAAAACAAAGTGAGACTACTTCTAGAATCAAGATTGGCTCAGCAGTAAATAGCTAGGTTTTCTCTTAGGTGATCCATTCCTAAAACGGAATTAACTAGGAGAATATTATCGATCAAAAAGACTAACCACTGAAGATAAAGGAAGGAGAAGTGGCATGCGCTCGATGTCCCGTCTCCGCTATATGGTCAATATGACCATACATTTATATAGCACCGCGCGCGAATGTGCTCTAAAATAGCTTTCGTCAGTTTCTACTCACACATACCCTCCAATATGTCCGCGACTATTGCATGTGGCATGTACGTTTAAGTTGGATTGCTAGTTTTTGAAAATTGTAGACACTGGGTCCCATAGTGAGCGCGCTCGATGCCATATCTCCTGCCTTTTTTATCTATGAGACTAAGCCCCGATTGCACGAAGGAACAGCTGAGTTAATCAATGTTCAAATTCGTGACTTTTAGTGAACTGCATGGAGTTCCTTCCATACTGTCCATACAAAGTGACGTGTTTAATCATAAGTTGACGTTGATTTAGATTTTTTGTCGTGCACTCGGCCCTAAGCCTGGTCTTCACCTAGTGGATTTAATTGACACTTAAAGGGCCTTTATTACTAAAATGTTGATTATCTTGTACTGGCATCGATTGCGAGATGGTAAGAAAGGCCCTTTAATGTGAGGATTAAGCTAATCAGTACTTGGTGGAATAGACCCAAATATTTAGTGCCAATAATGTTACTATGTTTAAGAAAGTTCCTGTGGTCTGATGGATGATGGTCGAATAAAAAAAAAACTAAGAGATTGTTCACCGTCAATATTTCTCCAACAGTTCCTCTTGAATAACTGGTGGAAGCCCACGTGGAGAATGGAACCGTGAGATGCCCCCTGAATAGTTTCCTGCGGGTGCTGAGCAAATAGTTCTTTCAGCACTCTGGACTCCGCGTCACTGTTGATGATGACAAGATGGCCGCCCTCACTGGAGCAAATGTCTACAGCATCACCCCAAGCCTTTGCCTCGACGTGAAACTTATAACAGCTACCAGTTCGCTGTTCGTATTTATAAGCTGGAAACAGAATATACTCCATGAACATTGAAGAGAAAATAATGATTTGAATAAATTTGATAACACAGTTTACAGTGGCCTGTAATCTAGGGGAATGCCTGTTGGTTTTGATTTGTTTGATGAGGATTCCATCTGAGATTCGATTGAAAATTTAATTTATAAACTATGTAGTTCAAAATCAATGTGAAATTTTAGGCGATTTCCTGCGTGCATCGGTCCTAGGGTTAAACCCCACTCGGTTGGTAATATCGCACTGAAAAAATAAGGAGCAATAAAAAAAATAGATGTTTTCCATTCAGTAAAATGTATTCGTTTTCAACTTCAGGAAAGGTCCTGTAGGTTACAAAAAGGAATTATAAACTATTCTTTATAACACCTCTGGGTACTTTATCTTCCAAATATTTGGGTCCCGATTGGGATAGAATATCAGGAGCAGGAGAATCTTGGAATATTCTTACTAAGGCAAGATTCGACCACTATATGACTATATAATGAAAACATAATATTGGTTAGCTAGTTTTGTTAAAGCAGGGATATTCATCTCGTTGTAAATCTAAAATAGTACATTCTTACGAGGAATTATAATAAGCCTATTCAGATAATGCCTAGAACAAGGAGTTGCAATGCCGATTATGACGATTTGCACACTGACAGACAACTCACCCGGGTCCTTAGTCCTGCAGAGGTTGAGGCAAGTATAGCAGGGCTGCTCCTTCTTGTAGCATACGAAGGGCATGGTCTCCGAGCAGGGCTCGTCGGCCAGCGTACCGTTTGGAAGCAACACGGCGCAGCTCTCCGGCGCAGCGGACACGTCAGGCTGTTTCGGCGCCCACTGGTGCGGCAGCCGGCATAGGGGCAGCCCTGGAAAAATGAACGAGCCAATTGGGTCCTCATTCCTGTAGAGGTTGAGGCACTTGTAATAGGGCTGCATTATTTTAGCACACGATGGTTATGGTCTCCGAGCAAGGTTCGTCGACCATTGTCCCGATTGGAAACAGCAAGACGCAGCTGTAAAATGTCGGAATTCATGTAAAGCTGTAGATTCCCTTCCCCTACTAGTTGATAGTTGTATTAGCCATACATGTATAGTTACATAAAAAAGGCTCCTTCTTTTATGGCAGTTCGTGGCCAAGATATGTTACACTTCCATGATATCTCCTTTGAGAGTTAGTATTCTCAATTTCTTATCAGATGGTAGGGCTTAGCGGGTAGCTCGCCCCATGTTACCATGACATTAAATGAAAGAGTCCCATTTATGAAATTGTAGCCGTAATATTATTCCTTCTGGATTTGTTTTAATATTAATTGTATTGTGGTGATCATGCCAAAAAAGCGAACAAAATTCCTACAGGCACTTACCATCCAATGTATTGAAGTATCCAGTGGGCTGCGTCTTACGCACCCCGATGTATATCCCGCACGTCACTTCGTGGCCCTTCATCAAGTCCAGCAGCAGCGCTACCTGCTTGAGGGTGGAGGGCACGGCCAGGTCAGCGCCGTCCTCGCTGCAGGCATACCGAGCCAGCACCCAGTTCTTGGGCTCTCCGTACAGTTTGTAGTAGCCCTTCCAGATTGCGCTGTAGGAGTAGTTTTGGGGGGAACTGGCGGAGCATCCTCCAGCTGTGTCACGAAAAATATTTACTTAGACCGTGCTGGATTATAAGCACGTGGTCGATAGCCTATGGGATGACTGAAGAGAAAGAACGGAGAAGTGGCATGCGGTCGATATCGCGTCTTCGACGTATAGTCAAAGTTACCATGTATAAATGCACCAAGTTGAAGTTGGCGATTATTCTGCTTGAATTTTTAGTGTAAAGAACAAATATATTTGGTTTTTGAGGTTTCAGTAATGAAAAGCTTATGATTATTTTTTATTATTTAGGTACATTCTGGCCATAAATAGGTTAGGAATTCAGCGGCGCGTCATATGCCACACAATCGAAACATCGCCACTGCGCGCGAATGTGCTCTCAAATGTGTTCGTCAAGTCAGTGTCCAACTACGTCTGCGACTATGTTCGCATATAGCATGTACGTTTAAGTTGGGCTGGTAGTTTTCGAAAACTGGAGACAGCGGGTCTCACAGTAGGCGTGCTTGGCATATCTCCTCTCATTTGAAGGGGGGCACAAGAAGTTCGAGCTCGGCGCTAAAATTCACTTTTGCTTATAGTTTCGTTTTCAGGGTATTTATCACCATATTCGTTTTTTCGCCGGTAACGCATCATAAAATACAAAAAAAAACTTTTTTTTTTAAATAGTATTTTAGTAGCTTTGTACCGTCATCTCGTGTCGCGGCAGGAATAAGGGATGCAAGTTCCACGGAGCAACATCCATGATAGTACCTGTATAGTAGTAAACGACCTCACACACCTTCTGTGGCTCAGAGACTCCAGGCCAAAACGGTAAGTTTTGTGTTTCCAACAAGACGTTAACGAGACGGTCTCCGGTTGACGACGAATGCATCGATTCCAAGGACGCCAGCAGGTACTGGGGACTTGGGAAGGTACTATTGGGCTACAATATTCTATTAGCTACGACCTAATCTGTTATTTGTAAAAAAGAAGTAGTTGCAGCGGTGAAAATAGCCTCCTGCAGCCGTATAGGCCTTGGATTCAATAAAAAGCCGAAAACCCACGTTTTTGGAGATAGGCATAAAGAGTTATGCCTATCTTTTTTTTTTGACAATTTCTTTATTACATTATTCGACACAATTAAAATGAGATATACATATCTCCAAAAACAAATACTTATGGACTTAAGGAATGTGACATGTATGCATGTATAAGCGACCGTGAAGCAAGGACACATTAATTAAGGAAAGATCCCTATAAAAAAGAAGTACTTTACGAATGCCGGCCGGCATGGTTTTCGCAGCCCCCTTATAAGTTCGAAAGCCCATGGGCATCGTCGGGCACCTTAAGAGGTCCTGGCGTATGCCATATGCCGCGCATTACATAAAAAAAAAAATATATACTGCAAGGCTGGACCCGAACCATCAAAAATACCATTCGCGGGTATTGAGTCTAACCAATTTCGCCACCTGCTGTATACCCATAATTTCGACGGATACGTAAACTGTCCTTTTCTCATTTTGTGCATTGAAAACGACTAGGAGGCAGCATACATTAATTTCCTAATGCCTGGGCACCAAACAACAGAAGTCCCTCAATTAAAGATCTTTAGCAATCACTGTCGATAAACATATCACTAGATGTACCAAGCAAACAACTATAGATAACTAGGAAAGGGTGCCTGCCGATCATAATAGCTAGTGTTGATAAACTATTATGATGCTCTCATTGATAAAATGTTTAATGGCAGACCTAAATCTTTTTCACAATAGATAAAATGTTCTCAAATCTCAGAGACTATTAAAATTTGTTATCATCAGTTTTATTAGCATCGGTAGTTTTTAGGGTTCCATACCCACAGGGCGAAAGCGGAACCTTATTACTAAGCCTCCGCTGTCCGTCCGTCCGTCCGTCCGTCCGTCACAGGGCTGTATCTCATGAACGGTAATAGGTAGGTAGCTGAAATTTTCACAGCGTGTGTATTTATTTTGCCGCTATAACAACAAATTTACAAAATAATAAATATTAAATGGGGCCCACACAAAAAACGTGATTTTTTTATGTTAAATCTCGTAGGTGGTACGGAACCCTTCGTGTGCGAGTCCGACCCGCACTTGGCCGGTTTTTTTTATATTTTTTTACAATCATTATAGGTATCCCCTTTTACCAGCGGACAAATAGGGTTTATCAATACTTACCGTCAGCGGTCGAAATGAAGGATACTATGTAAACACTCACAATCGTTAATGCCAACGTCCTGTCCATAACGACTACTCTATGTCAACACAGTCATAATAACAGCTCGTTTTAAAATATTCGCTATTTTTAAATTAGATAACACACGTCCGGGGCCCGCAGTTTTTTCGTAGTTACCTACACACAAGATTAGCACTGCAGCAACGCAGTATCATTTGGCAGACGAAACCGATTCCATATGACACAGAGTAAGCAAATTAAAAAACTCAAAGAACTCACAAAAATAGCCGAAGTGCTCTTCCAAACAAACCGAGGAATGTATAGCATAATAATCGATACACTTATTCCCCCATCTACTAGATGGCGCTGCTTTCGCGTAACACTCGCTCTGCCTTCAACAAAATCTAGATGGCGCACTTATCGGAAAAGTTGGACAACGGAATGCGCGGGACGGTTCCGCCAATTGCAGAAATATGCATATATGGAAATTGTCTGCAAAATCGGCGGTTTGTTGATTTATGCTCGTGCTGCTTCCCGCAGCCACAGACAATGGATAGTAGGGATAGACTGCTAACATCATACAACGTACAAAACTCGCCGAGCGCTTCTTATTTTGGTTGGTAAAATGACATTTATAACCAGCGCTATTTCCCGTCGTCACCGAACAAGAACTAGTTACACCGTAATTAAACTAAGCTTGATTTCAAATTTTTTATGAACTAAAAATTAAGTACTGTCATTGTAAATAAAACAAACCATTAATATTAATTGGTTGATATTGTATGCATTCTGAGTTCCTCACCTAAATCGTTGTCACCTAAATTGACGTTTACGGAACTTCGAAGTTACGCAAAAACGTCAAAATCCATACAAGGTTTTTTGTGGTTTTACTTCTTCAAACTGTCAAAGTCAAACTCGGACTTCCGATTAGTATGAAAACGCGGCGTCGGCGTGAACCGCAACGTTGACGTACCTATTTACGGCCGTCGGCGAGTAAGCTGTCAAATCAAATTCGGTCTCGCTAAGCGCGCGCTCTTCTATTTCTCCATACATTTGAAAACGCCAGTCGATCGGTTCGCCGTAAACGCCAATTTAGGTGACAACTGAGACTAGGGCCCCTGAAATGTGAATTGCGGCGCCATCTGTGAACTTATATTTACACTGGTATGTCATTATCAATCTTTTCCTACTATGGAGCTGAATTGATTGTCTTGCCACCACAGCTACCGTTCCCGAAGGGGCGTACTTCCACCACTGTTATTTTCTATCTTCATCAACACTGTCGTTATTGGCTCTTTTTTATACGCTGATGATTTGCAACTTCACAGACACTTTTACACTGACAACATTGCGGGGGCTGTTACATACATGAACAGCGATTTGGTGACCGTACAAACCTGGGCCAAACATTTCGGATTTATGGGTAGTAAAACGTGCTACAAAGCAATAATTTATTATTGGTTATACCAAATTTATTTCATATCCTGTAGACTGCATCGAATTTTTGATTAGAATTTGATTTTGATTGAATATTATTATTAATAATTAAATTAACCAATAAAATGGCAACCATATGCAGCAAAATATGTTTTCAGATTTACATCTGGAATAGTCTTTAAATTGTTATAACTGCCAAAACTGCATGGTAACCTCATGCGTTAGTATTGAGAAGTCTCAATACTAACTCATGACGTTACCATGCATCATATACCATACTTAATACCATTTTCGGAATACATATTCCGAAAATGTTATGTGAACCAATCGAACTAGGTACCTAATTTCTGTCTATTATTACCATATTACTAACTAACGGCAAACAATGTAAGAGGATTCTGCTTGCCACACAGTCATTATTATTTTCTTGTTAACAGATAATGGCGCCATCTAGATTTTGTTGAAGATATTCCGAGAATGTCGAATGCATTTTGCATTTGACTGCAATGATTGTGATATCAAATAAGATATCAGACCAAATTTATTGCTGATTATTTTTAAAATCTGTTTACAATTATTCAATGTATTTCGGGCATACCGATGTTCGGCGTAGATAGGCACAACTGTGTGCCGGGCGTGCATGATGTTAGATGGCGTTTGGCAAAATCCGCATACCTCTTTATTTATATGGGTACCAGCTTAGGATCACATAGAAAATATGAAGATTCACTGGTTTTGTACCCACTGCCTCTGACAAAAGACCACCGCTAATCCTTATCTCGATTTATTCATCCATCGTCCTGAATACACATACCTATCTAAGCACAATTACATACATTCGATTGGAACGGAATATTTTTGCGGTCATTCCATGTGCCTTCAATTCGTTGCATTGTTACAAAAAGATAAGGCCGACACAATGTCTCTGATTCAACACAAGGTACGATAACAAGCCATTCGTTCGAGCAGCGCTCAAGCCCAGTCATTTCACTAGCAACACTTTGAATGCGCGCTTGCGCATCGAAAATGTTGTGTTGTTTCACATACATCTCGAAATAATCTAACCGTTTACTGTAGAAGTACCCTCAATTTGACAGCGGCGATAAGTGAAGTAATTCAATTTAGAACCGTGACAGAACTACGAAGCAAAGTGTAGTTATTTAAAATTTTCCGATATAAAAACAGTGACAATGGAGTTGAACACTTCCAAAGCCCTGGCCATGCTGGCGCTAGGGCTCGGCAGCTTCATGACTGGAATGCTCCCAGCCTGGTTCTCTCCCCGCGCCAGGCAGAGCTGCCCCCTGCTTCTCTCCTCTCTCCTGTGCTTCGGCGGCGGCGTCCTCCTGGCGACCTCCCTTGTCCACATGCTCCCCGAAGCGAGGGAGGATCTGCCCGAGTTCGCCGAGCTGACGTTGTGCATCGGATTCTTCCTCGTGTACCTGGTCGATGAGGTCGTGCACCTGTTCTACGGGCGGGAGTTGGATCACGACGGCTTCGTGGATACGGAGGGTCCGGTCGGAAGCGGGGGGTACGGCGCGGTGGAGGGGACGAGCCTGCTGCGGCCGGGTCGGCACGGCCACGCGGACAACGAGCTGGGGGGCCGGGTGTCGCCGTGCTGCGGGGACACGGAGAACCCGCGGATGTGCCACGTGAGCCACAAGGAGCCGTGCAGGAAGAGCGCGACGGGGCGGCTGGGGCTGCTGTTCGCGCTGCTGCTGCACAGCGTGCTGGAGGGGCTGGCGATCGGTCTGCAGGGCAGCACTGCCAGAGTGAGTAAGCCTCTATCCGTAGGTAGCAAAGATCTCTCCGTGCTTCTGCTCAGATTGTTTTAGGCCATTTCGTGTTTTTTTGAAAGTGGTCTAATCTGACTTATGCGCTATTATAATAATATTATATCCTATATCCACGATATTGTGAACACTTACACCCTGTCCGGTTGCAAAAAGAAGGAATTATTTTTATCTTTTAACAATTCAAATGAACAAAATTGATCAATAGAATAAAATTTAAATAAACAATTCTATTTAACTTTTTTTTTGTATTATATTTATTCGACAATTTAAGTTTAAGTCTTTAAGAAATGTAGATCAAAGCTTGCCCATAGTTTTTCAGTGATTTTGCCTAATGAAAGCTGCAGCCAAAGATTTGATATTTAAGCTGACTCGCAATCATAAAGAGTAGGTAGTTGTCATTGCATAACCCATTTCAATTTAAATCTTCAGTGCCTTATTTATCGTTCAAATTTATGTGTAGCTGTCATACAGAAAATTGTGAAAATTTGAATAAGCCATTTACAAACTTTCAAAGGTCATTCATTCGTTCATTTCCATTTTCTAGCTAGAGCTAGGCTAGAGGACTTGCCTTTCATCCGAGAGGTCTAGGTTAAAATCCTCGCCCGGTCATACACCACTTCCTTTCTGCCTGTCTGTCAACTTGCTAAGGATAGAGTAAGTTCAATCGAGTGTCGGGAATCGACATAGTTGGATAAGTGCATTTCGTTACGAATGCGAGCTGTTCCATTGTTCGGAACCCATGTAAAACTGTAGGGTCCCTTCCCCTACTAGGTGGTAGGGTTAAGCCCCAATGTAGCAGTGCTCATAACGGGAAGGTCCTGGCATGGTGCCTAATTCCTTCGGGAATGTGGTGTATTAGGCTAATATCATAACGGTAGTTGTGTGGTATTAGCCATCCATGTCAGGTTGCATAAAAAACTACTTACCCATCTAAAAAATGGGTTATGCACCAACCGTGCAATGACAAGTACTCGTATTACATGGGCTTAGAATAACGAAAATGCCTGGAATTCAGCGTGATTATGGACTCGTAGAAGCTACAAAAGATTGTTGGCACTGATATTCCAGCCAAAGGCAGCTCACCGACATGTATTTGCACTCTTACTCATTTTATGCAATTCGTGACCTAATTTTAAAATTTCGTAATGTTGATTGTAGGTATCTTAAAGTCGGTTACTAGGTTTTTTATCAGATGTAAGCCTGTATTATATCTTTAAACATATCTTTTTGCAAAGTTTGCACACACTTCTGATAGTGCGAATCATCGAATGTTTAGGTACCAGCATTTAGTGAATGGCCTGGGCCAAAAATACCTAGGCAAATGAACGAACTAAGTATATACACAGTGATCATTTAGAAATGTCAGAATCGAGTTTACTAACGTTATGATATTAGCCCAATACACCACATTGCCAAAGGAATTATGTGCCATGCCAGGACCTTCCTATGATCTATTGAACTGGATAGAAAACACAATTTTTTTTTATTGCCGCGTTTCATGCAATATGGTGGTACCGACCCGGGGGGGCTTAAGATGATTATACTAGCCAATGCGAATGGTTTGATTGCGTTAAGTTCGTGATCTTTATGGAATGAGAACATAAAAAAACATGTATACTTCCAGCTAACGTTCTACCAAAACAGAAAGAAAAATGTTACAGAAATTAATATTTTATGCATGGAAAAAAATGTTGAAGTCAGGTCTCAAATATATTATTTTTCAAGTTTGCGGCTTATATTATATTAAATAAAAATTATTTTAAGACCATTTAAAATACATTATCTACCCATTCAGCGAAGAACATGTTTAACTTTTTCCAATTTCTTTAACGAAACAATAAAAAAACCGGTTTCACGCGTAATGCGGGTTGGTCACATTTAGAAAGAATTATTCCGAGCTGCTCTAACTAAGCAACGCCGGGCTCTGGCTATCTCGTTTTAATCGCAAAAATTGGTCCAAAATGTTTAGGTATGAGGGTGCTCTTAACCCTATCACCTAATAGGGGAAGCAGACCCACAGTTTTAGATGGGTTTCGAAGAATGGAACAGCAATCATTCATAAAGTTTCTGCATGCTCGAACCTGCCACATTTTACAGTATCGTGGTGGGTTATTAGCTACCGGATACACGAACCGGGCTCTGCGTACACAACATACATAGATTAAATATTAATTATTTTAATTTTAATTAAATATTTAATTAATATTAATTATTAATAGGACCATATCTGCCTGGCCATGACCTCGCAAGAGTTCTTGTTGAGGTTCCTCTGGGCGTAGGGGGCAATCTCGCTGGTTAATTACCGCAGGTGTTGCTGCTGCTAGTACCCATGATCACGAAATATTTCTTGTAGAACTTTCTGGGGACAAGCTCGTTTTTGTGTGTACAACATCCTTAGGTGTTGATTCTGCTGGGAGCCCTGACCTCGTAGGATTCCTTTTTTTTGTTCTTCTGGAAGTATGGGGACAAGCTCCGCAGGAGTACTGCTGCTAGGAGCTGTGACCTCGCAATAGTTCTTGCTGTTGTTCCTCTTGGCGTGACAACAAGCTCGGTGGCCAATTCTGTGTGCACAACATCCTTAGGTGTTGATTCTGCTGGGAGCCCCGACCCCGCAGGAGTTCTTGTTGAGGTTCCTCTGGGCGTGGGAACAAGCTCGCTGGCTAATAATGTGTGCACAATATCTGCAGGGGTTGCTGTTGCTAGGAGCTATGACCTCGCAAGAGTTTTTGTTGTGTTTCTCTGGGCATGGGATCAAGCTCGCCGACTAATTATGTGTACACAATATCCGCAGGAGATGCTGCTGCTAGGAGCCAGGACCTCGCAAAGAGGTCTTGTTGTGGTTCCTCTGGGAGTAGAGACAAGCTCGCCGACTAATTATGTGTACACAATATCCGCAGGAGTTGCTGCTGCTAGGAGCCGTGACCTCGCAAGAGTTCTCGTTAAGGCTCCTCTCGGCGTGAGGACAGGCCCACTGGCTGATTCTGTGTACACAACATCCGCAGGGGTTGCTGCTGCTAGGAGCTGTGACCCAGCATGAGTATTTGTGTAGGTATCTCTGGGCGTGGGGACCAGCTCGCTGGCCAATTCTGTATGCAAAATATCCGCAGGTGTTGCTGTTGCTATGAGCCCTGACCACGCAGGAGTTCTTGTCGAGGTTCCTCTGGTCGAGCGGAGAAGTTCGCTGACTTATTCTGTACATACAATATCCGCAGCTGTTCCTGCTGCTAAGACCCGTGACCTAGCATGAGTTCTTGTTGGGGTTTCTCTGGTTCACAACTCGCTGATTCTGTGTTCACAACATTCGCAGGTGTTGCTGCTGCTGGGAGCCGTAGCCTCACACAAATACGTGGTCGGCTTCTGCTTGGGCGTCGAGCTGGCTGACAGTTATTCGGGCCGGATCTGTGCGCACATAGTCAGCATCGTCACGTTCAGCCTGGGCTCCGTATTGGGCATCGGAATTGGTACTGCGCTGGATGATATTGAAGCCGTGCGGTACTCGGTGGCTATGCCCATCTTGCAGGTATGATGACCACATGTAAGAAACATCATTTGTAAAGGGCCCTTTTCACCAATTTGCTATAAACCTCCTCATAACTATCCGGCGATTAAACTGTCTATTAAAATAAAATGTCTCACGGGCTGGACTCAATTGCTGCTACGACTGACATTTATCCATTGTGATTGATAAAAGTTAGGCGATTTAGATATAAGTATGTATTTCGTTACCGTGGACCCAAAACCAGTAAACTTTCTTTGCGAATTCTTCTTTACTAGTTAATTGAATCCGCGGATTCATCAGTTTTTGGTGTAACTTGGTGTAGTTTGACTACCAAACAAGTTTAAATAAAAAGAAATCTACTAGTTGGTCATTAAGGCAATCGAGCAACTTTAAAAATACCCACTTTATTGCAATCTAAAATGACTACTGTCATTCAAGTCCTGACTTTATTCGTCGATTAGTAGATTATTAAAACATCATCAGACAATGGTGAGGCTCAGTAACGAGAAGCAGAAGAATAAAAGTAACGGTATGTGATAATTCTCCTGATTTAAGGCCTTCCTCAACTTTCCGATTGTAAAAAACAACATTAAATACATTGAACCTAGTATTGGTTCACCTGGCCGTGTTCAGAAGATAAGATATCACGATCTCTGTAGTTATATTTGAACTGTCCACCAGGAAATATATATTTATTGCGTCAACAAAAACCACGATACTGATTAATAATTTTATTTGTGAAGAAGTCTTGTTCAGACATTTGAAAAGTCAGAATAATTTGTCTATCATACATACGTTACCTAAATAACTGCTTGTTAAAAAATGTAGGTAATCTAAGAGCTTAATTATTAAAATGACCTATGGAAACATTTCAATGTCTAATGCCTACCTAATGGATGACCCATCTTCAAGCTATTAGCACAACAATTCTCGTTGTATATAGGTGCCATTGCGGGACCTTCTGATGTGAGACCTTTATATTCTATCACGGTTAGAATGGACCATTTTAAATTGCCGCTTCGATCATCGTTTTATCCAATACGATGGTGCTAACCAGGGCATGTATTCTTGGCATTCCGTCATTGCGGATTCAGTAGAGTTAACAGAAGAAGAATTTACTTTGACATTACTTTGGCATTCTAGAAATCGATCGCAGCGCCACACGGAATGAGTGGCTACGGAATTAAACGTTTACATATGTAATAATTGTTATTTGTATGGACGATGAAAACTTTGGCATTCTGGGAAGATTTTGACAGCTGCATTTACTGATTCATTCGTGGAATAATTTTGTACTTGTTTCCGCAGCTGCAATGACAAAGGTTGCCAGGCATTCGGCTTTAGCCAGTTTGGGATTTTAGGAAACATTTTTGGAAACCATTTGCGGGTCTGGCCTGTCCGGCATTTGTTAGGCTTTCCATCGTTCGTTCATCATCGAAACGTTAGAATAAGAAGATGTTAATAGTTCATAATATATCCTCACGGCTACTGTTCCGTTAGTTACTTGCTTTTAGAATTGAAACTTCAGTGAGGTTCACCATAAGCAGTAAACAAACACAGAATAAGCTAAAATACAAATCTTCGATGACACGCCGAGTCGTGTTTGATTTCGTGCGCTACCATTCGTTAGCTTAGAGCGAGGAAAGAGATAACACTACACTAGCTCCCACTGCCACAGTCCTATTTAAAATCATACTTTCCGAGTTGAGGAATAACCTCGGGAATAACGAAAAATAGCATATTCGTTTCCGTATGCGATTCAGTAAATGCCGCAGGAATAGTAGCCCTACCATGAGTTTTGGTGATGTT
Source organism: Incurvaria masculella (assembly GCA_946894095.1). Classification (NCBI taxonomy): domain Eukaryota; kingdom Metazoa; phylum Arthropoda; class Insecta; order Lepidoptera; family Incurvariidae; genus Incurvaria; species Incurvaria masculella. The sequence goes on along the minus strand of OX335658.1, from coordinate 13,292,294 downwards.
CACTTCGACCAACGTTAACGAAATTTTTGTATGGAGAAAATTGCAGCGCCTCTAGCGTACGATCTTGTTACTAAAAACGGCACTACGAGTTCATATTCACGCTCGTTGTCGAGCATCACGAACGTTATCGAACGACGACGCGATACGGTTGTATGAAAAACGGTACCATGAGTGTACATTTTGACAGTTCAACGTGATCACTTCGATAACGTTATTCGAATTTCTTTTCACTAGTCATATCTTGGGTGAAAGGACGATCGAACACACATTTTAGTGCCAAGGATGAAAAACCAAGCGTATTTCATGTCAATTTCTGAATTCAATATTATGTTAGCAACTTAATAATGAGTACACTACAACTCTACGTAAAAAAATACTATTCGAAATATTTTTTTAACGGTTTATTTTATTTATAAACGTTTCTTCAAACCTGTTTCAGGAATGAATTTATTTTAAAAAAAAAAAATTTATGTAGGTGTATTTCCTCAATACATATTTTTTTATGCAAAGAAAATAAAGCATTCAAAACATAACCTGTATCGGTAATTTATAAGAAAAATAAAACAACTATAATTGCATCCAAGAAAACCAAAGTCAAACATTGACAAAACATTCGCGCGAAATGGGTCACTAGGTATATAATGTTATTTACAGACAGATGGTACGCCCTATGAGTCACGCTTATTGTCTCGCGCCGCCCGCCGCGCCGGCAAAGTATCGGTCAACAAAAATCGTCACAAAATATCGGCTGCCAACAATCGACGGTTTGAGGTATGTTTTTACTAGTAAACTTAGCAAATTTATACTCAATTTATAATAGTGCGGTCCTATTTTATCTCATGCGAAAGAAGATATGGACACTGTTAATCACGGCCTACTCACTATCTTCCATTATTTCTTGTCTCTGGTCGAACGCAACGTTCATCGAGCGTTCGATAAGCGTTCCGTCGGTGAATAAAGTAACCCATGGTAGCGACTGTAACGCTGTTCGATCTCGTTCGTGAACATTCGATGATATTTTTCGTTCGTTCGATAGAAAACTCATGGTAGGGCTATAGGTCGGAAGTAATTAACTGATTCAGCTATGATTCAGCTATGATTAAGTAAAGTGTTTACATAAGTTTGGCTAGAATGCACCGCCTGGGCATGTATTCTTAGCATTCCGTCGTTGCGGATTCAGTAGAGTTAACAGAAGAAGAATTTACTTTGACATTACTTTGGCATTCTAGAAACCGATCGCAGCGCCACACGGAATGAGTGGCCACGGAATAAAACGTTTACATATGTAATAATTGTTATTTGTATGGACGATGAAAACTTTGGCATTCTGGGAAGATTTTGACAGCTGCGTTTACTGATTCATTCGTGGAATAATTTCGTACTTGTTTCCGCAGCTGCAATGACAAAGGTTGCCAGGCATTCGGCTTTAGCCAGTTATGTTTGGGATTTTAGGAAACATTTTTGGAAACCATTTGCGGGTCTGGCCTGTCCGGCATTTGTTAGGCTTTTCATCGTTCGTGGTGTAACTCGTCACACGCCTGCTGGTTAAGCGGGCGAAGAAATGCAGAATGACGTCGACACGCCGTCCCCAGAAAGAAGCGGCGACTTCCTCCCCGTCCCGCCGCGGTGTCGCTACGCATTTATAAACATTACGCTATAATATTTTGGCAAACGAAACGTTAGAATAAGAAGATGTTAATAGTTCATAATATATCCTCACGGCCACTGTTCTGTTAGTTACTTACTTTTTGAATTGAAACTTCAGTGAGGTTCACCATAAGCAGTAAACAAACACAGAATAAGCTAAAATACAAATCTTCGATGTGTCGAATCTCCGAGTCGTGTTTGTTTTCGTGCGCTACCATTCGTTAGCAGCTTAGAGCGAGCACGTCTATTACTGAAAAACAGAAAGAGATAGCACTACACTAGCTCCCACTGCCACAGTCCTATTTAAAATCATACTTTCCGAGTTGAGGAATAACCTCGGGAATAACGAAAAATAGCATATTCGTTTCCGTATGCGATTCAGTAAATGCCGCAGGAATAGGTCGGAAGTAATTAACTGATTCAGCTATGATTCAGCTATGATTCAGTAAAGTGTTTACATAAGTTTGGCTAGAATGCACCACCAGGGCGGACTTAACACGTGACGAAGTGCAATTATCCAAACCAGGAAGAAAAATGTGAGGTGCATAAATGGGGGCGGGGATTGAACCCATGACCTTTGTCATGAAGAGCAAGGCCCCGCGGCCTTGATCTCTTTATTAGCTCTCGTTGACAAGTTAATATTTGAGAGTCACGGGTCGACCTAGACCAGGCCAATTCTGGGAATTCAGAGTTGATGAATCAGGCGTATTTTCACACGAATTCAATTTGACGTTACTCTGTTATTCTGCTAAGCGATTGCAGCGCCACACAGAATGAGCGGCACGAATTGTAACATATCCATGTGCTAACGGCATTCTCCATTGGAACAGTTTGGAAATTATTTACTCATTTAGGAGTGTGTGTTGCGTATGCGTAAGCAATCGTCACAAGAATTGGTTTCCTTCTTGCATTCGTGATCAAATGCACTTAGGGGCGTGATAAGATTGCGTTCGGTTTTATAACGACGTAAGTAAAAAACATTTAGGTAGTTATATTTAAAAATAACCCCAACGAATTTCGATAATAAAAAAGTATATGTATAGATTGATGCTCTTGCTATAATTTAAAGATAAAAAGTCTCTAGTGCTTTGTGTTCTCAAAGTAGGTAGACAAATATTGATAAAATTTTATACAAAAAGTTTGGATGAGCGTCAGATTTAGGTTTCAAATATAGCTAGACCATAAGCATCTTTCATATTTTTGTAATTCAAAAATGAGTAGAAGTTATTTAAAAAAAAAAAAAGATTTTACTTACGTCCTTATGGAACTGAATCCAATCAGGTGTTGTCACTCCCTTAACTAACTAGGCATACGTTTGAGAGCAAGGCTCCGAGCCCCTTATCATTAATATTACGCGTTCACAAGCCAACATTTGACAATCATACATCATGGTTGAGCTTGACTAGTCTGACCTTGAGAGAGAACCACAAAATGGCGGCGTTCCGTTCCAGGCGCTGGCGGCAGGCACGCTGCTGTACGTGACCGTGAGCGAGGTGCTGCCGCGCGAGCGCGCCCGCTGGCACGAGCGGAGCCGCGCGGCCGGACTCTGCCAGTTCGCCGCCGTCGCCGTCGGCTTTGGACTCATGTACACTCTCAACGTGTATCTGGGTGAGAAACAAGGAACTTGTATCTGTGTGACTGGAATGTGCACTTCCGACTAAAACCCAGTCCGAAGGAGATAGCGCCGTGAGAGGATTCTGGCCTTGTTAGTAGGTTGAGATCAAAATAAAAGTAACTAAAGCTTTGCTGCATAATTTTAAGTAGGTATATGGTTGACTACATTGAAAACGAGAAAAACGCATCCACAGGTACAACGCTATTCAAATAAGAATAGGACGGCGTTCGTGACTAACTTCACTCGAATTCGCGAGGGAAAGTACGCGGCAACACCGCGGCAAAGTACTGAAGTTTGTGATGTGAACTGAGGGTTTTAGCAGTTTGACATTCAAAATGGCGGTGATCCTATCCTATTCTTATTTGAATCGCATTGTAAGTACTATAATTTAAAACGTGATTGCAAGACGTTAATTTGATTAAATATACACCTATAGTGTTGCCACAATTGCCATAAGCTTATTTCATTAAATTGTTTTCATAGAATTACATTTTCAAATAACCTTAATGGTAAAAGAAAGGTATCAATCGCAATAAAAACACATCAGACGACCACAAATAAATACAGGCGATTAAAGGAAATTTAGTTTTTCCCTCATAACGATTAATAAGTCCGTTTTTGTTCTGGGGGTCCATTCAGAGCAAGAGTGAGTTCGAGTTCGGGAGTGAGTTAACCTAAAAATAGCTGGGAAATATATTATTCTTTAAATAACGGAACCGTTATTTGTACTTCCAACGGATTTACGGGACAAACCAGATTTTTATCTAACTGTAATGATGTTCTAGAAATGTGCAAACATTAACTATTTAAAAAAGTGAGTTGATATTTAGTGGCGAATTCGAACTCACTCTTACTCTGAATGGACCCCCTGGGGGTCCAATCAGAGCAAGAGTGAGTTCGAGTTCGGGAGTGAGTTAACCTAAAAATAGCTGGGAAATATATTATTATTTAAATAACGTAACCGTTATTATACTTCCAACGTATTTACGGGACAAACCAGATTTTTACCTAACTGTAATGATGTTCTATAAGTGTGGAAACAGTAACTATTTAAAAAAGTGAGTTGATATTTAGTGGCGAATTCGAACTCACTCTTACTCTGAATGGACCCCCAGGGGGTTAGAAAGAATAATATATTTCCCAGCTATTTTTAGGTTAACTCACTCCCGAACTCGAACCCACTCTTGCTCTGAATGGACCCCCTGGTATCATTTAGAAAGGGACAGAGTCCTCTCCCGGCGCTATCTCTCTCGGACCGTTTTTTCTCTCCTATCACTGAATAGTCATTTAGTGTTTTATTTTTATTAAAAATGTTCAAATTTTTGTTTTTTGTAACAGATTAATGAGTGCACATTCATGTTACATAGATGCAAGTTCCTTGGTGAGAAACTACTTACAGCGCCATCTAGGAGCGAGTAGCGGCATTTTTGCGGCAATCTTGAACTTTACGGGTGACTTGATTGCGAGATCGAGTAGTTTTTGGTACACTATCTGTTTAACTTGACATGGATTATTAATACCACACCCACTGTCATGATATGAGCCCAACACACCGCATTATCTAAGGAATTAGGTGCCATGCCAGGACCTTTAATTTATGATCACGGCTACGTTGAACTGGTTGGAAAACACGGATAACTTTTCATTGCCGCTTCGACCATGTTTTCATCCATTGCGATGGTTTCATAGAATGCCGGGCGGCCTTAACCCTCGCCTTAACCCTACCGACTTGAAAGGGAACCTACAGGTGTACAAACGGCATCACCCTCGCCGTCACACATTGGACTTTGAACCACATACGTTTTTCTTCCAAATGCCTACTGTGGCGTTTAGGGTGATGCACTCCGTACATGGATTCCGGACCATTGCACATTGACGAAATGCACCTATTCAACTCAGAAAGCGAAAGAAGGTGGTTTTTACGTGCCAGAACCGACACAGCAGAAACCCTTGTTGTAAATTGGCACTTGTTTGTTTCAGACTATGACTAAAGACGTGCTAATGTTGTGCAAGATAACGAACCAGTAGCAGAGACCAAACAACGGATGTGACCAAATAAACTTAGTAATTAGAATTATAGTAAAATGGTATTTTCATTTTTATTGTTGGAGATAATGGCCAGAATGACAAAGGTACAATCAGTACGTAGAAGAAGGCTTTCAGAATTAAGCCGCTTTAGAAGATTTTACGGCCATCTACTTGCTTACTCTATTCGATGAACAGAACATTATAGATGACTGGCAAGGTTTCACGAATTGAATACGATTTACGAAAAAAAAATTGTTGTATTGTAAACATTTGATTAAGGACGTTTTTGGATTTCTATATTTTAAGATTTGAATAAACTTATGCATTTATTAAGAATCTGTTGACTTATGAGCAGGCTGCATTACTTGCATACTTGATATGACATAGATAGCTAATACATTTATAACTAATAAAACTCTTTATAATTTACTTCTTTTTATTTACGACAAATAAGTTTACCTATGCATGGATACATACAAAGATATGTATTAGTTGACATTGATTCACTTACTAAACAAAAAATAAATATAATTTAGCAATTTACAAAATGTACTGTGTAATCTAACTCATTGTATCGGTTTATATTTCTGTTATGATCGAATCTAATAATAAATTCACTTCCCTGAAAACATTTCAAATCATTCACGACATTTTTTGACGTGGATACAATTAAAACAGGGGGTCCATTCAGGGCAAGAGTGAGTTCGAGTTCGGGAGTGAGTTAACCTAAAAATAGCTGGAAAATATATTATTATTTAAATAACGGAACGGTTATTTATACTTCCAACGTATTTACGAGAAAGTCCAGTTTTTTACCTAACTGTAATGATGTTCAAGAATGTGAAAACATTAACTATTTAAAAAAAGTGAGTTGATATTTAGTGACGAATTCGAACTCACTCTTATCCTGAATGGACCCCCTGTAACAAGATTCAAACTTGCCATAAATAACTGTCAGAGGATAATAAAAGTTTTGGCAATGGCAAATAACAGTAATATTAATTCATTATTTTGGTTTATATTTATTTCAAACAGCACTAGGAGTAAAATAAGTGTTAACAATAAATGACTCCACACTTTGTTCAAAGAATTAATACATATTGTGTTCCTTTTATTCGGTCTGATCAGTCTGTCATATAATTACAAAATTATGATAAATAAATGTATGAAAACTAGAATAAAAATACAATTTTACAATGATGGCACTAGTAATGCGACTGTTACTTATGTATATTACTTATAGCGCGATATATTTACATTATCAACATACCTACATAATATTTATATGAATACTCGTAAATAGTACTAAGGTTAACTTATAAATACTTAAGTATTTAATGATATTATATTATGGCTACAATCAGATCCAGTAAGTGACTCGCCATGCCGAAACGAAAAGGTTTTTGTCAAGCCAATTAATAAAAAAAACTACTTCTACTCGACGATAGATGGCGTTAAGAGTTTGGTGACTTGCCCATCCAAATGATCCAGTTTGATTATTCGCACCCGACGACACAGTCCTAATTCTATAAAAATATTTTTAAATAAAAAAAGGACCGCCTTCAAAAAAACCGGAACTAAAAAGCAAAAAATAATTGGTTACTTTTAATTTATGAACGAAAAGCTTTTTTTATTCTAACTAATTATGTACAATTTCTTAATTTTTAATCATCTTTTGAAGTCGGTGCCTTGGGTAGAGTTCGCTTCGCACGCTGCTGACCGAACAGACACTATTTCAGCCGAACACACCCGAAGTCTACGAGAGCGTAAACAACCTGAGTCAGCAATGATTGGTCCACAGAGCATTTTAAGCGACCGTTCGTCTAACTGGAGATGCCCTTAGCGTTGGTTTACGTGCAAGCTGGTATCGATACAGCGCAGCGTACTGAAATTTGGTTTCAACGATTATTAGTACTTTCGGCTTTATACAGGCGCGCACTGGTGAAGGAGTATGTTAATTCGCTGCTCTGTGTTGATTGGTACTTCCCTGCGACATCGTTGTCTGAACGAGACGATTTCTGCCGAAATTGGTGAGATATGTACAAACCGCACACTCGTTTAACAATAGGTAGCGACACCTTAAAGTCGCTACCTATTGTTTTCTGTTCTTTTTTATATTTGTATTTTTTTTGTTTTGGGTTATATAGGTATTTAGGTAAAATAAAAAGTACAATCTACACCTACCTAAATATTTATCATATAAGTGGTCGTTGTTTTTATATTGGTTTGTTCGTAGGGTTTTCTTGTAAATATTTTGTTTTTACTGTGTTAGGTAGTTAGTTTAAGTATAAGGCATATTTAAATTACAAAGTACTTGCCTAAATACCTACTTACATACGTTTTTCCGACCTGTTTGTTTATTTAATTTTTGTTTTTGGGTTTTGTTCAAGTAGGTAAATGTAAGTAGCTACCTACTTATATTTCTTTCTTAGCCATAGGTGATATTAATCTAACTACTTGCAGCCCTTAAAGAACGTCTACCCAAGGCACCGACTTCAAAAGATGATTAAAAATTAAGAAATTGTACATAATTAGTTAGAATAAAAAAAGCTTTTCGTTCATAAATTAAAAGTAACCAATTATTTTTTGCTTTTTAGTTCCGGTTTTTTTGAAGGCGGTCCTTTTTTTATTTAAAAATATTTTATTTTTTGCTTTTTAGTGGTGGCGTAACTTTTGAATCAAGGTGGGTGAGCCCTCCTGCTCAACTTCACATACAAAGTGGAAAGAAGATATACATACATATACAATACAATACAATGAACGAGCATTAGCAGAAATGAAACCATTGAGAAATCTCATTTCCGACGAAAGGTAGACCGGTAACTATCTGGATTCATGAGTTCACGGTTGATACGTACGATAATTGATACGATGAGATCACGTGAGATAGAGTGCTGTGACAGACGGACGGACGGACGGACAGCGGAAGCTTAGTAATAGGGTTCCGTTGGTGCCCTTTGGGAACGGAACCCTAAAAAGACAAAACAACGAATGACCGGAACCGCTGAGCTTCTGAATTTCTCATCCTTCCATCGTTCCGGATAGTCTGTTTCTTGCGTAAGTTTAAGTTGTATGAAAATGTGTACATATCGGCCTCGTTTATCCCCCCTTAACAGTTGAATTTTTTTAAATCCGTTATGAGCGAGCCTTTTCATCTTAACAAGAAGTCACTGAAAATTTTAAGTTTCGAGGATAATTGGTTTCAGAGATCTCAACATGAGTGGTTTTCGCCTAAATGTGTTCATTTTGACCTGTTTTACCCCCCTAATAGTATAATTTCCAAAAAGATTTTCTTCTTAAGCATTCCCATCTAAAACAAAACATACTCTGACATTTCTGGGTTCAGCGGCTCTAGAGATAGAAATGTGTACAATTTGCCCTCTTTTACCCCCCTTGAATACCCCCAACAGTGAAAGTAAAAAAAAACCTCTCATACTGAGCAATCTCACTCGAAAAGAAAGCTACTGTAACTAAAAAATCACATTTCTGTGTTCGCAGGGTTAAGAAATCCGATGTTTGTTATAGTTAAGTACCAAACTACTGAACCGATTTTAATAAAAAAAAAATGGGACCAACTAGAAAGTATACCCTTTCAAACAAAAAAAGAATTTTCCAAATCGGTCCAGGGGTCTTCGAGTAATCGGTGAACATACATAAAAAAAAAAAAAAAAAAAAAAAGATTCCGACGAATTGATAACCTCCTCCTTTTTTGAAGTCGGTTAAAAAACGAATTCTGCAATACCTTTTTTTTCAAGAGATAGGCTCAATAATGTTTAAAACAAAAATATACATTGTAAAAAATAAGAAATCCAGTTAACTGCAAAATAAAGTTCTGTTTCTATAAACACATTATTACTATCAAGGTATATTTTTGAAATAAAAAAATATAAGTTGCAAGGAAAAGTGACTCAAACTTTAAATAAATTAAAAAAAAATCAAAGTTTTTTGAAAACCTGTCTGCAATTTAATGTGAACAATCTTTTTCCGATAAAAATAAATAAGTAAAATAACGTGATTAAGATCTTGTGAAGTTTATATTGGTAATTGATGAGTAATTTGTCACTTATTATTTGTTCAGTAAAGTCTATGTTCTCAATTTGTTGTCTAACAAGAATATTATTTATTTACGTCTGAATTTAGTTCGTTTATCTAAACTTTTCAGGTCATTATATTTAGTATCTATAGGTTTGCTTAGAACGATGATGTACTGCTTTTAGCCTAGTTTTCACCAAGCTCTGATTTATTTTAATCGACACTTATAGATCCGTTGTTACGAAAGTGCTGATTATCTTGTACTGATATCGACTGCAAGATGTTAAGAAAGGCCCTTCATATGTGGCGATTAAGTTAATCAGAAGTAGGTGAAAAAGGCCCTTAGACAGTACCTTGTCGTTTAGCGCATGCAACATGTTTCAATATGTGGCTTTGTCACACCAATTCGAAAATCTTAGTGCAAGTTAAATTACTTCTTTCTCATGTATTTATTAATATGTTTGTAAAATAGGAGAATAACTATCCTATTTTACAAACATATTTTGTTTAGTTAAATAATTTTATAGCCTGAACGGATGTGCAAATCCATACAATAAATTAGAAGCCAAAAAAATCGTAACACCATCAGTAGGCGTTGCTATTTTGTTTAGTACCGCCCTAAGGGCATTTTCACCTACTGCTAACTACCTTAATCGCCACATATTAAGGTGGCCCAACCCGCTCATCTCCCCATACAAAAGGGTAAAGAAGATCACGCCCATATTTCTTGTCAGAGATCCAAAATTTTGCTCAAAATAGCTTTATTTGATCGAACTAGATGTCTGATGACCATTGGCATTGCAAAATTGTGTTTGGTTTCCAAGTTATAACGTCCGAAAGTTCGAATTTTTCGCGCGTTTTATACAATAATTTTGGAGGTGGATTACGCAATGATAAAGTAAGAACATCTTAAACAGATTAGTCATCAGACATAGCTTATTTAATCAAGATTTATAATCTATTTGGGTTTTAATATTTTAAAACTTACGCGGGACATAACTACAATATTTAGTTTGACGGCTTACCGCGCGTGTGAGAGCGCGGTAAGCCGTCAAACTAAATATTGTATTTGGGTTTTGTTAGATTTTTGACTACAGCGGTCGTGGTTTACTGTTAACTATAAGTCGTTTTGAAATTAAAATTTTCGTAAATCTTACCAAATCATACACTATGCGCATTGTCTTTTTTGTGGACAGGTTGCATCTTCCTCATCACGGAGCCTGTCTTATTCTTAGAAACAGAGAAGGTCCCAGAGCGCAACAGCACGGTTTTGTACCGTGCCCGCAAATGAGTTAAGCCCGCCGGGTTGGGCCACCTTAAGGGCCTTTTTAGCCCCTTACAATCGATATCAGTACAAGATAAACAGTACTTTAGTAATAAAGGCCCTTTAAGTGTCGATTAAACTAAATCAGCACTTAGGTAAGACATACAAAATGAACGGCGCCATTTCCAACGCACAATAAAAGTTATTATTAGTAGAGCTTTTCCCTAGAGGATGACTTGGACAAATAACTGATATCGGGTAGGCCAACTTTTAGAAAATTGAACCACTCAAACCTTTTCAGAAATCGTATTTTCGATTGTGGGGCGACAGGTATTTTTATAGAATCGCCAACTAAGTTGTCATTTTGACAAAGATTAAAAATTATAAACGCTGAAAAATTATGAAAAGCTTGAAAATGTATAATTTGTAACTTTCAACAAAGCCTAAATCATTAACCTCAAGTACATATGTATTTACCAGGTTTAAAGGAAAAGATCGAAGATTCTTTTTTTTGCTTTTCTTCTTTTTTAGGGTTCCGTACCCAAAGGGTGAAAACGGAACCCTATCACTAAGCCTCCGCTGTCCGTCCGTCCGTCCGTCCGTCCGTCCGTCCGTCCGTCCGTCCGTCCGTCTGTCATAGGGCTGTATCTCATGAACCGTAATAGGTAGGCAGCTGAAATTTGAAAGAGTGTGTATTTATTTTGCCGCTATAACAACAAATAGGTAAAATAAAAAAAAATAAAAAAATTAAGGGGGCCCCATACCAAAAACCTGATTTTTTGGTGTTGATGGTACGGAACCCTTCGTGTGGGAGTGTGACTCACCTTGGCCAGTTTTTCAGATTTGCTAAATTGTAAGGCTATATATGAAATCAATGATTTCAATGATGACATACATATCTTGGTAAGATTAATGAAATTCTTTTAATAACAGATAATATATGTACTGAAAGAATCTAAGTCAGTTCGGCCTATTATATAGTTTGTAAAATGCATTAAATTAATTAATGTAGGTAAAAATATGCAGGGATCTTAACGCTTACTCAAAATACCTCGTATTATTCGGTATAACGATAACGATTTATAAAATAATTTCATTAAAAATTACAATATTTTAAATAAAAAATAATACAGATCTTTGACTTGACGAATGTATGTCTAAAGTGTAAGTACTAAGTACTAATTCGCTAGCTACGGCCTATAAATAAATATCCTTAAACACGATAAGAAGAGAGCTACATTTCATATGCGTAGAAGTGACTGGTCCACTTGCTGTAACTTTAATATGCATGGTAAAAGTTTATTGTAAATGTTTCAGAAAATAGTTATGCATGTACATTTTGAACAAAAAAAAGGTTGAACTGAATAAGTTGGAAGACCATCACTTTTACTAATGGCAGTTACGCACACGAATCTCAATAACATAAATATTTCCGCTTTTAAGACTAATTACCAAATACGTTACGTACATAAGCTTCAACATATGTTGGGTAACATTACCTCCACAATAAAACGCCACATGTCTGTATATCCGAAACATAAACGTCAATTTCCGCCATCACGTGTCACAAAGTGTATTTCCCCACAAAACATTCACACACTCGGTCTTCCCCTCGAAGTCCAGATTCTCCGGACGCTTTTTCCACATTCAAAAGTCACGCTGATCCGAGATTTCACACTTGTTTCCCCGACTAGACGTGCAGGATCACTCTTAGAGTTCCCGGCGTTCATGGAGCCGGTGGGGACTTTCCGACATCGCCCCTTCTAGGGGGGCTCCCCCTGAAGTCAAGCGTCAGTCCAACCCGAGGGTTCCCGGCACGGCGTCAAGCCAGCAGTTCACCGCGTCGGCCGCCGTCAGGTCTCGTCGTCCTCCGGCGGCTCGGTCGGCCGCCGGCTCTTCGGCCTCCGCTCGTGCTTGCGAGGGCCGTGGGCGCCCTGCCGCTTGCGCTTCCGCGGCGGCGGCACGATCTCGCACGAGCAGCCGGACCGCACCAGGATGTAGTCGAGGGACCAGCCGCCGCTGCCGGGCAGCGCGGGAAAGTGCCGCTCGCCGCGGCGGTGCCGGCGCGGCGGCTCGGTCGCAGCGCCCGCGTCGCGCACCAGCGCGTACGTGTACGAGAACTTCTGGACGCACAGCGACTGGTTGAGGAGGCGCGGGTCGACGAAGCGGCACGGCCTGTTGACGACGTCCGGCCGGCAGGACTGCTCGAAGAAGCGCTGCTTGTTCTCGCCGTCGCCGTAGAGCTCGACGTAGAGGCCCTTCTCGTTCCGGCCGCCCTTGGGCTCGACCATCTCGAGGACCGTCGGGCAGCACTCGACGCTGACGGTGCCGTTCTTGGTGTACCCCTCTTGCCGGAGGGTCGACTGCATCTCTTGCCACTTGGATTTCTTCCACGCGCCTACCGTCTCCATTGTTGTTTCCTCCTGCACACTGTAAATAATGACAAATCGTTATTTCTATCAGAAAAGCTATTTAGGTCAGACAAGTGCGTAGGTTTAGATCTTCACTCAGTGATGGTAGTAGAAAATTTAACAAAAAAATAACCGACTTCAAAGAAAAAGCACTAAAAAGTAACAAAAAGTATTTTTTTGAGTCGGCGCTGCGCCAATCAAGAGAACCTTGGCTACCTTGGCTGACACCGACTCAAAAAATAACAATAATCGTAACTACAAAAATGGCATTTTAAGTGAATCTGAAGTACACTAACTAATTTGTGCACGTCCTTTCCAATAAAAAAGGAATCACCGAAATCGGTTGGCGTTATATTGAGTTATTCGTCCATTTGTCGTGCACATCTTAATACAAATTTAAGACTTATATGATTTTCTCATGGATATCATTGTTGGAACTTAACCAAATTAAAATGGGACTACTTGGGAAGCACTAGCTTTCATTTAAAAAAATAATCATCAAAATCGGTTCATGCAAAAGGCAAGGTTTAAGGCTATGGCAAGGTTATGAGGCCTCATAACTTTTTACCTCATAAAAAAATAAACTTACAGACGAATTGAGAACCTCCTTCTTTTTTTTGAAGTCGGTTAAAAATGAGTGATACGAGCTAATACATCAATTTTACTGGGTAGAACAATGTACTGCTCTGAGCTAGACTAATAACGAATAAAGTTTCCTTGGAGAAACGCATTGTTAATAGTAAGATATAGGACATAATACATCTTGTAGAATTGCGAGCTTTTTGACTCAACGGTAACAAACAGGCTGCGGATTTAGATTCATCATTCTAAATAATTGGTTCAATCCATAAACGATTTGCGTTATCAGCGAATAAGAAACAACCTAAGTAAATTTATAACTTTATAAGTCGAGGATTGTATGGATAATATAATGATATGATAATAATATAATGGATAATATTCCATTGAGTGAGAGCTACTAGCAATACTGAAGTAGCCTTAAGATATTCCCAAAATCACACAGCTCTATTGGAACGACTTTATTTTAAAATTAGACATGGATGCCTAATACCAAACATGACCCAGCACACCACATGAGAATTAGGTGACATATTAAAACCTTCCTTATATTATACGGCTGCCTTGAACTGTTTGGAAAACAGATAATTTTAGAACGGCGGGGTTAACGCTACCACCTGGAAAGAAATGGGACTTAAACAAATAATTCAATTTGCTTTTAGAATTCTATATTTAGTGAAAAAAGTTCGGGAATGGACACCGATTCTACAATTAGTTTTTTATAGAAAAAGGAAACATACATTGACGAAAATAGGTTGATCGCTAGACAAAGAATCACATATTGTTATAATGAAATTTCCAATCTTCAGACTAAGCTAGTTTACTAGGGATGCCTAATCAAACTTTGCGATTTGGCTAGTACCCAGGGCCTTAAAACACTACAATACTTATTTTCAAAATTAAGGGGGTGATACGATCCGCTTGCGCTCAGTTTCACAAGGATGTAAGTAAAACAATTGTTGATTATATTTAAAAATAACCACAACGAATTTAGACAATAAAAAAGTAGGTATATGTGTAGATTGATGGTCTAGCTGTAATTTAAAGATAAAACTGTAAGTCTCTGGTGCTTTGTGTTCTCATATTAGACTAATATCTTAATAACCAATTATTCAATCAACATAATAGAATATGATCTTCAGATATTTACCGTTATATAAGTTTAAAAAATAGCTAGTCCATGAATGCATCTTTCATCTTAATGGAATTCCAAAATAAGTAGTAATTATTTTTTTAAATAATGAAATATGATTTCAATTAAGGCCTTATGGAACTGAATGCAATAAGGTGCTAACGCCCTCTTAAATGGAGGCTAAGAAGAATTAAGAGGATGCAGAAATAGTAAATACTGACGGATGTCGATGCGGATGGTAGTGCGGCTGCGGCGCGCGACGCACGCGGCTGCTGTTGCTGCTCCACTCCGCGTCGAGCGACGTCTGCGTCGCCAGCGCCCCCTCTCCCGCCACCGCCGCCGCCGCCGCCCCCACCCCCGCCGCGCTCAACACGCCGCACAACACCTGCGCAAGCGCACGCCTCATCCAAATCTGCTCGCATTTCTGTATTCCTAGGCCCGGTTACACGTACGGTCGTACACGTCAATATCACCATCAACGTATGATTTAACACGCCATAAAAATATGGACAGTATGGAATGCACTCCATGCGGTTCAATAAAAGTGACGTGTTTGAACATTGATTAACTTCGTGCAATCGGAGCCTACTGTCGTATTTTATTCTTAACGTAATAATGCTCTGGCCTGAAAGAGATATATATAATATCAGAAAATGCAAACGTGTAGAATAAACGGAAAGGGCATCTAAACAAACAAAAAAAACCGTAAAAATAACGATTTTATGCAACTAGTATAACGACGTCTCTGGATTCCTACTGTGGGATTTAAATCTTAAGGTAATGATGCTCTGGCCTGAAAGAGATATAAAATATCAGAAAATGCAAACTTGTAGAATCAACGAAAAGGAAATCTAAATGAACAAAGAAAATCGTAAAAATAACTGTTTTAAGCAACTAGTATAACGCCTAATATAAGCCGGTGAAAAAAAGTAGAATTTTGGGTACATGGTTTTTTTACAGGAGAGTCTAAAACAAAATAAGGTAGATGCTTATGGGGAAATATAGGGGCTACCGCTATGCTAAGTGGCCCGTAAATGTGTGAAAATAATAAACCTATAAGTAGATAGAAATAATCAGGTAAGTGGTTCTTAAGTTATAAGCAGATAGAATAGGAAAGAAGACATAAACACCAGAAGAATGGGATACACAGATGCCAGGCTTTGGATTTTATCAGAAGACCCGGTTTCAGAAGAGACGTCAACGTTAAAATCAAATCAGCGGTACAACCCAGGATTGTTTGTGAAACGTTTAGAAGTAAGATTAATAGATTCCATAATTCTCATGAAAATTTACATGTTTAATAAAACTTTAAAGTAATTTTAGCGTAGGCATATCTTCCTATAAGCGAAACTTGTTAATAGAAAAGTGCAAAACTATACCGAAATTGAGCCTAATCACCAGCTAAGCCTGTTGTAAAAAGTTTCCTTTTTAAATTATTTTGAAGAGTTCAACCCAAACAGGCGCCTCGCTGCCTGACCAAAATAAAGATGGCTAAGCTTGATAGAAAATTCTGATTTAGAAACACTTAATTTTTTTCCAAATCGTCTTTTTTTTTTTTATGTGACTGGACATGGATGGCTAATACCACACCTTCTGTCATGGTATTAGCCCAACACACCACATGGGAACTAGGTGCCATGCCAGGACCTTCCTTATATTGCACGGCTACATTGAACTGGATGGAAAACACGGACAATTTTCATTGCCGCTTCGACCATCGTTCATCCAATGCGGTGGTACCAACCCGGGCGGGATGAACCCTACCACCTAGTAAGTAAGGAAGGGGACCTACAGTTTAACGTGGAATCCGAACCACGGCCAGCCTCTCTTAACGGTCGAGTGGTCACCCATCCAAGACCAGACCGGACCCAGCGTTGCTTAACTTCGGAGAGCGATCGCCGAAGTGTCGCGCCACTGGGCCACTGAGGCTGACGAACCACTGAGGCTCACTGAGGCTGAGGCTTGGACAAGCTCGAATATATTAACAGATTTAATAGCATTTTCCCTAATACGGCTGCATTCAAAAAGGCTAGAACTCTTAAATCTACCATAGGAAAGATGATAATGTAGTAAAAATAAGCTTTGTTTACGAGTGTGTGACAGGCATCCACTAATCCACTCTCCTAGCTTGGGCAGTCACAATTTTTTTACTACAGTCGTAAAAGTCTAAATGCTACTGTCCGTCTTGAGTATTGCGGATGAAAGACATCAGAGTTAGAATTAAAAACAGCTATTATCTGGTATTAACTTTGCCCATAAACTCTGCTTAATAACGCAGTTTTCACTACGTTCAAATAGGTCTTGGCATGTGTCACTACATAAATCGATCTTTTGATTGTATTCGAGTTATCTATTAACTTGACAATACCATCAAGTCGTAGTAAGGAAATAGTGGTTTATTCACTAAACACACGCACTACATAATATATCAATAGGTTTGGTGGTATATTTTGTGCTAGGTAGCATGAAGGATTTCAAAGAGATTTTGTCTAAAAGCAACGTAAGCCTGCTTACAGAGAGATAACTCACGTTACAATATTTATTGTAACAATATATGTTTTAACACGTCACTTTTGTGACAGCATTGAATGCGGCTCTATTGTATTTATCAAAGTAGTATTTACCGAAAACGGAATCATGTATTTGCAAATTATCAAAATATAAGTACGTAAATTTAAATACCTTTCGCTTCTTGGAGCGCAAAGAGGAAGCATGTTGTTTCTGTTATTTATAGCGTAGAGTATCTTATTAACGAGCTTGCAGACGCCTAAATCATGGCAATTTATTTCATATTCATGAAAAATGCTTTATTATTATTCAATCATACTGCGTTATAAATCTTAACACTTAATAATCTTCATACTCAGATGCATATGGGGCAACATATTATAAGAGTTAATTTTTACATAACCTCTTAAAGACGTGCTAAATGTAGAACACTATTATTGGTTAGCTATAGTTTAGCATACAACGTTTATTGTGTAAAAATATATATGGTTTATGTCTACATACCTCTGAATTTGGAAAATTAAACAAATAAGGACCCACGTATATTTTCCGTCCAGAATAGTTTGGTACCCGAAAAAAGGAGTTAATCTTGAGCGTCACCATACAAACAATACAATCCACCCAGAGTTATCAATCCAACAGATCTAAAATGTAATGTAAATGTAAATGTAAAATCTATGAAAACCAACTTTTCACAATGTGTGATTTTAAATATCAAACATCGGTATGATTGTGTGGTCTTCAAATAATTTTCAAACTGCATTTGTATTGGTTACAAAGATGAGGGCATACTGTTGATTAGTTCGTACGGTTTATTATTTTCACTTTCCTTAAAATAGGACTTTAAACCAAATCTATGATCACAAACCACTTAAAACCGACTAGTACGACTGACGCGTGGTTAGTTTCTATTTGACGTTCGTCTGAAATATTAAAAGTTCGCGGGCAAGTCTTTACATAAAGTGCCAACGGATAACTGCCTTGAGGCTTATTTTCTTCCACCCATTACTCTGTCCGACTTTAGCAGTTACTCCATATTTATGTTATTTTATGTCGATTTGCAGATTTTTATATGAACAGTTTTATGAGGATTTCGTCTAGACGCCGCCAACGCCGCCGACATTATGTTGCCGCCAGCATACTAAGTAGAATCGTCCACAAATTCTGTCTCGCATCAAAGTGGGCCGATGGGTTTTGCCTTATGTTAGACACATGACTTCAACATTCTCGAAAGAGAATAAAATTCAGGACTGAGAAACCGTTCAATTTTGATAATTAGCGTTAAAAGATATATATTTCTTGATTATGTAACGACGAATTTTTTTTTAGCAATGTGAAAAGTGGTTTTTCGAGGTAATACTAAAGTCCAGTATTCAAATGTCTGGGCTGGACTAGAGTCGAAGTGAGAAGGCAATAAAAGAAAACTGCTAAGTCCTCAATGTAGTCAATAAAAGATAAATATTGTTATTCGCGAAATGCTGAGGCTGCAATTTTTCTTTTCATTTTGTGCTCCGGGGACGTGTATTTCTTTTAACTTAATATTTGAAACGTATTAACGAATGCAACTATACAAATTCCAGCATACAGTCAACTTTTTGTTAGGTGACTACGATGCTTTAAGCTCCATTGCTTTTTAACACCTGAGTAGTTTAGTAGAGTAGATTTTATGTTGAGAACTATTAATTGACGTTTGGTAATTTTTTAAAACCTGTTTTGTATTAGTTTTAAGCTGTGAGTTTTCCAAATAAATAAATAAATAGTTCCTTTTTTATTTTTGAGTTAGACATTGTATGAAGTTTAATCTCCTACCACTTTCGTTAAAGATGATGTAATCAAATAAGATATAAGGGTATCTATGATTTGAGTGTGAACACTAACAGGTCATTTGAACAAACGATAACTACCTTACTTAATGACTGCTAAAATGAAACATAAGACAAGAGGTAGGTTATAGATGCGGTTCATGCCTTTCTCAGTAGGTTTATAGCTAACTGTACTTCAAGTGCGAAACACTAGAAAATGGAATGCGGCGGACACCTCGCATATAATATTTGAGCTTGAATTGACAGATTATATGGTACTTGATGCCAATCTGAGTGATAACGACATAAGAGAAACAATAAAGAAAATAAAAGTGAAAAACTGAAATCTAAGAGTTTACACGTTCAACAGTTGTAATCGCAAGCAAGATATAACAAATCAATTAAAATGCAAAGATAAATAAAGAAGACAACATAAATAAAATCAATTATCGAGATAACTCGAAGATCACAAGAGCGATTCCGAGAAATCATCGGAAATTCATGCGAAACCATTATCGTCAAATATACGACGCGGTCCGTGAAGCCAATTTAGGAAAAATTACATAATTAGGCGTATAAACGGGAAACGTGACAAAGTCTAAGAAAATATACGGTTTTTATTGATAAGGCAATCAAAAAACGATTGACATTTCGACACACGAGAGTATAAAAATGCTAATGAGGGGCGCGGGAGGTACGTTTGTCGTGAATTGGAATTCATTAAAATTTCGTTCTAGTGACCGCTCATCTGAACCTCCGGTCACTTCTGACAAGATCTATTCGGGTATATTAATTTCGTCACATACTTATTTAAATTAATGTTCATCTGTGGTCGACATCATGTTCGCACGATACTTAACCTCACTTTGGATATTTTTTTCTTATACAAATATTTTGAGTAGCTGTGTATCAAATTTCAAACGGGTCCTATATTTTAAATTATTGCTTAGTTGAATAGTTCCTATTATATCCGTTTTCATTTGCAATACATGAATATTCTTTTCTCTGTCGTTAGGTGAAATTACTGTTTTAAGGAACCTGATTGCGATATGGGTTGTGAAAACACAAAGCTTATTGTAGATGTCGCATGTACGATCTCACCTTAGCCTTAGATACTTCAAAACTGTCATTCCTGTCAAGTTTTATTTACTAGTTTTAGATGAAATATGTACTCAATGATGCAATTAGAAAAAAGGTTTAGAGGAAAAGAAAAGCTTTAGTTTGTCCTTCAACTAATTTTAATATAATTGTCCAGCAAAAAGTTTGGAACGAAATTTAATAGGCTATGTTTTTGTGATATTGTCTCTCCAACGACTTCAATATAATGATTTTAAACTTTTTTTTTTTACTTTAAGTATTGTTTGAAGTATTTTTAGGAATTTCAACAAGGAAATTGAGTCGTTTCAATTTGATAGTTTTAGTAAAATTATATTCATATAATTGTGATAGAAAATAGAATTCTCCGGCAATGACTATCCGTCTTTTGAGCAACGTGAATTTGTAATATCGGTTTTATAAGTACTATCTGAGGATTGAAAAATCGGCCCTTAGTAAATAAAATTTTCAAATCTATTCTTTTTCATTTTGTATGGTATTTGACAGCTTTGACAGATTATTCACGTCAGGTCGCCTAGACGCCGTGATAAATAAACAATATTCTTCTCTATTGCCATAACAAGAATGCCAATATACGCATGTTATGATTCATAGAGTTGTCTTCTCTGAAAGGTTTTCTGTCGAAATTCGAAGGATTCACTTAAAAGAGTGTGGTATCATTACATTAACCAATTAAAGTACTGCGTCAATCAAAGTGTCTGATGCACTGACTGCACGGTGTCCAGCGTAAAAGGCCGACTCAGAAATCTGGGATCGCAAGGAGGTATAACGCTCACCGTTTGACGGCTTAGGGATACCAAATTAAGGCTGACTTCAAATTAAATGAATAAAACCGGTCATGCAGTTGCTATGTTGGATTTAAGATGGTGTTATTTCGGTTCGTGTTTTCGATCTGTTTATTTTCTATACGAAAGATATTTTTGGATTTTACCTGGGTGACCATTTCGCCCTCTTTTTATAAATAACTTAATGAAAGTAAGCGTATTTAGGAAGACATTAGTAGCCTAATAAATTGAGCATGTTTTTGATTTAATATTCTTAGGTTGATACTAATGAAACTGTTTGCCAGTTCGTATACGCATGGAAACATAGCATGCGTCTTTTACATATTTGACATAGGCCTAGCATAGCGCGTGATTTTTTACACGTTCAAGAAGAGACCTACCCATGAATGAAATAAGACAATACAATCCAATACAATACAGTAGAAAATACTTTCGTACTATTTTACTTTTTTCTACGTACTTTTTTCAATGAATGTGTTATATGCGTAGAATCGACCGTGAAGCAAATATTGGTGTGAAATGTTATGCTATCTTTTGATTCATTCCCATTAGCACCAAATAAATGATTTGATTTGATTTGATTTAAAATAAAGAAAAAAAGCTGTAAAAAGAACGACTTTATAAGGCTGGTCATTGATTCAATATCGATTTTACATACAAATCACATTCGTTGATGTAAAAAAGCCAGGATTAAAAACGAACCAGATAACGTTTTATAGATCGAAGTTAACAAATAGTAACTAATAAATTCCGAATTTCAAATGCCATAAATCTGCTGCATAATTTGTTTCCAATAATCATTTATCATATTTTCTTGATAATAATAACGCGCTATTTTAATATGCTGGCTACTGCTAGCGCAGCTTGCTTGATAAGGATCAGTGGCCTTGCATTTTAGGGCCTGTTTCGGACTGAACTTAAGCATACACTAAGCTTGAGTTCACTTGCTTGATATGGCTCAGTGGCCTTGCATTTTAGGGCCTGTTTCGGACTGAACTTAAGCATACACTAAGCTTGAGTTCACTTGCTTGATATGGCTCAGTGGCCTTGCATTTTAGGGCCTGTTTCGAACTGAATTTAAGCATACACTAAGCTTGAGTTCACTTGCTTGATATGGCTCAGTGGCCTTGCATTTTAGGGCCTGTTTCGGACTGAACTTAAGCATACACTAAGCTTGAGTTCACTTGCTTGAAATTGCTTAGTGGCCTTGCATTTTAGGGCCTGTTTCGGACTGAACTTAAGCATACACTAAGCTTGAGTTCACTTGCTTGATATGGCTCAGTGGCCTTGCATTTTAGGGCCTGTTTCGGACTGAACTTAAGCATACACTAAGCTTGAGTTCACTTGCTTGATATAGCTCAGTGGCCTTGCATTTTAGGGCCTGTTTCGGACTGAACTTAAGCATACACTAAGCTTGAGTTCACTTGCTTGATATGGCTCAGTGGCCTTGCATTTTAGGGCCTATTTCGAACTGAATTTAAGCATACACTAAGCTTGAGTTCACTTGCTTTATATGGCTCAGTGGCCTTGCATTTTAGGGCCTGTTTCGGACTGAACTTAAGCATACACTAAGCTTGAGTTCACTTGCTTGATATGGCTCAGTGGCCTTGCATTTTAGGGCCTGTTTCGAACTGAATTTAAGCATACACTAAGCTTGAGTTCACTTGCTTGATATGGCTCAGTGGCCTTGCATTTTAGGGCCTTTTTCGGACTGAACTTAAGCATACACTAAGCTTGAGTTCACTTGCTTGATATGGCTCAGTGGCCTTGCATTTTAGGGCCTGTTTCGGACTGAATTTAAGGATACACTAAGCTTGAGTTCACTTGCTTGATATGGCTCAGTGGCCTTGCATTTAAGGGCCTGTTTCGGACTGAATTTAAGCATACACTAAGCTTGAGTTCACTTGCTTGATATGGCTCAGTGGCCTTGTATTTTAGAGCCTGTTTCGGACTAAACTCAACCATACACTAAGCTTGAGTTCAGTCCGAAACAATCATATTTTATGAAAGATATGTTTATTGTTTAATACAATGTCTAATAATAAAAAAAAATTAGTTATAAAAATATATAAAAAATCACCATTTTTAACCGACTTCAAAAAATGAGGAGGTTATCAATTCGTCTGTATGTTTTTTTTTATGTTGGTTACCTCATAACTTTTGCCTGGGTAAACCGATTTTGATGATTATTTTTTTAAATGATAGCTAGTACTTCCCAAGTGGTCCCATTTTAATTTGGTTAAGTTATAACAATGATATCTATGAGAAAATCATAAAAGTCTTAAATTTGTATTAGGATGTGCGCGACAAATGGACGAATAACTCAATATAAATCCAACCGATTTCGGTGATTCTTTTTTTATTGGAAAGGACGTGTACAAATTAGTAAGTGTACTTCAGATTCACTAAAAATAAACAAATAAAAAAAAATTTACAAAAAAAATAACCGACTTCAAAGAAAAAGCACTAAAAAGTAAAAAATAATTTTCATTTTTGTAGTTACGATTTCTGTTATTTTTTGAGTCGGTGTCAGCCAAGGTTAGGTTAGGTTAGGTTAGGTTAGGTTAGGTTAGGTTCTCTTGATTGGCGCAGCGCGTGCCCGGCTGACGCCAACTAAAAAAATAACAGAAATCGTAACTACAAAAATGAAAATTATTTTTTACTTTTTAGTGCTTTTTCTTTGAAGTCGGTTATTTTTTTGTTATTTTTTTTTTGTAACACTGAATTTCGGGACTTCGAGAAAGTACGTAACAGTACGATGTAAATAACTACGGGTCGTAGTCTAGTGGCACAGGGACTTGCCTTGCATCCCAGAAGTCCGGGTTCAAATTCCCGCTCCGCTTTCGTTCTTTTCCTGAGTTGCATAAGAGCATTTCGTCACAAATGCTAGCCATTCCATGGTTCGGAACTATGATAATAGGTGGTAGGGTTAAGCCCGCCTCGCATTGGAAACGACCTAAAACATTGTCGGTGTTTTCCATACAGTTCAATGTAGACGTGTTCATAAAGGGAAAGTCCTTGCATGGAACCTAATTCCTATTTAAGTAGTGTGTGTTAGACTAATATTATGACGAGACTTCGAAACCACACCGGTTTCGAAGGCTCGTAATATAAAATAAAATATGAATATAAAATATTGCAATCGTAAACTGCTACAAAAATAGATAAGTACCATGGAAATATCACAAAAATCAAAAAAATCAACGCAGCACTATACATTTTTGGAACGGTTGATAATTTTATGTTTTTAATGGATACGACATTACCGTTATCTCATTAATTCGAATTTCAGCGACATCTACATTTGAAGCTGCAATGTTAAATAATCTGATGACCATGCTTCAAATTTAGATGTCGCTGATTACTGTTACGGTTATCTTTCGGCACGGAATTTATATAATTATTAATATCAACATAATTATATTAGAACGAACAGACGGCATCGGTCGATAATCCCAAGCCCTGGCTAACCTGATCAGGTATGCGACACGGTGTGGCGAGTCGAATCGTCTCGTTGCATTTATTTGACAAGGTAATTATTCACGGCTCTACCTGAGAATTATACGCTGGCACGGATTGCATCCGCCTTAACAGTTCGTTGCTTTTTATTAACAAAATATGATCCAATAACATTAGCAGCAACGTCAAGCGAATTTAAGCACGTCCATCTCGGATTCCTAACGTGAATACATTTTCAGTACTAGGGCCTTTACTTATCGCTCGGTAAATATTCGGCTGTGAAGAAAAATACACATGTCGTTTTGAAGTAACCCGATTTAAGCATAGGCACGAGTATTTTTCTCCTTCCTTCTTCCTAGTTTTAGTATAGTTTTTCCATCAATGTAGTAATTCTCATAAAGGGAAGGTCCTGGCAAGGCACCCAATTCCTTCGGGAAAGTGGTGTGTTGGACTAATATTTCGACTGTGGGTCGGGTATTGGCCATCTATGTCCAGTTACATAAACAAAAATCGAAACCGATTTTAGAATGTGATTGCATAATGCATGAGTAATGACTTCATTTTCAAAGGTATAATTTTCAATAGTTTTAGCAGTTTTTTTTTATGTGACGACATGGATGGCTAATGCCACACTTTCTGTCATGGTATTAGCCCAACACACCACCTGGGAACTAGGTGACATGCCAGGACCTTTCTTATATTGCACGGCTACATTAAACTGGACGGAAAACACGGACAATTTTCATTGTCGCTTCGACCATCGTTCATCCAATGCGATGGTACCAACCCGGGCGGGACTAACCCTACCACCCAGTAAGTTTAACGTGGAATCCGAACCACGGCCAGCCTCTCTCAACGGTCGAATGGTCACCCATCTAAGACCAGACCGGACCCAGCGTTGCTTAACTTCGGAGAGCGATCGCCGAAGTGTCGCGCCATTGGGCCATTAAGGCTGACATTACAACACATTTTTCTTGAAATAAATATCTCGATGAATCATTATAGTAGTCAAGAGTTTGCTCCTCACCAATGTATATAATGTTCTTATAATAATGTTCTTTGTGAGCAGTAGTAATCAATCAATCACTGTAAACTAGTTTGTAAGTATCACTGGAAAAAATAATAATACAATGACCAACCTGACGAAGTTTCTTGTCGGCTCTTCTTCGCCAGAAGTAATCGAACCGACAGGAAAAAAAAAATGACGAATCCGAGTGTGTAATATACATCTAATGGAGGAAATAAAGAAACTGAAACTGAAACTGAAACTGAATGCAAAAGGTGTGTTTATTATTCAGAGTAAACTAAAGCGCTATTGTGAATTCCAATAGATATATTCATGTCAGCTCTACAGTGACAGCCACTACTTGTCAGTTAAATAGCAGTAACCACAGAACACTTCAAAGTCAGAACGTTTCACTCGATCTTAATAAGTCGTTAGTGCGGGTAGATCGAACGTACTTACGCACCGGCGGAGGAGCGCGGGGGATGAGTAGACAGACAATCGCGCGGTAGACGAGACACGAACGTTTTTAAAGTGCAAGACAATAGACGAACTATTTTGGAAATTCTTTTGGAACGATTTTTGTGAACATTGAGTGTATTGTGTGACCGTGCTCGTAAGACCTCTGCTGTGTAAGATTGTGAGAACAGCTCTGGAGCAACCCGCTGCAGGCTCGGACGTTGGTGTGGAATACGGGACATCGCACCTACAGGTTAGTGAGTTCGGTACCTACCTACCCCTTCTAGTAGCCCATCAGTACGCGCTAAGTACTCGTCACAGTTTTATTATCATACGTTATACCTGGTTGAATTCTTTGTAGTACAGATTGTTGCCTCTAGGTGGAGTTTTTATTAATAAGTCGAAAGTTGAAGTTGATGTGGATTTTTAATTGGATAAAAATGGCCGTAATTGCTTGTTAAGATAAAGAATATTTAACTTAAGTAATGCTAGTGGAGGTTTTATAAATAGTGTTACTAGTTGCGTCTAGATGAGTTTTTCAACAAACTGTCTTTTATTTTAATTATTTCGCGAAAATGGCACGTCACCGTGTGCCTTGTTAGCACTGCGCGCCCTAGTGCACTGCACCACCTTGCACCTTGGTAACTACGCTATTGACCATTACTTTTTTATTGTGACTGAGCATTACTTTTTTTGGAAGGGGTTGGTTTAAATACTACTACTACTATAAAATGTGATGTTTACTTTTATTAGGTTGTATCTTCTTCCTTGATACATACATATATATCATCAGGCACTTCGGAGGAATAAGCATGTTTGATAGAGTGCCATAAGGCACGGTTATAGCGTATTTCCTTAGCTTCCTCTACAGAGATACATCTTTTCATACACGACCTACGATCACGGGTGCTGACATTTCCTTAGTACCTCCTGGCAGTGGTGCGTTCTTCTAGGAGTGTCCGCCCGGGCACGACAATTTCTCTCACTTCATCTCTATAAATCTGGTGCATAGCCTTCTCAATTTATTATTACAGTATCCTATTAAGGGCGTGATAAGAGCCGATTGTATTCAGTTTCATAAGGAAGTTTGTAAAACAACATTTAATTATATTTGAAAATACCCACAACGAATTTAGATAATAGAAATAGTAAATATATAATATAGTAAGTAGAATAGATAAGTAGATTGATGGTCTAGCTATAATATAAACATAACGTTGTAAGTCTCAGTGCTTTGGGTTATTAAATAAGACACATATTCATATTCTTTCATAAAACAAATTTCAAACCAGAATGTTATAAGTTTCAAATATAGCTAGAACATCACAGCATCTTTCATATTTTTGTAATTCCAAAATAAGTAGTAGTTATTTAAAAAAATAATAATATATATGGTTTCGCTTAAGCCCTTATGGAACTAAATGCAATCAGGTTTTATTATGCCCTTAAATTATGAAAAAAAAAATATGTCCTTTAGTGAGATAATCGGTGATTAAAATTTTATGGATAAATGAAATCAAAGAAAAAAAATTGCATGCGAGTTCCATTGCCAGGCGTTATACTGAAAATAAATGCAATAATATATCTCTGACGAAGCAGTGAAACACTTCCGGTTATCTTCTTCTACCTCGAATGAATGTCGTAACCGTTGGGTGCATACAGGAATGTAAGAATGCACATATTAAGCTCTCCGTTCAGTTAAATAGTATCTGATAATGCATTGAATAGAGGCCACAATGCGAGCTGAGAAATATTTAACAATTTCAACTGAATTAATCTTCTTTACATCAAGCCAATAAAGACATCAACAACTGCAAACTGAATTGTATTCCATAAAGGGCTAAACTCCAAATCCCATAGACGAAGGATATTTTAAAGAGTTAACTTCAAAATACTGGTAATAAGGTGACGTTTTCATTGGCAACGCTAATGCATAGGCAAAGAGACATTGCATGTTCAACCTCCTTTACGTTTAATGCCATTGTATCTCATTCAGTTAATATTATAATCCAGTCTGCGACCGAGTCTTGCAGTGGTTCTATTCAAATAGACCATTTGAAGCTGGTTATTGTAATAAATACGCTACAACTCGCGGTTTCCGTTAGAAAGGCCAAATCAGTTAAAAAACTATTTTAAAAAATCTGAATCTTAAACAATACCTGCCATACTTAAAAACATTCAAACTATCGCTATTACTCCGGTATTTCTAGATGTCAAAAAATACTACTAATAAGGGCGGTATAAGGTTACTCGATTATCTACCTTCCCCTTTCTACCTTCGCTTAGGGTGTCCATTCAGGGCAAGAGTGAGTTCGAATTCGTCACTAAATATCAACTCACTTTTTTAAATAGTTAATCACACTTCTTGAACATCATTACAGTCAGGTAAAAATCTGGTCTGTCCCGTAAATACGTTGGAAGTATAAATAACGGTTCCGTTATTTAAATAATAATATATTTCTCAGCTATTATTAGGTTAACTCACTCCCGAAATCGAACTCACTCTTACCTGAATGGACCCCCAGTTCGGAACAGGGAGAAAATGCACAAATTCACAGTCGACATTCCAAAAATAAGAATATCACCGATCCTCTAGACTAGAACCTTTATCCATTATACAATAACAATAAAAATGGTATCAAATTCCCTTCCGAAATATTTCCCCCAAACTACAACCTAGGGCCCTTCAAACGTGGTGTGAAGAAGCACCTGGCCGTCCGGCATGGTTTTAGCAGCCCGCCTGAAAGTTCAAAAACCCATGGGCGTCGTCAGGCACCTTAATAGGTCTTGGCGTACGCCATCAAAATGGAGAAAAAACCGCATCAGCTGATTTGACAATCAGTGCATCGCGTGACCCAGGCAGGAGCATTCTGTGCAGTATGTTTGCGATAGGGACGACGTAGCAGAGGGCATACGGCGGCGGGCGCGGCAGCTTCTGATTCGAGTCCATTTCATATGAATACGAGTAAGCCTTGGTTTAATTATTCTTTCTCTATTCCGAGATTATTAATCGTGTTCCTATAATATCTTAATATCTGGTATAACTGTTCAGAGGATAAGCAGTGGAATAAGATTTTTTTATTTTTAAGACAGTGCATATTTGTCAAACAAGTACTATATGATTTCGTTTAGAATAAATAGCAGTCGCATAGAACCCACTCCATTCGTTCAGGGTACACAAAAATAAGCAATAAAACCTCAGGAAATATTCAAAACACTCAAAATAAATGTTAGTCAGGAAATTGATCTTCGGGTCAGTAAGAAAACATTCCTAAACATATGTTTTACTTGGCCAGCCGTCGGTCAGCTCCACCGCCGCTGTTTGGTGTTGTAGGGAGAGTCAACACATTCGTATGCAAGTCGG
The DNA here is from genome assembly GCA_946894095.1 of Incurvaria masculella. Classification (NCBI taxonomy): domain Eukaryota; kingdom Metazoa; phylum Arthropoda; class Insecta; order Lepidoptera; family Incurvariidae; genus Incurvaria; species Incurvaria masculella. The sequence continues at coordinate 13,263,090 of OX335658.1, read as the reverse complement.
AGTATTTGTTCGACACCCGCAATCACTTTAGACAGGCCGGCCTTTGTATATTAGATTCCGATTTTTGTTGTCTGTATATCTTGAAATAGATCTAGTTTAAAGACGTACGTAAATGTAAGTACGTTAAAAAAATATATGTAAAATTATATTATATGGATGCCATTTCTGGCTACCGAAAAGTGAATATACGGTTTCAGGGTTTCCAGCGGTTCGATTAAACTCGAATAGTACTTTGTTGTATTGTAAAAACTGGAAATTATGCCCACTACGCTACCATGCTAAGTTCACTCGACGTGAGTACATTCTAGTTTCCTAATTTAAGAAGCTAAGTTATTTTTTATGTAACTGGACATGGACGGCTAATCCCAAACTGACCGTCCGATATTAACCTAACACATCACATGGGAACTAAGTGCAATGCCAGGACCTTCCTTATATTGCCCGGCTATTGCCACTTCGACCATCGTTCATTCAATGCGGGATTAACCTTACCACCTAGTTAATAAGGAAGGGGACCTACAGTTTTAAGTGGAATCCGAACCACCCAACGTTGCTTTCGTTGCAAATCAATGAAAGCGTTTCATAAAAGGACTAGGTGTTAAATCATAATTTATAGACCAGTGAAGTTTCTTTGCGGGTTCTTCTCCACTGGTTGATCAAATCCGCGGATCAATTAAATTGTGACATGACTTAGTGTAGTTTGACTACCAGAAGTTAAATAAATAAATGAAATGAAATGAACTGTTTGTTAGGCCTAGGTATGTAAATATGATTGCTGCATCAAATATAGCCTTGCACTAGATTATTCTTACAGCTTTATTTATTTACATAATGAGCTATGGTTTCATGGTCAGTTCTACATAGAAACTACGTTTTTAGAAAAAGTAATTACATATGAAGACTTAATCTTTACACAAAGGTATAGAGTAGCCTGAGGGAACTCTGCTGGGGGAGAAACTTGATCAAAATCACAGGAATGATGCTGTATCCCAAACTGAAAAACGTTTATTCTACGACTCGCACGTACATTTACGTTTAAACCTTCGTTTCGTGTCTTGTAAATATAAATTCTAAATTTTCTTGGAAATTCGCTGCACACATTACAAAAATACAAAACCACTATTCGCTGTGCGAACAATGAAGCTAAATTGAAAGTGTTCATGGTAAATATTTTTCTTGAGTCCATTTTATTTCTGAATGAGCTCGTTTAAATTTGCAAAGTCTGGCTTCGCGCAATGTTATTATAGTTTTGTGGTCGGCGAACCATAACTCACGACTGAATGACAGTAAATAAAACTGTTGAATGCTTAATACATTTTTAAGATGCCTTTTATGCACTTGAGGTACATAAACGCAAAAATGATGTAGCCGTGGGGAGAGAGCCATTTCATGGACTTTGTAGCATATCCATTGAAAATATGTTGTTCGTATGTATGGGGTCACCTGGACGGTTTTTATCTATTTACTTGGATTCGGTAGGTGGCGCCATTGTTGAGATATAGAAATATAATTTTACATTTAAAAAAAAAAAACATATAATGTAAATTTTTCAGCACCCTTTCACCTAAATAAAACGCCCGCGACCGTTTTAGATTACATTATAAAAGGCACCGCTCGGGGGCAAGTCCAAAACGATTTTCCTGAGCGGAGCCGGGAACCTCAGCTACTTTTTCACGCCAAGCTTTAATGCACCTGTGAAGTAAGCGCTTTCAGTCTGGGTATGCCCTTGACACGAGAGTGAGGTCTACTTAAGAATAAGTATTTTAATTAAAAAATCGTGTTAATTTTGGTGATCTTACCGTGTTTAACGCGAGTGTTAATATTATACTTGTAACAATCACATTTACACAAAACATGCAGGCGAACTGACACTACACACATGTAGAGCAGATTCACACTTGAACTGTACTTTCACCTTTGATCACTAACGTTTGAGTTTATAAACTAGGAACACCAAATCTTTAACGTATAGTCCGATGTTCTGACGGATCAAAGCAAAATACGTTTATAACAAGTAGCGGACGTCACATGGTCACAAATGTGTATGATTAATTAAAAATAAAACGCGAAATTGCACCGTTTCACTTGGGAAAGATACAGTAATGGCGGACGGGTCAGTCTAAAGCGAGCTGTCACACAGCGTGTAGACGACTGGACGTTGTTTTAATGACGATGTATAATTTATACGTTGCCGATGGACGATTGTCGTCACTAGGCATGCCTCACATAGGTGTGATGATATTTACGGGAAATTGTGATAAGATAATGTTAAATATCCGAAATTGTATTGTGGTTATTCACGGCTTGGCGCCGCCAACACTGTCGTCGGCGAATTTTATTACACAATTGCAGCTGATAGCTGAATGAACTTTGTAACCATATATATATATGTTGTTCTAGTGCTGTATGCATTTAATGTTGTAAAATTTTCATTTATACTGTTTACGGAAATACTTCAGGTAAGATTATCAGGAGATAATAATTTGATTAAAATTTTAAAAAGTATTAAGGTTAAAGGGTAAAGACGTATTGTTTAAATAATATTATGCAAAAACGTTTTATATGTACAACACGGCATATGGACTGCGCCAGACCCTCATCTCAGAGGCGCCCAGGGCTGCGAAAACCATGCCGGCCTGCCTGGTGCTTCTGCGCACCGTCTTTTCAGATCCCAGTTTGTACTTTAGGGGAAACGGAACGGAGAATACATTTCATAGTTTACTGACCTATAGATGAATAATCTAGATGATTAGTTGGTTCTAATTGGTAGAAAGAGGTTGGATCGATTGCGCTATGAAGCTTCGAAGAGCATTCTCCGTGTTGTCGACGTTAACACACGGAGTTGGAGTGTCTCTACATTCATGGATACCACGGAGTCATCGACAAGATGCAAAGCTGGGTTGCATCAACCACAGAAAACCTTATCTGCGTTAAAAAAATGATTTGGTGTGATATTATTAACTATGTGTCCACTCGTTGTATGTTAAGCCATCATTAATGTACACAAAACTGGTATTTACTTCACTTATTAAGTTCATTTAACATTAAGTTTTTGATAACTAATGAGCCATTTACGCGCGCGGTATCACGTTAACCGGAATGACGGTGGATGATGCAAGCGGAAGAAATCAAAAGAAGCATATCCGTGTTCCGCATGCACCGATTAGATGTCCAATAATAATTATAAAATAGTCCAATCGTGTCCAGAAAATACAACACTCATATAGTAATGGAATTTGGGCCAATTCGAATGGCTTGATTGCGTTTAGTTCCTGATCTCTATGGAATGAGAACATGAAAAAAAACATGTATAATTCCAGCTAAAGTTCTACCAAAACAGAAAGAAAAATGTTACAGAAATCGATATTTTATGCATGGTAAACTTTTTTGAGTCAGGTCTGAAATATATTCTTTTTCAAGTTTACGGCTTATATTGCTATTCACCAATATTTATTTTAAGGCGCTAGGACTAGCCAACTACTCGCGCCATACAAATGCACTTTTTAACAAATGTAATAATATGTTGTGAAACGCTTCAGCAAATCCAAATAGAACTCCAGACTGATAATGGATTGTTAATATTTTTTTATTCCATCATTTATTTAAATAATAATAAAAATAAAAAGAGTAGATTTTTCTCATTAGAAATCTGAAAGTCATTCGATTTCTAGATATAAGCAAAAACAGCATATATGCGTAAACAAAAAATACCATTTGCTTTTAGATTTCTACATTTAGTCAAAAAAGTTCGGAAATGGACACCGTTTCCGCAATGTATTTTGTATAGAAAAAGGAAACATACATTAATGAAAATCATTCGATTCCTAGACAAGGAATCATATATTGTAAGGATGACACTTATAATCGTCAGACTTAGTTAGTTTACTTGGGGTGCCTCGTCTAACTTTGCGATTTGGCTAGTACCAGGCCCTTAATACCATTTCAAAGATCTTAACAGTATCGACACATTCAGCGAAGAACATGGAAAAACCGGTTTCGCGCGTTATGCCGGTTGGTCACATTTAGAAAGAATTATTTCGAGCTGCTCTAACTAAGCCACGTCGGGCTCTGGCTATCTCGTTTTAATCGCAAACATTGGTCCAAAATGTTTAGGCATGAGGATGCTCTTAAGATTTGATAAGGTTAAAAAATAAAAATAGCATTTGTAAGGAAAATGTATGTGGTTCAAAGGCCAATATGTGGCGGTTACGTTAATGCCGTTGTACTTAGGTAATTAGATCGGCGTGACTCTGGAAATTATTAGGTGAATAACCTGAAACGTCATAGCGCGAAGTGTGAACGCGGCTTTACTGGCCGTCCGGCAAAATCAAATGATTGCACAATGATGTACATAAGTATAGTGCGGAATTTATGTTTAGAAGACTCAAATAAGCATTGACATAAAATCAATATATATAAGAATACAATGAAAATAAATGAATATACAGCCATGAAGGGTCGTAAGTAATTTAAAACCCAATTATTTACTATTCCTCATCTTTGCAAACAGTCAATCAGTGGTTTAGGGCGCCCTTTTGGGCGTATTCAATGCGCATAGTAGTTGCGCGGAGTGCGCGGCGCGCCCTACGTGACGTCGGCTGCGGGCGGCCTCCGCACGCGGACGATCTGCGCACGCATCTGTCCGCCAAGCGTGGCATGGGGCAGGGTGCGTACTCACCGCGATCAGTGTAGCGAGCCTGCGTTCAATGCGCATAGTAGTTGCGCGGAGTGCGCGGCGCGCCCTACGTGACGTCGGCTGCGGGCGGCCTCGGCACGCGGACGATCTGCGCACGCATCTGTCCGCCGAGCGTGGCATGGGGAAGGGTGCGTACTCACCGCGATCAGTGTAGCGAGCCTGCGTTCAATGCGCATAGTAGTTGCGCGGAGTGCGCGGCGCGCCCTACGTGACGTCGGCTGCGGGCGGCCTCGGCACGCGGACGATCTGCGCACGCATCTGTCCGCCGCGCGCGCCGCGCGCGCTCAGCCCGCGCACTGTGACTGCGCCCTTACGCGCCCAGCACCACCGCCGCCATCATCGTATTCTGCGGCAAGCAATGTTCCAGTTAGCTACTTTTAAGAGGGCGGTAAATTATAATGAACATGATTGTTTTGCTTCCAAGCTTAATATTAACTTAACTAGGTACCTGTTACATGGAGTTTGACGTTCTCCGTGACCTGTATATAACATGTAATATCTGTAGAATGCTAATCGAAATTTTGCAAACGTACATCTAAGTGGTAACATGCATGATTAAAATTTTGCACAGAATAATGCCATGACACGTGAATTTAAGTCACAAGCATTAAAAAAGCTACGTTTTAAAAGGTTAACATAACATTTTTAAATGTTACAGAGTTACCAAAATTTATGAATTAAGAGCACGACTGAATTCATTTAAACTTTGTTGATTATTTAACTAAATTATTACGGAATTACATAGAACTGATTTTATTATTTGGCACTGATAAATTAAGAACGTAATAGAAATTTCCTACAATACATTATTATTACTTTCCGCGTCATTTAAAAGGAAAAGCTCTTAGAAAAGAGAAAAGCTATTTTTAGCTAGAAGAAAAGCCTATTATGAGCCAGCGCGGATCACCCTGACGCCAACCGACACCCCTCACCTTCGCACAATTATAAATGCTCATTTTCATGCTTAATTTAAGTTTAGATTTAATTAAGGTTTTTACGCTTAGATAGCAATCTACTCAAATTGTATCTGTGAAAACGTGTTTTTGACTTTGACAATTACATTGTCCATTCTGTATATTAGTTGTAAATAAGCTTTAATTTGTAGAATATATAAAAATAATTGTTGTAAATCTCTATTAATATTATGCCTTTTTTTCGAAATACTTGATAATGTTCTGGTTAGGTAGGGAGGTGCACTCGTTGCGAATTCGCTAACACACCTCAAGTACGTCCAAACGCTTTGTTATGTACATCCTAAAGATGGTGAGGCTATAAAGTATGTAATCTTACTAAGTTCGTTGACAAAAGTCATGAAGCTTTTATCAGCTGAAATATTTGTCGAGTGTGTAACTTCGCATGCGCAAATCCAGCCAATTGGAGCAGTAGCTCCACCCCATTCCCTAACATTAAATTAATTTCATCCATTCACACCACAGATAGTGTATATAAAGAGTAACACACTTTCTGAGTTTTTGGCGATAGATTTTTGCCTCAGGTGGTCGAATGTGAGAAACCGGTGCATCCTTTATCTTCAAAATCCAAGAACGGGATTTAGTGTAATAATCCGAACCACACCGGCTTTCGCAGTCGAAAACGGTCACCCATCCAGACCCTGATCGCGCACACAGTGGCTTCAGAACAAAAAATAATTAAAATGACGTGATATAGTAGTATTCGAATAAATGTCTGTTAACGCTTACGGTTGTACGGTGCTGTGTTAACATACATTATGTGCAGGGACTGCGTAAACTTAAAAAATGATAATTTTTTTTCCGAATAGACCACTTCCCTATATTTCAACATGCTCATTTTCATAGAGTCACGATGAGCTTAAGGCAAACGATATTTCGGTGCCGTCGAGGGCAAATTTGATTTTTATCAGTTGAAATAGTTATTACACGTATATTGCATATCAAAAGATAAAACCACCAGGAATGCTAAGATAAAGGCTGGAAATTTGCAATGCTTAATGATGATGACCATAATCGAAGATATTAAATAATTTGACGATAAGCGGAAGGTGTGCGCCAAGAGAGATATATTTTGAGATTATTTGGCGATATTTTAGACTTGCTCACAAGATATGATTAGATTGGGGAGTATTATTAGAGTATCGACCTTTAATGGTGAGAAGTGAACGAGTCTTATAAATCGAAACAGTTACATTATAAGCTTAGCAGTTATTGGTTATTAACGTATGTTATTTTAATTGTACTTTATTGTTATTTTTTCTTTACCTACCTAAACGTAAGCCACCCACACAGTTCGGTAAAAAATCACTCATGGGCCTAGTCAACGGACCCTTTTCTGTTGCGGTGATTCGCTGTTGTAATTTTACAAACGGTTATACAGTTTATTAAACCGGATGATATTAAGTCAAATTGGAGTCAACATCTGCGTATAGGTATATGGAAGGGAGAATTAGTTTTATGGAAAAGGCACTAATGGAGAATTATATAAAATGTAAGACATGTATCAACGGTGATTGAGTAAGAAAGGATTTTCAACTCAATTTTCGTCGAGAAGTGATGTGGGTAAGTTGAGTTGGTTTAGATTTAGGGCGAACAGTGTGTGTGGCAATGTGTGAGATTGATGGTAGCGTAGGTAAACCGATTGATGTAACAATACTTAATTCGTAGAGTAAACATAAATTAGCAACGAGAAAACAACCTCGATTTTTTCTCGTTGTCGTCTGTAGAGGAAGCCAAAGAAGTCTGCTTATACTTTACGAGCGGAGGCTCCTGGCTCCGCTCGGGTTAATTTCGTTTAGGACAATAATCCGGGCGAAATCTGGGAAAATGCGCCCTCGGCCCCAATGCCTTGCGTCGCATCGCCCATCTGCGTTGTTACATTTGTTTCTTATTTTTGCTCAGCTCCTAAGGGTGGCAGCGGGATATTAAACAGACCAAACATTTCTTATGAATCGGTAGAACTGTGAAAATACTGGTAGCTTCAGATATTAGCGAGTTCAAACTAATAAAGAAACAAACTCTTTAGCTTTTATTTATATTTTATTAATAGAATGAATCATTGATGACGCTCTATTAAAGCTGCTATCCACCAGGAGAATTGGCGTGATGTTGTGCATGTACGTTTGACAGTTTCGTTGCCACTAGTAAGTGCTGTTTGTAAATCCGGTTTAACAGTTTACTGCCAGTGGGTGGCAGGATGCGATCACATATGACGTGCGTTCCAGTAATAGGTCATTTGGTAAGTGTGAAACGTGTCACATGTCATCGCGACATTGCCGTGTGCTGAATACTGACGCAATGGAAAGGTCCAAAAACCCATAAAACACTACGAATAAAAGAAGCATCATAATTAAATAAATTACTTTTTTGTACTGCAAGTTATCAAGGAATTGAAACTGAAATCGACCGTAAAGCAAGGACACATTTATTAAAGAACGAGCCCTGTAAAAAGAGCTACTTTACGTTAGAACTACTTATCTTTATTGAATTTATGTGTCCTTGCTTCACCGTCGATTATATATATATATATATATATATATATATATATACATATCACATTCATAAAATTATTAATGTTTCGATTATTTAGGTTATTCGGTTGTTATATAATATGCCGTACCAAAGTTATTTATGGAATGAATTAAGTATTTTATGGAATTCGTTATGGCAGATTATTTTAGTTTCCGAATACGCTGATTTAACTCGACATAACCTAACGAATAATCAGGTGAATTAACTGCATGAACTACCGGAACCTGCTGCCTAAATTCTCCTTAATTTAAACACAACATAAATTTGGTACTACGTTAAAATGAGCAAAATTGTTTTAAAATGAATGGAATGCCTGGTCTGTGGGTCTCTGGAACTGTCTCGGTACTAAATATAACATTTTGGAACGTTTCAATCTGATTAAAACAATATATTCTGATTCGAATCTAAAATCTATTCATAAAACCATTTGACTATGATGCGACGAAATTGTTCATCTCATGTTCGTATAAAAGTCAGTTTAAGCAATCTATTGGAAGGCCTTTGGATTTATTAGACACTTCATCCTCTTGTGCCGCCACTGTGGGCTGGAAGCTGTCAATTTGAATAAATACCTCGCAGTATTTTATATTTTATTATGGGCGTTTAATCAATTTATTAACATTATAATCGTAAATCTCTGTAACCAAGAAGAAGAAGCTGATATGACTGATTTTTCTATGAGTACAGATAATTATGTATTGCTGACTAAAGCTGTTCGGTACAGAAGGATACATCTAGGTAACAAGACTTAAGAAAACAAAAATGTATTGCTCAATGAAACATTATTTATAAAAAACTATTTCTGGAAAAAAATATTAAGCATGATAAACCACAGATTAAGTGTGTAAAATAATATTTATTTCATTGCAAAATAAATTTATATTTGCTGGCAATTCTAATTTAATAATACTTCTCCATATTCCTGGTAAATCCTTAGAATTAATTCAGTCAGTGCAAACTAAATTCAAACTCATGCTTGCGAAAACTGTTTTGTAATAAGTAATAAATACTGGTACGAGTACATATGGGTTTATAATTAATTCTTTACAATCTTGATATCGTTCTAAGCACCTGCCATCCGACAATGAGTTGGTGATGCGAGCAAATTACATTTGAATCGTAAATGATGAATCTACGTCATTCAAAGAATTAATTCAGTGACGGGATCATATTTAATATTAAGCATTTGATTAGTGTATGTTTTGCATATCTTAAGTGCAGAAATAATATAACGTTTAAGTGATTGCATATCGAGACATTATTGCTATAGAGATCAAAACGTAAATGCATTCTGCAAGAACTGTGTGGGAGGTCCAATGCATATCTTCCTACATAAGAGTTAAGGCCCGACAGGAACATGATAGGATTCCTTGTAATGGGGCTAAAAGCTCACCTAGAGCCAATGTTATATTGTGTACAAGAAATGTTTTATTGCTTATATTTCTGGAAACTTTTAGTCAGAATTACACAATCATACAAATATATTATGTAGCTTTGGGTTGGAAAATGGAAATGCAAAAAACAGTGCTCGCTGTGATTAGTGCGGAAGAACACTAATAAAATTGATTTATAATTTACTTGCATAATTGCCTAGATGGTTGATGAAAAACATGATTTTTGCATTATTGAATTCTCAAAATGTATAGTTGTATTTTGTATTTTATGTTAATGTGCTACAATATCGAATTTCCTAATCGTCAAAGCCGTACTGAATAATTAAATCGTTTTTAAAAATGTATATATTTGTTTATAATTACCGAAGAAATATATGTGAAATATGTGCAAAATTTTAATTAAAAATATGTATTTCTATTAAAAAAAAATTTTTTTTTGCCAATTTACAATAAGGTCTGCCAGATTGTCAAAACATATAAATAAAAAACAGTTCATAACTAACGACACTGCTAAGACCATGTTGTTATTGCACTATACATAATTTCTTTTGTAAATTAATTTTTGTGGCGTATTAAAGAATTTTTAATCAATCAACCATGATGGTTAAGAACATATTCCCTATGCATATACAAGATTATTGTTAGTAGGTCCAGCAATATGGAAACTCTATCTGTAGCAAAATGACAGCACATGAGAACTTGCAGGAAAGCTTTTAATGAAAAGGGACTGCGACAAGGTATGGGAGGGATCAGATGTTCTCAACTGATTTAATGTTACGGAGAGACCTCATGCGAACTACTCTGGTTTCAGAAGGCAACTGAGATATTTGTATCGAGGCAGCCATGTCACAGAATAATTAATAACGGTTTCGTGATCATGGGAAAATGTTCTGTAAATTATATCGCCCCATCCTGATAATTTACAAATAAAAAGGGATTGGAGAGGACGGAGAAAATTAAAGAAAACTTTTTTCTCAAGATTTTCGGCAAATGCCTGAATTTCTTAAAAAATCGTCGAAACTTGCCAAGGAATATTCTTCAAAAGCTTAGCCACTCCAAATTTAGTTACCTAGCATTCTTACTTCTAGATTTATATCTTATTCCAAGAACCTGACTAAACCCCGATTACCGACATTACGGCATGATCGTGTTGATAAGCCAAAAACGGACCCAGAAAAGTGTTAGCGGAGCAAGGAAACGGCGGAGGCGCCCACACACGAGCAGCTTAATCAATCAACTCTAACAAAGTCATAAAGCGGGCCATTTTGTTAGATTAATTAATTCGCGCGATTTTATATATGCGCGCGCTCCGACAGCGGCCGCTGCGCTGGCGCCGCCGGTGGCGAGACGAATGGCGCCTTTGTCGTTCCGCTAGATCTAGATCTAGAGCGGAGGTGGTTGTAAGACATCATTACGAACCCTATCGATGCTATCATTGTCAAAACGAATGCCAATGTGGAAGTCAATTTATAGAAATCGAAAACATTATTTTGAATTAATTATTTTTAGGGTTCCGTACTCAAAGGGTGCCACGGAACCCTATTACTAATCCTCCGCTGTCCGTCCGTCCGTCAGGCCGGCTGTCACAGGGCTGTGATCTCATGAACCGTAATAGGTAGGCCGCTGAAATTTTCACAGATCAACAAATAAACAAAAAAAGGTAAACACAGACTGTGTTTTTATTTTATAAAACGTATTTTGTTCTGTTCAATCTTGTACGATGGTACGGAACCCTTTGTGTGCACGTCCGACTCTTAAAACAAACAATGATTTAAAACACTCGATAGTGCCTGAACTAGAGATGGACGGATGAACCTAATGTTAAATTGACATTCAATGTCAACCCGAATTTAAGACTAGCTCTGGAGCTGGATTACCCAAGAACAAAACAGATGAAAAGCGGGTTAGACCACCTTCAACTCTAGTCTTGATAAATTCCCACACCCTTCTTGGCATTGTTATTCAGAACGAATAGGCTATCCAGGCGAACAATTAATGAGTGCAGAAGATAACTGTACTCTAGTAATGGTTCCCCTGGATTGATTGTTGAATTCCGGAAGATTTGTTGATCCAACAGCAACAACGTGACCCTATTTCAATGTTTAATTTGATAGTAACCGTCGCGTCGGTCAGGCGAAATATTGCTCAACCGCTGATACAATGCTTGAACTAATAGTGCGTAAAATGACCGTGTTCAGAACGACAGGACAACTTGAACACTAGACAGGCGATATTATAATGCAGTCGACACCGGGTCTTTCACTACGATCTTCACATAAAATCTCGACTAACGAGGCCTTATTTAGGGGAAGGGAGCTAAACAGCGACAGAAGGAGAATATGGTTAAGTTGATCTATGCCGAAAACATGAACGATTTATACTGCGTTTCTACCATTTTTCATCGATTGATCTGGTTCGCCTAAAATAATAAGCAACGGGGCTGCGTTTACGTTGATTGGCACAAATGAGACTTTTTGTATTTTTTTTTCTTAAAATTTCAATATTAAGCCCGGCCCGGCCTTAATCATCAGAAAATTACGCTCCCCATACAAGCTTAGCTTACTAATAATTTGATAACCACTGTTCCAATTTGCTTGATATTTGAGATTTAAAATCATGCGATATCTGCAGGTGTTAGTCTTTTCGAAAAATACATGAAAATAATATTACATTACAACAATACATTACAAGAAAAGAAAATTTGAATGAATATTTTCTTTTGCCGGTTATTTGTCTTGCTTTCGATTTTTCAGCAAAACAGAAAAGCACAGACACAGATATTTATTGAGAATATTAGATGCCAAATACCAAGCAAATTGGAACAGTGGTTTTCAAATGATTAGTAAACTACGTTTGTATGAGGAATATAGCTTAAGGGCCGTTCTTAAGTACACACCGAATCGATTATGCCCATGGAGGTGAAGAAATTACATCAGAACGGATGGAACTAAAAAGTGTCGACACCACAATTGTGCCGCGGGAGGCGTGACGGCCGAATTTGGCCTTTGTTTCGGCTTTCGCTGAATACATCATTACGTATGAAGAATGACGTAACGATCATCTGGTTTATTGGAAAATAATTCGCTCCAGGGGCGCGGCTCGCGCCACCCGATCCGCATAGAGACGGCGGCGCGGGACACAAGAGGGGGCGTTCAGCTACATACAACCAGATTAGCTATTTTTCTTATTTATTCACTTATTTATTTACTTATTTATTTATTTGTTTACTTATTTAGTTATTTTTACCGTATTGGTTCTGTAGGCAGACATAATATTAATAACAACGATTGTTGTTTTTTGTGTTTGTTGTAGAGACAGCACCATAACCACTAATATAATTTATAATATTCTCACCAATTTGGGAGACTTCAAATTAGATTTTTCGCCGTTATCATCACTACGTTACAAATGTGTACGGCGATATAATGTTGCAAGTCGCGTGGCGTAATCTTTTGCCCGCTTGTTGTATGGAAGTTATTTCGCTATACAATACATTCTTCACCTCAATGATTGTGCCCTATGGAGTTGTCGAATGCATGAACGATCTACATTCGAATGATTGCAGTGCCAACAAGCGATAGTGATCTACGAATCTCGCGGCGCCAATAGGCCAGGTATCTGGAGTACTAGTCTAGGACTTGTTCCAATGTCGTCTGGTTCTCAGACGTTGACACTTTGATGATAAATCTATGCGGGCCGGATATTAATGTTAAACTATAGATTATCGACCTGGATCATTAGTAGCCGCCAATTGGCTTATTAGCTTTTACTTAATCCTGCGCAATGTAACCGAGATACATCTCTTGAGGCTTTAATGAGATTTCATTCTCGCAAATTGTCCCGAACTACTGGAGTAACCACCAATAAGACCAGAACCTGTACACTTTTTTTTATTAGGCACACAATTTAGAACACAGTCAAGGCAATGACTTAAATACAAAAAATCTTAACGTAAACTTAAATTAAGACAGTGTCCCACTCGGATGAGTGCACAGAAATTGCCAAAAACACAACAAAATTAGACTGTAATTACTTATGTTCTGAAAGGAGTAACTGCAGATTTGTAAATTACTTATCGTGCAGGTGCAATGTAAGAAAATATAGACAAATCATTATTTAAGGAACTTTGACGGCTTCTAAAATATTTTTCTTGAAAGAATAAATTGACGATGAAAATATATCTAAACTAAAATATTCCGAACTAAATTGTACAATGTGCACATTTTTGCAATTGGGTTACTATTTTGGTTTTGGATAAAGGTAAAGTAAAAACATTGGGATAACGGGTTAACAATTGTATAGAATTTAGCCTGATCTCATTTAAAATTGTGAAATCCAATTTACAGCTAATGATTGTGCCTGCTTACCACTAGTTCATACCAAATACGAACAAAATTGCTTATGCTGGTGTGCGAGTCACCTATCAACGATGTCATGGATGACGTCGCCCTGTTCACCTCTAAACCTGTAAAAATAAAAAATAAACAAATACGTTTGAGCTTTTCTCCGAATTTAGACTGCTGAAGGTGCGTATGTCATTCTGACTCGCACTTGGCCGGTTTTTTAACAGGTAGGATAGCTGGGTCAAAAGTTACGACGTTGTAACAATCTTAGCGGACCGATCTCTGCCACCTATTAAGTAGAAATGAGATATAAGGGCCTTTTTCACCTACTGCTGATTAGCTTAATCGGGGCCTTTTTTTAGGAGCTTGCAATCAATACCAGTGCAAGATAATCAGCACTTTAGTAATAGAGGCCCTTTAAGTGTCGAATAAAATAAATCAGCACTTGGTGAAAACCAGGGTAAATCTTATAAGAGTTAAAACTCTCTCATTAATGAACTCATCTTCGATACTATTGTTCGTAACGATCCCCCTAAAGCCGTCTAAATGTTGACATTTAAACCCTGCGACCCATGCCAGTCACATAATTCGTTTTTACAGTTTTTCCACCAGGAGTTCTTCTCCCATCTAATTAAGATGATTTAATCAGGTTCTTTAGAAATTTAGATCCATCTAGTTTGTTTTAACTTCCCACAAATTATTTTGATAGGAAGGTATGTTATGATAAAAAATACTTCTTTGGCATGAATAAAAATCATTTTCGTTTGATGCATTTACAAAAAAATCGTGAAAGGTCGTGAAAATCGTAATCAACTGAAAGATTCCTGATTCCTGAGCACGGAATTCCAAGAATTGGCCTACCGATCTGTTTCTCCCAAAGCATCTAAGGAAGTATAACTTTAAAAATTGGTTGCGCAACAATAACAAAATCTAAAACCCTATCGTCCAGAGCCGCCATTGCTTAACTTATTCTGTAAAATCATTGATAAACAAATATTTAAATGTACATATTCCAATCGCGTAGTAAAAGTTGCCTCAATACGCAGTAGTATTAACATTCTAGGAGTAACAAATCAAAATTAGCCCGATTCAATATTCCGTATCGTGACCACTGCCTACTAAGCGATATCGACAGGCGCCGTGTACGCCGCTCCTAACATGACCCTTCGTGTTAATAAGTTAATAAGTCCATAATGTTCTATGATATAATGTTAATTAATATTCCCGCATTATTCTAAAATGGAAATTATAATTTTCTGGTTCTTTTTACTAATGAATTACGATGGTATATAAATCAGACTTATAATTTAATAATAAATAGTCTTAAATCTATTTATTAGTATAGTCGAACCAAACATTTTTTTTGTTCTACATACATTCACCTTTGTATGACATGACGAACAACTTGCATTGTGTTAACAAGATAAAACAAAAGTATAATATATTAAGGGTAACAATGCAGAACAACAAATCTGCCTAACATTACATACTAACACCTAGCTATGAACCATATTATTTTTAAGGCATGATAACACCTGATTGCATTCAGTTTAGGGCGTAAGTGAAACCGTATTAAATTATTTAAAAAAAATTACAACTCGTTTGTTCAGATTTTCACTGTTGTTCGACATATTATTTTACGTTTACCGATAAACGTATGATGTCCACAGCGTGGTGGACGAAACGTCGAGCTAAATAAGTAAACTGAACACTGTCTGTCCGTAAACGTAAATCATAAATTACTACTTCTTTTGGAATTTAAAAAAGATTAAAAATGCAGTGATGGTCCAGCTAGATTTGAAACCAATAAAGATAAATATCTGACGCACATATTCTGTGCTCAAACTTATTTTATGAAATGTAATGAATAATACTTGTCTAATTTGAGAACACAAAGCACCAGAGACTTCTTTTTCACCTACTGCTGATTAGCTTAATCGCCATGTATTAAGGGCCTTTCTTAGCAGCTTGCAATCAATACCCGTACTAGATTATAAGTACTATAGTAATAAAGGCCCTTTAAGTGTGAAATGAAATAAATCATCCTTATAGTTTCATCTTTAAATTATAGCTAGACCATCAATCTACTTACACAATTCGTGATTATCAAAATTTGTTGTGGTTCGATGTTTTACTTACTTTGTAATCAAACTGAACGTAATCTGCTCTTATCGGGCCCTAATTAAAAAAATACTAGAGCGTTTATTATTCCTGGAGTTCTTTTTGGACTTACGGAGGTGTTTCACCACATACCTATTATTTTGTTTGTTCGAAGTTACATTTGATTTACGAGGTGATTACGCCATCCCAGCGTTTTTAATTGCAAATTAAATCTAACCTGGACCTATAAAAGCACAACACACGAAGATTAACTGTACACAATTTCAGTCGCAAACTATCTATATTTACGTAATTCGAGTTTCAGAAACAATTCGTACACCGTTATCCAATCCAAGCAACAAGCAACAAAGTTTCAATGCGCAGATAAGCTATAGCGGGAAACTCTCGCGCAGTGTTGCCAGTCAGTTGGCAAACTCTCAGCCGTCGGTTGTTACACGCCTGTCCGATGCTGATTAATGCAGTCGGCTGTTGTCAAAACAGACACTACGTAAAGTGCACTCAGTGTTCGAAATAACAACCGCGCTACGGGCGGGGCGGCATCCTCTTAACCGTCCAATGGGTTGTTGCGAAGTGAGAGTCAAATGTCAGCGAGAAACGTCAGAAGCTATGAAACGACAGCTTACATTACATTATGTTTTTACATTATGAATTTGAAAGGGGTTGCGTGCGTCAAAGATGGCGCCACGGTCGTGCGTAGCTATTTCTGTCATAACTCTTTATTATTATTAGTGGCGATTAGTGTCGTCAATGACTACTCTTTGACATTTTTTTAATACTGAAGATAAAGTGCTAGGAAAAAATCCTATGTTAAAAATATTGTTTTGACATTGATCATTAATATTCTTTTCAAAAGTTTCGGTTGAGCCGTTTTCGAAGATTAGCTTTTAGTATACGGGGTGTAATGTACTTTAAGGGGACTAATCGTCTTAAACATATGAAGTTACAAACTATTAGTATAGTGGCGATCACATTAGGCAGTTGTAGTTAATGTCATATAAACATTTCAAAAATAAGCTGTAATGTTTTAGTTAATTTATTGCCTTGAGGAGTATGTGTGTGAAAAGTTGCCATTTACGATAAAATATTTTTTGAGTGTTACCAAATAATAATTTTGCTAACGCCAGGCTATTTTATGAATTATTTTTAGACATTAAATACATAACTACTTAGTGAGCTTGCCGATATGTTAGTTAATTCCTATTTTTAGGGACTTATAGCAGAGAGAAGTAGCAATAAATGTACTACTGTGGGGCCATAACCTTCGGGCATAATGTTGGAGATATGAACAAGAACGATAAAGTATGCCATCAAATTTGTTCAGACAAATTGAAAAAGCAAATGGTGTGTGCAAGTAACAGTAGATTAGTCTTTCTCGAAGAAATACTCCATGGAGTATGAAGGAAGAAGGAGATTTGAGACAGTTTTTATTTTAATAAAAAGACATTTGTTAAATTTTGGTTAAGGGTTTTGTGGTCTGTAGCCTTAGTTTACCGCCTGTGGTTTCTTGTGTCAAAGACCGCCAGTTTGAATCCTAGGCAATGCGGCTTGATTGAAAAGTACATTTTCGTACATGGGTTCGTTCGGAACCCATGTAAGACTGAACGCTCCTATTCACTAGGCCCCGTCCATCTAAGCCCGTCCGGGTTGTCACCATCACATTGAATGTTGTTCGAAGCAGCAATGAAAAATGTTTCTTTTTTTTCATCAATGTAGCAGATGGAAGATCCTCGGAAGGACTACTATAATATCATGACAGTAGGCGTGATATTAGCCGTCCATGTTTATAAAGGTGATGAAAAAATATTGTGAAGGAATACCATTTTTAATATTAAATACAGTCAAACCTAAAACACTAAAAACTTTATTAATCATAAAATTAAATTATTAAAATAAATTATCATCATCACGACGGTTTATTTATATTCTTAAGAAAAAAACCGTGAAACTCCATAACAACAAAAACATTTGGGGGTCCGTGCGTGAAAGATGGCGCCACGATCGTTCATAGCTATTGCTGCCATAACTCCCTAAAAAATCTTCGAAAGTCTATGTAAATTTTGTAGACATAATTTAATACATGATTCGTCTTAAAAGGGTTCTAAAAAGTTTCTAGAATGTTTGAAACATGCGAGTTCATGTGTTCAAACTGAGACCAACTACTAGGAGGTAATAAGCAGATATTATAATTTAATTGAAATCCAACATTTGCAACTGACGCTCTGTTGCAATCTGCTTCATGGCATATGTCTGCTATATTAATGTCCTAGTGACAGCTTGACAAAGTCGGGACAGGATCTTTGAAATTGAATTTTCAAATAGACGGTCAGATTCAATTTTTACGGTGATTGATTGTAACAAGACAGGACCAATTAAGCTTAAGGCCGGCTTGGGTATAATTGTAATGATTAAACAAGAATAAATACAGCACGTAGAACTTGGTACATGCGGCAATATGTAAAGTAGTTAATGATTTTAAAGTATATTTATTTCGCATCATTCCTTATAAGCTCTTACACCCGTTAAAACCAGCCTCTAAAAATTTCGTAGATAAAGGTTAAGTTTTGTAAGTTTAGTAGATAAAAATTCAAGACGTACAGACGTAGCTTTCCGTAAAATATTTCTTAATTTGACCGAGGAAACAGGCACGCACGTATGTAACCCGATCACCTCATTATCCTCTTAACAGATGTTGATATTTTGTTTGTGCTCATGGAGTCACCTGGTTAGGTGTTAGCTATAGTTGGACCCAGCAGGTAGCGCTGATGTCGAGATCCCGAATATTTAAAAAAAACTGACCGTTTGAATAACGCGTGTGATCACATTTTTCCGGGCCCCGCTCAGGTGAATGTCCAAAACTAAAAAGCTCGGGCAGAGCCATAAGTAAGAAATTTGAATTTGAATTTGGTTTCTGTATATTTCATGCTTTTAGGATTGAGTGACTCAATAAAACATATTATTAATAAAACATTCAACTTTATTTATTAATTGTCATTTTATTGCCCATAAGGCAGAAATGGTACATGGTACAAATGTTGTACGCTTCTGCTGAAATAGATGATGAACAGCATTATTAGATTTTTGGAAACATAGTTTTCCGAGCCGGGAGTCGAACTCGTTGATTTTGAGAAAAATAAAGCTTCCTGTATTATTGCATCAGTCAATATGCCTAAAAGGAACAAATGCTTTGAAGTAATAAAATGGAATAATGCAGTATTCGTTTTTATAAAAATCGGCCTCATGAATCCTTTGAGTATTTTTCGCTATTTCTTATTGTTTAGGATTTGGCTCTGAAGGCTCACTTGAAAATATCTTCTATATACAGGCCCAACGTATGACCTATTGAGTTAATAAATATAAACATTTTATGTTAGAAAGTGAAAAAATTGCAGCTGACTATAATAGGATAGCGCGCACCCAAAAAGTTTTAAATTTATTTCAATCTGAGAAGAACTTTCCGTCCGACAGCTTTCACAATTCACAAGCGAGTCGGACATTTATTTCACAAGCACGTCCGTGAATTGCAGTGCTAAATTGGACCGTGATATGCAGTTTAAATATTGATAAATCTCCGGCCGCCGCCGCTTCGAAAAATTATTATTTTGTAATTACACTGTGCACACGCCTCCATGGTCCAGATTGGCCTCAAGATATACAGCTCGATGAAAAAATTTACGAAAGATTATCCTTTTGTTTATGTAAGTGGACATGAATGGCTAACACCAAACTGACCGTCAGATATTAGCCTAACACACCACATGGGAACTAGGTGCCATGCCAGGGCCTTCCTTATATTGCTCGGCTACATTGAACTGGAAGGAAAACAATTTTCATCACCTTTCATTTCATTCAATGGCATCTAGTCAGTTGTGATGCGGTGGGATAATTTCATGACAGTACTGTAGATGTAGTGTCAGACATTCGTGTCAAGTTACAAAAACCGACCAAGTGTGAGTCGGACTCGCACAGAAGGCGGAACCCATCGTACAAGATTTAACAGAAAAAAACACGTTAAATGTATGGGGCCCTACTAACGTAGTATTTTGTTACGTACGTTGTTTGTTACGTTAGTACGTAGTTAGTCTAAGTTTCTGTTACAACTATTTATCTCAGCCTAAGAAATGTAATACTTACTTTGTTTCATGCTATGTACCACCACTTCGGCAGATTAATTACACGATTTGACTGGAATCTGGGGCAAGGTATATTCTATCATAAACGAGTTATATATTAATACAAATTCCACTAATTCATAGTTTTATAGATAATATGTAAAGTAGGTCCTTGAAAAATGTTTACAATCATCCTGCTAGCGAGCCATCATAAATAACGCTCGCTTGAAAGATGACAACTCTAATAAAGTATCAGGCACTTTGCCGCGAGCAATTACTCAGTGTTTATTGATCTTCGAACACCATGCCCACATGTAGGCTTTGCTGCTAGTTTCAGGTCCTCCGAGCTATGTGCAAAAGGCATCACCGTACCTGTGCTTGACTCCCTGGGCCCCTACTACGAACCCTATCCAGTAGGCGCAGCCTCGTAGCCTAGTGGCGCGGGGACTGGCCTAGCGTACCAGAGGTCTGGGCTCAATTTCTCGCCCCGACATGCACCACTTTCTTTCTCTTTCTGAGTTTGATAAGTGCATTTCGTCACGAATGAGAGCTGTTCCATGGTTTGGAATCCATGTAAAACTGTAGGTCCCCTTCCCCTACTAGGTAGTAGGGTTAAAGCTCGCCCGGGATGGTACCATCGCATTGGATGAAAAGATGGTCGAAGCGGCAATGAAAAATTGTCCGTGTTTTCCATCCAGTTCAATGTAGCCGTGCTCATAAAGGGAAGGTCCTGGCATCGTACCTAATACCTTCGAGAATGTGGTGTATTGGGCTAATATCATAACGGTAGTTGTGTAGTATTAGCTATCCGTGACAGTTTCCTTATAAAAAGGAGAAAAGTTAAATTTGTATGCGTTTGATAGTTGGTATCGAAAGCGCTCTCGATACCATCTGTCAAACGCATACAATATCGAGAAGGCGATATCGCCTTCTCGATATTGTATGCTAATATATATATAGATATAGGCCCTTAAGGTGGCCCAACCCGGCGGGACTAACTCATTCGCGGGCACGGTACAAAACCGTGCTGTGGCGCTCGGGGACCTTCTTTGTTTCCATGAAAAAGACAGGCTCCGTGATGAGGAAGATGCAACATGTCCACAAAAAAGACAATGTGCATAGTGTATGATTTGGTAAGATTTACGAAAAATTTAATTACAACGACTTATAGCTAAAAGTAAACCACGACCGCTGTAGTCAAAAATCTAACAATAACCAAATAGATTATAAATCTTGATTAAATAAGCCATGTCTGATGACTAATCTTTTTAAGATTTTCTTACTTTATCATTGCGTAATCCACCTCCAAAGTTATTGTATAAAAGACGCGAAAAATTCGAACTTACGGACCTTATAACTTAGAAACCAAACACAATTTTACAATGCCAACGGTCATCAGACATCTAGTTCGATTAAATAAAGATATTTTGAGCAAAATTTGGGATCTCTGACTAGAAATATGGGCGTGATCTTCTTTCCCCGTTTGTATGGGGAGTTGAGCGGGATAGGCCATCTTAAACATTTTTATATACATCTTTAGATGCTTATATAATGGATATAAGACAAGTTATCAAAAACATTTCATCGCACGGACGTACGCCACACTTCTGTCACAAAAGCTTATAACCGCTTAGCACCTTAACAGTCCCATAGCACTTAATGGAGGCAATTACAAGAAGCATCGGTTGGAAGAGATGAAGCGATAAAGTATCACGTCGTTTAGCATAACCCTCCCCCGAGCCGCCACGATTCGCACATCCATACATTACTCGATACGATCTGTGGGTGTTAATGGCGGCTTTAAGCTTAAGGTCTTCATTGCAAATTGCATTGCGAACTAAACGAGCATGGTGAGTTACACGATTGTTAGTTATTTGACTTATAACCATGGAGGTGAGGAAATAACAGGAGAACGGATGGAACTAAAAACGTTTCGACACCTCAATTGTGCCGCGGGATGAATTTGGCCTATGTTTCGGCTCTCGCTGAATACATAATTACGAATGAAGAATTACGTAACCACCATCTGACTTATTTTAAAATAATTCTTATCTTTATCAATTTTCCTACCAATTTGGGAGACTTCAAATTTGATTTTTCTCCGTTTTCATCACTGCGCTACAGATGTGTACGGCGATATAATGTTGTAAGTCGCGTGGCGTCATTTTTTGGCGCGTTCGTCGTATGGAAGTTATTTCTCTATACATTCTGCACCACCATGCTTATAACACTTACTTACTAAGAAGATTGTCTGTTTATACGAGTAAACAGTATTGTGTAAATTTGAACACTTGTTATTATTATATTTTTATTTATTTGGAGAAATCGCAGATATAGGTATATGCAACAATTGAAAAGAAAACACACACAAAAATAAACATAAAAATTGCCTTCACTACGAATTGTCACTGAAACACATTGGAATGTTAACAAAATATAGGCGTTAAACACAAAACATAAATAATAAGCAATGGTATTTAAGAAAAAATATAGGGTTGCAAAAAGAATACTATGTTTATAACACAGAAAGCAAATCAGCATTTTGATGTATAATTGTACCAGGCTTAAACGCTCAGAACAGTAAGTAAGTATTCTAATCCAATCTTTGTTTTGTTCATATGATTGTCCCTATTTACCTCAGAAAAAAAAGGAATTCTAGCGCGCCTACTCTGAGACTCGCTGTCGCCAATTTTCTGAAATTACCAACCCAACATGCAATAGACAAACATAGTCGCAGACGTATAGGAACGTTTGTGTGTGTAGGGAATAACTTGGCGAACACATTTCAGAAGCATTCGCGCGCGGTGGCGATGTTATTTGCGGGATGCCACGCGCGACCAGTCGAATACTTACTACCAAGCATTGACATATATAACATATCAAGTACATACCAAGTACTTTAATCTTTGCGGTGCCACTGCATACGGATCACGTTTGGATACCACGCGAATGGCATTCATCTAAATACAAGAAATAAAAACTTAAAATGCTTAACTTACTATTCCTACTTTTCCTCCTACTTCCTACTTATATTGGCTTCCGCATGAAGCAGGGCCGGTTGATTATACCCACTTCCTAACCCTATTCCCATCCGAATAAATTTCGTTCCCATACTGGTGTGAATTAAGCTAACTCCTTCATGTTCATGTTCACAAATTTTATACATTTGATTGACATTAAAATAATACCTAAAAGTCAGATTGATTATTCTTGAATCCCGCAAAACTCAGTCGACTATCGTGTAGGCATGGACGTGAAGAATGTATGGAGAAAAATCTTCCATGCAACGAGCGCGCAAAAAATGACGCACACTCCGAAAACGGAGAGAAATCCAATTTGAAGACTCCCAAGTTGGTGGGTAAGATGATAACGATAAGAATTCTTTTTCAATAAACCAGATGGTCTTTACGACATTCTTCATTCGTAATGATGTATTAACCGATCCGAATCCGGTTGTCACGCCTCCCGCGGCACAATTGTGGTGTCGACACTTTTTTAGTTCCATCCGTTGTCCTGTAATTTCTTTACCTCCATGAATATTATTGATGTATTTGATTGACATTAAAATAATACTATAAAAGTCATATTGATTGTTCTTGAATCCCGCAAAACTCAGTCGACTCTCGTGTGGGCCGAACCGCTCATAATACCTCACGCTTTATGAACCAGTAAAACAGCTCGCTGGCGTGTGGTCGGCCCCGAGACGCGAGCTAAATGTTGGGAAGACGGGACCTCCGCGCGGCCGGACCAGGAAACGACTGTAAATCTAAGGGGAATAAACCTTCGGGGGCTTAGGGCGAAACCCGGCGTTACTAGGGCGTTAGAGTAAACGTAACGCGTCGTCAACAACGATGCGTTCTAGGCACTGACTTATCTTCGCTGTAATAGACGCCTACGAATTTAACTTGATGATATTAAATTAGCAAATATATAAAATTATCTTATTAGTAGCCGGCCGGCATCTTACCAATTTTAAGCCCTCAAAAGGGTGCGCGAGAACGCTAATGGGCTTTTAAAATTTTACAGGGGTTTCGAAAACCATGTCGGACGGCCAGGCGTTTCTTCACAGAATGTTTGATGGATCCCAGGTTGTACTTAGGGGTAATACCTCAGCAGGAAGCACATTCCACAGTTTACTCACACTATTAATAAATATTTTACAGGATCAGTATGTTCTAATTCGAGGAAAGTCGACAGTGGTGGACCGATGCACTGGTTGAACGATAGTAAAATCTGAAGTGAGAATGCCCAATTTTTCAATCTTCAGTTGAATGGTAAACGTGGACAAAACTGAAGTAGTTCCTTCTGGAAAGCAATATAATTTTATCTCTTAGATTTTTTTAGGCATCCTGTCATGGATGGCTAATACCACACAACTACCGTTATGATATTAGACCAAAACACCACATTCCCAAAAGGATTAGGTGCCATGCCAGGACCTTCCCTTTATGATCATGGCTACATTGAACTGGATGGAATACATGGACATTTTTTTATTGCCGCTTCGACCATCTTTGCGATAGTACCAACTCGGGCGGGCTTAAACCCTACCACCTAGTAAGGGAATATATATAGTATAGTTTTACATGGATTCCGAACCATGGACCAGCTCGCATTCGTGACGAAATGCATTTATCCAATTCATAATTAGAAGGAAAGTGGTGGATGAACGGGGCGAGGATTTGAACCCGGGCTTCTCGCGCCACTAGGCTACGAGCAGATCTCACCTTGTGAGATTAGCAAAATATTCTTACTATAAATATGATTTTACCTAATCTTACTGTCTAATTAAGTTAACTGGATCATATATAATGTATTCCGGGAATGGGGACGGGGCTCAGCTCGAGACACCAGGAGGTGCATTTTAGGCAAACTTATGTAAACACTTTACTGAATCATAGCTGAATCATAGCTGAATCAGTTAATTACTTCCGACCTATTCCTGCGGCATTTACTGAATCGCATACGGAAACTAATATGCTATTTTTCGTTATTCCTGAACTCGGAAAGTATGATTTTGAATAGGACAGTGGCAGTGGGAGCTAGTGTAGTGATATCTCTTTCTGTTTCTCAGTAATAAAGTGTTCGCTCTTATACGCCATCGAATGGTAGCGCTCGAAAACAAATGCGTCTTGTCATCGAGGATTTTATTTTCTGTACTCATCTGTTTTCATCGTCCATACAAACAACGACTATTACATATGTAAACGTTTAATTCCGTGCCCACTCATTCCGTGTGGCGCTGCGATCGGTTTCTAGAATGCCAAAGTAATGTCAAAGTAAATTCTTCTTCTGTTAACTCTACTGAATCCGCAATGACTGAATGCCAAGAATACACGTCCAGATGGTTTTTGTAATACCATTAAACAATGTTTATTGAAAGCTCCCTAAAAATGATCCATAAATTATTAAAGACTTAATAATACAAACGTTAAGAATATTGGACGAAGTTTCGTGCTCGACCCGCAGAACGAGAATTGGTACCGGGAAGTGCCTCCAATATCAAAAGATATCGACTTCAAATGCTACGAGATTATTATGACATCGAGCCAATAGTTACCTTCGTATTCTACGTGTGTTGGTATTGCACTGTGGTATTGCATTAGATAAAAGATAGCCGAAATGTGCATTGCATAAAGCTTGTTAATCTTTGATTTTATGGGGTTAGGGACACTATAGGTCTAATTTACGACCGCGACCGTCAAATTGATAATTCACGTCTTCGAGGTGCAAGGGGAAAATGTTAAGGGGGTTATCACGTTTTAACGAACTAACCTGGCGGGGTTTACGAAGGACGTATTTTACCTAAATCAGTAGACAGTACCCGCTTTCTTCTGTCAATATCGCAGTATTGTAGAAGGCTATCGAACCTATAAGAATCTTCGTGGTATGAACGCGAAAACATTATTATTTTGTAGTGCATCGCTTTAAGGTCCTCGCTTACGGTGACGCTTGGCTGGGGTTATCGCTTTCCCTAAAATATGGTTGAAAGAGGTAATGGCTGTGCCCGGCGTGATGCTCGTGAACGGGTGCTGTTTGTGGGGACTGGCCTGCTCCAATTGGCAACATATTAGTTGGAGGGGATTGTCTTTGCAAATAAAATTATATTTGTCATGAACTGTTGCATACGGCATGGATTGTAAATTTTGTGTTTTCATGTTAATTTAGTGTTTTACCTATGTTTTTGTTAAAATAATTGACAATCACTTTTGTAAACTTAGACTAAGTGGACGTTGAAAATAAATAAAAAACCGGAGTTTCTTTCCAGTTCTTCTTCGCTGTGTTTTGTTTTGCTGAACTGGCCAATGCTAAAATATGACAAATTCGAGTTCAGTGTACTGTCTATGGATGATAAATAAACAATACAATACATTACAATACAATTGGACGAGAGAAAACAACAATATGTCGGTATTATAATTCTGCAGCAACTGGTACGAATAATAATAAAATCAATAGAGGAGAAAGGCAACTAAGTATCTTGTCTTTATGATGTCGTTTGCGGTTTTGGTGGTTCGCCTTCCTGGCGACCTAGCATGGCATGATACCCACTTACTTCCAGAATGGAGTGCTATGGTCTCATATAATAAGAGAAGGTATGGTATTATCTATACATTTTTCGTATAATTTTAAAATGTAAACTTGAATACCTGTTAGAAAAGGATACACAATAATAAAAATTTAGTATTTTATCCCAGGAATATTTCCTTATCTATAAATTGACTCAATAATAGAAACATTTATCAGTTGCAATCTGATCTTGTTTCAATGGAATTTATCTGATAGAGTCTGACACTTGAATTTTTTATCGGTTAATGGTATCCAATTTAAAAGATATAAAATGTTTTGTTAACACAAAATATGTTGTAGGTGTATCAACGATGGGTCATTAGATGATTTTTTTCCTGTATGGCCATTTATGAGCTAAGATTACATTTTATTTGCCGTTTAAATAATAAACATAAATGCATAACATACCTATATTTGTTGAAGCATTTAAAAGTTACAGGTCTATCATATTACTGGAACTATATAATTTTGCTTACAACAAAATAAATCTTACTCAGAAGATATTATATATACAAGATTATACACACAAAACACAAAATCTCTACGGGTAACTTTAGAAGTATTACCGTTAACAGCAAATCTAGGACGGTCTAAATGATTTAACTTTGCAATGGCTATAACGTTACAGTGCTAACGAATTGGTGACGAAGGAATGACGAAATAGATTTACAGAGCGGAGTAGTCTAGAACGAGTCTGATCGACGATAGGTCTAGCCTAGAAACACGATTGTAGCAGCTGTAATCGCAGAACATGTATGGAGAGCAAGAGAAATACATATTCTGTGATTGTAAGTATCTTGATCAGTACAATCATTTCACGAGACATTTGAAGTAGACCAGTAATATTGACAACAAATAATTTAAAAATGCCCAAAAAATCCGTCAAATATTGAACAATTATTCAAGCAAGATCCAAAAATAAGTGATTTATAAAAAAATAGCCAAACGACACATCTCAAACTTGCATGTGCACAATAGACAAAATGAAATCGACTACATAATATTACTATGTTTAGTAATATTTTTGCAAAATTACATAATAAGCAATGTGTATTGACAATGTTACATGAACCTTGGATTGTCTGCATTGCGCAAACGGTTAATGCAACAAATGAGGCGTCATTAAAGAACGAATAGGTTGCGCCAAACTCGTCAAGTTCTTATGAACGTATTACTAACGGTGGCGAGCCCCTGAGGGATTGAGACGACACAAAGATTATAGTAATTACTACTAAAACGTCTTCATTGATGCGACTGCGGTGGGTTGCTGTCGAAGGATAACTTCACGCGAAGAAAAACTAAGGATAGGCCTCTTCTTATATCTCCGTCATAAAGCTATGCAATAATTTGTACCAGTAGTATCTCACAAAATCCAACGTCTGGCGTATGTCTGTTCTTATAAAACTTCAGAACCACTTACCTTATTTTGTTCCGGTTCACAACGACATTTAAATTTTTATAAATGGACATGACCATGGACCATGGACCACTCCTACAGTCATGATATTATAGGGGAACTAAAGGTGCCTAGCCAGTACCTTCTTAATTTTCCATCAATCATTGAACTGGGTGGAATACATGGACAATTTTCATCGCTGCTTCGACCATAGTTTATTCGATGTCACGGTACCAACCCGGGCAGGATAACCAGGTTTATCCTGGCCGGTAAGCAAACCTAGTACGCAAGCAAGGACCTCAGTTTTTCATTAAATTTACCATGGATAACCCTTAATATAAAATATGTTGCTTAATTCTTCCAATCCAATAAAGAATACTGAAGATTGAATTAAACTACATATTATAAAATTACATGTAATATTCTGTAGTTGAACTGTTTGGAGAATATTCAGAACGTTCAATGATATTTTGGCCCGCCTTACAGTATATTCATAAAGTAGTTCTTTTTGCGGCCTCTTCCTTTAATTAATGTGTCCTGACTTTGCGTTGGATTTAACATCAATCCAAACTCTCTAAATTTCTTTCAAACTGAGTTATTGAGACTTCAGGGTTCTCTTAAATTGCTTATGTTCCTATAATTGTTTGCAATATATCAGTATCATTGGTTAAATCCGAGCGCTAAAAATCATCCAGCCTTCGCTGCGCTAGCGTGACTGGGTTAATGTTCCTCTGCATACGGACATCTGAACATTGGTATTAGCGCATTGCGTTTAACAGCTAATTTGCCTTCTAATTTATGTCATTACCCACCATTAGTAACATAAGTGAAGGCGTCGGGATAAAATACACGGTCCATTTCGCGTGCGTAGAAAAAAGTTTCGAGATGTGTTTTTACATTGTACTCTTAACATTGTCGAAGTATTGCGTAGTGTATAAAGTGTCATTTATTACGTATCAGATGTCTTGCGGATTTTTTTGATAAGGCATTTTAAGGTGGCCCTTCCCGGCCGGACAAACTTATTCGCGGGCACGGTACAAAATCGTGCTATTGCGCTCTGGGACCTTTTCTGTTTCAAAAAAGATGTTTCGTGATGAGGAGGATGCAACATGTCCACAAAGCAGACAATGCGCATAGTGTATGATTTGGTAAGATTTACGAAAATTTTAAATACAAAACGACTTATAGCTAAAAGTAAACTACGACCGCTGTAGTAAAAAATCCAACAAAAACCAAAATAGATTATAAATCTTGATGAAATAAGCAATGTCTAATGAATAATCTTTTTAAGATATTTTTCGTTTATCATTGAGTAATCCACCTTCTCAGTTAGTGTATAAAACACGCGAAAAATTCGAACTTTCGGACCTTATAACTTAGAAACCAAACGCAATTTTACTACGCCAACGGTCATCAGACATTTAGTTCGATCAAATGAAGCTATTTTGAGCAAAATTTGGGATCTTTGACATGAAATATGGGCATGATCTTCTTTCTACGTTTTTATGGGGAGTTGAGCGGGAAGGCCCACCTTAAGGAAGGAACAAGGTAGAGTTAGATTTAGTCGACTCGGCGTCTGGAGGCGAATATTTGAATGTTGCCATATCTATAAAATTTAATTTACCTCCACAATTACATACTTTAGGTAGGATAGCTATTGTAGGTAACTGCAATTTGTTATACGTTGAAGTTTTCAATCTAATAGACGATCAATTTAAGATGATCGTATTGCCATTCGAAGGGTAACCCAACTGGTTATATTATAATTTGTAAACGGGTAGTAAAGTAAATATTTGAATGTATATTTCGCATTGAATTACGTCACACATGATGCAAAAGAGAAGGAAAATGGTGCATGACCGGGCGAGGATTTGAACCTAGAACCTCTCGCGTGAAAGGCAAGTGCTCTAGTCACTGGACAAAGAGCTGTAATAAAGGAACCGTTTAGCGTGGAATCCGAACCACGAACGACGAGCTACGGGGCTCTTACGACTAATTGTATATTTTTTTGCCGGAAACCACACAGCACACAATATTGTTTGCACATAAATAGAACCTAACAGCAATTCCAAACGACCAGATGCAAATATGTTAATAAACTCACGCAAATCAACTGGCTCGACTTGTCGATCGGGCAGATCAAAGCAATTTGGTGGCACCACCGCAGTTTCACATTGTGCTTGTAAATGTTGGCAGGCGTATGGCGTTGAGTGTCGAAATCCGTTCGCGCCGCACTTTACAAGACGGTCTGATGTATGAAATGGTGTGAAGAAGAAATAAAATTGAATTTACGTACCAATAACACCACTTTTCGAGTTTCGGCTGACGAGAATGTGCGGTTTAGATACAATGTTGTACCGCGAGCGTCTTGAGTGTATTGTAGTAATCCATGTAATACGAATATACCACCACGCATCTACCTGGTGAGGTAGGCAGAGGTGGTAAATTGCCACAAGCTACAATTGTAGGATCCTTTTTAGGGTTCCGTACCCAAAGGGTGAAAACGGAACCCTATTACTAAGCCTCCGCTGTCCGTCCGTCCGTCCGTCCGTCCGTCCGTCTGTCCGTCTGTCACAGGGCTGTATCTCAGTAACCGTAACAGGTAGACAGCTGAAATTTTTACAGAGTGTGTATTTATTTTGCCGCTATAACAAAAAATAGGTAAGATTTAAAAATAATTATTTATATATTAAGATTTATAATAATTAAAGGGGGCTCCCATACAAAAAACGTAATTTTTTGTTTATTTTTTCTACGATGGCACGGAACCCTTCGTGTGCGAGTCCGACTCGCACTTGGCCGGTTTTTTAGTTTCTTTTAGAGGCATATTTATTTGAGCTGGTTGTCGTGCCTTACAGCCTAATCGGTGTCCGTAACTACTGCATTTGTTCTAAATTAGTGCCTCTTCTGCCACATCTAAGCCTCCCTTTCATGCAAAAGGGTAGACAGTAAAACACCATTATGAATATATATATATATATATATATATATATATATATATATATATATATATATATATATATATATATGCATTGCATATGAATTTTAGGTCATAGCTCGTGAAAAAACATTTTTTTTGAAACTCCCTGCTCGAAAATATATATTTTTTCATCATAGCATTTGTTGTTCAGTAATTTTGAAGTTTTTTATAAGACAACGATCAAGCAAAAATGGCTAGAATTATAAATGTTATATAATTATAATCTCAAAACATTGTTTCGTAACCAACAGTCTGCAAAAATCGGTAGTAAATCGGAATTATTTTTTGTTCTTTTTCACATAAGCGAACTTGATGGGACAGGATGAAAGGCTGCTAGAAAATGCTGGTAGATGCTGATAAAAAAAAGTTGGGTGACCTTCAAACCGACAACATGGTTCGTTGTTTGAGAAGATACTTACTGTTCATATGTTTTCCAAAGATTATTCACACGCATTTTTATGTATTTACGATGTGTGCGCGAATCGATATCAGTTGAGTGTTATTGGCATTTTTACTTTCGGCTAGAGATACTTTGTGTAGTCTGAAAACATGTCAGATGTTAATATTAGATACAGTTGCCAAGGAGTTACAGTAATTTTACCTTTAACTCGAATGCATGTTAAAGAAAAATTCCATTTACTTTTGGTATAAAATAGTAGTTAAAAACCTCATTGTTATTACACAAAAAAAATTAAAGGTACGTAATTAACCTTTTTTTCAAAATCATCATGCCAGGTAATTTTCATTGGTATTTTCAGTTTTTTTACATTAAAAAAAATACACAGTTAAAGCTTTTGAAATACAAAACTGGTGTATCTAAACTGGAACTACTGGCGATTTTTGATATGTTTTCTCAGAACCTATGCCAGAACTTAGCAGTTCAATCGAAATAAGTCTAAATTCGGATTTTAGAAATTTACTAAAATTTATTTTATGATAGTGTCGGGAGTGCGTGAGATACTTGAGAATCGCAGCATTAGTGAATTTAGTGCATTAGTGCAAGCAAAAAAAAACTCTTTTGCATCAGCTCTTTTATTCATGTTAGTCGGCTCACCTGAATGGAATTATGGGAAGCTGGTACTGGGTACCAGCTTGCACCTTTAAGGTGGCCCAACCCGCTCATCTCCCCATACAAACGGGGAAAGAAGATCACGCCCATATTTCTTGTCAGAGATCCCAAATTTTGCTCAAAATAGCTTTATTTGATCGAACTAGATGTCTGATGACCATTGGCATTGTAAAATTGTGTTTGGTTTCTAAGTTATAAGGTCCGAAAGTTCGAATTTTTCGCGCGTTTTATTCAATAACTTTGGAGGTGGATTACGCTATGATAAAGTAAGAACATCTGAAAGAGATTAGTCATCAGACATAGCTTCTTTAATCAAGATTTAGGTTTTTGTTAGATTAAGGACTACAGCGGTCGTGGTTTACTTTTAACTATAAGTCGTTTTGTAATTAAAATTTTCGTAAATCTTACCAAATCATACACTATGCACATTGTCTTTTTTGTGGACATTTTGCATCTTCCTCATCACGGAGCCTGTCTTTTTCTTTGAAACATAGGAGGTCCCAGAGGGTGACAGCACGGTTTTGTACCGTGCCCGCGAAAGAGTTAGTCCCGCCGGGTTGGGCCACCTAAAATTTAAAACAGTTTCGTTCTGGTGATCGATCCAACGGTATTTGGCAAACTTGAACCAATGCCGCCTCGAAGGGACTTAGGTTCCCTGGGATTATTCTATCACAAGAACGTTGAGTTGAACGTTCTTGTTCCGTCTATTTTCTCTAGTGCCAACGACTGAAAATACACTTGAAGCCTATACGTCGCTTCAGGGTTTACCTTCACGAATATGCAAAATAAGCGACCGTTCGCAGTTTCTTCACGAATATCGGATATCGAATAGAGATTGGCCGGAGTCTTAGGCTGAGATAAATAGTCGTAACCGAAACTAAGGCTACCGAAAAGTAGTACTTTGTGACGTCAATTTGCATTACTTTGAGATTTCGTCCATACAAAGTGTGTCAAAGTGACGTCACAAAGTACTACTTTCCATTAGTCTTAGTTTCTGTTACGACTATTTATCTCAGCCTAAGAAGTGCGATAAAAAGCTCCTGCTAGACCGGCATGGCATTCACCACTGTCTAATATATCTTAAGGCGCTAGGACTGGCCAACTACTCGCGCCATACAAATGCACTTTTTAACAAATGTAATAATATGTAGTGAAACGCTTCAGAAAATCCAAATAGAACTCCAGACTGACAATGGATTGTTAATATTTTTTGATTCCATCATTTATTTAAAAATTAATAAAAATAAAAAAGTTGATTTTTCTCATTAGAAATCTGAAAGTAATTCGATTAATAGATATAAGCAAAAACAGCATATATGCATAAACAAAACATTCCATTTGCTATTAGATTTCTACATTTAGTCAAAAAAGTTCGAAAATGGACACCGTTTCCGCAATGTATTTTGTATAGAAAAAGGTAACATACATTAACGAAAATAGGTTGATTAATAGACAAGGAATCATATATTGTAAGAATGACACTTATAATCGTCAGACATAGTTAGTTAACTTGGGGTGCCTCGTCTAACTTTGCGATTTGGCTAGTACCAGGGCCTTAATAGAGGCAGTCGCGTAATCGCTGGCACACACGGGCGTGCTAATCAATCTGGAAAATCTTAGAAAATTAAATTAACAACGAGTAAACGTTCCGCATAGATACCAAGTCACTACTTAGGCTACCATAAACGATTTATGTACATATACTTAGATTTTATGTTTAGATATTCTGTTCGGTGGTTGCGACCTAAAAATAAATAAAATATAGGCAAAACTTTAAATGTTTGGTGAGTATTTATTGTAATTACAAGTGAACTTTATATACGTGGATTAGATAATCTTGACTATGATGTAATTATACTAAGTGCATAATTGAAAACTGAGAATAATAATTTTAGTTGATAGAACGACACCTACATTGTAGGATACCATCCTTCAACGTAATTTTGACAATTCAATGAGATTGTCAGAATTATTTGTCAGAACAGACTGGGACAGTCGTATGTAGCAGGATACCAAACGTTTTGAAAAAGTAAATAAAATATTTTTAAATAAAAAAAGGACCGCCTTCAAAAAACACACCGGAACTAAAAAGCAAAAATGATTGGTTACTTTTCATTGATGTACGATTTAATAATTGTAAAAAAAAATTAAGATTCTGACGAATTGAGAAACTCCTCCTTTTTTTTAAGTCGGTTAATGACATTATGACACAAAATATTGTATTTATTGATTCGGTATTATCACTGTTATGTATCTTCTCACTCTAATTAAAGTCTTTCTAACTTTATGTCGACATTCATTGACATAACTTTAGTCCTTTACATGTAATATCAAAGATGATTCTCCGAAGAAGTAATACATTAGCTATGCCAGGGGTGGAGTAAAGCAAAGTCTATGAATTTGAACATAGACTTACATTTTTACTTCTACCAGGGAAACAGGTTTTATAAGGCCCTACCATCTTGTTGATTTGCAAATCGCGTCAGCTCTGGCTCCACCAGGCCACGTGGTCTAAGTGCACTCATAACTCATGACGTCCTGGTGCTAGCGAGTACTTACCTAATGATGCATAATTACGTAGGAAAATCGTGTGATAGTAAATATATAAAATTAATCATTGCATTGAAATTATATTGATTTCCTGAGAACTCGCATATCTTTGCAATTTTACTAAATCATTGGTACAGGCTTTGATATATCTATTCATTCTTATTAGTAGTACCAAGCGCGGATTATAGGAGCCCCCCTGCAGTAAGCCCTTACGACTTGTATAAGGCTAAAAGGCTTATTATTCAATTTTGCTCATTCCAAATCTTAAACGGGGGCTACCATGGAAAATTGACACGCAGAGGGAACAGTTAAGGGGGTTAATAAATTTGACGTTCAGTTGCATGTCGCACCATGCTGTTAAACGACGTGTTATTCGACCAAATACTCGTAAAATTTTAACTCCACCCGATAAGACACTTGATAGGAAATGATTGGAATACATTTACACTCCGAATAACAACAAAGTGATGTATCAATTCAACATGACAAATGGCGCGCGTCTGTGACTCTTTGAACTTCTAAATTGATCAATGAACTGCGACAAGACAGCACTTTCTTTTGTTAATAAATGAACGGACCGCCGCGATCTTGGTTGACTCTTTTTGATTCGAAGAGTACTACATATATTCTGTTGCCCTAAATAAATTGACTCGAATCATTTATTTCTTGCAACATCATTTAGATTTTTATAGACTATACTTACCAAAATCAATGCTTTAAACACGATACGTTTTTATTTTTATGGGTACAGGGTGTTGTAACGGTCTGTACATTAATTTCGCAAGCATAATCGTCATTAAAAAAAAATTGAAAGTTAGGGAGATAAACATTTTTAAAATTTATGCTTTCGTCTAGTGTAATTTGACGTGATGTTGTAACCGGAAGGACCATAAGAAAGGAACCTACATCGATCCCACGCAGCGTGTCAGGCTAATGTCATGGCAGTAGGTGTGATATTTAGCCATCCATTTCAACTTACATACATGTTCCCACTTTCTTACGGAGCATTCGACACTAAATTGATGAATGACTTTGTATGAAAATTCTTACTTTTATTTAGAGGATATTCAGAAAAAAGTTATACAACTTTTTTGTTAATTAATCATTTCCTCAATGACCATGCGCGTTGCGCCACCCGTTTGGAAACGTCGGGATACATGATAGGTCCCTTAAATTATGTTAACTGTGCATAAACATTTTGAATAGGATAGCCGATATATTTTAAAATGAATTAGTAAAAAAAATACGAATTAAGAATTGCCCATTGTTACCATTTATTATCTTTGTTTGTTGTCAGAAAGTCTTCCTATTGTTAATTGTATTTTTTTAACTAGTCTTTAAATTATGCTGTCCTTACTCATAAGAAAGATCTTTAACTTACATATCAATAATTTAATTTATATTATCATGTCATATGTGGTACTTTTAGGGGTACTATGTCGTTGGCATAACGACTAAAATAAAATGAAATAAAACGAAGATAAACTGAAAAATTTTCGCCGAGACAAAATTCCCACTTCGCCAATAATGACGAGCGTTTCTCGAAGAACTCCGACGATAGGATTGATAAAGCATACATTCCACTAGTGACGTCAGCACGAACCAATTCCGATTCAAGTGCACCGAAGTATTAATCATTCGCTTGACAAGTGCAAGTGCGACCACTTTAGTGAAATGGAAGGCGTTTCGCTGACGCGATACGCGATCAACTGTCCTGCCATCTTGTTGCAGAGGGCGATGCTCTGACTTTCTTTGCGTTTGGGACCAACTTTATATTGCACTAGCTGAGGTTCCTGACCACGCTTGGGTCTATTTTATTTTAGACATTCATGCGAACGGAGCTTCTAAACTTCCAAACAGCACAGGATCAACTGCTGCGCTAATCTGAAGATTGCCTGAAAATCTCATCAAAATCGGTCCAGCCGTTTTGGAGTCCTTAGGGAACATACGCACGTACATATTCACACACACCGATTTTGTATGTGTTGACAAGAACGTACATTATCTGAGGTTCAAGCCTCTGTTCGGTCAATTTCGTTTTGGACATTTGCCGAAATGGAGCCCGGTAAAATGTGGCCAGAAACTTTCGCGGGCGTGTTGTTAAAACGGTCAGCTTAGGTCAAAAATATTTAGAGGTGCTAGGCGGCTGAAAATTAAGGAAAATATGTTTTTACTACAGAAATCACAACATTCTGGATCTCGACGATAGCGCCACCTACGTGATCAAAATCGGTCAAGCCATTTAGGAAGAGAACAATTACGAACACAAACACATCGGAATTTTAGTGAATGACTATTAGATGGAGTTTATTAGATACAAACGCACGCCAGACGCTAGATTTCTTAAGTGGAATAAATACCTAAAAATTAACGTTTTTCTGAAGTCGATTACAGTAAAGCCTGTGGTTGTTAAACATTGAAAAAATACTAAGCTTATAGAACGTACGTTTGCGAACATCCCCATTTTGTCCAAAACACTTGTATAATCGTCGAAATAAACAATATTCTAAAAGGACGATTTTTACCTTGCTAAGCCATTTTTTCTGTTATCTTTCTATTTAGAAGAATTAAATAAAAAAAAACTTATACCTTTCAGCTATAAGTTAACGAGGTACACATCCCTATTGCTGTTAAAAAACTTCTAAATACAGGAATTTTACAAAATCAGACTCATCATTACCATGCCATCAAATGTACGAAATATCCGGGAGCGCGCGAAACGTGCGTACCTTCCCGCTGACATGATGGCAGTGGCTAGATTCCGCCGCGCGTATTTTTGACTTTACGCTATGGTATATAGGCGCCTTAAGAGTTAGTGAAATTGACCGTTTCTTCTTGGTTAAATTGCACTATATTTAAATATTGGCATTTAAATGTTCTGATATCCACCTTAGACGATATTAAAGTGAAGACACGTGATATGTATCTTTAATCTACCGGAAGCAAGGATACATTAATTTAAGAAAGAACCCAGTAAACAGAACTACTTGAGGATAGGAGTATCCTGCAAGGCTGCACCCGAACCAGCAAAATATACCATTCGCGGGTATTGCGTCTATCAATTTCGCCACCGGCTGTATAACCATAATTTGGAGTTCTCCTACTGTGTGCGTAATGTGATATGTATGTATGTAGGTCTATATTTAATGAAAACAAGGAGAAAGGTTTCAGTAACGTGATTTTGCAATTTTTCTGACTATATAGATAATTGTCTGAATGGATTCAGATTAAAAACAATGTTGTGCTAGGTTTATCGACAAATTGAGCTTATTATTAAGAGAAAGAGATCTATGGAAAAGCACAGTCGGAGTGGGTTGTAATACCTACGAAATATGTTAAGGATAAGTTCTTGCTAGAGTGAGAGATTTTGCGTGGATTGCATGCAGATATGAGCTTTACATTCAGTGAAAGCTTGGTCGATAGAGTAGGACTGAAGGTTAATCAGTGTTTTTGGCTGTTCTGTTCTCCTAATTAGTCTAATGTGAATAAATCTGGCCTTGAGGTTTTTATAGGTTATCGGCAGGAAAGACACGTTCAATGCAAGCAATAGCAGTGAGCAGGTAGGTGTAAACATAGCTGCAATAGGATCAATTGGTTTAAGAATTGAAAATACCCTTAGATTACATTATAATATTTCCGAAACTAACAAAAACAAATATATTACCGATGTGTTATTGGATAAATATGACGAAGTTTTAAAAATATGTAAGTTTGTGCTTGAAGCGAGATGCAAATCGCTTCAAAAGGACAGTACAAAATGCAGTGGGACTTCAAATTGTTTTTTGGAATTAGTTGTCTTGCGATATCATATCGTCATTTTGAGTTTACCTTTCCAAATTTTTTATTCTTTTATTTTGTAATTGTTATTGTTACTGGCCGAAAATAAAGTTGTAGGACATAAAATGTAAATAAATGAAAAATAGGCAATAAATACACATTTTCCGTTGTCAAGGGCATGCGGGAACATAGCTCAGTGGTAGAGCATTCGACTGCAGATCGACCGGCCCCCGGTTCAAATCCGGGTGTTCCCTAAATTATTTTTGTTGCAATGCATTCCTTTATTTTTGGAGATAAATATTCTGAATGTTACCTTATTTGTTTTTAGAGTAACATACCCAAAGGTTGCCGACGGCACCCTATTACTAAGCCTCTGTTCTCCGTCCGTCCGTGCATCCGTCCGTCCATCCGTCCGTATGTCACAGGGATGTATATCAAGAACCTTAATAGGTAGGCAGCGGACTGATCACAGAATGTGTATTTATTTTTCCGCTGTAACAACGAATAGGTAAAATAAAAAAAACATAAAAATTAAAGGTGATTTTTTGTGTTAAATATTTTACGATGGTACGGAACCCTTCGTGTGCGAGTCCGACTCGTACTTGGCCTGTTTTTTTATGCAGTATCTTAAGAGAAGTCATTAGATACACAGATATAGTTATTTGCTACTGGCTCAGTATAGCTCTGGAGAGCTCAGTTCGAACAGAATCGATCATATAATCCGCAGTCTAAAAAGTCTTTATTATGACGAATTCGTATTAGAACAAAACAATTTTCTGCTATTTTCCACAATCGAATTGCAAAGGTTCTCACTTCATTTCGTTATTTAAACATTACATAAATTCAAATAGTTCATGTTTTAACTAAAATATAAAAACGAGTACCAATATAGAATACCTCTCATACCAATGATCAATCGGGTTACTATAGTTTGAAAGCAATCGGTTTCTAAACTCTTTTGCTGGCCCCTTTTATCGTTTCCGTAATGTCCGTCCAAATGTTCCCGGTAAGTGTCCCCAGGTGACTTATGACTTGTTAATGTGATATACGGCTGTCATTACAGCGCCTATTGGAAAGGTCTGGTGAGTTATTGTTACGGAATCGTTTAGCCGTGAATGTTGAAATGATTCTGGATTTCTACCTTTTGAGAGAGTTCAGCAGGTCTATTCCTGGCATTCAGTAATCAGGAATCAGGAATCCTGAGTCGTTTTGGTAACGGTTTTCAAAGCTATTTTCTCTATGAAGATATTCCGGAGCATAGTTTTTTTTTATAAATCAAGGTTTTCCTCCGAGAAACTCGCTTTGAAAATCGCTATAAAAGCGGTTTTCTAGACCCAGGATTCCTGATTCCTGATTACTGAATGCCAGGAATAGACCTGCTGAGCCTGTAAACTGAGATACTTCCTGAAGGTTTTTTTTATGCAACCTCACATGGATGGTTACCACACAACTGCCGTCATGATATTAGCCCAATACACCACATTCCAGAAGAAATTAGTTGCCATGCCAGGACCAGGCTAAACTAAACTGGATGGAAGCGGTAATTAAATGGATTTTCATTGCCGCTTCAACCATAGTTTCAACCAATGCGGTGGTACCAACCCAGGCCATACCACCTAGTAGGGGAAGGGAACCTAAAGTTATACATGGGTTCCGAACCATGGAACAGCTCGCATTGGTAACGAAATGCACTTATTAAACTAAGAAAGAGAAAGAAATCAGACAGGAATCAGACAGGTCTGGAGTGACAAATTTTGCAAAGCCGTCATGCACTTACCTTTGCAATGCTGATTCTTTAACGGAATGCCCGTGGCGAGTCATCTGTAAGCAAAATGATAATCATTTAATGGCAAATAAAAAAAGGGTCATAACAATTGGATTAATTAATCGAGGACGAATTCCCCCAGAATCGATTATGTATTAAAGAGTTGCAATTAATGTATAGCTCAAACAACTAGAGAATCGATTAGTTTTTATGATTAAATTGAATCAAATACTCTCAGCGCATATGTTGTAGCGTCAACGTTTTCATGGAAAGGACCAACTTTTATTGGACTTAAGAATAAAATGATCTATACTGAGTTTTCCCGACAAAAGTGATTGTAAGGAAAACTAAAAATACTACATTTTGTATCGGATAAAGTTGTTCTAGGTTAGTATTTTATTGCTAATTTTATAGATGTTGTAATAGAGTTTTTTTGTGAGGAAACATGTTAAAATTAAACAAGAATAAAAAAATAATTAGAGAAACTTAGGTCTAGATTTGAAGCCACACCCAGAAAACAGTGACGTTTTCTGATTATTTTCGAAATTTAATTACAAAGTGTCATTGTAGATGTCGTTGTTAAAACTTCAAATTAATGAGAAAACGGCAAATTTGTAATAATTCAATACACGCCAAGCCAAATATCGACACATGTTTCATAAATAATTTTAAATTTATTTTGATTTGTTAATAATTATATGCTTCGATTACATAAATAAGTTAGCTGTTAACTACATACCACCAGATCAAAGAAATGAAAACGTCAATGTTTATTTAAGTTGGATAATGTAAAATAGTTTCCCACTATCTTTTAAAAACGTTTCCATTTAACCACTAAAAGTAGATAAATATTCAAGCACAATGTCTAGAGTGTGGTCCAGTTCGGAGACCGCCCACCCTTACTGCACCAGCCTACCGTGTAGGGTAACCACCCTCCGCTACCACTTACCTCCCTTTGTACGAACCAGTACAATGGTACCAAAACCCATTATTTACCATTATATAGAGCACACAGCGAAACTGCAGACCCTAACACCTAACACAAACTCCCGGAGGTGTAAGAAGCTTAGAAGCTGCGTGAGATTTGTTTGGTGCGCCCACCGAAAAACCAGCTCTCGAACCCTTGGATGCAGCCAGTAACGAAATAGTTTTGACCAATATTGACACAGCGAGCTATGCCTCTTGTGTTCCCACGCTCGCGCAGTCGCCACCGAAACTTAGGATTTTCTCACCGGCAATCAAGGCGAGAAATAAAATAAAAAGATAGTTTGTACTTGTCGTTACGGGGAGTTTGTATCCGTTTAGAAGCCCGCTCGGCATGGCGGCGGTCAAACACATTGTTGTCGGCTTTCAAACACGGACATTCCGCTGGATTACCGACGGCATCTGAGGGGGCTCGGGGCTGAACGCGCGTGCGCTGTTTGCCAAGAACAATGGCGGTTTTGTGGTCGAAAGAGATGTTAACTTCCGAGTTATCCTGGATAATTTCCCGACTCCTTACGATGATTGCTCGGACCACATCGATGAGTACGCAAACAATCGGAGGGAGCAAGAAGAGATTGAAGAATATTGGTGAATTCCTTGAAATAATCCAAGATGTAATTATGCATTGGCAGTAGATCGAAAAAACTTTAAGCAAATCAGTCAAGCAATAGGTGATAAGATAAAATAATTACTGTGATCAGAACTGTTGGAAAACTCAATATTGATAGCCATGATCAGGGGACAGCTCTTAAGCATGGTAGCTTGTCCACCCCATACATGCAAGAAGTCGCAGCGCGAGATTCGCACTATAAGAACTTTACGAGCACAGAATACCTCCTCAATGTTCCGTGGTAGTTGCTGATCAGAGCCGGTAGTCTAAGATGTCACCTAAATTGGCGTTTACGGCAAACCGAACGACTGGCGTTTTCTCCAAACTCCATACACGTTTTTACTAGATATTCTGTTGTTTTACTTCTTCAAGCTGTCAAAGTCAAACGCGGACTTCCGATTTGTATGAAAACGCGGAGTGGACGTAAACGGCAACATCGACGTATTTACGGCAACGTTGAGTAAGCTGTCAAATCAAGCTCGGATTCGCAAATGTTAGTTCGCTTAACGCCCGCTGCACGTGCTCTTCAATTTCTCCATACATTTGAAAACGCCAGTCTATCGGTTTGCAGTAACGCCAATTTAGGTGACAACTTAGACTACCGGCACAGAACCGCGTTAATACCGACGACAAACGGTCTGTTTTTTAAGAATTCTCTCATATTTTACCCCATTGCTTGTCTCCTGGGTAAATTTAGCGTGATGGTGAGTAGCTTAATTGATAGAAATAATTCAGCTTTCGAGGTTACAAATCACATAAAATACGGGTAGGTGGTTTTTAATATTATAAGCGGGAAGATGACACAATTTGGATAGATATTTGCTAGAATTCATGATTTCAATGATATATTCTTAGATTTATATGTTAAGGTACGTTATTTAACACAAAGTCCCTTAAGACAACCAGATTTGGAAGGATAATCGAATAAGCTTACCTCACGATCGCCATATCTTTTGGATCATAATCACAACGCACCGTTTAAATCAATCACGGCTAGCCTTATTTATGAAATGATAAATGACCGAATTACCCACGGTTCGGTGTAATTATCACAAATAACAAGGCGTCAATATAAAATACACCCACAATACCTGGATCAAATATTGGATAATATTTCATATCTGTCTCATTGTAAGTAAAGGAATACTATGAATATTTTTATCAAAAAATTATTGAATATGCTATTCAAATATTATTGTGTTTACATTTACTGTTTATAATATTATCATTAGATTTTATTTTTATATACTCGCCTTAAATACGGCGGAGTGTGCCTCTTTAATAATATATTTGAAGAACTTAATCTGGACAAAATAAATTTACTTCTGCAAGTTTAATCTTTAATTTTCCTTCCTTTATAATTTCTTAATATTCAAGTAAGTTAAGACGCGATTCCACTTCTTCTCAATTTTAATGTGTACCCGTTCTGTTAAAAACTACATGAGCATATTAACTAATCTGAGTGTTAATATTGCAATGAATCGGAGATTACTACTTAATTAACTGCTAAGAACAGTTGCGAGAAATGCCATGTGCAAAAATTTCAAGAGAATACAAAGGGCTTAACATAAACAAAGTGAAAGACAGTACTAGCTGGTTAGATAACTATTAAAATAACCATACTTGTGCCTCGCCGTGTATTGACATCGAAGAGACTTCTTCACGGACACTTCATCACACAAGAATAACAAGTCCATTCAGGGGCTCCTCAAAGCATTATGTTCTCACGAGGTCAACGGTTGTGCTAGGGAATCTTAATACATGTGTATCACTGTTATAAATCCTACGATGACCCTTCAGGTAATCTATCGGGATGGTAAGTAGTTTATAACTGACAGGAAGAATCAAAGTGTACGTCCCTCTACGCTGCGTGGTTTCAGGCATAAAAAAAATTCTTAAAGTACCGTCTTTTCAAATTAGCTTAATACAACATATTCCGAAGGAATAAGGTGGTATGCCATGACCACCAAAAAGAAAGGAAGGAGAAGTGGCGTGCGGCCGATATCGCGTCTCTGCTATATGGTCAAAATGATCATAATTTTTTGTATTTATTTGTATGATCATATTGTATGGGAATCCGGCTCCGACACAGTCGAAAAACGACCGCGCGCAAATGTGCTCTAAAAATACGTTTGTCCCACATAAACCCTCCAATACGTCTGCGACTATGTTTGGATGTGGCATGTACGTTTAAGTAGTAAACGCGCTCTTTATCTAGGGCCATGACCTTTCCTTTATGAGCACGGTTACACTGATCTGGATGGAAAATTACAGACAGATTTTCCGGCACCAGCACAGTTCCGAATCGCCATCCTAGCTGTAGGCGTATTTTCCCGGCTTTTCATAATGGAATTCATTGCGCCGTTTACTTGATTTACAGCA
Organism: Incurvaria masculella; assembly: GCA_946894095.1. NCBI lineage: Eukaryota > Metazoa > Arthropoda > Insecta > Lepidoptera > Incurvariidae > Incurvaria > Incurvaria masculella. The sequence continues at coordinate 13,218,841 of OX335658.1, read as the reverse complement.
CTCGCTTTGCTTTCGATATTCTTATTACACTTTCCATCGCGAGAAAACATGCTTCCAAAATATACAACCAGGGACATGATAATAAACAATAATGTGTAAATAGTACTGTGGCCAATGAAAACGAACGCGTTCGCGATATTCTAAATAATGGGGTTCAAGAATTCCAACATTTTATGGGTTCTCAAAGGGTAACTCAACAACAGAGGTCTCAATGCCGGGTACAATAGGCCAGAAACAAACAATAACATTTTTATAAACGACAAAGTGCCGAAGCAGCCATAATCAAATTAAGACTCCTATAATGTGTAGGAGGCCAATAAAAAGAGAAAAGAATGGAGAATTAGGAGTCCGTTTCGGAAACCTTATACTAATTATCGCGTTTCACACTTGAGTCTAACCCGGCTGAGTTTAGAGGAATAATTAGAGAAATTCTCATAGATCCCTCGCCAGCTTGGAGGCCGCTTCGTTTTGATGCATTGTTCCGTCCGTTTGCCGAGAATTAGTACTGGGGGCTTTTACTGTAGCCGATATTGACAGAATCAGATGTAGTTAATGTTGAGGCTTGAATTTTGATAGCACAGATACCAGATCCAACAAATGAAAAATATTTGCAATTTAATCGTTACATTTTTATTTATGATTTCGCCAAGTGTGAGTTTGAGTCGAACAACAAGGCTGTATTCGAGCAGACTGCACAGGGCCATTTGGCACAAGAAGGAGCAATAATAAACGCTTTGGCTTACAGAATGACAGTTCCGTGTACGTTTTTGCTGATCATTAGAACGGTTCGGAATCGATCGGAATCACTTACTTTTCTTCAGCTCGCATAGGTGGAATTATATGACTGTTTGCAAATATTTAGGGGAATTAAAGCTTTGTACTTTGGAAGCTAGATACATAGAAAATAGATAATATATCATCACATATAATAAGGTAATGCTTTATTTTTCTAATTGAACAATCGTAGTTTATTCAGTTGCGGAAATAGACATTCAACGAGCACATACGGCACATTAAATAGATACACAGATCTGCTTTGTAAAACTACTGTGACTGTCCCAAAGTGAATGCGACGAAAGAGATAGTACTCTAAGATTAGGAGTATAATATCTAAGATGGCTTTAATGGTACTAATTAAATGGTAGTAGTTAAATGCAATGATGACAGATAACACGATTCACACTCTCTCACCGAAAAACCCAGTTAATGATCTATTACCCTTAGCCTTCAACCCGATTGGTGTAATTAAAATCTCAATTGAGACCGAAATGTGATTTGGTTGGTGTAGACATAATTACCGCCATTTGTAAACGGATTGAGTGACTCCGACCGCACTAATTTTACAACTTTAGTTTTTACGGCTGCCGACATTAAGTGTCGTAAAAAGGAAAACAGATCATTATTGGTTTTTTATTTCAGTAAGTTCATCAGCAATCTCGACATGATTTATGTATTGACTCTTTCTTAGGATTATCATTTTATTAATTTAATTATGTACATCATTTAACATAATTTAAATTATAGAGGAAGAAATAAATATGATTTTTATGACTATATAAAAATGTAACATACTGATGAAGCTTCAACCATGGAATTTATATAAACGCACATAAAATAGCATTGATATGATAGGTATAATAACATATTCAAAGGCCGAATTTTAAGGTTACTTTAGGAAAATTATTTGCACCTAGTTCTTACTATGTGTGCTTTACTAAATCTAGTAACATCAAACTTCTGGCATCTGTCCGTCTTTGCTTATACTGAACACAAGCAATGGTATAATATCTGCGAAGCAATACTAGAATCTTATGACCTTTGAATTACAAGCTATGCTCAAGCAACTGAGCTATCCAACACTACGTCTGAGAACTTCAATTCCGTATCGGGATAGTTCAGTCACCCTTTCGAATTCTGCATCAGATTAATGTTTGACGTTTCTTATTTTTGTTCATCTTTAAAATCTAATTAATTTTTGGATCATAAGTGTCAGTTTTGACTTATTAGATCAGCAGGAAGTATTCATACAACGCCGTTTTAATCTCGTAGTTTATCATTATTTAGACAGCGACGAGTCAGAAATGTGCAACTTGAAGTTCCGAATGCGAGTGTAATTAGAGTTGAAAGCTGAATTAAATTACCTTTCAGTACTATATTTACGTGTTATTGCTGAATAGTTCTTGCTATTCAAATATGGAGATTTATTTAACACAGCAAGTGTCGCGAATTAGTTAAAGGCAATTAACATTAATACTGTAGTAAAGGTACTGAGCTCTGATATTAAAAAAATAAAAGAAATGATTTCTTTTTCCATTGGCCCAAAGCACAATTTTGCACGCGGACTGAGAATTTAAATGGCGAAATCGTCTTTCAGGTCCTAACGGTTCCCTACCACTAAAAATTCCCAGATTTTAATCCAAATTTATTAATCATTTGAAAAGGTTCAATTCTATGTCAGTATGTTTTTATTTAATTGTTGTTTTCATGTGGTATGTTATCCATGTTCAATTACATAAAAAAGGCCGAATTAGGGCAAATCTGGCATGAGAGAAAAATACCTAAGGAATTTAAAGGGTTCAATCAACCTAATACATTTTAGGTGTAGAAAGATTCTAAAGAAACGATTCATGAAATTATTAAGTGTAACAGAGTAAACAATAAATGTTACATCAGAAATAAATTCCGCATTTTCTCAAACAAAAATTCTGTGCGTTTTCGATGCACCGTCAGGCTTACTCCACGGCGACCGCTACATTTCCTGAACTCGGCTCACATCACACGGCTGCGCGCCGCACCGGACGGACGCAACTCGTATTCTGTTATGTCAGCTCGCGTTCGTTCGCCAGCGTGCTGCAATTGAGTTGTTGCACGCCGACACCGCGCCCGCCTGTCACGAGCGGCGCAGCGTGCAGTTCCGACGCGTGTGACTCGCTGGAGGCCAGGGTAATGAGATGAAATGGAAAACAGTTATTTGTATTTGTTAAAATTCGTATCTAAGGTCTTAAGTAGTCTGAGGCTGAGATAAATAATCGTAACAGAAACGAATGCCGAGATTCATAGACATTACTCGTGCTTGGCTTAGCCAAAGTATGTCGACTGTCAAATTTGACATTCGGTACATGTAGTCTAAACTGACAGTCGAAAGATATACTTTGGCTGAGCCAAGTACGAGTAATGTCTATCAGTATAAGACTAACGAAAAGTACTACTCTGTGAAGTCACTTTGCATTACTTTAAGATATTGTCCAAACAAACGACTATTGTTTCGTACAAACATTCAAGTAAATTCGCATAACATTTACTTTATTTCCTGACTAGGTCTCTACTAACATTTTATAATTTAATTTGGCTAAGTATTTATTTCGCGTTTAGTACACCTAAATGGCATCTTACATTAAATAAACCATATATCTAGCAAAGAAATGCAACAAATCATCCGCAGCACCGATTAATCAAGAAATGCTGTAACGTGTTTGAAGCATCGATTATCGGAACTCTGATCGATCCGATAATTTATCCGACCGACCAAAAACGAACCTAATACCATCATCATCCGAGTATTCCGAAGTGCCAATAAACAGCGACTATCTCCATACACCCATAGTATTCCGAGAGGTCACGAAATTTTTGGTCACGATAGTATAAATAGCTGAATCTGGGTTCACATGTCAGAGACCAGCCCTCTGATGCCAAATATCTCGGTCTACCTACGCCAAGTGGTTGCGTTAGCCAGATTGGCTATAAAAATAGACGTTGGTACGTATCTGCTGATGAATACACTGATTGTCTGGTAATATGTATACCTATTAATTATACAAAAGTAACCAGTCGGTTTCTTAATATGCAACTTAAATAAATCAAAAGTTATAACTGTAACTTAAACCGTCTATAAGTACGAGATGCAACCAAATATTTGTTCAATTTTGATATAACTAACTAAGTATGCAGTGATACTTTCATGCTTCGTTATTTGCAGTTATTTACCTTATCATGTCTATTGTTTTGTCACGATAATTACTTTAATAGGCGGTAACGCAACCACTTGGCGCATGCAATCAGCCTCAGTGGCCCAGTGGCGCGACACTTCGGCGATCGCTCTCCGAAGTTAAGCAACGCTGGGTCCGGTCTGGTCTTGGATGGGTGACCATTCGACCGTTGAGAGAGGCTGGCCGTGGTTCGGATTCCACGTTAAGCTGTAGGTCCCCTTCCTTACTTACTAGGTGGTAGGGTTTATCCCGCCCGGGTTGGTACCATCGCATTGGATGAACGATGGTCGAAGCGGCAATGAAAATTGTCCGTGTTTTCCATCCAGTTCAATGTAGCCGTGCAATATAAGGAAGGTCCTGGCATGGCACCTAGTTCCCATGTGGTGTGTTGGGCTAATACCATGACAGAACTTGTGGTATTAGCCATCCATGTCCCAGTCACATAAAAACAAAAACAGAACTTTCGCTTAGGAGGGTTGGTCTTTATCCTGTGAACTCAGTTTCAGCCATTTACGTTATCGTTATAATTTTCGTCGCGACCTTTTAGTCTATATCTGCAAAATCGCATTCCACATATAATACGCTTCCCGTTAACTTTCCCACGACCTGCACCGTGTTATTCGAGAGCTAAGGCCGGAGATAAATTATCCGAAGAAAAAAATATTCGGATAAGCGAAACTCTACTTCGGGCTGGCTCCGCGTAAGTCTAGTTGTGAGCAGTTCGCGTAGAGTAGGAACGACGTGTGATATATATCATTAGAACTGCTCCAATTATTCAATCTTAATTTTGCATCAACCATACTAAATACAAGGTCTATACCGTTCATCAACGCACAAAACGCGTACGTTAGTTTGAAAGTGGAGAAATATAAAGCATTTATCTACACAGATTGATGGGTTGAAGGAAATAATATTTTCCAAATTCAACAGAATACAAACAATTGAATAATGAAGAGGACCTAAATGTGCCTAAGGGTTCCACACATCGAGCAAGGGAGTAGGGCAGTTGCAACTAAACTTCATCATATATCGACAGCGTAGCCACGTTTGAGTGATTAATAGGTACACTAACGGTAGTGCCGGCCAGTCACCTGCTCACGAATTCGAGCCGCGCAACATCGAATGTTCGTTGCACTAAAGTGGCATCTTGTGCAGTTATTTTTATAACTCGAAAATATCAGGATTTTGCGATTTGGTAAGCGAACTCACTGGCCTGCGTTTCCGTCAGTGTATTTTCGGTCGCCAGTCCCGTGATTCCTCGCTCGATTGTTCCACACCAGCAGGTGTATTGAAAATGCACATCTCAGTCTAAGATAAGAACGAGGCAAACATTGGGTTACGAATCTTTGATCTCTGGCACAAAAGACCAGACATTGCCGCTAGTTAAGCTTCGCCTTTAATTACGCTCACACCGGTAATGTGGGTGACATAACACCGAACAAGGCACGCTATTACCCACACGTAGGGATACAGTTTATTGAGAAGATGTAAGAGTTAAATTTAATAGGAAACCAGATATATGAATGCTATTAATATCTGTACTACATTAGTAAAACAAAATGTGATAATATGTATAATGCGTCCAAATAGAAGTCTAAACACTGATAACAAGATAAAAAAAACCGGCCATGCGCGAGTCGGACTCGAGCACGAAGGGTTCCGTACCATCGTACAAGACTTAACACAAAAAAATCAAGTTTTTTGTGTGGGACCCCCTTTTAATTTTTATTATTGTTTTATTTTACCTATTTGTTGTTTTAGCGGCAAAATAAATACACACTCTGTGAAAAATTCAGCTGCCTACCTATTACGGTTCACGAGATACAGCCCTGTGACAGACGGACGGACGGACGGACGGACGGACAGCGGAGGCTTAGTAATAGGGTTCCGTTTTCACCCGTTGGGTACGGAACCCTAAAAAGGATAGAAATTTAAAACAAAACATGTAGTAACTAAAATGAAACACTATTGAGGTACATTAAAAATGAAGGCAAAAAGAAGTTCGAAACTGAAACAGATTAAAATACATTATTAAATTTTAAAACATATTTTTTAAAACATACTTTTGTATACTAATCAAGAATTTCAATTTTTCAACGAACATGATATGTATGTAGAATCGACTGTTAAAGGGACACAATAATTAAAGACATACATTTGGAACAAGGAACTAATTTATAAGTATGTCTACAATTTTTGTAAAAATCTTCGACTGAAAGGGTATACTTGCGGAGAACGGCGATAGTAAAACTAAATTCGTCGGAATCGTTTTTTTGTAATAATTAGTACTCTCTATTCCTGAAATGTCTCAAACCGACTTGTACAGCCATTGCGTTAATGTTGTCAGCGGAGATGTGAACAGATTGTTACACGAAGTTGGCATGGACAGAGCAATGTATACCGATTAGTTTCAATTACAGAGCAGTTTTCAATAGTCCAAATGCTATAAATATAGACATACAATCGGCACGAAAAGCTCAGTAGAAGAGTATCAAACCCGAAACAACTAAAAGATACGTCGCCGCGTCGCCACGAATCCTAATGTTCTACCACCTTTCAACATAATTATGGAAGCATCGACGCAAACATAAATTTTCTATTTCGATTAGAAAAGATACATTGGGTAAGGTTGCCGCAACAGACTCGAACGACGTGTGTACACTCATCTTTCAATATAAATCCCTTAGCACCTCGCATCTCGATAGTCTTCTAACGGCCTCAAGTGGCTGCGTGAGTAATGCTCTGATGACTTATGGACGGTGCTGGACTTTTGATAATGGGCGAGCTACCGGTGTGGTCCTCGGTCTTACGGTGATGGATGACATCATTTACTAACTTTTAGTGTTAATTCATTTGAATAATGCATGTTGATTTTGGGAGTTTGAATAGCCACATTATTATGATGCATTTCAGAGATTCGTTTAAATGTTCTGTAAGATAATGAATGGTCGTTATTAAAACGCGACTAAATAGAAGGCTATATCAACTTAAGATCTTTTTTCTTAACTGTGGATAAGAAATTAATTGAATATTTGAACTTAAGAATTATAAGATAATTTGGATTTTTTCAAATGTAACATGACATGGACGGTTAATACCACACTTACTGTGATGATATTAGTTAAACAAACCTTACGAATACTATGTGCCACGCCAGGTCTTTCACTTTTTTGCAAGGTTAAATTTAATTGGAATGAAAAACACGGACACATTTAATTTCTGCCTGGGCCATCGTCCATTCAAGACGATATGGTACCAACGGGATTAAACCTACCTCCTAGTAAGTATTACTAAAGTTTTACGTGGAATCGGAACCACGAACGATAAATTCCTTAGTGGCTTTTATGACATACATGGGACGACATGCAGATGGACGACTGGGATTATTTTGGAGTGCTGGAACCCACACAGCATATATATTTCCAAAAATTGATATACGTATTCAAAATAGCTAAATTACGGTGAGCCTAAGCAGATGCCCGAGGTATTCCTTAAGCCATTTCACACCCTTTGACCCGACATTGATAAGACAAACACCTCCCCATACAGTTCTGGTTAACCCTGTGTGTTTGTGTTTGTGGACAAACGCGACACAGTGCGGTCGTGTAACGTCGAAAGCAAACAGAAATGCGAGACAGAGATAACAGCCTTGGGAAGTGACGGAACCCTTGGTCATCTTCTTGCAAATTATATGAACATTGTGCTATTTGAAGGGTAAGTTAACACAAAGCTATCTATTTTTCTCCATATATTTAGGGAGTGACAACGCGAAAGGGGTAGGCAGAGATGATAGAGCGACACACGGTACGATGACAGCACACCTTTTTCGCTTCATCTACGGACATACATATTTTCATACATGCTCTACGATTACGGGTGCTACGTACCAGACCTTTACGAAGAATTACATCGATTTGGTCACGGTACGTTCTAATAAGCCATCCGGGCACGACACTTCCGCTCACTTCTGCTCTGTAAATTTGTTTCGTCATTCTTTCGTCACCCTTTCGTTTCATATGTCAAATCCATCTTAGCACTCCCTTCTCGATTCTCGTCACAATCGCGTATTACTTAAGAAGTAAAATATGTTTTCAGTTATAATGTGTCGTATTATTTATTACTGCAGTCAAAGAAGTACATAATATTATGAGTATAACTATTACTAGTTGTAGCAGTCTTAATAGAAGATGGTTCTAGTTCTTGATCACTGATTTCATCAAATTCACGGACCAGTTAGTTCCTGACGTAACTTAGTGTAGTTTGACTACAAGATATTAAACAAATGGAATGAAATGAAAGTGGTCATACACCAGGTCTCTGAGTGCCTTGTTAGTCATCTAGTTAGCTTCGGACAGAATTGATGTGTTGCCAGAAGGCAGGAGTCGTGCGTTAGATATTGAATGCAATCCAAAGTAAATATCAAGCCATTTCAATACATAGATTAAATTTATGTCTATTGGAAAGGCGATATGAAAACTATAGAAGAGAGCCGATATGGCCTGAGAAAATCATGTTATCTATTTTACCGCTGTCGCTGTCGTTTGTATGTTTGGATATTTAGATGTTTGGATGTTTGGATCACTCAAATACTGCTGACCGAATTAAAAAAAAAATGGCACACAGATATTTTTTATAACTTTTATCCGGGAACAGGTTTAGGTTCCTATAGGATTATCAAAAAGTTCGTCCCAAATGAGATTACCCGAGCGGAGCCGGTTACCTCATCTAGTCTGCTAGTGATATCAAAATAATGGCAAAACCATACCTCTAAATCTTAATGCAAGGCTATGTATGTACATACATACCGTGTCCTACACTGGCGGCCGTGGACAGGAAAACGGAGTGTGGGAAGACCACCCGCCAGGTGGGACGACGACATCAAGTGCGTTGGCGGAAAGCAGTGGTTCCGTACCGCTGAAGGCCGGGAGGACTGGAGGAAAATTGGAGAGGCGTATGTCCAGCAGTGGACGCAAACACGCTGACTGACTGTATGTACATGAAAAAAAAACCATTTGGTTTAAGAAAATATATTATTATTGTGAGAAAACGTGAGAATAAAGAAGAGTGTCGTTTTCGTTAAAAAAAATCTCAAATCAATTAAATTTAAATCCAAGAAACACTGTTTTCTCATTTAAAATTCTCCTTTTTTCGTGTATTTACCTGCAATAGCCAAGGTTATGTTACTGCACATTTAAAGTTTATATTTGTATTTTCCTTTAACAACTGGTCAAAGGATTAATAACGTAGAAAACACCGTTAACAACAACAAGGAGATAGGGTCAGTCCTGCGTGGAGTATTGTTCGCATCTGTGGAACGGTAGGCTAGGTACCTGTTTGGCTCTTTGCCAGCACACACGCGCCGTCGACGACCCCGAGGGTTCTCAGAATTTAGAGACCCCCAACTCGGAAGGGGTGTGGGTCACTCTCTGTGTCCTGTTGTCTCTACCATTGAGAACGCTCTTCGGAGCTGCATAACGCCATCCCTCCGCTCCCTACTTACTGTCGCTCGGCGCGGGGCGACTGTCCCAAAATAAGAACCAACCTATCCTCTGTATCCTTTATCTATAGGGTCGGAAAACTATGGAAGCACTCCCTGCCGAGGTGTTACCCCTAAAGTACAACCTGGAGCATTTCAAACATGGTGTTTCACAACAACTTCAAAGCATGTTTGAAGTGAATTAGTACCTGGTTTTCGTGAGCCCGTGGGCATCGTCGGGCTACGCCTAACATAAAAACCGGCCAAGTGCGAGTCGGACTCGCACACGAATGGTTCCGTACCATCGTACAAGATTGAATACAAAAAATCACGTTTTTAGTATGGGCCCCCTTCAATTTGTATTATTTTTAAAAAAATGTTGTTATAGCGGCAAAATAAATACATACTCTGTGAAAATTTAAGCTGCCTAACTATTACGATTTATGAGATACAGCCCTGTCACAAACGGACGGGCGGACGGACCGACAGCGGAGGCTTAGTAATAGGGTTCCGTTGGCACCCTTTGGGTACGGAACCCTTAAAAAACAAATCATATATTTTATCGGTATTATAATTTGGAATTATAATATATATGATGAGAATATTTTGCTATTAAAACTTGCTCTATCATATCTGACACATGAATCACCTGAATGCGAGCGCGCTCCAACAAGGGCATTAAAGCCAGCGAGATCGAACGTAAATACATATGCAGTTGACAATTTAATTGAATGATTTCTAAACCTTCCAATACCAGCAGCACGGAGCATTTCGCAACGAGAGCTAGGGTTCTGTAGGTTATCTCCGAGGAAGGCCTGTATCTCGATATATCTTATCGAGGGCGATCTCTAGCACAGAAACCTTTCGTTAACACCTCTCGGGAATGTAGGTATCGCTTTGTTTAAAATGTCACCGAATTCTGTGTCTGGAATCGAAGGCGTGGCGTGGCGGTTACTTGTCTTGGCTGTCACTCGTGAGGTAATTCTCAGTTCTGTGTTCATTATTTTCTTTTTGTAAAAAATATCTGAACACTCGATACGATATTACTGTTATCTCATTAATTTGAGGTTACACAACAACGTCTACAATAAAGGATTTCATTTAGCAAAAAAATCCATAGCGCGAAATTTACGATATTTAGTAGTAAAAGCATTGGGTCGATTATCTGGATAGCTCAGTTGCTGAGAAGTACACCTGTAATTAAAAAGGTTCCAATCCTGCTTCAGACTTTTTTGAATTATTTTCAAAATAAGATTACAAGATGCCGTTGAAAAACGTGATATAATGTCGAATGAAATAGTGGGTACTTGCTTTATTATATTATCGGTGCGTTAACTTACAGCATACATTATATTTCGTAATTAGCAACAGGTCAGTATTGCAACCACAAATAAAGAAGATTACGGCTGAGATTAATAGTCGTAACAGAAACTAAGTCTAACGAAAAGTAGTACTTTGTGACGTCACTTTACATTTTGTATGGACGAAATCTCAAGGCATTGCAAAGTGACGTCACGAAGTACTACTTTTCGTTAGTCTTAGTTTCGGTTACGACTATTTATCTCAGCCTTTGCGACAGTTAAAACATACATTTACAAGCCGAACCATACAATGAATCCCACGATGGGAAAAAACTTTCGGCTAGAACATGGCGCTCAAACAATGGCGACGTAGGTTAAGGTTGAAAGCTCCATCTCGAAAGATTAAATAATAAATATTCATGGTCAGAGGTTCAGCGTACGTTAGCTACTCGTCAGTGAATGTTGATAAATACTTAATGAGGCAAAAATAAGCTAAGACAAATATTGAATATTTACTGCTTCAATGAACAAGCAAAATAATGTTCGTTACCATGCATTACAAGCTTCTTGGTGTCCCGCGGTGGGAAAATAGCGTTCGAAATATAACGAGAGAGTAAGGTTCTTTTTATCGTAAAACTACGATGTGTTTCGCCTGTATTCAGTAAAATGCGTACAATGGCTGCATATAGTTTGATGACACCACAGTTCACACCAAAGCCTGCTCGGTAGTAAATACGTTGTGTGCAGTTTGTTGCAGAGCAATGAATGAAAATACAAGTTTTAGGTTTATACATTTCAAGTAACATCTGAATATTTTTTTAAATTAATAAAACTATCGACCGTGGTACAAGTGCACATGAATTTTAGTTTTGTGTGCGTGAATGAGTGAGTGTTTCTTTAGTGAAATTTAAATGTCAAATTTACGTCGTTTAGGATTTTATTTATCTTTTATCTTGCGTCATTTTACATTAAATCATTGAAGAAATAAAGGTTAATTCTCGGCCTTGTGTGTGATTACCAGCTCCAGAATCGATTTTCCTCTGCAGTGCAAAGGAGCACTTCTTTGTAATGCAAGAATCCCAAGCACAAATCTCGTAATCGTAAAAACCGATAGTATGCAAGTAAAGTATGTGGAGGAAGTGGCGTGATATTGTGAACAACCGAACCGATATTACCGATCCCGATATTATGGATATCATCGATGTAAGTGCAGAGAAAAACAAAACTAAAAGCGCCCTTCCCGACGGGAATATACTATACTATTCTAAGCTATTGGCGGGCACGGCACAAAATCGTGCGATTGCGCTATGGCACGTATTCTGTTTCAAGAAAAAACGCAGGCTCCGTGATGAGGAGGACGCAACACGTCCACGAAGCAGCATGCGTTTGATTTGATTAGATTTACAAAAAAACTATACAAAACGACGTATAGCTAAAAGTACATCACGAATGCTTGTAGTCAGAAAACAAAAAAATAAATAAATCGATTTTAAATCTTCTTGAAACAAGCTAGGCTCGATGACTAAAATTTGTATTCGGAGTGGGCGGACTAACTTTAATTCGCCGAACTAAACCTGTTTTTGTATGCTTAGTCCGGTGTTAATCTTGTACAGGTGCTCTCTGAATACGACTGCAAGAGTTTTAAGATGTTTTAGCTTTATCGTTATTTAATCCACATCAAAGTTATTGCCCAACAAAAGACGAGCGGAGTGAAAAATAAATTTATTTATATTTATTTATTTACTGCAAAACTTACAGCTTATTCAACTTATATACAAAATGGACAAAGTAAATGTCAGATACAATTTGAGTAGACTGCTATCTAAGCGTAAAAACCTTAATTAAATCTAAACTTAAATTAAGCATGCAAAGAAATGAAAAGAATGTAACGCGAAACACGATGCGTTGTTGATGCCTCTGCGAATGTCGGCTGCTCTTCAGATTCCTGCGCCGTACCTGCGGCCGCCGAGAGCGCACTCCACCTCCGGCGTCGCGCACTTGAGCCGAAGCCGCCGCTGCGCGCGCGCACGGCCGCGCGGCCGGCGGCGGTTTCGCGGCGGAACAGTGGCGCAAGCGACAGAGTGGGCGCCGCGAGGAATTCGCCGACGAGGGAGTCTGAGCTTAACGTTCGAATCGAAAATTATTTTTTCCTTTCATTTTTTTTTATTTCTGAACTTATGCTCATATTGTGTGCATTATATATATATATATATATTTTTGTATAAATTTTAATTTTTATATAAAAAATTGGAAAAAAATTGGTAATTTTTTTCTTACCATATACTCGAAATTAGTGCACTCGACACGGGTATATCTTCAAAATTGTATCTACCTTCAAGGAAAAAAAGATTTCGGACTTTAACCAACATCGGGCTTACACCGTAACATATTTATAACACAAAAAGCAGACACATAAGAAAAAAAAACTTGTTATTGCTACTTAACCCTAACACAAAAAAACTATATTTAAAAGTTTTTCAAAGTCAGCCGAAGCTGCTATGGTCTCTAAGACACTTATCCGTTATCCCTTTGGCCATTTTTGTACACTATTGTTATTATACTCACTATTTCAACTTAAACTGTTTAGTAGTAATTTCTTAACGATAACGACTATATAACACTGTAAAAATGTGCAAAATAAACTGTATTTTTCTTTCTTTCCTTCTTTCTTTCTTTCTTTCTTTCTTTCTTGGATCTCTAGGCTAATACTGCGAATAAAGAAAGCTTTTGAGCAGCCTCCGTCAATAGTTTGCCAAGACAATCTGAAAATTTGACGTCTAGCTGCATTTCTTACCAGGCTAACTATTAAACTACGTTTGTTTTGGCCAAGTTAACTAAAATTTACCATGCATGGTACGAATTGCAAATAAACGTAACGTAACGTTTGTTCACCAGCCTCGGTAGCCCAGTGGTGCGATGCATTGCGATTCAATAAACTTGGTGAAGCACCTCTGAGCACGGTTAGGTTCTGGATGGGTGACCGTTTTCAACCGATGAGGCTGGTCGTGCGTCGGATTCCACGGAAAACTGTAGGTCCCCTGCCTTACTATTTGTACCTTAACTTAGGGATAACTTAACGATGGTCGAAGTGGGAATTAAAATTGTCCTTGTTTTCCATCCAGTTCAATGTAGCCGAGTAATATAAGGAAGTTCCTGACATAGGACCTAATTCCCATGTGGTGTGTTAGGCTAATTCTGACGGTTAGTTTGGTATTAGCCATCTATGTCCAATTACATAAAAAAAACATTGATTGTGACATTGGGACAGTATTGGTAGAATAAATAATGTTACGATATTAGCTCAATACACCTTAGCAACTAAGTGCTATGTCTGAAACTTCCGTGTATAACACGGTTACATTGAACTGGATGGAAAACACGGTCAATTTTCATTTCCGCATCGACCATCGTTCAATCAATGAAATGACATTACCAACATGGGCAGGATTAACCCAGCGAGGATTCCTACCACGTAGTAAGGAAGAGGACCTGCAGGCGTGGAATCCGAACCACGAATGACAACTCCCATAGTCGCCTGCACGGGACGAAATGCAGTGAGACCTGCACATATGTGTCGAGATTCAAACATCAGAAATATACTTTAGATATATTAATATTGAAATAAAGTGTGGCAGATCAAAAATAAAATCAACGTTTTAGAAGAAGCGGCGCTTACAACGTTCAAGAACGCTGCTGCATCTCTCGATACAAACAAACCTCTCAAGTGCCTTCAAGTCGCACATTATGATGGAGCATTATCAAAAATAGAAGGGCGAGTGCTAAATATTAGTGACGGACAGACGGACTTAAGCACTCCCGACGGAATGGGGACGCCGAGGCGACGACGCGCCGCGAGGCGTCGTCGCCCAAGCGAGATTTTCGTCTTTCAATAAACACTTCTCTTGAATTTGTTGAGTCAGTCGACGAGGTCGTTTGGATCGATGTGATCGAACTTTTCGACCCGACGTGGTGTTAAAATGTAATAACATTTTCAAATGCATCTCTCGTCTCCAATTTTTCGAATATGACTGATGTGAAATGAGAGTCTCTGCTGGTTGTGGATTTTGTATTTGTTGTTGTTATCTAGTTGGCGCCTCTCGCCTAGCAAGGGAACTATGCGGTATGGGCATTTCGGACCGTCGTGGGATGGAGTCAGACCTATGCGAGCCAAGTGAGCGGACCGTCAAGAGCGGCCAAGTCGAGAGAAAAGAAGGATCGGACTGGCAGTGTAGTCGCTGCAAACCAACCTTCATAGAAACTCTGAAGCCCCAACCATCCAAGCCAGCAGCTCCACCTATCGTCTGTTTCAAGAGTACCTAAAACTGGTCTATCCAACCAGGGAAAAAATCTAAGGGAAACACCAAGTTCAAGTGCAAACGCTAAAAGGCGAAAGCTGTCCCAAATGATGCAGCCTGGTTCAACGCTACTTTCGTCATACTTGTTGAAAAATTTTGCCAAATAATTTGTGACATTTCTGATGCCACGTGGAGTTTTTTTTTTTGGGCAACGGCGAATCAATGAAAATTAATTTCGACATCGCCCTTAATTCTCAATTTAAAGTCTTCTGTACTAACCATCTTGCAATCGATACCAGTAATAGATAATCAGCACTTAAGTAATACCCTTAAGACCCTTAAATTTTTTATTCAAATAAATCAGCACTTGGTAAAAACCAGACCTAATCAGGGAAAAAATTGGCCAGAGGATAATATTGAAAGTAATTTGTCATTACTTGTGTGGTTATTATTCTGTTGTCGTGTTTTAAAATAATACATCATCCAGTAAAGTTATTTAAGACCTTTATTTCTGCTAAATTTGCCGTATTTATTGTAAATCCCCAAATCTTGCTTAACATGTTGAAACTTAATTGGAGAGTTCCATGCGCCTTAAATGGTCACATATTTACTATGAAACGTGATATTTCTTTTGACACTTTGGAGTGTTGACTCCCGTTAAGTATCGATTTCGTTTTTTTTTAGCGGTGGCGCCAACAAGTTAGAATGAGCCTTTTTTTTTGGTATTCTTTCATTGTTTGTCCAATACCTATTGTGATTGCGAATGGCGTCATGGCGTGCTTATTCATGACGTAATGGTATAAACCCTAGCCACTGAAGAAGAATCCCTTGTAATATAATACTACCTTATTTGAAACGCGTGTCATTTGTTCCCAAATCGAAAAAAAAACATTAGAGGAATTGGTCTTTTAATTGATCCGTGGTTGGGGTAATAAGGGCAAATGGCAAAGCAAAAAGTATACATATACCCATATGTATGTAGTTACTGGGACTTTTCACACCTTAATTAACTTTACTTACACTCACACGGCAGCAGCTGAAAACCAACGCCAGGCAGGGCAGTTTACGTACCTCCCTGGCATGCTGAGCCATGGCCATTTTTGCACACCATTGATGGATATTTACTATTCCAACGTAAATTGTAATTAGGTTGAATATATTAACGAAAATTACAATGTAAAACCGTAAAAAAATGTGCAAAATAAACTTTATTTTCCTTTTCTTTCTTTCTTTAAAAGTCTATAGCTAAAAGTATCAAAATGAACACCAATGAATGGTTATGAATTTTGACAAGGCATTTTAAAATCATCTGAATTTAGAAATGCAACCCATTTTCATGTAAATGAATATGAGTGGCTAATCATACTACTTTCGTAATATTAGTCCAACGCACCGTACTACATGACAACTAGGTGCCTTGCCAGGATCTTTCTTATATTGAACGGCTACTTTCAGCTAAATTGAAAACGGACGACTTTCTTTGCCGCTGTAAGTTTTTTGATGCCAAAAATTGCACAATACTTGATGTTTACGGATACAGTGTAAAAGCTGAACGAAAAGTCGGAAAGAATAATTTTTCACACTGTATATCCGTAAACATCAAGTATTTTGTCAAACAATAGTGAAAGTCTAAATAAACATTAACATTGTATGAACTGAAACTTATCGAAAATGGAAGAAATTGCAGCTGAGTCGGGAGAGGCACGGAATTTACAAGAAAGAATGTTAGTAGATATAACACGTGGAAATGTAAAAGAAGATAATGCATCGTTTTATTTGTATGTTGATAAAATAATTTGTCGTCTGACAAATAGTGGAAAAGATTTCGTTGTTTCTCCCGTAATGAAGAAGCACTGGATAGGTATAGTTAACTGTAAATCAGATATGAACTGGCCAAGCGGTGACTCAGAATGACAGCGTGCGGCGGTGTTTACGTTTCAATTAATTTTTAAGTTCGTTTTACAACTGGCCGCGTCATTAGTGTCTATTGCCGTTTTATTGGTATTGTCACGAATTTCACTGGTATCTAGCGCAGTGGGCATTTGCTTTTTATTGTTCTACGTATCGGCGTCCATGCTTTATTAATTCCATTTTATGGTTCGTCATAAAGCTCGAATTGTACAATTTCGCAGTTCACATGGAAGCGGCCGTGCGGTCTCGGACCATAAGCTGCGGACAAAGGCGACCATTTGAAATGGTAACTCGCAAGGGTCGTGTAAACAAATGATTGCTATGCAAATATCAATGGTAGCCGAGCAAGCGTCCGACGTGCGCACAGAAGAGGGTTCCGTATATGGGTCGGTGCCATCGCGTTGAATGAACGATGGGCCAAGCGGCAAGGACGATTGTCCGTGTTTTCCATCCAGTTCAATATAGCCGTGCAATATAAGGAAGGTCCTGTAATGGCACCTAGTGCCTTGCGGTATGTTTGGCATAACCGTGATAATATCGGACTCTACTTAATTTTAGTCAGGTAGGTAAGTAAAACCAGATGGTTTTTATAAATCACTTTTCAAAATAAAAATCCACTAGTTAATATAAGGAGGTCTCATTCTTTGATCAGAACGACTGAATTTTTGTATCACATAATAATACAATCTGATACATGAAAGCGCCAAGGTTTTATCGTCAGCTATGCCGTTGTCAAATCAACTTCAAATCAAATGTGGTTTTACTTTGGCCCTCATGGAAATGAACGCAATCAGTTGATTATTATTTACCTAAAACCTTTTTTTTTATGATTTAGTGTACATATATGAAGGTTCCGCAAAATACCAAGATATGGCGCAAATATACTTTTCGCAATGTGATATGTATGTTAAATCAATCATTAAGCAAAGCTTAATAAATTAAATAAATAAAGCTGAAAAAAAAACAACTTTATGAGCATATACTATATCTATACTTGAAGTCTGGCTCAGTGAAATAAAACCAATAATAATAATTTAAAATTCTGCTAATAATATAAAAAATAATTTAAAAACCTACGCTGTAATGGAAAGCGCTATATAGATCTGTGACAGACGAACGGATAAACAATGGAAATCATGAAATGTTGTTGATTTCGCATGCGGATTCCCAAAAAGAGTAAAAAGCGAAGTAATTTACAAGAATGATTACGTGGAGGTCAAAGAAGACGTAACAGGAAAGACGAAAAACCAAGGCGAAACCCCTAAAGATAAAATCAAAGATAGCACTAATTTTAAAACTAATTTTCTCACTGGGCGCACAAAATAAAAACAAGAGGTGAGGCCTTCCGACACTTTGTGTGAAACCAATCCTTCGGTTATCGTCAAAAATATGTTTATGGCTGCGTTACTCAAAACATACAATGCCATTGAACGTACCGGTGACAGTAATGTGCGGTCCCTATCTTTACTTTAGAGCAACTGACCAACCGACAATAAAGGTGCGCGGACGTATGTTGTCCTTTTTTGTAAACATTTCCGGGAAGGCCAGACGAAGACTAGAGCCATTATCTACAGTAAAAGCGCCGCCCATTACTTGTGGGTGCCCTTTTGAATTCGGATCTCATTGTATTGGAAATGTAACAGGACCAAGTTGTTGCCAAAACAGACTAAAGAAACGGAGCTATAAACTGGGCCGTAAGAAAACAGATTTGCCGGATGAAATTATTCATTAGATACTATTAATAAAGATGTTAATATAATTCCCATTAGAGATTTATTTATTGTACTGGGAGTTAACGACGGTTTGGTCCAAGCGCTGTGTGATTCCGGGGTCATCACCCAACGCTAACGCTTGAAATTGCGGAATATTAGCGGACTTGGCTTGTTCCTTCGCATATTTGGAGTAAAAAGCAAAATAACATTTTGTTGTAAAGATTTAAAAAATATATCGGCCCCATACATTTTAAGGTATAGGTTAGGTATGAACAAAATGTTTTTAATCCGTAAAACAAAATGTTATCTACCTTTTTCGCTCAAAATGGCCCTAGGAACGCCGGAAGCTCCTAAGTACGCTATTCGGCCGCTTTCTCGGCGTTATCTCGGTGTAGAGTTAAGCTGAGTCGCAACTATTTTCATAACTCGAAAACTCGTAAGTCCGCTACGCATTCCGCAGTTTCATCTTCTATCTAGTTTATTGTCTATGATTACATACCGAGAGCGTGGCGTCGAACACTTTTAAATAGGTAGGTAGGTAAGTATTGTTTGTCATAATCTGTGAATTGTCTATATGACTAAGATACCAATTATTGCATGGCGTTAGAGTGGTACCCCTTCGGTAACCAAGGAACGTTTAATACAATACATTAGAAGCTGCTGACAACGATGTTCCCCCGAAGGATGCCACGTGCTCCCGCTTGAGGGAACAAAAAATTCGGACCCCACGCGAGATCATGGTAAAGTCGGGAACGGAAGCAAACTTTAAAGTGTGCATGTGAGCAAACATTGAACATTCAAACTAATATTTAACGAGCTTGTTAACATATTAGGCGCTCAAATTGGGTAATTTATAATATTATTAGATCTATAAACATGTCAAGGATGAATCCGAAAATTCGCATTTTTTTTTTGTTTCATTTAATTTATTTTATATTTTCCTTTGCACACTTAGACATGTCAGAAATATTATGATAATATGTAAAATGGTTTCGATTGTTTACGATTAATCGTCGATGGTATATCCTAAATTGATGTAGAAGACTAGTATCGAAAACATTGTTAAAAATATTATTAAATTAAAAAAAAAATTTTCATAGGTTGGGATACATAGTTTACATTTTTTTCTGAAATCCTAAAAATGCTCTCGCTTCTTTTTAAAACTTTTGAAGCCAATTTCGGATGAACATCTTGATTCTCAAAGTGCCTAGTGTTAGGAAGCTAATGTAAAACAGTGTAGCAAAACAGCGCCGCCGACGAATTCGGGAGGGGAACAGACGCCATCTTAAATTAGGGCACCTCACAATTGCTGTGGAAATTATAATATTAAAACGAAGAATAGAATGTTAATAAAGCTCTTTTTAGTGCACTCTCTTTCCTATCCCAACACTAGGGTACATATTCCGATTGCAAAAATTGACAATTAAACTTTCTCCAGCTATCTTATTTTGTCCTGCGTCCCTAGCCTCCTAGCATTGACTCTGAAGTACGAGGTTCTAAATAATACGTTGAAGGACTTGGGTGAACGGATGTACCTACCTCACCTAGCCCGCCGATAAGGCAGGGTCAGAGCGGACTTGTGTAAACAGAGGCCCGGTGGGCAGGTCAGTTTTTTGTCGTTAACATTACACAATATGTTAGCAATAAACAAAGACATTCCGACTAGGACATAGTAGGTGGTTTAGAGAAATCGGAGATAGTTTGTTACTTTTCATTTCACTTCAAGGTTGTTAAACTACACTAAATTACGTCACAAACAGATACATCCTCGGATCAATCAATCAACTCAGTAAATAAGCAACCGCAAAATAAACTTTACTGGTTTACAGTAGAGTTTATTTTGATGTATAATGTAATAAACACTAAGATCTATTGCTAAATAATTCTTTGGTAGAACACTTTAAGACAAAGAACAAAAAAAAAGCAAACCTCAATGTAAAAGATAGGAAAACAGTTTGAACCAATGTTCTAATTTTTGGTATCCAAGATCAACTAAAAATCGCTGTGTCTGCATGTGTTTGTTTATTTTTTTTAATTAGTCCTGGGTCAAACCGCAAAGAAAAGAAAATTTGAATGATTTTATTTGTTTTTAATGATTGATATCAGTTATCGGCAACAGTAATATACACTCTGTGAAAATTACAGCTGTCTACCTATTACGGTTCATGAGATACAGGCCTACGACAGACGGACGGACGGACATCAGAGGCTTAGTAATAGGGTTCCGCTTGGTACCCTTCGGGTACGGAACACTAAAAACACTTTAGGTAGGTAGGACTTTAGATTGTTATAATTATTCCCTAAAAAAGATTTTAAGACAAGCACGGAAATAAATGCTGTGAAACGTATCAGCACAAATATGAAAAGAGAAAATCTAGCATGCAAATTCATTTATGATAAGAATTGTAGTTATCTAAAGACACCGTTACACATTGTCAAATATTTACGAGTGCATTTTAAATTTCAAACAAACGCTACAAGTTATTCGACCAAAGCGGAGAGCCACGTGTTTAAACACGATTATGCAGTGCAGCTAACACAGCTAATTGTTTAACCTGGTTTCAGCGCACCTGAGCGTTTGTATCAAAGCGATGAAGGAGAGCTTTCTTTCGAAGAAGACATTGTTAAACAAAGAATGGAATGCTTAGACTTACCGGAAACGTAAAGTGTAGGATTTAATTAACACAAAAGTCACGTCAATGCACCTAAGCAAAACCCTCTGTAATGCTAGAAACTTCGCCAGGATATAGGCCAAGTAGTGGTTTCAAACCTTCTTTTCCTGTTTCGATTTTTTCACAGCGATGATTGAACCGCCTGGAATGTGTTGAATGGACGTCTGATAGGCGACGATGCAAGTCGGAGAATTCCGTTTGACTCATGTTTCCTTCGTGTATGACATTTGTATGCTGTCACTTCTGATATCAAACACAGTTTAACTTACATAACATAAACGAATAACACTGAGCGAATTTGTCAAATTACCGACTATTAAGGCCCTGGTACTAGCCAAATCGCAAAGTTAGACGAGGCACCCCAAGTTAACTAACTAAGTCGGACGATTAGAAGTGTCATTCTTACAATATATGATTCCTTGTCTAGAAATCAACCTATTTTCGTTAATGTATGTTTCCTTTTTCTATACAAAGTACATTGCGGAAACGGTGTCCATTTCCGCACTTTTTTGACTAAATGTAGAAATCTAAAAGCAAATGGAATTTCTTGTTTATGCATTTATGCTGTTTTTGCTTATATCTAAAAATCGAATTACTTTCAGATTTCTAATGAGAAAAATCAACTTTTTTATTATTGATTATTATTTAAATAAATGATGGAATCAAAATATATTTACAATCCATTATCAGTCTGGAGTTCTATTTGGATTTGCTGAAGCGTTTCACTACATATTATTACATTTGTTAAAAGGTGTATTTGTATGGCACGAGTAGTTGGCTAGTCCTAGCGCCTTAAGGGCCTGGTACTAGCCAAATCGCAAAGTTAGACGAGGCACCCCAAGTTAACTAACTAAGTCTGACGATTATAAGTGTCATTCTTACAATATATGATTCCTTGTCTAGGAATCGAATTATTTTCGTTAATGTATGTTTCCTTTTTCTATACAAAATACATTGCGGAAACGGTGTCCATTTCCGAACTTTTTTGACTAAATGTAGAAATCTAAAAGCAAATGGATTTTTTTGTTTATGCATATATGCTGTTTTTGCTTATATCTAGAAATCGAATTACTTTCAGATTTCTAATGAGAAAAATGAACTTTTTTATTTTTATTATTATTTAAATAAATGATGGAATAAAAATATATTAACAATCCATTATCAGTCTGGAGTTCTATTTGGATTTGCTGAAGCGTTTCACTACATATTATTACATTTGTTAAAAAGTGCATTTGTATGGCGCGAGTAGTTGGCTAGTCCTAGCGCCTTAAAAGAGATAAAACGGCCAACGGATTGGGGTTTTTAATTACTAAAATTATCAACTTACGTAAAAATCTCTGGAATGTCGGATTCCGGATTGGTAACAGTTTTTTACAGCCAAGCCTGGCTGTGGTTTGGATTCCACGTAAAACTGTAGGTTCCCTTACTCATTAGGTGGTAGGGTTAATGTCCCCCCCCCCCCGGTTGGTACCATTGCATTGATTGAAAACTGTCCGTGTTCTCCATCCAGTTTAATGTAGCCATATGATATAAGGAAGGTCGTGGCATGGCACTCAGTTCCCATATGGGGCGCATGTTTGAATTGAATGCAGAGTGTGTATTTAGTTATAACAACGAATAGGTAATAAAAAATTAATTAAAGGGGGACCCCACACAGTGAACGTGATTTGTTTGTGTTAATTCCTTTTCATGTGCAAGTCCAGCTCGCACTTGACCGACTTTTTCTGTATTCTCTCATAAATAAATAAATGAATAAATAAACGAATGATGCATTCATAGCATTGAGAAATAAAATTCAGTGACGTTATCGAATTATTATTCATACTCAGTTTACAGAATCGCACAAATCTAATACCTACCTAAAAGAAAAGGACCTAACCACAGAATCAAATCCGATCAATACGAGGCTGGAGCATCCGAAATTAAACCGACTTCACACATTTTCATAGTAAGTATCAAACTGCCGCACTAATAGCGCGTGGTTTACCCAAATCCGTATAGCGTTCTCACCTCACCCCTCGCGTCGTGAATATCTCAACGAGATCGTTCCGGGCAGTTCGGCCGGTCACAACATCGGTAGGCGAGCGAGTAGGGTGTTAAACCATTTATCGGACTGTTGAACTTGAGAGCGGCGCTGATGTACAACTCAATTACACCGAGAAAGGTTGTATGGGAAAGTAGGAACGCCGCCGGCTCAGTGGCAACGCGGTGACGAGGTCTGCATGTCTATTCCTGGCATTCAGTAATCAGAATTCCTGAGAATTGAAAACTGCTTTCATAGTGATTTTCAAAGCGAGTTTGTCGACGGAAAACCTTGATTGATTAAAAAAACCATGCTCCGGAATATTTTCGTCAAGAAAATCGCTTTGAAAACCCTTTTGTAGGTGTTTTTTTAGACTCAGGATTCCTGATAACTGAATGCCAGGAATAGACCTGAAGTGTTCTAAATCTGGCGACTGAAAGTTGTGTTACGGGTGTTGAAATTTCAACCAGCGTTTGTTCGGGATTTGCAGAAAAAAAAACCAAAAAAAATTTACCTTTTTTAGCTGCTCAGAGCACGGAGACTCGCTTTCCATGCAAGTGGATTCGAGTCCCGCCACGTTCAGTCACCACTTTATTTCTCTTGCTGAGTTGGATAACTGAACTTCGTCACCTTGGCCTGGAATCTATTAAAACTGTAGGTCGTCACCTACAGTTTATCCTTACGTTAGGATAGAGTAGGTTCTTGTATGATACCAATTCGAGAATTCATTCGAGAATGCTGTGTGTTGGGATAATAACATGACGGTGTGATACCATACGAGTTGAAATTAAATGAAAATGAAATGGAAACGATATGAAAATTAAATTAAATAAAAGGATGAAAATTAAATAAAATAAAATGAAATATGACATATCTTTCCTTATTTTTGGGTGGATTTTAGAAAAAAAAGTCAAGAAAGAGGAAGCTTGCCTTAGCCCATAGATCACCCCTCAATACAAGTTTAGTTACTGAATGAACTTTCCGTATTTGGGATCCACTACATTACCTACTGTTTAAATCATAAATAGCTTTTCTCAGTGACCCGCCGCACAGTAGTGAAGTAAATAATAACTTTACCAATGCGAGAGTACGGTGGGAAAGGCCACTACCTACCTAAAGCTGTAAACTGTGACCGTTTATTCAGCCATGTCTGGAATTTAAGATATGATGACTGAATATTTATGTGAAAAGAGTTATGGAGAGTAGGAAGAAATTAATGTTGCATTGGGGTAGGCTCAGATTTATCAACTCTAGTTTGTGACAGTATTAAGAGGATAATGAGGTGATCATGTTCCATACAATGGCTCGTGCCTGTTTCCTCAGTCAAATGAAGATATTTTTTTTTATATTTTGCACATTTAATAAATCACCTGAGAGAAACGTCTGTATGTTTTGATTTTTTGATAACTTAACTTGTATCCATGGTATACGCCTTTTTATATTAGCATACAAATTTTTAGATGCGTTTATCATGGATGTAAGGTAATGTATCAAAAATACTAAAACCTGCAAAAAAAATCTCTCAGTTGGTTCATTTGATGTGCAAAATATCATAACAATATCTCTTAATTTGACTGAGGAATCAGGCACGATCACATCATTATCCTCTTAAGAAAAACAGAAATTATCTAAGAATTTGAAAAAAAACCGCCCAAGTGCGAGTCGGACTCGCACACGAAGGGTTCCGTACCATCGTACAAGATTTAACACGAAAAAACACTTTTTTGTCTTTATTTATTATTCCCTTTGATTATTATTATTTTTAAATTTTACCTATTTGTTGTTATAGCGGCAAAATAAGTACACATTCTGTGAAAATTTCAGCTGCCTACCTATTACGGTTCATGAGATACAGATAGTATGATATACTGTGACAGACGGATGGACGGAAGGACGGACGGACAACGTAGACTTAGTAATAGGGTTCCGTTAACACTTTTTGGGTACGGATAAGGAATCAGGCACGATCCATTGCATGGAAAATCATCGTATGCCTGCAAATCATTGCATGGAAAATGATCAAAAAGAAAAACATAAATAATTAAATTAATTTAAAAATGAACGGACTAAAGACGTGCGTTGGAACAGCGTCGCCTAGAGTTTGCTTAAATAGGCAATCGCATGGTAAAGTCGCCTGCGTGAGCAACTTCCTGATTTTAAATGGAAGTTTTTTGAAGGAAATAATGCAAAAATAACAGTTTCGGTAAGAGGGGGTGACTTGCGTTTCCGTAGGTGACTTGCGCGACTTGTTGCTCGACTAGATGTCAAATGTTGTTCCAGCACAATTTGACGATGACAATTTGGACTTTTTAGTCATTGTGTCTGCTATTTTTGTGAAGTTGGCTGACTAATGATTTCACTGTGAGATCATAAGCGCGGCAGTTGGTTGACCAAACGCTTTAGGCTATATCGGTGCAGTGGAATAAAGTTATTATGCTCTAAACATTAATTTTCATTATTTCAGCTATGGAGAGAACAGCCAAGTACTTCTTAATCTTAACGTATGTATCCATTATCTTGTGGAATCTGTGGTCCTCAGTACAGCCACCCATACCGGTTTTTCATAAAAAATCTATTTTAAAATGTTAAGACACACAATCTTATTCAAATCGTTGCATGGATACAATAAATGATAAAATATAGTTGGACTTCGATTTAAAATATTTTTAAACGTTACAACTTGATGAATCAATACATCTCGATAAGATAGTGATAATTAGCCCAAAAACTGCTGATTTAATGTGATTTGAATACCACTGCTGGTGTCATGGAAATAAATATATTTTCAGCCTCGGTAGCCCAGTGTGATGCGATAAGAAAATTGAAAAGAGATGAAAATTGTCCGTGTTTCCATCCAGTTGCAGCCTAGCAATAAAAGGGAGGTCCTGGCATGGTACCTCATGTTGGACATGTTGTTTGTTAGGCTAATATCATGATGGTCGGTAAGGTAGCTTTTCATGTTTAGTTACATACAATAAAGCTATACCTATAAAAGCCGAAGTCACATTTTCCTGAGAAATTTTCCAAATACGTAATTTATGACACAAATTCGGAATGGATATTTCCGTCTATTCATTTTGAATTATGGTGTGCGGTGGCATACGGGGACCCCCGATTTGCATCCCGTGTTCGCAAATCGAACCCGAAAGTCTCATCAGGAAAAAGAACGTGTCTTCCGGGACGAGAAATATTCGCGCGAAAAATAAGCAGTAGCTACATTTTTTTTTAAAGATTGTCGTATTTTTTGTTTCCTACATATACAGCAAATATTGGTCGTTTCCACACTTGCACAAACAGCGAGAGAGCTAAAGCACATTTTCTTTTAGCACCTCAAATCCAGCGTTGAATTGAACGTCCCACGCTCGATCGCAAGTCCAAATTGCCTCGGACACTTCCAACAGCACATCCAAGTGAATTCTCACAATAAGAAGACGGCCGTTGCCTTCGCCCGCGGCGCCGCGGTGGAAAAAGGAGAAGAAACGCGAAATTAAAAGAAAACTTACAAGTAACAGCGATAACCGTATATCACGCCGGCGCCATTTATTTCACTGCGACAATTCTTCATTCCGTCACCGCAGAATTAAGTGAGAAAATTACGGAATCGTTTTCACTGCCAACACCGGACGTATCCGTTCGTTGGCGTTATTCACAAAAAATCTGTTTTCACTGCCCTCACTTTGTCACAGCACTTCGTTAGTTTTGATCATCGTCACCCTTGAATACAGCCCCATTTTGGTACCACGGCCTTTTCGAACTCGCGACTGACCGTTCCGAGTGGCCGACGCGATCTCGGGATCGATGTGCGGACGCGCCGCCGCGGGAGTGGGTTGTGCGCGCGTGACGCCAGTATGGCACGCACTGAAGGCGGCGCACCGCACCGGGCGGCAAGCCACGGGCCAAATTGTGTGAAACAGACGTGGATACTCGAACAGAACGTTTCGCAGGCTGCCCCGCGTGTGCGCCGGCGAGATCTTGATCCGTGAACTTGAAATGAGCACTCGGATTTCAGAAGGTTAGTTTCAACCATCCAAGTTCTAGCTTGGACATGAGGGCCGAGTGCACGAACGGACAAAAAATCAAAATCAACGTCAACGTATGATTTAACACGTCAAACAAAGGTATGGAAAGGTTGGAAAGAACTCCATGCGGTTCACTAAAAGTGACGTGTTTAAACATTGATTTACTCAGCCGTCTCGTGCAATCGGGGCTAAGACATTCTACAGATTTAATAGCAAAACTTTCAAAATAATACCTTTTATTGATTTTAAAAACTTCACCTCGCTGTCAACCTTGTCACAGGCGAGGTTGAAATTAGTAGAGTATGAAAATTACGTGGTGAAAAAGAGAATTAATTTATGACTATAAATCATAACTTTTGTCAACGGTTAATTTAATTCATAAAAGGGAGTTTAATACTTTATTGGTGGTATTATATATTTTTTCTGTTTTAGAATCGAGCTGATAGAGTATGGAAATCGTGTGCTTAAAAATATGTATTAATTTTATTGATCTATGTACCTACTTGTGACAAAAGTTCATTTAATTCATAACAGAGAGGTAAATACTTTAATTGTTTTATCATATATTATAACAGTAATACAACCGAGAAAATCCCATCAATGTAGAGAATGGAACAGCCGTGGGTAACACTGGTAGAGTATGGAATGGCACGACGAACAAGATGCATTAATTTAATTAATCTTCTAACGTCAACAGTTACTTAAAGTCATAACATGTAGGTAAATACTTTAATGGATTTGAATATTACAACAGTATTAAAACCGAGAAGATCCCATCAATGTACAGAATTGAACAGGCGTGGTTAACACTGGTAGAGTACGCAAATGGCATGATGATCAACATGCGTTTTCCTAATGTATCTTCTTATGCCAATAGTTAACTTAAGTCATAACAGGAAGGTAAATACTTTACTGGATTTGTTAAATATTATAAAAGTATGAGAACTGAGAAAATCTCATCAGTGTAGAGAATGGAACAGGCGTGGAGGATAGCAAATTTCAACTTTAAAACCATTCAAACGCCCAAAGGTCGGCTGGAAGAAATCTCTTCGAGGGATAAGCCCGCCTTTGCGCCCCACTTATGTTGTTTTTGCACTATACTTTCTTTTGTAAATTGTTTTTTTTTTTGTGGCGTAATAAAGAATTTACAATCAATCAATCAATCAAAAAATGGCACCTTTGATATATTTTAAACTTAATGTTGTTGTGCATAGTTACTTATGTTTGCCACCAGATGGGGTAAGAAACCACACACTTCTACCGCTACCTGCGTGTACATCTAACAATGCACCGAGCTATCACCAAAAGAGCATGTTTACCTGCCTACCCTCGAGGTGATAATTTGTAAGGGATTCAAAATGACTTTGGGTAAAAGCCGAAGTTTTGTAGTTTATCTCTTAAAAACATTCAACTTAACAAATTTCTACTAAGAACGCTCGGTCCGACTGCAAAACTTGAAAGCACTTGTGAACGAGTTTTTTGTTTGAAAAAATATGGGCTTTGGAGCGCTGCAACTTTTACAGTAGCGATATTATCTTAGCCCGATGTAATGTTCTATGTGACTCAAGCGACTGCGTCGTTATTATTGACATTTTCCTAGTGTACAGGTACCAGCAGGCAAGTAGAACTCTGACGCGACGCGCAGCTGCGTATCTCAATTCGCACCACCGATATCACCCAAAATATACTTTTGCGCGGGAGTGCCATACTGACTTATACTTATAATATTGTGTATAATATTGGCAATATTGTTAAAAACTTGTTGCCTTACTACTTATCAACTACATACTACAAACGACGCTATTACTCCGGTATATCTCGCTGTCCAGTACTTTTGCTAGAAATACCGGAGTAATAGCGATGGTACAAATGTTTATAGGTAAGGTAGTTTAAGTTTCATAATTAGCAAATAAACGGCTTAAAAATGGGTGTGATAAACGTAAAAGTAGCAGGTGTGTGCAGGTGCAGGTGTGAGCAGGAAAAGCTAGATTCTTAGATTTTCATTGATTAAGATTCCAGATGTTTTTGTTTAAAAATATCATAAAATAATTTGAGGAATTCACCCTTTGCTTTATTCATGCAGCGGTTCAGTACCGCTGAGGGCCGGGAGGACTGGAGAAAAACTGGAGAGGCGTATTTCCAGCAGTGGATGCAAACACGCTGACTGCCTGACTGACTGACTTTATTCATGCATCAAATTGAAGAATACTTGATGTTACGGTTGGGATTTTTTTTTTTCTTTATTTAGAGCATCTTAACATGTAATGACACAAAAACATGCATAGTATTACAATAAAATACACAACAAGTCATTACACAACACCAGATGCCACAGAGTTCAAAAATATGGTATTTAAATAGCTGACAAAGTACCTAGGTGTCTATGTATTATTATTTTTTTCTTGTGCACTGAATAAAATACCTGCGAACCATCGCATTGAATGAGCGATAGTCGAAGCGTCAATGAAAATTGTCCTTCTAGTAGAAAACTAGTCTTCATATGAAGTAGTAGACTAATATCATGTCACTTCTTCAACGTAATCCATAGTGTTCGATTTGCCGGCCTGTAACACGCATAACTTAGTAACTTACTATATTCTTTTGCCGAATAACCTTCTGATCTATAAGTTAACTACTAAAACTCTTAAAACGGCAAAGTATTAACTGTCCATGTCAAGTTACAATACATACTAAAAAAATGTATTATTCTTAAAGAAAAAAAATAAAAATTCAAAGTTAAGGATGTTCCGACCCATACAATGTTTTTTTTATACAGAAAGCAAAAAGTATTGCACTTTAAGCCACGAATTAATAATAAAAGTTGAATATAGTCATATTACTTGCAGCGAAAACAATTTCACAATATCAGGATTATTGGTTTTGTTACAATTTATTTAAATACGATTTTTATTTAACAGCGCCATCTAACGGTGTGAAGCTTCGAATCGGCAATTACAACGAAACCATTAAACCTGAAATTGTGAATATGTGTTCGCTGCAACTACTTTGGCTATATTTAATATTTTTGACGAATTCGTGCCTTAAAGTGCAATACTTTTTGCGTTCTGTGTAAAAAAAATATTGTATGGGTCGGAACATCCTTAAGAGGTACCTAACTAACCTAACCTAACATAGCCAAATAGGAAATGGCCGTATTCATAAGTGTTTTGGACGGTATGGGTTTTGGACCTTGTGCTTTTGGGACGTTATGATGCGTCCCCGTTTCAAGAAGTAACGTTTCCTAGTAACGGTTATGCGACTATCAAATCTCGCCGACAAAACAAACGTTACTCTCTGCTTTTGTCAAGTGAATGTAATGAGATTTTTTATAGGCCTCAAAAAGTAGCACCATCGCGCTACTTGTTGCAGTGGCTATAACTAGGACACTCTGAAACGATATGTTGACAAAAATAGCTCTTCTGCTAATGACATTAAGTACTAATGGCTTATTGAGTATCTGTATCGGATTGATAAGTGTTTTTGGTTCAGATTAACAAGTACCGTTAGACCATGTCACACTTGACTGTTAAACGAGACTGCGATGCATGTATCCGATTTCTTATTGCTTGAGTTTGCTCATATGAAAGAATGCAACCAATCAATTTTATTTTATATTAATACCCAATAAAAAAGGAATCAAGAATATCGTTTTTACAATCGCTATAAAAGCGGTTTGCTCACCTGAAAGATTCCTCATTCCTGAGCACGGAATTCTAAGAAATAGATCTACATACATATCCCGAGTTTCCCTAACCGCACTCTACATCCGAGCTCGTTTTCCGCACAGCCCGCTCGGTAGATTTCTTGAATATAGTTGAAGAATTACATATGTTGGTCGTTTTCAGGGTTCCGTACCCAAATGGTGGTCCCGTTGAATTGCCACCACTGTCTTCCGTCACATAATGTCAAAAATATCATAAAATGTTGTTTTTCTTACGTCTTTATCAAACTGAACGTAATCGGCTGCTATCACGCCTTTAAGGTGGACCATCCCGCTCAACTCCTCATACAAACGGGGAAAGAAGATCACGCCCATATTTCTTGTCAGAGATCCCAAATTTTGCTCAAAATCGCTTTATTTGATCGAACTAGATTTCTGATGACCGTTGGCTTTGTAAACTTGTACATGGTTTCTGAGTTATAAGGTCTGAAAGTTCGAGATTTTCGCGCCTTTTTTACAATAAGTTTGGTCGTGAATTACTCAACGATTAAAATAAAAAAAAAAATCTTAGTGATCAAACCTAGCATGTTTCATGAAGATTCAAAATAAATTTAGTTTTTATTTGATTTTTTACTACAGGATCGGTGATTTACTTTTAGCAATGATTTGTTTTGTAACTATTCTTTTTGTAAATCTAATCAAATTGTACACTATGCGAATTGTTTGATTTGTGGACGTGTTGCATCCTCCTCATCACGAAGATTGTCTTTTTCTTCAAAACAGAGACAGTCCCAGAATGCAGCGGTACGATTTTGTGCTGTGCCCGCGAATAAGTTAATCCCGTCAGGAAGGACCACCCTAAGCAAGATAATGCCTAATATTTTTTAAAACAGGCGGTGCGGTATGCTCATCAAACAAAGTGCACCACAGTAGCGAATGAAGGTGACAGACGCGACACTTGTTAAAGGTGATTCACACCTCAAAACACACGCCTGGGGAATAATAAACATCTTTTGCCGGTACATGGTGTTGCGAAGACGTACAATTTTGGTGAAAGGGCTTGATTCTTACATTACTTGTTATCATATAGTGAAACAATATTATTATCTCGTTTACTTTAAAATAAAATATTCAAGCTATTTTGTTCTCGTAGCCTAGTGGAGTTTTGACTTGCCTTGCATACCAGAGGTCCAGGTTCAAATCCGCGCCGCGTTCATGCACCACTTTCTTTCTCTTTGTGAGTTGGATAAGTGTATTTCGTCACGAATGCGAGTCATGGTTCGGAATCCATGTAAAACAGTAGGTCCCCTTCCCTTACTAGGTGGTAGGGTTTAATCCATCACGGATTAGGGCCATCGCATTGGATGAAAATATGTTCAAAGCGGCAATGAAAAATTGTCCGTGTTTTCCATCCAGCTCAATGTAGCCGTGCTCATAAAGGGAAGGCCCTTGCATGGAACCTAATTCCTTCGGGAATGTGGTGTATTGTCCCAATATCGTAACGGTAGTTGTGTGGTATAAGCCATCCATGTTCCGGTTGCATAAAAAATAAAAATATTTTCTGGGCACGGCTGCATGTATAAGCAAATTTTTTATCGTGAATTCACAAGCATCGTATTATCTTAACATGTATTTTAAACATTTATAATAAAATAAGTATTATAGATATTATCACAATTCATTAAAGTTTTTTTTTTGTAAAGCACGACACATGGTTAATATCTGGCACTTGCCCGACAGGTGCCTGATGACGCCCATAGACTTACGAACTTTCACTGGAACTGCGAATACCATTCAGGTCGCCCAGGCCAGGTCTTACAGGCCAACCAAAATTATTTGAACAATTTTAAGGGACCATGTAGCTTTATTGTTTGATAAATCGATGTTTTATTTTTTCCTAAATTTATAAGGTTAAAAAACGGCTGTACAGATATATTCGTAGTGGTACGGTATGTTAATTTGATATTAATTTCAATGTTCTTATTGGACAGACATACAGCTGGACAACGAAGTGATCCCATAAGGAACGGAAAAACATTACTGAGTAATCATAAAATCTTCAAAGATAATGCATCCATCCTCTAAAATCTCAACTGTTGTATTTTCGATGCAAAACAGTCAATGTGTAGATTGACGTTTTCAAGTAAACGCCCGCGCAAAAAGCTGCGACGCGAGTGGCGCCAGTTTTGACATGTGTCACTCTGCACTCACAATGGCGCAGACAGTACACGACTGCCCGACATCAATGATATGGAGATGCGGACATTACTGCACGCACACGCTTCGCTCGCGATCTTCGCTAGTACAGGTTGTTGCAGCCCAATAATCATTTCCCAAATGTTATGGGCCAGTACATAAAATTTGGGAAATTATTATTGGGATTGAAACAACCAAAATAGTTTAATAACTGTTTCCTTTAAATAAACAGTTCGAATTTCCATACAAAGTAATTCAGTAATTTAGTGTAAAAAGAATCTAATGTTCCGTAAGAACATGGGAACGTTGTATGTAACCGGATTTTTTTATGCAACTTGACATGGATAACTAATTACAATGATATAAGCCTAATACACCACATTCCCGAAGGAATTAGGTGCCATGCCTGGACCTTCCCTTTATAAGCACGACTGCACCTTGTACCTTGTAAAAGGGAAACGAACTTTATATCCTGGTTCAATAAAGAAACTATATAGAAATGGCGGCTTGTACTTGCGAATCGCATGCTATCTCGCTTCCACTATATCGCTATCTATACTCACACAGTGCAGTACCGACTGCAAAACAAAAATCTTATAATATATTTTTAGTTTTTATCAAAATCCGTGAGACCCTCTCCTATCCTTTGAGTGTTTTTTGCTATTTCTTATAGTTTCTGATCTAGCCCTGAAGGCCCACTGGAAAAGTTTACCCTGTATACCTCTTAGATTGGAAAATATTGATTGGCTAATAAGCATTAGAAAAAGTTGTCAATCTTTATGTTATTTTTTTTACTGAACGTACAGATATCTACGAAAAATAAAAACACATAGACCTAGAAAGAGGCTTTCCCAAGTAATTTTTTTTTATTAAAATCTGTTAAGTTTTAGTGGTAGGGAAACGTTATGTCCTCGAAGACGATTTTGCTAGTTTAATCGCAATCGCCCTACAAAATTGTGCCTTGACCAATGGACAAAGAATGCATTTCTTAAAATTTTCAAATCATAGATTTCCTGTGACTTTTCGACACCCTTAAGTTAATTACTTGGTTCAGATGAATCATCTGGACCTAGTGGCATGCAATAATGCCTTTTAAACATCAATAAACACATTTAAACGACCCACAGTTTTATTAACCTTTTCCTACCTCTTGAACTAATACATTATAAGTAAATATACTTTTTCGTACTAAATAGGCACGTCACTTATTCCTGGGAGGGTGACATGTATTTATGTTTAATCTATAATATAAATAAATTAAATTAAATATTACAAAAATCTTAAAACATAAATGTATACTTTGTAACAATATTATGCTGACCGTACCGTCCGTTGGACAAGTACAAGCCGCCATTTCTATATAGTTTCTTTAATGAACTGGCTTTTACGATATTATTATTATTTTTTTAACTTTTTATACTCTTTTCTCAATAAACACTACAATAAAGGTGAAAACCTATGATAGCATCTGAGCCCCTAGTCCGACTTGTCTACGGAATTTAGAAGTTACGTAAAAACGTCAAACCCTTTCAAACGTTTACTACTTATTCTGTGTTATTACTTCTTCAAGCTATCAAAATCAATCTCGGACTTCCGGTTTGTGTGAAAACGCGGAGTCGGCGTAAACAGTAACTTCGACGTTTTTACGGTACGGTGAGTAAGCTGTCAAATCAACTCGGACTCGCAAGCGCAAGCTGCTCAATTCCCTATACAATTTAAAACGTCAATCGATCGGTTTGGCGTACCTAAACATCAATTTAGGTGACAAGTCGGGCTAGGGGCTCTGATATGCTATACATTTGCAGAGGAAAATTAAAATCGATCGTAATGTTTCAACTTAGAGTAAAAAAAACTTAATAAAAGTGTAGTAGTGTAAATTACGCTATCTAATAGTTAAAAGCATTGTCTCGATTCGAATAAATTGAGAAATTCATTGGCTGATCAAATTGTCTAGACAGATCAACGGGAGAGCAGTGGACGTGTCATGCAAGGAAGGCTTCAGAGGAATGTCCAGACCAACATTTTCCCGGATTATGTTAAAATTTTCATTGTCATTGTAAAACCTCAAATTAATGAGATAACGGTAATGTCCTATCCATTTGATACTAAATTCCCAAAATATTAACCAACCGATGCTCTATTCTAGATTATCTATAGGGTCGGTTAACTATAGATGCATTCCCTGCCGGGCTAATCGCCCAAAGTTTCAGTTTCAGTTTCTTTATTTCCTTCATTAGATGTATATTACACACTCGGATTCGTCATTTTTTTTTCCTGTCGGTTCGATTACTTCTGGCGAAGAAGAGCCGACAAGAAACTTCGTCAGGTTGGTCATTGCATTATTATTTTTTCCAGTGATACTTACAAACTAGTTTACAGTGATTGATTGATTACTACTGCTCACAAAGAACATTATTATAAGAACATTATATACATTGGTGAGGAGCAAACTCTTGACTACTATAATGACATCTTATTCTAAATTAAGTAATAGGAATTATGATCTAAATTATTCAGGTGTAAAAAGCCATCGTCATTTTTGATACAAGGTAATATCAAATTAAATATAAGTTAGTAAATAAACAAATTCATACTACAATGTAGTACACACTGGGGTCCTGTAAACATGGTGTGAAGCACAGAAATCTGAATAGTATATTCCGATTTCTGTGGTGTGAAGGAGTCGTATTCACTACGTATAATATTCACAACGTATAATGTTATACGTTGTGCATGAGTTTAAAAATAAAATAAACTCTTTGCATCATGCAGAACGTATAATAGTCACAACGTATAATATTCCTAACATGAATTCACAAAAAAAGAAAACCATGCAGAACGTATAATATGCCAAAAAGCACTGCATAAAGCGCCCTAACGACGATACATTTAAGGCTGAAATTGCTACGAATCGATATCTGTTGAAGAGTAACAATTTGCTACAACGCTAATTGAGACGGTCGAAAAGTCGCGTGCGAGTATAATCTTTAATATTATATCTATAAGGGCGCTTATCGTATGAAATATTTTAGGATTATATGATATGCATGGTTTTCTTTTTTTGTTAAATAAAGATCATAACATTATACGTTGTGACTATTATACGTTATGCATGGAGAAATAAGTAATTGAATTTTTTTGGACTTCTTCATGCACTACGTATAAGATTATACGATCTGCCGATTATACGTTGTGCATGGTTTTAAAATTTTGTTAAAATATGACATTATACGATCTGCATATTATACGTTATGCCGTTCCCCCGTGTGAAGAATCCCTGGCCCGCTGGCATTTTTTTTTTTTTATGTGACTGGACATGGATGGCTAATACCACAAGTTCTGTCATGGTATTAGCCCAACACACCACATGGGAACTAGGTGCCATGCCAGGACCTTCCTTATATTGCACGGCTACATTGAACTGGATGGAAAACACGGACTATTTTCATTGCCGCTTCGACCATCGTTCATCCAATGCGATGGTACCAACCCGGGCGGGATAAACCCTACCACCTAGTAAGTAAGGAAGGGGACCTACAGCTTAACGTGGAATCCGAACCACGGCCAGCCTCTCTCAACGGTCGAATGGTCACCCATCCAAGACCAGACCGGACCCAGCGTTGCTTAACTTCGGAGAGCGATCGCCGAAGGGTCGCGCCACTGGGCCACCGAGGCATAGTTTTTGCAGCCTCTGTGTGAGTTCGGAAGCCCATAGGCATCGTCAGCCACCTGGCAATTAAAATAAAAATGATTTTACTCCTCGTTTTTAAGGTTCCGTACCCAAAGGCTGAAAACGGAACCCTATTACTAAGCCTTCGCTGTCCGTCCGTCCGTCTGTCACAGGGCTGTATTTCATGAACCGTAATAGGTAGACAGATGAAATTTTCACAGAGTGTGTATTTATTTTGCCGCTATAATAACAAATAGGTAACATAAAATAATAATAAAAATTAAAGGGGCATCCCATACAAAAAACGTGATTTTTTTGGGTTAAGTCTTGTACGATGGTACGGAACCCTTCATTTGCGAGTCCGAATCGCACTTGGCCGTTTTTTAGGGTTCCGTACCCAAAGGGTGTCAACGGAACCCTATTACTAAGCCTCCGCTGTCCGTCCGTCCGTCCGTCCGTCCGTCTGTCACAGGGCTGTATCTCAGTAACCGTAACAGATAGACAGCTGATATTTTTATAGAGTGTGTATTAATTTTTCCGCTATAACAACAAATAGGTTAGATTAAAAAATAATTAAAATTAAAGGGGGCTCCCATACAAAACAGTGATTTATCGTATTAAATCTTTTACGATGGTACGGAACCCTTCGTATGCGAGTCCGACTCGCACTTTGCCGGTTTTTAACTCTGTTTTATTACCCATTTCCAATATTTCAGTCGGTGACTTTAAGTTAAAATAAATAAATCAAAAGTATTACGTGACGTCACCAATATACTAATTACCTCTGCGTGACTGAGAAAAGGGGCGGTTCAGTTTAACCTCTCACTTAAAATGAATGGAAATCAGAAAGTTGTCATTGGAATACGAAGACCGTCCGTGAGTGACTGGTTAAACTGTCGATAATAACAAGAGTTTGCTCGGTCATAGTAGTAATGCCGAAGCGTTAAATATAAGTTGCGAATATAACTCGTAGGGTGCCTCTTGACTTAGGCTCATGAAGCGAAAGCAGAAGAAGAGAAAGCGATTTACGCTGAAATGACTCGGTGTGTCTTAAGGTGCCACCGTAAGCATCAGAAAATTTCGCCTCCCATACAAACGTAGTTTACTAATCATTTGAAAACCACTTTTCCAATTTACTTGATATTTGGTATCATATATCTGGCAACAAATATCTGTGTCTGCATGCCTTTATTTTTTCGGTAAATGTATCCTGAGTCAAACCACAGAGAAAACAAAATTAGTATGAAGATTTTGTTTTTGCTTTCATCTGATTCGGTTTGGATTTTGCAAAAAAACAAAAGCATGCAGACACAGATTATTGTTACCTGATATTAAGTATCAAATATCAATTAAATTGGAACAGTGGTTTTTGAATTATTAGTAAACTACGTTTGTATGGGGAGCATAGCTGACGGGCCGTTCTTAAATACTAATATTTTAAAATAGATGCGCTGTGTTTAGCACTAGAAATTTATTCTGATAAAATTGTTTTCCATTTTACTAACATTAGGCGTAATTTTCACGCAGTGGTACCTCTGAGCATAGTTCTAAATACATATGTAGATACTGCACTGTGTCCCTTATCTGAACACGAGAAATTCGCTTTGAACAAAAAGCCTGTCCATTTTAATCAAAATTAGGCGTAATTTTCACACAGTTGCACCTCTGATCATAGTTGTCGCTAAATACGTACGTAGATACTGCACTGCGCAAATATGTGACACAGGACGTACCGGGCTGTTTTACTCGCAGTGTCGAGTTCGAGTAAAACGGACGAGCGGCCGTTTTGGTATTGCCGTATCTGTAAAATGTGCAAAGTTAGAGAGCATAAACACGAGATGCGAGTGCGAGTGGACTCGTGTGTTCTCACTGACTTTGCATATTGGCAAACTTAAGAATTGTTGAAGATTCTGCATATTGTTCCGCATGATAGTCAATGAGCGGAATGCCTCTGAAACTGATTGAAACAATCACACAGTCGTTGAACTTGAATAACAGACTTGAAGCCAATGAGATCAAACGCCACATCAGCTAGACTGAAGAGTCGAAACTGACATCCAAGTTGAAATAGTTAACCTCTATTTTCCTTTCTCGAAAGAAAAAAAAGCTGAATAAAGGAATCTGAAATTACCTAGAATTCTTTTGGAATTCTACTCAGCGTTAGTCGTAGAGGTTAAGGCGAGTTTGGATAGATTGAGGGTACTGCATCCGAATATTAACCACA
Source organism: Incurvaria masculella (assembly GCA_946894095.1). Lineage (NCBI taxonomy): Eukaryota > Metazoa > Arthropoda > Insecta > Lepidoptera > Incurvariidae > Incurvaria > Incurvaria masculella. The sequence goes on along the minus strand of OX335658.1, from coordinate 13,179,695 downwards.
GTCAATGTTATTGTTTAGTTTTCCTACAATGTAGTATTTTTTTTCAAATCTGGAATTGGCAGTCACGTCGCGATTATCTTTGGTTGCCGTGACCGCACCGCTGTTATTCTGCAGGCTAACTCCAGCCATTTCTGTCTTTGCGGAGGTGCCCCCGTAAGCATCAGAAAATTTCTCCTCCCATAAAAACGTAGTTTACTAATCATTTGAAAACCACTGTTCCAATTTACTTGATATTTGGTATCATATATCTGGCAACAAATATCTGTGTCTGCATGCCTTTGTTTTTTCGGTAAATGTATCCTGAGTCGAACCACATAGAAAACAAAATTAGTATGAAGATTTTGTTTTTGCTTTCATCTGATTCGGTTTGGATTTTTCAAAAAAACAAAAGCATGCAGACATAGATTATTGTTGCCTGATATTAAGTATCAAATATCAATTAAATTGGAACAGTGGTTTTCAAATTATTACCAAACTACGTTTGTATGGGGAGCATAGCTTACGGGCCGTTCTTAAGGCCGAGTTCTGCAGCTTTCTCTGCAGGTTGAGTGTTGCCCTCACTTTAGCTGCGGTAGCCACTATTGCAGGCTGAGGTCCTGCCGTTACTGTCTTTGCGGCACCAACATCTTTAGGCCGAGTCCTCCAGTCATCTCATCTCTGCAGGCTGAGTGCTGCCCTTGCTGTCTCGGCGGCAGCCACCTTTTCAGACCGAGTCCTATATTTGCGGTCGATGTGACAGCCACATCTTCAGGCTGAGTCCTGCAGCTACTTTGGGCTGAGTGCTTCCGTCACTATCGCCATTAAAGGCCAAAGATACATTTAACGCTACAACCTCGGGCGATTGTAATGCTGGTTAGGTGAAGGTTTAACTATGAAATATGCGAATCTTTTTTTTTTTGGAGACTACTAAAAATAATTTTGCTTTATTTGAGATTTTGCTATCGGACCAGCGTAAACGGGCGAAATAAATTATATTCATCAATAAACTTGTCCGTCCACGGAATTTTAATTTCACAGCAGACAGTGAAGGTACCATGTCTTGGTCCACATTTTTCTAGATTTAATAAAAGTAGCTGTACATTTTTCTAGATTTAATATTCTTAAAAGTAGCTGTTTAAAATTGTACCGCATTCTATTATTGTGATTGGATGTCTCATTTCTTGCAATCAACGTCCAAGCATTTTGAGAAAACTTTCCGCGATGACGGATGCATTTGAATATCAGAAAAACCCGGAACATCTTTCAAGACTACAGCTTCGTGAGATTTCTTAGTTCCATGGCGACAACAATGCAGCCGCCAGCTAACATCCGTAGCCACTGGCTGTGCTACCAGTCACCGGCGCGGGGCGGGCGACGCGCGACGGCGTGCGATAGCCGTTGTTATGACTTCGGCGCGTCGAGTTGCGTGCGCGACCGTTTTTAGCGTTCAGTACCCAAAGGGTGAAAACGGAACCCTATTACTAAGCCTCCGCTGTCCGTCCGTCCGTCCGTCCGTCTGTCAGTCTGTCACAGGGCTGTATCTCATGAACCATAATAGGTAGGCAGCTGAAATTTTCACAGAGTGTCTGTCAGTCAATTTTGCCGCTATAACAACAAATAGGCAAAATAAAATTAAAAAAAAAATAAGGGGGGGGGGGCATACAAAAAACGTGATTTTATTATGTTAAATCTTGTACGATGGTACTGAACCCATCGTGTGCGAGTCCGACTCGTACTTGGCCGGTTTTTTAGCGTTTAGTACCCAAAGGGTGAAAACGGAACCCTATTACCAAGCCTCCTCGGTCCGTCCGTCCGTCTTTTACAGGGCTGTATCTCATGAACCGTAACAGGTAGGCAGCTGAAATTTTCACAGAGTGTGTATTGATTTTGTCGCTATAACAACAAACAGGTAGAATACAAAATTATAAAAAAATTAAGGGGGCCTTTTTTGAAAAATGTTTGTGTTAAATCTTGTACGATGGTACAAAACCCTTCGTGTGCGAGTCCGACTCGTACTTAACCGGTTTTTTTAATGCTAATTGCCGCCGGGAAGGAACAATATATTTGTGACTAGGATAAAATGCCATCTATCCAAAGCCACATTTGTCTCCATTGCAAACGCTTTCATATTTAGTTTTCAGGAAATGTAATTCATTATTTGTTGCCTAATGGAGTAGTGAACAATTCTCGTAAGTTAATATGATTTTTTTATCATCTTTTTAGTCTGTATCTATAAAACTGTACTATTGTAATGTAACGAACATAAATGATTGTTTACATGTTCATTTTGAACTATTACATAATTTTATGTATTTCAAGTGAAGATGATTGACCGTACAGCCGACGGCACAATAAATGCACCACTTCTGATTTCGAACATTTGAAGACCTAGCGCAGGCTAGGCACACTTTATTCTAAGCGCTCACGTGTATAAAGATGGTGTCTCTACCACGCGGGATGTTGAACCACCTATACTGAGTGTGGCGTTTACCCAGATGCATACTGTACATTCACTGGTTACACGAAGTGCTGTTTGGCTATTTCTACCTGGCAGCCTATTCCCAAAGAACTGGCCTTGTACCTGCAGGCCTCGAACACTGTCGTCGCGATTTGCCATTTTGGCGAGTCGATGTCACTTCGAGCTAGAGAGGCGACTGGCCAGTCAGCTAAAAGGCGAGTCTCGGTGGACTTCTAAAGACGCCTGACATACCGATGCATAGACTCGAACAATGGTTGTCAAACATTATGTGTGCCACCGAAACTAAAAATAAGCAAAAAATCCTCACAGTGTTTGCTTACTAAGAGAAAAAACCGGCCAAGTGCGATTCGGACTCGCATACGAAGGGTTCCGTACCATTAACACCATAAAATCACGGGTTCCGTTTTCACCCTTTGGGTACGGAACCCTAAAAATGAGCTGGGAATTAAACCAGCACACCTACCGAAGAGCGGATTATAAGATCCAAAAAATAATTCAGCTCGTTGTTTTAATTTCACTGTTGCGCAGTGGAACGACGACGCGACGTGAGAGCAATCAAAACGATCAGTTGTTGCAATCCCAGAGTTAGTAAAGGCAATAGTTGTTACTGGTAACTGTAACCAAACATTGTAAAGTACAGGCGCAGGTTCATTCAACCCGCCCTTAACATTGTCCGGTGCTGAACTTGATATAAATAGGCTGTCGAGTGAAGCGGAACACGCAACCGTTGTTATTGGCTCCGTTTCTTCATATTATTGTTATTGTATGCGCTCCAGAGTATTTAGTGGGAGAGCCGGAATATTGGTTGCGGCCCGGAAAATGTGTTGCAACAACGCACGGTGGCAATGCCGCTTTCTCCGAAGAGAATAATTGTTTAATTTTACGGTAATAGCAAGCGTATCGGCTTACTAAATTCTTGTGTGGCCCCTAGTGGGGAGGTTAACGCCCAGAGTATGCGCGTATTTATTTCTTACTCGAGATTGAAATCGCATATATGGAACCGATGTAGGACTGTAGGTCCCCCCTTTCCTACTGACTAGGTGGTGGTGTTAAGCCCGTCCGGGTCGGTATGCCCTGGATGAAAGATGGTCGTAGCAGAAAGGAAAAAAAAAATTTTTTTCTTAATAAATAAATTTAAAAAAAAAAACTCCATAAATAAATAAATAAATAAAGTTAAATATGGCCGTGCCGATAGAAAGGGATGGTCCTGACAGGGCACTTAATTCTGCCAGGAATGCGGTGTGTTGGGTTAATATATTAGTAAGTGTGGATAGCCGTCTATGTCCTATGGATTGACTAAAACATTCTCCCGTCTTGTTTGCTGAGAGGTCAGTCTGAGTTCTCACCTAAATTGGCGTTTACGGCAAACCGATCGACTGGCGTTTTCTCCAAACTCCATACGTCGTAAATGCGTCGACGTATTTACGGCAACGTTGAGTAAGTTGTCAAATCAAGCTCGGACTCGCAAATGTTAGTTCGGTTAACGCCCACTGCGCGCGCTCTTCAATGTCTCCATACATTTGTAAACGCCAGTCGATCGGTTTGCCGTAAACGCCAATTTAGGTGACAACTGAGACTATCGGCTCTGTTCTTTCTCGGTTTCAATTCTTTTAATACCTAACGTGCATGAAAAATCGAAAAAAAAACTTATGGAGGAAAAATCATTTGTACGTGATTTTAATTTAGTTTTAAGTAAATTGAGTTTTCATAAGATGTAGGGTATCTCTGTGTTATTTTGTCTCTAGAGCTCCGTCCCCTTTCTACAATAGCTTTAAGCCAATTAACTAACAGTCCCAAAATAATAACCAACCGATCTGCTATCTAGATCCTTTGTCTAGAGGATCGTAAAACTACAGAATGTACTCCGTGCCGAGGTATTTCCCCAAAGTGCAACCTGTAAAGAGGCACCTGGTCGGCCGGAATGGTTTCTTAGTTCGAAAACACATGGGCGTTGCTGGGCACGACTTATGTGAGAATTTGGCCCTAAATGATTCCTGTATTATCTTGAATGCTTCTCTACACAATATCGAAGACAGTAATGTCTTTGACCGATTCTTATTGTACACGAATAAATGCTTTGAAATCTTGAGAATGTGAATACTGAGCCTGTAGTCCCAGTTGTCACCTAAATTGACGTTTACGGCAAACTGATCGACTGGCGTTTTCCGTAAAAACGTCAAACTCCTTACAAGTTTTTACTAGCTATTCTGTGGTTTTACTTCTTCAAGCTGTCAAAGTCAAACTCGGACTTCCGATTTGTATGAAACGCGAACAGCAACGTCGACGTATTTACGGCAATGTTGAGTGAGCTGTCAAATCAAACTCGCAAATGTTAGTTCGATTAACGCCCACTGCGCGCGCTCTTAAATTTCTCCATACGTTTGAAAACGCCGGTCGATCGGTTTGCCGTAAACGCCAATTTAGGTGACAACTGGGACTACGGGCTCCGTATGAGCTGTCAAATCAGACTCAGACTCACAAATCTTAGTTCGATTAACGCCCACTGCACGCGCTCTTCAATTTCTCCATACATTTGAAAACCCCAGTCGATCGGTTTGCCGTAAACGCCAATTTGGGTGACAACTGGGACTACGGGCTCTGTAGGCGTCGCTCTGACAGTGAGAGTTACGGAAGCCTTCCGAGGCGACCGCCCGTGGAGTCCATTGAACGCCGGCACTTTTGACGCTTTGTCGCCCGATCAAAACAGGACATTATCACGACAAAGCGCGTTACACGCCGCCACACTTACGCGCCTCGCTCATTACGGGACGCCGCGTAAAAGGCTCCGAGTATTTAGGACACCGTTGGAACACTTAACGGGGCAGTTTGATGGAGTTTTATATCGTTCTAAATGTGGCAGGCTCTTCAAATGTACGTTGTTTTTTCGAGTAAAGGTTATCTTAGGGTATTATTAATCTTTTAAAGGCATCACAAATTTTGATTCTATTCACTTCTTGAAATCCGTAAGTGTAAGAGTGTAAGAGTAATAACTACAAAAAATATATATGAATGATCTAATATACGATGAGATCAATAAATCTCTGAACTACGTTAAGCTATGGGTCCCGTTCCTGACCAGTTGCTAGTTAATCCCGCCCGGGTTGGTTTCATCACATTGAATAAACGATGGTTGAGGCAACAATGAAAATTGCAATGTAAGGAAGTAACTGTCATGGAACTTGGTTTTCAAAAGTTGTATTCTAGGCTAATATCATGACTTGGTAGATGATAATCATGGTATTAGCGATCCATGTCCTAATACGTAATTGAGTCCTCAATGTAATGAAAAAGTTGGGTTAAATTGTAGAAAGTATTCAAAATACGTAGCACCCTTAATCGAATAGCATGTATGAAAAGATGTATGTCTGTAGACAAAGTAAAATAGGTGTACTGTGATCGTACCGTATGGCGCTCTATCATCTCTGCCTACCCCTCAGGGAAAGTGGCGTGAATGTCTGTACGTTTGCATAGATTATCCAACTTTTTCCAACACTCGTATTTTTATTAATCATACCATACCACTTTAAATACAAAATGATGAATGTTCGATATTCCTTTGTTTGATCAAGTAGTAGCTATGGTAGTAGTAGCAAATATTGTGGGCTTCAGCATCAGCCGAGGAACTGACCTGAATAGACGCTGAAAATATATTTAATTAACCCTACATCCGCATACACCCGGTTACAGCTAACCTCCCAGTCATTCCGAATATTCATACCGATCTTGCTGTAAAATCAAATCGGATAGCTTTATGATGCATCGATAAGCCCCGCGTCGTAACTTGTCGGGGTTTTATAGAACGCATCTAGCCAACGTGGGATTAGCCATGGAGCATGGGAGGAAATGGAATGGAAAATACACTGACGTGAGCGCCGCTCAGTTAGTTCGTTGAAGAACTCCAGGCGCGCAACATCGAATGTCCGTTGAATTGAATCGCGTTCAGAGCTGTTCTTACGTGTCGTCGGGAATCTAGAACATCAAAAGTGCGCGAATTCGTGAGCAATTGACTGGCCGGCACTACCGTCAGTGTATTATAACTTAAACCGGTGCTTAAAAATGCGAGTCGGACTCGCACACGAAGCGTTCGTACAATCGTGTAAAATTATGTCTATTGTATGGGGACCCCCTTTAATTTTAGAATTATTTCAATACCTATGAAGATGCAGCAAAAAATCATTTTCTTAACCCTTTCATTTTTGTTAAATATTTTGTATAAACCGGTACGGGTGGATGTGCTGAGGACCAAAGGTTCTGAAAAACCGAGTGTTTGTGTGGGTGGGAACGGACGAACGCATTTTTAGAGTATCGCGGTGGCGATGTTAGAACTGTGTGGCTTATTGACAATTATATGGTAATTTTGACCATACAGCGAAGACGCGATATCGACCGCATGCCACTTCTACTTTCTTTCTCTTCAGTGGTTGGCACACTTTGGGTACGGAACCCTAAAAAGTGTTGAAGCTGCCGTTATTTGAATTACTTTCGTTCGCCACTGCCGTTCTTCCATGCTCGATGGGATAAGAAGTCCGGTTCACTTCTGTGTTGCCCAGTGCCGATCCTCGCTCGAGCCCGGTTACACGATCTGCTGCTAAAACTCAGTTAATTTTGTCAATACTTTTATTTACGTAGTCAATCTAAGATAATAATAAATTAGAATAACTTTACTGCGCGATTTTAATATGCGCAATTGAAACACTTAACACTTGGGACGAACTTCACACAGTTGGACTTCTTCTAGGCAACCCTTTGTTGATATTTTAATGTATATAATGGATACGCCTTAATTAAGAATAAGATGTCATTATCGTAGTCAATACTTAGCTCTTCACCAATGTACGTAATATTTTTTGTGAGCAGTAGTAATCGATCAATCACTGTAAACTAGCTTGCCGGCACTTCTTCGCCAGAAGTAATCGAACCGACAGGAAAAAATGACGAATCTGAGTGTGTAATATACATCTAATGGAGGAAATAAAGAAACTGAAACAGAAACAGAATCTCATTGATTTTGAATTTGAGTTGAAGTGTTTTGAAAACGTTTTTATTTATCGTTTGGACATTCGTTTAAAGCAGGATTACAATGCTTCAAAGCAGATGTCACTGTATTACCTTAAAGCCTTGGGATGATGAGACAGGAGTTAGATCAGTCGTCAGCCTCAGTGGCCCAGTGGCGCGACACTATCGCCGAAGTGCTCTCCGAAGTTAAGCAACGCTGGATCCGGTCTGGTCTTGGATGGGTGACCATTCGACCGTTGAGAGAGGCTGGCCGTGGTTCGGATTCCACGTTAAGCTGAAGGTCCCCTTCATTACTTACTAGCTGGTAGGGTTTATCCCGCCCGGGTTGGTACCATCGCATTGGATGAACGATGGTCGAAGCGGCAATAAAAAATAGTCCGTGTTTTCCATCCAGTTCAATGTAGCCGTGCAATATAAGGAAGGTCCTGGCATGGCACCTAGTTCCCATGTGGTGTGTTGGGCTAATACTATGACAGAACTTGTGGTATTAGCCATCCATGTCCAGTCACATAAAAAAAAACCTATTTCCTGAAGCCTAAGTCCCCTAATGGATAACTCCACTTTTGAGCGTTAGCGCTATGAGATAAACCCCGAAATCACACAAAATTGTACCAAACCATCCCGCTCTCATAACGCCAAAGAAAGTGGAATTATCTGTTAGCGGACTTAAGCTTCTGATGACCATTGAAAGAATGTTTGACTTTGGTTAATATCTTGATTGGTGAAAAAATCTTTCACGGCTACCAGATAGTTCAAGCGTTTTTTGTTAGAATCTATTATGTTCTAATGATCATTCAATAATATTCAGCGGTGTTGCCTGAATCACATTCAGTTTTAAAATGAATATTTTTATGATAGCATTGATGATAAGTATAACAAATTGCGTTCGCACAAAACCAAAAATGGTTGATTTAATTATTTATAAATACGGACATTTAGGCATTGAAAAACTGTAACTTAACCAACATATTATGGTATAAATAACATATTATGGTAGGTATCTGGTTTAAATCCGAGTCGGGAGTCCTGGGATATCCGAGTCGTGGCTAAAACCATCCCTTCCATCCACCGCCTATCCTTTAGAAGGTTTTCGACTTATTAGAAACGACCGAACAGATCGTGTAGGTGGAGGGGTTGCTATTTATTTACGAAGTGATCTTGTTTACACTGTGGTAAAGCAGTCTACATCAACTTATCCTCCGACTGCCGAGTACTTATGTGTTGAAGTTATTGTTGGCTGTAAAAAACTTTTACTAGTATGTGTATATGCTCCACCTAAGATTAATTATTTTCATGAATTTGAGGCACTTCTGGAGGATTTCAGATCCAGTTACGACCACATTATAATCATGGGGGATTTTAACACCTGCTTGCTGAAAAACGACGACAGATCGAAACGTCTCTTGGACATCGTTGGTTCTATGAATATCAATATTTTACCACTAGACCCCACTCATCATTTAGAAACTTCTCATTCACTGATTGATTGTATCATGGTCTCATCAATCGATTTTGTAAATTCTCATGGACAATGTACAGCATCAGGTCTTTCGCATCATGATTTAATTTATGCATCTTATAATATTCGCCCTAACAAGTGCAAGCCAAAACTCTTACTTCGCCGTAATTTTTTCTCCATTAATCACGACTCGCTTGTACACGACGCTCGCACTGTCGACTGGATTCCTGTGGAGGGTACGTCGGTGGATAGCATGGTGGATAGTTTTAATAAAAAAATTACTGTGCTTTACGATAAACATGCACCAATGAAGCCTACAAAAATCAAACGAACACCCGCACCTTGGATCACGGACGAAATTCGAGAATTTATGGGCAAGCGTGATCGAGCCAAGAGTCGTCATAAAAAAAACAAATCGGTGGAAAACTGGAATCATTATAGACACTTGAGAAATCATTGTACACAGATGTGTCGAAAGGCCAAACGCAGTTATATACACAATTCAATAGCAACCTCAAATCCCAATGATGTCTGGCGCTTCTTAGAACGTTAGGCATTGGCAAATCTGCATCGACAGAACCCTTACTAGTTGACCTGGAAAATCTTAATTCTTTTTTTTCTACTCCTACTACTACAGTTGACCCCTCTACTAAAAAATTCACTTGCGATACGCTTCCATTACTTGTTCCCAATTCAGACAACCCATTTGTTTTTTCTCTCACCTCAGACGTTGATATAAGGAAAGCTATCTTATCTATAAAATCTCATGCAATTGGGCATGATGGTATGTGTCTAAAATTTTTGCTGCCTATCCTTGATTTAGTGGTACCTACAATCACAATAATTATTAATACCTCTCTCTCAACCCAGCAGGTGCCAGAATCTTGGAAAAAGGCTATTATTATACCGCTCCCCAAAGTTAGCCATCCTACTGTCGACCGTGACTACAGGCCTATTTCAATACTTCCAGTAATGTCAAAAGTTTTGGAACTAATCGTACTCAAACAAATTTCAACGTTTCTCACAAAAAACGCTTTGCTTAACCCCTTTCAGTCCGGTTTTAGACCTGGTCATAGTACTGTCACGGCTCTGTTAAAGGTTACAGATGATTTGCGTCTCAACATTGAGAACCGAAAACTAACAGTACTAGTTTTGCTGGATTTCAGCAATGCGTTTAATACTGTAGACCATGATATTCTTCTCGCTCTGCTGAAAGCTTATAATTTTTCTGAATCTGCCGTCACTTGGTTCAATACATTTCTGCGTGGCAGGCAACAATGTGTACGCGTCGATGACAATATGTCCGAATACTGTAAGCTAACGGCCGGTGTACCTCAAGGTAGCATTCTTTCACCCACCCTTTTTTCACTTTTCATTAACGCTATAGCTCTTCAATTAAAAACTTGCTATCACTTATATGCCGACGATCTCCAGCTGTACGTTGGCACCCCAGCTGATGACCTAGCAAGTGCAATATCAAAATTAAACAATGATCTTACCAAAATAAACATCATTTCAAAACAGTTTGGCCTTGCGGTAAATCCCAAAAAATCGCAAGCTATGATCATAGGATCGTCACACTTCCTGACAAGAATATCTGTTGATAGCGATATTCCTCAAATTGTCTATGATGATTCCAGCATTCCTTTTGTAAATATTGCGAAAAACTTAGGTATTCTGTTAGATGATCGACTGTCCTGGAAACCCCAGGTAAGGGATATCAGCCGCAAACTTTTTATCCGTTTGCACTCTCTTAAACGTTTACAATATTTCCTGCCTCTCCAGACAAAGATAATACTTGCACAATCTCTACTTCTCCCATTGCTTGATTATGCCGACACATGTTACTTGGACGTCTCGCAGGACATGCTAGATAAACTGGAACGACTACAGAACGTGTGCATTCGTTTCATTTATGGTTTACGTAAGTTTGACCATATTTCAGAATACCGAGCTAGACTGAACTGGCTTCCAATTAGATATCGAAGGGACTGTCACATTCTATTTATGTTATATCGCATTCTTCATGATCCTCATGCTCCCTCGTATCTACGTGAAAAATTTTCGTTCCTTTCAGAACATGGCCTATCCCTCCGTTCCCTTGAGTGTAAGACCTTGGCAATCCCTGAGCACCGTTCATCCTCTTACTCAAACTCATTTACAGTTCAGGCTGCCAGACTTTGGAATGAGCTGCCCGACGAAGTAAGAGTAAGTGAATCTCTTAATTCATTTAAGTACAGAGTTAAGAACATATTCAAGCAGAAAAAAATGTATGTTACCTAATGTCTATTTGTATATCACATCAGTGTTTAATTATCGTTTAGAAAATTTACTGTAGTTGCGTATGTGTGTGTGTGTCTATGATTTTCGTTTATAAGTCTTTTTTTTATATAGTCTCGTTTTTTAATAGTTTTTAAGAAATTTTCTTTTTAAATGTTTAACTTCTACTACTCTATACACTTTCTTTTTCGGTAGGGTTAGTTGTAAGATATTGCTTTTTAGCGATAAGCTCGCCCTTTACATGTATGTATCAAAGAGTAAATAAATAAACCACGATTGTATCGCCTTATGAACGAATGGAACAAGTATTGCATATTGTTTTCAAAGTCGTTATAATTACTTCAATACCGTTGTTAGCATAACCAATAATATTATTCTATGGCATGGCACGAGAAATTTGGAAAGTACGTTTTTTATGGAAACCTGACATGAATGGCTAATACCACACAATTACCGGTATGATATTAGCCAATACACCACATTCCCGAAGTAATAAGGTACCATGCCAGGACCTTCCCTTTATGAGCACGGCTACTTTGAAGTGTATGGAAAACATGGTCAATTTTAATTGCCGCTTCGACCAACTTTTCATCCAATACGATGGTATCAACCCAAGCGGGTTTAAGCCCAACCACTTAGTAAGGGGGAACCTACAGTTTTACATGGATTCCGAACCATGGAGCAGCTTCCATTCGTCACGAAATGCACTTATCCAACTGAGAAAGAGAAAGAAAGTGGTTCATGAACCGTACGAGGATTTGAACCCTCTGATATGGAAGGCAAATAACCGCGCCACTAGGCTACAAGGTGCTGAAAGTTTGCATTGTATCATCCGTCCGTAATAAAATGTATGGTTTAGGACCTAGCTTAATCCCTAAGACCTTTGTTCCATTTTAAGACACGCATGCTCTAGTTGGCATCAGTTTGCGTGCATTCGTGATATTTAGTTGCCTTTATTTTAGTGCATTTAAAAGTGCAACAACGTAATCAGGTAAGTACTGCTGCTGTAGATATGGACAAAAGAATCGTTTTTAGGGTTCCGTACCCAAAGGGTGAAAAAGGAACCCTATTACTAAGCCTCCGCTGTCCGTCCGTCCGTCCGTCTCTTTGCCACGTTTACTAGGGCTGAGATAAATAGTTGTAACAGAAACTAAGACTAACGAAAAGTAGTACTTTGTGACGTCACTTTTACACATTTTGTATGGACGAAATCTCAAAGTAATGCAAATTGACGTCACAAAGTACTACTTTTCGTTAGTTTTAGTTTCTTTTGCGACTATTATTTACATTTAAAGTACTTTGTAAAGATACTATTGAATCGGAATCTATACTAAGTTTATTGTCCACGGAATGTTCATAGTCATAGATAGTTTACAGAAATATCGCTGAGTGCCTAACACTTTCTTTATAGGACCAGCAGCGTTATAGTAGAGTGTTATGAAGCACTTAGTTCTACCAGTCCAGCCATTTACAAGTTCCTTATCTCTATGTTGGTTACAGTATTTTATAAATAAACAAGAAACAATGGAAGGAAATACGAAGGTGGCGAGCTTGGAAGGACGAGTACACTGGAAAAAAACAGTAAATCTAACTGTAATTCCGAAAATAACAATCGTCTCACAACGATAAAATAGAGCCAACTAAGTAAATCGGTTACTCTGGCCGACAAACTTACGTACATAGTCTTTATCTTGTGTGCGGGACACTTGTCGCCAAGTGATAGCATAAACAATGTTATGTCGAGTGAGGTTGTCAAAATAAACCCACACCATAGACAAATCTCGACAAAGAATACATTTTGTCCATTTGTGGAAGCACAAATAAATTTAATCCTACTAATTTGACGTTTGTTGAGGATAATTTTGTCACCACCACCGGGAGGGTGTGTTAAATCCTAGAAGGAGGTGTTTGTTCGTGTTACGAATATGTACGCATGTAGTGGCGATGGCACAGGCGTTTCTTAACGTTTTCATGGTTCAAAGACGTGGGAAAAGCGGTAATAAGAGCGAAAGATGGATGGGTTTGTTTGGGCAAAGACGTTTCCATTCCATCCTTTACTTTCCGTTATAGGAAGTAATCAAGCAACGCTCCAGCTGAACGGGAAAACGAAAAAAGTGCAGAGATTAACGTCACATCGACATTAGATAAACTACAATCCTTCTAATCTCACAAGGCAAATGCGCTAAACCAAGCAATTTTTATCTAAATTCATTAAAAACGTACTTAATTGTGCATCTATACGAAATTCAATTCGAAATAACTTAGGTGTAGGCGATTTGTAGGAAATGGCATTTTGTTCGCCGCTATTCTGTAAAACGCGATTTCTTGCTCCTTCCACTGAATATCATGGAGCAGTTTGCGCGAACACAGCCAGTGTCAGGGAGGTTTAAAGTGAGGTTTAAAGAGGTTGTGGACAAAACGGTGGGTGTTGCCACTCTCTATCGAGTTAACACTCGATCTCGATAAATTAATCGAGCTCCCCATTTGTGATATCACAGTTGATAAAAATCCTCGACAAAATTTCTTATCCCTCTAGCTCGACAAGTGTCCACTTTCATTTGTGCTCCCGCTGCTGATCTGATTTCCGCAGGCATAATGTGCGACGGCTACATTGAACTGGATGAAAATAGACAATTTTTCATTGCCGCTTCGGCCGTGCGATGGTACCGACGCGAGCTGGCTTAAAGTTACCATATAGTAAGTTTTGCGTGGGTTCCGAATCATGGAGTAGTCCGTATTTTCAATCTCGGGTCAGAAACAAAGAAGTGCAGATTCGAAACCACGGCTTCAACACAGGAGACCACAGGCGTCGACAGTGAGACTACTATTAAAATCATCTCTGATGTCTTAAATTATGGTCCAAACCTTCAATGGTAACAGATCAAACGGCATACATGTTTTACCACCGACAGAAATAATATGCCAGGGAAGTTCTATAAATCAATCTATAAGAAACATACCGAAAAAGAAACACGAACCGCTAAAACACACCACATAATTTGCAATAAAAATAATGCAACAACTTAAACTTGTTGCCTTAAATCAAATGCAAACATCAAGTCAGTAGTTACATCGTCATAAATCCAAATTCGAATCGACCCCAATTGAGATATCAAAAACATCCAGAACATAGCGCCAAATTCGAGCCATCAAATTAAAACCGACCTAATCATCCGAATATTTAAGGTTGCATTTAAATGTAACTTTATAAATGTTCTCGAACATGAAACAGTTCATGATATTATACTTCTTTTAGTTCTTATTACTGAAAATAGGACCTTAATTCAAGAGAAGAAGAAAGCATATTGGTCTGGCCTCTTGCGGAATGACCTTTTTCTTTCTTCTTTGGGACGTGCCTTGCAGGCGTTTTCTCAAATTTGCTGTCCAGAAGAAGGCGGCAATGATAAGAGGCAGTGTGTAATTTTGAACTTACACCTAATAGAGGCTTAGGGTTTAGCGCCTAAAGGTTAAGAAACCAGCGAGGATCAATGCAACAGATATTTTACATTATTATTTTAAACATTTGTCAAGCAAATATGCTGAGGAGATATTGGTCTAAAATATTTTTGTTGAGTTTATTTTGTAACGGTGAATGAAAACATAAGAGGAAAGCTACCACTCCTTTGGTGTTAGACTTGGGGACATGGGCTCAACACTCATTATGAGTACCTTGAAACATTATTCGACGAAAGAAAGTCAACGTTAGTCAAAGGGTAGCCAGCATGGGAGCCAGAAATGGATTGAGTAGTTTTTTTTTTGTGGTTGATGCTTTCACAAGATTGGCCCTGCAAGAGGCTTTTTCACGTGGGAAATAGAGAACCATGATCAAATAAACATTACATTAAATAAGTGCAAAGACTCCTCATACCTTGGGCCACACAAATCGATTCCAAAAACTCCGACAGAGCGTTCCGACAAAACATAATACGGATAAATTAATTATGTTAATGAGACCAGCCCTCTCATCTGCGAATAAGTACAGCCTTCGGCTAAAAACCTGAATGGGTGGGCCGGGTGAAGGTATTATTGGCCATCCAGATTTTATTTGGCGTGGAAAAATCTTCACATTGAAGTCTTTTGCTTCCAACTACTTTACAGAACTTTTGCTATATTTTCACTGTTTTGAATTTAATGCTGTATAACATTCTGGTTTATCTAATACATGCTGTATTCGTCACTTGTGTGGTGTGCACGATTGCGACATCTTTTTAAACAGTTTATTGCTTTGCATAAATTTTTTGCAATAATTTCAATATACAAAAACACAGTAAACAATTTTCTCATTAAAAGAGACATCTACTGTAATCCGTTTATTAATTTTTATTTTTATTTTCTCTAATCAGATTTTTAAAAAAATCCGCTAAATTTGTTGTTGTTTGTTCTTTTCTATGAAGCAGGATTCGAACCTGGGACCATTTGATTGCATGTTCACTGTTCTAAGCACTGCGCTATTGATCTAACGAATTCATTCCTTATTTCCTAATCAACACAATACCTTCTCTATCTACCATACTACATATTTTGCTCCAAATATTCCAAGGAATACCAGGTTAAAGTTTGGACCATAAGCCCGTTGACACCCGGTAGACTCTGACATGACCTGTGACTAACACTGCTGTATTTCTCAATCGGGAAGGAAGCGCATAAGTGCCACGTCAGGAAACGTTAACTAGTTTTAACGCTGATTCCAACTTCTTTCATGCTATGGTGTGGTAAAAAAAGCGGTCAAGAATTGATTAATTTTATCGTTAACTAAGCAGGGAAGAACATGACGCAGACGGCATTGAAAATACAAAGTACATTTTAGGATCAGAACAGAAGAGGTACACGACATTGACGGCTCCAAGGCTACGGAACCAACAATCGCTGATGGGTAAAAAACTTTTCAGTTATTTCTCAAGTTTTATCAAGAACAGTATTTGGGACTTATCATAGATCCAGAAGTAGCCACAGAGTGTGTAACCTTGTACTTGATTTTTAGATGGATTTTCGACATGGCTACGACGACTTCAAAGGAGCTTTTTAATGTGGTGGAAACATTGAAAGGAAATTGGTCGTAAGAAAGAAGCTCTGTGCAGAAGTTGTAAAACGATTGCTTAACAACGCAGCTCCGAGTGGAACATTTGTGACACGCGTATGCGGCTCTCCGCAATATGTTCACGTGTCACAAAAACTGAACGACAAAATCGCCGCGCAAAATCCGTAGGATAATAGACGTAGCGACCATTAAAGGTTGTCGTCGTAAACACTGCCCGCCCTCCATTGTCAGGTTTATGCGTGGTGTTATGACGTTATTTACGAGCTGCATTAAGACTGCCGGAGACATTGAACCAGCGATGAGTACTAGCCGATAGATAGCTTGGTAAGGTCGCCTCTAGCTTTCGAGAATATAGTGTGAACATCTTAGTTATGGCAGAAACAGTAATAACATAATTATAAAATCTGACGATGCGGCGTTTTTAAATCCGAAGAATTGTATGAAATGAAATGAAAAAATACTTTATTTGCAGCCATATGGTACAAAAAGGCGGAAATTAATGCCATAAGGGATTCTCAACCATTTAACCTTAAAGATGTAGGAGAGGTGTAGTGAGGCGGGCAAAAAAATAAACGTATAACAAAATGAATTCTATGCCAGTTCCATATTAATAAAAATGAAATATTATAGTATTATAAAGTAACTTTAATATATCTGTTGCAATTAAACATCCCAAATAGGTGTATTAAAAACGAAATTTTATACAAGGAATTTGTATTTCAAACTTATGGTGCAAGGCTTATGTACCGATAATAATAAAAAATGCAAACTTGGCTAATAATGATGATGTTTTGTCTCCGTGCAGTTGTTACCATTGTTTCCTTTGGTGAAGACAAGATCGTGAACAAGCGACTAGGTAAATGCCGGATTTTATCCGGCAAAGCCTCGGTATTCAGCCTCAGTGTCCTGCGCGTTTGCCGGGTTTGGGAAGCAATAAAAGGAATTCCGGTGAAAATTTCCTAAAAATAGCGATCCCATGGTCCTGCATAAAAAGCATTAACATCTTGATTTTAACACTGAATGAAATCCCTGAGACTATAGCCAGACGCCTAAAACAGATGACTCTGTAGTCAATTATATCAACCGATCTATGCTTTCTATACCACCAGCAGTTGGATCGGTGCGATTAGCAGTCGAGTGGATACCTCGATTCTAGGAGGAAATTATTTGACTCTTTGAAGTAGTTAATCCAACATACTTGGTTATCTCTACGCCAGAAAGACTGAGGTTGCCACCGTAAGAGATATGTTTATCTAGAAGGTTGGCTAGAAAGGAAACAGGTCAACTCTGATAGAGAAAGCTCACTTTTGTTCGTTTGTTCGCAGCACTGTCAACGAGTTGTCATTGACAATGTCGGCTTTCTTGAAGTTAACGGCTTAGTTAACGGGCGATTGTAATTATAAATTGTATAAATGTTGAAGGTCTTCCAAGACTTGCAAGTATCTATAATATGCAAAGCAAATGTCTGTGTTAAAGAAACTATTTTCAGTTGGTTCCAGTGCTGTTGCAGGGAATTTTAATTGTTTTTTTCTTTAAACTGGCTAAATTCATGATAATAACCACTTTCATCACTCCCATCAACTCTCCCGTCCTTACTGGATGGCTCCGAATCATATTTCCAATCAGAATCAGAATCAGAATGCATTTATTTACCTGTTTATTGTTATAGATTTTGGGTCCGCTGCGTTTCTGCACGCGTTCCTGCGGGCGTGTCAGCTAACTTATTGCTACAAACCTATCACCAGTAGATGCGCAAGCATTTTGAGTGGTGCCTCCCCGAGAGACGATGTTAGTCAGGTGTGTTCGTGTGTCAGTCTGAATTCCCACTTTGGTAGTGAAAATGAATATCTCAAACTCAGGTCTATCTTTGGCGTCTAAACCCATTATTTTGAACATGTTCGCTTACTTTTTTATGATTTCAGTATTCGATTGCAATGCGACATAATCCCTTATCAGTAGCAAGTCTGGAAATCATTTGATTATTTAAATTATCTATTCATAAAAAAAACGTGAGTCGTAAAGGTGTAAGCCCGTCTGAAAGTTGATCCGCCGACAAACCACCGCGTTGCATTCTAAGCAGCCAGGCAGCGCGTTAAAAATATTTTATTGAGTTGTAAATTTGTTAGTTTAATTTGTTGTCTTTTAGCTGGTCTATTTGATGGCTGAGCTGAATTGTTAAGGCAGTTTATTGAG
This sequence comes from Incurvaria masculella, assembly GCA_946894095.1. Taxonomy (NCBI): domain Eukaryota; kingdom Metazoa; phylum Arthropoda; class Insecta; order Lepidoptera; family Incurvariidae; genus Incurvaria; species Incurvaria masculella. The sequence continues at coordinate 13,161,251 of OX335658.1, read as the reverse complement.
ATTGAAATGCCTCTATCAACTCGACGAAATAATTCGTGGTAGAGATTTCCCACATGAAGTGTATTTATGTTGTACTTAGATCCATTGAGGTGATTAAGTGATTAAAAAGTGCAATATTTTTCTTCAATACATGCTTTATACATTTAAATTTAAAACAATTCTCCTTAGCACCCTGGTACTAATATTTCCTGCAAATTTTAAATCACTGCTGTTTGGGCTGTGGGTGGTTTTCTGTCATTAACGGTACTGCTTTATAAGTACAGAAAAATACTTAATACCATACAGGAATACAATTATATGCTGTAATAATTTAAACCAATGTTCGTATTTGAAAATACAATGCTAATTAAAAAATAATACCTGGAACATGGAACATCTAGATAACTATTAATCTAAAGTAAACATTAAAATATTCCCAAATACGTATTATAACTTCTGCAGATTCTGAAAGGTATGATGGTAACAAGTATATTCCAATATATAGATCTGAGTTTAATTGTGTACATGCTATGCTTAATCAGATGTCAACTCATATAAAACAGAGTCAAGTTTAACGATCGACAATTTGTATTATAGTGTCAGGGGATTTTTGGTTTTTTGAAAAACGAATGGTGACAAATTTTTAGGCAGGCAAAATTAATTGACTTATAAAACCAGTCGTAAATTATTCCACTACCGGATTCTTAGAGTTTTATGGCTCGTGACGAGAGTCGCACTACCGCCGGAACTTTTAAGTGCCTGTTAAGCCAAACTTTCGACACAGAATATCAGGGTTTAATTTTTTTGTACTCGTATTGGATGGCTAATACCACATACACCGTTATGATATTAGCCCGATACACCGCATTCCCGGAAGAATTTGGTGTAATGTCAGGACTTCCCCTTTATGAGCACGGCTACAATGAACCGAATTAAAATCACGGACATATTTTTTTTGCCGCTTCGACCATCTTTCATTGAATGAAACAATGACTACAATTTTACATGGATTCTGAATGATGGAGTAGCTCGCATTCGTGACCAGAAATGCACTTATCCAACAAAGAAAGAGAAAGAAAGTGGAATCTAACCTAAGACCTTTGACATCGAATGCTAGGCAAAAGTTGTACAGTTTTAAGTAGAATTCGAATCATCCATGGAAATTCATCCAGAACCCAACTGCAATGTTCGCTAGTCAAAGTCAGTTGATTCCAAGCCGGGAAAATACCGTAAATTTTATTGTAATTAAAAATCGGTTTTGTCGAAAGGCATTTCAGTATTATAACACCAACCGAAGATTGTGCACCCCAAATTGCTTTTTGACAGCTACCCGTGGTTAAATATGATTTTAATTGTGTTATTAACCGTAGATGTTGTGCACTCCATCCTAGTTCTGTCTCAAGTACAATGCCTTTAATTTCGCAATGATAAAACGCAAAATTCGCCAATAAAAATAAGTACTATTTTATGAATACCGGCAAGGCGCCCACCGTGGCGGCGGGGTAGCAGCAGGTCTATTCCTGGCATTCAATAATCTGGAATCAGGAATCCTGAGTCTATATAGAAACACGCTTTTATATCGATTTTCAAAGCGATTTTTTCGACGGAAAACACTTGATTGATTAAAAAAGCAATGCTCCGGAATATTTTCGTCAAGAAACTCGCTTTGAATACCGCTAGAAAAGCGGTTTTCTAGGCTCAGGATTCCTGATTACTGAATGCCAGGAATAGACCTGCAGGGGTATAACGTGCGTGGGATTGCAAGGTTTACTGATGCTTTTATTGTTGCACGCGTCCGTCCTAATGAACATGAATAATATTTATGCTGAACGTGCATTTATTTATTTGCAAGTTGTTTTACTCTTGTTACACTGAACCATAGCTTTAGAAGGAATGTATAGATAGCTAACGTCATACAACGTGTAAAACTCGCGGAGAAATGCTTATTTTCGCTTATACTATGTCATTTCAAACCAGCGCCATCTCCCGTCACTGTCAGCACTGATTGCACCGTGATTAAAATATGGTTGATTTCAAATTTTGTCTAGGTATACGTGATGTTAACGTTATATTTAGAATATTACGTTTATTAAGAATGTCATTGTAGATAAAAAATATCATTGATATTCATTGGTTTCTTTTAGTGTATTCTGAAATGTGAATAGCAACGCCTCCTGTGGAATCTTATTATCCCTAGTATGACGTTGCCAATCTATCCTTTTGTCTTTAATCTATGACTAAAAATACCTAGTGGCTACTGCCCCTGGCGTACAATCATACAGATCATATTCGGTTCGTTGCACTGCACCAGTATTGAAAAATGAAAAATAAGCGAAGAGAAAATATGCCGAGTTGTATAGAGCATTTCATTGCGAATGCGAGATGTTCCATGGTTCGAAATCTATCTAATCTATCTAACTAAAACCCGCCCGGGTTGGTACCATCGCATTGGACGAAAAGATGGTCGAAGCGGCAAATCAAAATTATCCGTGTCTTCCTTCCAGTTCCTTGATCTATGCTCAAAAAATATAGGACCAATATGTAATCTAATAATGGTTCCTTTTTATCTTCAGGAGTAGCAAGACCCTAAAAGAAAGAGCACTAGTCCAAAAACGCTGCATCGACGACGCGGTATTCGGATGAACCTGAACGATTAAGATATAAAGAATCAAAGTCAATCCATGACTCGACTAAATGACTTTCTAAACTTCTCGCTAATCGACCGTCTCACTAGGATAGTCAAAACCAGCCTGTGGAGCCGCGTCGCGTAGACAGAGATGTCCAGAAGCGCAGTCGTTACGTACAAATTAGCCGTAGATCCACAATAACTCAGTGGCTGGTTAGCGGTGAACTCGCGAAGGAGATATATCGCTGGAACACGTCTCGAACAATAGCTGTGGTCGTTTTGTGTCTCTCGCTGGTTATTTCTAGAGGACTGTCTGCGGCCGATTTTATTCATGTCCGATTTAGATCTGTCGCGCGAACGTCACAGTCTGTGTTATTTGTCAAGTGATAACATTGACGTTGTATAAAAAAATGGACGAGTACGAGTATAGCTTTCGCATTGAGGCTTCCGTACAAATTAGTAAATGAATAACTACAAATTATTGTTTTTCGGAACCCTTCACTTGTGATGTCAAAACATGCGGTAAAAATGGCGGTATTTTTATCTTGTTGCCTTAGAAGCTGGATTTGTTCCTTTAATCCCCTCTCAATTTTCATTGTTACATCTTCTTTTATTAGACAACGCTCTCTCTTAACATTGGTGGAACTAGTCCGGTAGACTCAACCCGCAAACGTTCTTTACTTTTACATTCGTGGTTCTACTGCCACACCCATGTCTCGCTTCCATATATAATTTCAAGCACCATCACATTGTTATGAATCGACCTCGTAGGTGTAGGAGTAATTTCTTGGCTTTTCATAATGGAGTGGCGATGTACAGCATGTCTATATCACACTTTCCATCATGCTTCATCAAATAGCAAATATGATATTGAATAATTGCGTGTCATATAGAACATCACCAACTTTCCTTATATGTTTGTCCGCTTTTTATTGTAACGGGAATACGAAACTGCTTGGATTCTATCTACAAAACCTCGCGAATCCGAATGTGGACACCCGATTAGAGAAGTTGTTTTATGCACAGTCCAAAAGCATTATTCACTTCAGCCTTTCGTCTTTCTTGTCTTTCAAACAGTATACGGAATAAGCCTAAGCCATTCTGGGCACTGGTGGTATTATATTGTGAGTGTGAGTTATGAGCGCTGTCATTCCTCCTGTTGTCTTGAAATATGCCGTCATCTGGCCAGACTCCTGCCTATGCAGCGAGATTGACGGTCGAACCGTTCAACGACACACCTTTGCTTGTTGTCGAATATGATGTGTCTCTGTACCGTAGGCGTTATAGACTAGGAGGCCACGAGAAAAATGGTAACGATAACGTAAATGGCTGAAACTATATTCACGGGATAAAGACCAACCGTCTGAAGCTAAATGTGTCAGTCTGTCTGTTCCAAGTGGTTGCGTTACGTAGATATGGCGCCTGAAAAAATAGTTATGGTGACAAACAATATTTATGATAAGGTAAATGGATGCAAATGACAAAGCATGAAAGTATCATTACATACTTGGTTAGCAATACAAAAACTGAACAAATATTTGGTTGCAATTCGAAGTTATAGGCAACTTAGGTTACAGACATAACTTTAGGTATATTTCAGTATTTAATTAAAAAACCGACTGGTTATTGTTGCATAATTAATAGGTATAAATGTTTCTAGAAAATCAGTATATTCATCAGCAGGTACATTCCAACATTGATTTTATATAGCCGATCTAGATAACGCAACCACTTGGCACAGGCAGACCGACATATTTAGCATCAGAGGGTTAGTCTCTAACATGTGAACCCAGATTCAGCCATTTACCTTATCGTGACCAAAAATGTCGTGACCTCCCGGAATATTATATCGAAGACCATTTTCGGGCGAAGGATTATGTTAAAAATATGTCGTCTTTAGCTATAATTGTGTATTTTAAATATTGTTACAAACGCCTATGATTGAACTAGAAAGTAAAACTCAATCAAATGTAATATAATTGTTATGTGAAACATCGTTTACATAATTTTTTTGTAGCATCGTAAATTTTGGAAAAAAAAAAGTTAGGAGAGGTGGCATGTGGACATTATCGCGGTTCTACTGTATGGACAAAGTGTACATATAGTTGTCAAGGAACCAGGTCGCGCGGCGTGTGCCACACAGTTCAAACATCGCCACCACTCGCGATGTGCTCCCGAAATGCATTCGCCAAGTCGCGCCCGAAGTTGGTTCACATTTGTAAGCCTTATGATGTGAAGTTTTCTTTTATCTCATAAAAACCTCATTAGAGCTAGCCCAGTGGTCATTGTTCGGGGCCTGCAAGTCTTTGACGCAGCCTTATTGCTGAATCGAGTTCTTATCCCCGATAAACAGATAAAAAAGTCTAGACGTATCAACGAATGGTGTTTTCTGTTGTTGCTCAGTAACTCTGTTGCTCTGTAACTGATCAGCAGGCGATGATCTACGACTAGAAAGGAGTCATGGTATCATCTGTCGAAGGGTTTTTCGTAGGTGCGCGAAGAGGTCTACGCTACTCTGTATCCAAGAAAGAAGCCATCCCTCACCACTTTTAATCTAATGAAAGGATTGATTATTTATTTTAAATATGCACGGTTGTATACTGATGAAAGATTACAAATATTGTACCCCATTCTCGGAATATTCTGGTTGTTAATTGTAGATTTCAACGCCCCAAATTGAAAAGTTCCATAAAAAAACTTGGCTTCAAACTAATGTTAAATGAAAAGGTGAAAGGATAGCGCAGGATTGGAACTCATTAAAATCGAAAGTTGGAAGGATGATCCTCCATTCATAAGCACTCCTAAATGTAACAAAACCTGATGTGGAGATGGGATCGCGTTGAATGAAATTACGGTCGCTGTCATCGTAAGATAGAACCAGTTCCTCCGACTGTCGGTCCTCTCAGCCAGTTTGAATTCTCTCTATAAATAACATCCATTCAATAAGCCGCCAGTGTTCAAAAGTTAAAAATTTTCAACATCAGTAATATAATATTCGATCTCGCAGTTAATTTAATTCATTTAGATTGAGATATATGTGTTACAATATTAATGACATTGAAGTTTATTTGCTAACATGTAAGTTCCCAAAACCCGCAAATCACAACACCATAAATAAAATCAACACACCAAATGAACACTGCATAATCCCAATATTTTATTCCCTTGTTTCCTATAATGCATTGAAGTTGACTAAACCTGGCTAAAAGTTCCGTAAACTGTCCTAACTTTTCAAGAATTAATTTGATTCTATTACCCTGTATTAAGTCTATCCCAAGTATTGACGCATCTCGCAACTTTCTCAAAATTGTACATAACTAGGTGTGCTTTTTTGTAATTCTCCAAATTTAACCCTGTCTCCAAATAAACGATCGCTATTCCTTCTCAGAATACATCCCGGGCAGAAGATTCCCCACGTGGCACAGATTTGAGGACATCATCGGGCATTGTTTCATCAAACATATTTACAAACGGTCCCAGACAGCCCATTGTACGGTCGTAAACCGAAGAATGCAAAAGCCCAAATAGTCCGCTTTGGATCTTCACTTCAGACTAATGCGTTGTCGTCGTAAATTTCTTCGGGCCGCATACCGCAAAAAAAAGATGTCACTTGCAAAAGATGAATGGTCCCACTTAAGCCGCGAATTTAGTTGCATCTTATACACTTTGTGGCGGATTAAATAGAAGTCGCTAAGCATCTAGAGGAATTAACTGGAGACTATAAATTTCGGAATGAACATCAAAGCTAACTTCGAATATTTGTCTCTCGGAATAGTTGAGATAGCCGTCGGAATAGTATTTCGTGCGTTTCTTAACATAATGGGTGATCATCATACAGTGATGTATCGTGAGAATTTAAATAAAAAATTTATCGAGAATGAAGGATTGTTTATCTGTTAAGATCAGTTGGTTACCTTAAACTGAGGACTGCGTATCATCTCAGAATTTCGCACCTGAAACAAATAAAAACATTAGGTAATCTCAATATTTGTTATTTTCACATGAACGCCAGTCGTTATGTTGTATCCATTCAGCCATATCCATATCCCATAATCAAATAGCCGTGACGATATCCAAGTTCACTTCAAATTGGAACCAATTGTATGTTGCACGCTTGGTTAAATCTAATCAAAATGAAAGAACAATCATATTTCATGTAAGATTCTCAGAATCCACTCACGAATATTAGCAAGATAAAAAACTGCAAGAACAAAGCCAGGCCAGGAACAATATATCTTATTAAACGGTGCGTCTAATTTGGTTCCCAAATTAAAATAGATGTTTTTAAAACAATGCATGACTTGAAACAATTTTCAAAATGTAGGCAACATGATGAAATGATATGAAATTGAAATGAAATGAAAGGTGAAATGATAGGTAAATATTATATGTTTAATGTAATTAGACATGGATGGCTAATTCCTACCCAACTGCTTTCACAACTATACTAGTCCAACACATCGCATTACCATGGTGCCTGGATGAAAAACACGATTGAATCCCTTTATGATGAGCACGGCTACACTGAAGTATGTAGATGGAAGAACGGATAATATTTTCATTGCCGCTTTCTCCAATGCAATGGTACAAATAAAAAAAAAATAACAAAAAAAAATAACCGACTTCAAAGAAAATGCACTAAAAAGTAAAAAATAATTGCCATTTTTGTAGTTACGATTTTTGTTATTTTTTGAGTCGGCGTCAGCCGGGTACTTGCTGCGCCAATCAAGAGAACCTTGGGTACCTTGGCTGACACCGACTCAAAAAATAACAAAAATCGTAACTACAAAAATGGCAATTATTTTTTACTTTTTAGTGCTTTTTCTTTGAAGTCGGTTTTTTTTTGTTAAATTTTTTTTATTTGTTTATTTTTAGTGAATCTGAAGTACACTTACTAATTTGTACACGTCCTTTCTAATAAAAAAGAATCACCGAAATCGGTTGGCGTTATATTGAGTTATTCGTCAGATATCATTGTCAGAACTTAACCAAATTAAAATGGGACCACTTGGGAAGCACTAGCTTTCATTTACAAACATAATCATCAAAATCGGTTCACCCAGGCAAAAGTTATGAGGTTACAAACAAAAAAAAAAAACAAAAAAAAACACACAGACGAATTGATATCCTCCTCCTTTTTTGAAGTCGGTTAACAAGGGAAGAGGACCTACCGAGGGACCTACAGTGTTAATGAATTAACCATGAAACAGCTCGCATTCGTGAAAAAAGCACTTATCTAACTCAGGAAGAGAATGAACGTTGATCATTACCGGGCCGAGATTAGTCCCCTGACCTCTGATATGAAAAGCAAGTTCTCGCTATTCTGAGCTAAGGCGCAGTCGAATGTAAAAAAATAGGTTTTCGTTGATAAAACTGACAAACAATCTAAGACTCTCTATGCGGTCGATTTGTCCTTACAAGTCGTTTATAAACGTAGTAAGCACATAAAATAAATTACTAGAGAAAATATGAGAAACACGTCTAATATAATCAGCTAAACTGGTATTTCTAGGCAGATGTTAAAGGTAACTACTTGTTTACCACTCTGTGACTAAAGCAGTGTCAGTAAACAAGATGACAGATAGACCGAACAAGCCAGACAGAAGTTAATGGTCTGTAACATGAGACATTGTGGAAGCTTAACAATGCTAAATACGACTTGATTACACATTTATAAGTAACATGTGTTATTAACTTATTCACTGATATTATTAACTGCTCTGTGTCAACTAATTGGGTAACAGTTTGTTTGAGTGTTGTATTGGTGAGTTCATTTTTGGGGTTCCGTACCCAAAGGGTGAAAACGGAACCCTATTACTAAGCCTCCGCTGTCCGTCCGTCCGTCCGTCCGTCTGTCACAGGGCTGTATCTCAGGAACCGTAATAGTTAGGCAGCTGAAATTTTTACAGAGTGTGTATTTATTTTGCCGCTAGAACAACAAAGAGGTAAAATAAAATTAAAATTAAAATTAAAGAGGGGTCCCATACAAAAACAAATTGATCTTGTGCGATGGTACGGAACCCTTCATGTGCGAGCCCGACTCGCACTTGGTAGGGTTTACTGTTTTGTGACGATTATTCATTGTGAGACTCGTATCATCCTTGTTGTATGTAAAATTAAATAATTGTCATTACATTAAAAGTAACGTATTTAAGTAGAGCTGCATCGTGCATATTATGTGAACTGAGATCAAGGTCAGTGGCTCTGCTATTCTTGCATAGTTTCGAATGTGTTTTGTTTTTTTTCTGGACATGGGTGTCTCCTACTACCACTACTAAATATTTATTAGTATTATCTTATATTTTTTTATTTATTAGACGCCATAACGACTGTGCATACATATTATTTATAGAAATGGCTTGATCAAAATTAACTATAAATACAACCAGCAAAATACACACAATCTTAGAATAGATACATCACATAAATTATAATAGAGTTATAGAACGAAAGAAATCTTAATAAAACATTCCAGAAAATATCAACAGCTTGTTAAATACCTTAAACTTTAAACATAAAATTTTAACGAAGAAATAAATAACAAAAAAAAAACCCTTCAAAGGATATGAAATAGAAGCAAAGCAGCAAGAAAAAAATTAAACAAAAACAATAGATGAAATAGAAAACTTTGTAAGGTGGTTATAAACCTACAGCGAATTCTACGAATCCAACAATCTAAGGGTTGACAGTACTGCACGTTTGTAGCTTAATGGACTGAGAAAATGAATGTCAATCAAGTTAAAAATATTAGAAAACTAAAAGAAAAAGTAGCTAATTCGCTTTGTAGATTCGCAATAACTTAAATTGCATGAACCTATCCTGATTTCCAAGTCACCTCCTCATTTGTATGAAGTGAGGAGCGAACGCGTGTGTGAATGGTGATTATAGTCGCGACACGGAACGTTGGCGCCAGCGGCCGGCCGGTAGTGGCGACTGACTGCCGCTAAATACAGGACAATTCATTACGGCATCGCTATAACTGATGGCGCTTCCTCATTGCTGTAGAGTTGACAATGTTACAGAACCGGCTTGGTGACTCCCGTCGCACTTTCAAGTAGAGTGGTTGAACTGTGTGTCTTTTCTATATGCGTAATGTTGCAAGATTGTTTCTCTTGTACGCTTCCGAAGTAGGGACTTTTATTGTGCTGTTGCAGAAATTAAATAATTATGCTTATTTTTGTTCATTTTAGTTTTATATAGACCATCAAATTGAATACAAAAAACCAGCGGAATTCTAATCACGATATAGTTTTCAATTATTAAGCCCACTGCATTTCGGAGTCCCTCCCATACAAAAAATCTGTTTTTTTTTTGTTAAATCTTGAACGATAGCACGGAACCCTTTGTGTGCGAGTCCGACTCGCACTTGGCCGGTTTTTTCCTTCAACCGGATGTGTATCCTTAACTCTCGACTAGACTACTTCCACCTCGCGGTTTCTGCAGCATTACTTCTGGTCCACCCAGGGTCCGTCCAGCCCAGCCCAGCCTGCCCATGTCCATTTCAGTTTTTATGCTTGAACTATGCAGTCTTTGATAATGGATCTTAGTCTAGTGTTGCATTATTTTTCAATTTTCCAAAGGAATCCATACGTTTTTTTATGCGACCTGACATGGATGGGTAAAACCACACAACTACCGTTATGATATTAGCTCAATGCACCACATTCTCGAAGGAATTAGGTGCCATGCCAGGACCTTCCCTTTAACGGCTACATTATACTGGATGGAAAACACGAAACATTTTTCATTGCCGCTTCGACCATCTTTTCATCCATTGCGATGGTACCAACCCGGGCGAGCGTAAACCCCACCATCTAGTAGGGGAAGGTGACCTACAATTTTACATGGATTCCAAACCATGGAGAGGCTCGCATTCGTGACGAAATGCACTTGTCGAACTCGGAAATAGAAAGACAGTGGTGCATGTCGGTATTGAACCCAGGCCTCTGGTACGCTAGGCCAGTCCCCGCGCCACTACGTTACGAGCCGCTCAAAACGCCAAAAACTCGAAACTCTTTGGGATCACTTGTAAATGCTCCGCCTGCCCTTCTCATATAGACCACTGCGCTCTGTAGGTGGTCCTGCATTGCTTATTTATTACCTTTCCACTGTGAATACGTATGAGCGCAGCGAGCCGCTGGCCACCTTAATGGCTTGAGGATGCCGTGGAGTGAGTCGTGTGATGTGCCAGCCGCGACGTGCGCGACAGTTAGCGCCAGTAACTGGTGCCAGTGCGCAGTTAGCATGCCAGCACGGTGATTGGCTGCTCGCGGGGGAGCTGATGCGGCGTGTGGACGTGTCAATCTGTTCTGGCATCGGTTCTTAGTAGAGGTGACAGGTCTATTATATAAACATCCATATACAGGTGTACTTATAAATAGCGGCATCGCTTGAGGGGGTGTACCATCGACGAAATAAGTCCATTAACACTCTACGGTCGGTTGTGTGACGGTCAGTGCATTAATTTTACCACCGTGATCCTTATGTCTTTCCGAGACAAAAAAGTGTCTGGTTACCGAGATGTCGATATTTTAAATTAATGTTTTTTTTCTACTAGTGTAATTTGACCCGATGTGTTAACCGTGCATAAAGAAGGTCTTGGCATGGAACCTAGATCCCACTTGGAGTGTCAGGCTAATGTCATGACAGTTGGTGTTATATTAGCCACCCATGTCCAGTTATGCGTTCTTGCGGAACATTCGATTATTTTTAAATTAATGAATTACTTTGTATGGAAGGCTAACTTTTTATTTAGAGCATGTTCGGAAAAACGAAAACCTGAATATGTATTATAATATCTCACAGTAATCATCAGAGTTTCAGGTGCATATGCACTGACATTCATAAAATCAAAAATCTGGCGTTCGTCTATTTTTCTATCCATCTTTCTTTTTGTCTGCCTGCCCACTTATATCCTAAAAAAACCGGCCAAGTGCGAGTCGGACTAGCACACGAAGGGTTCCGTACCATCGTACAATATTTAACACAAACAAAGTTTAAAAATTAAAGAGGGGGGGCTTTAATTTAATTTAATTTTTATTATTAAAAAGTGCAAGAAAATTTCAGCTGCCAACATATTACGGTTCATGAGATACAGCCCTGGATACAGCGAACGGACGGACGGACGGACAGCTGAGGCTTAGTAATAGGGTTCCTCTTTCACCCTTTGGGTAGGGAACCCTAAAAACCACTGACCCGTTCATGCGGTTGGATGCTCAGCAGGTCTATTCCTGGAATTCAGTAATCAGGAATCAGGAATCCTGAATCTAGAAATCCGCATTTATAGCGATTTTCAAATCGAGTTTTTCGACGGAAAACCTTGATTAATTAATAAAACTATGCTCCGGAATATTTTCTACAAGAAAATTGCTTTGAAAATCGCTACAAAAGCTGTTTTCTAGAATCAGGATTCCTTATTCCTGATTACTGAATGCCAGGAATAGATCTGCAGGGGTGCGAGGACTTTCTCTCCATGCGCGAGGTCGCTTGTGGGACTATTTCTCTTTCTTAGTAGCATCCTACTTCATTACGAATTCGAGCGGTGCTATGGTTCGAAATCTAAGTAAAACTATAGGTATTTGTACAACTCGTGGTCTAGGTGCTAGAGGACTTGCCTTTCATCCTAGAGGTCTACATAATACATACATACATACCAGCGTATTTAATTCATTTGTAGATCCCGTAGGGCTCGTAGCCTAGTCGTAGCGCGGGGACTATTTTTCATATCAGAGGTCTGGGTTCAAACCCTCGCCCGATCATGCACCACTTTCTTTCTCTTTCTGAGTTGGATATGTGCATTTCGTTACAAATGCGGGCTGTTCCATGGTTCGTTACCCATGTAAAACTATAGATCCCCTTCCCCTACAAGGTGGTAGGGTTAAGCCCGCCTGGGTTGGTACCACCGCATTGGATGAAACTATGGTTGAAGCGGCAATGAAAAATTGTCCGTGTCTTCCATCCAGTTCAATGTAGCCGTGCTCATAAAGGGAAGGTCCTTGCATGGCACCTAATCCCTTCAGGAATGTGGTGTATTGGGCTAATATCATAACGGTAGTTGTGTGGTATTAGCCATCCATGTCAGGTTGCATAAAAAAATGTCCTCTGCCCCTACTAAGTGTTTGGGTTCAGCCCGCTTGCGTTGGTGCCGTAGCATTGGATAAAATACGATATGTTGGTTGGTCGTCATTCAATAAATAGACACCTATTTAGCCTGATACTCTCACTAAAACTGTCTCTTACGCTTTATAACACACTAGAAAGTTTGACTGATTTAAAATAATTTAAACACTGCTGGAGTATTCCAGCAGTCACGCTTGCACACAAACAACAAAATTCACGTCACCAATAAACCCTAACCTTTATTAGAATCATAAAATTATGACACAAGTGTAACTCTTACTCCCACGCAGTTGCAAGGCTCGCACTTTGAGATAGCCGCCTTTGCAAAACATGCTCTAATATTGGCTTACCGGATTAAGACTACACTGAGTCCAGTATTGACTAGAATATGATAATCCGACTTAGGAAGACGCTAAAGACAGGAGATATCGAAGCTAGGTATACATACATAGGGAATACATAGGTACTTATAATCTTTGGCTTTATATTAGAGGCTAACCATGAAAGTGAAAAGAATCTCATTTGAAAATAATATATTAATATCATAGTATGAACATAATGAAATCTACAATAATATAAATATTCTGTGGACACTAAATAGATTCAAAACAAAATATCACCAGCTTTACTATTAAAGGTTCATTTTTATTTTTATCAACTTCTCGATATTACTTAATCCTTTAAAGATTCCTAATTTAAATAGACCAAACATACATCGCAATATTGCTATTCAATGAAAATAAAACTCAAAAAGATTCAGAATACACGGTCGCCCCTAATACTTGCAGTTGATTGAAAATTGTGACCAATTTAAATACAAATGTCATGACACACTTCTATACATCGATGGCAGACATGGAAAAGCATATATGTTTATCAGAATAGAGACGTTAAAACATATGTAAACTCAGAGAACTTCAAATCACTAAATTAGACGGCTGTATATGGATAATTGTTGTTTGCTGTACACAACACGTAAAAGCACTGAGTAGTTGATATGTAAAGCAAACTGAACACAAAAGTTGCCGCGAGTATGAACCTTTGGATTGTAAAACCAGCTTTAATTTGTGCCTATATTTGGGCACGTGAATTAAGAGGTTTTCCAGTACGTTCACTTGGAAAAAAATTGAATTATGTGTGCGCGTGTACTCATCCACTAACAATGTTCAACTGCCTTGAAAAGAACTAAAATATATTTTAGATATGTTATTTTATGATACGGCGTACGCCAGGACCTCACACACCTCGACGTTCGAACTTTCACGGGGCTGCGAAAATCATCCCAGGTGCTTATTCACACCATGTTTGAAGGATCCCGGGGAAATGCCGAGATTCCATAGTTTACCAAACCTATGGATAAAGGATCTACTGTTTCTTGATTGATACTTGATTCCACGCCATTGCCGCGATGAACGATGTTAGAAAGAGGACAGCGTAATGAAGCTCCGACCATTAGTTGCGACTTGTAGTCAGTGTTTGTGTGTCTCTCTCTTCGTAAGTTGTCCTTCAAGATCCACAAAAAACTACAATCTTTCCTGCCCTAGCATTCCTTATGTTTACGGGGAGAAAATCTTATGCTTACTTACAATACAACTGCTGGAACAGGAAAGGTTATTTCCCACGAACGCTCATGTTGAAACAACGAAAAGATGTGAAATCGAATACAGTTAATTCACACTTTGCTTTATAGTCCCTCAATTCGAAGGTTAATACAAAACCAACATATTTACAGTGCGTAATCACTGAGAATTCCAGATTGACATGCGTGAATACCGGATGTTTTGATAGCTGACTGCCAACAATGCTGTGCCAATTTTGGTTCTGGGAAAGATTTTTTGATGGGGAACTCCCTTCCCTACTAATATTATTAATGCGAAAGCATGTTCATTGGTTTGTTCCAGAGAGCAACGTATCAAAGTATTTTTTAAGTATCGACCTTATGGGCCAAAAAAAGTTGGGTTACATGCCACTTTGCGGGTCAAGAGACTAGAGCGGACGTCATGTTTACATGCCGATCTGTAAATATATCATTCGCCGAAACAATTAGTAACCTCAAACAATACGTACAAAGCGCAAATAAATCATACGAGATTAGAAAAAGGGCCAAGACTTATCTTGATTTTATTTCACCTGGCAACATATTTAATTAGATTCTAGACACAATGTCTGCGAATAAAGATTTACTTTATTGATTTAATATAGGGTTTGAAAAGTTGGAATTTGCTGGAGAGCGAAGGGGAGAGGTTCATATATCCGCGCATTTATGCACCACTTTTTTTGTCTTTCTGTATTGGATGAGTGCATTTAGTCATGAATGCGAGCTCTATTATTCGGAATCCCTGTAAAACTGTAAGTCCTAATTCTAGGATGGTAGAGTTAAGCCCGCCCCGGTCGATACCAACGCAATGGATGAAAATATGTTCGAAATTGTAATGAAAAATTCACCGCTTTATATCCAGTTCAATGTAGCTTTACTAATAAACATCCTAGCATTGCACCTCATTCGTTCAGGAATGCGGTATATTAGTCATCCATCAGTATTAGCGTCACCGTAATCATATATAGCTGTTTTCAAAAGAAATACCGAAAGGATCGATTGAACCATGCACATAAAACAACATGGTTTCTCACGCTTAAATTTGTTGCACAATTGTATTGTTTTTGGATTAATATTTTACAATATCCAAGCATCCATTTTAAATCACAACGAGTCAGCAGCGAAGTCGACATGACGTTACTCAAACTCTCTCTTTAGTCCATTAATTGGTAACGTTCTTAGATAGTCATTTATAGTAATACGGCCTCGTTTCTGGCTGATGTGATAATTTTCAAAACATTTAAGAGAGGTGTTATGGGACCTCCGGTAGGGAAGAGGTTCATTTCGTTGTATATTATGTGTTACCTCAAGAGAAACTCAAAGTCGGACGGAATGATATTGCACAACAACCAGTAGTGCTTAAAACGCTGGGTGCCTAGTAAAGCCCGGCGGCCGGAAGCTGAAGGTTGACACTAGGTTCCGTCTTCTTTTTCACGATGAAAAAGACAAGCGAAGGAAACGGTGTTATCGTTTCGGCTGTAAAAAAATATGGGTTGACAGGAGAAATGAAGCTATGTCTCTGTGACAGCATAAGTGTCGGTCGGACACTTTTTCCCGTGTAGCGGCTAAATGCGCGATAAGTATCTAATAGGAAGTAATAATAAGTGTCTGTAGTTCCAAAACATATGGAAAGAAGATCATGCGCATATTTCTTGTCAGATATTCGAAATTATACTCAAAACAGCTTTATCTAATCAAACTAGATGTTTGATAACCATTGGCATTGTAAAATTATGTTTGGTTTCGAAGTTATTTTTTACGCATTTTGTATACAATAAGTTTGGACGCGGATTACTCAACGATAAAACAAAAAACATCTAAAAACGTTATATAGTCATCAAACCTACCTTGTTTAATGAAATGTTTAATCAATTTGGTTTTTGTTTGATTTTTAACTACAGCGTTCGTGATTTACTTTGAGTTGTAACTCATTTCGTAATTAACATTTCCTAAAATCTTACCAAATCAAAACACTATGCGAATTGTCTGCTTTGAGGACATATTGCTTCACAGAGACTGTTTTTAGGGTTCCGTACCCAAAGGGTGAAAACGGAACCCTATTACTAAGCCTCCGCTGTCCGTCCGTCCGTCCGTCCGTCTGTCACAGGGCTGTGTCTCATGAACCGTAATAGGTAGGCAGCTGAAATTTTCACAGAGTGTGTATTTATTTTGCCGCTATAACGACAAGTAGGTAAAATTAAAAATTAAAAATAATTGAAGGGTGGTCCCATACAGAAAACGTGTTTTTTTGTGTTAAATCTTATAAGATGGTACGGAACCCTTCATGTGCGAATCCGACTCGCACTTGACCGGTTTTTTTCTTTAAAACAGAGAAGGTCCCAGAGCGCAGTAGCACGTGTTTGTACCGTGCCCGCGAACGAGCTAGTCCCGCCGGGAAAGGCCACCTTAATTAGGTTATTAGTTATCTTTATCCGTAAAAATCAAGCAACTAGAAAACATTTTTTTGTAGTCACACCTAATTGACCGATAACCGGTAGACGTTTTCTCGAAGGTTTTCACACGACTTGACCACAGAAGTGGCGACGCAAGTATTTAACCGGGCGTTTTAATATACTATTCGAATTAATCCACTCATGGCGACACAGACATTTTAGCATAACTTATATTCACGCCTCGGTGGATACCTGCAGCTTTATCTATAATGACGCCGTATGGATTTTATGACGTTTGCATTGAGACGCATTTACATGCAGCTATTAATTTGACGCCTCAGTTAGGTATACCTTAGGCATTCACAGTCGTATTCAGAGTGAACCTGTCAAAACTAAGTGCGGGATCAGCACCGGACTAACATATAACAGACGGTTTAGTCCGGCGTATTAAAGTTAGTCCGCGCACTCGGAATCCGCACATTTAAGGGCCTTTCTTACCATCTCGCAATCGATACCAGTGCAAGATAATCATCACATTAGTAAGAAAGGCCCTTTAAGTGAAGATTAAAATAAATGAGCACTTGGTTAAAACCAGACTTAGGGCCGATTTTTCAATCCTCAGATAGTACTTATTGGACTGATAGTACAAAATCATTTTTGTCAAAAGACGGATAGTCATTTCCGGATAATTATATCTTTCATTACAATTATCTGACTATAATTTTACAAACATATGGATTTACTATCGCCCGGTTCCACCACCTCCAGCTACAAAAATTCCAAAGTTATCTTTCGGTTACATCATACAAATATGCAATGTAGCCGAAAGTTAACTATCGGATTTCAGGTAACTGGAGGTGGTGAAAACAAGGGTATATCGCATGGATAAGCAGAAGCGTAAATAAATCCGTCCAATAGTTATCTAGCTATTTATTAGACTAATGAAAAATCAGCCCTTAGTGGGATGTTAGCACTGAAGAGAAAGGCAGGAAAAGTGGCATGCGGCCGATATCGCGTCTCCGCTACATGGTCAAAATTACCATATAATTGTATGGCAATCCGGCGGCGCGTCGTATGCCACACGGTCGAATCATCGCCACCGCGCGCGAATTTGCTCCAAAATAGCGTTCGCCAAGTCAAATCCCACCAACAGAAACCTTCCAATACGTCTGCGACTATGTTTTTACGTGGCATGTACGTTTAAGTTGCATTGGTTGAAAATTGCAGACAGCGGGTTCCATAGCAGACGCGCTCGATCTCATGGATATTAGCCATTTCTATTACTAACTATCAGGTGTTCTCTATTCAGGAGGAGATATTAACAAAGTTGCATATAAACTCCAAGGGCACACGCATTTGCATTCGGATGTTACTGTTTACGAAAAGTCCGACATCTAGCGGCAAGATCAAAGGGTGAAACGGCATGAAGGTGCAACTGATTTGTTTGTAGGACAATCTGCTCAGCTCTACGACGCGAGCAACTGATTGTGCAACTTGCCAAGCGGGCCGCGGTGTTAGCAGATCATTTTGGAGCAAACTAATGTTCACCAGATTCGAACAGTTCCGAAAAAAATACAGATCTTTCCGACACTCGATAGAGCGACCAGCACGGAACAAGCAAAAAACCAATGGAAATGATTATTGGTTTACAATGAAAGGTATATTATGTCACAGTCCGAAATTTTTTTTCTTTGAAATTTACAAAATTTTTCAACATTACCCGTGTTGAGTGCACTAATTTCGAGTTTATAGCTATAAAAGTAGCTTATAAAAATAACCTTGACCTGATTTTGTTAAATTGTTTCATACAAAAAATTAAAAAGAAAACATTTTAAAGTTTTATTTTTTTTCTTGGCATCAACTTTTAATTAATGTACTCAACGTGGATATGAAGACTGTGGGTTTGTTATTAGCCATCCGTGTTGAGATACATAAAAAAACCAGCCAAGTGCGAGTCGGACTAGCACACCAAGGGTTCCGTACCATCAACACCAACAAATATATGTATATTTGTACGCGGTCAAACGCAAATTGTGGAAGACACAGTCATGGCCATGATCGAATTTTGGGAGCATTGTTTCTTCGTATTATGTACAACCCATAATTGAGACAAATAAATGATTTCATTTCAAATCACGTTTTCTGTATGGGTGGTCCCATAATTGTTTTTTATTTTTTATTTTACCTATTTGTTGTTTTAGCTACACAATCTGTGAAAATTTCAGCTGGCTACCTATTACGGTTCATGAGATACAGCCCTGTGACAGACGGAGCGACGGACGGATGGAAGGACGCACGGACAGCGGAGCCTTAGTAATAGGGTTCCGTTTTTATCCTTTGGGTACGGAACCCTAAAAATTACCACCGGCGACGCACCCGATGTGCAGTTAAGACCAACTTTACTGTGCTTGCAATCATGTTTGCAATAATTGGACAGACTTTGCCAATCATTTTGCCAATAGTATAGAGTCGTCATTGCAGAAGAAACGAACCGTAGTTATTCATTTCTATGGACAGTTTCTACCGAAATACGCTACTGTATCCGGTCGCACCGAACGCAAGGAGATCGTGACAAAAAAAAATACGTCATATGTTTTACGATTGTTGCAATTTCATTCAATATACTGATGATGTTTTTCCAGGTCCCTCATGGAAATGAGTCGAAATGGCGAATTCGACAATATTTATAAAGTGTTCGCCGGTGAAAACTACCATCCGGAATCGAAGAGCATTTATTAGGAATTTAGCTATCGCAGCGTAAGGTGCGAAACCGCGGGAAAGTGGAGTGATGCTACCCATAGAGTTTTATTATCTAAGCGTTTTCATATTTTGAATGGTTTTCGTTTTAGTACCATAATCCGTTAACAGTGGTCCGTTATTCCCATCTGAACATGCATCCGATCAGAGGGGGCATGCAGTCAGAACCATGAGGCTATTTGGACCAAGTTACTGCGGGAGTAAGCGGGTCGACCTCGGTATTCGGCCCTCGAAATTGAGGACTGAATCGCAGCTGCAGGTGGTGAGAAATGTCTGCTGTTTAGCAAGTTTTTTTTGTTTTATGTGACAGGACATGGATGGCTAATACCACACCTTCTGTCATGGCATTAGCCTAACACACCACGTGGGAACTAGGTGCCATGTCAGGACCTTCCTTATATTGCACGGCTACATTGAACTGGATGGAAAACAAGGACAGTTTTCATTGGCGCTTCGACCTTCGTTCATCCAATGCGATGGTACCAACCCGGGCGGGATTAACCCTACCACCTAGTAATTAAGGAAGGGGACATAGTGTTTAACGTGGAATCCGAACCACGGCCAGCCTCTCTCAACGGTCGAATGGTCACCCATCCAAGACCAGACCGGACCTAGCGTTGCTTAACTTCGGAGAGCGATCGCCGAAGTGTCGCGTCACTGAGCCACTGAGGCTGACAATCGCAGTCATGTCCTTCCCAAGCTGCGTGCGTTCTTAGTAGAATCCTAGCAAGCTGATAAAGCGAACAGGTCACGGGGTTGATGGGTACCCCAGTTTTGATAGTAAGTTTTTAGCGGAGATCTATTGTTTAGTCTGGAGAAATGCAAGATTACTAATCGAACCGACCAATCTAGTGTGTAAACATGGAATGGCAAGATGAATTACGTGCATCGGGAAGTCAGTGTGCCAACAGAACAATGACCGACTTTGACGAAGGTCGAGCCACCACGAGCTCCTGGTCTATCACCATTGAATTCCAGTCGACGCACTAGCTGCTATAGGAATGTGCAATCCGAAACGCGGGCTACCGGTGTGGTTTACGGGCTAATTGTAGCACCTGCACTGCGCATGCGTACACGCACGTGATTCATTCGCAGAGCTTTGGTTCGCGAGGCTCGCCGTAGTTTTCATACCCGGGAGAACGTGGTATTCTGCTCGCCTTTTTTCATGCTAGACTATGTAAACGAGGCAACCACAGAATAAGTTATAGTTGAGAGAACTATGAAAATGTCATACAGTGAAAAACTTTCATGTTTTTCATCTAAGAAAAATACTGTAGAAAATGGTTCAATTACTCATATATGGCGGAAATATTGGGGAAGGCAGACTGAAGGACAAGTGGCACATGTGATGATGCTCATTTTTATTTAAAAGTATATTTTAGTTAATTTATTTATCATGTGTTTTCAGAAATCAGCCATTATTGATATTTATCCAGGTATGACACGAGAGTGGAAAATAATAAAATGTAATGCAGCCCTCCTGGAAGTTCGGAAACCCATGGGCACCGTGTGGCACCTTAATAGTTCCTGGCGTACGCCATATGACGGGCTAAAAAAAAACCGCCTTTATAATGTTTACGATATCTTTCGGTGTTTGGATAACATCTTATCATGCTAATGTTACAGGTAGGAAAGTGTGTTTGTTTCGTTTATCTCCCTCTTATGCTGCAAAGGATAGACGTGTTTTTTGCATAGGGCCTACTTTTTATCAAACAAATAAACATTTTGGCATCGCCCCGCAGCAATAAGGTGACTAATACTCCATCATTCTACCGACCAGTTCGGAAATCGGTGCGACCGCTCCTATATGTGTTGAGTTAACATATCGGGCACGTGTGATTCCGGAATTAAAGTAATACGCGGTCGACGTACGTACTTCCTCGAACTAGTTCAAACACGTACGTATTTCAATCTCAGTCAATTGCTCGCTATCTCGGGCGGGGCTATAAATACGCTCTATTTTCGATTAGTTTTATAACGTAAATCTTCTTATTTGGCTGTAGAATGTTGATGTTGGCGGACGGCGATTGATTCCAGATTCTTCCGCTTTTTTCTGGATTGGTTGTGGCTTTTCCATTTCTTCTGGGTTCTAAATGCGAAAGTTTGAAGACAATTACTGTATATAATATACTACTAAGCAATTACGTCGCTTTTTTCAAGGGATTGATATGTATGGAGAGTCAAACTTAAAACAGCCGCAGACGTATTGGAGGGTTTGTGTGCGTGGATGCATTTCGGGAGCATATTTGCGCGCGGTGGCTATGTTTGGACTGTGTGCCATAGGATGTGCGCACAGTTCCCTTACTATTACATGCACATTTTGTCCATACGGTGGAGTCGCGAAAATGATCAAATGCCACTCGGTAACCTGGACCGTTCGACCGAACGAACCGCCTTGGCTTCAGCGGATTGAATGAAAGATGATTTGAATGAAGGCTGATGCAACAATAAAAACCGTGAAATAAAAGGAAGGTAATATAATACCCGGAATTATATAATAATTTTAAACACGGATATTCGACGAGAAATAAAAAATTGATCCAACAAACTTCACACTCATCATCAAAATTCAAGAAGGGTGTGCACTTTAATAGTATACACATGTATAATAAGCTACCAAGAGACTTGAGAGAAGAAACTAACATAAGATTTAAAAAGAAGTTAAGTATATGGCTGCTTGATAAAACTTTTTACGATTTAATATGATTGTGTAAAACGACGAATTCACATGATTTGTATCAATACTGTAATCTCTTATACAAATTTAAGTTGTTAACATTGTATGTAATCACTGCGAATAAAATTATTTTGATTTGATTTTTGTATTGAGGTTCTGGCATGGAAATCAGTCCCTATGTGGTGTGCATTCGGCGTGGTATTAGCCATACATGTCAAGTTCCATATTTACATGACCTAAGTCGACATGTGAAAGATTCCGTGGAGAAAAAAAAACATTCATTTTCTCGCCTCAATCAAGAAATAGGTCACTTCGCGCCTGCCATAATCTAGATCTAGATCTCTCATCAATCAGATCCAGAATCTAGATCTGTATCACGAACTTTAAATTACATGAAGTTTACACCGCATCGATTAGTATATTTGATCCATGCTTTCTTTTACTTATGAGCGTTAACAATTACTCAACATCAGCCTTAATTATAATTATTTATATTATCGCTATTACTGCGGTATTTCTAGTGAGAAATACAAGAGAAGTAACGATGGTGCAAATGCTTATTGGTAAAGCAGAATGTTTCAATGATCCACGAAAATTACGATGCTTAAATGAAATACTGGAAATTGTTCGATTCTCACCGCTCAATACTACATACCAGTGTATTTATTTCATTTGTAGATCCCGTAGGGCTCGTAGCCTAGTCGTAGCGCGGGGACTACCTTTCATATCAGAGGTCTGGGTTCAAATCCTCGGCCCGTTAATGCACCACTTTCATTCTCTTTCGGAGTTGGAGAAGTGCATTTCGTCACCAATGCGAGCTGCTCCATAGTTTGGAATCCGTGTAAAACTGTAGGTTCCCCTTCCCCTACCCCCCACCTGGTAGGGTTGAAGCCCGCCCGGGTTGGTACCGTCGCATTGGATGAAAAGATAGTCGAAATGGCAATAAAACATTGTCCGTGTTTTTCATCCAGTTCAGTGTAGCCGTGGAACGTCCTGGCAAGGCAGCTAATAGCTTCGGGAATGTGGTGCATTGGCCTTATATCATAACGGTGTTTGCGTATTATTAGCCTTCCGTGTCAGGTTGCATCAAAAATAAGATTAATAAATGTCTTTCATAGACATGCTAAACTTCTTTTACCCATATATGATTGATATTTTAAAAGTTCCATTCAATATAAAGGTTATGTATCTTATTAAATTAATTTTATTTTCAACTCATTTCCATTTCAAGCAATACTTACGCAACTGGAATTAATTGTACCAGACCAACATAATTAAGAATCCGGTAACGCATTGAAGTGTTAGAATTCACACGGTTACGGTATCGTATTTGCATCTGAAATATATTTAAGATACAAGTACCGCACCTGCATCTTATAATTGGCCTGAGGACACATTAAAATATCTAGTATAATGCTCCTGCAACATGCCTAGAAAAATGGCGCATCAAAGTCGTTTTTTTGGGGATCTTAAACATCTTTGGGAGAATCGAAATAAAGAACCATAAAGTCCAAAAATCACAAGAAGCCAAACCCATAGGACCCAAAACTCCCATGAATACGGCACTTTTAATTAGGTTAGGTTACATTTTATGTTTTTTATAATACACAGAAAAAATACATACTTTTGGATGTTCGGAATTCTGTATCTTGTGATTTTTGGACTTTATGAAGGCGACCGGTAGTGTCAATCCCATTACCTCAAATGCTGGGTACTCTGAGACCGAATACCGGTTCTTGGGAACCACAAATGGCACCTTTGGTGATGCTTATTTGATTTAAGTTAAAATGGTACGTTGAAGCGTACTGCCACCAATACTTAGCATCCCTCTAATAAAATTAAGCGGTGTATGCATGCGTGTATACAATGAAATAAGAAACAAGACTAGGGCACAGATGTCGGTGTCCATAGCTTCAAATTCAATCAAATGGAATCGAATTAAACTATACAGAGATGGAAGTGCGATCCCGACACAGCCATTTCACGTGAACGCGTACATACAAAAATAAACGTCGCTAGAGAAACGCTTGGAGTTGACGCTGTTATTAAAATATAAACCATGTGAGGTTAATGTATGGTATGAAACATAAAGATTAAAATCGTTTGCTTGCATGTTCGTAAAATACAAGATTGCTTATCATGTAATTTTTTCATCATTTAGGTATGCAGGAATTTTAATTTATAGCATGCTGACCTGCGACTCATTATTAATGTATATTAGCAAATCATGTCTGTAGACTACAAGAAAAATATCAATAGAGCATCGATCATGTTATCGGCAAGTTCAGACAAAATAAATGGAGAATTGATTTCATAATAATCCTGTCTATGAAAAGATATACAACATATAAGTTGTCAACAATAAGATGACATAGACAAGGCGAGTAACTATTCCAAAATAATCACGGGAAGATACGATTGCCATCAGCTTATTAAACATATCACTTTCAACAAGAATCCGGCACCTTTGAATCGTTGTCTAAAACTTAAATCTATCAAAATCGTAACGCGCATTATAAATATTTTTTTCTGTTGTTATTTTTTAGTGATTAAATATCTACATCACAATTTTCTGAATTTTGAAAATCTTCTAAATAAAAGTAAATGAAAAAATATCTTATGATATAAATATTGTTATTCCCAAAAATAGAATTATAAAAACAATTTATCAGTTTTTGACATCCTGCCTAAAATAAATAAATAACTAAAATTAATTAAAAGAAAATAGAAAAAAACCTACTTGATTGTCGATTACAAGACTCAAATTGATGTTAAAACTCTGGAAAATACCAAACGGCGGGTAATTCTTAAAATTTTACATCAAAATCACACCAACTGCCACAAAAAAGTATTTCGTTATGTACATCCACGTTATAATTAACCAAGCGCCAAGTCTTCACAATGTAGGATCAAAGCCGATTCTAATAATTCTTCTGTGCCCCATTATTTAAGTAATCTGTCCGAGGCGTCAGTCTTTATATCTTGCGGTTGTCTTCCAATTTATTGTCAACTAAACAACATATTACTATAGTGTTTTCGAGGTTCTAGGGAACAATGGTGACTTCAGATATGTTTGAAGTATTTTTTCCCCTTGTTAGCTCAGTACTAGTACTAACATAGTCAGGAATGCCGAAAAATATGAATGAAATTGCAATACAAGAAGAATTCGACCATGAAGGAAATATATTCAAAAAATATTTTATTTAAAAGAAATTACCAAATATTCTCACAGCTAGCTAATATTAAAATTATTTGTCTGAGCTTATAATCGAGAAACACAAATTCTAGAAACATCCCTAATATTTCCTGTGCATTATAATCTTAATTTATTTTTTTAAATATTGAGTCAACTTATTTATTCAAAAAAATTAAGGACAGATGCTTTGGAAAAAGTGCAACGACTGACAATTCATTATTAAAACATATATTGCACGAAGTGAGGGATTTAGTTGTCTGTTGGTTTAAAATTGTATTTATTTCTGTTCTAACTGAACAAAAGCATTCAACATAACGTTATCGAAAATTTAATTATTTTAACAATTTCTATATGTCTGTTACACATGACAGTGTTCCGACTTTATTATGAAAATTTCCAACAAAGTCCAGACCGTGCTCAGACATAAGGTCACCTGTCTCCGACGCGAGTGCCAAAAAGTATTTTTTCGCCGCAATATTTTAACCCGGACAGTGCCGGCGGCACTCGTCCGTCTGTTGCTGTAAGTGCTGGCAACACTGAGTTATCGGCATCGGACGCATTGGATGCACTGCGAGAATTACGTTCACATATCTCGGCATGAAAATATCGGTCTAGACATCGGCCGAATCGAAGGTGTTGCTGGAGTTATAACCGACCACCCAAAGAGAACGCAATTGGAGAGACATGCAACACTTGATAATGAAACAGCACCGATTCTCGAACGGGGTGAAGTCAATTAAAGCCGTCGTCGATTATTCTAGATTAAGACATATTTGATCGATTGAACTAAATGGTTTTTTTAACTGGACATGGATGACAATACCATACCCACCGTCATGATATACTGCGCATTAGAAGGACTTGTATTTATGAGCACGGCTACGTTGAACTAGATGGACAACACAGATATTTTTTTTATTGACGTTGCGACCTTCTTTTCATCCAATGCGATGGTAACAATCCAGGAGGGCTTATACCTACCACGGTAAGACGAGGGGTAACTACAGTTTTACAAGGATTTTGAACCATGGAACAGCTCGCATTCGAGACGATTATTCACTTATCGAGGATGTAGAAAGTGGTGCATCAACGGGGCGGGGATTAGAACCCATGACCTCTGGCAAACAAGGCCGCGCCCCTGAGCTGCAAATGCGAACCTATTTTCTTCAGTTCGGTCGCCCCTAATAAAACTTATACATATTTGATTAATAGACGCAAGAAATAATAATTTAATGTTTATTTACGATGCCATTTGGAGGCATGTACTTTAGATTATCAAACACAAACAATCGAATTAAATGGAAATTAGTCATTCAGGTGTTAATATACAAAACTTGAGCCATGCGCAGTAGTTCACTGCACCAGACATTGTAGGCGAAGAGCACGAGACGAGCGATCGCCAGCAATGCGTAGGTGGGTCTGCGCTCCACCCCCGCATTGCGTTGCCGTGCACTTGATAATGATTCCGAGATTGTAATTTCGATCGTACAAATATAACACGTCTCACAGTCGACAACGCCTCTGCAATCGCTGTAGCAACAAGCGAATCATCTTGTTTGGCTTGGGAGCTAATGTGCCTAATAGTCCCACGAAGAATCTAGTAACGGTGGGGGGTGATGCTGGAGGTCGGACAAGAAAGGTTGCTTACAATAATATTGTTTCCATCGTACACATATAATACGTCTCCCAGGCGACAACGCCTCTACAATTGCTCTAGCAACAATCGAATTATCTTCTTTGGCTTGGGAGATACTAAGTTCTTCAAAATAATCACGTAACGGTGGGGAGCTATTCTGCAGGTCAGATATGAAAGGATGTGCACAATTTAGATCTTCAGGTGGCCCATCCCGCTCATCTCCCCATACAAAAGGGGAAAGAAGATCACGCCCACATTTCTTGTCAGAGATCCAAAATGTTGCTCAAAATAGCTTTATTTCATCTAACTAGATGTCTGATGACCATTGGCAATGTAAAATTGTTTTTGGTTTCTAAGTTATAAGGTCCGAAAGTTCGAATTTTTCGCGCGTTTTATACAATAACTTTGGAGGTGGATAACGCAATGATAAAGTAAGAACATCTTAAAAAGATTAGTCATCAGACATAGCTTTTTTAATCAAGATTCATAATCTATTTGGATTTTGTTACATTTTTGACTACAGCGGTCGTGGTTTTCTTTTAGCTATAAGTCGTTTTTAAATTAAAATTTTCGTAAATCTTACCAAATCATACACTGTGCACATTGTCTTTATTGTGGACATGTTGCATCTTCCTCATCACGTAGCCTGTCTTATTCTTTGAAACAGCGAAGGTCCCAGAGCGCAACAGCACGGTTTTGTACCGTGCCCGCGAATGAGTTAGGCCCGCCGGGTTGGGCCACCTTAAACATAAAACCCAGTCGACAACGCCTCTGCAATCGCTCTAGCAATAAGCGAATTTACTTTCTTTGGCTTGGAAACTTGGAAGCAGGGTGGTTCTTCCGAGGGTTCTTCTAAGTATATCGTAAGGGTGAGGGGTGACTCTGGAGGTTAGAAATCGATGGATGTTCACAATTTCGATCGTACAAATGTAACAGGTCTCCAAGAAGACAATGCCTCTGCAACCACTCTAGCAACAAGCGAATGATTGTGGTTCTACAGATAATCTCGTGATTACGGGTGATTTAGGAGATCTGAAAACTTTTGTTTCTTTGGTTCTTTCTGCAACCTTTGATATCTGGTCTCTGTTGTGGAAACTTGAAAAAAGAAATAAATTGAAACCGCTATAGATGGAACTGGAAATTCTTAATATATTTGAATATTTAGGAATTTAAAATATTATGTTCTTCGTGCAAAAAACTGTGTTTTATTTTGATCTCACAAATAATCCTCCGAAGGTAATAAAAAGGCGATTCGTTAGAAGAATCATCATTTATATGAATCGTATGAGCTCATTATAAAACAAGGATATAATGCAGTAACATTAACCGATACGGTATTGGCGTGGAATTTCTCCATGCTTACGCGAAAGATTTATGGAGTCAATAGCAATTTGCATCAATGCCTGTATCAGCTAGACCAATGACTGGATCGGTAAGATTTGTTTCTCCTTGACACGCGATCTTGTTAAAGCATGGTGAGTATAAGATGGCGTTAAAAGCTTTCTGATGTATTAATTCGGAAAAGTAAAATTTTTTGCGGAGGTTTTTTTCTAAAGAGTCGAAAAAGAGATTTTCCTTCGCAGCGTGTTTTGTTTTTTTTTTTGCATAATTTTAATTTTGAATGTTAATTTGGTCAACTAAGGTGAAATTCACTTTTTAGTCATTGCGCTATGCTTATAAAATAGTTCATTTCACAGGTTCCTTTCCTTGCTTTACGGTCTAATACTACTTCCATATCATATTCGTCAGACCATCTGGTGCATACTTAAGGCGCTAGGACTAGCCAACTACTCGCGCCATACAAATGCACTTTTTAACAAATGTAATATATGTCGTGAAACGCTTCAGCAAATCCAAATAGAACTCCAGACTGATAACGGATTGTTAATATTTTTTGATTCCATCATTTATAATAATAAAAATAAAAAAGTTGATTTTTCTCATTTGAAATCTGAAAGTAATTCGATTTCTAGATATAAGTAAAAACAGCATATATGCATAAACAAAAAATTCCATTTGCTTTTAGATTTCTACATTTAGTCAAAAAAGTTCGGAAATGGTCACCGTTTCCGCAATGTATTTTGTATAGAAAAAGGAAACATACATTACCGAAAATAGGTTGATTCCTAGACAAGGAATCATATATTGTAAGAATGACGCTTATAATCGCCAGACTTAGTTGGGGTGCCTCGTCTAACTAGCGATTTGGCTAGTACCAGGGCCTTAAATTAGGTGAACATCTATTACGACAAAGACACTACCCACATTTATTTTAAAAGTGAAACATTTGCAAATATTTTTTTATTTTAGAAGTGCAAAGTAATCTGATGGTCTATCTTAATATAATATAAAGTTCTCGTTGTGTGTGTGTTCGTGTTTTGTGTTCACGTAGTTGATTCTTAGGTAAGTAATAGTTCGATTTTATTCGACAAAAGATAATCCTAAATGTTCAACCTCCCAATTAAAAAAAATAACTTTTTAACCTATCGATATTAGTAAACAAATTTTTGGCTGACTGTTCAAATGTTTTCGTCCGATCAGGTGAACGTGCCAACCGAAGCAGGGCTGAGCTAGTTTATGATAAAACTTATAAAAATCACGCAGGATTCGTGGTAATTGTAATCGGTAAATCTTTTACTCGTTAAACTATGATTTAAGATTGTTGCAGCCCGTGTGTCGCAATAAGCGTTTGATCGATTCTGGGTTAAGAATGTTAGGATTGAAGTAGTTAAGTCCGTTAAAATTACAATGAAGCAGTATATGTTAATTTGCAAGAATCTATAAATGATATATCAGTCCAGCTTTACATTTAACTCTCCATTGCCTTGAAATTGAAATTATTGTTAATTAACTAGCAACTTAATTAACATTTCACGAAATGTATCCAACAATTATATCCTCCGTTTATGTTTATATTATTGTTATGTTGTTGTTATGAAATGCTGAAAAAAAGATGGAAAAGGTGAAACTTCATTATTCCGCCAGGATCTCTATTCTCCGTTTTCATTCTCGCGAGCGCTTCTCGAACTTGGCAAGGCGAGAATGAAAATGTATTTTTTTTTCCAGAATTTTTTTTCGCCTTGGTCCGTCCTCGCTCGCCTCTTTGTATTTTTTTGTGACCAAATTAAAGAAGACTTATCTGGATGCTACGATATGATCGACGTTCTTATTGTTCCTGTGTAGTTGTAGCCGTTGTTTTGGTGTTATTGCTTTTGTTTGTTAATGCCTGGTCATGGAGGCTAATAGCACACTTAGTGCATTGATATTCGTTCAACGTACCTCATGGTACAAATTGTTGTCTTTTGGACCTTGATAACAACTTTTATGCTTCGGATTCTGTTTTTTTATAAATATAATAAAATGTATAGAGTCCTGCCCTTTGGTGACGACATTTACGAATCATTCTGTATTTTTTATTTAATGCATTATTTAATTATTTAATTCTATGCACTTAATTATACGACCATGATTTTCAGGTAGTCAGAAGCGACCAGGATGTCAGCGGAATATTTGAACGACGGCTGAACGTACACGAGAATAGTAATGCAAGTACGCCTCGGGTCTGTTGTCGTCCGTACCAAGTTGCCGGCAAATGCCGAGTCACGAGAATGGAAACGTAGCATAAGAAAGCTTGCCTGCTTTTTGTAGTTTTAGCAACGTTTCGCTTGCGTGGAACTTCGTCGTTTTACTTGAAGCCCTAATAGCCCATTGTTTTAGGTGCCTGTGCAGTGACCTGCATCCCAGACCAGCCGCAGTTCATAAAGTCGTTAAAATGTAACCTATGAGACGTTTTTGCATGATTTACTTTAACGCCTAAGTATTTTGTTGCAACGAAAGCGTGAGATGAACTTATTTTGCTGTGACTTTGCGTGACTTTCCGTGAGATTAGGTCAACAATAAGCCACAAAAAATCAATTAAATTATACTACTGGTTTTTAATGGCATTTGTATCAATTTTTAACCCTGACTACTATAGTAAGTGATTAAAGAGTAAGAGTAAAGAGTAAAATCAATTTATTTACAAGATTACACATTTTTCAGTTACAAGGCATGGTGTAAACAAAAAGTAATAATAATATGTAATTTGTAAAAAGGCTATGGCTCAGCAAAAACCTGGATGGGTATAATCCCACCAGTCGCTGGTCTTCCGCCACCGCCTAGTTGCATTATCTTAAACACATTTTTAAACATTTTTAACTTATTACATTATAAGTATCGCGTAATCCAAACATATATTAGAAACAAAAAATAAACAAAGAAGCAAACATAATCTAAACTAGGACTTAAAACGAATTACCTACTACTGCTGCCAAATTATAATATTGTATAGTTGCATAAAACAGCATCAACAATGTTAGCAATTAAAAGTTGTCTAGTGTGTTGTTGTGTGTGTATACTTCAAGTAAAAAAAAAAAAGTGCACCAAAAGGGGGAATATAGGAATTAATGGCAATTAATGGCAGTATAGGAAACTATGTAAGTCGTTATCGCATCAGCATGGAACGAATTGTAACATTTCGTAAAATTTCGTACATCTCTGTTGTAACAAAGTTATAGCTTCCACTGTTTAATAATATTAGTTTTTTTACAAAAAATCAGACAAGTGCGAGTCTGACTCGCGCACCGAGTGATCCGTACAAATTTGTATGCAGATAGTACGTCCTTCACCCTTCACGGGAATATTTTTTAATGTGATATAAGTACAAAATTAACTGGTGTTGTAAGACCTTGCTTCTTGCCAAATTTAATGATTTTGGTTTAGGATAGGTGATTTTTTAGGTCAACGCGCGGACGCTTATAATTGACTTAAGAGTGGTTTAGGGTATCTTTCACCACATCCAGACAACGTTGTAATCTGTGCAATTGGAGCTTCGCTGGATGGAAACTCCCACCAGCGCTATCGACTGACAGTAAGATCAACTGACGGCAAAATTTAAAAGCAGTTCATTGTCAGTCAACAAAAGTTGACTGACAGTCAAGAGACAATTCCCAATTTCATGGAGTAGTGGACCTCGATATTATAATCATAGACATTATGGAGCTTGTTAAAATTTATATGGATGAGACTGGTCATGGAAACTAGCAGTTAGTTAATCCACGGAAGAAATTCTATGGTGAAAGTGATTGTTTGATAACATTAGGATTTGAAAAAATGTGTTTGCTTGTCAAATGACTGCAACTATAATCAGCGATAATGAAAGAGAGCCCGAGAAGCTTTATTTATAACATAATCAAGAGCCATAGACCTAAGAATATCAGTTAATAACTACTAACACCACTTAATAACTCCATACGTTCCTGAGAAACCGACAGCGACCGACGGGTAACAAAGTCCTTTTTTTTCCTTAGAGGAACTAAACCCTGAAAATGAAGACATTTAGCCAGTTGGTAGCCTAGTTTTAGTGGTTTAGATAATTAACATAAAACGAGCAACTTTTCCAAGACAGCCGAGGTGGTCAATGGAATGCCAACGCAGTAAATATAACCACCAATGGCGACGACTAGGCGCCAACAGTGACACCTTACGCGAACACAACGAATAGCCAATCGGATGTAATAATTGTAAACAATTATGTCAGCGTTCGGAATGCCATCGACTGATTGGCGGACAGGTAACAAGGTTTGCAGCCTTGCGGGCTTGAACGATGGCCTGTTGGGGACCAGAGCTTGTCGCCAGCCTACGGCTTGACCATATTCACAGATGGGTGGGGCTTCCGATACTGGTTTGATTTGCATTAAATAAGCATCAGTTGCGTGGTTATCAGCTCCTTTTGCCGACGTGTGGAGATGCCGAGGAGAAAGTCGGCGAAGCGGCTGATAAGCACGAGATCGATGGATCGCTTGTCGAGCGATGTTTCCCTAAATTTGGCTTTTATTGAGGAAAAATCGGCAGTAAAGCCGGACTTATAAATAATAATTTAATGGGCGTGTGCATCAAAGAAACGGACGGAAATACATCGATACAAGAGAGAGGACACATTGGAGTCTTTTCTATCGATGTTTTGATGCAATAGCAAAAAAACGCTCCGATATTAATAACAAAGTAAAAAAGCTCAGCAGATAAGCTGATTAGCGTTATGATTATTTCTGTTTCGTGTGTGTGATCTTATTGATCACTCATAACTTTGGAATTTTGATAAACCCCAAAATAAGCCTACTTCTTAATATTATATTTAAGACATTAAGGTATCAAGACAGACACACATACAAAAACCTTTCCATACACAACCTTTTTTTCTCTCATACACACACACCTTCACCTTTTTTTTATGTAACTGGATATGGATGGCTAATACTGGATTGACCGTCTGATGTTAGCCTAGCACACCACATGGGAACTAGGTGCTATGCCTGGACCTTCCTTATATTACTTGGCTACATTGAACTGGATGAAAAACACGGACAATTTTCTTTGCCGCTTCGACCATCGTTCATTCAATGCCCTGCTACCTAGTAAGTAAGGATGGAATCCGAACCACGGCCAGCCTCAACGGTTGAAAATGGTCACCCATCCAGAACCTAACAGCGCTCAGAGGTGCTTCCCCAGCTTATTGAATCGCAAGGCGTCGCAAACTGACCTACCGAGGCTAACCGTATCACAAATAGGGATTACCAACCGTTTTTAATGGATTCCGAAGAATCATTAAAATAAAATTCACATTTTAGTGTCGGATGAAAGAACCACGGGTTCAAAACCTGGGACGAATCTCGGGACGAATCAAACGCATCCTGGGTTTTGAAGCCAAGGGTCGCCTCGACAAAGGATTCCTCGATTTACCACCAGGTAAACAGAGCAACTTTAAGATGATCAAGCAGAATCGAATAGTTAAATTTGGGTCCCACGTCAGTGTCGCGAAGACGTAACTTTGGACTCGTAGATTACGCAAATTAATTTAGCATTATATCAACTGCCAAGTCAGTCGACAGAGGCTAAATAAGACATAACCGTTTATCTTGATATCAAGAAACGAGTTTTTAATGATTAAATTTGCGTACGAACGCCGATCAATAAAATGTTTATTGATTTGGCAAATAAGGCTGACTTCACTTGAGACGATACTAATGAGAATACTTTATTAGTTTATCTATTGTTTGATCAATTGTAATAAACTTATTTGATAATATTTATTCTACCAGAAAACGAGTCTATGAGTTTTATTTTATGTCCTCATGAATATTTTAATCACAAACCTCGCAAAATCAAAGCTCGGTCGGTCACCCATCCGGAACTTGAACGCGTGCAATGTTGCTTACTAAAATCCTTCACATTTCGGCAGTCTGGTCATGATACTCTTCTTCTAGGCTGCCCGGGCAAACATGTTATATATTTTGTCGTCACTCATTCGCTCGATATGATCAATTGGCATTAGGCTTTTGAGAAGGGACCGTTTCTCAAACTAATTTATCTGCCGCACCGCCAGGATATGGTATTGTCAGCCGGCGGGTGTCTTTCCTCGAACAACCGGAGCATCATAATTTAAACAAGCTCTATTTCTCAGCGATATTCTGCAAATCCGCTGATATAAGGTGCTTGGCTTAGCGTGGTTTCGTGAGGGGTGTTGGATTTGGCTTTTATGGTTTTTCATAAAAAAAATACCATCTCATCCTACCATTTTCAAATCTAGCCTCTATGTATGCTTTCACTTTAAATTGTCCTCTTAACTCTGTATTCTAAAAATATCTAAGTTCATCTCTCTTGTGTCCTACCTAATATGTCTCGACTATACGTAATTGAAGGCAATGGTACATGCATTTCTGAAAATACTAGTCATCTAGCATGAAGGTTATGCTAGGAATATTTTGATTCAGTTCAACCCCGGAAAACACCACTGACTTGAGCATAGTGGTCGAATAGGTACCGGTGCTAATTTAAAATAAAATCATAATTACGGCGAGCTTTCATATTAGTAATCTTAAAATATAAAATTACAACAAACGTGAAAATGCCACGTTTTGATAACAGTATTAGCAATAAATTATATACATTTTGTATCGATATTATTTGTATAATAACTCGGATGATCAGTTCTAACAAAATATGTTTTGTTGATCAATTTCGTGTCAATAATGATAAGGGGATCTGTACACCCGAATTGTACTTGAGCAATATTTGGTTCTATGTGTTGCCAGAATTTAATTCAGAAATCTTGTTCACACTTCTATGTTTAGTTTGCTTTCAAACCATCATGCTCTTAATGTTTCTGTAGGTGGTTCCATTTGAAGGGATAGTTTTATATTTTTTCTAGCTACAAGAATAAAAATGTATTTGTACTTTGACTCCCGACGAAGTTTCTTGTAAGTTCTTTCTCGTCGATGTTAATTAATTAACCGATTTAAAAAAAAAACAAATTCAAAGCTGGTGGAAAATTAACAAAATAAACGAATAAAACAAGAAGGTAATTTAAAACAAAGCTGTTTACACAATTCTGAATCGCCATCTGAGTTGCAGTATCGCCCGGCTTTTCATAACAGTGACACTCATATAATATCCCTCTGATCATAGATTATTGGCCTCGCAGTGCATACTTTGTCCAGTCTGCCACCGTAACCGCAATGTTGAAAGTCTGAGGAGCTAAAGTGGCAATAATACCTTTTTACGTATACAAGTTTGCGGCTGTTAAGACCAGGCGACTGTTAGCTGGCGCTGTTATGGAAATAAACATCATTTTGCTATCGGATATTACTCCGTTATTGGTTCATTGAGTCATTGGGAAATTCAAGACCGTGTCTTTGGAATATAAAATTGTAGTCTTATAGCGGCTCTATAATCTATTTTACAGTTAATTAAATTCTTTTCCTTATTTTTTTTCTACTATGGTGTCCATGATCACACTCTCATTTGAATGGTGCTGACCATTTAAAAACCCACGTGTTTTGCGTGGTTTATCGATTTCATGCCTATTAGGTTTTTTTTATCGTTTCTCGTTCTGTATTGGCATCGCTTGATCGATCCAAGGAAATCCCAGCCGTTTATTCGTCTGTGTAGTGAGGTTACTTTGTCTCCTCATTTCCATAAAGCTCTTCATGCTATTACGAAAGGGCATACTTAATATGCACGCGAACCGAGTTGTGCCATTGCAATAGTAAGAATTTTCATTTCATAATTACCGCACTAATGTATTACTGGATGTATCAACAACGGTCCGTGTTTTGCGGCTTGCTGAGTGGGCAGTCTGAGTTCTCACCGAAATTGGCGTTTACGTCAAACCGATCGACTGGCGTTTTCTCCAAACTCCATACAAGTTTTTACTAGATATTCTGTGGTTTTACTTCTTCAAGCTGTCAAAGTCAAACGCGGACTTCCGATTTGTATGAAAACGCGGAGTGGACGTAAACGGCAACGTCGACGTATTTACGGCAACGTTGAGTAAGCTGTCAAATCAAGCTCGGACTCGCAAATGTTAGTTCGCTTAACGCCCGCTGCGCGCGCTCTTCAATTTCTCCATACAATTGAAAACGCCAGTCGATCGGTTTGCCGTAACGCCAATTTAGGTGACAACTTAGACTACCGGCTCAGATCATTTCATTGACAGAGTAATTTCACTGTCAAAAGATGGCGCCAGAAGTCTTTCTGTAATCCCATACAGTTTAACGGCTCTGTCACATGCAGAATCGGACTTCCTTTCTGCTGCATGACGAGTAACCTATGCAGTACATTAAAAAATAAGACTTATAAAATAAATGCGTCTGTCTCTGTGTCGGTATTTGGGTCTGTTAAATAAGAGAGAAAAGGCCGCCGCCGTGAGCAACTACTAATAAATAAAGTAAACATGAAAATGCCTTTATTAACCTATTTTTTTTAGTTGCAAAATTTTACCAATTTACAATTAAATTAATGTTAGCTTATTTTACAAGTATTATTACTTTAATATTTGCAGGATTTTTTATGATAATAATATTTTAATTATTTTTAAATTATTTATAGAACAATCGGTGATCCTTTTAGGATGTGGGCCTCCCCCATCAACCTCCAGTGAGTCCTTTCTCTTTCTGGTCGCGTCCATGTTTTCCCTGCCGTCGCTGTGATGCCGTCTGCCCAGCGCCTCCTGGGGTCATCACGAGTTCGTTTGCCACCGCGTGGACACCAAGATGTCACCCTGGCACTCCAACGACAATCTTCCATCATTGCTATATGTCTGCAAATACCAGTTTTAGTAGTTTTTTTCTTGAAGTTAACTAAGATTTTGAAGATATACCCGTGTCGAGTACACTAATTTAGAGTTTGAGGTAAAAACAAATAACTTTTTCAAATTCTTTTCATGCAAAAAATAAAAAAACGCATCATAAAGTTTAATTTTTTTTCCTGACATCAACTCTAAATTGCTGCACTCACCATGTATGCAAGTGCAGAAATAAACTTTAAGGAAAAAAACTGCCAACTTTAACCAACATCGGGCTTTAACCGTTATATATAGACTAATTCCCGATCAATGGGCTGGCCATATAATATTAACTATGTATGTATACTACTTACCTAAATAAATGTCTATACGTTGAGTAGTAGGTTTTAATTTTTTTGTAGGTTTTACGATGATTTCTAATTTGCCAAGTTTTTCAATCCGTTTCGAAGCTGTAAAATTCCTGATAAGTAGTGCTGAAGTAATCCGGCGAATAATGTATACCACTTTGTTTCTAACTTATTTCTATGAGATTTACCTTAGGTAAAGTAATACCAAGTAAAAGAGATTTTTTGTGATTTATTAGACAATGCGAGTTATTTTAATAATCAATCTTTAAATAATCTTATTTAAATGAATGCAACCACATTCCATTAGTCTTAAGCATACCTAATTAACAAAGCGTAAACTACATTAGCTGACTGATTTATGTTGTGGGAAAATGCATCGTTGGTCTATGCAAAACTGTGTGGACCACCAGCGGAGTGAAAAGGTATTAATTAAATAATGTATCAACAAATTAACATTTAAAATAATGTTTTGTTGGACGAAAATATTAAAATTCAAATATTATTTAATTTTATGGGAAACTTACGGCATTTTGAGATCTTC
The DNA here is from genome assembly GCA_946894095.1 of Incurvaria masculella. Taxonomy (NCBI): domain Eukaryota; kingdom Metazoa; phylum Arthropoda; class Insecta; order Lepidoptera; family Incurvariidae; genus Incurvaria; species Incurvaria masculella. The sequence goes on along the minus strand of OX335658.1, from coordinate 13,123,263 downwards.
CAAAAGATTTCTGATTTTTCCTTAGCGGAGTGATTTCAGTGGCAAAGTTTAAAAACAGGTGCACTATGAACTGAAAGAACAGGTATTAACGAAGGTATTAAAGAAAATTGAGAATGGTAGGTATGTCAAAATGCTTCGGAAATGTGGAGCGAGTGGGTGACGAAAGAATGACCAAACAAATTTACAGAGCAGAAGCGGGAGGAAATGTTGTGCCAGGGCGGCTTATAAGAACGTACCACCCGTAACCTTAGAGCATGTATGAAAAGATGTATGTTTTCAGAGGAAGCGAAAGAAATATGCCGTGATCGAACCGAATGGCTCACTGTCATCACTGCCTACCTCTTCGGGAACCAGCGTGATATTATGTATATTTCTGATTATAACCCAAGCATGTTTCGGATACGTTCATAATGGACTAAACCTTGTGAGTAATATTATCTCGTAATATCAAGGCTCATCTCTAACCAAAGATCGTATTGAGTGCAGACGCAATATGAGAATTGATTTCATTAGTAGATATCATTCCTGTTAGCTCTTAAATGTGGCTTACATAGTATTACAACAAACTTTCGTTAGTTTATGTGTTTATTTTTATTCTTATTCTATATACATGTATAAAATCACATATATCTTAAAATTTCCTGATTTGGAAACAAATACACCCTTTCTTTTTTATTAATCTAATAATATCGCTGATTATTCAAAAAATACATTTTCGTTGCTACCTGAATTACAGATGTGCGTTATCATGTTATACTAATTACACCTTTATCCACTATTTTTATCAATACTGTTTTGCAGCAGGAATTATCAATGTGAATGTACCAACCTTTATTAGTGATTTCGATAGAAACTACAAATATTTTTTAATGTTTCTATCGAAAGCAAAGACGGATTCGGTGTTGAGTCTGTTTTGTTTTTTTTTTTTTAAGTTATTTCTTTCAAATTGAATCATCTTTAGGTATTTGTAGCTCAATATAGTTTAGATGCACATTGACAGATGGCATCTCACACCTTACTTTACCGTATCTCATCCGACTTTCACCAAATCTCGATAACTATTTGAGTTTAGCTCCAACGTCGATAATTACCAACTGGCTGACCACCGAGTTCAATAAAACACACAATTTATTATGCTAACCGATGGCCAATCCGACTGGTCTGTGAGGCCGAAGCGCTGTGTGTTTATGTTAATAGTGCCGCGTTACAAGTTAACTTTAAACGTTGGATTTCAACAATCTGTGTCGGTTAATGGTGTAAGCGGTTTAAACGGAGTTAGTCACTTCTCTTATTTGTATTTTAAACAAAAAGATTAAAAAACATTGTTCCACAGCTGTGAATTCGGTTTTACTCGGGTTTAATCTATGCTGCAGCACAGAGGTTGAAGCCAACACTAAAAGGAGACACGAGGCCGATTTTGATAAAAATTAAAACTGCATTGTTAGACTTTTGAAAACATTCTTCTTCTGGCTGGGAATCGAACTAGTTGATTTTGAAAAAAATAACTCATTTGGCGAATGCCGAAAACATTTGCATATACCATTAAATATTTAATCGATCCATCGATCCAATAGCTCAATATTGTATTTGTATAGAAAGGTGTCACAGACGAAACTTCACATCAAAAACAAATCTAAGAATCTCTCAAAGCGGTAAGTAATTGGCATTGTTCCATCGGCTAATTCCGTTTGAGCGGAGACGGTGCAATAAATGCGATTTATATTGACATCGCAGAAATAGCGGTCGCTTTCTTTGTATAAATAGTATATACGAAATGAATCCGATGTTCTGTCTCTTCTGTCGAACTCTGACTCATTGGCTATCTCCACTCCTTTCGTTTGGTGCTGAAAGCCGGTTGACTTTCCTCTGGGAACTGTATCTAGCAACTGTCGATTTAAAATAATGCTTGTGAGTCTCTCTCTACGAAATTGACTATTTGGTCACATCTGTTTAAAGATACAAATAATTATAATGAATGAATGAATGAATGAATGAATGAATGAATGGCTAAGTTTGTATCGTAATTTAAGAGTGCTGCTAGAATAGTTTGGCATATTTATCTGAACTTTTAAATAGAAAATAAATTATTCACGTATTTATTTCCTACAGGAATAAGGTGTGTTAAGCCGACTATGTTTTTTTTCTCGATTTCATTTATTTAAACTTAAAGGTAGTCAAAATACACTAAGCCCCGGTTGCACGAAGAGACGGTCAAGTTAATCAATTTTCAACCACGTCACTTTTAGTGAACTGCATAGAATTTCTTCCATACTGTCCATACAAAGTGCCATGTTTAATCGTACGTTGACGTTGGTTTTGATTTTTGGTCCTTTCGTGCACTCGGCCCTAAGTCCGCGGATTCGATCGACTCAGTAAAGAAGAAATCACGCAAAGTAACTTCACTGGTTTAGATAACATATATTGTTAAGGTCCGTAATGACGTATAGTTCGTCTAACGGACTTGATCAGCAGGCCTATTCCTGGAATTCCTTGATCAGGAATCCTCAGTCTAGGAAACCGCTTTTATAGCGGTTTCCGAAGTGATTTTCTCGACGAAAAGATTCCGGAAAATAGTATTTCAATTTAATTAAGGGTTACCGGCAACAAAATCGCTTTGAAAACCGCTATAAAAACGGTTTCATAGACTCAGAATTCCTGATTCCTGATTACAGAATTCGAGTAATAGGCCTGCAGGTGGTGTTCGCAGCAGCGATAGGCCATTCAGGGTCCATCCCATTCCGAGAACCCGCCTCCTATTCTTTTATTAGGGTTCCGTACCCAAAGGGTGCTAACGGAACGGTGCTCCGTCCGTCCGTCCGTCTGTCACAGGGCTGTATCTCATGAACTGTAATAGGTAGGCAGCTGAAATGTTCACAGAGTGTGTATTTATTTTGCCGCTATAACAACAAATAGGTAAAATTATAAAAATAATAAAAATTAAAGTGGACTCGCACTTGGCTGGTTTTTACTTCTTTTAACATTCTTCATCAGTCTTACCTACTAGGATCACCTCTTCTTCATTCAAACGAGACAGTACGCAATTTCGCAAATAAGTCCCATGAATTTGGATATAACTCGGGAACTAGGAACACTGCGTGGTTCATAAACTTATTTATGGCTGGAAAGAAGGGACCTTTATTTCGTTATTTATTGCGACTTTTTCTTATTCCCCAAGAAGAAGTTTTGAAGTTCTGATTTAAGTTCGCCTTTCGGGAATTGTACAAATATTTTATTTCTGTTGTTGGTTCCGCTTTATTTCTGGATCTCAATATTTTATTCATATTGTAGACATGCAACACCCAACCTTTTTTAATGGGTAAAATGTTACACGTAAAGTAAACGTTTAATAAGTCTCAGGCTGAGAAAAATAGTCGTAACCGAAACTAATCCTAACAAAAAGTAGCACATTGTGACATCACTTTGACACATTTAGTATGGACCCAATCCCAAACTAATGCAAATTAACGTCACAAAGTACTACTTTTCGTTAGTCTCAGTTCCTGTTACGACTGTTTATCTCAGCCTCAGTGTTCACGTTCTTAGCGAATTTTCATCAGTTATTTAATTCAAGTAATAATCCAAATCGCAGTTTCATTAAAGTCCCACATTAGGTTAACAGCAAACGATTGCCCGCCATCGCCTCCGCGCCTCCCCGCGTTACCGCGCTGCTACATTCACGACCGGGACCTGCTTTAGCCTTCAAAGTACGGCCTCGCTAGTACGATTAACGAACAATAATATTCGTCACAAAGTGCAGTTTTTTTACTATTTTTATGCAACTTGACATAGACATTGTTTAATTTTGACAACATTAGGAACAATATTTACTGTATACAATGGCGTTTTTTGAAAAATCGATTCATTTTGAATGTACGACAAAATAATTTGCTGTTTGAGTTGATAATAACTAAATCTTCAAAACGCCTACTTTGTTTCAATGACTTAATTGATATGGGGTTTGGATTGACTGTGTCGGTTGATATTTTACGTGCTGCTTGAAAACTAAATACATCGATATTTAATAAAGGAAGAATTCTAATTTCTCTAAACCTACAGGTTTTGCTCTATCCACCCTAAAAGTATTGGGTGTTTGGATAAGCATAAGCTATCATCTTTAACTAATAAGGAATTTATAATATCGGGCGGCCTAGGAGAACTTACCGCGACCAACTCGATATAATTCTTCATAAAGGTCTGGGGGTCCATTCAGTGAGTGAGTCAGTGAGTTCGAATTCGTCACTAAATATCAACTCACTTTTTTAAATAGTTAATGTTTCCACACTTCTTGAACATCGTTACAGTTAGGAAAAAATCTGGTCTGGCCCGTAAATACGTTGGAAGTATAAATAACGGTTCCGTTACATAAATAATCATATATTTCCAAGCTATTTTTAGGTTAACTCACTCCCGAACTCGAACTCACTCTTGCCCTGAATGGACCCCCAGGTCAGGCATCCGGAATCGTTGAGAATATATGCAAAAATGTATGTCTGTAGATGAAGCGAAAGAGGTGTGCTGTCATCTCTGCCTACCTCTTCGGGTAAGGGGCGTGAAGGTATGTATGTATATATAAGATGTAATAAAAACAATCTATGTGTATTCATCGCAATGAGACGGGAACATAATTCTGGAATGCAACCGCGTGAGATCGCAAATTGAGCTTAATTTTATTATTAATTACAGATGCAGAAAAAATGCCCTGCGGGTCAATTTGTGGCAAGGCAGTAGCGAGCCGTTAAAATGCTGGAAGCTCAAATCACATACAGCTTTATTTGTGAGTGTCACTTTATGGAAAGCACGTATTTTGGGTACTTGTGTTGCAGGAAAAAAAATTATTAAATATTAATGAATTAATAATATTAATCGTTTTTGTGTGAAATTAGATTAAAATTGCAAATACATTTTTAATATTGATAGAAATATTAATATTCATAAAAAAATTAGAAAAACACATTTCCCTGTCCCACCGCCAGGATATGGAACAGCAGGGTTATTCCTGGCATTCAGTAATCAGAAATCAGGAATCCTGCGTCTAGAAAACCGCTCTTATAGCGATTTTCAAAGCGAGTTTTTAGACGGAAAACCTTGATTGATTAAAGAAACTATGCTCCGGAATATTTTCGTGAAGAAAATCGCTTTGATAACCGCTACAAAAGCGGTTTTCTAGACTCAGGATTCCTGATTACGGAATGCCAGGAATAGACCTGCTGTATCCGGCGGCGGGTGCCTTTTTTCATACCTGGGAGCATAGATTAAAATTTATTAATTCTATGCTGAGAGTCTTCCAGCGTAATTTGAAAAAGTTCGATAGCTCCGAAATAGTCCGCAAATCCGCTGGTATCGTGCCTCCCTGACCGTGGTTTCGCGAAGCGAGGTGTATTCGACTTTTTTGAGCACCGTTGGTCCTAAGCACAGCCACCCATACGGGTTTTTAGGGTTCCGTATCCAAAGGGTGAAAACGGAACCCTATTACTAAGTCTCCGCTGTCCGTCCGTCTGTCACAGGGCTGTATCTCATGAACCGTAATAGGTGGGCAGCTGAAATTTTCACAGAATGTGTATTTGTTTTGCCTCTATAACAACAAAAATAGGTAAAATAAAAAAAGAATAAAAATTAATGCGGGGTCCCATACAAAAAACGTGATTTTGTTTGTGTTAAATCTTGTACGATGGTACGGAACCCTTCGTGTGCGAGTCCGACTCGCACTTGGCCGGTTTTCTCTATCAGTTCAAATTTTATTTTTCATAGACAAGTGTCAATATTTCAATCACGGAGTCGTGATTTGAATGCACAAAACATGCACCCTCCCAGTGTTGAGGACGTCGCATGCGTCTCACAGAAGCTATCGATACGCACGTAGGAGATGTGAAACGAGATGGAATATGCATGAGGCGAGTCGGGTAGGATGCTGGGTAATGATATGGACCTGTTTTTATGTGTGGTGCGGTTTTGCGTGTCGGGACTAGTGATGTCTGCACGTGTCGGTAGGTAAAACATCGATTCCAATGAATGTTTAAATATGTTTTTGTTATTTTAATTTTCATAATGCTTCAATTTTGCCATATGCCTTTTGTAACCATTGTTAAAAGGTATGCAATACATAATTTTATTATAATTATTAATTTCTCAATTTCTCAATGAAATTCTCCTTTTTCGTGGACTGAAAACCAGGATTTCAAGTATATAGTGATCTGGCAAAAGTTAACATATTACAAGTGGTCCTCCTGAATTTATTCCCGCACAAGTCGTACAAGACGACTTAGGGATTTGTCATTCATGGTTCGGATTCAACGTTAAGCCGTAGGTCCCTAAATATTCCTTACTTATATATTTTTTAGTTTTATCTTTGCTAATATACTAGGTGGTGGTGTTGATTCCGCATGGGTTGGTATCACTATACAGTTATGTCAACAACTTGGCCACAGTCACAAACATTGGTGTTCATAGTAAGATTATTACCTTTGCTTACCTATGAGATCTTATAGCTATTGTAACACACACAATAGCTATAAGATCACAGGTATTTAAAGCATGGAATAAAGCATACGCGAGGTCGACGCATACTAGGCAATCGACGAGGCCCATGGGCTTTTGAATTCTCACTGGAACTACGAAAACCCAGGCTTCTTCACACCACGTTTGAAGAACCAGGTTGTATTTTGGGGGAAATATCTCGCCGAGCAGTGTATATCATAGCTTACTGACCCTATGAATAAATCAGCTACACATTCGGTTGTCTATAGACAATATGATGATGGTGTAATTAAAATCCCAGTCAAAGTTCTTCCAAGTTCTTAATTTTTTTGTGGATTTGGATGAGACTGGTCAGGAATACTAGCAGTTATTCGATCCACGGTTGAACGTGTACGGTGTAGTTATTATTATGTTATCTGTATTATGTACATGTATTCATTGGATATGAGGTGTGACATTGTTTCAAGTCATGATTTTTCCAACTATTTTAGGTAGTTGATTGTTACCAGTCCAGTCTGGAAACAAAAAAAAACCATGGAGATAATTTGTTTATCGACATCAAGAATGCACATCGCTAAATATTCGATAACGCGACGGACATTATCACTACGTTAAAGTAATTCCACGTTGGCAGCCCACCGATTTGTTCCCCGAACGACGTAATACGAAAATTGGAGGCTTTGATCACCAGTTTGTTTTACCTGCCTTATCGGATCGGACCCTTTTATCGCGTGAGGAAATATTGTTTTTACACTTTTGGCCATAAAATCGACAGCACGCTTCGGGCTTACCACTGGGTCAACATTGATAAGTTGATTGCACCACCTGTCAAGGTAGGTGTTTAAAATTCGTGATTTTATTCAGGTTAATTCGTCAGGAAAACGACGGGAGATATTTTTTTACATTATGAACATTCCATCTGCAAATAATGTTTATTACAGATGTATTTGTCTATTTTAAACCGAATTCAAAAAAGGAGGAGGTTCTAAATTCGACTGTATTTTTTTATGTTTGTTACCTCAGAACGTTTGCCTGGGTGAACCGATTTTGATGATTATTGAACCGATTTATTTGAAAGCTGGTGCTTTCCGTGTGGTCCCATATCGTTCTGACAATGAAAAATCATATAAGTCTGAAATTTGCATTAAGAATGTGCGCGCAAAGTGACGAATTACTCAATATCACGTCACCCCATTTCGATGATTCTTTTATTTTATTGTACGTCCTTGTGTACAAATTAGTGTACTTAAGATTTAATAAAAATAAACAAACAAAAAAAGAATAAAAAAACCTACTTCAAAGAAAAAGTATTCTAAAACCAATTAACATCCACTAGAAAAGTTAAGTTCTTCGAAGTCGGTTTTTTTTTGTTAAAATTAAAAAAAATATAGACGTATTCTATATCATTCAGTGCTTACAACTTATTATACTTAAAAAAATGCTCTACTAAATAAATATGTTTTGTGTAAATGTGTAATATGTTTTAATAAAGGTAATAAATAAAACCTAGCGTAGTTGACATAATTGCATTAGCTGGATATCTAAATAGCGTCTGACATGCATGGTACTTGGTAAATAATTTCAGTGTAGATTTTGTCAACATTCTTGATGAAATATATATTTTTATATAACATTTTCGTTCAAATTCGTCCTCCCCGTACATTTTTATAAATACTACACAAACAATGTGTGGGGTGGACGAATTTTTTTTTAGTCTAAGGCTGAGATAAATAGTCGTAATAGAAACTAAGACTATCTAGCCCTTCATCTACTTTTTTGCTCTGTAATTTGTAATTGTAATAATTGCATTATTTACGAGTCAGAAGGTAGTTAGCAGGGAATAGGTAAATATGTAATTAACTGACAGTCGTTCTGCCTAGTAGTACATTTAGACCAATTTATAACATACTATACTCGTTTTTGAGGGACTAGCATGCACTAAGTTTCTTTATGGACACACATATCACACATACTGTCGTGATATTAGCAGAAAACAGCTCTTGGCAACAAGGTGCCATGGCAGCACCTACCTTATATTGCGCGTCTGCAATGAACTGGTTGGAAAACCCGGACAGGTTTAATTGCCGCTTTGACCATCGTGCATTCAATGCGATGGTACCAACCCGAGAAATATTAACCCTACCACCTAGTGAGCAAGAAAGGAGCAAGAAACCAGAAACGACAAATGTGGTTACGACATGCTCGGGATGAAATGCAGTGGGACCAATGGTATTATTTTTAAGTGTCGGAACCACTCACTTGAAAACTGACAAGAACACTTAAAAATAAATTCTCACAGAAATTCAAAAACATTTAACGAGTCAATCGGAGACATATGCCCGTAAAACTCTTTACCATTTATCCATTTCAAGTATTTGTATAATGTAAAAAATGTTTTTTTCTAACTCGCGCCGTTCAGAGGCATGCAGAGAACATTAAAGAGCGTGAGCTATGTGGCATCCGCGACTCGCCTGAGTCCTATTCTTGGAATTCCGTGCTCAGCAATCAGAAAATTTTCAGTCAATAAAACTGCTTTTATAGCGGTTGTCACAGCGATTTTCTGAACGGAAAACCTCGAATCATTGCAACACGTGCTCCTGAAACTTTTCGTCGACAAAATCGCTTTGACTAAGCGGTTTCCTCAACTGAAACCTTACTGATTCCTGAGCGCGGAGTTCCATGAATAGGCATACTGCTCGCAGTGGAACACGAGTAAGCAATTTGTTCGTCTATATCGCTTCCGAGTGCGTTTAGGCGGCTTAGCGCTAATCCAACGAGGACCCGGTGTGACCGTGTTGTTCACACGACCTCAAGTAAAGGACGATTCGCACGTATCTTCCAAAACATGTACTGGGAAATGGTGCTAATTTTTTTTTTTACCTACCAACCTAGCTATATTATGGTTCATAATCCATGTTTTAACATTTCCCTGCCCCTATTAAGTCGTAGAGGTTAACCCAAAGTTGGTAGCATCGCATCGGATGAAAAGACGAGACGTAATTAAAAAATATATTGTTTTCTATGAATGTTCAATACTACCTCCTCCTACTACCTCCAATTACCTGAAATCCGATAAGTAGCTTTCGTTTACATGGCATATTCGCATGGTGTAACCGAATGGTAACGCAACGGGAAGTTCATGACATGGAAAATAATACTTTCGGGGACGCGGTGTATTAGGCTTGTATCATGACAGAAGAGGTATAAGCAATAGATGTCAAATGAGATAAAAATAGACTCTTCGATTCTTTAAGCCTTTAAAACACACGTCTATATATTATGTGGCATGTAATTCGACCTGTGAATCGTTGTGTAGAGCAGATGGCTGGCAAAGATTTTTTGTTATGTTAGCCTCAGTACTGGGGTGGTTTAGATTTACAATTTGATCCGGTAGGTGGCGCGGCTGTCAAGTTATTGACCCGAGCGGAGCCGGGCACCTTAGCTAGTCAACTTAGCGATATGTGTGCTAAGTTATACTGAAGACATCTCAATTCTACTTTCAGATTTTTACTGTCAAGCGGATGTGTTGTGGAAGTGATTAACATACATCCTGTATAATGAAACTGATACCCTAAAGTCAAGCGTAGCTTTCATCTCCACTGCCGACCCACAATAAGGTTACATGTCATTGTTTTGACTACCTCTCTTCTGCATGAGTCATATCACTTGCAGTTTGAAGCCATTACATATTCCAGTGAAAATGAAACTTGAATACTTGAGGCAGATAACGGATGGTGATTATTTTATCGCAATAGTAATAAGGAACTGAAGACTGACAGATGATCTAAATACTGTGGTGAAATTAACTTGGGGGCGGAGCTCTGGCACTATGAATCATACACCTGGATCTCTTGAATTACAGTTTAATGAATTAATAAAGAAGCTAATATAATAATAAATTAAAGAAAAACTCCTCGTGAAGAAAACTACCTTTTCTTTTCAAGGTTTCGCGAGTGACAGAGTAAAATTAGCTCTATTTATGAAATAGACCTTTTTAACAATAATTATTAATCGCCAGGAATATCTGGCGACATTCTTCCATTACTCCGGCGATAAATAATTTCCCCAAGGGATTTAGCCTACCTACAATGTCAAGAGAAAAAATAGAGCGGCTAACTTACACCTTGATGCTAAATGAGGTCGGGGAACCTTCATCTCACATCTAAAACTCTTGGATAGTAAGATCCGAAAGCTTTACGACCCTCCAAAACCGCTCAGAAATCGGGACGGAGGCGTATCATTCTACGACACAAACTCTACCTATCCCGGTAGCAGAAAATTATGCTAAAGGTTAACTTGAACGACCAAGTGTCGTGGTATGGTTACAATAAACTTTTCTGCCCCCTCGCATTATGGTGGTGCGGCACCATATTATAAACGCTGTTTAGTAAGTTTTCAACCTTATGGTTGCGACTTACCTAATTTACTAATTCAGCGGTCAGTAGGACAGATTACCTACCTAAACTAATGTTAACTTAAGAAACGTTATTTTAACAAACACACAATTAAAATTATGTTTTAAATTATTAAAATTATAAAATGAAATTAAAGTAATCATTAGGATTAATTAAAATAGAATTAAATTAACGTGTTAATAAAGTTAAAATTATTTAACTGATTTCGTTATTTATTAATTTTAGATTCAAACAAACAATAACCGAGCGCGGAGCTATATCAGGTTTATAACAAATCTTATTGTCTAAATTTACCTTTCTCAAACAACCATCAACCTTCAGTATACGCTCGCATTCACACCGTGATTAAATTAAAATCGGTATTTGCACTTTCCGTTAAGGTGGCCCAACCCGGCGGCCCTAACTCATTCGCGGGCACGGTACAAAACCGTGCTGTTGCGCTCTGGGACCTTCTCTGTTTCAAAGAATAGGACAGGCACCGTGATGAGGAAGACGCAACATGTCCTTACAACTTAGAAACCAAACACAATTTTACAATGCCAATGGTCATCAGACATCTAGTTCGATCAAATAAAGCTATTTTGAGCAAAATTTTGGATCTCTGACAAGAAATATGGGCGTGATCTTCTTTCCCCTTTTGTATGGGGAGATGAGCGGGATGGGCCACCTTAAGAGTAGTTTAGGATTCTATGGGTTTTGTAACTTGTCCTTTGGTTTAAGCGGCTCGTAGCCTCGTGGCGCAGGGACTGGCCTAGCGTACCAGAGGTCTTGGTTCAATTCCGACATGCACCACTGTCTTTCTCTTTCCGAGTTCGACAAGTGCATTTCTTCACGAATGCGAGCTGCTCCATGGTTCGGAATCCATGTAAAACTGTAGGTCCCCTTCTCCTACTAAGTGGTAGGGTTTAAGCCCGCCCGGGTTGGTACAATCGCATTGGATGAAAATATGTTCTAAGCGGCAATGAAATATGGTTCGTGTTTTCCATCCAGTTCAATGTATCCGTGCTCATAAAAGGGGAGGTCCTGGCATGGCACCTAATTCCTTCGGGACTGTGGTGAATTGGGCTAATGTCATAACGGTAGTTGTGTGGTATTAGCCATCTATGTCAGGTCGCAAAAAAAAAAAAACGTAACGATTGGTGCCTGACTCTAAATGGTGTAGAGTTTAGGAAAAATAAATGCAAACTACCGACCCGTGTAAAATTGTTAGTTTTCTAGGTGAGATAAATAAACGACATTGTAGATTTAGCTAATTCTATAACAAAGTTTTTATGCGGATGTTAATATACTTTTATACGTGCAACTTAACCCTGTCCTCGATCCGAAAATATATTTTTATAAACCTCAATATAATGGTTTTTTTAATGTAACTGGACATGTGTAGCTAATACCAACCGTTATTATATTAGCCTAATATGCCACATGGGACCTAGGTACCATGCCAGAACTTTTCTTATATTGTTCGGCTGCATTGGACGTAAAACACGGATTTAATTTTAGTTTATTAATGTACTTATCGCGGAATGTGATCCTCGGGGCGCAATGGTTTCCATTTGAATTTTTCTGAGCTTAAGAAAACAAAAGTCCCGTTTAGTTCTCCTGACACTTCGTACCCGATTAAAATTTAAATACAAATTCATACATACTAATATCATAAATGCGATAGTTACTCTGCCTGTTGCGTTTTCACGACTAAACCGCTGAACCGATTTTGATGAATCTCGGTGTAGAGATATTCTGGACCTTGGAGAAGGTCATAGAATGTTTTATTGGCTTAGATTAGATTTGAAGGAGGTGAAATAGGGAATGAAAATATAAATAGGGAACTCAAATAATATGGGAGGGAAAATATTTTAGGAAATAATTCAGCCGACATCAGTCTAAAACGATATTGACCTCAGCTAGTATTATTAGTAAGAGAATTTAGACAATTTTTATATGATATACATTTCTGAAACAGTACATTTTTCAAATTTTTTTTCTACTAAAATCTCCATCCAGTGTATACAGTATCTAGATAGGTAGGCACGTAAAAAAAAAATCAGATAAGTGTGAATCTGACTCGCACACCGAGGGTTCCGTACAAATTTGTAACTAGACAGTTCGTCCATCACGATGTTTTTCAAATGCGATTTTCCATTCCTCGTGCTGTGATCCTTGACCTTGCTTCTTGCCCTTCACGATTCTAGGTCAACTGGAAGTACAGGTTTTTTATTTTTTTGCGGGTGTCAAAATATGCTAATGGCCGTATTTTTTTTGATCGCGTGGATTTAGAAGCTTGATTTTTAAGCTCTAAGGATCTAAGACCTAAAAAATTTAATTGTATTTTAACTTAAATCCTGTTATCCGTCTGCGTAATCAGTCTCCGGGAAACGTAATTTTCAAATTTTCAAAAGCATGCATTCACAAAGCATACTATTACAGCAAAAAGTATTAGTAGTAAATTAAGAAGATTTGTGTTAAATCTCGATCCTCGTCATTGCGATGGCATGGAACCCTTAATGTGCGATTCCGACTGGCTGTTAGTTTTTTCCTTTTTAGGAACGGAACCCTACATATTAAATATATGATGATACTGAATTGTTTACTGGGTTATGGCCTGTCTACATTTTGACATGTCTCAAAACTATTTACTTACGTGATTTGTTAAGAACATTTCCAACTAAGTTGCCAAACCAATTTTCAAGTGCGCACTTAAATCACATCTGTCAATCTCGGTCGCGACATGTATACAGCCACTATACGGCTCACTCTTCACGCGCAAATTACACTAAAATGCTTAATATACGCTCCACTCTATTTTCGACGAACGGCAGCACTCCTAGAGACCGTCTCGGTGCGACATTTTAGCCAATCGTAAACCACAAAGTCTCAGCAGGGGGGACATTCACGGACTTTTCGCGAACATCCGAACGCTACGCAATCGCGCGTCATTCACGCTTGCAGCATATTTTTCTCTATCAAATGGTATTCTACAAACTGACCATTCCGGACGCGACTTTCGCAAAGCAGCGCAAGCGTCGCCAGACGAACGCTAGAGCTGTCATCTGTCACTCGTGAATACCAATTTGCGAATTTCACGCCAGCCTTTGCATTAGCGTCCGTTTTTAGGGTTCCGTACCCAAAGGGTGCCAACGGAACCCTATTACTAAGCCACCGCAGAACATCGGTCCGTCCGTCTATCCGTCCGTCCGTCAGTTACAGTGCTGTAACTCATGAACCGTAATAGGTAGGCAGCCGAAATTTAACAGAGTGAGTATAGATTTTGCTGCTGTAACAAATAATAGCTAAAATTTAAAAATCATGAAAAATAATAATACAAAAAACGTGATATATTGTGTTGAATCCAAATCTAAATCGAAACGATGGTACGGAACCCTTCGTGTGCGAGTCCGACTCGCACTTGGCCGGTTTTTATTAACGCAAAGAGTCCGTGAACGTCTGAAACGGAGACGCTCCTCGAGGTTCAATCTTCGCCCGGTCAATTATGAGGCGGAGCTGCGCATGCCTGCTTTGGCTCTCGGAACCCCTGTTACCCTTTCACGGAAACTCAGGGTTCCGCGGTTCATTTTGCAATTACTGTTCTCGAAGTCCAAGCAATAAACTATTATTAAGTATTCCGTTTAATTTAATTGAGAAAGCATTATTTTTAAAAATACGAGAGATAATTATTATTTGGTCATTTACAACCACTTGGTTATTATAACACTTTCACGTGATCTTATTCGTTCTATCTTTACTTGAAATCTCGAGGATTTTGGGTCTTTTTTACTTCCGTCCATAAATGTTACATTCCTTGACTATCGCCTGTACCACAGATAATGTTATTCGGAGATGCATAGTGCTATTTCTTCTTCTCCGTTCCACTATCGCTAAATGTGCCGCTGGCAGAGAATGCACACACTTGTCTACATTCCTCCCTCCTATAAGAACCAATTTATAGGTATTTATGTGTAGGGTCGATATAAACTCTAGAATACCGAGGAATTTCCATTACGTTTGCGCTCGTTCACGGCGCTTTTGCATGGTTTTCCTAACCCCTGAAAAAAATAATATTTGGTCATGCAATTTCATCTACCATCGTTGCATTGCATTTTGACATTCATGGTTTTGGCTAGTCGGCGTGCCAAAATTGTGCCTTCGCCCATGGACCAAGAAATAGCGTTAAAATTTTTAAATCGCAGAGACCCGCTACATTCACGACTGTCTTAATTTACTATGGTAGGTATCGAAATCAGGAATCAGCCATTTCCACCGGCTCGATAGCACGGGGGTGAAGAATGTATGGAGAAATGATTTCCATACAACGACGCCAAAATGACGCCACGCGACTTACAACGTTATATCGCCGTACAACGCGATTCAAATAAGAATAGGACGGGGCTCGTGACTAACTTCACTCGAATTCGCGAGGGAAAGTACGCGGCAACACCGAAGCAAAGTACTGAAGTGTGTGAAGTGAAGTGAGGGTTTTAGCAGTTTGACATTCAAAATTGCGGTGATCCTATTCTATTCTTATTTGAATAGCATTGTACATATTTGTAGCGCGATGATGAAGACGGAGAAAAAGCCAATTTAAAGTCTCCCAAATTTGTAGGTAAATTGATAAAGATAAGAATAATTTTTCAATAAACCAGATGGTCGTTACGTCATTCTTCATTCGTAATGATGTATTCAGCGAGAGCCGAAACAAAGGCCAAATTCCTCCGGCGGCACAATTGAGGTGTCGACACTTTTTGACGTGACAACGTCTTATAATTCGATGGAGCCGGCTGCACGCACGAAAAAACATGACTCATGCGGCGTTACCTCGCTCTGAGGCGTTCCATTTAAGGCTTGAAGTGCAAGCGAGAGCGCGGAACGAGCGACAAAGAGGCACAATCGGCCTCCGCGTTCGGCAGCGTTCGACATCTCTCTCTCTCCTACTTGAGTGAGCGATGCGTCAGCGTGACAGCTGCTATACAATAATACATTTACATGTTTTCGTCAAGTATGAAGTGCAGTAAAAAGTGAATGTGGTGTCAGTTGTTTATAGCAACGATAATTGCGGCGATAAAGGTAATGATTATTTCGAAATTAAATATATGTTCAGTGATATATTGTTCAGTGATATATAACCATTCCATCAGTATTTTTAGTTCCATCCGTTCTCCTGTAATTTCTTCACCTCCATGCTCGGTAGACGGTCGAGCTAAGCGGGAGCAAGCATGAAACTTCGTTAGAAAGTAAGCAGGCGCGTCTTGCCGACGTATTATTTACTGGGCAGGTTACGGCCACGCTCCGCGCGTCGGCGTACCACAAAGGGGGCGCGACGAAAGGACCACGCTCGTGCCTTTTACAACCATCTCCAATTACTTGAGCTTCGCCCGCGAGAGTTTTCACGAACGCCACGGCGGAGTTAGATCGCGTGTGCCTCATATCTTGGACCAGTTTGCCGCTGGAATTGATAAGAAAATAGAAGTTTGGGCAGACGAATTGAAACGAAGGCAATTTCGAGTTGATGAATCAACAGTGTTCTCAGGAGAGGAATTCACTTTGACATTACACAAGGAATGATTGGCACGCAATGAAATATTTACCTGTGTTTCCGAATTCAGCGCTTACGAAAAAATTTGTATCCATTTCCATAAGCGATCTGCAGGTCTATTCCTGGCATTCAGTAATCAGTAATCTGGAATCCTGAGTCTATAAAACAGCTTTTATAGCCGTTTTCAAAAAGAGTTTTTCGACGGAAAACCTTGTTTAATGAAAATAAATTATCGTAATAATCATCGGAATATTTTTGTAAAAAAAAACTGGCATGGGTGGCTAATACCACACCCACCATCATGATATTTGTCCAATACACCATACACATTTCTGAAGGATTTACACTCAAGTGGATGGAAAACACGGACAATTTTTCCGTCCGTCCGTCCGTCCGTCCGTCCGTCCGTCAGTCACAGGGTGTATCTCATGAACCGTAATAGGTAGGCAGCTGAAATTTTCACAGAGTGTGTATTTATTTTGCCGCTATAACAACAAATAGGTTACATTAAAAAAAATGTTAAAGGAAGGCCTCATACAAAAACCCTCATTTTTTTTGTTAAATCTTGTACGATGGTACGGAACCCTTCGTGTGCGAGTCCGACTCGCACTTGGCCGGTTTTTTTAACCGTGGAATAGCTCGCATTCGTAACGAAATACTCTTATCTAACTCAGAATCGAAAGAAAGTGGTGCATGGCCGGGGCGAGGATTTGAACCCATAACCTCTCTAACCGCTACATTACGAGCTGAGGTTATGGACTGCAATGTGAGCTGTTGGTTAAAATACTAACTGAAAAAAGAAAACTGGCCAAGTGCGAGTCGGACTCGCACACGAAGGGTTCCGTACCATCAACACCAAAAATTCACGTTTTTTGTATGGGAATCCCCTTTAATTTTTATTATTATTTTATTTTACCTATTTGTTTTTCTAGCGGCAAAATAAATACACAGTTTGTGAAAATTTCAGCTGCCTACCTATTACGGGTCATGAGATACAGCCCTGTGACAGACGGACAGACGGACGGACGGACGGACGGACGGACGGATGGACGGACGGACGGACGGACGGACGGACGGACGGACGGACGGACGGACGGACGGACGGACGGACGGACGGACGGACGGACAGCGGAGGCTTAGTAATAGGGTTCCGTTTTCACCCTTTGGGTACGGAACCCTAAAAAGAAAATTGTACAGTGATACTGTTCGAAATCTAGTTTCGCTTTGACGAAATGCAATCGAATTCAATATATTCGAATGGTAAACCTCACAACTTATCGATTCTCTGATCCAAAATGGGGCAACAAAAATAATAAATTGAAATTAGTCACGTGCGATGATCTTTCCACCTCTTTTAATAATAAATTGATGTTTTCTTGCAATAATGACGAATAGTGATACAGCCCTGTGACAGACGGACAGACGGACGGACGGACGGACGGACGGACGGACGGACGGACGGACGGACAGCGGAGGCTTAGTAATAGGGTTCCGTTTTCACCCTTTGGGTACGGAACCCTAAAAAGAAAATTGTACAGTGATACTGTTCGAAATCTAGTTTCGCTTTGACGAAATGCAATCGAATTCAATATATTCGAATGGTAAACCTCACAACTTATCGATTCTCTGATCCAAAATGGGGCAACAAAAATAATAAATTGAAATTAGTCACGTGCGATGATCTTTCCACCTCTTTTAATAATAAATTGATGTTTTCTTGCAATAATGACGAATAGTGATAACGGTTAGATTCAAGTATTTGCAACATGTTTGAACATAACTATGTGTCAACCATATGCTCAAAGATTGGCTTGTTTTATTAATAACTAGCTGAGGTACCCGGCTCCGCTCGGCTCAATGTCGTTTTGTACTGATGTCGGGCTGAATTATATCCTAGATATCAGTAGCCGGTCCTAAAGCCTAGTCGACGACAATGTATCTAACTACGAAATTCGATCAAAATCTGTTGTGCCGATGAGGCATGGTTGAATAAGAAAACATCAAAATACTGCCGTTCATAAATTCAGTGCAAGGAATGTACATGAGATCCTTAATTGTAAAACATTATGGTTGATATCTTCAATTTTTTTTAAAAAAATCATTTGCATTTTGATGATATTGCACTGGCACTGCTTCATTGACATTTGTATGGGGAGCGTAATTTTCTGGTTAACGACTCTACCTACCCTAATTTATTAGGGAAGCTGCTTGGATTCATCGCGCTTATATCAGCTCAGAGCGGCTCGTAGCCTAGCGGCGCGGGGACTTGCCTAGCATACCATAGGTCTGGGTTCAAATCCTCGCAGGCACCACTATCTTTCTCATTCTGTGTTGGATAAGTGCATTTCTTCACGAAAGCGAGCTGCTCTATGGTTCGGAACCCATGTAAAACTGTAGGTCTCCTTCCCCTACTAGGTGGTAGGGTTTAGGCCCGTCCGAGTGGTACCATCGCATTGGATGAAAAGATGGTCGATGCGGAAATTAAAAATTGTCTGTGTTTGCCATCCAGTCCAATGTAACCGTGCTCATAAAAGGGAAGGTCCTGGCATGGAACCTAATTCTTTCGGGAATGTGGTGTATTGGGCTAATATCATGACAGTAGTTTTGTGGTATTAGCCATCCATGTCAGGATGCATAAATTTTACTCATCGAAATATCACGAAAAGTCCAACTCCGGATTTAAAGGCCACAAAACATATTAAGCAATAAGGCAATCGTCCTTCCATAAAGCACGCAGCTAGCTAGTTACCACGGTTATTCCCTCTCAATTTCGTATTTAATATGGTCCTCCACAATAAATGACCCTAAATGAGCACTTGTACCCACCGACGGCCTTGCAACTACTCAGCTACCGTCTAAAAGCTCGGATAGAATCGCCTAGTCCGGCGCAATACGGCGCGAAATACGGAGGCCAATTCTGGGAATTCCGAGTTGATGAATCAGGAGTGTGTAGGATGTTATATTTAGTATTGTCTTTATTTCCGCGGCAAGTAAAATATAGGTTGCCCATAGACAACTGTCTATGGCTGAAGAAAGAAAAAATATATGAAAAAGCCAATCAAGAGAGGACACACTAAGAGTCTCAAATTTCGAAACGTTGCCATGGGAATGTGACAAGTTTGGAAGATTCCGAAAAATAAAAATAAAAACAGGAGAATATCACTGAACTGAAAATGAAAAGATTGGGTTCAGTTCGACTCCCGCGCCCGTACAGACCAGAGCTCCGTTGAGAGCTTTCATCGCGTTTTTGCAGCGCCATCTTGAAGGGATCCCCACCAATCGGAATGGTGTGAGGATCTCGCCTCTGGCCTTCGACGCAGCTGCACCCTGAGGGAAGTCCTCCCGCGAGTGTCCGCCGTGTCCTCGACACCAGGTGGTGTGCGAGTCAGATCACGCGGCCCGTGAAAGACATTATGACTCTTTGACCAGGTTCTCATAAGAGACCAAGTGTAGAGGCTGTGCAGTTTATTCCGGTGATGTTTGGAGTCAGCCAGTTGATGAGAGCGGAGGTGGAGCAGGGAGCCTCTAGACGTCCGACCAGTTCCAGTTTCATCTGAGGAGCGGGACTAAGACCCTACAAACGAGACCGGCGGTAGGACTAGAGCTTCATCGGTATGTCGCATCAGCCTAACAGTTTTACACTTCTGTTTGTGCAATGATAAACTTCAATAAACATCACTTCACCTTCATGCTGTGTGTTTGAATATTTCCTCAAAAGTCCTCTCCAAGCAGATGCATAGATTAGGTAGGGTTTGTACGTGTTTTCTTCCGTAGCTTCTACCCTGCACCCTGAGCTTCCGACTGAGCGACCCGAGGCATCGAGATTGAGGAATGCTCTACACGTCACCTGCATTTCCTAGATATCTAGCAAGTCGCCGTGGAGGAGACAAAACCTTTACATCCTCACTCATCACTCACTCATCACCTTCTACACACCACACCACCATCACGAACCCTACAAGTGTTCTCAGGAGATTAATCCACCATACATTTAAATGGTATTCTGGTGATCGATTGCAGCGCCAGACGGTAAAAGCCGCACGAATTTCCATGTTTTTCCGAATTCAGCGCTAACGAAAAATTTCATATGTAGCAATTCCATAAGCGATCCGAAAATGCACTAATAGTTCGGAAGTTGTTAACTGATTCCCTAGTTAGACTTGTCACTTAAATTGGCGTTTACACCAAACCGAGGGATTAACGTTTTCAAATGTATGGAGAATTGGAGAGCGCGCGCAGTGGGCTATAAAAAAATGCGAGTCTGAGTTTGACTTGACAGCTTGCTCATCGTCGCCGCACAAACGTTGACGTTGCCGTTTACGCCGACTCCGCGTTTTCATACGCATTTGGTATTCCGATTTGACAGGTTGAAGAAGAAAAACCACAGAATAAATAGTAAAACTTGTATGGGACTTGACGTTTTACGTAACTTCGAAGTTCGGTAAACGCCAATTGAGGTGAGAAGTCCGACTCTGATCCAGTGAGAATTTGGGAGTGTGTATTCCGTATGTAAACTAATTAGCGCAAGAATCGGCCTCCTGTGCCGAACGGCAATACCACTCTGGGTGCTAAATTATTTCGCTGTACTAATAAAGTAGGTATCAGCTGTCAAATTGCCGGCGGATTAGAATCGCTTCAAGATACTTTTAGAATTGAGGTTATTCAGAAACGTTTAGCCAATATTATCGGAGCTTTGGAGAGCTTGGATTTCCCTCGTATGAATAGATACCAGTATAAAGTTATTTCATCGCAATGGACGGTTTTTAGGGTTCCGTATCCAAAGGGTGCCAACGGGACCCTATTACTAAGCTTTTACCGTCCGTCCATCCGTCCATCCGTCTGCGGACTGCATCTCATGAACCATAATAGGTAAATAGTTGAAATTTTCACCCCGCTATAACAATGTTTAAAAAAAATTTAGACACCATACAAGAGACGCGATTTTTTTAATCATACGGAACCCTTCGTTTGCGAGTCCGACAAATAAAACGACTATCTTTATGATATAGGTTGGTGCAGATTTTTGTATTGTTATGCATGCCTTCATATATTTTATGTAACTGGACATGGATGGCTAATGCCACGCATACTATTATGATATTATCCTTACAAACCTCTTATGTAATATAATTAGTGGAACATGCCTGGGTCGTCCTTAAATATGGCTGCATTGAATATTGAACTGTATTGGTCCAAACCACGGACCTTATTAACATCGTTCTTTCAATGTGATGGTACCAATCCGGACAGGACTTACACTACCACCTAGTAAAATTATCAAAGTTATATTTCCAATAATATTATTAATTTTGGTTGGATAAATGTGTTTTCAGATGAAAAAAAAACGTTAACAATACTTATGGAAAAGTACCGTTCCTGTCAGACAACGCTCAGCCTAAACAGGTAGACCTAGATAGTTATTTGTCGGTTACCTTCTCCCACAGGTGCACTCAGAAGATATTTTTTAAGGGGTGAACGGGGTGGCAAAGCTTGGATGGAGAACGTTTTGAATGGCATATGAAACTGGAGTCATTGTGCGCACGCACGCGTACGCTGCATGCCCAAGCTGCCACGACACGAGCAGAGCCGGGAACCTCACCTAGTTCTACCATAAAAAGTAATGTTAAGTAATATCCAGTATATGATTGCTACTTTAAGTTACAATACTATTTCATAGCATACGTTATGAAACTGGTCAAATTGAATAACAATGGACGATAAAATAATACAAAGGAAATCATACAATCTAGATGAAAAGTTGATTATTATTCGTCGTAGAAAGGAGGTCCTACTACCACTAGGTTTCGCAGCGGTGTTGTCCTTTTAGCTGCAAATCACCAAAACTTATATTGATGAATTAAATACTTAAATTTGAATTCAGTTTTAAACTTATTTTGTGACCGGCAAATTATGTTTGCCAGTTCTTATATGAATGGAAATAGAGCATGCGACTTTTATATTTTTAAAATAGACCTAGCATAGCGCGTGATATTTAACATGTTCAAGTGTAGGTTACCTACCTATGAATGAAATTCCGTTCTTTACATCCAGGTTGTGTTTGCCTGTTATTGGGTCTGCACACTGTTATATTTAATATGTCTGTATAAACGTGAATGTAAATGTGTCAACCTGTTGGCAAACCTTTATAAATAAATAAATAAGATAATACAATACTTATGCTCAAACGAAATGATGGTCATTCTTTACTTTAGGCAAATTTGGCAGACTGTTTCATCATGGTGTTGTGATTTCAACTAAATTTAAAAAAAAACCGGCCAAGTGCGAGTCGGACTCGCACACGAAGGGTTCCGTACCATCGTATAAGATTTAATACCAAAAAACCACGTTTTTTGTATGAGCCCCCCCTTTAATTTTTATTATTTTTGTATTTTACCTATTTGTTGTTATAGCGGCAAAATAAATACACACTCTGCGAAAATTTCAGCTGCCTACCTATTACGGTTCATGAGATACAGCCCTGTGACAGACGGACGGACGGACGGACAGCGGAGGCTTAGTAATAGGGTTCCGTTTTCACCCTTTGGGTACGGAACCCTAAAAAACCATGTATGTGGTCAAGGATAAATAGAAAACGATAATTCTTTACTATATGCCTTTTCCAGCCTTGTCGTAGCACCTTGGGTGTGGTGTTCGAGGTTAAGCAAGCCTAACCGCGGTCGGGTTCTGTATGGGCTCCCGTTCGACCGTCAAGGTTGCCCGTGGTCTTGATGCAACATAAAACTGTAAGGGGACCTAACTAACTAGGTGTTAAATCCCGCCCGGGTTCATACCATCGCATTGAATGAACGACAATTGTAGCGAATGTGAAAATTATCGGTGCTTTCCATCCAGTTCAACGTTGTGGTGCGCCCATCCATAAATAATAGGCAAATGTGGCAGACGGTTTCGTCGCTATGCTCACTTTTTAGTTGCATGTCACTAAAAATCATATTTGTGGACATGGAACTTTGGAAACTCCAGGCAAAGTTGGCGGATGCCATGATTGCTTGCAGACTAGCTAAATTTAAATAAAAACTTTATTTTAGTGTAAATTAAAGAAGTGGGCGGCCCGTGCAGAAAGATATATTAACTTTACAATTATGTTACCGTGTGATTGAAAACGTCACTTTCAGTGAAAAGTATTACAGAATCTTCGTCGGCTCCATTCATTTCAAATTAAGTGACTAAAATATATATGCGATTTATGAACTGAAAAAATATTTCTGATCGAACATCATTTCTAACATTTATGCAGAATCGGATAAAGAATAATTAAAATAAGTATGCGATTAGAAATGTTAACGGCATATTCTTCAAATTATCTAGGAAGCCTAATAACCTAATTTTCTGTTTTAAATTTTACTATATAAATTAATGAAAGATTATAGATCTGATATAGTGTAAGTGTAAAAAATATAGAGAGTTTTTTAACAAAGCTGCATTGAAAAATCTCTAAAGATGTAGAGCGCACGCGCACACGAGGCAAAGCAATGTAACTTCCGGTTAAGTAACGGCTGAAACGTGCCGTTCACCATAAAACAATATTGTATCTATATAAAAAAAATGATAAGATTATAACTAATTTGAGGACTCATAACAAAATTATATGGCTCACCTAATTTTCCCGAGCGAAGATATCACTACAGGCCGTAAACATAAGTCATAGGAAAAAACAAACACACTATTCAAACACAGATAACATCGATTTTTACTATCATTATCTTTCGGTCAACGATCCTCGTGATAAGTCACCATCGATTTCGACACTTCACATAATCACCGTCATCAGTAAGCACATTCGTTTTCACTCGCACTTTTGCGAACGTTCGAGGTGAAATGGAACTCGAGTTCGAATTTCGAATTGGCGGGTGGGTGCGGTGGTTGGCCGGTGGATCGCGATGCGCGCGCGCCGGGTGCTTGCATGGCACTGGCGGCGGCCCGGCACCGCGTCTCGCCGCGCCGTCGTTTTCAACCATTTTATTTCCACGTTATTTTGAAAGCTGACGGAAAAACGTCTGGTCGGCGCAATGACGAAATGACTCGAACGTATTGGTCGTATCGCATTGATATTTCTATTTGAAAGTTCTACAAGCGACAAGTCCTAACGCACAGATTAGCACTCTGTGATGCATTTTAGAAATTGTCTCTGATATCTGTTGTTATGAACTAATTAATATGTAAACATTGTACAAAAATAAGTCCTCAAAAATGACAATCTTTGAAACGCTATAACTCGAGCAGCTGCAAGTGTCCGGAAATATTTTTTTGCTCGAAATGCTCTATTCAAGTTGTATATTAAGATCCTGCTAAAATAAGTTTGACAATTGGTAACAGTTTCGAGAAATAAAATAAAATATTTCACGTCCCATACATTGAAAATGTTCAAATGTATAAAAAAATATATATGCTTCCTATATTGGGACCTTACCTATATAAGCAATGTGTAGTCACTTGCTCCGACATATTGGCATACTTCATTACCCGGAAATTCCAAGTTGATTTTTCACAATCGCTAATTCTGTGAAACCCGTTATTACGCCTACTGTGCGATGGTAGAGTTCTTCCATGCTTTGCTCACATTTCCTTTTTTTGCTTTTAGAGTTTCCTCAAGAGGAAAACCCTGTCAAGACTTCTTCTCAGAAACGCGTTGCAATTCATATCAAATTCTCTTCGAGCTGTCAAAAATCCAATTTCTATGTCAACGCGATAAAAAAAATATGAGCCCCATATTTTGACACTCTTGAATAAAAAAAACCTATTATCTACTATATTATGACGTAGAATCGTGAAATTTGACTAGAGGCTTGGCAAATAAAAAATCGAAAAATCGGTTATCAACATACAAATAAGTGCGGAACCCTTGGTGTCGGAGTCAGACTCGCACTTGACCATTTTTTTGGACATATTTTTCTGGATTTCCGCAAATAAATAATGTGAATAAGGACCGTTCTCAATGCTTGTTTCAGCAAGTGGATATCTTGTCATTCGAACTTTGCAAGACATGACGAATGAAAAGAAAATAGGCGTAGCAATTGAACGCTGAAAATATTTAAAAAAAAAAATCTCTTAAACAAATAACGATGTCGCTCAATTCAAGGCTTCCGTGATAAAGACGTTAGGGGTGTTTGTTTTACCTCGTAAAATGTTGACCGCAGTTGACTACCTCGCAGAGGAGATATAAATTACTCGAGCGTTTAAAAATGTCGTAAAATTAGCCGTATTTTACTTTTAATCACCTCCTTATCTTTATTCGTGGTCTTTATTGTTCAATTAAAGAGACACAAATATTTTATTTAAATCGGATCCATTCATACGGGAATGTGATTATAACGAATGTGATATTGTATGTAAATTGGACAATGAAAAAGTACACATAAATTGAAGAAAGAAAGCTCTGAAAATAACTACTTTCTGACTTACCTATTCAATGTCCGCAACGTAGGTAAAGTGTTTAATCTAGGTATGCATAATCTTAAACGCGCGTCAAATTATGGGTTGCGGAATTGATGACCGCATTGCCTGCAAAAGGTTTGCTTGCTGGTTCGAGTCCAGCCATGCAGTTTCAAGTATTGCTTGCTTCACGGTCGATTCTACATGCATATGGATCAACTTGCTTTGTACAAAAAGTATATTGTACTCAATATGTCTTACTAATAAAACAGCCATTACCACGGTATTTCTAGTTGTCAAAAAATTTTACTAATAAAGGCGGCATAAGGTTTCAAGTACATGAGGAATTGAACAAAATGGCGACAAAAAGGATCAGCTGATTTGTAGTTTTGACAATCAGTGAATCGAGTGGCCCAGGCTGGAGTATGTATGTGTGCAGTATGTTTGCGGTAGGTACTACGTAGCCGGGGGCATAAGGCGGCGGTTGCAGAAGCTGCTAATTCGAATCAATTTCGAATTAATACTTGTGAGCTTAGGTTCAATTATTCCTTCTCTAATTCGAGTATATTATTTACTCCTGATATAACTGTTCCGTGGATAAGCAGTCATATAAGACACTATGTGATTATATTAATATCCCTTATTAGGATGGAGTTTTCGAGAACTCACGGAATTTGACCAAGCACGGGAAATCGCACCGTCAAACCACTATGAGCAGCATCGCGGTAAACGTAGCAGGAAACCTACAGAATTGGGACTGGACCGGCGTAATATGTGAGAAAACATGCGAAGGAATTCGATCAATTTTGCACCAATCAGAAGAGGATGCCAAATATTCTAACCAGTAAGAGCGCAGAAGGTATGACATTAACGCTTCTGATTGGTTCAGAATTTATCGAATTTCCTCGCATCTGACGCCGGTAACCCCCCTGGACATTGTAATAGTTTTCGTGTATGACCATTTATGTCACTATCAGTCAAATACAGTCTAATTTTGTAAATAATTTAACAGTTATTCATAACCGGCTCCAAACATTAAGTATAAATATGGACAAACTACATAATAAATTCTAAAATAATCGAGCACGTTCAGCTCTGACTCGGTTTCTCACATAATTAACACAAATGATGTACTTAATTAATATGTGCATAACTAGACCATGTTGGAAACATTCTTCTTAGGACCACGGGCTGAGAGCGTGCTTGCATCGGCTGATATTTCTGATCTATGTAGTTTAAGTCATGACATAATTAAGTGTAAAAATTCCAAATATTACAAAAAATGCATAATTTTGTTTTGTGTCCGTACCTGTAGCATTCCACTGTCGGTAAGGTTGGTCTGAGCGATTTTCTATGAATGAAAATGTAATTGATTTTTCGTGCAAAATACTCCTAAGTTAGCCAGATTCTTAATGGTACAATGTAAATGCACAACTTTATACTTTTTATAAACATACCGACATGCCGCTTTCCCGGAAGGGTAGGTAGTATCATGCTGTACGTCCACAACATACTTCTTCCGCTTCCTTTACAGGCATACCTACCTCTTTCATCCATACTCTACGATTAAGGTGCCCCCGTAGGCATCAGTAAATTTCGCCTCCCATACAAACGTAGTTTACTAATCATTTGAAAATCACTGTAGCAATTTACTTGATATTTGGTATCACAAATCTGGCAACAAATCTCTGTGTCTGCATGCCTTTGCTTTTTCGATAAATGTATACTGAGTCAAACCACAGAGAAAACAAAATTAGTATGAAGATTTTGTTTTTGCTTTAATCTGATTCGGTTTGCATTTTTCAAAAAAACAAAAGCATGCAGACACAGATATTGGTTCCCTGATTTTGCATATTAAATATCAATTTAATTGGAACAGCGGTTTTTAAATGATAAGTAAACTACGTTTGTATGGGGAGCATAGCTTACGGGCCGTTCTTAAGGGTGCTAGGTACCATCGACGACATAAGTCCAGTAGCACCCTATGGTCGGGTTTGATTTGCGCATGTGGCGTGCCCCGACCCCCGCCGACCGGTCAGGCGGGGCGTCCTACTGCAATCTGAGCAGGCGGCGCTATCCTCTCCACCCGCTTCACCTCCGCGCGGGCGCGGTACAAGCGCTTTATAGCAATGGCGTTGGAATGTGCTACTGGACTTTTGAATGCGACCATACCTTTACAAAGTATTACTTCAATCTGGCTGTGTGGACACCTTAACTCTGTCGTATAATATGAGCACCCTTAACACAACCCATATTACAAAACGAATTACAGCTAACAACAAACAAAAACCAAATTGATTTAGACATAAAATCTAGGCTTTAAATACCATATTTTAGAACAAATCCGCATATCCATGGTACGCTATCAACGCAGTTTGTAGTGATGCGACATCACATAGCCTCGTGAGCCTTGTATATAATCGATTAATATACTCACCCTGGACTTGTAGGAATGCGAAACTACTGTAGATTCTGCTCATAAGACTGGATAAAAATACGAAACGGCGATTGGAGCGTCCCTAGTCAAACCGAAGTCAAAAGTCAAAGTTAACACGTCAGCCCCTCGGGGGCGGTCGAGGCGTGTAATTTGACGTGTGGCCCGCTGCGCCTGCGCGTGAGATTTATTCGTGAAAATTGTTCTGCAATCAATAAATTTGCAAAAGCATTCTTTTGTTCGATGCTTTTTCAGATATAAAAAAGGCAAATCCACATTGAATATTCCCACAATGGATGTTCCCATTTAATGTAATTTTCTGATGCCCGCAAGCATCAGAAAATTGCGCTCCCAATACAAATTTAGTTTACTTATCATTTGATAACCATTATTCCAATGCACTTGAGATTTGGTATCTAACATCAGGCAAAAAATATCTCTATCTGCACTTCCTTCCTTACTCGATGTTATGGACTTTTTAAAAACGCAAAATACAAATAACCTTTGACCAAAAATATTATCAACGAAAATTGCAGATTTATGGGGTAGCATCAAATTTTGAAGTTAAGGTGGCCCAACCCGCTCATCTCCCCATACAAAAGGGGAAAGAAGATCACGCCCATATTTCTTGTCAGAGATCCAAAATTTTGCTCAAAATAGCTTTATTTGATCGAAGTAGATGTCTGATGACCATTGGCATTGTAAAATTGTATTTGGTTTCTAAGTTATAAGGTCCGAAAGTTCGAATTTTTCGCGCGTTTTATACAATAACTTTGGAGGTGGATTACGCAATGATAAAGTAAGAACATCGTAAAAAGATTAGTCATCAGACATAGCTTATTTAATCAAGATTTATGATCTATTTGGTTTTTGTTAGATTTTTTACTACAGCGGTCGTGGTTTACTTTTAGCTATAAGTCGTTTTGAAATTAAAATTTTCGTAAATCTTACCAAATCATACACTATGCACATTTTCTTTTTTGTGGACATGTTGCATCTTCCTCATCACGGAGCCTGTCTTATTCTTTGAAACTGAGAAGGTCCCAGAGCGCAACAGCACGGTTTTGTACCGTGCCCGCGAATGAGTTAGGCCCGCCGGGTTGGGCCACCTTAACTGTCACTGTTGGAGCCGTTGATCTAATTATGGATGAATGAAAGATCAAGCAAAATTTACTAATTCAATGATGCTGAAATAGTACTTCTTTTTAAGGATTAATATTTTACATTTTTTTAATTTAAAATGTGACTATAGACTGAACCTTAATATAAGAGAGTATATGGCAGGTGGCGGAATCGGTAGACGCACTGCCCGTGAATGTTTTGCTTGCTTTTAGGGTTCCGTACCCAAAGGTGAAAACGGAACCCTATTACTAAGCCTCCGCTGTCCGTCCGTCCGTCCGTCTGTCACAGTGCTGTATCTCATGAACCGTAATGAATGAATGAATGAATGAATGAATGAATGAATAAATTCTTTATTGTGCAATAGAAAACAAGTACAATTACAAAAACAATTCGTAACAACAACAAAATTGCACAAAGGCGGACTTATCACTAGGAGTGATTTCTTCCAGTCAACCTTTGGGGTGATGAGGAGAGACAATCTAAAATATCTGTAGGTAGGTACACAATAGCAATTTGAAAGGAAAAGAATAAAGCAAATAAAATAAAAATATATACATACAGTATAAACATACATAAACCATAATTTACATAACAATACAAGCATACTTTGAATAAAATAAACTAATATATATAATATAATATACTAAAATATATACCGTAATAGGTAGGCAGCTGAAATTTTCACAGAGTGTGTATTTATTTTGCCGCTATAACAACAAATAAGTAAAATTTAAATATAATAAAAATTAAGCATACAAAAATATGATTTTTTTTATTAAATCATTTTTTTATGTACGGCACGTATGGTATGACACGGATGGCTTAACACCCACCATCGTGACATTAGCCTAACACACCTAATTCCCGAAAGAAATAGGTGTCATGGCAGGACCTTCCCTTGAACTGTTTGGAAAACATAGATAATTTTTAATTGCCGTTTCAACCATATTTTTATTCAAGTGGTGCATTAACGGGGTGGTGATTTGAACTAGATCTGGCATGCCCCACGTTAATTGCAAAGATTTCTTTATTTACTTTTTTTTTATGTGACTGTACATGATGGCTAATACCACACCTTCTGTCATGGTATTAGCCCAACACACCACATGGGAACTAGGTGCCATGCCAGGATCTTCCTTATATTGCACGGCTACATTGAACTGGATGGAAAACACGGACAATTTCCATTGCCGCTTCGACCATCGTTCATTCAATGCGATGGTATTAACCCGGGCGGGATTAACCCTACCACCTAGTAAGTAAGGAAGGGGACCTACAGTTTAACGTGGAATGGTCTCTCAATGTCTCAATCTCTCAATGGTCTAATGGTCACCCATCCAAGACCAGACCGGACCCAGCGTTGCTTAACTTCGGAGAGCGATCGCCGAAGTGTCGCGCCACTGGGCCACTGTGCCCTTAATACACGGGCGATTCTACATATACGTACTCGTATCATACGTTCATAAAATGTCGTTCCGGACATTTTATGTTATATTAGTTCCCATTCAAACTTTCATTTCATTTTCACCCTCTTTGAGTCCAAAATTCATCAAAATTGTTTAAGCGGCTTAGGCGTGAAAACGTAACAGACAGACAGAGTTACTGTTGCATTTATAATATAGGTAGTATTGACCAGTGGTATGCTTGGCCTTTTCGCACCTTCTCCTAGCTCCAGACTTCCTTGCACACCTAAGCCTCTTCCACAGTCCTCTCATAGATTCCTTCGTAGGATACAAGAGGGGCGCTGGACAATAATAAGATGGTTTATAGAACTTGCGATAAATGGCTTCATATTCCGGGAGGTCACGACATTTTTGGTCACGATAAGGTAAATGGCTGAATCTGGGTTCACATGTTAGAGACCAACCCTCTGATGTTAAATATGTCGGTCTGTCCGTGCCTAGTGGTTGCGTTTTCTAGATTGGCTATATAAAATAGATGCTGGTATGTACCTGCTGATGAATATACTGATTACCTGGAAACATTGATACCTATTAATTATACAATAATAACCAGACGGTTACTTAATTAAATACTTAAATATACCTAAAGTTATATCTGTAACCTAAATCGCCTATAACTACGAAATTCAACCAACGATTTGCTCAGTTTTTGTGTTGCTAGGCAAGTATGTATTGATACTTTCATGCTTCGTCATTTGCATCCATTTACCTTATCATTTGTATTTTTTGTCACCATAACTACATTTTCAGGCGCCTTATCTAAGTAACGCAACCACTTGGAACAGGCAGACTGACACATTTAGCTTCAGAGGGTTGTACTTTATCCCGTGAACCCAGATTCATCCATTTATGTTATCGTTACCATTTTAGTCGCGACCTCCTAGTCTATCACCAATGTCTGACGGAGCGTTGAAAACAATTTGAGGGTGGAAAATTGTGTGATAGTAAAATCATATCATCTCAAAATCAATCAATCATCATTAATTGGCATGATGAATACGATCATTCATCGAATAGGTTTATTATTGACTATTAAAGTAAGTATAGGGTATAACTGATGTGATTAATAAATTATTTATAAATATACAATAAGTCCAAGCAGATTATGGATGCTTCAGTATTTAGTTAATTTAGCTTTCGTAGATTTTATTCTAAGCAAGAAAAAAAACTAGAGACGAAATCAAAACCTAGACACAAAGACTTTTATATTCCAAAACAATATTATCCTTATAAAGTTAATAAATTAAACAAATTTCGACACGATTACATAATCAATTAATGATAATACTGCCTAAAATGGATTTGTATGCAATCTGAGTTGGGTAGGAAATGTGTGGGCCGAATATGGACTCATTAACTTTGCTCCGAGGTTTATTTTCTTCCACTAAATATATTTAGGTATCTGCATAATAGTAACAGGCGTTTTCTTTGGGAGAACTCGATACCACCGGATTATAGGGTCGTTAGAATTCCGTGTAACTTTCTTTTGGGAGACACTAATCGCGGCTGTATTGGATTTCATTCGAATTGCCGCCTATCTCTGGAATGGATTTACTTTTAATCGATCATAAATAGTTTGAAATAATAAAGCGTGGTTGCGGTGGAGACGTTTTAATAGTTCCAGCGAACGTGCGGGAACTGTTGTCTTGACTTACTTAAATGTCTGATTCTAGAAATCGTCCAACTACATATGTTCCAACCAATTATATTACATACATAGGTATATTATTATCAAGACCTATTTAAACCTTCTTTTTAATCATTGCCGGCAAAATAATTTCGTTACCAGAATTTATATTGTTTATGTAGCGATGTTTGTACTTTCAGTTAAGCGATAGTTTTAACAATCAAAGAAAAAAAACAAACAAATAATTTAAGGAAAAAAAAAGTTACAAAATTATGAAGTTTGTTGCAATTTGTTTTACGAAACGTATTTCACAAACGTTTTTTTGGAACCCAACACAACTATTACAATTTAAATTTCACTCAAATATACATAGATGTGGTCTTTTGGCAAGTGAATGATTAAACCGACGTACAGTTGCATTACGTACCAAACTAACTGCTAAAGGAAGGAAGCTAAACGTTAGATGCGGTGAAAATTATTTTAAGTAGTAGCAACCCTAAATAGACAACGCCAAGGACAACACTAGTTGTTTTTGACCGATTATAAATAATTTTAACATTGATAATAGGTAGGTACATACCGTTACAACCACCACACATCAAATTTACAAATTAAAATTAGAAAACGTGTAATATCTTGAAATAACACTACAAAAGCATCAATTAATAGAAAGCAACAGTCTACAGAAGGAGCATTCTAAATCAAATCCAATAAGCCGCTAACACTCAAATGGGTTCCCCATTCAAATTACCCTTGAGTAGAAATGCAGCTCATTTTAGCCTAATAGAGCGTGGACAATCACAAATTGGCGAGTTTCAGTAGAAGTTCGAACGGCGCGCAAGAAACTAGCCAGGTGTAATTGAAGGGGCGCTATACGATCGCTCGTTGCAGATAATCATTAAGTATAGGCCCTTTTCTTTCCGCATTTGTGCAACTCCTGTTCTAGCGAGGTATCCTGGTCTCTTTTGCGGGGTGTATAATCTACCAATATATATTTGAACACAGTTGGAGTTATCGATATTTGTTTCTTGCTGCTAAGCTGATATACGCGTCATAGGTTTTTTTTTCCAAGATCAGTACAAATACAAATTTGGAACATATGTCAGTGATGCTTTATGCTTTATGGAATGATGCCGTTATGTTAGCGAGACTGTGAAAAGGGTAACGCATTTATGCATTTATGGATATGTATGTACGAAATAGCATTGGTCCCAGAATTGACCCCTGAGGCACACCCAAGCAACGAGGTTTACGAGCCGGGTAGCTATGATTTGTTTCGTATTCTGATCGTAAAGGCATTTTGCATTATGATAATATGATCGTTTATTGGCCTTTCTGATGGTGTTGTCAACGACTTAAAAATGATGCCTTTGGTGATTATAGGTATCTTGGTAGCAGTGAATAATGCAGGAATAACCGACACATCGTTATCTGATAACGTAAAATCATACCCGATGTGGGTGGATTAATTTCTAATTCATTAACCAATTTCGCCACCAGCTGTCTACCCATAATTTGGAATTCTTCTACAGTCCTTCTTCCCGTACTTTAAACATTTATTTAACGCTTTACCTGCGTTACGGACATTGACTGCAAATATTGAACATTCAAACATATCCGATAAAGCAGGTTTTGTTCATAAAGTTTTCTTACACCGTAAGCAACCAAACCGTCTACCAAGGTGATGAGCCAACATCGTTCCACTATGAACACTTAAAAACCGTAACAAAAAAATATTTCCTAAGAAAAATTAGTACCTATTCATTAGTATATTTTAATAAAAATGAATATTTGTATATTTGTCCTATATGCGTTCCTAAACCACTCATCCAATTACGATGAAACTTTGTTAAGTTGTTATACGAGCGGTTGTTAGAGCCGGGCTAGTTTAAAATAGAACAAAGGAGAATGCCCAAATCTAGGCCCCGTACAAATCATTCGTGTCTTTTATTGACACATATGGGATAATTTATATTTATTTATTTATTTTTTATGCGACCTGACATGGATGGCTAATACCACACAACTACCATTATGATATTAGCCCAATGAACCTTGTGTCTGATTATGACAAATTAAATAAAAAAATAAAATAAAAAATACACCACATTCCCGAAGGAATTTGGTGACATGCCAGGACCTTCTCTTTATGAGCACGGCTACATTGAACTAGATGGAAAACACGGACAATTTTTCATTGCCGCTTCGACAATCTTTTCATCCGATGTGATGGTTAAACCCGGGCGGGCTTAAACCCTACCACCTAGTAGGGGAAGGGGACCTACAGTTTTACATGGATTCCGAACCATGGAGCAGCTCGTATTCGTGACGAAATGGAAAAGAAAAAGACAGGAAAGAGAAAGACAGTCGTCCATGTCGGTATTGAACCCAGGCCTCTGGTACGCTAGGCCAGTCCCCGCGCCACTAGGCTACATGCCGCTCATTTATTATTTAAACATATTTTAAACTATCTGAATCCGCTTAATCGTTAAATAAATTAAAAGGAATCATTCACAATTACTTCTTTTCCTACTAACAATATGAATAAGACAAGGAAAGAACATGCGTAAATACGTATGTAAAATCATCCCTAGGACCCGTGTGAAGGATCGTTGCTTATGGAATATCAAAGAGACATTAAACTCTGTCCATTTTTATTGATTTAGACTGGAGCATTGCGCTCTACGCTGAACTCTCTGGTGTCTCTGAAACATTAATGACCTCTAAACCGCATTTGGTCAATAACTTTAAAATGGCGATGAATTTGGTCTTCAAAACTCATAACTTGAAAAGTTATATAATTTTTTAAATTATAACACTGGTTTCAAAGATAAAATTTTGAGGGGCCCAAAATGTATGGGGCAATGGGCATTCTCCTTTCCTATTGAATGAATGAATCCATTATTCTCGGATCTTATTTACGTTCTCTTAATTGGATTTCTGAAATAACACGATTTTATTTTTGGAATAAAAAACATCGTTACGGTAAAACGTAATTGTTATCAAAATAAAATGCTTGATGCATCGCTACTGAACTCTCCCCGGGGTATTAATTTGTTTTGTTTCGTATTAAAACGGTAAAAATAGAGAGAATCGGTGACAAGGGTGCCATTTTGTATTTTAGATTACGAGCTTTTATTTTGGGGAGCGTTGAACTGTATTGTTTAGTGCTCTTGTCAATTATCTGTTCAAATAATGTCTAATGAAAGCACACAATATCAAAAAAAATATTATTGGCTGGTAAAACAAATCTAAGTTTGTATTAAAAGTTTTAATTGTAAGAGTGTCTGTCTTAGCCCCGGTTGCACAAAGAGACGGACGAGTTAATCAATGTTCAAACACGTCACTTTTAGTGATCCGCATAGAGTTCCTTCCATACTGTCCACACACAGTGACGTGTTTGATCATACTTTGACGTTGATTTTGATGTTTTGTCTTTTCGTGCACTCGGCCCTTAGTAAGGTGGTGGATGGTAGATATATCTCTTTTTGACAAGAACCAACTGTTGGTACTTAATATTTTCAGCAAACTAAATCGGAATTATAGTAAATTCAATGGTTTCTTAATCCTTTCCTTGGGAATCTTGAAAACAATAGTTGAATGACTAATTGAACATTATATGTGAACAACTAGTCACGAGAACTGAATGGAAATAGAGGTGTCCGTAAGTTTGTTTTATGATGGTTGATACCACACCTATACTCTCATCTGAACTTCCTCAAATGGAACGGCTAGGTTGAAAACATTCTATTTATTTTAAAGTCCATATTTCCATGCTCTGCATACCTTAAAAATCCAGGTAAAATGAATTTAAACAAAAATTGTGCATCCAAGTTCGAAGTTGTTTCCAGCATCTTAATTTCTACTTAAAGGAACGCCAATTAACTAATGAAAGTGATTATTTGCTGATTTGAAATCTGTCAGTCTAAAAAAATGTGATTGTAGTTTATAAAACAACTGAATCAGCTTTTAAAGAAAGTAAAGTAGCACGTAATGCTAATGTGTTGTCCGTCAGAAATGTTCTTATCCGTTTATTTTAATTAATAAGGTATGCGCATGAACTTGGAATCGAAAATGTCGAAAACGGTTCGATTTACGGGAAAAAAACTTCGTCGGGTGTTCGTTGAATGCTCTGTGGTGACGATTTCCTTTATGCGAGTCACGTGGCTTGTAGACACCCCGCGCTGTGCCCACTGCAATATTTATACAGTGTCGCCTCTCATTCACTGCGCTTGTCTGCATTGTCAAGCAATGATCGCAATATGCGTGCCTTAGGTGTTTTCACCCCGAATACAAGTGCGACTTTTTTGTCGGACAAAAAATTCTCATGAACTACTCGCGTCGTCCAGTGAACTGAAAGTGCTCATGCTTAGACCTCGACGGCAGGGCTGGTTATCAGTTGGCTTACTTTTATTTTATGTAAATGGGGACATATGGCATAAGCCAGACTCTCAGCATCATATGACGCGATGGTTGCTAAGCCAAACTCTTTTTTTTTTTAATAGCACACTTATGTCTTGATATTAGCCCAACACATCACATGGGAACTGGTTGCCATGCAAGAAAATTTCTTGTATTACACGGCTTCATGCAATTGTATAGAAAACAGGGGCAATTTTATCACCGATTCAATCATATTGTCATTCAATGCGATGGTACTAACCTAAGCGGGAATAATCCTACTGAGAAACAGATTAAGACAGAAAAGAACATGCATGTTATGTATTATGTAAATGACAAGATACAGTCGATACCTTTTTTAATGAAATACTCATTCAATAAATAAAATCAATCAACGGTGTCAAAGGAGCAATATTAAGTTATTCTTATGTCGTCAAATATAATTACGAGAAAAATATTAAAACCTGCATATTGACAGAAAATATTATTCATGTTTGAGAATAATTTTAAGATTCATTTTGAACTTGATTATTTTGTTTTTAAGAATACATTTTAAGTTGTAACTTAATTTAAACTTGCAAGTAGATAAACGGCTATTAACTAATAAGCTACTTAAGATCCAACGCTACCTTTGAGCGGCTTGTAGCCTAGTGGCGGGGGGACTGGCCTAGCGTACCAAGGCTTGGGTTCAATACCGACATGCACCACTGTCTTCTCTTTCCGAGTTCGATAAGTGTATTTCGTCACGAATGCGAGCTGCTCCATGGTTCGGAATCCATGTAAAACTTAAGCCCGCCCGGGTTGGTACCACCGCATTGGATGAAAAGATGGTCGAAGCGGCAATGAAAAAATTGTCCGTGTTTTCCATCCAGTTCAATGAAGCCGTGCTCAAAAAGGGAAGGTCCTGGCATGGCACCAAATTCCTTCGGGAATGTGGTGAATTGGGCTAATATCATAACGGTAGTTGTGTGGAATTAGCCATCCATGTCAGGTCGCATAAAAAAAAAAGTAAAACTCTATGCTCCCCAGTTTTGTACTGTACGGTCACCCAACGGACCGTGGCCAGTGTTGCTTTACCTCGAAGATCAGACGTCAAGGCATCGCGTCACTAGGCTACCGAAGCTGGCACACATCGATGACATCACTATTGACTTTGGTAGCAGTAAGTAGTCTCCGTGTCAAAACACTAAACATGCTAAACAATCGGTCATTAAACAGTAGACAATGTGCCAGGCGATGTATTTAAGAGGTAATGAGACAACTCAGGTGGCCGATCCTATGCCTACAGCTTGACAATAATGTCGTGAACTGTGTGGTATTTCAAAAAATTTAAGCAAACATTTGATTTCGCAAACATGCCCTTACTTACACGGGGCTGCGAAACCATACAGGCTATCCAGGTGCAGGTGTTTACACCTTATTTGTACTTTGTACTTTGGGGGATATATATCTTTCTAGTTAACCAACTCAATATTTAAAGAATTGTATGTTTAAGTGAGTGCTAGAAAACAATCCTTAAAAATATGTTTCTCAGTAAAATAAATGGAAAGTATGTGGGAGAGCAACGCATACATATTCATCTCGGAAACAGAAATAAAGTGATCCATGAACAGGGCGAGGTTTGAACCCATAACCGATCATGAAAGGCAAGTGATCCATCCCCTACACCACGAACTGTTTGCGTAATTGGATATGGATAGATACTTGTCATGATATTTACAACTCAAGCTCATAAAAGGAAGGTCCTGGCATCGCAATTCCTTTGGGAATGTGGTGTATTAGGCTAATATCATGACGGTAGTTGTATAGTGTTAGCCATCCATGTCAGGTTCTATTAAAAAAAAACATAACCCAAGGAACTGACTAGGTGCCATGCCAAGGTGTCCCCGTTATTTGAAAATGGTCAGAAAAACATGAACCAATTTGTCACTGCCTCTTCCACTATCGTGGCGTTGCTACTGGCGTCCGGTAAATAAATGAGTTTGAAAAACAATTCTCTCTTGAAAGTCTCCATGTCAATCACAAAAGGGTGCTCTGAGTCTCTGCGACGAGTGCTCCTTGGATTGGCAGGAATAAGGCCTGCAGGTGACCGTATAAACCGTCTGTGGCTCAGATACTCCAGGCCAACGGTGAGTTGTGGGTCTCCAAGAACACAGACCGCTCGGCGTTGTATGAATCCAAGGATATGCGGTATGAGATCCCCAGTTTGTGCGTTGCAAATTATGGCCTTGGGTTCAATAAAATAACATGTTTGGTGACATCTAACGCTCAAAACGTTTTGAAGTTCCCAGGAAATTCTCGGAAACTAGTCAGACTATATGTGTACGTGCAAAGTCATGAATAATTCTGGGGGTTGGCACATTAAAATTCGATCTCAAAGCTACGTGTTGCGATGCACTAATAGTTCTAATATTTCGCTTCTGGGGGGTCGGCGGTGATTTTCTCAGTGATTTTTAG
Source organism: Incurvaria masculella (assembly GCA_946894095.1). Taxonomy (NCBI): domain Eukaryota; kingdom Metazoa; phylum Arthropoda; class Insecta; order Lepidoptera; family Incurvariidae; genus Incurvaria; species Incurvaria masculella. The sequence goes on along the minus strand of OX335658.1, from coordinate 13,083,953 downwards.
GATTCGCTGCAAACATGCATAACAAGGTAGGTGTTTTTTTCCCACTAACCCAATCTTGCATCTTAGCCATCCTAACGAAGGTTTCGGAATTGCAGATAGTTCCCATGTCATGACAGTGTAGGTGTGTGTGATAACTACTGGACAACAGAGGACGACATAGGACGATAGACGACGAGGAGGAGGAGAGGACGATGAGATAGTTCCCATGTCATGACAGTGTAGGTGTGTGTGATAACTACTGGACAACAGAGGACATTAGCCATCCATGTTCGGTTACCTAAACAGGGTTGAGAAAAAAATTAAATGCTTTAGAAAACAATAGTGAATAATGGCTTCACACTGACTAAAATGAAAGCATAAAATAATCGGACTGTATAGCAGTGTAAAAACAAGATTTTGATTCTGCTTTATGTAAATAAGGTTATTCCGTATGCACAGAACGGGTCACCCACTAACTCACATATTGCAAGGTTCGATCGCCCGCATTTGCACCCATCGATTATTCCGGTCGTGGTTCCAATCATCAATACCTCCTCGCCGACTTTGACGTTTTTATTTTCGGCACTCACCGCATTCATTTGAGGTGTTTCCATAAAAAAAAACACGTCGACATTGCCATCCCGCCCGCATGCAAAACGTACCACTTTAGGATAATATTGGAGTGGGAGTGTACTTCACAGGACTACCACAAATATTTTTTTTAATTACGTTAAAATCAGATTAAACGAGCTAATGCTGCTTATTTAGGCGAATACATAACAGTTATATGTTTTAACCACTGAAGAGAAAGTAAGGAGAAGTGGCATGTGGTCGTTATCGCGTCTCCACCGCATGGCCAAAGTGACCATATAATTGTATGGGAATCGGCGGCGCGTCGGATGCCACACGGTCGAAACACACATCGCCACCGTGCGCCCTAAAAATGTGCTCTAAAAATGCATTGCGTTGCTAAACCTAGGAGAAGTTTCTTGCTTGAACTTAGCTGTGATTGTTGAACTGGCCAATGGTAAACTATGCGACGATGCGCCATGAATAAACAATGAACAATAAAATAATTGAAGGCTATGGACCACTACCCCAGTTATATTCCGTGCCCGACCACGGTAATTCTGTAAAAAAAAATTATTTTTTTTTATTACAAGTTATTTATTTCAAGGATTCGAGATTTTAAGATAATCCGTTTTGAGAATGAAAACCATTACGATGGTTCCATCGGCTTCTTAGGTCAAATTGATTGCGTAGACACTATCAGCGAGATTTCCAAACGAGTTGTTCCATAATAGGAACCAGAAAGTTTGCCAGAAAGCTAAATATACATATAATCTGTCCCGGCACCACTATAATAATGGCCCCCCGTCGCTTCATCGCTGCGAAGAGAAGCCTGCTATCAGCTTGTGCATGGTTTATTTTGGTAACCGCCATCATGGAATATCTAGATCTCATATCATTTGGATTCCTGCGATGGCTGCCGGACGCTAGCCTATTGGTGACGGTCATTATTTGGTTTCAGCATCTGAAGCTAAAGAATTTTCTGATTATATCTATGGTTGCACATATTTTGAAAACGTAACAGTCTAAATTAACATCTAACGCCTAGCTCAAAACATTCAACATTGGTGACAGATTAAACTAAAGGCATTGTTTTGCCGTCCTTAGAAAGTCAGGAATAGAACATGCGTTTTCGCCTCGGTTTTCGCAAGGAGTATTCATGATATTAGGCTGAGCGGTGGAGCGAGAAAACAATTTTATTTTAGTTTTGTTACTCCATCCACTCAGAATACGACGTCTAGATTTATATACCTTGGTAGAACCAAATCGCTCTATCGTACTTACCTATATATTATACCTGATTGTATGCTTATTGAATAACCCTATTTGAAATGTGTCCTAAGTCAAACGAGCTCAAATATGTACCTATAGGGTAGGGGTTTAATAATAATAATAATAATAAAATGATTTATTTTCACACACAACAGTACAATAATTGGTATACAGTATCAGACACAATTAAAAACAGTAGTAGGTAGGAACCAAGTAAAGAAATATCGAAAGATGTGCGATGTGTGAAAAATGGCTGTGGCTCAGCTGGATGTCAGCAGGGGCGAACCCGCTGGCCGCTGGTCTTCCGCCACCGCCACCTACAGAAGCGTCAGTGGAAGTGTGTACACATTTTTAAATCGCCAATTTTAAAGATTTTATTTGAAATCCAAACATTTGTTAGTGATGTTGGGTGTTTGAGTGAAGCGTGAACTACGCGCAATTTAAACAAAAAATTAAATATGTTTGGATAAAAATAATAATATATATACGAAAAGGAAAAATAGTTACATTGTGTAGTTAGTGAGTGACCGTGAATACCTTCCCTTTACAACATGGAGAAGGGAGGTTACATCATCGGAGCCTGGATACAAACTAAGGTCAAAGTACTTGTCGAGACAAGTCAGACAAGCAACTCGAAGGGGTTTCATGATATTATTGTGTCGTTCCTATAATTACTCCTCCTACTTTCCCATCATACCGGCTCAATGTTAACATGATATTGTATTGTAATCAGTACTAAACTGGTTTGCAATATTTCAGTTCGTTCTTCGGCTACATTAAACTGGATGGAAAACAGGTGGTGCATTCTAGCCAAACTTATGTAAACACTTTACTGAATCATAGCTGAATCATAGCTGAATCAGTTAATTACTTCCGACCTATTCCTGCGGCATTTACTGAATCGCATACGGAAACGAATATGCTATTCTTCGTTATTCCCGAGGTTATTCCTCAACTCGGAAAGTATGATTTTAAATAGGACTGTGGCAGTGGGAGCTAGTGTAGTGCTATCTCTTTCTGTTTTTCAGTAATAGAAGTGCTCGCTCTAAGCTTCTAACGAATAGTAGCGCACGAAAACAAACACGACTCGGAGATTCGACACATCGAAGATTTGTATTTTAGCTTATTCTGTGTTTGTTTACTGCTTATGGTGAACCTCACTGAAGTTTCAATTCAAAAAGTAAGTAACTAACGGAACAGTGGCCGTGAGGATATATTATGAACTATTAACATCTTCTTATTCTAACGTTTCGTTTGCCAAAATATTATAGCGTAATGTTTATAAATGCGTAGCGACACCGCGGCGGGACGGGGAGGAAGTCGCCGCTTCTTTCTGGGGTCGGCGTGTCGACGTCATTCTGCATTTCTTCGCCCGCTTAACCAGCAGGCGTGTGACGAGTTACACCACGAAAGATGAAAAGCCTAACAAATGCCGGACAGGCCAGACCCGCAAATGGTTTCCAAAAATGTTTCCTAAAATCCCAAACATAACTGGCTAAAGCCGAATGCCTGGCAACCTTTGTCATTGCAGCTGCGGAAACAAGTACGAAATTATTCCACGAATGAATCAGTAAACGCACCTGTCAAAATCTTCCCAGAATGCCAAAGTTTTCATCGTCCATACAAATAACAATTATTACATATGTAAACGTTTAATTCCGTGGCCACTCATTCCGTGTGGCGCTGCGATCGGTTTCTAGAATGCCAAAGTAATGTCAAAGTAAATTCTTCTTCTGTTAACTCTACTGAATCCGGAATGACGGAATGCTAAGAATACATGCCCTGGCCGCGGCCTAGGGGCGGCAAAACTCGGCGAGTTCTTTTCTCTCTAAACGGAGCATTCAACTCGAATAGTTTGGATATTTTTTGATGACAATTTGAACTCAAATTCGGCTGCATGACCATTTTCATTTTCGTGCTCTTCCGAAAAACATCGACTGCGCATGAGCTTCTCTCGTAGCGAGTTACTATTTGTCCAACTCAGAACGAAAAAGAAAGCGGTGAATGAACTGGGCAGGTATTTAAACCCGTTACTTCTTGCATGCAAGGCAAATTGCCGCGCCTCTGGGCTACCTACTGGTGGCAATAATGTTTTATCGACTCGCTAGGCCAGAGAATTTATGGCCCGAGTGAAACGCGTGTGCTTCGGTTGAAGATCGAATATTCACTGTTTTTTTATTTGGAAATTGTGCTGGCATCATGCGGATTGTTTCAATAAATATTTTCACGAAGTCTAGGGGCAATATATTTCAGCTTTTTTCATTACTGTATCGCCATCTGACGGACATTACATCCACCCATTACATTCAAATGGACTTTCTGGAAGTGTTTCTACTCGCCGCTAGATGTCGTCTAAGCGCTATGTTTTTTGTGATTTTTCGTTATGGAAAGGACATAATAATATAATGAGTAATTAGCAACGAAACCATTTCAATGACCATTTTACTATAGGGATTTGGCCCAGCGCTTACTCTGTATTCTTCGCAAGTGCATGGAATAAACTTATACGGAAAGGAGTCATGTTTGAACTAGGTAGCTAGTCTGGATATAAAAATCAATTTATCAAATATCTTTGTTATCTTCATAGTTTGCGAAAGAGATTGATCACATTATCTAAAATACCAGTAAACGCGCGTTAGTTTGCGACAGCCGGAAGTATAGGTAAATGTTATTATTCCAACAGAAGCTTACAGTATAGTACTCTGCGGGAGACAAATCTTCTTTGGTAACTATATCGAAATTTTGGGAGAGTGCACATACATTTTGTACTAGTCCCTAATAGTCTTCTTTCATTCCAGAGCCGGTAGTCTCAGTTGTCACCTAAATTGGCGTTACGGCAAACCGATCGACTGACGTTTTCAAATGTATGGAGAAATTGAACAGCGCGCGCAGCGGGCGTTAAGCGAACTAACATTTGCGAGTCCGAGCTTGATTTGACAGCTTACTCAACGTTGCCGTAAATACGTCGACGTTGCGGTTTACGTCCACTCCGCGTTTTCATACAAATCGGAAGTCAGCGTTTGACTTTGACAGCTTGAAGAAGTAAAACCACAGAATATCTAGTAAAAACTTGTATGGAGTTTGGAGAAAACGCCAGTCGATCGGTTTGCCGTAACGCCAATTTAGGTGAGAACTCAGACTGCCCACTCTGTTCATGCAAAAATCGATGAACGAGAGTATAATGGACGTTTGGATATTGACGGCTCTTGCCTTTCCATTGGTGAAAAATTGACTAAGAGTACATTTGACATCCATCAGGTGAGAGCCGCCATCGGCCACCCTTTTGCGCCGCTGTCAAAACAGCGTGCACGTGTTGTTTAGCCAATTTTAGAAAATAATATCGCTCCTGTAGCGATTTACATCAGTGATACAACATGCGTATAGAGACGTGCTATTTCTGCTCGTCGCGGATTTTTCCCGGCCATGGCATCCAGTTTGTGCGCAATGACTGCAAGGTAACGTTTAATTTTTCCCTTCCCAGTTTTACATACTCGTAGCTCTGAATAACAGATTGCCTCATCATCTTTGCACTGCGTCGTATTTTGCAGTGAACGTTTTGTTTCAGACAAATTGCACAACACTATTGTAATGCTGGAAATGCAGTGGCCCATATTCTATTCTTGTAGATAAAAGCTGGTATTCAACACTGAAATCCTATTAGTGTCATGCATGCCTTCTCAAATTTTGAACTTTATTCTTCGTATTGTTCCAAAAAGCTGATATAACTAGAAACTCGGGCCTGAAATGAACGACTACCTACTTATAAAGATTACTTATTAAAATAAATTAGGTACAGGTAGGTCATATCAGTGTTAAATAGTGAACATAAGTCTTACTGAGATCTACCTCATTACGATGTTGCAGATCTTCAGATTCTGCAGATCAAAGTGCCACGCTGCATTCAAGAAGAAGAAGAACCCGCGCAAGACCAAATGGACGAAGGCGTACCGAAAGACCGCGGGCAAGGAGCTCGCGATAGACCCCTCGTTCGAGTTTGAGAAACGCCGACACGCACCAGTGAAGTACAACCGGGAACTCTGGACCAAGACCATCGAAGCCATGAAAAAGGTATTCTACTATTCTCTATCTGTAGGTTTTTATGTGGATTTATTTTCCCTTAAAAATCAAAATCAAAATCATTTATTGCCGTATTACATAAAATAGTACAAATGTGTGAACAAACGGTACTTTACTATGTATAGTGATTCCGAAATATAAGTGTGGCAATAGAGTTTCGCATTTTCTGCGAGTACTTAAGTGTGTAGAAATAAAATACATCAGTGGCAGTACATATTACACAACCAGCAATGGCAGCAGTAGGTGGTAGCATTTAAAGGGATATGTAATTATGTGATCAGCTGACAGTAGTAGTTTATGACAAAACTTATAGTATTAAAACCTAATGTGCAAGTGTTTCACAGTGTTGGGTTGCCACTGGAGCAGTGCATCGCTTAAAGGTCCTTGCTTACGGTGACGCTTGGCTCGGGTTATCTCTTTCCCTAAAATATGGTTGAAAGAGGTAATGGCTGTGCACGGCGTGATGCTCGTGAACGGGTGCTGTTTGTAAGGACGGGCCTGCTCCAATTGGCAACATATTAGTTGGAGGGGATTGTCTTTGCAAATAAAATGATATTTGTCATGAACTGTTGCATACGGCATGGATTGTAAATTTTGTGTATTCATGTGAATTTAGTGTTTTACCTATGTTTTTGTTAAAATAATTGACAAACACTTTTGTAAAGACAAACACTTTTGCTTTGAGCATACGGATAGCATTAAAAACCTATCTTTACCTTTCTTTAGATACATCTCTTTTCTGTAATGCACTGATAATATTATTAGATGACAGATTTTTCTAAATATTATCATTAATATTGTGAAAAATCGACGAGTAGTTAAAAATTTTCATTTTATTTATTTATTTATTTATTTATTTATAAAGATGATGCGCTCCATACAAAAACCCCATGTTATAGATGTAAATATAATCCTATGCGCGTGTTTTCAGGTGGAGGAGATTCGGCAGCGGCGCGCCAACAACCACATCATGCAGCGGCTGCGGAAGGGGCGCGAGGTGGAGATCCAGCGCGATGTCCGCGAGGTACAGCGGGACATCTCACTCATCAGGTCAGTGTTGTCACCCGCAAGGAGGGGACATAATGATCAATCACCTTAACAAAATGAACACCTTAACTTAGGAGAGCTACAAAAATGATTGTTCATCTAAAGCATCAAGAATATGAGCAACGGCTAAGGGCACGAAAGCTCAAAACTCTTCATGAGCGAAGGCAGCGAGGAGACCTTATTGAAGTCTATGAGATCCTCAATAATTACTACAGTACCTCCAAACTCAACGAAATGTTTGCAATAAACACATTGGCTCACCTTAGAGGACATAGCCTAAAGCTGAACCACTCTTCCTCAAGGACAAATCCCAGAAAATATTTTCTTTGCAACAGAGTTGTACACTCCTGGAATCGACTACCACAGGAAGTCAAAAGTGCCAAAACAGTTAATGGGTTCAAAAATTTACTAGCCAAATATAAATATAGAAAAACGAACAAAAAACCAAAAACAAAAAAAAATCAAGAGCACTCAGTAGTTCTAAAACCTGATATGCACGCATCAGCTTATAGCTGCTAGTGTTATAAACCAGTTAATAATAAATAACTGTGTTCTCAGCGACTCGTAGCCTAGTGGCGCGGGGACTAGCCTAGCGTACCAGAAGTCCGCGTTCAATTCCTCGCCCCGACATGCACCACTTTCTTTCTCTTCTGAGTTCGATAAGTGCATTTTGTCACGAATGCTCCATGGTTCGGAATCCATGTAATACTGTAGGTTCCCGGGTTGGTACCATAGCATTGGATGAAAAGATGGCCGGAGCAGTAAATTGTCCATGTTTTCCATCCAGTTCAATGTAGCCGAGCTCATAAAGGGATGATCCTGGCATGGCACCTGATTCCTTCGGGAATGTGGTGTATTAGGCTAATATAACGATAGTTTTGTGTCCATCCATGTAAGGTTGCATAATATAAAATAAAAAACTGTAGCTATAGAAATTGAGCGATTTAAGAAAAGAATGCTAATCGCCTAACTTCTCACTCAAACCCACTTGCCGCTGAGCTGTCAAAACTGGTCCACCAAAAAGGGTCCAAGTTATATGAATAGGGCAGCAGAGGTACTGGCCTCGTCTCCTGTAAAGTCCTAACCTAACTGAAGACATCCAATTATAATCTGTAATCTTGTGGCTATGATAGGAAAAAAAAACCATTCATTTTTATGATGTGGTAACAGCTAAAAATCGGTCCATAGAGGGTTTTTGTGCTGTGTTTGTTCGGGCACTTAAAAATTATACATTTTGTGATCCCACATTTTTCCTGTGCATGTCGTAGAAGCCGACTAATTTTCCTAATTTAATGAACATTTAATTTTATTTTTTTTATTACGCCACCATATCACAATTTAAAACAGAAAGTACAGTGCAATTATACATATAATTTCAAATACACAATACGTGAGGCAGAAAGGCAGGCTCATCCCTGAAAAAGATTTCTTCAAGTCGACCAGCTGTGAAATTTGTCTGTTTTCCGACCAATTAAATTTCGCTATGCAATGTAAGGATGGTCCTGGAATGGCACCTATTTCTCAAATGGTGTGTTGAACTGATATAAAAGTAGGTGTTGTGTTACCAGTTAAAATAATCACTTGGTTTTTTTTTAGTTCACCTCAACAGTGAATGCTCTATTGTAGTAGTTTCCATAGACTCCTTATCCGGAGAGAAAAATATCCAGAAACCTCAATCATCTTCATGCTGACCGGATATTGTCAACTGCAGGTCGCCAGCAGCCGGCCTGAAGGAGCGTAAAGCCTTGGAAGAGTCCGCCATGGAGGTGGAACCGGAGACCATAGAGGTCATAGACTCCAAGGGCCGCAAGCAGATAATCGAAGCGCCCATCATGATGCAAGCCATGGACGAGGAACTCATTGAGGAGGGGGGAGAGGTTGCACTATAAGAATCATGTTTGATGGAAAATTGCCCCATGAATGACAGGTTGTCCTTTTAAGATATGATCAAATTAACATAAGTGATGTGTGAAAAAAGCTCCCATTAAGGGGGTGTTAGCACCTGATTGCATTCAGTTCCATAGGGGCAAGTGTAAACATATATTTTTTTTTTAAATATAGCTGCAACTGATTTTTAAATTTCAAAAAGATGAAAATTAGATTGGTGGTTAAGCAGTATTTAAACATAAAATTATGTGTTTAATTCTTGTTTTAAACATTTTTTTACGAATTTTTAACCATATTTGACCCGTTTGAGCAATCAAACCATCAATCTACAAATGTACTTTTTTGATTATGGAAATTTGTTGCACTTATTTTTAATAAATTTAAAACCCTTATGGAACTGAATGCATTCAGGTGCTAACATTCCCTTAATTGACAAGATCAATACACACACCACTTTTAAAGTGTGATCAAATTAACAGAAGTGATGTACCGTAATCTGATGACTTTGGTTCTTTCTAACACTTTTAAAAAAAATATATAATATTAACTTTCAAATTCCTAACATCTAAATGTATAGGGACATGAGGTTTTCGTGTTGTTTAAATTGAGCTACAGCATCAATTCTGTTAATTTGATCACACTTTAAAAAGACAACATGTAGATCAATTTATACAAGAAGGATATTTTTAAAGTTAACTGCCTCAAGGGACTGACCTCTTCAAGGTCAAGAGATACATTTATATAAGTTGGATCTCTTTTTGTTTGGACCCAATTTTTTATGTTACAGAAGTCAGTTTACTTTAGAAAAACATCTAGACTGTTAACTTTTATATTTTTTAAAAGTTAAATTTGAGAATTATGCGAGAATAGCATATCCACCAATTTTCATGTGGTCTGAGTGTAAAATTATGTTTTTTGGATAAGCATACTATATTTAAAATAAAAAACAATTTTAGTTAATAATTTTGTTTGATTATATGCCTTTGGTTGGTTTAAAAGTCTTCTATTTCAAAAGCAATTGAATTCAACCCTCTGTAACAAAAAAACAATTCAGCCACGTATGAACCTGGCCAGGGCCGGATTTAGAGGTGTGGGGTCCATAGGGCAACAAAGCAGTGGAGGCCCTCAACAAGTATTTCGTTGGGAGCAGTGGGAAGGAAAAGTACGGCTTTACCAAAGTTGGGTTCCTTTTGGAAACAAGTCCGGAAAATTTAACATATTATTATCACTTTATATTATTCAAAGTATTAATCTAGGAGTTGGTGTACGGATTAAACCTAGAACGTTTGATTTGGATGCGTTACGCGAGCAAGAAAAATAAATGATTGCAGGGTTTCACCTACCTTAGTTAGGATGTAATAGTTCATAAGCTCAAAGGTACCACATTTGATTGGGCGGTTGTAGACCGAACTGGCTAATGATACAATTTGACAAATCCGAGTGCAGTGTACTGTCTATGGATGATGAATAAACAATAAACATAATAATGATAAATTAATGCTCTACGAAAACCAAAAATAATTAAAATAAAACAATTTAATAAAATAAAACCGCGACAGAGTAAAAAATGCAACTTTAAATTTTATAAATTACTTAGTAAAGGAACTAAAAAGAGAGAAACAAGTTGAAAAACTATATATTTTTTTTGTGTTTGTATGATGGTTGACAGTGTTCATAAAGGCAGTCGGAGGCATAAGATACATTAACTACGATTAATATTTTTTATTAAATCCGTTTATGGTGTGCCTATGCATTTCATGATTGGTGAGAACGAGAAAAAATAACCTTACTTTATATATAAAATATGAAAGTTAGGACATTGAACTTCTCCCACCACGTATTTTCTTGCTCCACCAATATAATCAATTTAAGGGCCTGGTACTAGCCAAATCGCAAAGTTAGACGAGGCACCCCAAGTTAACTAAGTCTGACGATTATAAGTGTCATTCTTACAATATATATATATATTTTTTTTATGTGACTGGACATGGATGGCTAATACCACAAGTTCTGTCATGGTATTAGCCCAACACACCACATGGGAACTAGGTGCCATGCCAGGACCTTCCTTATATTGCACGGCTACATTCCTTGTCTAGGAATCGAATTATTTTCGTTAATGTATGTTTCCTTTTTCTATACAAAATACATTGTAGAAACGGTGTCCATTTCCGAACTTTTTTGACTAAATGTAGAAATCTAAAAGCAAATGGATTTTTTTGTTTATGCATATATGCTGTTTTTGCTTATATCTAGAAATCGAATTACTTTCAGATTTCTAATGAGAAAAATCAACTTTTTTATTTTTATTATTATTTAAATAAATGATGGAATAAAAAAATATTAACAATCCATTATCAGTCTGGAGTTCTATTTGGATTTGCTGAAGTGTTTCACTACATATTATTACATTTGTTAAAAAGTGCAAATTGTATGGCGCGAGTAGTTGGCTAGTCCTAGCGCCTTAATCGCTAGTCATTCATGATGGAACGTATTGTGCATGTTTGATGCCTCCGACTACGTTTGTGAACACTGCCAACCATCATTCAAACACAAAAAAAATATTTTAACTTGTTTCTCTTTTTTCAGTTCCTTTATTAAGTAATTTTTAAAATTTTAAGTTGCATTTTTTTACGCTGTCGGGTTTTTATATTTTTAAATAATTTGTTTTTTTTTTTGTTACATTAAATCGACGTTAATCCCGGATATACATATCATTGATGTAAACAACACTGTTATAAAGAGAAATGAAAATGAAAATTCAAATAAAAGAACTGAAGATATTTTTATCATAAAATAAGTGCTCAAGGCAAGCATATTTGGATTGACCCAACTTTTTTCCAGTACTATTTATGTGGGGGCCTCCTCTTTTGTGGAGGCCCCGGGCAGTTGCCCAGGTTGCCCTCCCTTAAATCCGGCACTGAACCTGGCCCTCCAGTGGAAGATGCATGCTCGATCTACATTACGCTAATATGGCAATTATACTGATTATATATGTATACTATATATTTCAATTTCGTAATACCCTCCACATGAAGTAGATATTAGATAACTTCACTAAATTACAGTAAACTGTACAAATGAAGCCAAAAGCTAATATTGATTATGTATTAGTTGAGTTCTAATCCACTTAGCTCTAGTCGGCTAGAGCAGTTAAAACTCTGTTGTTCAAACCATTCTATACCTTGGAGTGGCTTCTCTTAGCTGTGGAAGTCTGAACAAATAAATCTATATTTGGCATTTTTTTTTTGTTTTTGTGATTTCTGTAAATGTAAAAGAAATATTAAAAGTGAACGAATTAATAGGTTCTAACTAATATTAATTATAAACCATGTGTTATTTTTTTAAATACTTAAGATTTAGCCTTACCAAAAATAATAAAAAATCTTTTATTTCTTGCAATATAAATGTTGGAAGTCCCTGCAGCAGTTTTGAGGTTTGCTGTAACTTTGATATCAATTGAATTATTAAAATATCTGGAATAAGTAACAACACTTAGAAACAATTTTAGCATAAAATGTTTATTAGAATGTCTAAGATATCATATGTAATTGTTGTGGTTATATTAGCGTTTTTTTACGTGATCTACAAAAAATATTATACAGTGGAGACGAGTATAGTTAACAAACCTGACAAGAGATATGATTACATCATTGGTGAGTATTGTTATATTAATATTTTGTTTGTCATGTTTCTGGCTATCAAGAATAAGTATTCGTAGTAAATTTCTCTAATTACGAAGAAGTATACAGTGCAAATCAGATCGAAGATACCATTAACATGAGATAAAATCTATACCTACTAATATGATAGCCCAATTCTTGAGGAAGGTTATTGGCTATTTAACATTGTGTTAAGACACTTAGAAGCCGAGCAAAATGAAAAAAAGTTAGAATAGTTGAATAGCGAAAAGTTGGTAATAGTGCGGGTGGGCGCTTACTAATTGTTAGACTCGCACCTTGAAGTAAAATCTTATAATTTTTATTGTATTTTTCTCACTAGTTACTTGTCACAAAACAATATTTTTGTGAAAGGAAAAAAAAATTAATAACTGAATTAAAACAATATATTTATTTAATTATCGTACCTGCTCACAAAATTTCACGAGAATCTGTTGAGAAATGCGACCTGCAGACGAGAACAGCCGGGCAGCCAGACATACGAAGGTATTTTTGCCCACGCTTAAAACAGAGACGCTTTGCTCGGTCAATTAGCTCAGAGGATTGAATCATCCCATCCAGTATTTTTAAATGAGATGATTAAATTCAATTAAGTAATTACTTCCTAAAAATATTTTTCAGATTTTGACATGTGTAGGTTAATATTTATATGTTAATATATATAATGTATAGGAAAGGAAGCAAAAAGTCCAAACACCCCACAATTGACGGCTAAGATCCTCGAAGAGATGTCCTCGACTAAAATGTAATTTTTTGACGGGAATCCAGCCTGCGTTGTAATACGGAGATTTTCAGTGGGCGCCGGCACAGCGGGGTCCGTCCTCGCGGCGCGGCTCAGCGAAGACCCCGGCACGAGCGTGCTGCTGGTGGAGGCGGGGGAGCACATCGGGTACCTGGTGAGCGTGCCGATGGCGCCGACGGTGGTGCAGCAGGGACCGCACGACTGGTCCTTTTACACCGCGCCGCAGCGGTTCTCTTCGTTCGGCATGTGGAATCAGGTGAGTTCGTCATTGAGAATTATGAATGGTGCATGGAAGATTGTTACAAAGAAACAATCGCGTGGATTTATGTGGGATTTGAAAAGGCACTGTAACTAAATACAGACTGTAACAGCAATCACTGCTGAAAAATCGCAATCACTCCGATGGCGATGGAGATTCCTAATAAAAAATGTCAAGGTTTATCATTTCTTATCAGGGGACATAGGACCATAGAACGACCGTAACCGATACGCTATCATTTTATAATTTTAGTTTCCGTAATAATCACTTTTATGCAAATGTGGTTATCGGCAAAACTTGACATTGAACCATTTTATAATTTACACGGTGAGCTGTGAGGATATTATTTTTAAATTCTATTATCTAGTGTCGCGCTTGAAAATATGTTTCATTTTGGCTATACTTTAATTAATATTCATTAAAACATGAGCGATTCTGAGCAAATCAAGGGCGAATCTCCCCAGAATTGCTCACATTTTCATTAATTGTAATGTTAGATTTAATTGTTCTGTGTATCGTCTTAAATATAATTTGCACAATAAAGAATTTGTTTCTTTCTTTTCTGTATTCTGGTCTAATATGTAATAATATTTAGGTGTATTTTGCCTGCTCCGTATGGGTGACAAGTGAAAATGTTCTCTATAATTGTTTTACTTTACCATGTTATACTAAGAAATATGTGATTATGTAAATATTTGTTCGAGTAATGTAATAAAGCAATATTATTCTTCAAACAATGTCAACCAAGCAAATAAAAATAGCTTGATGTGAGCGACATCTGTTGGAGACTGTTTGTTTGTTCTATTTGGAAGTCAAAACACATTTTTTATGCAATCTTCCTGCAATTCCTCATTTGAAATTCCAACAATTAAGACATTTTTCGGGAACAGTTTACTTAATATTCAGCTCCGCTTTTTAAATGGGTGATTAACTATGCAAAAAGTCATGGCACAACTTATTTTAATCATCATTGGATTATAACTATGAATGATATTACCACTTCCAGAGTCAATGCATCCCTAGAGGTAAGGGTCTCGGTGGTTCCGGACAGATAAACTACCTGATGCATGGCTTCGGACTGAAAAAGGATTATGAAGAGTGGATGAGACTCGGGGTCAAGGGTTGGAGCTTCGAGGACCTGAAGCCGTACTTCCGAAGAGCGTTTGGAACATCGGGAAACGAGTATGATTCGTGCAAGCAAGAGCGCCCCGATCGAAAGGTATGTAGGACCGATCGAAGTAATACAGTTTGCTTTTTTGAATGCACAATGTGCATGTGGTGCACCAGATGTTTTATGAACAATTACAAACTTCGAAAGAATGATTTTTTTGTATAAAGAGTATTTTATGTGAAACATGCTTAATGTTGACTCAAGGACCTTATAATTTAGAAAAAAAAATCAAAATTGAATCTCAAATCACATGCTAAGTGATTATTTTGTTTGCCGCACCTTGTCAGCCTCAGTGGCCCAGTGGCGCGACACTTCGGCGATCGCTCTCCGAAGTTAAGCAACGCTGGGTCCGGTCTGGTGACCATTCGACCGTTGAGAGAGGCTGGCCGTGGTTCGGATTCCACGTTAAGCTGTAGGTCCCCTTCCTTACTTACTAGGTGGTAGGGTTTATCCCGCCCGGGTTGGTACCATCGCATTGGATGAACGATGGTCGAAGCGGCAATGAAAATTGTCCGTGTTTTCCATCCAGTTCAATGTAGCCGTGCAATATAAGGAAGGTCCTGGCATGGCACCTAGTTCCCATGTGGTGTGTTGGGCTAATACCATGACAGAAGTTGTGGTATTAGCCATCCATGTCCAGTCACATAAAAAAAAAACCTTTTTGCAACTCAGTTTGTAGTTTATTGTTTTACTTCCTCACAGAATAGCCCACAGGTAGCCCAGTGGCGCGACGCCTTGCGATTTGATAAGCTCGGTGAAGCAACTCTGAGCGCGTTTGGGTTCTGAATGGGCACTTTTTAACCGTTGAGGCTGGGCGTGGTTCAGATTCCACGTAAAACTTTTAGGTTCCCTTCCCTGCTTACTAGGTGGTAGGGATTATCCCACCCGGGTTGGTACCATCGCATTGCATGAACGATAGTCGAAGCGGCAATGAAAATTGTCCGTGTTTTCCTAATAATAAATAATAGCCGAGCAATATAGAACAGGTCCGGGCATGGCACCTAGGTCCCATTTGGTGTGTTAAGCTAATGTCTGACGGTCAGTTTGGTAGTAACCATTCATGTCCAGTGACATAAAAAATAAATCAACGGTTGAAAATTCAGAGGGATACATGTGTGGAGTCTCTTACCATATTCTTTCGTCCATAGAAAGTTCTTAATAGTTTTATAACGCCTTTCTATCATTGCTCAACGCGATACAGGCTGGCGCACATTAACTGTAAAAAATCCTCCAATTAGAACTAACCGATTTCTTTAGATCTTTATCAATTATCTCGAGAAACTGAAATGAACTTCATGGCAAAGTATTTCCCCCTAAGAACAACCTGGAGAGGCATTCACGGACACTGCGTCAAGAAAACAGACATTAACTCAAACTGTGGTGCGTGAAATTCGCAAATGGTATTCACGAGTGACAGATGACAGCTCTAGTGTGCGTCTGCCGACGCTTAAGCTACTTTTCGTCAGGAGCGCTGCAACCGGATTGATCAGTTCGTAGAATACCATTCGGTAGCGGAAAATATTTGCGGAAGCAAGATTTCGTCGCATTCGGAACTTTGCAAAAAGTCCGTGAATGTCTCTCAAGGGGTCCAAACATACACCATGTTTGTGGGCCACAGGTAAAAGAACCTGACCAACCATTGTGCTTTTTCACTGCCGAGAAAGTTTGCAAGCCCTTGGGCGTGTTGGGGCGCCTCCACGCGAGGGCAAGGTCTACGCTATGGTATGTGCCACCCTTTATTATAAAAATACACATATTTTCATTTGTAATTGCAGGCACCAATGCGACTAAAATCAATCGATGCGGACCACAGTCTGCTGAACGTCTTCGAGCAGGGCTCTGCACACGCTGGGGAAAAGGCTGAGGTCCGACGCGCGACGGCAACATTGGACAACGGTGCCCGGTTTTCGTCGTTCGATGCTTACTTGAAGCCCATATTTGGGCGGAAAAATCTTCATGTGCTGATTAAAACTCACGCTCTCTCTGTAAGTTTTTACTTTATTGATCTAATACCTAACGAAGGTTTTATAGGAATACTATATAATATATATAGTTCTTTTGATAATATATTTTTGGCATGAAACAATACATTTTTGATATAGATTATGGACTGTGAATTTAAACCGTGTATTGTGTTAGAAAATAATACTGAACCTGTACATTACCGTGCCATCACACGCAGTCAACTATGTCTGATAGTGAAAAACTGTAACGGCTGCCCTTTGACTTATGACTGACACATGTGGTGCCCAAAGACTGGGTCTTTGTGGTTGAAAGCGGTATTAGTCATATTTAATTTCAATGTACTAGCACTGCCTACCCCATTTCCCATTGTTGTGATTGCAACCAAAAACATAGCTAATTGATGATTTTATATTATTTTCAGATACGGTTTCTCAAAGGAGAGGCTGTATCAATCTACATCTTGAAGAATAATCGTCACCTGGACAACATATTCGTTAACAAAGAGATAATTTTATCTGCCGGCGCCATCAAAACTCCTCAAATATTAATGCTATCCGGCATCGGTCCGAAAAAAGACTTAAAAAGACACAGAATAAAAGTAGTGAAATCTGTCGCAGGTGTTGGAAAGAATTTCCATGATCATATGAACATGCCTATTTATGTCAGCATAAAGAAACCTATTAGTGTAACTTTCGCCAAGATGTTAACTTTAAAAACTGTTTGGGATTACTATTGGACCAAAAGTGGTAAGTTTCCGAGATATTCTTGTGTTGATTCTCTTCCCCCGCACTAAAAATATTTGTAAAACAGCCTTAGTTTTCTCTAAATTAAATTAGATATCATTCCAAATTATAGCAATTCCACTAACTTCTGAAAATGTTTAATTATATATTAAATACATTAAATTTTGTATTTACCTATTCAATAAGGAGATCAACAACTTATAATTCTAAAATTTTTTTTAAAAATCAAACTTACCTTGATAAAGTTAGTTAGAGATTTCCACTAGGTACACATTCAAATTTAGAATTTTTCATCACAAATTTGGCAGTCAGTAACAACTTTGTGCATTTTTAGTATTGACTTGCTTGCTTGGAATTGCTTCCAGTGAAACAACTTATTAGTTTAAGAAGGTTATAACTCATTGTATTCTCAATATTTTTTGTAAATTGACAGGTTATCTTGCATTTCCACCGGTCGCTGGCACCGAGTTCTTAGATGATACCTCTGCCCTCATCCTCTTCACACTGGGCTCAGCAAATGAGAACATTCTAAGGGATCTTTCTAACTACAAGCCGCTGGTGAGGTCATTGTTGTAATGTCATTCCATGGCTTGCCATTCTTGTACGATAGCCCTTTCACCATTGTATTTATGATTCGAATTCCAATACCTGATTATTAGTAACATGAGTGAATGGCCACTGTAAGTTAGGTACCAAAATTACACCTTTAAAAGCTCTCTCTTGTAATGGTGGCTGTTACGTATGTGTAAATATGTGTGGCATTGCGTTTTTTTTTATGACAAACCGGTATGGGTGCTGTGCTGAGGACCAAAGGTACTCGTAAAAGCTTGCCTTGTGAAAACATGCTCAGCGAGGCACCATACCAGCATATTTGCGCACAATCTCTGAGCTATCGAGCTTGTTCAAATTACAATTGAAGACTCCCAAGTTATAGGTATGAGGAAAGGCACCTGCCGGCAAACAGTTCCATATCCTGGTGGTGCGGCATAGAAATGAGTTTGAGAAACAGTTTGTTCTCAAAAGCCTAATGTCGCGAAAGTCACTAAAGCGGTGCTTCGTTGACTACCTGAGCCAAGCCGACTATGATCTTTCAGGTGAAACACAAGGGGGTGCTCTGATTCTCTATTGCGGTTGCTCCATATAGGTACGATGGGGAGGAATAAGGGATGTAAGTTCCACTGACTGAGCGACCCCGCAAACCTCAAGGAGGCAAGCTCAGGGACACTAAACCAACCGTGATTCGCACATGCAATCCTTGTTGACACAGTCAAAGTATAATTCAACGAAGTAGTTTTGCTAGAAGTTAAATATCAGAGCTGTTGACACATAACATAGTTGGATCAATTTCTTCATTCTTCAAGTATTCAAGTTTGAAATATGTCGGACGAGACAGATTTTGACGTTTTTGTACTTCACGCCATTTTGTTTGTAAATTGACATCCGAGAAGGCAATGAAAAGGTGAGCTGGATACGAACCAGTAAGAAAATCTTTTGAGGGCAGTGCGTCTTGTAAACTGTGTTATTTATATCCAAAATTGTGCTGATCAGTTACCTTGATTGTCTCGCTCTTTATCGCTTTATGCAAATGTTCTCCATTCCAGGTCTTCCGGCAGACGTTTAAATACCACAACTACACAGGCAAAGAAGGCTTCATGTTCTTAGCCACGTGCCTGCATCCGAAGAGTCGGGGGATCGTCACGCTGACAAGTGACGAAGCTCTTAAGCCGCCATTGGTTGATCCCAACTACCTAGCGGATAGTTACGATGTTGCTTGTATGATTAAAGGTAGTTCTTCTCATGTCAGGTTATTAAAAAATGTGTTAAATCTTAAAACTAATTTGGCTCAATACTCTATAAAACTCCATCTAAGAGATGCGGCGACATACATTCAAAGTATTCAATAATCATTGAATGGCTCATAGCTCAAGGGTGTGTAGACTTGCCTGCCATGCCAGAGGTTATGGGTTCAAATCCCGGTTCTATTTATGTACCACTTTCTTACTCTTTCTGAGTTGGAAAAGTGAATTTAGTTATGAATGAAGACTGTTTTATGGTTCGGAATCCATGTAATTATAGGATTATCTACAGTCCCCTTGCTCTACTTTATAGTAGGGGTTTGCCTGAGTTGTTACCAACGCATAGGATTAAAAGTGGTCGAAACTACAATACAAAATTGTCCGTATATTCTACCCGTTCCATGTACCCGTGCTCATAAAGGGAAGGTCCTGGCACTGGCACCTACTTCCTTCGGAAATGAAGGTAATAGCGGTTAAGGCGGAGTTTAGAAGGCACATCCGAGGTTCCGAATTCCGAATCTGAATTCCCTTAATCTTATATGATGGTACGGAGCACTTCGTGTGCGAGTCCGACTCGCATTTGGCCAGTTTTTAATAGTGCCAGATCAGTGAGATCATTGAGGTGAAGAAATAACTTTTTCTTCACCTCCATGAGTGAGACTCTATATTGTTATCTGTATTGTTATCGTCTCGTCCGCAGCGATGCGTCGTGCCGTCCGCCTGGTCTCCTCGCGGCCGTTCCGCGACATCGGTGCCGAGATCCACTGGCCGCGGCCGGAGCGCTGCGCCGCGCTCCGGGGCTACCCCGTCAGCGACGACCACCTGGCGTGCGTGCTGCGCGAGGTGGCCGTGACGGGCCACCACGCCGGCGGGACCTGCGCCATGGGCGGAGATCGCGCCGTCGTCGACCACCGGCTGAGGTTGCCCTTACCTTTGAACTGAGCTGCTAGTCCCAGTTGTCACCTAAACTGACGTTTACGGAACTTCCAACGTCAAACTACCGTACTAGTTCTTACGAAATATTCTGTGGATTTAGTTGTCACCTAAACTGGTGTTTATGGAACATTGAAGTTCCGTAAAAACGTCAAACTCCATACAAGTTTTTACTAGATATTCTGTGGTTTTACTTCAAGCTATTAAAGTCAAACTCGGACTTCCGATTTGTATGAAAACGCGGAGTCGGCGTAAACGGCAACGTTGAGTAAGCTGTCAAATCAAACTCAGACTCGCAAATGTTAGTTCGCTTAGCGCTCTTAAATGTCTCCATACATTTGAATACGCCAGTCGATCGGTTTGCCATAAACACCAATTTAGGTGACTGCTGGGACTACGGGCACCGGCCTTTGCCAGCGTATGACCCCTCTCCCCTAGGTGAGGTGAGGGTTAAGAGGATAATATGGTGATCGAGAACTTTTAGCCATGATATAAACCCTTAAAAATTTAGATAAATTTTTTTAGAGGCGTATAAAATAAAAAAACTTAATTTGTGGATATAGCTCTCAGTTGATTTATTTTATGTACAAAATTTCAGAAAAAAATGTCCTAATTTGACTGAGGCAAAGGGCATGAGCCATTGTATGGAACTCGATCACCTTATTAACCTCTAAAGCACAGGCCTTGCATTGAAAAGAAGGTCGAAGCGGCAATCATAAATTGCCTAGTATTTTCCATTCAGTCCATCAGCCTGGATATGTTTTGGCGAAATCCTTTATAGATGATATCAATCATAATAAATTAGTTTTAAAAGAAGGAGAAGAATTCATTTTGACTGATAAGCGAATGAGTATATGCAGGATAGCTTAAGAAATGGACATCTCGGCAGGCACAGTTTGAAATATATTATGCAATCTCTTAAAGTCCGCATATTATCCACTTATACCCACTAAAGTGTTCTCTGATTGCAGGGTGCGAGCTGTGTCCAGGGTGAGGGTGGTCGATGCGAGTGTGCTGCCGTCTCCCGTCTCTCTCTACCCCAACTCCGTTCTTGTCGCCATGGCGGAGAAGGCTGTAGATATGATAAAGCAAGACAATAAGGCACTTTGTTAACGTGTTTTGATAGGCGTCCCTTGCATAGGCTCGGTACTGGAATAGATTAAAGAGAAAGGTATAGAAGGTTAGCATGCATCGTACAACGTACAAAACTCGCCGAAAACTTCTTATGTTCGCTAGTACTATGACATTACTAACCAGTATTATGCCTATTCAACATTGGTATGGCGTTAGCAGTCGATCCCTTCCTATAAACCCTGTATTCGTAAATGCGTATATTGCAGAGATTGCAACAATGTACGCATACACGGCCGTTCCTAATTACTTATACTCACTCCCGTGAACGTCATTAGTTAGTTAGTTGGGCAAAATGTTTTCCGCGCTAAGCCTACTTCACAGAGAGGCCATTGTGCGTAACAAAGGTGACTATGTAAGCCATCCCAGCTCGTCCTAGAAGTCCAGCATACCCTTTACATTCCCACAGGCCTCTGCAAGGGATCCCGGTGCTCCCAGGGTCTGCGCCCGATGGTCGGCCACACTCTTGCACTCCAACAGTACATGGGCGGTTGTTTCCATTGTCTCCATGCAGCCACGACATAGAGGGCTGTCAGTCACCCCCAGGTTATGTAGGTGCTTGTTGAGTGAACAATGTCCTGTCATTGTTCCCACCATTGTGCATAGATCATTTCTTTTCAGATGCAACAGCTTGTGCGTGTGGCGCTTATTGAGGGATGGGATGACCTCTCTGGCCTGCCTGCAATCTACCAGGTGTTTCCATCCGGTATTGTGGAGCATCTTGGTTCTATCTTGTAGCCAGTTTTTGAGTTGACTAAGTGGTATAGGCACTATCGGTTCTGGACCCATTAGTATTGTACTGGATCCTCGTTTGGCCAGTTCATCTGCAGCGTCATTACCCACAGAGCCACTGTGTCCTCTTATCCACTGCAAAGTTACGTGATTGTTTCTCGCTACTTCTTCTAGGGCGCAATGACATTCTAGAATTAAGCCCGAGTTAACTTTGTTATTTTTCAGTGCATTTAATACAGATGCGCTATCTGAGATAATTCTTATCTTATAGTCGTGCATCTTCCTGGTTTTGATTGCCTCTGCGGCTCGAATTATTCCCACACATTCTGCCTGAAATATGGTGTTAAAGGCGCCTAGGGTTGTTGAGATGTTGACGTTCGCATCTCGGGAGAAGACACCCGCTCCAGTTCCCGAATTTGTTTTTGATCCATCTGTGTAGATTCGGATTTCTCTCACCCCTGATTGGTCTGCGAGTTCTTCCTTCATTTGGATGTGATAGTTTCTTTTATTTATTTATTTATTTATTTATTTATTTATTTGTTTCGTTATTTTAAAGATATGGTTGGTAGAAATCATGTCACAGATTGCCGAGAGCTTGGGTACATGGTTCATGAATTCTGTCATAATCCGTGCGTGAGGGACTCCATGATTTTGTTTCCAGGTTCCTGCGGCTCTTAGCCGAAGAGCTGCTGTAGCGGCTTCCTGCTGAACATGCAGGTGTAGAGGTCTTAGATCAAGTATTACCTCTAGTGCCTGTGTAGGAGTTGTTCTCATGCAGCCTGTCGTTGCAACGCATGCAAGGCGTTGCAGACTTTGGAGTTTTGCTTTTACGGTGCTCAGTTCCGTCCTAGGCCACCATACTACTGCGCCGTAGGTTATGGTTGGTCGAATTACATCAGTGTATAGCCAGAGTGTTATGGAGTGTTTTAAGCCCCATTTTTTCCCGAGCATTCTCTTGCACTGCCAGAAGGAGATGCACGCCTTCTTTGTTTTGTCTTCGAGATGTTTATTCCAGTTCATCTTGCTATCAAGGATTACACCCAGATATTTGACTTCTGTTGATAGGGATAATTCTGTGCCAAAAAGTTTTGGCAGTTTCATGTCTTCTAACTTCCTCTTGTTCGTGAAGAGAATAAGTCCTGTTTTGTTTGGATTTACTGAGAGTGCATTCCCTTCACACCAGTTCTCTACGATTCTTAGAGCCGATCTCATTACGTTGAAAAGTACTTTTTCCGATTTGCCACTAATCAGAATCGTGATATCGTCTGCATAGCCAACAGTCTTATGTCCCTTTTCGTTTAGGCTCGTGATAAGGCTGTCCACCACGATATTCCAGAGCAGGGGTGAAAGAACACCTCCCTGTGGACAGCCTTTCGCCACTACTCCCCTCGTGGTACTATTTATTGTGAACTGTATGGCTCTTAACATAAGGAGATTTCTTATCCACCCTGAAACCACGCCTGGCTTATGCTGTTAAAATTTGTTTTGTCGAAAGCCCCTTCAATATCTATGAAGACCCCTAGGGTGGAGCTTTTGTTTGAAAGTGCCAGTTCTATTTTGGTCACTACCTTGTGTAGAGCTGACTCAGTTGATCTTCCTGTTCTATATGCATGTTGGCTGGGATGAAGTGTTATGTCATTTAGAGTACCGTCCCTGAGATGTCTGTCGATCAGTCTTTCCAATGTCTTCAGCATGAAGGAGGTCAGGCTGATGGGTCTGTATGACTTTGCCTGTGTGTAGTCACTCTTTCCAGGTTTAGGTAAAAATACCACTTTCACTTCTCTCCATGGGCAAGGTATATAATTATGGGCCAAGCAGGCTCTGAAGATTTCCACAAGTTGGTCCGTAATTGTTGGTAGGCCCCATTGCAGTAGTGCAGGGCAGATGCCATCCAGGCCTGGTGATTTGAACGGTTGGAAGCTGTTTATTGCCCAAATAGCTTTCTCTTTTGTGACTACTTCGTTGGCTATTTGCCAGTCCGCGGTCTTTGGCTGTTTAAAGGTCTCCCCTGCCCATGTTTTGTCATCTGTTATCTTGCAGCCTGGGAAATGTGCTTCAAGAAGTGTTTTGCTGACTTCTTCATCATTGTTTGTATAGGATCCATCTGGTTTTTTTAGTGTTCCTATAGAGTGGTTTCCTTCGCTTGAGAGGAGCTTTTTTATTCTACTGGCCTCGCTTGTAGAGTTTATGTTTTCACAGAATCGTCGCCAGGTTTCCCTTTTGCGGAATCTGATCCGTTTCTTGTAGAAGTATTGGGCTTTCTTGTACGTGTCCCAGTCTTCTTCCACTCTAGTGTTTTTTGCCCGGTTGAACAGTCTCCTCAGGTTTTGCCTCAGCCTCTCAAGTTCTGGCCCCCACCAGTGATTTTTTTCCCCATTGTTTGGGAGGCGTGAGTGGACATGATTGTTCATAACAGGTTGTTATATTGTTGGTTAGAATTCTTACATTGTGCTCAATGTTGCTAGCGTCATGGGTCATATCTTTAAGAGTAGATCCCAAGATTTGATGAAGTTGGTCTGCCGCCCCACTCGATGCCAGCGTGATGTCTATTATTGTTTGGTATCTGGAACTGACAAAGGTTGGCTCGGCGCCCACATTCAGTATTGACAGATTGGTGGTGAAGAGATACTCTGTGAGATGCTCACCTCTTTTGTTGGCTGATGCGCTGCCCCAGAGAGGATGATGGGCGTTGCAGTCTGCTGAGATGACGATATCCCAGCTGTTCTCTTCGCAGTGCTGTACTAGCTCGGCCAGTTGCTTGGAGGGGATGTCCTCTTCTCCGGGCATGTAGACCGAGGCTAGTACTAGCGAGGGTGTGTTCAGGGTGTTCTCAATTTTTACCGCTGTAATGTCTCTGGAACAGTACTGATTAATGAGAACAGCAGTTATATAACGAGGCATGTAAATACAAGTTCGTGGATTTTGTACAGCGGTATTTAGCATTAAAAAAAAAAAAAAAAAAAAAAACTCACCTGGACACAAGAAACGCACGGGCATAACACCCGGGCACAGTGTTTCCCATTACAGGTCCCTAAGCATCACTCTGCTGCCTTTAGAGGCAGTTTCAAGTACGCTGCCACTAAATGCTGGAACAATATCCCACCTCCGATCAGGGCAACAACGGGTCTTCCAGCATTTCGACATGCGTGCTTGAGACTGCTCCTGGGGCAGCAGAGAGATGCGGCAATCTAAAAAACACTATAGCTTTATGAAAATAAAATTTAAATGATGAAACAAAACTTTAACACTAACACTAAAACTAAAAACGAAAATTAATAACAATAATAAGATTCCAGTTCTATGCAAACTCACAATCCTGCATTAATTCCTACCTTATCAAAGCTCACACACAAATCCTATGTACATACACATCCACACTCTTAATAGTTACATATTATATGTTACAAATATTCTAGTGCGCTACCAGTGCAAACTTAAAGTTTACTTTTGTGTTAGTATTATCGCAGCACTCCTCACCCACGTACGAGGTGAGCAGCGCGACGCCTCACAATTTCACATATAATAAATTTATTGGCAGGTACTTGCTGAAAATCAGCACCTTGCAGTCAGCTCAACTCAGGTAGTACTGGCCGCTTAGGAATTATGCTGAGCTAGCACCTTTTGGTATACAATTACCTCATTAGGATGCATTAAATGTATGATAGGTTATTTTTAAACATTTCTAAATTGTACCTAATTGTTGTTTTTGTTGCCAATAAAGAATTTGAATTTGAATTTGAATTAACTTACCACCGATGTTGCCGAGACCACATATTTTGTCCTTCCTAATCCACGGCTCTTGAATTAGGGCTATGGTCTCTTGATTTACCTCCAGCGTTCTGCGTAGTGTAGCCGCCGCGATCTGCTTGTGCTGGAGGTTGGTCTGTATGACTTTAATGGGTTGGTGATCCGAGGATGCCATCTTCGTCCTCAGTTTCCACCTCCGAACCCATTTTGTTGTCACTGGCGGTAGCGCTAGCAGCAGGTGCACCTTCTCCGGATGTTGTGGAAGTTCTGGCCGTTTCGGTGGATGTGGCCTTCTTGGTATCAGGAGGGGTGTCGCTGAGGCCGCGGGCAGTGAAGTATCTGACGTATACACTACCCATGGCAAACGCAACACGCCTGTTCCGTTTGGTGATCTTCTCGATCTCAGCCTCCGGTATATTGAGAGTGAGGAACAAACCTTTCTCTTCTTGGATGCTGGCGCTGGTCAATGTCCAGGTCCTGATATTGTACCAGGGATTCTGCGCACAGAGGACCCTGTGTATTTCGGTGATCTCGTTGTGATCCGTGGGCAGCAGAAGGCCGGCTTTCACCTGCTTTGTGATCTCCGACTGTGGTATGACCGTCAGAGAGATCCCTTCGCTGATCTGGGGCATCTTCGCTACCGTTGATTTCAGCCACTGCAGTGACTGGTCATCTTCGCACCCTACCTTAAGCACGCCCTCACTGAGTAAGGGCTTACCTCGAAATGCTGGTGCAAAGGCAGTCATGGCGTTGTCCTCGGGAACACTCAGCACCGCTTCGAGGATTCTCTTGTACAGAGATTTCTTGAGCAGGTCTGCGTGTGCTTCGGTAAGGGCAATGGCAGGTTTGGTGGTAATGGCTACAAACAAATTTGATTGCATCATATCTGCGTAGCCCAACGAACCTGCTCTGGGTGCTTCGGTTTTAGCGCGCTTTGAGTCACCTCTTGGCGACGATGTGTCGTCCAGACGCGCCCTCTTTGCTGCCTTCCGCCGAGCTCGCTTACCCTTTGGTGTCACAGTTTGCTGGTGCTGGGCTGCGTTGGGTGATCGCTGCCGGTGGCCTTCCGCGTGGGTATTTGATGGCTGCCTGAGGTTGGGCTCCCGTGAACGTCATGTTAACATAATAGATGTGACTGTAGACCGCACACAGATCGTAGAAACCGTGCACGGTTGATAACATGTGCGCCGTGTACGCTCTCAAATGGCTGTCATCGAGCTGTCATTAAGCTTGTTTATCTGTAGTTCTCTGATCGTATGCACTTGTATTCTTAAATAAGGAAGACCTTTTCACCGTTTGTTAGTCTAGTTAGACAATTCTAGGTCTGAAAGAACCACTCTCGAGACTTACAAGCTATTTTCGACGTACTTAGGTTAGGCTCTGACACAAATGTCTGCTCAAATTTGTTCCGATTTGATATCGTGCGATTGTGGCTATGAGCAGTGATTTTGTTGTTGTATCCAATTGTTTTTGTAATTGTATTTGTTTTCTATTGCACAATAAAGAATTTATTCATTCATTCATTCATCAATTCGTAACACAAGTATTCACTATATTCGCTTTCTCTGCAATATTTGCAATGTACGCATTTCGGAACGTAGAGTAAGGGCCGAGTGCACGATAGAACAAAAAATAAAAATCAACGTCAAAGTATGATCAAACACGTCACTTTGTGTGGACAGTATGGAAGGAACTCTATGCAGTCCACTAAAAGTGACGTGTTTGAACATTGATTAACTCAGCTGTTTCTTCATGCAACCGGGGCTAAGTCTACAGTATACTGATTATATTGGTGCTAGCTGCCGAACAGAAGGTAACAAAACATTTTGGATAACAGAATGGCAGACTTTTGCATTTTCCCCGACCTAAAAATGAGTTGCGCACTATGCTTCACATCTCCCAAAGTAGTACACGGAATTTGAATGAGATCTGTCAACCTCACTTGAGTATAATTGCGAATTAATCATAGATCTAGCATAGCCCGCTGTGCTTAGAATATAAACAGAGTATGGGAGTGAGACGTCAACTCAAGTACCACTACCGCTAGTTAGAGAGAGATGGCTCATGTCTAATCTACTTCAAGTCATTATTTTGAAGCATTTTATTTGAAATTTTAGCGCGTTTTGTATGAAACAAGTTTGGTCTCATTCTTCAGTTGATTCTGAATGTTTTTACATTCTAAGTTTATGGAAAATACGGCGAATATTTTTATGAATTTATATTCCTTTTTTTACATTCGGGCTGAATCAGTTCTCCACGGTGATCAACCTGATTCCGCCTTGTAAGAACAGGAGTGAGTTGCATCTACAACTCACTCCTGTTCGTTTAGTTCTATCGGAACTAAAATAAATGTAGTTTTTCATTTTTTTTAATATTTTATTTAACTAATAAAATTGTCACATTCCGAGCTTGCAATTCCAATTCTATAATGTTTAAACTAAGAACAATTGTAAAACTATCTTTAGAAAACGCTTTTGAATTCCTCGATACACCCTCAATTTCTTACTACATTTTCAACATTTTGACAATAATTAAAAGAAGTGGGTACCTAAAAATTTATTATTATTTTTAAATATTAAATGTTCTCCAACCACGCTATTGTGTTAATTTATTCTTCCATTCATTCCTATCCTTTCAAGCGTGTTCTTACTCACTATAAATACTGCACCCTCTGATTTCTTTAGTCTTTCAAAATGAAAGTTTACAAATCTTCGCCTCTTGTACACGCGTCGTCTCGTTCCGGTTTTAAACGGGAATGCATTCCCATTCCTAATTCACTAGTTCGGAATGACTTTCGGAACGAGGGTTCACGTGACATCGTGAATTCGCAAAAATGCGGAATGGTTATTAATTTCTTCTGGAATTATTATAGTTGCACACCGGAATGGTTGTAATTTCCCTCCGGAATGGTTATAATTTCACTCGGAAAAGGTTATAATTTCACTCCGGAATTGCCATTTAAAATTAGCAACTTTTTGCACTTTTTGAAATAATAATCTCCCAATGATAGCCGCCTTTATTACAAAGAGTTGTATGAGATTAAATACATAGCTGCAAAGTGTGCTCGCCACACGTAATAACAGAAATAGCGATTAACTACCGTTGCGCCATCTACATGGTAGCATAGGTTTTTATAAGGAGTGTGAATGGGAATATGAGTAGGCAAGACTGGATGAGTGTAACACAAGCGGGTTCTCGGAATGCTCCATCGCCTTATCCTCCGCTCGCTCCAGAGTCTTATCTAAGCCTGTGAAATGACGAAACAGGTTGCTAACAGAGGTTTTTTTTTAATTTTTCAGTCTTTTTTTATTTTACACTTTCTATTTTACATGTTTGGAAAAATAGGTAACGACTTTAATGGTCTAAAAAAGGTTAATTAATTAATGGCTGATGGGTTGGTTGGTTGGGCTGGGTTGATGCATTTGTATAGGAAAGGCTAAACTGAATGTTTTCAACTTTAAGAAATTGGCGCCATCTATATTTTGTTGAAGATATTGCGAGCGAAGGCTACAAAATCACGGTGGTTTAGAGCTTCTAGTAATGTATAACAGATGTCACTTGGCTCGGAATCACTGTAGTCGATATAGGTTAATGAAAAACAAACAATGCCAAATTTAATATCAGTATGCAATCGTATAACGTCAATATTTCAGGTAATCTTTATCAATTCTTTTTTTTTTTGTCATGCCAAGGCCTACCTTATGGAAATGAAGATTGGCGTATCTATATTTGCGGTGTGATTACATAAAAGTTAACTCAAATTCTGGAAAAGATAGAAATTATAACTGAAATTGGTTCGAAGTTTATGAGCCCTAAAAAACTTGTTGATATTGGAAAGGGTAAGATTAATGCGGAGATCCTTAAAAATAATAAACTAAATGTAATAAGCAATCGCATATACTCATAAATGACATCAATAACTCGGAACGTCAAATAGATTTCCTCGGACCTGTACCCATTATTTTGGGTGAAGTTTTTGACCCAAATACGAGCTGGAGGTTTCAATTTGCGTTTCAGCCGACTACAACGGTTGGCTATCTCTTCTTACACGCGTACCGGGGACAAGGGAGAATGCATAAGTGCAACGAATCTTTATTGCAAACGATAAATATTTGGCCGCAGTGTGCACCGTGTCTTGGAAGCATGTTGACCTTGTTGTTTCTTGTTCTTACTCCATGGAAATAAAATGGGTTAGGCACTATCACAGCTCATGATATTATTATAGACTAAATTGCTACAGACAAATATTTTGAAAATATAGTTGTAAAATTATTTTTTCGTAGTACTTACTGAAGCACGTATCTTTTTTTCAACGAATGCGTTATGCGTAGAATCGACCGCTACACAGCGTTCTTTCTTTAATTATTGTGCCCTTGCTTCACGGTAGATTTATCATATTCGAAAAATATATTTTATAATATTTATACAGTTTATCCGCTGTTTATAGGTATGTACCTAATCTAAGAGTTAGCTACATTATTATTATAATCCTGGTTTTCGCTAAGTGCTGATTTATTTTAATCGACATTTAAAGAGCCTATATTACTGAAGTACTGACTATCTTGCAAGCTGGTAAGAAAGGCCCTTAATATGGCGATTAAGCTAATCAGTAGTAGGTGAAAAAGGCCCTAAGTACTTACGTAATATTTACACCGTGTAAGTCACACGGCCATATCTGTGAGTGTTTGTGTAAGTCTATAACGACATAAGTAAATAAAACATTATAATACTGTTAACTAACATACATAACGTCCACTTGAAATAATGTGAATGGCCGGTCCCCGTCCAAGCATATCTCCAAGTCATTGTCGTAAAAGGTTTTGAACCGCTCAATATGAAAATAAATAAGGTAGGTCCTCCTTTGCCTTCACGCTCGTCTGGCCCCGCTGAAAGAAGGCCTAGGACGGCGCAGGGCCGGAGGAATCTTAGGCCAAATTGATTCTTGAGGCGGAGTAGGTGGGTCCTTTGTAAGGAAATTGTTTGCCTTCCTGTTTTTTTTTGCTTGAAGTATTTTCCTGAAACGACGCCGTTGTGACGGACGGATGGCGCGATAAAACGTCCATTATTTTTCATTAGACAGGCGCCGATTCCTGCAGGGCTCAGTACAATTTAACGCTAAAGATTCGGCCATTTAAAGACCCTGGCATTGAAAATGAAAGTGGACAAAAGATTGAGGCGAATGAACGATAAAGACCTTTGATTGTTTCGATAGAGCAAGAATATACGAAAAAGCTAACACGTAATTTTATTTATGTGATGGTTTTCAAATATATGGGCTATTTCATGAGCATATCTATATTAAAATTTTAATATCATAAATAAATAAGGGACACAGCCAATCTGCCGTTGTCTCTATGTGGATCGGGTGACGCGAGCCACGCCCCTGGAACTACAATCCAAAAACTATATATTCAGTTAAAAAAAAATAATTTTGATATTTCTTTGGTTTGCATTTAATGTACTTGAAATGTGAATTGCAACCCCACTTGTGGAATTTTATTATTCCTATTCAACACTGGAACACTATCTTTCACAACACAGGGAATCCTAGTGTGGGGGTTATGAATCAAACTGTATGTGAAATGCATTTTTGGTAAAATAAAGAATCATTATTATTATTATTATTATTATCTTTAATTAAGTTACTTAATTTGGTAGTTAAATAACTTCTATTTCTAATCCCTTTGCACTGAGGGTGGCTGTTTCTTTTGTATTTATTTCATACTGTGGACGGAAAACTCGTAAAGTTCCTTTGCGGATTCTTCTTTACTGAGTTAATCGAATCCGTGGATCATTTAGTTTTTGACGCAAATTAGTGTAGTTTGACTACCAAAAAAGTTAAAATAAATTAAATGAAAATGGAAATCTACGATCTTACTGAGCCCATGTGTAGCTTCGGATCGTAGTGATGTCGAGATAAAGAGGAAATTCAGGCGGGAAACACATCAGAATGAAAGAAAAGAAAGAAAATGAATTTATTCAGACAACAAAAACACATAAAACAACGTAATTACATAAGAAAACGAGTTAATATTAAATTTAACGATATGAAATATGTAAGAATACAAAAGCATTTAAAGTACATATTAAGATATCAACATGTTGTATGAATGGGTTCGGAGGCTCAGCGAGAAAATAGCCCGTGAAGCAAGGAACTTCACTAGCGGCGCTGTTTTTCAGCCACCACCCTGTGCGTGTTAAAAAATATATAGTTTAGCGACTAACCAAGCTGCAGGCCAGGGGTTCATTCAGAGTAAGAGTGAGTTCGAATTCGCAACTAAATATCAACTCACTTTTTTAAATAGATAATGTTTCCACACTTCTAGAACAACAGTTAGGTAAAAATCTGGTTTGTCCCGTAAATACGTTGGAAGCCTAAATAACGGTTCCGTTATTTAAATAATAATATATTTCCCAGCTATTTTTAGGTTAACTCACTCCCGAACTCGAACTCACTCTTGCTCTGAATGGACCCCCTGGTCAGTGAGAAAGTTTCCAGATAGGTATGACAAGTCTATGTGAGTAGGTGGTATGTATGAGTAGGTGGGCGCTTGAAATCTCGTTAAGTAGGCACCCGCTTGACCCCAGCCGACGCCCTGCAGTTCTATTCCTGGCATTCAGTAATCAGGTATCAGGAATCCTGAGTCTAGAAAGCAGCTTTTATAGCGATTTTCAAAGCGAGTTTTTCGACGAAAAACCTTGATAGATTAAAAAAACTATGCTCCGGAATATTTTCGTCAAGAAAATCGCTTTGAAAACCGCCACAAAAGCGGTTTTCTAGACTCAGGATTCCTGATTCCTGATTACTGAACGCCGGGAATAGGCCTGCTGGCCCGCTCTGTGGTTGCTCGCTTTACATAAAGTGTGACAAAGTTTAATCCCACCAAAGTTTCAGTTTGGGAACTGTTCGCCGGACTTTATTTATTATCTCCCGCTCTAGGTGCGGCTTCATTCTGTCAACTGACCTTTCTTGCGGCGACACAGGCTGATCCAGAAGATTTTTTCCGATTTGAGCCGGAAACAAGACTCGGGCAGTGGCCAAATGAAATAACAGACTCGCGTCGTAGAAGCCGTTAGATGCATTGAAAATACCCGTTTTTTTTCACTATCCGCGCTGCATAAACATACATCAAAAATATATTTTTCTAAAGAACATTAAAATCTATGCAAGGTATTTCTTTCATGCTTCATAAAAACAGCGAGCGGTTCCCAAGACAATTAGATGTTTATGTAAATTACCGTTTAAGTTTGGATTTCTTTTAAACTTTTTTGGAAAAGTTACAAAAAAACAATATATGAAGCTTGATTGGAAGTTTCAAGATCAGAGATTGACATATATTTTTTTTCAGATTGATTGTCTTTAAGAATTAATAAAAAAAAATGTATTCGTTGTTTTGCGTCTTGTGTTCGCCTTAGGGTACACTTAAGTTACTACAGGCACTTTCCCGATTCCAACTTTTCGCTACTACACGAATATGTCCCCAATGAATAATAAAGATCGGCTTCAAATGTCTCGAGGGGTAAGCCCGACTTTACACCCCACGGATTATGTTGACATTAAACTTTGAACGGCTGTAGCTCAGGGGCAGGTGGAATTGTCTTCCATCCCAGTCTTCAAATGTCGTCTTCAAATCCCGAGCCCGTTCACACTTTTTTTTCTTCCTGTGTTGGATAAGTTCCTTTCGTTACGAATGAGAGCCGAATGAGATCCATGTAAAATAGTCCTTTCCTTGTTAGGTGGCAGCATTAAGTTCGCCGGGTTGGTACCATCGCATTGGTTGAAAGATGGTCGAAGCGGCAATGAGTAGGTATTGTCCATGTTTTTCATCCAGTTCAATATAGTCGTGCTTATATAAGGAAGGTTTTGGCATGGCACCTAATTCATTTCGGAATGTGGTGGTTGGGAACGGTAGGTAACGTATTAATTAGCCATCCATCTACAGTCACAGAAAAAAAAAATTGTATTTTCTTTGGTAAATCTTTTCTTAGTAATCGTTGCAAATAACGAATTTTATATCTATAGATAGAATCTTGGATTTAAATATAAAATTGTTGGTTTAGTGTCTTGTAACTATTATGAAATTGAGAAAGAGAGCAATAATTTTGCAGTAAGCAACATATATCTGTGATATAAACCTAGCAATCTTTTTGCTGTTTCCCTTACACACCCCGTTTAGGGTTACATATTAACGGGTAAATAACGGAGTTATTCGAATCCCCGAAATTATCAGTTTGTGACTTAACCTAGTGTAGTTTGACTACCAAAAGTTCAAATAAATGCGATGAACAAGCTAGAAATATTGTATAAATGAATTATTTAGTAGTAGGTAGCCTTTTTAGGGTTCCGTACCCAAAGGGTGAAAACGGAACCCTATTACTAAGCCTCCGCTGTCCGTCCGTCCGTCCGTCCGTCCGTCCGACCGTCTGTCACAGGGCTGTATCTCATGAACCGTAATAGGTAGACACCTGAATTTTTCACAGAGTGTGTATTTATTTTGCTGCTATAACAACAAATAGGTAAAATAAAAAAATAATAAAAATTAGAGGGGGGCCCCATACAAAAAACGTGTTTTTTTTTGTGTTGATGGTACGGAACCCTTCGTGCGCGAGTCCGACTCGCACTTGGCCGGTTTTTATTTATATAACTATCGAAAGTAATTTTCCAAGGAATAGACACGTATAAATACAAGTATACACGATTTCGCTTTTATCTATTCCAAGATGTAATAGCTATTAATGGCCATAATCTCCGTGAACTTGTTTACTTGCCTGCTTCAAAAGTGCCCTTCAAATGACGAACGTAATGAAACACCCTAAGAGGCTTTTCGTGAATTAGAACACCATTTACTGTGGACTTCGGGCGAGTGAGGGTTAATTAAAGGAGTATATTGGACTGAAACTTGTCGGAGCGTAGCGGGACTTAAGCTCTCATCGCAGCCTTAAAACTACGCTGGCTGAGCGAACCTTCCCGGACGAAAACGCCTGAAACCAACTCTTAGCGATTCGGTCGGGATGAGTTCAAGTCACAAGGTGGTAGACAGCGGCAGGTATATCACAGCTTTTCTTATATTTGGAAAAATCCACCAAACAAATCTAGTTTCGGTATATTATCGCAAGTGCGCATGCGCTAATTTGTGGGGAAAAAATCTATGATAAATGTTGAAAACAAAATAGTTTAAACTGTAGAGTTATTTACAAATTACTGAAGGGTAAGGGGGAAGAAAGATCTTTTCCCTACCCCAGCTCGAATTGGCCTATTAAGGTGGCCCTTCCCGAAGGGACTAAATTTTTATTTATTTATTTATATAAGTTTATTGCACTAAAAAAAAACTCGGGCAAAAGGTACAACTTAATGCCGGAGGCATTTTCTACCAGTCTACCTTTGGGTATCGTGAGCAGTAGTGCGAGTAGTAACTATGGAGAAATAGTTCGTGGACATGCTGCAAAATCATGATTTTGCGGTTTGGAACCTTTTCTGTTTCAAAGAAAAAAGGCAGGCTCCGTGATGCGGAGTATGCAACATGTCCACAAAACAGACAATGCGCATAGTGTTTAATTTGGTAAGATTTACGATAATTTTGATTACAAGACGACTTATAGCTAAAAGTCAATCACGACCGCTGTTGTAAATAATCAACCAAAAACCAAATTGATTATAAATCTTAATAAAACCAGCTAGGTTTGATGACTTACCCTTTTCAGATGTTTTTGTTTTATCGTCGAGTAATACAGGTTCAAAGTTATTATATAAAATAGGCGAAAAATCCTGTTTTGAGTATAATTTTGGATCTCTGACAAGAAATATGCGCATGATCTTCTTGCACGTTTGTATGGGAGTAGAGCGGGAAGGCCCACCTTATTGCCATCTACATAGTAGATGTTGGCGAGGACTATAAACCTGCATGCTCAGAAAAAATCGATTAATTAATTCTCCATATAAATAGGGCCTTTGAAATATTCATAGACAATCGAAAGTAAGCCAATATCCCTTGTATTTAGCGAAAAAAAACGTCCGTAAATATTTTTTCAATCATCAATTATTTCAAATTTAGTTTTTCAATCTTTTTTCTCATACTCGTAAGTCCATTGCATGTTATAATAAGCAATTCTTAAAACTAAATGTTCATACATACATTTAAATTGAATACAGTTTGCAACAAAGAAGAAAAAAGGTTTTTTATGATTTTCTCCAAACTTATTAAAATTTACAATGATCTTAACAAGGTTAAGGGGTTACCCTTCTTAAATAAAATGGATAGTTAAATAAAATACATATATTCATTTTGTTTCAAACGAACTGTTATATATTATTCTCTGTCAAATTACTTGAGTTAAACCGCTTTACTTGTATAACAATAAATATTCGTTGCTCCTGTCAAAGATGGTATTCTTTGAAAGAAATGATCTATTTCAAATAATTCAGCTTGATTTTGAAAATATGTTTGCTATGAGATGATTGTGATTAAATAACGGGAAGGACTTTCGATAACCGTTGGCCAGTTGGCAAGTTACTGATCATAATGAATAGGTGGAAATTTAACTCACATAGTCAACGCAGTATGTTTACGAATGTTGGTCACCGCAGGCAGTAATAAGCAGTTAGCTGCGAAAATAATACATACATACACATTTTTTTTTCATTCCAGGGCCACGATTAGCCCAACACCGCATTGCCGAAAGAATCAGGCGCTATAGCAGGTACCTTACCTTCATCTGCGCGGCTGCATAGAGCCCGGACAATTGTTTTGTTGCCGCTTCAACTTCGATTTATAGTATCACTGAATTTTGATGATTTTGATTTGACCATAATTTCATCCGATGCGATGGTAACTACCCCGGCGGGCCAGCCCTACCACCTAAGTCTAGGATCGAAATCTTATGTGGATTCTAATTAATGGAACAGCTTGCATTCAGAATGAATTACTCTCATCCGACTCAGAAAGAAAGTGGTGAATGAACGGGGTGGGAATTTTAACCCATGACCTCTGGCATCGAAGGAATGGGAGGATGACCAGATCCTCGAGCTATGAAATATAGGTATAGGAAGTTATATATTCTGTAATGAAGTCATGTAGTCTTCAAAGGTCGAACTTAGTATTTATTCTATTGTTAGTAAACACCTGCTAGGATGTAAAAAAATATCTATGCACCATCTGCATGTCTGACATACATGATAATATAGCGATATCTTCAGCGATGCTCTTTATAAATGGGAGTGTTTGGACTTCAGAGAGCAGAAATATTTTGCAGTCAAACATCGAAACACACAAACTTAAGATGTCTTTCAAGACGGTCTTTCTGGGAATCACGGTGTTGATATTGGCGAATAATGTGAGTATTTTTGTAAAAATTTCGTTGCCCCCGTAGGCAACTGCAAACTCTCAAACTCCATTAACTTATAAAGCAGTAAAAAGTTTGAGATCCGTTTTTATTGCTTGCTATTGATACATTTGAAGTACGGCACAACAGCGGGCCAGTGCCTTTTTAAACTAAAAATATACATATTTTTGTGGTCGCGGTCAGACATCTTACTGCACCGTCTTTATGCAACTATTACTTGTTTAAATTTTAAAAGGTTTAGTTTTTAATTACATTTTGATTTTGTTTGCGCAATTTTTCGTTGAAATTTTACGACTAAGCTTGGTTTTCACCAAGTGCTGATTTATTATAATTGTCACTTAATGGGCCTTTATTACTAAAGTGCTGATTATCTTGTACTGGTATCGAAAGCAAGTACAAGATAATCATTTAATTGACACTTAATGGGTCTTTACTACTAAAGTGCTTATTATCTTGTACTGGTATCGAAAGCCAGATGGTAAGAAAGGCCCTTTAATGTACGGATTAAGGTAATCAGTACTTGGTGGAAGAGACCCTAATTGTAACTAAGCAGATACCTAAGTAAGGTAAATATAGAAACTAAGTTAAGAAATAATTTAGAAGAAGTTAAGAATTATTTTCCATGAATTTAGGGATTAAATTTTATGAATATTTGGATACTCCAATCTTTCATATCCTAATTTATAATTTTTTATATAATATTATATACATAATTTCATTTCAAATATTTGCGAACTAACCCTAAACAATTCACAAAAATACTAATCGTAGATAATTTTAGAATATTAAAATGCACGTTATTATTCTATCAATTCTGTAACGACCTTTAATATTACAGTCGCAAGGATTATTCTTTTGCGGCCCATTGTTGGATCTCCTGGCTGCCGGGACTGGGAATGGAACGCTGGTTTTTGCGAAGTTAGTATTTAAGTTTAGATGATATGTATGTCGTTAGAGGACGCGAATTGTTTGTCCCGTATCGCGCTCTACCATCCCTGGCTGCCCCTCCGAAGAACCGCCGTGATGGTGTGTAAATAGTTACCCTGCTTGTCAACTACGGACACAGACTGCCCGCTCGTTGCCGGCACGTTTACGTTACGCTGTCAAATTTACTAAACAATTTTACCTTTTTACACTAGGTACAGCCGTTTCCTTTTAATTGTATACACTGGAAAGATAATTAATTCCTAAGTGCCTTTTACTCTATGATTGACGTCAGCATGACATAATGAGATATCAAATTTGTCTCTATTTTCGGTGTATAGATTTCAGACGAAACGCCTGTACATCGGGGGTATTTATGTGATGAATAAAATCACTATGGGCCTGGCATAAGACGGTGAAGGTTGACTCCCGAAATAAAAAGTAAGATCAAAAAAAAATAGTTGCGGGCAATCAATCAACCATGTTGAAGAAGTCGCAGGTTTGACACAATCCGGCTTTTGACAAAAAAATCTAGAATTTTGATACAAACAACCATGTCTAAGTTTACCGAAAGTTATCTAACCTAACCTGACTAAGATAACCCAATCTTAGCAATCCGGGGTGTCAAGCTGTAGTTCAAGAATCGCCAGCCATTTTATTGATATTAAAGAGGCTCATGTGTTTACCTTGGCAACCATGTTATTCTATCAATCAATTTTTCTAATAAATATTGACAAAATTCTTACGTAACTTTCAAGTCATTAAATAAATCCAAAATAACCCAAATAGGAATGACCTCACACAACCATCATAAGCCAGCATTTGTACTAAACCTTGTTGAACAAATACATAACACTTATCGAAATCAAAATAATACAATTGTTTAACCACAAAACGGCTTCACCCTTGCCACTTGCGTGATGTAACAACACCTTAACATCTTATCAATTGCTGAAGTTTCCACTTGATTATCTCAAGTATATTATAATCGTCTTAGCAGCAACCCCGTTATAATTATGACAGTTTGCGCAAGTTTGCAGGCGGATTATTCGAGATCACAGGCAGGTTTACATGTTGCGGTGTCATGGAGTGCGCAACAATTTGGAGTGATGCGAGGGCTCTCTCAAGGGGTCTACTCATGAGATTCTCACAGGTGTGTCACCGGTGACTCACCAGTGACACAGTTTTGTACAATAGCGGAATCAGTTACGGAAAAAATAAAATCTAGTGACATTGCAGCAATGGAATTCCTGAAACGATATACATCAAGAAACGAAACTAGTGCAACATTCAATCTTTTATTTTCAATCAATTTCAATCAATCTCAGAAAATCAATCTCACCACTCCAAAAGAAGTAAGGCAAGTTCTTAAGGAAATTAAATCTAAGTATTCTACAGACTTA
Organism: Incurvaria masculella; assembly: GCA_946894095.1. Classification (NCBI taxonomy): domain Eukaryota; kingdom Metazoa; phylum Arthropoda; class Insecta; order Lepidoptera; family Incurvariidae; genus Incurvaria; species Incurvaria masculella. The sequence continues at coordinate 13,044,555 of OX335658.1, read as the reverse complement.
TGGTACCTATCCCCAAGAATTCTAAAACTATTGGGGAACGATATTGTAGTACCATTAACGCAATCTTTAAATGAAGCAATAAAAACAGGTACATTTCCGGACGAATTAAAGCTAGCCAAGGTTATTTCTCTCTACAAAAAAGGATGTCACAGAGATGTACATAATTATAGACCGATTTCATTGCTCCCAATCTTTAGTAAGGTGTTTGAAAAAATTATAGCAAATCGGATTATTACTTTTCTAAACCAACATAGCATTTTAAACGCAAATCAATTTGGTTTTCGAAAAAATAGTTCGACATGTGATGCAATAGCTCAAATGTTAAAAGCAATATTACTTGCCTTGGATGAATTACAGCAGACATTTGGCCTGTTCTGTGACTTATCCAAGTCACAGAACAGGCCAAATGTCTGCATTTGACTGTGTCCAACACGACATTATTCTAAAAAAACTTGAATACTATGGTATACGAAATAACGAGTTAGATTTATTTAAATCATACCTAACAAACAGAAAACAGGTCTGTTTAGTAAATGGGGAAACATCTAATTCATTGCACGTAAACTTAGGCGTACCGCAGGGTTCTATATTAGGTCCAATATTGTTCTTAGTATATGTTAACGATCTAAGTGTTTGTATTAACGATGGTAGCGAGATGGTCATGTTCGCAGACGACACATCATGTCTATTTCACCATAAACAAGAGCATGCATTAGGACAGAGCATCGTCGAAACGGTTAGTAAATTAACCCTATGGTTTGAAGCAAATAATCTTGTGTTGAATGTGAACAAGACAAACGTTGTACATTTTGCACTTGGGTCAAATGCTAGTAAAATCGACTCTCCCATTACGAATATTCTCGCTAATCTTCAGCTCAGAATCGTCAGTGAAGTCGATTTTCTTGGCATAAAAATTGACAAAACATTAAAATGGGAACAACAAATTGACAAAGTGGCCAAAAAGCTCAGTTCAGCGTGTTACGCCATTAAGAAAATAAAAGACTATCTCTATTCCGAAATTCATCAATATTGATTCAGCGGTGTAGGAGCGAAAACGCAACAAAGGGACAGTTACTTTCGAATTTATAATATATCTAGCTTAGGTACCCGGCTTCACTCGGGCCAATGTCGGGTTGGGGTAGGTAGAAATAAAAAAATGTTTTTTTTTATTAACACATATATTACATTGAACTTGCGGCAGAAGGTGTTCGTACACCGTATTTTTGGAAGATTTCCTTTTTTTTCAGAAAGTCTTGTTTCCATTGTTTTCCCGTATTTTTGTTCTTTATTCGAGAAAAACAGTTATAATATCAAGAAAGAATGATGGATAAAATATAAACGATATTAACAAATTTTCCACATTTAGAAATTACAAAATAAAGTTTTTTTTTATGCAACCTGACAAAGATGGCTACTACCACACAACTACCGTTATGATATTAGCCCAATACACCACATTCTCAAAGTAATCCTTCAAATCCTCAAGATAATGCCCAAATCCAGGCCCCTTAGAAATCATTCGTGTCTTTTATTGACACATATGCGATAATATATATTTATTATTTAAATTACCTGAATCCCCATTTTTCACGGCCGGTTACTCGTTAAATAATGAAAAGGAATCATTTATAATTATTTCTGTTCCTAATAACAGTATGAATAAGACAAGGACAGAACATCGCAAAGTACTTCCGTTGTCACAAGACGTGTTCGGGTAGCCTGCTCCATGCCATTCCGTCCGGTAAGGGAGAAAAAAAGGCGTAAATACGGATGTAAAATTATCCCTTAGACCAGTGGATTATTGCTTATGACATATCAAAGATACTTTAAACTCTGTCAATTTTTATTGCGTTTGGACTGGAGTATTATGCTCTACGCTGAGTTATCTGGTGTCTCTAAAACATGAATAACCTCAAATCCGCATGTATTCAATAACTTTAAAATGGCAATGAATTTGGTTTTCAAAATTCATAACTCGAAAAGTTAAATTATTTTCTAAATTGTAACACTGGTTTGGGAGATAGTCACTTAAATTTTGAGGGACCCAAAATGTATGGGGAATGGGCATTCTTCTTTTAGCATCACAATAAAATTGTGCGCACCGCATGCTGTTCACCTATTCAGTACCTACCCATGAACATAACACGAAACTTAAGAAATATAGTTCTGAAATAATTATATTTAACCAAAATTTTAATAACAACGAAGTGTTATTCCGAAAATGAACGTTAGCTTTTATTAATACAAATTATATATTTTATTTCAGTTCAACTGCAAGAAACAACACAATATTTTCTCTCATCGAGGAGCACATTGCTCACTCAGTTGGAGCTCTCGCCAGCATAGCTGAGGTATTAATTTCATTATTTAACCGCAGTATTTATAACTTTGCGGATTTTTTTATTTTATTTTATTCAATTGTAATTAGTTAAGGTGATTGATTAAACTCTCAATAGGTAAACATCGTTATCGAGTTAATTTTAAAAAATCATAATTTACATTATGAATTGAGAACTAATAGATCTCCTGGTCCTTCTTCCTTACTTGCGTAAGTTCCGCCCGGATTTATACCATCGCATTGAATTGATGCTCGAAGCGGCAACAAAAATGGTCTTTTCCATAAAGTTCAATGTAGCCGTGCTATTTAGGAAGTTCCTGGCATGGTGCCTAGTTTCCATGAGGTGTCTTGGGCTAATACAATAATGACAGTAGGTGTGGTATTGGACATCAATTTCTATGTAAATGAACAAACACTGAACTTTTAAGATGATTCAAAACGCTCAGTATATCTTCAACAATATTTAGTGTATACATACGCATCTAGCTAATTTTACAAATTCACAATTTTTTTTATGTGACTGGACATGGATGGCTAATACCACAAGTTCTGTCATGGTATTATCCCAACACACCACATGGGAACTAGGTGCCATGCCTTATATTGCACGGCTACATTGAACTGGATGGAAAACACGGACAATTTCCATTGCCGCTTCGACCATCGTTCATCCATTGGCGGAATCCTAACAGATAGTTTATTCTGTGAGTAATATTTATGCCAAAACACTTCCCTTAAAAAAACTTTAAACTTAAACTTCGTTTAAAACACTTTAAAAAAATCACGGAGAAAATATTTAGAAAAGGTAATGTTGAAAGCCACAGAAATAGTTTTATCATTCATTTGTTAGTAAGCATTGTTTTGGAAATAATATTATAAGTTATGGAATGGTCTGAGTGTGATAATTCCGCAAGATATGTTTTTTTGGAATAATATTAATGCGTATAACTAAAACTAATTATTTTCTATTTTTTCAGATAATGGCACCCATCTACGTTGTGTTGACTTACACCAAATGTTTAGATTCACCTTAGATTGCACGTGCTTTCGAGATTCCTTTTTTTCATGGAAAAAAATACCATTTTGAATACGAAACTTTCCGTGATTTTCCAGGTGGCGGAACTGCTGGCGGCGCAGAAGCTAGTGGCCGCCGACTTCGCGGCGCAGTACGCAACAAACGTCTCTTCCGCTATAGGTGTTGCCCTGAGCAACTACACCGAAGCAAAGCTGAACCTGACTAACGAAGGTACACTTAGGCTGAGATAATTAGTCGTAACAGAAACTAAGACTAACGAAAAGTAGTACTTTGTGACGTCACTTTGACACATTTTGTATGGTCGAAATCTCAAAGTAATGCAAATTGACGTCACAAAGTACTACTTTTCGTTAGTCTTAGTTTCTGTTACGACTATTTATCTTAGCCTTAGTTTCGGTTACGACTATTTGTCTCAGCCTTAGAATGTGTAAAAAACTGGGGAGCTGCTAGTCTCAGTTGTCACCTAAACTGGCGTTAACGGAACTTCGAAGTTCCGTAAAAACGTCAAACTCTATACAAGTTTTTACTAGATATTTAGGTTGGATAGTTAGGTTTTACTTCTTCAAGCTATTAAAGTCAAAATCGGACGGAAGGCAACGTCGACGTATTTACGGCAACGTTGAGTAAGCTGTCAAATTAAACTCTGTCTCGCAATTTCTCCATGCATTTGAAAACGCCAGTCGATCGGTTTGCCGTAAGCGCCAATTTAGGTGACGGCTGGGACTACGGGATCAGGGCAGTCGGTTCTGAAACGAACTTTTACGAAATTATACCCTTAAGGTGGCCCAACCCGCTCATCTCCCCATACAAAAGGGGAAAGAAGATCACGCCCATATTTCTTGTCAAAGATCCAAAATTTTGCTCAAAATAGCTTTATTTGATCGAACTAGATGTCTGATGACCATTGGCATTGTAAAATTGTGTTTGGTTTCTAAGTTATAAGGTCCGAAATTTCGATTTTTTCGCGCGTTATATACAATAACTTTGGAGGTGGATTACGCAATGATAAAGTAAGAAGATCGTAAAAAGATTAGTCATCAGACATAGCCTATTTAATCAATATTTATGATCTATATGGTTTTTGTTAGATTTTTGACTACAGCGGTCGTGGTTTACTTTTAGCTATAAGTCGTCTTGAAATTAAAATTTTCGTAAATCTTACCAAATCATACACTATGCACATTGTCTTTTTTGTGGACATGTTGCATCTTCCTCATCACGGAGCCTGTCTTATTTTTTGAAACAGAGAAGGTCCCAGAGCGCAACAGCACGGTTTTGTAACGTGCCTGCGAAAGAGTTGGGGCCGCCGGGTTGGGCCACCTTAAGACTGTTCCCACCCACACAAAGTTGTTTGTACACATAACGCCAAAAGTATTGTACTTCAAGCCACGAATTGATGATAAAAGTTAAATATAGCCATAGTGGTTGCGGCGAAAACATTTTCAAATTTTCAGATTTAATGGTTTTGTTGTAATGTTTTACAGCGTTAGATGGCGCTGTTAAACAAACATCTTATTTTTAAAATTGTATCAAAACTAATGAACCCAAAATTGTGAAAATGTTTTCGCCGCATCTATATTTAACATGTATAATAAATTCGTGGCTTAGGCTTGCGTTTTCTGTACGAACAAGTTTATATTGGTCAGAAACAGTTGTTTTCAGGACCGACTGTCCTACTTGCACAGCCCACCTCGTGGATTCCGTGGCTCACAATATAAGACCAGCCAATCCAAAACTAACAGTATTTTTTTGTAGATTTGGCTGTTTCTTTTTGTAGACACCATCCAGTGATCCAGGCTTCCTTTTTTAGTATTAAGACATATCTATATATATCTGTATATATCAATGTTAATGTATGACTTAAGTTCCAAACCATCTAATGATACTTGTTCGCAGCCGCCCAGACTGTGATCAATGCTGGAACGGATTTATTCGCGATCGGAGCGGAGGCAGCGGCGCTGAAGCCTGCGCTGGGTCTAGGCTTCCTCGGAGCCTTTGGACGATAGGTGCTATATGACAATACACGAAACACTTATTTGGATTCTGCTAATTGAGAACGATTTATGTTAACGATATTACCTTGCCTTCGTCAATTGTTTATGAAAAAAAAATATATCCTAACCTTAATAAAGGTGGGCAAAAAATTACTAAACAAATGTACATTTTAATTATGTTTAAAATAATAAATGAAAAGTATTAGAAATGTTCACCTTTCGCTGCTATGCAAAATATTTGACTGAGAACTGTTTTCATCGCATTTTTGTAACATTTTTACATAACCACTAGACAGCGTCTCGAAAATACTTCACTAGTTTTTCAGCGGAATCCAGATAGCGCCGTTATTGGGGAAGTTAGAAAACATTTTAATGTAATACGCATCGACCAAATTTTACCAAATAACATTTGAGGACCCCTTACACATATAGGTGGTATTCAATGAAACATAAAATAAGTTTCCACAAAAGTGAAGTGTTTTATCAGTGATTTATTTTTAACCAGCGTTTTTAAAGAATTGTACTTAAGAAAATATACTTGTACTGAATTAGTTTTTAATCAATACATTATTTATTATTAAATTAAAATTAAATATGTTAATCAATTAAGCAAAAGTTATTATCATCAATTATTTTTCCTTTTGGTCTCAACGTTTGGATAATTGAACTTAATGACTTAGTCTAAAGTACCTCAACCGCAATTCAGCTCTGAACAATTAATTTCCGAGAGTCTCTTACAAGGTGACTCCGATCGGCCGACGAATTTCTCCCATCCTCTTTCCGCGGTAGGCGCATGTACCCACCCCACCTTTGTGCTTGTCACTGACACGTCTCGACCTTGGTAACTCCTAAAGCCTCATTAATTCTCCCGCCCTTCCCACGCAACCCTTTCACGCAATCGATGTCCCAATTTCCCAATGATCCGACGCCATATATATAGGGTGTCGTGGAACGGGTATCGAGCTTTGTGTGTGTGGAGCCGGCGCGGCCCTATTCTCTACCGCAAATAGTTGAAAATAAAATGCAACGACTTTTTCAAACGTTACAAAAACGTACTTACAAAAACATTTTGCTTATTATTATTGTGTGAGAGTAATGTCATCATATTGAGTAAGGAATAACGTCGCCACGTTTTAGTGATAATACTGACGGTAGCGCCGACTAGAAAGTTCAGGGACGCGCAACATCAAATGTTCCTTGCACTAAATAGTGTCCTGTAAAATTATTATATTTCGTTGAAACTTGAGAGCATCAGGAGTGTGCGAATCTTTAAGCAAACTGACTGGCCGGCATCACCGTCAGTGTATGATGTATTATTATAACGTGGCTATGCTGCCGGTATACGGATGAGTTGAGACCGAAATAAGCGTCCTCGAAAGAGGCACATTATTTGTTTTCTTTAATTTAGATGTTTCTTTATTTTACATGCTACAAACTAACTATGTCAAAATTATGATAAGCCAGTTCGCCTAGTCAGCAAAACTGTTCTAGGTGACCTATTGTGTGAATTATTGAAACTGTGTTTGCTGTGATTTTGTTGTGCGAATTGCAGCAACAGTCCGTCGCACCCGGGACGTACAGGCGTATCTAATTTTTATTAGACTTGCAGTAGAGTTGAAAAAGTGATAGTTTCTCTGTTTGTTTTCATATTTTAGTGAATATGCTGGAAATCATGCTGAATAAAATAACGACGAATCGCTGGAGCACGTTGTAAAATGTCGATTATCTGCCGCGCCGCAAATTGATGCCATTTGAACAGTTTACGGAATAGTTCCGCGCCGGCTCGACACAGCTCGGGGCGAGTCCAGGGTGCCGGCGGACCGCACTATCGGCTGTAATGACGACGGATCTGCCGGAAAATTACGCTTATCCGGAAAACGCCAGAGAGCCGGCGACTTCGCCCGAACATTGGGTTGTCATGGTGGTTGATATTCTCAGAATATAGCAAAGACAGGATATCATTGTCGGATTTTCCGAGGATTGGTGTTCGGATTAACTAGGTCATGAGAAATAAAAATAATAACAAGATAAGGTACGGTTTCCGTACATTTATAACATCAAGCCGCTTCCACAGAAGGAAGGCAGAACTGAGAAATGATAGAGCACCATACTGTACGGATCTTCCGACTTTTGAAGCAGGTGTTGTGTTTTGAAGGTTATTTAATTTATTCATCCCAGCTTACACGAAATAAAAAAACATCATTGTTTACATAACATAACGTCATACTCTGGACGACATCATCGCGTGGACAAGACAGTGGTTGCTGTCACTAAACGCCAGTAAATGTACAGTGCTGCACATCAGGCCCAAGAATCTGCACCTGCAGTATTAATTAAAGGCAATATCGTGGAAAAGCAGTTACATCTAAGCGAGACCTTGGCGTGGCGATAGGAAACCATTTAAAAGTGGAAAACACACATTATGGAGGTTGTCAAGCGAGCTATCTCATTGCTCTACCGCATGACAAGGAAAGCCACTGAACTATTTTTACTTTACAAAACAGGTATGTCCGCCCTATTTTCGAATATCGCTTTCAGATTTTGAGCCATACCTACAAGAATACATTGACATTTTAGAATGAGTCCATAAAGAAGAGAGCTATAAAAATGATTGTGCACCTAAAGCATGAATAATATGAGCAACGGCTTAACGCACTTAAGGTGGCCCAACCCGCTCAACTCCTCATACAAACGGGGAAAGAAGATCACGCCCATATTTCTTATCAGAGATCCCAAACTTTGCTCAACACAGCTTTATTTCATCGAACTAGATGTCTGATGACCGTTGGCATTGTAAAATTGTGTTTGGTTTCTAAGTTATAAGGTCCGAAAGTTCGAATTTTTCGCGCTTATACAATAACTTTGGTGGTTTATTACGCAATGATAAAGTATGAAAAAAGATTAGTCATCAGACATAGCTTATTTAATCAAGATTTATAATCTATTTGGTTTTTGTTAGATTTTTGACTACAGCTGTCGTGGTTTACTTTTAGCTATAAGTCGTTTTGTAATTAATTTTTTCGTAAATCTTACCAAATCATACACTATGCACGTTGTCTTTTTTGTGGACATGTTGCATCTTCCTCATCACGGAGCCTGTCTTTTTGTTTGAAACAGAGAAGGTCCCAGAGCGCAACAGCACGGTTTTGTACAGTGCCCGCGAATGAGTTTGTCCCGCCGGGTTGGGCCACCTTAACCTCAAAACTCTTCATGAGCGAAGGCAGCATGGATACCACATTAAAGTCTAGATTTTCAATAATAACTTTAGTACCTCCAAGCTCAACGAAAGGTTTGCCAAATCACACAAAAAAAAAACAACAAATAATTGCACTAATTAATTATAAAACCCGATATACACGCATCAGCTTTTAGCTGCTATTGTTATGAACCAAATAATTATTTTCTGCTCGAATTAATTGGATGGTTGATAATACCATAGATCATAAAGATATTTGTTCTATGACTAGCGGAGATTGCCGGCTACACATCAGTCAACTAAGTATTTGAAAATTAACCAAGCTGAACCCGCTAAAATGAAGTAATGACGTGAATAAAAGGAAAAAAAAAACAATTTTTATTGCGTGCGTATTACAAAAGCTTATGAAAGTTTCATGGCTACGTATTTAGGAACACACACAGGACTAAACATACATCTATGCATAATGAATAATCCCATTTGACCTTTAGGCAAGAAATTAAAAAATATCACACCCTGCATAGTATATAGTATAGTAGAGTATAGTATAGTATTTTTATTTTCATCAAAAAAACAGACATATATATGATTATACACATTATTAACTTAAGATTAGACATTTAACAATAACAAGTATTGGATGTTATGGGTGAACAAGTTAATAAAATAACTGCAGCCTACAAAAGAACTGAATTCTGAGTAGTAGGCGGCATTCTTCATAGAATTGATGAAAAAAGGTACACTTACTATGTGGCAAGCTGAATAAAGTCATGCCAAGGAAGGGATGTTAGGTGAAGAATATGGTGAGTTTATTAGTTAATTTAAGAAATTGTATGTTTGTGTTGTGTGTCATGGGAAATGTTTATTGCAGCTAGTTAAATTATAAGATTATTTTTTTTTCAATTTCACCTGGAAGCATTTCTAGCATAATAGAAGATATACTTTAAAGGGACTTTAACTTTTAGGGGAGACCGAAGAACTGGCCGAGAGGCCAATTATTGCGCTAATAAATTAACGTACGGAATATATATATATGCACTTTTTTGTTACGCTAATTTCTGAAACACATGGACATGTTTAAGTTTGCGCTACTCATTCCATGTGGCGCTGCGATCGAGTTCCAAATAACAAAGTAATATCATAGTGAATTCCTGTCCTGAGCACACTCCTCGGAATTCTCAGAATTGGCCTCCCGGAGATGAGGACCCTGAGTGCGGAGATTACCGGACAGTCACGCGCAAGGGCTTAGAGTTACATCCTTCATCATTGTTTAACCTTAATGGATTAATCATTGTATGCAACGTTGGTCCATAACTTTCAGAACACTAGAAATATCACCCGGAATTTAAATAAATTTTTAGAATAGTGCATGTATGTTAACTCTTCACTCACCGAAGAGTTTCCAATCAACTAGGAAGTCAAAGCAAGCCCGCACGACCGGAAAAAATAACCGTAAGCAGAGGTCACGTGATCATGAATATTTTAAACACCCGTAATCGAAAAGCACGTATGAGAGGAGATATGTGCCTGTAGAAAACTGAAAGATGAATGCAGTAAGCGTGTTACATCACACAATAACTATCAGAGAGCCAGAAGAATCTTCCAAGATCAAAGCTGTAGCGATTATCTCCTCGACGAGGCGATAATGCGCGGCCAGATTCCCATATTTGCTGAATTTGTACAGTTAGTGAATCGCAAGCAACAAACACATGACACTTCTTGTTCCTTTTCTCTTTTATGGTTATAACATTTTGCATATGCCTTCATTGTACTAGTAAAAGCGGTGATTTTAGGGATATCGTTTGCTCCAAAGAACAACTCTAACCTGCAGTGCAACTCCAAAACAAACAATGACGATTTTATCACAGCATAACAATATTTGGCCGCAACTTTTTATTTACAATTTAGAAACATATAGTAATATAGTTTTGAACGTCGTTAAAGACTCATCTTTTGAAAGCATGGATTTTGATTGATTTGAGGTTATCCAATGAACGAAGATAACCAGAAAAAAATGATTACTATGCTTCAATGTAGATGTCGTTGGATGACTAATAATAAATAAATAAAGAGGTAACGGTAATATCCTAAATTATCATGGATGTTGAGTAGGGTAGCACGTAAAAAGGGCAATTATATTTTGATGAATATACTTTTTGAAATTATTTTTAAGTATACAGTAAAGGGTTGCTAAGTGATCCGATCACAACCCGGTTAATAGTATATGGGCCCATTAGATGTACAGATTCTGAGACGTCACAGATGATGGTCAACAAGTCTTCAGTGTTCAACGAACCGTGAAAGGGGGAGCGCGGGGCGGTGGAGGCAGCGCCCTGTCACGTTGGACGTTTACAGCTGTAGCCATTTTCAGGGGCCAATCCTCGATAGATGTCATATAATTGGGTCGCTATAGTAACGGCGAATAGCATTGGTCGGTTCATATTAAAAATGTATTATTAATTTAATATCAAACGAACATCACGAAATCAATCGTACGAGTAACAAGCGAAGCGCCATCCAATATATGTATCGTAGGGATATTTCAACAAATATACCCGTTTTATTCCAAGATATCATTGAAACGGGCGGTCCGCAAAGAAAGCTTCTTGGAAACGTGACAGATAAACGTTTTCGATATCGAAGAGACCGTGGCGGATAGTGGCGCCATCTAGTGGCTGAATAATGTTTACGCACAAGATACTCATATGAATGGGTATACTACTGCAGAGGGTGATTATAAAAGGAAAATCCGGCCAAGTGCGTGTCGGACACGCACACGAAGGGTTCCGTACCATCGTATAAGACCAAACACAAAAAAAACACGTGATTTTTTAAATATTTTTTTGTTTTAGCTATTTGTTGTTATAGTGGCAATATAAAAACCAGTGAAGTTTTTTGCGGGTTCTTTTTTACTGAGTTGATCGAATCCGCAGATCTTTGTAACGTAACTTAGTGTAGTTTGTTGACTACCAAAAAGTTTAAAGAAAATAAATAAAAAATAAAAATAAAAATCACTCTGTAAACATTTCAGCTGCCTACCCATTACGGTTCATGAGATACAGACCTGTGAAAGAGGGACGGATGGACGGACGGACGGTCGGACAGTGGAGACTTAGTAATAAGGTTCCGTTGGCAACCTTTGGGTACGGAACCCTAACTATAATATTAATATACAAATTTACATAGAGATACAACCTGCAGCTGCACTTACGTATTATGCCTCACTCAATTTAAACTAGGGGCGCGGGGCGCTGCTTCTCATGCGGTCCATTGGCTTGGATGTGCAGCGCGGCAAATGTCATACGCCTGACTACGTACATGGGCTTTCAAACTTGACAGGGGCTGCGAACACCATGCCGAATGGCTACACTGAGAAAACGCAACTGTTAAATGCAACCGTATGATTGTTATTTACAACCGAATAAATTGGCTACAATATAGCTCCCAGAATAATTTGCTAATAGCAACTGTGATAACTCTGTTACGCTTATACGGTTAGTTTTAACAGAAATAATCGGTTGGTAGATTTAAGTAGTTGAAATCTACAGTTTTAACAGCTACATTAGCAGCGTGATTTGCAATTTTTTTACAGTTTTACAATAACCGTATCGACTTGGTTATGAATAGCAGAGATTTTTTGGTATTTTTTAACGACTATTCGGTATGGAATAACTGTTTTGCCAATAGCAGAGTGAAAATTGCGTTTTGCTAACGATTCGTTTTCTCAGTGTTGGAGCTTCTTCACATGAGGTTTGAAGGACACCAGTTATCCACAATTTACCGATCCAATAAATAATTTACTAGATCTGTTGGTTCTCATTCGAGAAATGTCGATGGTGAATGGGTGCTTTCCCTGGCTGTTGCTATTGAGAGAGGTTGATTTAATAAGTAGATTTAAGGTTGATTTAAGAGGTTGATTTAGTAGGTGTTGGTCAGAATCTCTTTCAGGAATCTTATTCGTATATGGTTGCTCTCAAACCATTGTACTCTTAATTTTCTGTAGGTGGTAGCATTTAAAGTGTAATATTATATAGTTTTTTTTTTTTAGCTGTAAGAATAATAATGTATTTTGTATTTTGACTCTTTGTTTACAGGTCACTGTAGTAGTTCATGACAGAAATAATCGTATTAAAACTAAATCGTACTTAAAAACTAAAACTAAAACTAATCTAAAAACACTGGAGTAGTGCATCGCTTTAAGGTCCCTACTTGCGGCGACGCTGGGTTCGGGTCTCCTCTTTCCCTAAAATATGGTTGATAGAGGCGATGGCTGTGCCTGGCGTGATGCTCGTGAACGGGTGCTGTTTGTGGCTTGCTCCAATTGGCAACATTCTAGATGGCGGGCATGGTCTTTACTAATAAACTGATATTTGTCATGAACTGTTGCATATGACATGAATTGCTGATTCTCGTCAATTCATATTAATTTAGCGTGTTTATCTGTGAGTCTAAATACTTTTGTAAATTTAGACTAAGTGGACGTTGAAAAAAAAAACCAGCGGAGTTTCTTTCCAGTTCTTCTTCGCTGGGATTTCCCCGAACTGGCTAATGATAAAATATGACAAATCCGAGTGCAGTGTACTGTCTATGGATGATGAATAAACAATAAACAACAATAAACAATAAACAATAATTGTGTGGTGGTGTGTTGTTTTTTTTTTCAAAATTAAGGAATATATCCTGTCCTGGCAAATCAGCTTATTCATTCGAGAATGCGGAGTTTAATGTTATATAATATGATTACACAATTATACAACTTTTCGATGGATTATTCAGGAATTTTCAGGAATTCAAATGCGGTTTTACGGAATCGGGAAATAATCCTCAACAACATTTTGTTCGCAACATGTTTAATATCCGACGCAGATTGAACTCCTTTAATTTGTAAGCGATCGCTATAATTACATTCCGAATATAGAATGTTACTTCTCTTAATCATCCAATTCAGAGGATTTTCCTTCGAGCGGGGTCAGTGGTGTAGGATCTCCGTGTTTGGTGACACCTTACCTTAATCGTAAGATGGATTGGTCCTTCCAGCCGGCTGCGCTGGGGAGATATTAAATTTTACCCTCAGATCTCACCCCGCCTGGCCCAGACCCGAACTTTACATTAGGAACGACGCACACGCAGAGCTGCAGGTCTATTCCTGGCATTCAGTAATCAGGAATCAGGAATCCTAAGTCTAGAAAACCGCTTTTATAGCGATTTTCGAAGCGAGTTATTCGACGGAACTATGCTCCGGAATATTTTCGTCAAGAAAATCGGTTTGAAACCCGCTACAAAAGCGATTTTCTAGACTCAGTTTTCCTGATTCCTTATTACGGAATGCCAGGAATAGACCTGCTGGTCCGGAATGGTTACGGAAAGTTTGGAGTTGTCGTAGATACATTTGACGCAATCAAATCTGTTTTAAAGGTACGTACCCGAAAATGTTGGATCAAATAACATATAAATGGTGGATGTTTAGTTGTAGTTATAATTGCCTGGTGGATATTTTGAAGCTAAGCTAAATGCTATGAACATGAGTTATACTTACCTGGTGGATGTTTTGAAGCTAAGCTAAATGCTACGTACACGTAGTAATAGTTGCCTGGTGGATGTTTTGAAGCTAAGCTGAATGTTACGTACACGTAGTTATAGTTACCTGGTGGATGTTTTGAAGCTAAGCTAAATTCTACGTACACGTAGTTATAGTTGCCTGGTGGATGTTTTGAAGCTAAGCTAAATGCTACGCACACGTAGTAATAGTTGCCTGGTGGATGGTTTGAAGCTAAGCTCAATGCTACTTATTTATAGTTTTCGAACAGTTCTAACACTCTTTTGGGTGCCTTTCCTCCGCGCATTTCAGTTTTGAGTCCAGGTGCTACTTAAAAAATTACTTTTGGCAAGTTGTGTGTGACGTAGGTGTTTCGTCCCTGACGTGGTATGCTCCAACTTCTGGGAGAAAAGGATATTAAATAGGAATGTTGCGCGCTAGCGACTTAAGTTTGCTGGTGTCTTCTTCCGTCGGCGTGAGGCCCCCTGGTGTTGCAGCAGAGGACAAGAGTCTTATATTCATACGACAGTTAAACTTTAACACGAAATCTCGCGGGTTGTTGAGGTCATTGACACACCCACTCTATAACGCTATGTTTTGCCTGCCCGCGCGTTTGTTGCCAGGATGGGAGACCATGTATGAAGATCGAACAGTGGGAGTCCAGTTCAAGTTATCGGTTGGAACTTGGCCCAGGCCAGAAAGTTACATTAAGATCGACGCACACGCAGAGTTGTGGTGTTCTAAGGTTTTAGGAACCTTACGAGTTTGTATAGATAACGGACGTATCCAAGTATTTTTTTTCCGTCGCGGTGTGAAGCGGCCCTTACTGAAACTTTGAGTTCTGCCCCCCCTCTCCATCCCGCCCACCGAGCGAAATGACGAGGGGTTGAAGTCAGCTCACTCGGAAAATAGCACGTTACAGAAAGTCCACTCCAACCGGCATTGTGAAACATGTGAATTTATGTTAAATAGAAAAAAAAAAAGTAAATAGAGACCTATTCGTACTAAACAAGTACATCGCCTTTATCAAAGATTGTGATTTGTGTGTATGTATAATCGACCGTGAAGCAAGGACACGTTAATTAAAGAAATAACCCTGTAAAAAGAACTACTTTAGGAATATACTGCAAGGCTGGACTGCGGAACCAGCAAAACATTACATTCGCATTACGCGCAATACGCGTCTACCAATTACGCTACTTCCAGTGTATCCATTATTTGGAATTCTCCTACAGTACACGTCACTTTGTGTGGACAGTATGGAAGTAACTCCGTGCAGTTCACTAAAAGTGACGTGTTCGAACATTGATTAACTTGGCCGTTCGCTTAACCTGCGTTGCGCACATAACAATATATATATATATATATATATATATATATATACTATATACAACAATATATTTTTTCGAGTTATGAATTTTTAAGAGACCAAATTCATTACCATTTTATAGTTATTGACAAAATGCGGTTTTAAAGACACCAGAGAGCTCCGAGTAGAGCAAAATGATCCAGTCCAAACGCAATAAAGACACCAGAGAGCTCCGAGTAGAGCAAAATGATCCAGTCCAAACGCAATAAAGACACCAGAGAGCTCCGAGTAGAGCAAAATGATCCAGTCCAAACGCAATAAAGACACCAGAGAGCTCCGAGTAGAGCAAAATGATCCAGTCCAAACGCAATAAAGACACCAGAGAGCTCCGAGTAGAGCAAAATGATCCAGTCCAAACGCAATAAAGACACCAGAGAGCTCCGAGTAGAGCAAAATGATCCAGTCCAAACGCAATAAAAATGGACAGAATTTAATGTCTCTTTGATATTTCATAAGCAACGATCCTTCACATTGGTCCTAGGGATAATTTTACATACGTACATACGCCTTTACCGGACGAAATGGCATGGAGCAGGCTACCCGAACACATCTTGTGACAACGGAGGTACTAAGCTATGTTCTGTCCTCGTCTTATTCATATTGTTAGTAGGAAAAGAAGTAATTGAGAATGATTCCGTTTAATCATTTAAGGCTGTTCCGACCCATATAAAGTTGTTTGCACACATAAAGCAAAAAGTATTGCACTTTAAGCCACAAATTAATAATAAAAGTTGAATATAGTCATATTACTTGCAGCGAAAACAATTTGACAATTTCAGGATTATTGGTTTTGTTACAATTTATTTAAATACGATTTTTATTTAACAGCGCCATCTAACGGTGTAAAACTTCTAATCGGCAATTACAACGAAACCATTAAACCTGAAATTGTGAATATGTTTTCGCTGCAACTACTATGGCTATATTTAATATTTTTGACGAATTCGTGCCTTAAAGTGCAATACTTTTTGCGTTCTGTGTAAAAAAATCATTGAATGGGTCGGAACATCCTTAACGAGTAACAGGCCGATTTAGATAGTTCAAAATATGTTGAAATAATAAATATAAATTATCGCATAAGTATCAATAAAAGACACGAATGATTTATAAGGGGCCTGGATTTGGGCAATCTCCTTTCATTCTTCTCATATCTTTGTGAAGGTATCGAAAACATTTATGAAGATTTCATTTAATTTAGCACAAGCTAGGGCGGGCATACTTAGATACTGAAGTATACCCGCGTTAATCGCAATATTCAATTTCGGGACAATCTTCTCATAAATTTATCGAAGCCTAGGTAAGATACCACTTTAATCTAGATATGTCTAGACAAGGCAAGTACCTAAAACGACCTTCCCAGCAAATTAGTTCATAAAATGTGTTACATTGGAGCCTTTTTCACACTTTCACGTATTTCTTTGCTACCCACGCCCAAAAGTCGACAGGTAACTGTAAACTCGTGCCTATATTTATGTATGGAAGCGATACTTTGGTATGGAAGAAGAGTCACGAATGCAGAATAAATGCAGTAGAAATGCGTTCCTTGAGGAAAGTATGCGGAGTTCATTTAACGGACACGTTTTTAAATGATTGGGTTGGGAGCAGTGTCAATTTAAAAACCACGTTTTGACGATAATCAAGTTTAAAGTTCTGATACTTTCGCATCTGAGTCGTCTGCTGCGTACGAACGTGGCGGATGCCTCCTTGACAACGGGCTGAATAATTAGCTCGAAACGTCGGAGAATGTCTCTTCCTGCCGCGTGAAAAGCCGTAACATTTTTAAACAAGTTCAAAGTTCATTTATGTGATAGAAATTTCAACACTAATTCTACACATTAACGGAATGTTAAGATTGGTTTGGTTTGGAACGAATTGGTGACGAAAGAATGATGAAATTAATGAATGGCCAGGGAGTAGGTAAGCACCGCGACCTAGGCGATGTAATACTTCGTAAAGATTGGTGCGAAGTAATCTTAGTCGTAGAGCGTGTATGAAAATATGGATGTCTGTAGACGAAGCGAAAGAGGTGATCGCACCGTATGCTGCCCTATCATCTCTGCCTACCCCTCCAGGAAAGCCCCGTGAAGGTATGTATGTATGTGCGTGTTTGTTATGCATCGTCAAAGCGTTTGAACTTTGCGACATGACAAAGGATTAAAAGTACAGACATATTTGGTTTTTAATGAAATATTTTTCGTGGAAACTTTTGGCGAAATTAGAAATACCTTCCTGCGTCGAGCGGCGGGGGATTGTTGGCAGCCTCAGTAATGTTTGCCTGTGGATTTAAAAAACCGGCCAAGTGCGAGTCGGGCTCGTACAAAAGTGTTCCGTACCATCAGTACATAATTTAAAACAAAAAAACACGGTTTTTGCATGGGTTGCCCTTCCCCATGGCATGCGGTGCCCTTTATTTTTTTATTTTACCTATTTGTTGCGCAAATACCTAAAGCTATATATATAATAATATAGCTATATATATATATAAATAAATACACACTCTGTGAACGTTTCAGCTGCCTAACAATTACGGTTCATGAGATACAGTCATGTGATAGACGGACGGACGGACGGACGGATGGACAGACGGACGGACAGCAGATGCTTAGTAATAGGGTTCCGTTGGCACCTTTTGGGTACGGGACCCTAAAAACATTTGTCCATCATATATCCAGAGTAAGCAGGGGGTTGGTAAAGTTACTGCAAGGCTGGACCCGAAGCAGCAAAACATACCAATAATCAATGTCCGCAACGCAGATGGAGCGTTAAATAAATGTATGTAAGTATAATCTGTAGTCTGTCTATGCTAGTAGGAGGCATTGATTAACGGTATGTTTTGCTGGTTCGGGTTCAGCCTTGCAGTATATTCGTTTACTGGGCTCTTTCTTTAACTAATGTGTCCTTACTTCACGGTCGATTCTAACATGCATGTCACATTCCTTGCAATACGAGACGTACCTGATTAGTATGAAAAAGTACATTTAGTTAATTCAACTTTTGTCCAGTTGAACAATCTCCATGAAACATGACTATATGCATATCGAATTCAGAAAGAGCTAAATAACACCATATATAAACGATAGTACGAAAAAATGGCTAATTGCATACAAGTGTGAAATGTGGATAATAAAAGTTCATGGATGACGTTTCAATTTAATTCAAATCAATGAATATCAATGATAATTACAATTACATTGGTGCGTGGTCATCCGAGTCCTTAGCTTTCGCAGATGTGCTTGGAAAACTCTTAAGCGAGACCTCGGGCGATTCACGCTCCAAAATGTTTTTTGTTCGCCGCATAAGCATTGAAATTCAAAGAGGAAATGCTATAAGTATTTTAGGGACAATGGCTGCCTCGGCAGACCTAGAGGAGATATTTTATTTATAATGCACATACTATATTCTCTATTTGTTTGAATAAAGAGGTTTGTAAAATGGAAAAAAAATTACATGACTTAATTTACAGTTAATCAATATAACATTTTCATCAGCCTACATTGGCAAAAATTGGAAACAAGCTTAGTTCTAGTGGTTCAGTGACGGGAGATGGCGCCGGTTAGAAATGTCATAATACCAGCCAAAATAAGAAGTGCTCAGCGGGTTTTGTATTGTGCCACATAGTTTTTTTTGCGCGTGGCCAAAATCGGACCTGAACGGTCGCCATCTTGAATGTTCATCTTCGCGGCTACAGGGATGTGTTGCCATTATAGCAATGCTAGTTACCCACTGCTTATTCATTTTAGGCTGAGGTGTTTTTTGTTAGGTAATTATTAGTTTGCGAAGATATGTTTGTGGTTTAGGTTAGCCATACATACATACATGCATAACTTCACACCGTTTTCCCGGAAGGGTAGTAGTAGTAGTGGTTTGATGCCATCGCGAGATGTACTCGAAAACTCCTTGTTAAATTATAACAAGCATTACACTTGTTTTTTTTTCACACAACAATACATATATACTTAAAATCAAACTTTAATTGTATACACACTTTATCTACCATACTTTTTTTTTGTTACCTACCTTTTTCTGATTGAATTAACCTTCTCTTGTAGAACAAGATAGACTTTATGTAAAATATGTTTAAGTACACGCGCGGTAAGCCGTTAAACTAAATATTGTAGTTATGTCCCGCGTAAGTTTTAAAATATTAATAAGTTAGGAAAACCTATTACTGGCCTTAGCTTAAGCTCATATTAACTTGTATCAAAGTGTAACTTGTAATCGCTGTTGGTTTTCTAAATAAATAAATAAAATAAAATAAATAACGAAATAAAAAATACTGTATAAAGTCTCAGCTAAATTGGATGGGAAAAAATATCGTTTGACAGAGTATAACCTCCGGGGTGACGTTGGGGTTTATTTTCTTCATAGAATTCAAGAAAACAAAATTAGCGGTAGTAAGTAACCCGACTTCAACAACCCAACTTTTTTAATTAAAATAATGAATAATCTAATTCAGTTATATTTTGAATAATCATATTTAACTAAAATAGTAATTTTCACTCGCTCAATTTTTTTTTCTTACTGCAGACTGTAAATATTTTGCCGATCAATGGGGGATTTTTTTTATGTGGTAACTCTTAAAATACAGTGGTGCTCTCAGCCAGGCTTAAAATGCATGACATTAGCAGCTTAGATTAGCAGTCTATACCTAACTATCCTTTGTCTATGGAAATACTTATACGCCGTCCCAAGTCACCGTCGAACCCTATACGACGAACCCTATCAAACTGGAAACCCAAAATAAATCGACAAATTCTCACAAAGAAAAAGTGCGGATTGTCTGAAAGGAGTCGGACTCGTAGGTAATTGAAAAGGAAAACAAGTTCTTCCTTCCGCAGTCCCATCCGATTGATTTCCCTACGACCCTTCCTACCCCACGGCCCCGGTCCGTTTGCTTAACGCTGGGGGGACACCCTAGGCAGCTACCCTTTCGGAGGACTGAAAAAGACATTGCCCGGTAAAAATATAGATGTAAAAATAAACTTTTCGTACTAAGCGAGAACTTTTTACTAGTCTTTTAATTAAGTAACTATTTGACAATTCTATTGAAGCTCTGTGCTTTCAATCAAATTTTGTACCCTGACAATTCTATTGATGCCCTGTATGTCACGTATATCATATTTGAATCGTATTATGACAATGTTTTTTTTTATCCATCCTTTTTAGGGTTCCGTACCCAAAGGGTGAAAACGGAACCCTATTACTAAGCCTCCGCTGTCCGTCCGTCCGTCCGTCTGTCACAGGGCTGTATCTCATGAACCGTAATAGGTAGGCGGCTGAAATTTTCACAGAGTGTGTATTTATTTTGCCGCTATAACAACATATAGGTAGAATTTTAAAATAATAAAAAATAAAGGGGGACCCATACAAAAAACGTGATTAGTTTGTGTTAAGTCTTGTACGATAGTACGGAACCCTTCGTGTGCGAGTCCGATTCGCACTTGGCCGGTTTTTTTAATCAAATAATACATACGGTTTGAACAATAAAATATTTTTAAATAAAAAAAGGACCGCCTTCAAAAAAACCGGAACTAAAAAGCAAAAAATAATTGGTTACTTTTAATTAATGTACGAAAAGCTATTTTAATTCTAACTAATTATGTACAATTTCTTAATTTTTAATCATCTTTTGAAGTCGGTGCCTTGGGTAGAGTTCGCTTCGCACGCTGCTGACCGAACAGACACTATTTCAGCCGAACACACCCGAAGTCTACGAGAGCGTAAACAACCTGAGTCAGCAATGATTGGTCCACAGACATAACTGGAGATGCCCTTAGCGTTGGTTTACGTGCAAGCTGATATCGATACAGCGCAGCGTACTGAAATTGGGTTTCAACGATTATTAGTACTTTCGGCTTTATAAAGGCGCGCACTGGTAAAGGAGTACGTTAATTCGCTGCTCTTTGTTGATTGGTACTTCCCTGCAACATCGTTGTCTGAACGAGACGATTTCTGCCGAAATTGGTGAGATATGTACTAACCGCACACACGTTTTGACACGTAGTTGAGAGCAGACACCTCAAAGTCGCTAACTATTGTTTTCTGTTCTTTTTTATATTTGTTTTTTTTTGTTTTGTGTTGTGTAGGTATTTAGGTAGAATAAAAAGTACAAGCTACACCTACCTAAATCTTTATCATATAAGTGGTCATTGTTTTTATATTGGTTTATTCGTAGGGTTTTCTTGTAAATATTTTGTTTTTACTGTGTTAGGTATTTAGTTTAAGTATAAGGCATATTTAAATTACAAAGTACTTGCCTAAATTCCTACTTTCATACGTTTTTCCGACCTGTTTGTTTATTTAATTTTTGTTTTTGTGTTTTATTCAAGTAGGTAAATGTAAGTAGCTACCTACTTATATTTCTTTCTTAGCCATAGGTGATATTAATCTAACTACTTGCAGCCCTTAAAGAACGTCTACCCAAGGCACCGACTTCAAAAGATGATTAAAAATTAAGAAATTGTACATAATTAGTTAGAATTAAAATAGCTTTTCGTACATTAATTAAAAGTAACCAATTATTTTTTGCTTTTTAGTTCCGGTTTTTTTGAAGGCGGTCCTTTTTTTATTTAAAAATATTTTATTTTTTGCTTTTTAGTGGTGGCGTAACTTTTGACTCAAGGTGGGCGAGCCCTCCTGCTCAACTTCACATACAAAGTGGAAAGAAGATATACATACATATACAATACAATGCAATACAATGAACGAGCATTAGCAGAAATGAAACCATTAAGAAATCTCATTTCTGACGAAAGGTAGACCGGTAACTATCTGGATTCATGAGTTTACGGTTGATACGTACGATAATTGATACGATGAGATCACGTGAGATAGAGTGCTGTGACAGACGGACGGACGGACGGATAGCGGAAGCTTAGTAATAAGGTTCCGTTGGTGTCCTTTGGGAACGGAACCCTAAAAAGACAAAACAACGAATGACCGGAACCGCTGAGCTTCTGAATTTCTCATCCTTACATCGTTCCGGATAGTCTGTTTCTTGCGTAAGTTTAAGTTGTATGAAAATGTGTACATATCGGCCTCGTTTATCCCCCCTTAACAGTTGAATTTTGTAAAATCCGTTGTGAGCGAGCCTTTTCGTCTTAACAAGAAGTCACTGAAAATTTTAAGTTTCGAGGATAATTGGTTTCAGAGATCTCAACATGAGTGGTTTTCGCCTAAATGTGTTCATTTTGACCTGTTTTACCCCCCTAATAGTATAATTTCCAAAAATATTTTCTTCTTAAGCATTCCCATCTAAAACAAACATACTCTGAAATTTCTGGGTTCAGCGGCTCTAGAGATAGAAATGTGTACAATTTGCCCTCTTTTACCACCTTGAATACCCCCAACAGTTGAAGTAAAAAAAAACCTCTCATACTGTGCAATCTCACCCGAAAAGAAAGCTACTGTAACTAAAAAATCACATTTCTGGGTTCGCGGGGTTAAGAAATTCGATGTTGGTATAGTTAAGTACCAAACTACTGAACCGATTTTGATAAAAAAAAAATGGGACCAACTAGAAAGTATACCCTTTCGAACAAAAAAAGAATTTTTCAAATCGGTCCAGGGGTCTTCGAGTAATCGGTGAACATACATAAAAAAAAAAAAAAAAAAAAAAAGATTCCGACGAATTGATAACCTCCTCCTTTTTTGAAGTCGGTTAAAAACAACATAATCCCCAAACAAAATTCAACTAGCAACTTACTAAAATAAACTAACAACTAATACTATCCTAAACTAAATAGAAAATTTCCTCATGCCCGCCGAGCTGCCCATAGTACCTAAAATGCTCTGTGCATTTCCTCTTTGAATTTCCATGCTAATGGAATGGAAAAATGGTTACTTATTTGATAAACTGATTTAGTTATCAATGTATTAATATTAATTAAAGCAAGATTTCAATACTGTATATGGTAATATTAAGTGTTAGGTTATATCTGTGTATACCTAGTAATAGTGAGTTTTTAACTCAAATTTGACCTCTTGCCATGAAATAAATTTTTACGACTTCAAGTGTTCCTTATGTGTCCCAAAGGCTGAATTAAATACAACAACAAAAACAACAACCCTGCTTTTTAGCATTGTTTTTTGCATTGCATTAGGAACTTTTAAGATCGCCTCGGCACCCTTTTTCAAGAAAAGTGCCATCGGGGTATAGCATCCTCAACGTAAATTGACGGGTTTTCAGTTGTAGTGGTTTTCTCTCAATTAGGTGTGAATACATTACAGATTACATTTTATATGAGCTTCTAAATGATAGACATCCTCGTTCCCATCACGTATAAAAAATATACTTTATTAACTTGTGCCTATGCAACGGCATCTACATTGAAACATTATAATCACATTTCGAAAATAATGAGAATACGTTTTTGGTCTCGACATTTGTCGGAATGTCGCAGGTTCCAATTCTGCTTCCGACGAATGTCCTGCAGGTCTATTCCTGGCGTTCAGTAATCAGGAATCAGGAATCCTGAGTCTAGAAAACCGCTTTTATAGCGATTTTCATAGCGAGTTTTTCTACGGAAAACATTGATTGATTAAAAAAAACTATGCTTCGGAATATTTTCGTCAAAAAAATCGCTTTGAAAACCGCTACAAAAGCGTGTTGGAAAAATGTTACGGCTTTTCACGTGGCAGGAAGAGACATTCTCCGACGTTTCGAACTAATCATTCAGCCCGTTGTCAAGGAGGCAGATCCGCCGCGTTCGTACGCAGCAGTCCTTGACAAGGGGCTGAATGATTAGCTCGAAACGTCGGAAAATGTCTCTTCCTGCCGCGTGAAAAGCCGTAACATTTTTCAAACATGTCTAACGACCGCGGTAATCTTAAAAGCTACAAAAGCAGTTTTCTAGAGTCAGGATTCTTGATTACTGAATGCCAGGAATAGATCTGCAGAGCAAAAACTTTTCTAATTATTTTAAAAATCTGATAACAATGCTTCAATGTAGATGTCATATTACCAAAAATAAATCATATAACGGTACGGTAATGTCGTATCCATTAAATACATACAATTTCTTAATAAACTTTATTGAATATACTTTTTCTTGTTTTTCCGAAACATTCTTCTGGTTCAGCAATAAGCAACGTTGGATACATGTACAGGGTGGTACACGATAAAGCTTTTCAGTTCATCGACTTAGGTTTGACTTCAGCGTCGAGTTCGTATTCCGACGCGACGGGGTTGGCGGAGGCTGCTTGCGCGGTCCCTTGTTAAGTTCGGCCTAAGAACAGATTTATTGGCTCGCTGTATTACTGCAAGTTCCGGTCATACTGGAATTTGAGGCTGAAAAAAGTCGAAGAAGGTTATTTCTATGCGCTAAGAATTTACTTTAGGATAACTCAATACAAATAAAACTGCAAACGCCAATCGAGATATTGATATGTTCAAAAGCAAATAATTAACTTTTTAGCAGATATTTTATAGTTTGGATCAGAGATAGGTTTGCACTATATCCTTAGATGAATAAAGAATGGCAAGGTGTCCATTAAGGGAAAAGTCAGGTTTGCTATGGGCAAGAAAAGCGGTGTGGAAAAAAAAGGGTAGGGTAGGTGAATGAGTTATTGCCTCGTAATGCAATAATACCGAAAACCGCATAAATATTTAGACACATTTTATTTATTCATAATGAACATTTTACCACATGGAGCATTGGAAACTCGTTTTAATAAATAAAACTGTCAGATTGTTCTTGCCATAATATATATATATAATTTGAAATGCCAAGAACGTCATATCGTGCGTTATCAGGAGGAAACCAGACCATCAAATTTTCATCCTATTATCAACATGTTACGTGAAAGAGAAGGATCATAACGTACGTACGTTAAATACTTATATGTTATTTACGAAAATGAGATACTTACACGAAAATGCATTTAATTAATTTAAAAACTCTTAATAACAATTTATGCACTTTTCATTATAGCCAACTGATAAGCTTGCCTCCGCTTATATTTCGGGTCTTTTACATTTACGCACAATATTGGTGGCGTATTGGACGGCACTGTTTTTGCCTCAATTTTCGGCGAAGACAGTCCTTGACGGACAATTTTTTTTCGTTCCCTGCATAAGAACGGTCAGATTTTCCAAATCAGCTCAGCATGCTCGCAGCTTAACTACGTCCCAGTTTGTCAGATCTGGCACGCGGCCGGCAGTAATCCGATTGTTTCCGTGCGAGCGCTGTACGTCCAGGGCAGGGCGGAGGTAAGCAGACAGGAGTGGATTCCTGCGGTGGCGGCCATCGTTGGAGATAAGCGCAGCGTGCAGGAGCATGTTCTCCGATGCGTGAGTTGAGTGAAGCTCGGTTGCGACTGACTTATTCAGGACCTCATGACTTATTCAATCAACTCTGATACTCAATTTCAAAACACTTACTATACAAAGCCACTTGTGCTCTAGCCTCACTCGAGATTTGCAGACCTGGTACTTTAATAAAACGCTATATACATAAGGTTTATTGGCCCTTTTTCTGTACTACACAAATTTGGATGAACTTCTGAGGAGGAATGGAACCACCTTGAATCCGGTGTGGAGGCGCGGAAGGAGAGGCTATGCTGTCTCCTTAGGTCATCTGGGGTCCGTGCTGGAGTTGGGGCACTCTTGCTCTAGCCAAACTCTTGATCCCGAAGAGTTGGGACAGCTCTCACCCCTAGCCGAGCACTCAAACGCGGTAAAAGTTGGGGCAGTTCTTGCCCATAGCCGAGCACCTGGCAATAACAGATATCTTGCAGGCCTCGCTACTAGGCTGCTGGGCGGAACCATGGGTTCGCAGCGGCTGGGTAGCGAGGGTTTACAAGAATAAGAAGGGAAATAATACTAGCAATCTTATCTGAATTTCAGGGACTAACTCTGGCCTGTAATAGGCAACAGAACTAGGCCCAGGATGGCCAGGAGGTGGGTTCAAGCCTGATCCTCTACAATTTAGAAAAAACTATATTTTGCCCAATGTTTTTCTTAAAAAAATTACAGCAACACTCCAGGACCTGGTCAACGGTGAAATGCGGAAAACAATAGAAGGCAGATCGAAAGCGCCTTGGAGAGCTCTGGTTTAAATTAAATTAATATCACGATTACATCGCTGACTTATGTGCACACTTCAATCACCCGTTCGCACTTGTTTCGCGCCTTCTCCTCTCCACGTATCTCGAATCCAGAGACTGCACTGGCCACACAGACTCGACGGTGTCAGGCGACGGTATTCGAGTCGGGCGCATTGGCGGAGATCGCACGATTGCTCAGAAGAGGACTCCCATACACCTGTGCAATTGGCGCGCTATTTGCGGGAAAAACATTTCTTTATAAAGTTTCAAGCAAGATTTTGTAGATTATCTATTTAATTAATGGTGGTGATGTTCTATCGTCTCTACTTAGGAGAATGCTCTTCGGAGCTGCAAAACGCTATCCCTCTGTTCCTTTTTAGGGTTCCGTAATAAATACAAACTCGTGAAATTTTCAGCTGCCTACCTATTACGGTTCATGAGATACTGCCCTGTGACAGACGGACAGAGAGACGGACGGACGGACGGACGGACAGACAGCGGAGGCTTAGTAATAGGGTTCCGTTTTCACCCTTTGGGTACGGAACCCTAAAAAAATTACCTAACAATTTAATTTATTAACCTTATTATACAAACCGGTCAAGTGCAAGTGTGGTAGACGTAAATAAAATTCGCCATCGCCTGATGGTTATTTTACAATTTCATACAAAATTAGCGCTTCAGAAGTCTAACTTATTTTTCAAAAAGTATGTCGTTTTTAAGTTTAAAAAATAGTTGTTGCAAAAGTGTGGTATATTGGTTTTTTTTTTTAGATTTTTCCAACAACCGTTAGTAGGAGAACAATTCTGGACAAAATGCGTGAGTCCGTCAGATACCAACCCAGACATTTTTTTTCGCTTACATTAAATAGTTTGAAAATATATACATAATATAATTTATTTCAAAAATGTATATAATAATGAATTCATGACATAATAACTCTAAGCAAGAAATATGAGTGAAATACAACGCAATTTGAATTTATACCAAACTGACAATGAGTGATCACTAAGTGCTGTCAGATGAAGAACTTTTAAGTTGTTTTTAATTGGATCGATCTGCCCGATTCTAGCTCAGTTAACGAGGACTTTAAGAGGTTTAAAAATTTGTAAGATATTTTTAACAACGTTCTCGGAGTTTTTATGAAAGCCGGCGCTTACGCCAACTGCCGAACAGTATGCATGCATTATTATAATGTTGCGTCATTATAAAGTTTTCATTCCTTCGGGAATGCGGTATTTTAGTCATAGTATTAGCCATACAGGGCTTTTTTTTGTCCGACTCCGTAGCTCAATGGTGCGACGTCTTACGAATCGATAAGCTGGGTAAGAACCTCTGAGCGCGGTTGGGTTCTGGATGGGTGACCATTTTTAACCGTTGAGGCTGACCGCCGTGGCTCGGATTCCACGTAAAATTTTAGGTTCCTTAATTACTAGGTGGTAGGGTTAATCTCGCCAGGGTTGGTCTCATCGCATTGAATTAACGATTGTTTGAAGCGGAAATTAAAATTGTCTGTGTACCAGTTCAATGTAGCCGAGCATTATCAGGAACCTGGCATGGCACCTAGTTCCCATGTGGTATGTTAGGCTAATATCTGACGATCGGTTTAGTATTAGCCTTCCATGTCCACTTACATAAAAAAAGCTACATATATACATACATAATATCAACGAAAAACTTGCACACACTTGGCCTCGATCAATGAATTTCATTCACTGTATTTTTTGGCGGAATCTACAAAAAAAAAAAATCAATATAAAAAACAATTCTTCTGATTTCTATAATTGAATGGTGCACATCGCTACCGTTGTGTTTTTAACTTTTTGAATCCGTAAATTTGTGTAATTTTTAAGATGAAAGATGACCAACAATATTTTGTGTAAGACAAAAATCTCAAATCAGCCTTGTATTTTTTTAATTATTAATGTTTAATTTATTATTAATTTACTAATGTTTATTGCATACGTATGATCCAAAAATTGTAGAAAATATTAACATAAATCTAACAAATAAAAGAAAAGAAAATATGAGCTTTGTATAGTTATTGTCGAATTCACTACCTTGTTATGCTAAAAATATTTAATTAAAAACTTTAACAGCTAACACACGTCTTGCTATAAAAGTGCATAAATAACGAAATTATAAATGTAATAATATGTTGTAAAAATCCTCGGCTAGATATAAGTTGAAATCAAACAAGCAAACAAACAATTCTGTTTCCATTTAAATTTCTACATTGAATAAAAAAAAGTTTATGAATGGACATCTCTTCTAAATTTTTTATGGGATCAAAACATAAGAAAAACAAATTGATCGCTAGGAGATAAATCATTTGTTGTATTAATGTGATTTTATAATCGCCATAATTAGCTACATATAATATATTTTGTGTGCCTTGTAGGTAAATGTTCTCACGTTGGCTAGTACTAGCGCCTTAAGAATGGCCCGTAAACTCTGTTTCCCAAACGTTAGTTTACTAATTATTTGAAAACAAACTTTTCCAATTAACTTGATATTTAGTATCTTCAGCCTTTTGCTGTCCACTGCGGGACGTAGGCCTCCCCCAGACTTCACCAAGTTGTGCGGTTTCCTGTTTTTCTTCGCCAGTTGTTACCTGCTGTCTGCTGTCTGACGGATCCAATATCATGCAACAAATATCTGTGTCTGCACGTTTTTGTTTTGCTGAAAACTTTGCTCAACTGTCAAAGTTTAGATATTACAGTAAAAAAATATTCTTAATCATTTTCTTTTCTCTGTTGTGTGACAAAAAATATTTTTTTTTGAAAAACCAATACGTCCAGACACAGGTATGTATTGTATGATATTACATATAACATTTCAAGCTAGTTAGAACAGTGGTTTTTAACTGATATTACACTACGTTATTAAATTACGGTCCCACCTTAAGCAGTGTAAGTAAACAATGTATTCCGGTATTTTAAATAAGAACGGGTAATATTTTGAAGCACGATTCGAACCTGCGACTTGACCGAATAGAAATCCACTGCTCTGACCACCAAGCTATTTAAATCAATAAAAATCTGGGTGTTGTAAAAAAAAATTATTTATAATAGCATTGTAAAGCGTAGTTAAAATAGCTATTTTACCTACGCTTGGCCTGTCAGAAATAGGTACTTCTCTAGTCTTCGACTCTTCAAGAGACCACCGAAGCGCAGCCACCAACATCAGATTATCCTCCGTCCACGGCACATCAAGCGACGTTAATCGGAGTCTTGGAGGTGATTTGGAAGCGTGTTTCACGCACAAACGGTTATCAAAGGACCAATCAATTATCTCTCGGAAAGTCTCCAGATTGAACTTCTGGGGCACGACGAAGATTGCTTAGTGTTTAATGAGCACAACGTCCTCGCATTACGAAAGTAATAACTCAGTAATATCGCAACGAAATTGGATGCTCGTATAAACATTTTGCTGATGAGTTTTTGTAACAAATAATAACCAATTTAAAGATGTAAATAGAAATATAAAACAATATCATAAATGTATATAATGGAAATAGAATATAACACATGTTATTTCTGATAATTGATTTAGTTGAACAAATAACAAGAAAATATAACTTTCAATTGAGTCCTAACATATACCAGAATCTGTTAAAAATATGCAAAAGCATTTCTGCCCAACAGAGACCACTCATGCTTTGGGCTTCGCTCGGTCAAAAAACAAATCGATTATGGTCTGATTTGTATGATGGTAATAAAATCTTTTTTACGTACCACATTACTCAGAATCATGCGAACTTTCTTCTTCAATTATGTTGGAATATTTCGAGTTGTTCGAAAAGTTATTTTTTCTCGGGTGCTATGTAAATCGCCCCTCAATTGATTTTGCTATTTACGTCCAGTCTTTCACAGAGTTCTTGGTAAAATTTGCGCTTAGTTACTCGCGTTATATTGAAATTTTCAATTTCCTGAAACACATTTTATCAATCTAAATTCCAAAAATAAATTATAAAAATTTACGTCCACATTTGGAAAAGTTTGGCTATTTTAACCTCCGTAAATCTGTTTAATCTGATATACTACATCAGATTATATTACATAATAACTAATTAAGGGCCTGTTACTAGCCAAATCGCAAGTTTGACGAGGCACTCCAAGTAAACTACTAAGTCAAACGATTACACGTTGCATTATTACAATATGTGTTTCCATGTCTAGCGATCAATCTATTTTTGTTAATGTATGTTTCGCATTTCCATGCAAAATAAATTGTTGAAAAGGTATCCATTTCAGAACCTTTTTGACTAAATGTAGAAATCTAAAAGCAAATATTGGTTGGGGAAAAAGTTTCTTCGCATTTTTTAAGAAAATTCAAAACATTTTTTAATATGGTTTATTTACATTTAACTAAAGTATGTAGGTACCATTTTGTTCGATAACTTTTTGCCATCTTGTAGGTAGGGACATAATCCCAATGCTATAGAAATATTGGGACTTCTGATCAATATACCGCGACAAGTGGTTTTGGCAGTCCTCTCGTGATGTTAACCTGACACTGCCTAAAGAATTCTGAAGAGACCTAAACAGGTGGAAATCTGAAGGTGCAAGGTCAGGACTATACGGCGGATGCATTGACACCTCCCAGCCAAACTCTCTTAGTTTTTGCTGAGTGGCTAAAGATGTGTGAGGTCTAGCGTTATCATGATGAAAAACCACACCCCTTCTGTTGATTAATTCCGGCCGCTTTCTCTCAACTTCTTGCTTTAATCTCATCAGTTGTTCGCAGTAGAGTTCAGAATCGATGGTCCTGCCTGGTGGTAACAGCTCATAATGAATAATGCCCTTCCAATCCCACCACACACACAGGATCACCTTGTTGCGAGTTAACCCGGGTTTCGCCACAGTCTGTGAAGCTTGACCGGCCTTTGACCACGACCTTTTTCGCAC
This sequence comes from Incurvaria masculella, assembly GCA_946894095.1. Classification (NCBI taxonomy): domain Eukaryota; kingdom Metazoa; phylum Arthropoda; class Insecta; order Lepidoptera; family Incurvariidae; genus Incurvaria; species Incurvaria masculella. The sequence goes on along the minus strand of OX335658.1, from coordinate 13,013,133 downwards.
GTTCTTGTCGTACGTGATCCACTTTTCATCACCAGTTATCAGCTTCTTCAAAAATGGTTCGGTTTCATTACGTCGTAATAAAGAATCACAAATGAGTACACGGTTCATTAGGTTTTTTTCAGTGAGCTCGTGAGGTACCCAAATATCGAGCTTTTTTGTGTACCCAGTTTTTTTCAAATGCGCCAAAACTGTTTTGTGGTCAATTCCTAGTTCTTCAGCTACGTCGTAACTACTGATATGCCGATCTTGCTCCACTTTTTCAAAAATGGCATCCATTTTATCCGTAATAGGGCGACCAGAGCGACGTGCATCTTTGACATCAAAATTTCCGGATTGAAAACGCTTAAACCAAATTTGTGCTACTCTCACAGACACTGCACTAGGTCCATAAACATCGCAAATTTTTTTCGCGGCTTGCGTTGCATTTTTACCTTTTTTGTAGTAAAATTTTAAAATGTATCGAATTTCTTCATTAGATTCACTCATTTTGACAGTACGAAAAACAAATGAGAATCACACATTTTCCTAATTTGAATTTGGAATTATGTTCTTTAAAATTTAAACTTTCAATGATAACAAAACCAGCCAGATACAAATAGTATAGCCAAAGAGATTTTATTACAAGTTCATACATACTATAATGCGAAAAGACTTTTTCCCCGACCTATTAGAATTATTTGTTTATGCATGTATGTTGTTTTTACTAATATCTAGAGATCACATTACTTTCAGATTTCTACTGTGAAAAATCGACTTTGTTATTATTAGTATTATTTAAAAATAATTGATGGAATCCAAAAATATTAACAATATATTATTAGTCTGGAGTTCTATTTTGACTTACTGAGGCGTTTCACTACATATTATTACATTTGTTGAAAGGTACATTTGTATGGCGCGAGTAGTTGGCTAGTCCTAGCGCCTTAACCCCTTGGCTGTGTCCGGCACATACGTCGTGCCACCTACGAAAATTCCCTTGACTGTGTCTGGCACGACATATGTGCCGGCTACCTATCCTTCGAGTTTTAATTATGGACGCGTTCTGTGGAGATTTTCTGTGCGTGCTGTCGCATTTTATATGGCTATATTGAACAGACCTACACTCTGGAAACATCAGATTGACTTCCCCCATAGACTTTTTACGATTGCAAGCCATTACATTGCAAGTTGCATTGAGCGCGCGCCATTTGTTTTGTCGTGTGGTGAAAATACAAGTTTTTTGGTGCAAGATGGAACGAAAGCGGCAAGTGTTACATACTATTAGAAGCGCATTCTCAGCGTGAATTCGATTGTGGTGTTTGTTTGATAAGCATCATACATTTTTTTGGGAAAAAACTCGTCTGATTTGCTTACTCACGCCTGACGCCATTTTAGACAGATGAATGTACATGCATCCTAGATAGTTTTATTGTAGAACGTCATCTAATCTTATTTTTGATCATTGCTGAACGATTTACCACGAATTTCACAAGTTTTTCAACAAAATAAGAAAGCCAAATTTCGGTAACTAAACTTGTTGAGCCAATTTGAACTCTATTGTGTTTGGAGGCCATATGTCATAAAGCTTATATTCGATTGTGAAATGAAATCGGATGTCGCGTCAAATCACTGTACTGAGTGGAAAAAAAGGAAGAGACGTAAAACATTGCGAATATTGATTTTTTGTGTTTTGTTTTAGACGACTTTGAAAGTGTTTGGGCTTTGTTTTATGGGTTTTCGGGGTTATGGATTTCAAATATGATATCTGTTTTGAGATCAAATGTCACATTTCAAAAACAAAATGGCCGACATACCTATGTTGAGTTGCATCGTCATGGTACTCGTGTTATATGTTTTCGGGGGTGTCGATTTCAAATATGATGTCTGTTTTGAGAGATTTCAAAAACAAAATGGCCGCCACACCTAAGTTCAGTTGCATCGTCATGGTACTCGTGTTATAGGTTTTCGAGGGTGTCGATTTCAAATGTGATGTCTGTTTTGAGATCAAACGTGACATTTAAAAAACAAAATGGCCACCACGCAAAACTTCAGTTGCATCGTCATGGTACTTGTTTTTTTAGGTTTTTGGGGGTGTCGATTGCAAATATAATGTATTTTTTAGATCAAACGTGACATTTCAAAAACTAAATGGCCGCCACACCTAAGTCCAATTGCATCGTGATGGTACTGTGTTATAGGTTTTCGGCGGTATCTATTTCAAATATGATATCTGTTATGAGATCAAATGTCACATTTCAAACACAAAATAGCCGCCACACCTATGTTTAGTTGCATCGTCATGGTACTCAAGTTATATGTTTTTGGGGGGTGTCCATTTCAAACATGATGTCTGTTTTGAGATAAAACGTGACATTTCAAAAACAAAATGGCCGCCACACCTAAGTTTAGTGACATCATGATTGTACTCGTGTTATAGGTTTTCAGGGGTGTCGATTTAAAATGTGATGTCTGTTTTGAGGTAAAACGTGGGATTTCAAAAACAAAATGGCCGCCACACCTAAGTTCAGTTGCATCGTCATGGTATTCGTGTTATAAGTTTTCGGGGGTGTCTATTTCAAATATGATATCTGTTATGAGATCAAATGTCACATTTAAAACACAAAATGGCCGCCACACCTATGTTTAGTTGCATCGTCATAGTAATCGTTTTATAGGTTTTCAGGGGTGTCGATTTCAAATGTGATGTCTGTTTTGAGGTAAAACGTGAGATTTCAAAAACAAAATGGCCGTCACACCTAAGTTCAGTTGCATCGTCATAGTACTCGTGTTATAGGTTTTCGGGGGTGTCTGTTTCAAATATGATATCTGTTATGAGATCAAATGTCACATTTCAAACACAAAATGGCCGCCACACCTATGTTTAGTTGTATCGTCATGGTACTCAAGTTATATGTTTTCGGGGGTGTCCATTTCAGATATGATGTCTGTTTTGAGATAAAAAGTGATATTTCAAAAACAAAATGACCGCCACACCTAAGTTCAGTGACATCATGATGGTACTCGTGTTATAGGATTTCAGGTGTCTCGATTTCAAATGTGATGTCTGTTTTAAGGTATAACGAGACATTTTAAAAACAAAATTGCGGCCACACCTTAGTTCAGTTGCTACGTCGTGGTACTCGTGTTATAGTTTTTCGGAGGTGTCGATTTCGAATATGATGTCAGGGCGGTTCCCTGAGGCCGAATCTGGATAATCTGCCCCTCTTCAGGAACACGCCTGGGGTTTATGTGCGGCTACTCCAAGATAAGACGATGAATCGAATTACGTAAGTTTTATTGCATGTCTCACATCTTATTCCCTGTGCATTGTGCTACCGACATTTCTGCAAGGAGTTCAAGATCAAGCTTGAGGAGTTAATCAGTTCAAGTAACTTCTTCGCCATTTTGGCTAAAGCTACTATTGTAATTCATATAACCTTTTCATGTAATTTCTTTGATAATTTTAACTAAATGCTACTATTGTAACATTCAGTAGCATTATTTCATAAGTTATATTGTAACAAGTTTAGATTAAGAATAAAAAACTCCACTCAGCGCAGTTTCTTTGTAGCTTTTCATTTGTATGGTATATTAGAAGCTACGGATTTTGATAGATTGATGAAGAACATTCCTGGTCATCATAAGACCCTGAATGTTCGGCATGAGGTTAATGCCAATCCAGTTTCAGCTTACCACCCAAACCCGAAGCATGTAGCTAGCGCCGTTGCTGAGTACCAGCAAGAACATTCCTGGTCATCATCAGACCCTGAATATTTGACATGAGGTCAATGCCAATCAGGTTTCAGCTTATTACCTAAACCCGAAGCTCGTAGCTAGCGCCGTTGCCGAGTACCAGCAAGAACATTCCTGGTCATCATCAGACCCTGAATATTTTGCATGAGGTTAATGCCAATCAAGTTTCAGCTTGTAGCCCAAACCCGAAGCTCGTAGCTAGCGCCGTTGTTGAGGGCGAGAAAGAACATTCCTGGTCAGCATTAGACCCTGAATGTTGAGCATAAGGTTAATGCCAATCAGGTTTCAGCTTACAAACCAAACCCGAAGCGTGTAGCTAGCGCCGTTATTAAGTACCAGCAAGAACATTCCTGGTCATCATCAGACCCTGAATATTTGCACGAGGTTAATGCCAATCAGGTTTCAGCTTGCAAACCAAACCCGAAGCTTGTAGTTAGCGCCGTTCCTGAGTTCCAGCAAGAACATTCCTGGTCATCATCAGACCCTCGGGGATGGATGGATGGTGTGTTGGGCTAATATCATGACAATAGGTGAGGTATTAGGCATTCATGTCGTTACAAGAAAAAAAAATTTTTTTTTTCTACTTACTGTTTGTGCCGACAGTACTTTCTGTAAAGGCGCACGGATGCCTGTTTTGGTCACTCTGAGTGCCTGTGTGTTTTTTCAAATAACTCTATAATTATACTACCTACCCTAAATGTGAATATAAAAAATGAAAGAGGAATGATGTGTTCATGTACTTAGCGAGTTTGAATGAAGTTTATACCTACAGTGGAAGTGCATTAGCTTTGATTACATTTTATAAGCCAATTTTTTGTCGAATTGTCTGTTTTAACTTTGTACTTTTGGTTATATATAACGATTTTATCAAAAATGTTTTTACACCAATGGATACTACATTTAGCGCGCTTTATATTGGCATTTTAATTGTTACGATATTTAAAAAAATATCATCTAAACTCTTGTGTTTTCTAAACCCTTCGCGGCCGCGCGAAAACAACATAAATACGCTGCACCCGTAGCGCCCGTTTTTCCCGCGCCCTTACACAGAGGACGGGTTCGCCTTAATATGTGATCAAAGGTCTATTCTTTTCCAGAGACATTATTATTTCAATTGAATAACCTATGTGAGTAGCTTTCATTGAACGGTCAAACCTTTTCACTACCCGAGTACAATAGTCACAAAATGTTCGTTAATAAATTATCTAATTTCTTAGCTTGAAGAATATATTTAGACTTTTCTAAGCCTGGGAGGCTTAGAAAATTTGGCAACCTGATATGGATTAGCCACCACAACACAACACATTCTCGAAGGAATTAGTAGCTATGCCAGGACCTTTCCGTTATGAGCACAGGTACACTAAACTGGATGGAAAACACGGGCAATTTTTTTTCTTGCCGCTTCAACCATAGTTTCATCCAATGCGGTGGTACCAACCCAGGCGTGGTTATCCTTACCTAGTAGGAGAAGGGGACTTACAGTTTTATATGGGTTCCGAAAGATGGAACAGCTCGCAATCGTAACGAAAAGCACTTATCCAACTCAGAAATTGAAAGAAAGTCGTGTATGAATCGTGCGAAGATTTGAATCCATGACCACTTGCGTGAAAGGCAAGTCCTTTGGCCCCTACACCAGGATCTGTACATAGTATAACATTATAGCTCTTCTTACATCGGGACTATCGGCGTAGTGATCTTTTCATTTGTCAAAAGTTGTATTTAACGAAATATTGGATTTATTAACGTAATATTTTTTGATGAAACTTCAAGCAAATTGTTCCATTTAAGGATTGAGCAGGAAGAACATTTTGAAATTGTAATTTTGGCAATATTTTCACATGCAAAGTACGATAACAATTTGCAATAGTAAATCAAAAGTACTTACTAACAAAGCAGTACGTGTTTCGAAAACTCCTCATCTATCCTCAGAGACTAATCTAATAGTCGTAAAGTACGGCTCATTCAGAATTGCTAAGCCATTATGGAATTTATCTTGTAACATACAAGGGTCACAATTTAGTGAACAGTTACATTATTTTTGTGATATGGTTGAACAAAACATAGATTTACGTCGTCTAATTCCCGGTCCGGCTGTAAACGAGGCGACAAATTCCGCCCCCGAGACTGACTTGAAAAGCTCACTTACTAGGAACAGGATGTTTTCATAATAAATGTCGGAGCGACTCCTTTCGGGTGTAACTGCGGATGGATTTTCGCATATTTGTTGTTCGCTCTAGTGACCATGACGTGTACAGAAACCAGACTTATTTTTACGGTTCCATACGGGACCCTATTACTAACCCTGCGCTGTCCATCCGTCCGTCTGTCTGTCAGTGGGCTGCATCTCATGAACCGTAATAGGTAGACAGTTAATATTTTCAAAGTTGTATATTCCTGTTTTATATACCCTAGGTAGCCCAGTGGTGCGACGCCTTGCGATTCGATAAGCTGGATGAAACACCTCTGAGCGCGGTTGGATTCTGGATGGGTGACCATTTTCAACCTTTCAGGCTGGCCGTAGTTCGGATTCCACGTAAAAATTGCATGAACGATGGTCAAAGCGGCAATGAAAAATGTCCGTGTTTACCATCCAGTTCAATTTAGCCGAGCAATATAAGGAAGGTCCTGGTATGGCACTTAGTTCCTATGTGTTGTGTTAGACTAATATCTGACGGTCAGGTTAGTATTAGTCATCCATGCCCAGTTACATCAAAATAATGCCGCTATAACAAAAAATACTAAAAATAAAGGATTGCCCCCTACATGAAAAGTGTTTTTCTTTGTCTTAAATCTTGTACGATGGTACGGAACCCTTCCTGTGAGAGTCCAACTCGTACTTGGCCGGTTTTTATTTCTTATTTTACTGGGCATTGATGGTTTGGCTGGTATTAATACCACAATTACTGTATGATATTAGCCTAAAGCACCTTATGGGAACGAGGTGCCATAAGGAAGGTCCTGTGCTTATATTGTACATTGAAGCCGTGAATGCGGTGTGTAAAAATGAAAAAAAAAATGGAAATGGAAAGAAAATGGAGATGATTGATAATACTCGGGGATTGTCTTAGGTCACTAGTGAAATTATAATATCAAGGCTTTTACAATATCACCGAAGCATATCCATCGATCACACGCAATATCCATCGACGTAAAGGGTCCGGTGAAACAATACAGGTGGCACCAAATTCACTAACCCCAGTCGTAAACCACGCCGCGAGCGAATCAGGGCCCCACCTAACCTGCACTAAAATCACCAAAATCGATTCCAAAGTGGCGTCAAATGCACAAAATTATTCCGCAGATCATGCGCGTAATAAAATAAATATTTATAGTTGAGTCAATAAAAGGGAAATCGCGGAGGAGGCGAAAAATTTCAAGCGCGCGCAGAGGAGGCGACGCCGCGGCCTATGAATAAAACATTTTGGGGCTTTTTTGCGATCTTTACGAGCGCCCGCGGCGGTGTCGGCGGGGCGGCGGCTGCGGCAGCCGATACGGAGATTACGGCGGAGGGATGCCTGCATCGGCGGAGGCTCGATACACTTCGGAAGCCTCGTCGCGGACGCCGTAAATATGGGGTTCATCAGGCGATCATCGCGTCTCGGAAGCAGGTTACGGAATGGGGATCGGCGATTCCTCCGTAATGAATGCCTTGTAAGGCTGTTCGTTTTCATATTCACGCTGTTGCTGAACATGGCTATAAACACTAACGGTTTGCCGATTTTTTTTTAAGAAAACTCCAAACCCAATGCCACCTTGTGAAACCACGCTCAGCGAGACAGCATCCCAGCGAATTTGCGGACTATCGCTGAACTATCATGCTTGTGAAAATTACTTTTGAAGACTCCCAGGTTATAGGTTTGGGGAAAGACACCCGTGGGCAGAGAGTTCCATATCCTTCGTCAGAGAAATTAGTTTGAGAAACGGTTCGTTCTCAAAAGACTAATGTCCATCACAAAGAGGTGCTCTAATTATCTGTGGCAAGTGCTCCGGATATAGATTGGGTGGGGGTAAGGGATGCATGTTTCACAGAGCTAGGTCCATGATAGTACAGACAGGGCGACTCTACGAACCGTATGTGGCTTAGGGATTCCAGCCCGACGGTGAGTTGTGAGTCATAAATTAAACGAGAGTCCAAGAACGCCAACAGGTACTGGGGACTACTCTCCTAAATATAGCTACAGTATTCTCTCATCGTCGTTATCTGTGATTTGTAAAGAAGAAGTAGTTGTGCCGGTGAAAATAATCTTCTGCAACGTTACAGGATCCCCAGTTTCTGCGATGCAATTTTGGCCTTACATTAAAAAAGTACCGAAAACTTCCGCATTTGAAAATGTTGAATGTTGTATGATCCAGGACAGGTACGAAATTACCCTGAAAACTTGCTAGGAGCTTTACCAAAATGTACACGTTCAAACAACTTATAACGAAAGATACAACATTGCAATACAATTTGAGTTTCAGCGACATCTACATTTGAAGCATTGTAATAAAAAAATTAAAATAATCTGAAAAAGTATTGGTCGTGACATTCGTCGGAAGCAGGATGTCACGACCAATACTTTTCAGATTATTTTCAAAATCTTATTACGATGTTTCAAAAGTAGATGTCGCCGAAACTCAAATTAATGAGATAACGGTAATGTCGTATCCATTAAATACATAAAATTATCATTGCAATAAAAGTTAATGTAACAATATCGACACAATTTTGCTCAGGATATGTCCCAGCACTATTGATAGGCCAGCAATAGGAAATCAAGAAACAATAAAGATGGTATGCGCACAGAGATCCCGGCTGCAACGCCTCTCCCGCGCGGCAAACACAAGATTGATACTTCAGGGAAGGGAACATTGATATTTGTTTTTCCATCGGATTTGTATTCGATTTTCTTTTCTTAACACTGTTAACGGCTGCCTTATTTGGTGACTTTGATCTTTTGTTTCTGTTCGCATTTTTAGCATCTTACGGATTGCCAGCCTGAAAATGGCTTATCCCGCCACCTCCGCACCAAATCTCTTCCAGTTGCGGACCCCCGGCGAGGATCGCAAGTCCCTAAGGAGGACGGAGGGAATCACTATTTCGGCGTTCCTAGTGATGGCTAATAAAAGCGAAATATCGAATAAAGTTTGGCAGAGTAAGAAGGAAACCGTAAAACCGAGTCACTAACTCCCATGCCACTATCAGGAGTGTGGAAGAGCGATGCCAATTTGAGTGGTTCGACGTTGTGAGTCTTGTGCAACGTGGATTGGGTCTAAAATGGAATGCCGCTGCAGGGTGGAATTTGCTTAAAAAGTTGCGTGTCCGGAAAAGGTTTCAGAATTGTGCACTCTCTATCCTTCAGAATACAACTCATATATTTATCTAAATATTGAAGTTTTTTTCGTCACAAATATAGTTCAAATGAACTTTTTGCTTGCGAAAAATATCATCTATTTCTCTGCAAAATAAAGTTGGTTTTCGTTATAAGAGAAATATAATTATAAGTAAAAGAAGAAGATTTAATGCTTTGTTAGACTAATTGGTCGCACAATATATTTAGCTTCTATGGTAGGCTCTGTTACTCTTGGGGCTATAAAAAACCGGCCAAGTGCGAGTCGGACTAGCACACGAAGGGTTCCGTACCATCGTAAAAAAAAACAAAAAAAAACACGTATTTTGTATGGGAGCCCCCTTTAATTTTAATAATTTTTTAATCTTACCTATTTGTTGTTGTAGCGGCAAAATAAATACACACTCTGTGAAAATTTCAGCTGTCTACCTGTTACGGTTACTGAGATACAGCCCTGTGACAGACGGACAGACGGACGGACGGACGGACGGACGGACGGACGGACAGCGGAGGCTGGAGGAGTAATAGGGTTCCGTTTTCACCCTTTGGGTACGGAACCCTAAAAATGGTATTTGCTTACTGGTGTTGGAAAGGATATTACATCTTTAGCAGTTTTTTTACATGTTTGTAAGTTGTCAGAATTTATATTATAAATATTTGGATGAATGAAGTACTGGCTGCTGAAAATGGTGCAAGTTATTTAAATGAATCTAATGTTAAATATGTAATAGCTTTAAATATAAATGTGCAATATGATTTACGCCGAAGTTTCTCGTCGATTATTTTTAGTCCACGGTAAAAAACATGTTTTCTCGTGGCCGGTAATTTGCTGTCTTTAAAAATAGACAAATCGAATAGTTGGTGCACAATCTTATTGAGAAACAATAAGCGAATATATGGAGAATTCAACAGGTCTGAGTAAATCTTCTGTATATATAAGAATCGATGTGTGCATTTCCATATGGATTTTTTTTTTATGTGACTGGACATGATGGCTAATACCACACCTTCTGTCATGGTATTAGCCCAACACACCACATGGGAACTAGGTGCCATGCCAGGACCTTCCTTATATTGCAAAACTTTCAAAACGTTCAGAAAATTTCAGGCACTCTTTAGATTAGCACACTGGCTGATCCTGTGATGTGTGTTGTGACTGTTTAATAAAAATTAAAATAACTTTTTTTATTCTTTGATATTATTTTTGTTATTTTTTACCCGACTGCGAAAGAAGGAGGGTTATGTTTTTCGAGTGTATGTATGTATTTATATATGTATGTATATATGTACCCCCTGCAGCCTAAACGGCTTGATGGATTTTAGCTTGCAAGGTGTCGTTAGATTCGTCTTAATTGTGAAAGTGACACTGGGTATATCAAAATCATAAAAAAAAATCATGGCTGATTTTTGGCGCCAAATTTTCAGTCAATTTTAAGTTACAATTTTAAGTTCAAAAAGTCAATTTTAAGTTATAATTTTTTACGCTGTCGGGTTTTTTATATTTTTAAATATTTTTTTTATGTTAAACGTTAAACGACGCCCATGGGTTTTCGAACATTCAGGGGGGCTGCGAAAACCATGCCGGCCGGCCAGGTGCTTCTTCACACCACGTTTGAAGGACCCCAGGTCGTAATTTGGGGGAAATACCCCACTAATCAATGTAACGTATCTACATAGGTAAACTATGAGAAGCCAGCTCTCATATTGATAAAGGAGTGATATCGATTAAGATAATAATCTGAAGAAATAGATGCACATTTTTTTTTTATAATTGAGAAATTAATATACAAACAATTTCCATTATTACAGCCCGTAGGCTGTCATATATTAAATAGAGACTAAACATTCTAATATTTCCAAATAGGTACCTATTCCAAACTATATAATATTGCAACATATTATTAGTACATATTTATGTATGAGTGGGATTTGTATTGTGTGTGACGTGTATAGATGACTAGCTTTGAGAAATAGTGTTGGTGGGGAGTCTGAATAAGTGGTAACAAATGTACAAACGGTAAAGTTGACAAGCATAACTTTATACAAGCAGGCTTAAAGAATACCTTTTTTAATTATACAACAAACGAAGCATAAAGCAGTCACGTCATGGTATGACTTGGTGATTAAATTTTCTATAAGGAAAAATTCCTTCCATGCCTGCAAAAAAGCACTTCACTTGAAAGGTGTATTAAGCCATATCGTCCCCTTACAGCCGACTCATACGAGCACCACGGGGTCCTTTCATCCTGGCCGGTCCTTTGTGAAATAGACCGTAGCAACATGAGCAAAACTGCAGTTTGTAAGGCAAGCCAAGATACCGTATAACGCAAGAAGTAAGGAGGGGATCATAAGCTTGTTTACAGCAAAATTCAAAAAGTCACAAATAGGTTTCGAAAGCCATCTAAATCAAATGAAGTGTGAGATTGATGTTATAACGCTATTAGCTAACAAGTTAGGAAAAAAAATCAGTGGCCCAGTGGCGCGACACTTCGGCGATCGCTCTCCGAAGTTAAGCAACGCTGGGTCCGGTCTGGTCTTGGATGGGTGACCATTAGACCGTTGAGAGAGGCTGGCCGTGGTTCGGATTCCACGTTAAACTGTAGGTCCCCTTCCTTACTTACTAGGTGGTAGGGTTAATCCCGAATGAACGATGGTCGAAGCGGCAATGAAAAATTGCCCGTGTTTTCCATCCAGTTCAATGTAGCCGAGCAATATAAGGAAGGCACCTAGTTCCCATGTGGTGTGTTGGGCTAATACCATGACAGAAGGTGTGGTATTAGCCATCATGTCCAGTCACATAAAAAAAAACATATATTTTAAAATGTTTGAATTCAATTTAATTTTGTTTATATTTATAAAGAAACAGTTCATGAATTTAGTATAATGAAAGTGTAATAAAAGTATAATGAAAGTGTCTTATTGTCAGACTTCAAGCTTCACGACACTTTTGTATACACTTTTATAAATGTGCGGCGTGCATGTCAGCTGAATTCGTATTTTGCGTTATTACAAAAATAATACGTTACGTATATATGTATATAACTGCAGTTTAGGGAAGCGGTGTGCGTGTCATTCATAATTAAACAAAATGTTTTTTTTATTATTACATTATTTTGCGTATGTTTCATTAAAGAATCATTGTCAAACGTTGATCATTTATTTCATTGTGCCTGTTATTTAATATATAATAAAACCATTTAAGATTTACGGATAGTATATTTCTATTCCAAGAAAATCAAGCACACCTCGAAGAAATGATGAAATCACTTAATGAGGAAAGTACGAAAGTCCTCTATCAACTAACAGAGACAAATCAAAACTTCTCACAAATTCAAAAGTAATAGCTATAAAAATGTTAAAGCTTTTCACGCGGCGGGATAGACTAGGAGGTCGCGACAAAAATGGTAACGATAACGTAAATGGCTGAAACTGGTGTCAAAGGATAAAGATCATCCCTCTGATGCTAAATGTGCAACCAAGTGGTTGCGTTGCCTAGATAAGGCGCGTTAAAAAGTAGTTATCGCGACAAAAAAAAAAATGTGATAAGGTAAATGACTTCAAATAACGAATAATTAAAGTATTAGTACATACTTGCTTATTAATAACAAAAATTAACAAACTTCTGGTTGCATTTCGTAGTTATAGGTGATTTAGGTTACAGATATAATTTATATATAATATAATATTTAAGTATTTAATCAATAAACGGACTGGTTATTGTTATATAATTAATGGATATCAATAGTTCTAGACAATCAGTATATTCATCTGCGGGTACATACCAACATGTATTTTGTATAACCAATCTAGCTAACGCAACCACTTGGCGCAGGCAGACCGACACATTTAGCATCAGAGGGTTGGTATCTAACACGTGAACCCAGATTCAGCCATTTAAATTATCGTGACCAAAAATGTCGTGACCTCCCGGAATAGGAGGAGACATTCTCCGACGTTTCGAGCTGATCGTTCGGCCCGTTGTCAAAGAGGCATCCGTCACGTTCGTACGCAGCAGACGAGTCGAACATTTTTCAAACATTTCAAATAATCAAAATCGTCATTAAACCACTCAAATATGTGCAAGAATACAGCTATCTAGGACAAATACCATGTCACATAGACAAAAACATGAAATAAGTTAGTATAGGAAAGCAAATGGATGAAAAAAGTACTGGTGAAAAAGTAGAAGTTTTGAAATCCTTGTACTTAGGTGTACTGGTCACTGAAAGAAGTGTTGAAATCCTGGTACTTAGGTACTCGTACTTGTTAACTTCCAGGCAAAACTTACAGATGCAAAACGTGATGATACAAAAGTAAGTAATAAGGCTTTATTATTATTATTACGTAGCGAAAGGAACTTCGTTCCATCCGGGTGTCCCACGACTCGTCTCGCTTGTTTAACTAATTTAAAAAAAAGGAGGAGGTTCTCCATTCGTGGGTTTTTTTTTCTTCACTTTTGTTTACCTTTTGGATCTAGCTCCGGAACATTGAAGGATTCATGGGCTCGCTTTAACCGCTCAAGTGGAACATTTAACGGCGCCTTAAAAGAAAATGATCTTGTATGAGGCACGCGAGAGGCGTACAACTATTGGCTGCAGATTAGCGGAGGAATTCTGAAAATATCTGAACGATTTCAGTGGACATCTTTGGCAGAAAAAAATCTGATTCATAATTTAGGTGACGTCTTTTCTGGTAGTGTTAAAAAAATTATTAAGCGTAATACTTATCACGGTTTTAATAATACGTAATAACGGAGTTTTAAACTCATTAACATAGCCTAGCGGTAAGACTGCGAAATGTCACGACCAAAAATGTCTGATTATTATAAATATCTAATTATAATGCTTCAATGTAGATGTCGTTGAATAACCTCAAATCAAAGAGATAACGGCAACGTCATATCCATTACATACATACTTTAGTGTCTGATACCAAAATCAACTAACTTTGGTGACGACAGCAATTACATAGGTTGATATATCAATCATCGGAGTCAAAATACCCTAAACGTAAGAACAATTTGTGAAACTAGCGCCACCTAGTAGTAGATAGGGGAATAATTGTGTCGATTTGAATATAAAGGAGAAAAGGCTCGTAATTGCCGAGATAGCTCAGCGGTCAGGACATAGGACATGTAATGGACAAGTAATCCAAAGGTCGCAGGTTCGAATCCTGCTTTCGACGAATGTCACGACCAAAAACGTTTTCTCATTGTTTGAAATTTTAATCAATTTAGATGACGTTAGATAATATATATACACCCTGTGTGGCGGATGTATTGTTAAAAAAAAAAAGTTAGATAACGTTTAAAAAAAATGGTACAAGGAATACGTGGTTAACGTGTATGGAGTAAGTTCTCAACTGATTCTCGTGAAATGTTGTGAGCAGCTTTGATAATTAGATAGATAGTTTTAGTCAAAACAGTTTAAAAAATTATGTTCGAAAAAATTAAGTGTTCAAAAAGACAGACTTATAAATTATTTATGAATCTAAAATTTGCCTGTAAGAATAAGAAAAAATAAATAAAAAATATATATTAAGAGCGCTTCAAATAGCAATGTCCAGCTGCAGTAATTAAAAAAATAAAAACTCATATTTTATTTGGCCAATCTCTATATACATTTGAATAAGATTTTGACAGGTTTAAGTACGCAACGGATGCAAGAATTGCAATATAATATGTTTCTTATAGGTCTTCTTTTGTGTTTCGGAAATTCGAAGCCAGCTAAGAAAGTACCGGTTGGAAAGAGATGGAATCAGAAGAGAAGAGTTTACTCAGAACCACTCTCATTAACTTGATTTCGGTTTGACAAGATGAGCTCCTATGCGGCATAAAGAGAGAGGAAGTCGTTAAAATGTTACCATAGGTATGCCCAAAGGAAAAAGCATCCGACTAAAATTCTTCATTCCTTGGTATAAGCGACATACCTGCTTAGTACGAAAATGTATAATTACTTAAGTCGACATAGGACTAGCTCTAGCATCTGATGCCGAATATGATTTTAGTGACGACAGCAATATGTTTGAATGTTAAATATTTGCAGTCAATGTCCGCAAGGCAGATGAAGCGTTAATTAAATGTATGTAGGTATAATCTTAAACAATCTTAATCTTAAAATCTGTGTTACTAGGATGCTTAGATTACGGAAGGAGGGAATGTACGAGAATATACAGCAGGTGGTGAAATTTGAAGCCCCGTACTCGCGAATGGTATGTTTTGCTGGTTCGGGTCCAGCCTTGCAGGACATTCGTAAAGAAGTTCTTTTTACTGGGTCTTTGTTTAATTTATGTGTCCATATCATATCACATTAAAGAAACTTCGCCAGGTTTATAATTGTATTTTCTTTTCATTGATACTTACAACCTAGTTTACAGTTGATCGATTACTGCTCACAAATAACATGTATACATTAGTGAACAGCAAACTCTCGACTACCATATCCACATTTTATTCTAAGTTAATAGGTATTATAATCTTAATTATTCAGCTGTAAAAAGCCATCGTCCTTTTTGATACAAGGTACTATCTAAACAATTATTATTTTGAAGATAAACAGAATGATACTACACACATGAAATTTTATAATACAAATCTATAGTCACATCCACCATATTCTCACCCATCGCCTTCCGCTCGCAGTCAGAGAGCGAATATCAAAAAGTAAAACGAGGCGCAGCGCAAAACTTCACCCTTTGTCCGTTCCGGCGCCATCTAGCGGAGGGGTAAATAGTTAATTACGTTGCTGAAGTAATTAGCACAGATTTGTAACGGAATTTTTCCTTCGCGGCCGCTTTTTGCCCCTCCGCGAAGACGTCCAACTTTCTGATTATGACAGAAGTTTTTTTTTGCCGTTTCAAATTTCTAGGAGTTTTTTTTTGGAGTAATGATAGCTCAGATGAATGATGGGGTCAAAGTAAAGGAGGAGGAACTTCGTGGGCATGGGGATAATTTGTTTCGCTTGTATGTCTAATAACTTTACCTAAAAGTGCAGATCTATACCAGTGTGCAAGATTTGGGTTTGGCAGAAGAGGCACGAACGAAGTAAAAATTCGTTGCTGGAGGAAAGTTTGAGGAGCCAGTTTACTTCATCAGAAAGTTTTCACAATAGTTTGGGCAGAAATCATAGTTAACATAAATATCATTTATTATTGAGAATTTAAAAGGGTTAATAATAGTTGAAACATTCTGATATTTATACATAAATTACTCGTGTATGATTAGGCTGAAAATAATAATAAATAAATAATTGTTTTTTATGTCTACAAAATTTTGAAATTCGTAAAACTTTACAGTAAGATTAACTTGACTTAGTGCATTCTGAATTATCTCCCCTGTAACCTCCTTTGTCCTACTAAAGCTTTGTACCGACCTTCCAAAAAAACTTGCACAGGTACCGCACCAACTCATAGGGTGGCATAGAATATTTTCACGTTGGATCATCGAGAATATCGGCGCCTTCCCGGGGTATGAAGCATTTGAATATTTTCGACTTCAAAGACAGTGTTCTCTCCCATCCGCAGTTCGGACACGAACGTCGTATCAAGTTTTGATCTCTCTGTAATGACAGATAAAACGGCGTTAATATCTGCGGGTAATGTGTATGGCATATTTTATTAATAATTTAGTTTATTTATTTAAATAATAAAGTGTTGATAACATATGTCTGCGTGTTTAATTATTCTGTCTACCCGAACATCGCAAAGCAATATTTTGGTTAAAGGTATTTTATGTTCTTCACAGAGACGTTTTTTTTTGTAGAACCGAGAGTTTTTTTCTGAATTTTGCAAGTTTTACAATTTTTGTAAACAGTGTATTCATCATCCATAGGATGTAGGAAGTACTCAAAATGTCATACTTTATTTGTAGGGAAAACAAAACAATTTCAGTTTATTTTGCAAAAAACTATGGCCGCCTTCTGAAGTGTTGCCAATTGGAGTGTTCATTGATTCCTAAGCGACTCTCACGGACGAGTTATCAACGCGTTCACGTCCTATTTCACTAAAAAAATCATATAAAAACTACCTTCAATGTATGTTTTAAAAAATTTCGGCTTTTCTCGCGGCGGGAGGAGACATTCTCGTCAGTCGTCTGCTGCGTACGAACGTGGCGGATGCCTCCTTGACAACGGGCTGAACGATCAGCTCGAAACGTCGGAGAATGGCTGCTCCCGCCGCGTGCAAAGCTGGAACATTTTTGAAACATGTTTCACGACGGCGGTAATCTCAAAAGTATCATACCTTTAATACCATAAAATAAAGTATCTTAACGTAACTAGATACGATTATTATGGTCTCTTCAAACAATAAATATATTAAGAATCAAACCCTAATTTAAATACTAAAATTGAGAATACCTAAGAATTTTCTTTGTTTTTTTACGTATCTGCAAATGGATGGCTAATACCATACCAAAAGCCATGATATAAGCCTAACACACCACATAGGAAATAGGTGCCATGCCATGATTTTCCTAATATTGCTCGGTTACATTTAACTGGATGGAAAACACGTACAAAAATGTATTCCCGCTTCGACCATGGTCCATTCAATGCGATGGTCCCGGTGGGATTAATGTTACCACCTCCCAAGGAAGGAGACCTACTGTTTTACTTGGAATCCGAACCGACCAGCCTAAATGGCTGAAAATGGTTACCCATCTAGAATCCACCCGTGCTCAGAGTTGCTCAACCCAGTTTTTTGAACCACAAGTTGTCGCGCCACTGGGGTTGACGTCCATTTAAATATACCTATTTGCACAAATTCGTCTAAATACAATAATACATATTTAATAGAACACTCCTGGATATAATACAGAAAGTCGATTGAATACCAATTATTTATATTTGAAACTCATTTCTGATATCACCGAACAAAGTTTTTTCTATTCGATTAGATTATATCTTGCAGCATAATCTTTCATCAGCTATTGGAAAATCACTGATAAAATGCCTAGAGTGTAGTAGTTATTTTACAATCATAACATGTTTAAAATAGCGCAGAACATTAAAACTTCAATGACTCAAAAACTCTTGATTTTGGACCACCATTTCGATGGGCCAAACTTGTTGCAAATAAGCTCTAGAATGACCCCTTCAAAGGAATTTATCAAATTACCAAACATCCGGTATAATTACCTTTAGAAATAAAAATGTTGTTTAATCATGTTAAAATATTTTTTTTGTCAGACTTAATAACATAAAAAAAAACTAATAAGAATATAATAAGTATTGGTAATGAGGAAGCATACAACAATGGACAAAGTGGAAGAATGTTCAATTCACGAATGATGTAGCCACGCCACATACTTGCAAATATGCGCCAATCTAATCAATGGACTCTCAGTAGCACAGGCAATTCGGTACGTACAGAGTTACCGCTCGACAAAATAAGACATTCAATACCCAACTTATCGACACTCAAAAATATGTTTTCTTGTTTTACGTCGCAGGGCGTAAGCAGCCATTTTTGTATTTAAACGGCCATTGACTTTTAATAGTTTTGAGATTACCACGGTCGCTAGACATGTTTGAAAAATGTTACGGCTTTTCACGCGGCAGGAAGAGACATTCTCCGAAATTTCGACCTAATCATTCAGCCCGTAGTCAAGGAGGCATCCGCCACGTTCGTACGCATCTGCTGCGTACGAACGTGGCGGATGCCTCCTTGATAACGGGCTGAATGATTGGCTCGAAACGTCGCCGCGTCGGAGAAAGACGTCTGCTGCGTACGAACGTGGCGGATGCCTCCTTGATAACGGGCTGAATGATTGGCTGGAAACGTCGGAGAATGTGTCTTCCTACCGCGTGAAAAGCCGTAACATTTTTCAAACAGGCCATTGACTTCTTTACACAAGAAGTAGTTTCCTCAAAGTATAACTTGAGGCCCTTTTTGTAAGCTCTCGCTTACGTAAGCCGGTAGCCCAGTGGCGCGACGCCTTGCTATTCGATAAGCTTGGCGAAGCACCTCTGGGCGCGGTTGGGTTATCCAAACCCAACTGTAAAACTGTACCCACTGTCCACGTAAAACTGTAGGTCCCCCTGCAATCGATAGGTTTTTTTTTTGCGACCTGACATGGATGGCTAATACCACACAACTACCGTTATGATATTAGCCCAATACACCACATTCCCGAAGGAATTAGGTGCCATGCCAGGACCTTCCCTTTATGAGCACGGCTACATTGAACTGGATGGAAAACACGGACAATTTTTCATTGCCGCTTCGACCATCTTTTCATCCAAAGCGATGGTACCAACCCGGGCGGGCTTAAACCCTACCACCTAGTAGGGGAAGGGGACCTACAGTTTTACATGGATTCCGAACCATGGAGCAGCTCGCATTCGTGACGAAATGCACTTATCGAACTCGGAAAGAGAAAGACAGTGGTGCAAGTCGGAATTGAACCCAGGCCTCTGGAACGCTAGGCCAGTCCCCACGCCACTAGGCTACGAGCCGCTCAACTTACCCTCCTACTCCTTACTTACTAGGTGGTAGGGTTACTACCGTCCGGGTTGGTACCATCGAATGGTCGAAGCGGCAATGACAATTGTCCGTGTTTTCCATCCAGTTCAATGTAGCCGAGCAATACAAGGAAGGTCCTGGCATAGCACCTAGTTCCCGTGTGGTGTGTTAGGCTAATATCCGACGAATAGTTTGGTATAAGCCATCCATGTCTTGTTACAAAACAAAATTTATCTTATGTCAAAATATAATTTATTTTAATTGTCTTGTCGATTCTATTTATTGAACACTGTGATAAGTCTACTATTATCTTTGCATTAGCTTTTTCTTAGGTGGTAAACAGCCTACAAATGAATAGGAAGTGTAACATGATGTTTCTGATTCGAATGTACAAAAGTAAAACTGCCATTGTTTTAATTTTTTTTCTTCAAAACAATTTAAAAAAAGATTATTAATTAAAATTATATTATTTGAATGCATATAGAAATACCACTCCCAGAAAAGAGAATGACCACAATAAAAGCGAAGGCGAGCTTGTGAGTTAGCATTAGTAAAATGCATTACCTATTGCAATTTGAAATTCATAAAATTTACTTTTGTCTAAGTATCTATTTTTTTGTTATCAATGATAAATATATGGTTGAATGTTTACTTCGTCACCGACATATGGATGAATTTACGCGTGCTCCCTCTCTTTCGCGCAGCATGTTGATGACAGAGATGTAAGTTTGATGGTTGAGTTTCCCGTGACGGTACCATCTATGATAATTACAGACCAGACCAATTTCTGGTCTTTTTGTGGTTGTCTGCTCTGTGATGGTATTAAATGACTAACACTTTTTTTTAATTATTGCCTGGAAAAGACATATCACAGTTTCATATATAAAAATGAGTTTTCAGGAATCTATAAGTAATAATATAATATAATAATAATCAATGAAAACATTTTGTCTAAAACCGAACTGCGTATAAGTAAGACGAGTCAACGAGGTGCATTCAAATTTCACATTCGACATTACAACATTTGAACCCCCCGTGCCGCCACCGCCAAGTGCGGCCTTAAAACGCTGTTGTCAAAAAATCATGCATACATACACTCAAACCATTTCGCCATTTTCACGTATAATAAATTTATATAAATACTTAATAGAGTCAAGAGGAAATCCGTATAGCGACTTTTAAAATATTTATTTGTTTCTATGCTTCCATAATACGGCATATGCAGTTGAAAAATATAATTAAATAATTTTGTACGATTCACAATATTTTCTAGAACAATAAACGTTGAACACAATTTCTAGAACACACGTTTCATGCAACCGCTACTCTTCAAACGATATTCGTATTACAATATTTAGTTTGACGGCTTACCGCGCGTGTGAGGAGCAGGACGTGCTGCTCGACGTTTCGGAGCCTCACATGGGCTCCATCTTCAGGAGAACGTGCCTGTCGCGACGGAGGTAGGCACGTTACTGGCTACCCGCCGCTTTAGCGAAGAAGCTAAAGCGGCGATATGAAGAGAAGGTGAGTAACCTATTAGCCACAGATAACTACAAAAAGTTAGATAAGGCACCGACCGCAAAAGTGGTACGAGATACATGGAAACTCATCACTTCTGACTATTCACCTATCCCGGTAGACGAACGTAGACGGCTAAAGTCGGACAATCCGCAGCCCCCCCGGTTCTACGGCCTACCAAAGATACACAAGCCAGATATGCCGCTCAGACCCATAGTTAGCCAGATTAATTCGCCCACTTACTGGTTATCTAAGCACCTTGCCTGTGTGTTGCAGCCATTGGTCGGAAAAACAACGTCCTATGTGAAGGACTCCACCCACTTTCTGCAAGTCTTGTCGGAAGTAACACTAGAACCCGGACATATCATGGTGAGCTTCGATGTGGAGTCTCTGTACACGAACGTTCCTGTGGAAGATGCGCTGAAGAGAATAGAAGCCCTTCTACAAGAAAACAACCTGTCCGTGATGTACATCGATCTACTCAGACACGTCCTTAGCACTACATATTTCCTGTGGAACGAGAGTTACTACGTCCAAACAGATGGTGTGGCGATGGGGTCACCGGTAGCTCCAGTGGTGGCGAACCTGTTCATGGAGTCATTTGAACAGCGTGCCCTGGACTCGGCAGCTTTACAACCGGCACTATGGATCCGTTACGTGGATGATGTTTTCGCAGTGTGGACCCACGGACTCACAGAGCTCAGCAAATTCCTAGACCACCTCAACTCCATACATCCCAGGATTAAGTTCACTATGGAGATTGAGCAGGAAGGAAAGCTAGCATTCCTGGATGTATTAGTGATTAAGTGCGCCGATGGAAAGTTGGGTCATACGGTATATAGAAAACCGACCCATACCAATAGGTACCTACATGCATCCTCACATCACCACCCGGCACACTTACAATCGGTACCAAAATCACTTCTACAGAGAGCGGAACGTCTTTGTGATCCACTACACATTGCTGCGGAAATTAAATTCATTGAGACAGTGCTGCAAGGCAATGGTTATAAGGCAAGAGATTGGAGAACCAGAAGGAAAGAACGACAACCACAGTATGACGTCAAGAGGCGAGCCGCATACCTGCCGTACATCAGGGGAGTGACAGACCGTATTGCGAGGATACTGAGGAGATCCAGCATACCAGCCGTGCTGTATCCTCAACGCAAGGTCTCAGCCATGCTCCGATCAGTGAAGGACAAGGTACTATTACTCGCCGCTGGCGTCTACAGAGTTCCCTGTTCATGCGGTAAATCGTACATTGGCCAAACGAAGAGGAGCATCAGCACACGCATCACGGAGCACATACGGGCGGTTAAGAACAGAGATATTACGAAGTCAGCGCTGTGTGAGCATGCAGAATCTGGACCTGGGCACTGGTTGAGGTTTGATCAGGTGAAAGTCCTAGTACCTGAACAACGAAACCTCCCACGAATCATTCGGGAGTCCATCGAAATCAGCAAGCACAAGAACTTCAATCGTGAAGATTCCTACCGTCTTTCGCCCATATGGAAACCCGTGCTGAATAAGCTGAGAACTGAATTTCGGAGAGGTGCACCGACAACAGACGTCGAGGAAAACACAGTCAGCGTGTTTTGCACTTCACACGAAATTCGGACCGCAGCTAATCCTCAAGAAAATGTACGAGTGTTGCCATGGACGCTGAGAAGTGAAGCAAAGCGGCGGGTAGCCAGTAACGTGCCTACCTCCGTCGCGACAGGCACGTTCTCCTGAAGATGGAGCCTATGTGAGGCTCCGAAACGTCGAGCAGCACGTCCTGCTCCTCACACGCGCGGTAAGCCGTCAAACTAAATATTGTAGTTATGTCCCGCGTAAGTTTTAAAATATTGATATTCGTATTATTTTAAATAACAGCTCATATCCGAGCAATGATTATCGTAATTAACGAGAAGGAACCCAGATGAAAGTATGCGCCTCTGAGAGAAACAGCAGTCTATGGAGAAGGTCGAGAGGTATTCCAATTTAATTCGTCCTTTGAGGCTATACCGAGATTCCTCTACACCTCGCCACTGAAAGGGTTAGCTTCTACCCGGTTAATTTAAGGACACCTGAATTTCCCTATTCGGAGTAAATGTTGAGGGAATCAGTGAATCTGAAAACCGATGTATGCTTCCGGGTATCGATTGGCTATTGAGTAGCGACCTCTGAGTAAGGGATCGCATATTCTTGAGTTTAACGGGGAGGAAGTTTATGAATACAGCCGCTTTGGTAATGATTACTCAGTTCACTAAATCATGAATTAGTGAGATAGAAATTACATAATCAAAGCGCCAGCATCGGTTAATGCATCAGTCCATATATGATAGATAATATGATAAAAAACTCATGCTTAAATGGCGCATACAAAATCCAATCATATGTTACTATTTATTATTAATACTGTTCCAATACTATAATCATACTATAATTAGAAATGTTTAGTAGAATATGACATGATTAAATTAAAATTTTGAAATGAAATATACTAGATACTGAAATAAATATTCGGAAGTTTTGTGCACATTTGGAACTAAAATTATATAATTAATTTAATATATATGTAAACATATCGAATGTAACCTTTAATAGCAGTAGACCCGAATGAATGAGTTTGGTACTA
Source organism: Incurvaria masculella (assembly GCA_946894095.1). Lineage (NCBI taxonomy): Eukaryota > Metazoa > Arthropoda > Insecta > Lepidoptera > Incurvariidae > Incurvaria > Incurvaria masculella. Next base: position 12,989,472 of record OX335658.1, on the reverse strand, counting down.
GGTTGCACAAGACCTGAATAGGTAATACCACGTCTACGGTCGTGATATCAGCCCCACACGCTACCTAAGAACTAGATGCCATGCCAGGATCTTTTATTACACGGGTACATAGAAAACACTGACAATTTTCATTTTCTTTTTGACCATATCACATTCAATGCAATGCGGCTGAAGAACCTGACCTAATCTAAAAAATATTAACGTGGAATACGGATTACGATCGGCCTCCACGGTAGAACGGTCACCCATCCAGTCGCAAAACTGGGCGAGGCTGATTGAAAACAAAGCTATTTCAATTGAGATTGTCTTATTTCACCAATCAGAGAGACCAGTCTATAGACGTATATCCTGGGCGTATCCATCCAGAAGGAATGCTTGCAGCTTAAGTGTATTGCAGGGGGATAAATATATGGGGTCCGGCCGTGATTACACACCCTTCTCCGTCTAGAACAACACACGTACCGTACATTTCTTGGATAAATAATAGTATTTTAGGTCGAAAATAAACCTTTCATTAGGACAAGACGCTTTAGTTATATTTTTACTGTTATTTATTTATTATCGACACTTAAACCTTTATTAATAAAGTTCGGATTATCTTTTACTCGTGTTGATTGCAAGATGCTAAGAAAGGACCTTAATGTGTGGCGATTAAGCTAATAAGCAGTAGGTTAAAAAGGCCCTTAGTTGTATTAATATCATTGTAATCTAAGATTTAAATAAATATGTTTGTAGGATGAATACAGCAATGGCAAGATTTATAGGGGATTAATAGTTCAATCTCATTTAGTGATGTAAGAGTAGCCGAGAAATTGGTGATGATGAGACATAATTACTACCCATCTTGTGACGTATGGTTAAGGACCCGGCCCCGCTCACCGACTGATATCCACATGGCATTAACCTCTTAACCATATGTCACTGGCGTCACGCACAGCGTGGAAATGTCCCTTAGACATACCTTCTTTTAAATAATAAATTATTACAATATTTAGTTTAACGGCTTACCGCGCGTGTGAGGAGCAGGACGTGCTGCTCGACGTTTCGGAGCCTCACATGGGCTCCATCTTCAGGAGAACGTGCCTGTCGCGACGGAGGTAGGCACGTTACTGGCTACCCGCCGCTTTGCTTCACTTCTCAGCGTCCATGGCAACACTCGTACATTTTCTTGAGGATTAGCTGCGGTCCGAATTTCGTGTGAAGTGCAAAACACGCTGACTGTGTTTTCCTCGACGTCTGTTGTCGGTGCACCTCTCCGAAATTCAGTTTTCAGCTTATTCAGCACGGGTTTCCATATGGGCGAAAGACGGTAGGAATCTTCACGATTGAAGTTCTTGTGCTTGCTGATTTCGATGGACTCCCGAATGATTCGTGGGAGGTTTCGTTGTTCAGGTACTAGGACTTTCACCTGATCAAACCTCAACCAGTGCCCAGGTCCAGATTCTGCATGCTCACACAGCGCTGACTTCGTGATATCTCTGTTCTTGACCGCCCGTATGTGCTCCGTGATGCGTGTGCTGACGCTCCTCTTCGTTTGGCCAATGTACGATTTACCGCATGAACAGGGAACTCTGTAGACGCCAGCGGCGAGTAATGGTACCTTGTCCTTTACTGATCGGAGCATGGCTGAGACCTTGCGTTGAGGATACAGCACGGCTGGTATGCTGGATCTCCTCAGTATCCTCGCAATACGGTCTGTCACTCCCCTGATGTACGGCAGGTATGCGGCTCGCCTCTTGACGTCATACTGTGGTTGTCGTTCTTTCCTTCTGGTTCTCCAATCTCTTGCCTTATAACCATTGCCTTGCAGCACTGTCTCTATGAATTTAATTTCCGCAGCAATGTGTAGTGGATCACAAAGACGTTCCGCTCTCTGTAGAAGTGATTTTGGTACCGATTGTAAGTGTGCCGGGTGGTGATGTGAGGATGCATGTAGGTACCTGTTGGTATGGGTCGGTTTTCTATGTATCGTATGACCCAACTTTCCATCGGCGCACTTAATCACTAATACATCCAGGAATGCTAGCTTTCCTTCCTGCTCAATCTCCATAGTGAACTTAATCCTGGGATGTATGGAGTTGAGGTGGTCTAGGAATTTGCTGAGCTCTGTGAGTCCGTGGGTCCACACTGCGAAAACGTCATCCACGTAACGGATCCATAGTGCCAGTTGTAAAGCTGCCGAGTCCAGGGCACGCTGTTCAAATGACTCCATGAACAGGTTCGCCACCACTGGAGCTACTGGTGACCCCATCGCCACACCATCTGTTTGGACGTAGTAACTCTCGTTCCACAGGAAATATGTAGTGCTAAGGACGTGTCTGAGTAGATCGATGTACATCACGGACAGGTTGTTTTCTTGTAGAAGGGCTTCTATTTTCTTCAGCGCATCTTCCACAGGAACGTTCGTTCCACAGAGACTCCACATCGAAGCTCACCATGATATGTCCGGGTTCTAGCGTTACTTCCGACAAGACTTGCAGAAAGTGGGTGGAGTCCTTCACATAGGACGTTGTTTTTCCGACCAATGGCTGCAACACACAGGCAAGGTGCTTAGATAACCAGTATGTGGGCGAATTAATCTGGCTAACTATGGGTCTAAGCGGCATATCTGGCTTGTGTATCTTTGGTAGGCCGTAGAACCGGGGGGGCTGCGGATTGTCCGACTTTAGCCGTCTACGTTCGTCTACCGGGATAGGTGAATAGTCAGAAGTGATGAGTTTCCATGTATCTCGTACCACTTTTGCGGTCGGTGCCTTATCTAACTTTTTGTAGTTATCTGTGGCTAATAGGTTACTCACCTTTTCTTCATATTCTACCGTGTCCAACACTACCGTAGAGTTTCCCTTGTCGGCTGCTAGGACCGCAATACTTCTGTCTTGGCGTAAGTCTTTCAACGCACGCCGCTCCTCGTGAGACAGATTCGATGCCGGCGGTCGCGCTGCGCGAAGTACGACCGCTACATCCTGGCGTATTGCATCCGCATCCTCGTAGACTACTCTGTTAGCTACCAATGTACTTTCGACCGCACTAATAATCTCTTCACTTGGGAAATAAACCGCCGTGGGAGCATAATTGAGACCTTTTGACAGCACTGACAGTTCGGCGTTTGACAGCTCGCGTCGAGACCCAGCCCGCCGCTAGCTCATAGCGGCTGACCAAGGACCGGCACTGCTGAGCATGCCGAGAAGCAGTCCGGGTAATAGGGGATACCCTCAGGCCCGTACCTGCACACATACCGTGCAGAAGACCCCAGACGACGACGAGACTTGTTTATGACGGCTGTGTTCGGGCTTACCGTGTCAGTGTGTGTGGTCTGTGCTTGTGTTGGTTTCAGCCGATTGTATTTTTGCAACAGCGAACTACCTACATTGTGTTCGTGTTTTTCTGCTTTTTTAGAAGAGATTCGATCGATTGTCAGCCAGTTTTCATAATCGATACTTGCCGCTAATTTCAGATGTAGTCTACGTCTACGTACGTACGTCTACGTACGTACGACACCCAGCTACGTACGACGCCGACATGGCCCGCGCAGCAGCGACTCAAAAGTTTATTTTGTATATCGATGTACTATCGAAATAAACATCATCGTTGAAACATTACGAGACCATCATTTCTTTGTTCCTGCGGGGACAAAATTGGCGACCGTGACAGGACAAGAAACTACGAAACAAGAATCCATGTGGAGGACACGCGAACCGGCCATTCGGACAAACAAGACACAGGAAGTTACGCCCGATCCGGTATCTGTATCCCATCCATATTCTTGCCTACAACCTACAACCCGTAACCATTGGGTTTCGCTTTGCTTCATTTTGCGTAACCGGTTAATTTGCATGAAACAATTGCTCAATATTGCTTAAATAAGTTAAAAGAAAAATGTCAGTTCTCTCATAATGTTCTAAACATTATATTAAATTCATTGGCTTCCATTGGCTAAATTGCTAAATGTATGTACACAAGCTTGCTTTCCTGTTCGCTGCATTAAAACAAGAACTCAATCATAGTTAAATCACTTTAAATTGTTGATGTGAATCGTCCGACATTTTGTTTACTAGATAGATGCGCGCGCCGCGGCCGCTCGCGTTAGCTGCAGCCGAACCGCCTCGCCGCGCCTGCGCACCGCCATCTAGCGAGCGAGCCATCTAGGTATATGTATATCCGTGTGTAGGTATATGCGCATTTCAGGTGAGTGAAATTTTACGTGGATTTGCTTGCTTCATTCGTTTTGCTTTAAAATGGCTTCAGATCTTAAGGATTTAGTTAAGAAGCGTAGCATTATAAAAGGACGTGTCACAGTATTTAAAAACTATTTGCAACATTTGCAAGATTCCGATTCTCCTAGTAAGGCACAAATAAACGAATTAAGTACCAGATTAAATAAGTTTGAGTTATTGTTTGAAACATTTGATACTACGCAGTCAGAAATTGAGTTAATTTCCGAAGATTTAGACACACAGGGGCGAGAAAGGGAAGAATTGGAAAACAGTTTTTTCAATTTAATTGGTATTGCGCAATAATTGGTTGGGCCAAGTAAAGTTGAGTTGCAACGTCAAATTGATGCAAGCTCAAGCAGTTCGGGCCATACTTCTGCTTGTACAGTAAAACATAGCAATGTTAAGCTGCCAACGATAAAATTGCCGAGCTATGACGGCAACTACAGTAAGTGGTTAGAGTTCCGTGATACATTTTCTTCGTTGATTCACACGAATCATAATATAGATGAAATCAATAAGTTTCATTATCTGAGGGCTTCCTTAGAAGGTAGTGCCTCCTTGGTTATAAGGTCTTTGGAGTTTTCGTGTAAAAATTATGAAGTGGCCTGGCAATTGCTTTGCGAGAGGTATGACAATAAACGCCAATTGGTTAATAATCACCTTAAGTCATTATTTAGTGTGGAGCCTTTGTCGAAAGAGTCAGATACGTCGTTGCGATACCTGGTGGATCATGTTTCAAAAAATTTACGAGCCCTCAATACTTTAGGCGAGCCAACTGACAAGTGGGACACTCTGATCATCTACATGGCGGCTACGAAGTTGGACGACATAACATCACGTAAGTGGGAGGAGCATAAAAATACAATAAGTAATTCTCCTACGCTAGAGGATTTCTTTAAGTTTCTGCGCAGTCGCGCTAACATTCTAGAAAGTTTGAGCACATACAGGAGTAACAAAAGTGATAAACAGGTAATAAACATGGGCAAAGGCCATAAACTAAAAAGATCTTTTGTCACTTCTGCTGGTGAAAATAGTGCTACCTGTACTTTGTGCTCGGGTGACCACAGACTATATCAGTGCATTCAGTTTAAAGACATGAGTATCGAGAAGAGAAATCATGAAGTATTGAGATTAAAATTATGTTTAAATTGTCTTAAGGGTGGTCACCTCGCACATCAGTGCCACCTAGGTCCATGTAAAATATGCAAAAGGAGACACAACACATTATTACATAGAACACATTATAAGAGAGAACAACAAGAACAAGAACAACAACAACAACCACAACACCAACAACAACAATCACAACACCAACACAAAACAAGTATTGAAACAACACCAGTGTCGTTATCTTCTTATAACACAGAGCAGGTGCTGCTGTCCACAATATTGGTGGAAGTTGTAAACAAAAGTACAAATCAGACGGAAATAGTCCGTGCATTATTGGTCAGCGGCAGCCAGTCTTCATTTATATCAGATTCTATAAAACAGAAGTTGAGCTTGTCGTGTGAAATAATAAAACCTATAAGTGTATCAGGTATAAACAACGGTGCCCTATCAGTAGAACAACGTTGCAACTTTACAGTGAAATCACGCACAAGCTCTTACCAAATGGATTTGTCATGTCTTGGTTATTCCAAAAATTACAAATAAGTTACCTAGTTGTAGAATAAACCTGCAGGGTCTAAATATACCTTCAGATTTGACACTTGCGGATCCGAGTTTTCATATTCCCTCAGAAATTAACCTACTGCTTGGGGCTGACGTATTCTGGGATATAATATGTGCACAACAAATAAAGCTAGGGCGAAACAAACCCATTTTAAATTATTCAAGGTTTGGCTGGCTGGTTGCAGGGCCGATTGGTGGTTTGACAACTGACCGACTGAGCTGTAACTTTAGTCAAGACATCAGTGACCAGCTCGCCAAGTTTTGGGAGCTTGAGGAGCTCACCAATCCAGCTTCACATAGTGAGTGGACTGATAAAGAAAAGGCATGTGAAACTCATTTTATACAAACATCACGACGTCTCCCCAATGGTAGGTTCAGTGTACACATACCTTTCCGCGATTCTCCGCAATTATTGGGCAAATCATTTGCCACGGCTGAAAAACGATTTTTATCTCTGGAAAAACGACTAAAAAATAAGCCCGTGGAAAAGAATATGTACACAGAATTCATAAATGAATACGAGCAGTTGGGACACCTTACAGAAATACCAAGCCTTCCTGAATTTTACTATGTTTTGCCTCACCATGCTGTGATCCGAGACAAGAGCGTGACGACAAAGCTTCGAGTGGTCTTTGATGCGTCAGCCAAGACGTCATCAGGTTTATCTTTGAATAATATACAGATGGTAGGTCCAACAGTTCAGGATGACTTGCTATCTATTTTGTTACGATTTCGACAGCACAGGTACGTCTTAACTGCCGATATCGAGAAAATGTATCGTCAGATCAGTGTTGACGAAAGTCAAAGGAACTTACAATTAATTCTATGGAGGGAAGATGAAACTCAGCCACTAAGGATCCTACAATTAAATACAGTAACTTACGGTACATCATCTGCACCATTTCTGAGTACTAGATGTTTGATTCAGCTGGCAGATGAATGTACTGACTCAACTATAAAAGCGGTAATTAAACATGATTTTTACATGGATGATTTGCTTACGGGTTCTGACTGTCTTCAAGAGTTAAACTATATTCAACAGTCAGTCTCGCAAGTGCTATCATCAGCAGGGTTCAATCTGAGAAAATATCGGACAAATGTTTCTGATCAATTAAAATTGACGAATGAACCGAGCAATGAATTAAATAATAGTAACAAGCAACGCTACGTAAGCAATACACTGAAACAATGTGATAAAAACAATACAATTGATCAATGTTATGATCAATCAAAAGGCGAACATTTGTACCTGACTGACCAAGCATCTAGTATCTTAGGATTGGGTTGGACACCTTCAGAAGACCAACTACGTTTCGATATTAAAACTGAAAGTGTCCAACATGTTACAAAACGTACAATTTTGTCCACTACAGCGCGAATATTTGACCCACTGGGCTTGCTAAGTTTATGTACTATCCGCCCGAAAATTATATTGCAACAATTGTGGTTAAGTAAACTTGATTGGGACGATCCCATTCCTAACGAAATAAAAACCCAGTGGATCGAATTTTATAATAACCTGCATCATCTTTCATCCCTAATGGTACAAAGGCACATAATGTGTTCAGACCCTGAGTCCATCGAGTTGCACTCATTTTCCGATGCTTCCGAAGAAGCATATGGTGCGTGCGTGTACATTCGATGCGTAGACCGCGAGGGCAATGTCACAGTGAAGCTATTATGTGCAAAGGCACGAGTTACGCCACTAAAACCAATGACAGTTCCAAAACTTGAGTTGTGTGGTGCCTTGCTTTCAGCCCAGCTATGTAAAAAGGTAACCACAGCGCTAAGAACTGAATTTTCATGCTGCGTACACTGGACTGATTCAATGATAGTGATAGGATGGTTGCAAGTTATTACTAAGAAAATGCAAACATTTGTAAAAAATCGTATAGGCCAGATAAGAGAATTAACTGATTCAAAATCATGGAGGCATGTTCCCACATCACAAAACCCAGCCGACTTAGCGTCCAGAGGTTTAAGTCCAGATAAAATTAACGATGCAGTTTTGTGGTGGGAAGGCCCTCGTTTTCTGTATGACCCAGAAGCTAGCTGGCCTGAGCAAAAGTGTTTATTGGAAAAAGATTTACCAGAACTTAAGGTTCATGCAGTTCAAACAGACACGATTGCTGAAATTATCGTGTTCACAAACTATTCTACCCTTACCAGATTAAGAAGAGTTTTTGCATTTGTACTAAGGTTCATTTTCAACTGTAAAAATAAACAAGGTAAAATCACAGGTCCTCTGACCAAAATTGAACTCGAACGATCTCTTCTGTCATTGTCCAGATTATCTCAAAACCAATCATTTACAAGTGAAATAAAAACATTATCTTCGAAAAAAAAAATTATATTCGAGTATTCCAAGAAACATCCAGTACTGTTAGATTCAGACCACCATTTTACAAAGTTGTTGTTTCTATACGAGCATATTCGTCTTATTCATGCAGGTCCTCAACTTCTATTGTCCACTATTCGGGAAAACTTTTGGCCAATACGAGGTAGGAATCTTGCTCGAAGCACTGTTCGCAACTGCTTGCAATGTAAACGTCTCAAAGGAGAAACTGTCACGCCTATTATGGGAAACTTACCATCTCAACGTGTTTCACCAGGGTTTGTTTTCCAAACTGTCGGCACAGACTTTGCCGGTCCATTCCTAATTACGGATAGGAAGGGACGTGGTTGTAAGATCACAAAATGTTACCTTTGTGTATTTGTATGTCTGACAACAAAGGCTCTCCACTTGGAAATTGTTAGTGACCTAAGCAAGGATGCTTTCATTTTAACGTTAAAACGGTTTATAGCTCGCAGAGGTAAGCCGCATGAAATATTTTGTGATAATGGGACAAATTTTGTAGGAGCTAGCAATGAAATAGGACAGTTTCTAAAGGCCAATAATCGAGATTTCATGGAATATGCAGCCAATGAAGAAATCAAATTTACGTTTTCGCCACCTTATGCGCCAAATTTTAATGGCCTGTCTGAAGCTGGCGTTAAGTCAGCCAAAAATCATTTGAAAAGAATATTAGGTAACACTCATTTGACGTTTGAGGAACTCACTACTCTAGTTGCGCAAATTGAAGCGATTCTGAACTCAAGACCTTTAACTCCTCTCTCATCGGATCCTCACGACCTGTCCCCTCTGACTCCAGGGCACTTCCTGATTGGACGTCCATTGACATCACTGCCGTCGCCACCTCTGCTGGAGATCAACCCAGGAAGATTAAACCGCTATCGACTCTTAGAACAGTTGCGGCAGCACTTCTGGGTGCGCTGGCAACAAGAATATCTGGCGGAGCAACTCGTAGGCAACTCGCGCGCTGTCTCGCGCGAGTTGCCTACGGACACCCAGCTACGTACGACGCCGACATGGCCCGCGCAGCAGCGACTCAAAAGTTTATTTTGTATATCGATGTACTATCGAAATAAACATCATCGTTGAAACATTACGAGACCATCATTTCTTTGTTCCTGCGGGGACAAATAGTTTTATCCTAACATCAGCGGGAACGTCTCTTAACATAATATAATAAATAACTCTAATTTAAATATAAAAATAAAAAAATTAAACATTAACATATCAAATGTTTGCGTAATTGGTAAGTTTAAACATAATTAAGTCCAACTTAAGGGTGCACCTCTAGCACTGCGTTTGTAACGATACATTTCGACCTTTCGTCGGTATCGCATTTGGAATCGAAAGGAAGTTCTTATTAAGGCAAACTGCTGTGAATTCTCAGCGAGTAATCATCGTATCTCCCTTACAATCTGCGACTTCCATTCTAATGCGATCATTCTCTTGCAGATATTGTCCAGCGCCATCTGCAAGAAGGAAGCTGTGGACTTTTATTTCACTTGGAGATGTGACGGAAATGAAAATAAACTAATGGAGGGAGATATCATATACGTCTACCTGCAACGAATATTTTTTTAATGCAAATGCGCTGCTTAACACGGAACCTTAAGGTGTCGTGAAGTCACAATAAATTTAACATTTGAAAATTTTAAGAAATGCATTCTTTGTCCATTGCCACCCTTCGACAATTTTGCACGGCTACTGCCATTAAAATAACGAAATCGTCTTCCTAGCCCTAACGGTTTCCTACCCTTAAACGTTATCAGATTTTAATATTTTTTATACTAATTGAGAAAACTTCATTGTATGTCCGTATGTTCAGATTTTTTTGCAAATATCTGTATTTTTCTGTAAAAAAAAACGAAAATGAGCGTAAAGCAGATAACTTTTTTCCAATGTTTCTTAGCCGATATTTTCCAATGTAAAAGATAAAAAAAAATTCATACATACAGACATATATTTCTATGATATGTTTTATAATCCAAAGTTTCAAAATATTAAGAGTATGGGAACAGCTATCGCCGGTAGTATGGGGAATTGATAGGGTACCGACTCTCTTAATGTTTTTGTTTTTTACCCGAAGCGAAGCCAAAAGGCAGGCTTGTGATTTTAGCAGGACATGTATGTATATTTGTATTTACGTATGTTCCACTGTAGCGCTTGAACTAGAACTAACACTTTATAATAATTCAGTGGGCATAACCAACAAAAAAACCGGCCAAGTGCGAGTCGGACTCGCACACGAAGGGTTCCGTACCATCGTACAAGATTTAACAAAAAAAATCAGGTTTTTTTTTATTATTATTATTTTTTATTTTACCTATTTGTTGTTATAGCGGCAAAATAAATATAAACTCTGTAAAAAAATCAGCTGCCTACCTACGGATGGACGGACGGACGGACGGACGGACGGACAGCGGAGGTTTAGTAATAGGGTTCCATTTTCACCCTTTGGGTACGGAACCCTAAAAAAGGCAGTACAATTGCATTACTAGAACTTTAACATCAATTCTTAACTCTAGATTTGCCAATTGTTTTTGCGTTAAATTTTATTTAATAATCTTATATTGACTGATTTTCTTTTCCCAAACCCTCAAGTCATCTCTAACTACATTTTCTCTTCAGGAACATTACCATTATCATAATTTCCGAGGACCAAATAGTTAATCGTGTTTGTGAAGAACAGCGCGGGAAGAATTGTTTCTAGGAAATAGTCGAAGCTATTGGAGAACAAAGACAAAACAATTCAATAACACATTGAATGTATAATAGAGATTGCTGAATATTTTTATTATTCTGTTATTTTTAGGAAATGATTTCTGCTATTAAGTTTTTTTTTTGTTTACGCGACCTGACATGGATGGCTAATACCACACAATTACCGTTATGATATTAGCCCAATACACCACATTCCCGAAGGAATTAGGTGCCATGCCAGGACCTTCCTTTTATGAGCACGGCTACATTGAACGGGATGGAAAACACGGACATTTTTTTAATTGCCGCTTCGACCATCTTTTCATCCAATGCGATGGTACCAACCCGGGCGGGCTTAAACCCCACCACCTAGTAGGAGAAAGGGACCTACAGTTTTACATGGATTCCGAACCATGGAGCAGCTCGCATTCGTGACGAAATGCACTTATCGAACTCTGAAAGAGAAAGACAGTTGTGCAAGTTGGTATTGAACCCGGGCCTCTGGTACGCTAGGCCAGTCCCCGCGCCAAACAATTTTATAGAATAACAAGAAAACCGGCCAAGTGCGAGTCGGACTCGCACACAAAGGGTTCCGTACCATCAACACTAAAAAAATCACGTTTTTTGTATGCCCCCCCCCCCCCTTTAATTTTTATATTTTTTTTATTTTACCTATTTGTTATAGCGGCAAAATAAATATACACTCTGTAAAAATTTCAACTGCCTACCTATTACGGTTCGTGAGATACAGCTATGTGACAGACGGACGGACGGACGGATGGACGGGCGGACGGACGGACGGACAGCGGAGGCTTAGTAATAGGGTTCCGTTTTCACCCTTTGGTTACGGAATCCTAACAACGATAAGTGCAAATGGATTAGAAATGGAACTTACTTAACTGACACCACATTATACTTCATACCTCATAGGGATACGTACATTTCATAGGGAGACTTAAGACCCTTTTCTAATGATCTGATAGGTGGAGAAATTGTATTTGCAGTATCTTTTAAGAGATATCAATGCAACCTGATATCTTAATAAGTTGCGATTTTTTTAAATAACATAAATATTGCCTCGGAGTAGTTCCACGCTTCTTTTTCGGAACTCGACAAAAACTCTTCATTCAACGACCCATTAAAAGTGTAAAAGTAAATCCTACGGGCCGTCGATGGCCACTTCACGTCCCGGACGTACCCGCCCGCCAGTACTTACTAGACGTTAACAGGAGCGCAACAAAGCCATCAATTCACGAAAAAAGAAATTAAAGACCTGCCAGGGCGGCGCACTTTTATCTCAGAGGACACACAAATTATGCTTTTTCAAAACAACTCAATCGACAAAAGGTCGTATCGCCTTTCCTTTCTGCATCAATTTTCAGCCGTTAGTTGAAAACGCCAAGCTGTATATTCGAGCGTAGTCTCGTTCGGCGGATCGTACATTTTCGAGCTATTTTAGAAAGGAGCCGGTTTTTCAATTCCATTTGCACCGCACACAGCCCCGCGCCGACGTCGCTTTCATTTGAACTGTCTAACATTATTAAAGGCCCGAAGAACGTCGAATAAGGTAAACAGGTCCCGTTTTTGTGTCAGCACGCTAAGTATAAGCTTAGGTTAGAAATTGAAAGGTGAGAAGGGCTGAAAATGTAAATATTGTACTCCTCGAGTGCCCTTTCATGGCGTGAAATCTTAAACGCGCTGATGGGACTTGAGGTGATTTCTTTTGTGTTGATTTGAATAATGCTAATTTAATTTGAAATATCTTCCTTGATATCTGATTCAATACTTCTTCTACGGTTGAGAAACTAGGTCTTTTTGTCGAGCGGGCAGTATCATGAGATTCGCACTGTGAGTCACCGGTGAATCACAGAACATCGTGACTATCATTTACTAAGTACGAAAGTATTGTGACGCAGAGGTGAGAATCTCATTACGAGACCCTCAGCTTTTCTTAAATCAATTAGGTATATGGTGGGGATTCAATAGTTAAAAATAAAATTGTAAAAAAAATATAGGGAGCACATTAAATAGCCTAGATTAAGTGTTAGGTATTCGGAGGGGGATAACAGGGAAGAAATACAACACACGTCCGTAGGTTAGCAAGATATATTCTGACTGCCCGCATACAATTTGTACCGTGCCGCCACACGCATGGAACATACACACAGCGCTGCGCCACGCACGCACATACATACATATGCAACACTCCTCCACCCTTATTTTAAAAATTAAGAAAAAAAAACTTATTGTCTATAATTGACCGGCTTCCGCAATCTGGTCTGGCGACGTGTGCGAGCGAGCTCATCCGGTGGGCCATCCAGCTCCGGCTCCCGCTCTGGCGCCACCTCTCCAGGGTGTCTCTCATCCAATCCTGCCTCCGCTGAGTTCTCACTCTCTCCCAGGGCATCGTGGAAGGCTTCGTCTTGCTCCCGATCGGTGTCTTCTGCGAGAACTCTTCTCGGTGATCGCTCGGGGACCGATAACCCTACTTCCATATCGCGAGGTACGTTTGGCGCCTCCTCGACACCAGATGATGATGGAAGCGGTGACGTCGAGCGGCGGGGCTGCGCTCCGGGAGACACTGTGGATCGTACCTCTGCGGCCGTCGTCGGAGGCACGGGGGGCAGTGGGGGGGTGGACACCCGGGCTGCCGCCGCCGCGACCGGTGCTGCTAGTGCTTGCGCTGCCGCCGCGGCCGGCGTCCCGGACGCCGACACCTCTGCGGCCGGTGCATGCCGCCGCTGCACGTCCTTGGAGAACGAAGAGGATGAACCAGCTTCCGGTAACGACGATATCAACGGTAATGTACATTTATACATTTGATCCGCATGTTTCTTTAGTACGGCCCCCTTATCCTCTAACTTAACTAGATACATATTCTTTCCTAATATTTTTTGTATAACTGCGGTTGTCTTAATCGAATTCTTAAACCCTTCCTTTACCCAGACTTTCTCCCCCAACGTGAACAGTCTCTGCTTCCTATCTCCATTATATTTCATCTGCAAAGACTGATTTTTCGCAACCGTTAGCGAAACATCGTCGAGCGGAGGCTGCGGAGGCGGAGGTCCCCGCGGTGCGAGCAGGTCGAGGCGCGAGCGCAGCTGCCGCCCGAGCAACAGCGAGGCCGGCGAGCGTTCCGTAGTCGAGTGCCTCGAATTTCGGTACTCAAATAAAAATTCTAATAATTTATTATTGAGCTGACCGACTGGATACGTCATCACGATACCTTTGATGGCTTTTTTTATTACTTTTACAATACTCTCTGCCTGGCCGTTGCTCGCGGGGTGGTACGTCGCCGTAGTTACATGTTCGATTCCGTTCAAGTCACAAAACTGTTGGAATTCCCTGGCGGTGAAAGAAGTACCATTATCTGTTACTAATATTTTGAACAGTCCAAATCTCGAAATAACCTCTTTTAATCTGTCTATCACGGAGGACGCCGAGTAGCTACTCCTCATATCAAAAACTTCCACCCACTTCGAGTACGCGTCGACGACGATTAAAAACATTTTATTATTTATCGGGCCGAGGAAATCGCAATGCACTCTGTGGAAGGGTCGCTCCGGGTAGCGCCACAGGGCGGGCGGCACGCGCGGCGGCGCCGGCCGCAACTGCACGCACACCCTGCACGCGCCCACCGCCTCCTCTATCTGTGAGTCTATTTGCGGCCACCAGAACCGAGATCGCGCCTCGGCTTTTATTTTGACAACACCTAAATGAGTTCGATGCATCTCTTTCAAAAGCCGGCTCTGAAACACCGAAGGAATAACTAATTTATGTCCTCGCATGAGGCAACCGTTTTCCGAGGCGAGCTGAAGTCTGCACTTGAAATATGGCAGCAGGCGAAGTTCGCGGACCCGTCTAGGCCAACCGTCGCGCACGTAGCGGCACACATCTCGCAGGACGTCGTCGGCCTCGGTCTCGCGCCGCAGCTCGTCCAGCGTCACGGGCAGCGCGCCTTCCGATACGAAGTTGATGTAGGCGGCGCGCTCGCTCACGTCCCCCATCCCTGCTGCCCCCGCCTCCCCCGACTCCCCCGCCGGCGCCGTTCCCTTCAACGGCGCGCGTGAGAGGTAATCTGCTGCGTTATCGGTGCCTTTTATAAACTCGATCGTAAAGTTGTAGGCCGCTAAAAACATTGCGTAACGCTGCAGCCGGTTAGCGGTGACCTCAGGAATGCCTTTGTTAGGTCCAAATATTGATGTAAGCGGACGGTGGTCGGTCCGCAAGATAAATGGCTCCGATCTTCCGTACAGATAATGATGGAACCGTCTAACCCCAAATACTATCGCGGTAGCTTCTTTTTGAAGTTGGCTATAATTTTTCTCTGGGGCGGTGAGCGAGCGCGACGCGTAGGTCAAGGGTCGTTCTTTTCCGTCCTCGAGTATCGCCAAAATGGCTCCTAATCCATCCGGTCCTGCGTCAACTGTTAAAATTAATTTAGCCGCGCTATTAAAGTGTGCCAAGACGCAGTCCGATGCTAGCTCTTTCCTGATACGTTCCACCGCCCGATCGTGTGCTTCGGTCCATTGCCACTTGATATCCTTTTTCAATAGTTCGTTCAATGGCGCCAAGATGGACGACGCGCCTGGCACGAATGACCGATAATAATTGGCCAGGCCCAAAAAAGACCTCAGTTGGCTCACATTCCTAGGTTTTTCCGCTTTTAATAAAGCCTTGACCTTATCCTCGCATTTATGTACCCCTTTATTATCGATAACGTAACCGAGATAGGTCACCGCCTTTTTAAAAAATTCGCACTTATCTTTTTGCAAGGTCATTCCGGCGTCCCTTAGTCTCTGGAAAACTATATTTAAACGCTCCAAATGCTGAGCTCGATCGTGCGCTGTTATCAGAATATCATCTAAAAAACATTTTACTCCTGGTATACCTACCGAAATGCTTTCAATAGTTCTTTGAAAAATACCTGGAGCGCTCGCTAGACCAAAGACCAACCTCGTGTATTTAAAAAGACCTTTGTGCGTGTTAATGCACGTGAGCGCTTGCGATTCTTCGTCTAAAACCAATTGATTATATGCCGATGATAAATCTAATTTAGAAAATTCATGTCCACCGTACAATTCCGAAAATAAATCCTCTATTTTGGGCAATGGGTATCGTTCTATTACGAGCTGTTTATTAATAGTAATCGAAAAGTCAGCACAAATCCTAACATTACCGTTCGTCTTAAGAACCGGTACGATCGGTGACGCGAACTCGGAGTGGGGGACGGGCACTAACACACCGGCGTGAACGAGTCGCTGTAATTCAGCTTCTACCTTCTCTTTTAACGCAAATGCTACGCTTCGCGCCTTCACGAAAACCGGTTTAGTGTCAGGTTTCCGTTTTAGATTTATTTTCGCTTTCTTGTAACATCCCAACTGATCTGAGAAAACTTCTGGATATTGTTTATGAAGATCTGCCACTGTTGTATTTAAATTACAATACCGTATCGGCGCAAGTTCCAATTTAAAAGTAGATATGAAATCGCGCCCCAATAAGCATGAAGTGGCGTTTTTAACTACATAAACTTCCAGATTTTTTGTTTGTGACTGATATGTAATCGGTACATCCAATTTACCTAAGCATTCAATACCTACGCCTGTGTACCCGATTAGCGATAATGTACTTTTCTGCAATGGAAAGCGTTGAAAGTTTTTATAGTAAACTTTATCTGATATCGCGGTAACATGAGAGCCACTGTCGACTTGAAACGCTATTTCTATGTCGAACATAGTAACTACTTGCGTCATAGGCTCGCCCTCGCGACTCCGGATGGAATTTATTATAACAAAATCGTTACCGTCCTCTCCGCTGCCGCCACCGCCGCTCGCTTCTGCCCTACCTACGTAATTGTTTTGCACACACATTCTTTTCAAATGGCCTTTCTTGTTACACTGTTTGCACTTATATGAACTGAAACGGCACTGTGTAGCCGAGTGGTTCGTATAACCACAAACTGTACACTTCACTCCGCCCTTTTCGTCGGAGAACTTGCCGCCGCCGCCTGCGCTCGCGCAGCCGCCAGCTGCGCCCGCGCGCGCGCCGCCTGCGCCGCGGCCCCTCCGCGCTGACATCTCGAACAGCCCCGCCGTCGCCGCCGCCGCCTGTTGCGATTGCGTCGCACGTCGAGCACTATTCACGCTCTGTGCGATGTCGAGCGCCTTACTGAAGGTCAAATCCGATAAGTCCTTTCCGAACAGCTTATCCTTCGCCGGTCCAGCCTGCAGTCCCAACACAAAACGATCTCGTAGCATTTCTTCGAGCGCTCCGAAGCCGCAGTGAAGAGCCAGACTGCGCACGCGCGCCGCCCACTCCGCGACGCCTTCTCCTGCCTGCTGTGCCGCCGTGTAGAAATTCTGCCGATCCGCCAACCCGCACCGCTTCGGTTCAAAATGCCGGTCGAACACCTTGATCAGCTCCGCGTATGCAACTTCATCCGCGTTACGCGGAAATACCAAGTCTCTTAATAGCTTGAATGATCCTTCCGCCAACACGCTGATAAATATGGCTCGTCTTCTAATCGCCGTTTTATCTGTCTCCTCTCCGATGTCATTTGCTAGAAACCAATTTTTAATCTTCGTTTTAAACACGCTCCAATCTTGAATTTGGAAGTCAAAGCACTCCAGGTGTCCGATTGTTCCTGAGGGTCCAGGTAACTGCCTCGTCGCCATTGTTAGGTATTCGGAGGGGGATAACAGGGAAGAAATACAACACACGTCCGTAGGTTAGCAAGATATATTCTGACTGCCCGCATACAATTTGTACCGTGCCGCCACACGCATGGAACATACACACAGCGCTGCGCCACGCACGCACATACATACATATGCAACATTAAGTAGCAGATTTGAGGGAATTGGCAAGGACTAAGTCATTATTAATATCTTAATATTGTCGCAAATATAACATTGAATATGATATAAATACCGGCTTTTTTATATTCATCGTAACTTTGGAAATAGAGGAAGCAGCAGTGATATGTCTACAATAGAATAGGGCACATGTAATCCAAAGGTCGCAGGGTCGAGTCCTGCTTTCGACGAATGTGCAATGCTTCAATGTAAATGTCGTTGGATAATCTCAAATCAAAAATAGTCGATTTGTTTAAATTGTATTTATCATTTGCTCAATATTAGTATTCATACCGGCTGCATACAGTAGGATTTCTCTGACCCTAATGGAAAAAATATCCTTTTCAAGGCTGAATTGTTTTATTTTGTGTTGTTCCTTTGCCAGAATTAACGTCTGAATCCTATTATGCGTCCGAGGTAACCTTCCATGATGAAATAAAGTTATTAATGTAATTTCATATGTACGAAGCGAAACCCTCTAACAAAACGAAAGCTGGTTGTATCATATTCCTTTTTAGGGGTTTTTCGTAATAATGGAGCTAGCTTAATTAGTTGTTTTCTTATGGTTTTAAAAACTACCTTTCTGTATACGAAGAATTCGTGATTAACAGGAGTGTAAATTTAAAATGTTGATTATATTTCAATTTTAAATCACGAAAGATATTTACCGGAAAAGTAGACTGCGATGGGTGTAGCCAACAGCATATTTCTTTCGTTCCACATACTAACAAATATTTTCACATAAACTGTTAGGGGGTTTTAATGCTTCGAGCGTAGGGACCCATGCCAGTGCCATGCAAAAAGGATTTGACTTTAACAAAGTTACTGAAAACAGTTGGCTAATATAAAAATTACTTAGCTCTTATTTTGACATACTATGATTCCGTAGGATACACTAAATATATGATGTTAAATTGGAGTGGAAACATCCTGTCATACTAGCATTAAAAATGGGAAATTGTTTTCGATGGTTGTCACCATGTAACACAGCGATGGATCTATTATATATATTTTTACTTATGGTAGCTTTTATGCAAAAAAAAAGATTTTTAGATATTGTCCCGGATACTTTAGCTAGTTAAAATATGTATCAGTCAGTCAGTCAGCGTGTTTGCGTCCACTTCTGGGCATACGTCTCTCCAATATTTCTCCAGGCCTCCCGGCCCTCAGCGGTACGGAACCACTGCTTTCTACCGACACACTTGATGTCGTCGTCCCAACTGGAAGGCGGTGTTCCCACACTCCGTTTTCCTGTCCAAAGCCACCAGTGTAGTACACGGTTACTGCAACGGTCGTCGTATCTTCGGCTGACGTGACCCACCGCAATTTGAGCTTAGCCACGAGGTGTCCAATATCGACTACTTTGGCATCCCGTAGCGTTATTCACAGCATGGCTCCATTGCTCGCTGGGCAGCTTGCAACCTTTGGACAACTGCGACCGTCAGTGTCCACGTTTCCTATTCGTACGTAATAACCGGGAGGACGCACTGGTCATTTATTCGGGTCTTCAAATTTTGTGCGAATTTAAGCTTTCCTAGTTGAATCCGTCTCTCATCCTCTTAAGTCAGTCCTTGTCTAGCAAGCCGCAGAATTTGACCAAGACATACGTACTCTTCAACCTGTTCGATCACTTCTCGGTCGATAACGATTTGTCCTTCCCTCATACCCTCGGTCGCCATGACCATGGTTTTTCCCAGATCATGTTTAGACCTACCTTTATCAATGCTTTATTGAGGTCTTCCAACATGGTCTGAAGCTGATCTCGAGAATTCGATAGAAGAACAATGTCATCAGCGAGGCGAAGATGATTGTGGAAGTCTCCATTGACGTTGATACCCATGTTGTCCCGTTCAAGCATCTTGAACATATCTTCCAATACGTTGGTGAAGAGCTTGGATGATATCACATCGCCCTGCTTTATGCCTTTACCAAGGAGGATGGGTTGGGTATTTTCATGGAGCCTCACAGTTATCGTCGCGGACCGATACAGATTTCGGAGTACCTCGATGTAGCGGTGGTCGATTCTGGACCTCAGAAGGGAGTTATTGACGGCCCATTTTTAAACTGAGTCGAACGCCTTCTCGTAGTCCACGAAGGCTAGAGAGAGCGGCTTGTTGTACTCCTCGCACTTCTCCACCACTTGTCTCACAGTAAATATGTGCCGAACCCTTTCTAAACTCTGCTTGCTCACGAGTCAGGTACGGATCAAGACACTTTGTGAGCCGACTCGTGATGGGTCTTGAAAATACATCTTGTAGACCTTGTACACCTGGCTTAGAAGTGAGACAGGTCGATAGTTCTCCAACTTCGCCCATCCCCCTGTTTGTGAAACAGGGCAACGAGACTATTTCGCCATACAGCCGGGACGACACCATTTTCGAGAACTGCATTGAATAGTCTTTGCAGTTCCTTCAAGATGGGTCTTCCGCCAGACTTTAGCAGTTACGTCGTTATCCCATCCTCACCTGGAGCCTTGTGTTGTTTAAGTCCTTTCAAAGCAGCCTTTATCTCATAGACACTAATCTCCGGCAGATCCTCGGTGTAGTGTCTAATGAGCGACGCACGCCTATCAGAGTTGACTGGTTTGCTTGGGCTCCGGGCAGAATAATACAATATATTAATAATTAAAACATTTATTGCACGATATAATATAAAAGGTAGAGCATAATGCCAAAAGTCATATAAATGAGTTGCAATGTGGTGCCTAGCGTCGTTGTATTTTGATGGCTTTAATTAACTTATTAATACTAAAAAAAGACCTTGATAAGTGTTTAATCAATCCAATAATTCATTCATAAAATGAAGAGTACCTTGTTCCTACATGAATGTTGAATAATCATCTCAGTAGCCGTATCGTGCACAATAACATGAAAACACTTGTAAATTGGTACCAACTGCTGACTGCGGAACAAAAGCTCTGAGCAAAATTTAAATCTGCCCGCATCATTTCAATGTGCGAGAGCTTTTTCACTCCCGTTCCATCCGATGCGTCACTACCGGAAGTCAGAAAATCGTTGCGTCGCTAGGCGGGCGGCGGGGAAGTGGGGAGGTGGGGGGCTGAGGCGGCCGGTGGGGAGGTGGGGAGGTGAGGCGGGCGGCGCCTCTGAATACTCCACTAATGCGTAATGAAGGACGATTAAAGCACAGCCACAAACACGAGGGCCACAATGGAGCACAATTAGAGTGATGTGCACTTGCGAGGGTTGTCACGAGTCACAATGACGGACGATAGAGGCTGGTGTACGTAGAAACTAAGTTAGGTTAGGTTGAGGTCCTAATATGATGAACGAAATCTGGTCTGGAAAATGGACCAAACGTCCTATACGTTCAGGATTGCGTTTTAGGCGGATTGCGTATAATACATTATTTCTTAAACTGATTATGCTGTCTCTATAAGAAACACAAAAAACCGGCCAAGTGCGAGTCGGACTTGCACACGAAGGTTTCCGTGCCATCGTAAAAGATTTATTACAAAATAATCACGTTTATTGTATGGAAGACCGTTTAATTTAAATTATTTTTTAATCTTACCTATTTGTTGTTATAGCGGCAAAATAAATACACACTCTGTGAAAATTTCAGCTACCTTCCTATTACGGTTCATGAGATACATCCTTGTGACAAACGGACGGACAGACGGACAGCGGAGGCTTAGTAATAGGGTTCCGTTTTCACCCTTTGGGTACGGAACCCTAATATGGAATTAATTACAAATTTGGTAGTATGAAGAATTGAGAATCGTCTCAAACAAAATGATCGAGAGACCGCTATAACAACAAATAGGTAAAATAAAAAAAAATAAAAATTAATGGGGGGTCCCATACAAAAAACGTGAATTTTGTGTTTAATCTTGTACGATGGTACGGAACCAGGTACAGTGGGTAACCGTTTTGCAACTGCAATCATCATGTGGATAATTACTAAAACATAAAGCACAGACATATACAGATTTCAGACTTAAAATACACACATAATTCACACACAATCACACATCTTCACACCCTTCATTCATACACAAACAGTACACACCCTCACACCTCACCAAACTCACACGGCAGCGGTTGAAAACCAGCGCCAGGCAGGGCAATTTACGTACCTCCCTGGCATGCTGAGCCATGGCCATTTTTGCACACTATTGTTATTATACTCACAATTTCAACTTAAACTGTTTAGTAGTAATTTCTAATTTTATATAAGACTGTAAAAATTTGCAAAATAAACTGTATTTTTCTTTCTTTTTTTTCTTTCTTTCTACTAAAAACATATCCACTCTAACGTCCTGAAATACTTATTCATCGTATAAGCAAAATTTTTCATAGATAATTATATTTGTCCGCCCAAAACCTAAAGAAAGACATTTATTCTAGCCTTCTCGACCGCTTTGAATTCCTGGCATTCGCCGTGGAGACCCTAGCTAGGTGTTTGGTCACCAGATGCCAAACTATTCTGTCAAGAAATCTGAAATCTACTGATAGAAAAGACCGGTGACCGCCACGCTAGGGCTTATTTTGTGCAGCGCATTGCCTTGGCAATTCAGAGAGGCAACGCAGCTAGCGTTTTGGGTACAGCGGGTGATTCCGCCGAACTGGATGAAATCTATTATTTATTTTAGTTTATAAGATAATTTAAGTTTTATCTGTATTGTAATAATTTATATTATCTGATAAATAAACAATTCACAATTAAAAAATATGTATATATTGTGTTGCTATAAATCATTAGATCATCAAACTAGAAAACAGAGCGACGGCATAGTACGAGAATTCACCAGAATTTTAATACATCCATCAAACTCTGCGCCAAGCTGAAATCGTAAACTGCTCATAATTCCAAAGGTAGTAAACATTAATTATTGTATGCATTTTCAGCATCTAAATACATTCATCGCTGGATCTTGAAAAGCTCTTTGTCAAACCGTCAAGCACCCGCTACTATCTCCTGTAGTCTTTGGGATCCGGCACGTACAATAATACAATTGAACCCACTGCGTTTCTTCCCGTGCATGTCATAAGAGCGGACAAAGGAATTCGACGTTCGTTGTTTGGTTTCCAGCTCAAGCTGTGGGTTCCCTTCTTTACTTTGCGCCCGGGTTGGTACCATCCATAGATAAAAAGAAAGGAGATATGCTATCTAGCACGCCTGCTAGGAGACCCGCTGTCTTAAATTTTCAAAAACTACGAACCCATCCGAAACGTACAAGGCACATGCAAACATAGTCGCAGACGTATTGGATCGTTTGTGTGGGCGGGAATTTATGGATCACATTCACGCGCGGTGGCGATCATTCGAATGTGTCGCACATGACGCTCCGCCGGTTCCCATACAAGTATATGGTCACTTTGACCATATAATTGTATAATTGGATTGCGGTGATGCGATATCAACCACGGGACACTTCTCCTTCCTTCTCTGCAGTGGTACCATCGCATTGAATGAACGATGATCAAAACGGCAACGAAATGTTTTCTTGTTTGCCATTCAGTTGTATTTAGCTATGCAATATAAGGAAAGTCCTGGCATGGCACATAGTAGGGTTGGGTGGCAGGTGTGGTATTAGCCATTTAGGTCCAGTCACATACAAAATGGAATAACTCATCGTAATCATTAATCATCTTAATTTAAAAACAAATTTTGTAAATGTCGATACAACAACCCTACCATTCATGCTGATACTCGAACGTCATGTGTTGAGTGAGTAGACAGCTTGAAAAATATATCCACTGGACGATATTTACATGACAATAGTATCCTGATGGTTTCCTGCTTGGTGGACGCGGCTACTGAAAAACATGCGCCAATACTGGATGTACTTAAGTAGGTTATTAATAAACATTTTTGCTATCATCCATAATAATAAATGCGAAAGTTGCTCTGTCTGTCGGTTGCGTTCTCACGCCCAAACTACTGAACCAATTTTAAAGAATTTCAGTTTCGAGATCTGGACCTTGTAAAAGACATAGGCTACCTTTTGTGGCGAAAATTTTAATCGAAGGTGGTGAAATAGGGGATGAAAACTTGTATGGAGAACTCATTGATTATCCAGCAATGTGGATTTTTGATTTATTATAATCCGAGAGACAATATTTTACCAAGTTGCATTTTGGATCTTTGGCATTGGTAATCAGGTGATTCGGATGGAAGACAGATTCAAATAATTCGGATTAGGGCTGATTTTTCAATACTCTGTCAAACAGCCAGATAACTATTCGACGTATTTATTTACGCTTCTGCTTATTATTCCGATATAGGAAGTCCATATGTTTATTAGTAAAATTATAGTCAGATAATTGTGATAGAAGATATATTTCTCCGCCAATTACTATCCGTCTTTTGACAAACGTGAATTTAAATAAAATAGTGAATACAAATTTAAATGTCAGATAAGCACTATCTGAAGATTAAAAAATTGGCCGATTTTTCAATCCTCAGATAGTACTTATCGGACTGATAGTACAAATTCACGACTGATAGTCATTGCCGGATAATTATATCTTTTGTTACAATTATCTGACTATAATTTTACTAATAAACATATGGACATACTGTATCGGATGTATAAGCAGAAGCGTAAATAAATCCGTCGAATAGTTATCTGGCTGTTTATCTGACTATTGAAGAATCAGCCCTTGGTTACATAAACATAATTTAGATCTAAGAATCATGAACCGAAATAAACTCCAAAACTTTAAATCACAAAGGAGCGTGACGCATTAGAGAAGCATTAAAATTCTTCTAAAACGTGCCCAAACGCACGTAACTCAAGGAAACACACAAATCTTTCGGGAATAACAAACAATATATTTTGGGATGCAACGCCTACCTACTGGGATATATTCTAGCGTCAACTTCACAGGTACCATAATAGGTGTTTTATTCTGGAGATGCAGTCAATGTTTACTTTATCAAAAATATATGATCATATTAAAATTGATATACTTTTTCTTATTTCATATAAAACTTTAAACCATTTCTCTCTCTGTGATATTTACTTTAATATGAATACGAGGTGTAAAGATCGCTAGTATCTAAAAATTGGTAAAACGCTATCATTGATAATATATTGTTTCATTTGAGAGACATTGATAAAATAAATTAAAGTTGTTTATCAAACAATAATATTAATAAAAACACTAAGAGTCTCTTCCACCAAGTACTGATTAGCTTAATCCTCACATTAAAGAGCCTTTCTTACCATCTCGCAATCGATACCAGTACAAGATAGTCAGCACTTTAGTAATTAAGGCCCTGTAAGTGTCAATTAAAATAAATCAGCCCTTGATGAAAAACAGGCTAAAACTAAATGAATTGATTTTAAATTCCGACGTTTTTAACCGACTTCAAAAAAGGAGGAGGTTATCAATTCGTCGGAATCTTTTTTTTTTGTTTTGTAGGATTATAAAAACCACAAGAATTAGCGTATTCATAAATAATGCTACCAAAATAGCGCCCTTTTCTAGTCGCCGCATGTGGGGTCTCATGAGCCGTAAAGCTGTCATCGCGAAACAGCTCACTTTGTTCTAATTATGGCGGCAAAGGTGTTGTAAGCGATTTGTAACACGCCTTTAAATATTCTGGCGATGGAAAAATGTTAATCAGGTCGAGGGATGCATGTAAACTTACTTCGTATTTGAGATGGTTCGTTAATTTCTTAGTCATAGCGTAGGATATATTTTTTCTATAAATGTCTATTAAGGTGGCCCTTCCCGACGGGATTAACTTATTCGGGGGCTCGAAATACGGCTTTCGTGATGAGAACGTCAAACAACGCAATTGTTTAATTTGGTTCCATTTACAAAAAAAAAATGATTATAAAACGACAAATACCTAAATCATGGACACTGTCGTAAAACATAAAACAAAAACTATACTAATTTCGAATCTTCACGAAGCATGATGAATAAGATTTTTTAATTTTTTTTGTTTCATCGTTCAGTACACCACTTCCGAACGTATTGCATAAAACGCACGAAAAATTAAGACTTTTGAACATTAGAAACTTGGAAAAAAATTACAATTTTATAAGGTCGTCAAGGATCTAGTTAATGTTGTGTTTAATTTTGGATCTACGACAAGAAATATGTACATGATCTTCTTTCCACGTTTTTATGGGGATTCTTCATATCCTTTTTTAGTAGTTTTTGTTCGGTCTGTCGGAATGTCTGCATATAACGTGCCACGGTCGTGTGGAGGTATATCGAGTTGATATTGATACAGTCTGGACATCGGAGAAGGCCATAGGGTACGTATTGTGGCGAAAATTGAACTCTAAGGGGTTTAAGTAGGGGATGAGAGTTTGTAGTAAGGGGTTTAAATAGGGAAGTGATATCCAGGAAATAGTTCAGTCCACTATCAGTCCAAAACGTCATTGACCCGAGCAGAACCGAGCGCCTCACCTGGTATTATATAATTAAGCTGTGAAGTTCCCAAAACAAATAAATTATTTACTCTATGGTTCCCTGGAGCCGGAAAAAAATAGTTTCAAATTAAACATTCCCAACTGTCGCATATTTTGACACTCGGAACTAAATCAAAATCAAGGTTTCGATTGACTAGCAATATTAGGGAGGTTCTGGCATGTCACATGTGTTGTGCTAGGCTAATATGAAGACCGCAAAATTAGCTATCCATTTCCAGTTATTTAGGAAAAGAGTATTTAAAAAGGGTACGAGTACTTACCGTTGACGGAGAACAATAACATTTGACACGAAGCCAGGTGTCACAGCACAAATAAAGGGAAAATACAGAAATCGTTTGTTTACAGTTATCAAATAAAAAAATCGCGTGATGGGACAATATGTTTTCATTACTGAAGCCTCGGTCAAGTCATACTCTAAGTTACTCGGATTTTTAAGTCCCAGTGACTCTGGACATCTCTAACATACAATACATTATTTGTCATTTCATTAATGGTGTCCTAAGGCATTCTATGTCCGGCAGTTTGCGGTTTGCAGTGACAAGGATAATAGAAGTGTGGGAAGCGTAGCGGTTGGGTTCAAGTTGCGGTCGGTTTCCTGTTCACCAATGCCAGTAGGCTTCAATTAGACTCCTGTTACATTACTCGAGCGAGTCGTAGCCTAGTGGCGCGCGGACTTGCCTGGCATACCAGAGATCTGGGTTCAAATCCTTGCCCGGTTCATGCACCACTTTCTTTCTCTTTCTGAGTTGGACAACTGCATTTGGTCTAGAATGCAAGGTGCTCCATGGTTCGAAATCCATATAAAACTGTATAGGTCCCCCTCCCTTACTAGGTTGTAGAGTTTAAGACCACCCGGGTTGATACCTTCGCATTGGATGAAAAGATGGTCGAAGCGGCAATGAAAAATTGTCCGTGTTTTCGATCCAGTTCAATGTATAGCCGTGCTCATAAAGGAAAGGTCCTGGGATGGCACGTAAGTCCTTCGGGAGTGTGGTGTATTAGGTTAATATCATCACGGTAGTTTTTTGGTATTAGCCATCCATTGCATACAAAATATCGGTACTAAAATGTGCATATGCGGCCTGTTCGATAGTTCGGAGCCCATTAGAAAGTGAATTTTATTACGACCTCGTGGTTGCATAACGTGGATACTACATATATGGTATCTCGTTTTCCATCCAGTTCAATTTAATTTATGATTGCCGAATCTCCACCTCCATGTACTTGGCCCCTCAAAGTCTATATATATCTAAAATTAAAATTGCAATCGTTTGTGAATCGTTTGTGAATGTTTGTGATATTAAAAAAAAGTTTTGTGAACGAATAGTTTTTCCTTAAATAAATAAATAAAATAAGCATGTATTTGGCCCCCCATAAGAGGAAATTTAAAAAAAAAATGTCGGATTGTATCAGA
The DNA here is from genome assembly GCA_946894095.1 of Incurvaria masculella. Classification (NCBI taxonomy): domain Eukaryota; kingdom Metazoa; phylum Arthropoda; class Insecta; order Lepidoptera; family Incurvariidae; genus Incurvaria; species Incurvaria masculella. Next base: position 12,961,850 of record OX335658.1, on the reverse strand, counting down.
AATCGTTTGTGAACGTTTGTGCTTTCATTCTCAGCGTTTGTGAATCAATAGTTTCAAAGATATTAATTTTTTTACATCATGGGGTGAAGCGGGGTTTTATAAACCCATGAAGTTGGCCCCACATTTTCATGATATTCTCAAAATTAATATCGCAATCGTTTGTAAATCGTTTGTGAATGTATGTGATAATAAAGAAAAGTTTTGTGAACGGATAGTTTTCCCTTAAAAAATTTTTGAAAATTTACATGTATTTGTCCCTGTAACAGGAAACCAAGAACACATCGTAACGGGTCAGAAATAGTTTGTGAATATTTGTACTTCATTGCAAACCTTTTCGAATCAGTACTTTTGTAGATATTTAATATTTTCGAAAGGGTTGATAGGGGTAACCTAAAACCATGAAGTTGGCCCCACATTTTTATGATATTCTCAAAATTAATATCGCAATCGTTTGTAAATCGTTTGTGAATGCATGTGATAACAAAACAAGTTTTGTGAACGGATAGTTTTCCCTTAAAAATATATTGAAATATTACATGTATTTCTCCCTGTAACAGGAAATTTACAATAATGCATCGGAACGGGTCAGAAATTGTTTGTGAAAGTTTGCATCTTCATGGCAAACGTTTTCGAATCAATAGTTTTGAAAATATTTAATAATTTCGAAAGGGTGAATAAGGGTAACGTAAAACCATCAAGTTGGCCCCACATTTTTATGATATTCCCAAAATAAATATCGTGATCGTTTGTAAATCATTTGTGAACGTATGTAATAGCAGAAAAAAGTTTTGTGAGCGAATAGTTTTCCCTTAAAAAAATATTGAAATATTACATGTATTTCCCCCGTAACAGAAAACTTAGAATAATGCATCGCAACGGGTCAGAAATTGTTTGGGAATATTTGTACTTCATTCAAATGTTTTCGAATCAATCGTTTTGAATATATTTAACATTTTCGACAGGGTGAATAGGGGTAACCTAAAACCATGAAGTTGGCCCCACATTTTCATGATATTCGCAAAATTAATATCGCAATCGTTTGTAAATCGTTTGTGAATGCATGTGATAACAAAAAAAAGTTTTGTGAACTGATAGTTTTCCCTTAAAAAAATATTGAAATATTACATGTATTTCTCCCTGTAACAGGAAATTTACAATAATGCATCGGAACGGGTCGGGTCAGAAATTGTTTGTGAATATTTGCATTTTCATTGCAAACGTTTTCGAAACAATAGTTTTGAAAATATTTAATAATTTCGAAAGCGTTTATAAGGGTAACGTAAAACCATGAAGTTGGCCCCACATTTTTATGATATTCCCAAAATAAATATCGCGATCGTTTGTAAATCGTTTGTGAACGTATGTAATAGCAGAAAAAAGTTTTGTGAGCGAATAGTTTTCCCTTAAAAAAATATTGAAAATTTACATGTATTTGCCCCTGTAACAGGAAACCAAGAACACATCGTAACGGGTCAGATTGTTTGTGAATATTTGTACATCATTGCAAACGTTTTCGAATCAATACTTTTGCAGATATTCAATATTTTCGAAAAGGTGAATAGGGGTAACGTAAAACCATGAAGTTGGCCCCACATTTTCATGACATTCCCAAAATTAATATCGCAGTTGTTTGTAAATCGTTTGTGAATGCATGTGATAACAGAAAAAAGTTTTGTGAACTGTGAAATATTGAAATATTACATGGGTTTCCTCCTGCAACAGAAAATTTACAATCATGCATGGGAACGGGTCAGAAATTATTTGGAAATATTCGTACTTCATTCAAATGTTTTAGAATCAATAGTCTTGAATATATTTAACATTTTCGACAGGGTGATGCTTGAATGAAGCTGCATTATTTTTAGTTACCTAACTAAAAATCATGAAGCTGGCCCCACATTTTCATGATATTCCTAAAATTAATATCGCGATCGCTTGTAAATCGTTTGTGAACGCAGAAATAAGTTTTGTGAACGAATAGTTTTGCCTTAAAACAATTATTGAAATTCAACATGTATTTGCCCATGTAACAATAAATTTACAAGAACACATCCGAATTGTTTTTCCTTGAACAAATAAATAAAAATAGCCATGTATTTGGCCCCCCATAAAAGCAAATCAATAATTTGGATAATATCAGAAATCGTTTGTGACCATCTGATACGATTATATTCCACACGTCTAAAAAATGTGTTCACCCGGGTGCGCTTAACAATTAATAAACCGTTATCGTCCTTTACGACCCTACGTCAAATAGAATGCTCAAAACAGGTCCTTCTGTCAATAACCAATTAGTCGCCGGGGTATGGCACGGTTGAAAAAACGTCAGGGTTGTAAAATATGGGGTTTGGACTGGCGCTAAGTAAAATTTAAAGTTGTAAACAATTAAAACAATGGTTAACACTTTCGGTCGTCCCGCTGTAACGTATGGCATGGCCTGCTACAATTTGAAGTTATATTATTTTCTAAATTAAAACACTGGTTTGGGAGATAGACACAAACATCTTGAGGGCCCAAAATGTATGGGGCAATAGGCATTCTCCTTTGAGCTTATCCGTTAAGCCGATATGGCCTAACTGAATCCACATACTGCCATTCATAAAATCTTATAAAAGCATATTCCGCTGGAACTTTCCTGCACTGGTACTACTACATTGAAATTGATTGAAAAAACTAACAATTGTCATTGCCACTTTGATATTCTATCCTTTAACAGCAACTTTAGTAGCAACCCAGGCGGGTTTAAACTTGTCACCTACATAGTAAGTAAGGCAACGTCAACATTTCAAATGGTCACCCATATCCCGCATATGGAACCCAACCGCGTATAAATCGGGTTTCAGTTTCAGTTTCAGTTTCTTTATTTCCTCCATTAGATGTATATTACACACTCGGATTCGTCATTTTTTTTTCCTGTCGGTTCGATTACTTCTGGCGAAGAAGAGCCGACAAGAAACTTCGTCAGGTTGGTCATTGTATTATTATTTTTTTCTTTTTTTTTCCAGTGATACTTACAAACTAGTTTACAGTGATTGATTGATTACTACTGCTCACAAAGAACATTATTATAAGAACATTATATACATTGGTGAGGAGCAAACTCTTGACTACTATAATGACATCTTATTCTAAATTAATAGGAATTATGATCTAAATTATTCAGGTGTAAAAAGCCATCGTCATTTTTGATACAAGGTAATATCAAATTAAATATAAGTTATTAAATAAACAAATTCATACTACAACGTAGTACCCATGTCAGAAAAAATAATAATAATAGAAAATAATAATAATAATAAAAAAAAAAATTTAATTGGTAGTACCATGTTAGGTACCCGGTCAAGTATGTAGTCATGAGCTTTAATTTAAACAAGTTTTCTATCTAATAAGGCTTCCTGGATAGTGTAGTAGCTTTTTTTTATTAATACTGATTTCAATTTGCTCTTAAAACATTTATCTCCTAATTTCCTGATCTCCTCTGGAATTTTGTTGTATAACCTAATACTATTGCATATAAAACTTTTTGAAAATTTTGATGACCTATGCTTAACATTTTGTAAATCAGTTTTATGTCTAGTATCGTAGTCATGTACATCAGCATTTAAGGTATTATGGTGCTTATATTTCCTAGCATGGCAGATATTTTGATACACATATGCGCTAGGTAGGGTCATAATTCCTATTTCGCTGAATACATTCCTACAAGAATCTATAGCTTTCATGCTAAGAATACAACGCAAGGCTCTTTTTTGCAAGACAAATATTCTATTTGCTTCTGCTGCATTTCCCCAAAACATTAGTCCATACAACATGAGACTATCGAAGTAAGCAAAGTAGACAGTTTTTGCAGCTTGCGTGCCACAGAGTTCCTTGATTTTTTTAATGGCATAACAGGCTGAGCTCAGTTTACCAGCAAGACTGTCTATGTGGGGTTTCCAGCAGAATCTATTGTCAATTATTAATCCCAGAAAAGTTAATTCATTAGCCATGTTTAACGATAATTCCTCTACAGTATTGGTTACGTCTTCATTATTTTTACGCCTATGTGCCCCAAGAACAAAATGCATTACATTCGTTTTATTAGTATTTAACAATAGATTATTGTGTTCAAACCATGATGTGAGCGACTTAATTACTGACAAGAAAACCTCCCGTAGTTCAATTATATTTTTGTTTTTCAAAACTACTGAGATGTCATCTGCAAACATAACTAGTTCTATGTCTTGCCCGATTGAACCGGAAATGTCATTCACATAAATCAGAAAGAATAATGGACCAAGGATAGAGCCTTGCGGTACTCCTATTGTAACAGGGTCAACATCCGATTTTATACCACTGACCTCACATATTTGTTTTCTGTTTTCTAGGTATGTTTCACATAAACGTAGCTCTTTTTCTCTTACTCCATAATACTCTAATTTTAATAACAATATATCATGTCTTACACAGTCAAATGCCTTTGATAAGTCACAGAAAATGCCATATGTGTGCTGAGAATCATCCAAAGATGTTAATAAAGTTTTTATCATAGCTGCAATGGCATCTCCTGTTGACTTACCTTTGCGAAATCCAAATTGTCTGAAATTTAGTAGATCGTGTTTAGTGAAGAAGTGAGTCAAACGTTTTTCCATAACTTTTTCAAAAACCTTGCTGAAAACTGGTAGTAAGGAGACCGGACGGTAATTCTCAACATTATTGTGACATCCTTTTTTATATAATGGTATGACCTTTGCTATTTTGAGGGAATCGGGAAATGTGCCATTTTCTAGACATTGATTTATAACTTGTTTTAGAGGATTTATGACACCTGTTAATGACTTTAGTAATTTGGGGGAAATATTCCAAAGATCTTGAGAACGTTTAGACTTAAGGTCTCTAAGAATGTTTTTAACTTCTAAGTATGTGACAGGACCGAAAGTAACTGATGCAGTGCTACGTGCTGTATAATCCTGCAGGTGATTTAATGCTAACTGTGTGTTGGAGTCAATTTTATTTGTTGAGGTTTTAGCCACTGAAGTGAAGTATTTATTGAAGTAATTTGCAATCTTACAACCATCAGATACAATGTCTGCCCCAATTTTTAATTTGAGTTGAGTATTTTCAATAATAGGTGCTTTGCCCGTTTCTTCTTTGATTATACTCCAGGCCATTTTAATCTTGTTTTCGGAATTTAGTATTCTGTCCCTTAAAAACAACTGTTTTGCCCTAATTGTGACCTTTTTAAAAACTTTGCTGTAGAGAGATACATATGACTTAAGGTCTGTACTTTTGTTTAACTTCAATAAATCATACAATAGAAATAATTTTTCCTTTGAAACCATGATACCACGTGTAGCCCACTCTGCAAACTTTTTTTTGTTCGATATTTTTATGCGTTTTAGTGGCATATGCATATTTACATAATTCATGAAGGTATTAAAAAACTGTTTAAAAGAGATTTTTTCAGAAACCTTACCAAATTCAGTATTCAAGTCCATATTTAAGGATTCAATTCTATGCTTATTTACAGTTCTTGTCACTTTGAATGAATGTGTGACATTCATTTTGCATTCATTTTTTACAGTTATCAACTGGGCATAATGGTCTGACTGTATACCTGTAAATACCTTTGATCCATGGACTTGACTATCAGTAAAAATATTATCTATACACGATGCACAAGTGTTAGTCACCCTCGTGAACTCAAATATTGTTTGTTGAAGCAAAAAACTATCGAATAAATCCGAAAATTCATGTTTTCCCCCTGCATCTAATGAGAAATTTACGTTAAAGTCCCCACATACTATTATTGATTTGCTATTGTTTTTATTAATTTTGTATAAACATTCTTCTAGTTTTTCTATAAAAAAGGATATGTTTCCTGAAGGAGACCTATAAACACATAAAACAAAGAAGGAATTCATTTCTATGCAGCTTATTTCAAATTCTTTGTCAACTGACATGTTTACAATATCTAGCCTATTTTTTGCTCTCACCCCATTTTTGACGAGCACGAGCGTGCCCCCTCGTATAAAGTTCTTTCTGTGACTACTGCTTGCAATTGTGTAGTTATGGAGGTGGTGAGTGTTGATTTCATTTACATCTATCCAGGACTCGCTAACACAGTAGATATCTATGTTATATTTTTTTAATACTAATTCTAGCATTTGATTTTTGCCACGTAGGCCTTGAACATTTTGATGGCATACAATTAAATTATTCATTGGTATATTTTTCGAAGTAACATTTTTATTATTTATATTTTTTTCTGTCGGTATAAAACGATCTATATCCTCTGTGGCATTTATTCTAAAAAATAATTTATATCTTCACTAATAATGTAGCTACTTTCTTGTGGATGCTCTGTGCATGTAGCTATAAAACGCAAGAACGATGTTTTTATTGTGTAGTTACACTTTTGCACATTTTGCGCTATAAACATGAGCCCCAAGTTACTAATATGACCATTTCTTAAATAACACTGTTTCTCCATAACATTAAGATCTAAATACACAGTATTTGGAACACTATTTGCTAAATAATACACAAGCAAGTTACTTTTGTGAGCAGTAGCATTAATCAAGTGTGAATTATGCAGTGTTGCAGAAGTGTACAGCAATGAGCAAACAAATAGTTTAATTTTTCTTTGGCTGCACACCTGAACTACATACTTCACACTTCTGTAGTAAGCATCAGAGTCCAAATTTGCCTGTGCCGAGCCCGCCAATAAGATGACCACATCGTCCTCTGTCAGATGAGCGATTTGTTGCGGAAAGTCTTTTATAATTTCGCCGATCCGCGCTGCCGGCTTGCAGACAGCGGTGACGGTGTCCTTTGGTCCACACGAGGTGTGGTAAGACTGCGCCAGGTTGCGTCCGTGCTCATCGCTGAGTATGAGGACTTTCCTAGTGGATCTATCGGGTGAGCTGGGGGGGTCTACTGCACGCGTAGATCTCGCTGCCGACTGGGTGGAAGATTTGCTTCTCCGAGTCAAGGTCGAGTCGTGCTTCGTGACTTTTGGCTCCTCCTCTTGAAATAATTTATTTACCTTTTTTTTCTTGCCATTATTGTCATTGTTTTGCTTTTGTTGGGAGCGCGGAGGTGTTGCTCTGGTGGAAACCTTCAGCGTGTGGGTGTTCGCCTGTTTCTCTCCCTCCGATGTCTTGTTTTTCCTCTTTGCTGCCTTCTTTTTCTTCTTTGGAGCCATTTTTGCCGCAGACGCAGATAAAGAAGAATTGGACGGAGCTGTGAGGGGGGTCGCGAGTTGTGCTGTTGACTCCGGGCGGAGCTGTCGCTCTGGGTGAGGGGAGCAGAGGTCAATGATGCACTCGTTGGGTAATTCTGAAAAATGTGAGTCAGCGGCCGTGTATTTTTTGGGACTATTTGAAGTGGCGCAGGTGCACGTGCTACTATTGCTTTCCATCTGCTGCGAGAGCCTTAACGATTGCTCGCGAATTGTCACATTTTTCTCAGTGATCTCTCTCCGCAGAGCAATGTTTATCTTCGTTTTGGCAGACAGCTGCTCCCGCAGGTCCTGAAGCTCTTCCGAGTCTCCGTCGTGGGAGAAGGTGCCGCTGGTCTCTCTGTTCAGCTGTAGCTCCAACATCTCTCGCTGCAGGGCATTGTTTGTATCGAGCACCTTTTCGAACTCGGCGTGGTCCTTCTGTAACTCGAGTATAGTATCCGTCATTTTCTGCTCGTCGGCCTGGAGCTCCTCGACCTGACGCTCCCTTCTAACGAGCATTCTCTTGAGCTCCGCGTTTGTCGTCCACAAACCGTCGAATGCCAACGAGTTCTCCGCTTGCTCCGCGAGGAGCTGCCTGTTAAGTTGCTGCAGCTCCTCAATCTGCTGCAGCAGGGTCGTCAGTTGGGTGTCACTCGCCGTGGTCATGGTGGAGCGAGTTTTGCCCCGAGTATTCATGAAAAAGAAAAAATATATATGTCAAGTGATAGATAAAATCTACAGGTGCTTATTTTTAATATTATTACGATTTTTCTAATAGTAATCAATGTAAATTAATGACTATTAATCTTATATCCTAGATCATGTATTACATATGGCTATTATACCTACTTATTTATAGTCGCGTCCAGTCAGCTGACTGTGTTGGCTATCAGTGGTCTCAGTAGTCTTAATAGGTACCTATGTGTGATGTGTAGCCTATTCCTAGCTAATAGAAACTGACTCAGGTCAACCAAACTTAGTTAAGTCACAGGTATATTTGGGTACCTGACACCACAATTAGGAGCCCTAGCTAGCTAGCTCACGTCCCAATGCGAATCGCATATGGTGTTGTTTTCACTTCACCGCGACAGGCCTGAGTGAGTTTGAGTCAGTTTATTGGTGGCATAAATAAACATACATAAACAAAACACAGAATTACCAGAGTACGTATCCTAGCAGTGTGATAACAATAATGAATAATGAATACAATAAGTAAATCAGTAAAAGTTTATTACTGATGTCAGCTGTTAGGTGGCAGTCAGGTCAATACCTATGTAGGTCAATCGCCTTTTCTATCATATATAAATCAAGTAGTAGTAAATAGGCATTTGCGACTCAGTCAACAAGTATTTAAATATGATTCAAAAGAACAATATACTTAACTCAGAGTTTGACAGCCGGTGTCAATCGGGAGCGTCAATGCCGAACATAACCTCTCACGGAACTATTCGGTTGGTTTTTGTGCCGTGATGTCGCCTGCCAGCATCAGAAAGTCGCGTGGGCCGCCTTCCTTGTGGTCTAAGATGAGCAGGGCGGTCGGGTTACGCGATATTTGAGCCGAATATCCAAACTAAAAACGGACGCCGGCCTCTAACGGTAATTTATTGCAAACACCGATTTCACAAAAAGTACTTTGTTTGTGAATCTAATAACACTAGCACTTATGTTTTAGGCATTAAATTGTCTGTTTTTTTATAGTTTTAACACATTTAGGGCGATATTCTATTAGATTCTTATCAAGTTAAACGCGCTACACAAAATTTGCTTTTGACAACTCCAGTGTTGCCACGTGTTCCTAAAATATATATATATATATATATATAAAATCCATCTATAAATCGGGTGATCGGTTCTCAAGTCATAAACATATCATCCTATTCATTACATCTCTGAAAATGTATCTTGATGATAAGTAGCCCTAAAATTGCGCAAAGAATCCATTTAGCATCGAAATCGAATAATTCTTAGCTTGAATATGAATTTTCATTACACTTACTTGAGAAATAGTTCATACAAATAATCCCGTAATTCATCCCCTTTTGAGACAAAAGGTCTGTTTCCATACTATTCTCAACTTCGGCGTTTCTATACACTCATTCAACCCTGTAGAGCCCGGTCTTATAGTAGCGTAGAGAGCGAATGAGGAAGGGTACATCCGTAGACAAGGTGCGCACGGCTTGACGCGACGCTGGCGGCGTGCGGTGCGGCTCGCAGGGCGTGACGGCTGACGCAATGGTGTTGTTTACTAGCCTTACTTCTTCTATGAACAGGTGCAGTCGGAGTATCACAATAAAAGGCTTAATCGGGGTGGCCCGCCACCAACTGCAGTTCCAGAATGGTGGTCCAGCAGTGCATGTGTTCGTTTTTGGTTGTTGAAATGCCAAAGAATTGTCGGCTTGCTAACTGAAGGCGTAGGGCATCGAACAGTTCCCAAGTCAATGGGTGAATGGGAAGCAGAGAGCGCGCGGGGATACAATTATAGGTCATGCGCGATAAAGCCTACTGCGTGCTTACAGAAGGCATTTTAATAGGAAAATTTCCGGCCGGCAGAAAATGTCAGGACAATTACATTTTTAATAAAAAATATTTTAAAATCAAATGCATACATATAAATTTGTGGACCAAAAGTCATTTGTATTAAGTGAAAAGACACACTGTATTACTACGGGTGGTAATAAGGTGCGCAGTTGGGCAGAAGAAAGCCCTCACGGTATTGTTTTCTCTCTCGCGAGTATTGCACCTTATAGCAGCAACCACTCACGGACTATCCAGCAGGACATGAATGCATAACTATAACTCATTCTCTGACCTATTCGTTATCATAGAAAATTAATAATTCGCTATTTATTAAATTGCCTTCAGACATGATTCCCTTCAGTCAACATTTCATCGTCATCAGTCAGTCTCCATCTATTTATATGTCATAAGCACAGCACCCCTGATACCCTCATCCCAGTTAAAGACATTCATTGGTGGATTTTATTTCAACAAAATCAAGTTAACAATTCACACAATCATTAACTAGGCTGCTAAATATACATTTTCTAATAACTTATAAAAATAATATGCCGTAAGACTTCGAAAAATATGCATGCAATGTTATCGTAACGAGAGCTGACAAAGCATCGTCCAAAAGAATATGGCCAGTTTTGTAAAAAAATCCTTATGAAAGAATCCACTTATGCACTCATATTGTCACATACCTATTTCTCCTCACTAAACAAACTATTTGAGGAGCGCTAGGCCACAGAATAAATAATAGTGGCTAGGCATTCATACAGTTGAATTACCTGCTAACAGTTGTAGTCACTATTACACGTTTTTGAAACTGCTGTACTTTTCCTTTCCTTTTTTAAATTAAACAATTCTACCATGAAATACCTTAATATTAAATAAAAGAAAATAAAACTTAAGCTTAATAACTGGGCATCTATCATGCTTTCTAAAATAATGAACACCTTATACAAAACAATCGTAACCATTGATCTTACTATATATACTTATGGCTAATACTTATTTCTGTTAAGTAAGTATGTAACTCAAAATTTTAACTAAACATATTGTTAAATGACTGACGATAATAAACACATTCAGAGCATGTAGCTAAATAAACACATTTAGTGATACTTAGAACATTCTGTGGGAGTTGTAGTCAATATAAGCCCTGCGCCGCGGCGCCGATGTCCCTTTTTGTTAATTATTTAGGCTAGTCTCTAAAATTTTAAAAACGGACTACACGCACAATATGTTCATTATGTCACTGCTACCTTAACATATAAATATATACACATTAACTAGTATATTTTAAGCAGCATGAAGAAATTAGTTTACAGTAACAGCTCACTAAAATTAAATGATTGTAATTTCAAACAGTATTCATTTCTCGTAGATTCTAAGTTACAAATAACAGAGCATTTAAGGCACACAAATAATACGTGGATTGATGGACTATATGATATTATTACAAAGAAGATATACACTCAATATGAGCGCGAAATGCAACTGTAGTAAGCCAAGTGATTTACAATATAATTTAAACACTCACAGTAGTCTCAACATTGTTTATACACTTAATGATCCGAGTTTTCCATCAAGTTCAATGTAGCCGCGATGTAGTGAGAGAAGCTAATATGATGATTGTAGGTAAAAAAGTAAAGTAAAGTAGTGGACCAGGTGGTCTACTCATGAGATTCTCATCTATGAGTCACCGGTGAGTCACCACGAAGAAAGTTTTGTGACCCACCGGTGAGTCACTGGGGACTCACAGGTGACTCACCGGAGACTCACAAGTAGATAGCAGGTCGACTATGTCGCAAATCTAGATAATGTCCGCAAAGAAGTATTATTAGCACTGTTTATCCTTAAATCGAAGCATTATTATAATGTAATATATGTACAGTTTTAGATTTCCTAAACCTACATGTTGATAAGTAATATTCCGTGGAAAATATAAACTTAAGTATGAATTTCAACATTTTCAGAATTGAGTTTAATGTAAATCGCCCCATGAGGCTCAACATCCAGATGCGATGAGGTCGGTACAACTGAAGTGAGGGTATCATCGTATGTTTCCCATCGCCCATCAATCCTTCGACAGTGAGCCACATAATGTCCAGATGCATAAGATATAACACCACCCAACCTAAAATACTGTCCAGATAATTTTACTATTGGCATAAAGTCGCGTAGCGACCCTCGCTTGCTGTTTTTGAGTGAAATGCCGCATCTCACATCGAGTTCTACGTAAATGTGATGGTTGAGGGTGCGTGTAATTGTTTGCCTTCCAGTGCAACTATTGTATTTACATGGCATGCTTATTATGGAGGAATTAAATTGGATGGCTCTTTGCATTTCTTGAAACCCATGGTTATCAATAACGTCATGGTTAACGGTAAGGAATCCATTGTGTTTTTGTTTCATCCTACACGAGGATCTCGAACATTCGTTGTTTATGAGAACACTGGATTCTAACCCCATAAGTTGGGCCCAAAGGGTAGCTATGTTATCCCAACAATCTACAGTATATGACGTTGTGATACCTTCTATTGTGTTGAATGGCTTCATTCCATATATACCTTTCAAAATATTTAATCGATCTTTCAAAATAGCTGCATTGGGCCCATTTTTCAGAAGGTTGCAGATGAAGCGATTCGTATTAATATTACTTTTATTTTCTAAAAAGTCCTTGTAATTAGCACAATCAAGACAATTTGATAGCATAATTTGAGCAATTGAGTCAAAGGGACAAGTGTTTTGGAGATAAATGGTTAAAGATATGTTTTTACCGCTTATTGGAAGCTTAATCTTAGCAGTTTTGACCGGGTTTAATTTGTTTCCATTTTGAAGCAAGTAACTTTTTTTTACAAAATTACAGTTATTTCTTTCTCTTACTTCCGGAAAAGGTTTAAAATATTTGCTCTTACCTATCCGATCTTCTCTGCTTGGTGCCTTGTTTCTCCAATTTTCTTTGGAAAAGAAATCTGTGTCGTGAGCCTTTATCGACGATTTTTGAATATTTGAAATCGTTTTTTCTTTAGCTTTCTGTATTACGGACTCGGCTTTTGTTTCGAGTTTTTTTGAAATAATTTTTGATCCAAATATATTTGTTCCACCACGAATATCATTAATGTGAAGTTTTACAAATTTATCCGCACGCAATGGTTTACCGATCTTAGGCATTATTCTTGTTTTAATATCATTGAAGAATGCCTCACAATGGCTAGAAGAAGCATGAGAATGCGATGATTTAAAAACTGGAACCATAACGCCCGTCCATAGAGGAAATTCATTTAACAGTCGCGTAATATTTTTATGAAAGTCTGGTAAAAAAAAGGGGTTTAAATCGCTCCGTGCATTCTCATTGATCACGCATGAATGACTCTGTAAAAGGAGGAGCCATTTTGAAATATTGTCATTTAATGTTATTGGTTGCAATAATTCTTCTTCATGATTTGGATTTTTCATCTCATCTTTTTTTTTTGACGATTTTTCAGTCAAAAGTGGTGTATAATCTACTGACCCAAGTGATATATATGTTTCTAGTTCTTTTCGAGCCGCCCTTACAGAAAAAAAAATGTCATCGTACTCACTAGTAGCAATTATTGTAATGAGTTGATACATTTTTTCAAGGAGTAAAATATTTTGGCAGTCTACCATTAAGGCGACGCAGCGCAAGTAAAATTCTTTAACAGCCGTGTGTCTGATTTTAAAAAAACATTTCCAACGTGCAACCAAATGAATAAGATGGGCTACATCTATTCTTATAAAAGTTTTTAAAAATGAGTCATCTTCCATATCATTATGTTTCAGATATCTAAAACATTTATTAACGTATGAGAGCACAGATAGGTTGTTAAAAGCGAGTGATAACGCTAAAATCAGAGCCCTAGAATAGTCGCACACTACCTCTGGTGGCTTGGGAACGTTTCGGATCCACTGCCGAAGCCAAAACTCAATGAACTCGGTTTCGTGACGTTCAGAAAGCATTTGGTTAACCGTTACAATGCTGCCATCAAAGTTAACAACAATCGCATACAGAAAAACATGTTTATTACTCCGGTTTAAACTTTTTTGTAGCGGTTTTATAATGCTTCCCGTTGAATCCAAACTTATAAAAGCAGATTCTTTTCTAATACGTAGGAACTCGGTGTATGTCTGAATTTGGTGTTTCGTGCGATAAAAAATATAAAAGGGATTTGCTCCAACAGCAAGAATCGTCCCAGCGAATTCTGGACTAATCATCATGTCTTCAATGGTTTTTATGATATCTCTTCCATCTTTTTTTTTTACTCCTAAGCTCATATCGATGCTTTCTCTTTTTGCATGACGTAATACGTCTAGCTTATACATAGTCGGATGTTCTAAATCTCCTATCGTCATCTCCTCCCGAGCGATTCTTTTTCGCCAGTTGGAGCATCCTTCTGCAGTGACGGCTTTACCAACATGCTGTCTTTCCAACCCGGCCAACGGTCGGTAAACCAGTTCATGTGCCTCGAGAGACGTGTCTCTAGTAGAAACTTCTATAATAACATCCTCATAATCTCGAGGCTCACTATATACTCGGCCAATGAAGGTGTTATTACAGGTTAGGCTTTTACATTTTCCTGTAATAACTAAGTAATTGCCACTATTTTCGGAAGCATTGATTTTCGCTCTTTTAAAAACAAACGAGCACGGCAGGCGAAATTGTTTCCAGAACTGAAAAAATATGACCTGAGTCCATACTTTAGGTTTCAAAACGGCTGTTATCCTTCCTTTGTAACTTACATAATCAAAAATTTGTTTCCAAATCTTATTGTCTATAAGTAAATTAAACCTTGTACTTCCACTGGAATCGCTAAGTTCAGTTTCTTTAGCACTTTCACATTCACTTTTATATGACTCTGATGGAGAGGATACACTGATCTTACTATTGTTTTCGGGTGAGTCAATACAGAATTTTCTTCTGAACAACGTTAAAATGTTTCTACGATCATAAACAACGTTTGTATGAACGCACTTAGGGCTCCACTTTCGGTTCAGTTTTTGGCTTATAAGATCCCAAATAGGACTTGATATTTTAGGAAGCTCACTAGACATTAAGTGATCCGCAAGTGATTCCATCGCCGCCAGTGCTTCATCAACGGAAACTGCAGCCACCCGCGGCATCTGCAAAAACATATAAATATTATTTCATACGAAAATAAAAAAGATATGAACAGACATTATGCGTAAAAGGCGACTAAGCCCCGATTGCACGAAGAGACGACTGAGTTAATCAATGTCTAAACACGTCACTTTTAGTGAACCGCATGAAGTTCCTTCCATACTGTCCACACAAACTGATGTGTTAAATCATACGTTAACGTTGATTTAACACATCAGATTTAACGTCGTTCGTGGTTCGGTTTTCACGTAAAATTGTAGAGCTCCTTCCTTACTTAATAGGTGGTAGGGTTAAAGCTGCCGGCAGTGCGATTACGAAGCACGAAACGGGGGAGGTTGGTTGCATCTGACAGCTATTGCGAAATAGAAGCACCTGCAACAGTATTGCGAGCGCCAAATGAGGTGTAGTTGCGGTTAGTACCCCAAAACTGACATATTTTGTACTCAAAAGCCGACAGTTTGATGTCAATTTGGGGTAGGTGCGGCACCTACACCTCATGCCGCGCTTCGTAATCGACCTGCCGGTTGGTACCATAGCATTAAATTAACGATGGTCTAAGTGGCAATAAGGAAACCTTGATTTTTCATCCAGTGCAATGTAGCCGTGCAAAAACCGGCAGGTCCTGACGTGGCATATAGTTCGTGTGTGGTGTTTTGGGGTAGTATCATGACAGTAGGTTTTGTTATTAGCCATCCATGTCCAGTTCCATAAAAAAATATTTGCAAGAACGTTATAAAATAATGGACTAGAAACATGTTCTGCAGCTGCGCGCTAAGCATTTGCTTCGACAAGCAAATATCGAAGAAATGTAGCCGTGCAACAACTAGAAGGGTCTGACATGGCACCTTGTTCGTATGTGGTGTTTTGGGGTAGTTTCATGACAGTAGGCTTAAGTGTACGCCATCCATGTCTAGTTCAATAAAAAATGCTTATTTACAAGAACGTTATAAAATAATGGACTAGAAACATGGGGCTGTTTAAATGATTTTATTTTGATCCATAATAACACAATTTATTTTCTTTTCAGTTGCTGGAATATTAACAATAATGTCGGTGGGAAATAAATTTTCAATGGAGGGCGCATTTCAATTAAATTTGCGGTTGTTAGAGTGGAAGAACAAACCTCCGGACGATTTTTCATGAATTAACGAAGTATCTAATATGGTGTGTCTCGCTTAAATCTTGAATCTATACTATTATATCTAATTTGTGTTTCGATAACGGTGTATTTTTTACAAACTTCATATGTTTCAGAACGGTGCAATCGTTGACAACTGAAATGTTTAGTAATACATATAATGATTTTTGCGTACTCTACGGAATGTTATTTTTCATACTTACAAAATGTGTTTTCTTATTATTTGACGGTTTAGTTTGCAGGAAAAGAAAAGTTATTATCTAACTGGGCTATGAAGAAACTAGAATGTGTGCTTATGTATGAAACATGTTACGTGGGATGCATGATCGCGGAATTTTAAGTTCGACACGTACATTGGAAAATTAATAAGATGTGTGTAACCTAAATAGGAAACAATCGTCTTTGTTATAATCTGAAGGAAGTAATAAATTGGTTTATGTTTGACTTTTAGTTTAAATAGGCGGGAACTACTTAGAAAGTTGATTAACGGCTATTGCTCACTCATATTTTAAATACAGGAAAGGTCCACTTGGGAATTATAAATATTAAAGTACAGTGGGTTATTCATTCTTAAAGTGGCGCTAGTTGGAAGGACTTCACAACAATTGGGTATTGTAACATTAAGAAATTATTGGGCGTCGATATTATTTTACAATAGTTGAAAAGTACGAGCGTTCTTTGTTTTAACATTGAGTAAATTTTATCATGAGATTGATATGGGTTGGCTTGCTGGCTATTTTCAACTTTATGGTATGGAAGTTAGATGTAGCTATCCATTCGTAGTGTTATTTGCGAGGATTAGAATTTAACGTTGAATCAATAGTCACTATAGGTTTATCTGAAACACAGATCTATATTTGAACGTTGGTGAACTTTGACCACAAGTTAGACTTACATTTGAATTAATTAAGATTAGATATTGTTTATTGGATGGTTAAGGGAACGGAGGCGTATTAGTTTGTTTTAAAAACTTTGAATTAGATTAAATACTTTTCGGATAATGAAGTTAGTTTATGCTTGCAGTTATAGACATCGCGTTTGGACATTATGCGGTTCTGAGTGTTATTAGATTATTAGTACTTAATTGAGAAAGTCTAGATTCCTTAAAGTATGCTTACTTCTCAGATTCATTTATTTTAAATATGTTAGGACATATTTAGAAATGCTTATAGTTCTTCAAGTTTGGATTGATTTGTTTTATTTACATTGCTTTAAATTTCATGATTAAAGTTCAATCTATTTTAGGCTTCTTTCTTGAGAATAGGTTAAGGATAACTTAGGTATTTGAGGATGTCCTAGATCTGACTTTGAGTGGATTATTGCAATAGATACTAGGAGCTTATTTTTTTTTGCAATTGAACGTTGACAATGACACAGAATTACTTAGTTCATTTTATAAAAAATTTTTTATGGGTTGTTGAATTATCTAGTACTTATAATATTGCATTATATTGAACAATTAAGTACATTCAATTAATGTTCATTCATTAGTTAAGAACCTTTTATCGTGGGAAATACAAAGCATAGTTTTACTTTCAAGTTATAATTATATCTAGTAAAAAAAAAAAAACCCCACATGATGTTAGTTATCCGAGTATTATGTAAGTACCTACTTAACCGAGGTTAATTAATGTTAGTTTGAGTCATTTTTATACTTTCAGTCAGTGTCAAATACATGTAAATTTTCAAAAATTTTTTAAGGGAAAACTATCCGTTCACAAAACTTTTCTTTATTATCACATACATTCACAAACGATTTACAAACGATTGCGATATTAATTTTGAGAATATCATGAAAATGTGGGGCC
Organism: Incurvaria masculella; assembly: GCA_946894095.1. Lineage (NCBI taxonomy): Eukaryota > Metazoa > Arthropoda > Insecta > Lepidoptera > Incurvariidae > Incurvaria > Incurvaria masculella. The sequence goes on along the minus strand of OX335658.1, from coordinate 12,944,055 downwards.
AACTTCATGGGTTTATAAAACCCCGCTTCACCCCATGATGTAAAAAAATTAATATCTTTGAAACTATTGATTCACAAACGCTGAGAATGAAAGCACAAACGTTCACAAACGATTTCTGATACAATCCGACATTTTTTTTTTAAATTTCCTCTTATGGGGGGCCAAATACATGCTTATTTTATTTATTTTTTTAAGGAAAAACTATTCGTTCACAAAACTTTTTTTTATTATCACAAACATTCACAAACGATTCACAAACGATTGCAATTTTAATTTTAGATATATATAGACTTTGAGGGGCCAAGTACATGGAGGTCGAATCTCCGTGCGTATGATCAGCCGACATTATTTTATGCTAAAGTTCTTGTTGGTTTTCATTGAAACAAAATGTTTATGTTTCAAATGTTTATGTATGCGAACGAGAGAGAAGATTCTTCTAAGAAAAAAAGTGCAATTTTATCTCTTCATCTCTGCCATGGAGAATGCTCTTTAGAACTGCACAACGATATCTTTCTATCTCTTTTCTACCATCGCTCAACGCGGAGCAATCACGGGAAGAATCCATTTACTGTAGACATTAGACACAACAGATCCCGTAAGTCCTTTATTTAGGAGGCACTCCTTCTCTGCAAAGGTTTTTCTCCTTAAGTACCTTCGTTTAAACATGGTGCGAGGAAGCACCTGGCTGGCCGGCATGGTTTTTTCAGCTCTCGTTAAAGTAGCATGTAAAAAACCCATGGGCATTGACAGGCACCTCATGTATAAGGGACCTGGCGTACGCTATATGCCGCACTTGATTACGAACACGCATACAACATTAACTAGCAAAGATCAACACAGAATAAATCTTAAGAATTTGGTTCGCTAATTTATAGAAATATATATGTCCTCATTTCGTATAATTTAAGTAGACAACGTACTTAGGCCACCAGTAGCGTTGCCCGCACAAGAACTTCACCACCCCTTTGTCTGGTGTATCCTGTCGGGGCATTGTTTGGTTCTCAAATTAAATAGGATGTTATCATAAACAATGAAGCAGGACACACGATACGTGAGTGAACAATGGCGAGTGAAAACAACGCCGCTTCCGATGTAGTGTCAGCATTTTTAATGCAGGCCCCCTTTAGGCCTTCTCACATAGGAGGTGTATTGGAATGAAAGAAGAACAAGTTGTAAACATAAATATTCTCTTGATTTATAGAATTATCCTGTGAATTGGATCAGGCGAAGAAAACATGTTTTGTCATGATATAAAATCCAAATTAACTATGTTACTCTTAAAAACCCTAACGTTTGGGGTCTTACTTTTTTTCTGTCTGCCTGTCCGCTCATAACTTCCACCGCACCGGTCCAGATGCAGAGTTTGTTTCAGCATTTTTTGGCCGCGTACCTGAAACTGGCTTTAAAATCCTAAATTTGACATATGGACCAGCACCATAGAGGTGAAAAATGCATGGAGAAATAACTTCCATGCAACGAGCGCGCAAAAATTACGCCTCGCGACTTACAACATTTTGTCGCCAAAATGACATGATGACAAAGAAAGAAAATGTGCTATCTACAGTTCATACCATGAGACCCGCTGTCTCCATTTTTTAAAACTACTTGCCCATTTGAACTAATTTCGTATATTCGCGCACGGTGGCGATGTTTCGGATATCTGGCATATGACTCGCAGCCAGTTTCCCATACGATAATATGCACACTTTTGCCATACGGCGGAGTTGAGAAGAAGACCACATGCCAATTATCTTTTTTGGTTGGTTCATTTTCATTTCATTTATTTAAACTTTTTGGTAGTCAAACTACACCAAGTTACGTCACAAAGATCCGCGGATTCGATCAACCCAGTAAAGAAGAACCCGCAAAGAAACTTCACGGGTTTACATAACATATTTTTCCGTCCACAATTATGAAATACATACTTAGATCTAAATGCTACTGCCAAACAATTCCTTGGCAGAACAGTTGTAAGGCAAAGAACAAAGAACAATAGAAACAGCAACCCTAAGTTTAAGTTACTTACAACTAATAAAGTTACTAATTCAATTATATAAATTAATATAATTTATAGCATTACAAGTATACTCTGGTGTAAAAGCCGTCGTCAACTTAACCTATGTCAGGTGTATAAAGCCCTCGTCAAGTTTGATACCAATGACGTGTATCAAGTCAATATATTATAAAGAATAAGTATTTATATATAAAAAAAAAATACTACCAGCGTAGTATTATGTCAAAGAAGTCTTACAATGTTGTATGGTACACAGTTATGTACTTGTCTTCTTATGATATTAAGTCACAAAAGAGAGTTTTATCGGAAAGAGCTTCGCTTATATTATAATATACTTTACTAAGAAGAACTGATTTAATTTTATTTTTAAATTCATTAAGGGGCAAATTTCTCATTACTGCTGGTAATTTATTGTATAATCTAACACTGTTGTGAATAAAACTCTTCGAAGTCTTTGCTCGTCTGTGTTTTGGACATTGTATATTAAACTTATTTCTAGTATTATGGGAATGTATGTCAGCATTAAGAGTAGCCGATTCTATAGTTTTTTTTGCATAGATTATATTTTGATATACATACTTATTTGCGAGGGACATTATTCCGAGATCTTTAAAGACATTTCTACATGAATCCCTGACTTTCATGTTGAGGATACTTCGCAAGGCTCTTTTCTGTAACAAAAATATTCGATTTGCTTCGGATGCATTTCCCCAGAACATCAGACCGTATGACATCAGACTGTCAAAGTAAGCATAATAGACCGCCCTAGCTGCCTGAATACCACATAATTCCCTTATCTTTTTTATAGCATAGCATGCTGAGCTGAGTTTACCGGCTAGCTTATCTATATGAGCTTTCCATGTCAGCTTATTATCAAATACTACACCAAGGAAATTTATTTCATTCGTGATATTCAAAGACATGTCTTTAGCAACATTACCTATCGTATCACTTAACATACGCCTCTGTGTTCCGAGAGCAAAGTTCATTAAATTTGTTTTATTCACATTAAGCAACAAATTATTACACTGGAACCACGACTGTAGGGAAGCAACCGTTATTTCAAGAGACTTTTGCAACAAATCCGTGTTTACATTATTTAAGACTAAAGAAATATCATCAGCAAACATAACTAATTCTACATCGTCCGAAATGCAAGCAGAAATATCATTAACATAGATAAGGAAAAGCAAGGGGCCTAAAACAGAACCCTGCGGTACTCCCATGTTGATGGATTCTGTGTTACTTTTAGTGCCTTGCACATCACAAATCTGCTGCCTCTTGCAAAAGTATGACTTGATCAAATCTAATTCCCTACCTCTAAGCCCGTAATGTTCTAGTTTCATAATTAATATGTCATGATTTACACAGTCAAAAGCCTTGGAAAGATCGCAGAACATACCATGGATATATTTGGTAGACAGACCCTTACGAAAACCAAATTGCTTACAGTTTAATATATTATATTTAGTTAAAAAACTGTGTAGTCTCAGCTCTATAACTTTTTCATACACCTTGCTAAAAATGGGTAAAAGTGACACTGGACGGTAATTTTCGACATCACAGTGAGCACCTTTTTTGTACAAGGGTATGACCTTTGCTATCTTCATTGAGTCTGGAAATGATCCTTCTTTCATACATTTATTAATGACAGTCTTTAATGGTTCAATGAGAGCATGACCTATGGATTTTAGTAAATGTGGCGAGAGATTCCAGAGGTCCTGTGAGCGCTTGGGTTTAAGATTTTTTATAATGGTCTTTATTTCTATGTATGTTACTGGCAGGAACGTCGCAGAGTCAACATTTCTTGGAATAAATTTCAGGATATATTCTAGTGCTTCAGATGTACTTGAATTTAAGTTCTTAGTAGTATCCTTAGCTATTGTTGAAAAATATATATTAAATTTATTTGCTACGGCTGCACGCTCAACTATGCATTCACCTCCTATTTTAAGCTCAAAGTCCGCTCCATTAGAGGGAGGACATTTGCCTGTTTCTGATTTTATAATATCCCATGTTGTCTTTATGGTGTTACCAGAAGCTAAGAGTTTATTCCTTAAATTCATTTGTTTAGCACAGAATGATACCTTCTTAAAAATGTTGCTGTATACAGAAACATATTTTCTTAAATGATTGTGTTTACTTATTTTTAACAAATCATACAGGAATAGCAAATGTTCTTTGGACTTAATTATTCCTGGAGTAGCCCAGTCTGCAAATCTAACTTTATGCCCTATTTTAACGCGTTTGATAGGTAGGTTGGTATGGCGTTAAATGAATTATGCCGAATCAGTAATGAAAAATTATCCATGCTTCCCGTTTGGTTCAATTTAGCCGTGCAAAAAAAGGAAATTTCTTATTTGGTCACCAAGTTCGTGAAAAACGGTGTGATAGACATAGGCCAAAGAGGCACTGCTGATTTTATTCTAAATTTTAAACATTAAAAATCCTTTGATTAGTGCAATCCTAATTTTTGTATTTTTTTTTATTTTGTGTTCACTTTAGCCAGTAGCAAGTTCGTTTAGCTTTAGCCCTTAAGAACCTGGTGTCCTTCTAATATGGTGCGAAGAAGAATCTGGCTGGCCGGATTGGTTTTATCAGAATGACACCTTATAATATGCGAGATGAGAACGGCTGATTCTGGATGCGCGAAAAAACAACTACGTACACACCAGCCACCATACCATAAAAGAACAGATAAAAGTTATAAATAACCTTATAAACAAGCACCCCGCCCAAGGGTAATGCCCTTCATCAAAAACATCTTACGAATCATCCGGCACCTTAAGCGCGAGTTAACCCCTCAGATTTCATTATTAAGGTTATTTCACACATGATCCGAACATCAATTTTCTATTTGAGTAACGACACAGGTCGTTATGTGCCCCCTTCCCTACGTCATTATTGCGTTACCAGGCCAGACATGCCATTACACAGGGGCAAGTGAATTTCCTACTATACCGATAGAGAGAGACATTTTGAGCTATCTACTGAATATGGGACCGTATACTTTTCGTTTAGACAAAGGCCCGACTTTTCAATCATCAGATTGAACTTATCGGGCTGATAGTACAAATTTATCTTTGTCAAAAGACGGTATCACAACATCAGCCCGTAATTTTACTAATAATAATATGGACTTCCTATAAAGGATGGATAAGCAGAAGCGTAAATAAATCCGTCGAATAGTTGTCTGACTGTTTATCTGACCATTGAAAAATCAGCCCTAAGAATGATAACTTTTATTCATTGTAAATGGACATTAATAGCTAATCCAACACCATACCATGATATAAGGCCAATACACTTAAGGTACCATGCTGAGACCTCCTTCGATTGACGGGGACATCTCCGTGGAAATCACGAACAATTTTTTCATTGTCGCTTCGAACATGGTGATGTTCGGACGGGATAGAATATAATAAAGATAAGCGAGGAAGAGGATTTGTGTTTTGTTGCATAATTAAAACTATGATCGACTAATCCCTTACAATAACTACTAATACGAAGGCAGGAACTAATCCCTTAGTCGCTTCAGACGATATGCACTAGAAGAAAGACAGAAGATCCTCTGAGCGTGATTGGGTTCTGGATGGGTGACCATTTATTAACCGTTGTGGCTGGCCGTAGTTAGGATTCCACGTAAAACTGTTCGTCCCCTTCCTTACTTACTGGGTGATAGGGTTAGTCCCGCCCGGGTTGGTATCATCGAATTGAATGAACGATTGTTGAAGCGGCAATGAAAATTGTCTGCGTTTTCCATCCAGTTCAATGTAGCCGAGCAATAAAAGGAAGGTCCTGGCATGGCATCTAGTTCTTATGTGGCGTGTTAGTCTAATTTTTGACGTTCTGTTTGGAATTAGCCATCCATGTCCAGTTACATAAAAAAAAAACCACCGAGATCGTCGAATTTTCATCGAAATAATTTTTCATTGTCGCTTCGAACCTGTGATGGTCCGGCCGAAATGGACTCTATCAGCTGATAAGCAAGGAAGAGGATGTACAGTCTTGTGGAAATTATCCCATGATGATTATTATGACATGCACGAGAAAATAGACAGTATAATCCCACTTGTATTCTATGAAGTGCCGCCAACCGGGGGAACGGCAGAACGTCTAATATGCAGATCGTATAATGTCATATTTTAACAAAATTTTAAAACCATGCAGAACGTATAAGCGGCAGATCGTATAATTGTATACGTAGTGCATGAAGTAGTTTAAAAAATAAAATTTTTTATTACTCCATGCATAACGTATAATAGTCACAACGTATAATATTATGATCTTTATTTAACAAAAAAAGAAAACCATGCATATCATATAATCCAAAAACTTTCATACGATAAGCGCCCTTATGAATATACTTTTAAAGCGTATACTCGCACGCAACTTTTCGACCGTCTTAATTAGCGTTGTAGCAAATTGTTACTCTTCAACAAATATCGATTCGTAGCAATTTCAGCCTTAAATGTATCGTTATTAGGGCGCTTTATGCAGTGCTTCTTGGCATATTATACGTTCTGCATGGTTTTCTTTTTTTGTGAATTCATGTTAGGAATATTATACGTTGGGACTAGTAGACTTTCTGCATGATGCAAAGAGTTGATTTAATTTTTTTTCTCATGCACAACGTATAACATTATACGTTGTGAATATTATACGATATGCATGGTTTTCATTTTTTGGAAAAAAATACTATTATACGTTGTGAATATTATACGTAGTGAATACGACTCCCGCAACCCACACAACATAAGATTTATGTATTTAAAACATATCAGTCTTTCTTTTTCCGCGCCAGATGAAATTTTAAAGAAATGGTTTGATATATTGGTTTAATTTAAACTTTAAAAGTTATAATTTATTTCTCTTTGACCTAAGTTTTTTTAATTTTGAGTCTTATTCTCCTTTGAAGTATCTGTTTCAAAAGTAAGTTTAAGCGTAGTAAATATATAGGTCATTTTCAAAACACATTGATAATAACGATAGGCTCCGACCATAACTGTCATGAGTCAACCATCAATCCACTAAAAACCATCCCACTTAATATAACCCTTCCCTCATCAAACAAATTACATCTAATAATACACACTTGTATGCCCTCAGATTTCTCGCAGGGCAAAAGGGATGGATCAAGAAGATTACGCGGATAAACTATGTGTACATAGATCGTGAACCACCGCACATAGCCTCAGCATATAAGCGAAGTGTGTATTTAAGTAAGTATGTATGTATAGGCACATTCGCCTCCCCCGATCGTTCCTGAGTTGCCATTTGACGAAAACTTGAGTTGATTCGCAGACATGAGAAGGAAACTACGTTACGCGTAAAATCTGTGCTGCGCAGGAATGACGAAAAATCACATATGTTACGTAGAGACTACGGATGCTTTGGTCAGGTATTTCATTCAGTCGCGTAATAGTTTCGAGTTACTACTATTTTCCGAACTAAAGATTGTTTAACATATATTTAAATACTTATTTTGTATTACCATACATTGTGATTAAATATGAGACGCCGGGGAAAAACCGATAGTTTTCTTACGCGGGCGGAGCCGCATGGATAGCTAGTCTATGATAAAACACTATTATACCACATATTCAAACAAACTATCTTCCATTCTCAAGCTTTTCCTGATCTCAATATTAATATTAGGACTCCGTTGGTATATTCATGTAATGGTTTCTATTTTGAATACAGGCAATGTAAAATTTAAAATTCCAGTGTGCGTGTTTTTGTAATTCTTTGAGGACTTTTATCTTTTTGTCATAATTGTATTTTTTCCACGAAAAATTATGAACATTAGAACAGAGCTAATTTAAAAATTAAATACGTTTTTAATCTCTTAAATCTCATCTTAATTTCGACACATCATAGGTATTCTCAAGGGGCAATTATGCCATCGGCGATGTCTCAAAACTCCGTCTAGACGGGAGAGTTTTATGCATTCTGAATATTTTGTACTTTACTTGCAATTTGCGAGCGCAAAATGTATTTTCAAAACTATAATGTAGGCAGGGAGAAATACTTGAATAAACATCTGTTTGCAATAGTAAATTTGATAACAACAAAGCATTGCTTTCGTTGCTTTTTAGGGTTCCGTACCCGAAGGGTGCAAACGGAACCCTATTGCTAAGTCTCCGCTGTCCGTCCGTCCGTCCGCCCGTCCGGCCGTCAGTTTGTCACAGGGCTGTATCTCATGAACCGTAAAAGGTCGGCAGCTGAAATTTTCACAAAATGTGTATATATTAAAATGACGATGGCTTTTTACACCTGAATAATTTAGATCATAATTCCTATTAATTTAGAATAAGATGTCATTATAGTAGTCAAGAGTTTGCTCCTCACCAATGTATATAATGTTCTTATAATAATGTTCTTTGTGAGCAGTAGTAATCAATCAATCACTGTAAACTAGTTTGTAAGTATCACTGGAAAAAATAATAATACAATGACCAACCTGACGAAGTTTCTTGTCGGCTCTTCTTCGCCAGAAGTAATCGAACCGACAGGAAAAAAAAATGACGAATCCGAGTGTGTAATATACATCTAATGGAGGAAATAAAGAAACTGAAACTGAAACTGAAACTATTTTGCCGCTATAACAACAAATAGGTAATATTTAAAAGTAATAAAAAATAAAGGGGGTTCCTATACAAAAAACGTGATTTTTTGTGTTAAATCTTGTACGATGGTACGGAGCCCTTCGTGTGCGAGTCTGACTCGCACTTGCCTAGTTTTTTTAAATTAATTGAAAAAATAAGACTGACGAAGCATACAAATCTTCTAGATAAATAACGAGTCTATTCGAATATAATCGAAAATTTAGTTGGCTAGCGTTATGATCTGGATAGCTCAGCGGTGGAGCAGTAGGCATGTTATCCAAATGTCGCAGGTTCGGATTCTGCTTCAAACGAATATTCAGAAAAAAATGTTTTCGGATTGTTTTAAAAAAACGGAATACAATGCTTCAATAGATATTGTTGAACACGGTTTCACTTGACTTACAGGAAATTGAGAACAACTTAGTCGTTATAAACTTATTTATTATAAAAATTTATATCAAGAAAACGAGTTACATAAAATCATCTTTGATAATTATATTTACGTATGAAACACATTGATCGGTTATCTTCAGAGTTTTTGTGCATGCTAACTGACATTAATGGCTAATACCATACAACTACCTAATACACCACATTTCCGAAGGAACTGCCAGGACCTTTATGAGCACGACTACATTGAACTGGATGGAAATCACAAACTATTTTTCATTGCCGCTTCGACCATCTTTTAATTTAACCATTGCGTTGTATGAAAAGACCAACCCGGGCGGGCATAAACCCTACTACCTTGTAGGGGAAGTCGACCTGGATTTACATGGATTCCAAACCATGGAACAGCTTGCATTCGTGATCGCATCTGACTCAGAAATAGAAAGAAAGTGTTGCATGAAAGGGGCGAGGCTCTGAACTCAGACCTCTGGTATGCTAGGCAAGTCCCCGCGCCACCAGGCCACGAGCCGCGTAGGTTTGATACTGAGAGGGTACCAATTAATTTCTTATTCAGAATTTGACAAGTGCATTACGCATGCAACATGAATGCACGGTGAAGGAATATGAGAAAGCTCAACTTCGGTAGTGTTCGGCCTTCCAGCATTAAATACAGTAAATAACAATAAATTCAGTAAAAAATACCCTTAGGGTCTCTTCCACCAAGTACTGATAAGCTTAATCCTCATATTAAAGGTCCTTTCTTACCATCTCGCAATCGATACCAGTCTTGTACTGGCTTGTTGTAATCAGCACCACAGAATAAGTAATAGTGCTACGTCAGCACTTCAGTAAAAAAAGAAAATCCCTTTAAGGTGGGCCATCCCGCTCAACTCCCTATACAAACGGGGAAAGAAGATCACGTCCATATGTCTTGTCAGAGATCCCAAATTCTTATCGAACTAGATGTCTGATGACCGTTGGCATTGTAAAATTGTGTTTGGTTTCTAAGTTATAAGGTCCGAAAGTTCAAATTTTTCGCGCGTTTTTTACAATAACTTTGGAGGTGGATTACATAATGATAAAGTACGAACATCTTAAAAAGATTAGTCATCAGACATAGCTTATTTGATCAAGATTTATAATCTATTTAGTTTTTTGTTAGATTTTTTACTACAGCGGTCGTGGTTTACTTTTAGCTATAAGTCGTTTTGTAATTAAAATTTTCGTAAATCTTACCAAATCATACACTATGCACATTGTCTTTTTGGTGGACATGTTGCATCTTCCTCATCACGGACTTTTCTTTGAAACAGAGAAGGTCCCAGAGCGCAACACCACGGTTTTGTACCGTGCCCGCGAATGAGTTAGTCCCGCCGGGTTGGGCCACCTTAAGTATCAATTAAAATAAGTATCGAATCATCGGGTCAGAACGAAAAAGTAAACCGGAACATTATCACCCTGCGATCTAAAAACAATCACCGGAGCAGCAAATGCGCGTCGTCATAAATTAATTAATTAAATTTCGGCTATCGGTTTAATTTATCTGCCGGTGGTTTTAATCTTCTGATAGGAGAGGGCGCTGCCAACAGCTGCTATCATTACCTGCGCTACCGTAACCCTAATTAGGTATGAAAATGGTACGTGTGGGGTGGTGTGCGGGAGCTCCTGGTGAGGTATATAAAACGTACACGGTAATGATGTAATACTTCGGTTAGTTTTTTTACTAATACAATTTGTAAACAATTGGTCATATTGATGTTTTGTATACATTAATAGTCAAGATATAATAACTAGTTCAAACCTTGTATTATTTACAGGAAGACAAAAGATATGCGCACATATAAATAACAGTAGGAAAATATTGCTAACGGCATACAACGTCGCGGCGCGGGGACCAGAATACCAGAGCTCTGGGTTCATGCATCACTTTCTTTCTCGTTATAAGTTAGATAAGTGCATTTCGTCACAAATACGAGCTTCGCCATGGTTCGAGAACCATGTAAAACTGTAGGTCCCCTTCCCCTACTAGGTGGTAGGGTTTAAGCCCGCATGCGTTGGTACCATCGCATTGGATGAAATTATGGTCGAAGAGGCAATGAAAAATTGACCGTGTTTTCCATCCAGTTCAATGTAGCCGTGCTCATAAAGGCAAGGTCCTGGCATGGCACCTAATTCCTTCGGGAATGTGGTGGATTGGGCTAATATCATAACGGTAGTTGCGTGATACTAGCCATCCAGGTTGCATGCAAAAAATCCCGTTACAGGCTATGCACTCTTGTATTTCGCACTTCTATTACAGTTACAAATTTCATATATCTCAATCAACTTTAATATGATATTTTCACGAAAATAATTTTTAGCTCCCCGAGCATCGATATTCGATTTCAGGGCACCCTGCGATGGACGAAAAAGGATGCAAAGTAAGGAGATATGCCATCTAGCGCTCATCTCATAGTCATCCGCTGTCTCCAATATTCAAAAACTACCAGCCCGACACATGCAAAAAATGTCGCAGACGTATTGGATAGTTTGTGTGGGTGCAATCTGACTTGACGAACGCATTTTTAGAGCACATTCGCGCGCGGTGACGATGTTTCAACTGTGTGGCATACGACGCGCCACCGGATTCCCATACAATTTCATGGTAATATAATAATAATATAATAATAATATTCTTTATTGCAATCCATACAAAAGTACAATGCAAAGGCGGATTTATTGCCTCAGGCAGTTTCTAACAATCAACCCTATGATAGGGGAATTTTACAGGTTAGGGTATGCAAAGAGAAACAACGCTTATTACATATTAATTAAATACATAACAATATAAATGAAAACTTAACTTAAACTAAGCATAGTTACTTATTTTATATATGTTTAACTAAATGTAGGTATTAAATTCCAAAACAATAAATTGAATTTCTTCTATTAAGGCGCTAGGACTAGCCAACTACTCGCGCCATACAAATGCACTTTTTAACAAATGTAATAATATGTAGTGAAACGCTTTAGCAAATCCAAATAGAACTCCGGACTGATAATGGATTGTTAATATTTTTTGATTCCATCATTTATTTAAATAATAATAAAAATAAAAAAAGTTGATTTTTCTCATTAGAAATCTGAAAGTAATTCGATTTCTAGATATAAGCAAAAACAGCATATATGCATAAACAAAAAGTTCCATTTGCTTTTAGATTTCTACATTTAGTCAAAAAAGTTCGGAAATGGACACCGTTTCTGCAATGTATTTTGTATAGAAAAAGGAAACATACATTAACGAAAATAGGTTGATTAATAGACAAGGAATCATATATTGTAAGAATGACACTTATAATCGTCAGACTTAGTTAGTTAACTTGGGGTGCCTCGTCTAACTTTGCGATTTGGCTAGTACCAGGGCCTTAATAACCTAACTAAACTACTAACTAAAAGTGCTAATACTTATTAGCCATGACCAAGCGGCGGGGTCGCTATATCGACTGCATACCACTTCTATTTCCTTTCTCCTCAGTTATTATCACCCTCGTTTGAGTGGCGAATGACGTATTTATTGCTGGAAGGCTGAACATTACCGAAGTTGGCTTTTCTCATTCCTTCACCGTGCATTCATGTTGCGTGCGTAATGCACTTGTGAAACTCTAAATAAGAAATAAATTGGTATCCTTTGAGTGTCAAACCTACGCTTGCTGGTCAGAAAGCGCGCCCCAAAACCGCTAGGCCACGAAAGCAATAAATGGATGAAAGAAAGAAAGACATTCGTTATTGTGCAATTACATTAAAACAAAAACACACGGAATAATGTATTAATTTATTGAAAGAAAAACTTTCATCTCACAAAACTTCAAATACACAAATTACTGTCAAATAAAAAGGTAGTTAAATTTAAAATAAAAAAAACAGCACTCCGATGATGTACATGGTTATTCTTCTTTAGGTTCAAAGTTACAGATGAGTGCATTAATGGCACCCAAACCCCGATATTTGGTCTTAGGGTACACAGAGTATTACTAGTGATGACTAGTTGATTACTAGTTTATGTAGGCTCCAATGCTATCAAAAATACACGAAAAATAGTCATAGCTTTTTTTCTCAACGGAACAATTGCGTTTAAATAATTTATTGTTTGAACAAGGTTTTGAATTTGTTTATAAATATGAGATAAGGTTTTGAATTTGTTTATAAATATGAGATAATTAAAATTAGCGATGAGATCATCTTGCATACACTGCCAATCATAGGATCGCATTGTTTTAATGAGTGAAGGGTCTTTTGACATGTACAGCCACTGTTTATAACTAGTACAGTTGTTGGCTAAATTTACAATTATATTTAAATTTCACGATAATTTATAGTGATTGTAATTTTATGCTCCGATCATGTCGAACAAGTAGCTTTTCACTAAAATGCCCATTTGCAACTAACTTGCAAATGGGCAAAAAAAAAATTGAAATGAATTTACGAACTAGTTGAGTTATGGTTTGTGCACTTTTTATGCGGACCAAGAAATAATGTAAAACATGTTTTTATACAGCAATGGGGTTTATCTGAAATATATTTTAAGAAATAGCCCATATTTAATGATAAGCGGAAATACAATCAAAACGGAGTGCACATATTAAATTTTTTCTTATGTTACTTCATGTGAAAATTTGTAATAAATTAATTTAAACGATCCGACTCAGTCATAGAGGGACATATTGAAGTTGTCGTTATTTTTTTATTTATTATTTCTAACGAACGAGATTGTTCATCCATCCATATCGCCACATATTGAAGACGCCGTCGTCTTTCTAATAACTGTCTATTGCTCCTGACACCCATTATTATGCCTACCGGCATGGTTAAATCCAAAGTGTCATATGTCTGAACCGTTCTATTTCTTGTAATGTTATATTGTAGATAAGTTAATTAATAAAAATATAATTAATCTTGGTTAAATCCATAGGCTTAGAATGTATAGACACACAGAGTCAACTGACGGATGAGACCAAAATCGTTTCATGCAAAATGTATTGAAATATCTTTTTTTACTCGGAAAAAAATAATCTAAATAGCTGTGTAGCTTTAAAATAATGATTAGTAAGTTATGTTTTAAGTTTTATTTTGAAATAATAAGTAAAAGTTAAGAAATTTCATCGACAAAGAATCTGTGGGTCAACCTTATTTATGTACCATCAAAAAATAGTTTTTGTCCGGGTTTTTTACTCCTGTTAACTAAACAATCTATAACAGCACAACCTGTGCTTTTATATATTGTTTTCAGAAATAATCTCATCGGTCAGATGTGCTCCATCTCCCTCTAACTCGCGGTAGTGGTACTTGAGTTGACGTCTCGCTCCCACACTTTGTTAGTCTTGTAAGCACAGCGCGCTATGTTAGGTCTATGGTTAGGTCAGTTTTTACAGATAAGTTTCAAGGCTTATGTTTGTTTGGTTCATCGTTTGAATATTAATTTTAATAAAATATATCACATATATGACTGTACTGCAGCTAGGGTCAGCTTGGTTATCTATTACATTAATTGGTGTAATGAATTAATGACGCCACCGTCGGCGGGGTGGCGCCGCAGCCATGAACATAATTTCATGCCCATTACTTCGGCGGGCATTAGCCCTGCACGTACCTTCCGAGTGCATAAGAGAGAGAGAGAAGAGCGGTTGGCGACGCCCACAAAGTATTCGTACTGCAAAAGCATGCAGTACGAATCATAAGCATATTTGCGTGGGACGACCACTGCGAACCAATATTTAAAAAACTTAGATTGCTAACGATGTACGACGCTTACGTAAAGAAGATCGCGCTGTTTGCGAGGTGCAACGCGTCGGAGTACGACACGTGCTCTCACTCCTATCCGACCAAACACAAACAACTGCTACTAGCACCAGCTCACAGCACTGCGAAATTCCAAAAGAGCTTAAAATTCAAGGGCACCAACATATTTAATAAACTGCCGCTAGATCTACAACTTGAGGAAAGTGAAACTCTCTTTAAAAGAAAAGTGAGCAAATGGCTCCTCAATAAAACGTTTTACGACCTAATTTTTTTCAATTCAGATGTTTAAGATTATTTTTTTTATTTTTTTATTAATTTCTATTAGAGTTTTTTTTAATGAATATTTATTGGAAATGCTTAAAATTGTATAATTTGATAATTTAATAATGAATGTTTTAATAATAATAAGATATTGTGATATTTATTTGTATGCTCTATGACGAGGAGTGAAATGTAATGCTATCTTTTGATTCATTCCCATTGGCATCAAATAAATGATTTGATTTGATTTGAGATTGAAACCAAATAAATTGATAAAATGTATACCATGTAATAATGTGCTTCGGCACGGAAAAATAATACAATTGGGCACTTCATTTCTTCCCGTGCATGTCGTAAGAGGTGACTGTGGGATTCGTCGAAACGTGAAATGGCAATCAGGTCGATACCATTACATTGAATGGAAGATGGTCAAAGAGGTAATGAAAAATGCTCGTCATAGGCTGAACATTTAGTTCAATGTAAGGAGGGCATTGGCATGGAACCTGGTGTTTCGGGATTATATTTTGACAGTAGTTATGGTATTAGCTATCTAAATCTAGTTATTTAAAAATATTATTGTTGGTTCAATGTAAGCATTCATGACTGATTATAACAGGAGAAAATACGTGATTGCTTAGTAAGAAAACATTTTTTTTAAAACCTTAAAGAAGGGCTTAATTTTTTAACTTGAGTATTTCATAAAAAATCATAAACTGCAACGTCCCGGTTCTCTCATAATTGAATTAAAAACTATAATTTCCGAATCTTTCCGTACAATTTTGATCTAGGCAAACCTGATTTAATCAAACCATCCCAAAGAGAGATTAACGAAATTTACGTGTTCGAGAATAATATATAACCAAATTAAAATAAACAGAGCGAAGCCCAGAACCGCCCTAAAATAACATGGTCCGCTCCCTCACGTTTTTGTAAACCAACAGCCCTTGACATTTTATGCCAAAACAACGAACTCGTATGACTTTACCAACCTAGTGGTCAGTTATGGAATTTCATCAAGCAATATCGATAAATTCTTTCACTGAATCATGCCCGCTAAAGTGTTTGCTGAGTGATACATTTTGTGACACACACACACTATTTATAAATACACACAAGGTTATGGGTTCAAATCCTCGCCCCGGTCATGCACCACTTTCTTTCTCTTTCTGAGTTGGATAAAGTGAATTTCTTTAGGAATGTGAGCTGTTTCATGGTTCGGAACTGTAGTACCCCTTCCTCTACTACGAGATAGGGTTAAGCCCGCCCGGGTCGGTACCACCGCACTGGATGAATCTATGGTTAAAGCGGCAATTAAAAATTGTCCGACTTTGCCGTCCGTTTCAGTGTATCTCATACATGGAAGGTGTAGTGGACTAATATCATAAAGATATTGTTGTATTAGCCGTCCATATCGGGCTACATGAAATAAAATAAAAAAATATCCAACTTAGAAAGAGAAAGAAAGTAGAGCATGCACGGGCGGGGATTAGAATCTGGACCTCTGGGATGGAAGGCAATTCCTCCCGCCCCTGAGCTGCGAGCTGCTAATTTTTACTACCTGCATGACTCCATGTGGTGTAAAATGCGATTAAATAAATTTCCTCCTATATTAAGTATTTTCTATATTACTGCTGTAGCAACGGTCAATGAGTCAGTTAGTCACTCAGCGTGTTTGCATGACATATGCCTCTCCAATTATCTTCCAGTCCTCCCGGCCCTCAGCGGTAAGGAACCACTGCTGTCCGCCGACGCACTTGATGTCTTCGTCCCCCCTGGCAGGTGGTCTTCCCGCACTCCGTTTTCAACGGAATACTTTGTAGCAACGGTACTTATCGATTAATCATCTAAACATCGACATAGCGACCACTAGAGGTGGAAGCCGTCTTCCCCAGCAACGCATCGCAGGCGGCGGGGCTAAGATTTAGCTCCGTTCTCGGAATTCTAAATGCGCCCGCCTATTCCGGTACGAGTGCAAATAGCGCCACTAGCATGTCGATGGTTCGCCAATCTGTTTGTGACGCGAATGCCTGACAATATTTGATCAGTAGCCACTCGGATTCATACGGCTTCTAGACTAAATAGTTCAGCTTATAATCTGATAAGGCTGTGTCTGTAATATTGAAAAGCTTTAGGCTTCCGTAGCTAAGTGGCAAAAAAGGGAACCCTTCTGATTTAATTCTCTCAGGGCCGATTTTTCAATAATTAGTATTCAAATATTAACTATTCGACGAATTTATTTACGCTGCTGCTTATCCATCCGTTGTAAGCCCATAATTTGATTAGCAAAATTAAATTCAGGTATCTTAATCTGCAATAACCGCATGTTCGTACGACTGTGATCCGTTTTGCTCCGAGACTGTTGGCACTATCGGATAAAATGTTGAAGGAAGATGTTTCCTGTGAACCACTTTATAAAAATATATTTATAGATATATGCGTGACTATATTTTTTTTACATGCATATGAGACAGACATAAAAAAGATCAGTGCAAATAAGCGTGTGAGGTATGCAGAGTTAGGTTTTATAAAATTGCACATTAGATAGTCTCTATCTTTTTAACTATGCGGTGGCAAGTTCTGAAAACAAAAAACACTTTTAATCGTTTGAATAAAATATATCATGTCAACGGCCCCATTTACATCGCGTGGTTCGGAACCCACTTAGCTGATTTTATCTCTATAACTTTTAAGCAATACTCAGCCTCGATAGCTCAGTGAGCGACGCCTTGGGAATCGATAAGCTGGGGAAGCACCTCTGAGCGCGGTTAGTTTCTGGATGGGTGACCATTTTCAATCGTTGATGGTGGTCGTGGTTCGGAATCCGCGTAACACTGTAGGTCTCCTTCCTTAATTACTAGGGGGTAGGGTTAATCTCGCCTGGGTTAGAACCATCGCATTGAATCAACGATCGTTGAAGCGGCAATGAAAATTGTCCGTGTCAATGAAAATATAAGGATGGTCCTGGCATGGCACCTAGTTCCCATTGGGTGTGTTAGGCTAATATCTGACGGTCAATTCGGTATTAGCCATCCATGTCCAGCAACATACAAAAAACTCATTAATTATGAAATACACATATTTGAAAACGCTTAATAAACAAAAACATTAATTCCGTAGAAACGCATTCGGGTATCTCCTAGCTGGACTATTGTGTTCACACGTCGAGAACGACTTTACTCCTTTTTTTATTGATCAATACATCAAATCCACACTCCATAGACCCACCACAATTAATTAAAACCCCATACACGTCGATGCATTTGATATATCAGACAATATTATTTTTATAACAGTTTTGTTTTCATTCAAATGCTATATTGAATTTTAGCTTGCAGCTATCCAGTTAAATGGAAATCAGTTACTTTCGAAACTTTACTTACCTTAGAACCGGTAAAATTTCAACAAATTCTTGGATTAGTGTAGGTATCCAGAAATATAGTATCCTAAGATAAAACGCTTGAGAATGTTAACTTTTCCGCATATTTTGAACTAATAAATAAATTACACTTAAATTTTGAAAATAATTTTACTCAATGAATGATTTATAATTAAATTTTACTTATAAACGAACGGATATTATTAGAAAATCATCCTTGAAAAGAAGTGGCATAATATTTTTCGTAGAATACCAAATCAAAATATCCCTGACCGACGTTCATATTTTAAAAATAATTTTTATTTTGTTTTGAAGTCTCACCAAGCGCCAGTCCGCTGTTGTTATAGGATCCTGTCGAAGGGAACATTTACATTTTTGATTTATTAAATTTAATAGGTGGGTATGCGTTTCGGCCCGGCACAATAGCTGGATTATATTTTACGGTCAAAAGTTGATTTGTGTATCTTTTCTCACACCGCATTGAAATCATACCTATGTTAAGGCAGTGAAGAACAATAATTTTACCTATATTTCTTTTGTCAATATTATTTCATCAAAAGAGATAAATTAAATATATATCAAATAAAATTATTATTAACATAAAAGTTAATGTGTAAAATGTTTCTATGCCTGCATGACGATTATTCCAAAACAATAAACAACAACAAGTATTTTTAAACCTATCTACGGTGGTTTCGTACATCTTTTTGATTTTTCTCTTAAGGTTTGGGAACCGTTAGGTATGCAAGCGTAGGAACAGTTTTTTTTAATAAAATACATTTTCCAAATAATCTAATCTAAATGAGTTCCATTAATAAATTTATAAATACTAAGTATCTCGCGACCTCCGGAGCGATATTTTCTTGGTATTCTGACATTAAATCATGATATAAATCATCTCTGACAAAGGACAATTGAGAGAAGCACCACTTAAGTCCTTTGTAGAAGCGCCAGTACTATTTTCATACTTCGTTATTACAAGCTTAATGGCCATTTAAAATGTTGTTATTTCATTTCTTGGTAAATTCACAGTAGAAATTAATTATCTCATTAATTAATTATGCAAAATATAGAAAAAACTATACCACTAGCTATACGAAGTTAAGATCAAATAATAAATTACTTATAAAAGGTTAAAATCCAACATTTATTTCGCAAATTAATCCGGTTTTATCGCATACCTAGCAAGAGCGCGTAGTGCCTACGTTCTTACTCTATTGTTTTTTTAGCCAATTCGCTCAAATCCAATTAATTCGTCTCAAACTTGACGAGGGCTTTATACACCTGACGTAGGTTAAGTAGGCGACGGCTTTTACACCAGAAAATACTTGTAATGCTATAAATTACATCAATTTATATTATTTGCATTAGTAACTTTGTTAGTTGTAAGTAATTTAAACTAAGGGTTCCTGTTTCTATTGTTCTTTGTTCTTTGCCTTTATCTGTTCTACCAAGGAATTGTTTGGCAGTAGCATTTGGATCTAAGTGTGTATTTCATAATTGTGTATGGAAAAATATGTTATGTAAACCCGTGAAGTTTCTTTGCGGGTTCTTCTTTACTGGGTTGATAGAATCCGCGGATCTTTGTGACGTAACTTGGTGTAGTTTGACTATCAAACAGTATAAATAAATGAAAGGTTCCGTTAAGCTGAAACATTTTATTAACATTGTGTTCACGTAAGAAATATATCAAGCATCAATAAGCCTCAGGAAGAAATAATTAATAACATCGCCTTTAATAAATTACAAATTAAATTTGCGTAGCATAGTCACCGAAGAAGACGTATCGAGATTGCAATTTGTCACTGTAATCTCAGCTTTGCGGCACAAACAAAATAGCTCCATTTACATTCGCTAAAATACTTGAACATAATTTCTAGTGAATTGACTTAATGAAATAAACACATTTTTAACTAATGTATGTTGCAGTTGCAATAAAATAGCTACTCCAAAATCAAGCGACACTTCGACTTTCAATGAAAAGTCTCACTTAGTCATTGAAAGACAAGCCTTTGTCAGCTTCTATATCAGGAGTGCAGCTTAGTCTTCCATTTTCGAGGCTGAGGCACTCTGAATGCGGGTTCTACACGGTTTGTTGTGGCAGGAAACGACTCGGATGCAACGTAAAACTATAGACCCCTTCCTTATTTATGTACAAGATTGTAGAGTTAATCTCGACTGAGATAGTACAATTTAATTAAATGATAAATGATGGGAGTGGCAATAAAAAAAATACATATTTTCAATTTAGTTCAATGTGCCGTGCAATATATGGAAATTGAGAAGATGGCACATACTTCCTGTGAGGTGTGTGGTGTAATTTATTAACAGTCATCCACTTTTAGTCCAGTATGGAGAGGAATTCCTAAATATAAACCATACCTGTTAATTTTTATATGTCTAAAACCATTATTAACGCCCCTTAAAACTTGTATATTAACACCACCAAGAAAAAAACTAACAAAATATATATAAGCCAGTTAAGAATATTTGCGGTTTCTTCTTCACTGAGTTAATCGAATCCCCGGATCAAAAAGTTTGTGAGGGAAGTAATTGTAGTTTGGCAACAGAACAAACTGAAGACGTTATATGTACAGTTGGAATTAACTGTATTCAGCGTGACGAATAACGGAACTAGTAAACGCACTGCTCGCGAAATATTTACCTGCTGCTTCGAATCCAGTCTGGCATTTCATTAAATTAATTGAATTCGTTCTTTTATACACCTATACCATATGTTAATTTATGATTATCTCAATGAGCATACTTGCTCAACACATGGATACAAATATTTCATAAACGAACTTGGTGATATGGTCAAGTCAAGCCACTTGACGATTGTAAAGGCGCCTCTTACGGTATAGCTGTGGTATCAAAATGTAGGTAGGGCTCTTTCACGAGTCGCATGAAACCCAACGCTGCTACTAATTAATTATCAATCGAGAATATGCAGGAACCAGGAACTAACGCGAGCTTTATACAGAGCGACATGGAAATACCTGGCGATGCTCACATAGTTTAATATTATTTGAAAATTTGAACACAATTATGCTGCAATTTTAGATCAACGCCATTCACTTAATTAGATCCTGCCAGAATTATTTGTTACTTGAAACTAAAACCAAGGCATAAATTAAAATTATTGTATAGGTTTCCAATTAGGATACAGCGTTATGAAAATATTGAGGATGCAAACTAATTAGTATTACGTTCACTCCATAACTTAATAAAAAGTCATATTAAATCTGAATTGTATACAATAAAGCAATTCCTGCGGCTATAATTAATCTTTTAAAACGCTCTTGACTTCCGTAGAGGCAATCAGTCAGTCAGTCCGCGTGTTAACGTCCACTGCTGTACATACGCTTCTCCAATTTTTCTCCAGTCCTCCCGGCCCTCAGCGGTACGGAGCCACTGCTTTCCGCCGACGCAGTTGATGTCGTCCCACCTGGCGGGTGGTCTTCCCACACTCCCGTTTTCCTGTCCACGGCCGTCAGTCTAGGACACGGTTACTCCAACGGTCGTTGTCTCTTCGGCTAATGTGGCCAGCTGATTGAAATTACACTGTTTTAATGCAATATGCGAAATATGGCGTACGCCAGGCCTTCAAAGAAGTACTCGACGACGCCCATGAGCTTTCACACTATATGCGAAAACCATGCCGGCTAGCAACATGCTTCTTCATATCATATTAGAAGTATGTATCTCAGATTGCACTTTGGGCGAAATACCTCAGCAGTGAGGGACTTCCAGAATTCACCGACCTTATTGAAAGTTGATTGGTTGATTCTTATTCGAGGAATACCGATAGTGAAGGGATGAATTATCAGCCTGTTGAATTCAACAAATAATGTAAGCAAATTGTACTTTAATGCATAAATATCACAAAAAAACACAAATATAAAAAAGCGTTATTAATTACATGTACTTATGTATTTCGATTAATTTCGAAGGCGTTTACACCCGAAATAAATTCTCAATATGTATAATTATTAGGTTATTAAGTTAAGTAATTTATTTATTAATTAAGACTTTTCACATTGTGTGTTGTTGTTTCCTCGTAGTTCTTACTTCTTTGCTTTAGACCGTTCTCCCAATGTAAGTTTGGCAGTAGCAATTAGGTATGAAATCATAATTGTGTTATATCATGTATGTCGACGAAAAATAAGACAAAAAAAACATAATTTATAGAACAGGGAAGTTTCTTTGCGGGTTCTTCTTCACTGGTTGATCGAATCCGCGGATCAATCAAATTGTGACATGACTTTTTGTTTTACTACCAGAAGTTGAATAAATAAATGAAATGAAATGAAATGAAATTGTATGTTTCCTAAATAAAAATGGCTTACAATGATACATCACTTATTTCTTCAGTGCTACTTGCGAGCTTTCCATGGCTAGAATTGACACTAGGTGTACCAGGAAGTTTAAATCCCCACAAAAAGCCATGTTTTTTTTTACAATACCTATAATACGTGCTTCCTTATTCTACATTTAAGTATTAATTTGATGTCATAAAATGACTGTAAAAATGTATCACCTATTTTGGGGTATATCTGTACTCTGCGCCACCACTCGCGTAATCTAGTTAAATATATCCTCTTTTTTGAGTATTTTTAGGGTTCCGTATCCAAAGGGTGAAAACGGAACCCTATTACTAAGCCTCCGCTGTCCGTCCGTCCGTCCGTCTGTCTGTCACAGGGCTGTATCTCAGTAACCGTAACAGGTAGACAGCTGAAATTATTACAGAGTGTGTATTTATTTTGCCGCTATAACAACAAATAGGTAAGATTAAAAAATAATTTCGCTTAAAGGGGGCTCCCATAAAAAAAACGTGATTTTTTCGTTTTTTTTTACGATGGTACGGAACCCTTCGTGTGCGAGTCCGACTCGAACTTGGCCGGTTTTTTTCGCCTGTCATGAACAAGACTCAGAAACGGATTTGGTAGCGAATATTACCATTTCTTTGTTATCAGCGTAATTTGTAACAGTACAAACGACCTTTTAACGTGACATAGTTTCGAAACTGTACAGCTCTGAGTTATTTGTTTCTCACGACAGGATTCATGAAGAAAAAAAACGAAAGTCAGCCTTTATGGAAATACAAAACGAAAAAAGATTTTTTAGTTTAATTATGATTTATTTGTGAAATTGTACACCCAATAATAAATTGATGACACGGTGAGAAACTCATGCCAAAAATGGGGACGCATCATAAAGCACAAAGTCCTCTGTCGTCCAAAACACTTATGAATACGGATATTTCCAATTTGGTTAGGTTAGATTAGATTATATGCATTTTATAACACACACGAAAAAGACATACTTTTGGACGTTCTGGGTTTTGAACTTTATGCTTAGGCGATCCTTAAAAACATTACTTACTTTTTTTATCGTCAAAGCAAGGCCGCACCTTATCCAAATTATTGGCAGGGCGCCGGCCGTCACGCATCAAGTGACGTGACTAATGCCAAGCGACATCAACACTCGTGCGTGGATCTATTTCGGAAAGCTCGTGCTCTCGTTCCAAAATACTTTACTAACACCCAAAATCGGGAAGACCAGGTGACGAAAATGATTTTAAATTAAATTTAGTATCTCTGTATATGTGTACGGGCGACACCGCCCAGTTCGGCTATACTATATGAATTGTATATGTAAATTGTACAAATGAAATAAATGTAATAAATTTAATAAATAAAATCTACACAATTATATAAAGAAGTAATATGAACTTCTCAAACACCCAAAGGTCGGCTGGAAGAAATTTATTTGTGGGATGCCCGCCTTTGCGCCCCACTTATGTTTTTATTGCACTATACTTTCTTTTGTAAATTGTTTTTTGTTTTTTTTTTATGCGACCTGACATGGATGGCTAATACCACACAACTACCGTTATGATATTAGCCCAATTCACCTCATTCCCGAAGGAATTAGGTGCCATGCCAGGACCTTCCCTTTATGAGCACGGTTACATTGAACTGGATGGAAAACACGGACAATTTTTCATTGCCGCTTCGACCATCTTTTTATCCAATGCGATGGTACCAACCCGGGCGGGCTTAAACCCTACCACCTAGTAGGGGAAGGGGACCTACAGTTTTACATGGATTCCGAACCATGGAGCAGCTCGCATTCGTGACGAAATACACTTATCGAACTCTGAAAGAGAAAGACAGTGGTGCAAGTCGGTATTGAACCCGGGCCTCTGGTACGCTAGGCCAGTCCCTGCGCCACTAGGCTACGAGCCGCTCATTAAAGAATTTTCAATCAATCAATCAATCAATAATATTTGTTCTATCGTTTTTTTTTATTTTAAAAATTATTTCTCCAATCGAATCCTACGTCGTACGTAGGCTTTATTTAATTTTCATTTACGTTTTCATTTATAAATAGCTATATTTATAAACTAAGTTAAAAGCGGCCGTTGCTTGGCCGCTTCATCGGCGTACGTTGCCCGAATGGTTTAAGATACGTGCAATTTATCTTATTTTCTATGTTAATCGCGGCATGTGGCAGACGCCAGGTCCTGTCGAGGTGCCAGACGACGCCATTGGGCATTAAAACTTGCGACCACTCAAAGTAAACGCCCCGAACTGATCTACCTAGCTGTGAAGTCAAAATAAGTTTGTGTTTGTTTTTTTTTTCTTTATTTTTGTGATAGTGTTAAGTATCATACTTTATTTTCTATTTCTATATTATATAAAGTATTTATATATTTATATTAATGTATATTTATATTTATATGTATATAAGTAGTTGGTATATCGTGTATAATATTTGTTGTAGTAAATTCATTTGTCTCTATAACTGCCACTCGCACTACTACTCACGATACCCAAAGGTAGACTGATAGAGAATGCCCCTGGCATTAAGTTGTACCTTTTGCCCGAATTTTGAGTGCAATAAACATATATAAATAAATAAATAAGTTTTGGATATATCTTCGGAAACACTGGTCCTAGACCCATCATGCGACCACTCAAACAAAATGCCACGACCAAATCTACCTACCGGGTAAAAAATCTGGAAAAGTTGGAGAAAAATGACTGGAGCGGAGTCGTAAATTTCATCTATTTTATAAAAATATTTTAACATTATTGTTCTGTTCGTTAATGCCGCAGATATCTATAATAACATAATGTTTGTATTCATTTGTTTTTTTTTTTTGTTTGAACGCGCTAATCTCTCAAACTACCAGACGGATTTGAAAAAATACGTTTGTATTTGATAGGGCAATTCTCGAGGAAGGTTATAGATGATTTTCCATCACGGTACGACCCTTAGGAGCCCAGAAAAAAAAGTCAAAGGACGCTAAGCTAAACGAAGTAATAGCGCGAGTGGGCGATGCAGATCGGAATACGAGACCGCATTTTACCGGGTTATGCTCGGCTAAATCACCATTATTAGCTCTGGCGTAAATAGGCGTTTATCGTCTTGTATAAAACATTCTAATAAATGTAGAATTCTAAAGAGAAATGAATTCTTTAGTGTTTAGGAACGCACGCGTTTGTTCCCGAATTATATTTAGACCTAGAGTTGATTGGCCTATTTCGATCTGCGCAGCTCTTGGCATTTCGAAAGATCTACCCGGCAGCTCCACTCCACAAGTCTATTTTCGTCTTGTTTTCGGAGTTCCCAAGCTATTTATCACCAATACTCTGAGTGTCGGTACCTAACTTGGCATGACACCATTTTATGATTTAGATAAATAAAAAATATTCCTTGCCATTCAAATTCAAGCTTCAAACCTATTTGAAAAACTTTGACGCCCGTTCTCGCCTACAACTTAAGCGGTGAGGGTATTTTTTTTATGTAACCTGACATGGATGACTAATACCACACAACTACCGTTCTGATATTAGCCCAATACACCACATTCCCGAAGGAATTAGGTGCCATGCCAGGATCTTCCCTTTATGAGCACGGCTACATTGAACTGGATGAAAAACACGGACAATTTTTAATTGCCGCTTCGACCATCTTTTCGTCTAATGCAATGGTACCAACCCGGGCGGGCTTAAGCCCTACCACCCACCTACATGGAGCAGCTCGTATTCGTGACGAAATACCCTTATCGAACTCAGAAAGAGAAAGAAAGTGGTGCATGTCGGGGCGAGGATTTGAACCCAGACCTCTGGTATGCTAGGCAAGTCCCCGCGCCACTAGGCTACAGAGCCGCTCACGATTTTGTTTTGTTATTTTAATTTTGTTATATTGACTAATACATATTCCAGTTTTGCGCTTGGAAATATTTATAATGTTAGCTTTACCTTCATTACAGTTAATGAAAACATTAGCGATTCTGAGCGGCGAGGACGAATTTGCCCAGAACTGCTCATGTTTTAATTCAATATAGGCGTGATGCAAAATAATCAATAATTAAATTAAAATAAATCCAAAAATCACCGCTTATACTATAGTATCTTGTTATCGAGTGTCAATTTTTTTCAAATAAGTTTGGTAGGAATTTTAATGGCAAGGACTTTTATTAGTCTAAGTTTTCAATCCTCAGATAGTACTTATCGGACTGATTGTACGAATTCACGTTTGTCAAAAGACGGATAGTCATTGCCGGAGAATTATAACTTCTATTACAATTATCTGACTATCATTTTACTAATAAACATATGGACTTACTATTTCGGATGGATAAGCAGAAGCGTAAATAAAACCGTCGAATATATAACTGGCCTTTTATCAAACTTATGAAAAATCAGCACTTAATCATAAAATAATTCGATAAATATGTTTAGATAAGAGGCTTATTAAAGAAAAACATGATTAATCAAAATGGTTTATAAACCATACACGTAAACGCTGTAGAGTCTTAGGTTTGTCGCCTTAAAGTTTTTTTGAAGACCATAAACATGCAAATATGAAACAAAAAAAAAATACAATCTTTGCCCCACATTTAAAAAATAAGTTCACCTTTTGAAAGATTGTACCAAAAGTGACTGAAATTATCTATATTAACTAATTTAGCTGTGGTCTGACAGTGCCCCCTGGTACTTACCCGTTGTTTGATTAAAACGACCTCTTTTAGCTTGCTGTGATAAATGTTCTGAGTTCAGAGAGAAGCCTCCACGCCACAGATTAGGTTAACCAGATTCGTTAAATTTCGGTTTGTTTATTCGTGCGCGTGTTTGGCATTGCAGTTTGTACGTGTGTATACATGTACATTTAAAAACAAAAAAATATTAATGTTTATTCATTGTATATCTTCATTTTACCTAGGCCCACCAATCACCTGCAACTGTTCTTTTAAAAATCTTAGTTTTGCAGCAAAAAATGGACGCTTATCATTGTCGCTTCGAACATTTTCCAATCAATGTGATGGTACCTATGATATTGAATTTATAATTAATAGATAATTAAGTAGATACGGAGACATATATTTAGATAGATACCGAAAAACGCCTCGCCTAGAGTTGCTTCACCTCATTTATTAAAATATTCTACACTGAAATTATCGAAACTACGGATGAATAAATAAGTTATATTTTGTTTTATTTTTCCAATCGAAACTTACAAAAATATCCAAAAAATATATATAGAAGAAAATATACTTTTACTAGTATTCCCTCTGGCAGTATGTGAAGTCACTTAGGGCAGTTTGACTACCAGAAGTTTAAATGAATAAAAATAACTCAATTTTTAACAGATTTCAAGTACAGATACAATTATTTTAACGATACGAATTGACAAATGTCAAAAGGTGATAAACTTGCACTAAAAACCATGAAAAGTCCTAGGAAGAAAAGAATCGAATGCGTTTGTATCGAAAATAAACATGACGGTGATTCAGTGATGCTGTCAGACTTCCATGGTGCGTTTATAGCGAAGCAATAAATGTTTATGGTCCCATTCAAATGCGAGCCCATCAATACATATGTAGCTTTATATTAGGGGGGTGCGACTTCTATGCACAGCTTTACGAGAGTAACAATTTACGGCTAGGACGCCTGTAAAACGTCCCCTGAAACTCACTAATTGGCTATGAAAAAAAAAGCATTGATTACTCAAACCCACGGAGATCGACGACCGTGACTCAAACCACTGAAAAACACAATTTGCCTTGATTTAAGCACATTCAGAGTAGATAATTTTATATCCGTCCTTATTTGTCGCCTGAAGAATAAAGAATTTATAATAACCGTAAATATAGCATTAGGCAGAGTGCACCATCACCCCAGCCACAAAAAACTTTTCAAACGTATTCGAAAGTGTATCGACTATCACGGATGACAGTATGTATTTAAGTAACCCAACTTTACATCCAGAGTAGCCTTCCAGGAAGGACTGGTCGTGCCAAGCCTTTTATAAGTAGGTATATGGGCTGATATTTATGCTTTCGGAATTGGAAAAACTAGCGTCGCTAGGCCCAAAATTTGTCATCCTTCGTAAACTTCGAAATGTTTAACGCTATGCATACCCTGAACGTGTTTCCATAATTCAGGAAATATAAAAACCCGGGAATAACGATTGTTCAAAACACGTTGTGTTTTGACAACAACAACAGAAAAAAAAGTTGATCGTTCAAACGATGGAATGGTAATAGTAAAAATGTATTCTATAGACGCTTTGCCACCCTACATTCAAACAATAACTTTTCCTCCAAGTAATAAAGAATAGTTTAATAAATTGGTTAACGCCATATATCATCAACTTATAGCTTTAGCTATGTATATAAATTGAACAAAGCACCCTCGATCACGCCACGAACACCCGCTGCGATGCGCCGGCGCACGTGTCATCTAGTGATGTTCCCAGCTGGTAATTTTGTGTGTTTGTAATAAAACTGTTTTGTGGAATATTTAATCTTCTTTACGATATTAGCTTTGCTCAGCCCTTGGGTTGGTGATATGAGGCTTTTCTTATTTGCAAGATGTAACAACTCAGTAAAACAATTTGTAACATCCTCTTCCCTATCTAACAGCTCGGTAAGAATGGTGTCAAAATCAATACCTAAGAAGGAAATAAGTTCTCATGTCCGGTGCGTAGATATCAACTTTCATACAATTACATTTTGCAAATTTGCATATTGATTTTCGAGGAAATTGGGAAATTTAGATTTATGTTGCACCAAGTTACAAAAGAGACTATTTACTTTTAAATTAATAAATATTTTAAATGTTTCATTCCAAAACAAGTGACTCAAGCTTTTTTATTTTTTTTTCCTAATAACGAAAAATATGTACGAAAAATACATCTAACGTGTATTACGTTAGATGTATTTTTCGTAATTTATTCACTCCTTCGAAAATTTTAAATCCCATCTGACTCAAAATATCGCCAAACAAATTCATAAATCAAATGACCCCTAATTTGAAACCCTAAATAATGCACTCGCACAATGCACCATAATTCAAATTATGACTTTAATGCAAAACAAATAGGGTTAATGCATTTTGCTCTAATAACGTTCACAGAGGTGGAGTTACGCTGCTTTAAGCCCCTCGTTCAATAGCGTTCCAATTTTTAATGTAAATTGTATGCAAATTTCTACCTTCCCGAGTTGCGACTTCCTTTGAGACCACCTATAGAGTATTTATGTCAATATAATAAGAAAGATATGACGCGGTAATATCCTACTAATAAAATGCGAAATCAATTACCGGTCGCGGCAGCTAACTAGAACCCAGCGTCGTATTACCATGGTTATTTGTCGGCGTATACCTACGGGACGCACGGTGGATGTTGGATAAGATTAAACGTTCAAGTGTATCACAGAAATCGTAATTATATTCCAATTTCTGTGATGTGTATAGTAGAAACAATCGGGGAAAAGTGTTAAGAGCGTGACCTTTATATTTTGTTGCGCCTTTGTAACATTTGCATCTTCTAAAAATTGAAGTTATGAATTGCTGAAAAAAAGGTGACCTATATCTTTTGTTGCAACCTTTGTAACATTTGCATCTTCTAATAATTGAAGTAAAGAATGTCTGAAGAAAAGGTGACCTATATCTTTTGTTGCAACCTTTGTAACACTTGCATCTTCTAATAAATTAAGTAACGAATTGCTAAAGAAAAGGTGACCTATATCTTTTGTTGCAACCTTTGTAACATTTGCATCTTCTAATAATTGAAGTAAAGAATGTCTGAAGAAAAGGTGACCTATATCTTTTGTTGCAACCTTTGTAACACTTGCATCTTCTAATAAATTAAGTAAAGAATTGCTAAAGAAAAGGTGACCTATATCTTTTGTTGGAACCTTTGTAACACTTGAATCTTCTAATAATTGAAATAAAGAATTGCTAAGGAGAAAGTTAAAGCGTTTTACTTTACATGTTGCTAATTAGGTTTGCATTTTTTTGGTTTTATATCCTTTTTTATCTAAATAAATAAAATATTATACAATCTTCCCTCAGTGGCCCCTTTTAATTATCGGATCATGCAAAGATATAGATTTTAGAAATGTTAATTAATACAAAGAAAACAAAATCAAAACCCCTAGAGATGATATGAGGTACAGATAAGTAGAACGCTGACAGTAACTAGATCCCTGACAGTGCACCTCAGCAGAGCTTAATAACCCCGTTTAGGCCCACAATGTTCTGGACATTAGCTTTCGTTTTACCTAGTTAGCCATACGGGGCAAGTAGGGTAAGGCCCGCCATCCGATTGAATAAAATAAATATTTTTTAAACGGTAATGATTTTTTTCCAGATAGCCAACTATTTCAATGTGTACCGTATGAAAAAACTGATATCTACTTATAACAGGTTCGGCACCGATTCTTCCGGGATTGCCAGTCTAGGCATAAACTAAACATAGTACTTCCTTCATCTATGGTATATGTGTGTTTTTATGTTACTTAAAACCAAACCTCATTTAAAAAAAAAGTACTGCTCGGGTAATCTGTACAACAAACAAATTTAAGGCATCAAATAAATAAATATATCATCTTATAACACCTTAGACACAAGTAAAATACGATACAACAGGACGTGATGATATATAGAGATGTTGCAGCCAACTCTTTTGACAGGCATAACAAAAAAGGACACCGAAAGGACGGCGTGACACAGAGCGAAGTAATTGATTGTATGAGCTCACAATAAACAAGAACAAAAATTGTTTAAAAAGTTGCTGAAATATAATTGTAAACAGCTAAAAATAGCTAATGTATTTTTATAAATGATAGATTAAAAACTTAAACATTTATCTTTCATACATTCATTTAGGCACCAGGGAATTACCATGGTACATAACTCGCCAGGTGAATAGCAGGTGAAGAGGTGAAAGAGTGATTATATCTTCCATTCAGTTACATTTCGTACCATGCCAACATGTACATTTTAGTTCACTTGGCCGAATAACACGTCGTTTGACAGTTAGCATGGTACGGAATTAAATCTAACTTCAGAATTAATAACTCTCTTGCCATGTTCACCTACTATTCACCCGGCGAGTTAGCTTACCATGGTAATCCCCTGGTGCCTAAATGAATGTATGGAAGTACACATACCCCAGTACACAGTTACGAATCGCCATCCTAGCTGTAGGCCTAATCAATTTTCCAATCAATTTTGTGTAAAGAAAGGTAGACCCCTGCAGACCAGACAATAGCGTGAAGGTTTATCATCCTCTCTTTGATAATAATTTAACTAATTGGTCTATGCTAAAAAAAAATTAAGGGTTTACTTACTATTTTTTTTCTGGTTTTATGTATTATGTTTCCTCACTCACGACAAACAGCTGTTGCTTTCACTTTATGTTAGTCGTAAGTGTGTCCGGACCAGCGTAAAATGAGCGCTGGAGTTTACTCATCAAGAGGGACCTGCAGCACAAAATGCTGAGCTGGCTCCGATTTTTTCTCCACAAATGTGCAATTAGAATTTTGTAAGTGTTCCAAGTTGTGTGTTGGGAATAAACGTATTTTCTTTCTTTCTATACTTACGCGTTCGGAGCCGCCTTACATTCCTTCCCAATATTTACCCCTTCTTGTCAATCCATCTTTCGGCGTCGCTTCCTCCGTCGCACCATCTATCATGCGTCGTTATTTTTAGCTCAGCGCCGCCATTTGAGCCAGCTTCGAGAACTAATGACGACCTTAGCGCTGGCCGCGGATTATTCGTGATTTGATGTGTCCGATGGAACGTGTCGAATTGTTTGGATGTGTTGTCCGTAACGAGGCCGGGATCTGATGAGAAAAACAAAAAAACTAAACCTACCTATTAGCATATACAGTGCTTATATGAAGGGAAGATCATATCTTATCCCATATGTAGTTACAGTGAAAAAAATAATCAGTAAATCTAGCCGTAATGCCAATAATAACAACCATCTTGCAACGATAAAATAGAGCCAACTAAATAAATTGAACATAAAATGTCATTGTACCTTTTATTCAATTTTTTTAACTGTTACTGTTTTCCTAACTGTGTGAAAACTATTTCTAGCTTTAGTATTTTTTTATTGTTACTTAATATTCAGAGAAAAAGTACTGTCCAATATGTTGAAATTCCGGTACCTCTTGAAACTTGACAGTTGCACGCCTAATTTGTAGTCAGCCGTAAAATTCAATCAGTTAAGATCAGTGTCAAAATCATCTGATCTGTCACACAAGTTATTTTTACCGAGCGGTTAAAATATCTTATTAATATTAACTGTTTTGGCTCGTTAATAGATACTTATTGTAATACATTAATTTAATATTAATTAGAGACAATTTTTACTGTGCTAAAACAGTAAGCAGTTGCACATAATTTTTGTTCAGTGTCCTTAGGTCATTCATTGATAGTATAAGAACATGGAATGATGGCCAGTATATGGCATAATCGATAGTGAAATTAGTAATCCACATATAGTTACATAAAAAAAAAGGATATGAATTCTGGATCGAATGCATTTGAGCGGTTCGTAGCTCAGGGGACGTGGGGACTTGCTTGTATGCCAGTGGTCATGGGTTCAATCCCTGTCCCGTTCATAATCGTATACCACTCTCTTTCTCTGTCTAACTAACTAAGCCAATTAGTTAGTTATATATCGTTAAGAATTTGAACTGTAGCATCGCATTGGATGGAAGATGGTCGAAGCGGCGATTGAATAATGTCTATCTTTACCTTTGTAGTCCCAGTGCAGACAGACAGTTTGATTTCGATGACATTACCGTAATCTCATTAATTTGAGTTTCAGTGACATCTACATTCGAAGCATTGTAATCAGATTTTGAAAATAATCTGAAAAGGCATTGGTCGTGACATTCGTCGGAAGCAGGATCAGGATCAAATTTAGATGTCGCAGAAACTCAAATTAATGAGATGACGGTAATTTCGTATCCATTAAATACACAAAAAATATCGATCTTGGAATGTCCGAGCCGTCTTCAAGTCTTTAGCACAAAGAAGCGAGGAGTCCAAAAATACTAATGAGCTTCCTGGAAGAGCTTGGATGGCTTATTTGACAGCTAGTATAGCTTGACGAATTGTCATCTCAGTGTAGAACAAAAGGCCGTAACACAACGACACAGTGAAAGGGTGTCACTCGTAGTGTAGGGTTAATGCCTGTGTCTCTTGTGTCGAGTCACACGCGATCGAATCTCAGGTTATGCATCTTTTTATTTCTTAACCTAGATTAAAATATGCACTTTCGTAGAGATTGTTATACCCTGGTTCGGGATCATTGTAAAACTGTGGGTAAACTTCCAAACTTGCTGGATGGTAAAATATATTTTGTATATATTTAATGGATACGACATTACCATTATTTCATTCATTTAAGATTATCCAACGTCATCTATATTATAGCCATAAATCGGATTTGGTAAATAATAATAAAAAAAAATATTGTGACATTCGTCCGAAGCAGGTAAGTCTTTCAATATTCATTGCAATGCTTCAATGGGGATGTCGTTGGATACCCTTAAATGAATGGTAAGATTAAGCAAGTTGGTACCATCGCATCGGATGAAAGACGGTCGAAGCAGCAATAAAAAATTATCAGTGTGCACGTTTGATACGTATGCAGGTGGTAAGGTTAAGCCCGCCCAGATTGGCACGACCGCATCGGATGAAATATGATTATTTAATGTAGCTGGTCTAAATTCAAATTAATGTATTGTAAAGGTATTGATACTGAGTATTAATTTTGAAGCTCCATGAGCTAGGTTATTGAAGAGTTTGTTTTCCATAGTATATGATAAATTACGTCATTCCTATATAATTAGACATCTAAAGACGCATCGTTGCAGCGAAAGGAGACATAATTTTGTACATGTTGTCTATTAAACCAATTTAATGGTTAAGATGTAGTCAAATTATTCTAAGTTCAAGAAACTTACGTTAAGTCACCGAAAGCGTCACAGATAATTTGGAAAACATTGTCATCAATCTCAAAGAATAGTTTAATGTTGTATATGTAGTTCCATTGATAAGTTAAATACTTTATTGTAATAGCTGCCCAATGAATAATAATTATATTTTTACCACTCCACTAATCTTACAAACCATAAATTCAATTACAAGCCCGACGATTTAAATTAATCCCAACAGTATTGACAGAACACAATAATTACTTTGAATCGAGGTACGCCCCAATATTTAGCTATCGATAAATAATATTTGTGATCGTGATGCGTTCCCATGAGATATCGACATGTGTGATGCACCACGTGGTGTTTGTGTACCGCATCGCACCAACACATATGTGTGCGGTATACCCCACGCTCAAAATGTCATACTATTGTTTAAAATTATGAAACGTTATCAATGAGTTTGTAATTTTATCAAATGAACGTTGCACGTGTATGTACAATAAACGTACGTAAATATGAATATTGATTGAAACCGAAGCGGGCAATTTTTTTGTCGATTTTTTTTCTTTAAATTCTAAATATGAAAATTAAAATTACTGTAAAATCACAGCAAATTTGAGACATATTGAGACAGCTTCATGGAACTAAGCTTATCAAAACCACTTTAAAATAAATTACAATTAAAATTGATTGCCTCCAATAATCAACAGAATGTACGGAGTAACACGAACCATCAGCCGTTAATAAATATTAGCTGGGTGTCCATAGCGACGGAAATCACAAATTATACATTTTGGGGTGCAGCCCGTTGCAACCAATAAGCGTATTATGTGGGCAAGTGAGTATGTATGAGTAAATTCTCTTTGGCCAAAATAACGTTTTCTTTCGGTAAACGGAAAATAAATGTAAAATATTTCGCACGGAAAGCAAAATTAATAAAAAACGACCGAATAATATTAAAAATGTCACTACAGATAAAAACAGACCACATGGGTTTAAAGTAATTATGTAGAATCGTCTGTGAAGTAAGGACTGTAAAAATATATATTTTATGAATGTATTGTAAGACTACATTTGATCTAGTAAGAATACCGTTCGTTGGCATTACGATTAACAGTTCCGCCACCCGCTCTATACTTACAATTATGACTTCTCCTCTCGTAATCAATACCTCCTACTAACTTATACAATTGATTTGACGCTTTACTTGCTATTTATTCTAAAAACGCTATACATACATATTACATTCGTGGAAAAAGCGACGTAATTGCTTAGTACAAAGAAGTTTATTTCACTTCAACTTTAGTAAAATTCAAACAAAGTTTTTACATTGAACACAGAAAATGCAGATAGTGGACCTTGTCAAAAGATTGTTTAAAAGAGTTTTCGCGCTCAAAGGTTTCGAGTTTCCAAACAAGATTGTGGAACGATGTGAAATTCCAAGTGCTCCCACCCTGCGCGAAAGTTGGTGAAGAACAAATTAAACAAATTGCTTCCACGTAACACATCTGTTGGAAGTGTTGCGAGTTGTCGAGCGAGGGGAGCGGGTGAGTAGCTGCGCGTCGAAGAATAATGGGTCACCCGAAATGTGTTTGATTTGTTAATCTGTGTGCTTGAAACGCTTTTGAAAGGCGACCCCCTGAGCACAGTTCATTGACATCGGGAAAGTTTGCTACCGTACAGTTGTCGCATAGCGCTGGCAATGCAAATTCGGTCTGCTGACCATACTTTGAATATCAAGACAGATCCAAATATATTATTCACTCCGACACAATCGATTTCCTGATTGACCGAAATATGGTTGCTGCGTGGGACCACTCACAAAATGTTCATAACGTCAGATGTAGGCGACACTTACGACTAATTCTTTAATAAAAAATATGTATTTATTATTCAGCTTTGACTATTAAAATTTCACTAATTATGCGTTTAGTTAAAATTATATTGCAAATATGTGCAATATGGCTTCTGATGTTATGAAAAACAACAAGTATTTGTTTAAAACAAACATTGATTCCAAAAATAAATGAATTACTCAAATATCCTTAATCAGAATAGGATTGTGATCAAACCCCGGATCAATTAGATTAGGTGAGACTAGTTTGCTTTTTAAAATGTTGAATTTTTTTTATGAAAAGTAAGATTTTATTGTCATTTAATCATACCTCATCCACATAAAAACTTTGTCAACGAATAACATTCTTCCCAAAGAAGTTGTGTTATCACAATCAAACAATAGATTCATAGTTTGTATGTAACAGATATAGGCATGGCTATCATTAACAGTAAATACTTAGTTTTACATATTTTTTTAAATTTAATTTGAGTGACTCACTCAAATTAATTTTGGTCAATCCAAGCCCAATCGATGATACGGGGTGCATTATAGTAATGGGCAAACATGGAACCCCTTGGAGTGGCGTATGGGTAAATATTGGTGCGTGTATCTCCCATACACGCATGCGTCGTAAAGCTCCGAGCCGCAGTCACCCGCACGGCGTTAGTTACCGAAGTCGTGCGCTCGCGCATTCTGTGCCGTTGCGTCTGCGCTGCGGCGGGTATCGTGAACGTAGAATCGGTTTGATGCCCAGTTCTAGATGAAAGTTATCGTGTTAGCTTACAACTTATGGGAAAAATAGTTCATGTGTGGTTGCTGTGTCTGTAAGAATATTTCCAGTTTTATAGTGCGAGTGGATATAGTGAAACTTTAAAGGTGGGAATTTGTTGTGGGGATGTTCTAACAAGACGTTATATTCGTGCTTAAGTCGTGATTTGGGAATTTTGAGCGATTTAGTCGAAGGTAAGCTTATTTCGTTAATGGAGATTTCAGCACCTACGATTCACAATATTTGCTTTTTTTTTCTGCGATTGTGACGAACTTTGTTGCAAAAAACCTCATGTTTTGCAACAGAACATTGTTATGTTTGTAGTGATAACTTACATAAAGTATATTTTATCAATTCATCTTTACTTTTCTCTATATTTAGCCATTTATTTATTTTACACATTTGACCATTAAATCTGAAATGCGTATACTTTACATATTTAATAAGTTTGCTCTAAAATGAAAAAAAAAATCGTGTTTCCATCCAGTTCAGTGTAGCCGTGCTTGAAGGAAAGGTCCTGGCATGGCCCCTAATTCCTTCGGGAATGTGGTGTATTGGGCTTATATCATTACGGTAGTTGTGTGGTATTGGCTATCCATGTCAGGTCGCATAAAAAAAAATATAAACATGCAAAACATCGACTATCAGCGTTATATGTATTTTTATTATTGTTGTTTTTGCTTACACAAAGAACTGGTTTCATCGCAGAAATTTTGTCACAATAAACCAAGTATTTTTTTCCAAGATCGACTAATATTGTATTACTGTACGGCTGTATTGCTACCTAATTGGCATTATTGATTGGCTGCAAAAAAATACTTTTATTGATAAGTCCACATTGGTTCAGTTCCACTTTGGTACCTACATGTATTTGTTATGAATTTTAATGTATTGCTCAATAAATATTTTTTTTTATTTATTTCAATATGCCGGATGTTTATATTGTTATGTAGATATTAGTTTTTCTCACATTTTTTGCCTACTATAATAGTAGGCAATAGTTGCAATAAGCAGGAAATATTATTTTATAAGGAAAAAAAATTATATTGAAATATTCCTATTTTTCTAAATGTTTTTATCACCGGAAGCGTACTATTTTAGGTCACTTATTACTATCTTATATTCATCATAATAAAATATCACAATGTGCACTAATGATAGTAATGTACTCAACCTACGCTTACGAACTTAATGGGAGTTTTATCATATTGGATATCTTTAACGCGTTTGCGTTCCACACACGCGTTACATCTGTCTTCCAAGCACGAAGTACGTACCTGTGTATAACCGTAATAACGATTGGACTTATTTGGGTACCTTCCAATGTTTTTTAGTTTTTTCAAGTTCCAGTAAAGGCTGGATCGAGTTTATGGGAATTTATGCTGTTGGCTGCTTAAGACTGTTCCGACCCATATAAAGTTGTTTGCACACATAACGCAAAAAGTATTGCACTTTAAGCCACGAATTAATAATAAAAGTTGAATATAGTCATATTACTTGCAGCGAAAACAATTTCACAATTTCAGGATTATTGGTTTTGTTACAATTTATTTAAATACGATTTTAATTTAACAGCGCCATCTTACGGTGTACAACTTCTAATCGGCAATTACAACGAAACCATTAAACCTGAAATTGTGAATATGTTTTCGCTGCAACTACTATGGCTATATTTAATATTTTTGACGAATTCGTGCCTTAAAGTGCAATACTTTTTGCGTTCTGTGTAAAAAAAACATTGTATGGGTCGGAGCATCCTTAAGGGCCGACTTTTCAATCCTCAGATAGCACTTATCGGACTGATGTACCAATTTACGTTTGTCATTAACGTAGGATTAAATCTTCCATCATAATTATCTTACTGTAATTTTACTAAGGGCTGATTTTTCAATGGTCTGATAAACAGTCAGATAGCTATTCGACGGATCTATTTGGGCCCATGCTTATTTATCCTATATTATATATAGGTTGGGGAAAAAGTTTCTTCGCATTTTTTAAGAAAATTCAAAACATTTTTTAATATGGTTTATTTACATTTAACTAAAGTATGTAGGTACCATTTTGTTCGATAACTTTTTGCCATCTTGTAGGTAGGGACATGATCCCATTGCTATAGAAATATTGGGACTTCTGATCAATATACCGCGACAAGTGGTTTTGGCAGTCCTCTCGTGATGTTAACCTGACACTGCCTAAAGAATTCTGAAGAGACCTAAACAGGTGGAAATCTGAAGGTGCAAGGTCAGGACTATACGGCGGATGCATTAACACCTCCCAGCCAAACTCTCTTAGTTTTTGCTGAGTGGCTAAAGATGTGTGAGGTCTAGCGTTATCATGATGAAAAACCACACCCCTTCTGTTGATTAATTCCGGCCGCTTTCTCTCAACTTCTTGCTTTAATCTCATCAGTTGTTCGCAGTAGAGTTCAGAATCGATGGTCCTGCCTGGTGGTAACAGCTCATAATGAATAATGCCCTTCCAATCCCACCACACACACAGCATCACCTTGTTGCGAGTTAACCCGGGTTTCGCCACAGTCTGTGAAGCTTGACCGGCCTTTGACCACGACCTTTTTCGCACGTTCTTGTCGTACGTGATCCACTTTTCATCACCAGTTATCAGCTTCTTCAAAAATGGTTCGGTTTCATTACGTCGTAATAAAGAATCACAAATGAGTACACGGTTCATTAGGTTTCTTTCAGTGAGCTCGTGAGGTACCCAAATATCGAGCTTTTTTGTGTACCCAGTTTTTTTCAAATGCGCCAAAACTGTTTTGTGGTCAATTCCTAGTTCTTCAGCTACGTCGTAACTACTGATATGCCGATCTTGCTCCACTTTTTCAAAAATGGCATCCATTTTATCCGTAATAGGGCGACCAGAGCGACGTGCATCTTTGACATCAAAATTTCCGGATTGAAAACGCTTAAACCAAATTTGTGCTACTCTCACAGACACTGCACTAGGTCCATAAACATCGCAAATTTTTTTCGCGGCTTGCGTTGCATTTCTACCTTTTTTGTAGTAAAATTTTAAAATGTATCGAATTTCTTCATTAGATTCACTCATTTTGACAGTACGAAAAACAAATGAGAATCACACATTTTGCTAATTTGAATTTGGAATTATGTTCTTTAAAATTTAAACTTTCAATGATACCAAAACCAGCCAGATACAAATAGTATAGCCAAAGAGATTTTATTACAAGTTCATACATACTATAATGCGAAAAGACTTTTTCCCCGACCTATTATATTATATAAGTCTATATTATTATTAGTAAAATTACTGTCAGATAATTGTGATAGAAGATATAATTCTCCAGTAATGAATATCCCTCTTTTGACGAACGTAAATGTGTACTATCAGTTCGATAAGTACTATCTGATGATTGAGAAATCCGCCCTAATACAAATATGAACTTATCATAATGGATAAATAAGCGGAGGTATAAATAAATCTGTCGAATAGTTTTCTGGCTGATTTTCTGACTATTGAAAAATCAGCCCTTAAACGAAAAAGTGGCTATTATACTTATATAAGCAAATGTTCTTACTATTGAATTGAAAAGCGCCCAGACTATACACCGCGCAACAACCAAAGCATACCACCTATACAAATATTACCCAAACAAAGCAAAGAGTTCGAAAAGTCAAGCCAAGTCGACTCATCAAAGCGGGGACTAATGATTATAGGGCAGCCAGTTCTCTTTGATGCTCGCCTGGTAGCTGCGTTGACTAATTTGCGTGTTTAGAGTGTGGTAAATTTTACGGTAAAATTGGAATGTTTTTTTTTGTGTTAAAATTACCCGGGCTTATATGCGTACTAACTAAATCACCCGGGGTAACAATGGTGTAAACTGTGGGTTGTTTTGATGATGATGAAAACTTTATCCGTCAAAAATCTACAGTCCATTCAGGGTAAAAGTGAGTTCGAATTCGTCACTAAATGTCAACTCGCTTCTTTAAATAGTTAATGTTTCCACACTTCTTGAACATCATAACAGTTAGGTTTCTTGAACATCATTACAGTTAGGTTAATATCTGGTCGGTCCTGTAAATACGTTGGAAGTATAAATACGGTTCCGTTATTTAAATAATAATATATTTCCCAACTATTTTTAGGTTAACTCACTCCCGAACTCGAACTCACTCTTACCTGAATGGATCCCCCCTCGGGCACAAGTTAGTTAGAATTTGGCGCTAAATATGAACTTACTTTTTTAATTAGTTCATGTTCTCGAACTTCTTTAAGGATGTTTAAGTTTCCTTTGAAATCACATTAAAGGTAAAAAAATAGTTCCGTTATTTAAATATTTATATTTTTCCAGCTATTTCTAGGTTAACTCACTCTCGAACTCGAACTCACTTGTCCCTGAATGGGCCTTCAGTTCAGGCATACAATAATAAAGACGTTTTTGAAGCTTTTGAAAAAAAAAACCAGGAAAATACGGAAGGTGGTGGTCATTTATGAAGGCGAAAGAAGAGTTTTTGTTATGTTAATAACGTTTTTAAGAAGAGTTTAATGTTTTTTACAAAAACATATTTTTATTACTATCCGAGCACTATCTTGATGGTAGCAAACATTATCGCAGGATAAGTAATATAAAAAAGGTTGGTAATTAATCAATGTGCATTATTTCTTAGAGTGTTTTATTTTATGATAGGAACCTACGGTATGATACACCCTAAGATAAAAAATGGTTAAATGAAACCAAAACCGTGTACCACAAACCGAAAATCGGGTAAAAAAGGGACAGTCCTAGAGTCTGACATCAGTTACTAAAACGGTTCGAGTTAAAATTATCTGGCAAATATAACTGAGTTTCAATTTCTACATGATTAAACGTTTTTTTTTATTCCCAGCTCGGTATTTAATTCCTGCTAATCCATTCGAAATGGCGTTAGGACTCGTTGATGCTTGGCGCTGTACCTTCCGCCGCGGCGTAGCGAAGACCAGCAGAGCGGGGGATTTCGACGATGATTCGTTGTGTTTTGCCCATAGGCTTAGAATGTCAAGACATACAGAGTCAACTGACGGATGAGACCAAAATCGTTTCATGCAAAATGTACTGAAATGTCTTTTTACTAAAAAAAAAACTTCTAAATGGCTATGTAGCTTCAAGAGTATGTTTTAAGTTTCACAAAATCGACAAAGAATTAGTGGGTCACCCCTTATACCGTTCACTAAACAATCTATAAATTCAAAGGTTACCATGCTTTCTTTAAGGTGGCCCAATCCGGCGGGCCTAACTCATTCGCGGGCACGGTACAAAACCGTGCTGTTGCGCTCTGGGACCTTCTCTGTTTCAAAGAATAAGACAGGCTCCGTGATGAAGAAGATGCAACATGTTAACAAAAAAGACAATGTGCATAGTGTATGATTTGGTAAGATTTACGAAAATTTTAATTTCCAAACGACTTATAGCTAAAAGTAAACCACGACCGCTGCAGTCAAAAATCTAACAAAAACCGAATAGATCAGAAATCTTGATTAAATAAGCTATGTCTGATGAGATAATCTTTTTACGATGTTCTTACATTATCATTGAGTAATCCACCTCCAAAGTTATTGTATAAAACGCGCGAAAAATTCTAACTTTCGGAACTTATAACTTAGAAACCAAACACAATTTTACAATGCCAATGGTCATCAGACATCTAGTTGGATGAAATTAAGCTATTTTAAGCAAAATTTTGGATCTCTGACAAGAAATATAGGCGTGATCTTCTTTCCCATTTTGTATGGCGATATGAGCGGGATGGGCCACCTTAAGGAAAACTAGAGAAATCATAAAGATTTCGCAGAAAAACACATTTTACATTCCATGAGCGCGACTCCAATGTATTGATAACGATGTGAGAAGTTGTCTCATCGGGCAGTTGTGTTCCATCACCCTCTAACCCGGGGTAGTGGTACTTGAGTGGACGTCTCACTCCCACACTTTGTTCGTCTTGTTATAACAGCGCGCTATGCTAGGTCAATGAGACCGCTCTGCGGAATAGTGAACATCGAGGATAAGGCGTGGTTAATACAAGAATTTAGATCATAAACAAAAACACTATTTTTTTTATATAATCTTTTGACCGGCCCGTAGCTCAGTGCCGCGGCGACTTGCCTTACATACCTGTTGAAGATAGCTTGCTTGGAGTGTGGACTGTATCTTGAGAACTTGTAGACTTGAAGAAACTTGTAGAGCGAGGTCAGGCCAGAAATAAAACTTGCGGTTGAAGATCGTAGTTGCTCTAAATATACATGAAACATTACAATCACTTATACATAACATTATTTATTTACCTAACAGTGTCCAATTTAACAAATAATATGGCGCTGCGCCGTCCGCCGGGCGTCGTGTCGATGGTGGCGCCCCCACGCGGAGAGCCGCGCAGTTAGCGCGCGCGCGGCTAGTCGCCCGTAGGTCGCTCCGCCGTCAACATGCTCCCCCCGGTGTCGTCTCGGAGCCGTGATTGCCGACACCTTGTACCGGTAGGCGGATGATCTTGCGTGCCGGCCGGCGCAGCACCCCTCCCGTCGTGCGGACGTCTGCCACTCGAACGCGCCCGTCGCTGCCCGGGTAGATCTTGTCGATGACGCCGCGCGGCCACACGTTCCGTGGCAGGTTGGCGTCCATGATGATGACGAGGTCCCCCGGCTGCAGGTCGCTGCTTCCGTCGCCCTGGTGTGGTCTCGGCAGGAGCGTCGGTAGGTATTCCCGCACCCAGCGCGCCCAGAATATGTCAGCCAGGCGCTGAGTCGCTCTCCACTGCCGCCGCCGCGCCAGGTCGCTGTCATCGAAGGCTCCGAGTGTCGGCGTGCCTGACG
The DNA here is from genome assembly GCA_946894095.1 of Incurvaria masculella. Classification (NCBI taxonomy): domain Eukaryota; kingdom Metazoa; phylum Arthropoda; class Insecta; order Lepidoptera; family Incurvariidae; genus Incurvaria; species Incurvaria masculella. The sequence continues at coordinate 12,899,948 of OX335658.1, read as the reverse complement.
CGCTCCCAAGCAAGAAATGGTTGGGCGTCAGCGCCTCGTCGTCCTCGTGGCTGACCGGAACGTGCGTCAGCGGACGCGAGTTGACGGTCATCTCGGCCTCGGCGAGCAGCGTGCACAGGACCTCTTCGTGCGGTGCCCTGTCCTTCAGCGTGGCGTGCAGCGCGTTCTTGATGGATCGCACGAGGCGCTCCCAGCAGCCGCCCATGTGAGGTGAAGCGGGTGGATTGAACTTCCATTCCGCTCCCTTATTCAGTGCGTAGGTCTTGACGGCTTCTTGGTCGATCTCGGCCCAGGCTCTGCGCAGCTCAGCGTCGGCACCGTGGAAATTAGTTCCGTTGTCGCTGTAGATTACTGCGGGCGGCCCTCGGCGCGCTGACATGCGGCGCAAGGCAGAGATGGCGGAGTCTGTTGTAAGGCTGGCAACGACCTCAGTGTGCAATGCGCGCGTAACCATGCACGTAAACAGCGCGCAGTACCGCTTCTCGTGTCTTCTCCCGATGGTCACATTGAGCGGCCCGAAGTAGTCCAGCCCACAGTGGCTGAACGGACGCTGGTGGTGACCGAGGCGGGCCGCCGGTAGGTCGCCAGCGGGCGGCAGCTGCGTGATAGCCCGGCGCAGGCGGCAGGTTTGGCATGAGCGTGCCACCGCGCGCACGGTTGGGCGCACGCGCACAATCCAGTAGCGCGCGCGCAGGCTGTTCACGATTGTTTCTTGGTTAGCGTGAAGAGCCATGACGTGGTAGTGATGTACCAGGAGCTTGGTGTACGTGGTGTACTTTCCGTCGAGGATCACCGGATTCTTCGTCTCGGCTCTCACTTGGGCCGCAAGACCGGCGCGGCCGCGCAGGCGGACGACGCCCGCAGAATCTAAGCTCGGTGCTAGCGCTATCAGCTTGCTGTCTCTTTCTACGGTCGCGCCGGCCCGCAGGCGGCGCAGGTCTGACGCGTAGCACTCTTGTTGGACGCGTTTTATCCATAGTTCCTCCGCTACTCGGTAGTGGCGCTGCTCTAGCCGGCCGGAACCCTTCCTTTGTGCTTTTTCGGTGAAAAGCAAAACAAATGCCGTCGCTCGAATGAGCCGCAGCCAGCTTGTTATTCAAAATTATTTGGTTATAAAAATACTTGGCACTAGGAACATCGGAATAAAACCCAGTGTTATCCAATTTCAGAACATTTAATTCAAACAATGCAGGCATATATATAATCACATGAAAATATAATGTTGATGCAATGCAATTTACATGGCAGCGCCATCTGTTGACGAAAGCTTGGCAACATTCTCCCCAGGAAAGAACATCAAAGTTCTTTGCAGCACAACATTTTTTTTTATCTCAAAATAACTGTAACATAATTAGTTCAAATTAAAACCTTAACTTCTTAGAACCCAAACGATAACAATATGTGCATAGTATAAGTTCACCTTCTGCCAACATTTATGAACATTTAATATAACAATCAAAACTTATTTACTAGTAGATTTCGGCCTAGTCCTGCTGTGGCAATAGACATAATTTATGTATGGGTCTTTTAATAGTTGAAGATTTATATTTTAAAGAAACGACTCTTATGATACCATCAGTACCAGGATGAACCTCAATAACTTTGGCCAGCGCCCACTTGCTGGGTGGGAGCCTCTCATCCTTGACTAAGACAATATTTCCTTCCTTAATGGTGTGTTTTAATGTTTTCCATTTAGTACGTTTCTGTATATTCGTCAAATACTCTAAATTCCACCTACGCCAAAATTCCTGGACCTTTTGTTGGAGGTAAATCCACCGGTTATTGTAAGTGAAACTGTCCTTTTCTAACCGTTGGTCAGGAACCATTATGGGTGGCTCTCCAATAAGAAAATGGCCAGGAGTTAAGGCAGTCGGCTCACTAGGATCAAAAGAGCTAGTGTCTAACGATATGGGACGTGAATTCAGACATGCCTCTATTTGGCATAATACCGTCGCATATTCTTCGTAAGTAAGTGTCACGTCGCCAAGTACACGTTTTAAATGGTATTTTGTACTCTTAACACCTGATTCCCAGAGCCCTCCCATGTGAGCAGCACTAGGAGGGTTGAAGCACCATTCGGTGCCATCGTTTGAAAGTATTTCAATCATATCTACAGGTAAATCTAATTTACTCTGATCTGCCATTACATTTAGTTGTTTGGATGCACCAACAAAGTTGGTACCACAGTCACTCAGTAGCTGTTTACAGTGGCCTCGACGGGCAGTGAACCTTCTAAATGCTGCGATAAATCCATCTGTGTCCAAACTTGTAACTAACTCTAAGTGAATTGCTTTCACAGAGGTGCATATAAACAGTGAAATGTATGCCTTTTGGGTCTTACCTCCTCTGCCTTTCGACATCTTTAGTATAACCGGACCTGCAAAGTCTACTCCGCTGATAAGAAAAGGCCGATTAGGTGTTACTCTAGGCAATGGCAAGTTTCCCATCAACTGATCCATTGGCCTAGCTGTCTGTCTATAACATATCATACAATCACGAATGCATTTCTTTACCAATATTTTAATTTTAATTATCCAGTAGGTTGTGCGAAGATATGAAATCATTAATTGAGCACCACCATGGAGCGTCTTATGGTGTGCGTCTTCGACAATCAACTGAGCAAAAATATCGTTTGACAAAATAATTGGATGTTTGACAGTCTCAGGCAGGTAGGACTTAGAAATTCTACCGCCCACTCTTAGAACATTATTCTCATCCATGTATGGATTCAAATTTACAATCCGATTTTTTCCCTTTAAAGATATTTTATTATCATTCTGTAATATTTTAATTTCATCCCGAAAATTAATGGATTGGGAAAGTTTGATGCACACATCAAGTGAATGCCTCAATTCCTGTGTAGTTAGGTAACTTGTGTTATACTTACTTGATCTTTCTTTACAATTATATATGAATCTCAACATAAAGGCAACAACACGTATAAGTTTACTTAAAGATGAGTAACGAGCAAACAATTCATTCATTGAGTTAGCATTCCCTCTTACTTCATCTAAGTTCATTACATTTATTGACAATTTGCATTCAAGAGTGGTGGAGGGGATATCGTCCAGTGACCTAGATGTCCAGACTCGTGGCTCTTGAAGCAACCATGAGGGCCCATGCCACCATAATGCATGGCTGGGCAAGTCTATAGGGGCTATTCCCCTTGAGGCAACATCAGCAGGATTATCCTTTGATCCTACATGATGCCAATGTTGTTTATCTATTCTGTTAGTGATTTCTGTTACACAATTAGCAACAAAAGTAGACCAGTAGTTTGGATGTCGCTGGAGCCACGCTAACACAATAGTAGAATCAGTCCAAGCATATGTTCTAAGCAACGGTACGTTCAAACTTTTTCTGGCCTGGTGCAACAATTTTGCAAGGAGTACGGCTCCGCACAATTCCAATCGGGGAACGGAAACCTGTTTTACTGGAGATACTTTAGTTTTAGCTTCTAATAACGTTATCTTTACTCCTGTTGGTGAAATAGAACGATAATAAACTACCGCGGAATATGCAGATGTCGAGGCATCCGAAAATCCATGCAGTTCTTCGTATTGATCTTCATTGTCATTTATAGTTTGTTCAATCCATCGATTAAGTTTAATGGGTGTCATTTCAAAAAGTTCCTCTTGATACTTTAAATATTCTGTAGCTATATCCTCGGGCAGCCGCTCGTCCCAGTCCAGCTTAGCTAACCATAACCTTTGTAGGATAATTTTAGCAACAATAACAATAGGAGATAACCAACCTGCCGGGTCATAGATCTTAGCAATGTCTCCTAGTATGCTACGTTTAGTAGGTGTCAGGTTCCTTTGTTCCGGAATATCGAGTTTGAGGATAAATACATCTTGGTTCATGTTCCAGTTGACACCTAGAATCTTTCTACTATTTTCGACTTCATCTTCTCTCAAAGTTTCAGAGTTCGATGTCCATTTATGCAATTGGAACCCTCCTTTGCATAATAATTTGATGACACCAGTCTTTAGACTTTGAGCTTCCTTTACGCTTGAGCATCCTGTTAGTAGATCATCCATATAAAAATCCTCTTCAACTATATCTAATACTTCTTCTGGAAAATATTCTCTTTCATCTTCTACTAGCTTCTTTAGAGTTCTTATGGCTATATAAGGAGCACACGATGTTCCATAAGTGACAGTTAACAATCTGTAATCTTTAACAGGCTGAGTTTGTGAAAACCTCCACACGATGCGTTGGTAGTCGACATCCCTTTCGTCAACAAGTATCTGCCGATACATTTGGCGGATATCAGCAACAAGTACAACTTTATGTCGGCGCCACCTAAGAATTATATTCCTTATATCATTTTGCAAAGGTGGTCCTATAAGTAAGTTATCATTTAATGATTTTCCATTACCAGTTTTCGCTGATCCATCAAATACCACTCTTAATTTTGTGGTAAGATGTTGTGGTGAGATCACTGCATGGTGTGGCAAGTAGCAAACTTTCCTTTTATTCGATTCACTTGACGGGATTGCTTCCATGTGACCTTTATCGATATAGTCTTTCATAAATGCATTATAGCCTTCTCGAAGTTTAGGATTGCGTTTGCATTTGTTTTCCACAGCATTTAGTCTTTTGAGTGCTGCAGCGCGTGATTCCCCTATGTCTGGTGGATGACATTGAAACGGTAATCTAACCGTATATCGACCATCCATTTCGCGATTAGAAGTTGTTTGAAAATAATCCTCACATTTACTCTCTTCCTTGGTCAACGGCCTGTGTCTTGCGTCTTTGTCTATGTCCTCTAGTTTCCAAAATCTTTCAAGTAATTCATCAACTTCTAGCTTTGTATGATTCACTTGTACCTCATTATAATAACGGAAATTGGGACTAGGTTGTCCAGAAACTAACCAACCTAAGTGAGTCTTCTGAGCAATCAATGCATCGCTATCACTTTTAATCATTCCTTCTTGTAAGATGCGAGCATATACCTCTGCACCAAGTATCATGTCGATACGGTCAGGTTTTTGAAAGGTCGGGTCTGCCAACGGTAATTCAAATAACTGCGGCCAGTCAATGGTGTGCCGCTGTCCTGGTAAGACTGATGTCAGCGTCTTCAGTACATATAATTGAACATCAATAGCGTAGTTAACATCACACCTGGACTTTACTTTAAGTACAACTGAACCCTTTGTGGTTGTCGTATTGGAATTTATGCCGCTTATATGTCCATGAATAGAGTTAACTCTTAGCTTAAGTCGTTGACAGGCTGACTCTGTTATCAATGATGCCTGTGATCCTTGATCAATCAAGGCTCTTAACGTGAAAACTTCTCCTTCTGAATAAACATCTATCAGGGCAGTGGCCAGTAATACTGGACAACTGTTGATGTTGTGATTTAACGTCATAATTGGTTGCTTGGATACCATAGAAAAAGGTTTCTTAACTTCTTCCTTTACCGTTTTACTTTCTTGATTCCGTATCATACTTTCTTGATTTTGTATCTTACTTTCTTGATGTTGCATTTTTCTTTCTTGATCCGATGTATTATCTTCTTGACTTGATAAATGACTTTCTTGATTCCTGGCCATAAATGTGTTTAATTTTCTTTCTTCTTGTGAACCAATTTGACTTTCTTGAGGTTCTGTATGTACATTATCTTGACTTCGTGTTGAACTCATGGTATTCAGGTGTAGAAGCGTGTTATGTTTACGAGCACAGGTGTTGCAAGTAGTGGACTGTAAACATTGATAAGCATAATGCCCTTCTCGTAAGCATTTGAAACACAACGTGTTCGTTTGTACGAAACTTCTACGGTTCTCCACATTTAGCGAACGAAATTTCTTGCAGTTAAAAATAAAATGGTCATCTTTACAATAAGTGCAAGTCCTTTTTGTTGTGGTGGAATTTTGCTCTACTTGAGCGGCAAAAACTTTCTTAGTTTGAGCTTGATTCTTCGAAGTGTATGTTTCCTTAGGCCTAACTTGTTCCTTTCCCTTTAACATCTCTAACGTCCTAAAACGGTGCTCCAAAAAATCTGATAATTGTGACCAGGTAGGTAACGCCGCACTATCCATAAGTGTTTGCTCAAATAACTTATGAGATTCAGAATCGAGTTTCGAAAGAACCATGAAAACAATGATGTCATCCCAATGGTTTGCTGGAATCCCTATATTTTGCAATGAAATCAAGCATTCTGACGTGGTATCTAAAAGATCCTTAATACCTCGCGCCGTTTCACTCACTAATTTTCTTTGATTGCAGAGCTTGTTCAGATATGCATTGACAATACTTCTTTTATTGTCAAAGCGCTTGTTCAGCGTATTCCATACGACATCATAATTTGATTCAGAAACAGAGATGTGCTTAACCAAACCTTCTGCTTCACCTTGTAAACTTGACTTAAGGTACTGACATTTGTTTACTTTACTTATAGAGTTATTTTCATGAACCAACGATTTAAATAGATCACGGAACGATACCCACTCACCATAATCTCCTGAAAATGTCGGAAGTTTAATCGGAGGCAACTTAGCCACTGCTTGAGTAAGACCTATTTCTTGGTGCCCCTCAACTTGACTTACAGTAGATGTCCTTGTAAGCTCCCTAATCTTTTCTTTACACAATGTGCTCATTTCCATGAAAATATCAATAAAATCATCGTACAATTGCTGATATGCAGCTGGTTTGTCAAGGAGATGTATAATAAGTTTATGTTGAGACATAAAGTCATCATAATAATTCACTAATATTTCTTTTCTTGTTTCAATATATGAGACCGTGAGTCGATCTTTAGGTGACTTCTTAAAATTACTTAACAATCTTTTTGTCTGTTCGTATAAGTCTGTCTGTTTTACTACAGTGGGATCCATGATTAAAATTAAACAACGAAAATTAATCAGTACACAACAACTTTGCAATGCAATATAAAACTTTCAAAATAGTACATAGTCAACAGAGCTTCAGATTAAACCTTTGCACAGCATACGGCACAGATTCATATGTTTCTTGTGTAGCGACGCATTGTCCAGAACCCACTGCACACCACACTTTAAAAAAAAACAAACCAGAATGTACTCACGGTTTATTCTCCCAGGAATGATACACTTCACTTACTTTTCTTTCACTTTTAATTTGATTCGATCACTTTTGTTTGATCAGTTCCGCCAATTAGACCCGAACACGGGGGCCCGGGGACCGCCTGGCGGAGGTGCAGCTCCACACCCAACAGCTATGACCCGCCGCACAGATCCCTCCTCAGAGGAATGGCTGCTATTGGAATGGGTCCAATAACTGAAAGGCCCAGCAGCTTTCTGCACAATCCGTGCGCCGCAGGGGAGACTGATCCAAAAATCACGGCTCGAATAGGACCATGCTATGTTATTCAAAATTATTTGGTTATAAAAATACTTGGCACTAGGAACATCGGAATAAAACCCAGTGTTATCCAATTTCAGAACATTTAATTCAAACAATGCAGGCATATATATAATCACATGAAAATATAATGTTGATGCAATGCAATTTACATGGCAGCGCCATCTGTTGACGAAAGCTTGGCAACACAGCTCGAGAATCGACGTATGTCTGGCAACGCATCTGCCGCGGGCGCGGCGGCGGCGGCGGCGGCGGAGGCGGCGGCTGCGGTAGCGACGGCGGCGGCGACGCACTCCGGTTTGAGCTCCGGGTCCGCTTCACTTGGTGTGGCTGTCTCTGTCGCTTGGGGCCAATTCGACGGGCGATCGCGAAGGAAGGCCGGTCCGGTAAACCAGCGATGTCTGGGTGACAGAGATTCTAGCTCCCTCGTAGCGTCGTCCGCAACGTTTTCCTTGGTAGGAACCCACCGCCACTCACTGCGGTCCGTCAACTCGTCGATTTCGCTTAGCCTATGCGAAACGAACGGCTTGTAATTGCGAGCGTCATTCTGCAGCCACGCAAGTACGGTGCGCGAGTCGGACCAAAAGTGCTTGGTCGCGGGCGTGTGGCGGAGTTCTTTGAAAACTGTCGCGGCGAGGCGGGCGCCAAGCAGCGCCGCCTGTAGTTCCAAGCGCGGTATCGAGGCCGGCCGCAGTGGCGCCACGCGCGACTTGCTCGCTACGAACGCGGTGTGTGCCGAGCCGTCGCCTCGCTGGATACGTAGGTAGCTCACCGCGGCGTAGGCTGCTTCGCTTGCGTCGACAAACGTGTGAAGTTGGACGTCGGTCACTGTGTCGTCCAGCCCGTAGTGCCGCGGCTCGCGGCACGTCCATGAGGCCCGTAGCCTTCCCAGCCAGTCTTGCCAGCGCCTCGCTTCCCCGTCTGCGAGCGGCTCGTCCCACCCGATGCCCGAGCGCCATATTTTTTGCAGCAACACCTTTGCTTGGATTATTATCGGTGCGAGGAGGCCCAGTGGGTCAAACATTGACATAACCACACTGAGCGTCTCTCTTTTCGTTGACCTTCTGCTTCCGTTGACGACCTCTTTTTTTACTCGTGCCATCGTCAAATTGAAGCCGAGCGTGTCGTCATGCGGGTTCCATCGCAGGCCCAAAGTTTTTTCTTGCGTTTCACTGAGATTCAGGCTGCGTTCTCGACCCGGGGCTTCGGCCTCTACCGAGGCCATAACTCGGTCACTGTTAGAGGCCCAGCCAGTTAGTTCGAACCCACCGCATGCATGAATCTTCTTTACTTCGTTTGCGATGCGCGCGGCGGTCGCCTCGTCACCGTAGCTGTCTAGGAAATCATCCATGTAGTGATTGTTGATTATCGCTGAGACAGCTCCCGGGTGCTCCTGTGCGTAGTCACTGGCGTTGCGGTTCTTTACGTAGATCGCCGTTGTAGGTGACGAGGCCGCTCCGAATATCACGGACGCCATCTCGAACTTTTGCGGCGGCGCCGACCTCTCCCAGCCGCGCCAAAGGAAACGCTGCGCGTGCCGGTCCTCGACGCGCATCTTGATACGCAGGAACATTTCACGTATGTCCGCGCTCACGGCGTACTTGCCCTCACGGAACCTGAGTAGCACGCCCAGAAGTGACTGAAGAAGGTCGGGTCCCGTAAGCAGCTTATCATTCAGCGACGTCTTGTTGATGGTCGCCGCTGCGTCGAACACAACCCTCATCTTGCCAGGCTTGTTTGGGTTCGTCACTGCAAAATGAGGTAGATACCACTGGCGCGGCGAGCTGGACGTGCTGCATTTGGCTGCGTAGCCTCGCTCGATCAGAGTCTCAATCTGAGCGGCGTACGCTTCTCCGTAGACTCGGTCGTTATCCATCTTGCGCTCAATGGCTCGCAGCCTTCTTGTCGCAGCATCGCGGCTGGGTGACATCTGTAGCTCGTCCTCCTTCCACAGCAGGCCAGCTTCCCATCTTCCGTCTTCTGTGTGGCGACATGTGCGATCCAGGATGCGCAGTGCTCGCTCGTCGTGCGGGTGCGCTCTGGTCTTGGTGGCGACCCCGAGGTTCTCGAGTTCGAAAAACGCGCGCACCTCCTGGTCCGCCGCCTGGTCGTGCTCACTTGCGTGCCCGACGAAATTTACTGCATTCCTGCTAGTCCAGGCGCCGGCGCGTCCGTGCACCACCCACCCGAGCTTTGTATGAGAAGCAACGGGTTGGTCGCCCTCACCTTGGCGCATCTCAGTGGTCAGCAGCAGGTCCCAGTTATCTTGCCCGATCAGGAGGCCGACGTTCGCTTCTTCGCAGGCCTCGAGCGGTAAGTTACGTAGGTGCGGATAGTCATAGTGATTGACCGGCTGTGATCTCATTGGTAGCCGCTCAAGGGTGCGCACTCCCCGTAGCTCATGCCGCTCCGTAGATGCGCCCGACACTGCGATCGTGACTCGACGTGATTTTCCGAGCACGCACGCCGACGTTATTCCGGCCAGGGCTAGCGGTCGCCGCGGCCCCGGCGTGCCAACGCTGTCGGCTATGTCACCTCGTAGCAGTGTGAGCGTACTGCCGTCGTCAAGCATAGCGAACGTTTTTTCGCTTCGCCTCGGTCCGTGGATTGTCACCGGCAATATCTTCAGGAGCGCGCGTGGGCCTTGGTCGCGCGTCGCGTGCAGCACGATGTCCGCATCCCGACGTTCTCTGGACGTCGGTGTGTCCGCGCGCCTGACGTGCTCGGCGTGCTCGGCGTGCTCGGCGCAGGCGGCTTGTTTGGGCGGGCTCGGTCTCGCCGCTCGGTTCTCGTCGTGCAGGAGCGTGTGGTGGAAGCTGCGGTCGCAGCCTTCGATCTTGCATCTCGTTCGCTCCCTGCACGTGCGTATGCCATGTTTTGCACCTAGGCAACGAAAACAGATTCGCGCTTCTCTTACGACGCGCCATCTGTCGTCGACGTGCGCGTCCAGGAACTTCTTGCACTTGGTTAGCGCGTGCCCGCTCGCGTTGCAGCCGACACATTGACTTGTGCTCTCCGCCGACGCAGCATGAACTTGATATTTGTTACTTGATTTTTGAGAACTTGTAGACTTGAAGAAACTTGTAGAGCGAGGTCAGGCCAGAAATAAAACTTGCGGTTGAAGATCGTAGTTGCTCGATCTCCGCTAACTGTTTCGCGGCCGCTAGCTCTGCTTCCCGTCGTCGCCGAGCTGTGCTTGCTGACGTCCGCACTGAGTACGTGGACGACGGCGTCTTGGGTCTCGGTCTCGCTGGCTCGGTGACGGTGACGCTAGGGGGCGCTCGCAGTGCGCGGTCCGGTGCGCCGCTCGGTCGTTCGGGTTGCCTCAATACGTTCGCCGATGTGCCTGGATTCGCTGTCTCGCTCGGTGACTGCGGCGGTCGCGAAAACACCGTTCCCTCCGCATTGGCGTTGGAGGGCGTGGTGTCGGCGTCTTCGCTGTGCTTGGTGGCGCCGCGCGTATTCACCATCTTGATTGAGACGAGTCCTGCGATTCACACACGAACGCGGGCTCTACGACTTTCGTCGGAGCGGTACACTGAGCGGCCGCGGGGTGCGGTGCGCGGGGTGCGGCGCGCGGGGTGCGAGGTCCGTATGCGGCGCGGTTCGGCGCGAGATCCGTAAGCGGCGCGGCACGGGGCGAGATCCGTACGCGGCGCGCGGCGCGGAACGTGGTCGCACGTGGCGTCGGCTCAACACATCCGTGGAGCGGTACGCAATACTCGGGCCGTCGGCTCGACACGAAGCGTGGAGCTATACGCGGTACTTTTACTTTTCACTTTTCGCCGGCGTCGGCTCAACACTTAAGTGGAGCGGTACGCATAACTTGGGCCGACGGCTCGACACGGGCGTGGAGCGTGAAGCGTGGTGACCGACGGCTCGACACGACGGCGTGGAGCGTGAGGCGTGGCGACCGGCGACTCGACACGGCGGCGTGGAGCCAAAACGCGGCACTTGTACGGCGACCGATGGCTCGGCACGGCGGCGTGGAGCGTGAAGCGTAAAGCGTGAAGCGTGAAGCGTGGAGCGTGGAGCGTGGAGCCGTACAGGTGACCGCGGGCTTGAGTCGTGGAGCTTGTGGAACCGATGAGAGCCGGACGACGATCTTCTTTCTTCTGGCAGCCGACTCGATCCGTATCGAATGGACCAATGTTGACGATAGCTTGCTTGGAGTGTGGACTGTATCTTGAGAACTTGTAGACTTGAAGAAACTTGTAGAGCGAGGTCAGGCCAGAAATAAAACTTGCGGTTGAAGATCGTAGTTGCTCTAAATATACATGAAACATTACAATCACTTATACATAACATTATTTATTTACCTAACAGTGTCCAATTTAACAAATAATATGGCGCTGCGCCGTCCGCCGGGCGTCGTGTCGATGGTGGCGCCCCCACGCGGAGAGCCGCGCAGTTAGCGCGCGCGCGGCTAGTCGCCCGTAGGTCGCTTCGCCGTCAACAATACCAGAGGTCATCGGTTCAATACATTGTCCCGTTCATGTGTCAATTTATTTCTCTTTCCGAGTTGGATAAGTGCATTTCATCATGAATGCGAGCTTATCTATGGTTCGGTTGCAGTATCCATGTACCTACTGTAGGCCCGTTTCCCCTATTGGGGTTGGTACCATCGCATTGGGTGAAAATATGGTCGAAGCGGCAACACAAAATAATCCGTATTTTTTCATCCAGTTCCATGTATCTGTGCCCATGAAAGGAAAGTTCCTGACATGGTAACTCATTCCTTCGGGAATGCAGTGTTGGGCTGCGCTGTTGTAATGACGGTGGATGTGGTATTAGCCATTCACGGCGAGTAAATAAAACAACTTCTGTGATTGAGCGAAATTACATTATTTTTAGTGAGGTTGGCTTTTATAACTTATCGATTTTCGCAACAAAAGTGTGGCCCTTACTGTGGTGTAGCGAAAGAGTATAGTTTATTAGGGACATTAAAAATACGTCTTGCTTCTAAAAGTGTTCTAAGTTGATTGACTATAAAGGAGTAATACGACCCCAGCATAAAAACAATGCAATCAAATCTATATCGATTCGCTACCGCGCTCGGTCAAAGGACTCTCTACAAATAACAACCACTTGACTTGACCGAGAGGAGGCAGTAAAATTATTGAAGAGCCACGGATTCTTGTACCGCTGCCAAAGCACGTCTAACGACCGATCGGCGGCGTAAACCCACGGGGTCATTTTACGCACGTAACTTCGTCACACGGAGAGGAATTGTTTTTCGGAATAAATTTGTTTTAAAATATTTCAGAAAACGTGGACAATGACATTATTTTCTTCGGATTGCGGAATAAGGGCCGAGTGCACGAAAGGACAAAAAACCGGCCAATTGAGAGTCGGACTCGCACACGAAGGGCTCCGTGCCATCGTAAATGATTGAATACAAAAAAATCACGTTTTTTGTATGGCGGCCCCCTTTAATTATATTTTTTTTAATCTTACCTATTTGTTGTTATAGCGGCAAAATAAATACACACTCTGTGAAAATTTCAGCTGTCTATCTATTACGGTTACTGAGGGCTGTACCTGTGACAGACGGACGGACAGCGGAGGCTTAGTAATAGGGTTCCGTTGGCACCCTTTGGGTACGGAACCCTAAAAATAAAAATCAAAGTCAACGTACGATTGAGCACGTGAGTTTGTATGGACAGTACGGAAGGTAGTTACATGCGGTTCACTAAAAGTGACGTGTTTGAAAATTGATTAACTCGGTCGTCTCTTCGTGCAATCGGGGCTAAGTCTTAACGAACATGTCTTTGCATTGGGGGTAATCACTGGGGCGACTCATACTCATTTGAAACTGTAATCCTCCAACAGTTTATGTTTTTATTTTCTTGGTAACGAACCTGTCGTCGGGTAGCGCCCGACTCACTATGCTATAGGCGTCGGAACAACGCTTGCGCATGGCCGCGGAGTTTGTTATTGCAGCCCACGCTTTATGGTTTTGGACTATTTATAATTATATGCCATTAGTGCTTTGGAAACTCCTTTATAGGTGCTCAGTTTTGTATGTTTTATTGCTCCCATTGTTCGTGTTACTAAGGAAAAATAATAATGTTATAATGAAAAGTCAAGTGATGAACTATTTCACTTAACATGAATTTCTAACACTTGGTTTGGACTAGATTAAATAAGGTGAGATTTTTTCGTTTAATCTGAAATCGAAAATCTACTTCGGATATATTCGCAATATTCTAAATTGTTTATTAATACAATACGCAAAACATTGTTTGACTTAACCGGAGATAAAATGGAAGGAAGATATTTGATTAAAAGGCTGCCGTCCAGAGGCGAAATGCAGAAAGCTTTATGGGTATACTGGCATACGTGTCGTCCTTAGACGAAGTATTTTATCTTGCATCCTGATGCTGCCAATTTCTGTGCTGTTATAATTTTATATTATGAACTCAAATGTTTTTAATGTTGAGATTAAAGAAATATCAATCTAAACATTTTCAGTTTAACAGGGATACATAATTAGCATGAAAATATTTGTGAATCATCCGTGTAAAATCGTTTCCAAGTATCAAAGATTTTTTAATACGAGTGGAAAGTTAGTTAAAAAAAAAACAGAAAGATTCCGATCACTTGAATAACGGAAACTTACAAAATGATCCCTTTAAAAACTCTCGCATCAGAAGAAATGCAAAAGTCGCATTGAATTCTCTAAAGCGGACGATTTTTCTTCGGAATCTCGATAGCAATCATAATTTGCACACCCCGAGTCGATAAAACAGCTAAAAGTCGAAAACTTTTTGAATCTACATACTCGTACATAGTTCTACTCCAGCTCTGTCTGAACTTTCTGGAGGAAACGTTACGATCTCGGAGCGAACAATAATCGGACATTGCGTTTTAAAATGAGCTGTTGCAATTTACACCTGAAAATCAAATGTACTAGATTTATCTAAAGACCGGTCAAGTGTGAGTCGGACTCGAACACGAAGGGTTCCGTACCATCGTAAAAGATTTATCACAAAAAATCACGTTTTTTTGTATGGGGGCCCCCTTTAATTTTAATTATTTTTAAACTTTACCTAAATGTTGTTATAGCGGCAAAATAAATACACACTCTGTGAAAAATTATGGTGTCTATCTGTTACGGTTACTGAGATACAGCCCTGTGCCAGACGGACGGACGGACGGACAGCGAAGGCTTAGTAATAAGGTTCCTTTGGCACCCTTTGGGTACGGAACCCTAATAATTATCGATACGAAAAAATTCAAATCTTATGGGTATTCCAGTAGCGACGTCATCTTCAAACGAGACAATGTTAGTGAGGAAATAAAAGTATAGGAACCGCCCCGAGCCAATTCCGAACTTTTACAATGAAACGTCAGTTAGGTGCAGTACACGACGTATGAAACATTGCGTTATTCTTTGTTCTATTACAGTTTATTGACTTCACGAAACAAGTTGGCCGTTGGGAGCCAGGGGTAAGTTGTGTCGGCTGCGCATTGTTTTGTTCAACTCAACACATTTAAGGGGATACATTTTAGTAAAGAATTGTAGATCGAGCTGGCGCATTTTATTTAACTTTTCACCGAAAACCCTAACCAGAACGGATACATGCTTTACCATCACGCATTGTTTGTTTTGTCAATAGATTAGCAGATTTTTCAAGCGAAGGTTCTTTACGGACTTTCCTTCGGATGGGGATCTAGCTCAGAAAAAGTGAATTCAGAAATTATGAAAACTCAGACAAACATATCTCTTGAAAAAAGTGGCCGCTATTTTTTCTTTCTGTGATTTTTTTACGTTAAACGTAGCATATGACGTACGCCGTATACCTATTTAGGTGCTCGACGACGCCCATGGGTTTTAGAACTTTCCGGGGGGCTGCGAAAACATGCCGGCCGGCCAGGTGCTTCTTCTAACCATGTTTGAAGGACCCCAGGTTGTTATTTGGGGGAAATACCTCGGAAGGGAGTTCGTTCCATTGTTAATCGACCCTAAAGATAAAGGATGTATAGGATCAGTGGGTTCTTATTTTCGGAATATCGAGTGTGAATTTGTACATCTTCTGCCTATTCCGCGTTTATTTCACTTTTAATATTATCCTAGAGAACCATTAATGCGAATTCTGTACGGTTTTTTATCAACAGTTAGCTGTTTTTTCACAACATATAGGCTAATTAGCATTACACAAAATTACATGACGGATGAATAGAAGGGGTTCAATATAATAGAAGACGGTAAAGCCGGGTGATTTTTGTCGGAATTTAACGCAGGCGGAGCAATTCGGACAAGTAGTCTCTAAAAAAATTTGAAATCTCTGATTGATGTTTCCATGATGTTATACCGTAAAGAAAATTAAGTCGACATCAATATGACTTGAATTATTGAGATAATAATAAAAAACCATTTTCGATTCGAACTCGCACTCGAAGGGTTCCGCACCATCATACAAAAATCCGTCCCTCTGCACCGGTTTTAATTTTTTACTTTAATTGTATTTTTTTTTATAGTGGCAAGCAAGATCGAGCAAAAAAATGCCAAAAATTACGTTTCTTTTTTTTTTTTTTTTTGTTATTTTGCTATCTGCGATCAGTCGGTTGACTATAAGCGGATGAGTTGTGTGGATGTGGTCGTGATGAGTTTGTGCTCCAGCGAGAACAACTCAATTTCAGCAGGATATCTTTAGATGTCCAGCTCCATTATGTCTTGCCTTTTGAGACGTTTCTCATATTGCTTGTATGTTAGCTGGCCTGCTAGAGGATTTGGGTGTTGACGGAGTCTTTGTTTATACTTGGTGCTGATCGTTTTAATTTCCTCGCTGATGGTAGGTACATTTAGGAGTTGGTGTATTTCTGTGTTGGTAATGAACCATGGTGCATTTGCAAGGCTTTTTAAAATCACATTTTGAAGCCGTTGTAGGATATTTATGTTGGACTTGCTGGCACTGCCCCAGAGCTGCAGTCCATACGTCCAAATCGGTTTTAAAATACACTTGTAGACCAAAAGTTATGTTACTAAAAATATTTTTTAGTAACATAAATTATATAAATCTCTGACAATGAAATCGAGGTACATAATTCGAATTTGAAAAACCGTTACATGTTCTAAATTTGAAAATACTATGAAATCAAGATCAATTCCGTAAACGTCCCTATACTCCTCCATTAGTATTTTGATTATTACTATATTTTCTTTAATTTTGTTTGACAATTTATTTTTATGCTTCAATTTTAATTGTATTTAATTGTAATTCTAAATTTTTGACGATTGCAAGTGTTCCCTGCGTCCCAAAGGATTAATAAATACAAATAAAAACATTTTTCCTAATTTTTGTAACATAGTGAATGATTTTATGTGTCATGTGTAAACTAGGGAACTTTTTAAAAGAAAACGAATCTCCCAAGCACTGTCCGTTTTTTTAAATTATGTCAAATGTTTACTCGTTCGTATCGTATCTCGATAACCCTTGTTATGACAAAGGATGTCATAGGTCGAAACCTTGAAAATGACCCCACTTACCTACAAAACATTTTCAAACACAAAAGATTATTGTTTTTTAATATGACTCACACGGGGATTTGTTTGTGCAATACATTATGGGTGTGCAAATGTGTCCGAGAGTATGCTAAGACCTCTACAACATCAATATGTCTACCTTTAAATAAAAGGCCCACCCGTCCTCGCTTAATCCATCGTTTAGCGAGAATAGGCTTAAACTTTGTTAAGTTGTTTTAACTTTTAAGGCGCCAGTTCCCGATCCTCCCTCCCCCGCGCCCCGCGCGTCTATTGTCAAAGTTAATTCAGTCGGAATGTCGACTCGGAGTTTGACACAGCCCTCGCATGTCGACCTTACGGCCCGCCGTTGCATTCCGCGAAAACGATCCGTAAGACGGGGCGCTAAGCGCTATTTTCGAAGGCTCCGGGAGATTTCTGATCGATTTTTATGTTCTCGAGCGTTTGATAAGTTGGGCCTTAATTTCGATGTGATTTTCTTCGGACTGCGGTGGGCAATTAGCATGAAACGAATCATTATTATTCGCAATGTTGCGGCGGCTCTCAGAACTGCGCAATTAAAGTAATTGGACAGTTAGAAGGACGGATATTGATTTTCTCTAATGAAATTTGTTGCTGCGGTTTTGGTGGTATTCGCGGCTTCGTGTATTTTATTGGAATATTAAAAATGCTGAATCGGTACGGTATTAATGAGTTCTTTGTTTTTGCAAGCGCCGCCGATTGTGGGTTTGGGTGATTGAAGAATTTTCACCAAATCTTTGCCCCAAGCCTTTCGTTTTTTACTAAGATCAAACAAATAAGAGGCGGCCGCAGATTTTTTAAATTTTAAAACAAACTATATACAATACATACAAACTCATGATACCTAAAAGCAGACCAGGAGAGATGGACTCCGGATTAAAGTTTTTCCTTTTGCAAGATTATTTTTGAGTGCAATAAACATATAAAAACAAATAATAGTCTACCTTTTCTTCGCACGTAAAACTTTTCTGCTTTGAAATATTTTTTTATTGAACTTTATAATTATTCATCATAAAATTATCCTTAGATGGAGCCAGAAATCCTAACAGTCTAGTCATAACGTCCATCTGTCCGTCTGCACGAGTCCTCCTGCTCAAACCCGTAAAAACCGTAAATTACATAGAAAAGAATAATTTGTATTAATTACACACTCCAAACAAAATATTGTTTTGACATTTTCACCCAATATTTGCTTAGTTAGGGCAATACACACATTTGGATTTTTGAAACCTAGAGTGTACTATTTCATTTATAATAAGCATTTTATAAAGCTGTCATTAAATTGTCAATATTATTATCGTTCGTGGCGCTAACAATTATTACATATTTCCATTATTTCTTTATTACATAAATTTACTAGATATTTAATGGATACGACACTACCGTTATCTCATTAATTTTTGAATTTCAGCGACATATTCCTGCTTCCGAAGAATGTAACGACCAACACTTTTTCAGATTATTTTCAAAATCTAATTACAATTCTTCAAATGTAGACGTCGCTGAAACTCAACAATTAATTAAATTTACTACCTCGACAAATCTTACAAGAGCGATACATCTTTAAAACGATAGCTTAGCTAATATCAGTGAAAGGTAATAATTTTTCATGAAAGTAGTATTGTCATAAAGAAAGACCAAGTAGACAAAATCTTTAAAGTTAGGTATTATTTAATACCTACGTTGGTAATCAAATCAAATCAAATTCGTTATTAACTTTATTGGCCATACATCATAGTAAATAGTATTTAAAATAAATAAATAATTTTAGTATTTCAAAATAGGAATAAAATTTTTAAAAAAGAAAATTTTAAGGACATCAAATTAACAAAAGTTAAAAATACAAATCAAAGATAAAACAAAGATCAGATTTTTCAATTAGTACATCGTTAGATGCGTACAGAAACGCTTGTATGTAGAATGTGATGACAAATGCTTCAAATTTGCAAATGCAGAGAAATCAGAGTGATCACAAACTATAACGCAATTATTTCCTGATTTTATTTGCTGTGGTCAGTGGCTGCGGTATTATTAGCGGAAACGTGGCTAGAGGATGTATATGTGTATATAGTATGCTAATATTCCACGCCAGGACCCGTATCATGTTTCTGTGAACGCTATGATATACATTAAATAATTATATTATATGTGCAGAGTACGAGCATCAATAGAATAATAACATTAGATTGAAAACGGCGATATTACAATAAAAATACATATATTTAAAATATACGTAAGTACATTATAGGTAATCGCTACTTATGTCATTACCATCGTTGACTGTTGAGGTTATTCTCAAACCAAAACATTCCAAATTTTCGGTAGGTGGTATTGAAAGAAAGGGATTATGTGATATTTATTTTAATAGTCAAAATAATAAAAATGTTTTGACTCCCGGCGAGTTTCTTGAGGTTTTTCTTCGTTCATGGTAATGGCTACATCTTAAAAAAACGAATACAAAAATAGGTGCACACCTAATGGAGGAAAATAAACCTATAAACGAAAAGATTTATAAAAGATATCGCGACGATTTTGTTACAAAAGTTGAACCGAGTCCTAAATTGAAAAAAACTATACTTTAAACCGCTGTATAGCTACTGAAATTATTTTTTTTCTTTCTTTTAAGTTTAACTGGAGATATGCCGACCCTCAAAAAGGTGCTAAACGACGCCCATGGGCTTTAGAACTTTCAGAGACTGAGAAAACCAAACCGGCCGGCCGGCCATTTGGTTCTTCACAGCGTGACAGACAATGGACAATCTTCAATGTCTGTCACGCACTCTGATTTTTAAGGGTTCCGTACCCAAAGGGTGCCTACGGAACCATATTACTAA
The DNA here is from genome assembly GCA_946894095.1 of Incurvaria masculella. Taxonomy (NCBI): domain Eukaryota; kingdom Metazoa; phylum Arthropoda; class Insecta; order Lepidoptera; family Incurvariidae; genus Incurvaria; species Incurvaria masculella. The sequence continues at coordinate 12,880,262 of OX335658.1, read as the reverse complement.
GCCTCCGCTGTCCGTCCGTCCGTCCGTCCATCCGTCTGTCACAGGGCTGTATCTCATGAACCGTAATAGGTAGGCAGCTGATTTTCACAGAATTTGTATTTATTTTGCCGCTATAACAACGAATAGGTAAAATAATAAAAAAGGGGCCCCATACAAAAAACCTGATTTGTGGGCGAGTCCGACTTGGCCGGTTTTTTACATTTCTTACTTCCACTATATTTAAATTACGAACTTAACTATTTTGTGTCTTTGTTTCAGAAAGAAGAGAACTTCGGGTGAATATTCAAACCTAAAACAGTGGTTCCCTAAAACAGTTCGAAGTGTGCGGCAGATAATGTGTATTTATAGAAGTGTGATGTGCGGTCCAAGAGGCGGGCTTAACGTCAGCTGGCCACGTTTGCCATCCGTTCTTCTTCTTCTTGTCACCATCAGCCCCGCCTTCACCGGTGAGTCACTCCTAATTCTGTAAAAATACATTTGGTGATTTACTTTCAAGCGATCTACTTTCTGATGCTTTGATCATATACGTTTAAGAGATTTCTGTTTAAAAATGTGGGTGAATCATAAATACTTCGTTGGTATGGTGTTCAGGTATTCCTTGATATTAGATCAACACACAGAATACCTGAAGAAATTAGGTGCCATGCCGGGACCTTTCCTTTATGAGCATGGCTATATTGAACTGGACGGAAAACACGGTCCATTTTTACCTGACTGCGCAAGAAAGAGGGTTATGTTTTTCGAGTGAATGTATGTATGTATTCATATATTTTTGGCACGCTTTGCAGCCTAAACGGCTTGATCGATTTTAGCTTGAGAGGTGTCGTTAGATTTACATTAATTGTGAAAGTGACATTGGGTATATCAAAATATAAAAAAACATGGGCAAACATTGTTTTTCTTAAAATTATCAAGTGGGGTGTCAAAAAAAGGGTTTCATAAATGGTTTACAAAACGATAAACAAGTTAAATGTTTAAATGTAATCTGGGATAAAAAATTCTAAAAAACATCAAAATATTCAACGTTAAAAATGGATTCAAATGTTTTTTGTTTCCACAAGCGCACGCATCACACCAACTCAGGTTATGTACCCCTGTTTTCACCACCTCCAGCTACCAGAAATCCCATAGTTAAGTTTCGGTTACATTGCATATTTATGTGGTGTAACAGAAATATAACTTTGGGATTTTTGTAACTGGATGTGGTGGAACCGGGTGTTTCCGCACACTCGGTCGGCGCATAGACCAACATCACCGTCATCGCTTAACTATCAGCACACTGCAGCTGCACAGAGGCTACATGCATACTTCCGGTGTCAATGGGTGTCACGCTGGGGAAGGTCCGCTTGTTCCACAAGAGGAAGACTCTACCGTGCCGAGATACTGTGGTACCCAAAACAAGTACCAGTCAGATAATGTCTAAAAGCCTTACCAAAGTGCATCATCCATAAAGATGTCTTCAGCCCTCTGATGAGCACTTCTGTTACATAGTATACATAAGATATGATCGTCATCTAACAGAAGAACATCTCCAAGGAGCAGTGGGAATAAATACCACGGCTTTGCCAAAGTTGGGTTAGGTAAGGTTTTTCCCCGAATGGTATGTTTTGCTGGTTCGGGTCCAGTCTTGCAGTATGTTTGTAAAGTATTTATTTTTACTGGGCTGTTTTTTAAATTGATTTATCCTTACGTCACGGTCAATTATACATGCATATCACATCTCTAAACGGAATTCGGTATCGCTGCAATTATGTTACGTTAAGTAATTAACTACGTTTATTTTCTGTATTACGGTTTACTGTTTAGTTCTGCTTTATTAATTTGATCAAACATAAAGTTGTATATGGCACAGCTTCAAAATAACGTGTTAGACAATGCAAACCTTAGATCAACCGACTCCTTGGTATTATCTATTCCCTCGCACAAATCTTATACCTATTCCGGTTCCTTCACAGTGCACCCTGCGAGGCAGTGGATCCAGTTACCTCCTCTAGTGTGTAATGCCCCTCTATCAGCGTTAAAAAAAAATCTAATAGATTTTTTTTCCAATTAATTCTCTAAATTCCGCCCACCCCTCATACATATTAATCTTAGTCAGTTAATATTTATTTTTGTTGGCATTATATATATATTTTTAATAAGTATGATTGTTATGAGTATCCGATTTCTTTGAAAACTTCTTTAGCGGCGCTGAGCACTTTTTGTTGGATGGGTAAAAACTTCCAAACTCGCGTCAGGCTCACGTGATGCTGATCGAAAAAGCGTGAGATTGAAGTGAAAACTTCTTTAGCGGCGCTGAGCACTTTTTGTTCCGCACCCGCCCCCGTCGGACCGCCCGCCCCGCCCCCGGCCCCGCTCCCGCTACCGCCCCCGGCCCCGCTCCCCTTGGTGTGAAGTAGCGCTACTGGCATCGTTTTCGCAGCCCCGTGAATGTTCTTAAGCCCATGGGCATAATATCTTTATAAATTGTAGCCTATGTGTTATTCTGATGTATAAGCTATATTATTGTAAAGTTTCATTAGAATCCATTCAGTAGTTTTTACGTGAAAGAGTAACAAACATCCATCGATTCGAATCAAAACTGTTTGTTTCTTACTTCAGCTATCATAAACCGATTGTATCAGTTTTAGAAATTTGCGGTGATGATTCTGGTAATAACGATGGTGAAAAAGTCGTCGAAATTATGGATGAAAGTTGATTTTTCTAAGAGATAAAAATTAATGTAATATATAAATAAATAACGATATAATATTATGAATAATAACATGTAAATTGTCATATTTGTGTACGATAGCGCAATAAATAAACATTGTATTCTACCTCATAAATGATAGTATTTTTGTACTTATAATTAAACACAACGTTAATACTAAAGTTTTCACTTCTGCCGGCACTCCCGGAGTGCTACCGGTGTTTTTTTGTATAAGTTATCTATTTATTATAAAGTATTTAATTATATTAAAGTATAATTTGTATTTATCGTGTATTTTTTATTGTGTATTTTAGTTATTAATGTTTGAATAAAGTACATAATTGTCTTCATAACCTCTACTCGCACCACTGCTCACGATACCCAAAGGTAGACTGGTAGAGAACGCCTCCGGCATTAAGTTGCACCTTTTGCCCATTTTGTGTCCAGTGCAATAAACATATATAAATAAACAATCATCAAAACAAGTCTACCCGAGGAGATGAAATAGTTCGGTCTGCTTTCCTTCCCAAATACACACAATCTATTAAAAGCTATTGAAATTTCATCACTTAATTGAACAGCACTTCTCTCCGGCGAACTTCGCTAGCGGGCGATGGGAAGTGTCGGGGGGGAGGGGAGCGGCTAATCCCGACACCGGCCGTAATTAAGTGGCGGCCGATCCGCCTCTTGCTTGCAGGGGGATCCCTACGATAGCCAGAATTTCGCTGTACGTGGTAAAGGGGTTTATATCAAAATCAATTATATCTGAATCATTTGTAGTACTCCATAGATGGCGACTTAATAAAACATGGCGAACTAGTACATCCGCTTTTACGCAACGGAAGGATTTTATTTGTTTTTGATCTTATTTGAGCGGTAATAGTAGATTCAAAATGTTGTGTGTGAACGCAACAAAATTGTGTCTAATGCTACAAAATAATTTTGAAAAGAATTGGAAAAAAATGGTCTCGTGAAAACTAAATAAATAAAATTAAAAAGGTGGTTTCAGTTAGGACTTTATGGTAGTGATTCCGTGTATCTAAAACTGCTGCAGATGTACCGAAATGTAATGTTGCGTAATGATCCGTCCTTCCAAATAATTAGGACATCATAATTTATTCATCCACTTCTTCTTTATTATTATTGTCGGCAAAATCTTAAAAGTAAGCAACTATTGTGTAGATTATCTTATGTTTCAGAGTTCTTAAGAATGTATCTAAGTTTTGTCACCTATAGAGAAGTTCAATACCCCCGTTTTATTTCTATACGACGGAGTTTTTGGTCTTTCGTCAAATTATGGGTCTTTTTGTAGTAGCCATCAGACAAAATCTGTTGACTAAAACCATAACGAAAGTCATAATAAATCGTTAAGCGACAAAATCGCTTAGTTAGTTAAGATTGACAAGTTAGACTAACTGATAAATTTGCCGCCTATTTGTAGAAACAAATGACACATATATTCAATAAAATTATCAAGTTATTGAAGATTTCTGAAGAAATTTAAAGTATTTTTACAATTTCAATAGAACCCTCGCAAGACATAATAAAGCTTTTATGATTCAACTGATAATAATAAATTGCGTCAACGTTTTTTTGGATCATATATATTAGGCATAGGTCAATTAAGTTCGGCTGAAAATGAGTATTCGAATTTTTTCGTAACTTAGTCAATAATAGGCCTTAAAGTTTACTATATTTGATTGCAAGCATTACAGTTCGCGCCAAAATTAAATGTGCCTCTAAAGTTCGCACGTGTACGTTACGCCCTTGTCTCAAGAGCGATTTTTATACGCGCGAGGCGCATTTAAGTTTGGCGCATACATAAAGAGGTATGTATTTGCAATAATCATGCACATCATTGTAATGAATTCAACACTTGATTTTATTACTCATGAAACAAAATCTCCCATTTTAAAAGAAACACCTTTTTAACTATACAATCACTTTAAGAAAAATCTGTATTTCGTGTGTACCTCCATAGCAAATTTCGATCTACTGGACCCGTGGCTAGACCAGTCTATTGATGGTATAGCGGTGCACCGGTCTATTACTTACCCGTATACTTCCGGTGAACCACTGTTACACCAAAGCAGATCCAAGCATCCTTTAGTACCTTGGACGAGACCGGCGCGTCGTGTTACTCTTTGTCTCCTCTGACAAGTGAGACAACTTGGCAAGCAGACTTCCAAGAGAGCTCAAATTTCATATTCTAACAAGGGGCTGGAGTTATATTTTAGGCCCACGGTCTTGTCTTCGCTTTTAAGAGGAATTATTCACGAAGAAAATTTTGGAGAGTGAATGAAGAAGTCGGAGTGACTTTAACGTAGCGTTTGCAAAATGTAAATTACATTCCGATCCAAATAAATATTTCCATTCATTTAATAAGTAATTTCACCGAAAATATTTAAAATTTATGTAATCAGATGAACCGAAAAAGCGATGTCCCTATTTTGTCCTGTCTCGCGAGGAAAATTGTTGAAATACTGATATTATCTTTAAATACAGATCAAATTATCGACTATGCGAGAGTATGATAGAATATGTACTTCATTTTTAAGAATGACACATCACTTACATATGGATGTGTGCTCATTTGAAATATATTATCGTTTGTTGCTATTACATATATCATATCAGGATGGATTTCTTAAAACATCTGATATAGGTAGTCTCCTGGCAAATTACCACAGAAGAGAAATAAAGGAGAAATGGCATGTGATCGTTATCGCGACTCCGCCGTACTAGGCTAGGGTTTGTTTTACCGAAAACTAATTTTCTAGGAATTAATTAAGTCTGTTTACGCATAATAAAATATTCCGTAAATATTCTTCACATAGTAATAATATTTCTCTCTTTACTTACCCCAAATTATGAATGATTTGTATTGATTTGTAATTCATATTACATTAAGATACATTCGAAAAAGGCACATTTATGATTGCAACTGTCAATATTTGAATTGTTTACTATTGAATGATAAGAACGAACAAGTAATATGGCATACGCCAGGACCTCACGAAGGTTTGGCGTACGCTTAATGTCGCGGTTAACAAAAATATATTAATAGATATTGAATATCTATGTAGCTAATAACGTTAAAACACTGTCGTTACCGTTATCTTATTAATTTGAGGTTATCCAAAGACATTTTTATTGAAGCATTGTAATCAGATTTTAAAAATAATCCGAAGAAGTAGGAGGGCATTCATTGGATGCAGAATTCAAACTTGTGACCTTTGGATTGGCTGAAATCAACAATAGCTACATAAAATATAGATGTATACAAAACCTTTATTACATCATTACACATCTCGTGCGTGAATCTAATATACGATATTCATTCTTCTTTCTTAACATTTAGTTAATTTAATAAACGTAAAACCACTATTTGAGAAAAGTTTTTTTTCAAAGATTGTTATATGTATTGAGAAATATCTGTAACGAAGTCACAGTTTTGTATTTGTGCAACAGAGGGCATAAAAAGTAATAGGTAAAATAAAATGAACACATGGATAATTTTATGTATTCAATGCATACGAAATTACCATTATCTCATTAATTTGAGTTTCAGCGACATCTACATTGAAGCATTGTAATCAGATCTTTTTAAATAATCTGAATAAGTTTTTGGTCGTGACATTCGTCGGAAGCAGGATTCGAACCTGCGACCTTCGGATTACATGTCCACTGCTCTCACCAACTGACTAATCCCGGCAATTAAGACAGCCAACGAATTTCTCGATTATATTCAAATCAACACAATGCTTCCCCTATCTTTCACTAGATGGCGCTGATGATTTGGCGTATTGATCCAAGAAGCTAAGGCATGTTGACTGCTATGATGGAGATATAAGATTGAAAATAAGATTGATATCTCCATTTTTTTTATGCAAAGCTTCTTTACGGTCGTTTCGGATGATTTGAAGATCTGGATGGGCATCTAACTTAGGAAATATAAGTCGTCATGAAATGCAAATTTGTGGACGGAAATTCAAATTTAAAAAGTGGCGTTTCTATGGCGATATTTAGTCAAGACCGGAAAAAAATCACGGTTAGCTAACTGACGCTAACAGCTGTGCAATAGCCGCAAATTAGTTTGAATATTTGTCATTAAGGCCAGTGAATATGTTCACTTTTATTATTTAGGTACCTAGTTATATCTATGAATACAAAAAAAAACAATATGTTTTGGGACACAACTGTCAAACCCCGCACGACCATTCGCGTAATTTTTGGGGTCGCAACCACTGGAGTGCCAAGGATATGAACCCGAAACTTAGACGTACATATATAACAAGACTTCGCAAACTTTTCAAATGCGAACTCACGAGTGAAATAGCGAAATTCCACGGGGCGAATGTCTCTCGGATTTGAGTCATTATGCAAAACGGAACTGTTACTCCTCTTATTTCATATATTTCCGTCATTCCTTCAGCGACATAGCACCGCGCGTGTCCCGTACTGTGCCGTCGTACAAACGGGGGATTAACACTTTAGGCCTACACATATTAAACAGGGTCTCGAATCGTTGCTATCTGCTATCGATCAGCGGCCCAAACTGTTAGGCTGAAAACATGTTTTTATTTATTTATTGAAAGGTCTTCATTTTAAGATTGAAAAAAAAATGCTTTCGTTTGTCCGGCTGTTCTTCTCTACAGGTCTCATTTCTCAACCTATTCGCGTGAAATTTTGTAAGCATGTTTGATATATTTATAGATTTCTTTAGTCGAACCAGTTTTGAATTTTTTTCAAAATTGCTGCGAAATTTAAAAAAAACTGTTTTCCTCTACAGATTGCTTGAAATTTTGCGAGCAAGTTTTAATTTCGAAATTATGATTTTTATTAATGACAAATGTCACAACAATACAGACTCGCGAGGTTTACAGCTCGGAACAGGAGCGAGCCATTGTATGGAGCTCGATCACCTCATTATCCTCTTAAGTTTAAGTCTACAGGGTAGCTGCGTGGAGAGCCAATACGAAACCGAAGGGCTCGGTAATACAGTTTCGATTGCCTTCCTTACCCGCTGATACAATACCACGATGTGCGTCAGAGGCATGGTCGACTGTTTCTGCGTCGATCCAGCGTACGGATCCCCGTTCCGCCTCCGCTCTCGCCTCGGAGCGCGTGAGTCAAGCCTTGCGAAACATTCCGAGGACATTATGTATTTCATTCATGATTGTGTATTTTTGGGTATCCTGTGTAACCACGTGTGGGTAGATGCTGCGTATACTTAGCGCGCGAATCGTCTCGGGGAACGACAAACACATAGGCGACTGTTTACATTAAAGGCAATTAAATCACATAATGATTATTATTTTTGAAATAACAAAAGAAAAAAAAATGTGCTAGTGGATCCAACAGGCGTTAACAAATTAAGATGGTTATACTAGCCAATGCGAATAGTTTAATTGCGTTAATTTCCTGATCTCTATGGAATGAGAACATGAAAAAAAAACATTTATAATTCCAGCTAACGTTCTACCAAAACAGAAAGAAAAATTTTACAGAAATTGATATTTTATGCATGGAAAAAAAATTTGAAGCCAGGTCTCAAATATATTATTTTTCAAGTTTGCGGCTTATATTGATATTAACTAATATTTATTTCAATACCATTTCAAAGATCTTAACATTATCTACACATTCAGCGAAGACCATTTTTAACTTTTCCCAATTTCTTTAACGAAACAATAAAAAAACCGGTTTCACGCTTTATGCGGGTTGGTCACATTTATAAAGAATTATTTCGAGCTGCTTATAACTAAGCGACGTCGGGCTCTGCCTATCTCGTTTTAATCGCAAAAATTAGTCCAAAATGTTTAGGTATGAGGATGCTCTTAAATAAAAGCCTGGCATTCGCGTTCAGCACCACTTTCGCAATTATAATATTAGTATAGAAGCTGGGTAACGCGGCATCCATCATGAGGACAATGACAACGGAACCCATGATGGATGATTATTTTTACGTTTAGGTCATACAATTAGTATATTTTTTTCTATTTTGGAGGTTTTTTGTCAGTTCGATACATTCCTCCTAAGGGGTCATTCTAGACCTAATATGCAACAAAACATTAAATTCAATACACAGAACATAAAAAAATATTTTTAAATAAAAAAAGGACCGCCTTCAAAAAAACCGGAACTAAAAAGCAAAAAATAATTGGTTACTTTTAATTAATGTACGAAAAGCTATTTTAATTCTAACTAATTATGTACAATTTCTTAATTTTTAATCATCTTTTGAAGTCGGTGCCTTGGGTAGAGTTCGCTTCGCACGCTGCTGACCGAACAGACACTATTTCAGCCGAACACACCCGAAGTCTACGAGAGCGTAAACAACCTGAGTCAGCAATGATTGGTCCACAGAGCATTTTGTCTAACTGGAGATGCCCTTAGCGTTGGTTTACGTGCAAGCTGATATCGATACAGCGCAGCGTACTGAAATTGGGTTTCAGCGATTATTATTAGTACTTTCGGGTTTATAAAGGCTGGACTGGTACGTTACGAGGACGTTAATTCGCTGCTCTGTGTTGATTGGTACTTCCCTGCGACATCGTTGTCTGAACGAGACGATTTCTGCCGAAATTGGTGAGATATGTACTAACCGCACACTTTCTCTCGTTTCGTTTTGACACGAAATTGAGAGCAGACACCTCAAAGTCGCTACCTATTGTTTTCTGTTCTTTTTTATGTTTGTATTTTTTTTTGTTTTGTGTTATGTAGGTATTTAGGTAGAATAAAAAGTACAAGCTACACCTACCTAAATATTTATCATATAAGTGGTCGTTGTTTTTATATTGGTTTGTTCGTAAGGTTTTCTTGTAAACATTTTGTTTTTATTGTATTAGGTATTTAGTTTAAGTATAAGGCATATTTAAATTACAAAGTACTTGCCTAAATACCTACTTACATACGTTTTTCCGACCAGTTTGTTCATGTAATTTTTGTTATTGTGTTTTGTTCAAGTAGGTAAATGTAAGTAGCTACCTACTTATATTTCTTTCTTAGCCATAGGTAATATTAATCTAACTACTTGCAGCCCTTAAAGAACGTCTACCCAAGGCACCGACTTCAAAAGATGATTAAAAATTAAGAAATTGTACATAATTAGTTAGAATTAAAATAGCTTTTCGTACATTAATTAAAAGTAACCAATTATTTTTTGCTTTTTAGTTCCAGTTTTTTTGAAGGCGGTCCTTTTTTTATTTATTTTATTTATATATTTTATATTTTGCTTTTTAGTGGTGGCGTAACTTTTAAGTCAAGGTGGGCGAGCCCTCCTGCTCAACTTCACATACAAAGTGGAAAGAAGATATACATACATATACAATTCAATACAATACAATGAACGAGCATTAGCAGAAATACAACCATTGAGAAATCTCATTTCTGACGAAAGGTAGACCGGTAACTATCTGGATTCATGAGTTCACGGTTGATACGTACGATAATTGATACGATGAGATCACGTGAGATAGAGTGCTGTGACAGACGGACGGACGGACGGACAGCGGAAGTTGGTGCCCTTTGGGAACGGAACCCTAAAAAGACAAAACAACGATGAACCGGAACCGCTGAGCTTCTGAATTTCTCATCCTACCATCGTTCCGGATAGTCTGTTTCTTGCGTAAGTTTAAGTTGTATGAAAATGTGTACATATCGGCCTCGTTTATCCCCCCTTAACAGTTGAATTTTGTAAAATCCGTTGTGAGCGAGCCTTTTCGTCTTAACAAGAAGTCACTGAAAATTTTAAGTTTCGAGGATAATTGGTTTCAGAGATCTCAACATGAGTGGTTTTCGCCTAAATGTGTTCATTTTGACCTGTTTTACCCCCCTAATAGTATAATTTCCAAAAATATTTTCTTCTTAAGAATTCCCATCTAAAACAAAACATACTCTGACATTTCTGGGTTCAGCGGCTCTAGAGATAGAAATGTGTACAATTTGCCCTCTTTTACCCCCCTTGAATACCCCCAACAGTTGAAGTAAAAAAAAACCTCTCATACTGAGCAATCTCACCCGAAAAGAAAGCTACTGTAACTAAAAAATCACTTTTCTGGGTTCGCGGGGTTAAGAAATTCGATGTTTGTTATAGTTAAGTACCAAACTACTGAACCGATTTTGATAAAAAAAAAATGGGACCAACTAGAAAGTATACCCTTTCGAACAAAAAAAGAATTTTCCAAATCGGTCCACGGGTCTTCGAGTAATCGGTGAACATACATAAAAAAAAAAAAAAAAGATTCCGACGAATTGATAACCTCCTCCTTTTTTGAAGTCGGTTAATAACTCAATAACTATTGATTTTAGACCCCCATTTACCGGGGCCAAATTTCTTGCAAATTAGCTCTAGAATGGTCCCTTAGTAGGAATGTATCGAATTACCAAATATCCTGTATAATTGTTATTAATAAAATGTATTCTTAGAATAGAAGTTTGGATTATTTAATTAAGAATACTCAATAAGACTCAATAACACTAAACGAATACCTAACTAAATGGATTAACGGTCTGAAATGTTAACTTTGAATTCCAAACAAGTATCGCATCGGCCAAACTCCGGGCGGGGACGTTGTACAAAGGACGGGACTACGAGGGACCAAGCGCAGGCAGCGACCAACCCTAACAACAACAAGAACTCTGACTGGGAGGCTTTTATGGAGTACTCCGTCGCGCTCCCATTAAGGCACTCACCAGCGCTTCTGATCCGACGTGTTGACCCCAAACGTAATATGGTCTATACACACGATAAGTTCACTGTTGACCGCGTTTTCGGCACTGGTTCTCACCGGAAGATCCACCAATTCGCTAGAACGTGGACCAGTTTTCAGTTAAATGGTTTATCTTTTACACTTTATTATTGGATATTTTTGCATTCATTAAGTCTTCAGCAATCTGTCACAATCGATAATGAAATATTACAGAACATATTTTCGTAGTAAGAACCTTCGTCGCGGTTTCAAAGAACGTGGTATAATGAACCGCGAAAAGGGGACTAATATTCTGCCGTCCTTGTTAATAAAAACCGGCCAAGTGCGAGTCGGACTCGCACACGAAGGGTTCCGTACCATCGTACAAGATTTAACAGAAAAAATACGTTTTTTGTATGTTCATTTTTATTAGGGTTCCGTACCCAAAGGGTGAAAACGGAACCCTATTACTAAGCCTCCGCTGTCCGTCCGTCCGTCCGTCCGTCCGTCCGTCTGTCCGTCTGTCACAGGGCTGTATCTCACGAACCGTAATAGGTAGGCAGCTGAAATTTTCACAGAGTGTGTATTTATTTTGCCGCTATAACAACAAATAAGTAAAATCATAAAATAATAAAAATTATAGGGGGGCCCCATACAAAAAAGTGATTTTTTGTTGTTGATGGTACGGAACCCTTCGTGTGCGAGTCCGACTCGCACTTGGCCGGTTTTTATTTTAAAATTTTATCTATTTTTTGTTATAGCGGAAAAATAAATACACACTCTGTGAAAATTTCAGCTGCCTACCTATTACGGTTTATGAGATACAGCCCTGTGACAGACAGACGGACGGACTGTTGGCACCCATTGGGTACGGAACCCTAAAAAGGCGGTAACTACATATGGGCCTCATATGTATTTACATTTTAATAAAGACGGCAGTATTTTAGGATTAAAGCTGTAAACAGAACTACATAGTTTACTTACTTTAATTACTTACACTTAACATTCTTAAAACGAGTTAATTGGAAGTGTCGATTACGGGAAGAGGGACTGTACGCGAATTCCAAATTATGGGTTTAGAGCAGGTGGCGGAATTGAGAGACGCACTGTTGTAAAAGTTTTGCTTGCTAGCTCATATACGGCATTGCAGTATGTTCATAAAGTAGTTCTTTTTCCTTAAATTTATGTACCCTTACTTCACGGTCGATCATGCGTACATATCAAATTCGTCGACAATAGAGTTCCTGTCTCACTAAGAAAACGATGCTGAGCATTTGGCGGGAAATGGTTAACGATGAAAGTAAGTAGTCAGTGACAAGCTCTACACGATATTGACCAAAATAACTTGCCCGGAAATATTTTTGAAAATGGAACGCGATCGTTAGCGCCAGAGCGAGTTCATTTCCCGCGCTTATTTTATAGATATTTTTATTTTTCGCTTTCGCTTAGTTTGCGAGTCTGTAGTCCCACTTGTCACCTAAATTGACGTTTACGGCAAACCGATCGACTGGCGTTTTCAAATGTATGGAGAAATTGAAGAGCGCGCTCAGTGGGCGTTAATCGAACTAACATTTAAGAGTCCGAGTTTGATTTGACAGCTTACTCAACGTTGCCGTAAATACGTTGACGTTGCCGTTTACGCCGACTGTGCGTTTATACAAATCGAAAGTCCGAGTTTGACTTTGACAGCTTGAAGAAGTAAAACCACAGAATATCTGTTTGACGTTTTTATGAAAAACGCAAGTCGGTCCGTTTCCCGTAAACGCCAATTTAGGTGATAACTGGGACTACAGGCTCTGATGTCGAACTAAAACAGCACATACTTAGTAATAATGCGTGTGATTTCTTATACACCTGCGCAGAAATCGATTTGAGGCTCGTATTCGGCGCATAGGTAAGGCCAGGGTTCTGGTTATTTTTCGGCATCCATACCAAAATTTTGCCGTGAATGCGTTTACGTGTAAGAACAAATAGGCGAGCTTTGAACAGTAAAAATACTGTAAAAAAAAAAAAACAAAACGATGTACGGTCGTTTACTACCAAATATAAACACTGCACAAAAAAAATATTCATAAATCCTTCTTATTCTATGATATGACAAGAAGAGATCTCGAAATTGTATCTATTTTCGGTGCATAGGTTTTAGAATAAACTTAAAGAATAAAAATAAATAAGCAAAATTTTAAACTCCCTAATTTATAAGACTATTCATCTGTATTTTTAGGATTCAACATTTTATTCAAAAAAGTTACATTTCATTCGTGATGTGGAATCAAATTAATTTAGGTGAGCAATCATTTATTTTTGTCTAACATTTTTACATACTGCATATTAAAAGCTTTTGTTTTCATTGTATAACTGTGTATTTTGTTTTTATCTTTGTGACGCAAATACATAAATCCATTACAATAAAATTAATTGTCTATAAAACTCTCGCACCTAGTTTCTATAAAAAACCAATGTAAACCAATGTGTGTCGACCCAATGTGTATATTAGTGAAACCCAACCGAAATTTGAAAACAAATCAAAATTGTGTAATCATTCTGAGCGGAGCCGAAAGCGATAGGCGGAAAATATGTGTACGTCGATTCGGTTCTTAAAATATATTCTTACCGAACGATTAGGTAGATATGTGTTCGCCGCAAGGAATGTGCCAATCGAGAATAGTTATGTTGCTATGGGTTATTTCAGCTGCTCAGAAGATGCGGGTCGGAGAAACCGGTCGAAACAACATTTGTCGAATTAATAATGGCTTTGAGACGCTTTTCCAGATATACAATGAAGACCCCGAAAAATATAATTGGAATAGGGACGCATCATAAAGTCCAAAAAGCACAAAGTCCTAAACCAAAACCGTCCAAAATATAAATTGATAATTGAAACGTAGACTTTGTATGCATGTTTTACGCAATTAGCAAATATTACGATTTATGTTTTTTTTTTCTATACAACCTGACATGGATGCCCAATACCATACATCTACCGTAATGATATTAGCCCAAAACACCACATTCCCGAAGGAATTAGGTGTCGTGCCAGGACCTTCACTTAATGAGCACGGCTACATAGAACTGGATGGAAAACACGGACAATTTTTAACTGTCGCTTTAACCACCTTTTGATTCAATGCGATGGTACCAACTCGGGCGGGCTTAAACCCTACCATCTAGTAGGGGAACGGACCTACAGTTTTACATGACATCAGTGGATAAGTGCATTACATCACATTAGTGATGAAAATGCACTTATCTAACTGAGAAAGAGAATGAAAGTGGCCTATAAATGGGGCGAGAATTTGAACCTAGACCGCTGGTATGAGGCAAATCCCCGCACTACTAGGCTACAAGGCGCATTTTATGTTCAGAATGAACAGGGCTGCAATGATAGATACTTTCCTTCAGGTTTCTTCATTACTACTAGAATTAATCTCGACCAGATTGATACGACAGCGGTAATGAAAATTGTCCATGTTTTTCATTCAGTTCATTTCATCTAGGTCACATGTAATGTGATGAGTTCATATCATAACAGTCATTGCGATATTAGCAATCCATGTTCAATTCATCAGAAAAATACTAATAGCACACTCTGATTGTTTAATAGGAACATTTTGAGATTTTTTGCTATTTCCGAATTGCAAGAATAGCAAAGTTCATACACGTAATATTTTGGCATTAACATTATGTAGTGACCGATGGTTATTATGGGCGCCTAGCACGTAACATTTATGACCGAAGCTCCAAATGCATAAATTTCCGCGAATGCAAGGCCCGCAAAACTGCATAGTTTGTGCTCAAATTGAAGTGTTGCAACACTCTAGCTAGAATATTTTGTCAACAAGTCAGCGGGCAGCCGTCGACACGGTTCGGCGATAAATATCCAGCAACACAACGCAGCGGTCGCATGGAGCCATTCGAAATAGAAAATTCAAGACCATCGATATAACTTTAAACTGCAAGATGCGCCCTCAGCTTTTCGACAAGTACCACTTAGCATATGTCCTACAGATCCGCATACATCATATTGTATTGAATTTTTTATTCATCATCCATAGACAGTACACTGCACTTGGATTTGTCATATTTCAACATTGGCCAATTCAGCAAG
The DNA here is from genome assembly GCA_946894095.1 of Incurvaria masculella. Lineage (NCBI taxonomy): Eukaryota > Metazoa > Arthropoda > Insecta > Lepidoptera > Incurvariidae > Incurvaria > Incurvaria masculella. The sequence goes on along the minus strand of OX335658.1, from coordinate 12,864,769 downwards.
ACCAAATACAGCGAAGAAGAACTGGAAAGAAACTCCGCTGTTTTTTTTTTCAACGTCCACTTAGTCTAAATTTACAACAGTGTTTGTCAATTATTTTAGCAAAAACATATGTAAAACACTAAATTAACATGAATTCAAAAACAAATTACAATTCATGCGGTATGCAACAGTTCATGACAAATATAATTATATTTGCAAAGACTATCCCCACCAACTAATTTGTTGCCAATTGGAGCAGGCCAGTCCCCACAAACAGCACCCGTTCACGACCATCACGCCGGGCACAGCCATTACCTCTCTCGACCACATTTTAGGGAAATAGATAACCCGAACCAAGCGTCACCGTAAGCGAGGACCTTAAAGTGATGCACTGCTCCAGTGGCAACAAAACACTGTGAAACTATTGCACATTAGTTTTTAATACTATAAGTTTTGTCATAAACTGCAACCACATACAGAAAATTAAGAGTATAATGGTTTGAGAGCAGCTTTATTACATAGATAGATTACTTAACTAAAATATAATTCGGGTGTATAGAGCCTTCGTCATTATTGATACGAAATTGATAATTCAGTGAGTAGACGCCACATTTTTGGTTGAGCGGCTTTTTTTTATGAAACCTGATATTGATGGCTAATACCACACAACTACCGTTATGATATTAGCCCAATACACCACATTCCCGAAGGAAGTACGTGCCATGCTAGGACCTTCCCTTTATGAGCTTGTATCTGTGGATCGTATGGACTGACCACCCATGCCAGATGTCATGGCTTCAAATCCCAGCCCCATTCATGAACCCCTTTCTTCTCTTTCTGAGTTGGATAAGTGATATTTTGTTACGAAGCGAGCTGTTCCATGATTTGACAATTGTAGGCCCTTTTACCCTGCTATGTGGTAGGTTTAGGCCCGCACGAGTTGGAAACAAGGCATTGGATGAAATCATGGTCGGAGCGGCAATTAAAAATGGTCAATGTTTTACATTCAGTTCAATGTTGCCATGCTCACAAAGGGGAGTTCCTGGCATATAGGGAACTATTGCTTCCATCCATCCAATCCAACCATCACTGAGTCACAGTCCTTTTCCTTAGGGTACTATTTTACTTTAAAAACATCTGTAAAGTTTTATTATATAACCTTAATGTAATTTACTTTTTTGTGTTTAGTCATGTACTGTAATCGAATGAGAGCCTCCATTTTTTAATCCTCAGAAAGACGGAAAAAGAGAATCATATCTTTTATCACAATTATCTGACTATAATTTTAATAATAAACATTTGGACTTACTCGGGTATATCGGATGTATAAGCAGAAGTGTAAATAAATTCGTCGAATAGTTATCTGGCTGTTTATCAGACTATTGAAAAAATTATCCTAAATATTTTTTTCTATTCTATTCGATTCTATTTTATCATGACGGGAGATGTGGTATTAGCCATATGGGTCCAGTTACATAAAAACATAATGCGTTGAATGAAGTTTCTACAATTTAAACATATTGCTTATTTATATGTTAGGAAAAGTATAATTATAGTAAGTATTTTAAATACGAATTACCAAAATTTGGCGTCAGCTGTCTGCATCCTAGACACTAAAGATTTTGAGGGGTCCAAAATGTATGGCACCGGGTATTAAACTTTTAGTTTTTGTCGGTTCGTTCTTTTTTGGATAATATTTCTTTTGATTGAAAATAATATATATTATAATGTTTAATGTATGTCAAAACTTTTAGTACCTATATGTGCGCGGCAATTAAGATAATAGCAGCAAGATAGAACCTCAGGGCCGTAAAACTTGGAGCGGACATTTTTATGGAAAACGTTTTTGACTGTTAGTCTATCGGTTTAATAAGTCGATGTACAAGCGATGCAGCTAGATTCTAAGGACAAAGAAGCTGGTTATTATTGTTTAAATTTATTTCAGGGCGTGATAAGGTGTATACAATGAATATAAGAAATACTTAAAATACCAACCTCCAATACCTGAGCCAATATGTGTTTAAGTTTTTCGAACTTCGGTACGGTACAAAGTCCAGTATTAACCATAGTTGGTGTCTATGTATACAAACAAAAAGAAAAATCGACTTGCAAATTTTAAGACTCTCGATTGGCGTTAAAATGTATTTTCTTCCATTGGCCAAATGTTACAATTTTGTAATAATTGTAACACCCATTGGTATACATATTACGTTTAAGTATATAATTATTAGGGTTCCGTCTCCAAAGGGTGCTAACGGAACCCTATTACTAAGCCTTCACTGTCCGTCCGTCTGTCCGTCTGTCACAGGGCATATATCATGAACCGTAATAGTTATACAGCTGACATTTTCACAGTGTGTATTTATTTGGCCGCTATAACAATAAATAGGTAAATGAAAATTAAAGGCACATACAAAAAATTTGATTGTATTGTGTTAAATCTTATACGATGGTACGGAACCCTTCGTGTGCGAGTCCGACTCGCACTTGGCCGGGTTTTAGGGTCCGTCCGTCCGTCCGTCCGTCCGTCCGTCTGTCACAGGGCTGCATCTCATGAACAGTAATAGGTAGGCAGCTGAAACTTTCACACGTGTGTGTATTTATTTGGCCGCTATAACAACAAGTAGGTGACATTTTAAAATAATAAAAATGAAAGGGGGGCCTCATACAAAAACCTGTCTTTTTGTGTTAATTTTTTTATGATGGTCCGACTCGCACTTGGCCGGTTTTTTGTTGATACTTTAATAACCCCCCCATTATAAGTTGCCGCTCCTCTGGCACACATTCTAAATCGGTGCTTGTTGCGGTAAAAATATCGCTGATGGACGCGACTGCCGCATCCGTTCGAAGGGAAAAGGATTTTTTTAATTAAAGTCCATCGGAACATTCTGCAATACAGAAAGCTCTACTTAATTACTTGTATGCCTTACTATAAAACTAGCGCTTTCAACTGACCGAGAGACTATCTGGCTAAATGTACCTTGTAAATAGCGAAGAAATAGCGAAAAGAGGTTTAAAAATAAAAAAAAGCTGGCGACGTACCTTTTAGGTCCTGTGGTGCTATGTTTTACTTAAAAATATGTGTTGCGAAGAATTCTAAAAGGTATTTTAGTTGCGTTAATATATGTTTACCAATGTGCGAACGTAATATGACAGGCATAATGAGTGCGTGAAGAGTACATTTACCACAGGAGAGTTCTCAGTCATCGGCTATTGAGCAGCTGATGATGGTTTGTTTGTAGATTCGGGTCCTAAATTCGTAAAGTATTTCCAATACATCAATTTCTATATTGAATTCATCCTTGATTGACGGTTGATTGTACTATTAGACTAGGAGGTCGCGACAAAAATGGTAACGATAACGTAAATGGCTGAAACTGAGTTCACATCATAAAGACCATCCCTCTGAAGCTAAATGTGTCAGTCTGCCTATTCCAAGTGGTTGCGTTAAGTAATAATGCGCCTGAAAAAGTAGTTATGGTGACAAAAAATACATATGATACGGTGAATGGATGCAAATGACGAAGCATGAAAGCATCAATACATACTTGCTTAGCAATACAAAAACTGAACAAATCTTTGGTTGCATTTAGTAGTTATAGGCGATTTAGGTTACAGATGTAACTTTAGGCATATTTAAGTATTTAATTGAGTAAGTAAGTTATTGTTGTATAATGAATAGGTATCAATGTTTCCAGATAATCAGTATATTCATCAGCAGGTACATACCAGCATCTATTTTATATAGCCAATCTAGAAAACGCAACCACTTGGCACGGGCAGACCGACATATTTAGCATCAGAGGGTTGGTCTCTAAGATGTGAACCCAGATTCAGCCATTTACCTTATCGTGACCAAAAATTTCGTGACCTCCCGGAACATATTATGTTGGAAAACATTGCGTTCAAACGCAAGCGTAACAGTACAATTTTATTCAGCATATATTTATTTTTTTACTTTTGCATTCAATACTAAAATTGAAATATCATTGAAATATCAATATTTCTTCTAAATTTGGCTAGAATACAAGAAATATTTGATGGTGATCACCAGGGCAACAATACAATCTAATAATTTTTAGGTTTCCGTACCCATAGGGTGAAAACGGAACCCTATTACTAATTCTCCGCTGTCCGTCCGTCCGTCTGTCACAGGGCTGTATCTCATGAACCGTAATAGGTAGGCCGCTGAAATTTTCACAGCCTGAGTATTTATTTGGCCGCTATAACAACAAAACAATAATCAAAATTAAAGGGGGGGGGGCATATCAAAAACGTGATTTTTTTTGTGTTAAATCTTGTACGATGGTACGGAACCCTTCGTGTACGAGTCCGACTCGCACTTGGCCGGTTTTATTAGTTCCACATGACATACACCACGAGAAGCTATTTAATTACTACACGAGTAATTTCCTGGTCGGATAATTTCCTGTTTTAGTGATCAGACTCATCCGCCAAGATCTTGTGATTTAAGAGGATAATGAGGTGAAATAAAGAAAAAAAATCCCATATTTTGCACACTACACAAATCGACTGAGAGCTACGTTTGTGTAGTTTTTTTTTATACATTAACTAATATCCGTGGTATACGCCTCCAAGCCTTTGTAGATAATTACAAAGAGGCGTTGGTATTTTTCGTTTGATATTTCTAATGTCTAAAGCTTATGCTAACAACAAATTTACCACCATTCATAGAAGGAAATCGAGCGCTGTATAAACGAAACTCAGCCACAGTTATGTAAAACGGTCATGAAATATTTTAGGAAATTAGTGAGAATGTTTTTTTTTTCACGTAAAGCGCGGCATATGGCGTATGCCAGGACCTATTAAGGTGCCCGACGATGTCCATGAGCTTTCGAACTTTTAAGGGAGCTGCGAAAATCATGCCGGCCTGCCGGGTGCTTCTTCACACCATGTTTGAAGGATCCCAGGTTGTACTTAGGGGGAAATAACTCGGCAGGGAGTGCATTCCACAGTTTACCGACCCTATAGATAAAGGACCTAGAGGATCGGTTGGTTCAGATTTTTGGAATGTCGACAGTGAACGTGTGCATTTCCTGTCTGTTCCGTATTGTGCGATTGTAGAAAGGGGACGGAGGGACAGCGTTATGCAGCTCCGATGAACATTCTCCATGGTAAAGATGGTAGAAAACAGAGAGACCCAACATCCCTTCGGAATGTGTCAGCGACGCCGTATAGAGGCCGACCATATAGAAACCCAATGTGCTAATCCGTACATATACATACGTTATACTGTATAGTTTAAAAAAACATTTACTTATAAAAAAACCAGTTTTTTCTATCAAAATTACTTCTGGCATGAACTTTGGGATCCCAATTACAAGCATCACTTGAGCTTGTAAAATTTTACGAGAAACTTGCACTATGTCAGCTTACGTTAACGGAAGTTCCGTTGCAAGGAAGTTGTAAATCGAAGCAGAATATTATTTCTAATAACGGTGTCAAGTCCGGCGACTATTTAGCGCTTTAAGCAATCCGAACGACTCGGCATCCAGATCAAAATGCATCACAATAATACGCTAGCTATCCTATGAATAGTATATCACACCGATGGAATGAGTACTACTCGGTGTATTCACATAGCGTGGGCAACTTTTATTCAAGAACGTATCATGGAGGCCTTGAATGACAGGTAATGCCATTTCAGTAAATTACCCACAATTATGGTTCCTACGTAATATAACGGGGATAAAAAACGCTCGATATATCTTTTGATTAGAACAAACAAGCTGGCACCAGTATCCGAATATTTATAATTAAATTAAGTTCAGCTATGCGCATCAAAGAAAAATTTTTTTTTTCGGAATCGGAATCGGAATTCATTTCGAAATCCCAACATCTAGAGTCTAGATGTCAGATTCTAGACTGCAAAATTAAACGCATAAAAAAAGATTCCGACGAATTGAGAACCTCCACCTTTTTTTTAAGTCTGTTAAAAAAATATGTGAACGCAATCGAACTATGTAAGTTTATTGTGAATCATTATTTTGGCGGTACTATTACATTCTATTGACTAAGTAGTGGGTATAATATATGTGTGAGGATTTTGAAGATAGTCATTTGTAAAACTAGACTGAAGCGATGCAATACATTTTAAACACCTTTGTGATTTCTAGCCAGTGTTACGAACCATAGTATTTCGGCACAAAAGCACACATTTCCATTTTCTGTGGAAATTCCTAAGAACGTAGGTACTTTTGAATGTAATATTAAAAACATTATTACTACACACAGTTGATCGAAAAATAACAGGTAACAGGCGGTCAGCCTGTGCAAAATTGTTTTTAATGATTTTGTTGCCGTAGCGACTGAACGTTGTTTGATTTTGCTCTGAAATACATTAACGTCTCGAAGTCAAAAGTGTAATTTATTATTTTAAAAGTGACGAAGCAAGGCTCTTCAATCAAATTATGGCTTTAGGTTTGCTGTATATTGCAGCGTAGTAGGTTCAAGGGATCCCAAGTAATCCCAAGTAACGTAGGAATTGATACAAGTTCTTCCCCTACAATATTAAGTAGTTTGGGGCCACATATTTAGCTGGCTCGCTTTTATGTTGATAGCCCATCCAAGTCGTGGTAGGCAGCCATATTGAAAGCGGCTGACCGGTCCGTGGACCGCGCTGTTTACAGAAAACCCCGAACTGCGCCCGAAGCTATCGGCACCGTTCAGACGGCTGCGCTGTCTAAATACGCTTACAATACTAAACAAACGCGACGACAAACAACTGCGTACTTTTGAGCAGAAAGTCGAATTCGAAATTCAATTTTGTTTACAGAATTCGTTTTTAGAATGTCGTGAGTACACAGGGTTTAAGATAAACGCTTGCTGAATTTGTATTATATATTTTCTTCTCTGTGAATGATTGATAACTATACTGCAACTAAATATAATTTAAAAAAAAGCTTTTACCACAACAGTAATGTCATTTCGAAAAGCCACATAGGGTGTGGTGGTGTGTGGGCTTACCACAGTATATTTTGAATAGTTTCCATACAGATGTCGCTGCTTACCCTCAAATCTATTCGGATGGACACGGCTGGTTACTAACCACTAGGATACTTGAAGTTTATATGTATGTAAAATAATTTGAGGTTATATACAGCGACATCTGAATTGAATACTTGTAATCTAAAATAGTCCGAAACATTTTTGGTCATTCATCTGAAGCATGATTAGAAACTGAGAACCTTGGATTACATGTCCACTCCTCTATCTAAGAACTGGTGGTTTGGAGTTTAGTCGGAATAGCGTCTCCCTTTGCTTACAACCTCACGGTTCGTCATCGGGGGAGCAATATCGGAAACAGCGAAGTGAAATTAGCTTATGAATGTACGTAAATATCATTTATCCTCTCCTCTACACTTACGTTAGCCATGGTATTTCTTGATTATATTCTAATCAACACAAGGCTAGGTTTTTACACTACGCTGAGGCGTTTTGAATGCAAGTATTAAGATATCAACCTAATTAACAGCAACCTATTGTAGATCGGTGGTTATGCAAAGATTGCATGTTCTAATTCTGCTCCAGAAGTATGATTAGAAGGAAAGTTTTTTGGCTATTTTTATTTCATAATCATAATGCTTCAGTGAAGATATCGTTGCATTAACTCAAATGAACTATAAAGCCTCAAAACTAAGATACTCAAATGAAGCTTTTAATACAAAGTACTGCAAAGCCTCAAAATTATGCGTCTCATTATCTTTATGCGAGGGAATGCTTTTATATTCTATTTCTCGTTTTATGAGGTTCCAAAATTCCATACAATTGCGCAGCGCGTGTGAACTTTATTGGCAATGCTCTTCTACTCTAAACAATGTTATAAATAATTATGGAACACCAACGATGTGAAGTTTTTTAAAACCACGTATGATAACAATTAATTTTATTTTCTATTTGTTACTTTTTTAAGTATGCACTAATATACTAACATTTCGTCGGTATACTGCTACAACCCGTTAAGTGAAGAAATAAGAATTTTGAGATAAATGGACTTGAGAGTTTAATGATTCATAATGTGGGTAAACTAACAAACCAAACTCATAAACCTAACATTCAAACTAAATGTCGTATCATTATATGTGTTTAACCAAAAGAAAGAACTTGAAAAATTAAGTATAACGCTTTATTTAGCTTAATTAAGCTTTATTAACTTATTTTTACTCAAAAATGCCACTTGACGGATTTTACCAGAATACTGACGATATATTTTGTGGCTCAAAAAATAAAAAAAAACACGGGAACGTTTTTTATATTATTATTTTCTATCAAGCATATTGTGAAAATATGTTGTTACGCATTAAAACAAAATAAAATTTAAATTGAGGAGAAACACAATTAAAAAGTAGTTTAGGAAAGAGATTATTATAGGAGAAATAGAGTCAATGTATGAGAATTGAACTGATATCCTCTGCACACTATTTTAGGGATATGGATTAAAAGATAGGTTTGGCTAAAATAAATAATTCTGTATTACTTCATAGAATAATTGTCATATTTTAATTTATAGAGCATTTGTCCACGTATATGTCCAGTGAAAAAATACCTATAGCTGTTAAAGACCCTGATGAAATTGCATTAGACTTGTGATCTGAAAATAATATCATCATAGTATTAAGTATCTTAAAACCAATTTCAGAAGGAGAGTTTACTTAGAAATGTAAATTTTGTGCGTACAAAGAATAACGAACCATGCAAGAACCACCGTTAAACATCAGTCGCAGGGAACGTCCGATAAGTTATATTATTACAATTAAACAGTACATGAGATATGTATTAGCCATTCAAATCCAGCACTACAAAAAACGAACCTTTACAGATTGCAGCAACCTCTTTTAGGTTTAGAATTAAAACAACTAGTCTTATATGTATATTCTTCTTCACATCGATGACAAAGAGCTTCGAGACCACGCGGGACTGAATGTTTTAACTATTCAGTCGTTAATGGGTCGTTAACTTCATCTCGCATTGCAATGGGATTCTAGTCCTTTCGTTTTTATAGTTTCTTTTTATCGGGATTTTATCAATGAGCCGCAAAGTTAATAAATTATTCCATAAAACTATCAAGAATGGTTGCAGTAGTGTATAATACTTTTGAATAAATGAATATCTTAGAGTAAGTTATTTAATATTATGTAAACGATTGTTTTATTTATAAATTTAACCATGTTGCACAGCTATATTTTTATATTGCAATCCTTAAGCAAAATGATCGTTTACAGTATGAGGATTTTCCTGTGCCTTTAATAATAATCAAAATACCTATTATATGTTTATTGATAAGATTTGAAATATGAACTAAGAAATATTACAATAATGTTACATTTTCTTAAAATCTTGAGGATTTATAATAAAAACTACTTATAAGACCTTGTTTTTTTTTTATTGAAACATTGCATTGTCTTTAAGTTGCGTGTTAGCATAATTTCAGCGCTCTAAGTAGTCGGGTAAGGAGTAAATAATAAACATTTCGCATCTCTTGTAGTTAAATAACTGAATACTAATTGAGATATCGTCAGCAGTTATAATAAGATTTATTTACCAATGGTACAAATACCTCTAATAGAGGACGTTCCCCGAGCAGCCCGCATAAACAACTTTTCACGGAGCCACTCCTCGCGACCGATATGAAAAATCTGGCGCTCTTCCGACCCAAGGAATTTTCGAATTAATGAAATTTCTATGCAAATTTTTTCAAAACTCGCTCGCAAACTTTCTATATTTCCCTCCGGTGGCGTATGAACTCACTTGGCGGTATTTTCGCGGCCATTGGAATCGTATGGGTTACATGCACGGAGGTGAAGAATGTATGGAGAAATAACTTCCATCCAACGAGCGCGCAAAAAATTGTACCATGCGACTTACAACATTATATCGCCGCACACATTTGTAGCGCAGTGATGAAAACGGAGAAAAATCCAATTTGTAGTCTCCCAAATTGGTAGGTAAACTGATAGTGATAATATTGTTTTGCAATAAACCAGATAGTCGTTACGTCATTCTTCATTCGTAATGATGTATTCAGAGAGAGCCGATACCAAAAAATTGATGCCGAAACAAGGGCCAAATTCCTCCGGCGGCACAATTAAGGTGTCGACACTTTTTTAGTTCCATCCGTTCTCCTGTTATTTCTTCACCTCCATGGTTACATGTAAATCTTAAATCTCAGCCATATCCGAACCTTTATTGAGTTATATCCAAAAACACTTAAAGGAGTAATGTGGCCGATTTTGATAAAAACGAAAACTACATTAACGCCTGATTAAGTTAACGAATTAAGAACAATACAATACTGTTTTTTAAGGGTTCCGTACCCAAAGGGTGAAAACGGAACCCTATTACTAAGCCTCCGCTGTCCGTCCGTCCGTCCGTCCATCTGTCCGTCTGTCACAGGGCTGTATCTCGGTAACCGTAACACATAGACAGCTGAAATTTTCACAGAGTGTGTACTTATTTTAGGTAAATAAGGTAAGATTAAGAAATAATTAAAATTAAAGGTGGTCCCCATACAAAAAACGTGATTTTTTTGTATAAATTTTTTTACGATGGTACGGAACCCTTCGTGTGCGAGTCCGACTCGCACTTGGCCGGTTTTTGTTAAACATTTGCCCTTTTCGTTAGTTTACTTTTTGACATTACTTCACAGAATGTGTTTCTTGTAAGTGACACTATCGTCAGTCAGTCAGCGTGTTTGCGTCCACTGCTGGACATACGCCTCTCCAATTTTTATCCAGTCCTCCCGGCCCTCAGCGGTACGGAACCACTGCTTTCCGCCGACGCACTTAATGTCATCGTCCCACCTGGCGGGTGGTCTTCCCACGCTCCGTTTTCCTGTCCACGGCCGCCAGTATAGAACACGGTTACTCCAACGGTCTTCATCTTTTCGGCTGTCACTATTGGCTGATGTAATAATACGGGCTGTGTTTGTTTTCTTGAAATCAACGGGTTCAATTCCTGGCTAGAAAAGAATTTTTTTTGAATTCAGTTTTAGTTTTTATAAACATTTTAGCCCTTCGAATCCTTTGAGTGTTTTTCAATATTTCATATTATTTCTAATTTGTCCATGAAGGCACATTTGAAAAATTTTATAAAGCCTTTCTAAACACTATTAAAAATTTAATTTGAACCGACATTTAAATTTGTATACCGGATTCTGAATTCATCTTGATGATTCATTAAAATTAAAGCTTTTCTTTTGCATGACTACATTGAACTCGACGTTCGTATTCGTCGAACGTTGGTCAATCCACCATTTTCTTTCGACCTGCACTCTGGCCCTGATCTCCACACGGGGCGTCTTGCGGAGCATACTGCACGCTATCAGCTCGAATTGCCAACTTTCGTGGAAATTGATAATATCTATTTTTCTCGACGTCACTTCGGGAGCTGAGTGAATATTTACCCATAGAATCCAAAATACCTTTAAGTATTGCAATATATATTTTTTTATGTGACTGGACATGGATGGCTAATACCACAAGTTCTGTCATGGTATTAGCCCAACACACCACATGGGAACTAGGTGCCATGCCAGGACCTTCCTTATATTGCACGGCTACATTGAACTAGATGGAAAACACGGACAATTTTCATTGCCGCTTCGACCATCGTTCATCCAATGCGATGGTAACAACCCGGGCGGGATAAACCCTACCACCTAGTAAGTAAGGAAGGGGACCTACAGCTTAACGTGGAATCCGAACCACGGCCAGCCTCTCTCAACGGTCGAATGGTCACCCATCCAAGACCAGACCGGACCCAGCGTTGCTTAACTTCGGAGAGCGATCGCCGAAGTATCGCGCCACTGGGCCACTGAGGCTGACAAATGCTGTAAATTGCTGTTACAACGTCATTAAGTAGTTAAAATAAATCGGAATCGACCTTGAATATGTAATATACCTATGTAATCTAATTATTGTGAAGACTGCTCAGTAGTTTCTTGTGGAAATATAATTGCGCAAAAACAGGGAACAGATTTCTCGGGCCTTATTAGTCTTCAATATGTTTATCATTTTACTATTCCAGGTAAAAAATCCTAATGCCTACTAATATTAAAATGAAAAAGTGTGTTCTTTGGTATATTCGTTTGTCATTCTTTCCGCAACAATGAAGCAACATATCAACGTGATTTTTCGCATACAGATAGATGGGCTGGTGATTGAGAAAGGTTACGTTTACGTTTAAATTTTTTTTTCGATATATTCTCGAGCGGAGCTAGGTACCTAGGTAGCTAGATTGTATAAGTCGAGGCACCTTATGAGCAATTTGTGATTTGTTCCCATTTTACTGTTGTAATGTTTTTACTGTAAGTTGATAAAGAAATCCACTCGTGTTTCAACGAAAGAAAAACCTGTTGTAAACCTTGGTCCCACAACGTGTAATAGAATATAAATATGTCCACTTCAGTTCAGTGTAGACTAAATAACAATGAACAATAACAAACAAAGTGTACTGAAACATAATAGTTCGACGCACAAGAAATAACGATGAAAACAATTCCTCACGAACAATGTAACTGAAAATCAATATGACCAAGGAAAAGGAGCGGAATACACGGGTATTTCGATATTTTCGAAAGCCTGGATTAGGGAGTTTCGGAACAAAAAGAGGACCCTCATCAAAGGCGCCCTCACTGTTTGTGTTGCGGATCGTCCAACCGGTTCATTAGTTCTGACTTAACTGCCTTCCCTATAGAGCCCCTTGACCATAAGCAAAGGGTTATGGTCAAATATTTTATTTCGATGTTTCGGTTGAACTTTTGACGTTAGCTCACTTATGAGTAACCGGCGTGACTCGCATCAAGAGAGTGAATAAACTCTGAGGTTAATCTTAAATTCATATTCGCCAGAGGCTCAGTGAATGTGATGAAACCTTCTCACAAGAATGACCTTAATTTGGTCCCTTCCTAATTATTGTTATAATTATTTATGTATTTACTTCAGGTTCACCAACAGGTTCCACACAAACACATGTATACAATCAGGCAGTAAAATATGAGCTAATTATGTTAACCCAATTACAGGTAAACATCACATGCTTTAATCGAGACTAGCAGATCTACTTAGTAAAGCGAAAACGTGTAAGTCACAGATGAAAATGAAACGCTTTGGCGTGACGTTATCAAAGATAAAATGTTATGTACGCGCTCTAATTAGAATAATTAGAAAACAACACTAGGTTGACTCGTAGCTGTCATTTCATGAGTACGAAAGCGTATTTAGAATCTCATGAGTAGACCCCCTGAGCTGTTGAAGTCGCGAGTCTATCTTTGCATATAGAATAAATGTTCACGGCGCACCATAAAACAAAATACTTTTATTATTCATGTATTTTTCTCACTTGGTTCTCACCTAACGCTTTAGGTCTTGTCACAAAAAATTTTTGTGTGACAGACATCTGGCTCGAAAAAAAAATTTAACAAAAAAAATAACCGACTTCAAAGAAAAAGCACTAAAAAGTAAAAAATAATGTTCAATTTTGTAGTTACGATTTCTGTTATTTTTTGAGTCGGCGTCTTTTGACTAGCTATCATTTAAAAAAATAATCATCAAAATCGGTTCACCCAGGAAAAAGTTATGAGGTAACAAACATAAAAAAAAAACATACAGACGAATTGATAACCTCCTCCTTTTTTTGAAGTCGGTTAAAAATAAATAGTATTAATTGCCGGTGCATTTGTAATGGAACATATGAACTAAAAAAATGTTATTTAGCTTCATGTACGAGCATAAGTATGATCCGTAGTACAGTCAAACTAAGTCATTGAAGAATAGAATCAAGGATAATCATTTTAGAAAACACGTTGCAATAAAGACAGATATGCTATCATTTAAAAAAATAATCATCAAAATCGGTTCACCCAGGAAAAAGTTATGAGGTAACAAACATAAAAAAAAAACAAAAAAAAACATACATACGAGTTGATAACCTCCTCCTTTTTTTTAAGTCGGTTAAAAATAACAGAAATCGTAACTACAAAAATGAACATTATTTTTTACTTTTTAGTGCTTTTTCTTTGAAGTCGGTTATTTTTTTTTGTTAATTTTTTTTTATTTGTTAATTTTTAGTGAATCTTAAGTACACTTACTAATTTGAACACGTCCTTTCCAATAAAAAAAGAATCACCGAAATCGGTTGGCATTATATTGAGTTATTCGTCCATTTGTCGCGCACATCTTAATACAAATTTAAGACTTTTATGATTTTCTCATGGATATCATCGTCAGAACTTAACCAAATTAAAATGGGACCACTTGGAAAGCACTAGCTATCATTTAAAAAAGTAATCATCAAAATCGGTTCACCCAGGAAAAAGTTATGAGGTAACAAACATAAAAAAAAAAAAAAACATACAGACGAATTGATAACCTCCTCCTTTTTTTGAAGTCGGTTAAAAACTAGAGGATATCGAACACACGCCTTCCAGGTGAGAAGCGCGGCACAAATCGCTTGGCCATGAACCATGATTCCAGTGAAGAATATATATGATGAGAATGAAGAGAAAATAATAAATGTATGTACTCGATCAAGTGAACTTGCGTCGGCTTGGAACACGCTTCGACACAGTGTGAAGCAGCATCCATGACCTAGCTACTTGCCAACAGCTCGAGTAGATCCTATGCATAGTCTTTAGTAGCGCCATAAATAAAAGGAGGAAAGGTTAACGTAATACATAGTAAAAAAATCGCCAAAAACTGCTTATTTTCGCCGGTACGTACTAGTGCAATTACTAGAGCAATTACATTGACTCGTATGGCTTTATTGAACGATCTCATTTATTCTAAGCTTGAGCGCTCACAGAAGCTTTTAATGTATTTAAGGTTTATGGGAAACAATTTTCTTTGCTTCTCGTATCAAATTTATCTAGTAAATATTATTAAATTAAATTGTTTATTTTACTAGTATTTGTATACTTCAATTTCAGCACTTTTCAGCGATTCTTAAGCTGAGATAAATAGTCGTAACAGAAACTAAGACTAACGAAAAGTAGTACTTACTTTGTGACGTCAATTTGAATTACTTTGAGATTTCGTCCATACAAAATGTGTCGAAAGGACGTCACAAAGTATTACTTTGCGTGAGCATTTGTTTCCGTTACGACTATTTATCTCAGCCTTAGTATTAAAACGTCCTCTGTAAGATGAGACAAACATTAAAAGTTCACTTGGAATGAACCAACTTCCAAAAAAACAGCGAAAGAGCGAACTAAATTACCGAATCGAAGCACATCGGCGATTACCGGGCGCTGAAGATTTTATCAACAATTTCATTTATTTTGGCGCATTAAAAATCTGTGTCAACTTTCGCCGTTTTATTTTTTGGCGCGGGCGGGACGTGCCGGGCGGTAATGCCGTTGCGGTGCGGGCGAAAGGGAACAACCTGCGCAGGAAAGGAGCGATCACAGATTAAGTTTCGGTTGCACGAAGAGACGGCCGAGTTAATCAATGTTCAAACACGTCACTTTTAGTAATCCGATTTCCTTCCATACTGTCCACACAAAGTGACGTGTTTGATCATACTTTGACGTCGAATTTGATTTTTTGTACGTTCGTGCACTCGGCCCTAAGTAAATAAGAACCTTTCTCTGATCAGTGAGAGCGATTGATTTCGGTGAATCTTAGGGGGCGTTCACTGACTTTTCGTACTCTACGCAATCGTGCGTCGTTCACGCTTGCAGCGTATTTTCCGCTATCAAATGGTGCTCTACAAACTGACCAATCCGGATGCGACGTTGCTAACGCGAAGTAGTGCAGGAGTCGCCAGACGCGCGCTAGAGCTGTCAGTCACTCGTGAATACCGATTTGCGAATTTCACGCTAACTAAAATAGTAAAAACGGACACTAACGGACGCCAACGTTTGCGTTAGCGTCCGTTTTTTAGGGTTCCGTACCCAAAGGGTGAAAACAGAACCCTATTACTAAGCTTCTGCTGTCCGTCCGTCCGTCCGTCCGTCCGTCCGTCCGTCCGTCCGACCGTCCGTCCGTCTGTCACAGGGTTCATGAACCGTAATAGGTAGGCAGCTGAAATTTTCATTGAGTGTGTATATATTTTTCCGCTGTAACAACAAATGGGTAATATTTTAAAATTAAAAAAAATAAAGGGGGCCTCTCACTAAAGACACGATTTTGTATGGATGAAATCTCAAAGTAATCCAAAGTTACGTCAAAAAGTACTACTTTTCGTTTGTCTTAGTTTCTGTTACGACTATTTATCCAAGCCTTAGTTTTTGTTACGACTATTTATCCAAGCCTTAGTTTCTGTTACGAGTATTTATCTAAGCCCTAGTTTCTGTTACAACTATTTACCTCAGCCTAGGTGGTCTACCTAGTATGCGGTGTCGCGGACGGCGGGGAAGTGCGCGGGGTTGGGTTGGGGGGGTGGTGGGGAGGTAACGCGGTTGCGAGATGTGCGCTCCGTGACTGTCATATTTCCGTTGCGATCATGTCCGCTGTGACGTTTGGAGCTCGCCTCGGTAAGCGCGTGGGGAATTTCTGTTTGTGGTGAGTGAAACTTTAGAGTGGAGTGTTTTCTACATGCCTTTTGGTGTGTTATTTGGTAATGGAATAATTACGAATAAAAAAAAAAATGGACATTCGTATGTAGTTTTCATCAGACCAATATATTTTAAATTATTTTCAAAATCTGAAAACAATTATTTCGCGGAAATATCGTTTCAGAACATATATGTCGTTCTATGTGGGTTCCGGCACGTAAAAAAATACAATTGGGCTCACAGCATTTATTCCCGTGCAAGTCGTAAGAGAAGAATAACGGATTCCTCGTTCTTGGATCGAATTCCACGTTAAAATGTCTTACGAAGTGGTAGATTTAATCCCGCCTAGATTGGTACCATCGCATTTAATGAAGGATTGGAAAACATGGAAATTATCCGTGTTTTCCACCCAGTTCGATCCAGCTGTCCAACAAAAGGAAGGTCCTGGCGTAGCAACTAGTTAGTTCCCATGAGATATAATATTAGCCATCCATGTCCAGTCACATATAAAAAATGAGTGAGGCTGTGTTGGGTCACACGGTTGCTAGTTTTATCCTCGGTTTTACTGTGAAATGTCTATGCTAGCGAGTCTCTTTCAGCGAACTTGTAATTACATAATTTTCTGTATTTATTAATACAAACGACATGACCGTTATCTATAGATTTGAGATTATCCAAAGACATCCTACATTTGACAAATGTCACGACCAAATACTTCTTATGATTGTTTTCAAAATCTGATTATAATGCTTCAATGTTATTGAGTTGACGGTGGATTTCAGACCAGAGAATACTTGTGTGTAAGACGTATTAGACATATTATTGTATAAGCAACTTTGTTATTTAAGTAAGTTGTATTTCTAATCCATTTTAAGTTGCTGTTTCATTTCTTCTTATTCTTTGCCTTAAGCTGTTCTACCAATAATTGTTTGGCAGTATCATTTAGATATAAGTATGTATTTCATTACTATGGACGGAAAACCAGTAAAGTTTTTTGCGGGTTCTTCTTTATTTGTTGATAGAATCCGCGGTTCTATCCCTTTTTGACGAAAATTAAAGTTTAAATAAATAAAATGAAATGAAATTTAGATGTCGCTAAATAATTTCAAATGAACTTGTATTTAATACGAAATATATAGTGCGTATTGAATTAAATTTTAACACTTATCGGTACGAGATATTAATTTAAACTAATATAAAACGACTATTTTATTTTAAATCGGCCTGTGATTTGAGAACCATGCAAGAGACTACTCCATGCAGATCGAACTTTGCACACTAATAGTTATCCAAAAAAATTACAAACAGCTACAGTACCCTGCATTAGGCATGGCCCGACTTTCTCTTCAAAGATTTTTCAAATCTCTGTGGAACCAAATTAGATCACAAACGCTTCAAGCGGATTCGTACACCGTTTTTAACCGGCTTCAAAAAAAAAGGAGGAGGTTCTCTATTCGTCGGAATCTTTTATTTCAGACCGATTTGAAAAAATCTTTTTTGCTTGAAAGGGTATACTTTCTAGTTGGTCCCATATTTTTCAAACGTTCGTTCGTCCGCTGAACGCATTGATCCTGTTCCACATTAAATTTGCTGTTTCAGACATTCGTCAACTTAAAGATATCTTTGACAGAAGTATGAATACCATTTCCACTCTCTATTTCGTGTGATTAGGTTAGGGTGCGGCAGCGGTGAAGGTAGGTAATCTCGAAGTAGACGGCATTGCTTCTGAGCGCGCCGAGCCAACTTCGGGAGGCTACGATAGCGCCTCGCTCACTCGATATCGAACATTGTCATATCTTTGCAAGCTTCATAACTTCTTATTTCTAACGAGATACGTAATTCCAATTTTAACTCTGATTTTGCATGCGCGGAGACTGCTTGAACGTTTAGATATGGGTAATTTGTATAGCTGTAAATATTTTCCAAAATACAACTTCTATAAAAACTTTAATCGATTAATTTTGACAATTTGTCAAATCACCGTGATAACCCACCTGGGTCATTAGACAAATCTAATGCAAGTTAGTGAGGGTGCCTGTTTTTATCGATTAATACCTGTCTCCTCCCGGCCAACCCGCTTGCCTGCGATGCAATTTCATTCGTGACCTGATAAGCTCAAAAATGATATAAAACGTATTTCTTAGAAACGAATATTTATGGAGTTGTTAAAGCAAGACGAGACTTTTTCGTAACCATTTTTTTGTCCTGGTATCCGAATGTTTCAGTGTGTTTTTAAAGACACGTCAAAAGCCTCAAATTAATGAGATAAAGGTAATGTCGTATGCATTAAATATATGCAAATAGAAATGTCAAGGAAAATAGGGGCTGCTAGAGTCAGCCGACGTCGGCATGGTGCTGTATGGAGTTCAAGGAGACAAGCGGGTTCTTAGCTAAGCTCTCCTACAAATGCGATAATACTCTACGCAATACAGTTTCTGCGCCTTGTAGACCGGATTTGCCGGACCATTGAATACTAAATTGTAAATAAATCGGCTGCATCGCTGCGCCTTGTGTGGTCGGCGGAGGCGATGGGTTGTCGAAGTTGGAGGGTCTCTACATAAATTCAGGAATACCTCGGGGTCGTTGACGAGGTTACGGCACGGTGCTGTATCTAGTCCAGGGTCCCAATCAGGACTTAGCTGAGCCGTCCCACAAATGCGACGATACACCACGCAAGACCTTATCTGGATTTGCCGGACCAGTCAATGCTAAATTGTAAATAAATCAGCTGCATCGCTACGCTATGTGCGGTCGGCGGTGGCGATGGGGTATCGATTTGAAGGATCTCACTTTTAATGTTGTTTTATAAGGGAATCACCTCTATGCTAATAACAATCATTTTATTTCAAGCGAGGACACGCCTCGTGCCAAACGTCTATGCAACGAGTGTCAAGGGGAGCGCGGGGGGATCATTTTGGAACATGGCGGCGTTTTAAATTAGCGCCCTCTGTGTATAGTGCGCAGAACACGTTCGTGTGAATATTAGTATTCTAACGCTACATTCAGCGATACCTCGGGGTCATCGACGAGACATAGGAGCGGCACTGCATCGAGTCCAGGTACCTAAGCAGGCTCTTAGCTGAGCCGTCCCACAATTGCGACAATACTCCACGCAAGACCATTTCTGCGCCTTGTAGACCGGATTTGCCGGACCGTTGTTTGTAAATTGTAAATAAATCGGCTGCATCGCTGCGCCATGTGTGGTCGCCGGCGGCGATGGGGGCGCCGTGGCCTTGCCGGGCCGCTGACCTACCACGTCCAGAAATATCCCGCGGCGCGTTTCGTTCACACGACACATTCTTGACGGCGCCATGAAAAGTCACTTTATGATGCCATACGACTTATAAAAATAGAGTTTGTAGCATTTGAAAGTATTTTAGTTTTTAACATAATAGAAGGTTACGAAGCTGTCATTGAGGATTCTTACAAAATACTTGTAAAATGGTTAAAGATCCTCGGCCAATCTAAACTGGTTTATTCTTTTTACAACTTCACTTAAATCGAGGAATATGATATGTATGTATTTATAACCGACCGTGAAGCAAGGAGACATTCATTATAGAAAGGCCCTGTAAAAATAACTACTTAATGAATATACCGCAAGGCTGGACCCGAACAAGCAAAAAATACCAAATATTGCGTCTACCGATTTCGGAATACTTGGCAATCTCCTACTGTCCCTCCCCCCATAATCAATGCCTCCTACTAACACAGCGTTGAAGATTATACCTACATACATTGATTTAACCGTTTGCGTGCGTTTCGGAGCTGTTCTTTAATTAATGTGTCCTTACTACCCAGTCGATCATACATCCATACATATCGCATTTCTTGGAAAAAGTATGTTTACTTCACTAACTACTTAGTAGCAATCTCACTTTTTTTACGGTTATAGATACACTATTACACTAGAGACTAGTTCGCAGCAATAAAATATTGTTTACACGGCCCCATAAGTTACAGCCCCCATATGCATTCAGACTTCCATCGTGGCTTCAAAATTGTTCGAGGGCTATTACGTCAATTTAGGTGTGGAAAAACATCTTAATCCAATCTAAACGACTGATTAAGAATATTGCTAGAAATTCACTTTTGAAATCGACGACCGCACCCAACTCCATTTCAAACTTGGAACTTTCGAACACATTTCAGTTCGCCGGAGTCGCCTGCTCGCCATTGCATGCATTCGGTCGAGCGGGCTCATCGAGTAAGAAAGGAAGGAAGTGCGACCGAAAATCATTTCTACGTCGGCATCGTAGGCGCTTTTTAGGGTTCCGTACCCAAAGGGTGAAAACGGAACCCTATTACTAAGCCTCCGCTGTCCGTCCGTCCGTCCGTCCGTCGGTCCGTCCGTGCGTCTGTCACAGGGCTGTATCTCATGAGCCGTAATAGGTAGGCAGCTGAAATTTACACAGGGTGTTTATTGATTTAACAAAAAATAGGCAAAATAATAAAAATTGAAGTGGGGCCCCATACAAAAAGCCTGATTTTTTGTGTTAAATCTTGTACGATGGTACGAAACCCTTCGTGTGCGAGTCCTACTCGCACTTGGCCGGTTTTTAGTGATAACGTCGATGGTGATAATGCACACACACGTGCAAGTCAGTCGCTTACGAATTCGCTCACTCCTGATTTTCTTGAGTTCCCACGATACATTCCGGAGATATTCCACTGCATTCCACCCCGAAAATATTTCGGAGCATAGTTTTTTTTATCAATCAAGGTTTTTCGTAGAAAAAGTCGCTTTGAAAATCGCTATAAAAGCGGTTTTCTAGACTCAGGATTCCTGATTACTAAATGCCAGGAATAGATCTGCTGTACAGGGCGCCATTTAGTGCTCTGGAGCGTACGTAAACCACGTGAAAGATTTTAGAGGCTAACCCCTTACCAAAGTTACGCGACATTTTCATAATCGCATTTTCCACAACTATTCGGAAAAGCCTGGTATATCTGATCAACGCAAACTATACGCTGCTATCATTTGGGAAGGAAGATCAAAAGAAGGACCGAAATTGTGCGTGTTTTCCATCCAGGTCGATCGCGTTGGTGGGCGGCGCGGCGCGCGGTAGGAGCGCTCGGCACGGCACGACTCGGCTTTGCTGCGTTCCGTCACGTGACTCTGACCGGCACCCCCCCCCCCCCATAAATCCGTCACGTGGTTTACGAATGCTCCCCAACGAACATTCGATGCTGCGCGTCTCGACTTTATAAGCGAACTCTATGATCGGCGTTACCGTCTTCACTGAAAAGTGGCCGTCGCTATTCGGCTGAGTTGCGGTCGCCGCTTTGGTACTTCCTTGCTCCGATCATCGAGCCCCATTCCGAAAAACGTCCGGATGACAGTTTTAAAACGCATTCCCCAGACTTTACGCCACACTTAAATGCTCCGGTCAATCGCTTGAAAGTTTTCATTGTTTTCGAACGGCGCCGGTTGCAAGATGTTGCGCTATCGATTTCTTCAGAATGACTCGCTTACCAGCACGCTTAACTTCTTTGTGCTTACACTTCAACGTTTATAGTGTAAGTCAGAAAGATGCACCTATGAGAAATAACTATAGCAAGTAGAAATGGTATTCTTGAGCATACGGCAATATTTGATGAGGTAGCATATGCATATTGACCATAGTTTTCAGGCAATCATTTAGTCGAATATGAAAACTTAGGTCTGCGGGTAATTTTCTGCTTCTTATTCCGTCACATTCTGTTTCATTTGCAGTGAATTCTGCCCCAGGGTGGAATCAATTGTGACAATGACCGAAAATACTTCTATGTCTATTTTTAAGATACACATCATTTATGAGCGGCTCGTAGCCTAGTGGCGCGGGGGACTGGCCTAGCGTACCAGAGACCTGGGTTCAATACCGACATGCACCACTGTCTTTCTCTTTCCGAGTTCGATAAGTGCATTTCGTTACGAATGCGAGCTGCTCCATGGTTCGGAACCCATGTAAAACTATGGGTCCCCTTCCCCTACTAGGTGGTAGGGTTTATGCCCGCCTGGGTACCATCGGATTGGATGAAAAGATGGTCGAAGCGGCAATGAAAAATTGTCCGTGTTTTCCATCCAGTTCAATGTAGCCGTGCTCATAAAGGGAAGGTCCTGGCATGGCACCAAATTCCTTCGGAAATGAGGTGTATTGGGCTAATATCATAACGGTAGTTGTGTGGTATTAACCATCCATGTCAGGTCGCATAAATAATAATAATAATAATAATATTTATGCTTCAGAGCAGTGAATGTCGGAGTTTTATGTCTTCAGTCATGATGATTATTTAGGGTTGATTATGGCCTGTATGCTACCTGTTAATCTTTGCTCAAATATTTACATATGGTAACTGTCAGGGATTGTCTTTGGGAAAAGGCCTGCACAAAAGCAACGTTACATCAATTACATTTAATGTAAATAAACTACAAAGTGGGCACCACCTACATTTCCGAAGTCACATCGTTATTCCTTTATTTCTGAAAGACCGGACGCAGCTTTTGCCAGAGATCAATAAGTATGTATAACATCCCCTTAGGCGCAGTGGCAAAAGATCACGGAGTAATTCACGACCATCTATCAGTCAGTTAGCGTGTTTGCGTCCACTTCTGAACATACGCCTCTCCAATTGTTCTCCAATCCTCCCGGCCCTCAGCGGTACGGAACCACTGCTTTCCGCCGACGCACTTGATGTCGTCGTACCGCTTGGCGGGTGGTCTTCCCACACTCCATTTTCCTGTCCACGGCCGCAGTGTAGGACACGGTTACTCCACAACTATCTAACTGTTGTAAATGTACTTATGTGGGTATGCTCTCTATGGACTGCTAAGCAGCGCGACCGATTCCGATGAAATGTTCAGGCAATCTTCAGATTGGCCCAGCGGGTGATTCTGTGAAGCTTGATAGCGTTCGAAATAACAGTTTTTTTTTCTTTATTCGCGAGCAAAATCACATTCAAACCGTAGGGCGAGCACAGAACGAAATTATCTCAGTCCCGTCAAGGAATACTTAAATATGAACTGGCATCCCGTACATCGTGCTACTATGGGTGACATTAAGGATTGCGTTGTTCTGTGGCGCATATTGGAAGGAATCTGGCAATATTTAGATAATTAGTGCTTCCCGTGCAAAGCCGAGCCGGGTCGTTAGAATTCATTAAAACCGACTGATGACAGAGAGTACCGAATAACAACAAAACCTGGCACATTCATCCTATCCATAGATAAAAAGGAAATATATGTTCTATCTAACGCGCCTAATATGAGACCCGCTGTTTACAATTTTCAAAAACTACAAACCCAACGTAAGCGTATACGCCAGATGCAAACATAGTCGCAGATGTATTGGGGAGTTTGTGTGGTTCTGTCTGACTTGACGAACGCATTTGTGAAGGACATTTGAGCATGGCGGTGATGTTTCAACTGTGTGGCAAACGACGCGCCGCCGGATTGCCATACAATTATTTAGTTACTTTGGCCATAGGGCAGGGATGCGATATTGATCGTATACCACTTATCTTTCCTTTCTCTTCAGTGATCCTAACTATAAACCAACAAAACTACAAATCGTTTTTTTTCTGATTGGTAGCTACTGCATTAGGTATTGTGAAATGGTTCGAGTAGCCGTTCCAATTCTCACGAAGCACGTCGCGTGGGCGCGCTGTTTATTTGCACAGTAAATGGAAACATGATCGAGTTACTCGCAGCTTCCTCGATACAACATAATATTTACGGCTGTATTACTTTCAGCGGGTCGATCTGTCGAGACCCGGTCTATGCTCCCTGCCACCCACATTTATCAAGCCGTCGCGGTTTGGTTCCTAATAGGGCATAATTTTTTATTTTTTTTTATGTGACTGGACATGGATAGCTAATACCACAAGTTCTGTCATGGTATTAGCCCAACACACCACATGGGAACTAGGTGCCATGCCAGGACCTTCCTTATATTGCACGGCTACATTGAACTGGATGGAAAACACGGACAATTTTCATTGCCGCTTCGACCATCGTTCATCCAATGCGATGGTACCAACCCGGGCGGAAGAAACCCTACCACCTAGTAAGTAAGGAAGGGGACCTACAGCTTAACGTGGAATCCGAACCACGGCCAGCCTCTCTCAACGGTCGAATGGTCACCCATCCAAGACCAGACCGGACCCAGCGTTGCTTAACTTCGGAGAGCGATCGCCGAAGTGTCGCGCCACTGGGCCACTGAGACTGAATATTCTTGCTGCATTCTAAAAAGAACCGGATAATCCACGAAAAATGTGTTTATGTAGGTACAGCGCGTTACATGGCGTATACGCCAGACTATCCGCTAAGAGCGCCAGATTGTATGGGCTTTCGAAATATTTGAGGGTTGCGATCGGCCAGGTGCTTTTTCATGTTATACTTAAAACGATGCAAGGCTGGGAGAAAGGGAAACACCGCGTGTATGTCATCGTTAACCGACTCTTTAGATCGAGGCTCTATAGGATCAGTTAGTGTTATTAGAGCGAATGTGGACGGTCAGCCTATACCTTGCGCATGCCATAGTTCAACGACTCTTTAGATCAAGAACTTTTATCCTTTATACATGAAGAAAATAGTTCTAACTCTTCATGCACTACGTATAAAACTATACCATCTGCAAATTATACGTTCTGCCGTTAGTGGATTAGTGTTATTACTATAGGAAATGTGGACGGTAAGCCCAAGTCCTTTTTTTCTTAAATTAGGTATGTTCATTAAGGGCATCTTCAAACACTCAAGGTTATGATATAGTAGGTCTGGCGTGGGGCGTTTCCAGGGAAGTACCTTTTGAAATCCGTTTATTTTTAAGTACTTAACATATTTTCGAGGGCGAGATCTATTTTGACATAGCCACACTATTCGGAATTACAATTGTATTATCAAAGATTTTGAGGGTTTAGTTATTTTCTCTTAAAGTCGAGATGTTTCATTGGGTGTTTAACGTTTAACGTCTTTAACCATTTATACCTTGGTATATGTGAAGTAAGTAAATCAAACAACAAAATGATTTTTACCATTTTCGCTTGAAATATGCCAGGAAATATTTGGTTAACGTTAGGATACAAGCCTTTTAACCCCTATATGATGAGTATCAGGCTGTTTACAGACAATTACTGACAAAATTTATGACCCGTACAAATTACCAAATTATAGCGCCGTTTTATGGCATGGTAATTTTGATATTGAATCGTCACGTAACGCACATGGGGCGGATTATACGCAAATTATTTTTTAAAGTAATTTTAAGGTGATTGTAATGCGTGTTGCATAAACTATTTTTTATATAAACTAAAGTATTTATACAGCTCGTGGTATAGAGGACGTCATGGGAGATGTTATGGTAAGGTTAAGTCCGTACGGGTTGGTACCACCGCATTGGATGAAACTACGGCTGAAGCGGAAATAAAAAATTGTTCGCGTTTTCCATCTAGTTCAGTGCAGACGTGCTCATAGAGGAATGTTCCTCACTTGACACCTAATTCCTTCGGGAATGTGGTGTATTAGGCTAATATCATAATGGTAGTTGTGTGGTATTAGCCATCCATGCCTGGTTCCATAAAAAAACCAGCCAAATGCGAGTCGGACTCGCACACAAAGGGTTCCATCGTCCATGATTTAACACAAAAACATCAGGGTTTTTGTAGGGGTGCCCTTTAATTTTAAGTTTTTTTTATATTTACGGAAAATGAATACAAACTCAGCGAAAATTTCAGCTATTTGCCTATTACGGTTCATGAGATACAGCCCTGTGACAGACGGACGGACGGATGGACGGACGGACGGACAGCAGAGGCTTAGTAATAGGATTCAGTTTTCACTCTCTGGGTACGGAACCCTAAAAAAGACAGTATACAGTACACTCGCTCGCTTCTGAAACAGTCGTTTTATGACACACGCACGATTCAATCGTGAAATTTGTATTTCCATATCGATGTACTAAACATTTTTTCCATTTGCAGGGGGAATATATTCATCGAAAACATTCGTCGCGAAAATCCTTTCGCTTGTGACGTCCAGATATCTGTGGAAAAATGTCCTGCAGATTCGCGCGGGCAGATTCCTACAGAAGAAAAATGCTTCGTATTTGTTTTTGTTTTCCTCTGGGAAAATGCTATTTTAACAGTATATATTACATTGCTTGCAGCCCGTAACGTTGGGCAGGTTTCAAAAGAAACGAAAGGAATATTGTACGTACACTTCATTTTATAATCTTACAACTGAGGTACATGGCTCCGCCCTGATCAATGTCGTTTTGGTCTGATGTTGGGCTGAATTATTTCATTGAATAAAAAGTTGTCAACAAGGTAGATCCGAGGGCTGGTCCACAACAATGTTTAAATCTACCAAATTTTATCACAACCGGTCAGTCAACGTGTTTGCTTCTGGACATACACCTCTCCAATTTTTCTCCAGTCCTCCCGGCCCTCAGCGGTAAGGAACCACTGCTTTTCGCCGACGCACTTGATGTCGTCGTCCCACCTGGCGGGTGGTCTTCCCACACTCCGTTTTCATGTCCACGGCCGCCAGGGTAGGACACGGTTTCTCCAACGGTCGTCGTCTCTTCGGCTGACATGGCCAGCCCACTACCACTTGAGCTTAGCCACCCGGTGTCCAATATCGACTACTCTGGTACGTCGGCGGGTTGCCTTGTTACGCACCATTTTCCCATCATGGCTGGCTCCATTGCTCGCTGGTCAACTGTCAACTTCTGAACAACGGCGACCGTCAGAGTCCACGTTTCACACCCGTACGTCATTGCCGGGAGGACGCACTGGTCATATATTTTGGTCTTTAAATTTTGTTGAAGGTCAGAATTCAGAGCGAATTTAAGCTTTCCGAAAGCAGCCCAACCCAGTTGAATTCGTCTCTTCGACCTTGACTACCAAGCCGCAGGATTTGGCCGAGTTATACTTACTCTTCAACCTGTTCGATCACTGCTCCGTCGATAAAAATTTGTCCTTCCGTCATACCCTCGGTCGCCATGACCTTGGTTTTGTCCCGGTTCATCTTCAGACCTACCTTTATCGATGCTTTATCTTTTATTCTTTTATGGTCTTGCAGCATGGTCTGAAGCTGAAGTCGGGAATTAGACAGAAGAACAATGTCATCGGCGAAGCGAAGATGACTGAGGAAATCTCCATTAACGTTTATACCCATGTTGTCCCACTCAAGCGTCTTGAACACATCTTTTGATGCGTTGGTGAAGAGCTTGGGTGAGATCCCCCTGCCTTACGCCTTTACCAAGAGGGATGGGTTGGGTATTTTCATGGTACCAGCATCGGTTTTCACAACCGATTGAGACGAAATCACGTGATTGCCATTTATTATATCAGTGGAAGAAAAATATATAAATCAAATGTCGACCTTTTTAAAGATTTTTAAAACCATGTCCCTCCAGAATCTACCTGCATTGGCACTGATACTTTGGAATGGTAAAGACACGAACACGTATTTTTTTATTGCCGCTTTGGCCATCTGAATATACCAACCTAGCCGGGATGAATCCTACCTCCATTTGGTAGGAAAGGGGACCTTAGTTTTACTTGGAATCCAAACCACAGCCAGCGTCCACATAGAAAACGGTCACCTATCCGGAACCCGACCGTGCACAGAGATGCTTTACGTAGATGCAATCCACATACAAATCGAGTGAGTGAATTAATATGAAATCATGCGTCGTTTTTTTCAAGATATTTTAAAGGCATATGTCGCCAGAACCTTCCTGCCCCGGCAATTCTACAATGCTCATTGCCGCTTCGACAATATTTCCTTCAAAGCGATGTTATGTAGCAATTCGGGTAAATGATTTTCAAGTCACATCTCTGGTACTTTGGCGTAAAGCCGTATTAGCCCTAAAGTTGCGGGAAAAATCAAGCCTTACGTAGGTACAATTAGCATCAAAATAGAATTGTTGGTTCTCTAGTCTTACGCAAAGCCTAAATATGGGTTTTCAACTTTTCTTTCGGCCAACACTCCACTCCCCGCAAGCTATGTTATGCTGGTGCTCGTAGTAATAATGGTAATTCGGGCGTTCCTACTTCCTTAAACGTTCTTGGGATTAGTAGTGATTGAAAGAAAATAACTTCGTAAATAACGAGTTATTCAATTAATGTGAATAAAATAAAAATATTTTTTTGTTGTATGCAACCTGATATGAATGGCTAAAACCAAACAATTACCGTTATGATATTAGCCCAATACACCGCATTTCGGAAGAATGTAGGTGCCATGCCAAGACCTTTCCTTTATGAGCACGGCTACATGGAACTGAAGTAAATATTGTTTTTCATACTAAGCAGGTGTACGTCACTGATTCAAAGGAATGTGATATGTATGCATGTATAATTGACCCTAAAGCAAGGACACATTAATTGAGGAAAGATCCCAGTAAAAATAACTACTTTTGACCCGAACTTTCGCCACCTGCTGTATACCTATAATCTGGAATTCTCCTTAGTCCCTCTTCCCGTGGTTTAATTAATGTATATAGGTATAATCTTAAACACTATGTTAGTAGGAGGCATTGATTACAGACAGACAGACAGACGCGGAAAGCGAAATTATTTTGTAAAGATGGACATAGTAAACCAGGAGTTGATGCACGGATTGAGCCCTGTTTGTACAGGGTATTTACTGAATATGCAAATACCGTCATGATATTAGCCCAAATCACCAAAGTCCTTCCCTTTATACGTAAGCACGGCTACACTGAGCTACCATCGCATTGAATGAACGATGGTCGAAGCGGCAATGAAAGTTGTTCGTGTTAACATCCAGTTCAATGTAGCCGAGAAATATAAGGAAGGTCCTGGCGTGGCACCAAGTTCCCATTTTGTTGTAGTTTCCCAGGTTTGTTATAGCCTAACATCTGACGGTCAGTTTGGTATTAGCCATCCATTTCTAGTTACACAGAAAAAAAATCTATTAGTCTTTTTTTATTTAAATCAACCGTTAATAGCAGAACAATTCGAGACCAGAGGGGTCTCTTTTCTCGTTTTTTTGCGACGGGACCTAAAAAAAGCGATAGAGCCAAATGACCAGAGCAGCTCCACACGGCCTTAGTTACACACCTTTTCCGTAAAATTCTATCATTGGCCGGCGATTCTCCATTGTGCCGCGCCATTATATTTTTATCTCCAATCTTCAGTCGCGCGAGGACGACGGTGCGGTAACGACATAATAACGCTGCACAAAAGTGTTAAAGAAAAACACAATAAAGACGTTCCAGATAAGTTTTTTGTCTTGTTTATTTTAATGTAACGCCGATCATAACTGCGGGTACTAAAGTATCGAGCGTGAAAGCAAAATATTCTGTCATATCCAAGGAAAGTTGTGAGAAGTTTCCAGACGTCGTTAAATATTTTGGCGGTAAGAGGGTGGTGATTCTGGAGATTAAGATTGATAACTTATAAAGGTTTTACCAGAAATGGAAATTATACCTACAGTCTCCGTGAAGTGTACAGTCCAGTGAAACTAGAAAGTTTTGGAAACTATGGTAAAATGAGACTTGTTTTCTATTTACGAGTTAGATACTCTTTACTCAATTGTGTGTTACTGGAAAGTTATAACATTAAGCAAAGGCTACTATTTAAACAATTTGTTTCTGAGAGATTAGAGTGGGAATTTTGGCTTGCCTTCCATCCGAGAGGTCTGGGTTCAAATTCCCGCCGCTTTCTTACTCTTTTTAACGGCCGATTTTTCAATCCTCAGATAGTGCTTATCGGACTGATTCACGTTTGTCAAAAGACGGATAATCATTGCCGGAAAAATATTTATTCTTTCACAATTATTCGTCTATAATTTTACTAATAAACTTATGGACTTAGTATATCGGCTGGATAAGCAGAAGCGTAAATAAATCCGTCGAATAGTTTTCTGGCTGAATAATTAGACTATTGAAAAATCAGCCCTAAGTTGAATAAGTGAAATTCGTTACGAATGCGAGCTGTTCTATCGTTAAACTTAATGTAACTGCAAAACTGTAGGTATCCTTCGCCTTCTAGGTATATCGAAATTTCTTTGAATCCACGTGTAGAATCGAGGGATAAAATATTACATGTCATAAAAAGAAACATTTTATTTTCTCTCGCAGCCGCTTTCCGTTATCAATTACTTGTTGAGATGACGTGTATATTTCGTAATCCTTAAATCCTTTGTATTACAAGGCGTACAAGAGGAGCTGAGATTTAGATTTTCGTAGAATACATAAAAAATCCGCCTTGTTCAGAGGCCAATATATCTTAAAACATTCCAACCACCCAGCATCGGTAGAATATCATTACAAGAATTTCATCTATATGTTATAGCTATGAATAGTATTTTTACTATATGCCACGATGTTTGGTCTTTAACTTAACTTAACTTTATGGAAACTCCATTGCATAATTTTATTTTGCCTTTTTTCTACGCTTTTATGTTTATGCGATCCCCAGACATTTGAATGTAGTGCCGACGTAAGGCATCTGGCTACCACGACATATCGTGTTAAAGGAGTGCGGATAGGTTTACCCGGCAGCCCTTAATAAAATAGCGAAGCGTTCCTTGTTGTTCCCCAGCATCTGAGAACCGCCGGGAGTATTAAGAGGCCAGAGGGAATGAGTGTTCTGCGCGTGAAAGCAAGGCAAGGCCCTCATTTGGGACGCCACCTGCCTGGACACCGTCGCTCCGAACCACCTACAGGGTTCGAGTAGATAGGCAGGTTTTGCTGCCGCAAGTATTGTATTTGTATTGTTTATTCATCATCCATACACAGTACACTGCACTCGGATTTTTCATATTTTAGCATTCGCCAGTTCAGCAAAACAAAACACAGGGAAGAAGAAATGGAAAGAAACTCCGATGTTTATTTTTTCAACGTCCACTTAGTCTAAGTTTACAAAAGTATTTGTCAATTATTTTAACAAAAACATAGGTAATACACTAAATTACATGAATACACAAAATTTACAATCCATGCCGTATGCAACAGTTCATGGCAAATATCATTTTATTTGCAAAGACAATCCCCCCATAGTTACATATCCCTTTAAATGCTACCACCTACAGAAAATTAAGAGTATAAGGACTGAAAGTCACACACATCAGCCTTTGCATCAACCAGAACGCGCTATCAAAAACAATTAAAAAACTTACGAGGAGGAGCATATTTTAAGCAGCGCACCAGCAGCGTGGCGATACAGCGGGGAACGGTGCCTGACCACCGGCCATGCCAGTGCCATCAGTCCCCTGAGAGGAATATTTTTATTTTTTAATTATGGTTCTGGCATTTATGTCACATAGTTTTAAATACAAAAAAAAAATGCAAAAATAACCTACGGATATAGTAATCGAAACGAAAGGAAAAAAAAAATTTAACAAAAAAAATAACCGACTTCAAAGAAAAAGCACTAAAAAGTAAAAAATAATTTTCATTTTTTTAGTTACGATTTCTGTTATTTTTTGAGTCGGCGTCAGCCGGGCACGCGCTGCGCCAATCAACAGAACCTAACCTAACCTAACCTAACCTAACCTTGGCTGACACCGACTCAAAAAATAACAGAAATCGTAACTACAAAAATGAAAATTATATTTTACTTTTTAGTGCTTTTTCTTTGAAGTCGGTTATTTTTTTTGTTATTTTTTCTTTTATTTGTTTATTTTTTGTGAATCTGAAGTACACTTACTAATAATTTGTACCGGTCCTTTCCAATAAGAAAAGAATCACCGAAATCGGTTCACCCAGGCAAAAGTTATGAGGTAACAAACATAAAAAAAAACAAAAAAAAAACATACAAACGAATTTATAACCTCCTCCTTTTTTTGAAGTCGGTTAAAAATACAAATACGAGTGTGTAATATACATCTAATGGCGGAAATCAAGAAACTGAAACTGAAACTGATGCATCATAAAATGTATGATGTTCCAAGCTACACAAAATATGCTCAGTATCAAAGTACATACTTTTTATTTATGCGACCTGACATGGATGGCTAGTACCAGACACCTACCATTAAGATAGTAGCTCAATACACCACATTCCCGAAGGAATTAGGTGCCATGTCCTTTCCTTTATGAGCACGGCTACATTAAACTGGATGGAAAACACGGACAATTTTTCATTGCCGCTTCGAGCATCTTTTCATCCAATGCGATTGTACCAATCCGGGCGAGCGACCTACAGTTTTACATGTATTCCGAACCATGGAGCAGCTCGCATTCCGGTTCATGCGAAACAGCCCTGTGACGGACGGATGGACGGACGGACGGCGAAGGCTTAGTAATAGTGTTCCGTTTTCACCCTTGGGTACGGAATCCTAAAAAGGACTAGACCTAACATGGTTTCAAGATGGACGCAAGCGTTGCGTCTATTCTGGATGAAATAACTGTTATTTTCAGTTTATGTGAAATGAGAGTTTATGAGTAAGGACCGGTTTAGACCGCTTGAATTACGTGTTGTAGGGTGACGCACAGCGCCACGTGACATGGACTGTAGATGCTTTGAGCTTCTATTACGAGTTACAAATCACTTATCTAAAAACCGGCCAAGTGCGAGTCGGACTCGCCCACGAAGGGTTCCGTGCCATCGCACAAGATTAACCGAGGATTTTTGTATGGGAGCCCCCTTTCATTTTTATTATTTTGAAAATTTACCTATTTGTTGTTATAGCGGCAAAATAAATACACACTCTGTGAAAAAATCAGCTGCCTACCTATTACGGTTCATGAGATACAGGCCTGTGACAGACGGACGGACGGACGGACGGACGGACAGCGGAGGCTTAGTAATAGGGTTCCGTTGGCACTCTTTGGGTACGAAACCCTAAAAATCGATAAGATAATCGATGCTGCAGATTTACCTCATTTAATAGGGCAGGCATTTGAAGGATACATTAAATTGCCCATCCACGAATCTTTGTGTGGATACATAATTTCAACACATTTATATTATTTCTTATTTCTACTTAAACGTCAAAATCCGCGGACAGGAGGTTTCGTGTATCATTTAAATGCCTGATCTATTCAATAATGTAAACAAGTAGCATCGATAAATCTTTATGATTTTTTTATTAGTGATTTTTAACTCGTAATCACTGAGCCCGTAATAGAGGCCCAGCTCCGAGCTTCACAGGCAACAACATCCATAGTTATCGTCATATCGCATTATTTCTCTAAACGATGGCCGCAGCAACACGTATCAAAAAACATTTTCAATGATAAAATGGACTCTAACCCAAGGCTGTAGCGGGTACTTTAATAACTCGTCTATAGACAACGTTAACGCAGCATAAAAAAATATAATCTCCAAAACCTATTCAAACCGGAAGTACTCCCCTCCCCCAGCCCGTCAATACGTCATCCGCCGCCGAGGGCGCCACCGCGCGGCTGCGGCGGATGGTCCCAGGTAACGCGCTGACGACACGGAAATATGAGCTAATGAAATGTCGCGTCTGGCGCCATCTGTCACCATTTGACGGCAACTGTTTGTGGCTTCCACTCTGGTTAATTTGGGGGCTCTTTGATATTATATAATCGTTGAAATGGAATGAAATGAAATTGAAATGGAATGAATTAAATTATTTGATATTTTGTTAATTTTATTTGATTCGTTTGTGTGTCCCCTCGATCGACAAAATGAGTTAAGTAACTACTTCCAAGGATGGTAGTTAAGGGGTAAATATTTGTATAACTTTTAAAATAGTTTATACCCATAATGCTGTTGATTTACGAAGAAAACATTTGTTTCATTTGATATACATTTTTTATTCAAAGCATCGAAAAGGTAAAAGCTAATTGATACAGTTGCGCAGGATATGGTGGTAAAATTATGTGGAATAAGGGGCACGTGTCTTGATAGCATAATTCCTATAATCGTCAACTAAAGTTGAAGCGCAAAATCTCTGGTTAGTGATAATTTTAAAATTCTAATGTATCCGTCCTTATTTTTCGCCGTATGAAAAAGGAAGTTAGGTTTAATATAGCCATAACTATAATATTAACCAGAGCTTGTGCACTCCAGCTAAGAAGGATACCCCTTTTCAAGGCATATTACCTATGTTCACTGCCAATCAATGTATGTACCATAGTTAAAAAGGAAGGAGATATGCCATATAGCTCGCTTCCTGCTTACTATGACACCCGCCGTCTCCAATTATCATAAACTACCAACCCAACTTAAACGTATATGCTACATGCAAACATAGTCTCAGACGTATTAGAGGGTTTGTGTGGGTGGGAACTGACTGGACGATCGCATTTTTAGGCCGAGATAAATAGTCGTAACTGTCGCGGGTCTCATGGTTTTTGGTCTCTTGCCGTTTAACGGGTTACAGTTAGTTACCTGTCAGTTAACTAACTGACAGATAGTTAACCAACAGATAAGTAACTGGCAGACAGGTAGAAATGAGCTCCAGGGTCGTAGGTAGGTGAACGTGATTCGTGCCCCTATGTCATATTCAGATGTATGCCATCAATCAAACACAGTTGTAGGTACAATAAGAAGTTTATATTCTCTTAGATAATTACATCACACAGATGACAATTTGGAGGTTACTTCGCTGATATAAAATAGAATGTTTTACATATGACATGGTTTTACAGTGTGATTAGAGATCTAGGAAACTAACAAGGTCTGGATGCTCGGTGGTACTTAGCTTTGATTAATGTTGGTGTGTTGTTTTCCCCCCCGGATTTCTACTCTTGTTGGTTCAGCTCCAAGAAGCCGGTGAGGCCGTCAACTCGCCGATGTGAAGATGCAGCGAGAGAAGCTCGCATGTGCCTGTGATGTGGTTTCTTGGACGAAGTTATGGTGTGAAGATCAAGTGCTATATTTCTCTTGATGTTAGGGTACTATGTGGAATGTTGTTCATTCAACGTCGCATGCGTAGAATGCGTTTTGATGTTCATTATATCCATCGGATAAAAGAAGTGAGGCGTAGGTTAAAGTTGATTACAAAGATGGGTCAAAGATAGGTAAAAAGGTATGTAAAAAGAAAAAAAGTATTTAGGTGTATATAAGGAAAAGCCGCCATCCTGTCGACCGCAACTGTTGGACAAAAAAAACTTCGTCTAATTATATGTTTCTTTTCTAAATAAAATTTGGAGTGGTTCCCTATTATTTGTTGTTTCGTTACTTACGTTGATTTGTTGTTATTGATACCGCATCCTTTCCTGACCGCCTCGATTTGCGAACTGTAATGGACGAGTTTGGTTAGGATCACGAAATGTGCTCGTATAGCGTTGTCATTTTGAAAAACATGATAACGATGTGCAAGGTTATAAATAATCGTCTTACCTTTTAATGCATCGCGTGTTTTAGCTTTTGGTTAAGCGCTGCAAAGCGCGAAGTGAATGATTACCGCGACTATGTGTGATTTGCTTTTCAAGCCATCTCTGGTGGGCAAACGTCGCAATAATGCGTTTTTCATTCGCTTTGACAGTTAACTCCTCGCCAATTGACAGGAATTGTTGTCTCGCTCTGACCTTACAGTCAGAGCGAGACACCAAGTGTCGTTTCCATGACGACAGACATGTTTTGGATGCGTTCGAAAAGTTGATTTCCGGATTGTTACATTTTATGACGAGATAATTTAATAGAAGGATGCGTTCATTAATTGACTTGTTAAAATATGAGTAGAATTATCTTGTTATTATTTGATGTTTACATGAACGTTATTTTCTTCGGAAAATAACGTGACATAACCGAAACTAAGCTTAACGAAAAGTAGAACTTTGTGACGTCATTTCGACACACTTTGTATGAACGAAATGTCAAAGTAATGCAAAGTGACGTAATAAAGTACAAATTTTCGTTAGACTTAGTTTCTGTTACGACTATTTATCTCAGCCTTACAGCGCATTCGCGCGCGGTGGCGATGTTTAGAGTGTGTGGCATACGACGCGCCGTCGAATTCCCATATGATTATATGGTCACTTTGACCATACTGTGGATACGTGATATCGAGCTCATGCCAATTCTCCTTCCTGTCTCTTCAACGGTATGTACATATGCCAGCTGCGTGTTAATTATGCCGAATGTTGTGCGTGAACAGCGCCATAACGGGATTAGATTCCTGCTCGGTTTGATACAGGAATTCTGCAGCGCCTCAGGAATGCTTGCGAAGGTGAGCTTTACTACTGTTATGATGATCTGAAACAGAAGCTTAGAATCAGACAGAGAGGACTCGAAACTATTCTTTGATTTTAAAACATATCTCAGATTTTAAGCCAGAACCTGAGATAAGAGGTATCCGACGACGCCCATTGGCTTTCGAATGCTAAAAACGTTTGTGGTGATATTTTTGAACATTTTTCAAAATGTCTCCGCCCTCATAGAGAAGAACCACCACACACCCGGATGCCGGACGGCGCGCGGCGCACAGCCGAACATACGAAAACTATTTTGCTGAATCGGAAACAGAGACGCTTCGTGCTTCGCTCGGTAAAAAATGCGCTCTGCCATCCGTTGGATTAATAGCTAAATTCACTATTGACCTTAAGTTCAGACCAGATTTATATTATCCCCGAACTGTCCTTTCGATTCAGCGTTCAGTCTATAAGTTAATCGCGTGTACGTTAAGGCGATCCGATTTCCGAGAGCCCTTCAATGAGTCGAGCAGGTTTTAGGGAGCTTCCTCGATCCACGTCTGTGCCCAACAAGCTCGCGTTATCTCTCGCGAGTGCCCGTTCACATCGACGTGAATATGTTAGGGTTAAACGGCACTAGGCGCGGGCGAATTTCGTTAAGGCTCCAACTGACTCCGGCGTTCAGCAACCAAACGATAATGGCGATCTCCGGAAGCGTTGAGTTTGCATTGGGGTTCATTGTTGTATGCGCGTTAAAATCGAACGACGAAGCAAATTTAGGTTTTTGACCTGTGAAGTCTACTTTCTAAAGTAAATTAATATACATATTTCACGGTTATTCACTAGATAAATATATGATCTTGAACCACAAAAAAGAAAATTGTCTAAATCATTTATAGTTTCCAAACGACGCCGGCTTGAAAACTTAGTAAAGACTTGTAAATATGTGTTTTCAAACATATATTTTTTTTAAAGAATATATAAGCAACTTATTAAAACCGTTTTACGGTCATACACTAGATAATAGTCTATAATTTGATATTTAGATTTTGTTACCGGTGTTTATGCTTAACCGACGCTGAGATAAAATAAAAATAAACCCAAAATGTTGGAGGTTAGCGTCATATTATTCCGGGAGGTCACGACATTTTTGGTCACGATAAGGTAAATGGCTGAATATGGGTTCACAGGTTAGAGACCAACCCTCTGATGCTAAATATGTCGGTCTGCCTGTTCCAAGTGGTTGCGTTATCTAGATTGGCTATAAAAAATAATTGTTGGAATGTACCTGCTGATGAATGTATTGATTTTCTAGAAACATTGATACCTATTAATTATGCAAAAATAACCAGTCGATTTTTTAATTAAATACTTAAATATACCTAAATTTATATCTGTGACCTAAATCGCCTAAATCTTTGATATGCAATCAAATATTTGTTCATTTTGTATTGCTAACAAAGTATGTACTGATATTTTCATGCTTCGTCATTTTCATACATTTACCTTATCATATATATTTTTCGTCACCATATCTACTTTTTCAGGCCCGTTATCTACTTAACGCAACCACTTGGAATAGGCAGACTGACACATTTAGCTTCAGAGGGTTGGTCTTTATCTCGTGAACCCAGTTTCAGCAATTTACGTTATCGTTGCCATTTTTGTCGCGACCTCCTAGTCTATATGGAGCCTTAAGGTGGCCCAACCCGCTCATTTACCCATACAAAAGGGGAAAGAAGATCACGCCTATATTTCTTGTCAGAGATCCAACATTTTGCTTAATATAGCTTTATTTGATTGAACTAGATGTCTGATGACCATTGGCATTGTAAAATTGTGTTTGGTTTCCAAGTCCGAAAGTTCGGATTTTTCG
This sequence comes from Incurvaria masculella, assembly GCA_946894095.1. NCBI lineage: Eukaryota > Metazoa > Arthropoda > Insecta > Lepidoptera > Incurvariidae > Incurvaria > Incurvaria masculella. The sequence continues at coordinate 12,826,341 of OX335658.1, read as the reverse complement.
CGCGTTTTATACAATTACTTTGGAGGTGGATTACGCAATGATAAAGTAAGAACATCTTAAAAAGATTAGTCATCAGACATAGCTTGTTTAATCAAGATTTATAATCTATTTGGTTTTTGTTAGATTTTTGACTACAGCGGTCGTGGTTTACTTTTAGCTATAAGTCATTTTGAAATTAAAATTTTCGTAAATCTTACCAAATCATACACTATGCACATTGTCTTTTTTGTGGACAGGTTGCATCTTCCTCATAACGGAGCCTGTCTTATTCTTAGAAACAGAGAAGGTCCCAGAGCGCAACAGCACGGTTTTGTACCGTGCCCGCAAATGAGTTGAGGCCGCCGGGTTGGGCCACCTTAAGGGTAACCATTGGATCGTCGATTGACCGAGCCCGGGCGACTTCTGTCATGTCGCTGTCCTGCGATGTGCAACCTACGGCTTTCGCGATCATAGCGACGGCGTACCTTTGGAATTCGGAATACCTTTGACCTCGACGCAATCTTCGCAGGGTGGTTGCTCACCGTCATCTTTCTCATCTCGCACCTGAGACATCCCGGCTTACGGTCGGGTGACTAGTGTACCTGGCCTGCACCGTGCTGTCATCTACGTAAGAATCTGTTTACACTAGAAACCCGTTTTCAAAAACTAAAACTTGTGAGCGTAATTTCTGGACATTTGCAGTGTATTCGATTGTTAATTTTGGAATTGAGGTATACGAAATGTAACCGGACATAGGTGTAAACGGGCTTTAGTCTACGCTATTAGATTCTCTTGAACGAATTCTACATGGAAATTTAAATTGCTTTCACAAAAGTGCGTCGCAAAATAATGTTTGGACAATGAACGCCTGTGTAAATGCTACTTCAAAGAAATTCAATGTACTCAGCTTTCGGTCATAATTTGTAAGCACGAGCTCTTTCAGTCAAGTTGGCAACGACAACCCAGCGTTGTTGTCACGCGTACTGAAGTGGTAGGGGAAAGAATTTTGTAAGGAAAATCGCGACATTTTATGTAGCCGTCTGTTCGTGTATGTATTTATGTTAAGGTACATAACATATACATAATAGGCTTAAAGCGGTCGAGTTCAAAGCAGGAATACGAGGAAAGTGCTAACGCCGAGTCCTTGAGTATGCCTATTGACGTCAAAAATACGCAAAGTTATTTCTTCGTTTATAACAACAATGATTTGATAGACATTTTGTAAATATTCAAAATGTTTGCTAATCATAACAATTCTGTTTCTAAGTAAATATACTGGTTCGTACTAAGCAAGTACGTCGCTTATTCCACACACACACACAGCCTAGCAGTGTATGCGTAAAGAAGTCCTTTTTCAGGGATATTTCTTTAATTATTGTATCCTTGGTTTACGGTCGATTTTACGTACTTAACGAAAGTACGAAAAAGTATGTTTACTTAAGTCAACCTAGGACCGACTCTATCGTCTCATACCGAATACGATTTTGGTGACGACGGCAATATGTTGAAATGTTCAATATGTGAAGTAAATGTTCGTAACGCAGGTATAACGTTAAATAAAGGTGTGTTGGTGTCGTCCTAAACACTGTGTTAGTAGGAGACACTGATTACGGGAGAAAGGACTGTAGGAGAATTCCGAATTATGGGTATACAGTAGGTGGCGGAATTGGTTGGACGCAATACCCGCGAATGGTATTTTTTGCTGGTTCGGGTCCAGCCTTGCAGTATATTTGTAAAGTAGTTCTTCTTATAGGGATGTTTCTTCAATGTTTCACTGTCGATTATATATCACATTCTTTGGATTCTGTAACTAACGCATCTTTTTTATAATTAAGATAAGATAAATGTTAAACATAAAATAAACAATAATTGTTGCCGCATTACGTAACATTGTTTCAATGTAAATGTCGTTATAAAAACTCAAATTAACGTCATGAGAGTACACTAAAACCAAAGCAAATTTAATTTTAGGGTGATGCTTCTTCTAAAACGGTTGAATACAATTACCGGGACTGCATTAGAGCTTTTACAAAATGACTCGCACAATAAAGAGGCCTTGCGTCGTCCCCCGGGCGGGCATCACTCGAAAACAAATTTCATCGCCAGCGGGTGTCTGCGGGGGAAGACGCGAGGGGAGGGGATTAATGTATCAAAATTGTTTTGCGAATATTGCTAGCTATTATGACGTTAAGACACGTTTTAATATAACTCGACGTCGCCGCTGCTGCGGGGCGAGGTACAGTTGGAAAAAAAGATTGTCTTAAAACGAGAAGTGACGTCGTGTCGTAATTTATTATTGGAAATCACGTCACAGACAGAGATGAGGATTCGCGTCTTTTGACGAAATATTTGGTTTTTTGACTAAAATTATTGGCGACAGCAAGTACTGCTAAGTAACAAGTCATTATAATTTTACCAAATACAAATGTAAAAAAATACATGCACAGGTTTAACAATAATAGGATGTAAATTTGGGGGTTGCCTTTTGTGTCTTTGCATACATATATCGTCATCACGTCGTTTCCTCGCAAGGGTGGACAGAGATAATCGAGTTTCATGCGGTATGATCACATCAGATATATCTCCCTTCCTCAACAGGCATGCATCTCTTCATACATGCTTTTCGATTATGAGTGCCACTAAATGAACCTTTACGAAACACATGACTTATCTGGTTAAGTTAAGTTTTTCTCGTTCATTCCCGCTCCACCCAAGTCGGCTTTGTAAATTTACTATGTTATTCTTTCATCACTTATTTATTTTGCATAATCCGACCATTTTAACATAACCTGCTTTATCTTTTTCATCACATTTTCTTCTACTCCTGTTTCGAATCATATCTGGCAAACCCAGCTAAAAATGCCTTTGCATCGGAATGATAGGCGAATTGATATCCATTTTTAGTAAAATTAATTCTATCTTCTCTAACTCTATTTTAAGGCACTATACCTATTAGAAATCAACCCGTGAATAAGTTGGCTGGGTAGCTCAGTTTGTAAGAGTTATGTAATTCTAAGATCATAAGTTCGTTTTCAATGTTCAGATCAATTATATTTCTGTTATTTTTTATAATCGAATTATAATACTTGTCGTTGTTCGTTCTCCTTTTACAAACGCCTACTAATTAAATAATGTACTTCTTAGAATAATACATCATGCGTAAGAATTCACCAAGCAATATCTCATAAACCAGTGATTTCGTGACATGATTGAGAAATAAATAGATCATTTATTTATATCTTGCAGCGACGCTTGACAAACTAGCCAAGTTAATAAATTAATATGTAAGTTAAAAAAGTAAGTGCAAAGTTATGTAATAAAATATTAATAGAGGTATTAAATAGATGTTACGTATGCATAATGTTACGTTCTAACCTTTGCTTTATATAATATTTCTCGAGCTAATGATAACGGCGAAACATTGTTTTTACTTAGTGTATAAACACATTTTTGCTCACCATACTGTAAGAAATCTCTTCCATACGGCATGAGTTCTCCACGTTGCGTTGGTGAGTTTCACATGCGTGCGTGAATTCAATGATTTGAATAAAAGAAAAATATGTATTTTTTTATATCTCCAAAAAAGACGTTTTATACGTATGAGAAAAAAACACGGCGTCTCTGTTGACTTTGACAAGAGGACTGTTTCATTTTCTCAAATCTTGTTCCCTTGGAAGTTTTGCTCAGAATGTATTGATATTTTCCAGTCCATATCATACTTATATAATAAAAACTACCGAATGGTTTGTTGGTTGAATATTTTCCTTTAAGGTGGCCCATCCCGCTCAACTCCCCATACAAATGGGGAAAGAATATCACGCACATACTACTTGTCAGAGATCCCAAATTTTGCTCAAAATAGCTTTATTTGATCGAACTAGATGTCTGATGACCGTTAGCATTGTAAAATTGTGTTTGGTTTCTAAGTTATAAGGTCCGAAAGTTCGGATTTTTCGCTCGTTTTATACAATAACTTTGGAGGTAGATTACGCAATGATAAAGTAAGAACATCTTGAAAAGATTAGTCATCAGACATAGCTTGTTTAGTCAAGATTTATAATCTATTTGGTTTTTATTAGATTTTTGAATACAGCAGTCGTGTTTTACTTTTAGCTACAAGTCGTTTAGTAATTAAAATTTTCGTAAATCTTACCAAATCATACACTATGCACATTAACTTTTTTGTGGACATGTTGCATCTTCCTCATCACGGAGCCTGTCTTTTTCTTTGAAACAGAGAAGGTCCCAGAGCGCAACAGCACGGTTTGCTACCGTGCCCGCGATTGAGTTAGTCCCGCCGAGTTGGGCCGCCTTAATGATTTTAACATTATTTGTTCCAGTTCAGTTGTAAGAGGCCACTAAGATATTAGCCGTTCGAATTCGACGTTAAACTGGAGGTTCCCCGTTACTAACCAATGAAGCGGTAGGGTTATTTCCATCGCATTAAATGAACCATTGTCGAAACAGCATTACCAATTGTCCGTGTTTTCCATCCAGTTCTATATAGTCGTAATATCAGGAAGGTCTTAGCATGACAGCTAGTTCCCAATGTCGTGTTTTGGGCTAATATCATGAATGTTATTTTGGTTTTGGCCACCCATGTCCAGTTACATAAATGATCTATTAATGTACATAATACGAAATTAACCGCATTGATTATGATTCCCATTCATGTCTACTTTTAATTTACCAATTGTTATCTTGTTGACAGTTCTCTTGATGCTAACTCTCTTTTTACTAGTCCTATAATTAAGTAACTATTAGACAATTCTATTGAATCTCTTTATTTTAAATCTATTTTTGTATCTTGCAAATTCTATTGATGCCCTGTATGTCACGTATGTCATATTTTAATCGGTATTCTGACAATTATTACTTGATAAACTTATTTAGTTATTAATTTAGAAACATTAATTAAAGCAAGATTTCAATACTGCTTATGTTAATATTACGTGTTAGGTTATAACTGTGTATATCCATTAACTAGCTGCGGTACCCGGCTCCGCTCGGGTCCATGTCCTTTTGGACTGATGTCGAGCTGAATTATTTCCTAGATAAAAAGTAGGTATCCCAAAAGGCTGGTCGTAAAGGCTGGTCAATAAATATGTTATTTATCTGCTACTTTTTAATCATAACGTGTGAAGCCGAGTCGTATTCACTACGTATAATATTCACAACGTATAATGTTATACGTTGTGCATGAATAAAGTTTAAAAATAAAATCAACTCTTTGCATCATGCAGAACGTATAATAGTCACAACGTATAATATTCCTAACATGAATTCACAAAAAAAGAAAACCATGCAGAACGTATAATATGCCAGGGAAGCACTTCATAAAGCGCCCTAATAACGATACATTTAAGGCTGAAATTGCTACGAATCGATATTTGCTACAATTTCGAAAGGCCACCTTACGCTAATTGAGACGGTCGAAACGCCACGTGCGAGTATACGCTTTAAAAGTATATTCATAAGGGCGCTTATCGTGTGAAAAGTTTTTGGATTATATGATATGCATGGTTTTCTTTTTTTGTTGAATAAAGATCATAACGTTGTGACTATTATACGTTATGCATGGAGAAATAAGTAATTTTATTTTTTAAACTTCTTCATGCACTACGTATAAAATTATACGACCTGCCGATTATACGTTGTGCATGGTTTTAAAATTTTGTTAAAATATGACATTATACGATCTGCATATTAGACGTTCTGCCGTTCCCCCGTGGAGCCGATATGCATTAATTAAATAAGAAATATTCTAACATTCCCATTTATAATACATAGGGCGCACTATAAGTTTCACTATACATTTTCGGAACTGGCCACTTAGCTTAATAATATCTTAAAAGTAATTAAGTAATTTGGTATTATAACTCATAGGGCCGTGTGCACGAAAGGGAAAAAAATCAAAATCATCGTCAGATTAAACACGTCACTTTGTATGGACAGTATGGAAGGAACTCTATGCGGTTAACTGAAAGTGACGTGTTTGAACATCCCTCTCGGTCTGCAATCGGTTCTTAGGCTATTTTGACTTGTTTGTTTTGTCTTACTGTGACTTGTTTTTGCATTGTGGCGTCATTTAAAAAAAAATGCGTGTCAATATATCACCATATATGGTGATATATTGGCGTGTCAATATATCACCATATATGGTGATATATTGACACGCAAGTATTAACTTATGAACATGTTCATAGCATTATTTTATACGATTTTAAGTGTAATTTGACGGCTCAGCAAATCCTTGCTCGGAGTCAAACTGCTTTTGACGATGAAACACCATGAAAGGGGACTATCGCGTCAATCTTGTGACTAATTTCGTGATACAACAAAACATAAATGATTGAATAGGAAAATGAAATAAATGATGAAAACTTTATACAACAAAAACATAAATGATGTGCGCCGTAAAATGAAACAGACAGGCATGCAGACTGTTGCTTTGGGGACTGTGAATAGTGATTTGTATAACACCATCTGTTTGCTGGAAGTAAGTGACGAACTTCGTAAAAATAACAGTAAACGCAGCATATTTTTTTATTTTATTTCTTACTTACGTACTTCCACGTTAAAATGGATCTAAAACACGACAATTTTCATGCCCCGATGATGCATTCCTTCTATGCGATGGTACCTATGTATCATCCCAGGCGGAATGAACCCTACAAAAGTTTTACGTGGCATACAGACCACAGCCAGCCTCAACATCGAACATGGTCACCCATCCGTAACTGGAGCGCACTCAGAGACGCCAAACGTAGATTCAATTCGCATATAAATCGGGTGAGTGGTTCGCAAGTTTTTTTTTTAATGCGAGCTGACATGGATGGCTAGTATCACACAACTACCGTTATGATATCAGCCCACAATACACCACATTCCCACGGCACATTGAACTGGATGGAAAACACGGACAATTTTTCATTCCAGCTTCGACCATCTTTTCATTTAATGCGATGGTACCAACCCGGGCGGGCTTAAACCCTACCACCTAGTAGGTGAAGGGACCTACAGTTTTACATGGATTCCGAACCATGGAGCAGCTCGCATTCGTGACGAAAATGCACTTATCGAACTCGGAAAGAGAAAGTCAGTGGTGCAAGTCGGTATTGAACCCAGGCCTCTGGTACGCTAGGCCAGTCCCCGCGCCACTAGGCTACGAGCCGCTCAAGTTATAAGCATTTCAAACCACTGCTTATTTGCACACCCCTCTCATAATTTTGCCTGATGCTAATTAGTCCTAAAATTGCGGGAATAATAAACCTATGCGATACAAATTAGGTACAATTAGGGAGTCTCGCAAGAAGATACATAAATGCAATCAGCGATAGCGCCATTTCTTGACCAAAAACATATGAACTATTAATTAAAAAACAGGTGCGTTTTCATATACCTAGTTTGAATATATTATGGGTTACCCATACGAATTTTCATACGTTTCATGATCTTCTTTGAGACAAAAGATAGTTCCCCATGCCTTATTTAATGCTGTTCTGGCCCGTACAAAGTTATTGTACAGAGAAAGCAAAGAATATAAATATAAAGTTATATAATGCTATATTAAATAGTTGCGGTGAAAATGCAAATTGCAGAATTTCGGTCTTTGAAAATATTTAATTTCACAGCGCCATCTATCGCGCCATGATCTTCTAATCGCTAATCACACGTGGCGCCATCTCTACCCGGATAAAAGTTATTATTTTCCATGAGAGTTCACGTGGCGCCATCTCTACCCGGATAGAAGTTATTCTTTTCTATGAGAGTACACGTGGCGCCATCTCTACCCAGATGTTTAGCTAGTTTGCAAATTTTGCCTCCTTTTTTTTAAAATGTGATTTATGTTTTAAACGCATGTGTGTGTAATACTTGGTTTTCTCTTTTTTTTGTATTGTGTTGCTTATTGTTTTTTTCTCTCTTTTTTTAATGTTTCGACAGGATTCGAAGGATTTGGTTATTATTTTATTGTTTTAGGGACCCGTAAATCAGCGTTGCTGCTCACTAAGTGAAATGCAACTTATGCTGAGATGGTCCCTGTTCTTCATAACTACTTACTAACTCATTGTGTTACTTTTATGTTATAAATCTTACTGTGTATATGATGAATAAATGTTTTTTTATTTGATTTGATAGTAAAAACCGAGATATTAATAGATATGTGTATAGCTATTAAGTCTAAGCCATGCTATAATTATATGCGAGACCCCATAAACAATAAAATGTAAAAAACGGAAAAAAATTGAGGCTATCAGGATTCGAAACTATGCCCTCCCGAACAAAATACGTATAGAACAGCCGGTATTTCGCCCTACGCCATCCGCTTTCTGACATTCAGTGCGAAAATAGTGAATCGTTTCTATTTTAGAGAGAGCGGTCAAAATGACGCCGCAAGTAACGCCACCATACACAACGGAATGGTATTAATTTTGTTTGAAAGTAATTTCATTGATATTGCTCAGCCCTTAGGATATTTAGCGTGATGGTATGTACCTTAAAGCGTGCTCCGCGATTTTCTCTTGAAATTAGTTTGAATCGCATCTTGATCTGTTTTGTGGTTACGGAGATTATCTCTCGCATGTGGACAGACGTTCCCTTTTATATAAGTAGAGAAGATAGTGAGATTTTAACTAAAAATTTTGCCTTTTGCCATGGAATAGATTTTGACGAATCCAAGTGTTCTTTATGTGTTGCAAACGCTGAATCACATACAACAACATTAATAGCAACAACCTACTTAATTGAAATTATGTCCAATAATGTATATGTTGCAATTTTTAACCTTCATCCGTCGTAGCTTTTGGCCCCTGAGCTTTGCTTCTTATTAGGGTTCCGTACCCAAAGGGTGCCAACTTAACGGAACCCTATTACTACGCCACCGCTGTCCGTCCATTCGTCCGTCCCTCTATCACAGGGCTGTATCTCATGAACCGTAATAGGTGGGCAGCTGAAATTTTCACTGAGTGTGTATTTGTGTGAGAGTATGTGTGTTACCTTAAAAAAAGATTTGTCATCCAAATGTTTTATTTAAATGGCAACACAAGAATATGTAACGGCTGCGGGTTCTCGTGTATATGAAGTTTTATTGGATGTAAACATATATCATTCCATTAATGTTCCACTTAGGAATGTTTACGTCGACTTCTTTGATCTCTCCTCTCTTGAGCAATCTGAGTTGTGCGACACAAGCTCGTTTCCATGGCTGTGCGGTAGTCATTACTCATGTATTTATGTTTGTTTATCCTGCTGGTATATACATATATTACGGTTAAAGCCGAAAGCGATGTTGGTTAAAGTCCTAAATTATTATCTTTTCCTTTAATTTTATTTGATTTCTGCACTTATACTCATGTTGAGCGCACTAATTAAGAGTCGATGCCCAGAAATAAAATAGAATTTTGAAATGTTTTTTTTTTGTATGAATTTTAATTATTTGCATAAAAAAAATTGGAAAAAAATTGGTTTAGGTTATTTTTTTTCTTACCATATACTCGAAACTAGTACACTTGACACGAGTAAATCTTCAAAATGTTTACCTTTACCGTAAAAACGTCAAACTCCATACAAGTTTTTACTAGATATTCTGTGGTATTACTTCTTCAAGCTGTCAAAGTCAAACTCGGACTTGCCGGTTTCGGGTTCATTTTCAAGTTTTTCCGATGAAATTAAAATGAAAAAAAGCGCTCTTATTAAGAAAACGAAAAATATATAACGATCGCTTACCAGATACGGTATTTTTAGAGTCATGTGTCACCGTAAAAAACATTTATACTTACCACTGTGCACTTTATTAAAAAGAAGCCTCAAAATTTTACTTTGAATTAATTATTTTTTTTAAAATCCATGCTTTGAAATGCCATGAATGTGATAAAAAATATGACAAAAAACTTCATGAAAAAATAGTTTGAAGTTTATTTTACTATTAATAATCACTATACCATTCCTTATTTATTTTAAAGTTTATTGCTACTACTTTTCCAGCAGACATTGTCAGCCAACCTCTTTTACTCACACTGTATGTTCTTTCCGCAATTAGTATTCCGAAAGCAAACAAAATAAACTTACGAACAGCAAGCCATCCCTCAGTGTTCAGCCCAAACTAATTACAATATTAAAAGGCTCGCCCGCACTCGAGCAACCTGGCCGGAAGCGCAATGGCGAGCCCTCCACTTCCGGCCGGAAGTCGGTGCGACTGGAACGGGATACCTGCAGAACTAGAACAGGATATTACACAATTTATGGTGCAACGAGGAGCCACTTCCCCGGAATAGTTATTGTTGGGCCTCCAGGACCGCTTTCCGTCTAAGACGCCAGGGAAGTAGCTGCGGCTGGGCTATTCTGTGTGGTCAACGAATTGCATGGAGACTTTTTACTGCCGCTTCGACCATCGTTCAATGCGATGGTATCATCACAGTCAGAAAAAACCCGACCACCTAATAAGTGAGTAAGGGGATCGATATGATATTTTTGAGATTACCGCGGTCGTTAGACGTGTTTAAAAAATGTTACGGCTTTTCGCGCAGCCATCTGCTGCGTACGAACGTGGCGGATACCTGCTTGACAACGGGCTGAATGATTCGCTCGAACCGTCGGACAATGTATCTTCCCGCCGCGTGAAAAGCCGCAACATTTTTCAAACAAGGGGATAGACAGTTTTACGTGGAATCTGAAACACGGCCAGACTCTTAGTCGAAAAACGGTCACCCATTAAGAACCCGGCCACGCCTAGCGTTGCTTAACCCCGATTATTACGACTATGGGTTGCTGAGGCTGACATCTTGAATGGAGCTGATACGATTCCAAACACTTGCAAAAATTCAGGAATATTCATGTTCGACCTATTTTATGTGACTGGAAATGAATAGCTAATACCACACCTACTATGTGCTATGATCGGACCTTCCTTTTATTGCTAGGCCGCTTCGACCATCGTTCATTCAATGCGATGGTGCCAAGCTGGGCAGGATAAACCCTACCACCTAGTATGTAAGGAAGGTTTAACATAGAATCCGAACCAGGAGAGATGAATACTTTAGTTGGCGCTCATGAAATGCAAGGAAAGAAATGCAATGGGCCGCATTGTATTCTTTTTTCGTGCCGGAACCCACACAGCACAATGAAATACGATTTAAAGAAAATGTGGGCTAGTCAATGCTTTGACTGTTCAGAATATCGGTGACGAAATGGCGACCGAGGCTCTGCCCGCTTCCCCTCCAGTTGCGGTCTGTAGCCCCTCGTAGACGTTAGTTATGCAAAGCACCTGTCTACGATTCCGGATACGAGGACCCACTTTCCTGAGACAAAGTTCGAGACTGCGCTCAAAGCTTCAAGCGATTGTGGCAGATCAAAAGTTTCGCTGAAATAAGATACGTTCTTTATAAAGTCGCCACATGAATCAGTCTTTGTAAACTACATACGACAGTCCGTAAATTTGTTATGAAATGTATAGACTTCGCCTCGGCTACATTGGTCTAGCCCTCGTCCACTTCTTCTTTTCTATATGGGAGGTACAATTTCACAGAACAGACGTAATACTGAAGGTACTTCTTTCGCCTCCTTTACTGAGAAATATATTTTCTCCGGACACTCCGACGGAAGCTGGTTTTCCGGCCGAAACCGAAACCGAATATTCGGCCGTGGCTTCAGTTTCGGCCGAAACCGAAACCGAATATTCGGCCGTGGCTTCAGTTTCGGCCGAAACCGAAACCGAATATTCGGCCGTGGCTTCAGTTTCGGCCGAAACCGAAACCGAATATTCGGCCGTGGCTTCAGTTTCGGCCGAAACCGAAACCGAATATTCGGCCGTGGCTTCAGTTTCGGCCGAAACCGAAACCGAATATTCGGCCGTGGCTTCAGTTTCGGCCGAAACCGAAACTCACGTGGTCAAGTATAAAATTCCTTAAAATACTGAAATTTGGTGCATTTTACCTATTATTCTGCATTAATTAGGACATAAAATATAAACACAGTATATTAAGTTTGTTGTCATCATTTATTTAATATAATATAAAAAAAAATATTAATAATATTTTTCCCCCGAATTAATTTTTGTTTTAGAAACCGAAACAGAACTTTCGGTCGGACACTAATTTTCATACATGTTCTACGATTAAGGGTACTACGTACTGACCTTTATGAAGTCCTTCGTAAGGTTCTCTTAGGCCGCCTGGCAAGACCTTTCTAAGTACTTACGCTCTGTAAATTTGTTTCATCGTTCTTTCATGACTAATATTCAGTGAATGCCCAAACCATCGCAACATACCTTCTCTATTCTCCTAACTATATCATACAAGGCTCTTTAACCCTACTATTCCGGAACTGATCTCATTCTAGATTCTATCCACAAGCTATACAATTAATTTAGTATTTAGTATAGAGTTAATTTGGACCATTTTGCGGCCAAAATTAAACCTGAAAGGGGTTAAATAAGGGATTAAAGTTTGTATCGGGAACTCTTATAATAACAAGAAAATAATTCAGGCCGACATTAGTCCAAAACGACATTGACTCGAGCGGAGCCGGGAAAAGCCAAATATGTTGTGGCCATTTAATTTTCATAATTTTAGTTGTATTAGTTTTGCTCGAAACCACCTTAAGGTGGGCCATCCCGCTCAACTCCCCATACAAACGGGGAAAGAAGATCACGCCCATATTTCTTGTCAAAGATCCCAAATTTTGCTCAAAATAGCTTTATTTGATCGAACTAGATGTCTGGTGACCGTCGGCATTGTAAAATTGTGTTTGGTTTCTAAGTTATAAGGTCCAAAAGTTCGAATTTTTCGCGCGTTTTATACAATAACTTTGGAGGTGGATTACGCAATGTAAAGTACGAACATCCTAAAACTATTAGTCATCAGACATAGCTTATTTAATCAAGATTTATAATCTATTTGATTTTTGTACGATGTTATACTACAGCGGTCGTGGGTCGTAAATCTTACCAAATCATACACTATGCACATTGCCTTTTTAGTGGACATGTTGCATCTTCCTCATTACGGAGCCTGTCTTATTCTTTGTAACAGAGAAGGTCCCAGAGCGCAACAGCACGGTTTTGTACCGTGCCCGCGATTGAGTTAGTCCCGCCGGGTTAAGCCATGGCGACGATCGATTGTGGCGCAATCTACTTGGATGCCTTTGAGCAAAGCTAGCTATTAGCAAACCCACAATACAAACATCAAATCATTTCCAGTTCATAATGAATGCGTATAAAATACGTTTGACTTACCATTGAAAAAACCGCACACAGAAATCTATGATTTACAGCCGTTTGGTTGTTTCAGGATACTCCGTCGGTTCTCCAGAGGCGGCCATAGATGCACTCTACCCCTCGCTACCCCAGTTCGACTCCAGACAACCCACTGAGATCCAAGCCGTGATGGGACAATCCGTGCTCTTAGCATGCAACGTGTTCAACTTGGGAGATAAGCTGGTAAGTGCTCATGGACAACTGAGAACTTCTTTTATAGGAGTTTACTTTCAGTATATTGAATGTTTAATTTAACTGTTAGTCTCCATTGTGGATCAGCTGGGCTAAGAGTCATGGTTCATGGTCCAAGTGTACTTATTAGGTTAGGTTAATCAGTGCCATATTAAATGGGATTAAAATATTGGTACTGACATTTTTGTTCGCACAAAACTCTGAGTGAGGAATGTCAGAACAAAATTAACTTATTGTCTTCTTGTTTATTATATTGTTACATTGAAATGCTTATAAATATCAAAGTAGCATTTTTTTATGTGACTCAACATCAGCCTCAATGGCCCAGTGGCGCGACACTTCGGGATCGCTCTCCGAATTGATGCAACGCTGGGTCCGGTCTGGTCTTGGATGGGTGACCATTCGACCGTTGAGAGATGCTGGCCGTGGTTCGGATTCCACGTTAAACTGTAGGTCCCCTTCCTTACTTACTAGGTGGTAGGGTATATCCCGCCCGGGTTGGTACCATCGCATTGAATGAACGATGGTCGAAGCGGCAATTAAAATTGTCCGTGTTTTCCATCCAGTTCAATGTAGCCGTGCAATATAAGGAAGGTCCTGGCATGGCAACTAGTTCCCATGTAGTGTGTTGGGCTAATACCACGACAGAGCCATCCATGTCCAGTCACATAAAAAAAAAGCATGCATAGCTAATACGGTATGGTCACTGTCATGATATTACCTCATGATACCTAATGGGAACTTGGTGCCATGCTAGAACCTTTCTTTAATTGCATAGCTACATTGAACCGAATGTTGAACAAGGTCAATTTTCATTAGCCCTTCGATCATTGTTCATTCGATGTGATTGTACCAACTGGTCAGGATTAACCCTACCACCTAGCAAGTTAGGAAGGGCACTCACAGTTTTTTTTTTTATGCGACCTGACATGGATGGCTAATACCACACAACTACCGTTATGATATTAGCCCAATACACCACATTCCCGAAGGAATTAGGTGCCATGCCAGGACCTTCCCTTTATGAGCACGGCTACATTGAACTGGATGGAAAACACGGACAATTTTTCATTGCCGCTTCGACCATCTTTTCATCCAATGCGATGGTACCAACCCGGGCGGGCTTAAACCCTACCACCTAGTAGGGGAAGGGGACCTACAGTTTTACATGGATTCCGAACCATGGAGCAGCTCGCATTCGTGACGAAATGCACTTATCGAACTCTGAAAGAGAAAGACAGTGGTGCAAGTTGGTATTGAACCCGGGCCTCTGGTACGCTAGGCCAGTCCCCGCGCCACTAGGCTACGAGCCGTTTAAAGAAGAATCCCTGAGTGTCCCCGACTAAGGGATTCATAGTTCGTAGGTGACCTTCCTTACTTACTAGGTGTTAGGTTTAATCCCGCCCGGGTTGGTACCATCACATTGAATGAACGATGGTCGAAGCAGCAATGAAAATTGTCCGTGTTTATCCATCCAGTTCGATGTAGCTGTGCAATAAAAGGTCCTTGCACGGCCCTAATTCCCATTAGGTGTGTTGGGCTGATTCAAGACAGCAGGTATGGTATTAGCCATCCATGTCCAATCACATTAAAAACCGGCCAAGTGCGAGTCGGACTCGCACACGAAGGGTTCCGTACTATCGTACAATATTTAACAAGAAAAATCACCTTTTTTGTATGGGGCCCTCCTTTAATCTTTATAATTTTGTAATTTTACCTATTTGTTGTTATAGCGGCAAAATAAAAAAACGCTCTGTGAAAATTTCAGCTGCCTACCTATTACGGTTCATGAGATACAGCCCTGTGACAGACGGACGGACGGACGGACGGACGGACGGACAGATAGCGGAGGCTTAGTAATAGGGTTCCGTTTTCACCCTTTGGGTACGGAACCCTAAAAAGCTGCGCTCCTTCGAAATGCATGGGAAGAAATGCACTGGACTAAATTGTAATTGTACTTACCCCATACGGAACCTCAAAACACAAATTTAATATAATATGGACATGTTACCTATATCCATTGAAAAGCCTTCAAATTGTGCTCAGATATAATTGGAAGCCCCAGTAGCCCAGTTACGCGATGATAGTATTAAATCGAGGTTGGGCAACTCTGGGCTCAGTGGGACTTTGGATTGGTGCTATCGATGCAGCTCCGTTCTAATTAAAGTGGGCGACTGACAGATAAAGGAGAGAAGATGCAATTCAATATAAATGAAATTCTTATCATAAAAATACCGGTCAAGCGTGAACGTGTTCACGTGTCGAGGGTAGTGTCACTGCTAGACATTAAAGAAAATCTAACTTTTTCTCAAAAAGTTTTGAGAAAAAGTAATTAGTTAATACACAAATACAAATCTTTGCGGGTACTGGTTTGATCGAATCCGCGGATCTTTGTGACGTAACTTGGTGTAGTTTGACTACCAAAAAGTTTAAATAAATGAAATGAAATGTGTACATTTATTGATATTTTTTTAGAATTTTCAAATTTTTAATAGAAGAACTAAAAGAAGGGGATTTTTTCATATTTTGCGACGGAATCCTAGGAAACAAATTTGGAGAAACAAGTTTAAAAAATGCATACACGAGGAAAATTAAAATATGGTACTTATTTTGTAATTAGTTCGACAGACAAATTTCACACAAATGATCAACTTCTCTTCGTCGTTTGATATCAAATCTAATTAAGGTTAGTTCCACTTAGAACCACTTGAAAGCTCTTCTACGGGAAACTAATTGGATACTTACCTACTAATTGTACATACCTGACATTTCGTGCTTTCAACATTCGCCGTGTCCTTCGGAAATGTTATACGGGTTACAATATTATACCTTCTACACACGTGCTATCAATAAATAACTAAATTATTAGGTGGGAATCTCGGAATATTTTAGTCTTTATCGTATTTCGAAACACTTTATTTTGTATTATACGATAGGATTTACTCTGTTTGATTTTATTAGCTTTGAAAATGCGTTTACGATCGCAATACAGCATAATTTTGTTTGTAAAATGGTTATATATTTTTTTCATTTTAGCAAAAACGCCAATTTTTTTCGTTTCTTTTAGGACCATTTTCTAAAAATCTTAAAGTATTTAAAAGCGAAAAGAAGAAAGAGAAAAATATATAAAGAAAAAATAAAAAAATATCCTGGAGAAACTAGAGGACTTACAAATGGTATCATTCTGGTTTCGATAGCGTTTATTCACATTTTGTAATTTCACATATTTTGTATAGAATCTGGCCATTTGTCATATGGAGACGACTGTGGTAGATATCGTTTAATTTTATGAGATTGGCTTTATAATGCATGAAATAAAAATTGATATGTTTCCACGTTGCATAAATTACTTTTTTCTTCATGTAGTGACGCTTGATTGAAATTCTACTTTTTATTTCCTCTGATTTGTAAGTGCCAATGAAATAAATTGATTTTAAATGCAACCAGATGGTCATGGGGCCTTTGTTTTGTGGATTCGTTATACTGGTGAAATCAAATACTGTACAATTAATTCTTTATTTTTTACCCGACTGCGAAAGAAGGAGGGTTATGTTTTTCGAGTGTATGTATGTTTGTATGTATGTATGTATATATGTATGTATATATGTATGTATGTATGTATGTATGTATGTATATTTCTTTGGCACGCCCTACAGCCTAAACGGCTTGATGGATTTTGGCTTGAGAGGTGTCGTTAGATTCGTCTTAATTGTGAGAGTGACACTGGGTATATCAAAATTATAAAAAAAAATCATAGCCGATTTTTGGCGCCAAATTATGTGTTTTCAAATATATTTTTCCTTGAAACCTATCGAGTGGGGTATCAAACTAAAGGGTTTTCTAAATAGTTTACAAAAAGGAATGCAACTTATATGTTTAAGTGTAATTTGGAATGAGAAATTCCAAAAATCATCAAAATATTCAACGTTAAAAATGAATTCAAATGATTTTTGTTTACGCAAGCGCGCTTGTCACACCAACTCAGGTCATATTCTCCTCTTTTCACTATCTCCAGCTATATGGAATGTAGTTTCGGTTACATTGCATATTTATATGGTGTAACCGAAAGATAACTTTGGGATGTCTATAACTGGAAGTGGTGGATCCGGGCGATAGTCAGATAGATTTTCGAAATTCTCGGACGCCGCATAGACCGACATCACCGGCATATCTAATAGCTTTACTAAAGATAAGAAAAAACTTTCTATGAAGATGTCGTCAGCCCCCTGATGAGGGCTTCTGTTACATAGGGTACATGAGATATGATCGTCATCATAATATCACTGATCTTTAACCGTGCGTCCTTGGGATCAGTGGGACGGAAAAGCACGGCCATGCCAAAGTTGGGTTTATCATCATATATCACATATTATTAACCCGTTATATTATTCAAAATAATAAACCAGGAGTTTATCTACGGATTAAATCATGAAAAGTTATATTTTGATGGGCTTTGGAGGCAAGAAAAACAATAAACGCTTAGTTGGAATGTAACAGTTTATAAGCTTCAAGGTAACACATTCGATCGGGCGATTGTGGACCTCGGGCCCACATATATTTGCAAACGATGAATCCAGGTCTCTTTCGCCGCATCCAGTTAAAGTTCTAATCTGTGAAACTGGAACTTAACTAGCACAATAATTAAATAAAAATGGCTTTAACAATGCTTTTGACTCACATTCAAAGCTGTCAGTCAAGAGACAACTTCCAGTCTAATGAAGTAGTGGATATAAATATTATAATCATGGTTATTATGGAGTTTATTGAATTTTAACTAGCAGTTAGTTTATACATGGATGAAATCCTGTGATCAAAGCGATTGCTACAGGGTCCGTCACTCGAACTGTTACTTCTATTTTCAAAATAATAATGACATCGCGCCAAATTTTGGTGAAACGTCAATTTGTTTCATTGTTTATAAGTGGGCGAAAAGAGCGGAAACAAATTTGAATTGTATAATACATTTTCGCAATGGATATTAAACCTAACATGGTGATCGTTTTGTATTTGACCGGAAAATCACAACCAGTCATCGCTCGGGAGCTCCGACATTTACGTGTGAACAAAAGTTTAGTGCATCGAACCATTAATCGTTATAACCTAACAGGGAGCATTGCTAAACGGCATAGAGGCGGTCTTCCGAAAATAGCAGTATCACATGATATGGTTCGGAAGTTAAAGGCTCGAATTCAAGGAAATGCTCACCAGTGTTCTGCAAAATTTGCGAAAAGTCTGACAATACCCGACTCAAGTAATCGGCGCATACTGAAATAAAAAGAAATGCAACTGAAGCCCTACCTATAAAATACAAAAATTACAGCATCTATGTTCAGCGCAGAAGGCAGTTCGACTACAAAGAGCTCAAGCACTGAAAGTCTTGCGTGGCGATCTGGAAAACATTGTTTTTTCAGATGAAAAAATGTTTACTGTCTAACAGTATATAAACAAACAACGTTTTCGTGTTTGGCTACAGGGCAAATCCAACGAGAATTTAGACGATGGAGTAAGCAATTCGTAAGCAAGCGCCCGCTTCTGTTATGGTCTGGGCTGCAGTGACCGCAAATGGTCGCTATTTACGCGTGTTTATCGAGAAGGGCGTCAAAGTCAACCAGCAAGTGTGTGAAAAAGGTGTTAAATGAGGCGCTCATACCATGGGCACGTAAACAATGCAGTACGAAACGCTGGACGTTCCAACAACACTCAGCATTGTCTCAGAAAGCTCTTATCTATGGATCAAAGGAGGCTATATAAAACAATAACAATGATTGTCTTAAAATTAAATGTTTTATTGTGATATCTTTTAACGAACCATACTTCAATTAACCAAACAACATCATTTTCAATTGGTAACACTTCGAGTGACGGATCCTGTATATATAACCACTGGATTTGAGTGTCGAACAAATTTGTTTGCTTATAAATTTAGTGTAACTGTAATAAACGATGATGAGAGGGAGATTCTAAAAAAAACATATATAGGGTGTCAACGGAGATATGGTCCAAAAGCTAGCCACGTATTCCTCGGCATATTTGGTGCTAAAAAGGTAGATGATATTTTGGTTGTACGACTTGAAAAATATCCTCCTCATACATTTTAAATACCTACACATAAAATGTATAGCTTTTTTGTTTCAAATATGCCAAGGAATACGTGGTTAACGTTTGGACCATACCTCCACTAAAACCTTGTATATATCGGTCATATAATCAAAATTCGTTGAATGAGGGAATTTCATTCTATGAACTGATGACTTCATTAAAGCCTTAAAGACAACATCAAGAAACTTTTAGAAGATGTAGTTTTGTTTTAATATCAATCAAAACACTCTATTTGTTACACCTCGTGGTGTAGGGACTAAAATATTGCCTTTCATGCAAGAGGTTATGGGTTCAAATCCTCGCATCGGTTATACACCACTTTATTTTGCGAGTTGTTCATGGTTCGGAACCCATGTAAAACTGTAGGTCACCTTACCCTACCAGGTGACAGGGTTAAGCCCGCCTGGGTTCGTAATATTGCATTAGGAAAAACTATGGTCGAAGTGGCAATCAATCATTGTCAATATCCGTGTGCAGCCGTGATTCTGTATAAAGGAAGGTCCTGGCCTGTCACCTAATTCCTTCTGTAATTTGTTGAATTAGGCTTATATCATGACGGTAGTTGTGTTATATTAGCCATCCATGTCAGGTTCCATAATAATACCTAACCTTACGTTCGTTGGAATGTATTAACGTGCAGACATTTAAATGATAAATGCATGCTCTACGAAAACTAAAAATAATTAAAATAAAACAAATTATTTAAAAATATAAAAAACCCGACTGCGAAAAAAAATTTAACTTAAAATTGACTTAGTAAAGGAACTGAAAAGATAGAAACAAGTTGAAAAATTAAATATTGGTTGTGTTTGAATGATCATGGTTGACAGTGTTCACAAACGCAGTCGGAGGCATAAGATACATTAACTACGATTTATATTTTCTATTGTGTGCCTATGCAAATTTCACGATGATCGGTTGAGTACGCGAAACAGACAAACTTACTTTCATATTTATTATATGACAGTTAGGAGATTATAATTTGTATCAGTAAGTATATTTTTGCTATACCCATATCACTAAGAAAATAGCTAGTCATTAATAATGGAATGTATTGGGAAATATATAATATATCATTATATAATTCATATTGTGCATCAAATACATTAACTATGATTTATATTTTTTTGTTATTAAATTCATTGAAAGTGTACCTATGCAAATTTCATGATGATTGGTGACACCGAGAACGAGAAAAAAAACCTCACTTTAGATATAAAAATGAAAGGTAGGATATTGGAATTATCCCACCACGTATTTTCTTGCTCCACCGAAATAATCCATAAAATCGCTACTAAATCCACAGTGGAACGTACTATGGAACGGGCTATTTGATGCCTCCGACTGCGTTTGTGAACACTGTCAACCATGATCATTCAAACACAACAAATATTTAATTTTTCAACTTGTTTCTATCTTTTCAGTTCCTTTACTAAGTCAATTTTAAGTTAATTTTTTTTATATTTATTACGGATAAAGCCCGACCTTGGTTAAACTCAAAATTCGCTCTAATTAATAGTTGATGCAAAAATAATTTTTTAATTTTTTTATATGAAATAATTCGATAAAATACGATTAGTGATTTTTTTTCTTATAGTCAACTCGAAATTAGTGCACTCGACACGAGTATGTCTATACAATCTTGGTTACCATTAAAAACATTTTTTTTTGGACTTTGACCAACATCGGGCTTTAACTGTAACATATACACTCCTCACGTACACATATACACACTTTTGTGGTTTAAAGAAGACATTTGTAGTTGTCACGTCTTGGCGTGCTCGGGGGTGGCGTAGCTCAGTGAAAATCCAGATCATCGGGAACCAGAACTTTATTTGGCAAAATTATTTTCTAAAAACAAAACTCCCTCCGATCCGCTTTTTCTAGTCTCTCTTCGAACACGGAACTGTCATTTTTTTTAAACTATTCTATTTTATTTTTATGTGCATGGCCTGGCATGACACCCTTCCCTATCTTTACAAATTAGTTTATGTTCCACCAAGTTTAGTTCTGAGGTCCCAAAACTTCGAGGAGTATTTGCTAACTAATTTCAAGAACTGCCCGAGTGGGGCCCTGTGTCCCATATTCATTTGTGAACACAGTTTGACCGAGTAAAACCTCGTCAAAATCTCAGTCAGAATCCTTGACCTGACAGTCGAGCAGACAGACATTTATATTTATAGAAAACGATCACTAGATCTGCTCGCAAGAAGCTAGTAACAATTTATAATATATACTCTATACTCTATGACTCCTTACAGACCTATGAAGTAATTGCCTTGTGTGGCCGTTACTTACTATCAACTCTGTGACAGAAGACTTGAAACTCTATGGATCATTGTATGCTGTCTTCTGAGACTGGCCGCTGGCCGGACAGACTAGACGTTTGACAGGTTGTCATACGTCACTTTGTAACATGAATTATTTTAAACTTCACAACCCACAACATAAATTATTCTACATAGTTAAACATAATCTTTTATAGGCCTGAGATAGAAAGCTAGAGCCATACGGGCTCCTTAAACATTTGCTTCGTCCTGTTTGCTTCGTCCCGATTTTTTTCCGGTTGGTTGATGAGTGCATGACTCCAGCCTGAAGACGCTCCCAGCCGCCGACTCGAAGACGACCGAGCGAACGCCGAGGACCAGCGTGCTTTTGAAGCTCAGCACCCAGCATCGGAGGGTAGCGCGTTCCAAACTCGATGGCATCACACAACAACATATTAGACTAAGTCTTACGAGTCCTTTGTCTATTTACTAAGATGATACTACTTAATAGAATACATGTACTTACGTAAAATTATTCTATTTATTTAACTAATATGATAAACCTAATCAGGTATGGACGATGGCACATAAGCCAAAATATTACAAATAAATCAATTAATAATATTGAATTAAATAAAATTTGGTCTATTTCACTAGAATATTATTTAAAGTTACGGATGAAATCAAAGGAAAACATACTTATGTTATGTTATCTAGAGTTATTACTAGAGTTATAATTAAAAAATATGTATGATTATAGCTATGGTACAAACATAATTATTTTAAGTACAAAAATCATCCATGGATGACAACCAAATTAGGATAATATTATGCTAAAGAAAGGTAATACAAAGAGTGAAAAAGATATTTAATAAATGAGATGATACCTTTCATTTCGAACATTCTGAATGCAATATTATTGGATACGAAGGTTTTCGCCTACACCTGGGTGTGCTACCGAAGTTATCTATGTTTTCTTCAGAGAAAACTAAATATGAATATGAACATAATCGAATCAATATATCTATACATTTCAGTCAGATGAAATTAGATAAAATAGACCCTAGTACGTTGCAAATTCTAACCGGAAGTTACCGCACATCGACCCCATCGTTATTTACTCCAAGAATAAAATGCTCTGAGTAGACCATGAAATTAAAATAATTCAACAATTCTACAAACTTATATACTTGAGACCCTTCTCGTACACACAAACTTAATCAGTAAAAATAATAGGCAATCAAATAAAATTATAATATATTCCTAACAGGAACAGATTCAAAATAATTACTAGCCTAGATTTATTCGCATTCAGAATTATTCCAAATATGTCACGGTTAAGACCAAATGGATATTTTTGAATTTTGGGAATGGCTCTTTACTTGACCCTACCCTATTATACTAAAGTAAAATAACATAAGTACATACTACGAGTGCGGTGATTGTACAACAAAATAAAGATCTAACTACTAATATATGCACATGACATATTATTAGAATCAAGACATGGTAAAAAAAAAGGATTATTGGTATCAGTTACGCACGAATGTAAAAAGGTTTCATTCTATTCATGTGAATATTTTGTTCGAATTTCAGCTTATCATTTAGACTTTTTATTTTGTAATTCACTGGAGATAATCGAGCTGTGATTCTATAAGGACCTTCGTACATGCGTGCCAGTTTGGTCTTTTTCCCAATGATTTTACATGGGTTCTGAACTAAGACCAATTGTCCCGGTTCGAAAAGCATCGACTGTCTTTTCCTATCAAAGGTTTTCTTCTGTGCCTTCTGACTTTTTGTGATATTTGCTTTAGCTTGTTGTTTTAACTTTTCGATGAATTCAATTTTCTCTGTTAATGTTAATTTTGTAGCATTACTCGAAAAATCAGATGGGAATAGGGGTTGACGACCATAGACGAGCAAGAAAGGGGAAATATGTGTTGAAGATTGATCAGCTGTATTGTAGGCAAACGTTACCAAAGGTACATATATATCCCAGTCTCGCTGATCCTGTCTTACATACATCGAGAGTGCCTGTACCAGGGTACCATTAAAACGCTCGCAAAGGCCATTTCCTTGTGGATGGAAAGCCGTAGTCAGAATAGAATGCGAATTCAACAATTCGAGTACGTTCTTGACTAACTTTGAAGTGAAAACGGAGCCTCTATCTGATATTATCTCCTTTACTACTCCATGCCTACAAAATATATTTTCTATCAAGAAGTTAGCTACCGATTCTGCTGTCGCTTTCTCTAAGGGTTTCGTCTCAGCCCATTTTGATAAATAGTCGATCGCGGTAATTATATACCTATTTCCCGTATTTGATTTCGGCAGAGGCCCTATTATGTCGATACCTATTTTATCGAAAATTCCGGCCACTGGTATGTTAATCAGTTCACCGAGTGGTTTGCCTGAACGATGTTTCTTCTCCTGACATATTTTGCACGTCTTGACGTAGGACTCTACCTGTTTTGCTAAACCTGGGAAATAATATTTTGAGCTAATCTTTCCTAAGGATTTAGCTAACCCTAAATGACCTCCTGTTAAGGCTTCATCATGAGCCTCTTTCAGAATATTGTTTACCCTTATTTGTGGAAGCACTATTAAAATGTGTTCCCCGCTGGTTACTTTGACCCTTTTCTTTAAAATACCCTGATCCATAAAGTAACCCTTGAATGCGTTGCTATGATGGTCCTGTACTTTCTTTATTATGGCGGCACAGAAATGATCATTTAATTGATCTACGGATAAGGAATGATTACGTAATATATAGCTATCCTGATGTGGTTTTCCTTGAGGTTTTATAAAGTAAGTTGGAATCTCCACGTTTCCTACCTCTTGTTCCTCCTCCGTATATTGGATTCTAGATAAGGCGTCCGCTACGAGGTTTTCCTTCCCTGGACGATGGATAATTTCCATTTCCACATCTTGTAATTTAAGAGACCAACCAGCTAACCGTCTATTCATATCCTTACACGACTGCAACCAACACAAAGCTCTATGGTCTGTGACCACCTGAATTTTCCTACCCCACGTAAAATGTTTAAAATAATCGAAAGCCCAGATAATCGCTAAACATTCCTTCTCTGTAGTGTTATATTTCTTTTCTAATGAACTTAAACCTCTTGACGCGAAAGCTATTGTCTTAAATTCTGATGGTTTATTCTGCTTTGATCCCTGCATAACATGTGCACCAAGGCTCTCATTACTGGCATCGACAGCAATCCTTATAATCTCCCCTTCATCCTCGGAAAAATGACTCAAACAAGGTGGTTTCACCAACTCTTGTTTTAGCCACTGGAAAGCTGTCTGTTCTTCTTCACCCCATCTAAACTGAACATTATTATGCGTTAACGCGGTCAACACTAAACTCTTCTTGGAAAAGTTTGGTATAAATTTTCTAAAGAATGACGCTAACCCTATGAACGACCTTACCTGTTTTGCTGTTTTCGGAGTGGGAAAGTTTACTATCTTCTCTATATTCTTTTTCGCTGGGGATATCCCTACTGCGCTTACCTGATGCCCTAATATAGCTACTTCCCTGACACCAAACGAACATTTATTTGGTTTTAATGTTAGCCCCGCTAACCTTAATTTATTTAAGACGTTACGGAGATTATTTAAAAATATCTCATATGACTTACCATATACCAGGATGTCGTCTAAGTAGACGATCGCACCGTGATATTTTAATTCCCCTAATACCCTATCCATCAACCTTTGAAAAATTGATGGACTCGTTTTCAATCCAAAAGGTAGTACGTTAAATTCATACAGACCCGAAGACGTGCAGAACGCAGTCTTTTCCCTATCCTGCTCGGCGATTGGTATTTGCCAATAACCGGCTAATAAATCTAGCGATGCGAAATAAGTGGCACCCTGCAGACACGACAATAAATCATCAAT
The DNA here is from genome assembly GCA_946894095.1 of Incurvaria masculella. Taxonomy (NCBI): domain Eukaryota; kingdom Metazoa; phylum Arthropoda; class Insecta; order Lepidoptera; family Incurvariidae; genus Incurvaria; species Incurvaria masculella. The sequence continues at coordinate 12,800,646 of OX335658.1, read as the reverse complement.
ACGGGGCATCGGATAACAGTCATTCTTAATCAACTTATTTAAAGGACGGTAATCGACGCAAAATCGCCAGGTTCCGTCACCCTTCTTTACCAGAACTACCCCCGACGAATATGCACTCTTTGAGTGTCGAATTATATTATTACCTAACATTTCTTCTACCTGAGTATTTATAATATCCCTTTGCGCCATTGACACTCTATATGGTGGTCTGTGAATGGGTAGGGTATCTCCCGTATTTATTTTTACTTCATGGTGGGTTGTTTTCCCGATGTCTCCGTTGGAGTACGCAAACCTATCTCGATATTCATATAATAACTCATTTAATATAGTCTTCTGTGTTTTATTTAAATTCTGTCCTATTTCGTACGTAGTGTTAGGCTTCCTTGAGCTCGTGGTAAACACATACCCCACCGATGGTTTCGCATTAATGAAATAGTTTCTGGTTTTATTATCGATTGGGATATTCACTTCCTTCAAAGTACACTCACTAAAAGAAAATGTTTTATTTAGTCTGTGTAGGATTATCTCCTGTCCTGAGTAATCGACCATGGCCCCTGTTTCTTTGAGAAAGTCTACCCCTAAAATAAGTTCTGTTGGAAGGTCCTTTATCACAATCACTTCTAATATAAAGTTTAAATTCTGGATGAGCAAATTAATGGTAGTAAATCCAGCAATGTTCAATGAATTATTCGAAGCACTTTTTAATGTAAAGTTTTCTGGTATTTCAAACAAATGTCTCCCTTTAACCACTTCATAGTTTATGCAGCTTTTCACTGCTCCCGTGTCAACCAAACCCGCAATTTCCTTGCAAAAATCACATGAGTACATGGGTAAATAGAGTATCGTACCTTCCTTTATCACGGGCGACATTACACGTGTCTCAGTCCTTACTAGTACTGTCGCCCTTTCCCGTTTGGGTGTACTGGTGCACCGGAATGGTGACCGTACGTCCCAGGGGCGCCCGCATGGCCTTCGTTAGGACGTGTCCTGAAGTCGTAACGTCCCGGGACAGGCCTTTGACGTGACGACGCCGCCAGATGCCGGTCTGCTACGCTAGCTGCCTCTGGGTTCACAAAACAATTGTCTGGGTACCACGGTTGAGGTGTTGCTACCATCTGTTGTTGCAAATTGTTCGAAGACGTATGGATAGGTAACTCGTATGTAACGTCCTCGGCATTATTGTTTTCGTAGTATTGTATATCTTGAATTGCTGCTTTCAATTCAGAGATTTTAATAATGTTCCTTCCTATCAATTTATGGGCCGCATATGGTTGAAGCGCAGATATAACGTATTTACATATTTTCTCTTCGTCGTCAAGCTTTGCTTTTGTAGCGAAGTTCAACATTTTATAGGTGAAGGTAACTAAGCCTTCATCCCTTTGTTTCGTCGTGGTCAGTAGAAGAAAATAATCTATTTTCGATGGAAACTCCTCGGTCAGACTATTTTTTATTTCCTGGTACGTACGATCCTTAATACCCGCATAAAAATAAGCTGCCGCTCCCTTTAGGTAGGCGGGGAGTGCTCCCTTTTTTATTTCCTCTGACCAAGCATATCTTGCAGCTATGTTTTCAAAGGAATATAGAAACTCTTCCACATTGTCCTGGCCATCGCCCCCAAATTGAGACATAATTCTCTCCATTTTTCAGAATAGAACCCTAATCAAACCCTACCTAGGAAAAATAGCACCACACCAATTAATGTTCAAGATGAGAATACACACATGAGTTCACAATGTTCAAGAAGAAATACTCACCAAGGAAAGTCCATATTCCCAACCCTTTATATACTAACACCCGACGTTTCTGGGCGTCGTCTCCTTCGCACCGTGCGCTACACGTGCAGCAGCGGTAGCCCGAGCAGCAGTGGTACGCGAAGCAGCGCAGGCCTTCTACGGCCTAAACTTCGACTCCTCCGACGATCTAGGCGATCTAGGCGCCTCCACCAATGTCACGTCTTGGCGTGCTCGGGGGTGGCGTAGCTCAGTGAAAATCCAGATCATCGGGAACCAGAACTTTATTTGGCAAAATTATTTTCTAAAAACAAAACTCCCTCCGATCCGCTTTTTCGTCTTCACGTCTTTCACGTCTTGGCGTGCTCGGGGGTGGCGTAGCTCAGTGAAAATCCAGATCATCGGGAACCAGAACTTTATTTGGCAAAATTATTTTCTAAAAACAAAACTCCCTCCGATCCGCTTTTTCTAGTCTCTCTTCGAACACGGAACTGTCATTTTTTTTAAACTATTCTATTTTATTTTTATGTGCATGGCCTGGCATGACAGTAGTTGACCGCTATTTTAAAGTATACTATAGTTGAGTCTGTGTTTGTAAACAATTGGTTAAATGGTTGCATGAACAAACCTTTTTTTGTCGCCATCTAACATTATTTCCTAAACCTGAAATACTCGTTTACAGCGAATCAATCAATTACGACAAATAAATAAATGAACTCCGGTTCGATTTCCCAGAATATTTTTCCAATACGGTGGCCGCTTTAATGGAGCTCTCAAGGTCTGGCCGTTGGAAAGAGTCCCCTGAAATATAGTGCCTCTTACTACGCCTGCAAAATAAGCAACGCGTTGCAATGCCAGCACACACATTAGTCAGCCGACGGGCCACCGCCGTGAATCAAGAAATGGCAAATAAAGCAAAGCTCTGAATGCAGGATGGAGACCTCCTGGCGTCAGCAGACTGCAGGTGCTATATGTACCTGGGGAAGGTCATGGTTGAAATTTTTTTTCTATTCGTTTTTAGGGTTCCGTACAACGGCGCCAACGGAATCCTATTACTAAGCCTTCGCTGTCCGTCCGTCCGTCCGTCACATGGCTGTAACTCAGTAACCGTAACAGATAGACAGCTGAAATTTTCACAGAGTGTGTATTTACTTTGCCGCTATAACAAAAAAACTATACAGGCAAAATTAAAAAAAGGCACACCCATACAAAATTGTATTAAATATTTTACGATTGTACGGAACCCTTAGTGTGCGAGTCCGACTCGCACTTGGCCGGTTTTCTCTATCTACAAAACAAATGTTAATAAAACCTGCCAACGAGAATGGCTTAGAGAAACGGCTAAGATGTTTTGGATATATAACAAATGGATGACGAAACCAATTTACAGAGCAGAAGCGAGCGGAAGTGTCGTGCCCTGGGGGCCTAGGAGAACGTACCGTGACCAAATCAATGTAATTCTGCCTAAAGGTCATGTACGTAGCACCCGTAAACGTAGAGCATGTATGAAAATATGTATGTCTTTAGATGAAGCGAAAGAAGTGTGCTGTGATCGTACCGTATGGTGTTCTAACATCTCTGCCTACCCCTCCGGGTAAATGGCGTGGAGGTGGATATGTATGTATGTATCTCAAAGTCTAATGTATGATGCATAAATATTTGTTTGCTCAAATGCGATGGTACCAACCCTGACGGGATAAACCCTACCAACTTGTAAGTAAGGTACGGTTTAACGTGGAATCCGAACCACGGCCAGCCTCTCTCAACGGTCGAATGGTCACCCATCCAAGATCAGACCGGACCCAGCGTTGCTTAACTTCGGAAAGCGATCGCTGAAGTGTCGCACCACTGGGCTATTGATCTTTAGTACTTTGTATAAATTAGTACCGTTGTTTAAGGTCACTAAACTACACGTGTGTAAAAGTAGAATTTTGTTTCGCATAAGTGGTGCGAATGGAATGGAAGGCACCGCCACAGAATAACTAATTGGCACCGCGCTAAATTCATAGTTTTTTGCAGTTTACTGCTTAAAATTATTTTACATTGCATACATATGATATTACCTTGATATATGAGTACCTGATTGCTAGCATTAAAAAAACCAGGTTTCAAAACATTGAACGGACTTAAAACAGTAAGCCTGGTTTTCACCAATTGCTGATTTATTTTAATAATCACTTAAAGGGCTTTTATTACTAAAGTGCTGATTATCTTGTACTGGTATTAACTGCAAGCTGCTAAGAAATGCCTTTAATATGTGGCGACTGAGCTAATCAGCAGTAGGGGAAAAAGGCACTAAGAGGTATTAAAAAATAGTTTTATTAATTCGCACCCTTGAGTAGAAGGCGGTACAAAAACACAGAAGGTTTCTATTATAAATGTTTGGGCGTGCTTTTGTAATGCCGTCTAATCAAGGGTGCGAATAAATATAACTATTATTTAATACCTCTAAGCCTGATTGTCACCAAGTGCTGATTTGTTTTAATTGACACTTAAAGGGGTTTTATTACTAAAGTGCTGATTATCTTGTTCTATTATCAATTGGGAGATTGTAAGAAAGGCCCTTTAATATGAGGATTAACCTAATCAGAATCAGTACTTGGTGGAAGAGACCCTTAGTGTATGAAGTCGGTTTAATGTTTTTTAAACTGTTTTTTTTTTACTTTTCATAGTAATTCCGACTATTAGGAGTAATAGGAGTATGCGTTTGTAAACTCTATGTATGATACTAAAACTAAATTGACGATTTTAGAAATAATTTCTGTATGTACGTATGTATGTATGTATGTTCCTCCATAACTATTTAACCAATCATCTTTATTGCTAGATTCATCCCGACATTATCCTGAGCGGAGCCAGGTACCGCAGGTAGTGATAAATATATTTTTTCAAATCGGTCGACAATTTTCGGAGATATCGAGACTTTAAGACGAATTGAGAACCTTCTCCTGTTTTGAAGTCGGTTGAAAAAAGGAAATTTCCGTATATCATGAGATTAAAATATACCAGTGAATGAAACTTGTAATGAAACTGCTTACCCAAAATCTATTATTCATTTGTAATATTCCTCTTAGATGATTAGTCCAAGTTTTCTGGATTGATATTCAATTCTAAGATTTCGAAATTGTAATTGCTTCGGTTAGTCCAAATTTATCCAGGTTTTGTTCTAAGAAAGGTGGCAGGGTTTAAGCCCGCCCAGGTTGGTAGCATCGCATTGGATGAAAATATGGTCGAAGCTGCAATGAACAATTGTCCGTGTTTTCCATCCAGTTAAATGTAGATGTGCTCATAAAGGGTAGGTCCTGGCATGGCACCTAATTTCTTCGGGAATGTGGTTTATTGGACTAATAGTATAACTGTAGTTGTGTGGTATTAGCCATCCATGTCAGATTGTATAAATGCTGAAGATATAATAGATCAGTAGGTTAGCAAGTTAGCTCTTTACGAACAACTACGGTCCAAACTAGAGATATCTCAGTCTCTAGTCAGTCAGTCAGTCAGTCAGTCAGTCAGTCAGTCAGTCAGCGTGTTTGCGTCCACTGCTGGACATACGCCTCTCCAATTTTTTTCCAGTCCTCCCGGACCTCAGCGGCACTGAAGTCTCTAGATTGTCACCATTATCAACCTTACCCTGTATCCCTGTAATACTCCTGAGTTTGTGCAGAAATTATCTACTTTTGATATAGTCTTATTTTCTTACGTATTTCAAGTCTTTTCGATTAATGTATGTACGTTTTTGTAAAAAAACTTTAAAATATGATTTAATTTCTGTTCTATTATTTTTTTCTTAATTATTTGTATTCAAACTATTATTATTTCTAAATATCATGCTAACACACTGGTAATTCACCTAATAAAAAAATCTGAACGCACTAAGCCAAAATTAGGCGATCTTGATTGACTAAAAACGTCTGTGCATTTGTGATTATTTCTGAACAGCGAGTTATTCATTCGTTGTCCAGAAATAGATTACATTTAGGCGATAGTGTGACCATTTGCGTACCCAGCCAAAAATGTACATTCGAGAGGGGAGATTGCCAACTTTTCACATACATCTTGAGATTGGACCTTCGGGGAGTTAAAACGAAATGGGAACTTTTTCAGACATGGCCCGGTCAAACCATCTTGCGAATAAAAACATGTAAACCAAAACAGAGCATCTTCAATTTCAATAATAATAATTACGAACAAAAATATGTCATAGCACTGTGATGCAATTACAACAAAAGTACTTTTTAATTTGAGTTACAGCGACATCTACATTTGAAGCATTGTAATCAGATTTTGAAAATAATCTAACTGTCGGGTTAGCTCAGTTGGATTAGAGCAGTGGACATGTAATCCAAAGGTCGCAGGTTTAAGTCCTGCTTCCGACGAATGTCACGACCAATACTTTTTCAGATTATTTTCAAAATCTGATTACAATGCTTCAAATGTAGATGTCGCTGTAACTCAAATTAATAAGATAACGGTAATGTCGTATCCATTAAATAGATAATATTAAAAAGTACTTTTTATCAAAAAAAAAATACAATTTTAAATTTGATTTAGCTATTATAGATTTTAGATATTGTACATTTCTTGCAATCCACGAAGTCTCGCTGATTTTACTTGTAGTAAAAACGTGTCTGTATACGTGTCGAACTGTGTGTAAGAACGAGCTCGGATATGGTTAGCATTAAAACAAAAGAGTCAAACTTCGTAAAGTCGCTCTTACGCACACTTTGACAAACATGCAGATATGTGTTAATCAAAGGTAAAGCCCGTTATACTTCTTGAATTGCGAAAACTATAACAGAAACGTTTTTGTATTCAAGATGCATATTTTGGACATGGTATAAAATTGTTTTCTCGCGATCTAATTCGAATCTGCTTTTATTAAAGTAGCAATAAACAATTATAGCAACTAACGTATCTCAACATAATTCTTAACATGTCTTTGTATTTATTCATATTTGAACATACATACATACCTTAACGGCGCTTTCCCGGAGGGGTACGCAGAGATGATAGAGCCATACAGCACGACCACAGCATAACTCTTTCGTTTCATCTATAGGCATACATCTTTTCATATGCTCTACGACTACAGGTGCTACGTACCAGACCTTTACGAAGAATTACAAATTTAAATTTGAAACCCTAGTCAAGTGTGAACCGCGCCGAAGTGTGTCGAGCCCGCCCTACTTAATAGCTACGAACATTGTATGATTTATAAGTTGCTAGAACTCATCCATCATTTACGTGGGAAAGCGTCGATGGGCGAGGGAGGCCGGACGCGGAAAAGCTCTCGTGAAGCTGACCGCAGGCGGTTCCGGTCGCCTCTTCTATTTCATCTTTTTTTATTTTCCGATGGAAACGAGTGCAGCGCGAAGCCTTTTTAGTTGAAGACGCTCGGCTTGAATGCGGTTGCGCTGACGTCACGCCGACGTTGCCGTGTGCCTTTCTGATGGGTACACATTTTCGCATTAAAAATACGAGAGGCGTCGTGGGGTACCCGGTAGGAACAAAGTTCCTAACGTTACCTCAAGAAACACTTCAATGTCGGACGAAGTAACATTTCACAAGCGCCAGTCCGTCAAGTTTAACACGAGATTACGAGCGCTAGAGGCCTTTTTAGGGTTCCGTACCCAAAGGGTGCCAACGGTTCCCTATTACTAAACCTCCGCTGTCCGTCCGTCCGTCTGTCACAGGGCTGTATCTCATAAACCGTAATAAGTAGGCAGCTGAAATTTTCACAATGCATGTATATTTGTTGCCGCTATAACAACAAATAGGTAAAATTATAAAATCATAAAAATTAAAGGGGAGCCCATAAAAAACGTGATTTTTTTGTGTTAAATCTTGTACGATGGTACGGAACCCTTCGTGTGTGAGTCCGACTCGCACTTGGCCGGTTTTTTTTATTCGACTGTACACTGTTACAGAGCGCTCCATTCGCATCTAGGTCCCAGCACATTGTATTGCATTGCAGCCGGTAGGTTGACACTAATCCATGTCTTCTTTTTAACGAAGAAAAAGACAAACGAAGAAAGAGAAAAGTAGCGACATTATCATTTTGACCGTGACTGTGGGTTGACGGGTCTGTGACAGCAAAAGTGTCGCTCGGGCACTTTTTCCCGTGTAGCTCTCATCCGCCAAACGCTCGACAAGGATTTAATAAATTATTTGAAAATTTATTGTTTTCGTAAAAACAGGTTACTTGCCATTGGACTACTTTCTGGCATCAAAAAAAAGTTTTTCGCAAACAAATAAAATACAACTATGGTAATTACAAATGTACAATTATATTAACCTGTTTTGCTATTTTAGCCCATACATCGAAGAACTACCTCTTTTGAAAGATAACTTAATACATTTTCACCGTTACAGTATCCGAAAATAGTGTTGATTGTTATTTTGTAGACCCAACGACGGTGCTTGGGCTTGGTTTTGGTTTGGTTTCAGTATCACGCTTACTTAATTATGAAACTCACAATTCCATTCAGGTAATTTAATAGAAATGTATACTAACGTGTTTCATAGAAGTTTATAATATAGCAGTGCAAAGTCGAGTAAAATTTCCAACAAAATGGAACGAATCTCAAGCAGCCGTGTGTTATTTGAGCGAACTAACTAACTCACGGAGATCGATTGCACTTGACTACCATTTTGATTTTGTTTACTAGCTGAGGTACCCGGCTCCGCTCGGGTAAATGTCGTTTTAGACTGATGTCGGGCTGAATTATTTCCTGAATAAAAATTAGTCCAAAGGGCTGGTATAAAAGGCTGGTTCACGACATCCATCAAATTTAAACAAAATGATAAGAGCCGTTAGAGCATGTATGAATAATAAGAAACATCCACACATTGCAATTAATAATACCAGTAGAAGGAATATAATAGAAAATTTCGTTCTTCTTCTATGAAGGCTTCACACCTGGCTGGTGAATTTGCCTTTTTGGCAATCACACGTGAGTTTCGCGTATTTCTGTAGTATCTAGTCAAAGAAAAGCACGGTATGGTTAGCTCTTATTAAATGTCATGTAATTTCACTGGCGACCACAAAAAAATAATAAAGAGTTATTATTTTACATCATCGGATGAGAACTTAAGATTTAAGGATTGGATTGCGAGCATCATCCTAACTGTTTGTAACAATTAGCTATAACTTCTGTATTACAAAAATATTAAAAATGCTTCAAACATTCCAATTTTTCTCACGTCTCTGTATACAAGATTCAGTCTAAACGACATCATTTATTCAGAAAATTGTTTCTTATTTGCTAATCTCAGCATGTTGGTATTGATTCCGTCTGCTCTGGCTTATTTCAGGAAGGTTTCAGGAATTGATTTGACGTCTGTAAACAACAATTTACTTTCTCAACCTTGGTAAATATTTTACCTGAATACAAACGAAGGGACGTCAATAATATTTTAAACTGTTCTTACACTTATGCAAATAATGCATGTTTAATCATTGAAAAGTTATCATTAAAAGTTAACCTTTTTAATTTCTGGTGTGGCAGTCGTTGTTTGAATCTAAAACTTATTAGTCTTACACTGAGCGATTAATGTAATGTAGTTTTAAGAATGTGACAGTATGGCGAGTTGTCTCAGTATGGCGAACTCCAATTTCGTGTCCGAATACATAAACAATGGTTCGACTTGTCTTAGCAAAATCCCAACTTCTGACTATCGAGCAGCGATTAAAAATGACAAAGTTAACAGTCGGAAGAAAAATTTTGGCTAGGCCAAATATCGGCGTTAATAGATCAGGGATGCGGGGATTTTCTTTCTATACCAGGGGCTATAGGATCGATCCCCAAGTGAGTTGAATTAGTGCATTGTGTCACGAATGCGAGCTGTTCCATGGTTTGAAATCCATGAAAAACTGTAGGTCCCGTTGCCCTACTAGGTATAAGCCCGCCCGGGTCGGTACCACCGCATTGAATATAAATATGATCCGTGTTTTCCCTTCAGTTCAATGTAGCCGTGGTCATAAAGGGAAGGTCCTTGCGTGGTACCTAATGCCTTCGATATTGCGGTGTGTAGGCAGCAGTTTGGCTAATATCATGACGGTAGGGGCGATATAAGGCCATAGTTTAAAAAACCGGCCAAGTGCGAGTCGGACTCGCACACGAAGGGTTCCGTACCGATCGATTTAACACAAAAAAACACGTTCTTTGTATGGGGACCCCCTTTCATTATTATTATTTCTGATTTTTACCTAAGTTCTAGTATATATTAATAGGCCAAAACTTTTAATATTAAACTGTTATCTGATTGAAGATTACGGCTGACTACAAATTAGGCGTGCAACAGATTGGACAGTACCATATGGCGAAAGCAAGAATGGAAAAAATTATAAAGTTATAAAAAGTTTTCACACAGTTAGGGAAATAGTAAGAGAAAACAGCTAACAATTAAAAGATACAGTAAAATATATTGTTTATGGCTATTTTCACTTATATGTGGTAACAGATTTACTTAGTTGTCTCTATTTTAACGTTGCAAAACGGTTGTTTTTATTGGAATTACAGTTAGATTCACTAATGAATTTTTTCAATGTCGTTTCAGTCCCTCATGGGTTGCCGAGAAGACTGAAGTTTCGTCTCTGTGACAACATAAATGACGTTCGGACACTTCTAGCTCCTATTCGCCAAACGCTCGATAAGGGATATAGTTCCAAAATGCGATGTCTTTGTATTTTGATATACCTAGTAGTGCACCAATAAGCACATGTAATTAACAGTCATCCAGGGGAATCAAGCAGTTGAAAGCTATCGCGACCGCTCCCCGCCGAGCCATCAGTCATTTTGACAGCGCTCATATGTATCAAAGCTGTAACGGAGAGCGGCACACGTTCCGGCAAAGGGGAATCGGATTCAAAACGATTTCGCAATCATCCACAATTTGGCGGCACCATCAGCATTGTTCCGCTCGGTTGCGTCGGCGCTCGCTGCGAAATTGAACTTTCAATTCATTGGATTTTCGAATTGATAGAGCACCCTTATTACCAAAGACATATTCACGTGAGTGCATGTGAAGATGTGAGGTTTTGTTTCGATTGAGCCGTAAAGATCTGGTTGTGATCCATCCATCTTTAAGAAGCGCTAAGATTTTCTCGTAATAATAGTAATATAATTTAATGCTATCCATATAAACGGGCATTGCGAAGGAGAATTAATTGTCTTGTACACGGAAAAAAATGAGTAACTGTTCTCTGTTTTTCCACAGTAAAAATTAAGTCATTTCAGTAACAGTTATTTTAACCGATTGAACAGTACAGCTTAATAAAACTAACAAGTGTGACGGATCAGATGACTTAGAAACGGTTATCTTAACTGATTTAACATTAAGACTGACTAAAAATTTGTCGTAAAACCAGCCAGTTACAAGAGGTACAGTAATTTTAACAGATTGAACTGTACCTTTTCACTGAATAAAATACGTAAGGAAGAATGAAAAAAAAAATACAAAATCTAGAAGCATTTTTCACACATATAGGAAAACAGTAAGAGATAAAAGTTATGGCATATAGTTAAACAAACAATAAAAAAAATATACTTACTGTATTGTATTGTTGTGTTTAATGTTAAAGACTAATTGTTTTTTACTTAGTCAATTTATTTGTTATTTGTTATTATCGGAACAGTTAGATTCACTGGAACTTCGGCCACAAGGACCGAGGAAAATAACTGTGGTAAGCCAATATCAGCCAATAGTTTAAACACCCACAGAACACTCAAATCAGTTAAAAATGTATATATTACGGTTAAAGCCCGATGTTGGTTAAAGTCCGAAATTATTTTTTCCTTTAATTGTTTTTTCTACACATATATTGTAATTTCTGCACATATACTCATGATATATGCACTAATTTAGAGTGGATTCCAAGAAAACATATTTAATTTAAACAATTTTTTTTATGAATTTTAATTTTTATATGAAAAAAAATGGAAAAAAATGGTTACGGTTATTTTTTCTATAAATTACTGTACTGGACACAGTTATATCTTCAAAATTGTATTTACCTTCAAGAAAAAAAAGATTTTTAACCTTAACCAATATCGGGCTTTAATCGTAACATATATAATCGTATTATAAGGTCTTAAAGAAAACCCAATTTCCTTTAGTGTCGCGATGTCGTTAATGTTTAATTTTTTATAAATTCAAGTCTGACATATAATGTACAGGCGACGGAAATAAAATTATTCCTTTTACGTGCTTATGCCAAATGAGATTTGATGGCAATGATATGTGTACTTTAGTATGAACTTTTTGTTCCAAATATTGATTGTGCACCATCATTGTTTTCGGAATAAAATACTTCCAATTCATCAATCCATTATTTGTCCATGACCACAAATCTCGCAAATCATTATTTTGATACACATGTTGCACGGGAACATTATTTCGATCAATCAGTAGGAGTGTTAAGAGTTCATTTGTGCGCGAATTTACAATATGAAAGTGCATGTTCACAATATTGATAGTTACATTCTAGTGTTTTCAAACCCGACCAGAATGATTCAGACCACTGCTGTAAACTATTATCTAAATCATTGAGTTAATGTATTTACGATTCGGCATTCTTGAGGCTGGCATATCTAAGCCCTTGAACTTTTCAGGTTTTGTAGACGTTTTGTAGCCCCGGTAGCCCGGATTGGTGAAGCAACTCTGAGCGCGGTTGGGATCTAGATGGCTGACAGTTTTCAACTGTTGAGGCTGGCCGTGGATCGGATTCTAAGTAAAATTGTAGGTTCCCTTCCTTACTTACTAAGTGGTAGGGTTATTACCGCCCGGATTTTTACCATAGCATTTAACTAACGATGGTCGAAGCGGTTATTAAAATTGTGTTTTCTATCCAGATCAACGTAGCCGAGCAATATAAGTAAGGTCCTGGCATGGCTCCTTGTTTCTGTGTGTGGTGGAAGGCTAATATCATGAAATTTGATAGTATAGCTGTCCATGTTCAGTTACATTAACAAATATATTTTTTATGAAAATTACGGAATGAAATTGTTCGGCTGTAAAATAAAAAAAAATAGGAGATCTTGAATCTAGTGTCCATATACATTGTATAATCGTTCCATTAAAATAATTTGATAGTGATAAAGTATTTGGGATAAAAAAAAATATTTTTTATAAAACTATATGCACATATTTTATTTTGAACATAGCTTAAGATACGTAAGTATGCTTATGTATTATTATAATAATAATAATAATATAGTTTGACGTCAGTTAAATTGTTACCTATAGCTATACACACGTAACATACGGAGGATATACGGAGTACTGTTGTGGTACGCGTAAGCTTGTGGTACATGTAAGATTGTGGTGAGCATCACCCCATGCCCTCTGAAACCGCCCTCACGAGACATTATCACCATATTTTCCGGCCGAAGCTACCCCACTCCAGAGTGATAAGGGCCGCCTCCCCGCATGGGCGGGCCGATATATAAATATGGAAACCAAACAAGATTGGACAATCTCGACGCCATCTCGTGGGATTTTATTCCACTTTTTCTCATTTACTCGAGGCCCTGCTCATTCGCGCGGGTAACTGTGGGTGGGATGAAGAGGGGCGAGTGTTAAGGCCCAGTTCTCGCGAAAGAGAAGTATAATCACGATTGTCATTTCCGTCACCATCGGCCTCAGAGTTCAAAGCGACTGAATATATAATGTCCACCTCATGTTTTATAATTATTTTAGGCTTTTATAACGAATGCTTTAGGAGATGCAAGTACCACCTAAATAGAAGATTTATTCATGACATATTCGCTCACTTTGAGTACTCTTTTATGTAAAGTTATTTATTAATATCGGAAAAAAAAACCAGACCTAATAAATACTAGAAGTATTTTTTACTTACTACCTACGACTAAAACACTACCCTTCTTTAATAAGAAGAATTTAATAGATATGACGGAGATCTGAACATCATTTACAAATCTTCCTACCTAAATCCACGAGTAGCAACGTGTTAAAAGAAGATATATGCAGAAGATTCGTATCCAGGCGAGGCTGCTAAGTGCTTTAAAATTTCTGAAATTTAGCATTGTGTGTTGAGGTGGCCCAACTCGGCGGGACTAACTCATTCGCGAGCACTGTACAAAGCCATGCTGTTGCGCTCTGGGTTCTTCTCTGTTTCACAGAAAAAGACCGGATCCGTGATGAGGAAGATGCAACATGTCCACAAAAAAGACAATGTGCATAGTGTATGATTTGGTAAGATTTACGAAAATGTTTATTTCAAAACGACTTATAGCTAAAAGTAAACCACGACCGCTGTAGTCAAAAATCGAACAAAAACAAAATATATTATAAATCTTGATTAAATAAGCTATGTCGGTTGACTAATCTTTTTAAGATTTTCTTACTTTATCATTGTGTAATAAACCACCAAAGTTATTGTATAATACGCGCAAAAGATTCGATCTTTCGGACCTTATACTTAAAAACCAAACACAATTTTACAATGTCAACGGTCATCAGACATCTAGTTCGATCAAATAAAGCTCTTTTGAGCAAAAGTTGGGATCTCTGATAAGAAATATGGGCGTGATCTTCTTTCCCCTTTTGTATGGGGAGTTGAGCGGGTTGGGCCACCTTAAGGGACCTTTTAGAGCCATGCGGGGCCTTTTTATTTTCACTAACATTTTTTATTTTATTAAAAAAATATATGAATAGGTAATACCACATCTACGGTCGTTTTATTAGCATAACATACCTCATGGGAACTAGGTGCTCTGCTAGGAAGTTCCTTGTAGTTTATTTTATTGAATTGAAATAATGAATAACTTTAATAACCGCTTGACCATCATTTATAAATATAATATTGAACATATTTTAAAGTTTTTTTATTTATAAATTGAAAAAAAAAAACGTATGGAAAATTTACTCTTTGAAGATTATTTAAATGCGAATATATCATAACTTAATGGTCAGATTTTAATCAGGTTTTTGCCATCTAAGATCACATGTAAAAAACTACATCAGGTTAAAAAATAATTAACGGTCAAATACTCCCTTTATTCCTGAAAACCGACTGCCGACGCTTACTCGGAGGCAGTTTATTACCCAAATGCATGTTTCCATGTATACACAGCAATGGTCACTTTTTAAATGAATGAGCAAAGTCTTCCAAAATCTAAGATGGTTAAGTAATCCATGAAATTAATCCTTAATAACCGTCATCCAGTTAATCATTCAATCATCTTTGCTTGCATTTCATCATTATTTGAATCAGCATTCTTGATTGATGACGTTAGGCCATTCATAAAACATGAGTTTTATAATTCATCAGAACCTGACCTTAACTTTTAAGGGAGTTTACCTTTAGAGGGATTCAACTTGCATTCCTGGGTGGTGGAAAAACCAATATGACATTGATCATTTCATAACTTTGAACTATTATTTATATTATCTCTTTTTCTATATTTACATAAGTTTATAAATATTTACACGGATCTAGATTTGAAGGGATCGATGAAACAAATTTCGAGTCGATGTCAAAATACTTTAAAATGTTTTTTTTTCGGTAAAGTAAAACAAGTTGAACATTAATGCATTAAGTTCTTAGTATTATTATAGTACACCTAAAATAGTATGAGTTCTAGAGAGGTATCTTATTTAATTTGTTGTTAAAAGATCTTATACTTACATTTTAATTAATTCTTTTTTATCCGCACATTTTAAAATGCATTTAAAATATATGAAGTATGTTTTTAACTATTATACATTTCAGAAAAGTTACACTATTCGTAATGATAGAAGTATCCCACGAAACTCGTAATTGTTCGAAAATGCTCTCAAAATAATAATTTTGTTAGCTGACTTATGTAAGGCTTGGTAGAAATAGGTTGGGTTGGTTTCATTTAGGTTAGGTTAGTAGAAGTAACCCTATTTACAATATTTAAGTTCCAACGATAGTAAGTTTACGTCTACGTACCACTTACTGCGAAATATAAATAAATCCTTAAATTGTACCTAGTCGGGTCATAAGTTCTGTCACATAATATATTTATTATGAAATAATTTAAACAGGTTTGTTCTTGTAGTAATCATTTGGTATACAAAATGAACTTAAGAAAACAGTTCAGTTAGATTCCTATGCTAAGAAAGCTTATACAAAATGACACCCGCGATTTTGAAAACATGCGTTTTCTTCGATATGGTCGAAGCCCTAAGTCTTCATTCAATTCCCTTTTGACTGTGGTTCTGTTTAACTCCTAGGATTTATATGGATTAGTGCCTGCACAGTTTTAATAACTGCTGGAGTCCTAATAGTGATTGATTGATTGATTGATTAAAAATTCTTTATTACGCCACAAAAAAAAAACAATTTACAAAAGTATAGTGCAAAAACAACATAAGTGGGGCGAGTGCGACCACTTATTTTTCTGTCTTCTACACTTGAAATTCCATAATATCATTTGATAGAGCGATAAACGGATCTTTTGGTGATATTTAAAATGTTTACTAGTTCGAAAATATTATTGGGCGCGAAACTGCACAGATACAACGCGATAACCGCTACTTGGTCTTATTAAAGCATCCATGTTTAAAAATGAATGAAATTCGAAATAATGCATATTATAATTTTCATAAACGATTCGAAATTCGAATTCAATAGCCAGCATTCTAAATTCAAAAGATTTGAATATGTGACAGAACTTATTATCTGACTACATAGGTATAATGCCAAAACATAATGACAACATTTTCGTTACAGAAAAACTTACCGTCTCTATATAAAGGGCGCTTGCGAAATACAATATTCTTCGTCAGAATCCGTATCAAATATCTTGAAGCCTTGGGGGCTTTCTCATCAAAGGCTACGAAAACACTTGCATAAATGTATGAGTTTACTCTTGTATACACGTATATCAACGAATTCGTAATCAGTCATTTCGGCGCTCAGGTGCGTCTCGTTGCTTCAGGGGATCGTAGGAAGGAATTACGTAAAACATTGGTCTTTATGTTTATCTAAAAAGGCATAAATAGGATTGAATTAAGGATTTTTTTAATGTATGCATATTAATGAGACTAAACAATCCGGCAAAAGGAAGAAATTAATGTCGGAGAATTTTTCTTAGAGTTCTGGCTTCAGGTAAGCGAATAAGTAAGCTCTTAGGTCCAAGCACGAAATTTTTTTATTTCAAACCTGGAGGCGTGATCTAATATTTGATAGAAATCTGTATTTACCCTCTTATGTTTTCACTACACATTATAGAAAAAAAATGTCATGATGTTTTTTTCTGAATCTGTATACATAAAGAATTAGCGCCAATGTCTTATTTTAATTTACACCTGAATGTATGTTGTTATTTCCTCGTATTTCTTAGTTCTTAGACTGTTCCACTAAAAATGTAAGTTTGGCAGTAGCATTTAGAATTCTTTAATAAGTAACTTAGAGACCAATTTTTCTTGGGGGGCCCTTTAAAAACAATACAAATTTAGACATAGACGTCCATATACACATTAAAATTTCTTTTTGCCATCTCTTTTTAGGGTTCCGTACCCAAATGGAGAAGACGGAACCCTATTACTAAGTCTCCGCTGTCCGTCCATCCGGCCGGCCGTCCGTCCGTCCGTCACAGGGCTGTATCTCATGAACCGTAATAGGTAGGCAGCTGAAATTTTTACAGAGTGTGTATTTATTTTGCCGCTATAACAACAAATAGATCAAAGAAAAATTCAAGGGGGGGCCATACAAAAAACGTGATTTTTTGGGATAAATCTGTTTCGATGGTACGAAACCTATCGTGTGCGTGTGCGACTTGCACTTGGCCGGTTTTTTTTAATGAATTTAATAAAATTCCTCGTTTTTTTAAGGGCCGCACTTGCTATGCAAATGCTAATTGATCACTCGCAGTCCAGCTCTATCGAATAAAGTGATCGTAATAACCCTTACCTTAGTTCAACAAGGGTATAAACATAGTATTTTACATATTAGCGCGCAATCTTTAGGACAATTTTCGATGACAACGACCGAAACATATTCCATTCAGATTCAGCAACCAGAAACGAAGCCAGCCAACTACAAGAAGTATTCTAGCTTGATGTATGACAAGCAGACGAATAGAAATTTGACGTCAACGATCACATCGCTTCACCCTTTGAAAACATTCACCTGATAGCAAGCGTTTTAATATGACGTCGAGGCATTTTTATGAAGCGTGACTTTATTTAATAAGCGCCAGCTATTGCTTGCGTTATTGAAGGACGAAAATCCACTTTCGGTACGGGGTGACTTTGGATAGGAGAAGTTCCAGACAACCTTGCAACTTGTGTACTTAATGTTATCTGAGTAGGCAAAAATTAAGAACAGTTTTCCTTTACATTTTCCTGGTTAAAAAGTCGAAGCTACATGAATACTCTATTGCTATAGTATATTGAAATCCAGCAAATATTTTTCTTTCAACTTCAGAAAGAATAAAACGTGCCCGTAACATTTAATATCAGAAAATTACAAATATAGTGTATATGTAATATCATTTGAAAATCACTTGACAATCTACCTGGTGAAAATAGGACACAGACGGTTTGTAGGGTCGCTCAGTCGGTTCTACAGGTACTACAATGGAAGTTGTTATGTGGAACTTGCATCCCCCATTCCTTCCCATCCTACCTATATCCGGAGCACCCGCCGCAGATAATCAAAGCATTTGTTGACATTAGGCTTTTGAGAAAGAACCGTTTCTCAAACTCATTTCGCTGCCGCACCGCCAGGAAATGGAACTATCTGCCGGCGGGCGCCTTTCCTCATACCTATAACCTGGGAGTCTTCAAGCGTCATTTGAACAAGCTCAATAGCTCAGCGATAGTCGGCAAATTCGCTGGCATGGTGCCTCGCTGAGCGTGGTTTCGCGAGGCGTGGTATTTTTGCCTTTGGTCCTCAGCACTACCGGTTTTTCTTAAAAATAAAAATAATAACAAATTTTGAAAAAAACAAAAAGTGAAGCACCGATATTTATTGTTTGATATTGAAAACTGAATTTCAAGTCAATTGGAACAGCGTGTAATTTTCGTCCTATTGGCGGCGGAATGTCGGGCAGGCCCAACTTACTAAATATTTTGTATTGTATTAGACTGTCAATTGTCGTGTCTCGGAAAACAAATTTAATTTTCAAACATGTATCTCTTGAGTGCATACACTCGCTATACGTCGCTTGTCTTACCTTTTTAAAATTGGAATATTATTTTACAATTTTCAACATGCGTACAAATTGCGGATTAAATGTAAAAAAATCTCAGTTTCGTGTGCGCATTAGTATTAGAGAGCTGATGGCCAACGATTTAGACTAGAGCTTTGTTTTAAATCTCCACTGGGGCCGGAGTTGCCATACGTATAGTCCGAGAAAGATTATCTTGCTGATTGCTTGGCAAGTTGAAACTTGAAATTGCTGTGGTAACTCACCCTTCTCAGAACAATGTCTGTATTGCGGATATCGGACTGATATTTTCTCTGAGACAAAATATTGCAAATGTGCTAATCCCCGACATGTACTAAGTTTATTGGACATTAGTTTCGTTGTTATGATTTCAATTCAATAGCAATTTTCCCATTTAAAACAATAGAAGAGTGAGAAAAAAACGTGAATGATTTCAGAGGAACGTATCTGGATGTAGCCTTAAACTTTTTTGAGTGATGCAAATTCGAGCGGTGCTATTAATGTATATGGTAAAGAAGATTGCCAGCAATATTTAGGTGCGTTTATACAAAAATAGGCATCTTCGTGATGGAAAGACAATTGAAAAATATAATAACAAAAAATAAGACAGTTCATACTGTATACATTTCCTAAAATAATCTAACAATTACCGGACCAGGTTTTGGGATAAGTTTTTCCTTATATAGCCTCCTTATAAAGTATTTTTTTTTAAATAAAAGCGCGGCATATGGCCAGGACCTCTTAAGGTGCCCGACGACGCCCATGGGATTTCGAACTTACAGGAGGTCTGCGAAAACCATTGCGGCCGGCCAGGTGCTTCTACACACCATGTTTAAAGGATCCCAGGTTGTACTTAGGGGGAAATAACTCAGCAGGGAGTGCATTCCATAGTTTACCGACCTTATAGTTAAAGGACCTTGAGGATCGGTTGGTTCTGATTTTTGGAATCTCGAGAGAGAACAAGTGCATTTCCTACCTGTTCCGTATTGTGCGATGGTAGAAAGGGGACGGAGCGCCTGCGTTATGCAGCTATGTGTGATGCCATAGAATTAAGGGCCTTCTGATACATCACTGCCATGGGACGGCCCCTGCCTCAAAGGGGTCGTGATGAACCTGTGACTACAACACAATAAATACAAACTGCTCCATCTAACCGCAAGAACGGAAAATATTTCCACCCCATTTTTTAGCAACCACCCTCTTTCAACTAATCAGACAATGTGTTTCAATAGGATTATCTTTATGCAACCTGTCATGGATGGGTAATACTACACAACTACCGTTATAATATTAGCCCAATACACCACATTCCCGAAGGAATTGGCAGGACCTTCCCTTTATGAGCACGGTTACATTGAACGGATGGAAAAACGGACAATTTTTCATTGCCGCTTCGACCATTTTCATCCAATGCGATGCTACAAACCCGTGAGGGCTTACTCCCTACCACCTAGTAGGGGAAGGGGACCTACAGTTTTTCATTGGACATGGAGCACCTCGTGGTGCATGATCGGGGCGAAGATTTGAACCCAGTCCCCTGGATGCTAGGGAAGTCCCCGCGCCATTAGTATCAAACTTGACGAGGGCTTTATACACCTGACATGACTAAGTTGACGACGGCTTTTACACCGGAGTAAACTTGTAATGCTATAAATTATATTAATTTATATAATTGCATTAGTAACTTTATTAGATGTAAGTAACTTAAACTGAGGGTTGCTGTTTCTATTGTTCTTTGTTCTTTGCCTTAATCTGTTCTACCTAGGAATTATTTGGCAGTAGCATTTAGATCTCAGTATGTATTTCATAATCGTGGTAATTCATATGTTATGTAAACCCGTGAAGTTTATTTGCGGGTTCTTCTTCACTTAGTTGATCGAATCTGCGGATCTTTGTGACGTAACTTGGTGTAGTTTGATTACCAAAAAGTTAAAATAAATGAAATGCAATGAAACTGGGCTGTAGGCCCATCGCTGCCATCACTGTCAACCTGGTTTCAACATTGGTTGATATCTTTTAAACTAGTTTCGATAATGTAACAAATCACATCAAGTACAAACATACTCGCCTGCCTTGAAAATAATATATGGAAATAAATCTACTGCCACTTAAATACAGTTCTAAGGACTAGTTTACAGGGCAGTGCTTACTAAAGACCCTTTTTTGCTCTTTTTTTTAAATAAATTTTAATGTCGCTCTCAGTATTTATATTATTGTTAATTTATTTTATGTAATAAACTTTTTGAATTTTTCACTTTGAATGTTTAATCACGCGTGGGGCTGTTTCGATACATCTTTAATTTTTAGAATGCTTGATTTGCGGTATGCCATTGCAATAGTTTGGACCAAACTGCCTTTGCATGCAAGCATGGGCATGTTTTTGATATGTTTGGTTTCTTTCTACAGTACATTTACAAACAACCAAATTTAAATCCATTAGGGGCGTAATTAAATCTTTTTGAATTTGCAGCAAGTCATAGCAACAAAAACGGTTACCAATTAGACTTTAATCAGATCAAGGTGTACGGATTGACGAGACGAGTGATCAAATAATTGGATGGACATATATAGGATTAATAGTTACTAAGGACTCAAACAAGGATCTCAATTACGTGTGCAAGGTTCAGTTACATATCAGTTTAACATACATTGTCTTAAACTCATGTTTAGCAAGTCAAGCAGAAAATTTAAAGAGCTTCATTCACAATTGCGTTTAACTTTTGTAAGTACATTCTGTGGAAATAATAAATGTGCCTCTTAATAAACTCGTAAATTTATTAAATCAGTTCTTGTGGGTAACGTGTATTTACGAGTATAATACAAAGTACATTCTTTTCGATAAAAGAGGGTCCTTTGCGAGACTCATAACTGTACCATGCATTATTTCAAGACTTTTTGCTACTACGGTTGTAGTTTTTTTTTACTTGGTACCCGGCTCTGCTCGGGTCAATGTTAGTTTTGGATTTATGTCGGGCTGAATTATTTCCTGAATGAGCAGTAGCCCGAAGGACTGGTCCAAAAAGCTGGCGAACAATCTTCCGATTAGCCCAGCGGGTGTACATACATTTACATGCGGATGTGGGATAACAAACATTCAAACATTTTCAATTACAAAATCGGTGGAAGGAATGTCGAAAACGACACAATGCTGATTTATACGTGGGTTTACTCAATTTAACTTAGGTAAAAAGTATCTACCGCCAGAATCTCTTTGCACTGGCACTGATACATTGACATGAATGGAAAATACGTACATGTTCATAGCCGTTTTTATTATATTTCCTTCAATGAGATGGTACAAAAAAATTACTACCTGACTATATGATCACTTCGCTCGGGCCAATGTCGTTTTGGACATCCGAGCCCCATTTTTCACACAAACTTTCACCCCGTTCGAGTTTATTTTTTGCCACAAAAGTGTCTTTCTCGAAGGTGATGACTAACTCTATAAATATATTCATTAAAACTGGTTAAGCGTTTTAGGCGTCAAAACGCAACAGAAAGAGTTATTTTCGACTTTAAAATATTATACACGGTGTTAATTTTTTTCGCGACATTATTATTTTAATACCGATTATTTAACTATTTCGTATACTGATCATTTTGTGGTATTTTTTTTACGCGTTTGCTGTCTCGCTGCTGACTGCGCGCCGCCGCCAATTGTATCGCGTCGATCCGAATGTAAATTTTAACATTTATTTAAAAAACCGGCCAAGTGCGAGTCGGGCTCGCACACGAAGGGTTCCGTACCATCAAACAAGATTTAACACAAAAAAACCACGTTCGGACGGACTGACGGACGGACGGACGGACGGACAGCGGAGGCTTAGTAATAGGGTTCCGTTTTCACCCTTTGGGTAAGGAACCCTAAAAATGTCCTACTTTAGAACTTTTTATGAATACAGTGCGATTCCTGCTACGAAATACTATGTTTTCATACTAGTTTTAGAAATCGAAAATTTTAAAACAAAAGCTGTAAACAAGAAAAATCCTTCGTTTTCGGAATCAGTATTCGACCCAAAATAACCCCCTCTCGGGAATGTCGCGAACTTGTTTAACACCGTGTATAATGGATAATAATATATTTTAAGGATGTTTCGACCCATTCAAAGTAACATAAACATTACATAAAAGTAATGGAGTCGGAAGCACTAATTAATTACAAATGTTAAATATAGGCATAGTTGGTCCCGTGATAACCTTTTCATAACTCCGGGTGTGATCCAATTAGCAATTAGAAACTTTGTATGGGTCGGAAGACTCTTAAGTGTTTTTTGAAGTGCCAGTTATATGATAACATTGCGTTACGAAATATTTTATGTTGAGTCGAAATTCATTGTTTGTAAAGTTTAGTAGGTAAGTAGTGTTTGTAAATTAATTGAAATCATCCAACTGATATGATTTTAGTTTGGTTTGATTGTTTTCTATAATCTTATGTTCGCTGCCGTCATCCAAAAAATACTAACCTATACATTTTTTGACAACGTTAAAAAAATAAAAGAGTTACTCAATTCTTCAAGTATCAAATATTGCCAGAATATCATATTTATATTCACCGCAGGAAGAGTAAAACAAAGAGCTAATAACGTAATTTCTCTTGACTTTTCTTAGAAAATGTTACATCTCTACTCCAAGATTTATAACGACTTCTTGACTTTAATAAGAATGTGAAAGTGTACACAATGCGAATTGTTTTTGGTTGGCAATATTTCCAGAGACGGAAGGGTAATGTTGTCACGAACATTTAATTTCAAAGGCACGTAGACGATATATTATCAAAAATTTACATATGTTCTTATTTCATTTCTTTGAGCATAATTCCTAGTACATTTAGGAAAACTGTGCAAGCGCAAATTGTAATGTAGAAGATAAGAGACGAATAGAGTTTAATAATACATACATAATAATACATACATTTGTAAAAACTACTATTTCAATTGATTTAATAGCGTAACATTTTATATAGGCTTATTATCAATATTTCAAAGTAAACTTAAAACATTACTTCAGATAATTATTTTGAACCTTCACAACGATTTAGAAAAAAAATTAGTAAAAAAATTAATTCAGTATATTTTGTATGAACCGATTTTGGTCTCATGCGTCCATTGACTCTGTGGCTGAGATAAATAGTCGTAAGAGAAACTAAGACTAACGAAAAGTAGTACTTTGTGACGTCAATTTGCAGTATTTTCAGATTTCGTCCATACAAAATGTGTCAAAGTGACGTCACAAAGTACTACTTTCCGTTAGTCTTAGTTTCTGTTACGACTATTTATCTCAGCCTGTATGTCTTAACATTCTAAGCCTGTTTACCCTGGTCGGTACCATCGAAATGAATCAACGATTGGAAGAAGCGTCAATGAAATTTGCCCGTTTTTTTAATCCAAGTGTGTGGTCCAAAAAGTGTGGTCCTATCGTGGCACCTAGTTTCCATGTGTGGAGGGCTAATATCACAAAAGTAGTGTGGTTTAAGTCATCCATGTCCAGTTACTTAAAAAGGCCTGTAACATAGTTATGTGGCCTACTATTGCGATTAAATTAAAATCGATTAAAACATGAAAACCTCTAAATAGTTTCGACATAAAATTATTGCACTCAAAACATTATTTTGGGATTAAAATTCGTTTTGTATTGACTTGGTAAGTAACATTAACAAAACATGTTAGTTTTACCTACACCTACATAGGTAACCTGGTTTTTTTTTTTATTTAACTGAAAAATGTTTTAAATCAGTAGAATAACAATTAAGATTGCTTGAACACCCCGAGGGTTATTAACATAAATTCTTGCCAAAGCTAATATTAAATTTTAAAATTGCAATTATTGCTTCCTGCTGGCAACTAATTAGAGTTGAAAATGGATTAATCGCGAGCAGCGTGGTCGGAAAATAATCTGCAGGTGGAAAATAAACCAACTTCTCGATTTTGTTTACGTTGGCCCCCATTAATCATCCCAGACTGGAATTAAAATCTGCGTACGTTTACGCTTTCAAGCGTGTTGGTATATATAATTTCATCAGGGGTGTTATAAACTAGGTATCAATACGTATTGATAAATACACCAAGTACGAGTCGGACTCGCCCACGAAGGGTTCCGTACCATTATACAAGAATTGGCCCAAATGAATCACATTTCTTTAATGTTGACCCCATTTGATTGTGATTTATTTTTTTACTATTCGTTGTCCAAGCGGCAACAGAAATACACACTCTGTGTACTCCCCCGGTACCTCTAGTCTACCCCTACTCTACCCGGTACCTGAGATACAGCCCTACGACAGACGGACGGACGGATGGAAGGACGGACGAACAGCGGAGGCTTAGTAATAGGGTCCGTTTGGCACCCTTTGGGTACGAAACCCTAATAAAGTTGCTACAGAGAGTTGAATAGTTGCACGAACAAGGTATCAGAAATAATTTTAAGTCTGATTTCTATAAATATGTGTAAAACGCTCATTCTACATCTTTCTACCTAACCACAGCAACTTATTCAATTATTTACTTTTCCATGATAGTATTATTAAGAAACGTACGAAGAAGAAACGAGAAAAAAAAACACTTTGCCGGGAGTCATGATTGCCATTAAAATAAATACGATATTCGAATAATGTAATACTATAATAATAATACGATACCTTTAAATGCTACCTACGGAAACAAGAGTATAATAATTCGAGAGCGGCTCGTATTATTGTGGCGCGGGGACTTGCCTAGCATACCAGAGGTCTGGGTTCAAATCCTCACCCCGTTCAAGCACCACCTTCTTTTTAGTGGGATAAGTGCATTTCGTCACGAATGCGACCTGCTCCGTGGTCCGGAATCCATGTAAAGCTGTAGGTCCCCTCCTCCTACTAGGTGGTGGAGTTTAAGCCCGCCCTGGTTGGTATCATCGCATTGGATGAAAAGAAGGTCGAAGCGGCAATGAAAAATTGTCCGTGTTTTCCATCCAGTTCAACGCAGCCGTGCTCATAAAGGGAAGGTCCTGGTATGGCACTTATTACCTTCGGGAATGTGGTCTATTCGGCTAATATCATAACGTTTGTTGCGTATATGACCCATCCATGTCAGACTGCAATAAAAAAACTCAAAAATAAATTATGATTACAATTACTGTATCATTTTCTGACCAGCACTTAAATATCATAATTTTGAATTCAGACGTACATAGCCCATAGTGTCATTATTGACACAAAATTGTATCAACCTGAGAGCCATCACAAATCATTTAGTTTTTCGTCGAACATTCTACTACAAATATTTGCTATTAACATTGTATGGTTTTAAATGTATTACTATTACTTAAGTTGTAAGAGTTGAATAACCTTTGAACAAAATATTATTAGACAAAAGCTCTATTTTTAAACATAAAGTTGTTTTGTTCAAAAAAGTTGAATTTTGAAGCTACGACTGAGTGTAATATCATATTTAAAATCAATTAGTAAATCAATATAACCGATTTTCTATAGCAGTTAATTTGTATAAATGAATGATTAAATTAATAAATTATTTATTGTGCAATATAGAAAACAAATACAAGAAGAATTCAAAACAACAACAAAATTGCGCGAAGGCGGACTTAACACTAAAAGTGATTTCTTCCAGTCAACCTTTGGGGTGATGAGGAGAGATAATATAAAATATCTGTAGGTAGGTACACGATAGCAATTTGAAAGAAAAAAGAATAAAACAAATAAAATAAAATAAAAACATATACATACAGTATGAACATACATAAACCAAATTTTAAATAACAATACAAACATAATTTGAATTAAATAAACGAATATATATGATAGTTTTATGTATTTAATGGATACGACATTACCGTTATCTCATTAATTTGAGTTTCAGCGACATCTACATTTGAAGCATTAGTCTGATTTTGAAAATAATCTGAAAAAGTATCGGTCGTGACATTCGTCGGAAGCAGGATGCATCATATATATGATACAATATACTAACACATATATTGTATATATATTTCTTTAACGGTAATAGGAAATAGAAAAACTAAAACTGAAAATTGTTTTAATTCATTGCTATTCAGTACTCTCAGAAATCTAAGCGAACTATGAGGTGGATGTAAATGGTGCAGGTGGCAGGAGCAGACCTGGGGCTACGAGTTCTCTTGCACCCACCTCATGGTAGGCGGGCTGGAACAGCATGGAGGCGGACATCAAATATTCGATCTTAATTTAAAAAAAACTTTATTTTTGTGCATTGTTCTTAAAGGTTTAAACATTGTTAGGATTCAGTTTTTAATCTGATACGATTTAGCCGTATAGTTTCAAAATTAATACAATGAAAAATTAGTATCTTACCTATACCAGCTTCCGTAGAATTACTATTGAACTAGAATAATTAAATAACGCATTATGGTGGTTTCGTTTGTTTCACCGTTACTAGTTTGTGTAAAATATTTGGTTTTTTTTTCATTTTATTTATGTCAGGAATCAAAATATCTGTATTTATTATAATTTATGTTTTGTGTTAAAGTGTGCTTGCTTGGGTTAAAAAATGCAATTGTCTTAATGGAAAACAACTCTAAAGAGAAAGTAATGAGATTGTATTGAACAATATTACAATTATTGACAGTCAGCCTCAGTGGCCTAGTGGCGCGACACTTCGGCGATCGCTCTCCGAAGTTAAGCAACGCTGGGTCCGGTCTGGTCTTGGATGGGTGACCATTAGACCGTTGAGAGAGGCTGGCCGTGGTTCGGATTCCACGTTAAACTGTAGGTCCCCTTCCTTACTTACTAGGTGGTAGGGTTAATCCCGCCCGGGTTGGTACCATCGCATTGGATGAACGATGGTCGAAGCGGCAATGAAAATTGTCCGTGTTTTCCATCCAGTTCAATGTAGCCGTGCAATATAAGGAAGGTCCTGTCTTGGCACCTAGTTCCCATGTGGTGTGTTAGGCTAATACCATGACAGAAGGTGTGGTGTTAGCCATCCATGTCCAGTAACATAAAAAAAAAATTGATACGTAAACATTACTCTTAATAACGAATTCTTAACAAAATAGAATCCTCTGTATCACCACAAGTTATCCGAACAAATAACTATTAAGAGCACAGACAAATGGAATGAAATTCTACTCTTCTTTTTGCACTGAAAAGCGCCACCGTCGGATCTACAGTGTGAGCGGCATCTCACGGCACCTCTTAAGCGAAACACAACAAAACATATTCCAACAACGGAGAGCTTCGGTGAATGCGCCATCGCAGCATGGGCTGAGTTTACTTTTGTATAAATTCAGCGCGACCAGAACGAGTTACTGTTTCCGCTAATAAATAATTAAGAGCTGAGCGGCGAGTACAAAGGCGGGGAATCCGCCCAGGCTTCCCGCCCGCCTAAGCCCACCCCTGCCTTACCCGTCGGTGCGGGAACGTACATACACATATTTCAGCGTGTAGATGTATACAGAGATGTATACATTAAGGCGCTAGGACTAGCCAACTACTCGCGCCATACAAATGCACTTTTTAACAAATGTAATAATATGTAGTGAAACGCTTCAGCAAATCCAAATAGAACTCCAGACTGATAATGGATTGTTAATATTTTTTTATTCCATCATTTATTTAAATAATAATAAAAATAAAAAAGTTGATTTTTCTCATTAGAAATCTGAAAGTAATTCGATTTCTAGATATAAGCAAAAACAGCATATATGCATAAACAAAAAATTCCATTTGCTTCTAGATTTCTACATTTAGTCAAAAAAGTTCGGAAATGGACACCGTTTCCGCAATGTATTTTGTATAGAAAAAGGAAACATACATTAACGAAAATAATTCGATTCCTAGACAAGGAATCATATATTGTAAGAATGACACTTATAATCGTCAGACTTAGTTAGTTAACTTGGGGTGCCTCGTCTAACTTTGCGATTTGGCTAGTACTTGGCCCTTAAGGCTCTGTTTTGATCTCGACAGGTGCACATGTTAAGAATATTTTTTCATGAACGGTGAAAATTTCCATCACATTCAAATATGTCACGCTGCCTTGATTGCAATATATTTCGTGACGCACTCAACTTATGGCAAAGGATAAGTTTTATTTTTGTTTCAAATTATTTAAAGAAATAAGGTTTGTAAATAATTGCTTTAAAAAATCTACTATTTCTGGGTTCTAGGTTATCTTCCGTTTTGCAAGATTAAGCTTGCACAAAAAACAAATAAGGATTTACAGTTTTTAATAATAAAGAACTAGAGTCAGCTTGAAACACATGTGTATTCATACATCCTTGGAAAACAATAATTAAGTACCAATGTATGTCATCGTAATAATAAAAAATCGAACGTTAATTTAGAAACATAGCTGTTTTGAAACTTTAATAATAATCATGTATGTATTCAATGTATTGTAAATTACGGTAGTTTCCCGTATGCAACGATTGCTAATGCCACATAACTACCGTTATGATATTTACCCAATACAATACATTCCCGAAGGAAATATGTGCCATGCCAGGACCTTTACTTTATGAGCACGTCTGCACTGAACTGGATGGAAAACACAGACATTTTTTTGATTGCCGCTTCGACCATCTTTTCATCCAATGCGATGGTACAACTGGTGCGGGCTCTAACCCTACCACCTGTAGAGGAGGGAGAGCTACAGTTTTAAATGGATTCCGAACCATGGTGCAGCTTGCATTCGAGAAGAAATTCACTTATCCAACTCAGAAAGAGAAAGATGCACGAACGGGGCGAAGATTTGAACCCAGACCTCTGGAATGCTAGGCAAGTCGCCACGCCACTAGGATTCGAGCCGCTTCAAACGTTAAGTTATGACTACAATTTAGTTAATTGTAGAAAAGAAAAAAAAAAACGTTATGAAAACGAGAGTTTCTTTCAACACATTCACAAGATTTTGTTTCATCATTATTTCGGTAGACATTCATTAGGAACTTTCATCGATGAAAAAATTGCTGATTTAAGGTTATCATAATCACCCACTTCAATTTCTAACCTCTACTTGACTGTCTCTCGGAGTATTATTTCATCTCAAGTGGGTAGTTCTACTGAAGCAAGGCAATTAAATTGAATTATGTTTGGCCTTTCATGTTTTTATATATTTTACTTGAGATTTAATGAGATTATCATAGAGTTTTCTAGATTTGAATGGGTCAGCCAATCGTTTGCAAAGTTTCAACCTAGACAAGAAATTGAGGTCCATTGCATGTATTTATTGATTTATAATACGATAATTGCACTCAAAAAGTCGGCTAAAAGGCACAACTTATTGCCGGAGGTACTCTCTACCTGTCTTCCATTTGGGTATGTAGAAAATGAAATGAAATGAAAATGAAATGAAATGAAATGAAATGAAATGAAAATATTCTTTATTGCTTACAACTATTACATAGTATGCAAAGGCGAGCTTATTGCCAAAGGCAATCTCTAACAGCTAACCTTAATATTAGAAAATATATTAAGAGGTAGCAAGAAACAATAAATTACTTAAAACTAAGCACCATAATCACACTTACAAAACATTAGATAACTTAAAACCACATAAACAGAAAATATTTGATTGATTTCATTGTTATAACATGTCAAGTACCAGGATGTAGTAGTGTGAGTAGCAGTTATAGAGACAATAACTATATGTAATAAAACTAATATGTAAATACAGGAGTATTAATTGCAAAATAACAACATTTTGCAGTTCAACTAAATACCGACAACCTCAATCTGTTTCTTGCCACGGAGGGCTCTTATTGTCTTGACTTTGTAGATCTAGGGAAGCTATAGGCAGCGAAATTATATATTTTTTATACTTACTTGTACGACTTATTGCTCAACCAGTAAAACAAAAGAAAGCCGTCCCTACGCTGATATTTCCTCTTTCTTTCAATTGGAAGAGCGGCAACGTTGCATACTATTCGATTTCTACGTATTTTAACGAACGTTTACTTTACAGGAAAGTGATACTAAATTCACGTCTAGTCTGTTAAGTGCAGACAATCTTATTGATAACATACAGCAATCAAAACTTCATACACTGAGAAAAAAATATTGTTTGGCCCAACAAAGAAACTTTAACCCTGGAGAGCCGTCATAGTGAATTGGTTGCAACGACAACCTTTATTTTGTCGACCACATATACAATCTAACAAAGTAATTCTAGCAAAACATACTAGACATTGTTGGGCTCGCAACTTCCACTTTGTTACACTAACAAACAGTGACCAAAGTTGTTACAGTAACAAATACAACTTTGTTTCGGGGGAACGGCAGAACGTCTAATATGCAGATCGTATAATGTCATATTTTACCAAAATTTTAAAACCATGCACAACGTATAATCGGCAGATCGTATAATTTTATACGTAGTGCATGAAGAAGTTTAAAAAATAAAATTACTTATTTCTCTATGCATAACGTATAATAGTCACAACGTATAATATTATGATCTTTATTTATAAAAAAAAACCATGCATATCATATAATCCAAAAACTTTTCATACGATAAGCGCCCTTATGTACATACTTTTAAAGCGTATTCTCGCACGTGACGTTTCGACCGTCTCAATTAGCGTAAGGAGGCCTTTCAAAATTGTAGCAAATATCGATTCGTGGCAATTTCAGCCTTAAATGTATCGTTATTAGGGCGCTTTATGCAGTGCTTCTTGGCATATTATACGTTCTGCATGGTTTTATTTTTTTGTGAATTCATGTTAGGAATATTATACGTTGTGACTATTATACGTTCTGCATGATGCAAAGAGTTGATTTTATTTTTAAACTTTATTCATGCACAACGTATAATATTATACGTTGTGAATATTATACGATATGCATGGCT
The DNA here is from genome assembly GCA_946894095.1 of Incurvaria masculella. Taxonomy (NCBI): domain Eukaryota; kingdom Metazoa; phylum Arthropoda; class Insecta; order Lepidoptera; family Incurvariidae; genus Incurvaria; species Incurvaria masculella. Next base: position 12,768,933 of record OX335658.1, on the reverse strand, counting down.
TTCATTTTTTTGGAAAAAAAATCTATTATACGTTGTGAATATTATACGTAGTGAATACGACTCCTTTGTTTCAATGACAAAAAGCAATTGACAAAATAAAAGCTGTCCTGAGAAATAAGCTCGATTCGTTATAGTAACAACTTATTTTGATGCTTCAACAATTTTTTTCTGACAACGTGATTTTTGTCACTTTGTCAGCCTACTTTTTTCTCAGTGTAGTTTTTTGATACGCGACCACTCGTGATTTAGAAATATTTATATTATATTACAACAATCGATACAATACAATAATAAAACTGACTGTTTAACGTCACTGTGTGCACTTAATTGTTGGATTGTGGAATGTCAGTTCTTCTGGGTTTGAAGAAAAAATGAAGGCTTGAATTTCTTTAATTCTATATACCAAATTAAAAAAGTAAATATATCCATTAAATTTGCATATTCAGCTGAACACAGCCAATAAAAAGGTTGTATGTTTAAAGTAAAACAATACAAGAAAGATAACTAAACCATTCCGATTTCTTAGAACCTACTGAGCTGTAAAATTCGGGTGCCTCGCTTACAGAAGAGCCCAAGTGCCCATACTTATATGTGTGACGAGCGTTACGGATAGACTACGCTTCGCTCAGCCTCCCAGGACAGTGAACAAGCTTTTACGTTATTCATAAAACTGGTACCTCCCTAAGCTCCTTCTAACAATGTCTGCTTTTTAGTTTCGAGTGTACCTGTAGATGTAGGCAAGTACTGTTAAAAATGCTTTGTTTTACGCACCCAAAGAAAGCTGCATAGTTTTCCTGACATGGCACCGATATTCTACGGAAATGTGGTGTTATAGTCGTTGCGTTGGTAGCCATTCTGTTACAATTAGCCATGCAGAAGTATTCTGGACCCCTACTACATACGCTATCGAGTAAGCGCTACCGAGAAGGCGATATCGCCAGTAAAAAATATTGTATGCGTTTGACAGATGGTATCGAAGGTGCTTTCAATACCAACTGTCAAATGCATACAATATTTTTGACGGGCGATATCGCCTTTTCGATAGCGCTTACTCGACAGCCTTCGTAGTAGGGGGCCTGGTCCTCGGACCCATATCCCAATATGACATGGGGTTACGTCAACGAGCATGGAATGATTGAAGTAACGATCGGAATTCATTCGTATGGTGGCAGCGTTCACTGCGCGCGCTCTTTAATTCTCTATACATTTGAAAACGCTAGTCGATCGGTTTTGCGTAAACGCCAATTTAGGTAACAAGTCGGACTAGGGGCTCTGTAGTTAGTTCGCTTACACATTCGGGACGCGCACCATATAATGTTCATTGCACTTAATAACATCCTTTAAAGTTCTTACGTGACGTACTATACTCGAACTGTGTGCATACAGTTCGAGTATAGTTAAGGTGGGCCTTCCCGCTCAACTCCCCATACAAACGTGGAAAGAAGATCATGCCTATATTTCTTGTAGGAGATCCAAAATTTTGCTCAAAATACATAGCTTTATTTGATCGAACTACATGTCTGTACGTTGGCATTGTAAAATTGTGCTTGGTTTAAGGTTATAAGTTAATAAGTTATGAGGTCCGAAATTTCGAATTTTTCGCGCGTTTACTCAACGATAAAATAAAAACATCTTGAAAAGATTAGTCATCAGACATAGCTTGTTTCTTTAATCAATTTTGTTTTTGTTAGATTTTTTAATACATCGGTCGTGGTTTACTTTTAGCTATAAGTCGTTTTTTAATTAAAATTTTCGTAAATGTTACCCAAATCAAACACTAAACGCATTGTCTGCTTTGCGGGCATGTTGCATCCTCCTCATCACGAAGCCTGTCTTTTTCTTTCAAACAGAGAAGGTCCCAGAGCGCAATAGCACGGTTTTGTACCGTGCCCGCGAATGAGTTAGTCCCGCCGGGAAGGGCCACCTTAAAGCGTTTCGGTCGCTACTCCAGTCATTCCATGCTCGCTGTGTCACGTGGTACATATTGCTTTGTCTCCCGTTTTATTGTTTTCATGTCGCGGGCGTGATGGCGGAGGTGTGGAAGGAGAGACGTGTGGGCGTGTTAAATTAATTAGCAACGCCTCGTGGGTTAAAGTTGAGAGGTATCGGAGCTCTGACACTCCGGGGGAGTAATTAATTTAATGTTGTTTTAATCAGCTCCTGTTAAAATCTATTGGCTCCTTGCATAATTTTATCAGATTTAGATGGAATCGTTTCAAGCAACACAGTATTTAGTAAGCGTATTTTCCGATTCAGATACAGCATTTCAATTTCTGAAAAATATATTGGACACTAAGAAAATAATATTGTGTCCGAATCTTTGTGGTTAACGCATGTCAATCCTGGAATATGTATGTTTTTTTTTCATTTCCCAGATTGAAATGTGATTAATCATTAAGAATGCTCGTCACGACACTTTGTTAGGATGAAACGCATGTAAATAAAAAAAAGTCCTCTTTCCTGGGCGCGGAATGATCCTCCTCTTCCTTACTCCTCGATAGTAGAGTCAGTTGGTTGGCTGCCCGGGTTGGTACCAACGCGTTGAATGAAAGATGGTCGAAGAGGCAATAAAAATTGCCCTTGTTTGTCTTATATCACACCCATCGTATCATCTTTTATTTGTTTTTATAATATATATATATATATGTATATGTAGTATTTAGTATTTATTTATTGATATCTATATAGTTATATTTATGTACAGTTATATAGGTTATATATTTAGGTTTAAGTATAGTGTGTATTTTTTGTATATTGTGTAGGAATTATGTTTCCTCTAAAGCTATTTCTCCATAGTTACTACTCGCACTACTGCTCACGATACCCAAAGGTAGACTGGTAGAAAATGCCTCCGGCATTAAGTTGTGCCTTTTGCCCGAGTTTTTTTTTTAGTACAATAAACTTATATAAATAAATAAAATAATAAGAGACAGGTTTGACCTTATGAATTCGTGGAGGTTTTACAAGGATTCTCAACCATGGAATAGCTTGCATTCGTGATGAAATGTGAGCATTCGTGTATTATAGGATTTTTTCTGCACCATGGCACCTAGTTTTCGAGTGAAGAAGAGAAGCACAGGTGGAGACGAGGTATAAGAGAAGGTGTGGTATCAACAATCCATGCCCAAGTCAAACTTACCGTGTGGTAGCTTTGAACCTGTTTGATTTCGGATTACGTCGTTCAATCATGCGGCGTGTTGGGGTCAAATCAAGTCTGTAGCTTTGGTATTAGCCATATTATACGTCTAGTTTCATAACCATACCCGACATAGGTTAAGTTCAATATTCATAATTCAGAATCATAATTATTGTTTTTATTTAATCTTTTGTTTTTTATATTTATTTTTTACGTTTCTCCTTATGTTTTTCTTGCGAGCGGTGGCATTGATTAATCAACTACTTAAGTTTTAAACTTATTTTGTGACTGGAAAAATATGTTTGCAAGTTCTTATATGCATGGAAATATAGTATGCGATATTTATATTTTTGACATAGACCTAGCATAACGATTCTTGACATGTTTAAGTGTAGGTTACCTAACTATGAATGCAATAAAAAAATACAATACAATAAAATAGCTGTTAAGCCGACGAAGGCGTTTATACCCGAAAAACCTTGCAATAAATACTCAATATGTATTTTTATTATGTTAATTAATGTATAAGTTACGACTTTAAGTCTGGTTTTCACCAAGAGCTGATTTATTTTAATCGACACTTAAAGGGCCTATACTAATAAAGTGCTGATTAACTTGTCCTGATATTGATTGCAAGTGGCTAAGAAAGGCCCTTATTATGTGGCGATTAAACTAATCAGCAGAAGGTGAAAAAGGCCCCAAGACTGTTCACATTGTGGGTTTTAGTTTCCTGGTAGTTCTTAGTTCTTTGCCTTAAGGTGGCCCAACCCGCTCATTTCCCCATAAAAAAGGGGAAAGAAGATCACGCCTATATTTCTTGTCAGAGATCCAAAATTTTGCTCAATATAGCTTTATTTGATTGAACTAGATGTCTGATGACTATTGGCATTGTAAAATTGTGTTTGGTTTCCAAGTTATAACGTCCGAAAGTTCGGATTTTTCGCGCGTTTTATACAATTACTTTGGAGGTGGATTACGCAATGATAAAGTAAGAACATCTTAAAAAGATTAGTCATCAGACATAGCCTGTTTAATCAAGATTTATAATCTATTTGGTTTTTGTTAGATTTTTGACTACAGCGGTCGTGGTTTACTTTTAGCTATAAGTCGTTTTGAAATTAAAATTTTCGTAAATCTCACCAAATCATACACTATGCACATTGTCTTTTTTGTGGACAAGTTGCATCTTCCTCATAACGGAGCCTGTCTTATTCTTAGAAACAGAGAAGGTCCCAGAGCGCAACAGCACGGTTTTGTACCGTGCCCGCAAATGAGTTGAGGCCGCCGGGTTGGGCCACCTTAAAACGGTCTACCAAAAATGTAAGTTTGGTAGTAGCATTTAGGCATTAATTCATAATTCTATTATATCATGAATTTGGCAGAAAAATAAAATCATAATTTATGACCAGTGAAGTTTCTTTGCGGGTTATTCTTCACGATTTAATCGAACCCGCGGATCAATCAAATTGTGACTTTGACTGTGTAGTTTGACTACCAGAAGTTGAATAAACAAATGAAATTAAATAAATGCATAACGAATCTACATACGTGGATCAATGCATAGGAGCATAATTTTAATTCCCTTAAACCAGCTTTGCTTTGCTCTATGCTCCTCAACTCACGGCAGTGAATTAAAACTATCAGTACCTAACAAATCTAGTTTTATGTAGGTTCATTTAATAAGTTTATGTGTCATTGAATGCAACAAAGTCATTCATCTTCGAATACCTTTCGCATCCACAACTCGAGCCCTCGCTTTAGTCTCCATGCGGGTATGATGGCTACATTTGCGGATATAAAGGGTACTTCCGCGGATGTAAGTGTGGATAGAACTGCTATATTCTTCCACACTTTTGCAATAAAATTTCCATGTGCCGTTGCGTTCACTTGAGGCGTAGGTACACAGCTTACATCAGACCTAGAGCTGATGCAAAACAAGTTCTATAGGACTAAAATCTCTCAAACTATTCTTGTATTGAAGTTTGCTGGAATTTCATAAAATTATAATCATGCGTTTGTTAATCATAAAAAAAACTATATAAGCCTCAATTTTGGCAAAGATTTTATTTTTAAACACCGGTAAAGGCTAATAAGTACCAACCTTCTGAGGGCATTGGTTTAGGTATGTAAACCCGCACAATACAAGGAAAAAGGAAAAGCTATTTCCTACTCCATTTCTAAAAAGGTTTGGCTTAGATTATCCAATAACTTCATCTAACCAGTCAGTCTATATTTTTTAATTTTATCAAAGTTTTTTATTTACTGGAATATTAAATGCAACATTTTGAATTCAAAAGTAAACAAAATCAAACTTTTTTAACTTAATCATTTACGAGAAATACTAATTTATGAAAATATAAGAGACTAGCTACTAGTATTAAAAAATATACTCAAGAAAAAAATATTAAATAGGACAGGTTTTGATGTAGAAAACAGTTTTCTCCTGAGGGTAGCTGCGTGACATCTTTGCAAGTAAATAAGGGATGTTTTAATTTTAAAATATAATTTCTTAACCGACTCTAAATTTAACTCAGACGAAGATAATCTTGTAAAGGTGATAATCTTGTAAACTTAACAGTGTTGAGAGCATAAACGCGTCAGAATGCTCGCCGACCAAACGAAGGGCGTAATAAGTGAAATAACAGCGAGGGAGGTAATGTGACATCTTTGTAAGTAAATAAGGATGTATCAATATTAAAATGTAATTTCTTAACCGACTCTAAGTTTTAACTGAGACGAAGATAATCTTATAAAGGTGGGACGTAACAGTGTTGAGAGCATCAACGCTTCAGCATGCTCACCGACCAAACGAGAGCGGAATAAGTGAAATGACAGCGAGGGAGGTAATGGGACATCTTTGCAAGTAAATAAGGGATGTTTCAATTTTAAAATGTACTTTCTTAACCGACTCTAAGTTTTAACTCAGATGAAGATAATCTTGTAAAGGTGTGACATCGCCAACGCGTCAGCATGCTCGCCGACCAAACGAAGGGTGGAATAAGTCAAATGACAGCGACGAGGGTAATGTGACATCTTTGCAAGTAAATGAGGGATGTTTCAATTTCAAAATGTACTTTCTTAACCGACTCTAAGTTTAAACTCAGACGAAGATAATCTTGTAAAAGTGTGCCATCATCAACGCGTTAGCATGCTCGCCGACCAAACAAAGGGTCGAATAAGTCAAATGACAGCGACGGAGGTAATGTGACATCTTTGCAAGTAAATAAGGAATGTTTAAATTTTAAAATGTACTTTCTTAACCGACTCTAAGTTTTAACTCAGGTGAAGATAATCTTGTAAAGGTGTGACATCAGCAACGTGTCAGTATGCTCGCCGACCAAACGAAGGGTGGAATAAGTGAAATGACAGCGAGGGAGGTAATGTTATCGGTTAGTTATGGCGCGTGACGAGCTGAGAAAACGTCGGATACTGCGCACATGTTGGGACTCCGCGTTTCTAACGCAATATCTCTTGCGAATAAAAATGTTGTTATTTATCTCGTTCAGCCCTTCGCTCTGCTGAGATCGTTTAATTTTGGGGTATCTCGTTTCTCGGAAAAGTTATTCATGCTTCAAAATAATGAAGCCGCCCGAGAGTAATGACTTGTTGAGGAGGCCTTCAGTAATTTGCCTGCGTATTGGCTAAACGTATAAAATAAATAAAAAAACACAAAAAGATGTTTCTTATTCGCTGAAATGAGCTCAAGGGCTCTTAACCAACAGGTTTTACTAGTTAACAGAATAATTTATACTGAATCGGTTAAACGGATTTTTATGGAACCTGACATTGTAGTGATATTAGCCCAATAAACCACTATCCCGAAGAATTCAGTCGCCATGCCAGGATCTTTCCTTTATGAGCACGTTTACACTGAACTGGGTGGGATAGTAAAAATGATCAATTATTCTGATGTTTTCAAACAAACCGTTTAGGGCCGAGTGCACGAAAGGACAAAAAATCAAAATCAACGTCAACTTATGATTAAACACGTATGGACAGTATGGAAGGCACTTCATGCGGTTCACTAAAAGTGACGGGTTTGAACATTGATTAACTCAGCCGTCTCTTCGTGCAATCGGGGCTTAGTATTAACATGGATTGGTTATGGGTATTTATTAAGGGCGTGATAACACCTGATTGCATTCAGTTGCGTAAGGGCGTAAGTGAAACCATATCTTATATATTTTTTAAATAACCACTACTTATTTTGGAATTTCAATTGGATGAAAGGTGCATTGATGGTCTAGGTATATTTGAAACCTGTTTTTTACAAACTTTTTTTTATAAAAGTTTATGAACATTTGTCTAGTTTCAGGACATAAATCACCAGAGACTTGCAGTTTTGTCTTTAAATTATAGCTAGACCATTATTTTACTTATTTACTTTTTATATTATCGGAATTTGTTGTGGTTATTTTAAAAAATAATGAAATGTTGTTTTACTTACGTCCTTATCAAACTGAACGCAATCGGCTCTTATGCCCTTAATTACTTACAAACTAGTTACTGGAAACAGCCAAATATGATCTGTTAGTCCAATGTTTCCAATGTCGGGTCTATTTAATTCGATCTTGGTTCCTAAAATTACTCATTGGTATAGTTACATATTTTAGTGATGGTTTCGACTGAATTATATAAATAAGACAGGAATAGAACAAACGATTCTTGGAATATGTTTGTAGCCTTATTCGTTGTTTGTTCGGTTAATATGATATATTTAACAAGTAAAAACCGGTCAAGTGCGATGCGAATTCACACACGAAGGGTCCCGTACCGTTTACCTATAGCAATTCTCAAGATCGAGCAAAAAAACTCCGAAAACAGTTTTTTTGAATGTTTTTTAATTATTATTATGTTTTAATATTTCCTATTTGTGTTGTTGTTGTACACACTATACACATACACACTCTGTGAATATTTCAAGTGCCTAGCTATTACTATCATGAGATGGACAGCGGAGGCTTAGTAATAGGGTTCCGTTAGCACTCTTGGGTACGGAATCCTGTTCCTTCCTTGGGTACGGAATCCTAAAAACTTTATGACTGGATTTAATATTAAAAAGATTAGAAATTAATGGTCTTCAAACGTATTGAGAGATGTATGGAATAAAATTTAGAATTAACATATTGCAATAATTTCAACAGCAAACAGTGGCTGACCATGTTCTTATAATTTGTAGCGAAAGTTCCACTTGTGGAAAACACAATCTGGACCGTCGTACTGTATATTCTAATATTAAATAGGTATTCTGTGCTAATACTGTGCACTACCATATATATATTTACCATAATATGTTCTGGGGATCTACTCATGAAAGCGAAAGCGAGAGGTTTTCGTGTTCGCTTCTATCAAAGTATATGTAGAAAAAAAGGAGGAATGCTGTAAGAAGCATCGTACTGTCACTTAATGGAGTTTTAGTTGTGGTAACAAGCAAAATATCACAACTGACGAACGGACCAAATAACGTTAAAGTGAAGCGATCAACTTGTGTTTGTTTAATGTTTAATTATGCATAAAAAAAACGATGAAAAGGTTATAATTCTGATTGTTTTTACTAAAGGTGGAAATCTAAATGGAAAGGAAAATGGAGATGACATTTAATTTCAAATTCCTAACGCTAAATATTAATTTATAAATAAAAAAAATACCAGTGAGTTCCAGTGTTAGGCTCTATTGGGACTTACTACATCGTTCGAATATACATTATTTAAGAAATATTGTAAGTTAATTCGTGTTGACTAGCGCCTTAATCGTTACTACTCCCAGTTACAAGCAAGATTACTGCCTATAGGGAATAAAACTGCTTACTTATCACGTCAGGTGGCGTCTAAGCGAGCTCACCTAAAAGATAATGTCAAAGCTGTCGGATACCATGCAGAATAAAACAGAATCGATTTGAAAATGTTATTTACTCAATCCATGTAATTGAAATGACTAAATTTAAGCCATGATATTGCAAAAAAAAAAATTTTCTTAATTATGCTAATCAAAAGAAGTCTTGGGAATGAAAATATCACAAAAACATAACATATAATATTTCGTTTCATACCTTGTGCAGGTCAATGGCATGTAAGTTTGTTTGAAGACAAACAAAATATCTTCTTTCCGTCTAAACCTTATTCTAACTGCATCATGGATTACGTCATTCATCTAAAAACTTGGAAATCAAACTTGACAGGAATGAGTTTTGCCGTTTTTTAAGGCGAGGTTGCTCATGCGATATCTTCAAAGGGCTTTGAGTTTTCTTCACCATTCGAAATTATCGGCATTACATTAGTTAGAATTAAACATGGATAAATTATTCAACATTTAGAATTATTACCTAACACTTTCCGTCGAATAGAATGAGAATTTCGTTTTGTCAGGACAAAAATTCAAATTAAATCCGAAAATGTGTAAGAGTTGATTGGCCTTGCCCATCAATTTTCAACATTTCTGATACCGAACCAATCAATTATGTAAACCAGACGCCGGTGAAATACATCGATCAGAATTAATCCGATTAAAAACGTTAATTAACGACACGGAAACTTTCAACACCTGCCCGCTGATTGCTGGATACCGCACACCTTTTTGTTAAAGCCAAAATAAAAAAAAAAATCCCCCATAGAAGTGAAACGAAACTTACATATAACTTTAGTTAATCAGTTTTAACCGAAACAAAACTTTTAAATTATTCTTTTGTGGTCATCGCGCATTCGAATTTATAGTTAGGCACAAAAAATATATTTTGGTTGCCACGTAGCAATTACCCATTTTATAGTTTCTCGAAAACGGCTGTAACTATTTGAATGAGATTTTTCCATCAGTAAAGTTCCATCTCTCTTTCTATTATATTATTAACTTAGTATTATCTCTGAGAATTTGGTTTTTGTTTCGCCATCCCATAGAATATTGAGGTACTGGTATGCTCAGGCATTATGCTACTAAAATAACAGATGGCAATACGCTATAGACTAGGAGGTCGCGACAAAAATGGTAACGATAACGTAAATGGCTGAAACTGGGTTCACGGGATAAAGTGAAACCCTCTGAAGCTAAATGTGTCAGTCTGCCTGTTCCAAGTGGTTGCGTTACGTAGATAAGTCGCCTGAAAAAGTAGTTATGGTGACAAAAAATACATATGATAAGGTAAATGGATGCAAATGACGAAGCATGAAAGTATCAGTACATACTTGGTTAGCAATACAAAAACTGAACAAATCTTTGGTTGCATTTAGTAGTTATAGGCTATTTAGGTTACAGATATAACTTTAGGTATATTTAAGTATTTAATTAAGTAACCGTCTGGTTATTGTTGTATAATTAATAGGTATTAATGTTTCCAGATAATCAGTATATTCATCAGCAGGTACATACCAGCATCTATTTTATATAGCCAATCTAGAAAACGCAGCCACTTGGGACGGGCAGACCGACATATTTAGCATCAGAGGGTTGGTCTCTAACATGAGAACCCAGAATCAGCCATTTACCTTATCGTGACCAAAAATGTCGTGACCTCCCGGAATACTACATAGGCTAAAATATTAATGCTATTATAAAAATGGATTTAAAATGTTTAGACAATATAAAAAATAAAAAAAGTAAATACCTACTCTTTCAAATGATTCCAAGCGATTAATGTTAATAAACTCAGTTTTTACGATATAAATAAACAAAATATACATATACCGCGGCATTTCCCCGGAGGTATGGGCAGGTATGATAGATAACCATGCGATAGCGTCACCAAGAGACATGTTTCTAACGATATTTACTCTTTTATATTTTCCATATTTACCATATTTAATCACGTGTGCCACTAATTTTTCCAAAACCTCTTTTTGACTAAAATGCTCTAACAATCATAACATACTATCCTTATCACTTCATTTAAGTGCCAATCAATTAATTATGTAAGACCGTTAAACACATATAAATTTAACACACACGAGACGTTGTTGCGGGACCTAATTTTCGCGCAACCATAAAAACTTGCTTGCGTCACGGGCGATAATAAATGTAATTAGATTGTAAAGTAGGAGACAGAGGATCGCGAATCCCTTGTCCCTGGCACGCGCCACGCCGCGCCACGCCGCGGTGGTCCGCTCATTATAAATTCATCGTTTTGTGTTTTTCTGCGGACTCCCCGAAGCAATCCACTACGGAACGGTCACCCGGCGGTCTCACATTGGCTACTGTTGTGCCAGTCGTCAACGTGCACTTAAATATATTCGTATAATGTGACAAGCCGGCAACTCCGCAATCCGGCATATTATATGTTGAAAATATCTAAGTAAAGATATTTCGCGACTTTCATTACGAGATTACTTCTATTGAAGATGTGAAAAGTTTGTAATGTTTTGAAAACTTACGGTTTTCCGGTGTGCAATGCCGTGCTTGGCCGACATGTTTCGCCTCCCACGACGGTTAGCTATGTGTGCACGGAGCCCTACATGTCTATGGTGCAGAAAATTGACAACCTACCCGATACACGAGGCAGCCCGAACCTACCCACACCTACAATCTCCGCAGCCGACGCCCGCCAGTTACCGTTTGACGAGCCGGGCTGTCAGACGTAACTCCGGGGCAACGAAGTGGCCCTGACGATGCTTCCGTCGTGGGAGGCGAAACATGTCGGCCAAGCACGGCATTGCACACCGGAAAACCGTAAGTTTTCAAAACATTATGTACAGCGACGGTGTAAATCTAAGAACATATGTATGTGAAAAGTTGTTCAAGAACGACATTGCATCGTCTTAATTATTTAGAGACTAAGGTACAATAGCCCACTATGCTCATATTTAACTGTCTATTAAAATACTGTTTTGGCTGCAACGAGATTTGTCGACAATTACCGAGTAGTGGCGAATGTGACAATGGTTGTCAGAATAGCTGATTTATCAAAATACCATAGTACAATAATCCATTGGACTGGCATATGTATACTGTCTAGTGAAACATGCAAGTGTGAACCCGGATATAAAGCGGGCAGTGCGTATAGCGAGCCCAACCCACACCCCGATGCGGTGATAAGTGATGTTTAATATTGCAAGCCGCCACCGCTCCGCGTGTATACGTCCTGCTATGATTAGGGCCAGTGTGTTGTGGCTTTGGCTTTTAGTTTTAGTTTATCTCATTTTGGGATTAATGCTCGAGGTACTTAAGCAACTTCGGGTCGCTGAATTAGGCAAATTTATACGTAAATTTTCGGTTGCGTAAGTAGTATAGCGACGGATTGAGTATATTCTAAAGAGCATGTTGCCTCTACGCTCGTAAATCGGGGATGAATTAGGCTAGTCTAGCTAAGATTAGTTTTGGCGTTTTACTCTGTAGCAGGCATTGACTAAATCTAGGTAATTAAACATCACTAATGACCCACAGAATACAGCACACGTATGTTGATATGAGGGATTAATAACTGAAAACGTGTCGCGATTAATCCATTTTATTAATTGTATTTTAGATACATTAAAGTAATGGAAAGTGTGTCGTCCCCGACGTGGTATGCCCCAACTTCTGGGAGAAAGGACAATAAATAGGAATGTTGCGCGCTCGCGACTTACTTTTGTTGGTGTCTTCTTCCGTCGGCGTGGGGGCCCCTGGGGTTGCAGCAGGGTTCAGCACAAGAGTCCTATATTCATACGCTTTTAATACGAAATCTCGCGGTTTGTTGGGGTCAATGACACACCCATTCGTCAACGCTATGTTTTGGCGACTGACAGGTCGCCTGCGCGCGCGTTTGTTGCCAGGATGGGATATCACGGATGAAGATCTAACAGAAAGGAATATAAATTTAATAATTATTATATCATATAAATCATATATCATATACATTTGTTATGTAAAGACAAGGAAACTTCCCCTTTTCGATGGATAAGTTTACGTTTGAAGGCCGGAAAACGTATGCTATATTTTATGTAATGTATGTTAAATATATTTTTATATATTTTATGAAACAGCAGCTAACCATTTGTAAAATATTTGGGTTTTTGAGAATTTTACCAGTTTTTATCACATTTCACAGTCCGACCGAGGACTTTCTTGGTGTAACTGAAGATCATTGTTTAATTAACGGGAACCAATTTAAGTGTCTGATAATTGGTCCATTTTGACCTAACATACTAAATTTAATGTATTTCATAATTGAAAGTTACCAGATAGGCATATTAAAGGATATCTCAAGGATTTCATCAAAAAATCATGAACTGGGAAGAAGATTGAGAAGAGGAGATTTAAAACCTTACGTAGACTATTTTATATACCTGGCCTTGCCCAGCTTTTTCACGATTCTAAGAAAAACAAGGGACACGACGGAAAAATAAATATCCAACTGATTTAGAAATGTCAAAAGTAGTAAGTTGAAATGAATTTGTATTTGGAATTCCAATCCAAGGCCAGACTGACAAGACATTCATTAAATTTCAGACGCAATTCATCGAACTATCGGCAATTCGAATAAACACTTCGTAGATATTGAAAAGAAATACGCTTTTTACATCTTAATCAATAACCATTTTGGAGCTTGAAATTGGTCGTCTATCTCGGAGATTTCCGATAAATTAAGTAAATTTTCTCGCGCGAGACGTAAAATTAACCAAGTATCGGTACACGACTCAATTCGCTATCAGCTGCAAAGCCTCCAACAAGCCTCCGATAGCTCCCGCTGTTCGGAGACAAACTTTATCAACTGTCAGGCCAACTTAGCGCGTCGATAATCGCGCCAATAACGTATCGGACCGGAAGTTCGAACGAGGCGCCCCCTGGCGATCACTTCCGGTTTGTCTATCTGTAATGATTTAGAATCTTTCATATTATTACCAACTAATATTTAAGGTAAAATAGGTTACATAGGTAAATATGTATGTGTGTAGGTAAGCGGAGTTTATCGAAATCACTAACTTTTGGTTCTACTGCGCAAGTTTTTAAAAATACTTTCTGACTATAATTGTATGTTTTACGCAATATATACTCATGATAAAAATAATAAATATGTATTTATTTTGTGAGATGGATGAGTGGATTTCATCACAAATACCAGGGGTTCCGTAGTTCGGAATTCATGTTAAACTCTATGTCCCCTTCTGCTAGAAAATGGTCGAAGCGGAAAAAAACGCGCTTCAATGTAGCCGTGGCATGGCACCTAATTCCCTCGGTGTGTTGGGCTGATGTCATGCTGATGGGTGTGGTATTAGGAATACTTGCCCAGCTATGTACATACAGTCATTTTCATATTCTTGCATTCAAGACAAAATTTATTTTTATTGCCGAGGATAAACATTATTCTTAAAGTATCACCTATAACTAATCGCACTAATGCTCGCCATCGTGTGTCGTGTGAGCGCCGAACGTCCCAGCGGTTATTCCCGTGACGTCACTCGAGCGGTAGCGGAGGCGCGATCGTGCGGAGTCGCGCGGCGTCGCTGCGGCCGGACGGTCGTCTCTCGGGGCTTTTCATGTGGCTTCGAGCGCTCACAAATGTGCGTCGGATTTAATCTTCATAACATTCATTAATTTTTTTTTACTTAAATTAAATATTTAGGTTCTGAATCCATACGATTTATATGATCATGTAGCGCAGACCTGTCAGTTCGCTTACCAATAAGATCACTTCTGATATTCTTGAGTTCCAACGACAAATAAGAACACGTAGGTATACTCCGCACAGGACGCCATTGAGTGCAACGAAAATTCGATGTTTGGTGTCCAGAATCAGAAACTGAATTGCCGGCGCTACCATCAGCGTATCATCACCAATACGTGGCTACGATGCCGCTTTTAGCTTACACTCAAATTAAATAAGTGAATATAAATTATCATTCCGATAATCTCAAATGTGTTGGAATGTTCAAATAGAACCAACTAAGTAAATTGGTTACTCAGAGTGAAAACAGCCTTAAATATTAAATGTTACTGTGTCTTTTAATTGTTTTTTGACTGTGATTTAACTGTTTTCTCTTACCATTTTCCGTACTATGTGAAAACTGTTTCTACCTATAGAATTTTTCCATTCTTAAAGGTAAAGAAAAAGGTACTGTCCAATCTGTTAAACTACTGTGTAACGAACTATTAACTCTTGAAACTGTAAAGCTGCGCACTTGATTTATAGTCAACCGTAATGTTCAATCAGTTAAGATAACCATTTCAAAATCATCTCATCTGTTGCACGTGTTATTTTTACGAAGCGTTGCAGTACAATCAGTTAAAATAACTGTTAACTGAGCGTAAACTGTTAATATTATTAAATGTTTTAACTCATTTATAGATATTTACAGTAATACATTGATAGTAATGAGAAATGCTTTACCATAAATGACTGATTTTTAACCGTGCTGAAACAGAGAACAATTGCACATCTTTTTTTTTTCAGTGTACTTACCAATGCTGATGGAACGCAGCGTACAGTGAACCGAAGATTAAAGTATACGATTAAAGGAAAAGGTGAACTGTCAAAATACTTTGACTTTAGCCAAGAAACATAGGGCTGACTAAACATAAAAAAATAACTGAGAATGTGTTCTATTTATCGTGTAAATAAAAAACTATGAAAATTACAAGGTAGGTTGTATTTAAACACAATTCATTAGTACTTTTAACCGGAACACTCTTTAGAACTTTGGTTGACTGTACCTATCCCTATTCACTGTATTGTTTGCGCGTCCGGCTGTTAATCGGAATGAACGAAAATCGTTAAAAGTTGATAGAGCTCGCATCGCTAGATTAACTTGGGGCGGCTAAACGGGGATCGTTAGCTGCGGACTCGCTGATTGATGGAGTCTATATCTGATGCCGTTTCAAGTTTGACGCTCGTCGGCAGGAAATACGGTACGTTAACGGTAATGTTACCAGATTCGCGAAAACTGAGGCCGCTGTTGAACGCTATTATTTGATAAAATGTATAAGCGACCACTAAAATATGTTGACATTGAATTCACCTCCAGACTTCGCCAGTTGAGCCTGAACAACTCCGACGACTCCGACGGTTTGACAGTCCTACGTTGCTCCATCAGACTTAAAGGGGTGTGTGCGTCAAAGTAGATGGCGCCACAGTCGTTCGTAACGATTTCTGCTATAACTCCTCAAACATAGGAAGTTACAAACTGTAACTATAATGGCGAGAACATTATTCGGTCATGGATTTAATCTCATTAAACAATTACAAAAATCATCTAAGATCGCGTAGATTATTCTGAGCATAAAAGTTGCCATTTAAAGTTTGCAACTGTTTGCACTTTTTCTCATTATGATCACACAAATGATAGCCTTTTAACAAAGTGTTGCATATGATTAAATACAGCACTGCATAGTGTGCTCGCCAATATAGTTATGGCTAGTAACATCCTATTTTTTGGGATTTATAGCAGAAATAGCGACGAGCCTCTGTGGCGCCATCCACATGGAAGCACACATTCCTTACTACTTAAGTTAAGTTAAGGGAGTTAAGATACTACCCGTATCTTAACTCCCACTAAAATGTTCGTTACACGGTAACTGAAGTTATAGTTTGAAAATAAAATTCTAACTACAGGTTCTTTGGTTTATACCATAAGTAGACATAATAATATACATCTCAATTATTGTTTTTTGTTTGTTGCAGAGACAGCAAGATAGCGAAAATTGTAATTCTAAAATAGGTGTAGTATATTATTTTTGTAAATAACTAAAATCGTGTTTGCTAAGCACGGTGCGATAAATATGGGTATGGAGCGTTGCTATTTAAAATAGGATAAATTACGACAAATATTGGAATCTCTATCTATTTTGAATGGTTTTGACTCGTAGACCGCATGAGTGACGAAAAAATATACAGAGCAGAGGTTATTTGTGAAAATTTCGTGCCAGGGAATAAATCTCAATGGCCAGTGGGTTTCTATACTAAATTAATTTGCCAGGTAAACCGGTGATTAGAGTGATCACATCTTATGTTAAGTCTACGCCGATGACTTGCAGCTGTATAGACACTTTCGTGTTGATGAAGCTGCTATTGATTTAGGTCTAATGAACGTAGATCTCGATTTAGTACACAATTGGGCTTCGAGGTTTGGCCTTCTGGTCAATCCTTCCAAGTCCCAGGCTATCATAATCGGTACTCCCAAACTTCTTTCTAAGCTAAATCGAGACGACCTACCAGTTCTTCAGTTCAATGGCACCGTTATTCCTTTTGTGAAATGCGTGAAAAACCTGGGACTCTTGATTGACGAGACTCTGTCTTGGCAACCACAAGTCAGTCAAGTAAGCCGCAAAATGTTCGCTAGCATGCACGCACTGCAAAGATTGAAGAACTTTATTCCATTCGCCACCAAAATTACTCTCGCACAAACCTTACTTCTCCCTGTACTCGATTATGCCGATGTGTGTTACCTTGACCTCACTCAAGAGTTTCTGAATAAACTTGACCGTCTTCTCAACCTGTGTATCCGTTACATTTTTGGCCTACGTAAATACGATCATGTATCGGAATTTCGTGCTCGTCTTCAGTGGCTCGACATCCGTCATCGCAGGAACTCTCATGTCCTTTCTCTCCTCTATATGATCCTGAATGACGCCAATGCTCCCTCATACCTAAGGAATCGGTTTACGTACCTCTGCTCACATGGTCTCCCACTTAGATCAACCGACTCCTTGGTTCTTTCTATTCCCTCGCACTCATCTTCTGCCTATTCCGACTCCTTCACGGTACACGCTGCAAGGCAGTGGAATCAGCTACCGCCTGCAGTACGAAATTCGTCCTCTATTCATGCGTTCAAAAAAAATCTTAAAGCTTTCTTTCTTTCCTAATTACGTCTTTACTTCCCCCCCCCCAGTTTTGAGTTAATTTTTATTCCTATTGGCAATACATTTGTTTGTTTTTTTTTCCTTAATTTTTGTGATAGTGTTAAGTATCATACTTTATTTTCTGTTTCTATATTATATAAAGTGTTTATATATTTATATTAATGTATATTTATATTTATATGTATATAAGTAGTTGGTATATTGTGTATAATATTTGTTGTAGTAAATTCATTTGTCTCTATAACTGCCACTCGCACTACTGCTCACGATACCCAAAGGTAGACTGGTAGAGAATGCCCCTGGCATTAAGTTGTACCTTTTGCCCGAATTTTGAGTGCAATAAACATATATAAATAAATAAATAAATACATTTCGTACCATAATTACTGGAACATTTTAGTTCACTTGGTCGAATAACACGTCGTTTCATAGTTAGTATGGTACGACATGCAACTAAACATCAGAATTACTCACTAATTTGCCTGTTCACCCAGCAAGCTGATTTCCCATGGTAACAACCAAACCGTAGTCCTCCCAATCGTATATAGACCTAGATATTGACAATTTGTTTTAGAATAAAAAAAATAAAAAAAATCATTAAAACTTTTAGAGCATGTCAACCGTTATCGGCCGTAATTGATAGGGTATCGACTCGTTAAAGCGTGACCAACACAAGACCCGAGCAATAAGCCCTGCGTATTGCCAAAATCAGGGCATCCAAACAAATTCTCATTAACTCTTACCGGGTATAGACGCTAAGCCAATAAGGCCGTTTTGTACGAACTAAATAAATACAGTCAGTAAATCAGACCGAACTCGCTGAGGCAAAGCGGAGGTGAACCAGCCATAAACACAAAACTGATCCCAAATACACATAAAGCTATTTACTGCTGTAATACCGTCCTGTAAGTAAGATACAAACGCGTTATTAATGATTTAATAACAATACTTTTCTACTCGTCTCTTAAAATGGATATTCATCAGTCAGGAGGGACTATAACCCGTAACCAATACATTCTTTTTTTTTGTGACTGGACATGAATGGCTAATCCCACACCTTCTGTCATGGTATTAGCCCAACACACCACATGGGAACTAGGTGCCATGCCAGGACCTTCTTTATATTGCACGGCTACATTGAACTGGATGGAAAACACGGACAATTTTCATTGCCGCTTCGACCATCGTTCATCCAATGCGATGGTACCAACCCGGGCGGGATAAACCCTACCACCTAGGAAGTAAGGAAGGGGACCTACAGTTTACCGTGGAATCTGAACCACGGCCAGCCTCTCTCAACGGTCGAATGGTCACCCATCCAAGACCAGACCAGACCCAGCGTTGCTTAACTTCGGAGAGCGATCGCCGAAGTGTCGCGCCACTGGCCCATTGAGGCTGACAATGTTTAAGATCATTCTAACGCATTCTACTTTAACAGTGTTTAAGATTATTCAAACGCTTTAGGTGCGTTGCATACATTGACTGCAAAGATTAAAAAATTTAACATATTGCCAACATTACAGATCGCTTTTATGCCTTGCTTCACGGTCGATTCTACATGCTATCACATTTGTTGATATTTATATTTATATTTTAACATAGTACCTGAACAGCTCGTGGTCTAGGGGCTAGAGGACTTGCCTTTCATCCGAGAGGTCTGGGTTCAAATCCTCGACCGGTCATGCACCACTTTCTTTCTCTTACTGAGTTGGATAAGTGCATTTCGTTACGAATGCGAGCTGTTCCATGGTTCGGAACCCATGTTAAACTGTAGGACCCCTTCCCTTACTAGGTGGTAGGGTTAAGCCCGCCTGGGTTGGTACCACCGCTTTGGATGAAACTATGGTTGAAACGACAATGAAAATTTGTCCGTGTTTTACATCCAGTTCAATGTAGCCGTGCTCATAAAGGGAAGGTCCTGGCATGGCACCTAATTCCTTCGGGAATGTGGTGTATTAGTCTAATATCATAACGATAATTGTATGATATTAGCCATCCATATCAGGCTGCATAAAAAAACCTAGTTTTTAATTTGATAATGATTTTTTTTCTTGCAGGATTGAACACGTTGTATTTCTAAACCTGAAATAAAATAATAATTAAAAACAATTGAAAGACATCGAGTCCTGCATGATGTGACAATTGTTTCGATACATTTAAGGGCATGATAACATCTGATTGTATTAATTACCATGAGGCCGTAAGTGAAAACATATTTTAATATTAAAAATAATAACGACTTTTATCTTCCGGTTTCAAAAAGATGACAGATGCATTGATGGTCTACATATATTTAAAAGCTATTATGATAAATATTTGATGCTCATATCCTGTGTTCAAACTTTGTTTATCACATTTTATGAATATTCGCCAAGTATGAGAACACAAAGCACCAGAGACTTACGATTATATCTTTAAATTATAGCTAGACCATTTCAATCTAAATATAGCTTTTTTGATCATAGAAATTAGTTGTGGATATTTTCCAATATAATTATTCTTGTTTACCTTACGCCCTTATCAAACTGTACACAATCGGCTCATATCACGCCCTTAAATCATAAATATAATGTGTGATAAGGATTTTCTCCTTATATTAATAAGTACTTCCGGTTATTGGAGTTCCTGAAAGAACGTGTGCAGAAGAAAATACTCAATCTGGGTATTGAACACTCGGCGCCCACTTGAAGACGTGACAGTTCCAAACACGGCCGACCACAATCTCTATTCCGAGGACGTGCGCAAACAGATCGCCCGGAGGAACCGGGGTCCTTGCGAGTACGATCCTTATTCAAATGTAGAGCAAGCGGACTTTACCTACAATAGACCGTAGAGTATAACTAACCGCCGGACTACATATGACTATAACACGGTTTTAAAAAAACTGGCCAAGCGCGAGCCGGACTCGCACACGAAGGCTTCCGTACCATCGTACAAGATTTAACTCAAAAACGTCAGGTTTTTTTGTATGGGGGCCCCCTTTATTTTTATATTTTTTTTATATTACCTATTTGTTGTTATAGCGGCAAAATAAATACTCACTCCGTGAAAATTTCTGTCTGTCTATACAAAAAACGTATTTTTTGTGTTAAATCTTTAACGATGGTACGGAACCCTTCGTGTGCGTGTCCGACTCGCACTTGGCCGGTTTTACAGCTATACCATAGACGCAAGAACTTGATATTCAATGCAATTTAGTACCTCCACGTGAAAAAGGTTCTTGTCAGACGGAGAACAGACCCTTATCAATAAGTAAAGTTATTCTTATTGGAATATCAGTTCTTTTTTAAATATTGCGAAATTATTTATCTTAATTTTCATCATTGACTTTAACTATCTGTCGTTCTATATATCTGGTCGTATTTTAGAACTTCAAAAGATATGTAGTCCGATTAATTTTGAAAAACGCACCCGATTTTGGCACAGTTTGTCTCTCCGAGCAATTGCAGGCTATACAATAGACAGCGAGGCATTAATTAATTTTAAATATTAATTAATATCGCTAAAGATATTGCGGCGAAATTATTTTTGGGATTTAAATTTGATTGGTTTTCTTGTAATAGCCATTCAAAGTTTTATAACGTTATTAGGCGCTGTGGAAATAAAAACGTGTAACGAAATATGGATTGGACATGTTCGGAACCACATTTATCGAGGCTTGAGCCATGTATTTATTTATACAGAATGATTTGGAACAGGTTACACATACTTTAGAAACATGAAATTCTAATTTTCAGAAGAAAATAAATGAATTTACACGTTACCATTTTCTATAGATACTTTCCATTTTTTTAATAGTAAAGCCAAAATAACTTCAGTACATTTATTTTTATTTTTAAAAGCTTAATTTTGAATATGATCCAGAACATATGTGCTACCGTAGAATTTTCAGTGTATTCAAAAACCAATGTTATGCTTAAGTACACAAATCTTTGCTGTGATCAGATAACATTATAGCCATACTCTCTGAATGGATAACCTCCTCCTATTCGCAGTCGGAAAACAAGAGGAAAAAATTTAAGTAAAAAATATAAGGAAGGTCCTGGCATGGCACCTAGTTCCCATTTGGTGTGTAAGGCTAATACCATGACAGAAGGTGTGGTATCAGCCATCCAAGTCCAGTCACATAAAAAAAAATAGTGAGTTCGGAAGCTATGAACTCGAATCTGTGGCCGAAACATAGTAGGTAAACAACTTCGATATAAATGAACCGGTGGGAACTCCGAAATCCAATATGCGGTTTTCGGGGTCCACGTTTGCGACTTTTTCCGCACACAATTAACTATAATCATAGGTAAATGATAGTTGGCAAGGATTGCAAACGTCATAGAAGTGTTCAATATGAATAATACAAACCGGTTATGGTGCTGTCTCTACAACAAACACAAAAACAACAATCGTTGTTATTAATATAATGTCTGCCTACAGAACCAATACGGTAAAAATAACTAAATAAGTAAATAAATAAATAAATAAATAAGTAAATAAATAAGTAAATAAATAAGAAAAATAGCTAATCTGGTTGTATGTAGCTGAACGCCCCCTCTTGTGTCCCGCGCCGCCGTCTCTATGCGGATCGGATGGCGCGAGCCGCGCCCCTGGAGCTGCAATGGGGTGCAGGGAGTGCAGGATCGGGAATCGGGAGCCGATCCTGAAACACAACATATAGATCGTAAAAAGCAGTAAAGCAGTAAGCGAATGCCGAAGCATAGAGACGGCGGCGCGGGACACAAGAGGGGGCGTTCAGCTACATACAACCAGATTAGCTGTTTTTCTTATTTATTTACTTATTTAGTTATTTTTACCGTATTGGTTCTGTAGGCAGACATTATAATAATAAAAACCAATGTATATCAATGATATTTTTTACTTACAATGACATTACTTAATTTATAGTTAAAATGTAACATTTTGAAATAAGTTTAGTTCAATAACGGTATAACTAGTTCTGGCAGTGACGGGATATGTCGCTGGTTAGAATGGCACAGTACCAGCGAACAAAAGAAGTATTTAGCGATTTTTGTGCGTTGTATGACATAAGCCGTCTATCCCAACTATCCTTTGTCTATGCTATAATGCAACCCATACGAAAACATACTTATCATAATGCAGAAAAACCTTTAATTTTTAACAGCACAATCCTATTTTACGCTATGTAAATTAAGAAACAGGTACTAATTCAGTTTGAATATTTAAGGATTGCAGCCTGTTCAACCGAGCACGAGTGGACTGCAGTACTACAAGTGCAAGAGTAAACATTTTTGTTTTGCTGATGTAAATTCACGTTGTTTTTGATACAGCAGACGAATTGAAGTGAATTTTACTCGGATTGCGCTCATTTAGATTGAAGCTGAGAATGGAATGGGAATTCCTGTTTAAATTTGTATTCGGTTGAGAATTTTGAACAATGCGCTGTGAGAAAAGTACTCAGCGAGAACCTGGAATGAACGGGATCTGAAACTTGTCCTATTTAATCTTTACTAATTATAAATACGATAGTATGTTCATTTGTCCTTTTTTCACACAGCACTTTAGCAATGGATCGATGTGATTTTGGGTAAAGATATGGGTTATTCATTGGAGAGTAACATAGGCTACTGTTTATAAGGATTCCGTACCCAAGGGGTCCAACGGAACCCTATTACTAAGCCTCCGCTATCCGTCCATCCATCCATCCGTCCGTCCGTCCGTCCGTCCGTCCGTCCGTCCGTCCGTCTGTCTGTCACAGGGCTGAATCTCATGAACCGTAATAGTTAGGCAGCTGAAATTTTCACATAGTATGTATTTATTTTGCCGCTATATCAACAAACAGGTATTAATTAATAATACAAATTAAAGGGTGATTTTTATTTTAAATCTTGTACGATGCTACGGAACCCTTTGTGTGCGAGTCCGACTCGCACTTGACCGGTTATCGTTATCTTTTCGAGCGGACCGCGGTAACGCAGCTAATATATAGTGACAATACATTTTTATAAGGAAGATTTGAGCGGCTCGTAGCCTAGTGGCGCGGGGACTGGCCTAGCGTACCAGAGGCCCGGGTTCAATACCAACTTGCACCACTGTCTTTCTCTTTTAGAGTTCGATAAGTGCATTTCGTCACGAATGCGAGCTGCTCCATGGTTCGGAATCCATGTAAAACTGTAGGTCCCCTTCCCCTACTAGGTGGTAGGGTTTAAGCCCGCCCGGGTTGGTACCATCGCATTGGATGAAAATATGGTCGAAGCGGCAATGAAAAATTGTCCGTGTTTTCCATCCAGTTCAACGTAGCCGTGCTCATAAAGGGAAGGTCCTGGCATGGTACCTAATTCCTTCGGGAATGTGGTGTATTGGGCTAATATCATAACGGTAGTTGTGTGGTATTAGCAATCCATGTCAGGTCGCATAAAAAAAAAGAATAATCGTATATGATAGGAGCACTGAAGAGATGTTTTTGAAATTGCTTCCCTACAGACCTGAACGGGGGTGGCAAAGATTATACATATGATTGTCCTGTAAGGGCTCCAAAACCACTGATCCAATTGCGATGCTAATGTGGTGAGCTATTGTACCCATAATCACGATTCTGACAATATTACTGGACTCCACCGGGGAGTATGTCCAAACTGACAATGACCCTAGAGGAGTCAGAAGCCTCAGGTAGTGCCATATTTGTTTATTGTTTTATGCGCGGCATATGGCGTACGCCATGTCCTGATATAAGAGGGGCTCGAAGACGCCCATGGGCTTTAGAACTTTCACGGTAGCCGCGAAAACGATGCCAGCCGGCCAGGTGCTTCTTCAAACCACGTTTCGTTGTATATTTTGGGAAATACCTCGGTAAGGATATAATACCTAACAATATTTATGTACATATAAGTAATCTTTTTTTAATAATAAAAAAACCAACAAGTTCAACGGAAAACAAAAGAAAGGCCAGAACTTGGGGTTGTAAGTCAGAAGTCAGTGGAGAGATGCCCAAACAAATTGGCACCATAAAATGGGTCTCCTAACGGCGGTGTGAAAACTTGCATTTTTGGCAAGGGGCGCTATGGCGCTAGATTAGTTTAAGTTTATAAGTGGGTGAAACTTTATTGGGAGTGGTGGTCGGGTCCGTTTATTACGGGGTTAATCGAGTCTGCGCTGCGTCTCTGAAACTTTGTCGGAATCGAAGATGCAAAAAGAATTCACTTCGTTTGCGGTCTTTTATTCTCTGAAAAATGTATCTATGCATTAAAGAATTAATTATTTAAATTTAATATTCTTATTATACTTTATTCTAATAAGAAGTTTCGTAGATTAATCCGGACATAGCAAAGCGATTTCTATCAGTTTCTTCAAAGTTTAATATTTTCCCTTTTAGTGTTCATACATTTGTATAATTTTGTAAAAAAATATAGATACTGCTTTTTTGACCACTTCTTGTATTTAAAAATACATACATATTTTATTGCATCGTCCGGACCGGATTTTCGATGTAACTGACAGACAACAGAGCTAACAAATCTAGGTCTTTTTTTGCAGCTAGGTTGTATTTTATTATCTTAATTAGCTGCATCTTCCAGTACCAGTAGAGATCTTCTCTTTGCAGTAATATTTCGTAGATTTCGAACATGAATTTGACATGTAAACAGGGTCGGACATGCGTAACGTAAGTTATGTGAGTAATTGCCGCAAATCGGGCGTGACCTAGATACATTTTCCTTACAAATATCACTGCCTACTGTGGCGTTTACTGTGATGTGCTCCGTACATTTTTTATTTGTTGAGCTGGTAATGGTCAGTTTAAATTACTCTTTATATTTTATCGTGCTAGAACGTACGTACATTGCAAGAATGTCAAGGGTTATAAAACGTTTAACATGGCCCGTTTCGCACATGTAGCGTCAGATTTACTACCCTCCGGCCAGTCTGGACCTCTCTTTCGTCACCTGAATTTAGAGTACTGCTCATGTACTTTAGTGCATGCTATTTACTTTGTGTACATATGACGGCTAATGTTGTATTAATACTGAAAAATGTTTTTCCACCCTCGTCATCATCATTAACTTCATAATATTATTTTTTCACTGAATAATCAGTATTTATCAAATGCAAAAACATACGGACGTAGAGTAAAGGTTTTACAAATGATTAAAAAATAATTAAAATCTGACAACGTTTCATAACTGGTGAGATTGACACGTTACTTGTATTTATTGAAATCGTCCATTTCATTTCATTTATTTAAACTTTTTGGTCGTCAAACTACGCCAAGTTACGTCACAAAGATCCGCGGATTCGATCAACCCAGTAAAGAAGAAGCCGCAAAGAAACTTCACGGGTTTACATAACATATTTTTCCATCCACAATCATGAAATACACACTTAGATCTAAAAGCTACGGTCAAA
This sequence comes from Incurvaria masculella, assembly GCA_946894095.1. Lineage (NCBI taxonomy): Eukaryota > Metazoa > Arthropoda > Insecta > Lepidoptera > Incurvariidae > Incurvaria > Incurvaria masculella. The sequence continues at coordinate 12,742,670 of OX335658.1, read as the reverse complement.
CAATTTCTTGGGATAACAGATTAAGATAAAAAACAATAGAAACAACAATACATGTTTTTAACGTTAAAATTTAAAATGGGGTGTCATTCAAATGGGTGCTATTCAAAAGTACTCATTGTGAGATTGAGCAGCTTTTTTTATCAAATAACTTAACCTTTCATGAGACATACGAGACAAGCTACAAATGTGTACATGTTTCCGAGAAAACAGCGTCTGATTCAGTTCAGGTGGAAACTTCTCCGAAACTTGTGTAATCTCGCCGTGCCTGTTCCCGAATAAATAACTTTATTATTTAGAATTCGAGCGCTCAACGAAACATTTTCTTTCAAATTCCAGTAGGTGTCTGTTTCAAAGGATGTACAGATAAATAACAGAGACACCGGCGCTTCAAGGCGAGCGCAAGCAAGGATAAAAAGACAAATGTGAAGTGTGCCTTTGTCTGTGGCGCTGCCAAAATATCATAAAAATATAAAACGATGAGTGTCTTGATTTATACATGCCGCATCTCGCTGGCTTCCTTGCGAGTGTTGACGTTACCACTTTGTAGCTATCTCTGTACTTATTTTCTGAGGTGACATACTACCCTAGAACGACCGTATCTGATAACTCAGCGCTTAGCGCTTAGCCCGGTTTTCACCAAGCGCTGATTTATATCAATTGACACTTAAAGGGTCTTTATTACTTAAGTGCTGATTATATTTTACTGTTATTGATTGCAAGCTGCTAAGAAAGGCCCTTAACATATGGCGATTAAGGTGGTCAGCAGTAGGTGAAAAAGGCCCTTAGTATTCTTAATAAGCGATTTTACGCAACTATGGTTATCGGAAAAAACTCGGTATTGAAAAATGTATTTAGACTATAGTCTGAACAATGGGGAACCAATATAAGGGATTAATTCTTAATTTGCTCTAAAATCAATAAACCAGTGAGTCAACCATAACAAACACATAGAAACAACTCATAAAGAGTTGGTTTTTTTTATTGTGTTATCTTAGTTAAATTAATGATGCATGGTTAGTTCCAAAAATAATGTCCAATGATAATTTAGAATATATTTTTTAGTGTATTTAATTAAACAAAATTGCTCTTAATTTCCAAATGAACAAGATGTTAACTGAGTCATCTATGTAAAACATTGCTAAGGAAGTAAATTAAACATAACTCATTCAATTCTTATTGACGAACTACATGACCTCACTTGTTGTTAAAGCTAAGGTATTTAAATAAGGAAATATTCCTAGAAACAACTAAATTTTGTTTTAGATTGTATAAAGGTGGATCTGAAATGAGTTGAAAGATTGAATGTCATTATATTTACCAATATCTCATGTTTCAGTTTTTATAAAACGTATCGCTAGGAACTCTTTCAACGGTGGTTGAAAGAGTTACTACTAAAGGATATGTACACATGCTAACAATTAAGTAATTATATGTCTTCATAGTTAACTAGCACCAAGAAGCTCGTGTCAACTCTGTGTGTAATAATTAATGTTTCGTATGCCAATACCAGAGCTAAACTCGCGACAAACAACAGTTTCGATATTAAATTATCCACGGCGCCGTCACAATACTGTATGTAGATGTATTAAATTAGGCGGCTTCGGCTGTATTCTGCCTGTTACGAGTTTTAATTAGTCACGAGCACTTAATTTATAAAAAAAAACCGGCCAAGTGCGAGTCGGACTCGCACACGAAGGGTTCCGTACCATCGTAAAAAAAAACACGTTTTTTGTATAGGAGCCCCCTTTAATTTTAATTATTTTTTAATCTTACCTATTTGTTGTTATAGCGGCAAAATAAATACACACTCTGTGAAAATTTCAGCTGTCTACCTGTTACGGTTACTGAGATACAGCCCTGTGACAGACGGACAGACGGACAGACGGACGGACGGACGGACGGACGGACGGACGGACGGACGGACGGACGGACGGACGGACGGACAGCGGAGGCTTAGTAATAGGGTTCCGTTTTCACCCTTTGGGTACGGAACCCTAAAAATAAACCAAATAAAATTAAAAGTATCACACAATAGCATAAGAAATTGTGAACATTAGCACACAGTTAGAAACATTTACGATTTTTTTTCTTATCGTTCGCGCAAAACGGTGTACTCCAAAAAATGTTTTACCTTCTAGGAAAAAATATTTCAGGCTTTAACCGACTTTGGACTTATCTCCGGCGTATGACCAATGAAAAGAGTAATTGTACCCGTATGAAGCTCTATCATCTTTGTCTCCGGGAAAGCGGATTGTGTATAAATGTGCAAGATACATCTATACAGTACAGTTGACGTAAGTTGCGCAACCCTGAGAATGTTTTAAATGATTATATCTTGTTTTTCTGATGAAAAAGTAGGAATTAAGTACAAATATTATTTGTATGACCAGTATGTCCCATTTTTTTTTTGGTTTGTTGAATTTGTATGACTAATAGATGTAGAGACCCCTCGCGCCTGCGTTAGAGTGCGATGGAAAAAAGTCGTATTTTTCTTGAGCTTTCCATTGCCCCATATATGTTTTGGCCCCTCAAAATTTTAGCGTCTATCTTCCAAACCAGTGTTACATATAATTTAGATAATAACATACATTTTCGAGTAATGAATTTTGAGGACCCAATTCATTGCCATTATAAAGTTATTGACAAAATGCCGTTGTGAGGTTATGAATGTTTTAGATACACCAGAGAACAAAGCGTTGAGCAACATGCTCCAGTCCAAAATGCAATAAAAATGGACAGAGTTTTATGTCTCTTTGATATTTCAAAAGCAACAATGCTTCACATTAGTCCTATGGATATATTAACATACGAATTTACGCCGTTTTTTCTCTCTTACCCGACGGAATGGCATGCAACATGCAATGTTCTATCCATGTCTAATTCATATTGTTAGTAGGAAAAGAAGTAGTTGTGAATGATTCCTTTTAATTATTTAACGAGTAACCGACCGTAAAAAATGAGGATTCAGATAGTTTAAAATATGTTTAAATCATTAATATAAATTATCGCATATGTGTCAATAAAAGACACGATGATTTTTAAGGGGCCTGAATTTGGGAATTCTCCTTTCTTCTAAATCTATTAATTGATTCATAAGTTATAGCTGAAAAAGCTGAAAAATACGTTTTAAAGGGGAATTACTTTACAGACTTTACGGAGAAGATGTCTACCAAATGGTCCACATTGTCCTAATCTGGGGGCATGGCAGTGCTCCGCCAAGACAAGCAAAAAAAAAGCACAGTACCATCATTTGCTCGAAGCCATTCAGGACACTATTCCCACCATACATACACATTTTTATTTTTTATGTGACTGGATATGGATGGCTAATACCACAAGTTCTGTCATGGTATTAGCCCAACACACCACATGGGAACTAGATGCCATGCCAGGACCTTCCTTATATTGCACGGCTACATTGAACTGGATGGAAAACACGGACAATTTTCATTGCCGCTTCGACCATCGCTCATTCAATGCGATGGTACTAACCCGGGCGGGATTAACCCTACCACCTAGTAAGTAAGGAAGGGGACCTACAGTTTAACGTGGAACCTGAACCACGGCCGGCCTCTCTCAACGGTCAAATGGTCACCCATCCAAGACCAGACCGGACCCAGCGTTGCTTAACTTCGGAGAGCGATCGCCGAAGTGTCGCGCCACTGGGCCACTGAGGCTGACAAAATATGACACATACTATACACCCATCGAAATTACAGTTATTTTTTTTTTGCAAACATTTGCACGTGATTATTGGGCAACGTCCGGTTAAATAATCTTTCTAATTGGATTAATATCTTCGACACAGGGCACACAAAACAAAGTACACTAAATTACATCAGCGATAACAATACGTAACTACAAACGTCTTACATAATAAAGATATTGTATGGTAACATATCCTCGGGGCCCAAAATTGGGATGATATCGGATACAAGTTCGAACTCATCATTGCTCACAGATGTCAGAACGCGTTGGCCTAACATTTATTTTGTCTCGAGATGAAATAGAAGTTAATAAGAGGCTCGTTGTTTTTGTTCTTGTTTTTCTCGTTACCGTTGTATTATTTTCTCTCGGTTCCCGAGCTGGGCTTAAAAGGGCTATCAGTAATCGTAATCTTTGAGTTGTATATTCCTACTAATATTATAAACGCGAAAGTGTGTTCGTTAGACTGGTCGTCTTTCACGCAGCAACTGAACAAATGATTCGACGTGATTTTTTAACCGACTTCAAAAAAGGAGGAGGTTATCAATTCGTCTGTATGTTTTTTTTTATGTTTGTTACCTCATAACTTTTGCCTGGGTGAACAGATTTTGATGATTTTTTTTTTAAATGAAAGCTAGTGCTTTCCAAGTGATCCCATTTTAATTTGGTTAAGTTCTGACAATGATATCCATGAGAAAATCATATAAGTCTTTATTTTGTATTAAGATTGCGCGACAAATGGACGAATAACTCAATATAACGCCAACCGATTTCGGTGATTCTTTTTTTATTGGAAAGGACGTGTACAAATTAGTAAGTGTACTTCAAATTCACTAAAAATTAACAAATTAAAAAAAAAAAAGAAAAAAAATTACCGACTTCAAAGAAAAAGCACTAAAAAGTAAAAAATAATTGGTTACGATTTTTGTTATTTTTTGAGTCGGTGTCAGCCAAGGTAGCCAAGGTTCTCTTGATTGGCGCAGCGCGTGCCCGGCTGACGCCGACTCAAAAAATAACAAAAATCGTAACTACAAGAATGGCAATTATTTTTTACTTTTTAGTGCTTTTTCTTTGAAGACGGTTATTTTTTTTTGTTAATTTATTTTTTTGCATGAAGATGTTTATGGACAGTAGAGTGACATCGGCTAGCATTATTTCTTCCAAAAAAATATCACCCATTTTTCATTTCTTTTACAAAATATAATGCGTTTTACATATACGTCTGGTAGTCAAAATGCGCTAACTCACGTCACAAAATGATTGATATGCGATATGATATTGATATGAACTTCACTGGGATAAAGGTTGTGTTTTTTTCGTCCATATTTATGCTATAAGATATTTATGAATACTTAAATGATACTGGCACATAAAGTATCGATTCAAACCAAAACGTTCTGACAAATAGCTGCGCTTCTAACAAGAGTACAAGTAACAAGAGAGTACTGACAAGAGAAACTCGTTGAAAGATGCTCTTTAAAAGAGAATTTAGAAATATTTAGTGGTAAAACTATTTATTTTTAAAAACTTAAAATATATCTTAAGCCAATGATATAAATTGAGTCTTTAAAATGGTAATGTTTATTTTGTTCTTTGTTCTTTATCTGTTCTGTTACTATAGCTGTTCTACCAAAAATTTCAAAAGGTTGGCATCAGAATTAAGATCATTTAATTTACAAATGTGGACAGAGAAAAAAAAAAGGGTGAAGTTTATTCGTGGGTTTTTATTCACTGAGTTAATCGAATCTGTGGATCTATAAGTGATGTAACTTTGTGTATTTTAACTACCAACTTTCAACAAATGATAATGGATAATGTTGTGACTTGTTCAATTTAATTGTTTGAATTTTAGATTTTAGTTTGTATTATTATTTATTTTACTTTTTAGTAATACATATACCATAATGGAGAATATTGAGGAACAATTGTTTGAACCAGACGCAGATAGCATGAAATTGAAAACAGATAAAAAGTTTTTCAATAGTAAACGTTGTAAATAGCATTTCAAAAATACTTAATAGACAACATATATGAGTGATCTAAAAAGTTAATGTTAATTATTCATAGTTAAAACAACAACAGAGTTGCCAACACAAGCACTTTTTTTCCCTCAAAGCAAGCTATAAAAGTGCGATCACGCCACCAGCACGGTCGGGCGCGGAGAAACCTTTGTTTTCCGCCCACCGGCCCGCCCGCCCCAATCCTCTGGGGGTGTGAACGGAATCACAAGTAGACGTTAAAAATATTGCCAATAAAAAAGCCTGCAAGCCGCTCTATTCGGGCTGTACCGGAAAATGCGTCTGCAGCCTTCAAATACGTGAAAGGGGGTATTTTTGCCTTCCGCGTTATGAATAATTTTAGTCTGGCCGGCGCTTTTTGACGTCTTGCTTTGATGTTTCATATTTCAGGAATCTATATTAAGTTTACTCTTTGGTTACCTATAATAGGGTTATAAATATAAACTAGCAAAATCAGGACGATTTTTTGTATTTAAAAAAATATCTTAACAAAATTGCAACATTTTCCCGCTCTTTCACGATTGGCCCTGTGTAAAAAATATATTTTTCAGATATTTTCAACGTAATAAACTTAAATTCGCTTGGTTAAGGACATGGTTATTATAAAAGTAGACTGTTAGTAAAGTATGTAGCAGAAAAGGTGTGTTAGCTGGTTAACTGCAGCCTTGAAATACAAAATATTCATAAAATAGCTATTCTTACAGATTTCTTTAATTAATGTGTCCTTGCTTCACGGTAGATTATACATATGTACATATCACAATCTTCGATGGTTAAGATGTTTCTCAACAACATGTAGAATCAGTCATTAAACTAGAAATTATTGCTCGATGTTATCTGTAACGATATTTTTTAACTTTATGTTTCCATAAATCTAGGAAAAAACCCTTTTTCCTTTTCCAATGAATTTGTATCTAAATACAAAGCTATCGTGTGACCTGGCGCGTGTACGCACCCGGAATTCAGTCGATTTTAAACGATACGGCCCAATAGGCCGGGGGATGGCAAGTTTTTTGCGTGCCACTAAAATATTCCGAAAAAGTCTTCTTCTTATCAAGGTTCCGCTGTCCGTCCGTCCGTCCGTCCGTCTGTCACAGGGCTGCATTTCATGAAACGTAATAGTTTGGCAGCTGAAATGTTCACAGCATTTGTATTTATTTAGCCGCTATAACAACAAATAGGCAAAATTTAAAAATATTAAAAATGAAAGTGGGGTACATAAAAAAAACCTTGTTTTTTTTTATACAATGATACGGAACCGTTCGTGTGCGAGTTCGACTCGCACTTGGCCGGTGTTTTTGTTAGATATCTAAACATTAGAATGAGAAAGAGTTTACGCTTTTCCGAGTTTTCGCAAAAGTTGATGTTCAGTTTGTGGTACAGCGTTACTTCATTGAATTTGATTAAGCTTCACCCAAATACACAACGTAAAGGAATTTGATATTAATGTATGCATAAACGACTGTGAAGCAAGGAAACATTAATTAAATTTAATTAAAGAGCCCCGTACAAATAACTACTCTATAAATATACTGCGAAGCTGGATCTGAAGTAGCAAAACGAATATGCCCAATTATTCGAATTTCGCCACCTTCTGTATAACCATAATTTGAATTTCTCCTACAATCCTACAATTCCTCCCGTAATCAATGTCTCCTACTAACACAGTGTTTAAGATAATACCTACATACATTGATTCTACGCTTTACTTGCGTTGCAGACATTGACTGCAAAGATTGAACATCTTGCCGTCGTCACCGAAATCGTATGTGGTATCAGACGCTATAATGTTAAACACTGTGTTAGTTGAAAACATTGATTACAGCAAGTATTTCGTTTTCATAATATATATATATAGATTTTAAAACATTAATTTCAACAACGTTTGCCAATCTTCTTCTGACAAGAAGTCTTCTGCCATGGGTTATCTCCAGGCCTAAAAAGGGTCAAAGAATTCGTTGGAGGCGTGCGTGCGTCCTTCACTAGCGCCGTTGACAACAACACGGCCGCCAGGCTTACTATCCGCGGTTCCTCCGATTTCATTTTATTTCAGAGTCTCTCCACCGAGGATTCGAATTGGACTTAATGTATTGTGACGAAGAGTTCGTTCAATTCAATTTACTAAACAGAAGCTAGCTTCAAATGTATCCCTAAATAATTGCTAGAAGATTCTGACAATAGAGCCAAAAGTGACTTTTCTGCGAAGAATATCATAGTTGATATCTGAATTCTTCTTTGCTCTACATCTATGGAATAATTATTCATTACAGATAAGTTTTAGGAGTAGACCCCTACGAACAGAAGTAGTCTGCAATGGAAATATTTTGAGCACACTGTTATATAATATAATTTTAAATATTTCTTTGGTGATAATTTGAGACGATCGTTTTCCTAAATACTAACTTACAACCTTATGTGCAAGCGACAATATGAGGAAAAATATACATTTTACGTACGTAAATCGCCAATTTTTAGGGAATTTTAGGTATTACTAAGCCTCCGCTGTCCGCAGGTCTACCCGTCCGTCCGTCCGTCAGTCTGGCACACGGCTATATCTCATGAACCGTAATAGGTAGGCAGCTGAAATTTTCACAGAGTATGTATTCATTTTACCGCTATAACACCATTTTAGAAACAAATAACAATTTCAAAATAACCACCAAATAAACAGATAACCATAAAACAATCCGAAATCTCAAAAAAATCGCAGTTTCCATTCATTTTAGTTCCGTGACTTGGACGAATTTGTAGTAATTGCGATTTATTTCGTTCAAAAAGCCTGACTTGAAAATTCGATTATTTTCAAAATATTGGGTTTTTACAGTTTTTTCCATGTTGAGTGAACTAATTTATTGGTAAGAAAAAAAAAATTAAATTACCTTATATTTTATTGTAAGAAAAAAAAGGATCTAAACCTAATTCTTTCTAACCGAATGTCGTATTAATTATTTTCAGTTTGGAAATACTTGAACACAAATAGGTTAAAGTTTTTTAACATTAACTCGAAATTTATTTACTCAAAATTATCACATTTATGGCCAATTTTTCAATGTACAGACAGTACTTATCGGGCTGATAGCACAAATTCACGTTGGTCAAAAGACAGATAGTCGTTTCCGGAGAATTATATCTTCTATCACAATTAGCTGACTATAATTTTACTAATAAACATATGGACTTACTATATCGGATGGATAAGCAGAACCGCAAATAAATTCGTCGAATAGTTATCTGGCTGTTTATCGGACTATTGAAAAATCACCCCTTACACCAATATAATCGTAGTTAACATCATGGGTAATCGGACTTTGGCCGTAACACATACATTACTTAACATAAAGAATGTTTAACGGTCTTGGTATGTACTAACCCTTGATAAGCATTGAATCCTAACTGGAAAAGAAGTGATTTATTAATTAGTTTAGGAAGGTAATTGAAATTTCACTCCTGAAATAAATTTAAAAAAAAACAGATTTTTTTAACGACTGGACGCAAGGACACATTCATTAAATTATCAAACTCTAAAAGAAATAATATAAATAATAATATAATATGGAATGGACGGAATTGACGATCGCAACTTCTACGTATGGCGGCGAGTAGTCACGAGTTAGTGGAAATGAAATCGGGACGCGCAGCATCGAACGTAAATTGCACTAAAAAGAATCATGCGAAGTTCTTACGTGTCTTGGGAATTTGAGAACATCAGGACAAAGCGAATGCGTAAGCGAACTGACTCGCCGGCGCTACCGATATTTTATGCCTTCCTGATAGAAACTAGTTTTGTTCGTAAATCTGCCACAGATCTGCATGTTGGCCTTAGGGTTTCTTCCACCAAGTACTGATGACTTAATCTTCACATTAAAGGGCCTTTCTTGCCATCTCGCAATCGATACAGTATAAGATAATCAGCACTTTAGTAATGAAAATTGTCCGTGTTTTCAATCCAGTTCAATGTAGCCGTGCAATATAAGGAAGGTCCTGGCATGGCACCTACTTCCCATGTGGTGTGTTGGGCTAATACCATGACAGAACTTGTGGTATTAGCCATCCATGTCCAGTCACATAAAAAAAAAAAAAGGCCCTTAAAGTGTAGATTAAAATCAGCATTTGGTGAAAACCAGACTTAGTAAGCTTAATTAAGCTAACGCATGTCCCAGGAAACCAATTACCACCTGGCATCACCTTTTTATTCCACATTCAAATAAAAAAAAAACTCAATTCGATTTATTCCGAATTCAAAAACTCCACATTCACTCCACCGTTTGCAGATCAGCGGAGCAGGCGCCTAAGCATCACTTTATACGAGTTTTACACCCAATACAGCGTTCAGATTTCATCTCCTACGCCGTCTCCCAGCCTCCGCGCTTCCTGAATACTTGATGGAATTCCACACCTCGCGAGTCTTCGAGCGGCTTTCAGGAGGCCAATTATTGCGCTTATCTGTTTACATACGGAATATACACTCCTGAATCGTCACTGAATCAGCAAACAACTTTCAAAACGATTCTGGTGCAAATAAGGATCGCTTATATGGAAATAGATTTGTGCATACATACATAACTTCGCGCCGCTTTTCCGGAGCGGTAGGCAGAGGTGATAGAGTGTCATACAGTACGATTACAATACACTTCCCTAACTTATAATACAGACATACATATTTTCATACATGCTCTAAGATTAAGGGGGCTACGCACCTGACGCTTACCACGACACTTCCGTTCACTGCTGCTCTGTAAATTTGTTTGGTCATTATTTCGTCTCCCATCCGTTCCATATGTCCAAATTAACACTCCCTTCTCGATTCTCATTTCAACATAATGTTTCAATTGAAACTGCTATTTTACCCAAACATGGATATGTAATTTTCATTAGCGCTAATACTGTGGGGTATCGTAGCGCCTAATAATTAATTACTAGAATGCCAAAGCTATATCAAAGTGAATTCCTCTCCTTAAGACACTTCTGATTCAACACTCTGAATTCCTAGAATTGGCCTACTTACTCTCGAGCCGGCTTCACTCCGGCCGTGTGTATTGAAACATTTCGGTCCATTTATGATCTTCGATACACGCAGGAAATTGGCCATGTTAACGAAATTCCTCGAATGAATACGATTTCGGTGTTCATTGATGGTTATAAAATTTATAAAATTGATGCTTAACTTAATATTTACGGATTTTTCCGCGGTCCGTCACAGGGTTAAAGGTTGTTATAGACAAAAGGTGACATTTGCAATTTGTTCGACCATTCGCGACAGTTAAACACCGCGAAACTAGCTTGGAGCCATACAAGCGAAATGTACCTGTACAGGTGCACGAAATCGGGAGTTTGTATGGAGTTGAGCTACTGGATGTAATCCTATATATATTCTGTGCAGGTATCGTGGGTCCGCACTCGAGACCTGAACATCCTCACACACGGCACGGCCAGCTTCACCGCGGACCCACGCTTCGACATCCAGCACCAGGCGGGCTCCGACGCCTGGAGCCTCAAGGTCAGGGGTGCGCGGCTCAACGACACCGGCCGCTACGAGTGCCAGGTCAACACGGACCCCAAGATGAGCCTGTTCTTCAACCTCAACGTTCAAGGTGAGAGAGATGCCGGGAGATTGCATTGTATTGTTTACCGCGGACCCGCGCTTCGACATCCAGCACCAGGCGGGCTCCGACGCCTGGAGGCTCAAGGTCAGGGGCGCGTGGCTCAACGACACCAGCCGCTACGAGTGCCAGGTCAACACGGACCCCAAGATGAGCCTGTTCTTCAATCTCAACGTGCAAGGTGAGAGAGATGCCGGCAGATTGTATTGTATCGTATTGTTTACCGCGGGCCCGCGCTTCGACATTCAGCACCAGGCGGGCACCGACGCCTGGAGCCTCAAGGTCAAGGGCGCGCGGCTCAACGACACTGGCCGCTACGAGTGCCAGGTCAACACGGACCCCAAGATGAGCCTGTTCTTCAATCTCAACGTGCAAGGTGAGAGAGATGCCGGCAGATTGTATTGTATCGTATTGTTTACCGCGGGCCCGCGCTTCGACATTCAGCACCAGGCGGGCACCGACGCCTGGAGCCTCAAGGTCAAGGGCGCGCGGCTCAACGACACCGGCCGCTACGAGTGCCAGGTCAACACGGACCCCAAGATGAGCCTGTTCTTCAACCTCAGCGTACAAAGTGAGACGGATGCCGGGAGATACACACAGAGGGGGGGAGAAAGAGAGAGAGAGAGAGAGAGAGAGAGAAGGGGTTGATGGAGAGAGAGGGAAAGGGAGAGAGGGGGATAGGGAGATAGAGGCAGCGGGAGAAAGGTAGCGATGGAGAGAGGGAGAGAGGGACAGAGCGGGAGATGGTGAGAGGGAGAGGGGAGAGAAGGAGATAAACATACAGAATGACCACAAAGGAGGAGAGCTCATGCACGGTGGATTCCGGATAAAGATCGAAAACATTCACTCACCAACGGGGACGCATGATAAAACACTTATAAATACGGACATTTTCAATTAGATTAGGTTAAGTTAGGTTAGATAATATGCATTTAATAATAAACAAGAAAAATACATATTTTGGATGTTCTGTGTTTTGGACCTTATGAGTTGTGGACTATTGCACAACACGATCGGAATTTCTGATTTTTATCCTAAGACAATCGGAAAGACTAATAGCGGAGGGGACCGCATCATAAAGTCCAAAAACCAGATCCAAAATCCATAGAATCCTAAACTCCTATTAATATTTATAAATACCGAAATGTTTAACTATTCATAAGATCCAAAAGGCATTTTAAAATTGAAAAACCCACTTGTATACCATAAAACAGTTTACCTGTTTTCTACATCAAAACATGTCCAATTTTATTTTTCAATCCTAGTAGCTGGTCTCTTATGTCTTCAGTAATTTGTACTATCGTACATGACTGAATTTGAGCTGTTTAATTTTGCTTACTTTTTAATTCAAAATGTTTTTCGTTTATTGTTTATTGTTTATTCATCATCCATAGACAGTACACTGCACTCGGATTTGTCATATTTTATCATTTTATCATTAGCCAGTTCGGCAATCCCAGCGAAGAAGAACTGGCAAGAAACTTCACTGGTTTTTTTTTCAACGTCCACTTAGTCTAAGTTTACAAAAGTATAAAGTACAAACAATTAATATCATATGCAACAGTTCATGACAAATATCAGTTTATTTGTAAAGACTATGCCCGCCATCTAACATGTTGCCAATTGGAGCAAGCCAGTCCCCACAAACAGTACACGTTCACGAGCATCACGCCGGGCTCAGCCATCGCCTCTGTCAACCATATTTTAGGGAAAGAGGAGACCCGAACCTAGCGTCGCCGCAAGCAAAGACCTTAAAGCGAGGCACTACTCCAGTGGCAACATGAAAAAGTAGTGAAAACTTTGTACGTTTTAGTTTTAATACTATTATTTCTGTCATGAACTACTACAGTGACCTCTAAACAAAGAGTCTAAATACATTATTATTCTTACAGTTAAAAAATATTTAATATTAACCCTTTAAATGCTACCACTTACAGAAAATTAAGAGTACAATGGTTTGAGAGCAACCTGTATAATAATAATAATAATATGTGTAGTGTGCTTGTCATGGTGATAAATCTTATCAACAGTAATAAAATTTCAAAACATATATGACCACGTTAGATGATGTTGGATGTACATTCATATGTTTCGAATTGCATGATAAGCCAATGTTATACTTACAAGCGGAAGACGAAGAAGAGAAAATATTGATTTTGGAGCTACCTTGTTCCCTTCGGAAAAGCGACAGGAACGCAATTTTTCAAGCATTTCACCGAATTAAAGATGGAGAGAATCTAATACGATGTTCGTGCCCTGACAAATTTCAACAGAAAAACGTATTTTTCGGTTCACCTCGACGAGAGTAGAAGGTAAATTTCACAGACCCTCCTTAGAATACAGATGAGGTAAACGTGCACTGTGCGATTTAAAACAGCTGAAAAAGTAACCATTCCGTGATGTTGTTGTTGATTAGGTCTTATGTTTACTGTTATTTGACAAAAAAAAGTATAGTGTAGTAGTTTTATGTTGAAATTGAATTGTGCAAAGGTGAATATTACACATATTTTGCATGCTCAAAACAAACGTTTTTTTAAAGTATCATATATTTTAATTATTTACTATTTAGGTATACATTTTTACAAGCTTTGTACGCGTTAGATTTGGTAAAGGTTTTTTTACTATTGGTTATGGTGCTGTCTCTACAACAAACACAAAAACAACAAAAACAACATTTAAATAACAAACATCAAAGGGATACAAAAAACCGTTAAATCTTGTACGATGGTACGGAACCCTTCGTGTGCGAGTCCGACTCGCTTTTGACTGGTTGTTTTGCCGACATGTTTCGCCCACAGTGCCGACTGCGCAGTGTATATAATGAGACTAACGAAGCCTCCGTACATCGTGTGTTATCCCATTGTGAAATTACATTCCAAAAAAGAAAGACTACAACTCCAATAGCCCTAAGTCCATTTTCATCGGATCCCCACGGGAAATGATTTAAGTAGCCCTTCATTAGCGGACCGGATCTCACTTTGCAGAAATCCGCTCACAGAGAACCTTTGTTGCAGATCGCGCCAGTCCCGTGCTAAAAGCAGTCGTATCCGGTCCCAGGCACCAGTACGTCACCGTCGGCTCCACCGTGACCTTTGTGTGTGACGTGACCTTGGCGGGTCATCCACTCGAAGGGTCTGTTCCGAAGGCTTTTAGGACTAATAGGGGCGCCGGCAGCGTACATTGGCTCCACAATGGACTGGCAGTTAGCTTTCAGGTTGGTTTGTTTAAACGATTTATGAGGGCGACTGGGGTGTGCAGCATGCGGCAATAGTTTCACTTGTGTCGCGTCGCGTTCGACTATATGTACATTGATTTATCTTTTTTTTACCCGACTACGGCGAAGCCAAGGGGGGTTATGTGTTAGTCTGAATGTATGTAGGTATATTTATTATTTCGAATAGCTATTCCTATTTCCTTCGGGATTGTGGTGTATTAGGCTAATATATTATCATGACGGCAGTTGTGTGGTATTAGACATTCAAGTCAGGTTCCATAATTTTGTTTTTTAAAAAATGGTGCGAGAAGGAAAACGCACTAAAAAGACGAAATAAGTCGCATGGTAACATGTTTTTTTGATGAATGGGTTTTATACCTTATGGGTTATAGCATACTTACTGTCATAATATTGGTTCAACATACCACATTCCAGTAGAAATTAGGTACCATGCCAATACTTCTTTTTTTAAATGAGCTCGGATACATTGAATTGGATGGAAGTTACAGACAATTTTTGATTATTTCTTTCACAATATTTCATCTAGTTCGATGGAGACAACATGGGCTAGCTTAACTCTACTACCTACCAAGTAGGAATGCATACCTACAGTTTTACATAGGTTCCGCATAGTAAACGAAAATGCACATTTCAATATCGGTTAAGAAGATATATGTGCATTAGCCTGGAATTGGAACCCGCGGTCTTTGCTACAAGAGACCACAGCCGTAACACCTACACTACGGGTTATACTTTGTGGGTTAGCAAGTGCTGAGATTTTTTTATACTTAATAAGAAAAGTGATTGGTGTCCTAAAACATGAATTCGTTGCGTTTTCCAGGCGGAGCGTGGTGGCATCTCCATCGACACGGTCAGCTCCGACCAGGGCATCAGCAGCCGCCTGACGGTCGCGGGGGTGGGTGCGGCGGACGCGGGCCGCTACACTTGCAGCGCGGGCGACGCCGCCGATGCGGTCACGCTCCACGTCAGGGAGGAGGGGGAGGATTACGGTGAGAGAGCGGGACAGCAGCCGGATAGGACCAGGGGATCAGCGTGTGGACCTTGATTATAAAGCCAAGTATAGGACGCGTAGACCATACGATCGATGCCACCAGCTAGAACCAGGGCATCAGCAATGAGAAAGAGAACGAGATAGCAGCCGGCTAGGACCAGGGCATCAGCGAGTGGGCGTTGATTATAAAGCCAAGTATAGGACTCGTAGGCCATACAATAGATGCAGGCAGCTAGAACCAGGGCATCAGCAATGAGAAGAAGATGGTAAAGCCAAGCGCATAGGACGCAAGGTGCTACAGCGTTCAGCCGAGTCGTTCCCCTTCCAACCACGAGAGCGATGCGCTGTAACCAAATCAGATAATTTTTTTTTTTGCGCAGCTGCTGGCCCTTGGAAGGGGACTCGGCTCGTCCCGAGGGCTGTAGCATGTAGAGCCGGAGAGCCTATTGAAGAGGTCACGCTATGTACCGGGAGTATGAAAAGATTCAAGGGAATCAAAATCAAGGGAGGTGGCTGATGGAAAGTGGAAGGATAGGTAGGACTACGTATCACCAAATTAATCACTGCGGTTAAGGGTTCATGAACCTATTAAATATTCATTTTAAGTAACTTGATTTAACACTAGCCGAATTTACAAGTACAGTGGTATACAGTTAGCTTTGAACATAAATTCGATCGGAGCCTAAAAGCTTATTCAGAATATTACGAAGATAAGAAAAATCAAATCGGTCCACCCCTTCTCAAGTTATGCGCTTACCATCGTTGAAAAACATTAGTTAATTATGTCAAAAACTATTAAAAATAGCTATTGTAAAAGACAATATTTATTACACAAAATCTACTTTAAATATTTATTTTGATGGCAATTCATTTCATCGCTATTAAATGTGCATGGTTAATACCTGTTGTAAATGTTGAGATCTTAGTATAAACATTCATTTTGAGGTGTCATAAGCAGATTGGTCCATATGCAAAATACGTTTCTAGCAAAAATTAATGGCTCAATTTATCAAAACAAAAGCAAAGAGTCAACTCTTTAAGCTCCAATAAAAATATTCTACCCTGGCGCGAACCTATAAATCCTCAGCGCAATCAAACAAATAAGACCAACAACGCGCGAAATAATTAATAGTAATTAAATCCCCCGAAAATCGTCGAGGCTTAAGGCGCCAAGAACAAATGCTCGTCGGGCACGCTATTGGCGATTCCCAGGCAAATTAACTATAGCCTTCCTGCCAAAAGTGACTGCCACGAAATTAGCGATAAATCTACTTGCCGCAATCCACCGCCGCGGCGCTGTCGTCGCGGGGCCGCGCCAAAACGTCACTCACGAAATTAAATGGCGAACCCCGTATGCTGCACCGGCGTGATATTTGCTTGCGATGTAATACCGCAGCAGTGCTAAGCTCTCCACAATATTGTGACCCGAGCTTTTGAAGTTAACTCAAGTGTATGCACTCACTGGTGAAGTTTGGTGCTGGGCTTCCTTTGCATAAAAGCCGCAACATGTGAACGCGGTGCACATTGGAACCTGAGTATATGTCATCATACTGGGTAACAATCACAATAGGGTATTTGGTTTGAATGTTGTCATAATTATATAACTAGTTATTTAAGTTAGCAGAGTCGTTACGCTATCAATTCCCCATATTACGGGCGATAACTGTTTACATGCCCTTAATGTTTTACTAGGTTTTGGAACATAAAAAAAACACCTTTTTTTATGGGCCCTCTAATTATTATTTATTTAGAATTTTACCTATTTGTTGTTATAGCGGCAAAATAAATTTCAGCTACCTACCTTTTTAGGGTTCCGTACCCAAAGGGTGAAAACGGAACCCTATTACTAAGCCTCCGCTGTCCATCCGTCCGTCCGTCCGTCCGCCCGTCCGTCCGTCCGTCCGTCCGTCCGTCTGTCACAGGGCTGTATCTCAGTAACCGTAACAGGTAATATTTTCACAGAGTGTGTATTTATTTTGCCGCTATAACAACAAATAGGTAAGATTAAAAAAAAAATTAACGGGGGCTCCCATACAAAAAACGTGATTTTTTTGTTTTTATTTTTCTACGATGGTACGGAACCCTTCGTGTGCGAGTCCGACTCGTACTTGGCCGGTTTTTATGAGATACAGCCCTGTGACAGACGGACGGACGGACTGACGGACAGCGGAGGCTTAGTAATAGGGTTCCGTTGGGACCCTTCGGGTACGGAACCCCAAAAACGAGATAAATACTGCTCTCGAAGATTCTTCCGCATAACTTTATCTGATACATACATAACTGTGATTTTAAAATGCATCTTAGGTTAGTGTAAGCCCTTCTTCAAGAAAAGCATTTTTCGTTACATTGAATTGTACCTAGATTGGATTGAACCCGAAAACAGGAAGGAGCACACCTCGTAATATTCCGTGGCAAGGACTTAATCCTAGCTAAAATCTCAACTAAGCGGCCGCCCTGTACATTACGCTTCTAAATAGCCAACAGAGGCAATAACTTGGGAATTCCCTTCCAAAGAAGCCTCTTGGCACTGCTTTCGACGCGATTCTGCTCTGGAATAAGGGGGGTTTTGATGATAGAGCGATATCTACTTGAAGAGACATTGTAACACAGTAAACGATTTAATTCTATTATTGGGCGTTTTATTACTGCTATTTAAGTTTGCAGTATCCAACATTGACCCGATAGTTGGTACCATTACATTAGATGAAATATATGGTCGAAGTTGGGTGGTGGTGTGTGAACCGATCTGAGTGGTGCTGCTTCGCAGCAGCTGACTGGCCGGTCAGTTCGCCACATCGGTTAAGAATTGCACCACCTGTCTGTGAGGAGAAAATTCTTAACCTCAACGCCGAGCAAACTCGGAAACATTATAATTAAAATGTTATAAAACTTAAATCATTATCGTGGAGTAAATATCAAAAAGAAGACATTTAACGAATAGTTTTTGTTGAAAAGATATGATAGAAAAAACACGGACAATTTTATTGCAGCTTTGACCATCTTTCATTCAAGCAACCCGGACTGGATTGAACCTATTACATACTAAGTTCGAACGGTCGGGCGGTCACCTAACCATTACCCTTCCCTACCCAGTGTTGCTTAACCTGGATTATTTATAACCGAGGCGTCCGGCCGCTAAGCTACAGAGAATAACCGATCAACCAAAGCAAAATGTGTGTATCGGATTCGAATGCATACGCAGTTTGGCAATTAAGTCCCTTGAATTTGGATATAACTCGGTAACTGGCAACACTGCATTGTTCATAAACATATGCATGGAAAGAAGGGCCTTTAGTTTCATTCCATTCGAAATTTGAATTTAATGACGCGCTTCGTTTGTTTTTAATGTGTGTTAATCTCTTAAAGGGCATCATGGCGGAATACTAAGAAAGCTGTAACCGCGGTGCTGAACGAGTGGAAATCGGAATATTGCCAAGGGCACTTCCGATCGTGGGAGCAATGTTGGAATCACTGTGTAGAGTTAGAGACAGAGTATTGTAAAGGTCAACGATACAATTTTGCTCGTATCTCAATTTGTTTGTGTTTTATTTAAGAATCCCCGAACGTAATTGCCACTCCTCGTAATGTATTTTCTAACGTAGGTTTTAGATAATCCTAAACAATAACCTCAACTAACATACACAATACAGTAATTGTTAATATTTATTATTGGATATACATTATTGAAAGCTTATGTTTTCATTAGAACAATGCTTTGTCTACGTTCAATAAAAATAAATAAAGATTGTTAGAGGATATTGGATGTCGTTTGTGAGTGAAACTGAAGTATCGCTGTCAGATTTATTGAAATATCGGAAATGAAAATAATGTCGTAAATTTCCTCAAGACCGTCTTTCTATCACTTAGCTGTCGTCATTTATTACAATATTGCGTAATGTTTCATTTGGAAATAGCCTAATGTCGGTTTTTAAAATTACATTCATCGGATACATAAATTATATATATATATATATATTTGTTTTGCTAATTAATAAGTAATTACGAAAGATAAAGTGAACGGGGATTTGACCCAAGACCTCTGGCATGGATGGGAAGTCCCTAAACTACAAGGCGCTTCGACCACATTTCATCTAATGCGATGATATAAATCCAGGCGGACTTAACCCTATGAGCTAAAGAAGGGGTTCGTCAATAATACATTGATTCTTAACCGTGATACGGCTTGAATTCGTAACGAAATTCACTTTTTAAACTATGAACGAGAAAGCTAGTCCTAGACTATGAATCAGTAAGACGTTCTAGATTTGTTTTTTTTTTTATTCTTATCTTAACATTGCTTGTAAATAGAATATTTACATATTCAAAAAAATATATTTAAAAAATGTTTCGCCAAAATGACACCAGAATTATGAATCAAAAATAATTTTTGAAAACACATAATTTGACACCAAAAATAGGCCATGTTTTTTTTTCATATTATTGATATATCAGTGTCACTTTCACAATTAATACGAATCTAACGACACCTCTCAAGCTAAAATCTATCAAGCCGTTTAGGCTGCAGAGCGTGCCAAAGAAATATACATACAGACATACATACACATATACATACATACATACGTAAAATCGAAAATCATAACACTCCTTCTTGCGTAGTCGGGTAATAATGCTAGCATGGCAATCCCGCATAGCCAGAATCCGTCCAAATGGTGGTGTTTAGCGCGGATTCCGTTTTATTAGCCCCGGCGAGGCGGAGGCGTGGCTGTAAATCTCTTACATTCTGCTCGGACCTCCCTTAACGGCTGATTAATTGGTTATTTTGCCGTATTTTTCTTCGGCATTGCATCTTTTTACCGAGAGGAGTGAACAGTTCTACCGCGACTCCGCGACATCAGAAAATATATTTTTTTGCTTCATAAAAGCAGAATATTTTTGTATCTCTATATAAAATATAAAGAAATAGTTAATTAAGGACGAGATAACACCTGATTGCATTCAGTTCCATAAGGAAGTAAGTAAAATCATAATTTATTATTTTTAAAAATAACTACTTCTTATTTTGGAATTTGAAAAAGACCAAAGATGCATTGATGGAAAATTGGAGCTATTAATGAAATCTATAACGGTAAATATTTACGGTGTTGAGACTTTTTTTTATATATTTGTTTAATTTGAGAATACAAGGCATCAAAGACGTACCGTTTTTTCTTTAAATTATAGCCAAACTCATCAATCTACAAATAAATTTACTGTTCTGATTATGTATATAAATTCGTTGTAGTTATTTTTAAAGTAATGAAATGTTTTTTTTTTTTGTAAAACTCAACGCAATCGGCGGTTATCACGCCCTTAATGAAAATATTTGATTTATTAACCGACAGGCTGTCCACACAATCTACAAAATCAGGAAGGGATCTAAAAGCGAAAAGGGACAGCTTAGCTTTATTTTTTGGAGAGCTTCTAGGTTATGTTAAGTGCTTATAGTTTTCTAGAGTGGTGCAATCTCAGGAGTACTGCCTTTTGAATCTCATGCCAGCGGTCATGGGTTCAATCCCCTCCCGTTCATGCGCCGATTTATTTCTTTCTCATAGTTGGATAAGGTAAGTTCGTCACGAATGTTAGCAGTTTGTTCTATCATTCAAAATCCATGTAAATCTGTAAGCCTCGATTACTAGGCAACGACAGCAACGAAGCAACGACTACTAGGGTAGGGTTGGTAATGGTACCATCGCATCGAATAAAAAAATTGTTAAAGCAGGAATTAAACATTGCTCAAGTTTTCTACCCGGTTCAATGTAGCCGTGCTCATAGAGGGAAGGTATGGTACCTAATTCTTACAGGAATGCGGGATTTTTAGGTCAATATTACGACTGGTGTTCTGTGCGGAACCTAATATTTTATGTTATATCAGTTTCCCATATAAATTATCATCCCATTTTACCCATCGAATCGATTAATAACTTATTTATCAAAATCGGATGAATAGTTTAAGAGCTTCCTTATACCTAAACATTTTGGACCAATTTTTGCGATTAAAAGGAGATAGCCAGAGCCCGACGTCGCTCAGTTAGAGCACCTTGAAATCATTCTTTCTAAATGTGACCAACCCGCATAACGCGTGAAACCGGCTTTTTTATTGTTTCGTTAAAGAAATTGGGAAAAGTTAAACATGTTCTTCTCTGAATGGGTAGATAATGTTAAGATCTTAGAAATGGTATTAAAATAAATATTTCTTAATATCAATATAAGCCGCAAACTTGAAAAATAATATCTTTGAGACCTGATTTAAAAAAAAAAATTCCATGCATAAAATATCAATTTCTGTAACATTTTTCTTTCTGTTTTGGTAGAACGTTAGCTGGAATTATAAATGTTTTTTTTCATGTTCTCATTCCGTAGAGATCAGGAACTTAACGCAATCAAACCATTCGCATTTGCTAGTATAACCATCTTAAGCGCTGCGGTGGAACATACATACATAAATCCAAAAATACATACATCGATTGCTCAAATCAAAACCCTTCATTTTGGCTTCGCCGTAGTCGTGTAAAAATCGATACGGCGACGATTTTTTTCGTACGACTCCTTTCAAAGGGCCATCTTCCCTGATTAATGTTTGAAATAATTAGTTTTTTTTTTTTACTTTTTCCCAGGTGAGCACATGGAAGCGATGCAGCGTGACCAGGCGACCAGCGGCACTGGAGCGTGCAGTCACTGTGACCCGGCACTGGCTGTGTATGCCGTAGCCGCAGCAGTGGTGACGTCAAGAATCCGGATTGCTTCCTAAATTGAGATGCGAACGAAGTCACCTCAAGACATTGTAGTTTTTAATAGATTTCTCTATTTTTAAGTCCGGCTCAAATTCATAAAATCAAGTGGCTCTCTGGGCTACGTCGCGAGTCTGTCTTTTTGAAAGTCTTACAATTTCGAACATTTTGAAAAAATTAAATAAAAATATATCGAACCCTGCTCACTAAATTTCACGAGAATCTGTTGAGAAATGCGACCTGTAAAGGAGAACAGCCGGACTTATGAAAGCATTTTTCCCAATCTGAAACGGAGACGCTGCGCTCGAGCATCGCCTTCGCTCGGTCAATAGCAATTTGGTTTCATAGTCATCCGTTGCAAACAAACAATTGTCTCAATTATATCTGCTTTAGAGAAAAAAGTCTTTTTGCAGACTTACCTATCCATTTTCCGGTGAAATTAAGATTTTTTTGTCGATAAAATATTCGTTTCCGTGACTATTCCCATGAAACCAACGCGAAATAGGCAAATGTTCTTACAGAACCTTATTCAAACACATATTTAACGATTAAACATTTTTAAGATTTTTCGCTAAATCATTTTCGATCATCATCAAGAAGCGATTCAGTCATTGAATTCCGTTTTTAATGTGCGATACAAATTATTTATTTTCTTTCAACTCGCTTAAAATTTGAAATGATCTGCGTGAAACGAAGAATACCTCAATTGTATCTATTATAAAAAATAATTTTAGAATCGTATGTTAAGTTTATGCTTGTTATGTGTAAGATAAATTTAAGTTAATATAATTTATTTAATATTTATGTTACGACATAAAACTTACTAAACTAACAATATATGTTTTACGATTTAGCAAAATCGTTAATTGTGTAAATATAGTTATAATTGTACAGGTTTTTCTCAAAAGTTTCAAATATGTAAAAGAAATGTTTTCATATTTTTACATTAAATACTAAATTGACCAAGTTCTTTGATTTCATCCCAAATCACTATCATTATCGAAACGATGTCGACATTTTGGATCTCAGAAGCCAGGCATCTGCCCTGACCTTTATTTTAATGCATTCATTAAGTTTGACTGGAAGAAATCACTCGTAGAGATAAGTCCGCCTATGTGTAGTTATGTTATTGTTATGAATTGTTGTTAAAAAGAACCCCGCACAAATCGTATGGGAATTGGCTCCCGGTCAAATTGGCTGAAATTTGGATATGTTGTTCGTTTCGGCATCCTGAACAAAAGTCTCAATGGGCACAAAGCCCAATTTTGCTTATTTTGGCCGCTACGGGGCTCCAAAGCTCCACGGGTTGACCATTATTTACTACTCAAAACGGCGATCTCCTGGCAGTTTAGTATTTGCTACGCTGAGGAAAAAGTACCCTCTCATGTTTTTGGGGGGGCTAAATTCAAATCCAATGTCAATATGACAATATTGACAGTTGACAGCTGTCAACTGTCAATATCGTCTTTTGGCCACCAGTTTTCGACTCAGCAAGCTCAAAAACATATATTTACATATGGGTTTCATCCACTTTAGCTGTCAAATGCTGTTTGACAGTTAGTTGACAACAGTCAACTGTCTATATCTTTTGGCCATCAGTTTTGAACTCAGCAACCTCAAAAACCTACATTCACATGTGGATTTTATCGATTTTGTTTATTTCTCGCTGTTTGACAGCTAGTTGACAACTAATTGACAGCTGTCAACTGTCAATATTGTCATATTGACATTGGATTTGAATTTAGCCCCCCCAAAAACATGAGAGGGTACTTTTTCCTCAGCGTAGCAAATACTAAACTGCCAGGAGATCGCCGTTTTGAGTAGTAAATAATGGTCAACCCGTGGAGTTTGGAGCCCCGTAGCGGCCAAAATAAGCAAAATTGGGCTTTGTGCCTATTGAGACTTTTGTTCAGGATGCCGAAACGAACAACATATCCAAATTTCAGCCAATTTGACCGGGAGCCAATTCCCATACGATTTGTGCGGGGTTCTTTGATTTTTCACTATTGCACTAAAAATAATTTATTCAAGCATTCATTAATTCTATGTATCCGTACAGATGGATTAAAAAAAAATGTCAAGCGTCAAATTGTTTTTATGCCAACGGTCCCGTCCCTGCTGGGCAAGGACGTGGGGCCTCAGAACGTACGAAATCTAGCTTGTGGTTGTAGTAATGTTTTTTCAGAATTTTCAAACAACAGTTAATAGAAAAACAATTCCGGGCAAAATGCGTGTGACCGACAGACACCGGAGGAAGAACATATGGATCTTTTTTAGCTTTTTTCGACGGGACCCTAACCATATGATTTACAAATTACTTTACATTGCTTGGACATGGTGGAGCAAAAACTCAGATTGGGGCTATATTTCGCCGAGGAATATCTTTTTTGCCAGCACATCTTATATTTTTAACTCTCGGATCATTTATTTTATCGGTGCGTTAGCACGAAAGAGGGTAAGCTCTCAACCGTCTCTGAAATCTCAAATAAATTTAGTAAAAATGTTACTCATTCAAAATGTCCACCTTAATTGGAAATACATATTTGAATAGGCTTATTAATTTTCATAAAAAGAAGTTAGCATTTTCGCATTCATTTCATCTCGATAAAATGTTTGATAAATCATTAAATTGGAAAACAATTGAAAGACAAAAATTCAATGCAAAAATCAGTTATTTAAGTACATAAATCACATTTTGAAAAACGATTTTTGTTGGTTTGAACCCGCAGACGTAAAGCACATTTAAAATACTAACTGTAGGGCTCCGTGAAAATATCTTTCAATATTTCATAGTTCAGAAGTTACTGAACAATGGCAATGTATGTATATCGGACACCTCAGGTGTGTAAAAAGGATTGCATGAGCAATTGAAAGGATATATTCATCCGAAAATTCTCAGAACGTCTCGGGAAAATATTGTTCATCACGGATTTTATATGTAATGTAAATATTTATTTATTATTTTGATCTATTTGCGAAAATTCCTTTTTTTCCTTTCGCTGAACTGAACCTTAAACATATCGCTTAATTCCGGTTTCAGTTTTTTATTTGCGAAAATTTCTTTTTTCCTTTCGCTGGACTGAACCTTAAGCATATCGCTCAATCCCGGTCTCAGTTTTAATTTTAAATCAATAAATGTATTTTAAAAATTTCAGGACTCGTTGCTCAGCTTATAGCTGGAGTCGAAGGTGGAGGCGAGTATCAATCTTTAACGGGCAAGTGATTGTGGACCGGCGCGCGGGTAATAAAATGCTACAACCAAAGCGGAGGACGTCTCATGCAACGGAACCTTCTTTCCGCGTTGAATGTGGAAACCGTAGAGTTTTTATTGCCTGTTCGTTAAGGCGGCCCATCCCGCTCATCTCCCCATACAAAAGGGGAAAGAAGATCACGCCCATGTTTCGTGTCAGAGATCCAAAATTTTGGTCAAAATAGCTTTATTTGATCGAAATAGATGTCTGATGACCATTGGCATTGTAAAATTGTGTTTGGTTTCTAAGTTATAACGTCCGAAAGTTCGCATTTTTCGCGCGTTTTATACAATAATTTTGGAGGTGGATTACGCAATGATAAAGTAAGAATATCTTAAAAAGATTAGTTATCAGACATAGCTTATTTAATCAAGATTTATATTCTATTTGCTTTTTGTTCGATTTTTTACTACAGCGGTCGTCGTTTACTTTTAGCTATAAGTCGTTTTGAAATTAAAATTTTCGTAAATCTTACCAAATCATACCTTATGCACATTGTCTTTTTTGTGGACATGTTGCATCTTCCTCATCACGGAGCCTGTCTTATTCTTTGAAACAGAGAAGGTCCCAGAGCGCAACAGTACGGTTTTGAACCGTGCCCGCGAATGAGTTAGGCCCGCCGGGTTGGGCCATCTTAAGAAATACTTCCATAAAAATATCGTTATCGGCAGCATATCTAAATGTATTATTAGAATTATAAACACAATCGTCTCGTTAAGGATATTTATTCCAGATTAATTCACATGTCACAGGAGATGCAACTCGGCCGATGCTATATCGTGAACTGACTCCAGTCCATTCCACTGGACTGAGGCTGCCTGATTGAATGTTTACATTCTAACACGTCTGCATAATTTTTAAACCTATCAGTATAAAAATCGATGTGTTTATATGTGTATGCATGTTCCCTGTGGTTACACATAAAATGATCAAGCAATTTATTTATTTATTTATTGAATAGATCGACACTTAACATTACTGAGATAATATAGTAATTAGGATAATTTTGTATAACTGTAAACCTCAAGTTTGTAAAATTTTGTATGTGCAATGTAAACTACTCAAAATTGTGAGCGGTAGTATTGAAAATGGAGCAACTAAATTTTTTATTAATTTATTATTAAGCTTGTATGTTGGCTCTTCTCAAACTGACGGATTGATAACGTGTCCAAGTGTTGGTATCCTGGTAAAAAATAAAATGAAATATTAAAATAAGAATTACGTGTACATTCTACGAGATATCAAAGCAACATGCGTAAGTCAGCATCTTCAAATTATCCCCTAATGTTTCACCTACAATTTCTGCCATGAATTTTGTTTTATGACTTGGTTTGCAAATATGTAATTCCTTTGTTAGGGTATTTTAAAATTATACCGTAGTCTTAAAAGAACTAGAAGTCGGGGAAGTAGAGCAAAGTTGGGGAGACATTTTTTTTATTGAATTATAAATATCGAATATCGTTTATAAATTATTTATGATACGATCTGGTGGTACCAAGCAACTCGGGAAGGACGTTCTGGGGTCTAAAATTAAGATGCGAGGGACTGGGAAACGAACCTATAATATATCAACAGTAAGCACAGCACATCAACATTAAAGAACTAAACAAACAGCAAATATCACTGTTAAAATCTGTGGAATAAAATTGAAACTGGATGCTTCCTATCGATTATTCTGTATTCAAAAAACCCCCGGGAATGTTTCTCAAAGTTTCGCTACGAAGATTTACGACAAAAAAGGCTGCTGCCAACTGTTACCTGCTGCTGTTGGCCGGCTCGCCAGACCTCTAGCTCCGGGATTATATAACAATGTTTTTTACTTATATATAAGTTAAATGGATCGTTAAATACATTCACATGGAACTATTTAAGCAAAGTCTTTCATAGACAAGACATTTTTAAACATTAAAATAATAAGATCTGACTAACAGTTTGGTATTAGCGATCCATATCTAGTTACATAAAAAAATATGAATTCATATGGCAAATTAATTAATGAATGAAAGAATCGATTATTTATTGTGCAATACAATTACAATAAAACAAATACAATTACAAGAAACATTCAAAACAACAACTAAATTGCACCAAAGAGGACTTATCACTAAGAGTGATTTCTTCCAGTCAACCTTTGGGGTGATGAGGAGAGACAATCTAAAATATCCGTAGGTAGATACTCAATAGCACATTAAAAGGAAATAATAAAAATATATAAATACAGTATGAACATACATAAACCATAAATTACATAACAATACAAACATAATTTGAATTAATTATATACTTCATACTTGATAATTAGATACTTGAATTTATTATATTAATTATATAATTACATCATATTATATATAATATATATAATATGATGCAATATACTAATATTTATATGTATATTCGCATTTGTCGTGAAGATCAAGGAGAAACGTCGTCGGAAAACGCGTCTTGGTACTGTTGAACCCAAAGTCGCTCGCTGAACAAAATACGAGACATTTACCGTTATTAATAACAAAGGAAGGTAATTCGGCTCACTGGGATTGTTATGTAAAATACTTGAAGATTCAGAGTAAGACAAGTCTTACTGATAATTCAAATTTTTTCAATCACTTAACTCTCGATACAACCACGAACTATCTTCGGGTGTAGTCTCCTAGTAAACGCTTACACAAGTACAAAAGTACACTGCACTAGGATTCATATTTTAACATTAGCCAGTTCGGCACAATAAAACAGCGACGAAGAAGTGGAAAGAAACTCCGTTGTTTTTTTTTCAACGTCCGCTTAGTCTAAATTTTCCTAAATTTCAATTCTACCACTGCTCCTATGATCGCACAGACGGAAGTCGACAATTTGTTCTACAAACCACTGTAAAAAAATCGGATGCTGTTTTGTTCCTACAAAAAGGGCGTTTGTCCAATATCCAACACATGTGTTGGATCTGTGGAGGAATAAGACCATAGATTAAAGAGGAACTTATAGATAGCTACAATGTACAAAACTAGACGAAAAAGGCTCATTTTCGTTGGTAATATGACATTTTTAACCATCGCAATCTCCCTTCACTGCCAGAACTATATATAATATATATAATTATTATACAGAAATATATATAATTATAGTTTCCTCTAAACTAAGCTTGGTTCCATATTTTGCCTAGGTAGGCGTATTTTTTTTTTTTATTTTTTTTTTTTTTATGTGACTGGACATGGATGGCTAATACCACAAGTTCTGTCATGGTATTAGCCCAACACACCACATGGGAACTAGGTGCCATGCCAGGACCTTCCTTATAATGCACGGCTACATTGAACTGGATGGAAAACACGTTACATTTTAACTATAAATTATGTTCTGTCATTGTTAGTAAAAATATCATAAATATTAGAATTTGGAATTTTGTTATTCGTGTTCAACACTGGTATGACGTTACAATTAATACACATAATGTTTAAATAAAGTATGAAATGAAAAAGTTTGCGGCAATATTTTACTTTGTAACAGATACGGCTTCGTAGCAATTTCAGCTTTAAATGTATGCTGATTAGGGCGCTTTATGCAGTGCTCGGTGTCATTTTATACGTACTGCGTGGTTTTCCTTTTTTGTGAATTTTATACGCTATGACTTTTATACGTTCTGCATGATGAAAATAATTGTTTTTATTTTTAAACTTTCTTCACGCACAACGTAAAAAACTATACATTGCGGATTTTATACAATATGCATGGTTTCGATGTTTTGCACAAAACTACTTTTATACGTTTTGAATTTTATAAGTAGTGAATACGACTCATTCGTTGAACTGCACAGTCAGTGTACATGCATAATAAGCATTTATGCGATGGTCGGTATGGTCGGACTGGATGTAGGTAGCAACCTCATCATGAATTCCACTGGAGGCTACAGCCCGCAGCACTTTTTGTTCGGTCGGCGAAGTTGCGGCGGCGGGAGTTAGCGGAAGTTGCCTCGCGGGTAAATTTTAAACGGTCGAGCGCGAGTCGGATACAAGCGAGGGCAGGTGGTAATCTTCGAACTTGAGGCAGCTTCGCTTACTTTGTTTTGTTTCGCACGCACTGAACTTCGATTGACTTATCTGAATGTGGAATCAGTCGTGGATCGAAGCGAAGTTGAAATTTAAGGAAAAGCAAGGCGACTCACAGATAATAAGTAATCGCAGGAACATTCAAGGGATGTTTTCTATGGATACGGCGGAACCTACCTAGTTTCTCAAAAAGGGAGGTATTGTCAAATGTTGAGAAAATCATCAAAATGTTGACATCTTCGGAATCGCAGATGCGTTTGTAGCGACCTAGCGCCCTCTACTGAGAGCTGCTAGTTTCACATGGCACAAATGCAACAAACAGATGCATAGAAGCTAGTTAACATGGCGGGCGCTAGATGGCGCTACCAGCCAGACGTGAAATCTATATCGCACTAACGTAGTTTCCCAGCGAGATAACACATATACACCATTCAAATCAGAGCAGCTGCGCAGCCGTGGGTCTCCAGACCTGACCCACCTTTTCATCTCTCCACACGTTGCTCTGTTGCTGCGTAAAGTGGGACAAACCAAACGATTAAAAAAGGATTAGAAATATGAAAGGAAAGGATTAGGATTTTGACTGTCGAAATACTGCCATGCTCAAAGTATGTGAAAACGGAAATGCGAACGCAATTGAACGCACCCTCTGACCATTTTTGAAGCACTGTTCGAACTGTTTGAGACGAATGTGTTCGGAACTCTCTTCGCCTAGGATATCTGATATTATACATTGGTTTTTATGCTTGAAGTACCTAGTCATTTATTTCACGAATTAAGATTAAAGAAAGAGGCGCAAAACCAACTTGAACATAATTTATTACACAAACATTACATTATTTCACTGTAATAACTGGACTCATTATCTAATACTATGTGCCCAGGAAATCTAGGTGCACTAATGCAGGAGAATGCATAACATAGAATGTATCTCACGAATAAATCTCTTTTTAACTTGATTGACATTCGTTCATTACTGCCAACCCTTAGATTGTTAGATTTATAGAATGAGCTGTAGGTATAGATAGATAAATAAATATGTGTATTACATCTACTTGTTTTTGTTTATAAGTTTTTTCTTTTCTATTTCATTCCCTATTTGGGATTTTTTATTATTTGTTTTTTGTTTATATTATGTTAAAAGTTAAATCTGTTTAACAATAGTGTTGAATCTTCTCGAGTAATTTATTATGATTTCTTTCGTTTTATACCTCTATTTTAAACGTATTTGTAGTATTTATTATAAGTATAATATACTTATGTGTCTTTTGCTCGCTGGATATGTATTTTTTTTAAACTATTCCTGTAACTAATATGAATGTGTACAGCCGTTTTAGCGCCTTATAGATAAAATAAAAAAATATTTTACCGCAGCATATGTACAGGATGTCAGGCTCAATTTTTAAATGTAAAAACAATGTTATAAATGCATTAAATCGAAAGGCAGACATGTACACTAGGGCT
Organism: Incurvaria masculella; assembly: GCA_946894095.1. NCBI lineage: Eukaryota > Metazoa > Arthropoda > Insecta > Lepidoptera > Incurvariidae > Incurvaria > Incurvaria masculella. The sequence continues at coordinate 12,711,644 of OX335658.1, read as the reverse complement.
GGTGTACACATACTTTTGTTGTGTATTTAGTTTGTTGTAACTTTAAAACGCAGCAACACCAGACTTTTTCTGACAGACGTCGTTTTGTGTTAATCCGAACTTAAATACCTATCGATATTGTATTGTATTGTTTATTCATCATCCATAGACAGTACATTGGCCAGTTCAGCAAAACAAAACACAGCGAAGAAGAACTGGAAAGAAACTCCGCTGTTTTTTTTTTCAACGTCCACTTAGTCTAAGTTTACAAAAGTGTTTGTCAATTATTTTAACAAAAACATAGGTAAAACACTAAATTCACGTGAATACACAAAAATTTACAATCCATGCCGTATGCAACAGTTCATGACAAATATCATTTTATTTGCAAAGACAATCCCCTCCAACTAATATGTTGCCAATTGGAGCAGGCCAGTCCCCACAAACAGCACCCGTTCACGAGCATCACGCCGGGCACAGCCATTACCTCTTTCAACCATATTTTAGGGAAAGAGATAACCTGAGCCTAGCGTCACCGTAAGCAAGGACCTTTAAGCGATGCACTGCTCCAGTGGCAACACAACACTGTGAAACACTTGCACATTAGGTTTTAATACAATGAGTTTTGTCATAAACTACTACTGTCAGCTGATCACATAGTTACATATCCCTTCAAATGCTACCACCTACAGACAATTAAGAGTATAATAGTTTGAGAGCAGCCCTATCAATAAAGTAATAATAGATTCCTATATGAGATTTTGACCAATACCGAGAAACTAATAATGCTTAACTAAAATAAAAATAAAATTCGGGTGTTTAGAAACATGTTCAAATGAATTACCTAAATTCTCGCGAGCTCTCTCACCATCGATAACTTATGTTTCAAATTGATTACACACAATACGGACAACGCCGTCCCTTGACAGACCGCAAGCTGTTTGAAATGCCCTAAGTGTTATGCAAACACAAACTATTTTGTATGCTAAGTGCTAAAAGGACGTTGTAATTGTTTTTTGCTCGTCTCTTTCGGCGAGAATTTGAGGTATTTTCGTTGAATTATGAAATAACTCTCCAAACGAAAGGGACCGAGTTGGTCGTATTTGTTTAGGACGGGAGTTCTCCAAAATACACTTTCGTGTAATCTGAACGGACGAGCGCAAAATGCTAACGACATTAATGTTATTTGTGTGAGAAAACAATAAATAGGGTTAAAATAGGAATAAGCACTCTAGGATATTTTGGCTTAATGAATAGATGACAATATTTGTATTCCAACAACTTAAGGCTGTTCCGACCCATATAAAGTTGTTTGCACACATAACGCAAAAAGTATTGCACTTTAAGCCACGAATTAATAATAAAAGTTGAATATAGTCATATTACTTGCAGCGAAAACAATTTCAAATTTCAGGATTATTGGTTTTGTTACAATTTATTTAAATACGATTTTTATTTAAGAGCGCCATCTAACGGCGTAAAACCGGCAATTACAACGAAACCATTAAACCTGAAATTGTGAATATGTTTTCGCTGCAACTACTATGGCTATATTTAATATTTTTGACGAATTTGTGCCTTAAAGTGCCATAATTTTTGCGTTCTGTTTAAAAAAAAACATTGTATGGGGCGGAACATCCTTAAGGTTTTGGAATAAGTAATCGTAAATTATTTTTTTTTCTAAAAGGGGTAAATATCTCCTTCTATAGCGTTAGATAATTTACGGTTGCTTTGCAGAATGTTTCATGATAGGCTGCAGGAACTTCAGGAATTTGTATTGCTGAATATTAGACTACAAAATCCTCAAAAATATCGGAAAACTACATTTGTGTATTTAATTGAGGTTTTTTTTATTAGTACCTAATTTTTCCCAAATTTCGGTAGCCTATATGTAGTATGAGTTTGTTACATACATATTCAAATTGAACATTTCATAACATTTTGAACTTCTAAGCTGATCATTTCCGTAAATCAGCCGTTCTGTCCCAGACGTCTTTCGGAATGATTTTAAGTATATTTGCGCACCCAGGCTAGATATTTATAATGCGCAATCAACGAGAAAAAAACTTTCTCCTTGTGAGGATTTCATTCCTTCAATACTCAAGATTTTTTAAGAAGATAATAGGTTAAGCAATGGAACACAAAATTCTGTAATGATTAAACATGTCTTTAAATATCCTGCAGCACTAGACTTCACCATGTGAGTTATGGTAACGAGTCGCGATCCGAGCTCCCAAAACAATTACACCATAATTAGCACCGAGCTGCCCAATTTACGGACAAGCAGCAGTACTCAGCGGAACAAGCCAACACGTTCTACACTAGATATTATGTTTCTTTTGTCACTTATGCTTGAACTAATTCTGATTTTCTAATCAAAATTTAGTTGCCTTAGTTTTTTGTTTCCCTTTTAGAATTGATAAATATTGCCAAAAGGTCACTTTTGTGAAAGTAGTTTAAGGCATACTATATAGCGAGTGTTCTGTAAAGATAAATAATTTAAAACCAACATTTAAACGACTAATAATAAAATATGACATTTCCGAGTGCAGCGAACTGTATATAACTGATGAATAAATAATGAATATCTCAATAAAAATATCATTCCTGAAAAGCAATATAATTTCTAAGAACAATTTAGCTACCCCAAAGATGCCTTATGTCAAAAATAATTAAGTAACAAACTTCGGGAATGTTTTGGACTATTCCAAGCACTCAGGTTTTTTATTTACCTGTTCATCAAACTTAGATACAAGCAAACACCATCCAGAAGGTTACAGTGAAAATTTACTGAAACCCAGATTAAAGACTTACGCCCGGTTCCACCACCTCCAGTTACAAAAATCTTAAAGTTACCTTTCAGTTACACCATACAAATATGCAATGTAACCAAAAGTTAACTATCAGATTTCAGGTAACTGGAGGTGGTGGAAACAGGGGTTAAATGTTTTGATTTACGAAAAAGGTCTTTGTGTCTTATTCTAGACGATTTTTGCGATTGAGAAAAAAATACAGAGCATATATAAAGTCTGATACTGATGGAAATTTAGGAACCAGGAGAGACTTACAACACTCTTACAGTCGACTTGAATAACCGTATGGATCGCATTGCGTAAATGAGATGTCAAACTTCGTAGAGTTTTAGAGTAAATTATATCTTATGTATGCGTAAAGAAATTCTTTGATGTAGTATGTGAAGCAATTAGGGTAGAAAAGACGCTATCACCGTGACTTTCACAGATATTTCCTAGTGGTAGATATTTCAATGGAAACAGAAAACCATCTCATAATCAATGTTAACAAATATTTGCTTAACCTAGCCGCTAAAAAATAGCCTTCAGATGATAATCTGCTGAAAAATAATGAGTTCAATAAATCCAGAATAACGCAATTTATCAAATAAAATATATATTTTTTTCATATATGGGGTCGTTATCTTTTAGAACAAATAAGTAAAGTTGAAGAAATTACTCAGTGCATACATCAATTAGAATCAGTACACATGACATGAAGTTTCAGAACTATATTGGTTTCCACTGCACGGGTTATTATATGCAATAATAACATTAGGTTAATTATTTAGTACGTGGAACATTAATGCAAAATAAACTCATTATGAACTTAAAATATTGTAATCGAATGGAGCCGCGAAACCGGAGCAATAAAATTAGCGCGGACACAATTCCAATAGTTGAACTGTGTAATTACTACGATTTATCTCCAACGCGTGTGTTAATATGGAACGCGACTACACCGCTGAATATCGTCCCACAGTCGCGCCACTCGGTGGTAGCACATCGTATGAGTCCCGGTAACGTGTGCCAGATATCTTCCCTTTGATTCGTTGGCCCTAATGACGCTTACAAAGACAGTTCTTGGGTCTTGAGTCGATTTTCATGTCTTCCGACTGCCAAATTGGACTATACTTCCATACATGTTATGTCAAAATTGACATTAAATCGCCAATCGGACAGATAATTGCCCAAGACCCAAGAACTGTCTTTAAATCTCATCAGTGTGTTGATTCTTATTGCAAGACAAAATGGTTCCTCTTTAAATAGTCGTCGGATAATGTAGTGTCATTGAACCCCTCGTATTGAACCCAACTGTCTATCGAGCACGTGACTAAATTTTCACCGTTATATTTTGTGCTTACTCTCTAATTTTAATTATCCGGTGATATTGGAAAAATACATTCAGATTTTACAGCAACCCGAAAAACTTTTTAGCTTCCGGGTAGCTTTTATATGGCGATGAGTCGATCAAGTTTAACGAATGTTTTTTTTTTCTAGCTGTAAGCCATCATACTCAAAAATTGTTAGATTGGCCTTTGCAATTGTCATTATCTATATTAAGTGTTTCCAAAGAGTAAAACCTGTCTTATGACCTGTCTTCTGAATTGTGATCAGTATTTCGCAGAAAGCAAAGGAATATTTCAATTGGTTCGGCATTACCTTGAAAAAACCTAAAAATTAAAGAACACTCATCTAAATTTGTAATATCCTAAGATCAATCTGCACTGACAGAATAGAATTTAGCATTATGCTTAGATCATCTAAGGCATTATGAAGTTGTTTTATTATTGTTGTGACTTTAGTTGTCATATTCTGACGTACGTTGCAAAAGACAATAAAACAACCTTAATAAAAAACGGTTCCAAAATTGATGTTAACAATTATAGTCCCATGTGAATCGTGCCCTGCATAAGGATTTTTTTAAAAACAAAAATCACATTTAGATTTCTACAACAACTACTATGCCCTCCCTGGCAATGGCATTGGATGTTGCTAATCGAATCGTACATAGTTTTCCGCTTGCAAAACCCTACCTAATGATAAAATAAGACAAATCTGGGACCGTCTATAGATGATTTATAAACAATAACTGATATATACGGCGAGGCCATTGATAGCTAACATCAATGCTTTTCTTAATCAAGATTACGATGTCAACCAAATCGATGAAAATGTTAATTTCAAAAAAATATTATTCTATTATTAAAATTAGATACTTCTGAAAAGAAGAGTACAACGTTGGCAATTTTCAATTAATTGGGCTTAAAGGGCTGATACTAATGTTAAATTCGACACTGTTAGCGATTAAGACCGGCTCAAATATTTGTTAATTCGAAACGGACTGAAGACAAATAGCATTTAATTTTCACGTTGAAATGTGTAGACGAATGGAGTTTATGTTTACCAGTAGCCCATTTGATATTCAAGGTGGATTTTTATGCTGCGTTTAAGAGACATGGACCTGTTTCTTACTCAGCATTCAAATCGTTTTAAATGCAGATCCTGAATACAAGTTAACTCGTCTGTAGTACTTACCCTGTTTGGTTACCGAATTGCGCAAAGACTAAGATCGCGCGTTCGGTGACAAGAATGTACTTTTCCCGCTGTAATTTCATTCAATAGTCTGTGACTACGTACGACAGGAGGCGAGAGGGCGACTCGTTTTTTGTTGGTAATAAAAAGGACACGTTTTGCGCGGCTTGTAGTTTTCGGATAGTCTACGTGTCCTTGAAGGTTGTTTGCTGAGTGCTGTAGTGTAGCTTTATACTTATTAGGCGGCGATAGTAAGGTAACTCAGGATGTTGTAACCTATGCATCATTCAAATAGTAACTCGCAAAAAACGCTTGTTTTTCTCGTTTAGTACACAGGTAGGATCTTAACGCTATCATTTTATTTTCGTAACATAACATTTAAGGTGGCCCATCCCGCTCATCTCCCCATACAAAAGGGGAAAGAAGATCACGCCCATATTTCTTATCAGAGATCCAAAATTTTGCTCAAAATAGCTTTATTTGAACGAACTAGATGTCTGATGACCATTTGCATTGTAAAAATGTGTTTGGTTTCTAAGTTATAAGGTCCTAAAGTTCGCATTTTTCGCGCGTTTTATACAATAATTTTGGAGGTGGATTACGCAATGATAAAGTAAGAAAACCTTAAAAAGATTAGTCATCAGACATAGCTTATTTAATCAATATTTATAATCTATTTGGTTTTTGTTCGATTTTTGACTACAGCGGTCGTGGTTTACTTTTAGCTATAAGTCGTTTTGAAATTAAAATTTTCGTAAATCTTACCAAATCATTCACTATGCACATTGTCTTTTTTGTGGACTTATTGCATCTTCCTCATCACGGAGCCTGTCTTATTCTTTGAAACAGAGAAGATCCCAGAGCGCAACAGCACGGTTTTGTACCGTGCCCGCGAATGAGTTAGGCCCGCCGGGTTGGGCCACCTTAATTTACTGATACAGACATTATGTATAATATCAACCATTTGGATAGTTCATACTCAAATCAAAATAGAGAAATATCAAAGCCATAAAATGTGTGAGAATTGGCAAATGACCAGTGAAGTACGATGCCATTGATTATGCCGCAGCCCCACCCCCCTTTCTGTTCTGTGACGCGGTTGCCGCCTCCGTGCCCGTCGCCGGTCGAAGATTCGACTAAAACTCGTCATACATATATTTTCAGTAACATTCCCTTCGGATAATGGATAAAGGATTTTTCTAATGATAAAGTTGGGTATTTTATAACTTAATAGCAAATTGAGAAAATGGAAATAAGTTAAAATACCATTTATGAAAATGAATTAGTATTGGTATTTTCTTGTATTGTTCTTATTTCTCTAATGCCCGATTTCACCACCTCCAACTACAAAAATCCCAAAGTTACCTATCTGTTACACCATAGAAATATCCAATGTAACCAAAAGTTAACTTTCAGATTTCAGGAAGCTGGAGTTGGAGAAAACGGGGGTAAGACAATTTTTAAATTATTGGACAGTGCATTTTTATGGTTCCATACCCTAATAGGGTGCCAAAGGTACCCTATTAATAATCCTCCATTGTCCGCCTATAAGCGAACTGTATCTAATGTTATAGGTAGGTTGCAATTTTTAAATAGTATATAGTTCTACTGCCGCTATTACACCAATCAGTAAAATTTAAAATCCTCTTTGATTTTAAATTTTACTAGTTAGCCCCATACTAAAAAAAGTAATAATTGGTGTTAGATCTTGTAAGATGGTAGTGAACCTTCCGTGTGTAAGTCCAACTTGCGCTTAGCCAGTCTATTAATAATTAAAAGACATAATATATTACATATATACATAAATAATTCATATTATTTCCTTTATTAATGGAGCAAATGATCAATATCAATAGTCGATGTCGATTTTTAAGAAAATCTCATGTCAAAATAAAATTCAATGATATTCAAATGACTTGTCTCGGATTTGGATAACTCTATTCACTCATGTCGGCACTAGTTACAAATGCGAGCTATCGCAATTTGCATGAGGCCAAAAGGCATTCCTTAAATTTATCACTCCACATAATTACGCGGTAATCCATTTCAACTTGACACAAATACGTAAATATTTCAGTAGCACCGACAAAGTTAGACAAAGTTAGCGATGCCTTGAACTAAATTCGGACCGGCCTTTTGATAGAAAACTTCAATTATTCTCAATTCCCAGAATCCGATTATTCAATCTAAAAAATTAGCTTTGAATTGAAGGTTCGTTTTAATTATTTCAATAGAAGTGTAGTCGGCAATCTTCTGAATGGACTATAGCCACCAAGTATTTTATTTGTTTAGTTATTTTGAATAGACCAAAATCCTTAAAATAAATATAATGGATCAATAATTGTGGCAAAGATATATATTGGTTGCAAAATGAAAATAGATATGATGCGCTAATTGTAAAATAATTGCTATAACGCTTGCACTTTCTTTCACGAGAGCAATAGCATGCAAGAAATAGGGAAATGTTAGAAATTATAGAAACAAAAGAACATCGAAAAAATAATAAATAATTCTTACTATTCGAAATGAACCTTCAAACAAAAACATTTACGCATTTAAATTAAAATCTTCACCCAAATAAATCACTCGCTGCCCGTACAGTTATTCATAGGAAGTTACCTCCTCCGTAGATATACTAAATTTCCAGCATTCCTTGTCGAATTGCGTTTTCCGCAATTTCAGTAGAAAGGGAAAGAGGAGATATCGGTCGGAGGTGTGTAAAATCGGAGCGGACCCCGTAAATCAGCGGGGTGGCCCGCGGTAAGGTGTTGCAATAATTTATTTTTTGTGTCCAACGTCGTCCATTGTCGCAAACCCCTTTCAAGGTATGTGCGCCTGGTAATCTGCTCCGAGAGATGGTGGTGATGGTTTTAAATCATAAGCTAAGACATGACTTATTTTAAGTAAAGGAGTGAATAATTATAAAAAAAGGTGAAAAGACAGAGTAAAATAAAAAAAATACTGGATAAATATTGAACAGTTTTAAAGCGGAATACATTTAACTATCCTTAATTTTGTTAATTGAACTTGTGAGTATGATTGTAAAAGTTCGGATTTAGGAAAAGTAAAAATGTTGGGACGAAGAAAATGTCTATTTTTGATGACATCTTATTCTAAATGATTAGGTAATCTCATCTAAATTATTCAGGTGGAAAAAGCCATCGTTATTTTTGATACAAGGTATGATCAAAAGTATGATGCAAGGATACCGCTCGAATTTGTGACGAAACGTACTTAACCAACTCAGAAAGAGAAAGAAAATGGCACATGAACGGGCAAAATAAAGTAATTTGTTCTTTTCCGGGATCGTTTCTTTGTAAAAAGTCCGGTGTTTGTTATCTTTTACATATTGAATTTGATCTAACACTATTTTACTAAATTAATTATAACGAATTTCACGTATTTAAGCAATCATCAACACGATTGCTTAATTATATAGAAAACCAAATTGTATTCAATAAGCGGGCAAATTAAAATAGGAATAACAGCAACACTGAAGCCTTTCTTATCGGTGTCACGGGCGTTTGTATGGGGACGTACTCTGATTTTCGGTATGTCGATGTAGGCAGGTATGTACATATCGAGCTTCTCTATTCTTGGTCGATGTACCTCACCATTTTTTCGTCCTTTTCCGCGTCCTTATCCTCACGATCGGCACTCGCTCGTGTTCGATGCATAGGTCCGATGCCCGCCTAGAGCTGCTACTCTACTAATTGCTTTTAAAACGAAAACAAACATCCTAGGCGGACCTGTCTGCGCACGCGGCGGCGGCGGTAAATTGTGTCTTGCGTAAGTAAGTGGGTCACAGTAGGGTCAATGCCCCGAGGTTGCGGACAGAGATCAATCATATGGTCTCTTGTATGAAAAGCAATGCCTCTGCTACGAACTACGAGTATCTGAAACGGGTTCCGTATCCAAAGGGTGAAGGCGGAACCCTATTACGAAGCCTCCGCTGTCCGTCCGTGCATCCGTCCGCCTGTCCGTCCGACTGTCCGTCCGTCCGTCACAGGGCCGTATCTCATGAACCGTAATAGGTAGGCAGCTGAATTTTTAACAGAGTGTGAAATGTGATTTTTTGGCGTTGATGGTAGGTGTGCGAGTCCGACTTGCACATGGCCATTTTTATCAAATTTTTAAGCATTTTTTTAAATCAAATGAGAAAAAAGAGCATGAACCGAAAGTTAGCTGTGACCGTAGAAATGACATAAGTAGACCTTCCCTCGGCTCAATATCCTCTCAAACTTATCCAACCGTGAATTATGCGCTAGGCCTGTAGTTCTGCGGAGCTGTAATGAATTATTGGAGAGAGAACGGAATTATGGGAGATGGCGAGTTAAGCGGAATTTGCGGCAGCTCTCGGAACATTAAGTTAGAATTACAAAATTCAATTAAAGTTTTTTTCTATTTTTGATCAAAGGAAAATTACAAGAATAAATTCTAGAATAATTTATGTGGATAATGAAAATATGTTTCTAAATTCGCAGATGCCTTCATGGTTATACGTAACAGTACATAACGTATATGCCATAAAATTATGCATTGGGAGATTTTTTAGTGGAGTTTAGCCGGTATATCTGTATCGAAAACTGTATCGGATTTGGTTCCTATATCGGATTCGGACTTTGGTGGACAGGGTAGGACTCAATCCGTCCCGGGCAGTATGCACTCTTTTTCTTTACCTGTACGTGGGAATTTGAACGATAAAAAATGGGCTTGAAGCAGTTGACCATAATATGCATGCATATTATGGTCAACTGCATGACTAGTGAACATGTTCAATTTAGTATTTTTATAAAACATTTCGTAAGTGGACATAAATGGCTAATACCGCACCCACAGTCATGATATTTGTCCAACACACTGTATTCCCAAAGGAATAAGGTGTCATGCCAGGATCTTTCCTTTATGAGCATGGCTAAAATTGTCAAATTCGGTAGCCCAGTTCCAGTTGCAATTCGATAAGCTTGGTGAAGCACCTCTGAGCGCGGTTATGTTCTGGATGGGTGACCATTTTCAACCGTTGAGGCTAGCCGTGGTTCGGATTCCACGTAAAACTGTAGGTCCCCTTCTTCACTAACTAGATGGTAGGGTTAATCCCGCCCGGTTTGGTAACATTGCATTAAATGAACGATGGTCGAAGGGAATGAAAATTATCCATGTTTTCCATCTAGTTCAATGTAGCCGAGCAATATAAGAAAGGTCCTGGCGTGGCACCTAGTTCCCATGTGGTGTGTTTGGCTAATATCTGATGGTTAGTTTGGTATTAACCATCCATGTCCAGTTACATAAAAAAAACCATTGAACTGGATAGAAAACACGACTATATGTTCATCCAATGCGACGGTATCAAACCGGGCAGGCTTAACGCTCGATAGATATATTAAAAAAAAAAACATAACATTTTCAAAATCAAATTGTCGCCCACGCGATACTTACGGTGTTAACGTAGTAATAAAAAGCTCAACACCTATTGGTGCTAATACGGATGTTCGAAGTTTAAAACCAAATTAGTGCGGTTGAGACAAAGAAAAATAAAGTGGAATTGGAAATGGCACGTTGCGCCGCGGGGAAGGAAACATTTCTAAAGTAAATTAAATTGCAGTTGGAATTCTTTGCTTGGTCGTTTTGTCAGGTAGCTATTGAAAACGTAGCCTCTCATACATATACAGTAAATATTCAATAGAGTTTTTTTGGCAAAATCTTATGAAACGGTTATCTAATTAAAAATTACGGTTGACTACAAATCGGGCGTGCAACTGTCCAGTTTCACGAGGTACAGTAATTTTAACAGATTGGAAAGTACCTTTCACTGAAAATAAGACAGAGGTAAAAATGAAAAAAATACTAAAACAAGAAACAGTTTTTAAACAGTTAGGGAAACAGTAAGAAAAAACAGTTATTCCACACAGGTAGAAAAAAAAACAATTAAAAGATACAGTAACATATAATGTTTAAGTTTTACTATTTTCATTTAGATATTTTGCTATATTTTAACGCTGTAAGACGGTTTCTATTATCAGAAATACAGTTAAGGTGGCCCAACCCGGCGGGACTAACTCATTCGCGGGCACGGTACAACACCGTGCTGTTGCGCTTTGGGACCTTCTCTGTTTCAAAGAAAAAGACAGGCTCCGTGATGAGGAAGATGCAACATGTCCACAAAAAAGACAATGTGCGTAGTGTTTGTAAGATTAGTAAGATTTACGATAAGTTTGGTAAGATTTACGAAAATTTTAATTACAAAACGAATTATAGCTAAAAGTAAACCACGACCGCTGTAGTAAAAAATCTAACAAAATCCAAATAGATTATATATCTTGATTAAATAAGCTATGTCTGATGACTAATCTTTTAAAGATGTTCTTACTTTATCATTGCGTAATCCACCTCTAAAGTTATTGTATAAAACGCGCGAAAAATTCGAACTTTCGGACCTTATAACTTAGAAACCAAACACAATTTTACAATGCCAACAGTCATCAGACATCTAATTCGATCAAATGAAGCTATTTTGAGCACAATTTTGGATCTCTGACAAGAAATATGGGCGTGATCTGCTTCCCCCATTTTTATGGGGAGTTGAGCGGGATGGCCCACCTTAAGACAAAGTTACAATCAAGAAGTACAGATTCACTGATTTAATTTGTTCAGTGCATTCAGAAACACTTGTTATATTTCAATTGTGAAGAAAGCAGGATTCGACCAAAAACGTTTTCTGATTATTTTCAAAATCTGATTACAATGCTTAAAGGGGCCCAACCCGGCGGGTGTAACTCATTCGCGGGCATGGTACAAAACCGTGCTGTTGCGCTCTGGGACCTTCTCTGTTTCAAAGAAAAGATAACTCAATATCACGCCAACCGATTTCGATGATTATTTTTAATTGGGAAGGACGTGTACAAATTAGTTAGTGTATTACAGATTTAGTAAAAATAAACAAATAAATAAAAACTTTAACAAAAAAAACCGAATTCAAAGAAAAAATATTCCAAAACCAATTAACATGCATTAAAAAGTAAAAAAATAACTGCCATTTTTGTAGTTACGATTATTGTAATTTTTTTATTCGATGTCAGCCAAGGTAGCCAAGGTTCTCTTGACTGGCGCAGCGCGTGCCCGGCTGACGCCGACTCAAAAAATTACAATTATTGTGACTACAAAAATTTCAATTATTCTTTTACTTTTTAGTGCATGTTTATTGGTTTTGGAATACTTTTTCCTTGAAGTCGGTTATTTTTTGTTTAAAAAAATCTGGTTCGGGTTTGGTCGTTCTTGTACGTACAAACCTTAATAATAAATAAAAAACATCTTATTTTTCAATATTTTTATTCATATTTACTGCTGAGAAAATATATACAATGTCTAAAAAATAATTAAGAAGTGTTTCAATATGTTTATTAGAATTTCGCACAAACACTGACATGAGTATGCACCATGCAAACTGTGTGCCTTAGTGCAAAGTCCGGACGAATTCACCAAGAGCCAGTCCAGTTTGCAAAGGTTGATTCAGTAATTTCTACCAGCGCAAAATACAAGCAAAACTAATTCATTATCCTCTTACGTTTTGGATTAGCAAACACTTGAGACGAATACGTTTTCTAGCTTAGGTGCGCGTGAACGGATGGTTCAGTTCTTCAAAAACATTAAATGCTTTTTTTTTCTGCTACCACATAAAAATTAAATATTTTTGGAGTCTTGTTGTTGATATAGTTTACTTGCATCAAGGTGACTTCTTCGGTGCTTAGTATAAAACAATGTTACTTAATTACTCGCAATATAAAATTGCATTAGAGGAATCAGAAGGATTTCAAACCACTCCAGGTTTTTAGAAAAATAATTCAATTCCAAATAACTATAACTAGAATTCATATTACACATTTTCAAGAGCTAAAAAATCACGAACGAATATATTGATGCTAATGCGTCGAAATCCTTACTTCTTATCTGAGTTCATGTTTTACTGTATATTAATTGATTTTATCTGCGTTACTAATATGGTTAAAGAGAGATATAATCATACAAAATATACGCATTGAATTGTTTTGTATAAAACATATTTTTGAGTAAATGTAAAAATATGTTTTAAACCATTAATTAAATACTTTGAAACGATCGCTTCTCTGTCCTGTTTGAGTATTCTGTGCTGCTATGTTGAACGCGCATGTCTTTGTGAAAATAGCGAGTGAAAATAGCTTTTAGTGCTGAATCTGTTTTTGCGTCTAATTGAAATGCAACTAAGCGAAATTTACGTAGCAGGCTAATGATACCTTTATTACCTCAGGTTGAGCTGTTTCGACATAGATCGATAAATAAACCCTACACTTTTCAGTCACCTTTTAGGGTTCCTTAACAAAACTTTATTCACATGCTTTTCTCAAAGAAATGTCTGACATGCTCCCATCGGATTATTATGAACGTACTTTGCCCGAATGGCGGAAACTATAAGTAATGCCGCAGCCTGCTCTTAGCCCATCCGAGTACAGCGGTCGCTTCGACTATTTGCTAATGAGCAGATAAATTAACTAGCACCCAGCACTCGCAGCTTGAGGGCGAGCCAGTCTATACCACTGATCAGGAATTCCGAATAAGATGCATGGAGATACTAGAAAAAATAAATGTGACTTGACATAGATGGCTTTTACCATACGCTGAAGAAAATAGGTTCCATGCGCTTTATGAGCACGGCTACATTGAAATGGATGGAAAACACGGACAAGTCTTTATTGCCGCTTCAATCATAGTCTAATCCAATGCGGTAGTACCACCTACCACTTATCTTTGCTACCACCTTGCTTGGGAAAGAGACCTACAGTTTTACATGGATTCCACATCATGGAACAACTAACATCTGTGAACAAATGCACTTATCCAACCAGTCAGTTCACGACGTCGACGTAACGTTTACTGAAAAAAAAATGTGCAACTCTTTTCTGTTTAACTATTAATGTTTTACGGTCAGTAGCACACTTATGGTAGGCAATGTAGCACAGTAATGTTAATGAGCCAAAACAATAATTATTAAACATTTACTTTAACCGTTTGAGGAGTATGGCTTGTTAAAAATCAAGATAAATCAAATAAAACTCAGATAATTTGACACGGTCACCTTAACTGATTCAACATTACGGCTGACTGCAAATCAGGAATGCAACTGTCCAATTTCAAGAGGTACAGTAATTTTAACAGATTTGACAGTATCTTTTCACTGGATACAAGAATTAAGTACGAATTTAAAAAATGCTAAAGCTAGAAACATAGTTGCCAAAACTGTATTCTCTTTCTGTTCCCCGAAAGCAGTTTTGGCAAACAGTTAAAATAACTATTATAATATACAGTAATATTTAATGTGTAAGGTTAAATATTTACACTTGGAGTATTCAAATTACTTAGTTGGCTTTATTTTAACGTTACAAGGTTGTTTTTATTTTCGTAATTACAGTTAGATAAACTGATTTTTTTTCATTCTTACGACAGTGAGTAGCTCAATAATTTGTATTCGATCCCATGACTCGCCGCTTCAGAATATGTGTCTTGCAAAAATGTTATACATTCTAGTTTATTTTTATGTTATGACGCATACTATTTCAGAGAATATTTTCTTCATTAGTTTGAGAAGAAATGCCAACATTTACAAACGATTTAGACCTAGTTCCAAATTATAAAACAAATAACATGAGCGCCACCATGGGTCCCATTATGGCTCTCGAGTATCGATATACGGTCTAAGGGTACCCAGCGATTGTTAGGGAGCTGAGCAACAAACGGTTCAAATTATGTATGCTTATGCTAAGCATTATTGAAGCCCTCTTAGAGATTATGTAACAATATAATTACTTCCGGACAAAACAATCGACATATTTTGTGATGTTATAAAAAAATTGGATTTAAACAAATCTAATAATAACTAATATAGAGGCCCTGTTTTTCACCAAATATTTTTTTAAGTCCAAGAAATATGAATTGAAAATATTTGCTTGTAAATAAATGTTTTGAAATAAAGGTTTTCGCCCAGAGTATAAATTCCAAATGGAGATTCCTGTATGGTCCCAGTCCTTGTCTGTGGCACAAGTTCGTTCATTACCTAGTGCGATTCGCTTGTTTTGACACGGCTGCAGTTAAACACTGCGCCTGTGGTAGTTTTCCTTTCAGAAAATGCGATTGTGAGCCTGCAATCGGAAAACCGCGATTCAGATCCCGGCGATATTGCTATGCCAGAAAATGTTGAGCCAAATTTTCTCGTTTGATTGTGATTTATTATATTTTAGGGTTACGAGCTACCATTCCAAGTTAGCAAGGAATCGTCTGTCGGAATTTTCGTCTGTAAGGCCTTACTCTTCATCTTGCAACAGTTTTTGATAAAATTTTAGAAGTATCGATTTTATCATTGCATAATTTTATTGCTTTTATGCAAATACTATTTGTTTTCATGGTTTATACAGACATATATGGAAAATTGGGATGAAGAAAAAATAATTTTCCGAGGTAGTGTTGTTGTTGTTATATAGGTAGAAGTAAAACGCAACGAATATTTTTTTTATCTTTATCATCTCATTAAAGATTTATTTGCTTTCAACATCAAAATAATTTAGTCGGAACTGATAACAATTGTACAAAAGTCAAATACGAGATGGTGGGAAAGGAAAAGGGCAGCATGAACATTTGCAAATAAATATTTTCTAAAAATCAAAATTTCCTCCATCAATGTATATTTATTCTAATACATTTTTTTTCGGACTGGAAAGAAATGTTCATGGAAAAGACGTGGCAGTAAATATTATTACAACTTCTATATTTGGGACTTTTTTATCAAATGCCCACGCGATCAATTAACGACCCAGGTAGCGGCGATATAATAAGCACTTGAAGGCTTCTCACTAATTACTTATTTGCCTTCGTTGAAGCCTAATGACGCTACGAATTGATTTTATAATCTACAAAGTTAATTTGCAGGTCTTCCATCTCAAATCTCCGACGTAATTAATGCTTCAATTCTGCCTAAAAGTTCTCGGATCAAAGTAAATTTTGCCTGAGCTAAGTCATTCCTTGATGCTCACTTGTTTGACGAATAACAAATTTTTGCAGATCTACCTTCGCGGAGGAGAACTCCTGGGGAGATGTGTTTTTTTCGTAAGTGCAAAAACACTAAAGAATACTAAATAATACCAAAACTGTAAATTACACCTAAAATCACCAAGAAACACCTTATAACATCGAAATATAACATCTAAGAACAACAAAGGATACTAAAAAAACCTAAATAATACTAAAGAATACTAGAAAATATAGCAACAACCAAGTTCACCAATCAATGTAAACAATAAGTGTCTTGTTATTTGTATTTAACTAGTTTCAGCTGTCTCGAATTAATAAAAACTACCACCCCAACTTAGACTTATTTTTATTTTTATTTCATTTTTATTTTTATGCTAGCATTGCTGATTTTGTAAAATTTAAGTGTAGTTATAGTTTATTTGAAAATCTAGACTTAAGTGAGCCTCTTGCCATGATAACGACAAATAATTAACTTTTTATGCTTTAATTTTAATTGTACATATCATATGGTCCCATCTGTCCACATGTTTTGGTTTCACTAACCATCCGCCGAACACAAGAAAATATTATACCAAAAATAAACTTCAAGTACAACTAAAGTTGTAAAGGTGCGCGATTAGATGCAAACGGGGCGTAAATATAATCTCTTAGAGTACCAAACGAATCTTTATAAAGAATATTGATGGTTTTGATTTGATATTTCCTTTTCAGCTACTTGCGTGACAAAGACTAATCTCCTCGTTTTTGATTCGCCATCCCTATTAAATCAATTGATAAATTACCCAATGCGAACAAAAAAGTTCGCAATATTCTATATTTTAAAATAAACATAGCGTTGAGTAAAAATATTTTATCCTTGGATATTGAGAAGACTCACTGATGAAATACATTACTTTTTTTCTTTCCAAAGCTAATAACTTCTCCGTTTTGAGTGAGATTTGAAATAACAAGCATCCACAGCTGTACCGGGGTCCTCTAGGGGGGATTGCTTTTTTACGATTATTATTTTCAGAATCGTTTCTCCGTTGTTCTGATACCTCTCATTTACATCCCTACGGAACGCATCCCTTCAATCAATCGCCTTCCTGGACCTTGTGTAGCATGGATAAGCTGAGCCAAAGCGCTACATCATCAATACCAAAAATATTTTGTTTTAAATATACTTTGGAATGAGAGGTTCGTAGCTCATCGGCGCGGCGACTTGCCTTGCATGCCAGAGGTTATGAGCACGTATAATAGTAAGAATAACTTTTATTTAAATTCAAAGTAGTAACTTTTTGAGGGAATGTGACAAGTATGTATGTATAATCGACCGTGAAGCAAGAACACATTAATTAAACAAAGATCCCTGAAAAAAGAACTACTTTATAAAGAACTACTTATACGAAAATTCTGCGAGGCTGGACCCGAACCAGAAAAACATACCATTCGCGGATATTGCGACTAACCAATTTCGCCACCTGCTGTATACCCATAATTTGGAATTCTCTTCCCGTAATCAATGCCTCCTACTAACACATTATTTCCTTGGAATAAGCGACGTACATGCGAAGCACGAAAAAGTATATTTACTTTAGTAACTTTTTGGTTTATTTCCTCTTTCCCAAACTAATTCAGGACTGCATGTCATGGGAAAGAGATTGCGCTGTAAAAATATATAATCGGTACATATTTATGGATTCATTACTAAATAAAATTAATTAAAATGTGTGTCTGTAAGGGTGAGCGAGGGTGAGTGAGTGTGTGTAAGGGCGCGTGTGTGAAATCCCTGCCCCGCTTATCTCTTTTTGTGTTGGATAGGCGCATAATTGTCACAAATGCGAGCTGTTCCATTGTTCGGAATCCATGTAAAACTGTAGGTCCGCTTCCCCTGCTAGGTTGGTAGCCCACCAGAATTGGTACCATCGCACTAGATGAAACGATGTTCAAAACGGTGATAAAAAAGTATCCGTGTTTTCCATCCATTTCAATGTAGCTATGCTCACAAAAGCCTGTCTCTCGATTCCAAGATCAAAGTGTGCACCATCGCATTGAAATAAATTACCGTTGGAGCGGCAATAAAAAAATGTCTGATTTTACATACATTTGTAAGCCGTGATTCAAACGGGGAAGGTAGTATCATGTCACCTAATTCCTTTTGGAATACGGTGAGTTGGGCTAATGCGATGGCCATATTCCGATTCATAAACAAACACTTTACAAAATATTCCCAAAGGAACGATTTACCATGCTAGAATCTTTCTTTTTAGTAGTGATTAAGTTCTGATAAAATTGAGAAATGGCCGGAGACACAAATGTTCGATGTCATTTTTGGCAATTTTTTATTTTGGTGTGATAAATTTCGTGTTTTACAAGATTTTAAAAACGGTTTCATTGAACGTCCAATGGTGCAAAAAACCGTCAGGTAGTTTAACCCAACATTTTCGACCCCGTGATGTATTTTTGTTTTGCCTGATTTGGCATCTGGAAAACAAAAATGGTGGATGAACGAAAATAATACTACCTCCACTTAAGAGGATGGCTCGTGCCTGTTTCCTCAGTGATAAAAAAAAACACATTTTGCACATTCTATAAATTATCTCGGAGCTAGCTATGTACTTTTTTTTGATTTCTTGAGGTGGCCCATCCCGCTCATCTCCCCATACAAAAGGGGAGAGAAGATCACGCCCATATTTCTTGTCAGAGATCTAAAATTGATCGAACTAGATGTCTGATGACCATTGGCATTGTAAAATTGTGTTTGGTTTCAAAGTTATAAGGTCCGAAAGTTCGAATTTTTCGCGCGTTTTATACAATAACTTTGGAGGTGGATTAAGCAATGATAAAGTAAGAATATCTTAAAAGGATTAGTCATCAGACATAGCATATTTAATCAAGATTTATGATCTATTTGGCTTTTGTTAGATTTTTGACTACAGCGGTCGTGGTTTACTTTTAGCTATAAGTCGTTTTGAAATTAAAATTTTCGTAAATCTTACCAAATCATACACTATGCACATTGTCTTTTTTGTGGACATGTTGCATCTTCCTCATCACGGAGCCTGTCTTTTTCTTTGAAACATAGAAGGTCCCAGAGCTCGACAGCACGGTTTTGTACCGTGCCCGCGAATGAGTTATGCCAGTCGGGTTGGGCCACCTTAAGTTGTATCCATGATATACACCTTTTTGTATTTGCATGCAACGATTTAGAGACGTATATAACAAATATAAGTTACTGCATCGAAAACAAAAACGTATAGTCGTAGCTATCGGCACATTTATTTAATGTGCCAAAATATCAAAAAAATATCTGTTAACTTGACCACTCATTATCCACTTAATAAATCCATATAAATCCAAAAACTTGATGCGCGTAATATTATTTCGTCATGTAATTGGTTGTCTTGAAAATCACTGCGTGGGAAGCCCTGTGTGGGCTTCAGAAAGTATTGACGTCTTTTCCAGACGTAAATTATTATTCTGAGAAATAAAATCAATCCGATCAGCTTACAACTGACCAGAGAGATGAGCGATCCGAAATCTAGATGAGTTTACATTTTTATTTTAGGCGCGCCACATGGCGGACCTAAAAGGTGCCCGATGGCGCCCATGGGCTTTCGAACTTGCAGGGAGGCTGCGAAAACCATGTCACATCCATTCGTCCCTTTATCCAACGTCGGGCGCTTTCATCTCCGCATTCTGTAATGGCGTTTTTACATTTTATTGCGCACCGAATGTTTACGTTTTCTGTTGTTTTTCAGCGCTTTTATTAAATTTTACGCGGCCATTAGAGATCCTCGGTTCACCTGTCGCCCGCTGCCGCCGGCGGCGCTGGCGGCGCTGGCGGGGCGAGCCGAGGGCTTAGCAAAGATTTACAATCACGGCCCTGTCTGTTAGGACTCACTTTATGCTGAGAGAACATTACAGATGAAAAGTCAAATAAAATATTATTAGAAGGAAACTTAAATTCGCCAGCTGGTTCAGGGGGTCCATTCAGAGCAAGAGTGAGTTCGAGTTCGGGAGTGAGTTAACCTAAAAATAGCTGGGAAATATATTATTATTTCAATAACGGAACCGTTATTTATACTTCCAACGGATTTACGGGGCAAACCAGATTTTTACCTAACTGTAATGATGTTCTAGAAGTGTGGAAACATAGACTATTTAAAAAAGTGAGTTGATATTTAGTGGCGAATTCGAACTCACTCTTACTCTGAATGGACCTCCAGTAGAAACGAGAAAAATATCTCTTTCAGGGATGGAACCTGTTTCGGCCTCTTCAAAATCTTGCTCATATTTTAAAAGAAGGCGTTCCAATTGACTGCAAACGCTTCGGCATGCATGGACTTCAATATTTTTTATATACCTCATGCATGTGGCGGTTCGCGAATACAGCTCGCTGCCAGTGATTCCTGTTCCATTTGAACCGCGAGACGCGTAACATGTCATGGAGTCAACGTAATCTATAAACATTATTATTATAGACGTTTTATGCCTCCTAGGAGTGTTATATGACCTCTCAATAACGAACCATTGGAACGATCTAGTGAACCTGTGCTAAATACATCGGATTGCAGTGCGCGAACCACAACGCGGGTGTGTTCTCCCACATTCATCAGAAACCCAGGGCCCGGTGTACTGAGAACTGATGCCATCAACCTGTAAGTGTTTTCCGACGATTTCTTTTGGTTTTTTGAGCGTGTCGAAGACGAGAAGTGGTTCCGTTTCATCCCGCCTTTCTATCTATTTGCATTAACATTATTTACGCTACAACCGCATTTCTTCGAGTCCTCTGTGGCTCATACAGAACCCCTATTTTTTTACTTCGATTACAACCTTTAAATATATTTGAGGTTACCCAACGACATCTACATAGAAGCAGCAAAATGTTTTCTGATTGTTTTCAAAATATGATTACAATGCTTCAATGAACATGTCGTTGGATAACCTCAAATTATTGAGAACGCTAATGTCGTATCCATTAAATAAATAAAATAGTCAACCTGTTTATGTCAAGTCTGATGAAGCCCTTAGTTTGCCGTTTGAAATGAATTCATGGAATTTGTTCCTTATAAGAGACGCTATTATTTGGTATTATAATACAGCTGTGCATTTTTTTTCGAAATTGATGGGTTCGATTCCCAGCTATAAAAGATAATTGTAAAAACATGTAATAATGCGCTTTTAGTTTTGGTCAAAATAGGCTTTTGAGTATGTTTCAATATTTCTAATAGTTTCTTATTGGGCCATGGAGGCACTCTTGAAAATTTTATTTTGTATATCACCTGGCTTTGTGAAGCATGAGCAGCCCGCAGCTTGTGGTGTAACCCACAAGGGTGATCCTATTTGTATTTGTTCACAATCAAATTTCAGCATGGCTCACGGGGCTGACATGGTCACTAAGTGTGACCAAGCCTTAAAAAAAATGGTGGTATGGCACCTAGATCCTTCGATAATCCGGTGTATTGGGTCCGAGGGTTAATATCCTGACCGTGGGTGAACTGTTGGTCATTCCTGTCTAGTCACATATTTATAATTTTAATTACTTATATGAATACATATTGCTCACTAAGTAAGAAAATAAATACATACATAAAAATTACTGTATATAATTTGCTTGTGCTTAGTTTTTACGACAACTGTATGGAAAGGTCCGTTGCCTCCCCCATGACAAAACATGTGGTCAGAAAAAGTTACAGTCTTTGTTGCATACGTTACATAGGTGTGACGGATCGAGTTCTAATTTCCGGCTAGGCATGTGCTAGCAGAAAAAAAGAGTCTAGATTTAGAAGCCATCTCGTAAAAGCATCGGCGTCTAAGGCTACCTACAACGGCCGAATGAGCCAAAATCATGTGTACGATGTTTCTCAAAAACCGGCCAAGTGCGAGTTGGACTCGCATACGAAGGGTTCCGTACCATCGTACAAGATTAACACCAAGTAACGCCATATATTCTTTGGTTTCGGCTCTCGCTGAATAGGTACATCACTACGAATGAAGTATGACGTAACGACCATCTGATTTTTAAAAAAAAAATTCTTATCGTTATTAGTTTACTTACCAATTTGGGAGACTTCAAATTGGATTTTTCTCCGTTTTCATTTTTTTTTATGTGACTGGACATGGATGGCTAATACCACAAGTTCTGTCATGGTATTAGCCCAACACACTGCATGGGAACTAGGTGCCATGCCAGGACCTTCCTTATATTGCACGGCTACATTGAACTGGATGGAAAACACGGACAATTTTCATTGCCGCTTCGACCATAGTTCATCCAATGCGATGGTACCAACCCGGGCGGGATTAACCCTACCACCTAGTAAGTAAGGAAGCGGACCTACAGTTTAACGTGGAATCCAAACCACGGCCAGCCTCTCTCAACGGTCGAATGGTCACCCATCCAAGACCAGACCGGACCCAGCGTTGCTTAACTTCGGAGAGCGATCGCCGAAGTGTCGCGCCACCGGGCCACTGAGGCTGAGTCATTACTGCGCTACAAATGTGTACGGCGATATAATGTTGTAAGTCGCGTCGCGTAATTTTTTGCGCGCTCGTTGCATGGAAGTTATTTCTCCATAAATTCTTCACCTACATTATTTATTTTCAAGCGTTGATTTTTTTATTTGTAAATATTTCAATAAACTGCCTGCTTCTATCAGCAGACGCTGGATTTTCCCGATCGAAGCGTGCCCTCCGAACAATTCGATCCGTGCGCCCTTTCATGCTGTTAAACAAACTAGGGTTAAAATTCGACGTTTGCTTCGCCCCGAAACTGTACCCGCGGCTCAGTTTCAGCGCGTACATCACCGAGTTTTCCATTACCACTCTATCTGCACTCCGCGGCCCATTCAACGGATCGCATATCTCAGGCCGGCCGAGAGCGCGCCGCGCCGGACGGGTGACATAAATCTACCGGAGCCTATATAAAAAATACCTAATCCGGACCCGCATAATTGCGCCGTTTGTCTGTCCGTGGCGGATTAGCAGAGACCGTTGCCATTACACAATTACTTTTTGGGGTACCATGGCAACGCAGGTCCGGCCCTAGAGGTCTAGTGGTTATTCATCCATTGTCCCACCCAATAATCCTTAAGCAGCGTGCACCCCTCAGTCGAGGATTTTTACCATATTATTGGACAGAATATTCAGTACGTTGCTAGGCAACCTATAAAATAACAGTGTTTGATCATGGAGGTGCTTCACCTCCATGTGTTTGATGTAACAGTCACTTTAAGAGTAGAGTGCATAGCACTTTTTGCGCGTGGCTAAAATCAGAACTAAACGGTCGCCATCTTGAACTGTCATCTTCGCAGTATGGGGATGTGTTGCCATTATAACAATGCAAGTTACCCACTGCTTATTCATTTTAAGCTGAGGGTTTTTTTGTTAAGTAATTATTGGTTTTGAAGGTATGTTTGTGGTTTAGGTTAGCCATACAAACATACATACATGCCTTCACGCCGTTTTTACGGTAAGGTAGTAATAGTAGTAGTGGTTTGATACCATCTCGAGTTGTACTCGAAAACTCCTTGTTAGATTACAACAAAATAAAAAAAATACTGTATAAAGTCTACTCTAAATTGGATGGAAAAAAATATTGTTTGACAGAGTTATAACCTCCGGGATTGACGTTGGGGTTTTTTTTTTCTTCATAGAATTTAAGAAAACAAAGCTAGCGGTAGTAAGTAACCTGACTTCTAGAACACTATTTTAAGCATCAAATTTAGTTATAATTTTAATAATATGATTTACGTATAATTGTAATTTTCATTTCCTCAAATTGTTTCCTCACAGCAGGCTGTAAATATCCCCAATTGATCGGAAAAGATCAATTGGGAATTTTTTTTCATGTGTTATCTCTTAAAAGATAGTGGTGCCCTCAGCCGGGCGCAAAATAACCTATGTGGGACTATAACCGGGTGTTCTAACATTTAAATCGACCGCATGAGTATGTTAATACATCTCAATAAAATCAGCAAAAGTAAAATTTTGCAAACATACGTCTGCACGTATCCACTTGATAAAATCTCCCACATCTTTTGCCACGCACTGCCGTTAAGGGCCTGGTACTAGCCAAATCGCAAAGTTAGACGAGGCACCCCAAGTTAACTAACTAAGTCTGACGATTATAAGTGTCATTCTTACAATATATGATTCCTTGTCTAGGAATTGAATTATTTTCGTTAATGTATGTTTCCTTTTTCTATACAAAATACATTGCGGAAACGGTGTCCATTTCCGAACTTTTTTGACTAAATGTAGGAATCTAAAAGCAAATGGAATTTTTTGTTTATGCATATATGCTGTTTTTGCTTATATCTAGAAATCGAATTACTTTCAGATTTCTAATGAGAAAAATCAACTTTTTTATTTTTATTATTATTTAAATAAATGATGGAATAAAAAAATATTAACAAACCATTATCAGTCTGAAGTTCTATTTGGATTTGCTGAAGCGTTTCACTACATATTATTACATTTGTTATAAAGTGCATTTGTATGGCGCGAGTAGTTGGCTAGTCCTAGCGCCTTAATCAACAGGTTAATAATATACATCATACAAACGCTTGGTAATATCAAATACTATGAAACGGAAATAGAAGAGATTATTTAGCAAATTATGTAAAAAATGTCGGCGTTATCCATCCAGTTCGATGACGCCGTTTGAGAAAGAGAAGGTCCTGGAATGATACCTAATTTCTTCGTGAATCCAGTGTGATGGGTTTTATATATGACGGTAGGTGTGATATTTAGTCACCCATGTCCTGTTATATAGATAAAATCCTATTGCCTACTCTTATGGGGAATTCACTTTTTGTGACAATTCGCGAAATTACTGTTTCGTTTATTTTTTTTTATTTCATTTATTTAAATTTTTGGTAACCAAACTACACCACAAGCTGATAGATCCGCGGATTCCATAAACTGAGTAACGAATAATTCACAAATAAACTTCACTTGTTTTCCGTCCACAATTACTAGATACACACTTAGATGTAAAACGAGATAACAATAAATGCTACAGCCAAAGATTTTTTTTGGTAAAACAATGGATTACACAGGCCTACAAAAAAATATGTTTTTTGGTGCAGATCTGTTTGTATGTGTGATCGATGAGGGAGTTATTGCACAGTATATTGATAAAAGTAATTTCATCCTATCAGCTCTAGTTTACCTACTACCTTCATTTTGAATGCTTACCTCCCTGGAAGCAGGCGCGGCGGCTGCAGGCGCGGAGGCACTAAAACGGCGCAAATATTCAATGCTCAGTGAGTGCTATATGTTTGTGCCGTTTGGTGTCGAAACGTTAGGCTCATGGGGGCTGGATGCTAGAAATCTGTTTGAAGATTTGTCGTCGCGGTTGATCGAATCATCGCGTGACCAGAGGGCTGGCTGGTATCTCGGGCAGAGGTTGAGCCTAGCTATTCAGAGAGGGAATGCGGCCAGTCTTTTGGGCACCCTGCCGCCTGTCAGCGATATGGCTGAAATTTATTATTTGTTGTAAATTTGTGTAATTTTAGGAATAGTTTAATTTATAGGATAATGTATTATTTTAGTTTTTAATTTCTTTCTTGAATGAATATAACATTACATACATGTTTTCATGTCTTGTTCGTAAACAGTCAATCTTGCAAAAACAAATATAATATTTTTTTTTTATTTCATTGTGGATAGTAAATTCAGATGTTGTGCTAACGATCCCGATATTGTTCTGTTACGTTTGTGTTGAATCCATATTTAAATACCAGCAAAAATCGATTGCAGACCCTGTGATTCGTTTTATTTTGCTTACTTAGGTATTTAATTTTGCAATCAAGATAAAAGGGGTGGGTGCCTCATAGTGAATGTAAAATGTGCACTGAACATACATACGGAGCACATAAAAGAATACATATTTTTTTTAGCTTTGAGTACGTATGATTTGACGAGAACAAAAGAAAATACATCTGACGACTGTTATTTTCGCATGAACAATATAGAAAAAAAATGTAAAATAATATATAAAAATCAATATTGACCTATGAGAGACGTTTTTATTGTTTGTGAAATGAACGTCATTAATGAGCCTTTTCTCAGAGATAAAGTCATTATTACGCCCTTGCACATAAACTTAGGACTAATGAAGCAATTTGTTAAGAGATCTGGACAGAAATATTCAATGTTTCCAGTTGTTTTTCTCAGAAATATCCTTGACTTACTCGGAAAAAAAAGCAGACATTTTTAACCTAAATTCGTCAATTAATTAATAAATTAATAAAATAATTGAAAGAAATTTTCGGGCTTCTGTCTGTAGTAGAACGACTTGCGTGAATTTTATAGCGGTTACAAACAAAATTCTCGAAAATTTAAAAACTGACAACGACATGCAGACAGTTAATTTAGGAAATTCTGCATAACTTAAAATATGAGCATAGAAACGCAATAACCGTAGTCATATAGAAAATTGGCACCCTTTGGGTACGGAACCCTAAAAATGAAAAGGTACAAATTAGTTAATAAACAATAAATAGTACTAAAGAAAGTAAATACGGAACAATGGACGAATGAACAATGTTCCCACTTGACCGGGTTTTTATTGCCCAAAGCGCTGTAGTTTATGTCAGGTACATTTTCTCATTTGAATGTTGATTAAGATTTTGTCATTAGCCTTTGTAATTAGGCGTTGCCTAAATAAAAAAAAAATAATGTCAAGATTAAATCCGACATTCCACATGCCTCCTTTCTCAGGGGTTCCACGCTCGAGTTACCATATTTTTGCACAGCTTAAGAATACATTTCTTCTACAATTAAAAACAAACTTCAAATATCAATTAGATCGAACGTTGAAATGACGATAATTTTTCATTGATGCCACCCAAATACTTTCAAGGCTAAAAAGCAATCGATTCATTTATCCTTTATGCATTGAAAAACGAATACATTCATTTGGAATTATTGAATTTAACGTTATATTTAGAGCTCTCAATACTGAGGTTTTCCATTATATTACCCCGAAAAACCCCATTCCCGAGGAAATTTGTTGCCATACAAGGATTTAAACGTTATGCGCAAGGCTACATATAACTGAATTGAAAGTTCAGAATTTATTTGTTATTGTCGTTTCGACCATAAACCTGAAAAGATTGATTTTTATAACAACATATTCAACTAAGTACATTGTTTACTGGTACACTGGGTCCTCTCTTTTTCCTTATATATATTAATGACATTTCAAAATGTATCATACACAAAATTGTTCTTTTTGCCGACGATGCCACAGGATTAATTACTTCTCAATTTAAAACAGATTCAAAGCAACATGAATTATTAGTAACAGATGCCCTCTCAAATATTGTTGAATGGCTCAACTTTCACGAACTAAAAATAAATCTTACAAAAAACGAACATTATTCAGTTTCATACATATCAAGGCGCCAGGCAGAACATAATAATTAAACATTCAGGAACGCTTATAGAGGAGGTAACTAGCGCAAAATTCTTAGGTATGATGATTGAAAATAACGTTAACTGGAAGACACACATAAAGATGTTGGAGAATAAATTAAGTAGTTTTTGTTACGCTCTTAAAGTACTCACTACAGTCTCCTTGGTGGAAACAAGCCTAATGGCATATTATGGTTACGTATACTCCCATTTGAAATATGGAATGATTTTGTGGGGAAATTCTGTGGATGTCCAGAAGATATTTGTTATTCAAAAACGGTGTTTACGAACAATTTTCAGTATTAAACATTTAGATAGCTGTTGAAACATTTTTAAAGAAAAACGATCATTAACATTAACTTCAATTTACATTTTAGAGCTGTGCTGTTTTGTCAAACAATATCCATGTTATTTTAATGTAGTCAAAGATGTCACTAAATGCAATACACGGCAGAATACACCTGGAAATTTGTATAAATTGCCTATGCGTACCACGTTGGTAGCAAAAAGCACAACTCAGTCCGCTATTTCAATTTATAATAAATTATCGGAAGATTTAAAAGAAATTGAAAACGTAAAAAAAATTAAAAACAAACTCAAGCAATGGCTTTTGACAAAAATGTATTATAACCTAGAGGAATTTATAAAAGAAAAGAAAGGTTAAGATATTGAGATTAGGTTTTTTTTTATCTAAATTGTACTTTAACTGTTTTCTTTCGTGTTTTAATGTAACTTTGTGTATTGTTTTTCTCAAATATTGCCACACCTATGTCTAGGTAACATTTTCAAAACAGAGTCAGTCACTGTACCATTATGTTCTTGCTGTACACTGCAATGAAATGTATATGCAATAAAATATTTTGAATTTCGAATTTTGAATTTGAATTTTTAACATATATCTTTTAAGGTAGCTATAAAAACATTGAAATGTTAATATTTCGTCTTATATTATACCTATGGTGCTCTTTAAATATTTATTTAAATTTTTTAGAAATAATAAATATTATTAATTATTAATATATTAGAAGACAAAATAGGAAGGTTCATGGTTATTATGGTGCATTACACGCATGGACAACTTTTAAGAAAATTCAGCGCAGCATACACCGGCCTAGCGACATCACTAAATAAGGCGAGATGCACACGCGGCATTAAGGGCGCGGTCACATTGGAGCATGATGTCGAGTGATGAATTGTGGCAGAAACATCATTCATCACTACGCACATGCGTGTACTGGTTGCAACATTGTACAGTATACATTAGGTAAAAGTATTTTTTAAATATTTTTCTTTATATAGATTGAAGGTTTGAATTTGAATTCTTAAATTAATTTTGTCAGAGAATGTATTTTTCTTAAAAAATATTTCCTTTGCTGGTGATCTCTTCAAAACATTATTTTGCCGATAGTGAACAGTTCTTTTTTTAAAGCCAAAACTATATATCATGAATATTTAATTTTACCACTAAAAATTTAGTATTTTACAATCACCTAGACTCTGTAACCTGTGTTTTCTATTAAATAATCACTAATTACCTAGACTGTTAAAGTGTACATTAGCACAATCCACGACATAACTATTAGTATATTAGTATTTCCGTAGGTTCAAACTATTTGGTTTTACTTGTTTTATAAAGGTCGCGGGTCAAATCCTGCTTCCGACGAATGTCACGACCAAAACTTTTTCAGATTATTTTCTAAATCTGATTAAATTGTTTCAAATGTAGATGTCGCTGAAACTCAAATGAATTATTTTTGTTACTTTAAAAAAACACACACATGACACATTCATCTCGGAATGGGTGTTCGTTTATTTTTTTCCATTAATTTTTAAATACATTCTTAAATTCGCTCCGATACGAAGATGGTTCCACGAACGAAAAAGAACAGACAGTTGTCGCCGGGAGTCAAAACACAAAACGTTTGTATCCTTTAAATTTAAGCCTACAGAAAAATTAAGAGCATAATGGTTTGAGAAGAATTTCAACTATACAGAATGAGAAGATTCTCAAATGAGATTCTGACCAACAGCTGAACTAAAATCGCAGGCCATAGCGTATTAAGAAATATTCGACTATTTTTAGCGGCTTGCGGTAATTAATTTATAAGAAGATCTTACCTGACTGTCTCCTTTCGGTGCTGTCGACGCTAGTGCAAATACAGTATTCCTCGCAAGGTCTTTCATCTTATTTTAATTTCAGTTTACCCGCGACAGCCTAATGTGTCACACGCTCATCCCACCCCCCCCCCCCTCATCCGACTCTCCCATGACGGGTCGAGAGCTTCGCAGCTATTTGTCAAAACCGTGCGTTTTGAAATTAGCTGCGAGGGTAACTTCGGAGGGTGCTTGAGATATTGCGGCCGTGTGTTGATCCTATGAATTATCGTTTAGGCTGTTTATTTTACAACTACGGGGACAACAATGTATTTTGACAGTTTTTACGGGTCAAATAATCATTACCGTAAACAGTTTAATTGTTAATAGAAAAAAAATATGAGTCATTCTAACTTAGACTACAATCATTTTGATGAGTGCATTTGATTTTTTGGCTTGCAGCGGCTATGCACATAGTCACATAATGTGTTCATGCCTGCCTTTGGATGGGGCGTGTTCAGTAAATTGTATGATTAACTAAACCACTCAATGCTGATGTGAACTTAGTAGCTATGCACGCTTTTAAAACTTTGGAGCACTGCAACTCAAAAACACATCTGTTGGGAGAACTAAAAACCACAATGTCGCCTTGACGACGAGAAGAAAAAGAAAACTAACAAGAAAAAGCGATCAAGATCGAAAATACTTTTATCAGAGAAAATAAACTATTGAATGCAAGAACCACTGTTTCGTTAAACATTATGGTGACCCCGACGTGATCAAGATACTAATATTACTAAATCGTTTTCTACATTTCTACTGCAAACGCGGACCACGGGACGGTGGCCTAAAAACTTGAAACCTGAAACCGACGACGCGGCGCGGCTCGGCGATCTGTTCGGCGGCGTTTGGTGGCGTCGACGCCGGCTCTGGCTGTGGATGGAACTGCTGGGACCTGCTGCATGAAGATATTCAGACGAAGATAACAGAAAGGCAGAAAGGCTGAGTTGTTTTGTTTGCTTACAGGGAAGTACACCCAGGTGTTGTTTTTCGTTAGTATTTTAATACCTGATAACGTAAGCATGGTGTGTTCATAATTGCCCCAACATCTGCTAAACAAGGTTCTCCCATCCACATTCTGCTACTAATCTTTTTATAATAACTCACTTATTGTCCGGTTTGCACTATCTTTCACGTTAAATAACTTAAACTATTTCTATTGGAGTCAGATTCGCTACTGCTATGATAACTTACTTAAATACTATACTTTTATTTTAATGATCCAATTTACTACAAGACTAATTTGTTACGAAAGTCTAGGTTCGGTTTGAACCCTAGGTTGCAAAGCCTACTTTTCTCGACATTTACTTTGCAACTTACTTCTCTAATTTCGTAACTACCTAACTAACGTAGTAAAGCCTATTCTAATGTTCTAATTCTTGCTAATGTTTCCTGAATCTTCGTGAAACTTCTTACTAATTACTATAGGTGCCTACTTGCTACGTCTGACTGTGATTGTTCTTAACTAAAAGGGCCTATAGTAACTGATACTATTCTACTTATTTTAGATTTGTACTTTGCTTGAATGACTAACTAACATCTTCAGGTTCGTTGTGACCACTGCTTCTCGGTTCCCATTGGAACGCGTCGATAGCTGCTCTACGCTACGACTTGCACGTTGCTGCCTGCGCGTGACCTCTTCGCACTTGTATTCTTCACACTAGTGAAGAATACACTCTTTGGTATTCTTCACTATCTTGCCGTAAGCTACGGTTTGGTTTACGCATTACTTTCTTTTAAACAGTCTGTTCAGTTCGTTTACTCTAAGTGTATGTAAACATGGCGAACGAGTTAAATTCTCTAATTAAACAACGTGGCACTATTAAGGCCAGAATAACGATATTTGCTAAATTTGTCAATACGGCAAGGACCGTTGAAACAATAAACTTTACTAAAGTCACATTGACTGAACTTGAACTGAAACTATTAAGATTGAAGGATCTGTTTTCACAATTTGACGATTTAAAAAATAAGATCGAACTTTTGGATATTGAGCAATTGGATGAAAACGCATGCATTGAAAATGACTTTTGCTCGAATATTGCTTTGGCTCAAAGTATTATTGACGATGTGCTTGCTAGTTATGTTCCTGTAAAGTCTACGCCAAGCTCAAGTTCTAACGGCCATCACGATGCTGGTAGCCCAAACTATAATAATAATATAAGGCTTCCAACTATCCAACTGCCGTCCTTCGATGGAAACTATACTAAATGGATGGAATTTAGAGATACCTTTGAGTCTTTGATAAACAGTAATGATTCCATTCCGGATATTAATAAGTTTCACTACCTTCGAGCGTCATTACAGGCAGGAGCGTCTAACGTTATTACATCGATTGAGTTTATTGCTGCTAACTACAACTTGGCTTGGAGTTTGCTTGTGAACCGCTACGATAATAATCGAATACTGATAAATAACCACTTGAAAGCTCTTTTTACTTTTGAAGCGATTAACAAGGAAACATTCAAATCACTTCGCTATATGATTGACTACTTTTCAAAAAATCTTCGAGCCTTGAATACTTTAAAAGAGCCGACGGCTCACTGGGACACTCTGGTCATATATTTGATGTCATCTAAACTAGATGGCGCCACAAGTCGAAAATGGGAAGAACACAGGAGTAACTTTACTTCTTCTCCCAATCTTAATGACTTTTATGACTTCTTGCGCAACCGCGCTGATGTTTTGGAAACCTTGCAGTATTGCAAAACCGATGTCACTAAACCTGCAAAACATGCCCACTCAGGACATCATGAAAACAAGTTTACTAAAGCATTTGTTTCTTCTTCTAACTTGAATAGTACGAACTGCGTTGTATGTTCACAGAATCACTTAGACTACAAATGTGAAACATTTAATGCAATGACTTTGGAGGCTCGATACAGTGAAGTATCGAAGCATAAGCTTTGTTTTGTTTGTCTGCGCCCTGGTCATTTCTCTAACAGTTGCAGACACAGTCTTTGTAAATTCTGTAATAAAAGACATAATTTACTACTACACAAACACAACCCAGTCATTCCACGTTCATCTGCGAGTATGCCTGTTGCTTCTTCTGCTTTTGTGTCCTTACCTCCTCAAGTAACTGCTTCTCCTCAGGTATCTACGGTAACTATGTCTACTCCTAGTGCTGGTTCTAGTACTGCTGCTCAGCTTTCTCCTGTGTCACTTTCCGCAGTGATTCCGGGGCAGGTCCTCTTGTGTACGGCTGAAGTGGAATTGATTGATACTGAAACGAATAAAACTTACCCTGCTAGGGCTCTCCTCGACAATGGATCCCAATCATCCTTTATAACTGACAAAATGCAAAAGAAAATTAATATTTCCTGTTCTGATTCGAAGATAACCATTACTGGTATAAATAACAGATTGACTAATACTACTAGAACCTGTTGTGTGAAACTGAAATCTCGGATCAACTCATTCGCAATAAACGTGCCTTGTCTTGTAATACCAGAAATTACTGGTCTGCTACCTTGTGTAGAGGTAGATCAATCGCTACTTAACATTCCTAATTCGATTGAACTAGCGGACCCAAACTTTTACCGTCCCTCTGAAATTGATATTTTATTAGGAGCGGATGTTTTCTGGGATATCGTACATCCCACGCAAATTAATCTGGGTAAAAATAAACCCACTTTGCAAAAATCTCACGTAGGTTGGCTTATGTCAGGTCCGACTGGTCATAATTCGAATTCTACTACTAATTAACTAACTTTGGTCGAAAGATCAAAGACACTGTTGCTAACTTCTGGGAACTTAATGATATTCCTACTTGTACTACTTAACTAAAGTTTTCCAAATATGAGGAATACTGTGAAAATCATTTCATTAACTAATACTATGCGCTCGGGGAGCGGCAGATTCTTAGTTGAAAATCTTCTTTTTGCGACGCCCCCGAGGGTGCTCTCCGCGACTCATGTAACTTCACCTGCAGCAAATGGTCTAGAGAGACGACGCAAGTGAACCTTTCGAAGTGTTATAACTGAACACTCTCACCCATTGAACGGCTTCATTCCTTATCTCAGTACAAAGCGCCTGGTACAATCTATGTCTGAATTTTGATGCAAATGAAGCTGTTGCAAACACTATATAACATAACTTCTATGTCAATCACCTAAATACTGGTTCTGATTCTAGATCCTTTCTAAAAATTACCCTTAAAGGTGTCATAGGGACTCTCCCTGAAGGCTATTTTCCATTGCGAAAACTTCGAACTAATTGTCCTGATATTTTGAAGGCGTTCCTATTACTAAGCTGGCTCAAGACTTTTGTAAGCAATCCTCTGTGTCAGGATTAAAATGAACACCATATTCTGATACGTTGCACTTTTCAGTTGAAACTAAAGATTATAGTAAAATAACTAAACGATGTATATAGTCACACTCTTATAAGTTACTTGACGCATTGGGTCTCTTGCCTGCTTGGACGATATTTAATAAAATCTTATTGCAAAAACTTTGGCTGCACAATCTTAACTGGGACGAAGACGTCTCAGAAGATATTAAGAACTCTTGGCTAGACTTTAAAAGTCTAAGTACCTGGGCAGGTACCAGGTCAAAGTAACCAGGTCAAACTCTTTGTGAATCTCCTACTCTAACTATGTAAACTGCAAAGAATATTTGCTTATTTAAAAAGGTTTATGCATAATACTTGGAAAAATATACTTAAATAAACAATGAACTTACCTGCTCTGAATTTAATTAGTGTCTTAAGTTGCTTGCTAAAGCATCACAAAGAGCATCCTGTTAAGGCTGCTCACTTGGAAGTTGTCAGTAACTTAATTTATTCTATACCTCCCGATGTAGTAAGTCCAACACTATAATTTTGCGATAATTGTGAAAACTGTGTAGACGCGAATAACTGAACTGAACAGACTGCTTAAAACTTCTAAACAACCAGTCAGCTGATTCGCGTGCTATGAATGTCTTACTTTTAAGTTTTCTCCTGCCTACGCTCCGCATTTCGGCGGTATCTGAGAAGCAGGGGTTAAGACAGCTCAATTGCATTTAAAACGGATTGCTAGTAACTGCAGCTTAACTTTTGAAGAGTTATACACACTGTTTGCGCAGATTGAGGCTGTTATGAACTTCCGTTCACATACTCCAATGTCAGCTGATCCATTAGATTTATTTCCGATCACACCTGAGCACTTTCTTGTGGGTCAACTTTTAACTTCACTACCTGCACTTGTAACCGAGCGAGTCAGCATCAACCGTTATGAGCTGATTGAACGCTTAAGGCAGCACTTTTGGTCCCTTTGGAAGAAAGACTATCTGGCTACTCTGCAGCAACGCGTCAAATGGACAACGCCAATCGACAACGCAACGTGCAGATTGACAATCTAATACTAGTCATGGATGACCAACTACCACCCATGAAGTGGCTGTTAGGCCGAATCTATCATCTCTATTCAGGGACGGATGGAATATGCAGAGTCTTTGACATCCGAACAAAAGGCGGCATCATCAAGAGAGCCGTTTCAAGACTTTGTCCCTCAGAAGGAACCATATAATTCCCATGAGCTCCTTGGGAATCAAGCTCCCAAGGGGGTGGAGGATGTTGGGAGAACTAAAAACCACAACGTCGCCTTGACGACGAAAAGAAAAAGAAAACTAACAAGAAAAAGCGATCAAGATTGAAAATACTTTTATCAGAGAAAATAAACTATTGAATGCAAGAACCACTGTTTCGTTAAACACATCGGCACCCGTTTTTTATTGACTAACTGAATTTTCTAAGCACAGAGTTAACACTTATCGATATGCAATATGAGCGAATAATCTAAATTAGGTGCGCTATATTAAAACAATTGCGCATGTGATTTTGCGAAGAATTAGTTACGACATTGGAACCGCCAGAGCGGGTCACGGCTCAAACACATTTTTTTTTTATACAAAACAACAGGAATTAAGAGCTTACATACAAAAATAATAAAAACGTCAAAATTTTCGTGTTGTGTTAGATGGTTTTATTTTAACGTTTACATTTTGAGTTCCATACAATACGTTTTGCTGTTATTAGCTGTCATTATTGTCACAGTATTTTGCTCATTAGGCATCAACTAAATAGGTACATTTTTGGATATCTGACTTTTCTCTTTTTTTCCTTTATCTTTTTTTTAAATGGTGGCGGTTTAGTGAACGACTTTTTAACTTATATTGCAATTAGCATTTATTATAAATTTGGTAAAAGTCAAGTGCTACTTACTCATAAAAAAGGACTAGCCGAGACACGGGCGACACCGCCCAGTTCGGCTATATTAAATGAATTTTATGTGTAAATACAATGTTTAGCCGTACAACAAGAAATGTAATCTAGTATAGAATATAGTCCTGGCAATACAGTTATAAAATATGTGAACTCTTCTTTTGACAATCAGGTTATAAAACAATTTATGAAAAGGAAATTCCCAAAAAAAACATTTCCGAAAGTTTACATTTTCGTATTAAACGTATTGTCGAATTCAACTCTTTGATCTGAACATAGCGCGGATGTGAAGATATATTCATATGATCTAATTAGGGCTCCGTTAGAGCTCCCGATTGTACGAAGATGGGAACCACGTGAGGGTAATTCTGTAACTATTAGTGATGTGATTTGCACCTCAAGCTGCCACAGTAATGGCGCTCTGTAATTTTGAATTCCGCCGAACGCTAATTGTCCATAATGAATGTATTTTGATGCATTCACCATAAGTAAATTGGGCGTTTGTCAAGTAATGTTGTTAAAATCTCCCTGCGGTTTCTGGGAAAGAATAATTCGATTATACGGAGAATAGGTAAAGTGATTACTTTGTTGATGAAAAAAGCGTGTGTTCAATTGAGTTACCGTCTATGTCGTTTTTGTGTCACTGTGAAAAATTCGTAACAATAAAAAAAAAACATTAAAGTCAAAATATCTTAAAAATAATACTTACGTATGTGAAGTTTTATACGAATTTCGATTTGCATTTGTGACGAAATCTGAAAGCGAAATAAAGTGTTGCGTGAACGGGACGAGGATTTGATTCTGGCAGACCTCTGGCATGCGAGGCAAAGCGCCGCGCCTTGAGCTACGAGCCGCTCAATTTTGTTACGTAAAGTACTGGGAGGCCAGGTATAAATTGTTTGAGGGCATGCGGCACTACTGACAGAAAACAAACATATTAGGAACAATAAGTCAGGCCTCTTGATGTCACATAATTTATGCATTATGAAGATTGATTTTAAATCAAATAAATTCCACTCATTTCGCCAGCCACCATTACGTGCAGGAATCCGCGCCGCAGGTAAAAATATCCTCATGAATATATAACACCGAGGATCGGGCCCGTATAATTCGTATGCAAGGAAAAGCCACTCAATTTGCCAACTCATTTTCCCGATTGAAAGTGCGGGTGAAAGAGGA
The DNA here is from genome assembly GCA_946894095.1 of Incurvaria masculella. Taxonomy (NCBI): domain Eukaryota; kingdom Metazoa; phylum Arthropoda; class Insecta; order Lepidoptera; family Incurvariidae; genus Incurvaria; species Incurvaria masculella. Next base: position 12,674,340 of record OX335658.1, on the reverse strand, counting down.
AATTCGGGAACCTGCGTGTGTTTTTTGGTGAACGGATGAATTGACCGAAAATGTACTTCAAGTAATGGTTAATACTATCAAGTATTGTTTGCTAACGTAAAATGCAACAATGAGTTTGAAAACGTTTTCGTTTTGGAAAACTACCGCGCTATTACAGGACAAGTCTTCATTGTACTCTTAGGCTAGAGTGCACCATCTCTGGTCGATATTATAGTTACGGTTATTATAGCACAATATTCTTTTTTCTTTCTAATGTTAACAATGACTATAGATGGTACATTCCAGCCTTGGTGTGGCCAGCTGATTTTTTAAGTATCCACTGAACGAAAAGTTGAATTGAAGTTGCTGTTATTTTTATTCTGGGTGTAATTTATATAATATTTTGGAAAAAAAAAAAATTACATGAAAAAATATATAAAAAATGACAACACGAATCTAATGTCACAAAGATTATCGTAACCTTGTTAAATTTCATGCCACAAATAGGTACTGTAAATACAATAAATATACATTATATAATAAAATTACATAATATGCAAAACAGGAAAAAAAAATACTGCGACGAATTGAGATTCTCCTCCTTTTTTTGAAGTCGCTTAAAAACAAACTTTAAAATAAAAAAAAAAATTGAAAGTAGAAATTAGAGACGATCCGAAAATAAATGTATCAGTTTGTAAATGTATCAATGTAGAGCGTTTTTTTAACAAAAGTTATAATAATAAATGATAGAAAATAATCATGGCAAATAAGCTTCCATGCTTGCTGCAAATAAATAATGAAATGTAAAAATTAACTTCCTTTTTTATATTATGGAATATTGACGGCTAGCTATTTACATTTCGAGCTCGGATAAAACATAAATATGATCACAGCCTAGGCTGAAACCATAGGCTCTGACCATTTAAAATTTCATTTTTTTCAGCCTAGGTTAAATGAAAAATAAATTAACGAAGTTAACAAAATTTAAAGCAATGCAAAACACGTGGAAAGTTCCTAACAAAGTTGTAGGATGAATTAGAATATTAATTGAAATACACAATAGTAACCTGATTTAAGTTTAATCAGTGAACGTAGACTACTGAATGATAGTGATACATTTAAAGGAATAAGGAGTTTGTAACTATTCTCAATAACCAACTTAGTTGGATGAAAACTCAGCCCACTATCCATATAATTGTTTGAAAAGGCTTCATTTATCAGTCACTGGTTTATGTAACAGCCCTGTAGTTTCTTAAGAGTTTTATGTTTTGTCGTAAACATAGGAGGTATGTGCACTCACATTCTCCATAATTTCGGTTTGTTACGGGCGTGATAACAGCTGATTTAATTTGGTGCAATGAGGGCGTAATTAAATACAATATTTTATTATGTAAGCCTCAATGGCCCAGTGGCGCGACACTTCGGCGATCGCTCTCCGAAGTTAAGCAACGCTGGGTACGGTCTGGTCTTGGATGGGTGCCCATTAGACCGTTGAGAGAGGCTGGCCGTGGTTCGGATTTCACGTTAAACTGTAGGTCCCCTTCCTTACTTACTAGGTGGTAGGGTTAATCCCGCCCGGGTTGGTACCAGCGCATTGAACGAACGATGGTCGAAGCGGCAATGAAAATTGTCCGTGTTTTACATCCAGTTCAATGTAGCCGAGCAATATAAGGAAGGTCCTGGCATGGCACCTAGTTCCCATATGGTGTGTTGGGCTAATACCATGACAGAAGGTGTGGTATTAGCCATCATGTCGTCACATAAAAAATAAAAAAAATTGGTCTGTAATTGAAAAAATAAACGTGTGAGTAGAATAATTCAGAGTAGGTGGAGTAACTTTAATACGCGGATTATGCCCGGACTTTGTATAGTTAGTCCGGTGCTTATCTGCGTACTACATTTTGACAGTTCACTCTGAATTCAACTGTAAGTTTCTGGTGATTTCATTAATTAAATTAGGCAAAAGTTCAAAAACTAAATTTTAACACAAAATGAGACTTGTACATGTCTGTTTTAATGTTTACAATTTTACTAAAAAGTATCGATTAATATATGCCCTTTTTGATATTAAAAAAATAGTTGAAGTTATCTTTAAAATACTTAAATGTGCTTTCACTTCACCGCCCCACAAGGAACTCAATGCAATGAGGTGTCATCGCGCCTATAATATGAGAAAAAATAATGACTCCGCATTAAATAAATGGCTAAACTGATATGATTGCTCGTGAATATTAAATAATATTTTAATCTATTGAAACCTCAAATGTAAGTGAATACTTTAAACGTACTGTAATAGATGTAATTTCAGTACAGAGTCTGGATAGGAATTTTACTAATTTAAAATTTCCCCCTAATTCTACCTACCCACGGTTTTCGGCCTGAAGATGAAAAAAACGAAAAGAGAAAATCACTCTGCACTTCAGATATATACGCCTGTTTTGGACAAGTTAAGTATTGTTTGAAAAATGTTACGGCTTTTCACGCGGCAGGAAGATACATTCTCCGACGTTTCGAGCCAATCATTCATCCCGTTGTCAAGAAGGCATCCGCCGCGTTCGTACGCAGCAGACGACTGGAAACGTCGGAGAATGTATCTTCCTGCCGCGTTAAAAGCCGTAACATTTTTCAAACATGTCTAAAGATCGCGGTAATCTCAAAAGTATCATAAGTTTAGTATTATTTTAAGAATTACCGATGTGAAGAGTTAAGTGGTCCAAGGGCTAACCGTAGTTTTTATGCGCCAAACACATCAAGAAATGAAGGGCCGGCAGGACACCACGCCGCCCTGTCACCTGAGCCAGCCGTGCGATTAAATGTGCAAGGTACTCCAACATTTTGTTAACTCTACGTATTAACCCTACCACCTAGTAAGTAAGGAAGGACACCTCCAGTTTTACGTGGATTCCCCACCACGATCGAGGAATCCCTTGGTCGACTTTTACAACATTCACGGGAATAAATTCAATTGTGTGAATTCACAGAATCCACACAGTGTAAGCAAAGTAATCAATGACCGTGTCTGTTAATATTCTACATATCTTTTATGTTTTAAGTAGGTACCATGCCGGGATCTTCCCTTTATTGCACGGCTACACTGATATGGATGGAATAACACTGAAAGTTTTCACGTTGCCGCTTCAATCATAGTTTCATCCAATGCGGTGGTACCAACCCGGGGTGCTTAGCAAGGGGAGTTTTACATGGGTTCCGAACCATGATATAGCTTGCATTCGGAACCAAAATGCACTAATCCTAATCAGAAAGAAAAAAAAGGGTGCTTGACCGAGGCGAGGATTTGAACCAGTAACCTCTCGCATGAAAGCCAAGTCCTCCAGCCCCCACACCACGAGCTGTCCAGATTTTTAGAAACATACAAGTCAGCCCACATGGGTCCGCTCTGCCTAGTCGACTGGACAAGCAAATCACATCGACGGGTTATTTTTCCCCAGAACGGCGGCAAGTTTCTAGTTACGGGTATCCCCTGCGGTCCCGGCATCCAATCACGGGCGGACCTTCAATTTTCGCGCGGGAACAGATCGAACCGGAGACCGAGCAAATCATATCTCAACGGAACCCTTGGGAGGCGACATGTGCCTCTCGACTTATGTAGAGAACCAACTATATAATATGTTAGTGTAAGCTCAATTATGGCGTATTATCGAGTGTATTTACTGATATATTTGAGGACATTGGCCTTTACTTAGGAATAAAAAATGGTTGATAGTTTTGCACGTAGAATTTTGTTAGATGACCTGTTCGGATTTCTGAAAAAATTAGTCTTCAGAACAAGAACTATCAAAACAAGACTTAGGGGAAAAAGGTGATTTTCCCGATGTTTTTAAAAAGTTTCACGTTATCTCAAAAAAAATCCTAGCAATGGGCATACGCGGTAAACCACTCGCCTGGTGTCCACCACTGTTTTCTATTCCATGTAGCCGCGCAATAAAAGGAAGGTCCTGGCATGTTACCTAGTTCCTATGTGGTGTGTTGAGCTAATCATGACAGCAAGTGTGGTAAGTCCACATAAATCCATAAAAAAAATATGACGGGACTATGACGGACTAACTGTACAAAAACCCGTTTAGTCGGACCTTAATACAAGTACTAAAGTTAGTCTGCCCACACTGAATACAGCAGTTAGTGTTTACCTTTATTAAAAAATACGAAAATGAGAAACCTATATTGTGGTTAACGTAGTAATTAATGTTTAAGGAAGTTTAATATAAAACTGGTAGATACTTAATATTTCCCATTCAATAAAATCATGTCGGTATGTGCTAGTCAACTAAAACAAAAATAATGATATTAAAAACAAATACGATTACGGTGATATTTTTGAGGTTACCGCGGTTGTTAGACATGTTTGAAAAATGTTACGGTTTTTCACGCGGCAGGTAGAGATATTCTCCGACGTTTCGGGCTAATCCGTGCTGCACACGAGCGCGGCGGATGCCTCCTTGACAACGAGCTGAATGATTCGCTCGAAACGTCGGAGAATATCTCTACCTGCCGCGTGAAAAGCCGTAACATTTTTCAAACACGATTACGTTGATCCTATTAAGGTGAAACTTGTCGACCCAAAGCGAGTCCTCGTGCAAAAACCTTAATGGATAATCACGGTCTACCCTTTTTAGGGTTCCGTACGCAAAACATGCTGTCCGTCCCTGCATCCGTCCGTCCGGCCGTCCGTAAATAAATAAATAAATAAACCGTACTTGGTAGGCAGCTAAAATTTTCACAAGAGTGCGTATTTATTTTGCCGCTATAGCGACAAATAGGTAAAATAAAAAATATATAAAAATCCCCCAAGGCTTCCCATACAAAAAACGAGATTTCTTGTGTTAAATCTTGTACGATGGTACGTAACCCTTCGTGTGGGAGTCAGACTCGCACTTGACCGGTTTTTTTAAAACCAATGTTTAAATTATTGTTTCTATGCTTTAGCATACCGATGTTGAGTTTATAGTGCAAAGGTACTTTTCCTTACTCTTTCCATAAACTAACATCAGCATAATTAAGACTTTAATGCTGAAATTAAGCTAAAAGCACGAAAACCAATGTGTTCATAGTTATTTCTGCAGGACAAAAATAGTAAAGTCGTAAAGGCCATCTGCATCTGTTTTATTTCATATATACATAACTTTTTGATGTTATAAATAACATAGGTTGAGGATTTTCATCGAATTCATAAACAAGAAACATTTATTCTGAAAGGTTTCACGGTGATTAAAATATCCGATAGAAACTTACATGTAATTTAATGTCCCTTCATTAGAATTTTCCGTGAGATATTTTTCTTAAATGTGGAATTTTAAAAACACGAGGAGAGTTAAAACTAGTAAACAATAATACATAATAGTCATGAAAACAAGGTTTTCAACCATCTAGATTAAATAATGTAACCAACATGTATGAGGTACCTATTTCACAATACAAGCAGAAAATGACTAGGACCCAGACGTCTCTAGTGACAGCTACTAAAGCCCGCACTTCCAGCGAAAATAAGCAGGTATCTGCGAAGGTAATCTGTGCAGAAGTAGCTTGTTAGTTACAGCATACTCCAGGGAGGGAGATGTCGCCATCAACTGGAGCACAGTGTAACATTATTAGTAGTTACATTGCATTTTACATGTTTATGGAAATTGTTTTTTTCTAACATTGCTTTCTCCATAACCTATATGAAAATATGATCCCACGGGTAAAGAAGACGTCAAAATAATGGCTTTGGAAAATTTTTCATTTTAAGATAAACTGATTTTCAAGTTTCTGTCAATTATTGTCTATCAAATAAGATTCCTATGAATTATGATGAGCTCTAAAATGCGCGCTTAGTGTGGCGCCGCACTAGCCACGCGCAAAGCAATATACCACACATCTATACCTATACTACTCACGCCGGCGAGACTTTCCCTTGGTTGTTTTAGTATTTTTATCGTAATTTATCCTATAAATTGTGAATAAATTTTAGTGAACATGAAAATTGTGTTCAATCTGAATATAAATTGTGATAAACCAAACCATAAAGTGTTTACATTTAGGAGATGGTTGGTTATTTTTTCAGTAAAAAACTATTTAAAAATATTTTAAAATAAATGCACACTTATTGTGACATAACTATAATAGTTAGATGTATGCTGTCGCGACATTTTTTGTAGATAATGATGTGTTCTATAAAATTGTGATACATAATTTTCTTCTATCTTTAATAGTTTTCGCAGCGCACGCGATGTAAGGAAAATTCTTGGTAATTTTTTTGCATCTTGGGTTACGTTATCGGAGTTTTGGTAAGGATCCCTATTTTTTTTTCAAAATAAAACATAGCCCATGTCACTTGGATATACTGTAGCTTTCCAGCGGTGAAAAAATCCGTCCAGTAGTTTTGGAGCATATCCATTTTAAATACACAAACAACAAATCAAAACTTTCCTCTTTATATAATCCTATAGATATATAAACAGATAAAATATATTGTTTAGTACATTGATCATATATTTTGGAGATTTTTTTTATTAGTGCATGCTGCGGTTTCATTTATTGTACATTCAAAGTAATTGCGCCATCTAGACTCCGTTGAATAAACATTAACATTAACATTAAATATGTTATTTATAAACACATTTGAGAGTGCATCGGATGTGTTTATAAATAATCTATTTAATGTTAAAAGCTAAATTTTCTTTGTTTTCTCAATTGATTCTTTAAGTTAATTTAGAAAAGTAAATCAACCAATAAAGTCAGCAACTATGGCGCGCCACTCGACTGTCGGCCGCACTTGAGCTGACCCGCGCAGTGGGCACAGGTGGGACTTACAAGATTCTGCGCACTATGAATACAAGGTGTTTGGGTTAAATTATAAATAATGTAGAATGTAGTGAATAAATGTATTTAAATTTATATAAGCAAACAGTTGAACTGACGAATAATTTGTTATAATATAGATTCCTTAGGATAGTTAATCGTAAAATAACAAGTTAGTGAAAGTTTTATGAATGGTTCTTCAGATATGGATTACATTTAAACATACAAAATACACACAATGGTTTAAAATGCAATCAGTAGAGAGGAATATCAAAAAACTCCTAAAAACGACGCACTAAAAGCACTGCGGGAACGATATAATGCTCCTGAGTTCTGAACTTTGGTCACCTCAGCTTGGGCGTTTTTTAATTGCACCGAAATACATGGCTCGCTGTTAAGTCAGACTTATGGGCTGACGGTGACTTTTAATTTTGGTGGATAACCTGGGAACCATGGCAGTACTCCACCAAGTCGAGCAAGTACAACCGTTGCATCCTTTACTGAAAGCAACTTTGTGTTATGGGGACTTTAAAAGAACACAGAGTTGCTAGACATTGTCTCTGGATTTAATTTGATTATCAAAATAAAATTATTATAGGACCTGCACATTCTGACTGACATATTTAATTACGATAATACTTTAATTTAATAATGTCCGTGACTTTGATTAAATATTTTCTGATGTTACTAAATTAAATTGAATGAAAAATGTTGCTGAAATGATATTGTTTATATTTCAATTTAAATGTAGATTTCTATTGAACAAATTTTATTGAATGCTCATGTTTGCCTAACTGCTGATTTTTCAATGGTCAGATAAACAGCTAGATAACTATTCAACGGATTTATATACGCCTCTGCTAATCTATTTGTTGTAGTAAGTTCATATTTTTATTGATAAAATTACAGTAGCTAGTTGTGATAGAAGATTAAATTCTCCAGTAATGACTATCCGTCTTTTCACAAAGGTTTATTTGTGATATAATAATACTATCTAAGACTACCGATAAGTACTATCTGAGCATTGAAAAATCGGCCCTAAGTAAATGTGATTTTAAAAGTTTTTTTTATTTCAATATATTGTAGAATATGTACCTGTGTAAAAAAACTTTAACGATATGATAGAAGTGTGTGGCGTGAAGGAAGTGTGGAATTTGAAATGTGATATAATTTTACAAGAATTATTTACGAATACTTACTCTCCATCATGCACTATATTAATATTTAAAGATAGAGAACAACAAACTTGTTTTGAAGGTGTTTACATATTGTAAAATTAAATTGTAAAGTTACATTATCCCTTATTCAGGCATAAATCTAAAAGAAGTTTATGTAAACGGTCTTTACATGCCCGACGCGGTATGTTGCTAAAAAACGTAACGCAGCAGAGGAGACAAAGCGTCCGCGAAGCGACTTAAAGCAGAAGTTAGCGTCAGGTGGGAGAGCATGGACCTTCGCAAAAAATGCGCACTGTGTATCAAGCCATTGAGGTTTCCGTAATAACAAATGTTTTTTGTTATTTTATACTATGTTCAATAGTATGCATTATCTATATATTAGGAAAGATGTTTATCTAAGCTATCCTAGTATAACCTAACTCACCCCCTAAACTGCATTGCCCAGTCTCGCTACAACTTGATATACTGTATTACATAACGCTCTAGGCATACACAGCTACGGACGTTTACAAATAATATTTTCCATGTGTTTAACGAGAACGTTGACTTATTATTTTGATGTTAAACAGCGACATCTTTAGTAAAACATTATAATGAGAATCTGATTTTGTAATGAACAAAATCGGATTAAAAATACTTAAGGCGGCTACGGACTAACTCATTCGCGGGCACGGTACAAAACCGTGTTATTGCGCTCTGGAACCTTCTCTGTTTTAAAATAAAAAGGTTTTCGGGAAAACAGCAAAAAACTTTTTATTTAAAGAGTGTCGAGTATAACTGGAATTGTATTTTATATTAAAGTATTAGGAGGAACGCATTGAATGACGCCTAAAAAACGATTGGTCTACCGGTTTATTTACTAAAGTAATGTTACAAAATATTTTTAAAAAAAAACTTAAAACGACTTCCGAACTATACCTATAGGCACTAACTTGAAACAAAAAGTAGAACAATTAATTTTAATACAATTATATGAGATCACCTCTTAAGTAAGATCTACCAAATAAAAAGATAATATTCAATATCAGTTTATAATTGGCGGAGTAATCGCGTAACAAACATACTAAAAACATATACAGTCGGATTGAAAGCCTTCTCCTTTTTTGAAGACAGTTAAAAATAAGAAAGTGTCGAACGACCAGTATATGTTTTTTTTCCTTGGAATTAAGAAGTAAAGTAACAAAAATACTGTTATAATTTTATTTACAATAAGCATAATTTATTGCTTACTGAGCGAAACAATTTAATTTCAAAATTTCTCTCACCCGTAACAGTATATAGGATGTTATCAAAAAAAAAAAATACTAATATTAGTTACCAACGAACATTTTTTACGATACAAAAATAAGCAATGAATGTGTTCGTGTAATTTCCTAGTTGTCGATGAATAGGCCTTCACAAATTTTAAATCAGTTGAAAAGTAAAGTTGGCCAGAACATTTAACTTTTAATAATAAGCGATTCAAATTTCACGAGTAACATTTTCCGTAATGATAAAGTTTACGGGCCCAAAAACAGAAGGTATTGCATACGAAAGCCTGCGCGTCGGTCACAGGGCAAAGTTGGTCACAGCGAAGACAACTTCATTATAACCGGCGCGGTCTGCGCACACAGCACCAACACAAACAAAAAATACCTCAACTTTGCCCACGCCACGAATTGAAGCTGCGCACTAGAGAAGCGCTAGGAAGAGTGTTCGCATTTGGTTGAAAATGTTGTGCAACACTTTGTCTACTCACATATATAATTAATGCACTGATATTATGTTATCACCTCTCCGATATCTCTAAGGTTGAATGGTAAGGTTGTACCGTATGGCTGCAAATATAGTATTTTTTTATTTCATTTTTCATTACTTTCTTGTTTGTATACGCCTATAAGTTCGGTCCCTAGACCGGCGATTGTAAAAATTAAGCATTACCCGAAGAGCGTTACGTGCGCAAAAAGAAATCGATTAATTGACCCTTCACATTTTTAAGTTTTAGGGTCCTGTCCCGAGAGTAACTTTAAAGGATCACTCTGCTGTTAGCCTATCTATCGATTAGATGCAGATATGCCGGGAACAGATGTTTCAATTTAGATTTATATTCTAAATACGCAAAAAGAGAACTGCGCAAGACAAATTATCTGACAGGTAAGATATCTTAAAAACCTGTAATATCTCGAATTGGCAACTAAAATAAATAATTTTCAATATATGCACTTATCTTGATTTTATCCCGCTATTCATACGGCAATTAGCAAAGATATATCAAATGAAAATGTATCAACATTGCCAGAGCCAATGAATTAAATGTAACGCATTTCGCGAATTAATTTAATATATTTTTTCATTAAAATTAATTCGCATTTAGAACAATGAAATTACATCAATATGAGCATGATATTTTTATTTTATTTTATTTAGGAAATCGACAGCTTATATATCTGGTACATTTTATTAATTTAAAATTACCATAAACTAAGACCACGTAGATACATATAATGAAGGATTTACAAGACATCACAAGAATCTAAATAACCACGCTCTAAACAAATAATGTCTGTTTGTATTGTACCTATGAGTGAACACTTTTTCAGTTGTCCAATTTTTAGAGTTCCATTCCTCAATCAGAAAGAAGAAACACTGAAAGGATCACTTCTTTTTCTTTAGCACGTTTTTGAAGTTTGTAACCATTTTTAAAGGTGTACAGTAAAGATTTTTTAATATAATTATGAAGGTTTATTAATATCATTATTAACACATAATAAATATCAAATTCTAAGGTCTATAGCTCTTCGAAGCTCTTCAGAAATTAAATTTCGAAGTCAACCCCATTGAAAATATGCGACCATTCATTTTTCACAATTTAACATCTCTACTTATATAAAAGGGAACGTCTGTCCACATGCGAAAGGTAATCTTCGTAACCACAGAACAAACAGATCAAGATGCTGTTTATACCAATTTACAGAAAATATTGCTGGGCTCACTCTAGGATAGATAACATTACGGTAAATATCCTAAGGGGTGAGCAATATCAATGAAATTACTCTCTAACAAAATTAATACCATCCCGTGGCGCATGACGGCGCTACGTGCGGCGACATTTTGCTAGAAACGATTAACAACGTAAAAAGCCGGTTGGCGTAGCGCGCCTAATCGACTGTTTCGAATATATTTTGTTCGAGGGAGGGTTCAGGTTCGAATTCTGAAATCTCAATTTGTTTTTCTGTTTTTTTTTTATCACGCATATAATTATAACATGGATTCGACTTAATAGATCTAAATTTTTTTTCTGGTTTTTTACGTAATAGTTTAATGGCAAAACCATTTTCCTAAGGAACAATTATGATTCATGGTAGTCAGTGCGAGAAATTTTGTTCCCGAGTACGGCTGAGTTAATCAATGTTCAAACACGTCACTTTTAGCGAACCGCATGGAGTTCTTTCAATACTGTCCATACAAAGTGACGTGTTTAATCATACGCTGACGTTGATTTTGATATGCAATTCCTTTCAAAATTTGGGCGAAGACGTTGGGTTTACAGCGCCATCTCTACCCGGATAGAGGCGTTTATTTACGTAATTATTATTAGCGATTAGAAGTTGTACACCGTTATATCATAGATGGCGCTGTAAAAAGAAATATTTTATTGAAAATTCTAACAAGACCGAAATTCTGCAAATATTTTCGCCGCAACTATTTACTATGGCATTATATAACTTTATAATTATATGCTTTGCTTTTGTATACAAAAACTTTGTATAGGCCAGAACAGGATTAAATTAGGCATGGGGAATTATCTGTTGTCTCAAAGAAAATCTTAAAACGTATGAAAATGTGTATAATATATTCAAACTAGGTATAAGAAAACGCACCTGTTTTTTAATGAATAATTTCTATGGTTTGGTCAAGAATATGAGTTTGGTGTTGGTTATCACTGATTGCACTTATGTATCTTCTTTACAGACTCGCTAATTGTATAAACACGCATGGCTTTATTATTTCCGCAACTTTAGGGCTAATTAGCATCAGTGGGCCCATTCAGGTAAGAGTGACTTCGAGTTCGGGAGTGAGTTAACCTAAAAATATATAATTAGTTGATATTTAACGACGAATTCGATCTCACTCTTATCTGGGGGCCCCCATGCAAAATTATGAGAGGGGTGTGCAAGTAAGCAGTGGTATGAAATGCTTATAAAGTTTGGTTTCCACGTCTAGCCTGATTCTGCTCACAGCTTAAAAGCTACATGAAATAACTCTAAATTACCAGAACGGTGAGCATTAGGGTTAGATGCTTATAACTTGAGAACCACTCACCCGATTTATATGCGAATTGAATCTACGTTTGGCATCTCTGAGTGCGCTCCAGTTACGGATGGGGACCGTGTTCGATGTTGAGGCTGGCTGTGGTTTGTATGCCACGTAAAACTTTTGTTCGCCTTTCGCAGGATTAATTCCGCCTGGGATGATACATACCATCGCATTGAAGGAATGCATAATCGGGGCATGAATATTGTCGTGTTTTAGATCCATTTGAATGTGGAAGTGTCATTGCGGGATGATCCTGGTGAACCTGGCACTCTTCGGCAGCCTCTTCTGGTGATGACAATCGTTGGCCACGTATTGGTTAAAACATTTTGGGAATAGAATAATGTCACAAGGTGCCAGGTCAGGACTGTATGCAGGATTACTCATAAGCTCTACTTTTTTAAACTTTGAAAATTCGTATGTCTGCATGGCCGTCTGAGAACTGGCATTGTTGTGGTGCAAGATGATGCTACGTTTACTGTTATATTTACGGAGTTCGTGATTTACTTCCATCAAACAGATGGTGTTATACAAATCATTATTAACAGTCTCCAAAGCAACAGTCTGCATGCCTGTCTGTTTCATCTTACGGCGCACATCATTTATGTTTTTTTTGTATAAAGCTGACCATCACAAAATTAGTCACAACATTGACGCGATAGTCGCCTTTTATAGTGTTTCATCGCCAAAAGCAGTTTGAGGCCGAGCAAGGATTTGTGAGCTGTCAAATTACACTTAAAATCGTTTAAAATAATACTACGAAAATTTTCATAAGTTAATACCATGGTGATATTGACACGCATTTTTTTAATGACGCCGCAATGCTAAAACAAGTGACAGTAAGACAAAACAAACAAGACAAAACAGCCTAAGAACCGATTGCACGAAGAGAGAGATGAGTTAAACAATTTTCAAACACGTCACTTTTAGTGAACCGCATAGAGTTCCTTCCATACTCTCTATGCAAAATGACGTGTTTAAGTTGACGATGATTTAGATTTTTTGCCCTTTCGTGCACTCGGCCCAATGCGTTATAATACCAAATTATTTGATTACTTTATCTGTATTGTTTAGCTAAGTGGGCAGTTCCGAAAACTTATAGTGTGCTCTATGTATTATAAATGGAAATGTTATAATATGTCTTATTTAATTAAGCTATATCGGCTCCATCCGCTATGATCCCAAAAATAGCAGATAAATTACAGCGTTATTGACCAGCCCTTTCGACAAGCCATTTGGGCTACTTTTTATCTATGAAATAATTCAGCTCGACATCAGTCTAAAACGACATGGACCTGAGCGGAGCCGGGTACCGCAGCTAGTTCTCAAATAAATAAAAATCAATAGGGTACTTCTGTTTACCTAGAATAATAAACATTTGGTAAGAAGCGAAATGTCACAACCCAAGTATTTTTGGATTGATATTTAAAACAAAAATTGACTTGTAGTAATATTAAATTTAAAAAATCCGTGATGGCCGAATTACATACATACAAATTTGTACGGAACTCTCGGTGCGCGAGTCAGACTCGCGATTCTCCGTTTCTTTTTAGTGTAGTTGTATACATTTCAATTTCATTTTATTAAATTATAAAGCTGGCTTTTCAATAGATACCTACCAGTATACACAAAATAATTACATAACGTAACATATTAGCGTTACCGAAACATGCAAATTTCACATTTACATCAATGTCGTCCTTCCACTGAAAATTTACCGCGGCCGTATTTGTTTGAGCCCCGGTCTTACCTCCCTACCGTCTGTGCCAGGTAGAGAAAGAGGTATGCTTGTCATGTAATCAAACTTTTGGGTACAGGGATAACAAACATTTCATTCTGTCGCAGGGAAAGGGTTTTTCATTATATATACTCGAGGTAAGTCATTCGGCTTCCCTTTCTATTAATTTTATCATATTAACGTTATCCAAGTACATTCATAAAATAATCCACGCTATTCATACTTATATAACATTAGCGAAAGTAACTGTGTCTGTCTGTTACGTTTACACGCCCAAACCACTGAACTAATTTTGATGAAATTTGGCATGGAGTCTAGACCTTGGGAAAAGAACTAGCCTAGCTTTGGTGGTGAACATAAAACTGAAAAGGGGTGAAAAATGGGATGAAAGCTTGTGTGGGGAATCATAAAACGGCCTGGCATCAGTCCGAAATGACATTGACCCAACCGGAGTCGGGTACCTAAGCTAGTAATATATAAAGAAAGAAAGAATGGCTTATACATCTATACTAATAACATGCGTACTCTTATGCTATTAGCCCAAAACACCACAAATGAACAAGGTGACCTTCGAGCCATGCAAGGCAACAATGAACTGGATGGAAAACACGAACCGCTTCGACCATAGTTCATTCAATATGGTTGGTTCCTCGTGCAACTGTATGAATCCGAACCACGAACGATGAATCCGATAGTCGCCTCTTTCGACATGCACGGGAAGAAATGCAGTATTATTTGTGTATGCCAAAGCCAACGCAGGTCATGAATTTAATTGAAAAATGTGTTACTGAAATTTCGGTGTTATTGAGCGTACTACTTTGGTTGATGAAAACTTGAGTTCTTCGCTTCGGCTATAGCAGGGCTGCTGAGGTTTTGACTTCCTGCGAACTATATGTAGTGAACTCAAACAAATATTAAATGGTTTGGTTTATTTGCATGTAAGCACATCCATTTTTTGTTTTTTTTTTCTGTACACTGAAAGTTTTGAATCGATAGGCACCCGAACTAGTTTACATTTTTTTGTGTTGATTATAAAAAGCACAAAGTCCAAAAAGCATATTGTCCAAGTGGACTTTGTGCTGTTTTGGATTTTATGAATGTAATTTATTTTAACAATTTAAAATATGAATTTGCTCTTTCATATAATCCAAATAGTAAAAAGTCCATCCTTATTTGATAAAAGTATTAAGCAACTTAAATTGAAAATAGAACTAAATGTATAATTAGAAAAAAAATGTTTAGAAATACGGAAGTAAAACACGATCGAAATACATTTGAGTGTAGGTGTATGTGTGGTTATTAGTGAGGGTGTGTGGGGGTGTATGTGTGAGGAGGGTGAGGGAGGGAGAGAGAGGGTGAGTGTATTATGTGTGTGAGAGAGGATAAAAAAAAGAGACGGGAAAATGTAAATGTCTGAGGAAGTGGGGTTATGTATTGTGCGAAAGTTGTATATATTTTAAAAAAGTCACATGTAAAAGCTATGTAGCATCCCTTCGATGCCTTCATAATCAAATTGTTTTAGTCAGGAAAGAAGGAGCCTTCTTAATTTCGTGATTACTTACCTTGTTAACCATATGTATTTTATTTAGTTAACTGCCCCATTTGTTTTTACAATTATAATTATCACAGTTTGGGCAAGGGCTTTTTGAAAGATTGCGCGAAATCGCAGTCTACACGCAACGCGACGCTTAGCGCCGTCCGTCCTTGGGTGAGTGGTTGGTCCGTGACAACGAGCATGGAAGAACAGAAGCAACGAACGAGCCACTAGTTAGTCCAAAACCAGCAAATAATCAGAAATTGTCACATGAAAGGACCGCCCATGAGAGCCTGATAAGATACAATTGCGTTCCTAAGTCAAACGACATTTAATTATATTTAAAAATAACCTAAAAGATTTTCCATAATCAATAAAGTTAATATGTAGCTTCGAGACCAGATATAAGTTAAAGATAAAGATACAAGTTTTTGGTGCTTTGTTTTACAGTTTTGAGATACAGCTCGACCATCAATTTACTATTTATTCACATTATACTTACACACATATCAATGAAGTATTTTTCCCAAAGTGCAACCTGTGGTCTTTCAACGTGGTGTGAAGAAGCCCCTTTTTTAAAAAAAACGGTATGGGTGGCTGTGCTGAGCACCAAAGGGGTTTAGAAAGCCGAATACGCCTCGTCTCCCGGAACCACTTTCAGCGAGGCACCATACCAGCGGATTTGCGGACTTATTGCGGAGCTATCAAGCTTATTCGTATCACGCTTGATCGATCAACCTGGGAGTCGGTTATAGGTATGAGGAACGGCACCCACCAGCAGGCAGTTCCATATCCTGAAGGTGCGGCAGGGGAATGAGTTTGAGAAACGGTTCGTTCTCAAAAGCCTAATGTAAACCACCTGGCCGGCCGGCATGGTTTTGTAGCCCCCGCAAAGTTCGAAAGCCCATGGGAGTTTTCGGGCACCTCTTATGTGAGGTCTTGGCGTACGCCATATGCCACACTTAACTTAAAAAAATCACACTATTCCAGAACTTCGGAGCATGAAGCAAATGGTGTCGATCCTAATAAAGTTCAAACCAAGGTAACAAGCTTCGCTTCGTGAGAAAATAAATTATATTAAGCAAGGCGGATCTCACCTTCATACTGAGTTTGGAGACGCAATATTCTCGGCGCTCGGAGAATTGTTCTAAACTGCGAAGATTCCATACAATAAGTTCAGAGAGCGCATACTGTTGGAATCCTTGTTGATTCCATTGACGTTGAGTCTAGTAAAAGTTTGGTATTTTGTCTGAAGAGGATGGTTCGTCGCAGTGGTCTCTAGTTAAGTGAGCGAGGAATCATGATCCCACTCCAGGGTCAGAAGTTTGATTAACTTCAACATACGTCTTTTTCTTACTTTCTTAGTTACAAAGTGGTGTCTCTATGTTTATTATTTATTGTTTATTCATCATCTACAGGCAGCACATTGCACTCAGATTTGTCATATTTTATCATTAGCCAGTTCAGCATTCACTGGCAAGAAACTTCGCTGATTTTTTTTCAACGACCTTTAGTCTAATGTTACAAATTTGTTTGCCACTGCTTACAGAAATACGGGTTATTGGTACCCGTTTATGTCAAAACATTAAAGTAATATTAATTCACAAAAATCTACCATTCACGCCGTATGCACCAGTTCATGACAAATATCGGTTTATTTTGCAAAGTCATGTCCGTCATCTAAAATGTTGCCAATTGGAGCAGGCCAGTCCCCACAAACAGCACCCGTTCACAAGCATCACGCCGGGTCCAGACATCGCCTCTCTCAACCATATTTTAGGGGAAGAGGTGACCCGAACACCAAGCGTCACAAATTGTGTTACATGTGCACGTTTAGTTTAATGTGCAACACTGTATTCTGCAACCTTACGGTTTTAAGTTAATGTGGAGGTTGAAATTAAGCTCATCTGGGTTGATTTTATCCAATTAAGGCCGAGTGAGTATTCTCTGGCCGCTTTAAGGTCCTTGCTTACGGTAACGCTTCGTTCGAGTTATCTCTTTCCCTAAAATATGGACCCAAACTATATCGAATTTTAATTTATGTTTACAATTATTTCTAACTATTGAGGAACTTCTTCTGTAAAGTTCTTCTTCTATTGCTAAAGGTAGGCCTCACTCAAGAATATTTTGATAGATTGGCTTCTGGAAATTAGCGACTTATAAAAATACTAGCTGAGGTATCTGGCTCCGCTCGAATCAATATCGTTTTGGACTGATGTCGTGCTGAATTATTTTTTCTGGAATTAATATGAGTTTCCCGTACAAATTTTCATCCCATATTTCACCTTCTTCGACCATTTTCGCCTCAAAGGTAGCTTTTGTCTTTCTTGATGGTTCAGATTATCTCTATACCAAATACCATTAAAATTAGTTTAGCAGTTTAGGTGTGAAAGCGCAACAGATTGACAAACCAGTTTAACAAATTAAATCTGTTTATTTAAACATATTCACACAAACAACAACGCCAGATGGGACAACGACATCAAGTCCGTCGGCGGAAAGCAGTGGTCCAGTACCGCTAAGGGCCGGAAGATTGGAGGAAAATTGGAGAGACGTATCTCCAGCAGTGGACGCAAATACGCTGACTGACTAACTGACTGACTGACACAAACAAACATATTGAAGTCTCAATATACATTGTTCGACAACCTAGTAAAGCCTGCTGAAGTACCTATAGACATAAGAATTAAGAACCATCGATGTAAATCTCGCACTTGACTTCAAATTGATCAGAAGGGCCGACCGCATGCCGCCTGAAATTTAGCATGAACTGTGCAAATTGTTCCCTTCAATAATAGGACATGGTACAATTTCCCCTGAAAACCACGCTTCACTAGATATTCTGAATATTAGCTACAAACAGCAGGTAACATCTGACAGAAACTATGTCAAGAAAGACACAAAGTGCGCTACCGTAAATATGGTATCATGCTTTTTAATTTGAAACATAATATAAGCATTTTAATCAGACCTTGAAATAAAACAATTTTGTTCTGAAAATAAATTCGATAACAGTAATTTCGTATCCAATAAATACATAAAAATATCAAGTATCATATTTCGTTGACATTTGGATAAGACATTTCGGTAAACTTGATCTTTTTAGTAAATGAGATAATTTTTTCTAGGGACAAGTCGATTGCAAACACTTTCAAACAAAATATTTAGGGGACCAACCTTTCTAGTAATTAAGGAAAGAAACCTTCAGTTATATCTAGTATCCTCAACAAGACTAGTTTCAACGATCTGACGGGCACCCACCTAGAACGCGTCCACGCCACATCTTGCTTAACCTCGATGGCAGAACACCGAGCCGTCGTGATACTGAACTATCGAGGATGAAAAAAGTTTAATAAATGTTTTTCTTACTTATTAATTTAAAATAAATATATGTGCAAAAAAACCGCAAAACTGAGTAAATAGATAAATACTTTTCCTTTACTTTTGAATGAATGAATGAATGAATAGATTCTTTATTGTGCAATAAAAAACAAGTACAATTACAAAAACAATTCGAAACAACAACAAAATTGCACACATGCGGATTTATCACTAGGAGTGATTTCTTCCAGTCAACACTTTTGTGTTTAGATCGATACATTTCAGGACCTAATCCCATCTCGTATGCAAATGAACAGAGCCTCCAAATTATACTTCCCTCACCCGTCGACGTCTCAAAGGGATCCGAGAACAACAAAATTAAAACATTAATAAAAACAACATCAATTTAGGATGGTGACTTCACCAGCCCCCTCCGGGACTACGCGAATCTTCCTCAAATTTTCACCCCCACCCACCCTCAGTCCAATTTGGCGCGAGCTCCCAGACTTCCGAAGGCCGGCTTTGTTACTTCTCGTATTCTAACGTACTATCGCTGAATTGAAGGGTCTCAGGAAATAATTCATACGTGGTACCAGCGTGACTCTTCGAGGAAAACGGGTCTCAATGTTTGAGAGAAAATGGGATGAAATTTGACATTTAATTAAGGGAAATTATTTCGTTACAAAGAGAATTCATTTGATTGTAATAATATTTCATCATAAGATTGGAATTTTGTCTTGTTTCAGCGTTAAATTGTTGAATGCTTTGTACTACAAATTAGTAACCTTCAGATTTTCTATTTCTTCGAAATTTGTGATGATTTAAATGCGAAACTAATTGATGAAAATCTCACTAATCAGACTAAATCAAGTGTTAAAAGTCTTAAATTTCTAATATCCATACTAATATTATAAATACGTAAATAACTCCGTCTGTCCGTTGCGATGTCACGCCTAAACCGCTGACTCAATTTTTCATGAATTTCGGTGTAGAGTTAGTCTGGACCTTGGAGAAGGACAGAGGCCTGTGATGAAAATTTTACTCAAAGGAGTAAAATTTTCATTTCTCATATAATATTCAGGAAAATTTTCGGCCCGAAATCAGTCCAAAATAACATTCACCTGAGTGGGGTCGGGTACCTCAGCTAGTATTTAATGAAAATAAATGCATTTTTTTATGACTAAGATAGAAACAAGGAACTATAAAACCGGCCAAGTGCGAGTTGGACTCGCACACGAAGGGTTTCGTACCATCGTAAAAAAAAACAAAAAAAACACGTTTTTTGTATGGGAGCCCCCTTTAATTTTAATTATTTTTTAATCTTACCTATTTGGTGTTGTAGCGGCAAAATAAATACACACTCTGTGAACATTTCAGCTGTCTACCTGTTACGGTTACTGAGATACAGCCCTGTGACAGACGGACGGACGGACGGACGGACAGCGGAGGCTTAGTAATAGGGTTCCGTTTTCACCCTTTGGGTACGGAACCCTAAAAAAGGAATTGATGCGAGATTTTTATGGTTCGCTATCAGTTTGAATGGCCATCCTCTGTAAGGGTTTTGAACATAAATAAAATTGACTAAAATTTTATAAATGTTAAGATTTTTTGTATTGCTTCAAACATTTTTATATTTTGAATGACTACACTTCCATTTTACCTCACAACGAGTCACGCGTATAATCGATAAGAATATGAGTTCGTATTATGTTTGCCTATTTAGGCAAACCTTCGACATGCGAATCTGGTGACATGTCTCTAGTTTAACCACTTTTTTACGTTATTTGTAAAAAATATAGCAAAAAATATATGATGTTGATCTCTCTTCAATAAAAGTTATGTACGCTAATATACTTCTTAAATTATTATCTAAATTTGTTTCAATTGTTTCTAGTTTCAATGCATTGAATTCTCCATAAACATTTTTTTATCATAAAAGGTGATTCGTGATAGTTTACAGAAGCTTTAGAAATAATAAATGCTTATTAACTAAATATAAATTCCGACTTTTTTGTTGTTATTATTTCATTTCATTTCATTTCATTTATTTAAACTTTTTGGTAGTCAAACTACACCAAGTTACGTCACAAATATCCGCGGATTCGATCAACCCAGTAAAGAAGAACCCGCAAAGAAACTTCAGGGGTTTACATAACATATTTTTCCGTCCACAATTATGAAATACATACTTAGATCTAAATGCTACTGCCAAACAATTCCTTGGCAGAACAGTTGTAAGGCAAAGAACAAAGAACAGGGACTGTGAAAGAAAACATCGGAATTTCGATCAGGCATCCTGAATAAGCATTTTATTATTCTATAATTATTACATCATATTGCGGAAGTTTTTGTAACCTATTTCAAAATACCCTGTTTAGAATAAAAACATCTTCAAACTCAGCAGAGATTCCTTTCTCAATTATGCCGATACGGTGCCGATTATATTCATATAGTTTGTGTAACCATCTACTAAAAAATATCCTGTGTGGAAGAAAAACTTATTGAAACACAGCAAGGTATCCCTTCTCAATTAAGCTCCACGTTGCCGATTATATTCCGGAAGTTTGTGTAACCTTCTACTCAAAAATATCCTGTGCGAAAGAAAAACTTATTAAAACACAGCAAGGATTCCTTTCTCAATTAAGCTCCACGGTGCCAATTATATTTCGGAAGTTTTTATAACCTATTCAAAAATATCCTGCAAAGAATAAAAACATATTGAAATACAGCAAGAATCCTACTAATATTATAAAGGGGAAAGTTTGTAATAATGGATGGATGTTTGTTACTCTTTCACGTAAAAACTACTGAATGGATTTTAATGAAACTTTACAGTAACATAGCTTATACATAAGAATAACACATAGGCTACAATTTATAAAGATATTGTGCCCATGGGCTTTCGAAGTTTCACGGGGCTGCGAAAACGATGCCGGTAGCGCTACTTCACACCAGGGGGAGCGGGGCCGGGGGCGGCGGCGGGGCGGGCGGTCCGACGCACGGCGGTTGGGGGGGGGGGGGAGAAGACGTCATGCCGGTTGTTTCCGTTTGGCGAATTTTCAAGGCACTAGCGATTTGTTAAAACACGTTGTACTTAAAGTAATATAGGCCCAAGGATAGTTACTGGCAGGTTTTTGTTTTTGTTAGGAGTGACACGTACAAAAAGATACTTCATTTTTATTTTAATTATATAGATAGGTTACTTACCTGTTAATTATAAAGAATTACTTTGTTTTTATTTAAATTATTATAGGTTGTAGGTACATAAGTAATTGGTCCTTTTTTGGTTGTTTTGGTTCATTTATAATAATTTGAATAACATAACAGCAATAATAATGTAAAATCTATACTAATAATAAATCTGTAAGGGTTATTCATGGAATAAGTTGCTTTGTTTTATAAGATATTAGGTTTGTAGACTTTATTTATGATACTAAAACTAAATTTTCGATTTTTAGAAATCATTTCTGTATGTATGTATGTATGGTCCTCCATAACTCTTAAACCGATTATCCGCATGAGATGAAACTTAGTTCACATACATTTGAGAACCCGGGAATTAGGATAGGTTAAATAGAATTCAGTTCCGCTTACGTTAAGATGTGGCTGTCATACAAACTGCAATGCTATGCACGGCTCGGCGGGAGGGCGGCGGCTGGAGGGGGGGGGGGGGGCTCGCAAACTTTTACTAATTTTACCAAAGTACGGCTTGGTATTTCCCGCAACTTTAGGACTG
Source organism: Incurvaria masculella (assembly GCA_946894095.1). Taxonomy (NCBI): domain Eukaryota; kingdom Metazoa; phylum Arthropoda; class Insecta; order Lepidoptera; family Incurvariidae; genus Incurvaria; species Incurvaria masculella. Next base: position 12,651,763 of record OX335658.1, on the reverse strand, counting down.
CTTGGCAAAATCCTTGAGAACCAATTACTCGATTTAGATGCGGATTGTATCTACGTCTAGCCTGATTCTACTCAAAACTTATAGGCTACATAATATAATGCTTCATTACCAGAAGGGTGAGCAGTGGGTGTTACATTCTTATAACTTGCGAACCACTTACCCGATTTACGGTATAGGATCTCTTGGAGCAGTCAGGTTCGAGATGGGTTACTGTTTTCGATGTTGAGGCTAGCTGTGGGTTGGAGTCCACGCAAAACTTAACGTTACACGTTACTTACTTACTAGGTAAGCAATGTTGCAGTGCAAGTGCAGAAAGGATCTGGCAACGAAGCTCTAAATGGGAATTATTGGATCTTTCTCATTAAATCATGCTATTTCATCCCGAACGATCTTGATTAAATTTGGTACTTGGATACATTGTCCTGGACCAGTTTGACCAGTCATGTGGGCAACTTTTTATCCATGAAATAATTTAGCCGACACTAACCCGAGCGGAGCCGGGTACCGCAGCTAGTTCCTTTATAAATTAAGATCCACGGTGCCGATTATATTTCGGAAGTTTTTATAACATATTCAAAAATATCCTGTAAATAATAAAAACTTATTTAAATACAGCAAGAATTCCTTTATCAATTAAGATCCCCGGTGCAGATTATATTCCGGAAGTTTGTGTAACCTATTTATAAATATCCTGTATAGAATAAAAACTTATTGAAATACAGCAAGCATTCCTTTCTCAATTAAGCTCCACGGTGCCGATTATGTTTCGGGATTGTGTGTAACCTATTCAAAAATATTCTGTATAGAATAAAAACTTATTGGAGCACAGCAAGGATTCCTCACTCAATTAAGCTTCACGGTGCCGATTACATTCCGGAAGTTTGTGTAACCTTTTCATAAATATCCTGTATAGAATAAAAACTTATTGAAACACAGCAAGGATTCCTTTCTCAATTAAGCTCTACGGTGCTGATTATGTTTCTGAATTTTGTGTAACCTATTCACAAATATCCTTTATAGAATAAAAACTTATTGAAACACAGCAAGGATTCCTCTCTCAATTAAGCTCCCCGGTGCCGAATTGCAGTGGCCGGGGTCTAGGGCGGCGGGACGCGGGGCGGAGTGCCTGGGCGGCGAGGCTGCGCATCACTCAGTACGGCGCGAGCTTCCACCGGCGGAGCCTTCTCGCCCAGAGCTTTCGCGCGGCGTCCTCACGCCTTGGCGATTTCGCCTTTCCCCGCCGCGAGCCGTTGGCCCCTTCGCGTCGCAGTGTCGTAACCTTGGATTCGGTGACGCGTGCAGTGACCGGTCGGTGAGTGGGCGCACGACCATGTGACAGTGGCGTTGGGAGTGAACAGTGCTAGTGAGTGAGATGTGCCGTGACTCGGTCGGAATGTAAAGTGGCCAGGTATGTTATCGTTTCGATATTTTACATGACAGGGGTTAAAAAAACATGCGGGTTGCCTTAGTGATATCGCTAATGATGTGGTACTCGTATCACCATTAGGTAGTTTATTTATGTACTTAATACCTAATTTAACCACGTTCATAACATTTTCGTTCAAATAATATCAGTAATTTTCTTTTTACACACCTTGGTACATAGATTGTTAAATTTTCGCATTACTTTATCATTTCAAAAGATGAAAAAAATGTACTTATGAAATAACTAGAGATCAAAATGGTGAAAAAAATGTTATCATCGTTTATTGAAATGTTTATACGTACGAGTATAGTTGCGAATCATTTACTAAATTTCTCAAATGCGTAGTAATGCAAAATGTTAGCTTTATTCGTGTTGTCATTCGTACCTTTTGAGACGATTATTTTTAATTATTTGTATATTTGCTTGGTTAAACTTTAATCCCGTTATATTCTTGTTGCTATATATTCTATTAGTATCATAAAGTAATGCTACTCGTAATCATTTTTCTAACTCTATAAAATAAATCAAATCTTTTCGATCGCTCGTCGATCATTTTATTTATTTGAATAATTAGATATCTCACGGCATGACAACGAATTCCTAAAAACAAGAAAAAAACAAGTTGCAATGGGATAATATAAAATTATCAACCTTGTCGACGAAACGCTTTGAGCAAAATCTAAGTGAAGCAACTCTGGGCGCGGTCGGGTTCTAGATGGGTGACCGTTTCCGCCGTTAATGCTGGCCGGTATTTGGATTGAACGTAAAGCTATAGATTCCCTCGTCACTTACTAGGGGCTAGGCTAAGTCCTGCGCGGGTTGGTACCATCGCATTCAATGAAAGACGGTCGAAGCGGCAATGAACATTCTTTACGGTTTTCATCCAGTTCAATGTGCTTCAATGGTTTCATTTATCATGTGATCTATTAGACTTATAAAACGACAGTAAATGTGGTATTAGAATTTCATTTCCAGTAACATGAAAAAATCTTAATACTTTTTTTATTTGACGACTTTTCAAGCTCTGAACCATTGTACTGATTATTCTGTATTGATAAAAATGTAAAAAACCCGCCAAGTGCGAGTCGGGCTCGCACACGAAGGGTCCCGCGCCATCGTACAAGATTTACCCCAAAAATTAACACGTTTTTTGTACGGGGCCCCCCTTTATTTGTATTATATTATAATTTTAACTATTTGTTGTTATAGCGGCAAAACAAATACATAATCTGTGAAAATATCAGCTTCCTACCTGTTACGGTTCATGAGATACAGCCCTGTGACAGACGGACGGACGGACGGACGGACGGACAGCGGAGGCTTAGTAATAGGGTTCCGTTTTCACCCTTTGGGTACGGAACCCTAAAAACATATTTTTCATAAAAAAATCTCTAAAGCAGGAGATATCTATAAAACACGAGATTACGCAAGAAACTTTTACCATACGGAAAGCACACTTTTGAATCACAACTGTTGGTATTTCGTTTCCATTTATGGTTCTTGAATATTTGCTGACTCTAACAATAGAAACGTACAACGATGGTACCTAACACTTATATAATGCGAGTTGAGCTATTAAGCATTTCCTATTATTCGGAAAAACTGAAGGTCTCCATCTAAGTGGTAGGCTTAAACCTTGAGTGGTAGGTACCTTGGTATTGCATAAAAAGATGATCGAAGTGGAAATACAAAATTGTCCGTATTTTTAACTAGTTCAATGTAGTCGCGCTCATAAAAAGGGTGCTGGCGTGGCACCAAATTCTGATGCAAATTCGGGGAATTGAGCTAATCTCATGGGGGTAGGGTTAAGGTACCCGTAAACGGGCAACTAAAGTTGCTCAACTTGCAGCAATCTCTGTCGATTTCGTCGTCACGACAACATCCAGCAATCTCCGGCAATTCGGAATATGGAACCATTCGTGTAGCAATCAATTGCCCGTATGTGGCGAACAATCGTTCGGTACGGTACCGCTGAGAGCCGGGAGGACTGGAGAAAAATTGGAGAGGCGTATGTCCAGCAGTGGACGCAAACACGCTGTCTGACTGACTGACTGACATGTGGCGAACAAGTGCACGGATGCGTGGCAATTCGGTAAACAACTCACCGATGACACGAAAAGGATTGAGCGATGTAGAGCAATATCGCTCCTTATCGCTGGAATATATGCCGAAAATTCAGTGGGGTTGCTCTATATTGCTCCATCTCCATTGTTTAGTAATTAATTGCCGAGCAATGAATTGCCTCAAATATTAACATTAAGATAAATATCCATATTCGGTCACAATTGCCTTGCCTTTGAAAGGACGTTCCTCAAAATTTTCGACACCGATTTTCGAATGTTTGCAATGACGGCAAATGAAGATAATGCTTCCTTAACTTAAATTATATCGAAATAGTGGAAATGTATTCAAACAAAGAAAAGATGTATTTGATAACATGTTGATATGCCTGTATTTATGTTGCTGTTGTTGTGGTTTACTTTACTTAAGGTGGGCCTTCCCGCTCAATTCCCCATAAAAACGTGGAAATTTACTCCAAATGGAATACTCTCAAATTAACAACATTAGTCATGAGACTTAGCTTGTTTCATGAAGATTTATAATCATTTTGGTTTTTGTTTGATTTTTGACTACAGCGATCTTGATTTACTTTTAAGTCTTTTTGTATTACAATTGTATGAATCATTAAAATCTTCGTAAATCTTACCAAATCAAACAATATGCGCATTTTTTACCCCTTTTTATACCGTGCCCTTTTTACCGTTTAATGAGCTAGTCCCGCCGGGAAGGGCCACCATAAGATTTCAAGGTTTAACATTTGAAGGCAAAAAACTGAAGAATTTGAATTATCACGATAAAGTTAGGTTCAATCCCTGGTTGGTATTACAGTTATGGGTATTATAGATCTATCTTCTCTCTTCTTCAGGCAAAAAATAATGACAGATAAATTTAAAATTTAAATCTATCACTGGGACGGTGCGCACCACGTTTAGTCCGTTTATACTGAACCATGGGGTTTTACAAAAAATCTTGCAAATGTTATGGAATAAGTAATTTGAATATAGCTGGATTACGATCACGCAGCTATTATTTGTTTTAAGTACTGTTACTAATAGTGACTATAAGAATATCGTAGTAAAACTTATAGAACTTAAAAGTAAGCGTATGTATAGCCTGCTTACAGAGCCGCAAATCTCATTATTGTTTTCGTTGCCAGTCAACAAAATTAGCTGCATTAAAACTTACATATCTGAAGCGTGTCGTCTCAATTTTTTTACATGTCATCGTTTACATTGTAGTTGGTAACTAAGTACTTGTACAATTCTAAATGAAAACCAATTTAATAAAAAAACATGGCATTAACCAATATCTGTTTAAATGTTGAGCAGAGTGTATAATTCACCATGAAATAGTTCTCTACTTATGACAAATGATCTTTTTTGAAATGATCTTCAGCTAGCAACTAACAGGGGCCTTCAAACATGGGCCATGGGCCTTTCAAACTTTTACGGGAGTTGCGAAAACCATCCCGGCCGGCCAGGTACTGCTTCAAAGTTGTTTGAATAAGCCACTAAGCAAGCCACTTTGGGGGAAACAACTCGGCATAGAGTCCATTCCATAATTTACCGATGCTATCGATAAAGGATCGGGGGGATCGGTTTGTTCTTTTTTTGAGAAAGTTGACAGTGAATAGGTGCATTGCCTACACTTGAGCGAGGGAACGGAGGTACAGTGTTACGCAGCTCCGACGAGTATTCTCCATGCTAGATACTGTAGAACGCATATCTACGAGTAGCTTGGATAATTCCTTTTTGTGGTTGTTACAAAATAGAGAATGATATTAATGAATGATTTGGAGAAACTTAAAAATAGTAGCAATGAAGGAATAAAACGGTAGTAAATATTGCATATGATGGAAAGGATTTTCATTAAAAAATAGCTTTTCCGCCTATGGACTAGTACATAATACGTTATTTTTATTACTTCTATGAGCCATATCAGGGATTTGATTGTATATTAATTATAATTGATTACCTTATGAGGTTTTTTTACGGTTTATGAAGTAAGACCCGTATTCATGCCAATTTGTGTTGAATAATGTTGCCAACAAGAGCAATAGTGGCGACTACAAGTTTTTGGAATATTATTCTTCTTCATAAAAAGGGGTCTCTAAAATCGACTCGTTTTTAATCAAAACAAGTCAATTTTGGGAAACACAAAATCCAATAATGTCTCCCTCGTCTTTATTGGCAATTCTTCACCAATTTCACAAAATTAATTGATGATATATTTCGACATCAATTCGTTTAATTTTCGTGTTGTTTTTGTTATGTCGTTTTGTGATTTGTTTACATACACTTCTCCCTTTCAAAAATCCAAAAGAAAAAACTCCAATGACGTGACACCACACGATCTCGGTGGCTTTTTAAATTTTCCCCATAGTGAGAAACCTGCATACGCAATCACTCCATTAATTCGGCCGCAGCGTGACAGGTTGCATCTTGTTGCTGTAACCAAATACATAACATACTATGTGGTACGGTTAATCCCGCCACCGTTACTACCATCGCATTGAACGAACGTTGGTCGAAGCGGTAATGAAAATTGTCCGTGTTTACCATCCTGCAATGTAGCTGAGCAATATAAGGAAGGTCCTGGCATGGCACCTAGTTCCCATGTGGTGTGTTAGTCTAACACCACGACAGTTGGTATTACCTATCCATGTATAGTTACATTAAAGCATAAACATAAATTTTATCAAACGCAGGCCACTAAGATATGGCTTACATATTTTTATGTGACCTGGCACAAACACGGTTATAATATTATCACCTATACACTTATTGTTGGATATTAAATAAGACTACAAAAAAATAATGATATTAACAATACTTATATTATTTATAAATTGATTAAATTACGGATACAGAAGTAAAAAAATGGGTTATGTTAAGGCGTGAATAATTATACAATGTTCTTACACACTGAGGCCATTTTATTGTTTTTATTTTGCATTGGTCATTAATAAAGTTTAGTAGATTTTATTTTTAAAAATAAAAGAATTTAACACGTAAATTATGGTAATTTTCCTAACTGCAAAGTGTGAGAGAAATCAAATTTAAATAAGTTTTATATAAAAGCTAGACAGTAGGAAATGTTCGTTTATCCGTAGACTTGACAGACTTCTGTGTAGTTCTACCAAAACATTGTCACATCAATACGGTCACAAATATTTTGTTTTTAAGCTTAATATCTCATTTGTTGGTGTCGAAATTTAAAAAGATTTCTTAATATAAGTTTAAATATATTTGCAAGGCAATCAAAACTTTGCCCGTAAAAGTTTTCAAGCTGATTGTCGATCTACGTCCCAAGTTAGTGATAATTCATTCAAAAGATTTCATTGAACTGAAAATATTTTCAGCGCTCTAAGGGCCGAGTGCACGAAAGGACAAAAAATCAAAATCAACGTCAAAGTATGATCAAACACGTCACTTTGTGTGGACAGTATGGAAGGAACTCTATGCGGATCGCTAAAACTGACGTGTTTGGACATTGATTAACTCGGCCGTCTCTTCGTGCAACCGGGGCTAAGTCTCCAAAAGTACATCTCTATCATATAAAATTTAATTTTTATTTAGATGATCATAACATTAAAAAGTAAATATTGGTAAGGACATTAGAGCAAAAATATTACACTAAAAGTCACTTTATTATGCATTTTGATGTAAGTGATCGAATTGCTTCACAACATAAAACAGACCTACTCAACAATCATTCTGCTAAATGTTCGAACACAAAAAGTCCATATATGTATGTATCTAGGCAGGTATGAGCTATACAAACATACATGCATACACTTTTTGGGCGGGTGAAAATTTCATGCCTTCGTTTAGTAACTTTGATATGCAAATTGAAGTGTACCTTTTTTGGGCTGTGAATATTTTAAAGATACGGGCCCTAGAAGATATGATATTATATTTATTGATGTTAAGTAGAATGATTCAGATCTATGCTTCCTAACAGAAAATGTTTTCAGGGTTATTTTTAATACGAAATAGATTTAATTTTGGACACTTAAAGAAAGAGAAAAAAATATATTTATAAGGAATTATATATTTTTGGCAAATTTAAATTACTTTTATTTTATATTACGTTTTTAAATTATGTATTTAAAAATTATGGGAAAATTATCAGATGACATGAATAACATTTTATTATGCAACCTGACATGGATGGCTAATACCACAATACTAGCTTTGTGATATGAATCCAATACACCACATTTCCGAAGGAATTAGGTGCCATTCCAGGACCTTCCCTTTATGAGCATGTTTACATATAACTGCCACAGTTCAATCAAATAGATTTAAATGAATATTTTTTTGTCTGTTGGTTACACATTGTTTTCTGTTTATCTCAATTATATTTTGAATATGAGAAGTATTTTTGTCTTTCCTTTATCTGAGCTGCTAGTCCTAGATATCACCTAAACTGGCGTTAACGCAACTTCTAAGTTCCTTACAAACGTCTAATTCCATACAAGTTATTACTAGATATTCTGTGGTTTTACTTCTTCAAGCTGTCAGTCAAACTCGGACTTCCGATTTGTATGAAATCGCGGAGTCGGCGTAAACGGCAACGTCGACGTATTTACGGCAACGTTGAGTAAGCTTTCAAATCAAACTCGGACTCGCAAATGTTAGTTCGCTTAACGCCCACTGCGCGCGCTCTTCAATTTCTCTATTCATTTAAAAAAGACGCCAGTCGATCGGTTTGCCGTACAGCTTGGAATAAGGGCGTAAAGGAAATATGAGTCCTGCCTCTTTTAGATTACATATCCGTCGCTCCACTCGTCTGAGTAGCTCAGTTAATTAGAGTATTGAATATGTAATCCAAACTTCGCAAATTCGAGTCTTTTAATGACTGTATGGACTAAATTATCTGTTAATTTTAATCATTTGATCTCATTCATATAATGTAGTTTAACCTCGATTTAATGAGTATATTTGTATCAATTTGGTGACAAAAGTGAAGTATTATTGTTAAAAGAATATCTAAAAAAAAGTTTTGTTAGAAAAGGAAGATTTGCGATCAAACCAGATATTTAGTTCTGGATGGTTCTTGTAAGATCTTTTTGCAAATTTGTACTCCATATTCTCTCCTTTTTAGAGAGATGAGTATATTTGACGATGGTGCCATTAATATTGGTGACGTCAAAATCTATAAAGTTAAATAGGTACCTGGACACCTGGAGGTCAGAGTTAAAAGTCCTGTTCAGACGAATATGTATAAAAAAAAATTGTTTTGCTAGACTTAAAAAAAAAAGAATCATGTGTCATAGATATCTTCGTTCAACTTAAGATCTACTACTACTCTACTAGGTAGATTAGTTTTGAATTACTCCTATGAACAAGTCGACATAAGCCATTCACCATAGAAGCACAGTTCAAACATTGCGTTAGCATCCCTTGTGTACGGTCCCAAATACATATTCCAGATCATGCATAAGTAATGTCGCTTGAACAATCTGAACACACTATACTCACCACGGGGCAAAAACGCGTTATCCTCCCACTTACGGAATTGCTTGCGCAGAGGTAAAGTAGGGATGCCGACCTATCACGCAATAGTGAGGCATACTTTTCTACATTCAGGCTACTGTGAAGATATCGTTATAGATCTTGAAAAGTATTCAAAATGCAGAAAAACAAATTCATCTAGTTTCTGGTGCAAGTAATTTAGACAGTTGCCGTATACTTTTTAAAGACCCATATTTATTATTATTTCTATGCCAATACATCTAAGATCCTTCATCCTCATCCTCCATCTGGGCTCTTCCTTCAATCAATGTGTCCTTGCTTCGCGGTCGATTATACATACATACGTGTCACATTCCTTCGATTAGAATTGTAATACCTTTAACTATATTTAGGAAAACCTTTTAAATTGGTTAGCAGAAATATATTTCTATAATTATTTTGTTAGATAAGTTTTATTAATTACCTAGTAAAAATTAATAGTTATAGGGATAAAAGGGAATTTTGGTTAATAAGAAACTGTTATGTCTGTAAAACTAGTGTATTTATTTTTTCAGTTTTTATTAGTCATTGTTTATATACCTACAAAATTGAATGCGGGGCCAAACGCAAATTGTGGAAGACACAGTTATGGCCATGATCGAATTTTGAGAGCATTGTTTCTTCGTATCATGTACAACCCATAATTGAGACAAATAAATGATTTCATTTGCTCTCTCTAATCCGCTTAGAGTTGAGGACCACTGAATTTCAATAAGATGACGGATCCTTTGATCTAGGCCAGAATTGTGTCTGTATTTTATATTTAGGCGTCCAATATTAATTTAAACTATCTTTTAATTAGTTGTTATAAATTATTAATGTTTTCAATGAAATTAATAACAGATCAAAGATTTAACAAATCGTTAATGAAACTGATAAAACTAAATATAAAAAAAACTTAAAATTTGCAAAAAAATATATTACATTTCTTATTTGTAAAACTTTCCGACAAACGGACGTCTAGTCGAGTATCTAGTCATTCTTCACCTAGCTTTATGTGTGTATGGAGATCAGCTCCCACGGGATATGTCCTGGACCCGATCAAAGAGAGATCCGTTTGCGAGGACGATATGAGGAAACGGCTCTTTTACGGGAGTTGAGGTATACATTTATATTAAAAATGTATATTAAAAAGCATGTTCTAAAGGTTAAATAAAAAAAAATCATTTAGGGATTGGGATCATTGAGAGGCAATCTCCATATCATAAAATAGGTCATGTTTTTTTATGTATTGTATTGTTTATTCATCATCCATAGACAGTACACTGCACTCGGATTTGTCATAGTTTAAGATTGGGCAGTTCAGCAAAACAAAACACAGCGAAGAAGAACTGGAAAGAAACTCCGCTGTTTTTTTTTTAATGTCCACTTAGTGTAAATTTCCAAAAGTGTCAATTTACAAGTTGTAAATTTTTTTACAAAAACATAGGTAAAACACATGGATAGCTAATAACACTAGCCTAACACACACGACATGGGAACTATGTGCTCTCCTTACATTGGAAAACACGGACAATTTTTATTGCCGCTCCGACTATAGTTCATTCAATGCGTTATTAACGACCCGGGCGGGATTAACCCTACCACCTAGCAAAGGAAAGAAAGGGACCCACAGTTTTACGTGGAATCCGAACCGCGACCAGTCTCAAGGGTTGAAAACGGTCAACCATCTAGAACCCAACCGCGCTCAGAGTTGCTTCACAAAGCTTATCGAACCTCAAGGCGTCGCGCCACTATTCAACCGATTATTGATGTCAATCATGTCAGTAATGGTAATCTCAATAATGTTTTATCGTGGACTGGCTCATTTAGAATGGAATCTAGTTCGTGTCTTTCTATTGCGGATTTTTCATCTCACTTGGGTCTTGACGATTCTTAAGTCTTCCGACTGCCAACTTTGAGATAACATTTCCCGTACATACATTTAATGTCAAAATTATTGATAGTCTGAAGGTTTGATAAGCGTTTCAAGACCCAAGTACGGTCGTTGAATTTCAGTAGGTACCCGAGTCAGAACTTGTAACGATTATTCCTGAATCCTGAATCTGGGTTCACATGTTAGAGACCAACCCTCTGATGCTAAATTTGTCGGTCTTCCTCCGCCAAGTGGTTGCGTTATCTAGATTGGCTATATAAAATAAATGTTGATATGTGCTGCTGATGAATTTACTGATTGTCTAGAAATACTGATAACTATTAAATATACAACTGTTACATGTTGGTTTTTTAATAAAATACGTAATCATACCAAAAGTTATATTTGTAAACGTAATACGAAATTCAACCAAAAATTTGTTCAGTTTTGGTATTACTAAGAAGGTATTAATATGTACTGATAGTTTCATGCTGCATTATTTGCATATATTTTTATTATAACGAAAACTACTTTTTAGTCGCCATATCTAGGCAACGCAACCATTTAGCGCAGGCAGACCGACACATTTAGATTCAGAGGGTTGGTCTTTATCCTGTGAACCTAGTTTCAGCCATTTACGTTATCGTTACCATTTTTGTCGCGACCTCCTAGTCTAGATCATTTCTTCATTCTATGTGTAAGCTTCTGATAAGGTGGTTCTTAAAACGAAAAATATATTAGTCACATGCTGCACTTAGACCTTGTTGCACGAAGTTGTACATTCGTAATAAAAATTTCAACTTTGTATAATGAATGTTTTAGTCTTTTCATTTTAATAAAGGTATTTTTATAGTCAATATTTAATGTTTAAATTAAATAGTTCTAATCAGTTTCCTTGTCACAAACAAGTATGTATGAAATTTGCATGTAATAATTTACAATTTTGCAATATCGTGCCAACTTCTCACGTCGAGCATAGGCTACAAAGAGAGAGACATAGATTCAGAACCCCGCGATCCTTTCACTCGGTCCTCTATCGATTATCTTCTCCTGACCGGTTCAGTATTATGTAAATCGCGCCTCGGTTACTTCGGCAAGATAGTCGAGGCAGAGTATAATGAAACATTTTGTGGATTCATGTTGATGTGGGATATAAAAGCAGCAATGTAAAACATTTTTAATTTTAAAACTTTTCGCTTGCTTCCTTTTTAATCATTATTATTTTCAATATCTTTCCAATTTCGAAATTGAATGTTTTAGATATTAGTCGTACTTACTATATCATTGCACAAAATATTATTTTAATACTAAATATGAACTTAATTTACCCCTGCAAATCACAAAAAATATAATGGTTAAAATTAAACTTGTAGTGTTAAGTTACGTTGATAGCATCGCTTTGGATGAAAATAAGGTTGACAGGTCAAAAAATTTGTCCGTGTTTTCCATGAGTAGCCACGCTGATAGGGGGAAGGTTCTGTAAACGCACATATTTCCTTCGGGATTGCGGTGTATTGAGTCAAGGTTTGATAACAGCCATCCATTTTCATAAATATCTATAGAAAATCAAACGTGATGTCATAAGTGTTAAGTACAAGATGAAAACATATATACGCACGTTTTTTTGTGGTTCTTGGGACGTTCCATGGTTATTAGTTCTTGAGTTAAGACCGTGTCGCTCTACATACGACGGTTAACAGTTATGGTTGTCCGGTGTGCCGTATCGGATTTAGAAGATATATCGCTACTCTACGGGCTTCTTCAGGATCGTGGATGTCCTTGAGCCACGTTAAGGGCCTGGTACTAGCCAAATCGCAAAGTTAGACGAGGCACCCCAAGTTAACTAACTAAGTCTGACGATCATAAGTGTCATTCTTACAATATATGATTCGTTGTCTAGGAATCAACCTATTTTCGTTAATATATGTTTCCTTTTTCTATACAAAATACATTGCGGAAACGGTGTCCATTTCCGAACTTTTTTGACTAAATGTAGAAATCTAAAAGCAAATGGAATTTTTTGTTTATACATATATGCTGTTTTTGCTTATATCAATAAATCGAATTACTTTCAGATTTCTAACGAGAAAAATCAACTTTTGTATTTTTATTATTATTTAAATAAATGATGGAATCAAAAAATATTAACAATCCATTATCAGTCTGGAGTTCTATTTGGATTTGCTGAAGCGATTCACTACATATTATTACATTTGTTAAAAAGTGCATTTGTATGGCGCGAGTAGTTGGCTAGTCCTAGCGCCTTAAGTAGCTGTGCCTGTCAAACGTCAAGGTGATGTAAAGTCGCTCCAAGACAGCCACTATCCTGAAGAATCTAGCTCCACACGGACAAACGTGAGTGTTAGCCGTCATTATAACATTCGACGGGTTCTGAACATTACATTTCAAACCTATTTCGATAGTTCGCTCCACCATCTACCTTATGGCTGAGGCGTCGCTGCGGCGGTTCGGAGAGACCAAAAACATAACAGACGTCTGCAGGCGTCGGCGCGGACAATTATCGTACTTTGGCAGTGTGCCGCGCCATCGTCTTCTCCGCCACCCGAGACCATGAAGCCAGCATTGCCTAGAGATGCCTCGTGAGAATATTCTGCATTGGCCATTTTGAATTGCCAGAAACCCAAGACTTTAGCATTGGCCGTACATCTGTACAAATCCTACAATCTGAACATCCCCTGAGCCCATGGTTAGAGCTCAGATCGTAATGGCACACAGACTAAGCTCCGGACATATCTCATTAAATGATCCTTAGTTACATGAATCCAGAAGGTAAATCCTACAACATTGGCCAAAGGAAAAAGTCTCATATCACATTTTGTTGTAATGTCAACTGAAACCTTCGAAAAAGATTCCAACTGGTACTAAAAATTACTATGTTTAAAAAAAATCATTTTTAAATTCCTAGTGCTTTATTTCATTCAGTAAAGATTTTATTGATACATAAAGATTTATTACAGAATCTTTGTCTCTGAAGGATCCGCCATCTTTAAAGTGTTACATTTCATTTGTGCTTACTTCAAGGCAGAATAGGTCCGGCATAGGCTTTGATTAAATTTTAAGGGTTTTTTTTTCACCTACTGGGCCTACGGCCTTAGGGTATTTCCTAGCAGCTTACAACCAATACCAGTACAAGATAAAAATAATAAGCACTTTTGTAATAAAGGCTCTTTAAGTGTCGATTAAAATAAATCAGCACTTGGTGAAAACCCGACTAAAACGGATGAAAATAAAAAATCTGAAAGGACTTGACAGCTCGTGGTGTAGGGGCTGGAAGACTTGCCTTTCATGCGAGAGGTTGTTGGTTCACATCTTCGGCCTGGTCGTGCACCACTTTCTCTCTCTTTTTGAGTTGGATAAGTGCATTTTAAGTGCCATTGTTCGGAACTAATGTACAAAAATCCCCTACTAAGTGGTCGTGTTAAGCCCGCTCGGTTTAGTACCACCGAATTGGATGAAACTATGGTTGACGTGGCAATGAAAACTTGTCCGTCTTTTCCATCCAATTCAGTGTAGCCGTGCTCATAAAGGGAGGTTCTGGCATGGCACTTAATACCTTTAGTGGTCGTTTTTTTTATGTTAAGTGCGGCTAATGGCGTACGCCATTACCTAAAAGTTCCCAACAACTCCCATGGTTTTTCGAACATTAATTTCGGTAGTTATGTGGTATCAGCTGTCCATGTCAAGTTCCATATTAAATTTCACAAAAAAACATTATAGCATATTATTTATGACGTTCATTGTAGACGCCAAATCATCTTCAGAATTTCCAGTTTATTATTCTTCATGACCGAGCGCGAAGAGCAAGCGGTTTTTCGTTTCAGCTTTGGCAAAACAGCTTTCGTATTCTGTTCAGCGTCCGCCTTCATAAAGGTTCGATAATTACATGGTTTTTGTTTGTCGAGCCAGAAACATAACATTTGTATTGTGACTAGACTTAGGGCCGAATGCACGAAAGGACAAAAAATCAAAATCAACGTCAACGTATGATTAAACACGTCACTTTGGGTGAACAGTATGGATGGAGCTCCATGCGGTTCACTAAAAGTGACGAGTTTGAACATTGATTAACTCAGCCGTCTCTTCGTGTAATCGGGGCTTCAAGCGTTAGGTACTTGATACGATGAGAAAAAATAATAGGATAATTCTACAGGTCTAAGAGCTAGTAGCTTTTTACCATGATTAACACATTGGATACTTTATATCCCTGAAAAAAAAATAGTTTCTGTCCGCCGTGGAGTCGGGTACCTAAGCTAGTATAACATTAAAATCGATACATTTCAAATCCTGTAATATAATTGATGGAAACAAAATTGGCTACATTTAGAAAAATATTATTATGATGTAATAGTATGTCCAAGCCCAGTACATTAGCATAATATATACAAGAAATACTAATTAAGAGTCTGTCGGGGTTGGAACTCCGTTAAGTGAAATGAAGCATATTAATATCTCAGAATGATTCAAGTATATTTTTCAATTCCCCGAAAAAACCTATTCAGATTTCATGGAATGTCTCGGTGAATATACTAGAATACATGGGCCTACATTCTCTATGTATTATTTGAGACAAAATATTCTAGGCCCACATTCACTGAGTTCCCAAGCAACTTATTTTCATATACTCTACATAACATGGACTGAAACTTTATCAAGATTGACCCAGTAGCGTTGTTTAGTAATTATCCAGCCCAAATGCTTGCTAAATTTACTGGAATGGGGTATTAAATTGAAACGTCGGGTCTGCGTGGTCCAAAGCTTGCCCAAAAGGCTTACAGAAGCCATTAAATGAAGCGGTGCGCTGGGAATCCAGTCGGACGATAATCTCCTTGTCTCCTCCCATACGGGATCCGCCACTTAGATCGACGGGCCGATGCGTCGACGTCGACTTACATTGTCAATTCCAGTTTATTATTCTTATTTTCAAACTATTTACAATACTTTACGTTACATTGACTCTTTAGCGAGATTAAGAAGAGGGATTTATTCAATAATATTATGCGTCATCAAAATGGATGTAGTAAGCCAAGGGTGAACTGACAATAGGTCGGTTGAAAATACAGTTAATTTTGTTAAAAAAGACTGATTATTTTTACAAACGATTACTGAATGCAGTATCTGTACTGTAGCATTTTTAAAATTTTATTCGTGAACACACTTTGGTCTTATTATTCCGTTAAATACTCTGTGTTAAAGGTTTTTATTATTTGTAGAAATTGTGAGGCTTCAGATAAGGTTGAAAACGGTTTTGAATATAATATGGCAATATTATCTCCACTATTTTTGTTTTAATCTGTGTAGCTTTTATTATCTGAGGCTAGCTACGTTTCCTTGCTTGATAATCAAATATGACTAAATATGCCTGCAAATAATAAATATAATACGTAGGGAGCGAGGAAGATGCAAGAGTAAAATAACTATTTTCTTGATGCATATCGAACAATAGTCACAACATATAAATTGTGAGTATCTGCATGTTATATTTATTTAACAAAATACAGAACCATACTATATATCTGTTTATAGAATATTTAATTACAAAGAACGTAATCAGATTCACTTAAAGTAATAAGTACATTGTTTTAATAGGGTTACAAACATTGTAACCACTAAATAAGATTTGGTTAGGTTAGGTGGTGATATATAATTATTACGTAATATATAATTATTTTTTTAACTTTTTATGTAGAATTCTGTATGATATCTTTTTTTCTGAATACATCTAATATATCGTGAAATGCAAAAAAAAACATTTGATTTGCACCCTAAACATCCAACATTTTAAACATATACTCGCACGCGGATTTATTCGGTCTCAGTTACACAATAAATATATAAAGTAGTTAGGTTAGTTACGTGGCGATATTTTACTCTATGGCAAATACGGTTTCGTAACGATTTGGGCGCCTTATATTAGTACTGCATGCTTGATTTTTTATTAATTTACCGTATTCGCTTTAAACATTTTATAAGTTTAAAATTTTGTACGTTCTGCTTGGAAAAAAATATATAAAAAAAATAGCTGACTTTAAGGAAAGAGCACAAAAAAGTAAAAAACTTTAGCATTAGTGCTTTTCGAAGTCGGTTATTTTTTTATTTGTTTATTTTAGTGAATCTGAAGTTCACTAACTAATTTGTATACGTCCAATAAAAAAGAATCATCGAAATCGGTTGGCGTTATATTGTGTTATTCTTCCATTTGACGCGCACATATTTAATACAAATTTGAGACTTATATGATTTTCGCATGAATATCACTGCCAGAACTAATCCAAATTAAAATGGGACACGGGAAGCATCAGCTTTCAAATAAAAAAATATCATCAAAATCGGTTCACCCAGGCGAAAGTTCTGAGGTAACAACATACAGACGAATTGAGAACCTCCTCATTTTTTGAAGTCGGTTAAAAAGAGGAAAGAGAGAGAGGAAGAAAGATAAGATTTATTTTTTTACTTTCTTTGTAAACAACGTATAAAATTAAACATTATGTATTTTATACGATAAGCATGGTTTTGATGTTTTGCAAAAAAACTACTTTTATACGTTGTGAATTTTATACGTATAATAGCGCTTGTTAATAGTTGCCAGCAGTCCGTGGTATGGTTTGATCAAGTTATAAATATCCTGAGGGCTACCATTTTAAAAACTCGCCAGGTGAAAAGACAAGTGAGTTTCGTACCATGCTAACTGGTAAAGTTTAGTTCATCTGGCCACACCGTTTAACAGCTAAAATCGTATAAAACTGAATTAAAAGTCAGACTAAGTAAATCACCTGGCTGTTCACCCGGCGTGTTAATTTACCATGATAATCCCCTGGTTCTTGACCACATTAAAATGTATATCTCTTGAAAGATATGGTAGCACCTAATTACATGGATCTTTTTCTGAATTATTTCTTATACGGTTTCAAAATAATGGCACGGATGTTTTCGATTGTCGATATATGGTAGCAATACTTAACCGAAAATGGTTTCCGGGCATTTGGAGTACCTCAAGGAAATTAAGAGTCACGATCCGATAACATTTTATGGTTGTGAGTTTTGTTTACATACACAATAATATAATTGCATTTTTATATATTTGTGTTAACATTTTAGATGGCATTTTTTTGATTTTTGCTTAATAGCAATAACTATTTTACAAGTAGGGATTATTTTGGCCAACTTAGGCTTTAAGAAACAAAGATTACAACTTTTGAGATGTATTTTTTATTATATAAATTCAATAGTTTCTGCCAGAAAATAACTTACTGGTAAATAACCTAGAATCTATAAACTGGTTATAATTTAACTAATTACATTAAAAGTTAAACGAACGTAACATAATAGTTCCGTATTAGTTAAACTTGTGATTCTAAAGCAATTATTATGAGAGCCCACGACCAATACCATGTCGCATCGTTTTACGACGAACATCGTATATAATTGTTAGATTCTATTTATTACTAGGTAAGCAGTACCGGTCAGAAATGTCATACTTTTACGGTGGGGCATTTCTGCTATGTCAATAAAAATAGGTAGATGGCCTCATTCAGGAACCGCATTTTAATGCCGAACAACTGTACAATATTTTTTTTTATGCGACCTGACATGGATGGCTAATACCACACAACTACCGTTATGATATTAGCCCAATACACCACATTCCCAAAGGAATTAGGTGCCATGCCAGGACCTTCCCTTTATGAGCACGGCTACATTGAACTGGATGGAAAACACGGACAATTTTTCATTGCCGCTTCGACCATTGGAAGGTGGACTCAGAAAAATATTTGAGTATTGGTCCATCGCTATATCCAAATTATGTGAAATATGATATCTGTATTTCAATGAGTTTGTTTGTTTGTTTGTTTTATTTCTTAGATAGTTTTTATTTGTTTTTGTGTTATAGTTTTGTTAAAATATGGACTTTGTCTGCAATAAATATTATTATTATTATTATTACAATATTTCTGATAAGAAAAAGGACAGGGGTGTCTTCATTTTATTACAAAAATTTAGTTTTCAGACATTTTGCGCATCAGATGTGGTCTGAGCGCATTTCCAAAAATGTAAAAAAAAAATACTGACCTTTCTCATAGCAGCTAAGTTTGATTTTTTTTTTATTTTGCATGGCCGGGATTACCAATTTTGGTAATCCCGGCAGTTTCGGAGTCGCCCAGCAAAAATCGCGTCGGGAGGCTGTTCTGACTGTTGTTGTAACGACGCTCACTTTATTGTAGTGCCATGAGATGCACGGTCTAGTTTGAAAAATGGCTAAACTAACGCTAATAGCGATAATGAGAAAGTGAAAATATTTTCAAAAGAAAATTTGAAAAAGTGTAGAGAAGTAGTTAACTATCGGAGAAAAAATCATTCTTCAAGGGATTCGGTTAATCCCACATCGAGTTACCACATGGTATGGAAACCGTTATAGAATACCATTCAACGTATTATAAAAACTTTGCGGCTGCTAGGATTCTTAAGGAGTCTGCGTCAAAATGTTTGGTCACGGGCTCTCGTACTAAATTAAGTGTTTGTCGTGAAGTAAACTATACAACGCACTACCCCTCGAGGTATTTTTTTAGGGGAAATTAGTGCACATAACAAATAAACGGTGCAGTAAATGAACAATTTGAGAGAGGTTTTATGAATTTATCCTGGTAAATTAAAAGTGGCAACTCACAAACCGGCTTTAATCTTTTGTTCTTCTACGTAATAGTTTAAACGTCTAGCAAATGGTTTGAACTATTAGTTTAAGGTATTAATTTGCGATTATTCAACGACATCTACATTGAAGCATTTTAGTCTTCAATTGCAGTCTTGGAGCGGGACTTTTAATATCTATACTCTAGACTAGAATCTAGACGATACGAACAGATATAAAATGTCTTTCTAAGAAACGCTGTTTAGGGTTTCGTAGCCAAATGGCAAGAACGGAACCATTTCTCACTCTCCGTCTGTCGATCCGACCGTCAGTAGGCACTATAAAGATGATTTTTTGGAAAGTAGGTGTTGTTTATGAACCGATACACAATGGTGTACGGAAATTACGAAACACGTATAGGCACGCATTCGCTCACTATTTGTGTATTACTTTATTACTGGCGTTTTCTTTTGTATTTCACACATATTGGCATAAGAATAATATTCGTTGATAGGCAACCATGTCTTAAGGAATGTGTCATGTATGTTTGTATACTCGACCGTGAAGCAAGGACACATTAGTTAAAGACAGGGAAGAAGGGGAAACGACTTTAAGAACATGTACTGCAAGGCTGGACCCGAACCAACAAAACATACCATTCTGAAGTATTGCGTCTACCGATTTCGGCACCGGCTGTATACCCATAATTTGGAATTCTCCTACAGTCCCTCCTCCCGTAATCAATGCCTCTTACTAACACAGTGTTTAAGATTATATCTACATACATTTATCTAACGCTTCATCTGCATTGCGGGCATTGACTGCAAAGATTGCACATTCAAACATATTGCGGTCGTCAATAACATCGTATTTCGCATCAGCCGCTAGAGCCAGCCCTAGGTTGTCTTAATCTTGTCTTAAGGTGGCCCGACCCGGCGCGACTAACTCATTCGCGGGCACTGTATAAAACCGTGCTGTTGCGCTCTGGGACCTTCTCTGTTTCAAAGAAAAAGACAGGCTCCGTGATGAGGAAGATGCAATATGTCCACAAAATGAAAATGTGCATAGTGTATGATTTGGTAAGATTTACGAAAATTTTGATTTCAAAACGACTTACAGCTAAAAGTAAACCAAGACCGCTGTAGTCAAAAATCTAACAAAAACCAATCAGATTATAAATCTTGAATGAATAAGCTATGTCTGATGACTAATATTTTTAAGATTTTCTTACTTTATCATTGCGTAATAAACCACCAAAGTTATTGTGTAAAACGCGCGAAAAATTCGAACTTTCGGACCTTATAACTTAGAAACCAAACAGAATTTTACAATGCCAACGGTCATCAGACATCTAGTTCGATCAAATTAAGCTCTTTTGAGCAAAATTTGGGATTTCTGATAAGAAATATGGGCGAGATGTTCTTTCCCCGTTTGTATGGGGAGTTGAGCGGGTTGGGCCACCTTAAGCTTCCGTATACCATCAACTCGATTAAAATTATAATCAACTTCGTGATATTAATAGTATTTCTTTTCTTTTTTTTCCAGGACGAGCATAAAAAAAGTAAAAGAAAATGTAGACCAGAGTGACCGAACTTTCACATCGGAATATCAGTTTAATTCGAGACACTGGCAATGTGTGCAGTTTTAAAATGGTGATGCGCGCAAGAGCTCGGCGGGGGATTGCAGCGTGCAATATGTTGCTGACAGTTCTATTGCATTGCATCTACTCTGTGACCACTGCTGCTGTGCCGAGTGGAGGTAAGTTTGTCGTTACATTTATTGCATTTAAGGGGATTATAACGCAGCGATAAGGCTCTATAAAATGGCTCGTGCCTGTTTCCTAAGTCAAAGTAAGAAATATATTTGTAAATTAACTGAGATTTACGTCTGTCTTTTTTTATTATATTACTGATATCCATGATACATGCATCTAAGTTTGTATACAAATACAAAAAAAATCATACAGACGAATTGAGAACCTCCTCCTTTTTTGAAGTCAGTTAAAAAGGCGTATGTCATGGGTACAAGTTTAAAAAAAAAAACGTATAGATGTAGCTCTCAGTTGATTTATTCAATGTGCAAAATATGATAAATGTTTTTCTTCATTTGACTGTGGAACCATGCACGAGTCATTGTATTGAACTTCTTACCCTTATTCATCCTCTTAATGACATCAAATTGTTCATGTCTTCCGGCCAGCCTAACTCTATTCAATTATACACTGAGGGACATGCTTCCAGCCACCATTCTTACTTCTACTAGATTCAGTCCCAAATTCTTTCAATATCTATCGCACGGATGGACTACAAGACTTGGGACGGGTCTGACTTGATGGGGGCAACAGATAACCTGGTCACAATTGCTTATGATGTAACCGGTTCATCTTACCTCTCCATCTCTTGTGAACATACTTCCCCGGCGTACGTAATGATCACGGCAGGTCCATAAATCCAAAAAAATAACAAGATTCTAAGCTAATGACATTTGTCGGAATTCCTTCTATAAAACAGATATTTGCGCTGTTTAGGGAGCAGAATACGGATTTTTTTTTATGTGACTGGACATTGATGGCTAATACCACAAGTTCTGTCATGGTATTAGCCCAACACACCACATGGGAACTAGGTGCTATGCCAGGACCTACCTTATATTGCACGGCTACATTGAACTGGATGGAAAACACGGACAATTTTCATTGCCGCTTCGACCATCGTTCATCCAATGCGATGGTACCAACCCGGGCAGGATAAACCCTACCACCTAGTAAGTAAGGAAGGGGACCTACAGCTTAACGTGGAATCCGAACCACGGCCAGCCTCTCCATCCAAGACCAGACCGGACCCAGCGTTGCTTAACTTCGGAGAGCGATCGCCAAAGTGTCGCGCCACTGGGCCACTGAGGCTGACACATTTGATTTAGTTTTTTCAAAAACCAAACATGCCGCGTATTGCCGCTTAGGGTCCGATACGTACAAATAATACAAGTGGGTCCTCTGAATTAGTCCCGTCCTTGACGTAAGAGACAATTACGCAATTAGTCGTTAGTGATTCGGATTCCACGTAAAACTGCATGTAGCCTTCTTACAAAGAGGTAGGGTCAATCCCGCCCGGGTTGGTATCATCGTATTGAACGTATGATGATGGAAGCAACAGTAAAATTTGTCCGTGTTTTCCGTCCAGTTCAATGTAATCTTGCAAATATAAGAAATAGTCTGGGATGGACTTGTTCTACACTGGCGGCCGTGGACAGGAAAACGGAGTGTGGGAAGACCACCCGCCAGGTGGGACGACGACATCAAGTGCGTCGGCGAAAAGCAGTGGTTCCGTACCGCTGAGAGCCGGGAGGACTGGAGAAAAATTGGAGAGGCGTATGTCCAGCAGTGGACGCAAACACGTTGACTGACTGACCGAGATGGCACTTAATTTTCATATAGTATGTTGGGCTAATAGCCATGCATGTCCAGTCAGTTACATGGAAAAAAATGTGAAAATAATCTGCATTGCACATTTTGTAAAATCAATCTGGCTTGTGCGGCACCGCTTCCTAGAAAATAGTCAATTCGACACTATTGATTTTATTAATTTTTATTAATAACAACGATTGTTGTTTTTGTGTTTATTGTAGAGACAGCACCATAACCAGTTTTATTAATTGTGTTTTTCAAGATTTTTTGGACTTTATGGGGACACTTTTTTTGTACTTTTCAAGTGTAGGCATGTCATCTAGTTCCCATGAGTTTTGTTAGGCTAATATCACTATAGTAGGTGTGTTATAAGCCATCCATGTCCAGTCACATAACCTAATTCCAATGTGCTTTATGTACTTTATCAGGTCTTGCAACGAGTTGCTATGCCACCACAATTTTGCTCGAGTTTTAACTCGTAAGGGTTAGCGAGTGCTTCAAAGGAATTTAATTAGCAAAAAAAAATGTCAGACGGGCCGACTACCCCGCTAAAACATAATTGTCACATATGTCCTCACAATTCAAACCCAATTTCCAACACAATGGACCTTCATAAAGCCTCAAACGTCAGCGGGGTCCCCTGTCCTGTAAAACGCTTACGATTTTTTTGTATCTTCGCAGCCAAAACAATAATGGGTTCGCTCGGGTCCCCTTTGATGTCGCGCGGTCCTCGGCGAGAAGTACTTTGCTCCCTTTTCGCGTGCCCTTCGCCGGAACGGGGGCTGTGAAATGTGTTTTTATTTACTCTGGCGTGTACGGATCGCATGCCCACAGTCGCGGAGTGAGCCGAGTAATATTATGCCGAATTTTATTGCATGCAAAGTGGACGAAACCGGAGGAGATTTGCTCGCGACCGGGAAGTTCCGGGTGACGATTTGGTTTTTATGGGGATTTTTCCGTGTTTGATTATTTTTCGCGGGGCGCGTAAAGCTATATTGGACAAATCATGGTAGAATCATCAATCCCTTGAAAACACAGGTTTGCGACCTGAGCGAAAGTGTTGCCAACCATGAAACTGTAGAGGCCCAGCGCCCTCTACTGAGAGCTGCTAGTTTCACATGCCACACATCAACAAAACAGATGCACAGAAGTTAGTTAACATGGCGGGCGCTAGATGGCACTACCAGCCAGACATGAAGTCAATATCGCACTAACGAAGTTTCCCAGCGAGATAACACATATACAACATTCAAATCACGACTAGAGGAGAGCAGCTGCGCAGCCGTGGGTCTCAAGACCTGACCCACCTTTTCATCTCTCCACAAAACGTTGTCATATGAAACATTTCTGCTTGTAATATTTAGTTTGACTGCTTAGCCTCATATGGGCTCCATCCTCAGGAGAGCGTGCCCGTCGCGACGGAGGTAGACACGTTACTGACTACCCGTCTCTTTGTTCGACTTCTCACCGGCAATGGCAACACTGATTCTGCAGGCCTATTCCTGGCATTCCGTAATCAGCAATCCGGAATCCTGCGACTCGAAAACCGCTTTTATAGCGGTTTTCAAAGCGATTTTCTTGACGAAAAGGTTCCGGAAAATAGTTTTATTAATGAATCAAGGTTTTCAGTCGTAAAAATTTCTTTGAAAACCGCTATAAAAGGTGTTTTATAGACTCAGCATTCCTGATTACGGAATTGCAGAAATAGACCTGCTATTCTCGTTTCTGCTTGTACCGAGATCAATACATATCGATTAATCTTTGGATGCAACAAAATTCATTAACTTTTTTGTCTAGCTAGAATATAATACACGCTGCATAATATGAATAGTATGTACAAAACAAGCTTTAACAAGATCTAATCTAGTTACAGAACTCAAACTACCTTCCGGACATACAACGCTAAATTAGACACTGCACTCTATGCGAATAGTTGAGTCGCCTAACTTTGCCGCTTGTCAACAAGCAGAGGATCCGCTCCACGTACTGTTGGGTTGTATCCAGCATAAATCAATTAAATATAATAAAATTCCATAATCAAGAATTATGAATCCAGAGTCTAGAAAGCAGCTTTTATTTATTTTTTCGATGGAAAATCATTGTTAAATTTTCTAAAAATGTATTATTAAAAGCAGATATTAAATTGTTTTATTATTTAGAGGTTTTATTGTATTTTCAAAATTAACAGAGAAAAATCGATCTAGCATTCAATTGATGCGAAATGTCGCTATATTTAGTCTCGAATCGCTTGTACGTGTATGCACCGCAGAGAAGGTGTATGCTATGGTGTAAGGGTGATACGATGTGCGGTAAAACGGGGATGAGATGCGGAGGTGTGTACCGCCCGACCGCAGGGTCGATGGGATTTTCTACGGAGCGAGAAAGGGGACAAAGTGAAGCGAAGCTTGGAGATAAATAACAACTTGCTTTTATATTATATGCATGCTTCCAGGCAAGGTATTAGAACTTATATATTATCATCTAATAGACGCGCCGTCAATATGTTTCAAAGAAAATCTGACAGGATTTCCCCGATATGTCTCATATATAATGGTACTGTTCGCCTTAGCGCGCATTGGCGGCCATGCCACGGCGGCTTGATCGCAGCGGCTAACGAGATGCTTTGGCCATGCCACGGCGGCCTGATCGCAGCGGCTAACGAGATGCTTTAACGCGCATTTGCGGCCCTGCCGCGGCGGCCTGATTGCAGCGACTAACGAGATGCTTTAGCGCGTATTGGCGGCCATGCCGCAGCGGCCTGATGGCAGCGCCTAATGAGATGCTTTAAAGTGGCCCAACCCGGCGGGCCAAACTCATTCGCGGGCACGGTACAAAACCGTGCTGTTGCGCTCTGGGACCTTCTCTGTTTCAAAGAATAAGACAGGCTCCGTGATGAGGAAGATGCAACATGTCCACAAAAAAGACAATGTGCATAGTGTATGATTTGGTAAGATTTACGAAAATTTTAATTTCAAGACGACTTATAGCTAAAAGTAAACCACGACCGCTGTAGTCAAAAATCTAACAAAAACCAAATAGATCATAAATCTTGATTAAATAAGCTATGTCTGATAACTAATCTTTTTACGATGTTCTTACTTTATCATTGCGTAATCCACCTCCAAAGTTATTGTATAAAACGCGCGAAAAATTCGAACTTTCGGACCTTATAACTTAGAAACTAAACACAATTTTACAATGCCAATGGTCATCAGACATCTAATTCGATCAAATAAAGCTATTTTGAGCAAAATTTTGGATCTCTGACAAGAAATATGGGCGTGATCTTCTTTCCCCTTTTGTATGGGGAGATGAGCGGGTTGGGCCACCTTAACGCGCATTGGCGGCCATGCCACGGTGGCCTGATTGCAGCGACTAACGAGATGCTTCAGCGCGCATTGGCGGCCATGCCGCGGCGGCCTAATCGCGGAGCCTAACGAGATGCTCTAACGCGTAATAGCTGCCATGCCGCGGCGGCCTGATCGCAGCGGCCAACGAGATGCTCACATTAGTATTTAAAATCACTATGGAGAGCGCGTATTATTGTCGAGGATGGTGGTCGATCCCCTCTAAGTGCAAGCAACTGTTTCACCCCGCCAATTATACCTGGCGGCATGCGGCTAACGACACAAGCGCGATGATAATATTTTATTGATTTTAAAATAAGATTAAGGTAACACACACTAGGTCAATGTCAAAAATAACGTGTCGAAAGGTATTTGTGCCTGACAGATCGTTGTCGGAAATTGAAATCAAATGACATGTGAAAATGGGTATAATCTTATTGTCTCGTTGGTCGCATATCCGGACATTTCTACTATCCTAGGTTATGGTTTCGCTCCGACGCATCGGCGTCACAAGGCGCTGTCATCGCAAACAGATATCTTTTGATGTTTCGGTTCTTCGACATGATCATGATTTATTTGTTATCGCAGATAACTGCACATTGTAGTTATCTGCCGATTTGTGTTAGTGACATTCCGCAAAAAAGCAGTGCGAAGGGAACATTAAAAATTCTTCCAGTTATAGCGTATTGTTTGCATAAGGGGAATGAACCAAATATGTGTGTGTGTACAAGTTTGATAAGCTGTACTTACATAAGCTATAGGTACGTTAGAATTGCTTTCGAGTATCTCTAAAAGTAGTAGGTTTTACACTTTGTTTTGCTGTAACGCAACCGCTCGATCTGTTCCCATTGGTCTGATTTATTGTAGTGTAAAGCCAAAAATTTCTTTTTGTGCCCCTCCCAGATGTATCTTTCATTTTGCGACACAGCCAAAATACTATAGATACACTATAGCCATGCATAGTTTACATTCCAAGTGCTTACCCCATTTCAACTCCTTGTCAAGTTTCACGCCTACGCATTTTACTTGAAATGAAAGAGTTGGGAGTTGAAAGTTTGGGAAGCAAGAATTCTTTTAATTTCCTTTATTTGGTAAACAAAATTTTAACCTGTTTTCAATAGGGTTTACGGAAAGGGGGTTCCTTTCTTCACCACTATTTTAAAATCCTCAACGCTTCGATAGGATGTGGGGATAGACATTCCATAGGACATTTTAGACCTCGTTTCTTTCGTTCTTGTTTTTTGCCTAAACTGTCCTACAAAAAAATTGTTTGACAGTAGCATTTAGATCTAAGTATGTATTTCATTCATGTGGACGTAAAACTCTCAAAGTTTCTTTGCGGATTCTTTTTTACAGAGTTGATATAATCCGCGGATCATTCAGTTTTTGACATAACCTCAGTTTAACTACCAAAAAAAATTTTAATAAATGAAATGAAATTAAATAATATCGCAGTCCACCGTGTGGTTAAAATATTATTAATGCAAGTCTATGGATGCATTTTTGAGCTAAACGACACTTCGATTTATGAAACGGAAAATCTAAATATTTATATAAATAAACTTCGATGCGTTTGTATGTACATAGCATGTGCCGGACTCCAAAACGGATAGACAAATTAGATAAAATTTTAAGGTAATCTTAAGATCAGCTCAACGGGTGATCCCATGCAGATTGGAAGCTTAGAAGCTGCGTTCTGGTGAAGTTCTGAAATCAAATAACGCCGTTGTGACCGATTTTGATGAAATTTTCAGGCGATCTCCCAGCTCAGATAACTCAAATAACAGCTCGAGTGAATGTTTAGATTAGGTTAGCTTTCTTGAACCTCACTGCCTCATTTGTGGTTTCAATGCTACGGTGTAAGGTTATCCGAACTGTTATACATATTTGTTTCCAAAAATATTTGTTTTTGTTGTGAGCTAGGTGATATATAAGCAGCTCAGTCCTCGTCCAGTCTCGTATTTCTCTCTCTATTTAAAGATTTTCCAAAGGAGTCTGATTGAATCGCAAACTTTAAGATTGAGGCGGCCACCGAAACAGCACACTAATACTACATTACGTCTATCACGCGCATAAGTCAGCAACACACGCACACATTCGCACCTCCGATTGCTTTCAGTAAATAATATTTTCCAGTCATTAACGAAAATTCAAAACGTACACTCGACTTTTACTCTGGTCCTTGGCGCACCATTATCCCTGCCAAAAGGTTAAAATAACATTTAGTTTTTATTTTCAAGTATAGTTAACAGTTGTAAAACACTTGACTCGACCGAACCTGATGCAAAATGCTCCGCCGCAATTGTTGGATCTTCATCGCAGTAACCAGTAACATCCTACTGGTTACTGCTGTGCTTTTTTTAATTGCGCTTGCAATTAAAAAAAGGTGTTATACCCGAATGCACTAGAGATTTGCTCAAAAAGGCATAAAGTGAATTCATTTATTTACAGTGCAGAGTTAATGTACAGTTAAACAAAACGAGTTAATGAGAATTACAGTAACAGTAATGGCAGTACTGGGCTGACGCTAATGACGCGGCGCTTCTGTTTAATTTAACTCAATTATCTGTGTAATTAGAATCTAACTGACATGCCTACGGTCGTGGTGCAGAGGGAATTATTTTGAATTTCGAATCGTTTCCGTTTCGTTTTCGTTGATATAGAAGTACAGTCTGGTTCACAATCATCTTTCCTAAAATTAGAAACACTTGGGCCTGAATAGCGAACGTTCTCGATCGTGAAAGTTTTATTGACTCTTCTATGGATATTTCGGATGTGTCTCATAACAGTCCGTTCTAAGAGGCTGTTGCTCAAATATGATAGGGAAATGAAACTGGCCAACTGCGAGTCGGACTCGAAAAGGGGCCCCGTACAACCCCCCCCCCCCCTTTCATTGTTATATATTTTATTTTATCTGTTATAGCGTCAAAATCAATACCCATTCTGTGAAAATTTCAGCTGCCCACCTATTACTGTTCGTAAAATACAGCTCTGTGACATACGGACGGAAGGACGGACGGCACCAAGGATGGAACCCTAAAAAACTAATGCTGACTTAACTGTTATATAATTAATAAAAAATGCACACAATTTTGCAAACACTTATTAAGGGATGCTGCTTATTTTGTGGTCAGTTCTTTGACTTAAACTTTTCTTACGAGATGGTTATGTTTGGTCGTTGCATTCAGATCAAAAGTGTATTATAAAATAAATGTAGACTATGTACTAGTATGTTTTCTTGATTGAGTTAATCGAGTCCGCAGAACGAATAATTCGTTTGTGACGAAACTTAGTGTAGTTTGATTACCATATGTATAAAATACTAAAATAGAAATGAAACCACTTCTATCATCATAGAATCTATTCATTATAAACTATCAGACTTTCGAAGACTCAAAGTCATAGCCAGCCAGTAAAACCGATGAGGATTAGTCTTCCTATGCTGGAAACATTTGGTTCAAACCACAGGACTCGAGTCTGCATTAGAACCTCCGCAACGTGTGATTGGAATTCGTGAATACGTTTCAACTGAACCTTAAACACGTTCATTATGCTGAGATTAATCAGAATCTGTCTTAAGCCATGCAAAGTTGACAGAACCCGTGTTATTAGCGTGAAAACTCTAATGCCGTTGTCATGGTGCCCGCCGCGACAATGCGCTCATGTGTGCTCGAGTTTCTCCATTCTAACTACAGAATAATATCAGGTGACAAAACATACATTTAGCTAGTGGATTGAGTATAATGACAATAATGGGTTTCCATTATGAAAGGGTATTTGTAATTGTAGGGTATTAATAACAGTGGTTGAATATATACAAATGTTAGCTGTTGGAACTCATCCATGAATATTATGAATTCAGTATTATTTATAATGTTTAAATTACTCTCAGACCATCATACCCTTGTTTTGTCTGGAGATTGTTTGATTGGAAATGCTATTTTTAGGGTTCCGTACCCAAAGGGTACCAACAGCAAACATTTTGGAAAATTGTATTGCCCAAAATAATATAAAAAAAATAAAAATTAAAGGTAAACGCTCTGTGTGAAATGAACGAATAACTGAGCTAACCAGCGTGATGGAGCCCATTATATCAAATCACCGACAGTACGAACTAGATTTTTTTGTTATTGTCCTCGTTACATTAAAATGTATTGCATAATTGCAAAAAAAATACCATACACAAAACTTGATTTTTTCGTGTTAAATCATGTACGATTTGTAGTTTTTATGTTAAAATTATCTTCTCTCGATTTCTGGTCCCTTGGCAAATTATTATATGGTAGCCTGTGTCTCATTTAATAAACATGGTTATCTCTTTCTCTAAATATCTCTAAAAAATATTTAATCTTGCTGCAAGCATCTGTTTTATCATTGTCGTTCTTTGTCCCTGCATTTATGGTTTCGAATGTAATTTGTAATCACATATTTAGGCTTCAGTGACTTCTTAAACGTTTTTCGGATGTTCAAATAACTAGGGCAAACCACTCACATTTAATACACCTATTTTTAACGTGTGCATATTCCCTATAGCAGCGCATGAAACGAGGTACCTTGATCCTTGGTGTTTCTGGAACATTAAATCTCAACCGTCATTCAACTGCTGTTCAACTGTCATTATTTTTATTTTTCCTTTACTGTGGTTTTTTACTTTTGTTGTTATATTCTAAACTCTCTCATTTATGATGTTTTCAACTTATTATATTATTTTTTTATTAAATATATTTAAATTGTGCCCTCGTTGTTAGACACTGTTCTGAAATGTTGTGTTCGCCTATAATTGGTATGCACACCAGGAATGTGCCCCCTACTATGTTTGCAATTATATAAAGTTTTCGTGTGTACACTGTTGGCGTACCTTTTGTAAAATAAATAAATAAAATAAATAAATAAATAAACACAATTATGACACAATTATGACATGGATGGCTAATACCACACAACTACCGTTATGATATTAGCCCAATACACCACATTCCCGAAGGAATTAGGTGCCATGACAGGACCTTCCCTTTATAAGCACGGCTACATTGAACTGGATGGAAAACACGGACAATTTTTCATTGCCGCTTCGACCATCTTTTCATCCAATGCGATGGTACCAACCCGGGCGGGCTTAAACCCTACCATCTAGTAGGGGAAGGGGACCTACAGTTTTACATGGATTCCGAACCATGGAGCAGCTCGCATTCGTGACGAAATGCACTTATCGAACTCTGAAAGAGAAAGACAGTGGTGCAAGTTGGTATTGAACCCGGGCCTCTGGTACGCTAGGCCGGTCCCCGCGCCACTAGGCTACGAGCTATAGAAACTATGCATATATATATATGAAAATATGCTAAAGAAACAGTTTCTTGTGCGTCTAGGCAGCGAAAGGTTAATATTATGACAAGGATCCAGTAGCGCAGTCCATTCCATTACTATGCGCGAACTCACGCGAAACTCATCGTGCCGCGTCCGAGTAAGGAGCCACATCTCCGCCTCATTCTATTTGAATAAATCAAAAATATCGGCCCTCTAAATTGCGTTCACGGCCTAAATAACCGCGCATAATACGACGCATAAATTCGATGTTTACGCGAGTATCGGCTCTTATTGTAATGTGTTTGATCGAGATCCCGATGCGGCGAAGTCGGTGGAATTGGGTTTTTATTACTGGAGGTGTGGAAGCGATTTCGTTGAGTAATTTTTCACATATTACCCGAGGAGACGCCGTAAAATTGGGCCTTTTCATTATTGGCTATTTGCAGTAAATGCGAAATATGAGTACTCAATAGCAAAGGCGTGGTCTTAAAAGTGGTGAAAGGTTTTATACTTTGAAGTGTATTACGAGGGGTACGATTTTTCATATAGTATGAAGTATTTTTGAGTATATGTCCCTATAGCGTCCAATATGTTTTATAACCAACAAAAATTTGGGTGGCTTTTAATAATTTAATAGAATGGAGTAGAATGTCTTCACCATTGTCAATTTTCGGAAATTGCATCCATATTTTATTGTAAACAAACATATTTAAATATATATCCGAGTACTAGGAAGACCGTAGGTAAGTACAGTCGGATTTTTTTATAAATTAAGCTGACAGGTGCTAAGGTTGGATTAAGGGATGGATCAAAGCTGGTCCCGTCCACTATTGGCTTAGGTTTCTGGGCAGCCGCTGGCGCTTGGAGGGTGTAGGACAAGATACGGCCCGGTATAATCGTACCCGTTTAGCATGAATGGTCGAGTTGAGAATTTTTTATTATATAGATTACTTTAATCTTGAGTTTTTTATTTTATTGTTTAATAAAATAAAAGGGGAACGGGTGGCTAGTTGTGTCGCCCCAAGGGGGTGGTAGACCAGTAGCCAGTAGTCGTAAAATACCAGTGTCGATCATGGATTTCTTTAAACTTAGAAAGTGTTTTTTTCATTAAAGATACAGAATTTGACGTATTGTTCCGGCTCTTTACAATATTTCTTGACGTAACCTTAAAAGTCCTGTTGTTAAAATGTAGTTTTGGTGTATCATAGTCAAAGTGAAATGGACTGATAGAAGCTATCATTTACAATCAAAATTACCCCAAATTCAGTTTATTCATTCTCAGACGTTTCGAATGCTTGCAATGATTGTTTTTTTTTATATTCAAATGTTTTTAAAAAACAAATAAACCTTAATTTGTTTGTGCTGTCTTCACTAATTATTTATCTTTCCGGTTATATTGGTGAAATCTTTGCAATTTTTATTTTACGTTCAGAAAATTTATATTACTATAAAATTGACACTTCAAACGGAACCGGCACACAATGTTAATTTATATAACTACATTTTATAAGTATATATATATATAATATTTGTATTGTTGTATTGTTTATTCATCATCCATAGACAGTACACTGCACTCGGATTTGTCATATTTTAGCATTGGCCAGTTCAGCAAAACAAAACACCGCGTAGAAGAACTGGAAAGAAACTCCGCTGTTTTTTTTTTCAACGTCCACTTAGTCTAAGTTTACAAAAGTGTTTGTCAATTATTTTAACAAAAACATAGGTAAAATACTAAATTCACATGAATACACAAAAAATTACAATCCATGCCGTATGCAACAGTTCATGACAAATATCATTTTATTTGCAAAGACAATCCCCTCCAACTAATATGTTGCCAATTGCAGAAGGCCAGTCCCCACAAACAGCACCCGTTCACGAGTATCACGCCGGGCACAGCCATTACCTCTTTCAACCATATTTTAGGGAAAGAGATAACCCGAGCCAAGCGTCACCGTAAGCAAGGACCTTTAAGCGATGCACTGCTCCAGCGGCAACACAACACTGTGAAACACTTGCACATTAGGTTTTAATACTATGAGTTTTGTCATAAACTACTACTGTCAGCTGATCACATAGTTACATATCCCTTTAAATGCTACCACCTACAGACAATTAAGAGTATAATGGTTTGAGAGCATCCCTATCAATAAAGTAATAATAGATTCCTATATGAGATTTTGACCAATACCGAGAAACTAATAATGCTTAACTAAAATAAAATAAAATTCGGGTGTATAGAGCCCTCGTCATTATTGATACGAAATTGTATCAAATCAAAATTGATTGGTTGATTGGTTGATATATATGTTTACATTTACATATATAATTACATGTTACAACTAAGTTACCATTTTAAACGATACAAATTGGAAAATTAGATTCGCAGTAATCGACACTTAATTAATTGTTCTAAATTGGTATTTTTGAAGTAGGCGTTATAATACAGCTCTACAACACTAACAAGACGAGGTATAATTTATCTACTTTTCATTCGTTCTATTGCTATACATATTTATTAATTCATTTACAAATGCATATATTCTTACATTCTAAAAGTCTCCACGCAGAGCACGTGGAATTCTAGTATCAAGTTCCTAAGTCTGCATATTAGATTTTTTGTCTTCTCAATTAACCAGATGACAAATGTTTTCGATTTAAAAATAGATGATACTATTTGTAAGACAAGAATATTGTCAATAATCTTATTCGTAGCGCGTTAAATAAAGAGAACATGAATAGTTTTATATACTTGAATGTATCTAAAAAGCTAGAAAAACCCATAGGTAAAGTTCTTAAAGAAACAAGGATGCCATAAAATGGACACTGACCGTGAATAAAACAATAAGAAAAGGTCGACTCGAGATAATAAAATACAGAGACTATCGACACGAATACTACTGAAATATCGAACGATCTTCTACGCCTCGACTTTCAGAAATACGCATCCTATCTCGGGCGCCCCCTGGCGGCTTAAATGTTTTCATTAACATATTTTTTGTGGCGAAAAAAAGGAATCCCAGCGACTTCGATGGAATAGCGAGTTTTGGAGGTTGCGAGACAAAAGTTACGTAATAATGCCTTTCTGTATTTTATTACTCGCGAAAAATATAAATAAAGCAATAATGCTCAGTCGTTATTTCGTGATATGTATTAAGTTTTTCGAGTGTAATAATGTTATTGCTTCTCCTCGGTTCTGAATACTACGTTCTTGTTTGCGCTACGCAAGTATTTAAGGCGGCCCAACCCGGCGGGCCTAACTCGTTCGCGGGCACGGTACAAAACCGTGCTGTTGCGCTCTGGGACCTTCTCTGTTTCAAAGAATAAGACAGGCTCCGTGATGAGGAAGATGCAACATGTCCACAAAAAAGACAATGTGTACAGTGTATGATTTGGTAAGATTTACGATAATTTTAATTTCAAAACGACTTATAGCTAAAAGTAAACCACGACCGCTGTAGTCAAAAATCTAACAAAAACCAAATAGATCATAAATCTTGATTAAATAAGCTATGTCTGATGACAAATCTTTTTACGATGTTCTTACTTTATCATTGCGTAATCCACCTCCAAAGTTATTGTATAAAACGCGCAAAAAATTCGAACTTTCGGACCTTATAACTTGGAAACCAAACACAATTTTACAATGCCAATGGTCATCAGACATCTAGTTCGATCAAATAAAGCTATTTTGAGCAAAATTTTGGATCTCTGACAAGAAATATGGGCGTGATCTTCTTTCCCCTTTTGTATGGGGAGATGATCGGGTTGGGCCACCTTAAGTAACTTTTTCAATGAATATGATGTGCAGAGCCAAACTGAAAACTTGAAAAAATATCGCTAACTCTTATAAAATAGAGCGGTTGGCGTCTTTCTTTCTTCTTTGTATTTTTTCTTATTTTCTGTCTGCCGGTCTGCTTAGATCGATTTCAATGAAATGTATACCTCCGTATAGCTTTAGTCCTTCCATGGAATTTTAGATTTTAAATATTAGAGAAAGTAGAGGAAAACAGATAGTCCGAGCGGCGCCGATGGATTCAATAAATTATAATTATGCAAAGTGCAAATCTGACTCGCGCTTAGAGAGCTGTTCACCAAAATTATAATAACCAATTTCATACAAACAATCAGTGACCATTTTGTTAGTTTGAACACTGGAAACTCTGCCTTCAATGCCCACATCTCGGTAAAATAATTCACGGTGAACTTAAACACCACTACCGATCCAAACTGCTCGCAGTAGTATGCTCCTTAGAAATACGGTGATCCAAAGAACAGGCAAGAGTCTCAGGACGAGGTTTTACACTAAATCGACAAAGGAAAATCGATTTTGTCGAGGAATCTCGGAATGGGCTTTCGGAGCTCATAAAAGTTGTATGAATACAAGCGAAGATTGTATTTGAATAGTTTACAGATTCCTACCAGTAGCGGTACGCATTTTTAAGTTTCGCCACATATTAAGTAGTAGTACATACGCTCTTCGCCATTTACGTAAAATACCAATGTTGAGTTTTTTAATAAATTATTTCAAATTGGGGACGGTAAATCCCATCGTTGGGAGGTTTTTCGATTGAAATATCTGAAACCTTACCCTTAACCTAAACCCTGCTTGTATACCTAACTGTGATCAAATATACCGAATACAAGATTAACACGCCTCGATTGTGTTGCATTTTCGGTCACTGGACCATTACCGTATTCTTTATTACCTTTTAAATACTAATTATATCTGATTAAATGCTACATGCAACATAATAGTCAAGCTTACTCTCATACCATAGTGTTCATAGGAAAAGATAAGCAATACATAGTCGTATTGCTAATCTTATTCAAATTATTATTAAATTTAAATTTTTAAAGTGCATCCCCGTTAAAGGCTGTTCCGACCCATATGAAGTTGTTTGCACACATAACGCAAAAAGTATTGCACTTTAATCCACGAATTAATAATAAAAGTTTAATGTAGTCATGATTATAAATGAATGTATATGTAAGTTAATTTATTTTTTAGTAGTAGTAGTCGCCTCTGCGGCGATCATACATGTATCCATTAACACCTATAATACCATAAAATAGTTTAATCTTATATGTCAAGATCGAATTGTAGCAGAAATAAAGGCTATTTTATTTTTATTTTTAATGTAGTCATATTACTTGCAGCGAAAACAATTTCACAATTTCAGGATTATTGGTTTTGTTACAATTTATTTAAATACGATTTCTATTTAACAGCGCCATATAATGGTGTAAAACTTCTAATCGGGAATTACAACGAAACCATTAAACCTGAAATTGTGAATATGTTTTCGCTGCAACTACTATGGCTATATTTAATATTTTTGACGAATTCGTGCCTTAAAGTGCAATACTTTTTGCGTTCTGTGTAAAAAAAACCTTGTATGGGTCGGAGCTACAGTCGTTTGTTGCTATTTCTGCTTTAACTACATAAAATTACTAAGTCACAGACTACAACTATATTTGCGATCAAATAATGCAGTTGTGTATTCATTCTCATAAAACTTTTACAAAAATAAGATGGAATTGATTAGATCACTCCGATAATATGTGCAAAAAAAATCATTTACAACTAGCAACTTGACTATTAATCATAATTATCATAGGCAGCGTTTTTGTATGATATTAAATAGATTTATATAGTGTACTCGCCAATACAGATATAGTTTATAACCTCCTATTTTTTGAGGATTTATTGCAGAAATAGCGACATTTATCAATTTACTATTTAATTTGACGTACAAACTCCCTTAAAATTTGAATTTACGAATCATTTGTTCACAATATAATGACTATTCTTAATCATGTGGGAACTTAGAAATGATTGCATTTTTTATAAATATAAGCGTCACACTGTTGCACGTCGCTCCGTGTCCAAACATGCTAGGGTTGCCACCGCACGGAGAATGCGTCACGCGCTCGGAGGGTTGTCGCGCCGTATCCCTAATCCGCGTGATTATTTTTTACGAGGACCCTCCGTAGGGACCGCGTATAATCCTGATTTGATTCAGGAGCTGCGAATAAAAAAGGTCAAGATGTGGATCCCGATATTTGTATCTTCCGACGTATCTCGCGAATATTAGCGTCATTTGGAATCAGTTTGTGTATCTCCTTTATTGGATCTGGGTTGCTCTCATTTCGGGCGTAGGTGAAGGCGCTTTTCTAATATTCATGCGGAATTATTCACACTGAGGATTCCTGAGACGTTTCTTGAAGGGTAAATCGAAAAAAATAATCAATAAAAAATGGTGCAATATGAAAATAAAATTATTTAAGCCAATTTATGGCACTTTTAAAAAGGCATAAGTAAAAAACATTAAATTTAATAAAAAAAACTTTAAAGAATTTCTATAGTCAAAAATAAACTGGTAGATCGATGGTGTAGCTTTTTTGAAAGATCAAACTGAACATTTTCGGAGCTTTGATTGCTTTTGATTGATATTGGCCAAATATTCATAAAGAAAAAAGAAATTTGAAAAAAAAATACTGAATAATATGTTTAGTTTTAAATTGCAGGTATTATATATATTACAATATACATATAAAATCAAATAAAATGCAAATATTAAAATAAATATGAAGTGGTGTCACTTCTGGAAGGGAATGCGATCAGCTGTTGCCACGTTCTTAAGCACAAATGTGCAAATTTTGTCCTAAAATTCTATATTACAATTCCATGTCTAAATTTCTTTTATAGCGACCAAATACGGAGATAAACTAAATATGATCGCATGAAAACAAGATAATTATTATAAGTTTTAATAAGTTCCAAGGGGACCGTTGTCAACTTAACCTCGTTTCATGCTTTCCCAGCATTTTTATGGAGGGCTTTTATTTTTAAGGCGCGCATGTCATGGGGAGGTCCCAACAAGCAAGTCACCGTGAGACGAACTCCGTTATTAGCCATTTGTAGGTGGTTAACCGATCTATCAAAAATACTTTAAGGGTGATCAATCTTCATTAACGATGGCTGTAATTATATTTGATGTTTGAAACGGCCCTGAAAAAGGGTGTTACAATTAACTTAATTTTTCTCGGATGCTCAATCAACGGTTCGAAAAAAGGAACAATGTAAAATATATATTTCATTTTATTTATTTAATCAACTTCTGGTAGTCAAACGACACTAAGTCATGTCACAATTTGATTGATCCTCGGATTCGATTACCCAGTGAAGAAGAACCCGCAAAGAAACTTCGTTTCATTTATTTATTCAACTTCTGGTAGTCAAACTACACTAAGTCATGTCACAATTTGATTGATCCTCGGATTCGATTAACCAGTGAAGAAGAACCCGCAAAGAAACTCCCTAGTCTATAAATTATGTTCTTTTTTTGTCTTTTTTTTCGTCCATATAAATGATATTACACAATTATGATTTTATACCTAAATGCTACTGCCAAACTTACATTGGCAGAACGGTCTAAGGCAAAGAACTAATAAGTACGAGGAAACAACAACCCACAATGTGAAAAGTCTTAAATCACTACATAGTATAAAACAAAGTCGCTTTCTCTGTCCCTATATCCCCATGTTCGCTTAAATCTTTAAAACTAAGCAACGGATTTTGATGCGGTTTTTTTTAATAGATAGAGTGATTAAAGAGGAAGGTTTATATGTATAATAACATCCATTAAATAGTGGAGAAATACTGTTATTTTTGAGGTTTCCAATGTGATGTCATAAAAAAAGACGTGTGGCACTCGGGGACTGCCGCGGTACAGCTATTGCATAGCATTTTGTATCAACTTATGCCGCCCCCGCCCCCGCCGCCGCAGCCGCCGCCGCCCCCGGCCCCGCTCCCCCTGGTGTGAAGTTACGCTACCGGCATCGCCCGTTGGAGTGGGGAGCGTGAGGTTTTTTTCGTTACGCAATTTCTGGATTCGGTCCCCGCGCTCAAGGCCCTCGATAGAAGCTATGCAATAGCTTAAAAAATCATTTTTCCGCTTACATTGCAAACGCAGGCTGAACCCTACGAGATTTGTCAAAATAACGTACTAAGTATTGTACACATTGAAAAGGTCTACAGAAAACTCCGCGATGGTATATGTCTATCTCCTATGGATATCCCACAATAAATTTTTTTTGTCATTTACTTTTTACGACAAATAATGACTAATTTTCGAAGTGATTTTAACCAATACAGCATTAATCCTTATCCAATTAAATACCTTAAATAAATTGTTGATTTAATATGGATCTATATGGCCCGTTACAGCATATGATTTAAATGAATATTTTCGAAGATATTACTTATTAAAAAATTGCAATGACCATTAATAAATCGCAGGGTCAAACCTTCAACGTTGCAGGTTTAGATTTGAGCGTTGACTGTTTTTCACATGGCCAACTGTATGTCGCTATTTCAAGAGTAACCTCTAGAGAAAACATGTTTGTATTGTCTAATGACAATAAAGCTGTGAACGTTGTATATAATGACATTCTGTAATATATTAATTGCTGTAAAAATAAAATAAATAGGTAAAAATTTAAAAAGTAAATAAGTAAAAATGTAGTGTATGAATTTAGATATTCCAAAGATAGCAGGAAATACTCATGGTATAAGGAAAGGGGAATTGTTTTACTCCAAATTTAGCGCGTGCGGGCCACGGGCAGTAATGAATAAATCAAAACTAATGGATCGATGTTAATCATTTTTTCAGTAAGTGACATACTCTATATATTTTATACCCGTGCGAAGCCGGAGCGGGCCGCTAGTAATCAATATATTACTTAACTTAATAACTCATTGTTCCTCTATGCTGTTTAGGTTTCATATAATACAAATAATACAATTGGACTAACTGAATTTCTTCCCGTGCGTGTCGTAAGAGGCACTAAGGGATTAATCTTTCGTAGTTCGGATTTCAATTGTAGGTTACTTTGATTACTAGGAGGAAATCCCACCTGGGTCGGTACCGTTGCATTAAATGAAAGATGGTTGGTCGAAGCGGAAATGAAAATTGTCCATGTCTTTTATCAAGTTCCTGGCCTGGGACCTAGTTTCCTTGTGGTATTTTGTGCTTAATCATGACAGTTGCCATTAAAATCTAGTACTATTTTTCGGGGGAATATTTTTGCAAATGAATACTGGAAAATATCTTCCACCAAACCGAGTGCATTACCAAAGACGACAGCGAGAAGTCTTATAAGCAGGCTAGATTACCGTTAAATTTGACGGAGGTTCGTAAGCCCACCTTAGCAAAGACAGTGTTCGTGTGATTGACAGCTCTAAGGCGGGCTAGCCTTGCAAAACAATACAATAATTAAAGCATAAATATTTGTCATTAGCTAGCTATTTGTTAGTAAATCATATATACTCATGCATTCGTTATTCATTAAAAAACATTATAGGCTTTTTCTATGTGCGATATATTTGCTTGGAAAGAAAAAACCGGCCAAGTGCGAGTCGGACTCGCACACGAAGGGTTCCGTACCATTGTACAAGATTTAACATAAAAAATTACGTTTTTTGTATTGGGCCCCCTTTTAATATTTATTATTTTTTTCTTTTACCCATTTGTTGTTATAGCGGCAAAATAAACACACATTCTATGAAAAATTCAACTGCCTACCTATTACGGCTTATGAGGTACAGCCCTGCGATAGACGGACGGACGGGCGGACGGACGGACAGCGGAGGCTTAGTAATAGGGTTCCGTTTCCACCCTTTGGGTATGGAACCCTAAAAAGTAGTTTTATGGTGGTATGTCCTTATATTACTTAGCTTATACAACTTAATTACAATAACCGATGCAAGCAATTACGCATATTTTTTTATCAATACCTATACTTTCGATTATTTTAACCTCGGATTAGTGAGCTAAATTCCTGGATTTTTTTTAAAGTCCTGCGTTAAATGTTTGGCCTTAGATGAATAGTTTTATATTCAGAAACGCAATTGGTTTCATCCCACGTACACAAATACGCCGCTTTCCAGAGGGGTAAGGCAGAGAAGACAGAATGCCAAACGGTACGATCACAGCATACTTATTTCGTTTTCTTAACCGATATTAATTATTTCATATGATCTATGATTACGGGTGCATAATTCACCGTTACGTAGTATTACATCAATCTCGTCGTTCTCCTGGTACGACAATTTCACTAATTTGTGGTTTGTAAATGTATTCTTCATTATCATCAAATTCATTATCAACTCAATCATAACTTTTTGGATGTATCACTGTGATAAATCTTATTTGCTTGATTATTATCTATGTATGCACAAGCACGAAATATATGCCCCTTCTAGTGGTATCGTGTTCAAGAAAAACAGCGTTCTTCTAGTAAATTTATCGTTAAATGGCGACACTTATTTATCATGAGCCCTGTTACGTTTACTTTATATTTAATGAACTAAAACTAGCATCACAGCAAGGTACAAACTGTAAGTCACAGCCAACTTCACACGCTGTAAATTTAATAAAACTCCAACTCTAATTAAGAATGCCACAACAGCTTATGCATAATTCAATGAAATTTAATCGTTGCTGCAATCGCCCAAGTGCCATATTCACTTAAGCCGGGCTAAGGTTGGCGGGGCGCGCGGCACATAACATTATGCGGAATATAAACTGCGCTGCATTTTTGGACATTATCGTCACACTAACATAATGCGGCAGTTGAGCCTTAGAGCTCCTGGCATTCATGCAGGAACTCGAT
This sequence comes from Incurvaria masculella, assembly GCA_946894095.1. Taxonomy (NCBI): domain Eukaryota; kingdom Metazoa; phylum Arthropoda; class Insecta; order Lepidoptera; family Incurvariidae; genus Incurvaria; species Incurvaria masculella. Next base: position 12,609,521 of record OX335658.1, on the reverse strand, counting down.
AAACGTTATAAGCTTTCTGGAATTATTTTATTATTGCAATGTGTATTACAGTCATCGATAAAATGGATTGTCAGAATGCTAAGTAACGCATTAGTCAAATTGACAATAATAATAAGCATGACGCCATTGAAAGTGTAATTATATAAACATCAAATATTTAAAAATATCAGCGAGCATCAGACAAATAGTACTGAGATTAGAGCATTATGACAATGCATGCTAAATCTCCATTAAAATTTTCAAGAACTGTAATCATTTTTATTGTCATGATAACAACTATGACAATAAAGATAGATTGTAAAAATATAAACGGGGACGCATAGTCTAACAAGAACAAGATGCAAAACGTATAGAAACTCATCAATACGGCAGTTTTAAATTGTTTATGTTACGTTAGGTTTTGTGCTTGTGTAATACACAGTCCGTCAGCGTGTTTGCGTCCACTGCTAGACATACGCCTCTCCAATTTTCCTCCAGTCCTCCTGGCCCTCAGCGGTACGGAACCACTGCTTTCTGCCGACGCACTTGATGTCGGCGAAAAGCCGACACTAAGATAATTACATTCGATCTGTATTTTTGAAAGGGTGCCAACCTTACACGGTTGACACATTGACCGAATAACGTAAAGTGCGATCTATACGACTGGTTTGAAAACAAATCCTAGGACTTATCCATTTAATATTCTCAATGTATGGTTCAAGTAACTGGTCCGAGTGTGAAGTGTAGAACAATATTGAAGTGAATTCAATAATTCCATCGTTAATCAGAAGTTTATATGTTTGCTATTGTTGGGTTCTTAAATCTTATTCTCAGTGCTGCAGAATTTATCAAAATATCTCCCTTATTTTATCATATTTCATTTAATATTTTATATTTAATTGGTTACTCATTAACATCTTAAGAGTGCAGTTGAATATGTCATTATATATTTATCATTTACTTTCATTTCCATAAATAATGATACATTGTGGTGTTTATATTTCATTAAAATTATCTACATCTAAAGTATATTATATTTAAACTTCACAGGTCAAGTAAGCGTCAATTGATTGGTTAAACGTTCAGACTTGCGTACCTTAATAAAACATTTTTAAACTTAATGAATGTATGTAAAACAATGTGTGCAATATTTGATTCAAAACATTTGAGAATAATGTGCAAGTATTTAATTCACGTACTATTTGAGAAAATGTGCCACGGTAGCAAAGGGTAATAATTCAACATGTTTTCTTTGATGAGCATTGCCAACCCCCTGAAATGAAAGGATTTCCTTTCATTTTATCTATTGCTAAACCACTAAAATTTTCATTCGCTAACCATCCAACTTCGGTAACTATCACGATTATATTCTATTCCTAAAAGCTAAATCTATTTCTCGACCAGTCCACCAACCGATCACAGCGGCTTGGAAAACGGAAAATTTCCGGGAAAGTCTGCGAATTCTCGTATTGTTGAATTTATTCCCTGCATCCGCAACGCAATGGTGAAAGTTTATTGCAATGGCCCTGCACGAATTCACTAATAAAATTAAGGAGACCATAACATCTATCGAAAAGTAATTAAGGGCGTGATTAAAAAGCAACATCTAAATTAGCATCATTTTAATCAGGTTTCTTTTAATGCAACTTGACATGAATAACTAATATGACACAACTACCGTTATGATATAAGCCCAATACACCACATTCCCGAAGGAATTAGGTGCCATGCCAGGACCTTCCTTTTATGAGCACGGCTACATTGAACTGGATGAAAATCACGGACAATTTTTCATTGCCGCTTCGACCATCTTTTCATCCAATGCGATGATACCAACCCGGGCGGGCTTAAACCCTACCAACTAGTAGGGAAAGGGGACCGACAGTTTTACATGGATTCCGAACCATGGAGCAGCTCGCATTCGTGACGAAATGCACTTATCGAACTCAGAAAGAGAAAGAAAGTGGTGCATGTCGGGGCGAGGAATTGAACCAAGACCTAGGCCAGTCCCCGCGCAACTTTGCTACGAGCCGCTCAGACGGTATGTAAAAAATCGTTCATGCACAGATTAATTTAGCTGTGATCTACGAGATGTACTTAGAAGCCACTCTGCTGATGCGGAATTATGATAATTTGATGGAAAAGAATGTAAATAGTCCAGACAGAGATAGTCTGAACCTTATAGAAGGACATAGGTTGCCTTTTGTGGCGAAAATTAAATTCTAAGTATGTGAAATAGGAGATGAATACTTGTATGGGGAACACATATTGTATCCTGGAAATATTTCGGCCCAACAACAGATCAAAACGACATTGAAACGAGCGGATTTTTACATTTTTAACCTCCTCGTAAAATTTGAAATGAATATTTTTAAAAATGTCACCTCTTTGGTTACTATTATTCATACATGACAAATGTATTAATAAGACATACGAGTATGTACTGACAAGCACAATCTTATAACTAGTCGTAAGTGACTAAAATATTTCCTTTTATATATTTATAAACAAAATTAAATGTATAGCAGAAAATGTATTTTAATATCGTACCCCAAGCGTTGCGATGACGGCGCGATATAGCGTGGGCGGTGCCTGACCGTTGCCAAGCAATTTTCAAAGCAAAGATCTCAGGAAATCTTGCCTGCGGAGCACCACACTTTACCATAGAGTATACTACACCTTTTTATTTTTTCTTTTAAAATATATTTTCGTTAGTAGTTTTCTGCATAAAGCATGCTTAATTTTTTTTTATTTACCTTAATATGATGGGTATAGTAAACTAACACATTCAACGAAGTAAATAGTTAAGTGATTATGCATTGATAAAAAACTAAAATATTCTATCCTATCCAATTTTTTTTATTTGCAATCTGTGTGGTTCTAAAAATCAAAATGAAAAGAACCCGAATTTTCAAATCGAATTTTACTAGGAGGGGCAAAATGTGTTATGTAAATATATGTTTTACTATCAACTAGCTGAGATACCCGGCTCCACTCGGGTCAATGTCGATTCTCTCTAATGTCGGCCTGAACCTAACATTTTATGTTATACGAGTTCCCCATACATACTTTCATCCTTCTTTTCACTCCCTTTGCCTTTATTTTTTGTCACAATAGGTAGCCTTTGTCCTTTCCCAAAGTTCAAAATCTCTCTACACCAAATTTCATCAAAATTAGTCTAGCGGTTTAGACGTGAAAACCGTAATAATGTATTACAAAATTGATTTCGCATTTATAATATAATTATGGATTCTTTACATTTCACATGCAACTTCGCGAAAATATTTACTATTGTGATTTTATATTGATTTCAATTTTAAAACACTATACTCAACTAAATTCAATTCAAAGTATAACATGACCGATCACAGTTCAAATAATAAGGAAAATTTGTTTCAAATGGACTGTAACTCTGAAGCAATCGTGACGATTCTAGAATATTTATTAGCTCTACGGCTGGCAAGCCTGCGGTGGCCTGCAAAATGCACAGCGCAAACATTTGCCCCCCCTCACGCGCGCGTCGCGTTCTCTGTTGTTCTATTAGCTACGCTACTTGACATAAGCTCAGAGCGCTCGAGTAAACTTGCCTCGTGTAAACACGCCCGTTATCCGTAGATTGAATAGTGGTCTATGTTTGAAATGAAAACTTTTCGATTGACAAGTTTTGCGTTACCATCACGCACTGAGCGCCACACGGTTCGATTGCGCAATACTTCTTTTTTATTCTTACAGGTTCATATAATATTTATTGAAAATAAATACATATCACAATCGTTGAAAGAAGCGACACACTTGATTATTACGAATGTATTTTCATCATACATCCTCTACGATTACGGATGCACGACCTTTGTTATAGAAACCGTCGTGAATGGCTAATACCACACATAATGACAGTATGATATAAGCCCAATACACCACATTCCCAAAGGAGTTTCATAGGTGCTATACCAGAACCTTCCTTTTATGAGCACGGCTACATTTACCTGGGTGGAAAACACGGACAATATTTCATTACCGTTTGAACCATAGTTTTATCCAATATGGTAGTACCAACCTAGGGGCAATGGACCGATAATTGTTCATGGTTGCGAACCATGGAACAGCTCACATTCGTAACGAAATGCACTTATCTAACAGAAAGAGAAAGAAAGTGGTGCATGACCGGGGCGAGGATTGGAATCCATCACCTCTCGCATGAAAGGGACTTCCCTTCTACCACGAGCTATACGAAGTGCTTAGTCGACCTAGCCTTAATAGTATTATCTTTGGAACTTCTGCTCTGTAAATGTGTTTCAACCTTCTTTCACACACATTCGCTCTACATATCCAAGTCATTTCCACAAATTATTATAATGTATTGTTACCTCCACGTGTATAAATTTCCGGCTAATATTCCTCTGTAAATTTTTCAAAATATGTTGTGCACTAAAAAATCACCTTGTGGTTAATGACGCTAAAAATATATCATAAGATAAATAAAGTCAAGAACTAAAAAAAAGGCAATTAATATTGGTCTGATATTTCAATTATAAACTAAAAAACACAGGAAATAACAGATTTTACTGAATCAAAATATGGAGCCTTATTAAGGTAAGAATACAAAAATATATATATACCTTCACTTAATAAAGGCTTTTAAAACTCTTATGAAAGAAAATTCGCGTGCAAGGGAGGCTTGTAGGCATTTGTTTCAACACGAATCCTTTTTATCGAGGTTGAAGTTTTTTATAACGAATGACTAATAAAATGAAAGCATGGTATGCAGGTAGCACATGCTCAGAATTCATTGTTACTCAACGACACGCCGTATTAAAAACGATATGCTTGCATGTTAGCATAGTTTACTTTAAGATTTAAAAAAAACTGTTGAATAAGCCGACAAAGAGATGAACCCCGGCGAAACTAACTCATTCGCGGGCACGGTACAAAATCGTGCTGTTGCGCTCTGGGACCTTCACTGAGCCGGTAGTCTAAGTTGTCACCTAAATTGGCGTTACGGCAAACCGATCGACTAGCATTTTGAAATGTATGGAGAAATTGAAGAGCGCGCGCAGCGGGCGTTAAGCGAAATAACATTTGCGAGTCCGAGCTTGATTTGACAGCATACTCAACGTTGCTGTAAATACGTCGACGTTGCCGTTTACGTCCACTCCGCGTTTTCATACAAATCGGAAGTCCGCGTTTGATTTTGAGTAAAAACTTGTATGGAGTTTGGAGAAAACGCCAGTCGATCGGTTTGCCGTAAACGCCAATTTAGGTGAGAACTCAGACTGACCACTTTGTTTCAAAGAAAAAGACAGGCTCCGTTATGAGGAAGATGCAACATATCCACAAAGCAGACAATGCGCATAGTGTATGATTTGGTAAGACATACGAAAATTTTAATTACAAAACGACTTATAGCTAAAAGTAAACCACGACCGCTGTAGTCAAAAATCTAACAAAAACCAAATAGATTATAAATCTTGATTAAATAAGCTATGTATGATGATTAATCTTTTTAGGATCTTCTTACTTTATCATTGCGTAATCCACTTACAAAGTTATTGTATAAAACGCGCCAAAAATTCGAACTTTCGGACCTTATAACTTAGAAACCAAACACAATTGTGCAATGCCAACGGTCATCAGGCCGATCAATTAAAGCTATTTTGAGCAAAATTTTAGATCTCTGACAAACAATATGGGCGTGATCTTCTTTCCCCGTTTGTATGGGGAGTTGAGCGGGTTGGGCCACCTTAAGTAAAAGAAACACAGTTTTTGTCTTTGTTCCTGATTTAACACACAATCAATTATATGATAATTATTAGTTATTTTTCCAAACTTCAACTTCTGATTGTAACAAAAAAAGTTAGGGGATCATCAGATTCTTTTAAAATATATAATAAATAAATATAATTTTACGAGTACAATTCAATACCTGGTCTTTTTTTTCTTTTTTGGACGTACAGCGCGGCATATGGCATACGCCCGGTTGCCCCGCTCATAGGCTTAATAACGCATACGGTGCTGCGAAAACCATGCAGACTCTTCACACCACGTTTAAAGGATCTCAGTTTGTACTTTGGGAGAAATAACTCGGCCAGGGTGCATTCCATAGTTTACCTTTTAGGTGCTTACAGTTGTAAAATTTTCTTTAACTACTTGAAACCGACACCAACAAAAATAACATTAAATTAAAAACTTTATCGCGAAGGTGTAAGACTAAATTTACCTTGCAGATATTCTAAGAGTCATGACATGCCGTAAGTGAGACTTTCAGGTCGTATTACATGAATATGGAGGTCGGAAGGTTTATAGGGATGACTGTAATGTCGTTAGTCTGAGTTTGAGAGGTCACTGTGACTAGGCAGTTGGGGTCTGTGAGACGTTTTATTCAAGGGATTCATTGTTCTCGGTTCCTATCTTTTTATGAGGCTTCTAGAAAGGGTTCTTTGAATTTCAATTAACCTTAATTGCTGTTTGCTTGCGTTACTAAAAAGTATTCTAGTGCGAGTTTAATTCAGTTAGGTCGGCCTGTTTTGTTTGTCTATATTGCTTGGGAATCGCGTTAGTGGAAGGAAAACTATTTTAGTAGTTTTTTTTACTGGGCTGTTTCTTCAATTAATGTGTCCTTGCTTCACGGAAGATTATATGGTTGCGCCATTTAATGAGATTTATTAATTTTTACACGCCAAGTCAAATCCTTTCTTTTTAATTGCATTCGATTGACACATTGGATTCCTTTTCCCTTTCCACTCCTGCACAACCTCATCGAGCATAGGGGAGACGGAAGATATCTGCTTCGCGCCATCGAGAGGAGCCGAGCCGCCATGTTCAGTTGCACCACGCACCGCGCTCGAAACGCTGCGCTCGCTTGCCGCTCCGCAGACATTTTTATTACGAGTTTTCAAACCGCCACCGCATCCTTGTGCACAAAAACAGTTAAAACCAGTTTTGGAACAGTGAATCCTAGTGCCTGCAGCTGCAATATCACGTCACCACCGCTTCACCACGACCCGCCGACGACATCTCCGCTGTGTCGCCGTCCCGCCGCTTCGCCGCAAGGTATTGTGCATCAAATTTTCCTCTCGGTTGTTTCATAACTCAACCGCTCCTTCAGCAGCCGAGATTCACCCCATAACTACCCCCTGATGTGTCAATCGCAAATACCGCAATATAGTCCACCAATTCAAACATTTCCCGCCATTGTTAATTTTTAAATAAAGCATCAACCGCACGCGCAACCATTTTATGACGAGTCGGATCTTGTAGCCGCCTTTATTGTATACCTATACGCTCCAATAAGATTCTTATAGTATCTTATTTTTTATTCTAACCGCTTACCGCATATATGTATACCGCACTTAAATAGTTATATATCATAGCACAAGTAGGTAATCGTTATTCGTATTCCCGCCGATTTACCTGCTTGTCACCGCATCCGCTCAGGTACATAGGTACCTCTACATAGGCACGTACCTATCTTTTTCGCTTGGTTTATATTTTAACGCATCGCGATGTCGGAAGACACTCAATTAAAACTTTTACACGCGAAAAAGAATTTGTTGTTTGGCCGTATGCATAGCATATCGGAACATTCAAAAAATATAAATGACGAACTTGTCAAGAATCGTTTCTTGAACGAAATTGAAAGTATCGAACAACTCCGCTCAGAATTCGAAATAATCCTGGACAAAATAAATGAAAAGGAATTAGAGTTGAATCCTGATTACTCGATTAATTACCAACCGCTAATCTCATTTGAAGATCTGTACTGCTGTGTAAAGCCTGTCGCTAAAAAACTTGTCTCGCCTGAAGTAAAACCGCTATTACCCTCGCAAGCCCTTAAAACCAAAAGTGACAGGCCAAGGCTGCCTGCTATCGAAATACCTCAGTTCAACGTCGATATTAAACAGTGGCCTCTGTTTTACGCAACCTTCAAAAATACCATCCATGACAATCCGCAACTCACTGAGTCCGAAAAACTATACTATTTGATGGGTAAACTGATCGGGAAAGCTCAATCGGTATGCGCGGGCTTCACTCCGTGTGCCGAAAATTACATGCTAATTTTGCAATCGCTCATCGATAAATACGAAGACAAACGGCTTATCGCGACTTCGTACTTGGATCAGATATTTGAACTCAAACCCTTAACTACCGCAACCGCGAGCAATCTCGAGCAGTTCATCGATAAATTCGCTTCATCGGTCGCGGCGCTTAAGCACCTAAAGTTCGATGACCTATGTGACTATACATTTTTGTACACTGCACTCAAAAAATTAGATCCTGATACCGCTCGACGTTTCGAATTAGAGAACCGCAGTTCTAAGCTCCCAACCTTTGACAGCTTGGTAACTTTCATCCGCGATCAAATAAAAATCCTACACCGCACTTCCTCTTCAAAGCAGGAATTTATTAAAAACCCAAGTGAGCGTCACGTGGATACCGCTCCTAAAAACAATAAATTCACACATACCTATACAAATGTTAATACCGCGAACAACTCCGCTCCTGTGCTTACCCAGACACAGTGCTCGTTGTGCAATTCGCAGCACGAACATCTATATAAATGTTCGGGTTTTCATAAGTTAACGCCAGTAGAGCGCTACAATCATGCCAAAGGGCACAACTGTTGCATAAATTGCCTGAGCAAAACTCACAAATCGGCCAATTGCAACTCGAGCACGCATTGTCGTAAGTGCAAAGGTAAGCATCATACATTGCTTCATTTTGAGACAGGTAATAACACCGCGACATCGAACGCAAGCCAACGCGCTACGCTCAGCTGCTCTGTCAAAGGAGCCGACTCCGCTCGCAACGCGTTTGATGAGCCGCGTCTTTGTCGGCCGCCGCCAGCGGCTCGGATAAAACAAATATTGCGCTCTGCGCGCTGGCCGACAACGAATGCAAAGAAATACTGCCAAGGTCGCAGTCGACGACGGTTTTACTTGCTACCGCTCGCGTTATAATTGCAGATAGATATGGAAATAAACATTCTGTACGAGCGTTATTGGATAGCGCTTCCCAAAGTAATTTTATAACTCGCGAATGTTGTAACCGATTGGGAATTACCAACTATGAACAACCTTCGTGCACTGTCGTTAAGGGGATCGGAGGAGCGGCAAAAATAAAAGGTTCCGTTCATGTTAAGTTCTTCTCTCGCTTTAATCGCAACATAAGTTACGATATCGACACATTAGTAGTCGACAAAGTAACAGAACTCTTGCCTTCGACTTTTGTCGATGTTTTCGCATTAAAATACTTTGATAATTTACCGCTTGCCGATGATACCTACTCGATCCCTGGTGAGATTGAAATGTTGATCGGGGCTTCGTTATTTCCCCGCGTCCTTTTGTCCCACGAGGTTTAAGGTCATTCCGCATCTCATTCACCGTACGCATTAGAGACCGTTTTAGGTTACGTTATCATCGGTACTGTCCCCGCTAGAGTTGAAAATCACTCTCATGTCACCATCTCCTGTTGCTGCGCTGTGGAGCCGCTAGACACAGTCGTCAGGAAATTCTGGGAGATTGAAGAAGTTATCGTACCGCCCATCCTCAGCTCCGATGATAAAGAATCTGAGGATATTTACGTTCAAACGACAACCCGCACTGAGGATGGTAGATATTCAGTTGCGTTGCCATTTAAGGGCGACATGTTTTCGCTGGGTGACTCCGCGCGCATCGCAGAAAAACGATTTTTGTGTTTGGAGAAAAAACTTCAGGCTTCGCCTGCTCTGAAAAAGGCTTACGATGATGTGATAACTGAATACTTAGAAAAAGGTTACATATCACCCGCACCTCCTGATGCAGGGGAAGACAAGGATTACCCTTCTTACATCATACCGCATCACGGCGTCATCCGGAACGATAAGGTGACGTCAAAGTTACGCATTGTGCTGGACGGTAGTGCAAAGACAAGTACTTCAGTCTCACTCAATGACATCTTGTACAATGGACAAAACCTGCAGGGTAATCTGTTCAATATTATCTTGAACTTCCGCTTGTTTTCAGTTGCACTGTCAGCTGATATTCGACAAATATTTTTGTGCATTGGCATACGTGAATGTGATCGCAGATTTCAGCGTTTCTTATATCGCTTCGCTCCTGATGAGCGTTTGAAGGTTTACGAGTTTAATCGCGTTTGTTTTGGTCTCAAGTCAAGTCCCTTCCATGCACTGCGCACTATCAAGCAGCTTGCTATTGGCGAAGGAGACAACTACCCGAAGGCTAGGCAAACTATTGAAGGTGGTCTATACATGGACGATTTTGTCTACAGTGTGGATGCCGAAAATGAAGCTATCGCTACCGCCGCAGACATGATAGGCCTAATGAAGGCTGGTCAGTTCGATCTCATAAAGTGGACTAGCAACTCTCCGCGCGTATTGGACTCCATACCTCAGTCACACCGTCTTTCGGCCGTAAAGGAGTTTGACGATTCTGAATCGCATAAAGTGCTGGGTCTATGTTGGTCTCCGGAAACAGACTCATTCGATTTGAAGGTATCAAATCCTCAGGAAAAATGCACTAAACGCACCATATTATCATGTATCGCTAAAATATGGGATATAATGGGCTTTGTAGCCCCAGTAGTTTTGTTCGCTAAGTTACTAATAAAGCAGCTATGGCTTTCTGAATGTGACTGGGACGATGAACCGCCCACTAATATTGTAAAGCTGTATAATCAGTTTCGTGAAGAGCTACCTTTGCTCAATCAAATAGATATTCCCCGCCACGTTGGTATTACAGATGGTAGTGTGGTAACTGTAATAGGCTTCGCTGACGCCAGCGAAAAGGCATATGGAGGCGTCGTATACCTGCAAGTAAGCAATGGCAACAAGGCCAACCTCGTGCATCTCGTTAGCGCCAAGTCGAAGGTGTCCCCCACAAGGAAAGTTGTGTCCCTCGCCAGGCTCGAGCTCTGCGCCGCTCTAGTGCTGGCAAGGTTAATGCGCATAGTTATCGACGTATGTAGTAGTCGACACCATGTAAGTGACATATACGCCTTTTCTGATTCAACAGTTGCACTCTGCTGGATCCACTCATCCCCGCACCGCTGGGACACATTCGTGGCTAATAGAATAGCCAAAATTCAGTCCGAACTACCATCGGACAAATTTTACCACGTTCCTGGAAAAGATAATCCAGCTGATTGTTTGTCGCGAGGTCTTACACCCGCTCAGATCATTAATCACCCGCTCTGGTTCACAGGTCCATCGTGGACCATACTAGATCCATCGCAGTGGCCTATTGCCACATTTAACGCATCCTCTGTGTCTAACCCACCAGAAGAAAAAACACACGCTATGGTTACAGCTACATCAAGGGATTCCATAATTTTGACACTCGCCAAACGAGTATCGTCTTGGTCAAAATTATTGCGAATTGTGGTGTACATATTGCGTTGTCTTAAAATTCTACCGCGCCGTCATGACATGGTCGTAACTGCAACTGATCTATCATTCGCAGAAACGAGAGTTCTTCGGGAAGTTCAGTTTCATTATTTCCATGATGAGATCGCTAAACTAGAAGCTGGTAAACCTTGCAGTCGTAGTATTCAACGACTGAAACCGTTCATATAGGACGAACTAATCAGAGTTGGTGGTCGCCTGAGTCACTCAGACCTTGAATACGATCACAAACACCCCATTATTCTCCCGCGAAAAGACCATATTATCGATCTGCTAATAGACTATCATCACAAATGTAACTGTCACGCTGGCCCCGATTTGTTAATGTCGATTCTGAGGCAACATTATTGGATACTGTCCGCGCGAAACTCCATTCGAAACAGGGTACACAAGTGTATCCCTTGCTTCAGGCTTCGTCCTAAGCCAAATTTCCCTGAAATGTCTGATCATAGATCCTTTCGGGTCACGCAGTCCGTGAAACCCTTTACCCATACAGGTACAGATTTTGCGGGCCCATTGAAGGTCACATCTTCTCGAGGACGTGGCATTCGATCTACTAAAGCATATGTATGTCTTTTCGTCTGCATGACAACCCGCGCCGTTCATATAGAGCTGGCTAGCGATTTAAGCACAGCCAGTTTCATGTCGGCTTTTAAACGTTTCTTGTCTCGCCGTGGACCAGTTAGTCGAATGTATTCCGACAATGGTACCAATTTTGTAGGAGCCAAGAGAATGCTCTCCGAATTGCATTCATTTTTACGTTCTACGCATTTCAATACAGAATTTTCTCATGTATTAGCTGAAAATCGCATCAGTTGGATTTTAAACACACCTGCCGCTAGCCATTTTGGTGGTAACTGGGAAACAAACGTTAAAGGTCTTAAAACACACTTGTTTCGTGTTATCGGTGACCAAATTTTGACCTTTGAAGAATTGAGCACGGTTCTCGCTCAAGTGGAGGCAGTTATGAACACGCGTTCATTATGCAGAACTATTAGTAGTGACCCTTCTGAACCTCTCGCATTAACTCCAGCGCACTTTCTGACGCTTACACCCTTAAAATACTTACGCGCTCCAAATATTGAGGAAGACAGACTACATGTTCTTTCGCGACACGCTTTACTAGATAAACTGGTACAATCATTTTGGAAGCGTTGGAGAACCGAGTATTTGCATACATTGCAGACTAGGAACAAATGGGACACTCCCATCAATTCTATAACTGTCGGGACTGTTGTGATTTTAATCACCGAAAACGCACCCCCACTTCACTGGCCCCTGGGTGTCGTGGAAGAGGTTTTTCCTGCCAAGGATGATGTGGTACGTGTAGTACGCGTTAAAACTGCAACCGGATCGTATCTTCGTCCGGTTGTACGTCTTTGTCCTTTGCCTAATAATTAGGAGGCATTATGCTTTCAATCTCGTTATAAGTTTCGCTTAAGGTTTTTCTCTTTATTTTATTCTCGCTTTGTATTTGTATTTCTTTTACATTTCAATAATTATAATTATTCGTTTCGAAGGTGACCCTTCAAGCCGGGGGGGAAATGGTTGCGCCATTTAATGAGATTTATTAATTTTTACACGCCAAGTCAAATCCTTTCTTTTTAATTGCATTCGATTGACACATTGGATTCCTTTTCCCTTTCCACTCCTGCACAACCTCATCGAGCATAGGGGAGACGGAAGATATCTGCTTCGCGCCATCGAGAGGAGCCGAGCCGCCATGTTCAGTTGCACCACGCACCGCGCTCGAAACGCTGCGCTCGCTTGCCGCTCCGCAGACATTTTTATTACGAGTTTTCAAACCGCCACCGCATCCTTGTGCACAAAAACAGTTAAAACCAGTTTTGGAACAGTGAATCCTAGTGCCTGCAGCTGCAATATCACGTCACCACCGCTTCACCACGACCCGCCGACGACATCTCCGCTGTGTCGCCGTCCCGCCGCTTCGCCGCAAGGTATTGTGCATCAAATTTTCCTCTCGGTTGTTTCATAACTCAACCGCTCCTTCAGCAGCCGAGATTCACCCCATAACTACCCCCTGATGTGTCAATCGCAAATACCGCAATACAGTCCACCAATTCAAACATTTCTCGCCATTGTTAATTTTTAAATAAAGCATCAACCGCACGCGCAACCATTATACATACAAACATATCACATTCCTTGAAACTATTTTTGTTGAAAGTACTAAAGATGGCTCAGTCATATCTTAATATAATAGCTTCGGAACCTTTGAACATTCGTGAAATATGCAAAGAGGACAACGAACACCATGCCGGACTTACGTCAGCATTCCAACGCTCCTTAGCAAGTTTGTTTATTTACTAACTTATATTTTATTTGATATTACCTTGTATCAAAAATGACGATGGCTATTTGCACCTGAATAATTTAGTTCATAATTCCTATTATTTAGAATAAGATGTCATTATCGTAGTCAAGAATTTGCTCTTCACCATAGACACTGCAGACAGGATATGATGATTAACATTGTTGAAAGCACCGAATACATCCAAGAAGACACTAATGATTATTTCATTGTTTTTGAAAGCGTTCCAGCAATAGATTATTGCTTTCAATTTAAAATTCCAACCTTTGTTTAAGAAGCTGTTCAAATAATTTTCCCATGCAATATGTGAGTGCTATAAGTCCATAGGAATAATTATTATGTTTGTCTTTATTGGGTTTTAAAATAGGTATTAAACAATCCGTTTTCCAGTCAAAAGGTATAATTGAATGTTCCCAGAGTAAATTGAATAAATATAAAATTATTATTTTTTATCTATATATACCATTATATAAAGAGGAAAGGTTTGATTGTTTGTGTATTTGAACTGAATGTTGTTATTTTAATGTTATTTGTGAGTAGTAGTAATCAATCAATCACTGTAAACTAGTTTGTAAGTGTCAATGGAAAAAAAAATACAATAACCAACCTGACGAAATTTCTCGTCGGCTCTTCTTCGCCAGAAGTAATCGAACCGACAGGAAAAAAAAGGGAAAAAAATGACGAATCCGAGTTTGTTATATACATAAAGAAACTGAAACTGAACTGAACTGAACAAGTCACCTTAAAAATTGCAGTGAAAGCATACGAGACAATTTGACTGCGAAAGATTGCAAATAAAATGTTTGTTCCATCCAGTTCAGTGTAGCCGTGTTCATAAAGCCTGGCATGGGACGCTGAATTTGATGTATTTAAGTACCAAACTACTGAATCGATTTTGATAAAAAAAATATGAGACCAACTAGATACCATACCCTTTCGAACAAAAAAATAAATTTCCAAATCGGTCCAGGGAACTGGATGGAACATAAGATTCTGACGAATTGAGAACCTCCTCCTTTTTTGAAGTTGGTTAAAAAGGTACTTGAAGTTCAGACACAAGACGCATCTTTCAAGCGCTAGTATAAAAATGTTAAACAAGCATCATAAATACATTATTTGTAAGTCTATTAGTTAGTAGTGTTGCTCTTCCTACACTCTTAAGATTAGGACCTCAAGCAGATCGTTTCGTGAACTCCGGAACCCGGTTCCGAGATACACGAACGCTCTCACGTCCGACCTCTTCCACACTCGCCCCGCACTCACGTACGTATCGGGCTCCCTAATGACTTAAGGGGCGTCCGTGCAGTTCATTTTCCGGTTAATTTACGTGTTCATTACGGGCACACGCGCCATAACATCGCGCTATCTCGCTCATCTCGCGTCGGACGGCGCTGCGGCGGCTGATGCTCCAATTCCTGGCGGCCTTATCGGCCAAGTTCTTGCGAACTGGCGTCCATGGCTGCGTTTATTGTTCTTGCTGGTGGCGATTTATGCGACCGTCGAGTTGCAAATAGATGAACCGTTACGTAATTCACGAGCACAAAACGTGTATGCAGCGTGATCTACCGTTACTTCTGGGAATAATCCCAAAAGTTAGCCGCCGCTAGAATTGCTCCACTATTGAAAAATCACATATTTATTTACGAATCTACGTTTACTGAAGTCTACCAAAAGAAACAATCCAGCTTTATATTTTATGTTTCGTGTAGAAAGGCTGGCCTTTTTTATGTTATACCAGGCGGGATATAAATCGATATAAATTTCTTAATATTAGTTTTCTAGCATTTTTAATATTCTAGGAACGATAGAATTTTACATTTTTAGAAAACATACTCGGGTGATAAAAAAAAAGTTTATCTTGGAAAATTCTGCGCTAACTAATATTTATAAAGAGTAAAAACTCAAATATACTTATTAATTAATAAAATAAATTTATTTTTATTAATATCTTATAAAATTACAATTATTACATTTTTTCATAGTAACAGATATTTTTATTTCTTTACCAAATTAAATAAATTATCAAATAGCGAAGATTGCATTCTTAAAACTGTATCCCAATATATTTATGCATGTATGCAAATACATCTCTTCATGTATTTCTATAAATTCTGCATGCACGTTTTCCCGACACTTGTATATTTCCGCACATGCAATGAGAGCTCATTTACTATGCCACTTGAGCGCCGAGCGTGTGAGGCGAGGGCTCGCATCATAAAAATACTGGAACTCAGGAACAGAGAGCGCTTAGTACAACGAGTACTTAAAGACTGGAGTAGCGACCGTAATTCATTCGTATAGCGGCAGCGTAGCTACATTTTAGTGACATTTACGGTAGCGCCGACCAGTAAGTTTGCTTACGCATTCGCGTCTCGCAACTTCTTATGGTCGCTACGCTAAATAGCTTTCTGTACATGTCTTTGAAATTCCAGAATATTAGGAGTAAGCAAATAGTAAATGAACTGATTGGCCGGCCGTCCGTGCATGTTTATACCTAAAACGTGGATACGGTGCCGCTATGGATGAGTTTCCGTAGCCCCTCCCGCATTTCCGTACTGGATGGCTAAATCATAAAATGTTGAGTCCCCGGTATAAGAAATAAACTAAAATGTCCTTAAAAAAAAGAAATTTTACTCTAGTCTAAGTTAAAATGTGTGTTCATTTCGAATTATTATAATTACTATCTAGGATTTACTAAAAAAAATTAGAGATTAATACTTAAATCCAATATCGTCACCCTGACTTATAATATAACCAGTTATCAAGTCATATGAAAGGTATTTATTTAAATTTATAACTTACATTTTGATACTTATAATTTTATGTTACATTCAATATATTGCAAAGTCTGGCCACAGGCCAATCTCATCAGTAATCTTTTTACTCGGACACTTTAACTTTGTAACCATGAGAAGAAGAACTACCTATTTGAAAGTATCGGCCCAGACGTAATCAAATATGTGGACCATGTACCTGTCATCGCACTACGAAGTTCTGAGCGTGACTCGGACCTTGTGAGATGTCAGGCAAGTTCTATAGACCACGAGCAAGGAATAAATTACAAGTTCTCTTTTGAAACGCGACAGAATTGATAAGGGTATGCTGAGCTGGAATGGCAAGGGGTTGACGGAAGACTGTGTATATTTTTTGCAGAGCGTAATAATTTGAGACTGTCGCTCCAGAAGAG
Source organism: Incurvaria masculella (assembly GCA_946894095.1). Taxonomy (NCBI): domain Eukaryota; kingdom Metazoa; phylum Arthropoda; class Insecta; order Lepidoptera; family Incurvariidae; genus Incurvaria; species Incurvaria masculella. The sequence goes on along the minus strand of OX335658.1, from coordinate 12,592,625 downwards.
CCCATACACATATAACAAGAAAATGTTAGAAACACTTGTTATAGATAAGGCACACTGTAATATAATTGTGATAAAGCCAATTATATGCAGTTAAATTGGGGCATAAAGAAAAAATATTTTTATTTTGTTTTTGTATGAGTATTTATAATAATATAAATTATTAAAAATATTTTGTTTTATTATTATTACTTTTAACTTCAACGAATTAATTTAATCAATTAAGTAATTTTGTAGATTGATTGTGTTACTTTTTGATAAAGATTAAACAATAAGACTCTGTCTGTGTGACTTTGATTTTTAAAATCAAAGCTAAAGGCAATTATGCATAAACGAATAAAAAAAGAACTAGAGCATACATTTATTCACTGTTATAGGTTTAAAATATATCCAGACCATCAATTAAAATTTCAACTTTTTAATGTCAAAATTACATGTAGTTATTTATAAAAATATGAGGTTACATTTACGTTTCTATAGAAATGAATGTAAACATCGTTTGTCAAGCCCTTAAGACATGTTTTTTAATATTGAAAAATACATTTTGTTATCGTATCCTAGGGTACCACATAGTTTTACAGTCTAATCGGCTGATTGCAAATAGGTATTGCCTATATACATATAAGTATAGGAAAAAAATATAATATATTTTTTTTCACGCGATCTGACATGGATGGCTAATACCACAAAACTACCGTTATGACATTAGCCCAATACACCACATTCCCCAAGTAATTAGGTGCCATGTTCCAATTATGAGCACAGCTACATTGAACTGGATGGAAAACACGGACAATTTTTCATTGCCGCTTCGACCATCTTTTAATACAATGCGATGGTACCAACCCAGGCGTGCTTAAACCCTACCACCTAGTAGAGGGAGGGGACCTACAATTTTACATGGGTTCCGAACCATGCAGCAGCTCGCATTCGTGACGAAATGCACTTATCGAACTCAGAAAGAGAAAGAAAGTGGTTCATGTCGGAATTGAATCCAAACCTCTGGTACGCTAGGCCAGGCCCCGCGCCACTAATCTACGAGCCGCTCGAATTCGAATCGAATAATAAATAAACACAAATACTGATGCAGAGTCGTAATGTCATTGGTACACGGTATCATGGGTCATAAACATGTCAAGAAATAAAATACATAATGTAAAGCAGTTCTTGATAAAAAATACATTACGATTAACCATACAATTCTAATTGCATTCGAGATTTCAAAGAATGTTTACGTAAAATATGTTCACCGTTTCTCAGTTAGATATTATGATTCCATTATCCCAATTCCATTTCATTTGGCATCCGATGGCAATAGGTCATATATCGCCAGCGAATCGTAATTCACCTAATTGAATCAATTTAGTCACGTAATATGTTTATACGTTATCTGTCTTCCTATTTTTGGCCAACCCGAACTTGGTAAATGTCCGAAGAATGAAAGAATGAAAGATAAAAGCACATTTTCGATAAAAAGTTTGTCGTTTCTCTTGTGAAATAAACTTCATATATTATACGTGACTTTCATTAATACTAGGTCGAATATATGCCCAGAGTCCACTTGGACTCACTTTGGGAAGCGTTAAATATATAGAGCGAATTTTTCAAGTGTGCCTCGATGGCCGAATCCGAAACTATAAGAAAAAGCGAAAAACATTCCAAGTAGTCATAGTACTATTTTTTTATTTTTTTTAGCCGGGAATAGATCTTGATTATATTCAAGGATATTAAGGAACAGATTCAAAGCACTTCGGATGAAAATATATTTTAGGCCGCTGTATAATTATCATAAAAGTTAGATGTGATGTTGAATGGAAATATTTATTTGGGAACGACAAAGCTGGTTATTTACGACACTTGTACGCATTTGTTCAGGAATTTGCACGACCGATTTGTAAATAAAATTCTATCGACAGCTGAATGTTATTTATCGACGAGCATTCATGTTTTCAAATACTTTTACGCAAATGATTTCTACCGGAATTTTAGCTTCTCGTTTGGTTCTATTTTTTTTATTTTACTGTTATGTTTTATTACATCTATTGTAATTTATTTAAATTTAATGTATTATAGTTATACAGACTAATACAGTACTAAGTTAATACAGACAAAACTTAAAATATCTTATAACATCTATTGTGTTTTAGTCATGATAAAGTATCATGAGTTTGGCAGGTACTATGCAAATTTAATCCGTGCAAAAATGTTTTTATTGGCAAAGGAGAAGTAAGTGTTTATTATACATGCATAGTTTGTTCAGATGTTGTCAATTCATAACTTTGCCATGGAATGTCATATCATACAAGTCATATTATTTATTTGACATGTATTATATGCCTTTTCTCTTCCTCCCCGGTGCACGATCATCGAGGTTAAGAAACTCTGAGCGCGGTTCTGGGAGGGGGAAGTACATCCCACGTAAACTGTGGGCTCCACTTAACTTGTTAGGGTGTATGCCGCCCGAATTATTCCATCGCATTAAATGTAAGGTGGTCGAAGCGTCATCGAAAATAGTCCGTGTTTCCCATCTAGCTCAATGCAGCCATGCAATATAAGAAAAAATCTGGCATGAAATTAAGAATTAAGCGCTAAAAATAAGAATTAAGTTGTTGGAAGATGAGAAATCTAGTGAATAATAGTGAATCTAGTGAGGAAGCGTGAAACATACATTAATTTACTTTTAAAAGTAGCCTTTACAGACCAAAAATTAAAATTTCGCTCGCCTGAAAACGTTTTTGACGCGCATACAACAATGAACCCTGATGCAAACTCATTGCTTCCGAAGGTCGTTATTATCGTTTGTTTGCGGAACGGTGGACTCAGTTACAGCCTTAACCGTGAGCAACTTTAACGGAAATAGCTCATCCCAAACGTCCCAGGATCGAAACTCCGTTCAAGCTTCGGAAGCGATAGAAGTTGATAGGGTGGAAGGCGACAGACACACGCACGTTGATTACGCCCTAATGAAATTGACCGAATTCGATCCAATTTCCCTCAAAACAATTTTCTGGACGGCGTCTCGCTCCCAAAAAGGTCGGACTTAATGAAGCAGTTCGCAGTCGATGTGTCGCCAAAATGATTCCTCCACGTGAATTTTCGGAGGGTTCCGTAATTAAGGCATCTTTAGTACCGCTTATTGCTCCAGGAGCCGTGAAAGGTTTCACGAAATATGCTCCGGAGAGAGCTACGGTGCTTAATGCCTTTGAGGGGAAGATAACGGCTAAATAATGGGAGTTAAATCAGAAGGGAGATAAAGACGAACATTTTAACTGAAAAGAAGGAAATTTTCAAACATAAAAAAATAAATTATGTGTTTAAAGAATACATCCTGCACATAAATAAAACGATAACAGTTTTAAATTAAAAAAAAAGGATTTTTTCTTTACGAGTAACTTTCCCACGTCTAATCCTAGTAGATATAATATCAATGAGTCACTTTGAAATTAATACACACCCTCACAACTTAAATAAAGCATTCTATCTTTAAACCCCGCTTGATCAATTAAACAAATTTGTAACTAGTTTACGTAACCTGATTTCACTTATTCATAGTTTTTTATTTACTATTTTTTTCTAACAAACGAATGTTAATTTTATATTAAATTTGATCTTTTTATTTTAATTCTTAATATTCTTACTTGTTTTATTATGAAATTATCTGATATAGTGTAGGAAGCAACGAATTTGAATTTGATATTTGATTAAAGGCAGATTTTTCAATAGTATAATGAACAGCCAGATTACTATTCGACGGATTTATTTTCGCTTCGGCTTATCCGATATATAATTCTCCGGCAATGACAATCCGTCTTTTGACAAACATGAATTTGTACTATCAGTCTTTTAAGTACTATCTGAGGATTGAATAATCTGACCTTATTCATAGTATTTTATTTACTTATTTTTTTTTCCTAACAAAAGAATGTTAATTTTATTTTGAATTTCATCTTTTCGTTTTAAATCTTTATATTCTTACTTGTTTTATTATGAAATTATCTGATATAGTGTAGAAAGCAACGAATTTGAATTTGATATTTGATTAAAGGCTGATTTTTCAATAGTATAATGAACAGCCAGATAATTATTCGACGGATTTATATACGCTTATGCTTATCCATCCGATGTAGTAAGTACATATGTTTATTAGTAAAAATATAGTCAGATAATTGTTATGGATGATATAATTCTGCGGCAATCACTATCCGTTTTTTGACAAACGTGAATTTGTACTATCAGTCCGATGGTACTATCCGAGGATTGAAAAATTGGCCCTAAATGTGCAGGCTTAACATTACATATCTTAGATACTATATAAGAAGGATGGATTCAAACAATTACGTAAATAAAAAATTTATATGATTAGATTTAATAAGACGAAATAAAGGAAAAAAAATCTATCAATTACTTAAATCTAAAGACGGATGTTTAATCATAGTCCCAATAATATCATTCCCTACTTGGGTACCCGCTTGACCCTTGGAAAAAAAGAACCTCGGGACGTCGTCTTTTTTTGAAAATTCTAAATCTGCTGTCATGACATATAAGTCCAACCATACCAATATAAGACCAATCTAGAAAAGCCAGATGCTATGACATGACCATCCTGATAATGCAATGCTAATGATCATTCATTATTTACCATAAGTCAGACTATTTTTTAATATACCTGCCACTAAGTGTGGAAAGTAACCTAAAGTTTAAGTGGAATGGTTAAAGAGTCCCGATAAACTAAAGCATTTTTTTTATCATCTCTCAACGACCTTAACCTATAATAGTCAGCCGTATGTTTGTTCGCTCAATACATGAGAAACGCACCCGATTTCTGTGCATTTGGAATTTTAGTTAAATATGATTCCTTCGTTAATTTATAGGCTGTTTAGTATCACGGCAAGTTGACCCATTGGGGTAAAATGCTCATAACTTTAGAACTTGAATATATAATGTATATTTCAGTATAGTTCATCTGTGCCATAACTGATACGCCTTTTATCATCACGCCTAATTAAAAAATGAGTGAGCAGTGAGGTTAAATACTTTTATCCTATTCTATGAGAACCTCCTCCTTTATTTCGAAGTCGGTTAAAAACGGAAAAATGATAAGAATTATTTTTCAATAATCAAGATGGTCGTTAAGTCAATCTTCATTCGTAATGATGTATTCAGAGATAGCCGAAACCAAAGAATATATGCCGAAACAAAAGCCAAATTCCTCCGGCGGCACAATTGAGGTAGCGACACTTTTTTAGTTCATCCGTTCTCCTGATATTTTTTCACCTCCATCGTAATGACATACTATTTTACATTTAAATTTAACGCTAATGCAACCGCAACCAGTGCAAATAAATCATAAATACCAATACAAATAGCTATGTCATCACTGCACTCATTTTTTATTTTCACATAATATGTCACATTAACGTACGTTACGTAAGGAACCATTTTCAACTATGGCATGCACGATAAAAGCTGATACAACTTTCATAGGTCGTATAAAAAAATCCATTAGTTTTCATTACCGCGTCTGAGCGCACTTCCCCATAAGTGTTAATATAAAATATTACCTTCATGGGCCAATAAACTTAATCGCTTTAAGCTCTAACATCGTGTGTATGGCTATTGTTACGAGTTTACTGATAAAATACAGTGTTAGCAACATGTACATAAAATAAACTGAGTTTTTAAAGGTGACCACATTTTAATTTGATTGAACAGCGAACTCAATGTCAAAATAATTATTAACGGGCTGAGAAAAATAAACAGCTAACTACTCATATGAGCCATCAAATATGAGCCAAATATGAGTTGTAAGCCTCGTCACCAAGGAATACCTGATACTCGTGTGAGCCCATGTCTTGTACATTCTCAGGTTCAATAAAAACCCGTCTGATCCATATTTTTTCGAAAAATGCTGTGAAATTCCACGGACCTATCAGTTTGTGACGTAACTTAATGGAGTTTGAATAACAAAAGTTTAAAGAAATTAATTGGATCGACCGCAAACATGATCTGACTGCTTGATAACAACTGCTGATTTAATTTAATAAAGGCGCAATTTTTTTTATGCAACCTGACATGGATGGCTGTATTAGCTACTATAAACATAACTACCATTATGATATTGGCCAAATACACCACATTCCTGAAAGTATTAGGTGCCATCCCAGAACATTCTCTTTATGAGCACGGCTATATCGGCCTGGATGAAAAACAAGGACTATTTTTAATTGCCGCTTCGACCATCTTTTCATTCAATGCGATGATACCAAACCAAGCAGGTTTAAACTCTACCACCTAGTAGGGGAAGGGGACCTTCAGTTTTTAATGGGTTCCGAACCATCGAGTACCTCGCATTCATCTTATCGCACTTATCCAACTCAGAATTAGAAAAAAAAATGGTGCATGAACGAGGTGAGGATTTGAACCCAGAACTAGCTAGGCAAGTCCTCGCGACACTAGGCTACGAGCCGCTCAAAGTAAAACCATGTGTATTTTTTATACTCTCTCATTTTGTAATTTTATGAAGGTGATCGATACATTGATGCTTCAGCTATATTCGAAAACTATGATGATACATTTCTGAAGGACCCATTGTTTGTTCATCTTTTTTTTTATTTTGTACTTCTACCATCGTTCATTCAATGCGATAGTGCGTACCTGTTCATCTTGCAATCCGAACCACGGAATCCCTTATTCAGCTCTAACGATATGCACAGTAAGAAATCCAGTGGGCTCAATTGTTTTGTTATTACGTGCCGCAACTCGAGCAGTACAAAAGGGGGTCGACTTTTTAAAAAAAATACGAACCTTGTATATAGGTTCGTATTTTTTTGAGTTAGAAAAGTTCCCCGCAAAAGTTCCAATGCAAGGATAACGAAAGTCACTTAAAAACCACTGTACCATCTGGTTTTATGTTTCAATCTCTTTCCACACGTGGCCTATTTTATGGCTGCGCCAGTGGCCTAAGAAATAGCTATAAACGGTGGAATTATTCAGGCGCTGGGGCGCCACCTATGTACCTGCAGTGGAACTATCTCTTTAGCGGAATTTATGTGCGCGATAGGGCATAATGGGCGGCCGAACGATTCCCCGCTCGATGCGCACCTCGGCGCAGATACAGTCCTGTGCGATATGCGGGGTGATTTTATTAATACCTGCATCGCTTTAGGGGTTGTGTCTGTATCGAAAACCGGTCAGCTTCCGTATTTGAAACATTAAATAAAAAAATCATACAAAATAAATGTCTCATTATAAAATAGAAAAAAAAAACCGTTTGGGAATCAAATCAAATGGTGGTTTGATTCCCATACCATTATATTTAAGATACCACCAAGAAGGTGGTATCTTTAATATCAACAGAAATGTTTCCCTGCGTTACGGGCTATTGCACTCGCGATTTCGAGTGCTATTAAAATGGACGAGCGATACCAACATTGCCATATCTATCAAATGTGCAAAGCTAGTGAGCACAAACATGAGCTGCGAATTCGAATGGATTCGAAGTTCGTATTTGTGCTCACTAATTTTGCACACATACGGCAGTACTAAAACGGCCGCTCGTCCGTCTTACTCGAACTCGAAATTGCGAGTAAATGTTATCTACTACTATATTCACTGCAGGTATCTTCACAATCACCCGATATGACAATACTCAAAGAATATGTAAAAAACTTAGAAATTGGTATCTTGTTGCAGTGAGATACATTCTCACATGTCAACTATGAAAACCATGCTAAAAACCAACTTTTGTGACATTTCAAAAAGGCTAGACACCTGGTATGCATGTTTTCGTAATTATTCTCCTAAGCGGATTGAACGATGTAGATGTTTTTTTTGTACTTAAGGGGTCCCCTGGACGTTGTAGGGCGCGCTCGTGTCAATATCCAGAATGTTTCAACCTGACCGTGAGGAACTCCCGCGAAGGTTTCTAATCATAATTTTACCTGGATCCGCTGGGGTGAATTTCCAATATATAATTTACCCGAGCATAGCCAAGAAATATAAGCTAGTGTCTCAAAAAAATCGTTTATACAATATCCAATAATAGCATGTTACGATATACCTATCTTCTTTAAAGAAATGTGGTTCGGATCACGTGGGAAAAGTCTTTTAGGACTTTCGTTTTTAAGACATCAAAGAAAAATGTACGCGGCCAGGTAGGTCGCACTTCACGAGCGAAGGAGAGCAATGACCGGTAGCCTCGGGACGTCACAGCGGTCCACCAGAGGAGTAGGAACAGCCACCTACCTCCAGCAACACCAGCTCCGAGGCGTCGGGTCCCGGGACAGCGTTCGGCGGCACAGCTCTTCGCCCAAAGGCGAGACGACACAGCGTGGTCAGGCGCGCGGCGGGTTGCGGGCGTGGAGCCCTAAGAGGAGCTCCACGATGACAGATTGCGGGGACGCGGTGCATGCGTGCACCATGCGTGACAGCTAGTCGCAGAGCGAGAGAGTGGCATAGGAAAAACTTCGGATGGGATTGAATACTTGTGAAGTGCAAACTACCCACCTAGGTCACCCATGCACATACACACACTTCACAAGAAACGCCCGGAACCTACGCGTCCCCACTCCTCGCACACTTTATGGTAAAAGAACTTTGCTATATGATGGTGTACAAATATTTAATAAACTTCCAAATGAAATAAAAAACCTAGAGTCCGATGACATTTTCAAGACAGCTGTTAAAAAATATTTTGCTAATAACTTAAACTAACTTTCTCATACTTTATATTTATATTAAGGTTCTAACTATTAATTAATTGTATTGTAACCGCAACGCAACAACGCAACATACTAATACTAAATTTAATGTTTCTCATATAAGTGAATGTAATGTTCTTTTGGGAAATAAAATATTCTTGATATTGGCGTGAACAAAAAATCTAATTTATTAGGAAAGATCGTTGTTTATCTCGACCTAAAATAAATATTACGCAGTTATTGTAATGAAACAAGTCTATGTCTTCAGAGTTTCTAAGATGGAAGCAAAACACACATTCGGATAGAATAAGTTATTACTTCCATTTAGCCCTGGTTTTCGTAGAAATATGTATTGTTCAAAAGAGAGAATTTCAAACAATTGTGTAACCAAACATAGGCGAGCTGGGGAATACATTTGGTATAATATGTTTCAAGCTTCCGACATTCACTAGGTAACCGAAGGCGACTTAAGTACACAACAAAACATCATTGAGAGTATGTAGTTAAACATTACAATTATACAATTTTAGGAACTCTTGGCGATACTGCAATCGTCTATGATGTATACACATAACATGTCCTAGCAGGGATTCTCGTTTAACATTCACGTTATTTCAACATCAAAGCAAATTGTTACAAAAAAAAACATTTTTTGGCAGATTGGATACGCTGTATGTTGGTTCTAAGCACGATACTTCGAATTTTGCCATAGTCGTGTGTAAATTTTGGCTTGATTTCTCAAAAGCCTCGAGCGATAAATATTGTAAACTTAATGAGTACCTACAAGTTTCTTGCAGAATAATACCTCTATACGTACACATTTCATTAAATTTGTGGGAAGACGACACCAATCAAAGAATGTATAAACTCAGTTCTTGGTCTGATAAGTTTTATAACTATGTCGAGGACCTTATTTAAACAATCACCGAGGCAGACGTTGCTAAAATATATGATAGTGTTATCAACACAGTTCTTGGCTTAGCTTACCGTTCCCCAATACTGTAGCCTGACTCCGTAATGTTTTTCTTTATTAGGAAAGTATGGGTAACATATATCGCCAATATTTCTCCCAAAATAACAGGCAACTGACAAATGTTAATGCGTCGGCGATAACTTAATAAAATGGCGGCACTTTTTATCGTTTCGTTCCGGCAACGATTACGCGCTATGATAAAATAGTATCCATTAAACCTACGATATATATTTTATTGAACTTTCAGCGGCTGCCGAAAACACACAGAGCACTTTTGATCCGGTATTTTTTACAAGGTTTAGTAGATTAGTAAATTCATATAATGTCTTATCAAAACCTGCCCAGAATGTTTAGATTTGTTTCAGTATCTGAAATCGAAGATATTTTGCGTAGAACATAAGTAAAGGGAAAGGTGTTGAGTTATCCGATATTTAAGGAATCAAGTAATTCCTCCTAGAGTTTGAAAACACCTTTTTGCCAAAAAATATGCTTCTATTTGTAATGATTTCAGCGGCAATTTAAATGGTCCTGCTTATGCCATAAAAAAACAAATTCTCCTTTTTTTCTATAAAAAACCATAAAGAATGCAAAAACATACTCGTACGTTACATCAAATATCAGATTTTATGGAAATGTTTATAACCACTAAATAAACTTTGTCTTTAATACCTTTTTGATTTCTATTATTAGATTATTTTTGCACGCCCCTTCATTAAATATTGTGCCCTAGCTTCAGGGTTGATTCTACATACATATCATATTCGTTAAAATAAGCCACGTACTGCTACGAAAAAGTTTATTTCCTTCACCTTTTCATTATTTGTTGATTGATACAAGATTTAATTTGTCGGGAACTAAACGTCTCAGTTATTACCCACAACTTAAATTTCGAACTTCACTGAATCATTTGAAATAGAATTATAAATAATTATTAAAATTTTTACTTTTACAATTTTGTCAGCCTCAGTGGCCCAGTGGCGCGACACTTCGGCAATCACTCTCCGAAGTTAAGCAACGCTGGGTCCGGTCTGGTCTTGGATGGGTAACCATTCGACCGTTGAGAGAGGCTGGCCGTGGTTCGGATTCCACGTTAAGCTGTAGGTCCCCTTCCTTACTTACTAGGTGTTAGGGTTTATCCCGCCCGGGTTGGTACCATCGCATTGGATGAACGATGGTCGAAGCGGCAATGAAAATTGTCCGTGTTTTCCATCCAGTTCAATGTAGCCGTGCAATATAAGGAAGGTCCTGGCATGGCACCTAGTTCCCATGTGGTGTGACAGAACTTGTGGTATTAGCCATCCAGGTCCAGTCACATGAAAAAAATAAAATAAAAAATAGTAATACTGTTCGGATAAGAAGGGTCAGTGTAATAGCAACTTAAGAACCGACTTCCGTATCGTTCTGATCGTTACTCTATGAAAGTTAGACTCATTCAACACCGTCTGCGGTCGTTCGTATAATATAAAATTCTTCTTGGGCCCTCTCCGCTCCTCTTATTGTGACGCCGTAAGCCCGTTTTAGGGTGGATGAGTTTCTTCTTTGTTATTCAAATAAACGCACATACCGTGCGTTGAAACTTCGGCAGTTACGTTCGAGAAAATGTAATGTGTGTCTACTTTTTTACGCAGAACGATGTACGCATGTAAGTAGGCGTCGAAATTCGTAGAAAAATACAGACGTTTCTGTCTTTGTTGGCCCGCATCAGTGAACCATTTGCGGGTTCTTAAAAGGGATTTTTTTTAATGCAAGCTTTTTTTTTATCTGACTGGACATGGATGGCTAATACCACAAGTTCTGTCATGGTATTAGCCCAACACACCACATGGGAACTAGGTGCCATGCCAGGACCTCCCTTATATTGCACGGCTACATTGAACTGGATGGAAAACACGGACAATTTTCATTGCCGCTTCGACCATCGTTCATCCAATGCGATGGTACCAACCCGGGCGGGATAAACCCTACCATCTAGTTAGTAAGGAAGGGGACCTACAGCTTAACGTGGAATCCGAACCACGGCCAGCCTCTCTCAACGGTCGAATGGTCACCCATCCAAGACCAGACCGGACCCAGCGTTGCTTAGCCTGACATGGATGGCTAATACCACACAACTACCGTTATGATATTAGCCCAATACACCACATTCCCGAAGGAATTAGGTGCCATGCCAGGCCCTTGACATTATGAGCACGGCTACACTGAACTGGATGGAAACCATGAAACGTTTTTCATTGCCGCTTCGACCATCTTTTTTATCCAATGCGATAGTACGCACCCGGGCGGGCATTAAACCCCACCACCAAGTAGAGGAAGGGGACCTACAGTTTTAAATGGATTCCGAACCATGGAACAGCTCGCATTCGTGACGAAAAATGCACTTATTGAACTCAGAAAGAGAAAGAAAGTGGTGCATGTCGGGGCGAGAAATCGAACCCAGACCTCTGGTACGCTAGGCCAGTCTCCGCGCCACTAAGCCACTATGGGGTGATACTTAGTGCCTGTTGGTCACACGTAGCTGTCTTGGAACCAAAAACAATTTGGATGAAATGTACATCAAAAGTTTTGCGAAATAGCCATTTAAAATTGTAATTAATTGGTAAGGCAATTAATTGGTTGGTTTAAAAATAATTAATTGGTAAGGCATAAAAAAATGTACAAGGTGCATCAAATTCATTTCTCATGTTCCCATATTGATATGTCATGCAGCAAATAATTTGGAAACGGTGTTCGAATTGAATTGAATTCAGTACAAGTCAACATGAGTAAAAATGAACTCATTTAATTGACATATTTAAATTAAAAAACATATATATCAGCTTTACACATATTCCGCATTGCAGCCTGTGGTCTCGGTTGTCGGAGAATGTACCTATATGTATGTTTTTATATCGAGAGTTATACCTTTAGGCCAAAGTGCACGTAATGACATCAACGTAAATCGACGTCAACTTATATAATACGTCATTTATACGCGCACTTTGAAAAAAGATGACAACTATATTTTGGTTGAATGTTATCTAGTTTGATAAACTCAGTTTCAATATAATCAATTATAAAAATTAGTGTTATCAGAACAACTAGACCAGATCTTCACACTACATTTTGGTCGGAATATTTTTTTTCAGAAATCAGTTTATTTATTAAATGTTAGCTCTTCGTTATGTTACTATGTGATCAAGTCACTGTATTAGTTCATGACAGAAATAATAGTATTAAATAATAGAGCACCGCTTCAAGGTCCTTGCGTGCGGCTTGGTTCGGGTCACCTCTTTCCCTAAAATAGTTGAGAGAGGCGATGGCTGGACCCGGTGTGATGCTCGTGAAAGAAAGAAAGAAAGAAAGAAAGAGTTTATTTACCTGCGTTGAAAGAGAAATTAACATAACAAGGTATTTGGCTTAAGCTATGAAAATAACTTAACATAAAATTAACAGAACAACTAGATATTTAAAAAGCTTAGAAGTAAAAGTCAATACCTATACACATACATATAATAAAATAACAGGTAAATCGGTTCTAGGCGCAGCATATGTCACTGTATTATGGAATTCATAATGCAGTGGCGCTGATTTTAAGCCTAGCCGTTCATGGAACAGGAATGTTTGATTTATTGTTTAACATACAGCACAAGGTGACAATACTATAAAATAAAATAAATATTTAAAAATGAACGGGTGCTGTATGTGGGGACTGATCTGCTCCAATTTCCTTTGTAAAATCAACCGATAATTCAGAAAAAGGCTATTATTCTCCAAAACCAAAGTTAGAATAAATGTCAGTGTATTGGTGTGTTGTGCAGCGAACATATCTACGAGCTGAATGCCTACAATCCATTCTTTCCAATTCTAGGCTGCCCGCCCGGCTGACGCGCACTGAAAACTACAGTTTACTTATTTCAGCAGCATTACAGTAAGCCTCACGGCGGAGGTTGTTAGAACGCTGAAAACAATATCAACGAATTAATATATTTTATAATTTTTTTTCGTAAAACAAATGTATTTTCTTCCTTTTCTGCTATGCAAACTTAGAACATAAGTCAAATGATAAAATCAAAATAGTGTTCCAGCTTTGGTAGTAGCTTTAAATTCACCCCGGTGTTTACTCTTGGTACAGCCGGAAATATTCAAAAGTATGCACTTACGTTAGAAGAAAATATGAACAGTCAACATGCATTGCCGTTAGCGATAGTTATTCAGTAAATATACACAAAATGTTGTTAAAAATATCAATGATTTCACTAACAACTCAAATATTAAGGGAAGTTAAAAGGGATTTAACTGTAAGAATATAAGTAATAATATATATATTAAGAATTAACATTATGTAATTATCATGCAAAATAGAAGACTTACCTTAGATTGGACATAGCTGGGTGTGCACATATTTCGTGACCGGAAGGAGCGGCTTTGTTACCAAAGTATGCAGAACTTACTGTTTGAATCATCCGATAAGTCTTGCGAGGTTTCCATAACAAGCGTAAAGCCTTCCTTGTTGGCGATCCATCATTTCGAACTGCGAAAACTAAGCTAGTTCTCCAACCAACGACCAATCTACTGAGATCATTCCTCCAACGTACCTCAGTGAGCTTAGCTCGGATTGAATGACGCATTAAGTCCTCCTTACGACCGGGTCCGCACATTATCTTCGCTCTTACGGCCCTGTCCTTTTCCCAAGAGACAGCCCCTAAGGTTGTAAATTGACTTATGTTTTATTACCATTCTTCTTTAGTGCCAGCGGTGATTGTTTTTCGAAGACCTTGCCCGAATGACAATGCTTTACTATTCCTGGCACCAAATGGGTTTGTTTTTCTTGTATTTGGTAATTATTGTTGTCGGACTGTCGTTTCGTTTACTAATTTTATAAACACACTAGAGTCCGTGCGGAAAGAGATCCGTCGTAAGATTTGAGGGCGCACATGTGCACATTTACATTGACAACACTGGCACGTCACTATAGTATGACTGTAACAGCTTGATATTTTGAGGCTGTGTTAGAATATAATATTTTCAGATTCTCAGGTCTTCAGATGGCTGGGTTGGGTTGCCATGTAAAAATCTTAATGTTAGTTCCACTGTACGCCACGCCGGTTCTCTTTCCGCACGGACTCTAGCTGACATATACGGCTCCGCTCGGGTCAATGTCGGGCCGAATTACAAAATTCCATCCTACATTTCACCCCCTTTGAGTTTAATAATTGTCGCCACAAAAGGTAGCGTATGTTCTTTTCCAGCGTCCAGACTATTCTATATTCAGAAATTCATCAAAATTGGTTGACCAATATAGGCGTGAAATCACGACAGACAGACAGAAAAGTTACTTTCGTATTTATAATATGACTATGGATTATGAATCACATTTGGCTTAGGTAACAATGACGGGACTCTTGACTTCTGAACGAAGTTTACATTACTTTTTTTAAAATTTAACTGGACATGAATGGTTAATACAACGTCAACTGGCATGATCTTCGCCTAATAATTCGCATGGGAATTGGGTGTCATGCCAACATTTTTCTCATACTGCACGGCTGCAATGAACTGGAGAGTACTGGAACATCTAATTTCTTTATCTAAAAGGTCGGCTATGGAATAGATTTCCCCCAAATTACAACCTGGGGTCCTTCAACCATAATTTGAAGAAGCACCTGGCCGGAAGTTCAGAGCATTCGTGTAAGTTAAATAGCCCATGGGCATCACCAGGCGCTTATCATCTGAGGAGCCGTCCGCATCCAGGGTTAGTAATCGAACGCCGAGGAGTATTTATTAACGAAATAAAGGTACAAATTATTAAAAAAATATAGTATGTTGTTTCTTGCGTCAAAACAGATAGCGCCATGGTAGTTCGTAGTTATTTCTTAAAGCTACAAAGGCCAAATGTTTATAATTGTAAATGGCGACTTCTTGCGCTCTGCCTCATAATCATGTATCAAATGCTAACCTTTTTACAATTTATTTTATGACATTTAATACACAACTGCTTAGCAGCACGCTAATATGTTTATAATTTTTTAGCTTCCTTTTTTTATTAGCGAAGAACGGGTGTGGCGCCATCTATAGTATGTACCGCTTAGGGAATAAAACGCTTCTATTCCTATTTTTAAGTGCCCAATACAAAGTGACTTTACTAATCATTTGAAAACCAATGTTTCAATTATTGTTTTTTTTTATTTTATTATGTATTAATTAAATATTGTATATCCGACAATAAATGACTCTGTTCTCACTTTTCTTGTTTTGTTTTAATCCAAACCAAATCATATGGAAACAAAAAGAAAATATTCATATACAAACGTGCAAACAACATAAACATGCAGACACACATTTTTGTTGCAAAATTTTAAGTAAATTGGAACAGTAGTTCGCAAATGTTTGGTAAACTACGTTTGCATGGGGAGCGAAATTTTCTGATCCTTGCCTTAACCCACCCTTACCTAATATAGTGATAAAATATACTCAAAATTCCCATCGTTATAGCGAGATAACTTCTACCCAGAGGCTGTATTTCAATACTCGTTACGATAAGTTTATGTGAATTAAAGCGCATCATTGAATCTTCGGGGTGCATATCAATGAGTCCGCGATACTGTTTTCATTATTGAGAAGGGAGAGGGTGGGTATATACGAATATTCCAACATGAAATCGCGATGGCATTGACTTCACCCCACTTTGAAGGTCGAAAAATGCGGGGCCTCCGTTGCGATTTCTCTTACTTGAAATGTACGTTGCCGATAGCTCCCCGATTCCCCGTATTCCGGGGAATTTGAGGTCTCGCCAGAATGCAATTTTACATGATTTTTGAAGCCTGTGACAACAAATCTATTACCGAGTTCAAAAACAATTAAGATTTAAAAACGATTGTTTTTCTTATCTAAATATTTCGAGCCACATCGAGCACAATAAAAGACCCTTTTTATTAGGAGGATGTACTCAAAATAACTAGTTGAATATACAATGGGGTTTTGTTAATACCTGGACTGCTTTAGGAGGTTATTTTTATGCAACCTGGCATGAATGGCTAACACCACACGATTACGTTCATGATATTAACCGAAAAGAAATTAGGTGCCATGCCAGGACCTTCCCTTTTCGAGCACGGCTAAATTGAACTGAGCGGAAAATACGCTTCAACCATAGATTCATCCAATGCGGTGGTACTAACCCTACCACCTAGTAATGGAGGAGGGCCTACAGTTTTACATGCATACGTAACGAAATACACTTATCCAACTTACTTTATTTTAAATAGCTGCGGTACCCGGCTCCGCTCGGGTTAGTGTCGGCTAAATTATCTCATGGATAAAAAGTAGCCCACATGACTGGTCCAAAATAGGGTCAAACTGGTCCAGGACAATGTATCCATGTACCAAATTTAATCAAGATCGTTCGAGCCGAAATAGAATGATTTAATGAGAAACATCCAATAATTCCCATTTAGAGCTTCGTTGACGTTTGGTGGCTGTTTAAAAAAAAAACATTTGCCGCGAGAACCTTTCTGCACTTTCACTGCTACATTGCTTACCTAGTAAGTAACGTGTAACGTAGGTAAGTTTTGCGTGGACTCCAACCCACAGCCAGCCTCAACATCGAAAACAGTAACCCATCTCGAACCTGACTGCTCCCAGAGATGCTATACATTGATAAAATACGCACATAAATCAGGTAAGTGGTTCGCAAGTTATAAGACTTTAAGACTCACTACTTACCCTTCTGGTAATGAAGCGTTATATTATGTAATCTATAAGTTTTTAGTAGAATCAGGCTAGACGTAGATACAATGCGCATCTAAATCGAGTAATTGGTTCTCAAGGATTTTATTCTATTGGTCGCTCCTCCGGCGATTTAGCGTGATGCCAAGTAGTCCTAAAGTTGCAGGAAATACCAAGCCGTACTTCAGTAAAAGTAAGCGCTGCCGCCGCAAAGCCGAGCCGTGCATAGCATTGCAGTTTGTATGACAGCCCCATCTTAGCGTAAGCGGAACTGAATTCTATTTAGCCAATCCTAATTCCCTAAAATAAGTTTTACAAATCGCTAGTGCCTTGAAAATTCGCCAAACGGACGCCAAACAGTCACGACGTCTGCCCTCACGTCCCCCCCCTCCCCCCGCCCCTCCCCCGCCGCCGCTCCCCGCCGCCGCCCCCGGCTCCTCTCCCCCTGGTGTAAAGTTGCGCTACCGGCATCGTTTTCGCAGCCCCGTGAAAGTTCTAAAGCCCATGGGCACATAAATTGTAGCCTATGTGTTATTCTGATGTATAAGCTATATTATTGCAAAGTTTCATTACAATCCATTCAGTAGTTTTTACGTGAAAGAGGAACAAACATCCATCCATCCATCCATCCATCCATCCATCCATTATTACAAACATTCCCCTTTATAATATTTATTAGATATTGAAGTAAAAAAAATCATAATAAATTAATTTTTCATATAAAAATTTAAAGAACAGTTTGCTAACATTTACGAAACGAATTTTTGTGGAACGCAGCGATGTTTGTTTACGTAGGCATTACGCGATTTTGTTTAGAGCTTTTCACATTGTTTCTCAAACTTTGGATATTTTTAGTGGAATCTTAACCTTTTAGGTTTACAGGAACAGACTCAGACAGGAAATATTTGGTCATTATGTTTTGTTTATGTTATCAACTAAGGAATTTACTGTTGAAGAGAATACCTGTACCAAGAAATGGATACCTACCTTTAATGGAGCTTAATAAACCTCAATGTTCAGAGGCAACTCGTAAGATTTTCTTAAATCTTAAAATATTTTCTCAATCCCAATCCGTAAAAATTTAAAGCCAGAAAAGCAAATAAATCATTGCACACTCAATGTGTTCCTTGCGATAGAGCTAATAAGGGAAACGGGTCGTAAGTGCTTCCTACTTGTCACATGAAATCACTTTTGCCAAATTTATTTATAGGCAATTGAACACAGGGGACGCCACCCCTCGAATTGTACCCTTTCTTATCTGGCATGGCCACTGTAGATAATTCACTCGATAGGTACCTGACCAACTAATGCCAATAAAGACTTTTGATATCGCTGGTATATATTTAGTTTAGTAGCACTGTAGAGATTGAATTTGTTAGACGAAGTTTATAGAAAGTCGCCGAATAAACTAAAAACGATTACCAGGTGATAATATATTTGTACTAAATGAGTTGGGTCTGGATGTATTGGAAAATTTGCTATATATGATTTGATGCTACCGTGGTTAACACTGTTAACACCCATTTTAAGGTTTGTCGAAAACGGCTTACTCACGGTGTGTTAATGATGTTGCACGACATTTCGGACCAAAGATCATCGACACACCGTGAGTAAGCAGTTTTCCAGAAACCCTAAAATTAACTATATGTACATTGTTATTTTATCCAAACTTATGTCTTCTTTAGAATTTCTTCTTCCTTGAAACGAATGTGAATTAGTGGTCTTATTTGCCATAGGAAATATATACCACTGCTCTAAAATGGTAGAAATGAATGGCTTGAAAACAAGTTGTAACGATGCTATAATATTATGTAACACACACTATATCTCAACTAAGCTCAAGTGGCAGTGGGCTGGCTATGTCAGCCGAAGAGACGACGACCGTTGGAGTAACCGTGTCCTACACTGGCGGCCGTGGACAGGAAAACGGAGTGTGGGAAGACGACATCAAGTGCGTCGGGGGAAAGCAGTGGTTCCGTACCGCCGAGGGCCGGGATGACTGGAAACAAAATTGAGAGGCCTATGTCCAGCAGTGGACGCAAACACGCTGACTGACTGACTGACCGACTATATCTCGGTCCGGATATGAAATAAAAAAAAGATTTGCCGTACTATATCTCCGTAATCCGTAAAATATCCGCCAATGAACTGCAAAACATGCTCTAGTACAGCACACGACAGAGCAGAAGAGCGGGTTGGGGTAATTCGCTAGTGATGTGCTTAAATATTTAGCAGTAAACTTAATAGTTGTTGACGTTACATTCATTTGTAAACTTTAAATATTCATCTAAATTTCAATATTTATTTACAGAACAGCGGTTTGTTTACTTTGTAACACCTACATTATAAATCGAGAATAATTAAACGAAAAATGAAATTAAATTAAATAAAGTTTATTAAAAAAATTGCTACAAGTATAATTTTTCATTGTAACAATGTTAACTAAGAACATAGTTAACAATCTTATTAGCTATAAAACCAGTAGAACATCATGTAATCATTACGTGTAATAAATTTGGATCACTTTCGATAATTTTGAAAGTTTGTAACTACGGTTTTTTCTTCTCTTCCGTGCAAATGCTTATGATAAGTCACGTGCTTGATTGTGAGTTACTTGACCTCATAGTTCGTCCTCACTTCTGTTCTATCGCGTACTGTACTTACCTTAAATGAGTCAAATTAGTGAAACATGGTGGAAGCACTGGTGTAATGCTATTGATTCCAGTTCACCGCTAATAGCTGCGCTCGTGTAATAAATGTTGAATGATATTTTATTCAAATCTGTGTGTTCAAAATCTTCAAAAAATATTAATTATAAAAAATGTATAAATATTTTCTGTTCACTAAAGTATTTTGTTTCTTTTTCATTTCAGGTACGAAAGGCGAACAGTCATTAAGTATTATTTACAAACATTCGCTGAGGACTGCTATTAACAGGACTTAACACAGCATTTTCATTCATTCTGTTGGTTTTATTGAATTTTCAGTGCTCATTAATCAACAAACTTCTGACGAAAACCGAATTCAACTAAATTAGCGCTATTGTTGAAACAAAGTTTCATCCAAGAAACATCAAATCAAAACTCCGTTGAGAAAAGTTCAGGACGGAAACTCATTACTGAAATACAACTTTTCATACCATATAATAAAGTAAGTTCTTAAGTAAGCTTAATTTGTTTAGGTACGGTAATCGTTCTCCTAATCGTCACGCTTATTCCTCGAATCGATAGAGTGGGTAACCCCATCCCTCCTTAACTGTGCTTAACAGTAAACAGCTGCACATATATTTATATATATGTGCAGCTATATATATATATATTTTTTCAGTATAGAATCATAAATAATTAATTTATGGAGGCCTACTCGAATCTTATGCACCGTCCATGTCATATCGTGTTGATTAAATGGAAATGGATTGATTTTAGTCTCACTACTCACCTCTTAGGTCATTCATGTTTGTAGGGAAGAATCGTGTCGTAAAAAAGTATGCTTACATCTAAACACCCGATATATTTCGTAGGAAGTATGTTTTCTTATAAGAATAACATCCCACCCGCTTCAAAATCCGAAGAAAATCTGTGAGTTTTTATAAAGTTATCTTTACTTCAACGATCATCATATATGATTGACGAGAAGAATATAGCTATCTATATACAAGTAAACTAACATCTTTAAGCCCGAGATATTTTGTACATTTTTTTTTTATTAAAAATATGTTCTAACGCTTTAAATTTCTATGAAAATCGGTGAGTTTTTCTAATATTTAACCCCACTTCTCACCTCTTAGATAATTAATTTATGACTGATGGTAAATCGAGCTCTATAAAAGTACACTATTTTTTTTAGTTTACTTTTTTATTAGTTTCTGATATAATTGTACGTAATTGCATATAATACCGATTTTTTCTTTATTTTTGTAATCAGAAAAACAAAATTTTAGGTGAGCACTATCTTAGCTTAAATTAACGGTGAATGGTATACATTTTTCAAAGTCCACAAAGTCCAACAAACTGATACTTTGACTTGTCGATAATGATAGCGGAACGTTAAATTTCCAACGTAGCCACCGGTGACTTGGCACTTCAAGCGTTAAAGGAAACATCGACTCACTTAAAACTAACTTAATAAGTCATTAGTCGGAGCTTTTTCAGGCGAACAATCGCGGCGTGTCGAAGCGAGAACGCTTACAGGGGAACTATCCAGAGGGACTCAAAAAAATTATTTGTTTTGAGGCCACGCAAATTTATTAAGTTAAGATATGTCCCTTGATTTATTTCATTTCATTTCATTTATTTATTCAACTTCTGGTAGTCAAACTACACTAAGTCATGTCACAATTTGATTGATCCGCGGATCCGATCAACCAGTGAAGAAGAACCAGCAAAGAAACTTCACTGGTCTATAAATTATGTTTTTTTTTGTCTTTTTTTTTCGTCCATATAAATGATATAACACAATTATGATTTCATATCTAAATGCTACTGCCAAACTAACATTGGTAGAACGGTCTAAAGCAAAGAACTAAGAACTACGAGGAAACAACAACCCACAATGTGAAAAGTCTTAAATAATAAATAAATTACTTAACTTAAAACCTAATAATTATACATATTGAGTATTTATTTCGGGTGTAAACGCCTTCGTCAACTTAACAGCTATGTCGGGTGTACAGAGCTCTCGTCAATTTTGATACAGATAAAGTGTATCAAGTCAATATAATATAATATATACAAAAGTAGTGTCAATGTCAAAATATAATTTATAAAAATTGTACAAACATGTACTTGTCCTGGAATATTAAGTAACTAAAGAGGGTTTTATCATAGAGAGCCTCGTTCAAATTGTAATACTCTTTATCAAGTAGCACTAATTTTATTTTATTCTTAAATTTATTAAGAGGCAAATTTCTAATTTCCACAGGTAAGGTTGCTTTTAAGGTAGATATGTCAGGGTTAAAGCCCGATGTTGGTAAAAGTCCGAAATCTGATATACCTGTGTCGAGGGCATACTAATTTAGAGTTTATGGTAGGAAAAAAATAATAACCTTTCCGAATTTTTTTTCAGTTTTTCTTAATACAAAAAATGTAAAAAAACATTATAAAGTTCTATTTTTTTCTTGACATCAACTCTTCATTAGTGCAATCAACATAGATATAAACGCAGAAATCCAAAAACTTCAAAGACAAAAAAATGTCGGACTTTAACCAACACCGGGCTTTAACCGTAATAAATGTATTGCCTGCGACCGGTGCCACAGAAGTAGCTGAACTTAGGAGATTTTTGAGATAAATACCCTCCCTCCATCGAGGTTGGGCATGGACCAAAAATATTGGCGGAGCACTGCTGGTTCTGTTATTTTTAAAAAGATGAGCTCGAAGGACCATTTGCGATGGTTCAGAACTGCGCAATAAGCTTAGAGCCCATACAAGTGAAATGTGCCTGTACAGGTGCACGAAAGCTGCAGGTCTATTCCTGCCATTCAGTAATCAGGAATCAGAAATCCTGAGTCTATAAAACAGCTTTTATAGCGATTTTCAACGCGAGTTTTTCTACGGAAAACCTTGATTAATTAAAAAACTATGGTCCGGAATATTTTTGTCAAGAAAATCGCTTTGAAAACCGCTACAAAAGCGGTTTTCTAGACTCAGGATTCCTGATTCCTAATTACTGAATGCCAGGAATAGACCTGCTGGACTTTGTATAGAGTTCACGATACAATCCTATTTATATTCTGTGGTATTAGGTACAGATTATTATTATATTAATACATTAGCGACCCGCTCCGGCTGCGCACGGGAAGCACTCATTATCTATAGCCAGATGACTACTGGCTGATGGATGGCACCGGCCATGTAACGAATTTTAAAAATATCATACGTTACAGAATAATCCAATCTGTTCCGTCATTCCATAGAAGTGCACGCTGCCGAACTATAGGTGACAGTTCGGATTTGAGTATTCTTTGACGGGACTGAGTGAAATGTGATTTGCTCGCGAATAACAAAAAAACCGGCCAAGTGCGATTCGGACTCGAGGGTTCCGTACCATCGTATCAGATTGAACCTTTTTTATTTTTTTTATTTTTTATTTTACAATTTTTTTGTTATAGCGGCAAAATAGATACACACTGTAGACATTTTCAGATGCCGACGTATTACAGTTCATGAGATACCTGTGGAGTGGGTACGGAACCCTAAAAGCAGAAACTTTCTCTTGATTACCCGCCGTCTGAAAATGTCATCAATATCGGTCACTGCGTTTTTGAGTAATTTGGGAACATACAAATATCCACACATCGATGTTTATAGATTTAAGACATTATAGATAGCTGCGGTACTCGGATCAGTATTGAAAAAAAGATGATTTCGGGATCAAAAGTACCCTGTATTACTGTCCGGCCCACCAACTATCTCTATGTTAAAAATCACATCGACACGCTGCTGCGCGAAAGAATTAAAGGTCGATGAACCTACTTTCACATTTACAGGGATTTTGTACGTTGCGATTTGGTGAAGTATAAAGTTGTTTCAGGCCCATAAGTCTGTAACCCGATCAACCGTTGGTCGAAGCGCGTGATTGATAAGTAAATATAACTCCAAGAGCGATCCACACACACAAGTGAAATGAATAAAATAGTGTACAAAATAGTTCAATATCAAGTTTTTCCTATAACCACGTTTGCAGAAAAGTGCTTATTAGGTAATCTAATAATACAAAATGAACGCTTTTCGGATACGGTCGTTCTAGGGTCTTATGTCATCTTAATCTCAGTTACACGATTCCGATCCAAAGGCAATGAGCAAAAATGGCAGGTTTTTGTGTAAATATTTATAAATAATTAAATAAATACAATCACATAATATTCAACTAAAATAAAAAATAAACAACATTTACAGATTGCGAGCTCTTCCATGGTTCGGATTCTATGTAGGTGGTAGGGTTGGTACCATCGCATTGGACAAAAAGTGGTTTAAGCGGGAAGGAAAAATACTGTTTTTATCTAGTTCAATGTAGCCGTGCTCGTAAAGGAGAGATCCTGGCATGGCACCTAATTCCTTTCGGGAATGCGGTATATAAGGCTAGTATCATGACTGTGGTTGTGGTATTAGCCATCCATGTCCAGTTACATAAAAAAATATTATAATATTTTTCTTCATATTTCCGATCAAGCAATGGTGTTTAATTAGGATCTTAAATTACTTACTTATACACATTATAAGCTAGATATTGAGAGAAAATTTGTCAAAACGATTGGATATTAGTATAGTTCTTCACATATGTTCTTAGATTTACACCGTCGCTGCACATAATGTTTTGAAAACTTACGGTTTTCTGGAGTGCAATGCCGTGCTTGGCCGACATGTAAGGAGAGCGTTGCAACACAATGGCTATACGGTACGGGACTGGAGCGGAAAGCCGACGAACCCGCGTCCTCTTAGGTATGGTGTGATACGACAAAATGCATATCTTCCATATGTAAAAGGCGTAACGGACCGGATCGGCAAACTATTACGCAAGTTTGATATCAAGACATTTTTCAAACCCATGCCTAAGATTGCTTCAATGCTGAGGTCAGTCAAGGACAAGATACCACTCCAGTCTCCAGTTGTGTACAATATTCCTTGTAGTTGTAGCGGGAGTAATTACTAGATTAGATTCGACCAAGTAACCACACTAGCAGCAGAAAAATACTATTTGCCACGCTTGTTTCGAGAATCCATTGAAATCTCCAGACATGCAAACTTCAACAGGGACGACAGTATTAGACTCTCTCCGTCTTGGATTCCACTTCTTGCTCAACATAGACAGAAGGGCACACACTTCACAGCGGCACCAGCTGACACCATTAGGTATATGTGTACGGAGCCCTATATGTCTATGGTGCAGCAAATTGACAACCTACCCTAACCTACAATCTTCGCAGCCGACGCCCGCCAGTTACCGTTTGTTGTTGTTACCGGCTGTCAGACGTAACTCCGGGGCAACGAAGTGGACGAAAAAAAAACATAATTTATAGACCAGTGAAGTTTCTTTGCGGGTTCTTCTTCACTGGTTGATCGAATCCGCGGATCAATCAAATTGTGACATGACTTAGTGTAGTTTTACTACCAGAAGTTGAATAAATAAATGAAATCAAATGAAAATGAAAAAGTGGCCCTGACGATG
Source organism: Incurvaria masculella (assembly GCA_946894095.1). NCBI lineage: Eukaryota > Metazoa > Arthropoda > Insecta > Lepidoptera > Incurvariidae > Incurvaria > Incurvaria masculella. Next base: position 12,567,086 of record OX335658.1, on the reverse strand, counting down.
CTTCCGTCGTGGGAGGCAAAAAATGTTGGCCAAGCACGGCATTGCACACCAGAAAACCGTAAGTTTTCAAAATATTAAGTATAGTTCTTGCAATCTACGAACTCAAGCGGGCTTTATTTGTAGTAAACACGTATCTGCACACGTGACAAAGTGTGCGTGAGTGCGAGAATTAATTTATAGAGCATTCATTTATATTGTTTGATGCTTACCATATCCAAGCTCGTTCTTACACAAACTTCGATACGTATACAGATACGCGCTTACCACAAGTAAAGCCCGCTAGACTTCGCGGATTGCAGGAACTGTGGTAGGTTAACCTCACATGCTGGTCATAGTTCATGCGTTACAAACGCACAAGTATAAACGACACTTATCGAGCCCCGCCAGGTCGAGTATACATCGGAGGAGTCTAAGGAGGGGGGTGGGCTCACTAGCGCCCCCCAGCGCCCCCCGGCCCACGTGCCAGCGCGGGTCGAGTGGGCGCCGCGCCCCCACTAGTGAGTAATGATCCGCCGGTGGGCGACTGACGAGTCGACGAAACTCTTGAAGGAAACATTCGCCGATAGCGGCTGCCGATCCGAATTGATGGCGCTGTTTTGTTCGATCTGAATCGGGCAAGGGTTTGGATTGACGCGGCCTCGCGGCCCGATCGGAAGTTTGTGTAACGAGGGAGGCATTCGTTTGCGGCGGGCAGCTTTTGTTGATTAGTGACGCAACTTGGAATCGCTCGAAATCTCCTCCGGAGGCGCTGAGACGACGACAAAAGTGAACAATACCGAACGGGCTATTTTGTAAGGTATTTGATATTTATCCTAGGATTATTTACCCGTTGGAAAAATTATGAAATAAGCAGTGGACCAGTTATATCTAACTAGCTCCAGAAGCTCCAAGGTCCGACTGCTGCCGAAAAAACACACAATCTCTGGCACAAAAACGTGACAAAGTTTGAATTTTAAACAAAAAAAAATGGTTAATGATTAAAAACCTATGGAACTGTCAACCTACTGAGATTATAAAATAGCAACCGGCTTGTGCGTTTACCAATAAGCTTCTCTCGCATTTTTTTTCTTGATGGGATATCTTTTTTATTTTATTTTTATTAAATATTCAAACTTTTATCATTCCAATTTAAATGACCTACTCGTATCTATTCAGTGGGTATCTTATCCGACTTTATTTTAATAACACACACACTCTCATACACAAAAAACATATCTAGCCCTCGCACATTAACTAAAATCCAAAATTAATAATGCCATTTGAACAGCAGTAATAATAAGGCTGGTTTTCACCAAGTGCTGAAATATTATAAACGACACTTAAAGGTCCTTTATTACTAAAGTGTTGATTATCTTGTTACTGGTATTATTTGCAAGTTGCTAAGAAAGGCTTAAGAAAAGGATTAAGTTTATCAGCAGAAGGTAAAAAAAACTCTAACACTTATAAATTTAAATTAGGTTGAGAGCAGACAATATTTTATAGATTGTAAACATAGAATCAATTATGCAAAATAAAGTGGTAATCTATTATAAGCTTTTGGTCTGTTATATTTTTATGTAAAAAAAAATTCCAAAAAAATAACCGAATTATCGGTTATTTTTTTTGTAATTTTTTTTTTATTTGTTTATTTTTAGTGAATCTGAAGTACAATTACTAATTTGTACACGTCCTTTCCAATAAAAAAAAGAATCACCGAAATCGGTTGGCGTTATATTGGGTTATTCGTCCATTTGTCGCGCACATCTTAATACAAATTTAAGACTTTTATGATTTTCTCATAGATATCATTGTCAGAACTTAGCCAAATTAAAATGGGACCATTTGGAAAGCATTAGCTATCATTTAAAAAAATAATCATCAAAATCGGTTCACCCAGGCAAAAGTTATGAGGTAACAAACATAAAAAAAAAAACAAAAAAAAAAACATACAGACGAATTGATACCCTCCTCCTTTTTTTTAAGTCGGTTAAAATGTTTAGTATACATGTAAGCTGTTGAATACCCTAAAAAAATATACAAAAAAAATATTCATAATTTCAAAGATGCTGAGAGTGCGGAGGTTATACGCTATTTCCACGTTATATGGTTGATGTATGTTTGTAAGTAGGTACGAGTGTAAGCCAGACGCAGCTGGTAGTCTGTAGTGGAGTATTATTGAAGGCCAACAAGTAGTTATCACATTGGATGTGAATTTCAAACGACGTTTGATTTTGGGAGTGAATAAAATTTGCATTTCATTAGTATAGGTACCTCTAAAGTAATTTTTTCGTCTCTACATTTTTATCAGTTTCTTTTTGTAATTAAAGTGTAATTAAAAATTACGTCAAGATTCGGGCATGATTTTTGCATTTAATGTTATCATTAAGTGAGTACATTAGATGGAACTAGAATTAATTTGCTAAAAGTAATTGGAAATGCATTTGAAACTTGAATACAGGATTGTGCCTTAACGTAAAAACATACCCAGTCGGTTGGTTTGATGGAGATGGAGCACTGAAGTTTTGATGTGGAGACCCTACACAGGGAAAATAGTGTCGGCAAACCGCCAGCGCGTTGGTCGGACGATATACGTCAGATAGCAGGTGAAAATTGGCGAAGATAAACAGGAGACCGCACAACTTGGCGAAGTCTGGGGGAGGCCTACGTCCAGCAGTGGACAGCAAAAGGCTGAAGAAGAATAATGTTGGTTTAAATGCGAAACTTTTGGTCCTCAATATATTTATTATTTCAATTTGTTATCTTATCATACTGGCCAGATAAATATATACATATTGGGTTTAATACTGCAGTGGTATTTTCATCTACATTTTTTTAACAAGGAATCAAAACGGTTAGGGAAATATTTTTGGTTTCGATCCAATACACAATTTCCCCAACAATTAATTTTTTATTCTTTCCTGTGATAAATTTTATTAAGATTTGTTCATTTATTTCTAATTGTAAGATTGTTATTAAAGAAACCACTATTAAAGGAAATAATTGCTTATTAGATAAAATTGTAGCACATTTTGGAATTACTTTGATTAGAATTTAGTTTCCGAATAGCATAATTTGTTTTCGTTTTCAAAGGGGAATATAATTTTAATATTTTATTAAGCCTATATTATCCATGGAGCTGAAGAATGTATTCATCTCCATGATATTACCCATGTTAAATATGCGTACCAATAAGAAATATGTCATGGCATTCCTACCACGCATTACTGGCTCCACATCCAGTCCTCTCTAGTATCCAGGGTGCGGCTGACAGCTCTAATTCGTGCCATTCCTCTTGGCCTGGCCCAGGTGTGATGGATAGGGCGGTAATCTCCTCGCTGCACCAGCGGACAACTTTCCATCCGGCGAGGGGTTCGAAAGCATCTTATTTTTAAGCAGATGACGTGGAACATTTCTCATTCTGGAAAATGGTTATACTTTGTTTCACGTATCCTCTCACAATCTCTTATTGCGGCTGCAAGGGATATATTTTATGATTTATTTTATTTTATATTATTCTTAACTAAATAGTAACAAAAGATTTAACCATATTACCAGCTAGGCCCAGCTTAGCTGGTAATATGGTATATACCATAGCTTAAACCAGCAAAGTTTCGATTAACATAGTAATACTTATATTTATAGGCAAATAAAGATAAAATACGTATGCTCGAATAGAATAAAATTAACATATAAATAGTAATATTTTATTTCATAAATATCCTAAAGCTAAAATGCTAACAAAATATTGAACATGAGGAAAAAAATGTTAACCAAACGGTAGCAAAAAATTAAAAGGATGCAAGAATATCAGCCTCAGTGGCCCAGTGGCGCGACACTTCGGCGATCGCTCTCCGAAGTTAAGCAACGCTGCGTCCGGTCTGGTCTTGGATGGGTGACCATTCGACCGTTGAGAGAGGCTGGCCGTGGTTCGGATTCCACGTTAAACTGTAGGTCCCCTTCCTTACTTACTAGGTGGTAGGGTTAATCCCGCCCGGGTTGGTACCATCGCATTGAATGAACGATGGTCGAAGCGGCAATGAAAATTGTCCGTGTTTTCAATCCAGTTCAATGTAGCCGAGCAATATAAGGAAGGTCCTGGCATGGCACCTAGTTCCCATGTGGTGTGTTGGGCTAATACCATGACAGGAGGTGTGGTATTAGCCATCATGTCCAGTCACATAAAAAAAAAAACAATTTTATCTTATTCATAATCGTTTTAATTCAAGTACGAAAGTTCGGAGAACAGTGTCGACCGGCGTGGAGAGACAAGGAGTGTTTATATACTCAAACATCTTCAGTGTATTATTTTCCTAACATATAAAAACCACGTTTTAACCATGTTCATACACGCCAATCTACGAAACGAGGATGCAGTAAGTAGTTTATGTGTAGTTTACGGCACCTCAAACTAATACAATAAGGCCCACTGCTTTTATTACTGTGTATGTCGTAAGAGGCTAAGGAATTCGTGGTTGTGAAACAGTAGATCCACTTTCTAACTCACTAGGAGGTAAGCTTCATCCCGCCCGGTTTGGTACCATCGCTTTGAATCAACTTTGAAAGAAGCGGCAATGTAAATTGTGTTTTCCACCCAGGTCAATGTAGCCGTGTAAAACTGGCATGGCTCCTAGTTCCTATGTAGTGTTCTGGGCTAATATAATGACAGTAGGTTTCGGCATTAGCGATGGCTTACTGAGCAGATATTCTTGAAATACACAAAATTATGAATTCACATCACACATTTATTTTTTTCCCTCCTCACCTATAAAGTATTTTAACTCATATACCTAACCTTTTATGCCAAGTCGTTTTTTATAGAAATTTTTTTTTTATCCAGCGATCTTTTTATTCGACATATTTTTATTCCAAGTAACTTTACATTTCCTAGATTTATTCAAAATTGGAAGCAAACTTCTATTTGAATTTTAGCATAGCTTATTACGAAACTTCGACAAAAGATTCCAACTCCCATCCGAAAAAATATATCACCGTCTCGTAGCATTCATCTAATCCCGAGCCCGAGGTGTTTATTCAAATAATACTCCATCATTACCCGAAAAAAGTTAAATGAAGACTTCTCTAAAAGAAATTGGTTCCGCCTCTGTCCTGGGCACTGGGCACTTATAATCTCGGCAAAGTTTTAATAGGACCAGCGCAAATTTGATAGCCATTATCCGGGAAATATATTCGGGTGACGCCGGCTGGTGGGCTAACCTTGGGGCAAATTATTAGACGAACTTGAGAATATATTTCGTGTAACTACTCGTAAAGTTTGTTATGACGACATTGTCATTCTTCTGTTACTAAAGAATATTTAAATAGGTACGGTTTGGATGATTTAAGTACAATAAAAGCTTTTTTTTTTCAGTATTTGTTTGTGTGGAAACGGCAAAGCCACAAATATTACGACTTCATTTATTTGTTATCTTTTTACGGATTTGAGAATATATTTCGTGTAACTACTCGTAAAGTTAGTTTCGACAACGACGTCGACATTCTTCCATTATTGTGGAATATTTAGATAGGAACGGTTTGGAGGTAGTAAGTACAATATTATTATTTTTTTCAGTATTTGTTTGTTTGAAAATGGCAAAGAACAATGATTAACCCTTCCTTTAATTGTTATCTTATTTCGAATTTGAGAATCTAATTCGTGTAATTACTCGGAATGTAAGTTTTGACGAGACGTCGACATTCTTCTGTTATTAAGGAATATTTAATTATAAATGGTTTGAAAGATGCAAGTACAATAAAAATTTTTTTTTCAGAATTGTTTTTTTTAACGGCAAAGCCGAAATATTACCACTTCCCTTAATTGTTACCTTGGTTTCAGGACCGAACCTCTATAATTCCTGGGTCTGTCTTTCTCGCATTTCCTAGAAGCCTGAGGTGCGCTTTTACCGACATAGCCTGCTTCCACAGGCCACCAATAGATTCTTTAGCTGAGACAGAACAGGGCTTCCTTGTTTCTTACATCTTCATAATTATTGGGCGTAGTTACAGAAACGGGCAGATCAGTAGTCCAAAGGCATAAGGGGTTATCTGTTATGAAGTTTATTTTAAAAGTTCAAACTTAATTAAAGTGTCGTATTATATGTTATGAATATGCTTAAATATAATTAAATTGATAGTTTTTTTTATCATCAACAGATCCTAAATATTTTATTTCGAATCAAAACAGAAAATCATTGAAAAAGATGAAAAACATTCGTACATATCTATTTTCGAAACATTTAGGATCCTGTGTATGAGGGATCTACAATAGATATGTTTTAGTGATGCTAGATTTAACGTAAGGTGCCCTTTGTTTCAATATTAGATTTTGCTGATTAATTTTCACTATATTATATATTCATCAATGACATTACGAATTCGAAAAACAGAAACACAGTAGTGTGGTTATTATTTTTGTACAATTTAGTTCGAAGGACCTTTTTACCCGACTGCGAAAGAAGGAGGGTTATGTTTTTCGAGTGTATGTATGTATGTATGTATGTATGTATATATGTATGTATATATGTATGTATGTATGTATGTATATTTCTTTGGCACGCCCTACAGCCTAAACGGCTTGATGGATTTTGGCTTGAGAGGTGTCGTTAGATTCGTCTTAATTGTGAGAGTGACACTGGGTATATCAAAATTATAAAAAAAAAATCATAGACGATTTTTGGCGCCAAATTATGTGTTTTCAAATATATTTTTCCTTGAAACCTATCGAGTGGGGTATCAAACTAAAGGGTTTTCTAAATAGTTTACAAAAAGGAATGCAACTTATATGTTTAAGTGTAATTTGGAATGAGAAATTCCAAAAATCATCAAAATATTCAACGTTAAAAATAAATTCAAATGATTTTTGTTTACGCAAGCGCGCTTGTCACACCAACTCAGGTCATATACTCCTCTTTTCACTACCTCCAGCTATATGGAATGTAGTTTCGGTTACATTGCATATTTATATGGTGTAACCGAAAGATAACTTTGGGATGTCTATAACTGGAAGTGGTGGATCCGGGCGATAGTCAGATAGATTTTCGAAATTCTCGGACGCCGCATAGACCGACATCACCGGCATATCTAATAGCTTTACTAAAGATAAGAAAAAACTTTCTATGAAGATGTCGTCAGCCCCCTGATGAGGGCTTCTGTTACATAGGGTACATAAGATATGATCGTCATCATAATATCACTGATCTTTAACCGTGCGTCCTTGGGATCAGTGGGACGGAAAAGCACGGCCATGCCAAAGTTGGGTTTATCATTATATATCACATATTATTAACCCGTTATATTATTCAAAATAATAAACCAGGAGTTTATCCACGGATTAAATCATGAAAAGTTATATTTTGATGGGCTTTGGAGGCAAGAAAAACAATAAACGCTTCAAGGTAACACATTCGATCGGGCGATTGTGGACCTCGGGCCCACATATATTTGCAAACGATGAATCCAGGTCTCTTTCGCCGCATCCAGTTAAAGTTCTAATCTGTGAAACTGGAACTTAACTAGCTCAATAATTAAATAAAAATGGCTTTAACAATGCTTTTGACTCACATTCAAAGCTGTCAGTCAAGAGACAACTTCCAGTCTAATGAAGTAGTGGATATAAATATTATAATCATGGTTATTATGGAGTTTATTGAATTTTAACTAGGAGTTAGTTTAAACATGGATGAAATCCTGTGATCAAAGCGACTGCTACAGGGTCCGTCACTCGAACTGTTACTTCTATTTTCAAAATAATAATGACATCGCGCCAAATTTTGGTGAAACGTCAATTTGTTTCATTGTTTTTAAGTGGGCGAAAAGAGCGGAAACAAATTTGAATTGTATAATAAATTTTCGCAATGGATATTAAACCTAACATTGTGATCGTTTTGTATTTGACCGGAAAATCACAACCAGTCATCGCTCGGGAGCTCCGACATTTACGTGTGAACAAAAGTTTAGTGCATCGAACCATTAATCGTTATAACCTAACAGGGAGCATTGCTAAACGGCATAGAGGCGGTCTTCCGAAAATAGCAGTATCACATGATATGGTTCGGAAGTTAAAGGCTCGAATTCAAGGAAATGCTCACCAGTGTTCTGCAAAATTTGCGAAAAGTCTGACAATACCCGACTCAAGTAATCGGCGCATACTGAAATAAAAAGAAATGCAACTGAAGCCCTACCAATAAAATACAAAAATTACAGCATCTATGTTCAGCGCAGAAGGCAGTTCGACTACAAAGAGCTCAAGCACTGAAAGTCTTGCGTGGCGATCTGGAAAACATTGTTTTTTCAGATGAAAAAATGTTTACTGTCTAACAGTATATAAACAAACAACATGTTCGTGTTTGGCTACAGGGCAAATCCAACGAGAATTTAGACGATGGAGTAAGCAATTCGTAAGCAAGCGCCCGCTTCTGTTATGGTCTGGGCTGCAGTGACCGCAAATGGTCGCTATTTACGCGTGTTTATCGAGAAGGGCGTCAAAGTCAACCAGCAAGTGTGTGAAAAAGGTGTTAAATGAGGCGCTCATACCATGGGCACGTAAACAATGCAGTACGAAACGCTGGACGTTCCAACAACACTCAGCATTGTCTCAGAAAGCTCTTATCTATGGATCAAAGGAGGCTATATAAAACAATAACAATGATTGTCTTAAAATTAAATGTTTTATTGTGATATCTTTTTTAACGAACCATACTTCAATTAACCAAACAACATCATTTTCAATTGGTAACACTTCGAGTGACGGATCCTGTATATATAACCACTGGATTTGAGTGTCGAACAAATTTGTTTGCTTATAAATTTAGTGTAACTGTAATAAACGATGATGAGAGGGAGATTCTAAAAAAAACATATATAGGGTGTCAACGGAGATATGGTCCAAAAGCTAGCCACGTATTCCTCGGCATATTTGGTGCTAAAAAGGTAGATGATATTTTGGTTGTACGACTTGAAAAATATCCTCCCCATACATTTTAAATACCTACACATAAAATGTATAGCCTTTTTGTTTCAAATATGCCAAGGAATACGTGGTTAACGTTTGGACCATACCTCCACTTAAACCTTGTATATATCGGTCATATAATCAAAATTCGTTGAATGAGGGAATTTCATTCTATGAACTGATGACTTCATTAAAGCCTTAAAGATAACATCAAGAAACTTTTAGAAGATGTAGTTTTGTTTTAATATCAATCAAAACACTCTATTTGTTACACCTCGTGGTGTAGGGACTAAAATATTGCCTTTCATGCAAGAGGTTATGGGTTCAAATCCTCGCATCGGTTATACACCACTTTATTTTGCGAGTTGTTCATGGTTCGGAACCCATGTAAAACTGTAGGTCACCTTACCCTACCAGGTGACAGGGTTAAGCCCGCCTGGGTTCGTAACATTGCATTAGGAAAAACTATGGTCGAAGTGGCAATCAATCATTGTCAATATCCGTGTGCAGCCGTGATTCTGTATAAAGGAAGGTCCTGGCCTGTCACCTAATTCCTTCTGTAATTTGTTGAATTAGGCTTATATCATGACGGTAGTTGTGTTATATTAGCCATCCATGTCAGGTTCCATAATAATACCTAACCTTACGTTCGTTGGAATGTATTAACGTGCAGATATTTAAATGATAAATGCATGCTCTACGAAAACTAAAAATAATTAAAATAAAACAAATTATTTAAAAATATAAAAAACCCGACTGCGAAAAAAAATTTAACTTAAAATTGACTTAGTAAAGGAACTGAAAAGATAGAAACAAGTTGAAAAATTAAATATTTGTTGTGTTTGAATGATCATGGTTGACAGTGTTCACAAACGCAGTCGGAGGCATAAGATACATTAACTACGATTTATATTTTCTATTGTGTGCCTATGGAAATTTCACGATGATCGGTTGAGTACGCGAAACAGACAAACTTACTTTCATATTTATTATATGACAGTTAGGAGATTATAATTTGTATCAGTAAGTATATTTTTGCTATACCCATATCACTAAGAAAATCGCTAGTCATTAATAATGGAATGTATTGGGAAATATATAATATATCATTATATAATTCATATTGTGCATCAAATACATTAACTATGATTTATATTTTTTTGTTATTAAATTCATTGAAAGTGTACCTATGCAAATTTCATGATGATTGGTGACACCGAGAACGAGAAAAAAAACCTCACTTTAGATATAAAAATGAAAGGTAGGATATTGGAATTATCCCACCACGTATTTTCTTGCTCCACCGAAATAATCCATAAAATCGCTACTAAATCCACAGTGAATACTATGGAACGTACTATGGAACGGGCTATTTGATGCCTCCGACTGCGTTTGTGAACACTGTCAACCATGATCATTCAAACACAACAAATATTTAATTTTTCAACTTGTTTCTATCTTTTCAGTTCCTTTACTAAGTCAATTTTAAGTTAAATTTTTTTTCGCAGTCGGGTTTTTTCATTAATTTATAGTACCTAATAAAGAAGCAGCAGATGGAGTGTACGGCCGCAAACAAATAAAGGGTATTTTAGAAAAGGTTTCAGAAACTTCATAAATAGAAAGCACTCACTTGAAAAAATAAACACCATCCCACAAATGGAAATTTAGATGTATTTTTTGCCGGTTCCACACCGCAAGACAGTGAATGAAAAAATCCATTGAAATTTAAATTGGTGGATAGTATGTTTTTATTCTGATTCCTTCTTGATATTCCTCGCCTGCTGTCGGGGGAAAGGTGGGCGGGTCCATAAAACACGCAAATAAACGATGTCCGAGTCATCTCTCTTTGGCCGTCACTCGCGTGCCACAGTGTAACCTACCCGCAAAACGGAAAACGCCGTGCTGAGAAAATGTTGTTCGCAACAATAAATTTCCCATCGGATGTCTGACCGACGCTGCAACGGTATCGCAACGCTAGTCCAATTACTCGCGGACAGCGTCTGTCGCTAGCACACGCCGAGCTTCCTGTTCAACAGACTCGACACAAAACACTTTGACAAGCGCTCATCCTTTTTAGGGTTTCGTACCTAAAGGGTGAAAACGGAACCCTATTACTAAGCCGCCGCTGTGCGGCCGTCCGTCCGTCCGTCCGTCCGTCCGTCCGTCCGTCCGTCAGTCCGTCTGTCACAGGGCTGTATCTCATGAACCGTAATAGGTAGGTAGCCGAAATTTTCACAGAGTGTGTATTTATTTTGCCGCTATAACAACAAATAAGTAAAATAAAAAAATAATAAACATTAAAGGGGGTTCTTATACGAAAAACTTGATTTTTTGGTGTTGTTGATACGGAACCCTTCGTGTGCGAGTTCGACTCGCACTTGGCCGGTTTTTATCCGACATCAAAGAAGGTTCTATTTTTACCATATCACATAAAATATGCAATAGTGTTGGAGTAAGGATTTAATTTATCAATGTAGAGTTAATATCTGGTTCCTAAAAATGCTGATTTGATTAAATACTAAATATAAATGGCAAATACGCAATATTTGTAACATATTTCCTCTATAGTGGCAGGGTTTCTTTAATGTTGATGTCACAATTGGAAAGTTCCTCATAAGGTGTTGACTTAAAGTATTTTTAAATATTTTTAGTATTTAAGGAAAAATATTAGCTTTAAAATATAATATAAATATTTTATGTTTTTTGAAATTAATTTAAAGACTTAAACTCCTTTGTGGAATTTGTAAAATAATCCAGGTTTCACTTTTTTTTGGTCGGTCTCATTCAAAGGAATATTTTCACTATTGGGCCAAGTCCGAACACTGGGCAATGGGGGATACAAACATTAGAAAATCTAGCTCTACTAAATCCCTCTGTGAAAAGTGCTAACCATGGCTGAACGCGGAATGGGCGCTTTCTTGTTCCATAAAGCAAAACGTATATGTTGTGGCCATGCATGTGGTCAGAGATTTAGTCACCTTGAAGGGCAGGTTGGAAAAAAGAAGTTATACCATCGTCATTACTTAAGAGAGCATCGCCCATCTCATGTTGCCATATAGAAGATCCATGAAGACTAAATACGTTGTGGTAACAGCGATCACCAAAACTTATTTCATAATTTCATTGATTTCTAACATGACCGACTGAGGGCTGGTGATGATATCCATTAATTTACAGAAAAGACATGTAATTGCTTTACTTCCATCCAAATCCATACGAAATTGGTAAACTCCTTTAAATTCGATTCAGTACTCGTTTTCGTCTGCGAAACAGCGCCCACGTCTGTGTGATGATATCGACTCGTTTTTGGCACCGAATTAATTCCCGTTAGCTCGGACATTTTTGCACAAAAATGCGATACTTCTGACAGGACACAATCTCACAGCAGCGGTGTAACTTATACATTTAGTCGGGGCTTCGTATTTATCGGTACAAATAATAATCTACATTTTTGAATATTTATTTGAGCCGAGAATTCAACTAGAACCAAAGAAAATAACCTTCCTTAAAACTTAAATTTTAAAACTTCTTTTTCAATTGCGTAAGTTATATATTTGCTTTAAAACGGAGTAAGTATAACTATGAGAGTGCTTTTACAATCTTACACATTTTTCATATTTAAAATATATTTAATTTTGCACCTATGGTTAGTAATGGCCAATTATGTTGTATGGCATCGGCATATACCAACACTCCAAAAATGTTATCTCTTAAACAAAAATGGCGTTGACGGAACCATAAAAATGTTTCACAATATTTATACATCAACATAAGAAGCCAAAGTCTTGCGGTAAAAGTCTTATATTTTCACCTCTTCTCTTTTATGAGATATTTGAATTCATATTTAATAGGTTTGTCAGAGTAATGTTAACGTTACGATGCGGGGCGAAGGCGTGGGGCGAAGGCAAAGGGAAGGGGGAATTCCATGGTGGGGTGTGCGGGGTACGTTGAAATATATCTAATCTAATAAATATTATAAAGGGGAATGTTTGTAATAATGGATGGATGGATGGATGGATGGATGGATGGATGTTTGTTTCTCTTTCACGTAAAAACTACTGAATGGATTGTAATGAAACTTTACAATAATATAGCTTATACATCAGAATAACACATAGGCTACAATTTATGTGCCCATGGGCTTTAGAACTTTCACGGGGCTGCGAAAACGATGCCGGGAGCGCAACTTTACACCGGGGGGAGAGGAGCCGGGGGCGGTGGGGGGAGAGGAGCCGGGGGCGGCGGAGGGGGGCGATGGCGGGGGGAGGGGGGGGGGGGCGTGAGGGCAGACGTCGTGACTGCTGTGTCCGTTTGGTGAATTTTCAAGGATCTAGCGATTTGTAAAACTTAGTACATGTACATTTAACTACCCGGGAATTAGGATTGGCTAAATAGAATTCAGTTCCGCTTACGCTAAGATGGGGCTGTCATACAAACTGCAATGCTATGCACGGCTCGGCTTTGCGGCGGCAGCGCTTACTTTTACTGAAGTACGGCTTGGTATTTCCTGCAACTTTAGGACTACTTGGCATCACGCTAAATCGCCGGAGGAGCGACCAATAGAATAAAATCCTTGAGAACCAATTAGTCGATTTAGATGCGCATTGTATCTACGTCTAGCCTGATTCTACGAAAAACTTAAAGATTACATAATATAACGCTTCATTACCAGAAGGGTAAGTAGTGAGTAGAAAGTCTTATAACTTGCGAACCACTTACCAGATTTATGTGCGTATTTTATCGATGTATAGTATCTCTGGGAGCAGTCAGGTTCGAGATGGGTTCGATGTTGAGGCTGGCTGTAGGTTGGAGTCCACGCAAAACTTACCTACGTTACACGTTACTTACTAGGTAAGCAATGTAGCAGTGAAAGTGCAGAAAGGTTCTCGCGGCAAATGTTTTTTTTTTAAATAGTGACCAAACGTCAACGAAGCTCTAAATGGGAATTATTGGATGTTGATGAGCCGAAATCATGCTATTTCGGCTCGAACGATCTTGATTAAATTTGGTACATGGATACATTGTCCTGGACCAGTTTGACGCTATTTTGGACCAGTCATGTGGGCTACTTTTTATCCATGAGATAATTTAGCCGACACTAACCCGAGCGGAGCCGGGTACCGCAGCTAGTAAATAATATAAAGGGGAAAGTTTGTAATAATGGATGGATGGATGGATGGATGGATGTTTGTTACTCTTTCACGTAAAAACTACTGAATGGATTCTAATGAAACTTTACAATAATATAGCTTATACATCAGAATAACACATAGGCTACAATTTATGTGCCCATGGGCTTTAGAACTTTCACGGGGCTGCGAAAACGATGCCGGTAGCGCTACTTCACACTAGGGGGAGAGGAGCCGGGGGCGGTGGCGGGGAGCGGCGGCGGGGGGAGGGCAGACGTCGTGACTGTTTGGTGTCCGTTTGGCGAATTTTCAAGGCACTAGCGATTTGTAAAACTTAGTACATGCACATTTAACTACCCGGGAATTAGGATTGGCTAAATAGAATTCAGTTCCGCTTACGCTAAGATGGGGCTGTCATACAAACTGCAATGCTATGCACGGCTCGGCTTTGCGGCGGCAGCGCTTACTTTTTCTGTAGTACGGCTTGGTATTTCCTGCAACTTTAGGACTACTTGGCATCACGCTAAATCGCCGGAGGAGCGACCAACAGAATAAAATCCTTGAGAACCAATTACTCGATTTAGATGTGCATTGTATCTACGTCTAGCCTGATTCTACTAAAAACTTATAGATTACATAATCTAACGCTTCATTACCAGAAGGGTAAGTAGTGAGTCTTAAAGTCTTATAACATGCGAACCACTTACCTGATTTATATGCGTATTTTATCAATGTATAGCATCTCTGGGAGCAGTCAGGTTCGAGATGGGTTACTGTTTTCGATGTTGAGGCTGGCTGTGGGTTGGAGTCCACGCAAAACTTACCTACGTTACACGTTACTTACTAGGTAAGCAATGTAGCAGTGAAAGTGCAGAAAGGTTCTCGCGGCAAATGTTTTTTTTTTTAATAGCCACCAAACGTCAACGAAGCTCTAAATGGGAATTATTGGATGTTTCTCATTAAATCATGCTATTTCGGCTCGAACGATCTTGATTAAATTTGGTACATGGATACATTGTCCTGGACCAGTTTGACCCTATTTTGGACCAGTCATGTGGGCTACTTTTTATCCATGAGATAATTTAGCCGACACTAACCCGAGCGGAGCCGGGTACCGCAGCTAGTTGTTATATATATTGTTCCCTACGCTGATATTATTGTGATTTTATTAACAATAGTAGAAGCTGGGTTATGATATCATCCCTATTTTAACTATCTTTTTCAGTTAGTCCCTATCCGCTATTATTTCATGTTGATCCAAATATTTGGATAATTTACCTGCTAAATAAATCATTAAATAAAGCAGAACCAGGGTTTGATTTCCGACGACGATGCACGGATATCCCAGAGATGCCGGTTTACTTAAGATTCATAAATGATAAGGTTTATTCTAACTAAACCAATATACGTGGGTCGCGCTACCAATGCCTAACTAATGTCTATGCTATGAGGTTGCACTTCGAGTAATGAAACATGTATAAAAATGAGTAACTCTCTGAGCTGTATAGACTTCGCGACTATGTTTTTCCTTCAGCGATTTAAATAATCCCTACATATCGTTTCTTGTTCACCGCGCACCTTAAAACAAAATCCTATTGTTTTTCTTGCATTTTTCTCACTGTATAAAATACCTAACTTGTCTAGTCTTGTCATAAAACAAAAGTTTTGTGACATTTTTTTAAATAGATTCGTCATTTTGAAAAAAAAAACTGAATCGAAAAAAAATACAAAAAGCTACATACATGCTTAGTAAAAAACCTGCTCAGAAAACTACACGAGAATCGGTAAAGAAATGTGCCTTGTAGAGAAGAATATCTGGACGCCGGATAGACGTACGAAACTATTTTTGATTAGCTGAAATGGAGACGCTTTGCTTTTCGCTCGGTCAATAACGATACTAGCTTTTAGTAGAACTCGGAACCTGTATTATTTAATAATATTAAACTTACATATTTACAGTCAGCCTAAATCAATATCAATATTTTGATATTTAAACTTATATTTCATTAATTGATTTGTACTGTTTTTATTTTGATTTCAATTGTGATCTTGAATTGTTTATTGAATATGGTATGGTGCAATCTAATATGAATAATATGGCCCGAAATAAAACACTATTATTATTATTATTAATAAGTGAGTCACCTCAATGAGATTAAATTTCATGGTAAAATAACAAACATCAACCTACAAAATGAACAAAATAATACTGAATTATTTAGTAGTAACGAAATTACGTCAGACGTCGCCGGTCGCTCGTGAAGGGAAGTAGGTGACGTCACACGTCCGCGATTCCTTCTGAGCTCTCGGGAGCCCCCAGAGCTTTCGATCGAACGCTCGCGTTTACTTGCGCAGTCGGGCCGGGCATCTTCATTAGATTATTGTGGGCAGCGGGCGGGAAAGTGGCGAAAAATCACGTTTCAGCGGAAAAACGGGTGAGTACTTCGGAAATCTTGAAGCACAGTTCTGTTTTGATACTCTCTGTAAGAGCTATCGGTGTGAAAGCAGTAAGCAAAATTGTTGTTACTGCTCATGTAAATCGGTATTCCAACTGACTGAAATCTACTTGAACTGACTAAAATCAGCCGCCAGAACGGAAGGGGTGACCCAGATGGCTTTTACAGTTCGGCTTCAAAGTCCCTCATACGAATGTCGAACATATCCCGCATCGACGCGAGGTTAGCGGCCATCTCCGCCAACTTGTCCATTTCAATTTTGAGGTTATGAATTGTTAATTTGTTTAAAATACCTTTTGCTGGAGGGTGTCGATTTTTAATCACATAGCACACATGATTGTGTCGTCGATTTAAGTATATTTATCGCTTCCTGCGTCGGTTTTGTAAGTTTTAAATTATATCGGAACTGTGAGTTCATTTGACATAACTTGACAGCTCGAACCTACCGACACTTCGAACTTCGACACTCGAATATTTTCATCCAATGCGATGGTACCAACCCGGGCAGGCTTAAACCCTACCACCTTTTAGAGGAAGGGGACCTACAGTTTTACATGGATTCCGAACCATGAAGCAGCTCGCATTCGTGAAGAAATGCACTTATCGAACTCGGAAGGAAAAAGAAAGTGGTGCATGTCGGAATTGAACCGAGACCTCTGGCACGCTAGGCCAGGCCCCGCGCCACTGGGCTACGGGCCGCTCAAACTGCTTTTTTTTACTGTGATAGACCTCTAATTATGAATTATTTTACGTGGTCATAGCCATCAATAGTAGTACAGCTAAAGTCATAAGTATCAGCGCTCGTAATACAATTCAACATGCTACATTTTAGGATATAGAAATATTTTTATCTAATGTATACTAATATGATTTAATATTTTTACATGTTTTATTAAGTCCGAACATTATGTATGTGTCCTACTTTACTACATATTATAAAACCAAGGTCACCTCCTCGTCTATCTGTCTGCCTGTCTGTCTGAATGCAATAAACAAAAAAAATACCGGACGGATTTTTTTCACCAATGGACCAAGGAAGAGGAAGATTTATATGTTTAATTCATTAATGTTTTGTGTAAATCATTGACGTATATATTACAACTTATACTTATATATTATTAACTTTTACATAACACATGTGTAAATTGGTTTATATTAAACGATGATCGTTGAAGATATCGAAAAAAAATAAATAAGGCCAAGTATACATCACCTCACTAAACCAGCTAATTTGTGGACTATTGTAGAACTATCGAACTTATTAAAATGCTTTTCAAGACTCCCAGGTAGAAATGAGAAAAAAAACTCGCTGGCGGATAGTTTTATACTTTGGCTGTGGGGTAAAGAAACAATTTTGAGGAAGGGTGGGTTCTCAAAAGCGTGATGTCAACCACTCATAGATGCTCTGATTCTCTTCAGTTATCCCAGATATAAGTTGAATTGAGATAGATGCGAGATGGCATGCTCCCATAGCAGCGTATAATATAGTCTGTGACTTGGAGATTCCAGGCCACCAGAAAGTTTTGAGTCTCCAACAATACGGATGGCATTCATAAATGTGTACCCAGTATTCTATTACCGGCTTAATCTGCAGCGGTGTGAGATCTCAATTTTTATGAGGCGAGTGTAGCTTTGGACTCAATATACTTCCCACTTTTTTGAAAATATTAGGCCGTAACCTCCTGGACGTTGAGGTACTCATCGTACAAAGAGTTTTCTAAAAGCAAACCAAAATATCACTCAGCAAATAGGCATTGATTAGGCTGTAGAGCGTGGCAAAGAAATATACATACATACATACGTACATACATACATGCATACATACATAAATACACACATATATACATACAGACATACATACATACATACATACATACACTCGAAAAGCATAACCCTTCTTCTTGCGCAGTCGGGTAAAAAATAAGACAAAACAGAAGGAACGTATCATGAACGTTCTAATTGCGGGCATCATGCTTATCTGATGGCAACCCTCTTCCAGCCTCTTCCGAACACTTGTCCTTTATACGTACGTACAGCGCTTTCAAAAGACATGTGCGCCACGGAACCTTTTTTATCTCCGATCTGGAGTAATTTGCTGTTTTATTGAAGGTTAGGGCTGGTAATTATACTGACCTAGCGTTAAAATAAATGTGTCAATATTTGCGTACGTATACAATGCTGTCGTCCCTTTTGTTTGCTCATATTTGGGTCCTCCATTTTCGTTAGTCTTTTGTTAACCAAATTCACAATTACTGACGTACGAAGGCAACCCCAATGTATTACGTGTTTATTGTTTACATTGAGTTGGGTGTCACGCGATATGAAAACGCCTGTACACTTTGATGATTTGTTTTGAATTGTTAGATGCACGAGTTTGTAAGATACATTCATAAATCAAAGTTAACATATTTTTCTAATAAACTATTAATTGTACAAATAAACAACTGAATGGGCTGATCTGTATTTTCTTACGTATCTTGTGACATATATTACGTGATGGACGTATTACATAAGTAGGCTCTATTTAAAAACATAAACATGTATATTATTTAAAACTTACCTTACCACAAGTTTAGTATCTGCAAAAATCTAACCCAAAAAACCTTCATAATCGCGAAAGGTTGAAGTTATGAATATAGAATACCAAACATACTCAATCCTATCGAGTTCAATATTTTATTCCCTCAGATTTTTTACGCAACCTGACATGAATGGCTAATACCACACAATTAACCGTTGTGATATTAGCCCAATACACCACTTTCCCAAAGGAATTAGGTGCCATGCCAGGACCTTCAATTTAAGAGGACGGCTACACTGAAATGGGTGGCAAACACGTTAAATGTTTTATTGCCGCTTCAATCATAGTTTCATCCATTGCGGTGGTACCAACGGGGGCGGGCTCAATCCTACCATCTAGTAGGGGAAGGGGTCCTACGTTGTAACATGGATTCCGAAATGCACTTATGCAACTCAGAAAGAGAAAGAAAGTGGTCCATCTCAGGGGCGAGGATTTGAACTCATAAACTCTGCTTACGGACATGAGTTTTGACCAATTTATTGCCAGAGGTAATGCCTACAAAATAATATACCTTACTTTGCTTTATTCTAGCCAAAACCTTATACTAGCGAGAAGAGAACGACTCTGTCGAATGCTCTCGCTGAATCAAAATAATGAGCTCATGTATTTTGGAAAGTCTGTACTGGGTTAAGGCCTTGCGATGTACCAGTAAGATGCATGAGTGTTTGGCCTAGCCAATTGATGACCAGGCAGGTCAATCTTCAAGGAGAGTGATACGCAACACCAAATTTATTTGAATGAAATTTACAAGCCCAACATTTTCTGAATAGAGCGTGTTTATCTATATCTGTGTTAAACAAAATGTATGAATAAAAATATTATACCCGAAGAATTGCAAACATATTCTGTATTTTATTTCAGTCACGAGAGAGCACTGTTTTAAATCTGATAAATATTCTGAAATATGCTTTTACCACCGCCTGTAGCAAGTTTCCGTACCGCTCAGCCGCTCTTCCACTGCTATCTCCCCATCTACAGAACGTTAGAGGAAGTAAATTTCATATTCATGGCGAAATGAAAAGAATTCATTAGCTTAAAAGTTGGTCGTTAATTCGTTTCAAGAAATTTCATACTGCCGGGGCTGGATTCTGTGCCCGAATATATTCATGGCATATTCTTCACTAGTGAAGCATAATTAATTAATACATACGGGTGTTTGGGACACAATCACAATAAATTTAACCAAGAACTCAATTTCGGATTTTAAAAACACCTAGGTACATCAAAACTTTGCAATGAGTAATCATACAAAAATCAAGTGTAAAACTGGTCTAACGCGATCAGCGGGCCGATTGTGTAACGACTGTCGCTGCTAATAGTTCATCGTAAACAACAATTTGCGGCTACCGATAAAACAGAATGCGATTGCCTAACTTTTAACCGCAGTGATGTTGAGCTATCGTAAAAGTTTTCGTCGATCTATCGTGACGATCTTCCTTCGATTTCACATTTCAATCGATCAAAACACGTCTCTGCATTATAAAAGTTGTGTCACGCTCTATTATGACAGAATGTGGAGAGATGGAACGAGAATACTTCAACGTGAAGTTGATATTATGGGTTAACATAGTTTTGGCGAACAATATTTAATCGTCCTTATTTAATGTAGACAGAATTTTGTTAATACGATGACTGTAATATTACGTTTCATAATTTAGAGACTATTACGAAATGTTTGATTATTTAAAAGTTTGACTAGGCACAAATAAAAGTTATTATCAGTTTTATAACGTGAAGATTTTCCTTATGTTATTTATTTGTCTACTACCTATATTTATGTACCGAGAAACATAAAGCGTTGAATTAGTAAGTGTTTGGTGTGCCTGCAACTCAAACTGCATTTCGAGATGCAGTCCCGGCGAGTGGAGTGCGATCGAGTGGCAGAGAGAGTCAAAGTTTGATGAAAACACGCTTGTGTTTGCGCAAATAGCACTGCAATCATAATGGTTCATTAGGTATTGTGCATTTGGATAATCTTGCCTGCACAATGGCAAGCTTATTTTGTTGTGTTATGTTGTCATCCTGTACACGCATGCGCAGTGTCTTATGCGCGCGCGCTGCATTGGCAGCGCCGAATGTTCTGTCACTTGTTTTTCTACCGTGCCCGTGTGTGTGCCTATCTATCAATTATAACCGCTCCGTTAAAGTCAAGAAGCATTTTATTTTATCCGCCCGCATCTCCCGAATCGTCCACAATTTGGTTCTTCTAACCGGATAACTGTATCCAAGCGGACAGGGGGTGCGGGCCGGAATCTATATTATCGACGGCAACAACGAGACGACACGAGGCAAGCGGCACGGAACACACGGTGGGCGCGGAGGTGTGCGCTCGCACAGCCTCCATCACATCACGCTACCCGGTGAGCGCGGAGCGTTGTGCTCGCGCGCACGGCCGCCATCACGCTACCCGGTGAGCGCGGAGCGTTGTGCTCGCGCGCGCGGCCGCCATTACAACGCCGAGACGCTGCGCCGAGTGGTCCTCATCACCGGCACGGCCAAAGAAGCGGTTTGGCTCCCACGCTATCGATAGCGGCAGCGTGGAGGCACGAGGCGGACCACGTGCAGCCTACGCGCATGTGGCATCGCAGCGACATCGCATCGACGGCGGACGGCAATGGTACGGGTTTTGCGGGATCGCGATATTGTCGCGATGCGCCGGCACTGCACGGCGGGAGTCGGCGGGATCGCGACACTGTCGCGATGCGTCGGCACGGCACAGCCGTCAACACAGGAGTCAGCGGGAAGTGATGTGATGTGAAGTGAAGTGAGGCCAAATATGGCAATTTTGTAGTGGGGACCTTGCCGGGGGATTCAGCGATCGGTACAGAATGTGTTTGAACTGTAGGGTTGTTGAAACTAATACTTACCTATAGATTACAGCGTTGGGTTTTCCTGTGTGTGTTATTTGAATCTATTTCCTCAGAATGGCACAGAACAACGGAACAACCCGGAATGCGGGGCAGACATCGGGGACGCTTATGTCCGATGTACAAGGCCTCATCAATAGGCGAAAGTACCTCAAAGGGCGCATCACCTCGCTACAAAAAGGTATGGGTGATATTACTAATATTAATAGTATTGCCACAGCACAGTGTAACATAGATCGTTTGCATGACATATTTAAAAAGGTGGAGAACGTGCAAATGGAACTGGAGGGACTGGATCAGGAGGGAGACGGAAAATATTCTGAGGAGGGCGCAGCGATCGAGGCCAAATATTTGGCACTCGATCGGGAGTTGCGGGAGAGGATCGAGGAGTTGAAACCTGATCAAACGAACGTGTCGTTCGCCTCCACTCGCCAGGAAACTAGGGGTGAGACCTCCGGGGTATCATTACCCAAAATTAAAATACCTTCCTTTTCAGGTGCGTTCTCCCAGTGGAGTAACTTTAAGGATCTCTTTTCTAACATGATCCATAAAAATGGTGAGTTAAATAATGTTCAGAAAATGTATTTTCTGAAAACGTCACTTTCAGGGGAAGCTTTGGCTTTAATAAGTAACATAGATTGTTTGAGTGAAAATTATGTTATAGCTTGGAACATTATACTTAAACAGTACGATGATAAAATATTGCTTGCGAATCAGCACATAAATGCGATAATGGATATGCCTAAATCGACTCGCACGCATCAGCGGAAGACCTTAAACTTGTTCAACCAGCATTATGAGTCACTAAAATCGTTGAAGTTACCAAATCTCTCTGATACACTTCTCATTAATATCCTTTCTAAACGGTTGGATAACGAAACATTGAGAGAATTTGAAATCAGACGAAATAGTGAAACGTTTCCCACATTGCAGGAGTTTCTTGACCATGCGCAGACGCGATGCCGAGCGTACGAGACGCTAGCACGCGAGGACGCGGCGAGCTCTCCGAAACAGGCGCTCGCAACCGGTGCCGCTACGCAGAATGCTACCAAGACAGAAAAAAAGGTCATGACAACTTGCGTATTATGTAATAAGCCACACGCCTTGTCACGCTGCTATAAATTCACCAGAATGAAACCTACTGAGCGTAGAATCGTCGTCGAAAAGGAAAAATTGTGTTTCCTTTGTTTAAAGCCTAACCATTCTGTTCTAAATTGCCGTAGCCAAATGAAATGTGACTCGTGCCAAAGAAACCACCATACTTTGTTGCACCTAAGTAATCCACAGAACCTTACTAATGTTGCAAACCCTATTGCACCCTCACCGCCACCTGTGGCGGGAGTCGTTGGCCTTGGCGGCGTTCAAAATGTTCAGTCGAACGCCAGCAGCTTTACAGGTAAAACTAGCCTTTCCACACCTCCAGATGATTATATAGATCTCACCTCAACAGCGTTGGTACTAGCTAAGGACATTCATGGCGACTCACATACTGTGAGCGTACTGCTCGACAGCGCTTGCGAGAGGAGCCTCATTACCAGCAACCTAGTTAACAAGTTGGGGTTAATGAATAAAAAAATGTCTGCAAATTGGGGAGTAAGTGGGGTCGGAAGCATCGGAGAAAAGGTTAGTTATACCGTTAAATTGGCATTAAGGTCTAGAACCAACGATCATGAAATTGACGTTGAATGCGGCATTTTAAGCCGTATCGCTTGCGTACCAGGTGTAACGTTTGCGAAAAATAAGTTAAAGTGGCCATCATTTGTAAAATTGGCGGACCCGAATTTTAATGTCTCTAGCGAAGTAGACATTCTACTGAGTGCACATTACTTCTTTAAATTGATCACCAAGGGTAAGATTGATCTAGGAGCAAATATGCCATGCTTAGTAAATACATCGCTAGGGTGGGTTTTTGGTGGGACGATACCGGGTAAATCGTCCATTAATTCCAAAACCTGTTGTTGTGTCACGGGTGTAGAGCAAGACTCTCAAAATGTGTCACAAATAATGTCAAAATTCTTTGAAGTCGAAAAATGTAATATGTCATCCAGTGTTAATAAAGATGACGAGATTGAAATGGGGTATGTAGAATCGGTTCGTCGTGACTTCAGTGGTAGATACTGCGTAGACTTACCGCTCATACCAGATAGATTGAAAAATCTAGGCAGATCATTTGATACTGCGTTACATTGTCTCCGCTCCATGGAGCGACGATTTCAGAAGGATCCTGCCTTCTATAAAACTTATAAACAGTTTATCGATGAGTTTCTAGAATTGGATCACGCTGTTGAAATTGATGTGTTCCCGAATACTTACGCTTCAGGTGCTGTCAAGGATTTCTACCTACCGCATCACGCAGTCTTGAAGGCGTCGTCGACCACTACTAAGTTAAGGTGTGTGTTCAACGCGAGCGCGCCCTCGTCCACCGGTGTCTCGCTTAATGACGTCATGCGAGTGGGACCAGTCCTGCAGGCGGGCCTCTTCACCATACTTTTGCGATTCCGTATGTACGTTTTTGTCCTCATTTCCGATATAACAAAGATGTACAGGCAGATCATGGTGAACCCTGAGCATCAACCTCTGCAGAGGATTCTGTGGAGAGACTCACCAACTGAGAAGCTTAAATGTCTGCAGCTGACTAGAGTTACATATGGCACCGCGCCAGCGAGCTATCTTGCTACACGCACGCTGTGTCAACTAGTAGCTGACGATGGTGAACCCTATCCATTAGCCTGTGAGGCGTTGACCCACCACTGTTATATGGATGACATTATGGCTGGCGCTGATGCTCTGAACACAGCATTAGGTCTTCAACAAGAACTGACGGCATTGTTGGCAAAAGGTGGATTCGAGCTCCATAAATGGTACTCAAATAATGAGGAATTGCTGAACAGTATACCATCAGAAAAACAGGAAACTTGTAATTTCGAGTTAGGGGACGGGACTCCCTCCATAAAAACTCTAGGTGTCGTATGGTGTCCAGGAGTAGACTCCTTTCAAATCAAGGTCCCAGAGATCACTCAGCCCGACACGCTGAGTAAAAGGGAAATACTAGCTGCTATTGCAAAAATATTTGACCCGCTAGGTCTGGTGGGTCCGGTAGTAACGGCTGCCAAGATTATTATGCAAGATGTGTGGAAATGTAACGTCCAGTGGGACGAACAAGTACCTACAGATATTCGAGACAAATGGAGAGACTTTTTGGATGGGCTGAGTGGATTAAATTCCATTTCCATCCCACGGTTGTGTAAACCAGCTGATGCAGTGGCATACGAGCTGTACGGATTCGCTGACGCCTCAATGAAGGCGTACGTAGCTTGTGTGTACCTAAAGGCAACACGTGATCATGATACGAGTTCGATCCGACTATTATGCTCTAAATCTCGAATAGCCCCTATAAAAACTGTTACTTTGCCACGTCTGGAACTTTGCGCTGCGTTGTTTGCTCGCAAGGTTAATAAGAAAGGTCACCAAGGCCTTGACTACTTTGGATATTTCAAAAATTATATGTTTTACAGACTCGACGATCACATTATGTTGGATTCGGGCGGAAGCTTCGCGCTGGAATATCTTCGTGGCGAACCGCGTTGCCGAGATTCAGCAGTTGAATAATAAGGAGGTTTGGCGACATGTAAAAACTACTGATAATCCAGCTGATCTTGTTTCACGTGGCGTTCGACCCAGTCAACTGCAAGAATCACAGCTGTGGTGGTCGGGTCCCAGGTGGCTCAGTCTCGATGAAAGTACCTGGCCCTCTGAACTGCAGGGTTCAGAGGCAGCCAATATGGTTCTCGAGGCTAAATTAAAAGTGTCAGCTTGCGCAACTACCCAGGTAGTTACGTCACAGCAAAATGATATTGGAACCTGCTTCGAGAATATCTCATCCTGGACTAGATTGAATCGTTGCATGGCCTATGTATTGCGATTTATAGGCAACTGCCGTGCACGAAAGGAAAATCGGTCTGTGGACTATCTCACTTCGGAGGAGTTAAAAAATTCTATGCTATGTATCGTTAAGGTAGAACAATCGAAATATTATAGTAAAATCTTGAATTTGCTGTCGGAAGGTCAAGGTAATCTGCAGGCGGAACTGAAGACGTGTAAGTTACAGTTTCTGAACCCATTTGTTGACAGGAACGGTATGCTGAGAGTCGGTGGCCGCATCAAGTATGCTAATCTTCCTGAGTTGCAACGCTTTCCGCTAGTCCTGCCTTACCGGAGTCACGTGGCTAAACTGCTAGCAATTTATGAGCACGAACGAGCGCTCCATACCGGAACGCAGTCGACATTGGCTGGCCTGCGTACGCGATTCTGGATTGTCAACGGGAGGAGCTTAATTCGTAACGTCATACATAAATGCATAAAGTGTTTCAGATTCCGAGCCGCTGGTGCTGACCAGCTGATGGCTGATTTACCTGCAGTGCGCGTCACCCCGACGCGTGCATTCTTGAATGTAGGTGTTGACTATGCGGGGCCAATACAGGTACGACAATCAATTAATAGAAGGGCTGCGTTCACGAAGGGCTACATCGCACTATTTATATGTATGGTTAGCAAATGCTTGCACCTCGAACTCGTCCCCGATCTGTCCTCGCAGGAATTTCTGAATGCCTTAACTAGATTCTGGTATCGCAGAGGAAAACCCGAACGCATTTTTAGTGATAATGCAACTACCTTTAAGGGTGCTCATCACATAATGAACGATTTGTACCGATTGTTTGAGTCCCCAGCAAGTTCCACCCTCATAAATGATAAAATCGCCAAGGAAGGCGTAAAATGGTGTTATATTCCCACATACTCCCCACACTGGGGTAGTTTATGGGAAAGTGGTGTTAAGATGGTGAAGAATCACTTAAAACGCATAGTGGGTACCACGACGTTGACCTATGAACAATTAAATACAGTCCTAATAAATATCGAAGGCATAGTCAACTCGCGACCACTGTGCGCTCTAGGTGATGACCCCAATGATGATGATTACCTGACTCCTGCCCACTTTGTCATTCAAGATAAATTCACATGCTTTCCAGAACCTAATCTTCTGGACGTTAAAGTCAATAGGTTGTCTGTATATCAAAAAATTGTGTTACTAAAGCAAACTTTCTGGAAAAAGTGGAGTATGGAGTACATAACTTCATTACAGAACCGTTACAAATGGAATGTTGAGAAACCTGACATTAAGGTCAATGATATTGTTCTCATTAAGGGTGAAAATTCACCCCCTCTGGTTTGGGCCCTGGGTAAAATCTCAGATTTGATTATTGGTCGTGATGGTCATACTAGGGCCGCAGTTGTTAGAACAAAAGATGGTCTGATAACAAGGCCAATAACAAAGTTGTGTTTACTACCAATTGATAATACTAATTGTTAGTGGTTGGTAATATAAAACATCACGATCTGGCCCACTGGTATTTTTTAAGTTTAATTATTGCTAATAAGTGCACATGCGTAAGGACGCAGTTTGATTATAATATTGGTAAATATACTGTTGGGTTTTTTGTTGTATTAGATATTAGGCAGCATACATTTATACTAAGCCTAAGGGAATTGAAAGGCGTAGGTCTTGTTTTTGTTTCTATTATTATAGCTATTTCTACTCGTGAGCACACCTGTCACGTATCATGTAATGTCAGTTTGTGCCAATGATGTTGCAGTTTCATTCTAAATGTTATTGTAACGTGTTTAATGTGTTTTTTGTTCGAAGCATGTAAAGTTTATGTCAGTTCAAAATAGTGTTGTTTGTTCTGAATTAGTCAGCTATTGAAATTTTCAATTTCAAGGTGGCAGTATGGATAATCTTGCCTGCACAATGGCAAGCTTATTTTGTTGTGTTATGTTGTCATCCTGTACACGCATGCGCAGTGTCTTATGCGCGCGCGCTGCATTGGCAGCGCCGAATGTTCTGTCACTTGTTTTTCTACCGTGCCCGTGTGTGTGCCTATCTATCAATTATAACCGCTCCGTTAAAGTCAAGAAGCATTTTATTTTATCCGCCCGCATCTCCCGAATCGTCCAGCATTTTTCGATTGTAAATGTACTACTACTCGGAACTATATTTATTTAATATTCACATTTTCTATTAAGCAAATTGGTGGAGAAGATGTCACTAGTTAATCGTTTAACACATTAAGCCACTCTTTCAATCACAAAACCCTATAAAACACTGAAAAATCATAAAAACATTGAATGTTAGTAGCAATAAAATTACCTAGCAATAGGGTTCGACACAAGTGTTGTAATAGCGGGAAAGATGTTAAAATTATCTGTCAAAAGCAAACGTTAAAAGTTACGCGATCACAACCAACTGTCAAAGTTATGGGTGTCGATCTATTTTTAGCGTCAGTGCGGTTGGAAAAGTAGCGTTAATAATACTACTCTCGCAAACCGAGGATCGGCGATCGCATTCGATGGTTAGGTGTCAAATTTCGGTCGTTGCTAGCGGTAACGCTGTTCGGCAATAAGGCCGCAGGTGACGCACAACCGCGCACCTCGTCTCCCTCGCCTCCCACGCGCCCCCGCGCCGCCTGCCGCGCCGCTCTTAGTGAATAAGAATACATTAGGTAGGTACCAGCGCTATTTGGTACTCACACACAGACGACCGCCTTCACAGCCTGTTTTCTATGTGGTCGCCCTGCATTGGAATGCACATTTCGCAGCGCCGTATCAGGGAGCCGCGAACTCTTCTGGAGAGAAGACCGTCAGCGGAGTCTGCTCGAAATTTGTTGAACGCGTCAACGAGCCTCACTCGCATAAGGTCGGCATTAGCACACCCCGTTTTAAAAACAATGTCTTGTGCTCAATCCAAACCGATTACCGGCCACGCAAGTACTGGATGTCGGGTTTTGCCGAAAAGAAGCCAGCACTTCCTCCTCTCGAGCAATAGCACCCTCGCGGCCCGCACCCTCCCCTTTCGGCACGACACTTTTGTTTTCACGCACACGTTGCACAGCTTGCACAATAACATTGCCGTTTGCTGGTGTTCGGATTACGAAAACGCTCGCGGTACATACGCAGAGGTTGATGGGCGTTTTAATAGTACTCCCCGTATAACAGTATCATATCCATGTACTCTTGCGAGGTAAACACGTACCATGGCATGATTACGTACAATTGTTTTAACACAAATAAACACCAAAGTCACAAGACACAAATAACAGAACACGTACGGACGCGGCGCGGCGTGGCGAGTACACGGCACAATGCCGGCGCTTGCGCAGGCGAGTCGTATTCACTACGTATAATATTCACAACGTATAATCTTATTTTTTTCCAAAAAATTAAAACCATGCATAACGTATAATAGTCACAACGTATAATGTTATACGTTGTGCATGAGTTTAAAAATAAAATAAACTCTTTGCATCATGCAGAACGTATAATAGTCACAACGTATAATATTCCTAACATGAATTCACAAAAAAAGAAAACCATGCAGAACGTATAATATGCCAAGAAGCACTGCATAAAGCGCCCTAACAACGATACATTTAAGGCTGAAATTGCTACGAATCGATATCTGTTGAAGAGTAACAATTTCCTACAACGCTAATTGAGACGGTCGAAAAGTCGCGTGCGAGTATAATCTTTAATCTTATATCGATAAGGGCGCTTATCGTATGAAATATTTTAGGATTATATGATATGCATGGTTTTCTTTTTTTGTTAAATAAAGATCATAACATTATACGTTGTGACTATTATACGTTATGCATGGAGAAATAAGTAATTTAATTTTTTGGACTTCTTCATGCACTACGTATAAGATTATACGATCTGCCGATTATACGTTGTGCATGGTTTTAAAATTTTGTTAAAATATGACATTATACGATCTGCATATTATACGTTATGCCGTTCCCCCGCGCAGGCGACTGAAATTCAAAAAATCACCTATTCCACCCTCCTCCTCCGCCGCGCCCCCCGCGCCCCCCGCGCCGCCAGATCGGAGCGCGGCCCGCCCCCGCCTCCCGCCGCCTTCCGCCTTCGCCGGCCTTTTGAATGCGTATGTCTCATAAACTAGAGAGATAAAGACATGCGGTTTTCACTGTTAGCCTATATTCACATAGCTCAATACCCGTTTTAATGTATTGTGATTGTGTCCCAAACATCCTCCCTGCTACTAATAATCCCAGATCATCGTCTGAATAGGTATAAAATGTTTTGTCCCTTTCTATCGAATTAGAAACTGCCTGTCAATGCAAAGGACAAAACATTGTATAACTATTCAGCTGATGATCTAGGTTTATTAGTAACATTACCTGTATATTAAGCATAATTATTTCGCCTTCTCTATAACTAATACATACCGTAACGTATACATGCGTATTAAATTTGAATACATTGTTGATTGCACCTGCTGAGTGCTGTTTCATACAATTAATTTTGCAATTCAAAATATTGTTTTTCTTTGATTGCTTAAATCTTTATCATAACTCTTCATGTTCCTCAAAAAGGGGCGGACAATATTGTTTCATTTACATAACAAATGCTTCAGTAAATTTCTATTGCATTCATTTATTTTGGAAAATGTAAATTTTTTTTATATTTTACATTTTTAGTGAAAGTTTTAAAAGGCTAAATTTGAAAATGAAGAAAATATATAATAAATAAAATATGAAATATGAGAACAATTTGTAGAATTTGGTTCAGCTGACTTTTTACTAACAGGGATTTTCTAGCTGTACCCTTATATCCAGAGTCAGCCCAATAAGGAGTCATCATAGATCAAGGAAACTGTCAAAAAAATATCTAAGTAGACACATTGCCAAGACCAAACTTTCGAAGTGATTTTTTTACAAGAAATAAATGCACAAAATACCTCTTAACCAACTCTGACCAGCAACAAGATTTTGTAATGTAACTGTAAATGCAAATTGTAAAATCATTATGGCAATAACCAGACGGAAATGGGGCTGTTAGGCTGGCACGGACCAGCACCGAAATACATCTTCGTGTTTACAGACAGTAAAGCGAAACATTTTGTTTTGAAAAATAAAAAGCCCCGTTCGGTAACAAGGGAGATGTAGGTGTTTTTTTGAAAATTAAATTTGCTGCATTTTATCATGCAAGTGATATCATTGTAAATGTTACCACTTTATTAGTTATTGTTCAAACTAAGATATCGAGGAAATACGAACGTTGAATGAAATATTCAATACAATTCGAAATAATGCATATCTTGTTTTGGACTATGTACATATGCAAAGTATTAGTATATATAGTTAGTATACAAAGTATTTTTTATTTTAATTTCATTTAATAGGATAATAGGATAAAACAGAAATAAGGAGAATAAAACAGAAAATATAAAAATAAATAATTAAATTAAAATAAATAGCTCCTCCATTGGGACTGTTGGCATTGTCCCAATGACCGAAGCAGCGTTCCCTCGCTGAATGGCCAAGCTTATATTTTGGGTAAGCAACGCTCTGGCACGACGGTCTCCGGACTCCTCAATGAGCAGTTTGCCCAACTGCTGTACCAGTTCTTTGGCGTCCGGGCTCCATGCCCCAAGGGTCTCCACGGCAAAAGCGACAAACTCGTAATTTGCTTTAAGGTGGCCCAACCCGGCGGTCCCAACTCATTCGCGGGCACGGTACAAAACCGTGCTGTAGCGCTCTGGGACCTTCCCTGTTTCAAGACAGGCTCCGTGATGAGGAAGATGCAACATGTCCACAAAAAAAACAATTTGCATAGTGTATGATTTGGTAAGATTTACGAAAATTTTAATTTCAAGACGACTTATAGCTAAAAGTAAACCACGACCGCTGTAGTCAAAAATCCAACAAAAACCAAATAGATCATAAATCTTGATTAAATAAGCTATGTCTGATGACTAATCTTTTTACGATGTTCTTACTTTATCATTGCGTAATCCACCTCCAAAGTTATCGTATAAAACGCGCGAAAAATTCGAACTTTCGGACCTTATAACTTAGAAACCAAACACAATTTTACAATGCCAATGGTCATCAGACATCTAGTTCGATCAAATAAAGCTATTTTGAGCAAAATCTTGGATCTCTGACAAGAAATATGGGCTTGATCTTCTTTCCCCTTTTGTATGGGGAGATGAGCGGGTTGGGCCACCTTAATGTCACGATACTTTCTATGTTTGCGCCTTTGCCGCGGCATAGCCAGCTTCCTGACAAGAGCCGCTTATGTGACAGGGGGCTAATGTATCCGCGCATGTGACATCCCAGACAAGGTGTATACAAAGTATATATAGTAGTAAATGTTTAAGTATAATATGTTACCTAAAGGAGATGGCAGATAATACCTACTAATTCAGTGGTGTCAAGCTCTGGGCGGTTATAACAAGTTTACTCCAAAATAAATTTACTCGTCGCGCGAAAAGATAAGCGTGTGTTTAAATCCAACGTTTAGTTGCATTTTGTACCATACGAACAGGAAAAATTTTAGATAATTTGTCCGGGTAACATGTCATTTGACAGTTAGCATTGTACGAATTGCAACTAAACGTCAGATTCAATCACTTACTAGCCTATTCATCCCACTAGTTAATTTAGCATGGTAGCCAGCAGCAGGGCATTGATGAGACGACAACAATGGGCTTGATACTCGTTCTTTATTAGTGCCAGAGCAGTTGTTCAAATCAAATCATTTCTAAATCATATGTGTGGGATGACATCACACTTCTGTAGTTGACACTGTTTAGTGTGCCCACGTACTGAAATCCTTTAGAACTTTATCTATAGAGTCAGTAAACTGTGGAATCGACTCCGTGCCAAAGTATTTCACCCAAATTACAACCTTGTGTCCTTCAAATATTTTTTTTTAATGTTTGGCGCGGCATTTGGCGTACGCCAGAACCTAACAAAAAAGGTGCCCGACGCCGCCCACGTTCAAAAGACCTTCTTCACACCACTTTGGTCAGCCTCGGGAGCCCAGTGGTGTGACGCCTTGCGTTTCGATAAGCTGGGTAAGCACCTCTGAGCGCGGTTAGGTTCTGGATGGGTGACCATTTTCAACCGTTGAGGCTGACCTTGGTTCGGATTCCACGTAAAACTGTAGTTGCCCTTCCTTACTTACTAGTTGGTAGGGTTAATCCCACCCGGATTGGTGATTGAACGATGGCCGAAGCGGCAACGAAAATTGTCCATCTTTTCCATCCAGTTCAATGTAGCCGAGCCATATAAGGAAGGTCCTGTCATGGCACCTAGTTCCTATGTGGTAGTATTAGCCATCCATGTCCAGTCACATAAAAAAATGTTTAAAGGACCCCAGGTTGTACTTTGAGGGAAAAACTTAGTGTGAGGAAGCACCTGGCCTGCTGGTATGTCGGCAGCCCCCCTGAAAGTTCTAAAGCCGGCCCGATGAGATCTCATTGCATTTAAAGAATGTATATTATATTTAGTACAGTTGCGAATAAGCATCTCGTATTTTTCGAGCTCCAATAGAAGCGTATTGGATGTTCAGCGAATATTTGTTTAACATGCATTGAACCACTATGCGTTGAATACAATATGTCGATGTTTTACGATATCATATTATTACATGAATTAATAAACAGTGTCAACTACAGAAGTGTGATGTCATCCCACACATATGATTTAGAAATAACTTTTGTCACTTTTACACTTAATAAAATGAAGAACATGTATGTAGTATAGAAATAACAAAAGTTACAAGTAATTTGATTCCGCAATAGGCGAGAATATTTTAAAATACGCTTTTTGTAATAGGCATTACTTCCTATATGTTAATATTACAATCACGTAATTTAGAAATCACTTTTGTCTTCGCATCTTTATTTAACAAATTATGCAAGCTTATTTAAGAAAAACAAATAGGAATGGTAATGGAATTAAATGTTTTTCCCTCTTGCATTCCGATTCGATTTAAGGGCTCTTGAAACCAATGAAATTAAAAGTTTATGTTAAAATCATAGATTTCAATGTTCAAAGCTACAGCTGAACATTGTGAATTGAAAGATGAATGGGGTCGTTGTATAAACAAAAACTGACCAAATTTAACGTTTCAAATACTTCAATTGACGAAAATCATATGATTCAGTATCGATAAATCCTTGTTTATTCGAAATAAATTGTATCGACTCTTTCTCCTGACTCGCTACCAAAGTCTTACTTCAACCGCAGATAATTCCCGATGCATGTGTTCGCTCGCTTCGTATTGGCACCCTAAGCCATATCTGCGAAACATGACTAGAGGGATAATTTTTTTATTGGAAAAAAAATAATACAAAACTTAAAAACACAACTGGTTCTTTAGCTCGGGCTATATACGTCTGAGTCAGATTTTTGTTTCGGTGTGTCTCTACCACAAACATAAAATAAACAAAGTGTCGGTATTAAAAAAAATCTAAAGAACCTAAAACCAGATATATATATACCAGAGAATTCCACAGCAGGTGACCAAATCGGTTAGACGCAATACCCGCGAATGGTATGTTTTGCTGGTTCGGGTTCAGCCTTGCAGTATATTCGTAAAGTAGTCCTTTTTACAGGGATCTTTCGTAATTAATGTGTCCTTGCTTCGCGGTCGATCATACGTGTCGCATTCCTTGGAACAAGCTACGTACATGCTTAGTACGAAAAAGTATATTTACGATATACGTCTGTCTAAAGAGTTGATTTTAATTATTTTAACTAAATAATGAGCAGAATAAACCTCCAGCGGATATTGACTTCACGCCGCGTGCTAGCTCTCCGTATTGGCGCGCTCCACGTTCCTTTGGCGCCATCCTTCCTCATTCGACAGTGCGGTTTCTGCAGACACGTTTCAAGAAATACTTTCCGCCAGTGTGTTCATGTGCTGCGGTTTTTATCCCATCTCTTATGCAATGTACAGTCGCATTCATTCGGTAGTATCGTCTCAATGCTCGTATGTTTCATTTC
The DNA here is from genome assembly GCA_946894095.1 of Incurvaria masculella. NCBI lineage: Eukaryota > Metazoa > Arthropoda > Insecta > Lepidoptera > Incurvariidae > Incurvaria > Incurvaria masculella. The sequence continues at coordinate 12,532,252 of OX335658.1, read as the reverse complement.
TTTGTGAAATCAATATCTTTAATTAATTATTATAAAAGACATTTTATGCGTATATTTTGGAAAGTTATCTCTTAAGCCCTTAAGCCGCGCTTTTAAGTCCGCAGAAAAACAATCGGTTTTCGATTTAAGCCACTCATCAGGTAATTAACCGTGTTGTTGAGTTGCTTAAAAGTTGTGGAAAAAATAATTTAAAGGAACAGACAGACGGGCGGCAGACATTGGATATTCTAGGACATTGAATAAGGAAGGAAAGCAGTAGCGCGCGCAACTCGTCCGTATAACGCCAGCGTAGCCACGTTTTAGTGATATTACAAAAATTGACGGTAGCACCGGCCCATCAGTTCGCTTACGGATTCGCTCAATCTATGTTCTTGACACGTAAGAACTGCATAGGCCCCATTCAATCCTGCGAATCGATCGTCGATCCTCGTTTTAAGTTTAAGGAGTTATCGGTGTGTTATCTCAAACAGTGACAAGCTCATCAAAATCTGACCACTAAATTAAGAGATAATCGCATTCGTCAAAGCAGTACATTCCTATATGTTTAAAATTCCAATAAAAAAAAAGGATTTACGTTGGCTTACACTCTTTATACCTGCAATGAATGATATCTAGGAAAGATGGAACTATGAATTATGCAGGACTAAGAAATGTAAAACAGATTAGCTGACAAGCTTGTCATATGTAATTAATGGCGGATGTTGGATACATTAATAGATTTATCGCGTGTCGCGTGTTGACTTGGCACATATTGGCGCCGTGGTACCCACTCTGCGGTGCCTTAACCGATTCTAATTACTTAAGCCATAAATTATGGCTACTTATGCAATGATTTAACTGGGCCACATTATCAGGCACCATTTAAGAAATATACTTAAATGGCCAGGTAACATAAATTGCGGCGTTCGTCGTCGATTGCCATGGACGTTTAAATTTTCTATCAATCCTGCATGGCGTTTGCCGCGAAATGATAATGGGTTCCGCTTGAATTGTTTCGGGGTATAATGGTTCTGTTTCGTGCTTTTAATAAAATATATAAAGTCAACGATAATAAGATTTCAAACGAAAATATAATAATATTAATATAAAAAAACCGACATGACAGAGGCACAGCCCATACAGATCGTCCCGCGCATGACTTCGTGAATTCGACCCCCCCTTAAGATAATGTAATAAATGAAAAATCATAATGTCAAATCGGCCCCTCGCTCCCGGCCCCCACACGCCGACATGCTTACGACCGCACGCGCGCCGAAAAAATGTCATATACGATCAGTTGGGGCAAGGCCACGCCATCCATTGGTACAAAACATATTATCGTAAGTATGTTAGTTAAGTTACAGTCAATTTCGCGCAATACACGATTTCCGCAGCTCATCCGAACTTCGAGTAAGACATTAATTGAATTCACGTCAAAAAATACTAACAAGTACCTAGAAGACGCTTGGGGCTTACCATAATATCACAGTCGTATTCAGAGTGAGCCTATCAAAACTTAGTACGGGATTAGCACCGGACTAACCATTTATTTATTTCTTTATTTAAAAGGTTCACTTACAGAGTAATGTGTTAGAACATGTAAAAATAAAATAACAAACAGATACATAGTATGGACACACACTCTACAACTAGTGAACACAACATGCGATTTATAATGTTGCAGCAGTGAGTGAAACGTAGATTAATAAAAGATAACTAAGATGAAAGTGAAAATGAAAACAGGCAATTATCATAAAAGTAAACTAAAAACTAAAAATAAAAATAAAAAATTCAATCAGATATTACTTACAACATATTTTAAAAACTTAATAGGAAGTGAAAATAAAAAGCAAAACGCAATATAACACAAAGCATACACGGATTTAGAACCATACAAAAACTCGGCAATAGTTCCCTGTATTAAAGTTAGTCCGCCCACTCTTAATACGACTGTAACAGTTTTACAACAATAAAATGCTCATAAAGCAAAAAATTAACTCCATTGGTTGAAACAGGCTGAATTTCGCTTTAATTGTTATAAGGAAACCCTAAAGTGAGCTCTCGTTTTCAACATGACATAATGAAAGGAGCCTTCTGTATTTACATACACACTCGTATATACACATATACATCCAGGCTAACGCAGGATCCCCGCTTCCGGTTTCCGGCCGTTGACAGGATATTAATATAAATACGATGCGTACTTTTCAACCCATATCACTTTTGTATTCAGGCGGATTCATGAAAAAACCACCATTGTGTTTTAAATTATGTTTTTCTTGGACATTTAATATACAACAGAATATTTATTCACAATATCATTTCTAAAAAGATAATTGATGGCTTTGGAGGGTTCTGTTTTCATTGAGTAACCCTTATAGAATCATTTCGATGTCCGTCCGCCTATCTATAAAAGCCGTTTTTCCTTTCTTCCTATCAGGAACGCGTGGAGGCAGCAAGTCGATCTAATATTTTTTTTAAGTCTACGGTTCTGTGGACAAGCAACAAAAACTTCGGCGATCAAAAACACAATCATGTGTTACGCGCACACATGATTGTATTTTTATTGTCAATCCTAAATGAATAAAAATCTATAGGGTATATTCCGTTGACATACAATCAGGAAATTTGGCAAGAAGCAAGGTTTCACAGCACATGCGAGCAGCAATCCTGGCATTCAGTAATCAGGAATCAGAAATCCTGAGACTATAAAACTGGTTGTATAGCGATTTTAAAAGCAAGTTTTTCGACGGAAATCCTTGATTAATTAAAAAAACTATGCTCCGGAATATTTTCGTCAAAAATATTGCTTTAAAAATCGCTACAAAAGCGGTTTTCTAGAGTCAGGATTCCTGATTCTTCATTACGGAATTCCAGGAACAGGCACCTCTATTCCATGGTTCGTAATGCACGTGAACACTGTATGTTCCCTTGCCTAGGCGATAGGGCAAAGCCCGCCCGGGATAGTACATCACTTTGGATGAAAATATTTTCGAAAGAGCGGAGCCCGGTGAAATGTTATCGGAAACCTTTGCGGACATGTTATTAATTCGGTCGGTTATAAATTATTTCAATAACATGCAGAAGTGCTGGTAGGCTGAAAATTTGGGATTACATGTTGTTAATGTGAGAATAAGGAAATGGATAGACAACAAACCCACCTATGTACGTAACAAAAACATGAAAATCAGTGAAGAAGTAGGAGAATAATTACTGGGACACTAACACCGGACTTCGTTTTTAAACAACTTAGATACTCTTAAACTGCTCAAGTTTGGGCTGCTTTCTTAATTGAGTGACCAGAAAAGTATAACCGTAATGTAGTTAGGTGTTATCACGAATATATGTGCGTTTAATTTATTAGATCTATTTATAACCAACGGGTGTAAAACAATATTCGTCTAGACTAGAATATAATATTGCGTTACCTAACCAATGCATGAATCTGAAAGGCATTCTACTAACGCTGTATTTTGGGTAGGAACTATGAAAAACAACGAAGATTTGGACGGGCAGCAAACAAAATACTACTTTATTGTTATTTAATTAAAAACAGTTTTATATCCTTATTTTGGAAGCATTTTTATTTGATAATCCGACAGTTTATCAAACAATATCAAACTACGAGTTCATTTGAAGTTTTCAGCACCAATTTAAAAAAAAATGTAACCATGTAAAAATAACTTAACTTAGTAATAAGTAAATATTAAGTACAACATTTATAATACTTCCAGTCTGATTTGCTCTACTTTTACTTAAAAATATATATCAATTTGGACCTTCCTTTGCCCTTTGCAATGATTCTGATTTAAATACAGGTAATATTCAGTAAATACACAAACGGTTCAAGCATGGTAGGGGTGTAATAATTTGGAATGATTATTTTTACGTTTATACCGTTGCTGTACATACGGTCTTAAAAGATTACGGTTTCTCGGTGTGCGATGCCGTGTTTGGCTAAAATGTTTCACCTCCAACGACGGAGGCATCGTCCGAGCGTTTCGTTGCTCCGGGGTTACGTTCTACGAGGCAGCGCGAATCTACGGACACCTACAATCTATGCAGCCGACGCCAACCATGGTAAATCAACTCGTCCGGTGAACAAGCATGAGTGATTCAATCTAACGGTTCGTACCAAGTTAACTGGTAAATTTCGGTTTTTTTTTTATAATTAACACGTCGTGACTTTGATAGATGGAATGGTAAGAAATGCGACTAAACCAGATTTAATCACTCACTTCTCTGTTCACACGGCGAGTTAATTTACTCTGGTAACCCCCCAGTTACACTTTGACGAGCCGGGCTATCAGACGTGAATCCTGGACAACGAAGCGTTCCTGACGATGAATCTGTCGTTGAAGTCGCAAAATATCGGCCAAGCACGCCATCGCACGATGGAAAACCGCAAATATTCAAAATAAAAATAAAACATTATTTGGAATAATTTTAGTTTTTTCTAAAGAATGTGACATGTATCTATGTATAATCGACCGTGAAGCAAGGACACATTAATTGAACAAAGAGCCCAGTAAAAAGAACTACTTTACGAAGACGCAATACCCGCGAATGGTATGTTTTGATGGTTCGGGTCCAGCTTTAAACTTATTTCTAGTATTATGGGAATGTATGTCAGCATTAAGAGTAGCCGATTCTATAGTTTTTTTTTGCATAGATTATATTTTGATATACATACTTATTTGCGAGGGACATTATTCCGAGATCTTTAAAGACATTTCTACATGAATCCCTGACTTTCATGTTGAGGATACTTCGCAAGGCTCTTTTCTGTAACAAAAATATTCGATTTGCTTCGGATGCATTTCCCCAGAACATCAGACCGTATGACATCAGACTGTCAAAGTAAGCATAATAGACCGCCCTAGCTGCCTGAATACCACATAATTCCCTTATCTTTTTTATAGCATAGCATGCTGAGCTGAGTTTACCGGCTAGCTTATCTATATGAGCTACGATGTAAAGAACATTAAAGTCTCTACTTTTAGATTATTTCCATATCAAAACTATGACCGGTACTACAGACATCTCTCCACCAAAATCGTGTTTTGTATGGTTCTTTTTTATGTTAAGCGCTGCATATGGCATACGCCAGGACCTCTTCATGTGCTGGACATCGCCTATGGGCTTTCAAACTTTCAAGTGGGCTGCGTAAACCATGCCACCATGTACCCATGCACCATGTAAACCATGTACTTCTTCACAACATCTTTGAACCCTGCTTGTACTTTGGGGAAAATACCTCGGCATCGAGATCATTCCATTGTTTATCCATTCTATAGATAAAGAATTCAGAGGATCTGCTGTAGACTATTGTTATAATGTCAATTGTGAATGTGTGCTTTCTCTCCCTGTTCTGCCTTGATCGAAGTTAATGAGGGGTCGGAAGGATAGCATTATGCAGCTGCGACGAGCATTTTCTATGTTAAGTATAATATAATAGTAATGTAATATAATAAATATAATGATAATAGGTCCTTTAAATGTTCAAAGTTAGTGGGTAAGTTCAAAAATATAAATAGACTAGAAGACTATTCAAGACTAGAAGGTTTCACTTTGGGATCTAACACTACCGCCGGGTCACCCGAGACAGACAGTCTATCGAATGAAGTGTCACGTCACAAGACAGATCCATGAAATGAAAACCAGCGTATACATGGTCTGTTCATTATTGACGTTGTCTTTGAATAAATAACATCATCTGAAAATGAATGACAATATTTTTTTATGAATATAATTTCAAGGTCACGAAAACAAACGACTCAAGCAAAGCATTTACTTTCATTGCTACTCGATATTGTTAATTGAGGTTGTTAATTATAAAAAAAATTGCTCCCATAAAAATCATAATCAATCTTAAGTAAAAGTGGTTTTTTATTACATAATTTGACATATATATTTCAATTTTATGCTATACTAACTGCAGTGAAAAGTGAATGTGCCAGTTTTATGTTTATGGGTTTGAACCTTACATGGGGTGATTAAATAACACACAAACGAACTTTTTCAGTTTGAATTTTAGTAGGATTATTATCATATTCTCAAACACACAGTTAAATATTAATACTGAAATGAACCCCATAAACGAAAAAAAAATTGCCAGTAACACACTGTATTTGTTTGTTGCATTTGAATTATTTTCTGAAATTATCTGGAAAATATAAAAATAATCCTGATACACATTAATTTATTCTTGAATTGTAAATAAAAATTAAATTAAGTAAGAAAAACTAAAAATTAGCAGCTGAAGATAAATAGGTAAAATAATGATACATCATATATCAACAAAGGACCCAACACAGCTACGAATAGGCTGACAAATTACTAAGGCTAGTCGCCGATTTTAAGTTTGAGCTGTTTGTCATAAGTGACTTCTTGTAATATCAGGTTAAGTAAAAAGTCAAACAAATATCACACAAAAAGGTACTAACAATTCTAAATTATAAAATTCTACATGTAGACTACACAAGGGTGAATAAACAAAACAAGAACAAAAACTGCTTTGGGCGATAAGTGTTTTAGGTGAAGATGGTATGTGGGCGATAAGTGTTTTAAGTGAAGATAGTATGTATTTAGAGTATTTAAAGTAAAAATATACTAAATACATATCAAGATCTGTGTGTAAGTTTATTAGAAGATTGTTCAGAGCGTGGTGTGTAGCGAGAGAAGATGGACCGAGTATAGGTACTAGTAGGGTTGTGCTTTCGACCGCCACGCCGTAATAGTTTGGCAAACTGCCACAGCACGTATATTTATGTAAATGCTGATGACGTTGAATAAAATTTCGGGGAATGGTTCGGAAGTTATGCACAGACAGAACCGAATTTTCCTTGGGACGTAAACTATCTGTGTTAAAGTGAAGCAGTTTTAATACTATCCACCGAATTTTGTTACTGTGGATTGTCAAATGCAGTTTAAACATTGCTCTTCTCATCCTAATTTGTATCCGAAAATAAAGTTTTTTGTTCATATTTATGAAAAATATGCAGTCCAGCATGATGCTACATAATGGAATAATTTCTAAAAGTAAAATTTGATTTCAAAAAATATATATTCAAAATATTTTACAGACAGATGGACGCGGACACTTTTTCCTTTTAATGCAACGTCAAGTTTTACAATCATCATAATCAAATAATTAAATCTTATTTGTCGAATTCAATCGGAAGGTATTTTCCTCCAAAAATGAGAAATCTAACAGAAACACCCAGTTTAAAGACAAAGCAGGCTTTATAAATCTGTATCTACTGTATCATTCATTCGCATATCGCATATCGCATTCGCTCTACGTTTCCAAACCACCGAAATATTACGTTCTCAATTCTCGTTACTATATCTTATTTTAATAGACAATTCTATCCAACCCAGTTATTTCTTGTTCGGTAATCTTAATCTTCTATGGCACTTCTATAGCAATTGATCCAAATTCGTGCTTTGCTATTATACATTCGCATCCTAGGTGAACGTACCACGACTGGAGTTTATATAGGCTTGACAGCCTCCTGAGGTGGCACTGTACTCTCACAAATCCAATTCTCTAATACAGCATGCTGGAAAGGTTGATGTTAAAACCATTTAAACTGTTTACATGCCTTACAAGGACGGTAATATGACTAAAAGTGATTCGAAACGTTTGGTATATCTTCTTCAAAATCTAGATGGCTCCATTATTGAGCGGCTCGTAGCCTAGTGGCGCGGGGTCTGGCCTAGCGGACCAGGGGCCCGGGTTCAATACCGACTTGCACCACTGTTTCTTTCAGAGTTCGATAAGTGCATTTCGTTACGAATGCGAGCTGATCCATAGTTCAGAATCCATGTCAAACTGTAGGTCCCCTTCCCCTACTAGGTGGTAGGGTTTAAGCCCGCCCGGGTTGGTACCATCGCATTGGATGAAAAGATGGTCGAATCGGCAATGAAAATTTGTCTGTGTTTTCCATCCAGTTCAATTTAGCCGTGCTCATAAAGGGAATGTCCTGGCATGGCACCTAATTCCTTCGGAAATGTGGTGAATTGGGCTAATATCATAACGGTCATTGTGTGGTATTAGCCATCCATGTCAGGTCGCATAAAAAAAATATATCGAAAAGTTAGAAAATAATCACATCATCATCATCATCTACGTAATTTTACAAATTTACATTTGTCAGAATCCTATCGGATAGCATATTACGTGAAATTAAAATTACGGTGAATAAACCTAAAAAAGGTACACTTAGGGCCGAGTGCACGAAAGGAGAAAAAATCAAAATCAACGTCAAAGTATGATCAAACACGTCACTTTGTGTGGACAGTATGTAAGGAACTCTATGCGGATCACTAAAAGTGATGTGTTTGAACATTGATTAACTCAGCCGTCTCGTCGTGCAACCGGGGCTATGTGGACAGCACTGAAATATTTTTATGATTAATTTGTTACCAAGCATTGTTTTGACAATAATATTATATTTTATGAAATACCCATTGACAATTCCGCCAAATGTTAATTTTACAATAATTTTGATGCGTACAGCTACAAATAATTATTTTCTAACTTTTCAGATAATAGCGCCATCTATATTTTATTTTCATTACATCTGCATTATCATACATATTATACCGAGTGTATCGATTTATCTTAAAACGACCTATACATGCCCTGAGCACAACTACACGCATACAAATGTATGCTCACAGTTATCCCGAGTATTGTATATGTATTTGTTCGCCTCAGGTTAGAACGAACATATACCTTTGCTGTGATCGAGCCAAAGAAAAAACATGGTTTCTTGGAGCGCTTCGCTGCTCAGGGGCGCCGCAGGTATGTCGATAGCCATTCAATTACATAACAAAATAAACTTTTTCTAGAAACTCCACCAAAATAGTAGCTTGCGTGAACGAAGCCACTTGCAGGCCCTAAACTATAATACGCACCGCGTAGTCCTCCTACCCAGCACAAGCAACCTTTCAAACGTACGGACACGAATTCACACCTCAACAGCACACAAAACGTTATGAAATATCTCGTCGGACGGGAACGAGGAGTGGGAAGCATGAGTTAGTTCCGCGCCGCTGGCGCCGGCTCTTTGCGACGAGATATGGACCTTGCATCCGGCGCTATCTCTTACTATTCAATAATACGCGCTTTCGTCACTATTTGCGAGCGAATATTGTGGAAAGTTGCCGGAATATGTTCGGGGAGTTCCACATTGCGTTCCGCATGTGTGTCTCGCGGCACTGTCTCCGTGTGGGTAGATGCGTACGTGCTTTGACGGTTAAGCGATTGAAAGGAAAATAAATTTAGTATACAGCCCAGCGGTGAAGTGACGTCGCATTATCAGATGGTTTCTTTTGCTGTTATAATACTTCTGTCACGGAGCAGGTATGTTTTGGTTTCATTTCATCTAGTTCCATCGGCACAGTTTTGTACATTCAACTATAACATTTAGTGTTCTCCGAAAAAATAATTTGGTTGCGATAGCTAACGTGAACTAGTGAAAGCGTAAATGGTAGATTTAGCCGGGGTTACGTTTAATTTAGACATAAATAAAGGCTTCTTCAGTTACAACTATTACTATTGTACTATTAACAGTACGTATAAGCTGGTACACATTTTTTCTATAGCAATCAAAACCTCCTCAGCTGATCAACGAATCGTATCTTCCCGAATCGGGCCGATGAAGTAAATGGTCCGTGCCGCCGTGATACTAAGTAGATTTTACGACTCAGTGAGGTACAGCGCGGACTACAAAGGGCTTACTTCCAGATCCCATCCCTTTGTCCCGTGCGCTGTCCTGAAATCCTCGCGACTGATGCGCGGCTTGCGGCGAGACAAGATCTAGATTAAGTATTTGTGGACGATACCCGCTGTTTTATTGCGTGATTTCGAGTGATGGGAGCGGTCATTTTGAATAATACGAAGCCTTAACACCTACATTAGCTTGCCACGAGGGAGATTAAACGGATTTTCTTACACTGGAGATAATAATAATACCTAATAAGTAATTATCGAAACCAGACAAAAGTTAAGTTTAGCAGAGATTTTTTTTTTAACATATTTGGTTAGAATAACAAGCATAACGTTACAGATGAAACTGGAACAGTTCCAAAAAAAATCTTGATTATTGCGTGCAATAGGATATCCCTGCACTACTTTGGATATTTAAGCATATTTCTTACAATTAATGAAATTCTTGCGTCACATTTAGAATACAATCTCCGGTTGTACATAAGGTCTGCATAGCAAACTATCGAATGCTACATATTTTACTTTACAACGTGCGCTCAGTCGGTGACAGTGTCAGGTTCCTTTATGCAACAGCCTCGGCCCTGTACCGGATACTTTTGAGCTTGCCGATATGTCCACAAAGGTCCCACACAAGAACCCGACCTCTGTCCCATAATATTATTGTCATCCCATCTGGATGGGATGGCAAGCTAGATAGCTTCATACCAGCGTGTCTACTCAGATCTCGTGGCTCAGTATCAGATGGAACGTTAATTGAATTTAGGCTGATTTTTCAATAGTCTGAAAATCAGCTAGATAACTTTTCGTCGGACTTATTTACGCCTCTGCTCATCCAACCGTTATAGCAAGTCCATATATTTATAAGTAAAATTACAGTAGATTGTGATAGAAGATATAACTCTCCCGTAATTACTATCCGTCTTTTGACGAGCGTAAATTTACACTATCAGTACTATCTGAGAATAAAAAAATCGGCCCTTAGTGTTATTGTCAGTAGATTGGTTTCAATGTAAGCCAAGACGGCCTTTTTGATAAATCTATGAAAGGCAACGCAAATGTTTGATTCCCCCACGTCACAGTCAATAAATAGTGCGAACGTAATTTTTAAAGATGGATTAGTCGAAGCATGGAGATTGCCGTGATCTAAGTAGACGGAGTGGCAAAAAGCCAGCACCCAGACTCGTGTGTTAATACAGCAATTGAATTGTGTACAGGTGGATATAGCTTTCGAGCAAGGCGATTAAATAAAAGGAAGAACATTAAAAAAATCCGTGTGGATCTTCATACTTCGCTTTCAGTACCAGCATCCTCAGATTTGTGTTCTAAGAAGAAATGAGGGGTGTAAAATCAAAAGCAGATCTATCCACTGAACGTAATTTTCGGTACATTAAGAAAAATAATTCACCGTTATTCTTGCTGTTTTTTATGCTTAACGCTTACTTTAAAAGTGTTTTTGACAGTGCTGCGATTGAAAATGATTCAAATGCGATATTGTTAGGAAATTTTAGGAGGATCGATTTCGGCAAAAATAGTCCACAACTACACTTCTCAAATAATAGATTATGTTAGGCTTCATATTTCTCATATTATTACATGTATGAAATCGTCAGCATACATTTTTCGACAATTTTGTAGTAAAAACTTAGAAAAAGTAATAAAATCGTTTAGTTTTAGGGCTTTACCATTGAACCCTGAAGACAGCTCATTGAAACGTTGAAGAAGTGTTACATGCTATTTTCTTACTAACTAGTAACTACTAGTAACTAAACGAAATGGCTCTTTGCCTAAACAATAATTTCACTATTCTTAAATCGTTCAATTATTTTTACCCTATAAACAAAAAAAAAACAATCGTACGCTGAACGGTTTTATGTTCAATATAGGAAGTGCAAATGCAGATACTAATAATACTTGCATTGTATTAAATTTGATTTTTTCTTTAACTAGTATTTATTTATTTAATAAAATTCCACACCCTAAAATACTAACGTCAATATTCTCATAAAATTTCGCATCACGATAATGAGAAAGTTTGCATTGTTCGTACGTGCAAAATTGTTCGAGCAAAATGTTAGGCGTTATCCGATTTTCCCCTATCGCCGCCCCTCCGCTATATGATCGACGACATTACAAACTCGTCGCGATCTCGGCGCCGCCGCGCGCAATCTCAACTCCGCGTTGCTTCCGACCAATTATCTCCAATTACACGCATCAGCTCGCGCGCGGTCACAGATTATTCAAATGAGACAACAGTGTGAATGCTCCGACATAACCTATTCGCCATTTTACACGCGACCGTACCCTCCCGCGGGCCCTTTCAACGAACTTCTGGTGTAGACCCGCCGCTTTATCCATCTGCATGGAAATGGCTGTTGTACAGAGTTTTACTTTATTATTTTATAGGGAAAGTTTTCGAAGTTGCCCTCCGATGGGCAGTTATGGATGGTGCGTCGACCTTTTCGTGGACCTTTCGAGCTTAGGCTAGCCATTAGCATGAGAGGACAAGTACGAATGGTAATATACGCTCCTTGAAGGATGAATATGATACGGAACGAATGGATGACGAAAAAATTACGAAACAAATTTACAGAGCAGAAGTGAGCAAAAGTGTCGAGCCCAGGCGGATCTATGGTATAAACTCTATGGTAAATGTAGTCCCGATTAAAGTTAGAATTTGAAACTTCTTATTTTGGTGGGTTTAAGGCAGATAAAGCGACAATGGTGCCATCTATATGGACATCAAAACTCCCTTAAATAAGCAAACTCATTTAATACTGTCCACACAAACATTTGAATAACATTAATTTAATGTCAGGTTAAAATTTCACCTCAAATGTCATCCTCACCCCACGTCATAAATAGGTATAAATCTTGGATTTGTTACTATTATGTGTAAAATTGTTCTCCTATTAATTTTGTTTGTATTTTACTTTTATTTGCTCAGTAGCATTTTTGTTCTTTATAAACTTTTTATTCTTAATTTATAATTAAATCTTTAGCAAAAGTGTTTGCGAGATAAAAAAAAAATATTTTTTTTGGCATTCATTAAATTCACTCAATTATTTTCACCCATTATCTCCATGGAGGTGAAGAAATAACAGGAGAACGAATGGAACTAAAAAAATGGCCTTATCACAATTGTGCCGCGGGGGGCGTGTCATCATGACAGAACCTGCGGCCATTTTAGTTTTGCGTCGCTAGCTGTCGCGGGCGAGTTTGACGTAAGATCGAATTGTAATTGAATATGCCGTCGTGCATTGTAAAATGATGCATAAACAACTTGACGAGACATAAAAAACATTCAGGAATATCATATTACATGTAAGTTTACGCTAAATATTCGAAATAGTGGATATTTCACTTAAAAACATTTCTATGGGGATGGTGTTATGCCATCAATCAACACGAACTCAAAATAATCTCAATTCGCTACCTATTTTGATTTCTTTGCAGAATTCCTCTATTTAGCCAGAAATAGATATTATATAGCATGCAATTAGTATGTCTGTCTGTGTATCGAAATGTCTACTGCTGGATTTATGCTTACCCATAGAAATACTTCTTAAATTATATTTTATGTTATTTGCACGAACCAGCCTAAAATAAAACTCTTACTTGAATATACATAAGTCTGAATATGCGCGATAAAATGTTGACCTAATATATTTTTTTACAAAAAAGTTGTACCTTATATTGATAATATACTGAATCTAGCATAATGAAATGATATTTGACGAATATTAAAAAGATAATTGCGTATTTGTAGCAAACAGTACCAATTTATTTTGGTAAAAATTTTCAAAAATTTGGCTTCCATCATTAAGACAAAATATAATAAAAATACGCTTATGAAAAGCCATTGAGGACTTGAGTGGGCACTCTGCTTGGAGCACTGAAATAACGCAAGTCTATAAGATATTTACGTAAAGTTCAAGGTCAAGATAATTACGTAAAGTTAGTACCTGAAAGGAGTGCGCTTGTACCGGAATCACTAACCAAAAAACCGGCCACGTGCGAGTCGGACTCGTACACGAAGGGTTCCGTACCATCTTACATGATTTCACCCAAAAAATCACCTAAGGGGGCTCCCCCTTTAATTTTTAATATTTCAAAATGTTAGATTTTGTTGTTATAGCGGCCATAAATATACACAATATGTGAAAATTTCAACTATTTACCTATTATTGTTAATGAGATACAGTAACAGACGGACGGACGGAGGGACAGACGGGCGGATGGATGGACGGACAGCAAAGGCTTAGTATTGGGGTTTTGTTGGCACCCTTTGGGTACGGAACCGTAATAAAACCGAATTCAAACACTAAGAAGTGGAAAATAACACCCATTTTTTGGTCGGTGACATATTGGTGTTATTCTTTGGTTGGTTGGCACCGACCCCAAAAATCGGGTATTTTCCACTTTTTAGTGTTTGATGTCGGTTAAAAACTAAAACTATACTAATGTTGATTGATTGATTGATTTGAATTAAGGCCTCTCTGTCCTATTTTTAGACAATTTTGCCAGTGTCCATTTAGGCTTAAATACGGGATTAGTGCTACATTGGCGCATTTTACAGAGAATGCATTTCACACACTTACGTATATTTGTTAGTCATTGTCTTTTCTCGCTATAAATTCTGATGAAACACCGAATAAATCTTTGAATTAATGCAGGGATGGTAATCAGATTTTGAAAAAAAGCTTTTTCTGATTATTTTCAAAATCTGATTACCTAACTAGCTTCAAATTCAATTGTCGCTGAAACTCAAATTAATGAAATAACGGTAAAGTCGTATCCATTAGATACAGAAAATTATCGAATTCAGGCAGTTTACAAACTTTACATAATTGTTTAATAAAAAAACCGAAGTCACAAACCCAATATACATAGGCTATGTAATCGCCTAAATTTATTTTTATATTTGGAGATTCTCTTTAATTATTTTCTAATTACGATGTGTTACATATACATATAAGAACATGCAAATAAAACGCCTTTTCAAAATATTTGTTTGTAATTCACTATTTCAGAAAAGTAATTACGAACAACAATTACAAATGGATCCATGGACGGTGATGCTTTCATCCCGCTCAGCACCGCGGCATTATCCCCTGCTTCACTTGCCACCACGTTGCTCTAATGAGCAATATTTTTGCTAATTTTTGCAACTAAATGATTTGTTGGCTATGGTTTGCATAACATCTTTCTAACTCATGTAGTTTTCAATGAGTTTGACGGCCGGATTCAGCCAGTATTTATTAGATATTTTTGACTCGGCACTCGCTGTCATCATCACGAATGAGGAATGACGTAACGACTATCTGGTTTATTAAAAAATAATTCTTATCTTTATCGGTTTACCTACCAATTTGGGAGACTTCAAATTGGATTTTTCTCCGTTTTCATCATTGCGCTACAAATTTGTACGGCAATGAAATGTTGTAAGTTGCGTTACGTCATTTTTTGCGCGCTCGTTGTATGGACGTTATTTCTCCAGTTATTTCTTCACCTCCATGATTATCTCATCAAACCGTCAATAAATAAAGTTTCAATGCCAAAAGTTTGTGTTGTAGTAATTATGAAATGACCAGAATAAAATACTTACATTAAAGAATTCAAGAATCAAGAAGTGAAACTTGAAACTGGCAAATTGTCTACACTGGACAGAGCCCAAAAAACAAATAAAAAAATCTTGGATTTATTTTTAGACATCTATGGTATAAATGTGTCACTTTTTTTGAGAATTAGTTCATGCAAAGTTGCCTTCGACACATTTAAAGAATTTTCAATTTATTCCACGCGGATTAAAACTTTCAAACAAAGTTTAATAAGCACATCTCGCATAAGTGGCAGGAATAATTAATAAAACACACCTCGTCTCAATATTGCGGAAAGTTTTAATTTGCAATTTTCTCTCTGCACATTGTTGTCTGCTAGAAATTAAATTTTCGTAACAATTTATGTTAAGTATTAATTTATTTCTTCCCCTTTTTCATAAAATATGTACAAATTGTTCCTCGAATTCTCATATGAAGTTGAAATCTCTTATAAATAGACTCTACAAAAATATATCAATTTAATTTAACTTTATATAATTAATTAAATTTCGGACTATAAAAATAAATCTCCTTTGTGTTTGAATGGTGGCAGATGCTTTGATCATCTTTTGTAATTGCTTTTTCATTAGTGATAACTGATATTTTACCCATTTAAAAAGATCACGTAAAGTCAGGAAACTGGATTGGTTGTACCTTTAAAAGTATATATATATTCTTCGCCTTTATAATGATAATGAATGTTTGCATTTTTAAAACCAATGGGCTAACTTTTATGTTAGATTTTTTTTAAACTTTGTTTTAAGTTCAGATTTAATTAAAGTGAAAATTAAACTATAAAATAAGCGCCATTAAATTATAAAAGACGAACATTTAGTTTATGACTGCGTATAAAATAAAATAGAATTATTTAATAAAAGGCATTAGAAACCGAGGTTACTCAGCATTAAAATGAAGAACTCACCATTGGAGTCTTAACTTCGCTTAACAAAAAAGGCAAATAAAAGCTTGTAAAAATAGAGATCCGTAATGATTCAGACTCATGTGCGACCCAAAAAGCCGAAAAGCCATTGCGCTTGTACAAGTGTAGGATCCCTCTCCAGCTACTTATCATTATGAGCGGACTCCGTCCAGCCCAACAATTGAATACAACCTACTGAATCCGCCCGGATGAGTCCGTCCGCTCTCCGCGCACAGGCTGCGCTCGTGCGCTATTCTTTTCATTAAAGTTTCCCATTGAGGATTCCAGGAGATTGAAGTCGGCATCGGCGGAGTTTCTCGACATAATTAGGTTCTTCGCGAGCGCCAGGAGTTAAGAAGCCGGGTTAATATTTTTGACTAGCACTAAAATGTCAAATAGTTAAGATTTTTTCATGTTAAGCGCGGCATATAAGAAACGCCGCCAGATCCTTACATCTGTCATTCCAGCTAGCTTATTATTTATTCTATGTTATTGGGAGAAGTATAAGTCAAGCAGGTATCGTAGCGCCTTTTATTGTTTTTTAATCTTTTATATTATTATATATTTTTTTAACAAATGTTTTTAAAATGTGTAAAGGCAGAAGGCCTGTTGCAATACCTTTGTAATGTGTACCTGTTCTGTTTCTTCTCTCCAATGAATAAAATTAAATAGAGATTTTCGATGATGCCCAGGGGCTTTCCAACTTACACAGGGACTGCGAATACCATAACGGATGGTCAGGCATTTCTTAACAGCATGTTTGAAGGACCCCAATTTTAACTTTGGGGAAAATACCTCGGAGGATTGCATTCCATAGTTAACCGCCCCTATTCATAAAAACATTTAGAGGATCTACTTGTTCTTATTTTAGATCATCTACAGTGAATAGGAGCAGGTCCAGCCTGCTCTGCTTTGAGTTATGGTAGAAACGGGACAACGAGTCGGCGTTATGCAGCTTCTAAGAGCATTACCAATGTTAGAGACGATATAGAACACAGAGAGAGACCCTCGGTGGCCCAGTCGCTTGCCCCCTTGCGAATCGATAAGCTTGGTGCAGCACCTCTGAGCGCGTTTGGGTTTTGGATGGGTGACCATATTCAACCGTTGAGACTGGCCGGGTTCGGATTTCACGCAAAACTGTAGGGTTAATCCCGCCCGGATAGGTACCATCGCATTGAATGAACAATGGTCGAGGCGGCAATGAAAATTGTCCGTGTTTTCCAGCCAGCTCAATGTAGCCGAGCAATATAAGGAAAGTCCTGGCATGGCACCTATAGTTGGCATTTGCCATGTGGTGAGTTAGGCTAACATCTGACGGTCAGTTTGCTTACATACATAAAGGTCATTTTTGGAGTGAATTGAAAGGATAGAGCATGGTTGGAATTGTTATAATTTTTTGGAAACCCGAATATAATCAACATTGGTTGTAGATTTATCAGTATCAATAATTGGTAACGCTCTGGCATTTAGCCAGGCATCACGAAAAGTAACCAGCTCTTGTTTCGATGTTTTTAAATAAATTTTCCATGGCGTTTTTTTTATTCTACTTCGCTTTGTACAATTAATCATTTCATCGAATCCATTAAAACTTCCACACATGATCGAATGGAATAAACGGCGCTGAAAATAAATGACAGCCATTCTCGAGAACATTCAATATAACGAGTTGGAAACGTACAAAAGTAGCACCCGAATGGCGGTAGATTTTTTAAATATATCGAAAACATCCTGTAATAGCTGAGCCACAGTATATAAAAGGCTACAGTAGTGGCACATTATTGGGGGTACCGAAATATAATTATAAAACAATCATCCAATAAAAACAATTAAAGTATGTACAATAAAACGTTTACCTAGTCAAGATATTAATAAAAATTAACCCTTCATTCGGGTATTCGAAATAGTTCCAATGACTGAGGCGGCGTTTCCCTATATTTGTTTTGTTATATCTCGACTTTATGGATTAATTCATATAAATGTGTTTAGTGATATATACGAACGGTATTAAAATAATGTTATTTTTCGTAAAATCTTCACTTAAATATTATATTTTTTTATAGAATTGATAAAATAATGGAGTTGGGAACCTCGACTGAAATATCTTAATTCTGTGTTCTTGAAATTTAGGGAAGACTAAGTGTAAATTTGGAGCCAAAAAATAGTGATTCTTGGCAGATATAAAACAGTAAAGTTAATATTATAAAGTATAATTAAAAAACCAATAAACAAATATATAGTTAGTTAACTCTATGCGTTACCGGGTCAGGGCCACGGCTGCTGGGTGCCAGAGAGGCTGGGGTTTTACATAATAAATACCAATCATGCATACAATCACGGCATAAGAGAGCGTCACGGCGTTTGCCATTACGCCATGCGATTATACTGCCAAGGAGTGCCAATCGATGTTTCACATCAAAAATAGGAAGACTATGTACTCGGGTGAGGTAAGATTAGATACGCAAGCTTTCCACGAAGCAACTTCACTGTTTGTGCACGTACTGTGTCTGAGGTAAGGCCGTCGTTATGGAAACGCGCCTGTGTACTGGCTGGGGGAGTGCCGTTATAGAGACGCTACAGGGCCGGCCGGGCCCGTTACTTGCCGTTACGCGGTAATTGTCTAAGAAATGTCGTGCTTGGAGCGCCACGATGCGCGATCTCTGCGATAGATCGGTGAAATGATAGAACTCAATTTTGTGTGTACAGCAATCGATGTTTTTCAAACAATATTAAAAAAAATACGATAAAAATATATTCATTACATATATTTCAGAAATTTATAAAAAAATCTTGTAAAAGAACCCAAGCAAATTCATAAATTAAATAAAATTATATAATAAAATTATATATATACATATTTATATCCCTGTTATTATTTTAAATTATATAATAAAAGGTTATTTTTATTAAAAATTTAGTTAAATAAAATAACATTATTCATAGATTAGGCTGTAACGATCCAACCGGTTACCTACTGGATAATGTTATATTTGGCGAATTATGGAATAAGTTACATTCACTGATTTTAGAAGCTATGAATATTATCATATGTTACTATGCTTTGATTCTAGGTTCACTAGCTTACTACGTACGGTCTGAGTTGCTTCGACCTCACGCTTGTACATGATCAAACAACGTAAAGAACTAAACGTATAATTGTTACGTGTTCAATACTGATCAAGAAAAATAGAATTGAGAGTGTAAACTGTTTGCCTTAAACTTATCCTGGCTTTAGTGAAGCGAAAATTGACATATTTTCCATTATATTGTTTATAAAACATTTTGCTCAATGTTCCGTTTGTATTGAATTTCTATATGAATCGACCTAACTCCCTCGCACTATCGTCTGAATCCCCAAGACCGTACAGTCAATTGCCCGTAGCGAAGTGAGGCCGGATACATTCGCACGGCTCGTACGTCCCAAGCATAAAGGATTCGAATCATTTGCTGTGCCCCGCGCTGACTTAACTCTAGAGCTATCCCGCTCTGTACTCGACTTAATACGTGTTGCTTTGTGGGTTTCTAAAGCAAAATGCACTCATGTGAGTATTTTTAATGGCGCTGTTCAACCTAGCTTAAGCAGGTATTCGAGAAAGCGGAGTGAGTGGATCTCGGAAAGAAACCTGCGGCTTACAGCGTGATAAATTACCGGAAGTTTGGCAGGTCTTTTTTATACCAAGCTTTTCTTTTCCTTGCCTTACGTCAAGACAAATTATGGACATTATACTCGTATGTAATGATCGTATATTCAATCGACACGGTAAGTCGCAAAGACATTGAAATTAATCAGTTGCACAAGTAAAAAATATATAATTTCACTCAACTCAAAGCAAATAAGAAACGACAGAACTCACTCTTTCATCGAGAAAGTGCCATGAAAAGTTTCTGTTTGCGATATATGTAAACAAGTCAAAGGCGGAACACTTAAAACAAACCATCCAACAAAAGACAGGAAGAAAAACAAAATGTCGAAACGAAAGCAACAGATCCTCGTTTTATTTACCAAAAAATGATAAATAGCCTCTGCTGCGAGTTATAAGCCGAGGGCAGGCGAAACGATAGCTTATTCTCGCCAAGAAGCCTTTTGAACTGTGCCCGCTCTAACTTTCTGCCTATTACAATAATTGTGGTATAAATCATGCAACGAAGGCAGAGTTTCGAGCCCCTCTGGGCGCTTGAAAAGAAAGGATTCTGGAGGATTATGCAGTATATACCCATGGACATGTTCTTAATTAAATTTTCCATAGAATTAGTCATGTTAGAATTCAAGCATTTAACATGCATATAATTGACATATGCGCACGCAAAAACTCCTATGATATTCACGCACTTAAATTGGAATTGTATAAAATATAATGTAATGTTTGGCTTTTTATTGTCAAGTCTCCGAGTTGAATTAAAATGAATAGTAGAAATTTATCTCAATGAATGTCCATGAATTTGCTAAAAAGACACATCATCACTATGCACACAACAAAAATGCATAAAAAAAATATGAGTGTTTAAAAAAAATAAAAATTGTAAACTGAGCAAAGCTGAACAATTTGTATTTATTTTGTTTTATCCACAACTTGTAGATCTTTATCTTGCCCAAAAGTTGTGACACCCGTCAACACAGATAAATATGACTATTTACGCTCCTTACTGTACGAATCATGATGTGTGCAATGTGTGTTTTTCGCTGAACATCTTGAAAGTCGTAGAAAGTTCTCTTATTAGATGCTATTATAATGCCAGTGAATACCGGTGTCAGATAATGTCTTAAAAAAAGACTCATTCTATGCGAACGTTGCTTTCAAAATGTCCCTTAGAGCTGTATTTTTAATTTTTAAGTTTATGAACATTTTAACTGGAATCTGGGAATGCAATTTGTCTAGTGCTTCTCTGAAAATACAAATTTATTTGCGAGGCAGTAAATATGAAACAATTTTAATCCTTTTGCAGCGGACGGATTGCTTCCATACGTAGCTTTTATACAATGTTTGTAGCAGGAGTGATGTTGGCTCGTTTCCAGGAACCTCGTGGCTCTAGCCGAGTGAATCCCAAGATTTCAGACAAAATTCCAGCCTGAAATTAAAATGTAGAAAATGGAATTTATAAACATATTTTAATGAATCATTCAACATTTTATTTAATGAAGTGCCTAGAATGGTGAACTCAATAATTTTAATTATAGCTGATAATAATGAAGAATAATATTTTGTGCGTTTTATTTTCAGGCTTGTACATTTTTATCTTGCACCAAATATTCAACGATGCAAAATTTGGTAATTTGGCCACGTTAAATTTTTAAAATATATATATATAAAAATAGCCACCAGGATATTATAGAATATTTGAGATTTTAAGGTAATTTGACCAAATAATTGCAGTAAATTCAATACTAATTAGTAGTTTTTGTTGTAAAATAAATGTTTCTCAACTTCTTAATCGAATCTTATTTAACGAATCGCTCGCAAATAGTAGTGATTGGAAGCCTCAAATCTAACAACGTAGCAGTTACTTCCGGAGTACCCCAAGGATCGCACCTAGGACCACTGTTCTATGTTGCTTACCTCTATGACATTAGTGAATGTTTTAAGAACTCGAAACATTTACTTTATGCTGACGACAAAAAAATTTACATGCCAATACGCAACTTAACAGACTGTTTAATACTTCAACAGGATTTAGATCGTTTATCGTTGTACTATGCCAGAAATAGAATCAATGTTAATATAAAAAAATGTCAGGCCATCACATTTACCCGAAAAAGTAATCCAAATATTTACAATTACACATTCGATAGTACCCCTATAGCAAAAGTAGATCTAATCCGCGATCTAGGTGTACTTTTGGATAGCAAACTTGTGCTATCACAACATTATGATTATATTACACAAAAAGCATATAAAAGTCTTGGATTTGTTATTAGGGTATGTAAACCGTTTAAAGATATCGCATGTTTAAAAACAGTATATTTTGCATACGTACGCAGCGTTCTCGAGTACGCCAGTAGTATCTGGTCACCTATGTATGCGAAATATATTGTTTCTATCGAAAGAATACAAAATAAATTTATAAAGCACTTAAATTACCGACGAAATTTAACATTTGATTCGTACGAAGCTAGTTGTCTGGCGCACAAGGTGATAAGCCTAGAAAAAAGAAGGAATGTCTTGGACATGATGGTGCTTTTTGACATAGTACGGGGTCGAATTGATTGCGCCGAATTGCTGAACGAGTTGAGTTTGAATGTGCCTTGCCGTCGTACCCGACACATACCATTATTTCACGTGCCACTTCAACGCACAAACTATGCTGAAAATAAGATATTAACGCGTATTACACGAAACTATAATCGTAAGTTCAATGAAATTGATATCTTCATCCACACCAAATATACATTTCGAAAAAAAATTATTGAAGCTCTTGTGACACTTGAAGACATTTAAGCATAAATTTAAATAATACGAAATAAGCAAAATCATTCATCAATTTCATACATCTTCATTCTCATTCCACCCATATTTATATATTTACATCAAGATGATTTACACACATACATATACATACACACCCTCTCACACACCACACACACCCTCACACAATCTCTCACCATCATAGACGAATACAGTTGGAGCACAGTCTTTTTTGTACAAGAAGTGGAAATCTGTTATTGGCTTATGTTTTGCATTTTTGTCATTGTATAAAAGCTATGTTAATAAAAGCTGTTGATTTTCCAAATAAATAAATAAATAAATAAAAAAATAAATAAACTTCTACAAGTTCAGATGTACACAAATATCAATTCACTTGGATCACGTCCAGACTCCGCGTCCATGTTTCATTTATTGAAATAAGGTGCCTCATTTGCAACACACTTGATTTATGGATACGTTCTTTGCAACCATTCTCCGTAAAAATGCTTGACTGAACTTGTGTGGATGTTCTTTTCCTTAGAATTAGATAGAGACGGCAAAGACTTTTGCACTAATCCCACCTCTAGTACAATTTTATCATATTTTTTATGTTTGATTAACTAACCTTATAAGATCTGACTTCAAAGAAGTGTACAGTCAATTACATCATTAGTGAATATTCTCATTAATGAAATTCCAACAAAAGATTATTGTATCAGATCTCACTTTGGACACAAATGTGGCTATTATGTTACAGAATGTTGCCTGCAACCGTATCCCCTTTGTCTGCGTGTCGACTAAGCCTTCAGCTCCATCGCGAGATAACAGGCTAGTAAAGTTACTACGGACGTATGGAACAGAGCAACTGGTCAGAAACGCCATTTGGCGACCCATATATTTCTAGGTATCCTTTCACAATGCGCAATGCAATCGACCGATTATTTTTATGGAGCTGGCATGCAATTTTCTAACCGTCATTAAATCATTCTAAAATTGTACCTTATTGATACCGTGCAAATTTTCTTTACATAACTTTAGAGGTTTTCCACGTTTGCCACTTTGTAGCCGTTACTAATGATCGTAATCTATAAAAATCACGTGTCTATATGTTCGTACACGCGAATCTCTGAAACAACTCAACAGATTTGAATATTTTTTTTGAGTTCATGATTTGTTCCACCAGCTTATAACGTAGATTTTTTACCCCAAAAAAATATTTTTGATGTTGAATTCACTGCGCGCTCTATTAAATAATGAAGGCGTGTTTTAAGCTTTTACGCACAAGTATATATATCTGTAGATGTTGAGGATGTTTCATGAATTAACTGGAAACGTTTTTAAAAACTGTTATTCGTAAGTATGTTTGTCATGTAAGGAGGTGACTGTCGCATGCCTAAACTGTGCCAGAGAAATAAATTTGATGACCAGTAACATGATTGTATATTATGATATTTTTATTTTTCTGTCCTAACTGTTTAAAAAATATACGTAATATATAGTGATTTAAAGCACGAATTCATTTGATTGTTGTTCAATTGTTTTAGGGTCGTTTTTACAACGTTAGATAGGTTGACATTTCTTAAATTTCATCTGAAAGTGCCCTTCTTAAATCCGTGTAATGTGAATGTGGTGTGGTGTGAAGCAAGAGAAAAGGACGAGGATAGTAATTATAAATAGTTCAGTGAAGTTAGAAACCAAGGTAATTTTTTTTTTCTGAACATATTTTATTTTAAATTGGTAGGTGATGCAATAATAATGTGTGTGTATTATGCTAGGAAAATGTACAATCTATGTTAGGAATATACCTTTTCATACTCTCCCAGACCAGGACCTGTATTCTTGGCATTCAGTCATTGCGGATTCAGTAGAGTTAACAGAATATGAATTTACTTTGACATTACGGTTAACTCTACTGAATCCGCAATGACTGAATGCCAAGAATACACGCCCAGATGTGGTTGGTCACCTGGGGAGATTTTTTAAATGACCAAATCTCAAGACCTGTCATACCGGCAAGAGACTATTAGGCCAAAGCACTTTAAAAGTGGGTTAACTATTAACTAACTAAGAAAAGAAAACTCTTACTTTATTCAATTTAATTTAGTGAATAAGGCTATTATATTATATAAACAATATGAGTGTGGTGTGGTGTGAAGTAAGAGAAAAGGAGTGGAGTTTTCTCTGTTCCGTGGCGTCGTCACCGCGCGCGCCGCCGCCCAGAGCGTCGCGCCGTCTCCGCCGCAGCCGGTAGCTGTTCCCACCTGCCGCGTCACGAGTTTCGGAGTTGTATCGAGTTTAAAATTCAGATGTTTTGCTGATGGAGATTTCGGCAACAGCGAAGTTTGTTACTCAGTTGCTACTGCTTGGTAATCAGATTTATTCAGGGAGTTAGATGTGCCTGGGCAGGCCACGAAGTAATGGGAATTCGGGTTTGTTAACATTGGGAATATATTTCATTCCATTATGAACGATTATTTTTTATGTAACGCGCTTTGTTATACAACAGAAGTATTAAATATATCACATTTTAATTAAAGGTAATTTTCATTTCATGGTTAACAGGAATTAAATATTTTTTTATATCTCCAGATATCGCCAATTAATGGCGAATGACTAATTTAACCGATATGAATATAATATGCACAATAAAGATACACATTCTTTAATCCTTAAGCCACGCTTATAAATATAAATTCATCAATTAAAAATAATAAAAAAAAACAAACCAATAGTATAATTTACTTTGAAATAACTCGGGGTTAAGGTCCTTATTTTCTTAAATAATACATTAAGGAGCCACCAAAATTATAGATTACTATGAAAGTTCTTCTTGTGCTAGTGGGTAGGAATTGTTCTCTTAAAATATTTACACATATTTGAAAACAAAAAACATAATACGAATAGTGCATATAAATGCAATATATTTACTTAAGGTGGCCCAACCGGGCGGGACTAACTCATTCGCGGGCACTGTACAAAACCGTGCTGTTGCGCTCTGGGCCTTTCTCTGTTTCAAAGAAAAAGACAGGCTCCGTGATGTTGAAGATGCAACATGTCCACAAAAAAGATAATGTGCATAGTGTAAGATTTGGTAAGATTTACGAAAATTTTGATTTCAAAACGACTTACAGCTAAAAGTAAACCACGACCGCTGTAGTCAAAAATCTAACAAAAACGAAATAGATTACATATCTTGATTAAATAAGCTATGTCTGATGACTAATCTTTTAAATATTTTCTTACTTTATCATTGCGTAATATACCACTAAAGTTATTGTATAAAACGCGCGAAAAATTTTAACTTTCGAACCTTATAACTTAGAAACTAAACACAATTTTACAATGCCAACGGTCATTAAACATCTAGTTCGATCAAATAAAGCTCTTTTGAGCAAAATTTTGGATCTCTGATAAGAAATATGGGCGTGATCTTCTTTCCCCGTTTGTATGGGAAGTTGAGCGGGTTGGGCCACCTTAATAATACGATGATTAACAAGAATCTAATATACCCGTTCCAAATATGAACCCGCCTAATTTTAATAAACAATGCTTTCCGTACTTTTGGTGAATATCCCAATTATATACAACCATGATTGGGACGCATAATCTCTCAAATTCATTTCTATGCCAAACTGCCACGGAAAAGAGCTGTATCCCAGCGAGTGTCTTTCTTCACACATTTCCTCATAACTTGGGGGTTTTCAAAAAGCACGTTAGCTCTGCAATAGTCCTCAAATCCGCTGGTATGGTACCTCGCTGAGCCTGGTTTCGCGAGTTGAGGTGGATTTGGCTTTGGCATAGCCACCTGTACCGATTTCTCATAAAGAAGACAGCACAAACCCATCATACGCAGTTTGTCGTGACGCGACATCACGTAACGTATTGAGGGCACATATACATCGATTGGATAGCACACCCAAGCCCACGTGAGTATTGTATGCAATTGCAATGAAGCCCAATTCAAATTGCAACTAAGAACTTCAGGGAGGAGTTGCAACGGGACTAATGTGAACGCGACGCTAACTTGTTCTTGTTGCTGGTGAATTGTTCTCCAGTTATTTAAATTTAGACCGTTATGAAAAGGAAACACCTTAACTATTAGAACTTCACATACGGTGGCCATAACCCCCCACGTGTTACTAATTCGCAAGGAATACTCATATTGCAATCCTTTTTGGACACTTTGCTTCGTTATTTTTATTATTCAGATTTTTTATTAAGGTTCCATTATAATGTATTCATACAATGGCTCTTTTTAATGCGCACACCCCTTCAAGGGGTAATAGCAAAGGCAAAAATAAGTTTTTAACTAATTCTGAAACCCCAAAAACATTTTTATTTCTTGCAGCTTTTTTCGATGTCTTGATGGAATGTTTGGAATGGGAACTGCGACATACTTTCGTCATTACAAAACTATTTGAAAAGTAAAATACTTATCTTGGCTCTTCAATCATTATCATCTAATCCTAATTTTGCAAGTAAATTTGCGATAATTTCCCATAGATTAATTCCGTGCAAATATTGTTTTAATTTTATAAATTATTGCAGCTTTTTTGTCTCCAATATATCTGTGTGATTTGGTACCACCAGCGTAGATTACTCAATTATATTTTCACTCCAAATGGATCCAAACAATTGCAGCTTTCGTAAAACCCACACATCAAAAAAAGAAACGTATATATTCAGCGTGAACAAACACCATGTCTCAATTTTGTTTGTAAAATATTTAACCTAATATAATTTTCAAGAGCCTCTTGTAATGGTGCGTCCGTGTGAAAACATTTCACAAAGGATCCCGCCCTAATGAGGCACATTATTTATTGTGGGAGCCTTCTTATTCCCTCGCAGCCTCTTTACACTTCGCTCGGTGAGGTTATCTCGGCGAGCGCGTAATTTTAGGATCTATTGACAGCCATCACGATTATTGCGGGATCACAATTGGCTGCATTACGCTTCGATTTAGGTCTCTGGTATTACGGCACACTAAATATAAAATCGTTCTATTGGAAAATTGTTTATTTATTATTTTTTAGTTAAAAAAATAATACTGTGATGACATCATAGAAACTTTTTCTCATTTCATGTCGCAGTAATAATTCTGTCAGTATAAATTATAATTTTGTGAATGATTGACAATCTCTTATTTTTCTTCCATTAAGTCTAGTAATCATGTAATTTTGGTCAGTTTAGGTTAGATAAGTAGAAGCGAGTAATATAGGTAACGTTAGATTATGTTTACTGTTGAGAGAAATATTTTACAATAATTGTTAAATTTACTATACATTACAAATAATACTGCTATAAATACTCATATTATTTATTGTTAAAGTTTACAGTAAAATCACAAATGTAAATATTTCATTAAATTTACTTAACGGCACATTAAATCAAAACTAAAGAAATCATTATCATGATGGGTGCCATTTCTGGCTCCCGGGCATCGATATTCCTTGTTTTGCCCACTGATGTATACACTCGCTTCGAATAGGTACACATACATATTTAGTGGCCGGCCCATTTCTGCGTCATCTAGCTATAGCTAGGTTCCTCAGGGTGTTTTCATTCACCGTATATCATATATATTTTTAATAAATAGTGGAAACATAATATTCTATAGGTGGACCATGGATGAAACAATATTTATAGATAACTTTGTTTCAAATCACCAAAAAATATATAATTACAGATATTGCTGTCGAAAAACATTTTCCTACTTCTCTGATCCTAATTTTCTTAGATGCCATTCAACTTGATCACTGCTCGGGTCAGTTTCTCCGCGGGTCGGTCCCCATTTTCAACTTTTTGAGGCAAGATCTCTTGAGAACAAAATAAAACCTTCAATTTCGTAATATTTATGGATCAAATTGTACCAAAAAATATATATCAAAGAAACAGGATCTTCGTATTTCTATCCCGCAATATCTACAAATCTTTCAGCCTTAGCCGCATTATACGTTAAAATAACTGCATGACTCTAATTCTAACGCCTCCAGTATCTTGTACCCGGCTCAAAAACTCCTTGACGTCACACCAGTAAGCAGTAGGCACTCGATCATGTTATAGCAACTCACCGTGACGCAGGGATTTTCGCTTGTCATAAAGAAAAAATCTGAAATAGAATAGCTC
Source organism: Incurvaria masculella (assembly GCA_946894095.1). Taxonomy (NCBI): domain Eukaryota; kingdom Metazoa; phylum Arthropoda; class Insecta; order Lepidoptera; family Incurvariidae; genus Incurvaria; species Incurvaria masculella. Next base: position 12,503,494 of record OX335658.1, on the reverse strand, counting down.
GCTCACACATTACAGGCCAGGACGATGATGTATGAAGATTCATAAGTGTCTGAACGAAACTCGACAGGATTTTTTAAGAAGTCTTATTGGTCGTATAAACAATCTCATATAAATATTCCTTCCAAGAAACGACAAAGAAATTATCGTGTTTATTGTATTTTCTTCCCATTTGATCGTTAAAACACGTAATAATTCCGATATTTTAAGCGTTTTAAGTGGACCGTTGGATCATATATTTTCAAATCGAAATTATTGCAAAATTGAAAACGTCTATTTTACTCGAGATTTTACTTCAATTATGACAGATTATCTCGAATTTGTTAATGTTTCCGGTGTATAGATTTGAAAACTTTAACGTGGCATACCTTGAAATCGGAACTATTAATAAGGGGCCGTCCATTTAGATGGCACCACAGTTGTTCTTCAAAATTCTTTGAAATTCTTCAAAAATAGGAAGTTACACACTATAATTTGCATTCGCGAACACACTCTCAAATTCTCCTTGCCGAGATATTTCCCCCCAAAGTACGACCTGGGGTCCTTCAAACGTGGTGTAAAGAAGCACCTGGCCGGCCGGCATGGTTTTTGCAACCTCCCTGAAGGTTCGATAACCCATGGGCGTCATCGAGCACCTTAATAGGTCCTGGCGTACGCAATAGGTGGCGTACAACTGTACAATTTAAATATATTTTTAAATTAATGTTTTAGGAATTTATATCAGAAATAGCTACAAACAACCATCATGTTTGATACAAACAAGGTGTGTAGTGTACAAACAATGCCTAGCAAAGATGGTTTTCTGACAGCAAGATTGTGAATGCTGATAGTATTGAACTCGACAATCGTGAGAATTTACAAATTCTGCACATACATGATACACCGTCGCCACCTGCCGCCTGAAATACTCAGTCTAGTTTAAGACTGACAGAAAGCCCAGTGCGCACGTCATAATTTTCAGTTTTGGGAGTCGTGAACTCCTAAAGCCGAAAAGTAAGCTTTACGATGTCACTACTCGCCACAATGCGTGTCTGGTACAACATACCGCATAAAAGAAATATGTATTTTGTTCTGTGAATTTGTTGTTATAATGAAATTGTGTTTGTAAATCCATTAACCAAGTGGAAATGTCTTATTACTCCTTATAATTAAACAAAAAAATGTTTCCAGTGCTGTGTCAAAACAACTATTTAAGAAAAAGTGTTTATTTAGGTTTTTTCAAGTTATCTGGAAGGTTAAAATTCTAAATACCAATTTGAATGTAGATACTTTAATCATGCTAAAGAATATTTCTAAACTAAAAAAATATATCAATTAATCTAACAGTAATTCCAATAATAACCATCTGGCAACGTTAAATAGAGCCAACTAAGTAAATAGGTTTTTCTAAGTGAAAGAAAACATTTATCCTTAAACATTACATGTTATTGTATCTTCTCATAGTTTTTTTAACTGTGTGGAATAATTTGCGAATCTTAATAAAAACTATATCAAAAACAAGAATTAAATACGTACTAGCTAAAATGAAAACCGTCCAGGAGCAGTCGAGACGGGATTGCAGCAGTGCCGGGGGCCCCCGACAACCCTGGTGCCCATCAGACGAGATAAAAAATCTCATCCATGGGCACCGAGTGCGGGAAGGCCCCCATAACGCTCGCTGCGTTCCCCCTCTGGACAGCCAGACTGATGCGTTGGAGGAGGAACGACCCGGCTCGGCTGTCCCCAGACGATTCGCGCAGCCTCTTGCCCAGCTCGCTCAACAATTGCTTTTCGGCTGCGCAAACGGGACCTAAAGTTTCTACTGCGAATGGGATGAAGTTATAATTTTGGCTAATGATTGCCTGGTATTTGGAGATTTTGGCTCTAGCCGCTGTCTCACTGGCAGACCCCGCGGTCCCTGCGGTTGACCTAATATGTGAAGCCGCGAGCGTGTCGACGCTGGTAGCGTCCCAGACGAGAGCCATACCGTGTGACCAGGGGATCAAGGTCATCCCGTCTGGGCGCTTGCCATCCTCTCTGCTGAGACAGGGCTCCAGGATAGTTGGAATAATTATTTTATCATAATGTTTCCCTAACTGTGTGAACATTCTTTCTAGCTTCATTATTTTTCCATTCTCACTTACGTCTTATATTCAGTGAAATGGCGCTGTCCAATCTGTCAAAATTCCTGTACCTCTTGAAACTGGACGGCTGCACGCCTGGTTCGTAGTCAGCCGTAATATTCAATTTGTTAAGATAACTATTTCAAAATAATCTGAACTGTCACACGTGTTATTTTTACCAAGCGGTACTGTTAAATGGGTAAGAATTACTGTATAATATTAACTGTATAATAGATACTTATACATCAATAGTTATGAGAAATACTTTACCATAAATGACTGAATTTTGACTGTGCTAAAACCGTAACCGGTTACAGATTTTTTTTCCAATGTATAGCAGGAAAACAAGTGATCTCAATTTGAGAGCAGCTAGGTGAGCAATACCTGCCTTAGGGTTTTTAAAACCGTCTCTGTTTATGGACAAAATAGAAGATATGCAGCTTAATCAGCTCTTTGCGTTTAACTAAAAGTGCGATGATATATTTATGTGATTAATGGGTACCACATCACAGTTCTCTCATTAATGCGAGGTTATCCAACGGCATCTACGAATGGTACGACAAAAAACGTTTACTGATTATTTTCAAAATTTGTTTACAACGCTTCAATGGAAATGTCGTTGATTACCCTCAAATTAAAAGTGACTCGTCAAACCCTGATTAACTTCGACATCTTTTCGTCATATCGGGCATAAGGCTAATCTGCAGCAATAATCCTCCATATTTTCCCTAGGATCCCAGATTGTTTTGGGATCCTTCGAACATGGTGTGAAGAAGCACCTGGCCGGCCGGCATGGTTGAAAGTTCGAAAGCTCGTGGGCATCGTCGGATACCTTAAGAGGTCCTGGCTTACGCCATATGCCGGGCTTTCCATAAAAAAAAACCCAACATAATCCATCTCAGTAACGTTTTTCCGTCTGATCTAGGAACACACTTTAGCTAAGTCTTACTTGAAGTCACCTTCATATTACCTTGAATGGTTTTATTTCGTCTCCAGGTGCCGGCGTTCTGCCCGGCCTGGCCGAGTTCCCGCCGCGGACGGTCGAGCGGCCGTTCTTCGACGACGTGTCCCCGCGCAACGTCACGGCGGTGGTCGGCCAGTCGGCCGTGCTGCGCTGCCGGGTCAAGCACATGGGCAATCGGACGGTGAGTGCATCAATTACGGGGTGTAAGCGACCGAACGCATCACAAACCGATGTTCGAGTTTGTGATGCGTCTCGCTGACCTCAGATGAGGTACCTACCTGTAAAATGAACCTATTCGCAGCGAAACGCGCTAACTTCACATCGGCCTTACAGTTTGGCCCATACTGTACAACAGAAATTCCGTTAGCTTGGTATATGCATTCATTTCGAAAGAAAAACATACATATTTGTTATAAAATTTGTTATTTAAGGGAGTGATTTGAGGGAGTGATGATTGCATCATCACTTCTACAGGTCCTGTCAATTAATATCAATAAATGAAATCATAAATATACACTCACAATATTGTAAAATCCTGAAAATTTCATGATTCTACGAATTTTAAATTCAGGATTACAAGCTTTTTAGCAATTTATTTTATCATTTTGAAATTCTGTAATTAATTGGCGTTGCTTAAAATTAAATTAGGTTTTGCGTCGGCAATTTTCTACTTGAACGTAGTGAGCTTGTAAAATGTTTTGGTAAGTACAATTTAACGAAATAGTATCTGTATAAGGTCCTGCCGTGACACAGAGTTCCTATGTAGTGTTTGGGATAATATCCTAACAGTGTGTGTGATGTTTGCCATGGAGGTCTGTTATATAGCAGACTGAAACATGGAAACCGATAGAATAACGACTGAAGTAAGCGTAACTGCTAAGTTGTAGCGAGTGTAAGTCCAAAACGTTGAAGTTCGGCGACGGTGCTCGGTGATCGCGGCTACCATAGAAAAATGACAGTAGGGATGGACTGCTGGCGTCATACAACGTACAAATCTCGCTGCTTATTTTCGTTGTTACTATGACATTTATAACCAGCGCCATCTCCCGTCACTGCCAGAACTAGTTGCGCCATCATTAAACTAAGCTAAATTCCGAATTTTGCCTGGGCAGGCGTGAAGAGAACGTTACATTTTAACCATAAATTAAGTAAGGTAATTTTAAAATAAATAAAATAATTGATATTCAGTGGTTTGTATATAATGTATTCTCAAAAAACCGGCCAAGTGCCAGTCGGATTCGCACATGAAGGGTTCCGTACAATCGTACAAGATTTAACATAAAAAAACGTTTTTTTATGGGGCCCACCTATAACCTTTATTATTTTTTAATTTTACCTATTTGTGGTTATAGCGGCAAAATTAATACAAACTCTATGAAAAATTCAGCTGCCTATCTATTACGGTTCATGAGATACAGCCCTGTTACAGACGGACTGACGGGTAGACGGACAGACGGACAGCGGAGGCTTAGTAATAGGGTTCCGTTTTCACCCTTTGGCTAAGGAACCCTAAAAATAAATTGCAACGCCATCTGTCGACTTTTATTATCCCTATGCAACAATTGTATGACTTTAGCAATAGGTCCCTTCAACCATTTACAACGAGCGTAGCGTGTCGTGTGAAACCACCCCTGTTACCAGTTGGTTAGGTTTTTAACCGACTTCAAAAAAGGAGGAGGTTATCAATTCGTCGGAATCTTTTTTTTTTTTTTTTTTTTTTTATGTATGTTCACCGATTACTCGAAGACCCGTGGACCGATTTGGAAAATTCTTTTTTTGTTCGAAAGGGTATACTTTCTAGTTGGTCCCATTTTTTTTTTATCAAAATCGGTTCAGTAGTTTGGTACTTAACTATAACAAACATCGAATTTCTTAACCCCGCGAACCCAGAAAAGTGATTTTTTAGTTACAGTAGCTTTCTTTTCGGGTGAGATTGCTCAGTATGAGAGGGTTTTTTTTACTTCAACTGTTGGGGGTATTCAAGGGGGGTAAAAGAGGGCAAATTGTACACATTTCTATCTCTAGAGCCGCTGAACCCAGAAATGTCAGAGTATGTTTTGTTTTAGATGGGAATTCTTAAGAAGAAAATATTTTTGGAAATTATACTATTAGGGGGGTAAAACAGGTCAAAATGAACACATTTAGGCGAAAACCACTCATGTTGAGATCTCTGAAACCAATTATCCTCGAAACTTAAAATTTTCAGTGACTTCTTGTTAAGACGAAAAGGCTCGCTCACAACGGATTTTACAAAATTCAACTGTTAAGGGGGATAAACGAGGCCGATATGTACACATTTTCATACAACTTAAACTTACGCAAGAAACAGACTATCCGGAACGATGGTAGGATGAGAAATTCAGAAGCTCAGCGGTTCCGGTTCATCGTTGTTTTGTCTTTTTAGGGTTCCGTTCCCAAAGGGCACCAACTTCCGCTGTCCGTCCGTCCGTCCGTCTGTCACAGCACTCTATCTCACGTGATCTCATCGTATCAATTATCGTACGTATCAACCGTGAACTCATGAATCCAGATAGTTACCGGTCTACCTTTCGTCAGAAATGAGATTTCTCAATGGTTGTATTTCTGCTAATGCTCGTTCATTGTATTGTATTGAATTGTATATGTATGTATATCTTCTTTCCACTTTGTATGAGAAGTTGAGCAGGAGGGCTCGCCCACCTTGACTTAAAAGTTACGCCACCACTAAAAAGCAAAAAATAAAATATTTTTAAAGAAAAAAAGGACCGCCTTCAAAAAAACCGGAACTAAAAAGCAAAAAATAATTGGTTACTTTTAATTAATGTACGAAAAGCTATTTTAATTCTAACTAATTATGTACAATTTCTTAATTTTTAATCATCTTTTGAAGTCGGTGCCTTGGGTAGACGTTCTTTAAGGGCTGCAAGTAGTTAGATTAATATTACCTATGGCTAAGAAAGAAATATAAGTAGGTAGCTACTTACATTTACCTACTTGAACAAAACACAATAACAAAAATTACATGAACAAACTGGTCGGAAAAACGTATGTAAGTAGGTATTTAGGCAAGTACTTTGTAATTTAAATATGCCTTATACTTAAACTAAATACCTAATACAATAAAAACAAAATATTTACAAGAAAACCTTACGAACAAACCAATATAAAAACAACGACCACTTATATGATAAATATTTAGGTAGGTGTAGCTTGTACTTTTTATTCTACCTAAATACCTACATAACACAAAACAAAAAAAAATACAAACATAAAAAAGAACAGAAAACAATAGGTAGCGACTTTGAGGTGTCTGCTCTCAACTTCGTGTCAAAACGAAACGAGAGAAAGTGTGCGGTTAGTACATATCTCACCAATTTCGGCAGAAATCGTCTCGTTCAGACAACGATGTCGCAGGGAAGTACCAATCAACACAGAGCAGCGAATTAACGTCCTCCTTCACCAGTCCAGCCTTTATAAACCCGAAAGTACTAATAATAATCGCTGAAACCCAATTTCAGTACGCTGCGCTGTATCCATATCAGCTTGCACGTAAACCAACGCTAAGGGCATCTCCAGTTAGACAAAATGCTCTGTGGACCAATCATTGCTGACTCAGGTTGTTTACGCTCTCGTAGACTTCGGGTGTGTTCGGCTGAAATAGTGTCTGTTCGGTCAGCAGCGTGCGAAGCGAACTCTACCCAAGGCACCGACTTCAAAAGATGATTAAAAATTAAGAAATTGTACATAATTAGTTAGAATTAAAATAGCTTTTCGTACATTAATTAAAAGTAACCAATTATTTTTTGCTTTTTAGTTCCGGTTTTTTTGAAGGCGGTCCTTTTTTTCTTTAAAAATATTTTTTCTTCCGACGCATCGGCGTCAATGCGCCGCTTTCATCGGCCTGGTGTGTACCGCCTGCTTCAACAATGTTCATATTCATGAAAAAAAAACTCACTATTGAGATTCTACCATTTCTATCATGTTGTTACATTCCGTTTGGTCTCACCTTTATGTAACACGATAGGTTAATCTTACATTAAATTTCCCACTTGCTCATCCTATTAATCCTCAGAACACTGTATTCTCCCAACTAGTAAATTTGCTGCTCACCACGGTCTGACACCGATATTGTTTCTTGCTGTTTGTGCGGGGACGTACATACATAAACCATATTTACTAACCACATAACTGCACAGTTAATAGTAAACAATACAATCCCTTATGAAATAATGAACAGGGCGAATTTTCAGGTTTGTCTATTGGTCAACGGACTGATCCAAAGGTCACGTAAAAAGAAAATGCTAAACAATGGAAATATAGACCTTGTCTTTTTATGTGAATAACACTTCATAGAAAACAGGTTCAATGACTTAGTGTTATTGTCCTTTATTATGACAGTTAAAAATGTTGTCGGAAAAAAAACAGTAGAGGAGGTAAAAACTATGGAGGTAGTGTAGAGGATTTATTAAAAGAAACATCTAACCATCTGATTTCATGATATCTCCAAGTTGGATGGACTTGCAAGTTATTTTCTTGTCGTTCCTTTGGGGACGCATCATAAAGTCCAAAAATCACAAGGTCCAAAACCCATACCGTCCAAAATACTTACGAATACGGATATTTTTAATTGGGTTAGGTTAGGTTACATTATATGCATTCTATAATACCCACGAAAAATACTTACTTTTGGACGTTCTGGGTTTTGGACCTTATGCTTTTTGGACTTTATGAAGGCGACCCGTTCCTTTCATCGCCTAGTATTTTAAAAATCAAACAAACAAATACATTAGGACGTACGATATTGTTTCGTTGCAAATTTCAAAACAAAATCTGAAAATGTGTCCACTAATGATGGATTTTATGAGGGTTCCATACCCAAAGGGTGCCGACGGAACCCTATTACTAAGGCTCCGGTGTCCGTCCGTCCGTCCGTATGTTACAGGGTTGCATCTCATTAACTGTAATAGGTAGGCAGATGAAATGTTCACAGAGTGTGTATTTAATTTACCGCTATAACAGAAAATAGGTAAAATAAAAAAAAATATAAAAATGAAAGAGGGCCCCCCATACAAAAAACGTGATTTTTGGGTGTTAAATCATGTACATGGCGGGTTTTCTTATAAAAAGATAAATAATTATTCATTTATTTTAGATAAACCCTAATATACTCAAACATATAATAATATAAAATGTTAGTCGGTTCCCAAGGAGGAGATTTTTTACACAGTCTAATGAGCACCGCTACTATAAATTAATTATATCACTGTAATAAATATTATAATCATGGACAAATAATGTTGACAGAACTTTATCTACTTGTAAAGAAAAATAATTATTAAATACAAACAAATATGTATGTAAATAATATAAGCCGTATGTTATTATAGTTATATTAGGAGAAATACGTAAAATGTCTACGTCTTTATGGCTGTCTACGAAGTTGTTATTATACGCATTTGATGGTAAGGTATTACATAATATTAAATTTAACTAAATCAATATAGCAAATAACACAATCCTACCACCTACTATGTAATATTACAAATTAGAAATTGCGTTCGTAAGTGGTTTATTCTCCTTTTAAAGAGCAACAGAGTAACAGATTATTTTTGGGTCAAGGGGTGGCATAGGTTATTAAAAAAAATCTATACTTTTCCGGGCGTAGCCGGATACCGCAGCTATTGAACTAAGGACGTTTGAATATCCATAAATTACGATCCAAAGAAAAAAGGTATTATGTTAACCATGATTAAAAATAAATTAAATTCAGGTTCTTTTTTTTATTGCCTACGTATAATTTCGAAATCACATTACAATGTTATTTAAATTAAAATTTAGGTATTATTTCATTATTTCATAACTTTGTTTCTTAAACGTGTTTTCATACGTACTGAAAAACTATGCTTGCGGTGTGCACAATTTTATTGGAATGTTACCAAGTATATGATGTTAATTATTGTTTTTTATGGTGAATGTTCTGTTTTGTGTGTCAAATAAATAAACTTCATTATTACTTTAAAAATATAAAATTGGAAACATTGAATGTAAACTGAATTATTTAGCATTTCCATATTTTTATTTTTTGGGTAAGCAATTGAGACCAATCAAATTATGTAATAAATTAAAACCTTTCTCGTAAATTGTATCTTCAAAACGGATTTTCTCGCGTAAGCAATAAAATAAACTTGCTAAAATCATTTAAAGTCATGATACTACCAGGCCATTGTGGAGCAGCCGCGGCAATGAATATGGATATCCGCTCCGGGGTGAATTTTAATGTGGAAACTAGCACTCGCCGCGGGCGGGCTCCGCGATGGCGCGGCGTGTACGAGCGAGTTAGCGGAAGGCGCCGCCGCTGCTCGTCTTATTATGATAGTTAATTGGGTGAAAAATTAAGTTCCCTTTTGTGGGAAATTCCGGAGGGAGTGGCAGAATTTGTAATCGGCTTTGAAAAAGGTATGTTGTTGTTTCGCATTATGTTCTTTATGTGAATAGCGTATGTTCTTGATAAATTAGGGTTCCGTGGCAGTACTCATCAGTTTTTACGTTTGTGGTAGTATTTCAAAGAGTAATATCATAAAATGTTTACATTATTTATCGATCAATTTAAAAGAAGTATATAATTTTGGTAAATAATAGTAATCTTGATTTTTAAGTAATTTAATAATTTTGATTTAATGTCTTATTCTTGTTTCATGTGCTGAATCAATACTAAAACATATACATTCGTGAGGTACATAATATTTTTTAACACGCCCATCACAATATTATATTTATAATATGGTCTTCGCATGGTATATTAGAAGCTACGAATTCTTATCAATATGTTATATTTACAAGATTACATTTTAATTTTACTGAAGGACCAAAAAATACAATAAACCAATTAATAAATACGAAACAGAACTCAAAGCACCTGGTAATTTTGTTTATTTAATTGTGGCTATTTTTAAATACAATTATGTGGTTTTACTTACGTCCTTATCAAAATGAGCGCAAACGGCCCTTATCACAAGAATTTTAAAATTAATTTGCATGAGTGGCTCCTGACACAGAATTTCTATGATATGATTTTTTTTTTAAATACTAACCTACATTCGATAATAATAATTTTAGATTATCAATGTTAATTTTTGAATTATGTAATAATTTATGATAATATTTTAATACAATCTAACAATTAAATAATGCAGTAATTTTTGACGATGTAAGTAGAGAGCAGGAATTAGATATGTATATTCTGTTGTAACTATTTGCAAATAAATGAATTTTAAAAGCTATTAACACAAATGTATACTACATCACTTCATTTACTGTTAATTTTACCGATTGTAAAACTATGTCCAAGAGGAATAAATGAATGATTATTATTATTATTAAGCCAATCTCATACTCATTACAAATCCGCACGTATAGTTTTAATGTGATATTTTTCACGGCCGGGGCGTCCCAACAAATCTTTAAATCTATGCTTCGTGACGTAACAGAACAGAACCCACTCATTAACCCTTTGGCCTCGTTTCCTGAGCTCCTAAATTAGATCACGTAACTACTAGATTTGGGCCGATCCTCATTACAGCTCAGATTTGCGTAAATTATCGTTAGACTTGGAGATGTTTCAGGTATTTAAATGTTATTAGGTCGATGAAAATTTTTGACGTATTTTCAGGAAAGTACGGAGCGTTCAGAACGTTCAGATTTTAATTTGCCTTGCCTACAAGACATAGTTAACCTAATTCGTGTAAGCCTCAGTAGGTTACGCAACACAGGGTGCGGTCAGGCTTGGAACCGTTCGAAAATTAGGGCTGGCCGTGGTTCGGATTCTACGTTAAACTGTATGGCTGTACTTTGTTTCTTACAAGGCACAACATATTTATATCGCCGAGATTGGCACAATGGCATTCAATGAGAGATGATCTAGGTGAAAGAGAAAATCATTTTCATCTAGTTCTATAAAGGCGGACAACAAAAACAAGGTCCTGGCAAGTCAGGCGGCGTGTTGAGCTATTGTCACGAAAGTGGGTGTGGTAATAACCATAGATGTCCAGTTCCATTCAAAATAAATGTTACAAAACCGTATTATTGCTGCTAAACATTAATGCTTTGGTTGTTATAAAGTGATACCGGTAAAGAGAAGGTCTTAACATGAATGCCAAATCGGTGTTTAAGTTAAAGCGGGTGTTATAACTGAAAGGTACGCAGGTTTGCTTGAGGCAGACGAGGGTTTTGTGCGTAGAAATACTTTACCGTATTTGTTAGCATGTTGCCTAAAGCTTATCCATACGTAATCTTTCACAATATTCATGAAAAGGGGAATGTATGTAATTTAAAATACAGAAGTTTGTTCACAATTGAGATTTTTAGATGACAATACGAAGCGTAGGATAAACTTTGCTTTATTAAATAAGTCAATGACGATACTTGTAATTGAATAAATATTTAAATGAAAATATAATCCAGAGGCTACACATGACACATTCGCAGCATGCACTTACTGTGTGAGCAGAAGTCTAATATGAAGTTATATTATGTAATGTGAGTTTTTACCCCAACTAATTGGTACACATAACATTTACAGCTACTGCCGTCACGTTAATATATAAGTATTTAAAGTCCCCTCTTAAAAAATTGGTCCATATGTCATTCTAGAGACTTTAATTTAAAATGTTTATTATTTAGTCGTTTAAGGTTACGATAACATAGTCGAAAAAACGAATAAAGGTAAGTGATATTTATTATTAGTGGTAAGCAGGTGCGGTAAGCCAGGCTCAGAAAGCAAGCAAAACCGGTCCTAAAATGTAAGCATACAAGTTGATAGCAAGATTATTTCGACACCTCGCATACTTTAATTTTGCAAAAAATATATGTTAACCCGTTATATTCGTAAAACCTGTCTAGGGATTCCTCGATAGTGATTCGTGTTCATGTAAAACTGTTCCTTACTTAACAATGTGCTAGGTTGGATACTGCCCGAGTTGGTAGCGCTATTCATTGAATGAACGATGGTATCAGCGGCAATAAAAATCCCTGTTTTCTATCAAGTTTAATGTGGCCGTGCAATATAAGGAATAGTCTGGCATCGCACCTAGTTGCTATGTGGTGCTTTGGGCTAATAATATTTCAGTAGGTATGGTATTAGCCAGTTAGTTGGTATAAGCTATCCACATAAAAAAACATTTATAAAAGTGCTGTCTGTTTACAGTCTGTATTTGTCTGTCTACAAAACAATTTCGTCCGATTTGGTTAAATTATAATAACTCAAACGTATAGCCCCGGAAAATACCCAGATTTTCAGCGACCTAGTACCACATGGATTACACAGAATGTGCTTGTCATGAAAACGATATTTATGTCCCGTTACCTTTATAGTACTTAGCTTCACTGTAAATAAAGGCTGTCGGGCGTCCACTGTGTATTTTCAGGGTACATATATTCCTGCTAAAATATTATTGTTCATAAGTTGGCCCATAGACTTAACTCGCAAAGTTTCCGGACGTGCCTTGCTAACTCCCTAAAAGGTCCCGCCGAAGAAAACTTTCTAAGTGGACGGTTTATTGAGGGCCCGGCCAACTAAGGGCAAAATGTGCGACCACGTGGCGAGACCGGGGACGGTCGATCTTAATTTCATGCTATCTAGTTTTTAGTTGAGTCTTATCTACTTTAGTTCTTAGATGCTCAAAATATTTCAAAGAAAACTTATTTATTGACGATTATGTGGGAAGATTGATAGCTTACGAAGATTGGTTCAATATTAAAATCTATGGCAAGTTTTTTCCATTAATTGAGCTGATTTTCGCCCTGGGGCACAGGTACTTGATTTTCTTGCAAGAGATCATGGGTTCTATTTATTTTATTTATTTATTTATTTAATAAGGTAAACCAACAGCGTATATACAAATAAATTTAGAAAAAGCTTATGTCTATGAGTAACGCCAATAACAGGTTTACACGAAGTATCCATTAGCGTGTTTGAGATAATATCTAAATAAGAAAAAATCACATATAAAAGGGTGCATGTATATGTATGATGTAGATGATGTTTGCAAGTGTATACTGTAGTGCAGTGTAAGTGAATGGAAGAGTTGAGGTTGTGTAGTGTGTGTGATGTGTAAAATACCTAATATATTGAAAAGGGCAAATAGAAAATAAAAAAAAGAAAAGAAATAACTACACCTATCCCCGCTCGGTTCATGTACCACTTTCTTACCTTTTTCGAGTCACGAATGCGAGCTGTGCCATGCTTCGGAATCGATGTGAAACTGTAAGAAACGGATCCCATACTAAGTGGTAGAGTCAAGCCCGCCCAGATATAAAATGCCAGAATATATAACCCGTCTTTTGACAGACGTCAATTCGTACTATCAGTCCGATAAGTACTGATCTGATGATTAAAAAATCGGCCCTTAGAGATTCAATACTAAAATTATCGCGTTCAGTTCACAAACCGGTACGGAGAGAAAAAAGGGCGCGGAGGAAGCAACCATCAGAGCTAGCGACCGTGGGCATATTCAAAGCTTTACAACGACTACCGCAAAAGTTCACTTCCAAATTTTTCAACCGCACCGAGCACCGCACGCGATACATTCATGAGCGCGGAAAAATCTCGTTTTTTTCCCCCCAAAAGTTCTCTCCTATTTTTCAGCCTTTCCGACCAACATCCGAAGCGTTGCAGATAAATTAAGCCGAATTAAAAAGCTGCGCCGTGCGCCAACAGACAACTGACCGAATTAAGCCGGACAAAAGACAACTTCGCATATATCGTTCGTTCGCTTTTCCGAGTTTTCTATTTTCTGTTGCATTTTTGTTGCGGCTTTGATGTTGTTTTAGCGGGATTCGCCTACCACGGCCGGCTGCGTTTTGAGCGATTCTGTTCCCGTGTGGGAGGAAAAATAGTTCTCGTTTGAAAATATTCAACAGCCTTTGGAAACTATTCTCATCCTATTGGGATCCTATAATATTAAACGAGTAAAACAACTAATATGATAAGTACTTAATAAAGTACTAAGCCTCAGTGGCCCAGTGGCGCGACACTTCGGCGATCGCTCTCCGAAGTTAAGCAACGCTGGGTCCGGGGGTGACCATTCGACCGTTGAGAGAGGCTGGCCGTGGTTCGGATTCCACGTTAAACTGAAGGTCCCCTTCCTTACTTACTAGGTGGTAGGGTTTATCCCGCCCGGGTTGGTACCATCGCATTGGATGTACGATGGTCGAAGCGGCAATGAAAATTGTCCGTGTTTTCCATCCAGTTCAATGTAGCCGTGCAATATAAGGAAGGTCCTGGCATGGCACCTAGTTCCCATGTGGTGTGTTGGGCTAATACCATGACAGAACTTGTGGTATTAGCCACCCATGTCCAGTTACATAAAAAAAAAAGTACGAAAATTTGTATGTTTGGATGTTTAGACGTTTGTTACTCAATCACGCAAAAATGGCTAAAGGAATTTGGATGAAATTTAGCACATTTATTACCTGGATTATCACAAAGGATAATTTTTATCCCAAAAAATTGTAAGGGTCCTGTGGGATTATTAAAATACGAATTACGGGGTGCATCAATTTGAAGTTCGGTATAGATGTGTCTCATTGATTCTATTAAATACTTTTTATCGAGGATATAATTAAGCCCGACATCATTCCATAAGGACATTGACCCGAGCGGACCCGGGTACCTCTGCTAGTATTTGTCTATGTATTTTGAGATCTCGAAAGCGGTATCATCTCTAGGAAAACGTGTTATTTTTTCACGCAGATAGTGATCCAACACTTTAAATGAATGCGCAATTTTTGTATGTGTTTGACATTTTGATGAAATTATGTTTTACTTTAGTTTCTTCTAGGTCGGTGTCATCCCTGAAAAAAAAATACGCTGTCAGTAACTTTTCAACTATAGGGTGGAACATTCTGAAGAAAAAAAACTCTCTTGAGTTCTTGAAAAACTTGAAAAAACTTTCAAGGAGAATGGCTTTGATTGTTTATTTATTTATTTTATTTATTTATTGTATTTTTAGACCGATAGGTATTACAATATAGCATACTAAAATCTCACACATACATGTATATAAAATAAAATAACATTAGGGCAAGGCAATGGCACGATTAAACAAAACATTACAATCACAGTATTAATAATTACACACTTTCATCATATTGTTTTAAAACATTATATAAAAAAACAATAAAAAAAAGTCCTATAATATTAATTCATTAACAATAAAATTATTAACTTAATGCAAAAAATTCGTCTAAACTATAAAAGGGGTTATGTTTCAGGAATTCTTTCAGATTGGCGCTAAATTTAATCACATTATCACAGTATTTAATATTACGCGGAAGGTGGTTAAATATTTTTATAGATATATAATGCGTACTTATTTTCATTATGATAGATCTAGCTGCAGGTACACAAAGCTTATTTCTATCCCGAAGGTTGTATGAGATTTGTTGTTCCCCTTGCCTTTGAATATTACATTGATTTTTATATGTTTCTATGCCCAATTTAAGTACAAATAGATTTACGACTGTTAATATGTTGAGCTCAATGAATAGCGGCCTACATGTTGCATTAAAACGAGAACCTGTCATAATTCGAATCGCTTTCTCCTGCATTTTCATTACTTTGCTGATATCTGTGCTGTTTCCCCATACCTCTAATCCATACCTAATTATAGACTCAAAGTAAGCATAATAAACCATTTTCAAGGTTTGTAATGTGCAAGTTTTTTTCAGTACTTTTAAGGCGTAACATGCACTTGCTAACTTATTACACACAATGTCTACATGCTCCTTCCATACATACGACATAGATACGACATATCTATGTCGTGTTGCTACTTTTGTTTATTTAATAAAAGTAGCGAAGTTTTATGTTTATAAATCTTATTGCCTCCACGCTTGTCCCCATGTCAAATTTATTTTCTTTCATTCATTAATATTTATTAAGAATATACCTCTCCTACGTTTATTATTTAACTATAAATTTTTCTTGCAAGTTTTATCACAAGCGGACGATTTATTTTTCATGCGACCTGATATGGATGGCTAATACCACACAACTACCGTTATGATATTAGCCCAATACACCACATTCCCGCAGGAATTAGGTGCCATGCCAGGACCTTCCCTTTATGAGGACGGCTACATTGAACTGGATGGAAAACACGGACAATTTTTCATTGCCGCTTCGACCATCTTTTCATCCAATGCGATGGTACCAACCCGGGCGGGCTTAAACCCTACCACCTAGTAGGGGAAGGGGACCTACAGTTTTACATGGATTCCGAACCATGGAGCAACTCGCATTCGTGACGAAATGCACTTATCGAACTCTGAAAGAGAAAGACAGTGGTGCAAGTTGCTATTGAACCCGGGCCTCTGGTACGCTAGGCCAGTCCCCGCGCCACTAGGCTACGAGCCGCTCAGGACGATTATGTAATTGCGTGTGTACCAGTTAATTGTATGTAAATATAGATATAATTTGGGAAATGTTATGACATAGTAATTAAATTCAATCAAGAAACAACGAAATAAACATACAAATATAATTAATATATTTTATACCTAATACTTCACTGATACAAGTATATTTTCAGTTGTGATCAAATTTTATTTACGGATATTCGAAATTTATAAGAACTTCTAAATTAATACATTTCTAGCTGCGCAAAGTCAGCAAAGACTTGAAACTTCATCCCTTTTGCCAAACATAATGAAGAACTTATCTTCGACACAGACGAAATTTGTTAGAACCAACACATTTTCAATACTTTCGCTAATGACTAAACGAGCTGAGCTATCTCCACGTTACGTAAATATTAAATACAAACGGGATTTCAATCCGGAGACAGCAGGTGTAAGCAACAGCCCGCAATACGGAGCTCCTCTGCAATCTTCTTCAAATTACGACATCCGCGGGTGATGCGTTCCTACGATACGTCGAAAACACTTTCAATACAATTTCAATACACGCGCTGCCTCTAGAATTGCCAACAGGCACTTTTCATGTCCCGCCCATAACTATTATTTTGTCTTTGAAACTCGTTACTTCCTTTTCCCGAAGGAAAGGCAAAGACATAATTGTCGTTTTGTACGATCGTAGTATATTTACCAAGCGATCAAACGATCATAGGAAAATGTTTGGAAGGCAGAGATGATGCCCCATACGGTATGATCATAGCACATTTTAGGAAGGCAGAGATGACGCGCCATACGGTATGATCATAGCATATTTTTGGAAGGCAGAGATGACGCGCCACGAGGTATGATAATATCATATTTTTGGAAGGCAGAGATGACGCGCCAATACGGTATGATCATAGCATATGTTTGAAAGACAGAGATGACGCGCTATACGGTATGATCATAGCATAATTTTGGAAGGCAGAGATGACGCGCCAATCGGTATGATCAAAGCATTTTTTTGGAAGACCGAGACGACAGCGCTATGCGATGGGAACATAGCATATTTTTGGAAGGCAGGGATAATGCGCCCTACGGTATGATCTTAGCATATTTTAGGACAGCAGTGATGACGCGCCATTCGGTATGATCATAGCTTATTTTTGGAAGGCAGAGATGAAGCGCCATACGGTATCATCATAGCATGATTTTGGAAGGCAGAGATGATTGCACCATACGTTATGATCATAGGCTATTTTTGGAAGGCAGATAGGACGCGCCATAAAGTATGATGGGCATATATTTTAAAGGCAGAGACGATAGCGCTATGCGGTGAGAACATAGCATATTTTTGGAAGGCAGACATATTAGCGCCATTCGATATGATCGTAGCACATTTTTTCTTTTAAGAAATGTGTCTCTTAATAAACGAGAAATTCGAAAATTAAAAATACAAGAAAAATCGTGATTTATGTTTTAAGCACATTTCTTACATAATACAGAACGAGTGTCGATATAATGCACCAATCACGCTCAAGCGAAGCTCGCGAAAGTATTTCTGATTTATTCAGAGCAGTCGCGACTGTTCCTCGATCGAGAAAATTGTTGCGGCGCATCCACGCTAAGTATTTTTCAATATAAAACTTGTCCAACTCGCATTCAGACGGAGTTCCGTTGGATTTTTCCATTTGCGGGAAATCTTATTCGGTCCCGATCGCAAGTAATCGCCGAGGCGACGGCGCGCTCGGGCGTCTGCTATCTGAATACTTTCCTAGTTTCTGCACGATTATGAGTTCTTCATATCCTTATATCCACACGCTTAGGAAATTGTATGTGCGTCTAGTATCGCATTGGTTTGAACGGTTTTTAGGGTTCCGTACCCAAAGGGTGCCAGCGGAACACTATTACTAAGCCTCCGCTGTCCGTACGTCTGTCACAGGGCTGTATCTCATGAACAGTAATAGGTAGGCAGCTGAAATGTCCACGGAGTGTGTATTTATTTTGCCGCTATAACAAAAAATAGGTAAAATTTAAATGGGGCCCAATACAAGAACCGTGATTGTTTTTGTGTTAAATCTTATACGATGGTATGGAATCCTTGGTTTGCGAGTTCGACTCGCACTTGCCCGGTTTTTTTATTCAGGCTGTAACATCATTGTTGAGGGCACACTAACGGGAGAATAATAATTTCATCATACACTGATGGTAGCGTCCGCCATTCAGTTCAATTACGAATTTAGGACGCGCAACATCATTGAAATGAGTGAGCTCAAAATATCGATACAATCACGATGATTCATGCATGTTTTCGATTACGGATGCCACGAACTAATCTATGCAGGATAAATAACTTTTCACTTATTTGCGGCCTTTAATCATTATTACCGCTAGGTGAATATTTTTCGTTATTTTTTGTCTTAAGGTTTAAGCGATATCTTGCATTTTTGAAGCAATATTATGTTATTACAGTCCGATTGTTTGGTGCATCAATTGTTTCATCTCTACTGTATTGTTTTCCTACATTCGTGTGTCTTCAATCTTATCATGCTATCAGCAATAAGCAATGCGATAAAATACCTTTTTTTTTTATTTATTTGTTCATGTTAGCGTGACGTTTCTTTGGTTAAGGGCCTTAAAATAATTCTCAAGCGCGTTTGCACAACCCCGCAAAAGTTACGTCACCACAAGTATTGCAATTGCTTTTAAAGCACTTAGTTCTTTCTATAAATAAATCAGAAGCACGGGAGCCATTGAGAGCACTAACGAGAAATTTAATCGAATGAAACCGGAGCAGTGGCTTCGGATTACACGGTGTAAATGCACCGTCCTCCGGCGATGATTTTGCAAAAAATAAATCCTTTTTTTCCATCTACATCTTTTGAAGATTGGCGCTTCGCAAGACAGCAGGAATTCTCGATTTTTTTAATAATGTTTAAACGGGATTTTGTTTCTGAGTGTGTAGGGCCGAAATGGTTGGATTTCCTTCGGAATTTCAACTTTTAAGGTGGGCCATCCCGATCAACTCCCCGTACAAACGGGGAAAGAAGATCACGCCTATATTTCTTGTCAGAGATCCCAAATTTAGCTAAAAATAGCTTTATTTGATCGAATAAGATGTCTGATGACCATTGCCATTGTAAAATTGTGTAAAGTTATAAGGTCCGAAAGTTCTCATTTTTCGCATGTCTTATACAATAAATTCGGAGGTGGATTACGCAATGATAAAGTAAGAACATTAGAAAAGATTAGTTTTCAGACATAGCTTATTTAATCAAAATTTATAATCTATTTGGTTTTTGTTAGATTTTTTACTACAGCGAACGTGGTTTACTTTTAGCTATAAGTCGTTTTGTAATTAAAATTTTCGTAAATTTTATCAAATCATACATTATGCACATTGTCTTTTCTGTGGACATGTTGCATCTTTCTCATTACGGAGCCTGTCTTTTTCTATGAAACAGAGAAAGTCCCAGAGCGCAACAGCACGGTTTTGTACCGAGCCCGCGAACAAGTTAGTCCCGCCTAGTTGGGCCACCTTCACGTCTAGCGGAAAAAAAATGCCTAAGAAATTCAAAATTTATGTTGGGGTGAAATATTTTTTTTTAGATTTTTTTTGTATTTTTGCATTAGTATCCATGTTGAGTGCACTAATTAAGATGTGTTGTCAAGAAATGGATAGAATTTAGATTTTTTTTTATTTATTACAAAAATAGTAACAAAATAGGTCAAGGTAATTTTTTTTCTTACCATAAAGTCTAAATTAGTGTACTCGACACGAGTATATTTTTTACCGTAATATATACATATACATCTTATGATTTTTCTTATTTTCTGTGCTTAAGCATCAAGGTTAGGTGAAAAATAAATTGTTTAACCGCTCTTCAGTTAATTAATTACTTTTAAATATTTAACGGTTTCAAAACCATGGAACAGCTCGCATTCGTGACGGAATGCTCTTTTCAAACTGAAAGAGACAGAAAGTGTTACATGAACGGGCCTATGGCCTCTGGCATGAGAACCAAGGCCCCGCACCCCTGACCTAAAACGCGTCAAGTTCATAATAAAATGGTAATGTTGTTACCGTTTTAAAAGCAAAATGTCACGAATTATTTCGTATTCGATATTGCCTTGATAAATTGGTCAAATTCCTGAACCACTCCTCTGATGACACCTTAACAACGTATTTGATGAAAACTTTTAACTGCTTAGTGTGGCGGAAGCCAACCGGCCACAGCTTATGCAGGCGAACCTCTGCTAGTATTTTTTCATTTTTCACCAGGAAAACTTACGACTTTACATTTTCCGAGATCGCGGCTGCAATAGTTCGATAAAGTTAGTGCCTTTCGACACAATTTCGAATAATTCTCGGAGATAGAAGTTGTTCTCGCGTCTTGCGTACTGGTGTTGCAAAACGTCAGAGGTTATAATGTTTTTAAGAGCCTTATAGTAAAATGTATTTAAATGACGATCCAAATATTCGAGAAACTTAAAATAAATTATTAACATTAATCCCAAACAAATATATATTGAGGATTCCGTACAATTTTAACGGTAAATGTGAGTTTTTAATCGGACATTTTTTAAGTTATGTAATACATTAATGATTTTTGGATTGTTTTCTTTACTTAAGCTTTAAGCACTTGTTCGTTGCCAGTTTTCACGATTCTATATTAAGGGGAAATACACTATAGGTTTCAATTAATTTGCGACTGTCGATATATGTGGCCGTATTATTTCATTCTAACTCAGAAGATTTTTTTTTTTATTTCAAGAGACGTTAAATTTATAAATCCATTTTGATAAAATACCTATACGAGTTCCCGAGAAAAAGGGTATTTGACAACCAGATGGACCAATGAGTGTTCCTATTAAGGTAATTTTTCCTTTTAAGGAACAGAACTCTAGGAAAGGAAGACTCGTTGTGATGAAGAAAAAAAAAAGGTTTTCCTTACACTTTTATTACAGGAGCAGAATCTACGAACCGAGAACTGAAAGTAAAACATGAAATGACTGGGACTACAAAGCGGTAAAAAGCATGCGAAAGAAAGCGAACGAATGACAACTCAGTAATTGAAAATATCTCAGTACGGAAAGCCAGGGTCAGGATGGCTGAATTTTATCCCGCTGGCTAATTTCATTTAAAGGACTCTATTGTAAAGGACCTCTGATGCTGAAGGGACGTGTCATTTAGACTTTTTCCGCGAAGGATTAGCAAGGAATCCATTTTTAAACGAGCACGTCTCTGCTTACATGCAAACCTAAAGAGACAGAGACAGAAAAACATTAATAACAGCCTCGCTATGAAATATGAAATATAAAATATATAGGACAAAGGCTTCTCTATCCTCCGTTTTTAATAACTGCGATAAATCTGAAAAAAAAATACAGTGCACTATAATACAGTGTCTATTACTGTCATTTTAGTTTTCAGGAAATCATATGAGGTTCGCTGCGTTGTTTTTAGTGAGCATGGAAAGACGGGAGTCACAACCAAAACTCACTTTATGGGGCGTTTATACACTATGGGGGAACATAACCACTTCTACATACAACGGCGGCAGCGCCGGCAAGTAAGTCCTCTTACGTAATCTCCCACTACTGATGTGCTCGAGTTCCAACTTTTATTTTTCATTTAATTAAACTTTTTGGTAGTCAAACGATCAATTCATTAAAGAAGGACCCTCAAATAAACTTCACGGGTTGTTTCCGTCCACAATTATGAAATGTACACACTTAGATCTAAATGCTACTGCCAAACAATTCCTTGGTAGAACAGATTAAGGCAAAGAACAAAGAACAAAAGAAACATCAAACCTTAGTTTGAACTACTTATCTAACTAACAAAGTTAGTATTACTACTAGTATTACTACTAGTTAGTATTACTTACTATCTAACAAAGTTACTAATGCAATAATATAAATTAAAACATGCATTAAAACGTGCGAAAACATTTTGCGCGTTCCGAATACGTAAGAGAACTAACTATAAGCGAACATGCGATCAATGCCCCCAAGTAACGAGCAGAGAATGATTTCGTGTGGAACTGGATATGAGCTGCGATCTTTACATGCTATAAAAACCTGATGTATAGAATACGATACATAGTTTCAGTTTCAGTTTCAGTTTCTTTATTTCCTCCATTAGATGTATATTACATACTCGGATTCGTCATTTTTTTTTCCGTCATACGATAGTAAGAGTATCCTTATACCTAAACATTTTCGACCATTTTTGTTATTGAAACGTGATAGCCAGAGCCCGACGTTGCTTAGAGCAGCTCGGGCTCGAGACTGATAATGGATTGTTAATATTTTTTGATTCCATCATTTATTTAAATAATAATAATAATAAAAATGTCGATTTATCACATTATAAATCTGAAAGTAATATGATTTCTATATATAAGCAAAAACAGCATATATGCATAAACAAATAATTCCATATGATTTCTAGATATAAGCAAAAACAGCATATATGCATAAACAAATAATTCCATTTGCTTCTATATTTAGTCAAAAAAGTTCAGAAATGCACACCGTTTTCGCAATGTATTTTTTATAGAAAAAGGAAACATACATTAACGAAAATAGGTTCATATATTGTAAGAATGACATTTCTAATCGTCAGCCTTAGTTAAGTTAACTTGGGGTGTCTAGCTTTGCGATTTGTCTTGTACCAGGGCCCTAACAGTTGGAATAGTAGAATGTGCACTTATTTGATGTAATTTTAATTTCTGTGACAAATATCCTGACAATGCTATGAATTAATTATTTATCATTGCATTTTAATGATTACCATATTTTTTTTATTTTTTATTTTGTTTGACAATTATTTTTTATGCTTGCATTGCTGATTTTGTAAAATGTAAGTGTAGTTATAGTTCATTTGAAAATCTAGACTTAAGTGAGCCTCTTGCCATGACAAGGACAGATAATGAACGTTTTATGCTTAAATTTTAATTTTATTTAATTGTTATTGTAAATTTTTGACGATTGCAAGTGTTCCCTGCGTCCCAAATGAGGATAAATAAATACAAATACTTTGATATAAAACATGTCGCGGAAATCTGCCGCAAATATCGACACATTGTTCTATCCCGCTGTCGGGATCAGGTGGCGACCCCGCGCTGTCTGCGGCTGACATTTCATCATTGTTATCAGAAGAGTGCCCACTCAGCCGATCCGTCCTCCCTTTCTCTCCCCGAGCCTAGGGCGAGGTCTTCCGCCATTGCCCGGAAGATCGTTCGATCCTCGCGTAAAGATATATTTCGGTTAGGACACTGAGCTGCATTACCTCAGGGCTCCAAAATTGTGGGTGATTCTGTCAATTTTGCAGCGCAAACTGAAATGAAAAAGCTCTCATCTATTTTGGATCCTGTTATTCTATATAACTGGATATGGATGGCATACTGTCATGATATGTTTCCCTATGTTCCAAGGCTAATTCGAACTGGATTAACTGAATTAAAATTTGCGTTCAACAGTCGTTCATTCAATACGATAGAACAAGCTCGGCGGGTTTTAATATATCACCTATGTAATAAATAAGGAGGCAAGATTAAATCTGGACCGACGATTCCTCAGTCTCCTATTACGACATGCATGGGAAGAAATTTAGTGGGACCCCTTGTATTATCTTTAAGTGCCGGAACAAGACAATATGTCTGCTTGATAAATAGCCCTGTTACATAGCCCAATTACTTAATGCCGAATTTATTTTTCTTACTTTTTTATGTTAAAATGAGCGATGAACGATAATTTACATTTAAGAACCTGCTAATAATGTGTACTAATTTTATAATAATGCTCAAGTGATTCTATGTTGCTGCCTCTTGTCTTTAAGTTGCTCCTATAGTACAAACCTAGTTTAGTATATTAGTACAATAAGCAGCATTCACTTCTATAACTATTGTTGTCTTTAAGTTTCCTCCTATAGTACCAACCTAGTTTAGTATATTAGTACAATAAGCAGCATTCACTTCTATAACTATTGTTGTCTTTAAGTTTCCTCCTATAGTACCAACCTGGTTTAGTATATTAGTACAATAAGCAGCATTCACTTCTAAACTATTATTGTCTTTAAGTTTCCTCCTATAGTACAAACCTAGTTTAGTATATTAGTACAATAAGCAGCATTCACTTCTATAAATATTGTTGTCTTTAAGTTTCCTCCTATAGTACAAACCTAGTTTAGTATATTAGTACAATAAGCAGCATTTACTTCTTTAACTATTGTTGTGTTAACAAATAAATAAATTAATAAAAATAAATAGATTTAGTTAAATTTGATATTTTCATGAAAAAATACAAACAAAAAAAAAGTGCGCTAACTATTACCAACTATGATATACCCACATTTGCTTTAAGTTACTAGTTATCTAACAAATAATAATAATATTTAATTCAGATCAATATATTTATACTAAGATATGTAAAACTAAATGTCAGATTAATCCTAAAATGTTTACTTTTAAAATTTTACATCAAGGTTACTTAAGCTTCTTGTACTGTTCGTACATATAGGTTCATAAACACGTTAGAAGTCGGAATTTTACGATCTAGTATGGACCTGCATCAACGCCGAGTTTAGGTTCCCCCTTAATATCGACAGCCTTTGCGTCATTTGAGGTACCATAGCCATTTATTTAAGTTGACATTCGTCAACTTCTTGTATTAATATTAAGTCAGCTTCAAGGGGAGTCAAATTAAGATCATGTCAAGAATTAGTATCTTTCATAGTTAAATGGAAAAACAAAAACGAGGGATTAAAAGGGATAAGAAAATATTCATTAACAAAAAATACGATAACAAATAATCGATGAAGTAAGGCACAATAAGAAATTCGCTTTTTAACAATCCGTGGTTTTCTTTGAAATGTATTTAATATTTTAATGGTAGCAACGAATTTCTGTGTTTTTTCTTTTTTGTTTAAAATTACGCTTTCCTCCATTATCTTGTTTATTTATAGGGCTATGTTAAAAAATACAAATTCTTTAGATTTATACTCGACATTTTTTTTGGTAAGTAGATTATCTTCTCGAAAATTTTATTTTAGAACAGCTGATAATAGTATACCAAAAACTAGGATATAACTAGTTATCGACGACAATAGACCTGCACAGATAGGTATTAAGAACGGCTTGTTTTTCAAACCCTAGAAAAATAGTGTTTTCAATTCAGTTTATTTTCGTCTGATAAATTATTTGCGACGATGATGACATGAGAGTGTGTGTGAGTGATGATTGTTAAGTCAACATTAAAAAAATGCCTTAGCATTTGTGCATGCAGTTCTTAATTTAGGCTTCTGACCATATAAAAAAAAATGGTATCAAGCCACGTACCCATTCTGAAGTTTTTTAAATTACGCTTAAAAGATCAATTTAATATGCTATTTTTTATTCCTATAAATGAATGAGAATACTTTCAACACGGTTTCATGTTGAGAAATGGTATGCAACCCACCCGCCATCGCAGCTCGTTGTCGACTAGTACAATATAATACGTATTTCGGAAGCGTGTCTTCCGATGTGGGTCGGGTTATGGAAAGGAAATGAGTTCCCCACCCCTCGCTCCGTCTCCACCCCGCGCGCTGACAGACTGATAATGCACTCACCCCTTCGTTGCATCACGCTCGACTTTTCCTATTCTATTTTTCTTCGGAAATTTCAACGATCTTTGCAAAACGAAATATCAAAATGAAGGATAATCCATACTAACCTATACTAATTCGTCTGTTTGATACGTTTTCAGGCCTAAAACCGCTTTAAAAATATTTATGAAATTTGGTATTGATATAGTGTGGACTTTGGTTTTTTTTTTTTATGTGACGACATGGATGGCTAATACCACAAGTTCTGTCATGGTATTAGCCCAACACACCACATGGGAACTAGGTGCCATGCCAGGACCTTCCTTATATTGCACGGCTACATTGAACTGGATGGAAAACACGGACAATTTTTCATTGCCGCTTCGACCATCGTTCATCCAATGCGATGGTACCAACCCGGGCGGGATAAACCCTACCACCTAGTAAGTAAGGAAGGGGACCTACAGCTTAACGTGGAATCCGAACCACGGCCAGCCTCTCTCAACGGTCGAATGGTCACCCATCCAAGACCAGACCGGACCCAGCGTTGCTTAACTTCGGAGAGCGATCGCCGAAGTGTCGCGCCACTGGGCCACTGAGGCTGACATAGGTAATGGACATAGGCTGTTTTTGTCGAAATTTAAACTCAAAGGGGGTGAAAAAGATGGATTAATGTTTGTATGGGGAACTCATATAAGGTTTCAGCCCGATATCAGTCCTTAACGACATTGATCCGAGCGGAATCGGGTACCTCAGCTAGTTTTAAATATAAAATAAAATTAAGCAATGTGAAAGGCTAGTTAATTCGTTTATTTTCGTCCATTAGGTGTGAACATAGTTTTGGGTTCGCCATTTTTACCCGACTACGGTGAAGCCAAATGGAAGGGTTATTTTAGCAGTGTATGTATGTATATTTGTATTTGTGTTATGTTTCATGGTAACGCTTACACTACTCATCCAATTTTTATGATGAAACTGAATGTGTCAATCGATTCGTTGATATGGCCCGGGTAACATTGGTACGGAAAATCATTAAAAAAATGTAACTGTGTAAGGGTAATGTATGAATACTTTAAAAATAGAAACAGTTTATTAAAAAAAAAATTTCCTTTATTTTGCCAAGTAACATCATTTGACAGAATTTGTTTAATGTAAATATACAGGATGTGTATCGAAATCACCCCCATGACTTTGAGTGTTTTTCGATATTTCTTACAGTTTTGAAGGTTCTGAAGGTACACTTGAAACATTCCCTGTAGGTACTCGAGGAATATTTTCCTATGTTTAATTACAAATAAATCAACACATGTTCATGTTCATTAAATGCGCCAAATTTACTTACTTTGCACTTATTCCTTCATATTGGCTTTAGGAGTGATATAAAATGATTCAACACAAATTACCAGCAAAATTAAGAAAGAATGAATAGCGATGTGCATTCCATTTGCAGTAATGCACGGTTGAGTCCTATTTGATACAATATTTCCGAACAATAAAATGCTTTGCATTTTATTCTCGAATGAATTCCTATCAATTTATGAATGTACCCTCTCGCAGTAACAACGTATTCACAAAAGCCGGTGGTGCAAGTAGCGAACCCTGGGGCACGCTGCGTCGAACGCAATTTGTGCTAAAATGGTTAAATTGAGTGTGAAATTGATTCCAATTAACCTCAGTACTGCGACGCCGAGGCAGCACTGTAGTCTTGTTGAAGACTGCGATGTAATAAAGTAATGGATGGAAGGCGACTTGTACAAAGCCGATTGTCTGATTAAAAAAAATCCAATCAAATTCAGTTTACGGTACACAAATAGGTTAGGATAAATGTCGTTTAATAAAGATATTTTTACGACACTTACGTTGAGTGGTGGACCATTTTACACTTTCGTGTACTTCTATTCAAAAGTAAAGCTAGATCGTAACAACGAATTAAATATCTTTGTATTAGCGGAATGAGTAAGAGTTAAGAAATATTGTGTAAAATAAAGTATTGACATATTTCTGTATTTTATTATGATAACGACTTTATTTTGAACATATTTTTTTAAGGTATATATATCAGGGATATTTCATATCGAATCATTGTCATCAGATTTTGAAAATGAGCGATCCTAATCATGATATTACGGTTTAACCCCGAATTATTGATTATCTTACTTACACGTACGTATAATAATAGGTCGGGGAAAAAGTCTTTTCGCATTATAGTATGTATGAACTTGTAATAAAATCTCTTTGGCTATACTATTTGTATCTGGCTGGTTTTGGTATCATTGAAAGTTTAAATTTTAAAGAACATAATTCCAAATTCAAATTAGGAAAATGTGTGATTCTCATTTGTTTTTCGTACTGTCAAAATGAGTGAATCTAATGAAAAAATTCGATACATTTTAAAATTTTACTACAAAAAAGGTAAAAATGCAACGCAAGCCGCGAAAAAAATTTGCGATGTTTATGGAACTAGTGCAGTGTCTGTGAGAGTAGCACAAATTTGGTTTAAGCGTTTTCAATCCGGAAATTTTGATGTCAAAGATGCACGTCGCTCTGGTCGCCCTATTACGGATAAAATGGATGCCATTTTTGAAAAAGTGGAGCAAGATCGGCATATCAGCAGTTACGACGTAGCTGAAGAACTAGGAATTGACCACAAAACAGTTTTGGCGCATTTGAAAAGAACTGGGTACACAAAAAAGCTCGATATTTGGGTACCTCACGAGCTCACTGAAAGAAACCTAATGAACCGGCTAGACCTCACACATCTTTAGCCACTCAGCAAAAACTAAGAGAGTTTGGCTGGGAGGTGTTAATGCATCCGCCGTATAGTCCTGACCTTGCACCTTCAGATTTCCACCTGTTTAGGTCTCTTCAGAATTCTTTAGGCAGTGTCAGGTTAACATCACGAGAGGACTGCCAAAACCACTTGTCGCGGTATATTGATCAGAAGTCCCAATATTTCTATAGCAATGGGATCATGTCCCTACCTACAAGATGGCAAAAAGTTATCGAACAAAATGGTACCTACATACTTTAGTTAAATGTAAATAAACCATATTAAAAAATGTTTTGAATTTTCTTAAAAAATGCGAAGAAACTTTTTCCCCAACCTAATATTTAGTTTGAGGGCTTACCGCGCTTGTGAGGAGCAGGACGTGCTGCTCTAGTTATGACCCGAGTAATTTTTTAAATATTGATATACACGTAGGTACATTTAAATGTACATATACGTTTTATACTTATTTGAAAATATGTATTTTTAATGATATTTCAACGTATAATTTTAAAACGGACGTTATTGTTTAAAAAATGTTCCCTATTATATATATTTGACTATATAACTTCTAAACAATCTTAACTGCATCAGATCTCATTCAGCCTTTCTCACCTTGGTTCAGCTTTACGGGGCATAAATTTCAGTTCCCGTCTGAAT
Organism: Incurvaria masculella; assembly: GCA_946894095.1. Lineage (NCBI taxonomy): Eukaryota > Metazoa > Arthropoda > Insecta > Lepidoptera > Incurvariidae > Incurvaria > Incurvaria masculella. The sequence continues at coordinate 12,474,041 of OX335658.1, read as the reverse complement.
GGGCTTTCCGGCCTCGGACACGATAAGCGACCATTACATCTGCCGGCAGTGAATGCTAGGGCAATTGAATGGCTGCACTTTATCTGTCGCGGTGTTATTGCAAACTTTTTGCTGATTAAAATAAAATATTTATATGCATTCAATGTGATTACTGTGATATTGAAAACTACAATAAATTAAAACTTGATAGAAAAAATAAAAACACACAATATCATATCAATATGTATCAAATGTTGTTAAGTTTACACCGTTGCTGTATATAGTGTTTGTCGAACCTACAGAACATCACGCACCGGAAAACCGTAACTTCGACAAATGTAAATATGTTTATCTTTTTTATAATTCTAAGGTATTCCATTTATTATTAACTTTTTCTACAATAACCATTGAAAAACTCTACTTTTTAGGGTTCCGTACCCAAAGGGTGAAAACGGAACCCTATTACTAAGCCTCCGCTGTCCGTCCGTCCGTCCGTCCGTCCGTCTGTCCGTCTGTCCGTCTGTCACAGGGCTGTATCTCATGAACCGTAACAGGTAGTAAGTTGAAATTTTCACAGATTATGTATTAATTTTGCCGCTATATCAACAAATAGGTAACATCATAAAATAATAATAATTTAAGGGGGGCCCCATACAAAAAACGTGTTTTTTTAAAATCTTGTGCGATGGTACGGAACCCTTCGTGTGCGAGTCCGACTCGCACTTGGCCGGTTTTTATTATACTTTAAAGATAATTATATTAAATGTAAACATTCGCAGCAATACATTCACACCCACACTACTTCTTACACACTACGTATATTATAATTTAAAAAAAGAATATATAATTGGCAAAATGATAATTGTTCGAATCTCATTAATATATATTTGTTTTTGTTAGAGGCCGTTTGTTTATTCAAATATTATAAAAAACTAATTCACACAATATAACACTACACTAAACTACTACAACACTACACCAATACAAAGTACGTTTCATAGTAATAACTCTAATGACCTATTGAAACTTCTTCCGAAAGCTAAGTCAGTTTAGGCCGGACACGTTTGGAATCACCTAAAAATTGGTTTGTCACTTTCAACCAAGGTGTCCGCTATCGTTGACGTAGTCTAAGATGGACCCGCTTTTAATTATGGTTTTCAATTCTTCAATTCGACTTGCGCCTCCGGGTTACAAACAATAGAATAGTTGGAACTTAAAACACACCGTGCGTTCGTTCGGTCGGCTGATCCGAACACGTCATTATTTCTAAGAATTGTATCTGCTGCGCTGCGCAGGTGCGACAGCACTCACGTTAAGAACCGACTCGATATTTCAACTTTTCAATAGTACTTTCAGAACGACGTCAGAGCAAAATAACGCACAATGAAATGAAGAACTTATTTTGAAAAAGAACTGAACTAGCTTTTATTACACATTTTTAGTATGGAATTCCAAACCAAACACCAGTTATTTGGGTACAAATTTACCAGAATAAATAAACCGGCCAAGTGCGAGTCGGACTCCCACACGAAGGGTTCCGTACCATCGTACAAGTTTTAACACAAAAAATTACGTTTTTTGTATGGGGCCCCCCCTTTAATGTTTTTATTTTTTTATTTTACCTATTTGTTGTTATAGCGGCAAAATAAATACACACTCTGTGAAAATTTCAGTTGCCTACCTATTACGGTTCATGAGATACAGCCCTTTGACAGACGGACGGACGGACGGACAGCGGAGGCTTAGTAATAGGGTTCCGTTTTCACCCTTTGGGTAAGGAACCCTAAAAACGGAAATTTTATTGGTACCTTATAAATTATAAAATTATTTTTCGTAATGATAATTATGCCTTATATTATACCTCATATAATCATCATCAAAAATTTATCATCTGTTTTATGGCTATTGGCGAAATTCTTGTCAGTTCTTTCTCGTGCACACTTTAGTAAATTAACGAATTCAAGAGTATGGGTGTACACATACCTATGTAGTAAATTAAAACAAACTGTTTGAATACTAAACTGTAAATGTCTGAAATATCATCACTTGCTTAGTACGGCAGACATCATTTCAGCTTATTGCACGCTACCTTGTTTTATGGGGGTATTTTAACGGATGAAGTTTGCATAGCGTTCACCAAGAACGGAAACACCGTTGAGAAATTCGGATGTGAACAGCACATTGTTTCGCGGCTGGCGTTCAGCAATAAATTCACGGGCAGTATGCAAGTTATTTCATATCCTAGCAGTTATGTTTGTTCATTAGTGTACATAATTTATGAAAAGTTATTTAGGTATATTATGAACTTATTTAAATTATACAAACACTTCAGGATGGGTGTTCTGTGGGTGTTTAAACTATTGTCTAAGATTGGCTTACCACAGTTATTTTCCTCGGTCCTTCTGGCCGACGTTTCGAACTGTCCTGAAAATGAGCTGCACGGGACAGTTCGAAACGTCGGCCAGAAGGACCGAGGAAAATAACTGTGGTAAGCCAATCTTAGACAATACTTCAGGATGGTTTTACTTTGTTAAGTGAAACAGTGCTTTAGACTAGAGACAATTGCGACGAAACCTATACGTACCTAATTTTGTTGAATATATCAACTACCGTTATGATATAAGCCGAATATACCACATTCCTGAAGGAATTAGGTGCCATGCCAGGACCTTCCCTTTAAGAGCACGGCTACATTAAACGGGATGTGAAACACGGACAATTTTTCATTACCGATTCGAGTAAATTGTCATCCAATGTGATGTTAATAACCCGGGCGGGCTTAAACCTTACCACCTAGTAGTGGAAGGGTATCTACAGTTTTGCATGGATTCTGAACCATGGAGCAGCTCGTATTCGTGACGAAATGCACTTATCCAACTCAGAAATAGAACAGCCATCCATGTCAGGTTGCATAAAAAAAGGCCAATAAAAGAACGCACGCACTCCACAAGACACACGTAAATCTGATGTAGATATAATTAATAAACCTTGGATCTTTTTCTTGTTTCCTGTGATCAGTGGAATAAAGAAATTTTATCAATGTTCTTATATTCATCAAAACCTGCTGTCAAAACATCAACCCATATTCCCAGATTAAAGAAGCATCGCTCAGCAAAGAATATAAATAAAAATACGTTCCCTACATTTGCGATAAGGTGAAAAGATGAAAGATTAACAAAGTCACTCATTATCGCACCGAATAAAGTACAAGCTTGTTATGCGGAGAGCGTTTCACTGACCTATCCCCGGGCACCGGGTCGCGTGCCCACCGGCCGTACGCCTCCACCACCGCAGCACAAATTGGCCAGCATAACAATTTGCGATCGCAGATACGGGCAACTGCTACACATTTTACACATTGTCGGAGCGACAGCGCTGCGATTAGATTCGTAATAGGCTCCCTGGATTGAGTTATTTAACTTTGATTGCATGCGGTTGAATTGTTATGATTTTCAGAATGATAACCGCTATGCACGTGTTATGTTTGCTTTCATTTCTTTGCGGTTTCAGACAGAGCGGAGCATAAATTAAGTATATTGCCAGAGATAGGTGCGTTGTAATAGGTACTTAAGAAAGTGTAGCAACACTGGTTAATCATAATGGCGGTTTACACTTACGGTTGTCCCGTGTGCTCTATCGGTTTTCGCCGACATGTTTCAGCGACAGTGTACATCAATTCACATTATCTAGATACTGTTCTAATTATTAATTTATTTTACATTTAAAGGGGTCCGGTATACAGGCAGTAATATATATTTTAGCCGAGATTCGTTCCTTATTTTCCAAGGCATTCATCAATTCCCAATTTTAACCAAGTGCAAAATGAACTGTGTATTAAAATGTTACATCAAATGCTGCTAAAATAAGCACCCATACATCACGTTAATGACATCGTGAATGGTAAAATCTCATTATGAAGTACCATCTAAAGTAATAGATTTCCTCTTAGATCATTTAAACTTAACTTTAGCTAACATAATCAATATATCCTTAATCCTCCAGGTGTCGTGGATGCGGAAGCGCGATCTTCACATCCTGACGTCACACATCTTCACGTACACGGGCGACGGCAGATTCAGCGTGCTGCACCCGGAGCCGTCGGACGACTGGGACCTGCGCATCGAGTACGTGCAGCCGCGCGACGCCGGCGTCTACGAGTGCCAGGTCAACACCGAGCCCAAGGTCAACCTCGCCTTCCATCTCAACGTTGAAGGTGAGAATCTTAAGGCACTTGCATGCTTTACATCCATCGCTACAGGTTTCCAGGACTCAACGCATCTTATGTGGTATCAACACGCCGACATCGACATGTGGACGGTTAACACCGAGCCGAAGGTCAGATTCGCTTTCCAAATCGCTGTTGAAGGTTCATCTTAGAACAAATGCATGCCTTACATCAGTTATCGGAGGTTTCCGAAAATCAACGCAACTTATATAGTAACAACATGCCAACGTCTACACGTGCTAGGTCAACACCGAAACCAACGTCAACCTCGTCTTCCATCCCAATATTGAAGGTAAGAATCTATGAACAAACGCATGCCTATACTAGACATCGGAAGTTTACAGGAATCAACGCAACTTATGTAGTAAAAACATGATGACGTCTACTAGTGCCGGGTCAACACCGAGCCCAATGTCGACCTCGTCTTCCGTCTCCATATTCAAGGTGAGAATCTAAGAACACATGCATGTTTTACATCAATCACTAGAGGCTTGCAGAAATTAACGCATCTTATGCAGTTACAACATGCAGACTTCTAAGAGTGCCAGATCACCAAACCTGAGTTCAAAGTCGCCCTCCACGTTAATGTTGAAGGTGAAATTCTATGAACAAATGCATCCCTTACAGAAGTCATATCGGATATGTAACATCAATTCGCCGAGTTAAAGTTCAACACAAAGCTTAAGGCCAAATTTTCCTTCCGTATAATTTCAAAACAAATCCATGCGTTACTTGGCTTTTTGTGTAAATATATACGTGTATTTGGGAGAGAGACGTATGGCCAAATAATAGCGCCATAAGGTGTTTTCCTTCATATTCTTCTTCTTCAGCCTTTTGCCGTCCACCGTTGGACGTAGGCCTCACCCTGACTTCGCTAAGTTGTGCGGTCTCCTGTTTTTCTTCTTCTTTCTTTCTTGCTTTCTTCTACATCAAAACTTAAGCTCTCCATATGTGGTCATATCTGCGACATACGTAGCCAGCTACTTGAGTTTGGCGTCTCTATGCATAACGTCAGTGACCTTGGTGCTTTGGCTTACAAGCGAATTTGGCATTCGGTCGCGCAGTGAGATGCCGAGAATGGATCTTTCCATCGTTCTTTGGGTTACTTGCAGTTTTTTTGTTTTTTGCAACCTGACATGAATGGCTACCACAAAACTACCGTTATGATATAAGCCCAGAAGGAAGTAGGTGCCATGCACCTTCCCTTTATGAACTTGTGCGTGGTACCAACTGAGAGCATCCATGTCTCGCAGGCGTCTCCTCTTTTCTTGAGACATCTTAATTTACAGAAATACTTCTCTTTAAATAGTATCTGCAATGACGAGTGCTTCGTAGCTAACATTTATGAAGCAAAGATCTTTCGGTCATTGTTCTTTCTTCCTAATCCCCACCCGACATGATAGTTTCAATTCCCAAATTGACATTCAGTATTATCATTATTTTATCACTCCCTTGCTCTACACGTCCAAGTGTAATTAAGAAGTTTTGATTTTTTCTTCAATAAATAAATTAATTCTTTCAAACAGAATAAAAAACCACGTATTCGTCTTTTTGTGATTAATTTGTTGATCCGGTTTTTAACATGCACCACTTCAATCATCAGGTCATATTTCCGTACTCATGTTAAAAATATAATACTTGTATTCGACTCAGAACTTTATTCTCTTTTCTGTTATTTATGGACTTCGTTTCATGGAAAAACAAAATCATATGAGTCATGCCAGATATTTTGAACAATTTGTTTAAAATGTGATTAGGTTAAAACTTTTTCGTAGAATGTAATTTACAAGTGAAAACTCGGAAGTATCCCGACGCAATTATCTGTAAATTCCCTAAGAACCAAATTTCGTTAAATAAATTTTGAGCCCCGAGATATAAAAGTGAATTTTCCCTGAGTTTCACGTCAATAGCACCGAAGTAAGGCTCTCTCACTAATTAATTTAAAAAAAAAACCGCCTGCGTACAGAGCGCTTCAGGCTATTTGATGAATAGGCAACCTTATTTCCAAAAGATTTCATATTTATGACGCAGTTGGGATTTTTTAATTCGTTTTAATATACATCGTTACCTGTACCTAATGTATGGTTTTATTCTTTATATCAAATTCTAGAAATTAATTCGTTATACTATTTTACAAAATAATCAATCATACCGTTGCGCCATTTTTCCGCGGGCTAGTTATAACGTTTTTACCTATTATCTAGAATGATTTGACAGTTCAGCAAAATATTTTGGGATACAGAAATGATCCAGAATTCTAAAAAAAACGAGTTAATAAAATCCCGCTCAAAGACAAATATGTTTATAAGTCTAATGTGAGATTTAATCGGTCAACAAAATCTAATATTTTACTTGTCGATTTTCTTCCATGGCAGTTTTTTTTCGTATAGTTAGTTTTTCATGTGCTTTTCGAAATGATGCGCAAAAAAATATTTGGCTACATATTACTAAGAGATTGCAATATTATAATTATAAACTGAAAAAGGTGCAAGTGACGAATCTAGAACGGCCAAAGGCACAATATAGGGAAGGTCCTGGCATGACACTCAGTTCCCAAGAGGTGTGTCGTGCTAATACTATAGCGTAATTGTGGTATTAACCACCATTCCAAGTTGTAAAAGTTTTGCGTTATTATTTTGGTTGATTTGGCTGTCCGTCTCGTTGTCTGTCTATCGGTTTGTCTGTCGTACGTTTACAAATTAATATCCACTGACCCAAGTTCGATGCGGTCGTATTCATGGAAAGCTTAATTTTTTCCATCACGATCGTCAAAGGGGTGAGAAATGTTCTACGATCTTTAATGCGGGTGAAGCCGCGATGTACTGATCACGTTTAATTTTAATTAACAATCGCGTACATATTTCGAAACTCACAAATAAAAGATTCTAGGCCACGGGATCTTATATCGCGAGGTAAAGAAGCCACAATCACGCTTCAGCCATTTGTCTCCAGTACCAGGAGCGCGAAACGGGGTAGGAGTAATGGGAAGGCCGCCTGTCTCTTATTCGCACGGCTAGCGCTCTTGAATAAGAAAGAGATAAGAAGAGCTTCGTAAGCTGATCACGCAGCGCAAGTTAATGATGATATTTTGTTTCGTGGATGCTTGTGCCATATGCGGGCTTTTGGACGTGGCCGTTCTAACTTGACGTATATTGCGAGATACGGCCCAAGATAAATAGCGGTATACGGTTCGGGGTTAGTATAGGCCTTTTTGCGGATTAATTACGCGAAGATTGGCTACTTTGTTTTCGGGATTTATAAAGCCAGGTAAACATTCTTCCTCGTTTGGTAATCAAACGCTTATATTGAAACAAGTGATCTTCATGAAATAAATTGCGGATTACTCAAAATTGCGAAGGGAATATTCTGATACAAGTGGTTACCATCCATTCGAACTTCTCAGGAAATATCCAGCTTTATGGTTTTCCGTCAAATTGGCACAGATTGCAGACTTAAATATATTTTACTCCGGATTATTATTTCCACCTTATTTTCGGGACAAAGCTAATTTTTATGGTTCCGTACCCAAAAAGTGCCAACGGAAACCAATTACTAAGCCTCCGCTGTCCATCTTTCTGTTCGTCCGTCTGTCACAGGGCTCTATCTTATGAACTATAATAGGTAGACTGTTAAAATTTTCACAGAGTGTGTATTTTTATTGCCGCTAAGGTGACAAATAATAAAAATAAATAAAATGAACCTACACAATAAACGTCTGTGTTTTCGTAATTCCCTCAAATCTTACGGAATTCTTCGTGTGCGAGTCCGACTCGCACTTAGCCGGTTTTTATGGGACCGTTGACTATTTGATTAGATTTTCCGCAGTTGGTTAATTATGCGGGAACTTTAGGCGAGTGGGGCTTTTTGCTTAGTATTTTTTTACTAAAATTCTCGGACTTTTTTGGATTTTGTTAGTACTTGTAATGGGACCAACCTATTCAAAATAAATATTAAATCATTTACAGCAGAAGAGACATACATACATTTCGAATACAAAACTAGTTTGTATCGAAATAAATACATCTTTAATACTTTTGATATTACCTCACTCAGTAAATAATAAAACATAATTTATTCTAAAGAATTTTATAAAAGTTATTAGAGATATTGAACTCCACATAAATAATAATGTTTTGGTGATTATGGCGATAACGCTACATTAGTTGTTAATACATACATAGGTCAATATAGATGCTTTGTTTACGTCAACGCACCTGCGGATTTGCGTTGTTTGGTTATACCTATCGTTCATGCGACGACACGCAGCGAAAGCATTCGTGCCTCGGATGCCGCTTGCGCAGGACGACTACCAGTGCGTCCGCGCCGCCGCGCGCCATAGTTGTTTGTTTACTATCGCGAGTGTGAAACTGTAGCAGAATTACGTGAGTCGATTATTACTCTTTATTATTTCTTTCTAAATCAAAGCACTATTTAATTGGAAGTTATTGAATTAAACCATTTATTTAAGGTTTGGCCAAAGTTTAACATTGAAAGGAAGCATTTGTTTCGTTGGTTAAATGCTAACGGATATTTATATTATATTGTGACTATATTTAATTGGTTATAACAATAGACAAGGCATTATTAACGTAACCTTAGATTTAAGACGTTGTGTATCGAGCATTCGGGAGACGTGAGTGGGTTTTTAGCTTGTTTTATTAATCTGGATTCGTTTCGAACTTTCATGAAGTAATTAGTTAAGACTAGAAACATGTGATCAACTGGATGATACTAGACGAAGCTTGTGAGAATTCATTAGCAGTTAGTTATCTTTTCAAATTCAAAATCAACGTGGAGTCTAAATGCTTCCAGTATTGTTAATTAAGGTATTCCCACCCAAAAAAGTCAACCAAACCTCATAGCTTTTGAAATGTTGATTTATTAATGTTAGAATGGATTCAAAATAATTAAATTTGCTTCAAAGTTATATGAATACATTATTTTGATATTTGAAATTGTAAGATTGTGAGGTACGGTTGATGTAGTGTAGACGCTGACTGAAAGGTTCGGAAGTTATCTTGTTTTGGCATTCGGAGTAATTGAGGCAGAGATTAGTTAGATATAAGTAAATTTGCGATTGGAAGATGCACATAACTTAAAATACATCATATCAGCCAATCTTTTTTGGAAGAAGGCGTAATGGTGTATACATGTTGGTGTTGGACAAGCTATTATCTTTGAAGGGTTCACCAACTTGTGCGTCTACCATCCTAGGCCTGGCTGCACCTAAATAGGTACAGCACTAAGTTTTCATCCAGATAAATTTAACTTATTTTCACCTTAGACATTCATAATGAATGTTTGTTTACACCTAATTGAATAGAAGAATAAACCATATTTACAGTTACTGACTGTTTCTGTTATAGGAAGCATATTGCTTTACATTTACATAGATTTATGTTTTGTAGCCTGCCTACAATACCCAAATGAATCGCATGAAACAAGATACATAGAAACCAGATTATTTCTGATAGGATCAGTCTACCCATGTGATGCCGTTACACCGAATTATAAAAGGTAGTGCTGAAATAAGTTAAATTTACTATAGATCAGATTGTTTATTGTTTTACTTAATAATCATGTTGTGATTAATCCGAGTTAGGTAGTTAAAAATAAGTAAATTTATGTGATGAATGATTAACCGTGAGCTAGATATAAGTAACCGTATATGTTTACGGATTTCTATGAGTTTAACGTGGCGAACTGTCGTTCAAGAAGGTTGTATGAATGTTGGACGAATTAAGGGGATTTTAGACTCGGAAAAATCACATCTAATACATTGTTGTTTTCTTGAGTTTTGGTTACATTTCGGTGCTACCTTATTTAAATTGCAATTGCCTTGATCTATTGTTGAAGTTTCCTATTCTCTTTAAAAACAGAATAACAATATGAAAAGGGGAGATCATATTTTGACTATCCTAGTGTCGATGAGGGTTTACATAAATACAAAGTATAACTTCCATTGTTTACAAATTATCATTAATGTTATTAAGCCTACAAACACCGGGCCATACCGAAGTTGGTCAGACTTTAAATATATATGTGTACATCTTATGCGGTATGTATTCAGGGTTTTGGGAATAGAGCCGTTGTTGTAATACACAAGGTACAAACGGATGGGTTAGGTATATAATTCATCAACATTCGAAACCTAACTACAGATCAGCTTAGTATTGAATGGTGCTTTGATTTTAGAGATGAGTAGGGGTGATATGAATACCATCTAAACTGAGAACCTCGTTCCAGAGCTGGTTGGAAATGAATATAAAATTACTAAACCAAGATAATGTTACTGTCATCGTTGAACGTTTTGACATATTTTTGCATTGGATGCAGTACTCAATGTACTGCAATCGGATTAAAATATTTACACGAATGTAAATGTTCTATTTCTATGAGTGGTTGTTTAAATGCCGTATCAACTTTAATATAATATAATAAATCTAGTAAAGACTAATCAATCTATTATCTTCTCTTACTGTGTACTGAGCCTTTAAAAGAGATTTAATGGGTTTTAAAATATATTGCCAAATGGGTTGCTGACACTGTGTATTGAGCCATGGAGCAAGCATTTGGTAAGGTTGTCTAATAAAGACTGATTGATCTATTATCATCTCTTACTGTGTATTGAGCCTTTAAAAGAGTTTTAATGGGTTTTAAAATATATTGCCAAATGGTTTGCTGACACTGTGTATTGAGCCATGGAGCAAGCATTTGGTAAGGTGGTCTTATAAAGACTAATTCATCTATTATCTTCTCTTACTGTGTATTGAGCCTTTAAAAGAGATTTAATGGATTTTATTACTTCATTGATTTGCTATTATTGCGCATTTAGCCCCTGATTAAATGTTTATGCAGCCTATTCTCCTTAATCTATTATGTTGGCTGGACTGATGTTAAAACACATTTTATGATCAGTATATAAGCTAACCATTCATATAAATATGCCGGAAATACTCATCATCAGTACGTATAATAACCTTAAATATGTCAATTTATCTATTGGTGAACTAAGGCGTTACAGGTCACCACGATTCGAATAATTGACTTCCTATTACTCTGGGTTGTTTGTTTCACTCAAAACAGTCGTGGATAAATGTATTATCATTATTAAGAAATACTTATAACTTTCTAATGTGGGCCCACAACTTCCAATTTTAAATAAATGATTGAACAATATTTAAAGTTTACGACATTGATCGGTTAGATAAGAATTAGGACCCATTCAATACGGTTTGAATCGATTACATATATCAGTGTCGGATATACGTGAGTGTCGATGGCCATTGAGAGGCTCTTTTAGAGTCTAAGGGATCCCTTAAGCGAGCATCCAAAATCACAAGCTTTGGAGTCCGACACTGTATATTCAGAATTCAATGAATCTGATAAGTGCACATGACGATTCATTGAAAGTAAATTTCATGAACCAAATCTGACATGTACATCTTTACAATGACATTATCTACCGATAAAAGGTTTTCTAAATTAATTATGACCATGTGAAATAAATAATAAACTCTATGAAATATAATTTGACGATTTAGCTTGAATCTGAACGTCTACGGAAATGTAGGATCCTCAGACGATTACGTTGCCATTTATGTAAGAGTCCGGCCGAAAAAGTTATTGTAGGAGGTTGGATTCATTACATACTTTTTAAATTCCCAAATGCTAACGTTATGTGCAACCCTATTCAGTCATTTGTTAAATAATATCAAAATTTAGTGTTAACATAGATTATATGCGTGCACACCACAACCTCACATAGTCACAGAACCCACAGATAGAAGTGCCCACTGGAGCCCATCCGATTTCGAACTTTTATGGGAACTGCGTAAAACTCTTATATCTGTGAGAACAAGAAGGTGTTGTTAATGAAAAACTTAAATAAGCAATGCTACGCCTTAAGGTGGCCCAACCCGGCGGGCCTAACTCATTCGCCGGCACGGTACAAAACCGTGCTGTTGCGCTCTGGGACCTTCTCTGTTTCAAAGAATAAGACAAGCTCCGTGATGAGGAAGATGCAACATGTCCACAAAAAAGACAATGTGCATAGTGTATGATTTGGTAAGATTTACAGAAATTTTAATTTCAAAACGACTTTTAGCTAAAAGTAAACCACGATCGCTGTAGTCAAAAATCTAACAAAAACCGAATAGATTATAAATCTTGATTAAATAAGCTATTTCTGATGACTAATCTTTTTAAGATCTTCTTACTTTATCATTGCGTAATCCACCTACAAAGTTATTGTATAAAACGCGCGAAAAATTCGAACTTTCGGACCTTATAACTTAGAAACCAAACACAATTTTACAGACATGTAAAATGTTTACAGATGGTCATCAGACATCTAGTTCGATCAAATAAAGCTATTTTGGATCTCTGACAAGAAATATGGGCGTGATCTTCTTTCCCCTTTTGTATGGGGAGATGAGCGGGATAGGACACCTTAAATTTAAACATAGCTCTCTTTATACACCTTACAGATTCAAAACTTAATGGCATTAGGAGAAAATAAAATTTAATCCGACACGTAGGTTTCAGGAAATTAAACAAAAAGCCTTGGCCTGCTTGGGGAGTGAAAAATTATTTCTACCAAAATCCAATTTACTCCAGAGTGCCAACCGCAAAATGTACGAGCATTAAAACATATCGGGGACACGTCAACCGTACTAAGTCACGTACCGAAACGAACTCGCCGCGATAAATCTACCACGAGTTAAAAAGTACGGAAAGAAAATAAAGGCAATGAATCAATGTAGGGTCGGTGGCGGGACTAAATTTTAATACGGCTCGATCGTAAAAAGTGACAGCTCTCCCGCCGTATAATCATTGGATCCTTGCAATGTGACCTTTTTTGTCTGACGCTTGAACGCGGAACGGGCTGGATGAACTCACGCGAAAAAATCACCGTACTGAAAATATAACAAATTTCGTTTCCATCTATCGAACGTATTACAAATTGAGTTGGACTTCCTTCATTTCATTTGTTTTGTTTTCTTTCGGTTCAAAATATTGTAAATCAGTGCCTTGTTATGTGTATTCATATTCGAATTTCGAATCGCAAATTTTAATACCTAATGAAATTCATTCCGTGAGTTAGTTCAATTACTATTATATCGTATCGAAAACAAGACACACGTACGGCCGTACTTTCCAGACACAATATATTTTTCTCGCGTCAGACGAGATTATGCCAGGAGGGTAAGAAATCCCTGAATAGATATTCGAGTTGACACGTCTCCGTAAAGGTGAAATTGTGAGACCTAAATAATAATACTAGCTTGAGTGTTATCGCCACACCCTGCGCTGACACGCAGAACCGTATCCATATAATACCTCGACCGAACGTATCCACTTTCTTTTCACACCGAGTGGTCCAGTCTCGGTATGATTCGCTAGGTCGAAGTGACCACCGGAAATGGGCGAAATGACGAATGATGTATCCCCTCCCCTTCCTCCCCCTTCCTCCCCCGCGCCGCCGAGCCTTCGACGCCCGACACTGACTTATGATCGAACGAACCCCGCATTGCTCCTTAAGGAATTTACGCTTAGGTCGATCGTCTCATAGATAGACTCGCGATAAATGGGCAAGGCAGCGAGACTTTATTAATCAAATTATTGATTTACTGTGTTAGCTCGCACTTGGAGTGTACAGTACGACACCAATTTTGGGAAAGTATTTGGGACACTGTCAATGAGCACGACTGTGAGGTCAGAATCTTGCTGCATGACTCTTTTAAGTATTTGCTAAATTACAAGATGTTGCATAATACTTGCAGCACAGTATAAATAAGAGTACTTTACAGCGCCTGTTTGGCTGGTTAATTGCTGTAACAATAAATGTGCGTAAAAGTTATATGTATTATATGCCACTTTTGCTGCCTTTCATCGTGAAATGAGAATATGTTTTTCTATTTAACCACTCCATGTCGGCCCTGTACGAGTATAATTTGTTTATCAGTTATTTTTATCTGTACACACTTTTCATTTAAATTGAATTGTCAATATGTGACAGATTCAGACCAAAAAACACTTTCGGGTACATTTGCATATTTTGGCATTTATGTAGTAGCGATTGTTTGAATTAACTTTACAACTCGGTAATTGAGAACTTTATTAAGATTGTTGATTTAATTTTGAACTTTTTCAATATCTACTGGATTATTTCCATTCGTTTACTCAAAGGTTACAGCGGCCTAGGTTACGGGTTACAGGTCTCGCAAAAATGTGCTGCATTCCATATTGAGTGGATTCGACAACAGATCCCGTAGTTCGAATTCTCACCGAATAGGCGTAAAGGCCAAACCCAACGACTAGCGTTAAATGTCTGAAGAATTTAAGAGCGCGCGCATGCTTTGATTTGACGGCTTACTCACCACCGTAAATACGTTGACGTGGCAATTTACGCCGACTCCACGTTTTCATACAAATCGTTCGTCCGAGTTTGATTTTGACAGGTTGAAGAAGTAAAATCACAGAATGGGTAGTAAAACTTTTATGGGTTTGACGTTTTTACGTAACTTCGAATTTCCGTAAACGCCAATTTAGGTGACAAGTCCGACTACGGGCTCAGGATACTGTTACCTGACGTAACCTCTTCACGTTACCTCTCGGAGAGAAGTGCAAAAAGTTTCTATCAAATAGAGCGCCGCAGTCGTGTTCAGAATGCCACCGCTGCCACCGATGTCGTCGGCTTTTATGGATATTGGATGCAGACATGAAGCAAAGAGTATTCTGCGAAATTGATGTTTTGCTTAACGAAACCTATGGATAATAATGTAACTTTAACCAAGTTTGAGCAAAAAAAAACTGTACGATCTGGACTGAAATTTGCATAAGGAAACTCTTTAGATAATATCCGTTTAATATCCATTGTGTTCAAAACCATTATATATTTATAAAAAACGAAATCCATCCGGCGAAAAAAGAAAAAAAATGCGAATCCGAGTGTGTGTATACATCTCAATGGAGGAAATAAATAAATAATAACTGAAACATCTTATGCTGAACTCTCAAAGAAATCCAAAAAATAGTGGAATATTAAATCATTTAGCATTTTTTTAATAGCAAACACAAGCGCCTCAAATGTAAGCGATATGTATGTAGAATCGACCGTGATGTGCGTACGGATACAATAATTGTAAAAAAAATAATAGGCATAGTGCATAAACCCAAACTAACCAAACCCATTACTAATAATTCTCCTACAATTACTTCACCCGTAATCATTATTTAACGCTTTAACTAACGAAAAAACCGGCCAATTGCGAGTCGGACTTGCATACGAAGGGTTTCCCTACTATGGTACAAGATTAAACAAAAAAAAAATCAGGTTTTTTGTATGAGCGCCCCTTTAATTCTTAATATTTTTTAATTTTACCTATTTGTTGTTATAGCGGCAAAATGAATACACACTCTGTGAAAAATTCAGCTGCGGTTCATATTACGGTTCATGAGATACAGCCCTGTTTCAGACTGACGGACGGACGGACGGATGGACGGACGGACGGACGGACGGACGGACAGCGGAGGCTTAGTAATAGGGTTCCGTTTTCACCCTTTGGGTACGGAACCCTAAAACAAACATTCACTGAAAATATTAACTGCATTTAAAAATTTGTCTGTCGTTTAAAAAAAGGCTTAATAAGAATAATAGGAAAAAGTACATTGACTACCACTTATTTTATTATATTTATTGTTTTAGAAAGTAAAAACAGTAATACTATCTAACTGTTTTTGGTAAAAAAACTAATAAAAAAAAATATAAATTATGGTCCAAGTGAATTTGGCAGAATGTTAATCACATTATTGCTTACAAAACTCAATTGCTCTCAAAATATCCACTTATTTTATTTTTGAGGTGGTAGCATTTTAAGCGATAATCTTATATTTTTAATAGCTAAAATACAAGTAATATATTCATACTATGATTCAGGGGAAGTTTCTTTTTCATTGGCAGTAATTGAACCCTAACAAACATTATGATATCAAAATTGTGCACAAGGTTCATTTAAACCAAGCAACTCCACAACCAACTACGACTTCTTACTTCACGTAAGTCGCTCTCTGCGTGCAAGCATTCTTTATTGAATTCCTTCTCGCATGTTTGGGCAAATGGGTAATGAATGGAGGCAAAGAGATATCCTCTGACGTCTGGTTCTCTAGCTCGTAAATGGGTCTCCACGCTTCGTGTTTTCTGGGAATGGAAAAGTTCGTCGGTTTTAAGATTTTAGGATTCATGCCTGTGTACACGCGATATAGATGTTCTTTAACAGCTATGTTTTAATGATTAATATTTTTAATTTGTCTAATTTTAATTAGTTACAGTTGATATACTTTTTGTTACTACTATGTTATTACCTGTACATGTCACTATACCTATTATATAGATTTATGAATAAATTCCTAGATCCTAATGAGCACACAATGTTTTTCCTTCACAATCCAAGTTTCCTAACCTATTTCTCTTCTGTTTTGCAGATGAATCCTTTCTTGTGTCAACCCTGGCCCCGCCCCGACTCTCCACAGGTTAGATACTTATATTTTATTATTATTGCTCCTTCATTAGTGACTTCGTATATTTATTTTATAAAATATATATTTTATAAGTTTTCAACGCGACGCATGGCACATATTCCACACAAACCGGCCAAACAAAAAATAATCATAACATTCTCATTTGTTCCAGCGGCTGCGGCAAATATCTGGGGCTCGCAAGATGTCTACGTAAAGAAAGGAAGCACAATATCGCTTACGTGCTCTGTCAATGTACACTCCACTCCACCTTCAAGTGCATCGGTGCTCTGGTTAGTTATTTAAATGTCAATATTGCATTGATACGACCTTACCGTTACTTCATTAATTTGAGGTGTTCCAGCGACTTCCACATTACAATCAATGTTATATTTTACAAGTCCGCACATTTCTCCATTAATACTTCTGCTCGTGAGCCAACTTCGACTGCTCCAAAGAATATTAATTGAAAACGTGGATTACTTGAGCATCAGTGTTCAAAATGGGATGCTGATGTTTATTAATAAGGACATATTTTGAACAGCTATGTCGAAAAAAATATTTAATTGTCTTGACAGTTAAGAAAGTATTGTTTTCAGTGATGAACATACCCTCATTCTGTTCAGGTACCACGGAAGCTCTGTGGTAGATTTTGATTCGCCCCGCGGCGGCATCAGCCTGGAGACCGAGAAGACGGAGACGGGCACCACCAGTAAGCTTCTGGTGACTAAAGCCGCCCTCGTGGACTCTGGCAACTACACGTGCGTTCCTTCTAACGCGCATCCCGCCAGCGTCAGCGTGCACGTGCTCAACGGTGAGTTTTGTGGGGTCATTTTATTTGAGTACTGTCTTAGCACTACGAGATGTAGACACGTCCCTGTCATCCAGCGCGCATCCCATCAGTGTCAGCGTGCATATGATCAATGGTGAGTTTTGTGGGGTCATTTCACTTGAGTTCTGTCTCAGCACTACGAGATGTTGATACGTCCGTATCATCCAGCGTATTCCGTCACTGTTAGCGTGAATGTACTCAATTGTGTGCGTTGTGTAATAATTACACTTGAGTACTGTCTTAGCACTACGAGATGCAGACACGTCCCTGTCATCCAAAGCGTATCCCGTCAGTGTCAGCGTGCAAATGCTCAACGGTGAGTGTTGTGGGATAATTTCACTTGAGTAATATCTTAGCACTACGAGATTCAGACACGTCCCTGCCATCCAGCGCGCATCCCGTAAGTGTCAGCGTGCACATGCTCAATGGTGAGTGTTGTGGGGTAATTTCACTTGAGTACTGTCTTAGCACTACGAGACGTAAACACGTCCCTGTCATCCAGCGCGCATCCCGTCAGTGTCAGCGTGCATATGCTCAAAGGTGAGTTTTGTGGGGTCATTTCAGTTGAGTACTGTATCAGCACTATGAGATGTTGATACGTCCGTATCATCCAGCGTATCTCGTCAGTGTTAGCATGCATGTACTCAATGGTGAGCGTTGTGTGGCAATTTCACGTGAGTACTGTCTTAGCACTAAAAGATGTAGACGCATCCGTGTCATCCAGCGCGTAACCCGTCAGTGTCAGCACGCAAGTTGACAACGGTGAGTTTTATGTGGACACTTCAATTGGGAATTGCTCTATTCAGTGCTTGCCCCACCAGGTTCATGATGCGCGTTGTTAACGGTGAGTTTCGCAGGGACATGTTAAGGCTGAGAATGTACGGGTTGGTCGTGAATAATAATTATTAAGAAGTAGCTAAGGTTCCCGGCTCCACTCGGATCGATTCTATTTTGGACCGATGTCGGGCTGAACCAAATTGTTTTCTACAATAAATAGTATCCTTTGTGTTAATCCAGGTAATAAACGGTCTAGTTGCTAAATTACATTCAAATCCGTTCAGCCAGACTGAGTAACTGAGGACTGAGTAACAAACATCCAAATATCCAAACTTTCACATTTGTAATATTAGTAGGATATTTATAATAACAAACATTGGTAATACAAGTTGATTGTTCTCAAAGTGATGTTACATTTCATGTAGAATAATTTGAAAAATTCTGAGACAAAATATATAAATAATTTAGAACGAAAATTAAAAACTACGTTAAAACATAATCACTGTGTTACGAGTCTTCAACAAACCATTTTTATTGCCCTCAAGGCAGCCCGCAAGTCTGTTCGAGATAGCTCCACATATGAGCATCTGCCGCGCATACATTACCAAGCATTTGCAAACATTACCTCCGCTCTGCTACGTGGACGGCAAAAGCTTGTCAGCTCGATATTAGCATTGTCAGCTACGTAACCTTGCTGACGTTTCGTGTGTCGGTGGTCGGTGCCGTCTTTATTATTATTAAGAGGATAATGAGGTGATAGAGTTCCATACAATGGCTCGTGCCGTATTCTTTTGTCAAATTAAGAAATATTTTGCTGAAATTTTGTACATTAAATAAATCAACTGAGAGCTACGTCGTTACGTTGTGATATTTTTGATAACTTATATTTTATCCTTGATCAAAACGCACAGGTGTACCTCTCAGTTGGTTCATTTAAAAGAAAATGTTCAGAAAATTTTTTTTTACAAGTGATAAGTTCGCCTTTGTTCCATTTTGTTGTTGTTTTGAATTGTTCTTGTAATTGTAGTTGTTTTCTTTATTGCAAAAATAATTCATTCATTCTTTCTTAATTTGACTGAAGAAACCGGCACGAGCCATTGTATGGAACTTGATCACATCATTATCCTCTTGAGAAGAAAATGTTGAAATATGGTTGCAGAAATAATTTTAAATTCGAGTATATTATATTTTTAATCTGAGGATATAAAAAAAAAACCCCGACCTCTTTGAAGACGTTTCCAAGTGTTATATTTATCTTTTAATTATTGCACATACATTTACCGCAATTCATATAGTCTGTGATGATAATGGTATTTAAGAACAATAATTTTATATTATTCATCAGATTATATTTCAATTCATACTTGTCAAATATGTGCCAGTTTCAATATTGATTAAGATCTGTTGCAAATATTTAATTAACAAATATCTACTGTCAGCTCATCAAAACATTAATTTATAAATCTACAATAAAAAAATGCTACGAACTGATGCATATTTTTATGGAAAAAAAGAGTCAAGTTTCATTTATTTTCCACCTTTTCTTTCTTTTTTCATATTGGATGGGCACCACAGGTAGCTCTTAGCTACGTCAATACAATTATAATAAGTTTACATTCTAATTGGAAATGCTATAGAATAATGGAAAAAGTTTTAAAAATATTATCGTCTTCTATAAAATCATCATTTCTATAGCAAGCTTTATTTGAAAGAATTTGTCTGATTGTCAGTTTAAAACTATTTAATTCTTTTTCAACAATGCATGGCTGGAGTTTATTAAAGAACCTGACGCTGTTGCAGATAAAGCTCCTTGAAGTTTTACTACACTTCACTGGAGGTGGTCTTATTAGATTTTTGGCTCTAGTGTTGTAGCCATGGCAATCTTTACTAAAACGGGTATTTTTCAAATTGAGACACTGTAATACTCACTTAGAAGCGTATAGCGTTTTCCGAGAATACGGCGCGGCAGGAATCTCTTGGTTTCATGCATGGCACGGCATGCATTGACGTTTTTGTAATTTCAAAATGCGCTCCCAAGTATCACCGTTACCCCCAAAACAGAAGTCCATACGTCATAATGCGTCATGCACTAAAAACCTTATAATATGTATATTAATGATGTATTTTGGTTCACAGGGGAGCATCCGGCCGCGATGCAGACCAGCAACAAAGCGGTCTCATCCTACCTCACCTCACCACTCACATCGGCGGCTTTCACATATTTGATGTCGTCGGCCGTCTGCTCCAGATGATTGCGCTGCGGATAAACACGATATCCGGATAAAGCGGGCAGGGCGTATCAATAAGTAGAGATGTTTCAATTCATAGGCGATTGTAAATTTTAGACGCGCGTCGATGAGGAATGTGTTTGGCTGTCGCGGGTTGGTTGCGGTATGGGTGTTGTTCAGTTTATGAGGTTATGAAAGAAGATTTCGTTTATACACCAGGTTACAATGAATGTAATTAATTTAACTGCGATTAGTAAACAAATTAATGTTTATGTTTTCAAAATCTATCCATTTTGAATCAAAATAAACGGAATATGGGTGCTCTGACGACCTGTATGTTTAATAATGATTAAGATCATACAATTTATAATCAAGCAGGTTCACGAAAAAAAAATCGGTTATTTTGCAGTTCAGTAGATCAGATGTTGTTAACGTAAAATTTGTACATATATTTTAAGGCATCGCTGACCTTCTTCAAAATACGAATGAAATGTTAAATTTGTACAAAGTTTTTAATGTTCATTTTTATGTATGGAATGTAAATAAATTTATGTAATGGAGTAGAATAAATAATAGAATTAACAGATAAGTAGTGATTTTTAATAAAATTGTTCCTTCAAGGAAAATATAAGTAGAAATTTAATAGCTGGAAAATTAAATCGATTGTTAGATTAATGTTCCTTGTTTTAACGATCTACAATGTTTATTAATAACAAATCGCAAATTTAATATTTTACTTGCCACGCGAATATTATATATGGTTTAAAACACCTGTATTTTTACCAATATCCTAAAAACATTTTCAGTGTTTGTCATGGTAGATTTGCTCTTCTGAAAACAAACATGTTTTTAAAGTCTGTTGGCAGAAATCATTTACCAAGTCCTCTTCAATATTTTATGTTTCTTCATGATTGATGATTAGCGTATATATGGTATTTATAAAATTGTTAAAATTAAATAAATAGATAAATATCACAATACGTACCATATTATACGTGCTCAGACTAAGTGATTTTCATTCGGTATCAGAATTCGTCAACGTTTTAATAACAGGCAGCATACATTATTTGCTTTATTGAAAACGTTTTGTCCATCATAATTAGAATCCACATTCCTCCCAACGACACGTGCGATGTTTTGTATTTTGTAAATAATGTAACTATACGATATTAAATAAAAAGAAAATGTTCGAATATATTTTCTTGTTTTATTTTAAGATGGATAATATAACCTAATCTTATTAAATGTAACCTATCCTGGCTTAACCAAAACTAGCCCAGACAGAGTTTCCAAATGTATTCTCAACACAATGAAACCTTAACCTCATTAGGCAGTATTTACAGTTATTAATTAACTTCTTAAAAATAATTAAAGGGTTTTTTAAATAGTAACGAAATTCAGTTTTTTGCAAGTTATATTATTACTTTTCTAATATTAAACATTACCATAAGAAACATTAATCATAGATTGTGGAAACACATTTCAACAAGCGTGATGGCTAGGTTGCTTTTGACAAACAATTACATTTAAAATTAATTAAATACATAAAAAAGGTTTAAATAATTTGAATCTTAGAAGTATCAGTGGGTCTACCATGAAAGCGGAAGCGAGAAGTTCTCGTGATACTTTTGAGGTTACCGCGGTCGTTAGACATGTTTGAAAAATGTTACGGCTTTTCACGAGCCTAGCGGTCACCTCAGTCGTTTGCTGCACACGAGCGCGGCGGATGCCTCCTTGACAACGGGCTGAATGATTAGCTCGAAACGTCGGAGAATATCTCTACTTTGCCGCGTGACAAGCCGTAACATTTTTCAAACATTAGAAGTTCTCGTGTTCGGTTCTGTCAAACTCTATATAGGAAAAAATGCCTTTATTTTTTTACATAGAGCTTGACAGAAGCAAACACGAGAAAGTCTAGCTTTCGCTTTCAAAGTGTAGATTAAACAAAATTATACGATTATACGATTAATCGAAAGCACATAATTTGAGTTTTAATGTGTTTTTTTGTCCGACTGCAGATAGTATTATCAAAAAATATTGGTTGAAGAATTTCTTGACTTTATAAACCAACGACCCGGCCCGGCTTCGAACAGATTTTTAATCTATGTAAATACCTGCACTTCCGGGCAACTTTTCACGAGCCACAAATTGTATCAGGAGTCTCCCAACAATAGAACACTGGAATCAAGTCTCGCCTTAACTTCAGCAGGCACAGGGTCCTCCGGGGGCCGACTTGCCGAAGTTGCGCACGTGAGGAGTGACAACTACAACGCGAGTGTTATCGCGGGAATTAGGTGTCAACCCTGACGCGACGGCGGCTCTGTCGCAACTTCGGTCGCCGCTGTGCCTTCCGACGTGGATTGAGAACGCCCTGGAAATTGTACGGTAGATTGCATATTTTAATTAATGCACGTATGTTTTTGATACATGATAGACGTATGTGTCGTCTGAGCCATGTGCGCAAAGAATAGTTCAATATTTTAGTTTCGTTCTCTCTGAACACATTAAAATAAAGGATAGTGTTGAAGGCAGTCGTTAGTTAAAAATGGTTTAAGCTAACACCTTCAACCCCCCTCTCTCTTTTTCAGCCCCGCAGCAGGCTCATATATATATAATTTCAATAGTAATAATAATAAATTATGATCAACAGGCCTATTCCATTGATTCCGTAATCGGGAATCCGGAATCCAGAAGCCAGAAAACCGCTTTTACAGCAGTTTTCAAAGCAATGTTTTCGACGGAAAAGCTTGATTAAATTAATGGAATCGTTTTGGCAAGACAATCCCTTTGAAAATCCCCTTTCGTCGGTTAAAAATGTCCACTACGTAAAGTTTTAAAATGCTGCCATTTTCATATTTACGGCGATATATAATTTACTTATAAGATTATTTAATTCTATAATCTTTGATATTTTTTGTGTAACTATTTCTTGCAGATAGCAATATATTATTCACATTGGAAATTCGATAAATTCCTTCTAAGGGGTAATTCTAGAGCTAATTCGTAACAAATGTGCCCCCGCGAAATGGGGGTCTAAAATTAATAGTTCTGGAGTAATTTAAGTTTTTTTTATCTTCTGTGTTATTATGAAAAAGTGATGATTATAAAATAACTACTGCACTCTGGGCATTTTATCAGCAATTTTCTAATAGCTGATGAATGAGAGACTTCTTAGAAAAAAAGAAATACATTCAAAATATCTATCTAATATCATCTTAGAAATAATGGGTCATAAATGACAGCTTATGTAAAAAAAATTACAGCATTTATTTATATCAGAGAGGATTACTAAAAAAAAGTATGACACGTGGCATACAAATTATGGAAATAACTTCATTATTTCATAAGCTTCCAGAAAAAGTACAAATGTTGTTCGCTTTCAAACAAGTTCAATTTTTTTTTTATTTATTTGGGTTTGCGCTGTCGATTTTACTTTAAGAATTAGGTCCTCATTAAGGTGTAAAAAAATAGTCGACAATGAAATTGTCGTTGAGCTACTTAATGTATTGATTGATTGATGTATTCTGATCTAACACTGTACACAAAGGAATCGGAGATTTATATATGTGTAATGTAAACATGGACTCATGAATTAAAGAAATAGCCCATTAAAAATAATCACAATAATCACACTGCAAGGCCGGACGACGGCAATGTCTTTGAATCTTAAGGCGGCCCAACCCGGCGGGCCTAACTCATTCGCGGGCACGGTACAAAACCGTGCTGTTACGCTCTGGGACCTTCTCTGTTTCAAAGAATAAGACAGGCTCCGTGATGAGGAAGATGCAACATGCCCACAAAAAAGACAATGTGCATAGTGTATGATTTGGTAAGATTTACGAAAATTTTAATTTCAAAACGACTTATAGCTAAAAGTAAACTACGACCGCTGTAGTAAAAAATCGAACACAAACCAAATAGATTATAAATCTTGATTAAATTAGCTATGTCTGATGACTAATCTTTTTAAGATGTTCTTACTTTATCAATGCGTAATCCACCTCAAAAGTTATTGTGTAAAACGCGCGAAAAATGCGAACTTTCGGACCTTATAACTTAGAAACCAAACACAATTTTACAATGCCAATGGTCATCAGACATCTAGTTCAATCAAATAAAGCTATTTTGAGCGAAATTTTGGATCTCTGACAAGAAATATGGGCGTGATCTTCTTTCCCCTTTTGTATGGGGAGATGAGCGGAATGGGCCACCTTAAATCTGTGCAGTCAATGTCACGCGCAACGCAGATGAAGAAGATGTCAGCGTCAGCCTCAGTGGCCCAGTGGCGCGACACTTCGGCGATCGCTCTCCGAAGTTAAGCAACGCTGGGTCCGGTCTGGTCTTGGATGGGTGACCATTCGACCGTTGAGAGAGGCTGGCCGTGGTTTGGATTCCACGTTAAGCTGTAGGTCCCCTTCCTTACTTACTAGGTGGTAGGGTTTATCCCGCCCGGGTTGGTACCATCGCATTGGATGAACGATGGTCGAAGCGGCAATGAAAATTGTCCGTGTTTTCCATCCAGTTCAATGTAGCCGTGCAATATAAGGAAGGTCCTGGCATGGCACCTAGTTCCCATGTGGTGTGTTGGGCTAATACCATGACAGAACTTGTGGTATTAGCCATCCATGTCCAGTCACATAAAAAAAAAGAAGAAGACGCAATACTTCTTCTATCTTCGTAAAGTTGTTCTGTTTACTGGGCTCGTTCGTTAATTAATAAGTCCTTGCTTCAGACTCGATTATACACACATACATGTTACATTCCTTGGAGTGAGCGACGTATCTGCTTAGTACGAGAAAGTATATTTACTCTACACAAAATCGGAACAACCAAAGAGGTACAATCCTTGAATCCCAAATCAACGTATTGAGAACGCTTGTGGATTATTCCTACACGGAAACTATCGGCCAGAGGTCGCCCACCATTGAATAATGGATCCCCCGAGAAATAACAAGTTGGTTCGCCAAGCGCGATACATCACCCGTAGACTTGCTTACTTCCTACACCGCGGTGCTCTTGGAAAACTTTTATTGGCGAACCCATAGGTTAAGTCCTTCGAATGATTTGGATTGAGTCAATGCGTTGACGGTGAATGGTGGAAAGGAATCCCTATTTATGTAGATTGGCCTTATTTCTGTCTGTCACTGCTAACTCATAAAATACATCACGGAAATGGTTCAGTGGTCCCATGGAGCGTACGATTATTTTGCATTCTACATATGTAACATCGCTAATTTTTCTTTATCATCATGATAAGCCAACACTTGATTGATTTAAGTAAATAAACTTTTTCGTACTAAGCACGGTACTTCACGGTCGATTATGCACAAATGCATATAACATTTCTTGGAATAAGTGACGTACCTACGATTTTAATACCGATTATTTAACTATTTCTGATCAGATGATCATATTGTGGTATTTAAAAATTAAATCTAAAATATTAAAAAGAAATGCAGATTTAATCCAAACTTTTACCTCAGCGACAATTTCCCTTTGGAATGGTGTAAGTACGCTATGTGTACGCGCCACTGCCAAGATCACGCATTTGCAGTCTCGCAGCTGACTGCGCGCCGCCGCCAATTTTATTGCGTCGATCCGAATGTAAATTTCCACATTTATTTAAAAAAATGTCCTACTTTAGAACTTTTTGTGAATGCAGTGCGGGTCCTACTACGAAAATACTATGTTTTCATACTAGTTTTAAAAATCGAAAATTTTGAAACAAATGGTCAAACCAGAAAAAAACCTACTTTTTCGGCATCAATATGTGACCCAAAACATCCCCCTTTCGGGAATGTCGCCTACTTGGGTTAACACCGTGTATATAGGCATAATCTTCAACACTGTTTTAGCAGGAGGCATTGAGTACGGGAGGAGGGACTGTAGGAGAATTCCAAATTGTGGGTAGACAGCAGGTGGCGAAATTGGAAGACGCAATACCCGCGAATGGTATATTATGCTGGTTCGGGTCCAGCCTTATTTAGGTAGCCTCGAGTAGTTATGTTTGTACAGGGCTCTTTCTTCGTAGTTCGATAAGTGCATTTCGTCACGAATGCGAGCTTCTCCATGGTTTTGAATCCATGTAAAACTGTAGGTCCCCTTCCCCTACTAGGTGGTAGGGTTTAAGCCCGCCCGGGTTGGTACCATCGCATTGGATGAAAAGATGGTCGAAGCGGCAATTAAAAATTGTCCGTGTTTTCCATTCAGTTCAATGTACCCGTGCTCATGAAGGGAAGGTCCTGGCATGGCACCTAATTCCTTCGGGAATGTGGTGTATTGGGCTAATGTCATAACGGTAATTGTGTGGTATTAGCCATCCATGTCGGGTCGCAAAAAAAAATAAAAAAATATTCGATCTTGTTTATATATACATACTTACAGTACTACACTTTACTTGATTGATAATACACGTGTCTAAAACGATCTGCAGATGTCTGCAGGAAATATGAAAAAAAGCTTAGTGTATTTGGAATAGTTTGAAGTAAGGAATACTTAAAAACTATTTGGTATGTTGGTACTATTTTAGTGCCTGTCTGACCTTTAAAGGGTTTATTAAAAGAGTGACCATTAAAACTCCCTTTGTTAATTGGAGCTAGGTAATGATAATGAAATGTTTATTTCACGAAACTCAAATATGAATTGGGTCAGAAAAGAAGTCACATCTAGCTGCTAAGCCTCTGTTCCATTTAATTATTATAGGATCTGGATCCTATAATAATGAAATGGAACAATGTTAACAAATCATATTACAATTGTTACATCAACTTTAACATGCTCTCGGCCTAAATCTTTCTATCGCCTATCCTATTTTTCCACGAACGCAACTGAGATTGACTTGAAAATGTTCTTTTGCCAAACTGATGTGAGGTTGTAAATGCAATTTCGTCGTACTCTACTTTCAACTCGTACTTCGATGAATTCGATATTACTCGAAGGAGAGGTAATGAAGAAGTTAATTCCCTTTAATCTGTTCACAAACGGCATAGCTTACCCCTTAAAAGGGCTGTTTGTGAAGATAAATAGAACACATCAAGAGAAAATAATTTGTACCGGTTATGATACACCAAGTTCCTTCCACTCTTATACATCCAGTTAACAAAGTCTGGTTGTTGTTGGTGAATTTTCCACTTCAAATATTGATAAAAAAGTTTTATTTTTTCATTTAACATAGATAGCTAATACATTTCGTACATTTCGTATACTGTGCATCATTATTACTTTTCTTATAAGTTTCTGATACGTGTCGTATGAAATTACTAATAAAACAATGATGAGTTGTGTTCACACAATTTTGTATCAATAATGAAAAGGGCTTTGTAAATTTAGCAATATTGACTTCTATAGTGACAATAGGTCACAATCTCACACAGAAATCTTAGTCAGAATTGAATTTTTAGGTTGCTTTAAAACTAATATGCTGTTAATTTTTTGGTAGGTGTTAGTGTTTTAAGGAATAAGCTAGTAATGTTTATAATCATTACTAGCTGAGTTACACGGCTCCGCACGGTTCAATTTCGTTTCGGCCTGATGTGGGGCTGAACCTAAAATTTGATGTTGCATCCCCCTCATCACCCCCTCGGAGTTTAATTTCCGTTACAAAAGGTAGACTATGCACTTTCTTCAAGATACAGACTCAATCTATAAAAAAAATCACTATATTTTTATTTTCAACGCCGGGAAAGTTTTGTTATTGGTTCTTCTTCGTCCGTGGTAATCGAACCGTGGGGGGGGTGTCCGAAGTGGGATTGTAATGGAGGAAAATAAAAGAATAAACCAAACCCACCTACAAATTAGCCTAACCCACCACATTTCCGTTATAGTTCGGGAGGTACCGTGGTAAATGGGAAAATCAAGTGAGCCGTAAGCCGGAAAATATTGACATCGATAGCTAGTTGATCTGGTATCAATGAAGTGAGTCGACCATGGAGATCGACGATCTCTGCTCCGACATCTGACCTCAATTAGCGGTGGGTGTGGATGTGGGTGGTTGCGATCATACTGATTCCGGTCGATCATACTGAGCTAAAAAAATCGACAGCTGCACTGCGACGGGCCCCTCGGAGGGAATATGCTTGAATTGTAGAAAAAAGTTAACAGCAATAATAAAAAGTACGAAAATAAATAAAAATCAGCTGCGTTGTTCAGTCAATCAGCGACAGTCAGCTGATGCAATGAAGATTAAAAACATTGGAGAATTGCAAATATTTTGGGATAGATTTTGGTGCTGTCAATGCCAGGTAACTTCTCCCCCTAAATGTTTTTACGATTTTTGGACTATAAGGATGAGCTGCCATGCTTAATGAGCACGTTAAACTGGATGGAAAAAGTTTGCAAAAGCAGTCATCCAATGCGATGGTACCAAGCTGGGCGGGATCCTGGCAACGGTTGAACTGTTTCATGAAGGGCAAAGCATTCTTAGATTGAGAAATCACCAAGGAGCGGAACAGGTACAGCGGCCGGGTAACAGATGGTGTTAGGGTGGAGGGTAACATGCTATCATGTCCCGGCAGTATATGATGTGTAACTGCGTGCTGGGTTCTTCCTTTATTGCATGTTGCGGTTTTGTTCAGCTCTGTTAAGAGTTGATTTATTCCGGCAAATTGGGACGCTTGTCGTCGAGTGCGATACATCGAATATTTCTTTGAGATATTTAGAAGTTGTGTAACGTTTGCATACTAATATTATAATTGCGAAAGTAACTCTGTCTGTTTGTTGCGTTTTCACGCCTAAATCGCTGAACAAATTTTGATGAATTTTATTATAGAGATAGTCTGGATCTTGGAGAAGGAAATAGGCTCAAAGGTAGTGAAATAGGCGATGAAAGTTTATTTGGGCAACTCAAATAATATTCAGGAAATAATTCAGCCCGACATCAGTCCAAAACGACATTGACCCGAGCGGAGCCGGGTTCCTCAGCTAATTGTACTATAAATCTGTTTTATTTGACGTGCTTGTTACTACCTTAATTTTTTTTATTTTAGTCTGGAATTTTAGGCTCTGGTTATGGTGAATATAATTGTTAGATATTTTCTGTTTTCTTTCTTCTTATTATACCTATCGTTTTTCATGACACAGCTCGAATTCGTAAGGAAATGCACTCATACAACTCAGATAGAAAAAGAAAGTGGTTTATGACCGGGGCGCGGATTTAAACCCATAGCCCCTGGCATGGAAAGCATATCCCCGCGCCCCTAAGCTAAGAGCCACTCGTGATCGATGAAGACACATCGATAGTTTTCAAAAACCACGAGTCGACGGGTTCCAAACTATCGTCAAGATTTGTGTGTGCTCCCGAAACGCGAAACCCACACAAACCCTCTAATACGACTGCGACTATATTTGCATGTGGCATGTACGTTTTAGTTGGGTTAGTAATTTTTAAAAATTAGAGACGGCAGATGTTCTTCATTTTTGATCTGAAGCAAAAAAATATTACTCAATTGTAAGCAGCATTGCTCAAATTTAAATAGCAGTTGTTAGGTAGCCGTGAAGTTTGTGTGTGCTTGTTTAAAATAAACTTAATTCTAGACTATACGAGTAATTCCCACGACTTAATTAACCTCCAGAGCTTTCAAACTCCGCTGAGCGCGTATTTCTTATTCTTGCCGCATTTCGTCTTCATTTGCTTACTCGAAATCCCTCATCGGCCTTCATAGTCCAACAGCGGTCTTCATTCACAAATGAAGCTATGAATCAAACTTACAATGACAGTTAAATTAAGCCAAAACTTATTTTGGTATTCACGTCTTATAAAAGTTGTAATGTCCGTAATGGTAAAAGATATTTTTAATCACACAAGATAACCATAGAAGAAAAATATCCTATAAACTTGTAAAGCTCTTAAAGACTCTAATACAACCTAACTAAGCTTATGTTATGATACATTTTATTAACGATAGGCTTCATCATAAAATTTAAAAAAAAAATGTTTTCTTACTCAGCTATCTATCTATATGTATATCTGTGAAAATCACGGATAATTTGATTCATATGAATTTACAGAAAACTATATTTTCTCCACTTGCATGTAACACCAGGAAGAAAAACTAAAATATGGCCGCCATAGGCTAGCTTCGCGCTGGTCGCCCTCAACGTTTATGGAACTTTTATATCGGTGGAGCCCGTTTAGGGTTCCATACCCAAACGGTGGAAATGGAACTATACCTCCGCTGTTCGACCGTCCGCCCGTCCATCCGCCCGTCCGTCCGTCGGTCACAGGGCTGTATCTCATGAACCCTAATAGGTAGGCAGCTGAAATGTTCACAGAGTGAGTATTTATTTTGCCGCTATAACAACAAATAGGTAAAAAAAAAAAAAATTAGAAATTAAGGATAAGATGGGCTCTGGCTTCGCCTTTCAAAGAGGTTAATATCTACATATTTACAAAATTTAAATTAACAAAGAACTTATGTCTAACAAACACAACGGAAGTAATCACCAGAAGTCCAAGGTTGTTATTCGCCGCGCTTCCCCGAGCGACTTTAGTGGGGTCCTATCTCACTGATATTGGGCATATAGTTCCAGGATAGAGGTGTGAGGGGTACCGATCACAAGAAGGTTTCGCCGAAGATGCGCAGGCGATGGACGTGCGCCGCGGGAGCTCGCCTCGGCTGGCGACGCCTCAGGAAGCTACGCTCCGCAGCTCCGCCGGCGCTCGAGGCCGCACCAGGCCGCCCCTCGGCGTTCCTCGCGGCCCGGACCTAAAGCTCCGCAGGGACCCGGCAGCTCCACTCGGCCCCCCGAAGCGCCCGGCTGCGTCACCTGGCTTCCTCGCGGTGCTCCACACTCGACATCGGCACCGACTAGGTTCCAACCGTCTTTCGCGCGTTGAAGACACTCGCTCATGTTCGTCGGTACTCAGCGCCCAAACTGGAATGGCCGCTGCGCGGCTTGCTTAGTCTAGTTATAGAAACCGTGGCGCGCGTTTTGCAACGACGGTACCTTCCGTGGTGTCGGTGCGGTGCTAAGCCTGTGATGGGTCCGCGGAAGGCGCTATACGTTGAGGTCGCGTGCGAGGGAGAAAGAGAATGCTGACTCGCTACAATTGCGCGGGAGAACTGGTGTTGCTATGTTGAACCGAAATGTCATAATTCTAGGGAGATTGTACAGTAATAAAAGCGTTCCGAAAACATGCTACAAGACACAACCCTAAGGTTCCAGTGATTCTTCTAATTTTAGCAGGCGGTGAAGAGGTACATTTTAAGGACAGCATTGCATAACCCAGTCGCTATGGTAGTAGCGAGGTGGCGCCAATCTTAACCAATTCCCGTCAACATGGCGTGTAAGAAACAGTATAATTTCGCTTGGACCTCGTCTATTTGAATTGGGTAATCCCTGTTATTTCTGAATATTATGAATGCGAAAGTATGTTTATTCGCTTTTCATTATTTCAGGCAGTAACGAAGCAACTTATCAGCGTGATTTTTCGTAGTCACAATCTTTTTTATCCCAGACTTTTTTTTTCGACATTGTCCTGAGTAGATTTGTAAAATATAATTTCATGAAATTGTTACTCTTATACCTCTGTAATAAGAATTTTAAGGCGGCGTATAAGTTGTAACAAAGCAGAACGCGACCCTAGTGAAACGGCCTGCAGTGGCCAGCAGGTCTATTCCTGGCATTCAGTAATCAGGAATCAGGAATCCTAGGTCAATTTGAATTGAATTTGAATTGAATTAAAAAACTATGCTCCGGAATATTTTCGTCAAGAAAGTCGCTTTGAAAACCGCTACAAATGCGGTTTTCTAGACTCAGGATTCCTGATTCCTGATTACTGAATGCCAGGAATAGACCTGCTGATCCAAATCGCCTCCATTTCTCCTGGCGGCGCGGCGACGCGTCGGCACCGCAGCTAATGCACGGACTCTTGCTCTCAGCAAATGCACAAGCTTATTAGCATTGGCTGTGGTTCTGCATTGTGCCTGCGAGCCTGGAGTGCTGCGGACGGATCTACACGATATGTCGACGATGGGGAGATATCATATCTTCACCACGGAGAATGCTCGTCGGAGCTGCATCACTCTGTCCCTCCGTCCCCTTTCTACATTCGCTCAACGCAGAACAGGGAGAAAATGCACAAATTTACTGTCGACATTCCAAAAATAAGAACCCATCGATCCTCTAGAATCTAGAGGATTGCTGGGATCATTCATCTTTAGGGTCGTAAAACAATGGAATGTACTCCCTTCCGAGGTATTTCCCCTCAAGTACAACCGGGGTCCTTAAAACATGGTGTGAATTGCTGGTTAGTATGGTTTTAGCAGCCCATCTGTAAGTTGGTTACCATGGGTACCTTAACAGGTCCTGGCGTACCCCTTATGTCACGCTTAACATAAAAAAATCTATCTGTTTGACCACCAGCGGACACTGCAGGCAATACCCATATGGACAGTTTGTTAAGGGTATTATCGCAAGCATTGCGAAAGACGTTCCTGTTCAGATTGGATACTTTTGTTGTTTGTATATTATCGTAATTACCTCGGAACTCATCGATTAAGTAAAAACGGGAGTGGCGACCGAACATATCGGCACGTAGCACGGCATCGTTTAACCGACGGTGAAGTCAAGCGGTCAATTCGCTTACGAATTGGAACGTGATACATTGAATGTTAGGACACTAATTTCCGATTACGGAATGCCAGGAATAGGCCTGCAGGTCTTATTGGATTCAAATCGGTTCGATGCGAAGTTACACTAGCCATTTCAGTTTGGATCAGTTTTGTGAACAGTTCGTCTAATAATAAGCGAGCGAGCAAATGAATATTAAATTTCAACGTTTATAAGCTATTTTAACCGTGCTCACATCCAAATTTGAAACCAATCTTGCCAATTGTCACTTTATTGGCCGTATTTTTTACTGTTTTCCTAATTTCCCAAGAAAAAAGTAAATAAAAAACAATCAATCAAATAATATCTACATAGCTCCACGCATGTAGATGAAGACCTCCATGGCTCCAAATAATTCCCCTCGAAACTATAGTAGACAAAGGTTGACATGTCATGTCACTGACATTTCGTCTATTATTTATGCATGAGACGTCCGTAATTATTCGAAACTAACAAACTTGATTCGGCGCTAAGCGGCAAAGACGCGCAAACGTTTTCGTAGAAAGGACTTTCGACAACTTGCGGTCGTCCCTGTACTTTCACGAAACAATAGCGCAGATGAAAACGACTTCTCCAACCTCTATGAGATGTTCCATCTAGAATGGAAAGACACTTGGGCTGATATAAACAACCGTTACAAAAACGAATGAAACGTAGTGCTTTCCTAGGTTACGTTTCCAATGGACGAAATGGCACATTTGACACTAGTTCCGAATTACTTTACTCTGAATAGTCTGTTTTTTGGTAACTATTTATCTCAACTTTTAATTAAGGTAAGCACAGCAGGTCTATTCCTGAAATTCCGTAATCAGGAATCAAGAATCCTGAGGCTACAAAACCGCTTTGATAGCAGTTTTCAAAGCATTTTTTTCGACGGAAACCCTGGATTCCTTTCCACTTCGGCTTCCGAAATAGATTAAAATTTGTCATGTGTCTGGTGTATATTTAAAAATGTAGACCGTCTTCCATTTAAACTATCGAATATTGAAAATTCCTTATACTGTACTTAAAATTACATACTTACCATGGGCTACTGTTCGGTCATTACTGAACGTACCCTTTAATATATTTCATTTTCTTGAATTTTTTTTGTTTTTGTACATGAACATCTGAAGCACAACTTCAGGAGTAAAAGTTTTTTTTGTAATGTATTGTATTGTAATAGTTTTGAAAAAAAAAAAAAGAGGGGGTTCGGTGTCGTTTTATCTATCTATACTAATAATAAAACCATGAACACCATGGAGTAATTTGCTTTGTTTTCTAAGATACTGCATTTTTAGACACAGTTTCAATATTTTTTGAAAAATAGCCAATAAATATTTCCGAATTATTTGACATTTCTCATTAAATCTTACGATCTTGATAAAATTTAGTAAATGAATACATTTTCATGGACCAGCCTTTTGGACCAGCCTTTTGGGAAAGTTTTTATCCATGAAATAATTCAGCCCGACATTAACCCGAGCGGATACCGCAGCTAGCAAGTACATATTTTTATAGCCTTTAGAAAGCGATACTTTCAATGCACTGATGCTCAAAATGTGCCATTTTTTTTTAATTGCAAAAAAATCAGCCGAATTAGTCACCTTATTTTTGATTCTACAAATTGGAATACTTCAGTGAACGCTAATACACACACATACGTAGCTAATTCGAGCTTGCAATGGAAAGCGATCCGTTCAAACGTAATGGCGGTCGTCTCGCGCGCTGGCGTCAGAGCGAATGAGTGACGTCAGCAGTCGCGTAATGCTCCAACTGAAGAGCGTTCACATAATTTGATTTTTAGTAACTACCGCATTGCTTTTTATAGTATAATTTAAAATAAGTTTATTAAGGTGACTTAAGGCCCGAGAACGGCCGTATCCGGAAAGCGTTCGTTTTGTGTTATTATTAGATTACTTAATAAGCACTTTCCTGTAAACATGGTTATCGGATAAACTTGATATTGAACTATTTTATGATTCAGTTTAATAAAATTTGGGCATTGCCATTGAAATTCAAGCCTTAAATTGATTTTTTTTTTTTTTAATACGATAACTCCTTCAACATAAACGGTGAGGGTTTTATTTTTTTATGCAATTAAATCAATAATCGACTATCTAGTATCCATGATACTTTTGAGATTACCGCGGTCGTTAGCCATGTTTGAAAAATGTTACGGCTTTTCACGCGGCAGGAAGATACATTCTCCGACGTTTCGAGCCAATCATTCGTACGCAGCAGTCGTCTGCTGCGTACGAACGCGGCGGATGCCTCCTTGACAAGGGGCTGAATGATTGGCTGGAAACGTCGGAGAATATATCTTCCTGCCGCGTGAAAAGCCGTAACATTTTTCAAACATATCTAGTATCCACTTTGTGAAAATTGTTCATATTGGCTAGATACTAATTACGATTATTTAAAACATAAGCGATTCTGAGCAAATCAGGACGAATTTCCCCAGAATCGCTCATATTTTTATTAACTGTAATTCAAATAAACCAAAAATAAAAAGTGTTGTCAAGCGCGACACTAGAAGATCGATTGGTAAATATAAAAAAATATATATGTAACCCCACCGCTTATGTTCTGGGAGTTATCACGCTTTGAAAATTTTAAAACCTGTAAAAGGCATGCATTTTAATGGAAAGAACCGACTTGTATTAATTTAAATAATACCATGTGAAGTTTTTCCGATATTAATGTTTAAAAATAAGTGCTTATTATGAAAAATAATAAAAATATAATACCATAGCTTATCGGATACGGTCCTTCTAGGGTCATATGTCCTCTTAAAATTAGGTGTGAATAGGTTTGTGATTCATTATATTGACTAATATCCGAGCGTTTGTAGAGATTTTAATATTAGCTTTTAACTTTTGGCTAAACTTATTTATTTGGGCTATTTATTTGGGCTGTTACTTATATATTTGGGCTAAACTTGGTTTATTTCTTAGTACAGTGCGCTTTTATCTTCGCGGTCATGTTTTAAAAAGCAGAAGGGTAAAAATATGTAAAACAACCATTCAGTGTGAAACTGATGAACTGATCGAATGTTAATCCTACCGAGCCTGACCACAAAAATAAAAATAAACTATGCAGAACCATGCCATGATACAGTAATTTACGCGGCCCTACAGAGGTGTTTTTATTTTCCTGGTCAGTCGTTACATACGTTGTATTTAATATCATAAGAAATACTTGAAAATAAAAGAAATAAAATAACCGCACTGGTTTTATTTTCCTTCATCTAATAGTTAGAAAACCACGTATGCACCAATGTTAGTACTGTGTAAACCTCGTATGTCCTATATCTTTGATATTCACTTGATCATGCTTAAAGTTGTTTTAAAAATGATTAGTCGATAAAAATTAATAACTGCAAAGAGTTGCTGAGAGTTATTTTCGGAATAAAACAGAATCTTAGTAAAATCTATTTTATTGTCTCCTGTAAAATTTACTTTTATAGACTGACGAGGTCTTCACTCTTCACCGTTGGTTTCAGGCAACATTCACCTCATCTGTTTTCCCTTCTATCGAACCTAGAGAACTGCCTCTGATGCACGTAATCGCGCCGCTTTTAAAGGGGTACGCAGATGTAATAGATAAATATAATACCTCTTGCTACATACGTGCACTTTAATTTCTGATGCTAAAAACTTGATACTAAAAAATAGAGTCTTCATCCTATGTAAAAATAATTTTATTTGAAAATCATAAAAGGGGCGGTTATGTTAGGAAACTAACCCGGATCATAAAGCGAAGGCTGCGACGGTACCAGGGGGCGAGCTGCCCGCGAACACGTCTACATACTAGGGCAGCAGGTTAACGGAAGAGGCGAGGATTACTGCTGACAAATGTTCGGCGTCGTTACAAGGTTTTGCGCCGAGGTGAAAAATTGGCAACGCGCCACCGCTTGGGGGCGTGCGCGGCGGCCACGCGGCGCGGTGGCGACACACGCGGCGGGTGCACTACGATAGGTCGCCCCGAGCAAAGCATTCATAGGAATGATTAGGAATTATAGGATGAAATTATTATAAAGGTATAACTAGCTGTACCCGCGGATCCGCTCGCGTTAAAATCTGATTGTATACAGTTTGCTCGCCGCTCACGTTAGAGTGATTGTGAGAAGTGGGGTTTGCCACCGATAAGCAACGCATCAATTCGGTGGTCACAAAAGGTCATTTACGTTTTCGCTCACTACTCCCTAATTGTTTAACGTAACGTGATGATATTGGGCAAAAACTTCTTCGAGATGTGCTTAATTCTATTAGTGAAAACCGTATCTAAATAGAATTAGCCGTTTCATCGTGAAAAGCGGCCAAACATGATTGAATAAAGACAGACAGTCAGAGAAACACTTCCGAAAATTATCATCAGTTTCGTTACTATAAGCCCCTCGAAAAAGATGTTTGTAAAATCCAAAATCACAGACACGTCACAGTGGAGATTTGTTAGTCTGAATTCACGAATAATATAAATTCATTTCATCCTCGGTAGCCCAGGGGCGCAACGCTTTGCGATTCGATGAGCTGAGTGAAGCACCTCTTAGCGCGGTTGGGTTCTGGATGGTTGACCATTTTCAACCGTTGAGGCTGGCCGTAGTTTGCATTCCATGCAAATCTGTAGGTCCCCTTCCTTACTTACTAGGTGGTAGTGTTAATCCCGCCCGGTTTGGTTCCATCGCAATGAATGAACGATGGTCGAAGCGACAAATTTTTAGTGCCGTTTCGACCATCTTTTCATCGAATGCAACGGTACCAGCCCAGATGGGCTGATCCCTAAGACCTAGTAGGGGGAAGGGGACCTACAGTTTTACATTAATTCCGAACCGTGGAATAAGTTGCATTCGTAACAAAAATGAACTTATCTAAAGATCAAGAATATCATGCATAAACGGGAGCTCTGGCATGGCCCCTAAGCTATGAGACGTTTCGTTTTAAAAATCAGTGCTTTTCTGTTCGATTCGGGCTGATAATTAGAGACATCTGCATATAAGATCATACGTTCATTTTACGAATGATCTTAGCCCACGTAGCTTACTTAGCGTCACTTTTACTTCTCTATCTCCTACTTCACCTAATTTTCGTCCTTCATCTATTTAATTGTCTTCATGTGTGAAACGGCTCACACATCGCATCACACAAACGGCTGGTTTTTCCATCGACCTCCAAGAAAGAAGCAAGCATGCGTACCCTTCGCGAAGGGGTACTTACTAATTAATCATACTAACAAATTTACGCCACGCATTACTTGGAGCTGGCAAGTAATGATTGACGCTTTTCATAAGGGTGGTTTTCATAAAATATCTCAATTTAGTCGAGATCATATGTGATGTGAATATCATAAATATATTTTCCTACATCTTTATTAGTCGTTTAGCCTGGTTTTCACCAAGTGCTGATTTATTTTATACGACAATTAAAGTGCCTTTATTAATAAAGTGCTCATTATCTTGTACTAGTATTGATTGCAAGCTGCTAAGAAAGGCCCTTACCATGTGGTGATTAAGCTAATCAGCAGTAGGTGAAAAAGTCCATTAATTTTATAAAATAATAATATTATCATATAATGTGGTTTTCTATATTTATTACCGTACTCTTAATTATGTGCAGTTCGGTTGCTACTCTTACATAGTTCAAAAAGGGGCAAATGAGAGATTTGTTGATTTCATATTGCCACCTTAGAGTAAAAGGGACTAAGGAATTATTCCTTCCTTCAGGGTATCCTACTCCTATTTTAATATTTCTATTCCTCTTTTTAGGGAATCAAATTCAATTCAATGAATTAAATTCACCTAAACTTTGGTAGTCAAACTATACTAAGTTACGTCACACACTGATAGATCCTCACATCATTTAAATAATGTGGGACATTGAAAATGTTTGTTTCAAGAATATTGCCGGATGCAGTATCAGATGCAGTAGTCGGAATTTCCGGATCCCCCCCCCCCCCCAGTTCTTTTTAAATCTGGTTTTCACCTCCAATATGTAAACATTTACCATAGTGGTCAGTCGGAGTTCTCACCTAAATTGGCGTTTACGGAACATCGAAGTTACGTGAAAACGTCAAACTCCATACAAATTTTAACTAGATTTTTGGTTTTACTTCTTCAAGCTGTCAAAATCATACTCGGACTTCCGATTTGTATGAAAACAAGTCGGCGTAAAAGGCAAAATCAACGTATTTACGCTGACGATACGTAAGCTGTCAATTCGAACTTGGACTCGCAAATGTTGGTTCTCGTAACGCCCACTGCTCGCGTTCTTCAATTTCTTCATACGTTTGAAAATGCCAGTCGATCGGTTTGGCGCCAATTTCGGTGACTACTGGGACTACGGCCTCTGAATAGCAGACGTTAATACTTCGAGTTGCAGTTCCATTCCATAAGAAGGAAGGAGTCTTGATTACTTTCTCGCAAAAAATATACATAAAAAACTACTAAACACTATAATATCAGGAATTCGCGGAATATCTTAAGGTTTTTAGGGTTCCGTACCCAAAGGGTGCCAACGGAACCCTATTACTAAGCCACCGCTGTCCGCTCGTCCGTCCGTCTGTCCGTCCGTCACAGGGCTGTATGTAACGTAACAGTTATGCAGCTAAAAATTTCACAGAGTATGTATTTATTTTGGCGCTATAACAACAAATAGGTTACATTAGAAAAAAAAATTAAAATTAAGGAATTACCTCAAACAAAAACGTGATTTTTTTTGTGTTAAATCTTGTACGATGTTGCGGAAGTCGAATTTGGTAATCGGAGTCCGACTTGCACTTAGCCGGTTTTTTATAATAATTATATTATGTGAACATTAAAAAAATGTTGATAACGTAAAATATAAACTTAATGTTTTGTAGGACTGTGTCATCTATAATAACGATTTTCTTATATGCCAAACTCAGCTATTTGCTAATAATGCGAATTCAGTGTAAATCCCTTGTCTTTCGAAAATTGGGAAAAATTGCCTTTTTATTTGTTTTCATAGCCAGTAGCAACGTCTACGTTTTGAGGCATAATTTACATTACATCGGCTAAGAACTCTGCACGATCATCGTATCTACTCTCGCCTTTTGCGTGGACCGAAATCGCATGCGAGAAAAATTACCTAAGGAGGTGAAGTATAATAACCCTAGGGTATTTTCTCAAATCCTACTTCAGCCGATAGTAGGGGATAGTAGGGATATAGGGCGAAAGTAGAGACGATTCTCGTTCGAAGCTCTGGGCTGATATCGACCGAATTAGATTATAGGCGTTAAGAGCCTGAACTACTTAAAAAACTAACATTTTAAAAAGTGATAACTGTCATGCCAGGCCATACACATAAAAATAAAATAGAATAATTTAAAAATGACAGTTCCGCGTTCGAACGAGGGGACTAGAAAAGCTGATGTGAGAGAGTTTTGTTTTAGGAAATAAGTTTTTTCCAAATAAAGTTCTGGTTCCCCATTTATGGATTTTTAACATGAGCTACGCCACCCACGAGCACGCCACGACGTGACAATAACATTTCTTAAAGTATAGAATTTCGATTTATGAGCAATTTCGGTTTTAATAATTTAGAAAAAAATAACAATAAAAATATAGATAATAATTGGTTTCGTCATTTAAAATGATTTTAATAATTGGAACACGCCAAGTCAAATCCTTTCTTTTAAATGATATTCGGTTGACATATTAGATTCCCGTTCCCTTTCCACTCCTGCACAACCTCTTCGAGTAAAAAGGAGACGGAAGATATCTGCTTCGCGCCTACGAGTGCCGCCATGTTAGTTGCACCACGCACCGCGTTTGAAACGCTGCGCTCGCTCGCCGCTCCGCAAAGACATTTTTTCTTTCGAGTTTTCCAACCGCCACCGCATCCTTGTGCACAAGAACGGTTCAGAACAGTTGGAAAAGTGAATCCTAGTGCCTGTAACTGCTGGATCACGTCACCACCGCTTCACCACGACCCGCCGACGACATCTCCCCCAACGTCGCAGTCGCCGTGCCCCCGCGCCGCAAGGTATTGTGCATCCAATTTTCCTCTAGGTTGTTTTCATAACCAAACCGCTCCTCAGCAGCAGAGGTTCAGCCCCCCCCCCTGATGTGTCAATCGCAAAATACCGCAATACAGTCCACCTATTCAAATAATAACCTTTTCCGCCGTTATTATCTAATATCTAATATCTAATAAATATTATAAAGGGGAAAGTTTGTAATCTAATAATCTAATGTAATCTAAAGTTTGTAATAATGGATGGATGGATGGATGGATGGATGTTTGTTACTCTTTCACGGAAAAAGTACTGAATGGATTTTAATGAAACTTTACAATAATATAGCTTATACATCAGAATAACACATAGGCTACAATTTATAAAGATATTGTGCCCATGGGCTTTAGAACTTTCACGGGGCTGCGAAAACGATGCGGGTAGCGCTACTTCACACCAGAGGGAGCGGGGCCGGGGGCGGCGGCGGGAGCGGCGGCGGGGGCGGGGCGGGCGGTCCACCGGGGGAGGGTGAGGGGGGGGGGAAGTCGCTCATCGCTGATTGCGCTACCCGAACACGGGCAGGCGCGTGAGGGCAGACGTCCTTGAGAGTTGTGTCCGTTTGGCGACTTTTCAAGGCACTAGCGATTTGTTAAAAACGCATTGTACTTTAAATAATATATGCCCAAGGTTAGTTATTGGCAGGTTTTGTTTTGGTAAGGAGTTACACGTACAAAAAGATACTTCATTTTTATTTTAATTATATAGATAGGTTACATACCTGTTAATATTAAGAAATACTAATTACTAATTAAGAAGAAATATTAAGAATTACTTCGTGTTTATTTAAAATATTTAATAGTTATTTTAAGGTAAGTAACTGGTCCTTTTTTGTTTGTTTTAGTTCATTTATATTAATGTGAATAATATAACAGCAATAATAATGCCAAATCTATAATAATAATGTAAGGGTTGTTTATGGAGTAAGTTGCTTTGTTTTATAAGATATTACGTTTGTAGACTTTATTTATGATACTAAAATTAAATTAACGATTTTTAGAAATCATTTCTGTATGTATGTATTTATGTTCCTCCATAACTCTTAAATTGATTATCCGAATGATATGAAACTTAGTACACGTACATTTAACTACCCGGTAATTAGGATAGGATAAATATAATTCAGTTCCGCTTACGCTAAGATGTGGCTGTCATGCAAACTGCAATGCTCTGCACGGCTCGGCGGGAGGGCGGCGGCTGGATGGGGGGGGGGGGGGCGGCGGCGCTTACTTTTATCAATTGTACCAAAGTACGGCTTGGTATTACCCGCAACTTTAGGCCAACTTGGCATCACGCTATATCGCCAGAGGTGTGACCAATAGAATAAAATCCTTGAGAACCAGTTACTCGATTTAGATGCGGATTGTATCTACGTCTAGCCTGATTCTACTCAAAACATATAGGCTATATAATATAACGCTTCATTACCAGAAGGGTGAGTAGTGAGTGTTAAATTCTTATAACTTGCGAACCACTTACGTGCGTATTTTATCAATGTATAGCATCTCTGGGAGCAGTCAGGTTCGAGATGGGTTACTGTTTTCGATGTTGAGGCTGGCTCTGGGTTGAAGTCTACGCAAAACTTACCTACGTTTTAAACTTCACCTACTAAC
The DNA here is from genome assembly GCA_946894095.1 of Incurvaria masculella. Lineage (NCBI taxonomy): Eukaryota > Metazoa > Arthropoda > Insecta > Lepidoptera > Incurvariidae > Incurvaria > Incurvaria masculella. The sequence goes on along the minus strand of OX335658.1, from coordinate 12,431,249 downwards.
TAGGTGCAGAAAGGTTCTGGCGGCAAATGTTTTTTTTTTAAATAGCCACCAAATGTCAATGAAGCTCTAAATGGGAATTATTAGATGTTTCTCATTAAATCATGCTATTTCGGCTCGAACGATCTTGATGAAATTTGGTAGACGGATACAATGTCCTGGACCATTTTGACCCTATTTTGGATCAGTCATGTGGGCTACTTTTTATCCATGAAATAATTTAGCCGACACTAACCCGAGCGGAGCCGGGTACTGCAGCTAGTTTTTTATAAAGCATCAACCGCACGCGCAACCAATGATAGTCATTAATAAAATAGAAAGTAAAGTATATGTTTTAATAAATATAAAAAAAGGTATTTTTTTTTTTGTAATGAGAAAAGAATAATTGAATCAATCGGTTTTCAAGGAAGTGGCATCATTGTATGTGTATGTTTTGGATTGGGGTGTTATGGAAAACGATGTTAATTTCACTTTCTGCACTTTATGATATTAGATAGCCGTTTATTCTAGTTACAGAAATTAGTAGGTATTAGTCAGTGTTAAATATTACTTGCATCTCAATTTCTAACGCCGGAGATAGAAGATTGAGTACTCATCACAGAAGATTGAGTACTATTTACCCGACTGCGAAAGAAGGAGGATTATGTTTTTCGAGTGTATGTATGTATGTATATTTCTTTGTCGCCCCCTGCAGCCTAAACGGCTATACATTGATTTTAGCTTGAGAGGTGTCGTTACATTCGTCTTAATTGTGAGAGTGACACTGGGTATATCAAAATCATAAAAAAAATCATGGCTGATTTTTGGCGCCAAATTATGTGTTTTCAAATATTTTTTTTCTTGAAACCTATCGAGTGGGGTATCAAACTAAAGGGTTTTTTAAATAGTTTACAAAAAGGTATGCAACTTATATGTTTAAATGTAATTTGGAATAAGAAATTCCAAAAACATCAAAATATTCAACGTTAAAAATTAATTCAAATGATTTTTGTTTACGCAAGCGCGCTGGTCACACCAACTCAGGTCATATACTCCTCTTTTCACTACCTCCAGCTATATGGAATGTAGCTTCGGTTACATTGCATATTTATATGGTGTAACCGAAAGATAACTTTGGGATGACTATAACTGGAAGTGGTGGATCCGGGCGATAGTCGGATAGATTTTCGACATTCTTGGTCGCCGCATAGACCGATATCACCATCATTGCTTTACTATCAGCATTCTGCACCTGCACAGCTCATAAATCCATACTTCCGTTGTCAATGGGTGTCACGCTGGGGAAGGTCCGCTTGTTCCACAAGAGGGCGACCCTACAGTGCCGAGATACTGTGGTGCCCAAAATCGGTATCAATCTGATAATATCTAAAAGCTTTACCAAAGATAGGAAAACTTTCCATGAAGATGTCGTCAGCCCCCTGATGAGGACCTATGTTACATAGGGTACATAAAATATGATCGTCATCATAATATCGCTAATCTTTAACCGTGCGTCCTTGGGAGCAGTGGGAAGGAAAAGCACGGCTTTGCCAAAGTTGGGTTTATCATCATATATCACATATTATTAACACGTTATATTATTCATTCAAAATAATAAACCAGGAGTTCATGTACGGATTAAATCATGAACGTTATATTTTGATGGGCTTTGGAGGCAAGAAAAACAATAAACGCTCAGTTGGGATGTAACAGTTTATAAGCTCCAAGGTAACACATTCGATCGGGCGATTGTGGACCTCGGGCCCACATATATTTGCAAACGATGAATCCAGGTCTCTTTCGCCGCATCCAGTTAAAGTTCTAAACTGTTAAACTGGAACCTAACTAGCTCAATAATTAAATAAAAATGGCTTTAACAATGTTTTTCACATTCAAAGCTGTCAGTCAAGAGACAAATTCCAGTCTTATGAAGTAGTGGATAAAAATATTATAATCATGGTTATTATGGAGATTATTGAATTTTAACTAGCAATTAGTTTATACATGGATGAAATCCTGTGATCAAAGCGATTACTACTGGGTCCGTCACTTGAACTGTTACTTCTATTTTCAAAATAATAATGACAGCGCGCCAAATTTTGGTGAAACGTCAATTTGTTTCATTGTTTTTAAGTGGGCGAAAAGAGCGGGAACAAATTTGAATTGTATAATAAATTTTCGCAATGGATATTAAACCTAACATTGTGATCGTTTTGTATTTGACCGGAAAATCACAACCAGTCATCGTTCGGGAGCTCCGACATTTACATGTGAACAAAATGTTAGTGCATCGAACCATTAAGCGTTATAACCTAGCATTGCTAAACGGCATAGAGGCGGTCATCCGAAAATAGCAGTATCACATGATATGGTTCGAAAGGTAAAGGCTCGAATTTAAGAAAATCCTCACCAGTGTTCTGCAAAATTTGCGAAAAGTCAGACAATACCCGACTCAAGTAATCGGCGCATACTGAAACAAAATGAAATGCAACTGAAGCCCTACCAACAAGATACAAAAATTACAGCATCTTAGTTCAGCGCAGAAGGCAGTTCGACTACAAAGAGCTCAAGCAATGAAAGTCTTGCGTGGCGATCTGGAAAACATTGTTTTTTCTGATGAAAAAATGTTTACTGTCTAACAGTATATAAACAAACAACATTTTCGTGTTTGGCTACAGGGCAAATCCAACGAGAATTTAGACGATGGAGTTCCCGTTCGTAAGCAAGCGCCCGCTTCTGTTATGGTCTCGGCTGCAGTGACCGCAAATGGTCGCTATTCACTCGTGTTTATCGAGAAGGGCGTCAAAGTCAACCAGCAAGTGTGTGCAAAAGGTGTTAAATGAGGCGCTCATACCATGTGCACGTGTAAACAATGCAGTACGAAACGCTGGACGTTCCAACAACACTCAGGATCGTCTCAGAAAGCTCTTATCTATGAATCAAAGGAGGCTATATCGAACAATAACAATTATTGTCTTAAAATTAAATGTTTTATTGTGATATAATTTTTAACGAACCGTACTTCAATTAACTAAATAACATCATTTTCAATTGGTAACACTTCGAGTGACGGACCCTGTATATAACCACAGGATTTGAGTGTCGAACTGTTCGCTTATAAATTTAGTGTAACTGTAATCAACGATGATGATAGGGAGATTCTAAAAAAACCATATATAGGGTGTTAACGGAGATATGGTCCAAAAGCTAACCACGTATTCCTCGGCATATTTGGAGCTAAAAAGGTAGAAGATATTTTGTTGTACGACTTGAAAAAAAAAATTCCCCATACATTTTAAATACCTACAAATAAAATTTATATCCTTTTTGTTTCAAATATGCCAAGGAATACGTTAACGTTTGGACCATACCTCCACTAAAACCTTGTATATATCGGCATATGATCATAATTCCTTGAATGAGGGAATCTCATTCTATGAACTGATGACTTCATTAAAGCCTTAAAGATAACATGAAGAAACTTTTAGAAAATGTAGTTTTGTTTTAATATCAATCAAAAAACTCTATTTGTTACACCTCGTAGTGTAGGGACTAAAATATTGCCTTTCATGCAAGAGGTTATGGGCTCAAATCATCGCATCTGTTATACACCACTTTATCTTGCGAGTTGTTCATGGTTCGGAACCCATGTAAAACTGTAGGTCACCTTACCCTACTAGGTGACAGGGTTAATCCCGCCTGGGTTGGTATCACCGCATTAGGAAAAACTATGGACGAAGTGGCAATAGATCATTGTCTGTATTTTCCACCCATGGTATCCGTGTGCAGCCGTGATTCTGTGTAAAGGAAGGTCCTGACCTGTCACCTAATTCCTTCTGGAATTTGTTGAATTAGGCTTATATCATGACGGTAGTTGTGTTACATTAGCCATCCATGTCAGGTTCCATAATAATACCTAACCTTACTTTCGTTGGAATTTATTAACGTGCAGCTATTTAAATGATAAATGCATGCTCTACGAAAACTAAAAATAATTAAAATAAAACAAATTATTTAAAAATATAAAAAACCCGACAGCGTAAAAAAATGTAACTTAAAATTGACTTAGTAAACGAACTGAAAAGATAGAAACAAGTTGAAACATTAAATATTTGTTGTGTTTGAATGATCATGGTTGACAGTGTTTACAAACGCAGTCGGAGGCATCAAATAGCCCCAGTACGTTCCATAGTAAATGACTAGCGATTTTATGGATTATTTCGGTGGAGCAAGAAAATACGTGGTGGGGGAAGTACCAATATCCTATCTTTCATTTTTATGTCTAAAGTGAGGTTTTTCAATCCTCAGATAGAAATAACGGTCTGATAGCGAAAATTATTTTTCCAAAAGACTGATAGTTATTACCGGAGTATTATATCTTCTGTCACAATTATCTGCCTGTAATTTTAATAATAATAATATGGACTTACTATAACTGATGGATAAGCAGAGGCGTGAATAAATCCGTCGAATAGTTATCTGACTGTTTATCACACCATTGAAAAATCAGCCCTTAGTAGAATAGGCTAATTGATCGGACTATTCACAGTGAAATTGTTAATAATCCGAAACATTTTATAATATCACAATAATAGATATCCTTGAATAGCTGTCATAGCGGACGTCCATTTCTAAATAAAATTATGATTTTAAAATTGGGGTTGTTTACTCTTGTCTTTAGCATAGTAAATAAGTAAATAATTTAGAAATTACAGATTTTATTGTGAGAAAAATAAAATATGCCAAGAAATCTCGGTTATGCCGAGCCAAATTCAGCTCCAATTTAAAATCAGTTGAAATTCAAGACTAGTAAGCGTATTCCAATGAGATTCAATGCAAAACTTGTTCTTATTCTGAATTTAAAAATTGTACGAAAACACCCTGAGGTGGCTTTTAAGCCCCTGCTACAAAGCGAATCACTGTTGTTTTATTTTAGTTCATTATAAATTGGGAGCATTGCAAGTTTAGTTTTACAGACGGATGAATATACGGGGAAGGGCTTTTTAAATGTGTCGTTTTGAGTCAAAAGTAAACAATGCAAACCTTGATTTGAGGTTAGCCAACGACATCTACCTTAAAGATTCGGCTTCCGACAAAATATTGTCACATAATTTTTCTAATGATTTTCAAAATCTGATGACAATGCTTCCGCGTAGATGTCGTTGCATAACCTCGAATCAATGAAATAAAGGTAATGTCGTCCTACTAACTAGGTGGTACCATCGCGCTGAACGAAAGATGGTCGAAGCGGCAATAAAAAAATACCGTGTTTTCCATCCATGGCAATGTAGTTGTGCCAGTGCAGGATCGTCCCGGCGGCAAATGCTTTAAAAAAACTTTGAAGTAAATGGCCCCAATGTTTTGCAATATATATTTATGTACATTCTTACACTGAATTTATGAATTTATCAATGGCTATTTTTGGGTCTTTCTTATTTAATCATGCCACATCGGCTCAACTTTTAGGTAGATACATTTAGATCCAATTTTGTAGGTTAATTCATTTGTCTAATCTGATCGTAAAGTAGTATCGACTAGCTATTTGGACAAGCCCGACATCAGTCCAAAACGACATTGACCCGAGCGGAGCCGGGTACCTCAGCTAGTACCTATAAAACATATTAAATTATCAATTCAAACATTTTGTTCATTATATTATTCAAAGCATTTTCACGACGTCATATGTATGCACTTTTCCATTTTCCTTTTCCTCTGAGCGGCTCGTAGCCTAGTGGCGCGGGGACTGGCCTAGCGTACCAGAGGCCCGGGTTCAATACCAACTTGCACCACTGTCTTTCTCTTTCAGAGTTCGATAAGTGCATTTCGTCACGAATGCGAGCTGCTCCATGGTTCGGAATCCATGTAAAACTGTAGGTCCCCTTCCCCTGCTAGCTGGTAGGGTTTAAGCCCGCCCGGGTTGGTACCATCGCATTGGATGAAAAGATGGTCGAAGCGGCAATGAAAAATTGTCCGTGTTTTCCATCCAGTTCAATGTAGCCGTGCTCATAAAGGGAAGGTCCTGGCATGGCACCTAATTCCTTCGGGAATGTGGTGTATTGGGCTAATATCATAACGGTAGTTGTGTGGTATTAGCCATCCATGTCAAGGCGCATAAAAAAAAAATACGCTCGAAATATCGACTCTCTATCGAATGAACTGCTGGGAATTCCTCCCGAATCCTGCGAGTCACATCACAAAAACCGGGCTTAAATGTGTCAAACCAGCGACCCTATTATCATAAATAACATGCATACAGAGGCCAATAACGGCGCGTGCGCCAGCCAATGAATTCACAACTTTATCGCTGAAAAGTAGCAAACTTTGCTGTGTTTTGACGGGATTTAATGTTTAGCGACGGTTGCAGATGCAGAGCGCGTTACGTGATGTGGACTTTATTTTCCTGAATTTAGATTTCATTATGATTGTAAACGTTACGATACTCTGCGAAATAGATATAACATTTACAGGAGAAAAAAAATATTGCTAACATTTGGGAATGTAAATAATTTTAAAAAATTACAGTTTAAAAACATTCAACCGACTTCAAACAAACTCTTGGTTTGCGGTACAAGGGGTCCATCATACATTTTCAGGTGTGCTTTTGGACCGCTTTCTACTCCAGGGTGCTTGGAATATATTCAATGAATTTTAAAACTGTATTTTTTTTTATTTACCACCTGCAGGAGTGGTATTCTTTAAAAAAAAAATTTAAGGACAACCCTTAGATACACACTACTAATGAGAAATAGAATCATTCAAATCGGATGACAGTTTGCGGAAATACCGAGTAACATACACACAAAAAACATACAGACAAATTTGAGAACCTCCTCCTTTTTTGAAGTCGGTTGAAAACTGAGTTCAAACAGGTAAACAATTCCAAACAGCACAAATACATTCTTGTTTCACAGAACGACATTCTTAACGAACTGACGAACAACTCCCGATTCAACGTAACTCATTTCATTTAAAGCCGCGCTGCTATGTCTCAGCGGACCCGACATCGTTGTAATTCCAGCGAAACACGACTTTCATTATATCAAATGGCGATACATTCGCGACAAGGGTTAACCTTTTTTTTAGGGAAACACAGCGACACAATATTGCACCATTTCGCAGGACGGTCCAATTTTGTAGTAATTATGTTGAGAAAAAGGTTTGCGGTGATCATTTAATACGGAATGGTTTTCGTGAGATAAATCGTATGATTCTTGATTAATCGAAAAGTGTTATATTTTTTAAATACAATAGGATTTTAAAGATACGCTATTGGGTAACCTAAGGTGGCCCATCCCGTCGGGACTAACTCAATCGCGGACTCGGTACAAAACCGTGCTATTGCGCTCTGGGACCTTCTCTGTTTCAAAGAAAAAGACAGGCTCCGGAATGAGGAGGCTGCGACATGTCCATAAAGCAGAAAATGCACATAGTGTTTGATTTGGTAAGATTTACGAAAATTTTAATTTCAAAACGACTTATAGCTAACCCTTATAGCGACCAAATTGATGGTAAATTTTCATGAAACAAGCTATGTCTGGGAGTGTATTCTTGACATTCAGTCATTGCGGATTCAGTAGAGTTAACCGTAATGTCAAAGTAAATTCTTCTTCTGGTAACTTTACTGAATCCGCAATGACTGAATGCCAAGAATACACGTCCAGATGACTAATCTTTTATAAGATGTTTTTATTTTATCGTTGAGTAATCCACCTCCAAAGGTATTGTATAAAACGCGCGAAAAATTCGAACTTTCGGACCTCATAACTTAGAAATCAAACATAATTTTACAATGTGTCGCGGGTGCGTTTTTTATATAGAGGTAGGTAGGTGGGGTAATTTAATGTAAGTAGGTAAAGTAGTAGGGTAGTATATCTGCAGGGTCGTAGGGTTACACGTGCTAGGTGGTATGCATTGCAAAATGAAGGTCGGAAATTAAAGAAGTGATATGCTGATATAGTGATATTAAGTTTATTGTAATATAGTATGTACAATGTACAAAATAAGGGAAATATAATTTATCTTAGACTTTATAAAATCAAGACTTATTGACTGCCAGCTTTCTGGAGGTTCTGGGCACACATCTACCTACTCGAGCCGTTCCCTACTACGTGTAATCTGGGTACTTAGCTTCTAGGATGTGATGGGTGTCCTCCAGTCTGCTGGCTGAGAGGTGTGCTGCTGACAGTGTTGTTCTCACACGTGAGTCGATGGTGAAGGTGACTCACCGTAGGTGAGGGTGAAAGTGACTAGCAGTCACATTGTGTGTTTTCGTATAAAATGATCTCTTCACTCAATAAAAAGGGAATGTGAGTGAGGAGAAGAAGAGAGAAGAGAAAAGATGAGATAAGAGGAAATTGAGAAAGAGTGGAGAAGAAGAAATAGAGAAGCAAGAGGCGCTCGTCGCTGCCGTGATGGTGCTCCGGCGCGGTGCCTGAAGCTGAAAAGGGAAAATCCATACTTAGTCGGCGAGCAGACGAGGGAATGTTTTCCATGGTTGATGGACGATCTTGGGACGAGATATTTTATAAAATGTGGTTTGCTTACTTGTCTAGCGCCTCTCGATGATTATTGGAGTCTTATCCGGGCCGATGATCCTTGATATGCTTGTAAGCATTGTTCTCCTAGGTTAATATTGTTTTAAGTATTTATTTCAGCGCACTTCTGCGCGAGGTGAGCACTGCCATGGAGGTTATAATAACTCACGCCATTGTTCCTTGAAGGTAGGAAACGCAGTGCCGATTCAGTCTGTCATTGGCTCTAATCTTGTCACGCGCGCCTAGCTGTGTGTTGGTATAGTGTCGTCTCGCTCTAGAATGTATGGGAAGTGGCGAGACGCTATGAATTTACAGAGACGTGCATATAAATGGAGTATTGTGGTTATATGGTCCGATTTACATCATAGTAACACAAAACTACTATGAGATTTCATTCTGTTTTGATTTTTGTGAATGAAACAATCACACAACGTGACAAATGCCAACGGTCATCAGACATCCAGTTTGATCAAATAAAGCTATTTTGAGTAACATTTTGGATCTCTGACAAGAAATATGGCCATGATCTTCTTTCCCCTCTTGTATAACGGAGCCTGTCTTTTTCTTTGAAACAGAGAAGGTCCCAGAGCGCAATGGCACGGTTTTGTACCGTGCTCGCGAATGAGTTAGTCCCGCCGGGAAGGGCCACCTTAAGTAAAGATATATACACATGGATTGCAAGCTAATAATTTGTAGGATAAGTTGTTCAACGGCGATCCAAACGTGTGATTTCTTGTCTCTAACATAGTAAGATGATGAAAGAAAGGTCGCATTGATTTCAAACACATTTCCGTATTGTTGCTCCGTTACGGATCGAAATTTATGTTTTTGTTCCGTAAAGCCTACTTCTGAAAGTAAATTAATATAATTTTCGCAATTACTCACTAGATAAATAAGTGTTCTTTTACCACAAATAAGAAAAAAATCTAAATAATTTATAGTTTCCAAGCGCCGGCTTCAAACCTAGTAAAATCCTAATAAATAGATGTCAACAAACATATTTTTTAAAGAATATTTTTACGGTCATACACTAGACAATATTGTACACTTTGATATATTTACATACGGTTGTTTATTTTTAACTGACGCTGAGATAAGAAAATCCCAATATATGGAGGTAAGCGTCATATGGAGCCTTAAGCCGAATGCAATCGACTCTTCTCACGCCACTAATGACAACTCAACAAACGCAATGACGTCATCATTCGCATTCAGCCGTTCGTCCAAAGCTTCGCGGCTATGCAAACGTCTCGTTCGCTCGCCGAGGCTTTGTTCGCGCCGTCCTGTCGGCGGCGGCGGCGGCGCACGCGAGTGCGTCCCTTAACACTTCCTGACCCGAAACTTGTCGGCAGGCGGCGCTGCCGTCGCCGTTTCCGCTGACACATGGAGGAGCGAATACTTTGGATGCTTTAGATTTTTAAACTTCGTCATCACTTATTTTTTTTTACCTTTTCTTTTTAATGTTATGAAATTAATTGTGAACTATCTTATACACTTTAATATGAGCTGTTTCATTTGCATATCATTACGTTGTAACTATAATTCTTATACCTCGTTTTCTCATCCCCTTTTTGTAATTACCTTCCTGCAGGTTTACCTTATCTATGAAAACGCCACCTTTACAATGTATAATATTTTACAATTTTAGTGAGGATTGGTTTCGAGAAAGATCTTTTCTTCTTTTTACCAATTAATACAATGTATCTGTTTTTTATTGCCTGCCATTGTGTTTCCGTATAATATATATAATAACGTATAAATAAATCAATAAATAAATAAATACAATATTGAGGTATGTGATTTTTGTTAGATTTGAAATGCATTTTATTAGTAAAAAAATATATTATTTTTTATTGTGATCGTTACTTTAATAGGAATCGAGTTATTTAATAAACTTTAAAATATTTCATAAATCCCTTATTTTTGATAAATTCTATTTAAATTTTCATGACTATATTTATGGACGACCAACTGCAAACATTGCTTTGGAAGCATAATGGGTTTTTTTTAAAAATCTCTTCTTCACAAATGATTGCGGTCAAATAAAGAGAAAGTCGTAAGTACCGCACGGGATATTGCGTTTCTGAGAATGCCATGTGGTAACGTGACAAAATTATTTTTAAAATTACTACGAAGTTGGACCAAAACATTTACCCTCGTCAATGGTGGTTCAATGAAATATGAAAAATTACTAGTCACGTTAAATTATTGAAATATATAATTTGAGTTATTGTTAAAAATAAGATTGGTACCTAAAACATTATTTAATTGCCACAGATATTAAAGTAAATATTTTTATTCATGGATTTATATCAAATTAAAAACTGTTGCACTTGATGTTACGACATGTTTTTTTTAATTAAACACTTAGAATAATGTTACTTCACGGTAACAGCGACGGTCGTGGTCCAATGTTTTGTCGACTTTTGTAACGGAAGCTATTCTTACGTCGTGTCTCCAACAAGTTTCGCAAGTTCTTCCTGAGTGTGATTAATTGTCTTCATAACGAAATGTATGCAAGTCTAAAAACAAATTCAATACACAATATGATTTACAATGGACTAATAATTCATTTATTGAAAATCCTTTCACATGTTACAATAAGACAGATTTTAATAGAAATTACTAAACTAAGGCTTCAGTGCATCACCCCTGGTTAACGTTAATGTAATAACTAAGATATACCAGTCTTCTTTCTTCTTGTGTCATTAAGTAAGTGGTGAAATTGCCTTTAACTTGGGGGTGGAGCTCTGGTAATCGGATTGAAACACCTGGATCTCTTGACTTAATTTATATTCAATTAATAAAGAAGGTAATAATAGTAAGTAATTAATAAAAAAAGTACTCGTGAAGAAAAATACATTTTCTTTTTCAAGATGTCGCGAGTGACAGACTAAAATTAGCTCTATTTATGAAATAACCTTTTTAACAATAGATATTAATTGCCAGGAATATCTGGCGACAATAGATATATCTTAAAAATAGCATTAACGTTAAACATATATGATTCACTTCAGCCTTACAAAACAATTTTAAATTGTAATTATTATTATGGGAAATACCAAATAATTTGGACCATCAATTATCGGATGCCTGTACTTATTGTGTTAAAAGCTTATCGATTTAATATTTGATGGTAACTTCGGATTAAAGTCAAATAGGTAGAAATCAAACAGAATCATAAGGGACTTCAAAATTCTTCGTTCAGGGCATGACCATCGACCCACATGGAGTCTCATACTAATGTTTAAAGAAGCTTGGGATACTAGCTAATATTAAATGAACTTAAATGACGTTATTGAAGATCATTCCGAGGTATCCAACTAAACTGTGTACAGGCTTCACAGACACAAATATGCATTTGGCACACATTTGCGATTTGAAGATGACCCTAAATAAAATATTATTTTATATTAGGGTCTTGCTCTATTATAAAAACTAAGTAAATCGGTAAACACTTGAAACTTGACAGTCGGTCGTAATAATCAATCAGTTAAGGTACCCGTTTTAAAATCATCTAATCGCACTATTAAATCGGTTACAATAACTGTTTGATACTGTTTTGGCCCATTAATTACAGTAATCAATGAGAAATACTCAAATATAAATTACTGATTTTTAACTGTGCTACTAGTAGTAAACAGATGCACATACATTATTTTTTCAGTGCGGTCCGACAAACCTCTTCGTGTGATTTTCCCTGAGATCAATATATTGCTCAAATGAAAAAAAATCACAGTTTTACATTTAACAATTTACAAGAATCCAGCCCGAATGAGTGAAGTGAAAAATAAATCCCCGCGTGCATTTTGTCTGCAGAACACAGCAAACCCATTGGATACAACAACGGGACGATTACTTCACACTTCGCACTAGCAAATGAAAAGGAGGAATCTCTTGAGTCTTAATTTTCTCGCTCCCGTTTCTTTATGTGGCGGTAGGAGGGTGCCTTTTGCCATAATTCAGTTTAAATTTCATTCCCGCTGACGTTTTTCTTAAGTAGTCCTTGGGCAAGAGGACTGGGACAAAAGAAAAGCTGAATTAGCTCGGGGCAAGGAAGGATACCATTAATGGTCTGCGGTTAAATGGGCGATATAAATTAATAATTTAAACGAATGTGATGAGATTTCGGGTTACAGATCTACCATAAATAATACACATTTTTTAAAACCAATTTACTCTTAATTATAACGCTGACTGAAGCATACATTTTTGTTAATCTTATATTTATTCACAAAATTAGTTTAAAACGGTAAGGCTGTCGCGAAGGCAGTGGAAATCAAAGATTTAAAAATTTGAATAAATGCATTCTTTATCCATTGGCCAAGGCACAATTTTACACGGCGACTGCCATTATACTAGCGAAATCGTCTTCCAGGTCCCAACGGTTCCCTACCCCTCAAATATTTCATAAAGCTTCATTCCGTGTCCGTTTAATTTTTTTGTAAATATCTGTATTTAATAGACAATTTTTTGAAATGTTTTTAGCCAATATTTTCTAATCTAAAAGGTATATTCAAAACATTTTAAGATACCAAAGCAGATTTTGACAATATATTTTAGAATCCAAAATTTTAGTAACGCATTAAGAGCATGTAAACAGTTATTACCCGTAGTATTATGGGGAATAAATACGTTAAAGACTCTCTTACGAAAGTAAGTATAACGATATGTTATTCAGGCTCCGAATCAGCTTTAAGGTTTACCTCATTTCGATATGTTTTCAATTAGTAATCATAAAATAACAACTTCGGTTATTCTGCGTGTTCTCTTGAAAATAAATTAATTGTATTAAAACCTTAGCTGAAAACTGATGGCAAAGTAGTTTTAAATACTTCTATTAAATACATAAAAATTTGGTATAATGTCGGGGTTTGCATGATATTCTTTAGCTACATTACCTGAGAAGTAGTTAATGAGATACACAATAAATAGGAAAAAAAGTGAATTATTTCACTGTGTCAAGAACTAGTAGTTTATATTTGAATAATTCAGTGTGAAACATCATAAAAGCTGTAAAGAGAAATCCGATTTCTTCAGTGACTTTTTACACAGCAAAAATTTAAACTTGTTCTTTAACTCGTCTTCTTTTAACTTTTATCATTGCCCGTTTGGCAGGCAGGGAGCGCAAGATGAAGAGATAAAACTAGATCGATTTGTAAAAACGGATGTAGTAAGATATTCTTTAAGAGGAAAAAGCACAACTAAACTAGTAGTTAAGTCGCTTTTATATAACTTATACATAAAAATAAATATGCTCCACTCGTTCTTATACCAGTATTTCTTAACTTTATTCTAGTATCCTTTAAATATTTTCGGCCATCTGTGTCCATATGCGTGAACTAGGCTTATAATTTGAAGCTTCAAAGCGAGATTTTATTTAAATAAATGGTCTATAGGATCGGTAAACGATGGAATGAACTCCCTTCCGAGGTATTTCCCCCAAATTACGACCTGGGGTCCTTCAAACGTGGTGTGAAGAAGCACCTGGCCGGCCGGCATGGTTTTCGCAGCCCTCCTACATGTTCGAAAACCCGTGGGCGTCGTCGGGCACCTTTAAATCCTGGCGTACGCCATATGCCGAGCTTAACATAAAAACATGAATATATTATCATATTCTTACTTACCTTTTTTACACGATTTCATATTTGCTTTTCATGATTCTAATGTAAATTTAAGTAGTAATTATACTTAAATTTACATTAGAATTATAGAATCCATAGAAAGAACTTATAATTAGCTGCCTAACTAAATAATAACCTACTTATAATTAGTAATTACATCCATCTTTAGTTTCAAACACAGAGGCATGGTTCTTCGGAGATTTTTCAAAGGATCCTCACAATTTAAATATTTTTTTCTAAAGATATTTATTCGATGTCAATGAATTAATGCAGGATTACATAGCCACTTGTATGTTATTTGGAACGGTATATATTGCATTGTATTGTATTTAATTAGCATTACACAAAGTAACACACATATAACAAAACATTGTCATTGGTGGACGTTAATATTACTTGTCAATATTTTCGATAGCAAAAAAATCAAACATTTAACATTCTAACAATAACATCAAATAAAAAAAAATTACATAAGTCAAGTTGGTCACAATGATCAAATCAAATAAAATATACTATAGAAAAATCATTAAAGTCAACATATATACACATTGGACGGATATTATTATGTCAAGTGGTCATCAAAATATTCGGTTACCTTGTAATAATAAGGTCTGTTCGTTAACAGGTCCTTTAACCGGCTCCTAAAGACATTATTATTATCAATTGCTTCTAACGACTGAGGCAACTTTTCATAAAATTGGGCACTATTATTCGCGGGTTCTTTTCTGCCATTGCACAATGGTGCAATACGGGTCTTAGGCTGGTACCATGGTGAGTATTGTTCTTGTGCTGCGAGCCGTTTGTCTCGTAGCTTGCGATATGAATTCGTGCATGCATTATTACCTCAAATATATATAGTGATACGAATGTGAGGATTTTGAGTGATTTGAATAGCTCTAGATTTGAATAACTCTTTGTTAAACAGGGTGAAATAAATAAATAATTTTAGATTTCTCGATCTAACTTTTTAAAGCAAAACATATTTATTTTTGATCAGTCATTACGCCTTACGTAATCATTGTTTTCCAAACGTTACGATCCCGGCAAAATGGAGCATTATTTTTGTCAGAATGGCACGTCTATCTTTCTTGACAGGAAAATATTGTCTTTCGATGCGATAAGAATACCCAGTAAGTAGTTCAGAAGGTTTTGTAAGATTTGAAAATTCAAGCTATTTTAAAACATGGAAATGGATTCCATGCAAGAAATTGCTATTTGTAAATAAAATAAATGAAGAAGGAAAAAAATTAAGTAGTAAACATTTTCAAGTTTTTTTTTATGTAACTGGACATGGATGGCTAATACCACACCTTCTGTCATGGTATTAGCCCAACACACCACATGGGAACTAGGTGCCATGCCAGGATCTTCCTTATATTGCACGGCTACATTGAACTGGATGGAAAACACGGACAATTTTCATTGCCGCTTCGACCATCGTTCATCCAATGCGATGGTACCAATCCGGGCGGGATAAACCCTACAACCTAGTAAGAAAGGAAGGGGACCTACAGTTTAACGTGGAATCCGAACCACGGCCAGCCTCTCTCAACGATCGAATGGTCACCCATCCAAGACCAGACCGGACCCAGCGATGCTTAACTTCGGAGAGCGATCGCCGAAGTGTCGTGCCACTGGGCCATTGAGGCTATTACCAGCCTATTACCATTAGCATTGATAATTTATTTTGATAGTTACGACAGCCTCGGTAGCCCAGTGGCTCGACGCCTTGCTGTTCGATAAGCTTGGTGAAGCGACTCTCAGTGCGGTTGGGTTCTAGATGGGTGACCGAGTTTAAACGTTGAGGCTGGCCGTGAATCGAATTGCAGGTAAAACTGAGGTTTCCTTCCTTACTTACTTGGTGGTACGGTTAGTCCGCCCAGGTTGGTATCATCGCACTGAATGAACGATGGGTGAAACAGCAATAAAAATCCACCCGGTTAAATGAAGTCGAGCAATATTAGGAAGTTCCTGGCATTGCACCTAGTTCCCAGGTGGTGTGTAAGACTATTAACATGACCGTTGGTATTAGCTATCATCGGCGATAGATACTAAACATTTTGGTATGATATGATTTGGTTGACTTCTTTATCCATTTTAAAACAAATAATGATCTTTATTAACGAATGTGGATACTAAATTAAATACTGTTGAGACTTTCACCCGGTGACAAATAATAATTATTTTATTTTCATTCATTCTATTATGAATCTAATCGAAATCAATGGTAACCACAATTCATATTATTTATGTCCATTTCAAAACAGTGTAACCTTTTCAAGGCACACTTTCATGGGCTTATTTCATTTACATGCAGGACGGAGCCAAAAGTAGCAAATCAAATAAAGTGTACAAGAAACATCCCGGATTTGTAGATACGGGGCGCGTACTGGCAGGAGGCTTATGTGCCCAAAGGCCTAACTTTTTCTTTTTTCCTTTCCTCAGCCCACGGAGGCAGCAACGGCGGGTAGGAGCCACAGTCGAGACGTTAATTAGTGATCACTTTGGTATTATTTCACCAGTCTTAAATCGAATAGAGTTCGCATTGATCTGCTAATTTGCGTTATGTTATTATGTCCGGTGCTCGATGGTCGATGCAATTACAGGCAGAATTAATGTATAATCATGGATCAAATAAATAGTCCATTTGCTACAGATTTGTGGATGATTTTGCCAGCGTGACGAGATAATCTGTCCGTACTCTTGAGACGCTGTGAGATAGCTCCCTCACACACATCACGCGCGGACACTCACATACACATACACATCTCACATACTTATTCTAAGTTCATTCCCATATGTGCACAGTTGTAAAAATAAAAGTTCTAAATTTAAATTTATAAAAAGTAACTACATACAAGGTAGACTACAGAATATTTTATATAGACTATAAAAGTAGACTCGAACTTGTATTATATAGTGTTAATCTATTATTGGCTTTTGGTCTTTAATATTTTTATGTAAAAATGTATAGTATGTAAGCTATGTATGATCCAAATTACATAAATAAATAAAATATAAGATCTTCGACGGATGCACGTCCAGGTATGCGCTGATATCAGTTTTAAAAATAGTATCATCTTTTATTTAATTGAATCCGATCCCGTAGACACCCGAAGAAAAATCACGAGTTTTTTTTTGTATGATATTACTTTTTATAATTGCTTAAATAAAAATTTAGAACTTCTACATTTATTGGATCATTAGAAAACTCGAGGCAGATAGAGCGCCTGTAAAATGGTTAAATACAATTTTGGTGGGAATAAATTGTTTCTGGACGCCAAGGATCTACATCTGGCGAGGTTTTGGGAAGACAATTTTCAGTACAGGGCATGTCTCTAATGTTTTGTATCGTATTTGTATCCGTCAAATTGGCAGACAAGCTACACTCAGACAAGTCAATAATTAGCATTTACAACGATAAACAAAAAACAGTAAACATGCATGCATCTTACAATTTCTGGCATATTGTCTGGAATCTGTCATTTGATTACAGAAAAACAATTAAAAGCTGGTAAGTTCGCAAGTAATGTCTGTGGCAGAGCACAGGCTGTACTTGGGAGGCGCTCGCGTCGCGTTTCAAAGGTTAAGCGCAGGTATTATGTTGTGCTTGCCTCTGGAGGGTTTCCTTCCTCATTTTTCCTGCAAGTTGTCTCGTTATGGAAGGCCGCGTACGTTGTTTATGGCGACATGGCAGTCGCAGACGTCTGCTGAGATTTTTGCCTCCAGTACGTATGTATTCGTCGACGTTTTTTTCTGATTTCGTGCACAAAAACGTGGGCTGGGCTTGATGTTGGGAGCATAGGAACATATGTTTCGAAACGATCGTTTATTCGACCGTGACAAGTTCACAATTATTTGCGTAAGTAAAAAATTTAAAAAAAAATTCTTAGATTTCCCTTGTCGACAAATGTTTTAGTGGCGTTTGTTTTATGATGTTTTTTGTAAAAAAAAATATGGATTTTAAATCTTCCTAATATTCGTTAAAACTGATCCGCCTATTCATTTGAGTGAGCTTTTTAAAATCCATATAGAAACACGGATAAAATTAACATATTCTAATTTTACCAATACCTCGTCGGATTTCTCTATTCTATTGCAAAAATAAGAAGCAAAGAACAATAACGCTCAGCCTGGTTTTCACCAAGTGCTGATTCATTTAAATAGGCCCTTTTTACTAAAACGCTGATTATCTTGTACTAATATTGATTGCAAGCTGCTAAGAAAGGCCCTTACCTAATATGTGGTTATTAAGCTTATCAGCAGTAGGTGAAAAAGGCCCTTCATGTGATTTGTTTTTAAATTTTAATATGTAGTCCTAATAAATTTACAAACATGTTTACTATGGTATTGTCTGGTACAAAATATGTCGGAAGCACCGAGCAATTCGGGGGTTTTGATACAGTTTGGTCAAATTAAAAAAATGTGTACCACCACTTAATCGTGAAATTAAATGGATGGACATATGTAAATTAGACTTAGTGTCTGCTGCATGTCCATTATTATCACAAAACCAAAAATCTCCGCACTTTCGTAAATACGTGTGGTTCCTATTGACTACAGCCTACCTACAAAGACTTCCTATGTAGCTCGAGGCATGAGGATAATTGTTATGCTCGCGGTCGATTCGGGCGGCCATGCTTATCTTTTGTCTGCGGAAAGATTTTCTAAATACACCCACCAACATGCCAACGTAACCTGACCGACATCCAAGAGACCAATCTAGCTGCACATTTGATGTACCTACTGCTTAAGAAGATAATGAGGTGTACAAGTGTCGTGCCTGTTTCCTCAGTCATATTAAGAAATATCATGCTGATATATTGGTAGGAATGGCTGAACTTATACAATTTAGATCGTAAAACATAATATTACGACGAAAAATTCAAATCCATGCACAATGCATAGTAAGCAGATCGTATAATTTTATACATAGTGCATGAAGAAGTTGAAACAATGAAATAACAGTTTTCTTCATGCATAACGTATAGTAGTCACAACGTATAACATTGAGTGATGTTTTGCACAAAATTACTTTTATACGTTGTAAATTTTATACGTAGTGCATACGACTTCTCAACTAAAATCCTTGAATCACTAAAATACCGTGCGCCGGCATCTTTCCGTCGAGAATATAATTATAACATACCTATCATCAATCGCTATCAAAGAGGTTTTCTTGACTATAATATTCCTGATTTCTGAGCACGGAATTCCAAGAATAGGCCTGCTGCGCCGGTACAATCAACGCGCCAATGTTGAATGTTGATGGTGACTAAACGAGGCCCGTATGTGAGGGTGTTTGTGTGCGGTAAAGCGAGGGTTTATTTGTACATGGTGTGAGGGTGAGTGAGGATAGGTGTGTGAGGGAACTCAAAGTGGGTAATTCAATAAAACATATGTAATTCCTATCATTATGCTGGTTAAAATAGACTGGTTGCAATAAGGAGGGTTTATTCCGTCACTGCTGAAAAGCAGCTCAAGGCACGCTTTAAGAAACGCTGGGTTACATCTCGTATCTCTAATCGGTGGTGGAATGTTATTCCAACTGTCACTGCATACTTATAACTGCCTCTTAATGCAGCTGAGAGGTGTTTATGAATTTGTAGAGGGAAACATTGCGATCTAGTTATGCCCATGGGTTTCCCATGTCCGGCATATACTCAGGAAAGCAAAAACGAGTTAGTCACAGATTAAAGTGAGAACATTCCTGACGTCATCAAGCATCAAATGTTATGTTAATGATGTCGCATTCTAATTAGAATAATTAGACAGGGACAAAACTAGGGTAACTCGTGGCTGTTATTTCATGAGTACGAGAGGGTTGTGACTCACCGGTGACTGATAGGTGAGATTCTCATGAGTAGACCCCCAGGTGAGTTTTCTTCAGTGGTATTCGGGAATCTTGTTCTATATAATTTTAAATTTGTACCACTGTAGGTGTTTTAATCGAAGCGCTTTCATTACCCGACTGCGCAAGAAGGAGGGTTATATTAAGGATGGGGTTTTATAGAACGGTGTAACATGAGCCTGACGGAGGACATGTACGCGTTTTGTACTTGCTTTATATATCGCTCTCAGGACGATCTTTGTATTATGATACCATCCCTTTCTTCAAACAAAACAACATATGAACAATATAAGGAAGGTGCTGGCATGGCACCTAGTTCCCATGCGGTGTGTTGGGCTAATACCATGAAAGAAGGTGTGGTATTAGCCATCCATGTCCAGTCACATAAAAAAAAAAACCAGCTTTGACTTAGAGTTCCGAGTAACCGACCTCCATCAATATTTAATTTCACTTAATACAATTGGACCGAGGATGGCAATACGGTCTAGTCTATAGAAACTAGGCTAGGCTAGGCTTCATTAGTGAGGATGAGTATATTCTGAGCACCGAATTAAAACGTAACGATTGTGTATGCTACATATTAAGTCGTTTGGTTTGGTTGAGTTTTGATAACTTATGTACTTCCTTCTATATTGAGTGTTACTCTTTCTGTGAATTGCTAAGTGCATTCATAAGATAGTAAACATTTTCATACTAATGAATGAGGAATGAAAAGTAGTTCGAACGCATTGTGTGCTTGGTGACTGCCATGGGATATTCAAGATAGCCAATAAAATAGTATAATAATATATAATCGTGATATAGTAATAGTGACCGCCGGAAAGTCCTTTGCCTTTTGGCAAGAACAAAAGAAGATACTACGAATTCGATAACTATGGTTGCTATGGTTACCAGTAATAATAAATTATTTTCAGAAATAATGCACAATCACACAGACGTATATATTACTAGAGTATCACTGGCACAATCATCTTTTTTATAATTTCAGATACACTCATTTTCATTAATATAATTTCTTTTCTTATATTTTGAGTAGCCTTTATTTATTTATTTTTAAATATTCTTGCATCTATATATTTTTTTTAAAGAAATGTTTGTAATTTTTTTCGTAAACATTCATTCATATAAAGCACCAGATATCACGATCGACGTCCCAGTTTTATGCTTGGATGAGATTGGCGAATTTTGATAATATTTTTCCGTGTCTCTTGCACGTGGACCACAGCAAAAAATCATCAAAAATCATCCTTCTACACCGTATGACGATGCTTGCAACTTGATACGGCTGTGTTCAAAGCCACAAAAAACTCGCCTTGCTGATTTTTAGTGTTCCGTACCCAAAAGGTGCCAACGGAACTCTATTACTAAGCCTCCGCTCTCTCTCCGTCCGTCACAGGGCTGTATCTCATGAACCGTAATAGGTAGGCAGCTGAAATGTTCACCGAATGTGTATTTATTTTGCCACTATAAGCAAAATAAAAAAATATAAAAAATAAAGGGGGCCTCATAAAGAAACGTGATTTTTTGTGTTACATCTTGTAATATGGTACGGAACCTCTCTTGTGCGAGTCCGACTAGCACTTGGCCGGTTTTTTTTCTAAATAAATATGAATTGAATCAATCGGATAATTTAATATCCGTTCATTATTCACCGAGTTTTCTCATGATAAATTCTCCCATGTTTTGGCTACATTCTAAATTTATAACCTAGGTAACAATAAAAAATAATAGACGTTTTATGAAAAAACTAACTGGATATGTGTGGATCTGGTGCACCGAAGGCTTCGTTCAAATTTTCCTATTGATAGTTCGTCCAAAGCGGGCATATGTTTTATGTGATATGTCGTTTTTTCCTTAGCTTGTGTTGCTCATTGCGTGGTGAGAGCCTTGCCTATCTTGTCTTCATATTATTCGTATTTCAGTTAAACAGAAAGTTCTCTATAGAATTTAATTTATTTCTAAATAGAGGCAAATACGCCCATATTTTGAACCGTATTGACTTGGAAGCTTAATTTTGTACTAACCCAAAGAACTAGACCAATATTTTTATGAATTTAAATTTCAATACATTCACGAGTTACTGGGAAAATTGTTCTTGATAGACGGACACCATAGTGATCCTATGATTTTCCTTTTTTCCGACGGACCCCTGAAAATTTTACCATATATTGCCGTTGCCTGTAAAGTATTTTTTTTTATTTATATAATGCATTAAATTCAAATTTGACAAATTACCGAGCGAAATTTCGAGTTAAATCCATTTTGGAAAAATGTAATATGAAAGAAGACATATAGTTTAAAGGGTTACGTTATGGTTTGTGAAGTAAAGAACTCCAAAACATGAATGGATAAATCGAGCGTATAATTCGCACGGCTCAAGGAGATATCTTCAGACATATTTGTCCCCCTAACACATCGATCAGCTAAGCTGCGTAAGTACTCCACTCAAGAGATTGTTTGCTAACGTCAGCGTTTAGTTGCGGTTTGTTTGAGAATAGCAGGGGAGGTGACGGATGGCAGTTTGCGAAATCTTAAGACAGAGGGGATACCAAATCTGATTAGAACATAAACGGGGGAGTTTCGTAAATAACCGAATTAAACGTTTAAATATCTTAGGACTTTTTCATGAAGGTGATTACTCAAATTATGAAAAACATAGTTGACTTTAAGGAAAGGCAATTTTTATTTGTCGAAACTAACGCTAGGTACTTAACCTACTTACAAGTTCAATAAATTATTTTATTGAGAACTTTAATTAATAAATAAAAATATAATCCTTACAAAATGTATTTAAAGTAGCTGGATGCCTGAATATTTCTTAGTACCTTAGAAACTAGACATACGCTGAATCAACTCCAAAGTCGATTTCACTTCTACATAAGCATATTATCCCAGTTAAAAAAGTCTAACGTGTACAAATTATACGTTGTGAATATTATACGATATGCATGGTTTTGATTTTTTGGAAAAAAATACTTTTATACGTTGTAAATATTATACGTAGTGAATACGACTCTACTAAAGTGTTTGTTAATTTTCAACCAAAAGTTCGTTAAAGAAATTTTGGTTTTAATTGAATATAATATTACTACTAAAATTGTAGTTTTATATTCGAGTAGTTAAAATATTTAGTAAGGAACAAAATAAAATAACAACTAAAGCAAAAATGTGTGTAGAGAGATTTTCTTTATTCGAATGTTTTTAAATACATTTTTAGTGTGAGTATAATCACAAAAAAATAGTCTCCAGTTTTACTTACTTGTCTACTCTTCGACTACTTAATGCTTACAAAATGTAAGCACGTAAATTGGAAGTTAGTTCCATAACTCCAACCACGTACCTACAAACTTTGTTGTCGCCACACCGCGACACAGCCGCGACACGGAAAGCGCTCAACTTTTCTATTACCTTCACATGCAATGGGTGTGTACCTTCCCTGGATGCGAATTATAGTTTTTGTTAAACATATTATTATGCAAAGTTTTGCTGTACATCACATCAGAGTAGGTTACCTATTTCACCTTTTCATCAGATGGTTAACTATATTACATAAAGAGGTAAACATGAGTGAATTTTCAGCACCGAAAAAATATACGTGGCGGCCTATGTATATTATCTTTTCATATATTTCACCACGATTACGTTGAGTTGATTAACTTAACATTTGATGAGCTTATAATATTTCCTTCAACATCTTCTTACTTCACAGACCTTGTACTGTGAATGAATAATTTAATATGATTTATTCATTCGTTACAACATATTACGAATTAATTTCGGGTTGTATCTAATACTTACATATATGTCTTAAAATATAAAATAAGCTTTAAATAAAATTTTAAAAAGACGCTCAGGCGTAAAATTAAATAAATATGAGATCAACTAAGGATTTATCTATCTGAAATAAAAAGTTAAAGAAAAATAGATACCACACCAGTCCCCTTTCAGTGTATATCAGAAGCTCGGTTTGCCAATCAGGAATTAACTTTGAATGCTATTGATATAACAGTCCTACTGAGTAATTCATGATAACAATAATTTAATTAACATAAAGTTCGCCGTCTTAACTGTCATTATTTGTATTAAGTATACTTATAAAGCAGATTCAAATCATAGTCATTCGATTTTATGCGATAATACACTCCAAACATTTAGAAGAAACGTTAACTAAAATGTTGTTTAGTACGAAAAAATCTACGAACTATCCATTAGTAGTAATTAAAATATACTTTAATTCAAATATATTTAATACTCACACATTAGTAATTTACACTAGCATTAATAATTTGGTTATTTTGTATCGCGCCCCACTCCATCACGTCACGATTTAGTTCTAAATAAGCATTCAAAGCCGTCGCAAGAAAAAGAAAAGCTGAAAAGATATAGCGGCGCTTACATGCAAACAGCTTGATTAAAATGATCCAGAATACCGGGATAAACAAGGCGCGTAGTAGAAATTTGGGCTCCAGATTAAATTATAAAATTTAAGGAGCAACTTTTACGGGAAGATGAATTTCGCTTCCGCGCACATTTTAACGGTCATCAATTTAGATCTTACCGAGTAATTTTCATGAGTGAGCGGGGGAATTGTATCCGTGCCTGGCGAGGTAGATGCTATGCAGGTGGGGCAGACGCCTTATTATTCCGGGAGGTCACGACATATTTGGTCACGATAAGGTAAATGGCTGAATCTGGGTTCACATGTTAGAGACCAACCCACTGATGCTGCCTGCGCCAAGTGGTTGCGTTATCTAGTTTGGCTATATAAAATAGATGTTGGTATGCACCTGCTGATGAATACACTAATTGTCCAGAAATAGTTGTACCTATTAATTATACAACAATAACCAGTTAATTTTTCCTTTAACCTTAATCGCTTATAATTACGAAATGCAACCAAATATTTTTTCACTTTTGGTATTGCTAAGCCAGTATGTACGGATACTTTCATGCTTCATTATTATAAATATATATTTTTTTCACCATAATAATTTTTTCAGGCGCCTTATCTACGTAACGCAACCACTTGGTGCAGGCAAACTGACACATTTAGCTTCAGAGGGTTGATCTTTATCCTGTGAACCCAGTATCAGCCTTTACGTTATTGTTACCATTTTTGTTGTGACCTCCTAGTCTATGTAGTATGGTAGATGTCTCAGGGTAGGAGATAACAGTCACCGTGAATTCACCTTCCCTCATTATGTTTGAGGTAAGGCAGCGAATCGGAAAACGGTTATGACGTTATCAACAAAAACGTTTCGGTACAAGAGACCAAGTACGGTCGTTAAAAGTGGTGAAGTAAAATACTGCAAGTTATTAAATGCTCTGAATCGGACACATTCAAATACTCTCTATATCTATGTAAAAAAGATAAGACAAAAGAAAATAACTTAAAGACCAGTGAAGTTTGTTTGTGGGTTCTTCTTCACTGAGTTGATCGAATCGGCGGATCAATCAAATGTGACATGACTTAGTGTAGTTTGACTACCAGGAGTTGAATAAATAAATAAAAAGAAATGAAGTATCTTAGATTAGATCTAGAATAAGATTTTTTTTATGCGACTGGACATGGATGGCTAATACCACACCTTCTGTCATGGTATTAGCACACCACATGGGAACTAGGTGCTATGCCAGGACCTTCCTTATATTGCACGGCTACATTGAACTGGACGGAAAACACGGACAATTTTCATTGCCGCTTCGACCATCGTTCATCCAATGCGATGGTATCAACCCGGGCGGGATTAACCCTACCACCTAGTAATAAGGAAGGGGACCTACAGTTTTACGTGGAATCCGAACCACGGCCAGCCTCTCTCAACGGTCAAATGGTCACCAATCCAAGACTAGACCGGACCCAGCGTTGCTTAACTTCGGAGAGCGATCGACGAAGTGTCGCGCCACTTAGCCATTAGTTCTGTAAAGTTAAATAAGATTGATTGTAATGATTAACCAAATTTTACAAAGAACCGTCCGGACTATAGGTAAAAATAGGAAAACAAATAAAATTTATCGTGCATGAAAATGTCATTGTTGCATTTTACGTGTCTTGACAAACTCGTTAATACAGGTCCGCTAATTTTGCAATTCGTCTAATCTAATTCTATATATTTTTTATTCATCCGTATTAAAATATACAGGTATCACAGTAGTTTATCTGTAGATAAGACATCTTCAAGCCGCCTAAAATAAACAAAAAGCTAAGAAAATTCTGCAGTCATGCAGGTTAGAACTGATCTGATCCTGAGAACTTTGTTAGTTTAGACAAGAAGTACTGACTACCGTCATTTAACCAAACTGTTTTTTTTTTAATGACGGTATTAGTTTCACACTTATTTCGTGACAACGAAAAAGTTCTCAATGATAGCATACCAACATCTTTGTACTCTGATACCTGGGGGTTACCATTGTAATGAACTCGCCTGGTGAATAGCAGTTGAACCGACCAAAGATCGTAGTACGAAATGCATCTAAACATCAGAGTCGATTACTGTCTTACCTGTCTATTCACCTGATAGTTACCATGGTAACCCCTCTGAATCGATGAGCCTAGGAGCTATTACCCTGTCGATGTCTACAACGACCGCAATGCTCTGTCAATATTGACTGCTACAGCACCATCGCTCGGTATTGTTCGAGCACGCGAACAAACAGGCATTACATCAATATTCGCTAGGCCGATAATTGATATGTTAGGACCGGTATCTACGACCGGCCATGCATTCAATTGCAGCTAGCCATTTACTATTGTGGCGGCACCAGAGAGGACACCTTGGCAGCTTTTGGTAGGCATCAAATTACGATACAAACAATAATTTAGTCAGCGATAAACGTACAGTAGCGAAAACAATTACAAAATATTTATTTATTTAAAGGTGTTTACGTACATAATTATTTGAAATTAACTATTGAAAATTAAATACAATTTAACTAAGGTTCATGACTTTGCCTCTACAGCAGATACAAACACAACAATCATAATTAAACATTTATATCTAAGAATCAACAGTTCAAAGTAATTGAAAGTCGATCATAATGAGCAGTAGCATTTATTATAAAAAAATAGATGGTTGAATATAAGCTGAGTGCTAGACATTCCATCTCGCCTACAAAAGCATTCTATATTTTTTCCAGGGCATATATAAATTAAACCGACTAGTTTGAAGAGCAGCATTAGCCCAGTTCTAACATGGCGAAACGTTTTCATAGCACAGGATCCTTTATTTTTCATACTTACATAAGAAGCATAGGAAAAGTTTCCATTTCATCAGATCATGAAATAAAATTTGAAAAAATAACTAACTCAGATTCGTATGGGTACCATTTCTGGTTTCCGGTACTGGCATATCTATGCTGTTATCCGAAAGAGGTTTTTGGTACACAGAACTAGTGACGAGTCTATTACTGTATCTTCTAGCTGTTGTTAGAGCCACACCAATTTCTCACGAAGTTATTGTTTACTATGCATACGTTTTCAATGCATGCTTACTAACCATCATGTTACTTTACCGGGTAGGCAGAGATGAAATTCTAATAAAACTATTAGGAAAAACACCTTAAATAAATTATTTTATCATTTAAGATTGATCGCTGGATTTAGGTAAATATTGGATTGAGAAGATTATTTTAAGACAAGAATCATTTTAGCTTTGCTCAAAACAAGATGGGAAACTTCACTTTAACTGCGAATCCTACCAAATATTCTACCCATTTATATTTTTATGCACAAGTAAGAATACAAAGCTCATAAATGCGAGGACATTCGGTTAAACTCACAAAAGCAAACACGAGTCCGTTATTAAAGTTGATCGTTCACCAACCTGGTAAGTTGCAAGGGCAGTATTTCATTTCAACACCAAAAAAACCTGTGGAAATTTCCTTCCGTGACTTACACTCTTTCCTAGAATATCGGCACAGTATTGCAAGTTTATGTTCGAACAATCCTTTTCTATTTTACGGTCTTTAATATTATTATATTTGATAAGTACAGGTTTTAGTATGTTCCTAGGTGAGTTGTTAAGAATATATTGTGTTATTAATAACATTTAGTAAAGTACTGGTACTGGAGTGATATTGAGTGAGCATTGGAGATTCCCTGACATATCATGTTTGTCAAAATATGTGAAATAAGACAATGTATTGTTACAGCTTTAATTGAAAAAAAAAAATTGTTTGTTTCATGTCACAATTGTTTCCTGTACTTACGCATGAGCCACACTTCGCGGCGGATCACCATTAATCATCGTTTCTGTTCTATGAACCTTTTACTTTTAATTGAAGTCTCATCGATGATGGTGGTTTCCGTCCCAGCTGACTTGGTATTTTAATCGTAATTTTTAATACTAACTCCACTCTCGACGCCCTTACATTGACAGGAAAAAATTAAGATCTACCTAGAACTAAAAATGGCCATGTCCAAATCAAGGCATATTAGTATGTTATGGCATAAGCCACCCTTGTTCTGTCACAAACCTGCCTTTTGCCTTTAAATATTATATCCTATCTTCGCAACCGCTTGTTAAAATTTGTGTTCGTCTCAGTGCTAGAATATATCGGGGTATTACGACTTAACACCATAAAATGCTTTATTATAATAGGTTTATTTAAAAAAAATCCATATAAATAGTGACCTGCGTCTAGGTGCAACTGTTAACTGGCTACATTATGCCGCCAGCATATTAAAGTTTACACATTTCACGGAAGCGCACGCGAATACTTCCATTCCTTCTGAGCGGGTTTTATTTCTTTGGGCTTTCTGGATTCCTGTCGGCGAAGTTTTTCTTTACGACTACCTGGATCAGTTTTTTTTGTACCTTCCGGCGATAATAACCACGCGACCTTTTTGTTTTAGCCTTGTCTTACAAAAAATAGGTCAACCAGTTCCATCGAGGTAGGTAGTGACACGAAATAAGCCAAGTTTTATACTCAGTCAAATGACATGGCCCAGATCGTTTATATGGTCTAAATAATCTTAGTGGTGCTGGAAATTATGATTGTGTTTAGAAAATATATTTGAAAAATGCTTACAAACGTCTAGGTTTCCAATTATTATATTTATATTAGAGCAAATAATGTGATCCAAGGTATTTGTATTAAAAAGTATATCAAACTTTACTTGTAATAATTTGCAAACAAACAAATAAAAACCACTTTAAAAAACGTAACAAAAATCATAAAAGCTCCGCATATACATACATACAAACAAAAGGCTATTTTATTATGTTAGTATTGTGTTTTAATATTAATTACGTTGTTGTTATTTTAATGAATTAGCACCAATATATTAATTTTTAGTTTCAGTGGCCGTGCCAAAAAACATATTGTTGCCCTTAAATAAAATAAACATAAACCGCGTTACCCATAAAATTATGCAAAGTGTTTTTTTACCCAAGTTTAATGTTCCTGTACTCAATAACATGAATTGTATTCAGGAGGTGTAGAGTCAATTCTATAATCAAAATTGTATGTCAATGTGAACTTAAATACTAAGATCAAAAAATAATCATAAACCAATAAGTAAATATTTTTTTTCGTACTAAGATGGTACGTCGATTATTCCTCGCTTTACGGTAGATTATACAAAAATACATATCACATTCCATTAACCAATAAATTATAGTACTTGGATCAAAGTTAACGAAATGTAATAATTTGTGGTATAACTAAAATGGAACCCTATCAGTTGTTTGGGTGACAATATATTAAGAAATTTCTTGCAGGTTCTCAACGGTACATATTGACTTATTTTAGTAATAAATACCAAATGCATGTAAATAAAATTTAATTTTAAATATAAATGTATAATTACTTTAATTACCCTAAATTTCTTTAAATATATTGTGGATCCTCAAATAAAGGAATTGATACATTTAAATATACTTAACGACACAGAAACAATAAGCATGTACATAGAGTCAAGCTCAGCGAACCCAAGTGCGTAAGTTATACATATCGGCGGCGACACAAGTATAGAAGCAGTGGTAAGCATATATTTTTTTTTACTTAAGATGTAATTTTTATCAAAATGTTTCATTTAATAAAATGTTTAGCTAAGACATGAAAATCTGCGGTAGGTTAATAAAAAATCAAAATTAGAGCCTAATTTGGGATTAGGTGTATACATTTTTCGTCACAGTGACACAGTTTCAGATCCTGCCACATCGCCACTCTCTACTGGTTGCTCTCAGGCGTCGCTACACTCCTCTTGTCGCTATCATATTTCGCCACGTTTCGGTGAGCGGGCTTCGTTCTGTAGACGTCAGAAATGCGACACTGTCACGAGCAGGCGGCTGCGTTCAATTAACGTCAACAATAGTCGCGGTCGGATCGACAGCGACAAATCCGCCGACATGTAACAATAAAATTCAACATCAATTTCCTTATGCATCATTACAGTTCCTGCCACATCGCCACCCTCTACTCGTCGCTGCTCTCCTCTCGTCACTGCCGTGTGTCGCCATGATTCGGTGAGCGGGCTTCGTTCGGTAGACGTCAGAAATGCGACACTGTCACGAGCAGGCGGCTGCGTTCAATTAACGTCAACAATAGTCGCGGTCGGATCGACAGCGACAAATCCGCCGACATGTAACAATAAAATTCAACATCAATTTCCTTATGCATCATTACAGTTCCTGCCACATCGCCACCCTCTACTCGTCGCTGCTCTCCTCTCGTCACTGCCGTGTGTCGCCATGATTCGGTGAGCGGGCTTCGTTCGGTAGACGTCAGAAATGCGACACTGTCACGAGCAGGCGGCTGCGTTCAATTAACGTCAACAATAGTCGCGGTCGGATCGACAGCGACAAATCCGCCGACATGTAACAATAAAATTCAACATCAATTTCCTTATGCATCATTACAGTTCCTGCCACATCGCCACCCTCTACTCGTCGCTGCTCTCCTCTCGTCACTGCCGTGTGTCGCCATGATTCGGTGAGCGGGCTTCGTTCGGTAGACGTCAGAAATGCGACACTGTCACGAGCAGGCGGCTGCGTTCAATTAACGTCAACAATAGTCGCGGTCGGATCGACAGCGACAAATCCGCCGACATGTAACAATAAAATTCAACATCAATTTCCTTATGCATCATTACAGTTCCTGCCACATCGCCACCCTCTACTCGTCGCTGCTCTCCTCTCGTCACTGCCGTGTGTCGCCATGATTCGGTGAGCGGGCTTCGTTCGGTAGACGTCAGAAATGCGACACTGTCACGAGCAGGCGGTTGCGTTCAATTAACGTCAACAATAGTCGCGGTCGGATCGACAGCGACAAATCCGCCGACATGTAACAATAAAATTCAACATCAATTTCTTTATGCATCATTACAGTTCCTGCTACATCGCCACTCTCTACTCGTCGCTGCTCTCCTCTCGTTGCTTCCGTGTGTCGCCATGTTTCGGTGAGCGGGCTTCGTTCGGTAGACGTCAGAAATGCGACACTGTCACGAGCAGGCGGTTGAGTTCAATTAACGTCAACAATAGTCGCGGTCGGATCAACAGCGACAAATCCGCCGACATGTAACAATAAAATTCAACATCAATTTCGTTATGCATCATTACAGTTCCTGCCATAACGCCACTCTCTACTCGTCGCTGCTCTCCTCTAATCGCTGCCGTGTGTCGCCATGTTTCGGTGAGCGGGCTTTGTTCGGTAGACGTCAGAAATGCGACACTGTCACGAGCAGGCGGCTGCGTTCAATTAACATCGACAATAGACACGGTCAGATCGACAGCGACAGAGCCACTGACATGTGCTAATGAAATTTAACTGTAATTTCTCTATGCACCATTACAGTTCCTACCACATCGCCACCCTCTACTCGTCGCTGCCGTGTGTCGCCACGTTTCGGCGAGCGGGTTTCGTTTGGCAGACGTCAGAAACGCGACACTGTCACGAGCAGGCGGCTGCGTTCAATTAACGTCGACAATAGTCGCGGTCGGATCGACAGCGACAGAGCCGACGACATGTGACACTTGACAGTTTTGCGCAAGCGCTTTTACAGCGCCGCCCGAAAGGTTTAATCCGCGGTTCGAAGGCTTAACGTGTCGGAAGGCGCGCAGGATAAATTGATGTGATATGAAATATTGTTTCACGGAAACTACACTGGCATTAACCGGTTATTAGTGCGGATCCAGCGATGATCCAATTTGCTTTATTATTTTCTGTAATGGATTTTGTATATTCCGGCGGAAACGTCGATTAAAAAAATGTGGTTAAACCGATCTTAATTCCACAAATACACATAATAATGGAAACTATTCCAACAAGGTGTAAACAACTTTCGAAATGTATGTCATCCATGGACTTCATAATAAAATTATATTTGAGTATCGTTTATAATTTTCATTTTCACTTATTTCTTACTGAATAAGTATTTTCATCAATATGATTTTAATTAAGTGAAGCGTTCAAATATAAAAAATGTGGATCCTAGGTACTGTGTTAGTAGGAGGCAAACGCGTTTTTGTGGAAATAAGGCAAATATGAATGTTTCGCAAAAGTATAACGGCTATATTCTAAAAAAAAGTATTTTGGATTTGATATTAATATTTTTTCTGTATCTTATGAAACACCAGTATGACTCTGGCACCTATGGTTTCATTATTAATATCACGGGATTTTTTCAAAGTGATGTATTAGACATACACATACGTATACCTTCACGCCGCTTTCCCGGAAGGTTAGGCAGAGATGAGAAAGCGCCATACGGACCACGAAAACAATAAGGGTAATGGATTAAAAGATAAAAACACTTTTCAGTAACTCAGAACCCACCAGTATTATTACATACTCTTTGCTGACGGTGTCCACACCAGGAAGGTAGTTAGTTAGGCGGCACGCAACGCCGCTGGGGGTGGTGAAGCGGAGCATTCGCCGTTTTACGACGATGTTGTGTTCGTAAACTGGCACGTTTTCTACCCTCATGCGATCATAATTATATGCGACATTCTGAACGCTAATGTGGTCATAGAGGAAGCATTTTTTCTTGTTTTTAATTATTTATAGTAATTTCTAACAAATAAAAAACTCCTTGCAATAATGTTTTTTTTAATGAACTTTATCTAAATTATGCCTCCACTGAAATCCTGTAGTCCTGAAATTGTATCACTAATACTAATTTAATACCTGAATTTTAAAACAGGCCGCCCATACCATTAGACAGGTTACTATCCTTTGGTAAATAACGCATGCCTTACAAGAAGCCAGAATAGATACATTTATTTTAAAATTATGAGCATTTTAATTATTTTCTGGTCATTTTAAACAATTCCTCTGGTCAGTATGTTATCATAAAGTGAAAGAAGGTGCAATTAAATTTATAATAGCCTAACTATAAATTAATATGTTCTATAAACTATATGCATTAGGTATCCGTGGAATAGGAAATGTATACATAATTCGTCGTGAAATGATTTTAAGAGGGAGACATTTAATTTAACTCTAATTACTGTATTTGCAACAATAGAATAGATGTAAAAAAAATAAGGATTTGTTAGAGCTCATGTTTATGTTGTTATGTTAAGTAACCATTGGAAATTAATGTCAAAATATGATGTTTTATTTTTCTTTTTAAAATACTAAGTAAAATTGTTTGTTTTTAAAAAAAAACAAAATATTTTTCCCTATTTTATTGTTAAAATACGAGAAAATCAAAGTTTAAAAATATTTACAGAATTCGCGTAGAGAATACCCGATTTGTAGAACGGAAAATCCCGTTTGCTTTTCATATGACTCTTGACCATCGACTTAACACCGATACCCAGCTTTCTAGTAAACAAGCTTACGTATGGATAATGAGCGCACGCTCCTGCATCGCAAAGCCAATTTTTCAGCTCGACGTAAATCCGAGTAAACGAGGTTCGTAGTTTGTCAAAGCTCATCCTTGCCAGGTCTGGTAACGTGCCTCACAAAAGCGACTTAACAAACGTTACTTTAGTTTTGGTTCGGATATACGTTGGGCCAATAAAAACTTCACCGTGTGTTCTCAAAATGTGGAATAAAAATTGTCTGCGGTCGTATCGCATAGAGCTCTATAATCCAGTTTACCTCTCCGGGGAAATAGCGTGATGTTTTACATGGATTTGTATTCAAAGTGATTACGAAAAAAAAATTGTGAAACATCTTGGACTTATCTGACAGTTTTAAATTACCGCTCAATGATAGCGTTCATTGAACTAATTGCCATAATATTAGCGTATCCACAAGGTATATTATTCCATATATATCCTTACTGATATTATAAATGCGAAAGTAATTCTGTCTATTGCGTGTACACGCCTAAACCACTGAACCGATTTTTATGAATTTCGGTATAGAGGTAGTCTGGGCCTTAGAGAAGGACATGGAAGGAAGATTCAACTCGACAACTCCAAGGAGGTGAAATAGGGGTGACAGTTTGTATGGTGAACTCATCTATATCCGGGAAATAATTCAACCCGACATTAGTACAAAACAACATTCAACCGAGCGTAGCCGGGTACCTCAGCTAGTACTTCCATAATAGGCCGTACTGTCTGTCACGTTTTCATACCTAATCCACTGAACCAATTTTAGTGAGTTTTGGCATTTTGGTATAGAGATAGTCTGTACGACATTGTAGGGACAACATTACAACATTTGCAGGGTAATAAAACTCGAAGTTCACCCAAAAAGGAAGAACATATTTGTGGATATCTCATAATTTCTTAATTTAGGTATACGAAAATTGTATCAGCGTTTTTGAAAAATCATCCCTCAAGCCTGTGATTTTTTTTATCTTTATGTCTTTCGTCTGTCTATACTAATATTAGTAATGCAAGAGTAACTCTGTCTGTTACCTACTAGCCTACCTACTAGTCGGTCGCTACTACCTACCTACTAGCTACCGACAAAGCGACTGAAGGGATATTAACTCTTATAACTTACCCAAGTCGACGGATCTTAATGAAATTTGCCAAGATGCTAGATTATATCCAGGAAAATGACATAAACATTCCTTTAGTCTCAAAAATAGCATATCTGGGCACAATTGCGTTCCATATAAGTGACCATTTCCGATGTTGAGGCTGGCTGTGGTCCGGATTACCCGTAAAACTTTAGGTTCACTTCCCGCCTAGGTTGATACACCGTCGCAATTAAAGAAAGACGGTTGATAGGATTTAATTTGAACTATTATATTATAATTTCATTATGACCTTTACATTTTTCACATTTCGTTATAGTAACTTCAACGAAAGAACCGATTGTTTTCGCTTACTTAAAAGTTATAATATATTTAGACCGTTCTCTGGTACACTTGAGCCAAGCTAGCGAATATACGAGCAGCTAATGTCCGAAATTAGTTTCAAAACGTTTTTGTGGGATTCCAAACGAACAGGATTAAATCGGTCGACCCGACGTTTTGAACGTTAACCCCGCTTATCGAGTGTTAAAACTTGATATTTGGGGATGTTGTGCTAGCATAATTATTGTTCGTTAAGTCAATCTATTTTAGATTTAAACCAAACTTTTTGCATATAACAAATACGGAATATATTACAAAACTATATTTTCAATCAACTATATAAACGCACGTACGATTTCTTTCTTCATCATACAACTGTTGTCAGATATTTGATTTAGAATCAAATATATTTAGTTACATCGGGACGATTCGGCCCAATATAAAATATTCATATTTTCTCATTTTCATCAACTATTTCATAATAAAAGATATATGATTAAACGTAAACGAGAATAAGAAGAAATACGAAAAATCTTTGGTATTATGGGCTCGTTCGGAACCAATATTTCGAATTACAAATTGATTGATTATAATCAAATGCCGATCCAACACAAAATAAAAGATACAAAAGCTCGTAGTCATTGTCACAGATTTTTTCCCAAGCAGTGACTAGAAGTTAATCCCAAATAATAAAAAATCGGTTACACTATAAGAAACAGCCCGAAATTCCGAAATGGAGGATAATCTTGTCAACCTTTACAATAAATTACAACCAAACAGTACCACAATCAACCAAATCTTGCAGAATTTGCTCCGGTGGTGGGTTTTTTGATGATGGAATCTGGTGAGGTTACGGGGCTCCACGGTCGACAAAACGAGCATTCCGGGCGGTCACAAAATGTTTGGTCACGATAAGGCAAATGGCTGAATCTATGGGTATGGGTTCAAATCCTTGCCCCGGTCATGCAGGAGTTTCTTTCTCTTTCTGAGTTAGATTAGTTTATTTCGTTACGAATACGAGCTCTTCGATGGTTTGGAACCCATGTGAAACTATCATTCCCCTTTCTACTACACTAGATAGTAGGGTTAACCCGGCTTCCACCGCGTTGAATAAAACTATGGGTGAAGCGGCAATGAAAAATCGTTCGTGTTTTCCGTCCAGTTCAGTGTAGCCGTGCTCATAAATGGAAGCTCTTGGTATAGCACCTTTTTGGGCTAATATCATCACGGTAGTTGTGTGTAGCCATCCATGTCAGGTTGCTTGATGAAAAAAGAAGTATATAATAGGGATGGAATTAGGTTTGGAATTAGGATGGGCGCGCAAGCAAGTAGCGGCCGCATAATTAAGACAAGTAGGAGCTATAGTCTCTTCAAACAGAAAGCGCCACATATTTCAGGCATTCAGTGGTGAAATATACGAGTATGCGAGAGGGATCTCCATGTTTACACAATGCCGCTCAGTCCAAACAGTACAGCAGACAATATAATTTGAGACCAACAAGACAGGTACAGTCGACGAAAGTTCAAAGGATGCACTTCCGTAAAAAGTGTTAAAAGTTAAAATACTATCTCCCATTTAGTTTTGGTAGGGATTGATTTACAGAACAAATAAAATATTTGAGAGTCAATACTATAAATAATTCCAAAAGTACTTTAGTCGCAGCCCCCTTAAAAGTTCGAAAGCTCATGGGCGTCATCGGGCAGCTTAAGGGATCCTGGTAATGTATATGGCGTACCCATATGACGCGCTTTACACTTACATTACATAAAAAAAGTAAAAAAAAATCCCTTCATTTTGTACTTCAACTGGAAGTGCATCCTTAAATCTTCGGTCGACTGTACGGCGAGTTGTAAAATAAGACACAACGAGGGCGGTCGCGCACGCGCGGGAAGCCCAGCCAATAACTCTCACATTTGCTAACACAACGGACAAAGTGTGGGGTCATAGACTATACGGGTTGCAGCACTTTCGCAATCGTAGACCTAGGATGGCACGATGTACTCGCAAGACGAACAAAGTGTGGGAGTGACACGTCAACTCGAGTAACACTAGTGCGAGTTAGAGGGAGGTGGAACACATCTGCCCGATGAGACAACTTCTCAAATCGTTATCAGTACATTGGAGTCGCGCTCATGTAATGTGAACAGTTTTTTTTTCTGAAATCTTTATGATTTCTCTAGTTTTCCTTAAAGAAAGCATGGTGACCTGTGCATGTATGTATTGTTAAGCAAATTGAAGTAAAAAACCCGAAATTAACCCGTTTTATGGTAAATAAGGGGTGACCCACTGATTATTTGTCCATCGAATCTCTTAACATTTCCTCGATATTTCAAAGTAAAACTTTAAACATAACTTCAGATCAATAAAATTAGAAATTATTATGCTATTAGCCCAATACACCATGTTTCGAAGGAATCAGGTGCTGCGCTAGGACCTCCCTTTTATGAGCACGGCTACATTGAACTGGATGTAAAACACAGGCAATGTTTCATTGCCGCTTCAATCATAGTCTCATCCAATGTGGTGATACCAACCCGGGCGGTCTTAACCCTACCACCTAGTAGAGGTAGGGGACCTACCATTTTACATGGGTTCTGAACCACTCAAACTGAACGGACCTGCCATTTGACATGGGTTCTGAACCATGGAAAAGCCCGCGTTTGTATCGAAATGCACTTATCCAACTCAGAAAGAGAAAGAAAGTGGTGCATAAACGGGGCAAGCATTTTAACCCAGACCTTTGGTGTGCTAGGCAAGTTCCCGCGCCACTAGGCTACGAGCCGTTCTTTAAGAGATGGTCCTGGCATGACATCGAATTTCTTCAGGAATGGGTGCGTTTGGCTGATATAATGACGGTGGGTTTTTTAATGAAATAACAAAATAGACTATAACGTTCACTGAGTAATGTTCGCATTGTGGTCAACTGCTCCTACCCCATATTCTCTTGTTCAAATCCCGAGCGTACATTGCGGCGACAGTAAGGGTGTACCTCTCACATTGTGGTGTTAAATAACGAATTTTATTTTATATAATCCAAAGCTCAGTGTCTAGCGTATCGGCTAAATTCGAGAATTGTATGGTGCAAAAATATCGCCATAAAAACATTGAGTCGAGTGAAATTTTGAGCCCGTATGCAATCTTATTCGGTAGATATTTGCGTTGTATTAATTTTAAAAGGTTATTTAAGACAAAGAGGTTGTCCAGGACTTACGGTGGACATAACGTTGAAAGTAGATATGACTAGAAATAGAACAATTATAATAAAAACATAAAAGCATGGTACGATTTACCGCTATATTTGCGGCTTATTGCCGAGTGCATTCAAAACTCTTTTCAAAATAATTTTAAGTTAACATCGACGAAGTTAGAACGAGCACATATATTATTCGTCTGACAGAGTCGTGTGAAGTATGGGTATATCCTGAAACTTCGTATAATATCCCCGACGCTCTGCCAGATCGTATGATATTTTAACCGACTTCAAAAAAAGGAGGAGGTTATCAATTCGGCTGTATGTTTTTTTTTGTTTTTTTTATGTTTGTTACCTAATAACTTTTGCCTGGGTGAACCGATTTTGATGATTATTTTTTTACATGATAGCTAGTGCTTCCCAAGTGGTCCCATTTTAATTTGGTTAAGTTCTGACAATGATATCCATGAGAAAATCATAAAAGTCTTAAATTTGTGTTAAGATGTGCGCGACAAATGGACGAATAACTCAATATAACGCCAACCGATTTCGGTGATTCTTTTTTTATTGGAAAGGACGTGTACAAATTAGTAAGTGTACCTTAGACTCAAAAAATAACAGAAATCGTAACTACAAATATAGAAATTATTTTTTACTTTTTTGTGCTTTTTCTTTGAAGTCGGTTATTTTATTTTGTAATTTTTTTTTTTATTCTATAAAATGTATTTATTTTTGCAAACTTACAACGAAAAAACCTCATTTGAGATCTATTTGTAATCTTGATTGAGCTGTCTATAACATTTCTATGGGTAGGGTGTTTTCAATATTTGCTGTACTTCCCTCAAACATCTCTCCTGTTATTTATATAGTTATTAAAATGGCAAAAGCTTGCCAAATAGCGGAGCAAAACCTTTTTGCCGCATTATGCTTAGTCACGGAGATTCTAGTCTTATAATTTTGGGCCGGCACTAGGCTATAACTACCGCGTCTGCATATTGTTAATCTTGCATACGTAAAGACGCATTCTTGCACTAAGCCGCCACTTAAGAGGGTACAATTTTCATGTCGGCCCATACAAAATGGTAAAGCTATTATTTTGCCAACAACTTCGTCTTGCCATTGATTAAAAAGGCTAGTCATACCAATACGTTGTAAAATGTATGAAAATGTTTATCTAATTCATTAAATGTTTATTTCATTAATGGCAAATTTTTAAATCCTCAGATAGTACTTATAGTAGAATTTCACGTTGGTCAAAAGACGGATATCTTCTATCAGAATTATCTGACTATAATGTTACTAATCAACATATGGACTTACTTTATCGGATGCATAAGCAGAAGCGTAAATAAATCCGTCGAATAGTTATCTGGCTGCTTATCAGACTATTGAGAAATCAGCCCTAAGAGGTATGAAAATCAAACTTGTAAATGATTGAGTAAAACTCAGTCATTTACGAGAAAAACGAATTTATGAAACCATACATACATATAAGACTAGGTAAAATAATATAGTAGTAGTATAATATAAAATATAATAAAAAATAAGTTCAACAAAAAAACAATTAAAACGGACATGTTTTCATGTAGATAACAGGTTTCGCCAGGTTTTTCAGTTTTAAAATGTAGGCTCTTAAATATTAATGGAAATGTTTTGTAATGTGTAAGGAAGTTTTGTATAAAATAAGTTTGTGTACAAATAACATATTACTAATCACAGCATGAATTTTAAAAAGCAGCATGCTTTATTAACAACAGCAAGGCTTTTTTTATTAATCTGTCACATGAGAAATGACCAAACGCATAAAACATTTGATAAATTCGTGTTCGTATTTTAAAACCTATCGACGTTCGGGAATTAAAATTCTCCGCCCGAAACCGACCGCGCCAAATTGTTCCGCTAATCGCTAATGGGATCGCGCCATCTAGCGACGGAATTGTTTTCGCGCTATAATTGCAATAATGCACACGCCATATTGCCGGCGGCGCGTAGCTAGGCCGAGTTTCGCTGATATTTCGCATCCTGAAATGCGGTTTTCCATTAATTCCGCTGCACTCTCCTTCCACCTTGTTAGCTGTCAATTTACACGCTGCTCTGAAAAACATAATGACTATAGTTTTACTTTTGAATATGTTAAATATGGTTTATATTATTTCTGTATTTTTTATATTTATATATTTATCATAATAATTCTGTAGGCAGAAATAATATTGATAACAAAGATTGTTGTTTTTGTGTTTGTTGTAGAGACAGCACCATAACCACTTAAATATGGTTTACTTGATATCAATTTTTGGTCGTGACGTTCTGTTTTACTGACGTACAATGTTGTGGTGTAAAAATATTAACGCTTAATTGATTTTAAGATTCCGATTTTTAAGTATGACGAAGTATTTGATGGATTATCGGACAGCTCGTGTTCTAAGTGCATGGCGCCTAATTCCTTCGGGAATGTGGTACATTGGGTTAATATCATTACGGTATTTACCTGGTATTAGCCATCCATGTTAGGTTCTTAAAAAAAATAGCTAGTTTGAAATTACTTCACACTGCTGGAAGAAATGTCAATTTTCACAATCAACTAGATCCAAAGAATACATTGTCTGTTGATTCATTTCGTATTATAAAATAATCTTGTTCCAAGGACTCAAGTATCAGATATTAATTCCAAAAACCATATCCGGATTAAACTTATCGTACGTTAGAATAGCTAAGCCCCTCTTGGCTCCCGCATTAATGTAACTGCCACATTATGTTACTGTTACGGTAATGACCAAAAATGCAGTGCAGTGTTCGTCTCTTAATACTGTACTGTACTCTGACGGCAATGGGCGCGGCTGCAGTTTCGTTTAATTTAATTATTTGCAGAGGAAAGCAAAGAAAAGTCAACTTAATAAAAATACTCATGGTAGCTTATGGCTTCCGAGAAATAAATATTCTCCAAGCAGTTGGAACTCAACCGCAACTCACTTTGACTAATGTTATTTGAATCCAGAAAGTGGCGAGCATAGCATGCGCGCGTGCTAGGTCTATGGTGGCGAGCCTATTGCAAAGGCCCGAGACCTGGGAGACACAGAGAGAGGATGAGAGATTTGCTTACCTGATGCCTCCGGGCTCGCACCTTCCACAGGGATTTTCGCACGTTCTTCTGGCCAGGAATGTTGCTGGAGGCAGCTACCAAGCACTCGCACGCGTACACCTTTTCACACTCGCGTACAACTCCTCGAGCGTTGAAGGCAATGCGATGTTATCACATTGACAGTGGAACGATGGCTTTTCTTCAGAGCGACAATTCGCGGCGCGGTTGTTATGGCGGTAGAACTCCGAATCGCGAGCACGATTTTATTTCATAATCGCGCGCGTCTTGTGTTATTCAGTAGTTCCGTCTCTCTCTCTCTCTCAGGCGGGGAAAAGATGAGAAGGAACGAGAGGAAAGTTTTATATTGATCAGTGTTTTTATGTATGAACTAGTGTTGGCGTTAAAATGAGTTAAC
This sequence comes from Incurvaria masculella, assembly GCA_946894095.1. Taxonomy (NCBI): domain Eukaryota; kingdom Metazoa; phylum Arthropoda; class Insecta; order Lepidoptera; family Incurvariidae; genus Incurvaria; species Incurvaria masculella. Next base: position 12,389,374 of record OX335658.1, on the reverse strand, counting down.
GGAATGTCCACCTACATTTTATTGACACGCTTTTGTTAAAACCGTACACCACTGAAGTAGTAGGTTTCCTCGTGATGTTTTATTCTAAAGTTAGCGTTCCTGCTACCTAAATGCACTTAACAAGCCCAAAACGAGACCACATTGGTGCACGCCAACGTATATCGATCCAATGCTACCATGACACAGTATAGTCACGGGTAGTATCTCTCTATAGTCTGTGGTCACGGGATACAATAATGTAACAAGGCAATGTCTCTCTGACAGACCACATAATCATCCCAATGATAACAGTCGGGTTGCAGAGCAGTTGTCCATTCAAAAGATGTGCGACATATCCATGCAAAATTCAATATTTTTTTTTAAAGATGCAACTGAAAATTAAAAAAATTGGAGCAGAAAACATGGGCTTAAGACAGCGCAGCTGCTCGCCCCTGGTCATGATTTGGATGTCGTATTTAGATTTTCTTTTGCTCAAATATGTCTCACGTTTAATATATTTTGATATGTTTCTGTCAAAGTGGCCGGCGCGATATATTTATTGCATTTATTGCTTGTTGAATTTTTCTACGGAAATCGTTATTCGGTCGCAACAGAAGTTATGATGGAAATGCAATGATGCAATATGGCGTTTGGTGGTTTAATATGGGTGCCTTTAAGTACGCTACATATTAGTAATACGAAATTAGTCTGTGTAGTTGCAGCGAAGTTAGTTAGTTATCACTAACTTGTATTAAATCCAAAGTCTGAAATCCGTCGGTCTCTCTTCATGTATTTTTTTCTATCTGCCCGCTTAGAAATTAACAACCCTTCTTGATTTATATTTATATATATAAATATGTTTATATATAGCTTTAAACTTCGTGTCAATTATACGAGGTAAATTAGTTGTAAGTTATACGAGGGGTGAGCAATGGGGCTTAATATCATCTTACAATATCTAAATAAAAAAAATGGTACAAATTTTGTATATTCAATCAAACATGAAAAATATTATAGAATAAAGGACGCTTTTACATTTTTTTTCTTTTCTATTTTACTGCTTAACGTATTAAAATGTATTAACAAAGGTGATATTCAATAAACCCAGCAACATCATGTTGAATAACACTAGGTCAACTAAGTCAAAAAGGGGTAGAAAAGTCGATGTAGGAAAACGAAAAGAAAAATCCGGTCGGAGCTTTCAGAAAAGCCGAACGAACTATGAAAAGAAAAGGAAAACTCATCTCGGGCGAAAAGTTGCCAACTTTTTCTCATGAACTAAACGTCATACAGTGGACGTGATGGCAATACAAAATATATAGTTACCCATTTTTGTTGTGCAAGGACGATACACGCCAAGAAGATCTAATTTGTAGATTTATTTACCATTTATTTTTATCTATTTTAAGATAATGTTCAATAAATATAGGTCGGCGAAAAAGTTTTTTTTTTTCAAAGTTTGATTACTAAGTATGGTATATATGCGTAATTTTGTTCGTTGACTTTTTTTCATCTTGTAGGTAGTGACATAATCCCGTTGCTGTAGAAATTTTGGGACTTCCAATAAAAAAAAGTAATTTTGACAGTCCTCTCTTGATGCTAACCTGAGACTGCCCAAAGAATTCTGAAAAAAAAAAAAAACAGGTGGAGATCTGAAGGTGCAAGGTCTTGGCTATATGGCGGATGCATCAACACCTTCCAGCCGAAATGTCAATTTTTTTTAATGAGTGGCTACCGATGTGTGTACCGAGATGAAAAACCACACCCATTCCAGCCGCTTTATCTCAACTTTTTGCTTTAATCTCATCACTTGTTCACAGTAGAGATACGAATCGATGGTTCTGCCTGGGGGTAAAAGCTCATAATGGACAATGTCCTTCCAATGCCACCACACACAACATCACCTTATTGCGAGTAAGCCCGGGCTTTGCCACAGTCTGTCAAATCTGACCCACCTATGACCACGACCTTTTTCGCACGTTCAATCAATATCTTCAAAAACCGGCCAAGTGCGAGTCGGACTCGCACACGAAGGGTTCCGTACCATCGTATAAGATTGAACACAAAAAAAACAGGTTTTTTTGTATGGTTGTATGTCAATACAATGTACCCTTTAATTTTTATTATTTTTTTATTTTACCTATTTTTTGTTATAGCGGCAAAATAAATACACACTCTGTGAAAATACATGTGATACAGCCCTGTGACAGATGGACGGACAGATGGAAGGACGGACGGACGGACAGACAGCGGAGGCTTAGTAATAGGGTTCCGTTTTCACCCTTTGGGTTCGGAATCCTAAAAAACGGATCGGTTTCATTACGTCTCACACGGTCACGTCACGTCAGTACGAGCTTTTTTCAGTGTCTCGTGTGGCACCTTCATTATAACGAGACTGTGAGCCGCTTAGTCAATATCTGTTTTTAAATGTTCCCAAAATATGTTTGTATCAACTCAAACGACCTAGTTCCGAAGCTTCAAACTAAAACCATTCTTTAAACGAAAAAGCGATGTCTGAGAATATCGCTCCCTCAAAGCTCGAGTGAGTTCGAATTTATTTGTAAAGCGAACGTGGAAATAATTCCAACTACAAGATTGTAAATCAACCGCTTCCGAGGGAGATAAGGCAACATAGGAGACGTGCCGACACACAGCCTCCCGAGAAGCTCGCAACTTTAGTGAAATGGGAAACAAACACACATATGCCATCAAAGTGTTGCAACCTCTTTGGAATGGAAAACACAGATTAAAAAACCGGCCAAATGCGATTCGGACTATGTGTGCAACAAACAAGATTTAACACAAAAAAATTCACGTTTATTGTATGGGGCCCCATTTTTTTTATTTAACCTATTTTTTGTTACAGCGACAAAAAAAAATACACACTCTGTGACAATTTCAACTGTCTACCTTTTAAGTATAATTATATACAGCCCTGTGACAGACGGACTGACAGCGGAGGCTTAGTAATAGGGTTCCGTTGGCACCCTTTGGGAACGGAACCCTCAAAACCAATGTCTGCATGGTGGATCGACCTATGGGCAATTTTAAAGCTTTGGGTAGTGTTTAGTTTACCAAAGACGGAAGATGGAAATATAGAAACCTATATAATGACGACTGAGCTAAGCGTCGCATAGCTGCGAGTAGCTGTCATACCCTATATTGAAAAATTTTAATGACAGCTTCTCGTAGGTATTCGTTGTGAGAATTTCTCGTGCTCGCTTCCTGAGTAGTAAGCGACCATGGGGGTGAAGAAATCACCTCCATGTAAGCGACACAGCAAAGTTGTTTTTTGTTTTTTTTTGTCAGTAATATTTCGGAATCATCGCGGCAATACCGGCCGCGTGGGCTTCAGTGTATTGTCGGAAATTGGGAGAGTATATTCCGGGAGGTCACGACATTATTGGTCACGATAAGGTAAATGGCTGAATCTGGGTTCTCGTGTTAGAGACCAACCCTCTGATCCTAAATATGTCGGTCTGCCTGTGCCAAGTGGTTGCGTTATCTAGATTGGCTATATAAAATAGATGTTGACCTGCTGATGAATATACTGATTGTCTGGAAACATTGATACCTATTAATAATACAACAATAACCAGTCGGATTTTTAATTAAATACTTAAATATACGTAAAGTTATATCTGTAACCTAAATCGCCTATAACTAAGAAATGCAACCAAAGATTTGTTAAGTTTTTGTATTGCTAAGTAAGTGTGTACTGATACTTTCATGCTTCATCATTTGCATCCATTTACCTTATCAAATACATTTTTTGTCACCGTAACTACTTTTTCAGTCGCCTTATATACGCAACGCAACCACTTGGAACAGGCAGACTGACACATTTAGATTCAGAGGGTTGGTCTTTATACCACGAACTTAGTTTCAGCCATTTACGTTATCGTTACCATTTTTGTTGCGACCTCCTAGTCTAGTACCACCGCCAGCACCCTCCGATTAGCGAGCCTTTAAAACTGGTGCTAGGGTAGGTTAGGGTTTCCCTTCCCACGCATCGGCGTCTCCGCAGCCCACTAGCCTTGCAGGCTAGTGGGCTGCGGAGTCAGGCAGAAATCAGATAGTGTTTCACAATGACAGTTTTCAGAACTTTTTAGGAAAATCCATTCAATACATTTCCGACACATCCCTGATAGGTGTGTTGTGCAATGCATACATATGTGAAAATAAATTAATTCAGTCAATGATGAAGAAATAATTTATTACCGTGTGTTTTACATAATTGGATAAAGCCATAGTGATCTTAACAATGTTTTATCGTTTACTTACAACCGTTAGGTCCTTTTTAGGGTTCCGTACCCAAAGGGTGAAAACGGAACCCTATTACTAAGCCTCCTCTGTCCGTCTGTCACAGGGCTGTATCTCAGTAACCGTAACAGATAGACAGCTGAAATTTACACAGAGTGTGTATTTATTTTGCCGCTATAACAACAAATAGGTAAGATTAAGAAATAATTAAAATTAAATGGGGTTTCCATACAAAAAACGTGATTTTTTGTATACATTTTTTTACGATGGTACGGAACCCTTCGTGTGCGAGTCCGACTCGCACTTGGCCGGTTTTTCACCTACTACTGATTAGCTTATTTGCTTCATATTAAAGGCCTTTCTTAGCAGCTTGCAATGAATACCAGTCAAGATAATCAGCACTTTAGTAATGAAGGCCCTTTAAGTGTCGATTAAAATAAATCAGCACTTTGTAAAAACCAGGCTTATTCTCGCAATGTCGTTCTTTGAAAATATATCGGGATTATATTTTTTTCTTACACACGTGTCGGACTCGCACACTAAGGGTTCCGTACCATCGTACATGATTTAACACTTTTGTGTTAAAATGAAATCAGGTTTTTTTTGTATTACTTTTGTACTATTTATTGTTATAGCGGCAAAATAAATATACATTCTATGTAACTTTCAGCTGCCTACCTATTACGGTTCATGAGATACAGCCCTGTCTCAGACGGACGGACGGACGTACAGCGGAGGCTTAGTAATAGGGTTCTGTTTTCACCATTTGGGTACGGAAGCCTAAAAAGAAACAGTTAGTTTGCCTGAATCTCAGACCGTTCATAGGAAGCACGATAATTCTGTCGAGCAAATTCACCCCATCCCATCTATATTGGCAAAACCCGGCGAGCGAGCCAGTGCAACCGTAAAGAAGGTCGAATGGAGGTCATAAATGGAGGTCATAATTTGAATGAGTCGATTGTTTGCCTCATAACACGAAGGTGCCGGCGGGCAGTCGAAGGAGGGCGATCCCGATCTAATTTCGCGGTCCGTAGCGCAGCCGATTGGGAGCTGATGCCCCGGCACTGATCATCTGATGATATTCATTGCACGATTGGATCATAGTCATTCGTGGCGAATATTTTATTCGAGATTCTAAACGTGTGTTCCTAGGTGAAGTATTGTACGAGCAACGAGCGCTCTTGTGGAGGATTAAAAACTCTGCAGCATTTATATTAATATGCACAGAATATGCCTCCGGTAATCTATAATATTTGAATTAAAAGAATGGTTGCAAACGCTCTGGACGTGTATTCTTGGCATTCAGTCATTGCGCATTCAGTAGAGTTAACAGAAGAAGAATTTACTTTGACATTACTGTTAACTCTACTGCATCCGCAATGACTAAATGCCAAGAATACACGACCTGTTCCTTTTAGCAACAGAATAAGGCTTAAATGGAGATGCAAATATCTCCAACGATTTATTTTCCAAGACCATTTAAAAGTTTTAATGGTAGTTAGGCTAGTCTCTCACAAAAAAGAAATCTTTTTAATAATGCAATCATAATTTGCATTATATAAGCCTTTGTTAAGTGTTTAATTTATAGAATAAACTAGCTGATATTCCCAGGTCCAGTCGGGTAAATTTGGTTTGAACATGTACCCAAACGAATCTCTGATCTATGATCGGAAATCCAAACGGTCAGATTAAAAAACTGGATGTAAACAACAGCGCCAACGAAAAAATCCAAGACATCTAGGTTTTTTTTGCTCATGAGGTCACCCATGAGTAAAACAATCATTAAAACTGTTTAAACCGTTTCACAGGAGAATAATTACGAACACATGCCCATCGGAATTTTAGATGGAACTAAAGATTATAGCGAAACAATAAAATTATTTATTTAACATTATTTATAAGATTAACAATTTCCTTAGCAGCAATCTTTCAAATTAAAATTCTAATTCAAAAAACTTTATTGCAATTATAAGAAAAAGGGTAAGTTAATACTTAATTATTTAAAATTCGTTTCTTAACCGTCACACTAGGCTTAGCCTGCGATGGCTAGGTTTTTTTAACGCAGGTACTTTAAATTACTTATGATCGATACTCTTAAGTGCTCTAGAAATTAGTAATAAAGTGATTTTGATGACTCAACATATTATACACTTACAAGAAGCACATAAAATGTATCTATATTCTAATGTATGTTAGTAAATTTTCACATTCGAAGCGACCAAATTCTTTTTAAATGATTTTCTATTTAAATTTAAATTACGTTGTATTATATGAAAGAAAGAAAAAAAGAAATAAAATACATTTATTCAACAATTACATAATCGATTACACACACAACATTATAATAAATAAACAGATATAAAAAAGTAACATATTGAATTTAAATGAATTGTTCAAAAGGATTTCACACAGCACATTGCGATAGAACATATTAGTTCCATCGCAGCTGGTTTTAAGTGAACTCCTGTTATCTAAAATGTAAATAAAAACATTTTTGAGGTAGCGGAAATCACAAAAAAAACTAAATGAAAGAAACAAACTAGAATACAAATAACATATGATGCAACAACAACAACAACAACAAGGAAAATATTTTAACAAAAGTAAACAACATTTCAATGCAATTTTTTTTTACAAACATAAGAACCAGATTATTAAAGAATGTAATAAACATTTCACTGGGATTGCTGAAGATTAATTTAAACCATTTTATGTTTCTTTTTAAAAACCTTATTGCTACATATTGCTTTAATGGGTGGAGGAATATTATTCCAACATTTGGTAGCAGCATATCTAAAAGATCCTTCAAAAGCCGCCCCCGTATGTTTGGCGACGGTAAGCAGATTACCTACTGCGCGAGTATTGTACCTGTGCCGCTCGCCAGCCCAAGACAATTTAGTATAAAGCAGTTCTGGAGTATGAGTATGCACAATTCTATGTATCTGAGAGGCCAGGTGAAGTGCCCTTCTGTTTCCCATATTAAGAATGTTCAGCCTATTCAGAACTGGAGTTATTCGTTGCCTTCTACGCAGTGGTCTACAGAAACGTATATCTGTAATGTTGTTACATAGCGTCGGCCCCAAAAAAGAATGAAAATCCAAAAGGAGTTCTTCAGGGCTTACTTCCATCTAAAATTATACCCGTTTGTCTGCCTTGTTACATTAAAAAAAACAGAAAATCAATTCAATCCATTCCCATGCGAAGTCGTTTGATGTGCGCTGAGTATCACAGCGCGAGCCTTCCTCCGGCCGTCAAGTGGCCAACGTCAAGCGGAGGGACAGGTAGCGGCCATTCGGTGCGTGAAGAAGGTTTAAGGGTTCGCATAATTAAAGAGGCCCTCAGGAAGTCACGTGACGGAATCCTTCCGCGACACGGCGCTTACAAAGTGGTTCATTACGCCGGGGCATTCGGTCGGTTTGGAGCGCCGGCCATGCGAACGGGACGAGCACAGATTAGGGAAATCTAGAGCGCTTCTTGCGGAAACTGTCGCCGAATGTTTATTAGTACGTAATTAAAAAAAAAAACATTATCTGTTTGCGGACACGATTACTTGTTGCAATCCGAGGACACTGACAAAAAACACAACAATACGGTTTCTTCCAAACATTGGCACAAATTTTAAAACCAAAAAATACTGACTCGTTTTTTTTTATATTTAATTAAATTAAAAAATAATAGAAATTTAATAGAAAACCCATTTTCATTCAACTCAAATAGCAATGAGGAGGGACGGCAGACATTTTTTGTTTATTAAATTATCTGTACTATTCAATTTAATTATTACTATGTGTGTACAATCGTAGGCTTAGTACATAGATCGTTGACCCTTATGAATATCAACAATCCATGCACATTAATCAAATATGACCTCACTAGAACCACTGCTACGTTGCCAAATTTCAATACATAACGACTCTGGTGCTGAGATTCACCGACCTTACTCGTGCTTGGGTTAGCCAAAGTATAGCAAACAAAACAAAAAATTGTTTTATGTGACAGTCGGAAGGGATACATGGCATGGATTATGGTCTGGTCTTTACTCTTAGTAATATTTTGTTGTGTTAAGCGTGGCATATGACATACACCAGTTACTTAAACAAGAGATATCTGGCGATGCCCATAACATATGGTTTCGGAAACCATGCCGGCTGGCAGGTGCTTCTTCACATTAGAACTGTCTGAAGAACACCATGTTGTACTTTTGGAGAAATACCTCGGCAGATTTGTAGATAACCGAACCTATAGAGTAAGGATATAGAAAAGAGAATCAGTTTACTCTTATTTTGGGATATCGGCTGTGAAAGGGTGTATTCTCAGGCTGCTCCGCTTTGGGTAATGACATAAATAGGATGGAGAGAGGCGTTATGCAGTTGCGAAAAAAAATGGCCGTGGTTGAGACAATAGAACACAGAAATAGGCCTTATATCTCTTCAGAGTTGGAGGGTCTTTAAACTCTGGCATACCTAGGGGTTGCCGACGAGATCAAGAAGCCAATCAGGTACTTAGCTGTATGTCCATGTGTCCTTTTTATTTGTACTCTGAAATCTGAAATATAATTAGGTAACGAATAATTTCATTGCCTGAAGAATATCCAAAGATTTTGAAAATATAAAGTTTTGCACAGAGAGTTTGCATCACCTGTATTATTTCAACAATATAATCATGAAACTTTTCTGAGTAATAAAGGTATTTAGTATTTTTATTCCAAAAAGTTTAGTACTGAATTATTATCCAACAAAGTTAAAGTGTCCGTTTAATGCAAAAACCTTTACCAAGGTCACTTGATATCTGCCAGAATATTCGCATCTCGCTACAGCTAACCGCCTCCGTAGTGACGGCTGCGGCAGCCTTCATTACGTATTCTCTGGCTGCAAAGTTCAACGACATTTCTGTATGACTGGGGGTCGTTTCGGGAAACGTTGCCAAATATATTAACGGCTTTAATACCTGCGATACATGAAATACTGTGTATGAATAAAAGTACTTTTAAACACAATCGAATTGGACCGAATGTTAAGTAACTTTAACATCCTTTGACCCCAGAATCACCTATTAAAATTTACCACCTAGTAGGCGAAGGGGACCACAGTTTTAGGTGGATTCAAAACCATGTAACAGCTTGAGTTCATAACGAAATGCATTTATCTAACTCAGAAAGAGAAATAAAGTGATGAATGAACGGGGCGGGGATTTGAAACCAGATCTCTGGGATGGAAGGTAAATCCACCTGCCCCTGAAATTAGTACAGCTTTGTGTTCATAATATAATGATAACGAATGCATTAATTTAAAGCATATTCCAGTCATGATTCATTAATATCGTTACTTGAAAATTAACTTTTGATTATGAAATGAAATTTCAAAATGTATATTGTTAAGTTTAGTGACCGAGTTGCGAGGATCTCTGAGCACCGATACAGAGTCTGTGACTATGCAGCTGTCACAATTAGATAAACGAACTCCAGTGAGGTTAGATTTTGTTGGGAGGCGAACGACACGTGTATTTTGTGCGAGTTGCGGTTTCGAGTGAGTTTTTTCGGTGCGGGCTACTATGCCTCACTAGGATGGCTTTTGTGATTGCTGTAATGCCGTGAGGTTGCATTATTTGGCCAGCCCCGCGGTGCCGCTCGTGTCACGCCGAGGATTCAGTAAGCTCCCTAGAATCCTATCCCAGACCCATATGCTCATGACCTCTGCAGCGCCACTACTTCGACGGGGAGAGCACAGCCTCTTCCTCATGCGCGCCGTAAGCCGTCAAACTAAATATTATAGTTAAGCCCCGCGTAAGTTGTAAATTAGTGAAATGCAAATTATTCCGATGCATCGCAGAATATCAAAAAACCAATAAATTAACTCTACTAAAGAAGTTCAACATTCCGCTTACAAATTCTAAGTAGTTGTATGAATATTGAAAACCTGAGATTTATTACGAAACACAATATAAAACAAAGGCGCTTCGATATACAACAAAGACATTAACCTATCTACATCCTACAAACATTACCTTGGTGAGAATTCATTTGTCTTTTTCCAGCTGAGCACAGCATTCCACGCGGTACACCTGTGCTCGCATCGGGTATCGACTGCCTTGCCTTATTTTCACAAAGCTTCCCGATTACGTTATTCTAAAGCTATTTATTGTATGCTATGTATCTTAAAACCCATTTCATTTGAGGTAATCAAGGTCAACTTAAATTTTAGCATTAACATAAAATTACCAAGATAACATTGGTGCTTAACGTATATGCAGATCCCTCTAAAATCGTTCCATTCATGCAAGTTGTTTTCTTATTAAAGTTTAAAATCATCACCTCGTTTTCAAATAAAGTAAGCCTAAAATAAGCCCTATAGCTTTTGAGCTAAGCTTATTAACGGAAAACAATTACAACTGAAGTTTTTACATGTTTACAGTTACCGCACATCTTGGCGGATATCGGTTTCCGTCGATATGTTTCGCCAGCTGAGCCTCGGTTTTCTGACTGTTCTTGAGCAATGTTCAACAGCTCAGCCTATTCAACGTCAACTAACGACTGACGCAGTGGCCGAAACATGTCGGTGAAATCCGAAACAGCACAGCGGGCAACAGAATTAACTGCCAAAATTTTGAATTCTCATCTTTAAGTATTTTTTCTCACAACGACAAAAAAAAGTAGTTTTTTTTACTTTGAATTGGACAAACCAGTTCACAGTCAGTTTGATATTAGACATCCATGTCCAGTATATATAAATATATACAAAAGTAAAAAATATACAAAAAAAGCTGATCGGTAAAGTACAAACAGTATCAAAAGTTTGCATTGCAAGGTAAACGTATGTGTGTTAAAGTCCAATGTGTGGCATCTGAGATGATCCCTTGGTGCGTTTATGTTTTTAACAAAATATTTTATTTTTATTTGAAGTTCGAGGTATAACGCTTTCAATTCAAAGTGATGGATTAACCGAACACTTTTTGTAACGTAAAATTGGCTACTCGGCACGGGTAAAGAGGGACTAAATTGAACATGTGACCCCGAAAAGTACCACTTATCCATAAAAATAACATTAAATGTATACCTCTCGTACGGGTTCGACTTTGTTTGCGTTAAATTAACGGCATCGATTGGACGGCTACAAAGGAGCGCGAAAGTACATATTTTGCTATAAATTGGGCACGTTTTCGTAAAAAAATTTAAAATCCAATAGCTTCAGCAGAGACCAATACACCAATGTAATGGAGACTGACTTTCTTAGTTTTAGGGTTTCGTAACTAAAATTCTAGTTTTTAGGGTTCCGTAATTAATAAGGAAAAAAGGTTTTTTATTGGATCACTGCTGTTTGTGTGCCCGTCAAGACATTTTTTTATAATATTTTGTGTATATATGACGAATAAGTTGAATTGAAGGTCAAATTATTAGGTCTGTGGTCCTTTGAATCTGAAAAAAATCTTAAGAGCCCTCGTCATTATCGATACGAAATTGAATCAACTCAATATTATTTTATTCATCTACAGTTATGTCGCATAAAAAAACCATCTCGCGATGAAGGAAGTATCTACATACAAATTTGTACGGACGCCTCGGTTCGCGCGTCAGACCCGCACTTGTTTTGTTATTTTCGGTTTTACAAGTGTATTCTCTTCCAAAACCACCCGTGAGTGAATGAAAATATATAACAACCACTTTCACTCTGGGAGTTAGGGCCTTTTTCATCTACTGCTGATTAGCTTTATCGCCACACATTAAGGTGGCCCAACCCGGCGGGCCTAACTCATTCGCAGGCACGGTACAAAACCGTGCTGTTGCGCTCTGGGACCTTTTCTGTTTCAAAGACTAAGACAGGCTTCGTGATGAGGAAGATGTAACATGTCCACAAAAAAGACAATGTGCATAGTGTATGATTTGGTTAGATTTACGTTTTTTTTTTATTTCAAAACGACTTATAGCTAAAAGTAAACCACGACCGCTGTAGTCAAAAATCTAACAAAAACCAAATAGATTATAAATCTTGATTAAATAAGCTATGTCTGATGACAAGTCTTTTTAAGATGTCCTTAATTATCATTGCGTAATCCACCTCCAAAGTTATTGTATATCCAAAGCGCGAAAAATTCGAACTTTCGGACCTTATAACTTAGAAACACAATTTTGCAATTCCAATGATCATCAGACATCAAGTTCGATCAAATAAAGCTATTTTGAGTAAAATTTTTGATCTCTGACAAGAAATATGGGCGTGATCTTCTTTCCCCTTTTGTATGGGGAGATGAGCGGGTTGGGCCACCTTAAAGGCCTGTCTCAGCATTTGCAATCAATATCAGTACAAGATATTCATCAGCACTTTAGTAATATAGACCCTTTAAGTGCCAATTAAAATAAATAAGCACTTGGTGAAAACCAGGCTTAGCCTTTTAGATCAATATGTATTATCGGGAGGATAGACAAATTACAGATGTTTGGTTCCAAGAGATAGAAGTAGGTACTGAGCAATTTGATTTTAATGGCAGGTGATTTTATTTTAATTAATTAAATATAGTGTTACCCAGATTGAGCGTTTGATCTTTGATATTTTCACCTTGTTTAAATGTCAGACCCCTTGAAAATTTACTCTATCGACACATCAAAGGAATTATAGCCGACGATGTTATACGATAGGTACCTGACCTGAATATGTGTGTCCTTAATTAAACGGAGGCAGCCATTAATTTGAGTCGATATTCCTGGAAATTTCGGAGGATGGAAATATAAAGTAAATACCTAAATTTTTTTTATTAATCAAAATTTTATTAAAAAACTAATATACTTGCCATCCTCGATAGCTCAGTGTTGCGACGCCTTGCGATTCGATAAGTTGGTTAAGCACCTTCGAGCGCGGTTAGGTCCTGAATGGGTGGCCATTTTAAACCGTTGAGGCTGGGCGTGGTTCGGATTCCAAGTTAAATTGTCGGTCCGCTTCCTTACTTCCTAGACGGTAGGTTAATCCCGCCCGGGTTCGTACCATCGCATTGAATGAACGATGGTCGAAGCGGCAATGAAAATTGTCCGTGTTTTCCATCCAGTTCAATGTAGCCGAGCAATAAAAGGAAGGCACCAAGTTCCCATGTGGTGTGTTAGGCTAACATATGACGCTCAGTTTTATGTTAGCCATCATTGCCCAGTTATATAAAAAAACTTGTTATTGAATTAAAATTAACTGGGTATTGTGTAAGTCATTTTGTTAGTTAAGCAATTGCCATTTTTAATCCTGTTTTTTGCCTTACAAGGATAATGAGGTCATTATGTTCCATACAATGGCTCGGGCCTGTTTCCACAGTGAAATTTAGAGATATTTCTCTGAAATTTTGTACATTCAATAAACCAAATGAGAGCTAACTCCGTACATTAAGATTTTTTTTATAACTGATTTTGCATCCAAGATATTAGCCTCTAAATATTTGTATGAAAATATCTAAGGTATATCATGCATTTAAGTTAAATTATCAAAGAAATCAAAACTTACAGATGTACCTCTCAAGTCTTAGCTCTCTTTGTGCAAAATTTCAGAATCATAATTAGACCATCTTTCATCCAATGCGATTATACCAACCTTAACCTTAGGCTTAAACCCTACCACCTAGTAGGGAAATTGTACATGGATTCCGAACCGTGGATCAGATTGCATTCGTGACGAAATGCACTTATCCAACTTAGAATGAGAAACAAAGTGGTGCATGAACGGATTTGAACCCAGGCCACTAGGCTACGAGCCGCTCAAAAGAAATGAACGAAATCAAATGAATGAAATGAAATTGCTATTTATGGTAGTGTTATCCAAATAAAAGCGCGAGCAACGCTGCAAGCTGTTTGCATAGTAAAGATGGTATCTTTGTTAAAAGGCAGACTATCGTGGACTAGCTTCGTCGTTTCGCGTGTAAACTTCCCCGCTGGTCGGTGCAGCGCATCAGTCAGATGTCAGCCGGGCGATAACTTCCAGCGATACTGATTACGACGTCACTAGTTAAGCGGGAACTGGCAGTTAACTTGAGATTAGGTGGGAACGTAGACTAACTATTTCGCTAACCGCAACTATTTCAAGTGGCTTTCTAATGTTTTACAGCACTATTTATAGGCATGCACATTTTTATGTATGTAGGAACATTTTTAGTAATTTTTTTTACTGCAGTTCTTAGAAATAAAGCATCGAGGAGGAGGACCCGTCCTAGGATCGAGTCCTATTAGCAATATTTGGAAGGACTTGGCATGGCACCTAGTACTTATATGGCGTGTTGGGCTAATATCATGATGTGGTATTAGCATGGTAGCCAAAGTCGCGCGACGCTTCGTATTTAGTTTTTTATAAGCAACACTGGGCGCTGTGGGGTCTGGATGGGTGACCACCCTCTGAGGACAACCGTGTTCCACGTAAAAGCTTTAGGTCCTCTTCCTTACTTACCTAGTGGCGCGTGAACTGGCCTAGCGTACCAGAGCCCTGGGTTCAATACCGATATGCACCACGTCTTTCTCTTTCCGAGTTCGATAAGTGCATTTCGTCACGAATGCGAGCTGCTCCATGGTTCGGAACATGTTAAACGTTAAACTGTAGGTCCCCTTCCCCTACTAGGTGGTAGGCTTTAAGCCCGCCCGGGTTGGTACCATCGCATGTGTTGAAAAGATGGTCGAAGCGGCAATGAAAAATTGTCCGTGTGTCCATCCAGTTCAATGTAGCCGTGCTCATAAAGGGAAGGTCCTGGCATGGCACTAAATTCCTTCGGGAATGTGGTGTATTGGGCTAAAATCATGACGGTAGTTGTGTGGTATTAGCCATCCATGTCAGGTCGCAATAAAAAAAACAAAGGTGGAAGGGATTATCCTGTTCAGGTAGGTACCAACGTACTTAACACGAAGATCGTATCCTCCATCTCCCTAACATTAAATGGAAGATGGTCGAAACCGAACCAGGTCAGTTAAATATAGCCGTGCTTTCTAATGAAGGTCCTGGCCTGGCACCTAGTTCTTTAGTCATATTGTGCAATTATATTATAGTAGATGTTTTATTAGAAAACCACGTCAACAAAGAATTAGGTCATTTTTAGGGTTCCGTACCCAAAGGGTGAAAACGGAACCCTATTACTAAGACTCCGCTGTCCGTCCGTCCGTCCGTCTGTCACAGAGCTGTATCTCATGAACGGCGATAGGTAGGCAGCTGAAATTTTCACAGAATGTGTATTTATTTTGCCGCTATAACAACAATTAGGTAAAATAAAAAAATAATAAATATTAAAGGGGGGTCCCATACAAAAAACGTATTTTATTGTCTTTAATCTTGTACATTGGTACGGAACCCTACGTGTGCGAGTCCGACTCGCACTTGGGCGGTTTTTCTAATATGATAAAGCCCTTATGCGCTTTGGTAACGCGTCTACGCATCGGTTACACAGAATGATCATTACAGACTGAAGCCAGAGAATACTTAATTTAGCTACCACCACAGAATAAATAATAGTCTTAGTCGTCGTCGTTAAAGGTGTAAGGTGGGGTGGCTGGGGGTGGTTTATGGCTGTAAGGAGAGTTGAATATTTAATACTAGTCAGATATGTAAAATTTTAAAATCAAGAATTGAAAAAACAAAAGTCTCCGAATTATCTCACAGTCCTTCCGCCCTTAAGGGCCTGGTACTAGCCAAATCGCAAAGTTAGACGAGGCACCCCAAGTTAACTAACTAAGTCTGACGTTTATAAGTGTCATCCTTACAATATATGATTCCTTGTCTAGGAATTGAATTATTTTGGTTAATGTATGTTTCCTTTTTCTATACAAAATACATTGCGGAAACGGTGTCCATTTCCGAACTTTTTTGACTAAATGTAGAAATCTAAAAGCAAATGGAATATTTTGTTTATGCATATATGCTGTTTTTGCTTATATCTAGAAATCGAATTACTTTCAGATTTCTAATGAGAAAAATCAACTTTTTTATTTTTATTATTATTTAAATAAATGATGGAATAAAAAAATATTAACAATCCATTATCAGTCTGGAGTTCTATTTGGATTTGCTGAAGCGTTTCACTATATATTATTACATTTGTTATAAAGTGCATTTGTATGGCGCGAGTAGTTGGCTAGTCCTAGCGCCTTAATACCTTCTACTATCATAGTCGATTCTATATATCTTCTTTGTTTTAACGCTTTGCCTACGTCGTTTCGTAGAAACAAAAATATTTTACCGTTGTCTTCATTAAAAGTACAGGGATAATTTGAGCGTTCTTTGACAGAGCCAATAAGGGATTTTGATATACTTTTCTTATCCTATTCTGCTTCACTGTCAAACACTGATTTTGAATTTTTTGAAAATTTTGATTTTTCATAGCTGTAACCTTCGTCCTTCTTATTCCTATGCAGAAGCACAAGCATTAGGTAACTCTGTTTTCAGTTAAAACTTTGAAGTGTCCATATATCAAACTGACCGCATTACACATAGTAAGTTTGTTTTTTATTAACTCTCCGCTAATAATTAATTAAATGATAAACTAACTTATCAGTAGCTCTAAACCTGATTATTCGTAAATTGCTTGCCTTCAAAACGACCAAGTAGTGTTTCCATTTTGTCACCGTATTTTGAGTTTATTACAAGAAAATAGTCTCTATTTTATTTTAACTTAATTTACTCCAAAAGAGTACCGGCGAAACTTGGAAGCCTCCGTCACAGGACGAGCCCCTTTGATCCTGTAACGAGTGGATTGAGCGTTGTCAAAGCGACAGCGGCCGCCATCACGCCGACATTGCTGTACCAAGGCTTCGCTTTATGCGTGCGAACCTTTTATGTAAACAAAACGGGCGATAATAAAGAGTACTTCGCATACATAGAAGTTACATCATCAATGACTATGTCATAATATAAACGTCAGACCCAAGTGGTTGCGTAACCCCTGTTTTTCTCACCTCCAGCTACCTGTAATCCGTTAGTAAACTTTCGTTTTTTTTTTTTATGTGACTGGACATGGATGGCTAAAACCACACCTTCTGTCATGGTATTAGCCCAACACACCACATGGGAACTAGGTGCCATGCCAGAACTTTCCTTATATCGCACGGCTACATTGAACTGGATGTAAAAACACGGACAATTTTCATTGCCGCTTTGAGCATCGTTCATCCAATGCGATGGTACCAACCCGGGCGGGATATACCCTACCACCTAGTAAGTAAGGAAGGGGACCTACAGTTTAACGTGGAATCCGAACCACGGCCAGTCTCTCTCAACAATCGAATGGTCACCCATCCAAGACCAGACCGGACCCAGCGATGCTTAACTTCGGAGAGCGATCGCCGAAGTGTTGCGCCACTGGGCTATTGAGGCTGACAAATTTAACCGTGCAACTGAAAGATACATTTGGGATGTTTGTAACGGGCGAACCGGGCGTAAGTCAGACAACGGCACGCTAAGACCGTTCATGAAATGTTTGTACTTAAAAAAATGATATGGCTGAAGGATTCATACCCACATGGGTGAAAATTAAACTTAAAAAAAAATTACGAGAGGTGTCGTGGGGCACCCGGTAGAAAAGAAGTTTTTTTCGCTTTACATCATGTATAACCTCTATAAATACTTCAAAATCGGGCGGAATAACATTTAACAAGCACCAGTCTTCACGTTAAAGACGATATTAAGTTATGGGATCTTATTTTAATTAAATAGACGCACAAAGTTTTGGAGCGCTTCGTTTGGATTTCGGTTCCAACGCATTGCATTGGATGAGCCATAAACTCAAATGTATTTACGTCACTGGACATGGATGGCTAATACCAAACTGCCCGCAGATATTAGCCTAACACACCACATGGGAACTAGGTGCTATGCCAGGAAATTCCTTATATTTCTCGGCTACATTGAACTGGATGGAATACTCATCTTTATTGCGGCTTCGAATATCGTTCATTCAATGCGATGGTACCAACCCGGGAGGGATTAACCCTCCCGGGTAAGGAAGCGGACCTTCAGGTTAACGTGCAATGCGAACCAAGGCCAGCCTCAACGGTTGAAAATGGTCACCCATCCAGAACCCAACCGCGCTCAGAGGTGCTTAACCACCTTATCTAATAGCAAGGCTTCGCACCACTGAGCTGACTGCTTAAGAACGGCCCGTAAGCTATGCTCCCCATACAAACGTAGTTTACTAATCATTTGGAAACCGCTATTCCAATTGAATTGATATTTAATATATAATATCAGGTAACAAGTATCTGTGTCTGCATGCTTTTGTTTTTTTGAAAAATCCAAACCAAATTAAATGAAAGCAAAAATAAAATCTTCATACAAATTTTGTTTTCTCTGGGGTTTGACCCAGAATACATTTACCGAAAAAACAAAGGCATGCAGACACAGATATTTGTAGCCTAATATTAGATACCAAATATCAAGTATGTTGGAATAGAGGTTTTCAAATTATTAGTCAACTACGTTTGTATGGGAGGCGAAAATTTCTGATGCTTACGGGCCGACCTTAAAGCGTTGTAATAAAAAAATATCAATATTGAAAGTAGAGGATCAAGAGAGCATGTGACGAATGCGTTGTCAGCATGTTCCCGCTACCTTATTTTGGGTGGTACAGTACCACCTGAAGAAATTAGCCGAATCAGTGAACATTGGTGTACAGTATTCCTTCGAATGTATATGTGTAGGTATACCATAACACTTGATCTTTGTTTCATGGGAATTAATGTTAATGTTAAGGAATTGAGATGGCCCTTCCTGGCGGGGCTAACTCATTCGCGAGCACGTTACAAAACCGTGCTATTGCGCTCTAGGACCTTCTCAGTTTCAAAGAAAAATCCAGGCTCCGTTATGAAGAGGATGCAACATATCCACAAAGCAAAAAATGAGCATAGTGTTTGATTTGGTAAGATTTATGAACATTTTAATTACAAAACTACGTATACCTAAAAGTACACCACGACCGATGTAGTCAAAAATGTAACAAAATCAATTGATTATTAATTTTCATGAAACAAGCTTGTCGGATGACCAATCTTTTTGAGATGTTTTCATTTTATCGTTGATTAACTACCAAATTTATTGTATAAAACGCGTGAAAAATTCGAACTTTCGGGCCTTACGGTCTTTCACCTTTCGAACTTAAAAACCATACACAATTTTACAATGCCAACAGTCATAAGACATATTATTCCGGGAGGTCACGACATTTTTGGTCACGATAAGGTAAATGGCTGAATCTGGGTTCACATATTAGAGACCGACCCTCTGATGCTAAATATGTCGGTCTGCCCGTGCCAAGTGGTTGCGTTTTCTAGATTGGCTATATAAAATAGATGCTGGTATGTATATATACTGATTACCTGGAAACATTGATACCTATTAATTATACAACAATAACCAGACGGTTACTTAATTAAATAATTAAATATACCTAAAGTTATATCTGAAACCTAAATCGCCTATAACTACTAAATTCAACCAAAGATTTGTTCAGTTTTTGTATTGCTAGGCAAGTATGTATTGATACTTTCATGCTTCGTCATTTGCATCCATTTACCTTATCATATGTATTTTTTGTCACCATAACTACTTTTTCAGGCGCCTTATCTAAGTAACGCAACCACTT
This sequence comes from Incurvaria masculella, assembly GCA_946894095.1. Classification (NCBI taxonomy): domain Eukaryota; kingdom Metazoa; phylum Arthropoda; class Insecta; order Lepidoptera; family Incurvariidae; genus Incurvaria; species Incurvaria masculella. Next base: position 12,369,556 of record OX335658.1, on the reverse strand, counting down.
GGAACAGGCAGACTGACACATTTAGCTTCAGAGGGTTGTACTTTATCCCGTGAACCCAATTTCAGCCATTTACGTTATCGTTACCATTTTTGTCGCGACCTTCTAGTCTATATAGTTCGATCAAATAAAGCTATTTTGAGCAACATTTTCGATCGTTTCCAAGAAATATGGGCATAATCTTTTTTCCATGTTTGTATGGGGGAGTTCAGCGGGAAGGCCCACCTTAATAACTCCGAACGTGTTTTGGGTCTTCATTTATTTGTTAGAGTAACTTTAAATCCGCGTAATTTTACCATTTAAAATTACTGTAACAAATTCCCCACATTCTCCTCCTACGTCTACCGTATGAGGTAAAGATTCAGTGAAGTTCGTATTGAGAGCACTTTAACAAATTGCGTCTCTTGCGGAGACGAGCAATCACAGACTATGTTGGTTAGTTCACGACTCACGCAATGAGATTTTATGGACATGCTTTCTTACGAAGTACTAGGCAAGAAGTGCTAGAACAAACTTTTGACAATCATCAATAAATAACTTTAACCGCTACTGAACGATTTTCTAAACTAAGAATATTAGTTGTAGAATTGATATAAAAAAAGACATTCCCAGTCTTACCATTGTGTACAAAATATTAATAAAATTAGATAAAAAGAATAAATTATTGTCAGAGCAAGAAGTTCATTTGTTAACCGCAAGTTTTTTTTTTTTTATGTGACTGGACATGGATGGCTAATACCACAAGTTCTGTGATGGTATTAGCCCAATACACCACATGGGAACTAGGTGCCATGCCAGGACCTTCCTTATATTGCACGGCTACATTTAACTGGATGGAAAACACGGACAATTTTCATTGCCGCTTCGACCATCGTTCATCCAATGCGATGGTACCAACCCGGGCGGGATAAACCCTACCACCTAGTAAGTAAGGAAGGGGACCTACAGCTTAACGTGGAATCCGAACCACGGCCAGCCTCTCTCAACGGTCGAATGGTCACCCATCCAAGACCAGACCGGACCCAGCGTTGCTTAACTTCGGAGAGCGATCGCCGAAGTGTCGCGCCACTGGGCCACTGAGGCTGACAGCCTCATTTGAAATATTTGATAATAAAACTGATATATGTAATGAAAATGATGGAAAGAACACATATATATTTAAAAAAAATATATATTTTATAAATTGCATAGAATACTAGAAACAACCAAAAATCCAAATTCCTCTACATATGATTTTTATTACATACTTTTCTTAAAGGTGAGGAAAATCTTACAGATACTCCACTACGTCTGGCCCAAAAAATAACCTTAAGGCTATAAATAACTAATAATAATAAATAAATAACCTTAAGGCAATATCATTAAATTGGCAGAAGACAGGTCTTTCAGGCCGGCAGAAGCAAGCATTCATAGGATGAAATAATAATCTGTGCCATGTGGGTTCCGCCACGTAAAAATTCAATCTGGTCATCTGCAAACCCCCAATATGTTGGGGTTGGGGTTAAGAAAAAACACTCCTCCAAAAAAATAAATATACGGTTTGGACTATTATCTAATTTAAGACAGTCAAACAGTGTTAATGCGTTGCTCATATTCTTTAAGAACAAATATGTTCGGATACATCTATTTACTAAATTTTTACTTAGTTTTAAAGCTGGTGCTTAGAAACTGTAAATATTTGAGACAATTAAAAGTTGTGTGGTACCATATCACATATTTATCTAGTAAATAAGCGTAAAACATATTATTAATTCACTTTAAAATAGACATTACAGATCAAAAACATAAATTTCGCTTCATCGCGCGCGCCTAAAATCAATTTTGACGCGCATACAACAATGAACGATAAGGCAAATACATTGCGTACGGAAATCGCCATTATTAAGCTGAAACCTGGACTTAGTTCAAGCCTTAAATCTATCTAAAAAGATGATTAATATTAATAGTATAGTTCCGTTAGTATGTAACTACCCGTAATATGTCCGATTTCACTAGTTAAGATGAATATTATGCTAGTGGCTGTGTGCGACCGACTATGAGACGAAGAGGGGCAATGGGTGCCTCAGTATGAAAGCTTGTAAAACGGTTGATAGAAAAGTATAAATATATGAGTACAAATACATTTTTTTTAATAATTATAGCTTAAATTAATGAAAAATTGATACAATGTTAACGTACGAAGGATTTCTAAAGATGTCTTAAACAATTTGTCAGCCTCGGTGGCCCAGTGGCGCGACACTTCGGCGATCGCTCTCCGAAGTTAAGCAACGCTGGGTCCGGTCTGGTCTTGGATGGGTGACCATTCGACCGTTGAGAGAGGCTGGCCGTGGTTCGGATTCCACGTTAAGCTGTAGGTCCCCTTCCTTACTTACTAGGTGGTAGGGTTTATCCCGCCCGGGTTGGTACCATCGCATTGGATGAACGATGGTTGAAGCGGCAATGAAAATTGTCCGTGTTTTCCATCCAGTTCAATGTAGCCGTGCAATATAAGGAAGGTCCTGGCATGGCACCTAGTTCCCATGTGGTGTGTTGGGCTAATACCATGACAGAACTTGTGGTATTAGCCATCCATGTCCAGTCACATAAAAAAAAAAAAAAATTTAATAAAATAAAAAAAAACATTTTCACTGTAACAGTTACGCTGGAAGGAAAGTTAACGAAATAAAACGCAGAAACTCTTCATCGTCGCTTTAACCATCTTTCAATTCAATGCGATATGCAGTTTAACGATCTGAACCATGGTCAGCTTCAAGGGTGGAACGGTCACCGATTCAAAATCCGACAATGCCCCGAGATCGTTAACCTCAGTGTTCGAACGATATTATAAATTATACAAACATCTTCTTAACAGCTAGAGCTCAGTAAATGTAAAAACCTTTTGAAAATATTTGTATGATATTAGAATTATATACGGAATCGTCTCGTTAAGGATATTTATTCCAGATTAATTAATGTCACAGGAGATGCAACTCGGCCGATGCTATATCGTGAACTGACTCCAGTCCATTCCACTGGACTGAGGCTGCCTGATTGAATGTTTACATTCTAACACGTCTGCATCATTTTTAAAACATGATGGGAATTGCAAAACATCTTTTCCGATAATCGATTGAAAATATTTTTAAAATGTCAGGACACCAACAGCTATTTCTTCGCCATTTATTCCGAAGGGATAAAATAAATCTAGAGAAATAATTCTTCCGAAATTAATCTTCTAGCAATAAGTCGAGCAACATCCGGCAGAGCGAGCCAGTAAGCGGCTTACATTTGCGAGTGTACGTTAATAATAATTTCGTACTGCGAAATATTTACTTCATAGACTCACTGGAATTCTAGAGTCGACAGTGTATACGAATCTGGAAATAGATCACCTAATAGTCAACAAGGATTCAACTTATGTATTTTCCATATACAGTGTCAAGCCAGCCAATAAAAAAATTATAATAGATTTAGGCTATGTTGGATAACGCAAGTAATTTTCTTGCGATAGATGTATTGGGGACATATTGTTCTTCTACATACATCACTGAGCTATGATATGCTTTAATACAAGCATCTATGTATTCGAAGAAATTAACCAAAGCTTTTTAGCTACATAGATCTTTATTTTAACCAAAGAACACAATTAATTTTATTGAAAAAAGAGAACGGATAACATTATAAAAATGTAATATTTGCGAGTGTAATATTTTTGTATTGTTGATTATTGGTTTTGACTTACTACTTTTAAACATTACATCTCAAAATGCATGATTGACACGTGTTAAAGTCTCTGAAAGTATTGGACCGATTTTGATGAAAAAGTTTGTGTTCGGGTGGTTCCTTCAATGGAATGGACCCGTGGTCGAGATATTGCCCCGAGCGGAACCGGGCACCTCAGCTAGTTTACTACATTTCAGGCCAAAGCCTTTCCGCGCCTCCAGGTAGCCTCCGATCCACTGATTCTGATCCTTACCGATTCCATAGACGCCTTTATGGGACCAACGCACGAAGCTAAGAATAAAATTATACCAAATCCACACTATTCCACACCAATATTATAAATGCGAAAGTAATTATGTCTGTTGCGTGTTAACGCTTAAAACGCTGAACCGATTTTAATTATTTTCGGTGCAGAACTAGTATGGACAGTGGAGAAGGGCATAGGCTACCTTCTATCGTAATAGTTAAACTCGAAAGCTGTGAATGGATGAGGAATAATGAAATAGGGGATGAAAGTTTGTATGGGGAACTCATATAATATCCAGGAAATTATTCAGCGTTACATTAGTACAAAACGACATTGATCCGAGCAGACCCGGGTACCTCAGCTAGTATGAAATATTTAGCGAAAAACGCTGCGATAACTTTTTCGTTTGACTTATTAAAAGTTGACGACTGCAAAGTAAATATAAGTCAATGTAAAGGTGCTAAAAAAACTGTAACAGTTTCTATCAAACTGTAACTGCTCTACCCTTTTCTCGTGTCAATGGCCTATTAATCCTCTACTTGAGATATCTGGGTCGTGAATAGCCGTCGAAATATTCCGAGCCTGGTAAGTTTTTAATCTGCTAAGAAGTTTCTCACGCTACCCACTGATGGATGAAGCTGTTCCAAAGTAAAATCACCCTTAACGTTTATTTTTTCGATTCAAATATAAAATAGTTAACTTTTAGGTATCATAAATTTAACTAAGGTTTATCATGTAAACAGTTATAAACAAAATATCAATAGCTGCATAAAATATTTCAAATACATTTCACGGACGCCGATCTCTTGAAATGTTTCAGAAATGATAGTTTTTACAAGCCACGTATGTAGGATTTTATAAAATAAAAAATAATAGTTTAAAAAAACTAAAAAAACACGCTTTTATAGCTAACCGAACTAAAAATTAGAAAATAATTTTTAATTTTAAAGAGTTTATATTACAGTAGTAGAAGATCGAACAATCAATCAGAATTTATCACCTCAAGATAAAATTATAATAAAGTTTCAGTTATTAACAAAATAATTCAATTCAGAGTAAAAAGCGTGGGGTGCTTGATAAAGTAAATGTAACAATCATTCTATTTGCAACTGTCGATCAGAGGAGAGTTATGAAAAGTAGTAAAATGCACCCCACGCTTTTTACTCTGAATTGAATTATTTTGTTAATAACTTAAACTTTATTATAATTTTATCTTGAGGTGATAAATTCTGATTGATTGTTCGATCTTCTACTACTGTAATATAAACTCTTTAAAATTAAAAATTATTTTCTAATTTTTAGTTCGGTTAGCTATAAAAGCGTGTTTTTTTAGTTTTTTTAAACTATTATTTATTTTTCATTTTTTAGTTCGATTTTTCGAATTCATATGCATTATTTGTACTCCAATCAATAAGACTTTATAATTACAAATTTTTTGATCGTATTAAATTCCTTCCTTATCGACTGTAATTTCAAAGCATTGGTGTTTACCAAATTTTGTCCCGTAAAATAAATAGATTAAAAATTTATGTTCGGTTGTACAATCTCTTTATTAGATAGGTAGGAACTAATGTTAATAAAATACATATTTAATTTAGACTTAAAGATAAAAAACTTCTTCTAAAAGAGCCGGAGCTCCAGCTGTACCTAGAATACTGGCGGTGTTGCCTCTTTGGATTTCGAGGCTTATTCGCCGGACAAAATGTGCCCCGGACCTGGGATCACCAGAACTTTCATTTAAAAGTTTGCCTAACGTTGAAGCAAAAGTTATCGCTTCTGGTGACCATGAACCGAGTGTCTCGGCGGCGAAAGCTAAAAACTCAAAAGAACTCGCCACGCAGCTGTATTTTTGATGTTTATTTGCTGCTGCCCTCTCAGCTGCCGCTCCGGCCGCGCGAGAAGTGGCCTGAATGTAGGACGGCGCCAGAGTATCCACACAGGTGGCGTCCCATATTAATGCCTTTCCACTTGCCCACGGCACTAAGGTCACCCCGTCCGGGCGTTTACCATCCGAGCGACTGATTCCTGGGGGCTCGGTGATGCTGGGGTAGTTTGCTGTCACCAGTGCTCTTTTTATAATGTTATTTATATTGTAATGGCGGGATAAACGACCAGCGCTCCTTTGGCATGATAAACCGTGGTGGCCCCATTCGGTAACGTTGGTACCACAGACGCACGTATGAGGATGGCACAATCTAGCACCGACTCGAAGGCCTATTGAAATTCTGAGAGTGTTACTGTCAAGCAGAGTGCCTAGGCTTGGTGATGGATAGGCCCCCCGCCCCGGATTCGGCGACTGATGATGCTAGAATGCGAGCTCTGTCAATGTCAGCACTATTCATCAAGAGGGAAGAGTGTATAGATTTTATAATCGGCAAATCCCAGGCTTTTTGGAGTTTAAGACGGATTGGAATAGGTTCTTCTGGGCACCTGGATTTCCAACCTTCGATAGCCCTGTTCAAGCAGTCCACCTCGAAATCACAGCCAAGTGATGGTGAAAGAATACTACCCACGAGTGGTAAACTGCTGTGGACGGAACTCAAAAATGCTGGAAGTGCAACATCTTTTGTGCATCGTATGCCAACTCCGCCGAAGCCTATGGGAAGAGAGGCTTGTATCCAAGCATTTCCTTCTAATTGAATGTTCGTTATTTGGGATAGGCCTTTTTTGACAATAGCGTCTATTTTAGTTAGTGCTTCTTTATTGCGCCATAAAGGGCAACAGCGCATAAAGTATGTGAATTGTGGGATACCAAAACAAAATTTAAGGAGATGTAAGCCGACATTAGGTTGGATAGCACGAAGGCGATTTGTGAATATCTCCAACATATTGGTTTTATTTTCTAAGAGCGTTGTTGTGGATTGTTCCGTCAACGGGGCGCCCAGGAAGAATCTGTTCTCTTCAGTTAGAGTTTTGATTCCCGGTGTATTTTTTTCCAAAAGGCTTTTGATTTCTGTTGTCCTATCGGCGGTTAATTTCGAAAATATTGCTTCGCATTTTGTAGGGTTCAGCTCTAGGCCGATTAGTTTGAATTGTTTGATTACACTTTCTAAATCGTTCAAAACTTGTTCAGCGCTGCCCGCTAACACACCGTCATCGAGGTACCAAAGATTTAGCTCGGAGCTGAGGGTCTCGATTATTGATTGTATTGTCAAGCTAAAAATAGCTGGACCGAGAGGATCCCCTTGCTGGCATCCAGACGCTGACAGAATTTTGAAATTATTATAAAATAAATAAGTCGGGCTTGAGTATGATTGGTAGATGAATGGATATGCGGATGAAATATGATCGTTAACTGCTGTTAACATGGAGTCTCTTTCGACAGAGTTAAAGGCATTTTTTAAATCAATCTTCACAGCAATATCTGCCCTAGAGCTTTTAAGATACGTGCGCACTGAGTGAACGGCGGCTTCTGCTCCTCCTTTTGTGCCGAAACCAAGTTGCCTTGGGCGGAAAATGGATCCAAGATTTTCTTTGACTGAGGCACCGGCCACTTTGGCAGCTATTCGTCGTAGTGTACACCCAACCGCTATCGGTCGGATGCCTCCATCCTTTTTCTTGAGTGCTATTAATCTAGCTCCATCGAGATATGGTAAAAACTCTGCGTTCACTTTTCCTGACAACATCAAATTTATCACATTTGTGAGTGCGCTTTGTAGTTTTTTTTTTATGTGACTGGACATGGATGGCTAATACCACAAGTTCTGTCATGGTATTAGCCCAACACACCACATGGGAACTAGGTGCCATGCCAGGACCTTCCTTATATTGCACGGCTACATTGAACTGGATGGAAAACACGGACAATTTTCATTGCCGCTTCGACCATCGTTCATCCAATGCGATGGTACCAACCCGGGCGGGATAAACCCTACCACCTAGTAAGTAAGGAAGGGGACCTACAGCTTAACGTGGAATCCGAACCACGGCCAGCCTCTCTCAACGGTCGAATGGTCACCCATCCAAGACCAGACCGGACCCAGCGTTGCTTAACTTCGGAGAGCGATCGCCGAAGTGTCGCGCCACTGGGCCACTGAGGCTGACAAGCTCTTTACCTGTTACGCCCGAGTTAAAACAGATTAGGTCTTTTAAATGTTGCGGTGTCATACCGTCCATACCTGACGATGAGTTGTTTGGAAAAGACCTTAAAGCGTGTAAAACTGATGTATCTGTTGCAACTACAACTGAGATATCTTCAATATTTACTTCGGGGAAGATTTGTGGCCGTGAAGGGGCTGGGTGTTTTGATTCCAATGATTCCAGTGTTTCAGCATTATCAGGAGCGATACTGTCCGATGATGATAGCAGCCTTACTGCGCCTCTGATTATTTTGTTGTGACTAAAAAGCCTTTTGTGAATCACGGTTATCATATTATATATTTTATGAATATTATATACAGTAATTTGATATTAGACTCATCAGTACCTACACATGCATAAAGAATGAAGAAGGTGAGAACGCAGTTATCCTGAAAACATTTTTGCCTCCGTTGTACTGTACCAAGTATGGAGTGTACAGAGTCTCTACACTCCATAGTACCAGGTGCCCGAGCGAAAGAGTAAGTCCGAAAGTGCGGGCATGCGCAGATCTCGCGCTAGCTCTGTCTCTTTTACTCCACTACAGAGGATCTATAAAAGAATTTATTAATCCTGGCGGTCCTAATAAGGATAATGGGAAACTGTTATGAAATTATTGCATTGTCATCGGTCCTTGATACGTTTTTTTTTTATGTGACTGGACATGATGGCTAATACCACACCTTCTGTCATGGTATTAGCCCAACACACCACATGGGAACTAGGTGCCATGCCAGGACCTTCCTTATATTGCTCGGCTACATTGAACTGGATGGAAAACACGGACAATTTTCATTGCCGCTTCGACCATCGTTCATTCAATGCGATGGTACCAACCCGGGCGGGATTAACCCTACCACTTAGTAAGTAAGGAAGGGGACCTACAGTTTAACGTGGAATCCGAACCACGCGGCTGCGGCGGCAGTCGCTTGCGCATCGCTGCGCCGATAACACCGTACCACGCCTATACATACCTATATCGCAGCCATATATCGAGTGTACAGTATTGCAGTAAATACTAATTACTCAAAGTGTACCTGAACATTTTATTTAATACCCTTAATATCTCAGATAATCTCAAAGATTCCATTACATACATAGATACATGCAACCCAAGCTAATAAAAGCGTGTTAAAAAAAGAATTGATTAATCCTGGCGGTCCTAATAAGGATAATGGGAAACTGTTATGAAATTATTGCATTGTCATCGGTCCTTGATACGTATGCAAAGTTTCAAATTAATCAGACTTCTGGAAACTGGTGAAAATTAAGTTCAAAGATTCCGTTACATAGATACATAGATACAACCCAAGCTAATAAAAGCGTGTTAAAAAAAAGGAAAATGACTTAGGAATTTGACGTTCCATCCCCATAGCATCCAAAATGTTTATTAAAAACCGGCCCAGTGCGAGTGGATTCGCACACGAAGTGTTCGGTACTATCGTACAAGATTTAACAAAAAACATTTTTAACACATTTAATTTTTTTTTATTATTATTATTTTACCTATTTAGCGGCAAAATAAATACACACTCCGTGAAAATTTTAGATTGCTACTTATTACGGTTCGCGAGATACAGCCCTGTGACAGACGGGCGGACGGACGGACGGACGGACGGACGGACGGACGGACGGACGGACAGACGGACAGCGGAGCCTTAGTAATAGGGTTCCATTTTTACCCTTTGGGTACGGAACCCTAAAAAGGAAATGTTCCATTTGTAAGGTTAGGTTTTTTGTTTTGTGCTTTTTAAAATACAAACGAAAAATATATATTTTGGAATATTTTTGGGTCTAATGCTTTTTGGATATTATGAAGGCTACCCAAAAAAATACTAACCACCATGGCAAGACATGTTTCCTAAAAAATTATTAATTGACCGAATATTACGCCACATATATTTCACGTGTATAGTGCTCATACTTATCTTAGCCTGCCGAAATTGATTCGTTGACCCCGAACGAGCTAAGGGGTCCACATGCGCACGAGCCAATGTAAACCCGATTTCACGCAAGGAAGTCGCAACGTGCCTGTACATCGTAGCAGCGAGAACAGATATCCATCATCTTCCACTCAAGATCGAGTCAAGTGGGAGCGAGGGATGGGAAATTTCGGTCATAACTGAGGTTTGCTTGCTGGCTGCCTATAGGAAAGTCCCAAGATCGACATAGCGACTGTCACATTACGGGTAGCTAACATATGATTAATTTGAGTTTATAATACTAACAGGTACTCAAGATTTAGTTCTTCGCAAATTGTATTAGAATGTCTTTAATATATAAATAAACCAGCTCTAAAAAACATTGAACCGACTTCGAACACTAAAAAGTAATGAATAATATTTTTATTAATTCGAGCACCCTTGAGTATAAGGCTCTACAAGAGCACAGAATGGTTCCATACACATTTTCAGGTGTGCGTTTGTACCGCTTTCTAAAGACCAAAGAAGAAGGGTTCTTTTTATCCCAAAAAATATTTTTATGCTGTACCGAGCGGAGCCGGGAACGGCAGCTAGTACTGTATTAGGGTTCCATACCCGAAGAGTGCCAACGGAACCCTATTAATAAGCCTTCCCTGTCCATACGTCCGTCCGTCACATGGCTGTATTTCATGAACCGTGACAGATAAGCAGCTAAAATGTTCACAGAGTGTGTATTTATTTTGCCGCCATAACAACAAATAGGTATAATTTTAAAATTAAAAAACAAGGGATCTTGTGTTTTATTGTGAGTGTGTTAAAGGTTAGGGAAGAGGCGTAACTTACCAAAGAGAAAGTGATAGGATGGTCATAGAAACAATAGCTTATAATGCAATTGCTGAAATTTGAGGCAACAACATAATCTTTGATAATATTGTATCTGAGAAGCAATATAAGAACTAAATGTATGGTAAATGTAATTCTAATAGTAACCTTTGTGAGAATGACCAAAATAAATACAGTTTCGCCGATTTGATAAAATTGTTTTTAATAATAAAATATTAAACAATATTGATTGTAAATTAATCGATAGATTTCAACAGTTGCGTTACATAAGATTGGAGGCAGAGGAAGCAGGACAAACAAAAGGGGGTGAAGCGGTGTCTTCATCAGGTTTAAGCGTCGAGTGGCGATCTACGTACATATGAGCTTGGCGCAGGTATAACGATATACGCAGACTAATCGCTGAGGACATTCATATTTGAACAAAAATGCATACAAATTTTTACCTGTTAATGTTTACACGTTATGTTCTGCGATTGTATAAAAATTGTGAAGCTATAAAAGAAACCCGTTGGATTTTCTGCTCTCAAAGGTTAATTATTTATTATTGCTTTTGTCAGCCTCGGTAGCCCAATGGTGCGAAGCTTTGCGATTCGATAAGCCGGGTAAGCACCTCTGAGCGCGGTTGGGTTCTGGATGGGTGACCATTTCAACCATTGAGGCTGGCCGTGTTTCGAATTCCAGGTAAAACTGCAGGTCCTTACTTTCTAGGTGGCAGGGTTATTACCGCCCGGGTTGGTACAATCGCATTGAATAAACGGTAAGGTCTGGCATGGCACCTAATTTCCATGTGGTGTTCAATATTTGACTTTGAGTTTGGTATTAGCCATTCAAGACATGGTCAGACATCGGCATGAGCCAAGTTCACAAATTACTACATATAACAACTACTGACCGCTATCAGGAAGCTTTGTGCCCGGTGGATACCTCATAATTTGACAGAGGCCCAAAAACCTGTCGATTGGTGCCGTGAAATAGTTCACAGATTTAATTAAGGTGACTCAAATGCTGTATTCGGCAAACTTACGGCTGACGAAAGCTGGATTTACTGTTATGATCCTGAAAGTAAAAAACTAAAAGACCTGCTGAGTGGGTGTTTCCTTCAGAGGAGTTTCTAACACAAGTTAACAGGGGTCGAAGGGTGGGAAAAAAGATGGTGGCATCGTTCTTCGGAAATACAAGTAACTACGCAATCATGTTTTAGAGGATAGAAGAACAGTTACTGCAGAGAGGTACACTAATAATTGTTAGCTACTTGTCTTGGAAATAGTTCGGAAGAAACGACCTCGCAGTGCGATCCTCCGTCACCACGACGACGCCTCGTCGCACACCGCCAAGCAAACGATCAACTATTTGGCGACGTGAGGCGTGGAATTACTGGGTCATCCACTGTATAGCCCTGAATTCGCACCTTGCAATGTTTATTTATTACCGAAAATAAAAGAAAAACTTCGAAGTAAACGTTGTATGGACGCCAAGGAAGCATTGACTGCGTTTCAAAAGGTCGTCGAAGAGATCCCTACGAACGAGTGGGCAAAGTGCTTTTCTCAATGGTTCCATGAATGCAGTGATGTATTGATGGGAATGGACGCTATTTCGAAAACTATAATAAAAGTAATAACTTGCTAATTTGTTCTTTTTTTTTATTTTTTAACAACTTTCAGTGTTGTCCTCGTATCTAATCCCTTATTTAAGCTTGTTGAATTATGTACGCTCTGAGGATAAGAAATTACATAGCGTTAAAGCTTGAACTATTCTAGGTACAACAGCAGTTCACTGTACTAGACTCAGCAGCAGCAAAGCTCCACGTTCACCGGAAGTTTCTTGAAAATCTATGGGCTGCTTGCGGATATTAAGTGAATAAATTGTACCAACGCCGCGATAAAGCGTTATTTTTAACCGCTCCTGAAAAACTAAGGCTGTATCGAACATCGAAAAATTCTTAAACCTTAGCGGTGTTTCGAAAAGAAGGAACACTGTATAATCAATATATGTACAGCTGGTGGTAAAGGGGCTAGAATACTTGCCTTTCGTGCGAGAAGTTATAGGTTCAAAGCTTCGCTCCAAACATGCACCACTTTCTTTCTCTATCTGAATTTGATAAGTGCGTTCGTTAGGAATATTAGCTGTTCCATGGTTCGGATGCCATGTTAAGTAGTTGCCCGTCCCCTACTAGATGGTAGGTCAAGCCCACACGGGTTGGTACCATCGCCCATGTCGAAGCGGTAATGAAAAATTGTCCGTGTTTTCCATCCAGTTCAATGTAGCCGTGCTCAAATGCCTGGCATGGCATCTAAATTCTTCGGGAATATGCTGCATTGGTCTAATATCATAACGGTAATTGTGTGGTACTAGCCATCCATGTCAGGTTCCATAAACAAAATACACATATGTTGGAATGGTCGCAACAAGTGTACTGACCAAGAAAGTTAGCATTTTACTATATTTCCTACGCATCAAATATATTGTATAAACAAATGTATGTGTCTTTTCGCTAATCAGAATAAAAATACGGTGAATAATATTGTTTTATTGTTTAATCTAGACTAATAGATATTTTTTCAAGAAGTAAGTCTTGCTTTAAATAATTAACCAGTGCGATACATTTTCGCAACAACACCCACAATGCTAAGGCATAAGCAAACTTAAGCAGCAACAAGCTCGCTCCATCACCGCCTTAGGTTCCTTCCACTGCACAAAGAAGACTTTGTAAACAAAATGGCGGATCAGTCAGTCAGGTAATCCGCGCCGGCTGCAACCACAGCGCGCCTGCCGCGCCGCTTTGACGCCGCGAAGTTTGCGGCGGACGGATTTGTGGAATTTCGATGGCCAGCATTGATAAAATGGTATAAACAGATCTAAAAACTGGCTTTTATGAGCAACCAGAAAATACGTTTGGCTGCATTGCCAACTTTCTGACACGTCGTGTCATTCGGCAACTGAACGGAAATTTACCAGATAACATGGTACGAAATGCAACTAGACGTAAGATTAAATCACTCACTTGCCTGTTCAACTGGTGAGTTAGGCCTGGGAATCCATGAGCGATGTAGAATTAGTCTCATTTTGAAGATTCCAAGTTATCGAGGAGAACTTAAAATTTCGTCATCTGTCCATCATTTCGTCCGTATTCCTTATCACTCCTTATATGTTTAACTGTTTTCTGTAAAAAAAAAACGCTTATCTTATGCTATTATTTTTTGGAGAGAAAATATTTTGAAACGCTATTAACATTTATGCCATGCGATATTTTAGATTTTTTGAATATTGAACATTATCGCGATATTTGCTTTCAAATTCAAAAAGTCATCTGCCAATTAGAACCTAAATACGATTTGAGCGAGTAATTATATCACTTGAGATGTATCCAAAAAACTCATTCAATATTTGAACAGGCCTTTACGCATTTTAAAATGTATAATTTAAATAACGCTGTTTTTCTGAAAATAAACTTGAAATTTTATAGAAACAAAAATGTTTGCTTGAAAGTCCAAATGTTTTCATTACAGTATCATTAAAATTAATATTATTTTTGCGTTTATCATAACGTTGAAGAAGAGTTTTAACATAACATTCATATTATGATACTTTTGAGGTTACCGCGGTCGTTAGACATGTTTGAAAAATGTTACGGCTTTTCACGCGGCAGGAAGAGACATTCTCCGACATTTCGAGCTAATCATTTAGCCCTTATTGTCAGCTCATACTGCCTGTCGTCTGAGATTCGGACCGCAGCCAAACACATTTCCGCTTCCGCTCCCACCCACAGCTACAATTTACGGCCACGGCGAGCCTAGCTGTCACCTCAGTCGTACGAACGTGGCGGATGCCTCCTTGACTACGGGCTGAATGATTAGCCCGAGACGTCGGAGAATGTCTCTTCCTGCCGCGTGAAAAGCCGTAACATTTTTTAAAACATTTATATTATTTACCTTTCTATAGATATCTCGAGATAATTTTAAAGTCACACATCTTTTGTCCACTTCTTCTATTATCTAAGCTAGGTTTCAGAAGTCTTAAAAAAATTTAAACATAATAGGTGAGGGCGACCTATGTGTAATCATTTTCTATGGAACAGACTTTCTTATGATGTTTTACTTCACCGTAAAACGATCGTGTCATTTTATAATGCAATAATTTAACTCTAAGCGGGAAATAAATGAGTGTAGCATAAAATTATAAGATTATAATCACATTTATTTTGAAATATTAATTTGTAATATTCCCTCTTAAGCATTACTGGACACTTACGTAACCGCAGTTTAAAATGAAATGAAACTCAATCCAAGTTATTCAACCAAGTTTGTTTCTGCAGAGATGGATTTGAAGAGGAGTTTAAAGTAAAGAAAACCCTAATCCCTTACCCAAAGTAGCAACGAAGTGCCGCTTCTGACAAAATAACTTTTGGTGGCTTCGAAACATACTTCTGTGTTAAGGATTGCTTTCCTGTTCTCAGGTTCACGTTTCGGTTTATTCATTACGCACGTTTGAATAATATCAACAGATGTCCGTATGTAGAACCGACCCAGAAGCGTAGGAACCGATTGTTAAAAAGGTGTAAAATATGTTTGTCATACTTATAGCAAAATGTTTGTTATATATGTGGAATCGACCGTGAAGCGAGGATATATTAATTAAAGAAAGAGAGCTGCAACAAGAACAACTTTACGAATACGTGTTTGAATGTTCCATCTTTACCCATTATGATGGTTCATGAGATTTAGCCCTGCGACAGACGGACAGATGGACGGTTGGAGAGGGGAACGGACGGACAGCGGAGGTTTAGTAATAGGGTTCCGTTTGCCACACTTGGCTTCGCGCGATCGGACTATCAAGGGTGACCAACAGAACTCTTGTGTTGCCGATGCACGAAGAGACGGCTGAGTTAATCAATGTTCAAACACGTCACTTTTAGTGAACCGCCTGGAGTTTCTTCCATACTGTTCATCCAAAGTGACGTGTTTAATCAAACGATGACGTTGATTTTGATTTTTTGTCCTTTCGTGCACTCGGTTCTTAGTCTTACAATATTCGAACAGTTACAACATTTTTAATTTCAATGGTTCAACTTACCAACTGTAAAATATCGCCATGCACATACCAATAACCACGTATAAGGTGTACCTACTTGAATTTATAAATTTTAAAGGAGACAAAAATAGGGGAGAGTGTTTCCCATAAAAACTAAACAGAGGCTAAGGCCTACGAATTCGCTAAAATTACCTCCTCCGTTTCCGTGCCATTCAAGGAATGTTTGCAGAAACCCAGCTTAAGGGCCTTGGATCGGACGCCCTCACGTAAAATAGGGCACGATGCAAAAGGTTTGCAAGACCGAATGCGGTCAGTGGGTCCGAGTAATGTCAGTTAATTTCCAAATCTCGGAAAGCCGCTTGAATTCCAACCTTAATAGCCGGAATAGTTTAACCGACCCTCTTCTGGAAAGGTCATTTGCAAGACCATCGCAGATCCGGAGTAATCGCCTTCAACCATCGGGTTAAGCTTTACGAAAGTTAGCAAGTATATAAGTATGTAAAAACGTATAATCATATATGTTAAAATAACCGATGACTGTATACATCTGAACATACTTATTAAATGATTATATTTTTTAGTTATCTTTATGTTGACATGATATATAATATCCAAAATAACGATGGCTGTATACACCTGAACATAGTAATTAAATAATTATTATTTTCTATGTATTTTTATGTTGACGTGATATATGATATCCAAAATGACAATGGTATACACGCGAACATAGTAATAAGGATAATTTTGTATGACTATAAACCTCAAGTTTGTAAAATTTTGTATGTGCAATGTAAGCTACTCAAAATTGTGAGCGGTAGTATTGACAATGGGGCAAATACATTTTTAATTAATTTATTAATGAAACCTTTATGTCGGCTCTTCTCAAACCGACAGAATGAAAACGTGTCGAAGTATAGGTATCCTACCTATGGATAAGAAATAGAATGAAAGACGTTATGGGTGTACTGATTCCAACGAAAGCCTTAAAGATGTTTACAAATATTTCTTCATGATAGAATAAATGTGAAAATAGTGTGTTTTGTGTGTGAACGAAAAGTAAATCTCGGTTATCTTATTTGGCTTCTAGAAAATATATTTTATCGTCACATCATTTTGATGTTTTATTAATTCTCAAGCATTCTTATATGAGCATTATTGCAGTTTAAAAAAGTCTTCAAAACACCAAGTTATCACACTATCACGGCAAAGTTACAATACAATACAAACAATAAGTGACGAGAGACAGCATCGAACAATTTTCTTTTGGGTGATGAAATGATAATTACGTCATTTTAAACATAGACATATAAGAAGGCACTAGATTCATTTTTGCATAGTTTTGATATTGATATCAGCACCCCCGTCTCTATCTCAAATTTGTTATCTGCTGAACTTAGAAATCAGGACTACCTTACCAATAGTGGTAAGTACTAAAGTGATTTAAAAAAAAAAACAACGCAAGTACCCTCCGTGTTGGCTGTTAATATCTCGTTTGTGTCCCCGTTTCAGCTTTCGCACCCGAAACCCTCAGTTAGAAACTAATTAAAAATCCCCACTAACGACTTCACAGTTCGTACAGCGAGAGTGCTCCGGTAATAGCTTCGTTTGCACTCCGTTTGTATGTGTTAAACTAATTACCACGCTGATTTCACGAAGAACTGTCCGCAAAAACCGCTCGTATTATTTCACTGTCGTCGATTCTAAAAACTGTTGAGTTACAAATGTTGGATATGAGCTATTCGGTTTTGCAAATAAATGTTTTTAACATACCTGTCGTCATTCAAGTGCTGTTTCATAGAACTCACGACGGGACATCAACTTGAAAACTGAGAATCAGACTTTTACCGTTGCTACACATTATTATTTAAATGTTTTCGGATAGACAGTGTTGTGAATCGCTAACTTGTTTAAATCAACGTCCACCGCATTGTCTTTTCGAAAACAATTTTTACAATAATTTCTAAACGGGGCGGGAAACGGCGACAATTATTTTTCTTGCAAAATGTCATATAATTGTATTATTTTTTCATACTCAACTTTCATATGTTTTCATATGCTCTTAAAATAAAAATTACACATATTTTTCTTACAATGCTGGTAAGTATTTTGCCATAACCAAAATTTACAAACATGTTTGATACCATTGTCGACTCTGTTTGACGCAGTGAGCCGGCTTGTTTACGTAGAAAATAGTTTCAGAGCCTTTCTGCCATTTTAGGCTATCTTCACTCCGGCGGCGACTTTGAATTTCACTCAAAATTCCTAACTTTGCTCGGCATTTCAAGGATTCTTTCGCTCCAATTCGTCGTAATAAAGGGAGCCGCGACTCTGCGGAATTGAGCAGTCAAAATTTAACCCGACTTTTATTCCTCAAATAAATCTGTCCAGATGGATAAAGTTTTGGTTGCTCATTTCGATGTTATAACTTTTCGGATAGGCTACATTCGTCCAGAAAGTCGTCATTGTCTTTGCTTTGTCAAGAAAATGAAATAATTGTTGAAGCTAAAAGGTTCAAATTAGAAATTCTAATCTTATTCATTACGATATAAAACCAATCGTCAGATCGCAAATCATAGGCTTAAACTGTAAAAATATACAGTGTCATCTGACGGGAGAGACCATAATGGTTTCATACAGAATGTACTGAAATGTCTTTTTTAATCGAAAACATAATCGCTTTGTAGCTTCAAAATAACGATTTGAAGTTATGTTTTACTTTGAAATATTGAGGAAAAGTTAAGAAATTATATCGACAAAGAATCAGTCGGACATCCCTTATTTACCATAAAAAATGTTTTTTTTTCCGGGTCTTTTACTCTCGTTTACTTAACAATCTATAAATGCACAGGTCACAATGCTTTCTTAAAGGAAAACTAGAGAAATCATAAAGATTTCACAAAAAAACATTTCACATTCTACGAGGGCGACTCGTATGTACTGATAACCATTTGAGAAGTGATCTCATCGGGCAGATGTGTTCCACCTCCCTCTAACTCGCGGTAGTGGTACTTGAGTTGACGTCTCGCTCCCACACTTTGTTTGTCTTGTAAGCACAATCCTAGGTCAATGCTAGGTCTATGTCGGAAATAGTGACTTAGTGTAATGGACAGTTAATATTCATAATGATTAATCATTTTAATTACATTTTCAAACATTCCTAACATAAAAGTTGAATTGTCTTAAGTGATGTATGATACATTAAGGAGTGTAACATAAAAATATGAATGTAAAATTTTTCTTCGGAACAGATTTTTCAGGGGCTATTGCTTAAATATTGTTCGCTACAGTCGTCCAATATGATAGATACTAGTTTATTCCGCCTTGACATGACAGTATTTTGGTATGATTTAGGTAGGTAACGGCTTTTCAGTTTCATTTAGTAATAAACCCAACGATGTTGCCACGTGTACCTGCAAACTCTCAACCCATCTATTTTCGTGCAATTCGTGCGACTGAATTCGTGCTCAAGTTCTCTGGCAACTAACTGGCCCAACCACACTTACTGACCATATTAAACAGTTAGGATACTATGACACATCCTGATTATTTGTAATAAAAAACGTAGGTAACACAAATAATTTACCACGACATATAAATGCAATGGAAAAAAGAAACAAAAATTTGCCTTGCTAAGGCAAATATTTTTTAGTATGTAATATTACTAGTTGCGATACCCGGCTGCTCCGGTCAATGTCGTTTTGGACTGTTGTCGGGCTCAATTATTTCCTAAATAAAAATCTACCAAATTTAATCAAAATAAGTTAAGCCGGTATGGCCTCATTAAATAAGAAATATGTTAACATTCCCATTTAATGGAAGGAAGTATACGGAATTGTTCGCCAAAGTTTTAAAAGATTTTGCTTCGAAAATCTTTCCTTCCATGCGATGGTATTTACCTACCTACCTAGGCAGAATAAACCCTACCACCCAGTAAGTATGAAAGAGAACTTAAAGTGAAAACCAAACCAAATCCAGCTTCAATAGCTTTTTTTTTTAAATTTTGAAAGAAAAAACATTTTCAATTTAGATGGAAAACACAGACGATTTTAATCGCCGCTTAGACCATCTTTCCTTCATTGCCATGGTATGTATCAACCCAAGTGGGATTAACCCTACTATCTAGTACATAAGATCTCCCCTAGCCTTCTCGAACTGATAGATTTTAGAGTCCCGCTAAGAAGCACTAGATTGAATGCATTATTCCGCCTTAGCAACGTACGCACAAATGCTGGTGTTAAAGATCCTGTTAGACGAATGTGCCAGCTGTACAATGAAAAGATGATTAACTCAGATTTGTTTTTCGACTCCACACGTACATTTAAATATAATGTCAGAAATCTTAAGCTGTTGTAAGCAAACATATGTACCAACTATATATGTTATTCCTATTAACATGTATGTTCCTAGTTTGTAATTCCGCATGCACCACCTTTTCTTTAATGTATTCTTTTGTATCAGTGAGGAATAGCTTTGAATACGAGCAAATTCTAATTACTTGTTATTGTTACTGCTTTCATTGTTCGTGTCTGTATTTCCTCCTAAATAAATAAATAAATAAATAAAATAAGAAGGGGAACCAACTACAGCCATCCTTAACATCGAAAACGGTCACCCAACTGGAACCCGACCGCGCCCAGAATTCTTTATTCCGTGTGGAAGTTTCCTTAATTGCACGACAAAACTTAATATTTAGCTGATGTTCTCTGAAGGAAATGAAAGCATTCAGCATCAAATGGACAGAAACTGGGTTATTTGCTGATGTAAATGTATGAAAAACAAAAACAGTCTGGGGCTTGTAAAGTTTATACTGAATAATTTACAGGTTTCAGAGAAAAATCTTTGAATATCAAAACACAAACTTCATTCACTGAAATCATTTCAGCTTTATATTTTCTTTGGAATTGAATTCAAATGTAGAGAACTTTTTACAAGAATACTCGGTCTCACTAGATAGTAAAAGGGTCCTTCTCTTATTTGATATCCCTCAAATGTTATTACTCTTTCTTTTCAGAAATTGCCACGTACAGAATGTTTTTTTTCTAACAGTGCTGTATGATTTTTAAATTATTGTACAAAAAGGATTTGAAAATAACATACATAAATGCGATTTTTATAAAACGGTCAATAAATTCCACTATTGTCTAAGATTGGCTTACCACAGTTAATTTCCTCGGTCCTTTTGGCCGACGTTTCGAACTGTCCCGTGCAGCTCATTTTCAAACGTGCGCCCAGCCGCACGCACGCACTCGCCTTGAAAATGAGCTGCACGGGACAGTTCGAAACGTCGGCCAAAAGGACCGAGGAAAATAACTGTGGTAAGCCAATCTTAGACAATAGTTTAAACACCCACAGAACACTCAAATCAATAATAAATTCTACGTCCACTAAAACGACGATATCATAAATTAAGTGCGGGATGATATTTTTATTTAAGTTGCTATAAATCAATGCATTTTTTAATAAAGTTTACTCAAACTCAGTGCTATATGTCACCCAGGCCAAAACAAAACCAAATTTATTTTACCGAGGTAATTGATTTACTCTTCCAAACATCCCCGGACTCTGCCGGGGTCTATCGACCGTAATATCCTCCGGTCACGTCCCACCCGACATCTGCTCGACGTCCGCGCCTCCTATCTCCGCGCCGTGTGAGTGGTCGCTGGCTGCCGCACCTGCCGCGGCAGTAACCGCGGCGGGTCTAATTCCAGGGGCGCGAGTCTATGGAAAGTATTTTTGAAGTGAAACATCTGGCTCACAATGGCGGAAAAACCGACTCTAATGGGGTGACGGGAAACGGCTGCGGATGCCATCATTGTATGTACGCTTTGTACGTTTGATGTGTGATGTGCGAACCATTTACTCCATATTTCTTTATTTGGTCTAATTTACTATACATTCGAATGTAAACTTATTTATTTCACAACGGCCGGGCTTATCGTGATGGGTAACTTTTTTTTTAGAAGCCTACATTGTCATAATATATAGCTGGAACCATTTAGAGGTTCTTACAGGAGGTACTTTTACGTAAAACCGAATAACAAACAAAAAAATTCCATCAAACATAACATTAAATCAGTGACGTATACGCATCAGCGCTAGTGTTCATAAATAAATAGCTCGTTTATTGAAACATTTTTATCCATCATATAATAAGGTATGCAGATTGAAACACGCGAATTGCATCAATTAGACAATATTATTCGTTTTAAAAACTGGCTGAGTTCATCGCATTGCATTGAAAATGAACCTGTCTATTACTTATACTTAGCCCCCGTTTCCATACCATTGGATTGGAAAGCAAAAAATATACCGTGTTTTAAATCCAGTTTGATCTAGCTAGGCACATGTCCGGTTCCAAGAAAAAAACGTAAAACAAAATCAAGATAAATGCGTGGTGATAGAAAAACTTTAGATCAACATTTTAAGTTGAAATTCTAGCCAGTGTAGTTAGGTAAAATATCATAGTTTAACTTAGCTTATTACGCGAGAGAAATGTTCCCAGGCCAGTTCGGGTATAAATCAGGGCTCAGGTTATCTAAGCAAGAACTATACTGAATGATGGTATTCATTTGAGTTTGACCAGTGAAATCAACATCGAAGCTTTTCAGATCAGATCTGATTTTGAACATTATTAAAAATAATTCTAGCCCATCAACTAGACCACTCAATCAACTAGACCACTCCATCAACTAGCAAGCTTACAAATAAAGGAAAAACTTTATTATCGTAAACATTATAAATTCCCAGAATTATAGCATTGTGGTTAAAGTATTTAGGCGATAAATGTTCCTCCTTAAGATTTTTTCTCCTTAAAAAAAGACTTATGTAACTGGACTTAGACATACTGAAACTGACAGTCAGATATTAACCTAACACACCACATGGGAACTAGGTGCCATGCCATGACCTTCCTTCTATTTCTCGGCTACATTGAACTGGCGAATTTCATTGCCGCTTCGACCATCGTTCATTCAATGCGATGGTGATAACCCGGACGGGATTGAACCGACGAGCCTGGCCGTGGTTCGGATTCCACGTAAAACTGTAGGTCCCCTTCCTTACTAACTAAGTGATATGGTTAATCCCGCCCGGGGTGGAACCATCGCATTGAATGAACGATGGTCGAAGCGGCAACGACATTCCCTCTAAAGTTTCCATGATCTTCTTTTTTTTGAGAAGTTAAGGAAGGAGGACTAACTCATTCACGGGCACTGAACAAAACCGTGCTGTTGCGCTCTGGGACCTTCTTTGTTTCAAAGAAAAAGACAGGCTCCGTGAAGAGGAAGATGCAACTTGTCCACAAAAAAGACAATGTGCATAGTGTATGATTTGGTAAGATTTACGAAAATTTTGATTTCAAAACGACTTATAGCTAAAAGTAAACCACGACCGCTGTAGTCAAAAATAAAAAAAAACCAAATAGATTATAAATGTTGATTTAATAAGCTATGTCTGATGACTAATCTTTTTAAGATTTTCTTACTTTATCATTGCGTAATAAACCACCAAAGTTATTGTATAAAACGCGCGAAAAATTCGAACTTTCGGACCTTATAACTTAGAAACCAAACACAATTTTACAATGCCAATTGTCATCAGACATCTAGTTCGTTTAAATAAAGCTATTTTGAGCAAAATTTTGAATCTCTGACAAGAAATATGGGCGTGATCTTCTTTCCCCTTTTGTATGGGGAGATGAGCGGGTTGGGCCACCTTAAGGAAAGGAAGTTAAAGAAATCGGGGGTAACCTTTACTGAAGTGATCGAAAAAACATTTTCAATGCTTAAATATATGAAGATTCCGCATTCAAAACTTAATACCTGCATAAATAACACATCATCCTTTGCAACAAATGTGTACCTTACATTTCAACAATCACTAGTATTTTTATGCAATCTGCTTGCAATCGGGTTCTAAGCCATTAGGTGTCACCTAATTTGACGCTTACTCCAAACTGATCGACTAACGTTTTCAAAAGCGCCCCCAGTGGGCGCTAAGCGAACTAACATTTGAGAGTGCGAGTTTGATTTGACAGCTTACGCATCTTCGCCGTCATACGTTGACATTTCCTTTACGCTGACTATGTAGTCTGTAGTAAATATGTAGTCCGAGTTTGTTTTTGACAGGTTAAAGAAGTAAAACTCGTATGTGTTTCTTGTTTTTACGTAACTTCGTAGTTCCGTACACGCCCATTTAAGTGAGAACTCGGACTAACCATACTGGTTGAGTGAAATTTCGGACATTGCTATTTTTTTATGGAATACCGGTTATTAATTAGGCTGTGCTGAGAGACCAAAGGTACTCAGAAAAGCTAAATCAACCTCACCTCGCGAAACCACGCTCAGCGAGGCACCATGCAAGGGGATTTACAGAGTATTGGTAAGCTATCGACTTTGGGTAAATTATGTTTGAAGAATCCTATAGTAAGTGGTATAATTCAGGTTAGGTTTGAGGAAAAACACCCGCCGGCTTAATGTTTAAATTTGAAATGCCACGTGAAATTCCCCTTCATACTTAGATCATTAGGTTTATGTGCACGTAAAATATATATAGAAACATATTATAAAACTATTAGCTCTCTTGCTTAAAACCTTGCTGAGGGTCTGACTTTTTGAACATTTGACATTTCTACATATTTTGGGAATAAATAAAAAAACATTAAAACTTGCTTTACTAAAAAATCTATATAAATATAGGACCTGCTCACAAAATTTCTCAGCCGGACATACGAAAGCATTTTTGCCCAACCCGAGTTGGAGACGCCACGCTCTAGCTTCGGTCGGTCAGTAATAATAACATCCAACATTAAAGTCAGCACGAGATTAAGCCATAAAAATGTTTTCCTAAAGACTCGTTTCTTTTCGAAGGAAAGAGCGAGAGAGATAAAAAACGCAAAGCTTACACGAAATTAATTTGTTGGAATGAAACCGGCATAATAACATACTCTCCCTCGCAAATATACCGAAAAATGTTATGAGCGAGGTCGTGACAAGAAAACTCAGTAATATTGGAAACCGTCGTCGTCTTTCAATAATACAACCAAACTCATTCTATCGGCGAAACAGTAATTTAATATTTCTCTAAGCTGTGCTATTCCATTTCTAGAAACATTGATGATTTATATTATTATTATTTTTGTATTATTTTTAATATTTTATATTATGGTATATGTATGTTTATGGAGTTATTTTTTTTCTTTTCAAATTCTGGTGTGTCACCTACCTACAGATATTTCTATTGCCTTTCCTCATCACCCCAAGGGTTGACTGGGAGAAATCACTCTTAGTGATAAGTCCGCCTTTGTGCAGTAATGTTGTTTTGCTGTATGTTTACTCTGTACTTGTATTTTTGTTTATGCACAATAAAGAATTTATTCATTCATTCAATCATTTCACATTGAAGCATTTTGAGCGGCTCGTAGCCTAGTGGTGCGGGGGCTAGACTAGCGTACCAGAGATCTGGGTTCAAATCCTCGCCCTGTTCGTGCACCACTTCCTTTCTCTTTCTGAGTTAGATAAGTGCATTTTCGTCACGAATGCGAGCTGCTCCATGGTTTGAAATCCATGTTAAACTGTAGGTCCACTTCCCCTACTAGGTGGTAGGGTTTAATCCCGCCCGGGTTGGTACCATCGCATTGGATGAAAAATTGTCCGCGTTTTCCATCCAGTTCAATGTAGCCGTGCTCATAAAGGGAAGGTCCTGGCTTGGCACCTAATTCCTTCTGGAATGTGGTGTATTGGTCTAATATAATAACGGTAGTTGTGTGGTATTAACCATCCAAGTCAGGTTGCATAAAAAAAACTTACTGAAATATAATCATTACTTTGGTGCTAATTGATTTCAATATATTTTACGACAGTCAGTTTATTAAGTAGTACCATAAATGAAACATTTTCATTATTAAGTCCTTGTGGACAAACTTCTACTTTTGGAATCTACCTGGGGGCGTGTCATTTGATATCTATTTATGAATTTTAAAGTTCAATCATTATTACTAACCGTTATAAATTCTGGCTACTAAATATCTGTCTGTTCGCTAAGAACTAAATAAAAAACAGGTCCTCGCTGCGTAAATCTAAAAGTTAACTAATGATAAAATATGACAAATCCGAGTGCAGTGTGCTGCCTGTGGATGATGAATAAACAATAAACAATAAACAAAAGACTAAGGGCCGAGTGCACGAAAGGACAAAAAATCAAAATCAACGTCAACGTACGATTAAACAGGTCACTTTTTATGGACAGTACGGAAGGAACTCCTTGCGGTTCACTAAAAGTGACGTGTTTGAACACTGATTAACTCAGCTATCTCTTCGTGCAATCGGGGCTAAAAGTTTGCAGTTCACACGCCATAGAAGTGAAACCTTCAGAAATAACAGACAGAGAAATATGATCGTCCGTGGCGTATGAAGCAGGCTGTAGCTCTCTGCATGGGCGCTGCGTTAGGTGGATGGCGGCTGCACAGGGCGTGTATTCTGGGCATTCAGTCATTGCGGATTCAGTAGAGTTAACAGTAATGTCATAGTAAATTCTTCTTCTGTTAACTATACTGAATCCGCAATGACTGAATGCGGAGAATACACGTCCAGTACCGGAGACGAGTGTTGACTGTGCATTCTATCTCATTCTCTCGCAGGCTAAATCCTAGATGGATGTGATTGTCTCATTTTTTCTGTCGCTCTCTCGTTTGAGCAAGTTTCAAATAACGACGATGCTAAAGAAGTTTTGACTTCGAAAACAATAATTAAATATTCGAACCCCAGTAGAAACATCATTTCGCTGCCGGTTGTCGGTATTGTGTTTCGTTGTCGGATCTCACTTACCGACAGACACACGAACACCCGCAGTGTAATCAAAACAAATGAGATGCTCACCAAGTGCCGATAGAGACTTCGGCAGATGTTTTTTTTTTCTTTTGTACCTGCCGTAAAATGGGGGATGGTATTTTCGCCAGACTTTTTTATGATTACAAATCGAGGCACTAAAAGGGGAAGAAAATTGGATTGATATTAGTTCGGAGAAGCTTTGAACAGGGAAATCTATAACTACAGCTCTTTAATACTCGTGAAAGTGATATTTTTATGCTATCTGTACCTACAATTCCAAGTAGGACCAATAACTTTTATCGCTGAATTAATTACAAGTTTTGGATTCGACAAGATTCGATTTCACAAGCATAAAGATCTTTATTGCTGAGTTATATCTAACCATATGTTTACAAATTCTGATTTCGTAATCGACTTTGCATATAATAAGGAAAAGTCTACAGACAAATGTTTACCTGAAACAAATCTGTTTTATTTGTGACCTTATGTATTGAAAATGAATATAAGTGGAAATATGTTTATTATTAACCTAACGAAGCGCAAAGTGAGAAAAATGGTAGAATTTTTTTACACTATACTAACCACTAGTTCTAATATATTTTATTTTCTTATAAATCATAAGTTTTATTATTGGTTTTTTATTTTTATTTAATTATAAATATTTTTTCTTATTATAGTAAAATTATTTTTTTCTTCATAAAGTTATATGAAGTTACGCTTTAAATAACGTTACAAGCCCTGTTACTCATAAATTCAAATATAAAGTCATAATGCAAATATGTACAAATTTAAATATAGAGACGCAATACAAGATACATTCAAAAACATAATAAGAAAAAACAAAAAAAGACAAACTAAACGACAACGATTCTTTTAATCTTTTCAGAATTAATTTAAAAAGAAAAAATACCAACAGAGTAAAAAATTTACAAACTGATCGGTTTTCTAATCCAAATTATCCGTCTTAATATTCCTAAAACACTTAATATCATATGGAAAAATCTTTAATATTACATACAAATTTCAATTTGAGCTTTCTCTACCGCCGTGGCAGCCTCCAGAATTGTGACGTATGATTTTTCAATCACGTCACAGGGCGCGTATTTGCTTTCCATCATATATCCGATGATGCCACACAGCAATCGCCATAGTATAACTGAATTACACTGTAAATTTCAAATTCAATTTTTTTATTCCGTCCATTAGATGTAAATTACACACACGGATTTGTAATGTTTTTCTTATTCTGCCGGGGTCGATTGCTTCTGGCGAAGAAGAACCGACAAGAAACTTCGTTAAGTTTGTATTTTTTCCATTGATACTTACAAACTAGTTTAGAGTCGTTGTTAGATTACTAATGCTTACAAATAACATTATGGATACATCGGTGAAGAGCAAGCTTCAAGATTCTTGAAAAACTCCGCCATCGCGCTGTTGGGGAACCTATACTTCACGTGTCATTTCTGAGCTGCTCGTAACTCGGGGCGTGGTGGTATCTTGCCTTGCATGACAAAGGTCATGGGATCATGTTCCACGTTCTTTCTTGATTCGAGTTGGATAAGTGCATGTCACTGCTGGAACTAGTTACACCGTGATTAAACCAAGCCTGCTTTCAAATTTTGCCTAGGTAGGCGTGATAAAAATGATAAATGAATTAATGTAATTGTAAATAAAATATATCTTTACAATTCATTGGTTTCTATTTAATGTATGCTAAAATGTGAATTGCGACGCCACCTGGAATTTTATTATCCCTATTCAACACTGGTTCAACATTAGAATTGTAAGGGCCTTTTTCACCTACTGCTGATTAGCTTAATCGCCACATATTGAGGGCATTTCTTTGCAGCTTGCATTCAATATCAGTACAAGATAATAAGGTCTTTTAATCTTCAAAGGACTCTTAAGTTATTGTATCGTTCAGGCCCTCGGGTCAAAAAAGACCCATACGTAATTTTATGTATCCTTTTGTAATTTTTTTAAGTGGATTTTTTATCTATTGTTAACTATTAACTTAATGATTCATATGTAAAATTTTGAGGTGTGCTAAGCACATGAGGCATATAAAAAAAATAAAAAGTTTTGGGGTCATCCCGTCTGGGCGCTTGCCGTCCTGTCTGCTGAGACATGGCTCCGGTATAGACGGCACGTTGGCCGAAGTCAGTGCCCGTTTCGAGATTATATTGAGAGCATGGTGAATCCAGTGTCTACCAGCACTCTTAGCTGTCTAGCAGCTAAGGGCTGGTCGGCCATCACTCTCGACTGCAGCGCCCCAAATGCACTTACTTATGTAGTTGGACAATGTCGCAAACAAGTCTCTTCCTTACGCAGATCCAAAATATGTTGTCATCCAGAAATGTTCTTAATTTCGGAGATGGAAGGGCATGCAGCCTTGTACCCGATTCTGGTGCGCAGGCCGCCTTGAATCGCGTTTTTTCCGTCAGTATGTCGTGCTCAATTATTGCTTTTATTCGGTTTATTTTTATTTTGTTCCAATTTTATTGGTGGAAATGCAGGGTCGGTGATGTCGTATTGGGACATTCAAATTCCAGGCCTTCAAAGCATCGTCGACATGGCTGATTCCAACTAGAAGTTGAATGACCATATACCACATTCTTAGTCAGTCATTATTACAAACATTGTTAAGTGCAAATAAAATAACATAACAAAAAATGTATTCCGGTTTAATTTTGACCCAAAGAACATTTAAGTAAATAAAAGTAGAGACAAACATTTTAACTAGTACCGACTTCGAATTTGCTTGAAATGTGTTTATTTGGTAAATTTATGAAAAGTTATAGCATATTTTTGAAAAGAAATGTAAACATCCAGAGATATTACATTTTGTATCTTGATTTAGGTCAAACAAGACCCAAGGGCCGTATGAAGGTTATGTGTCGAATCATATAAACCAGCACTTGGTAAAAACCAGGCTTAGGGATTGGTCCGTTAATTTTTAGTTATATCACAAAAAATCCCGTGATGAACAACTATTTCAATATAAGAAGAGCTACCGTAGATACAATACCGCAGCGTATTATATCTTAGGTAGCTTGTAACGGACGAGAATTTACGTTCACTAGTTCCTGTGTTAACACCGCTCATGCAACGGCGACAGATGAAGTGTACACAACAGACGCGCATCCTCGTGCCATTTTCCAGAGCCCACATCGCGCGTCGTGTCATAGTACGGGTCTCGTTCCAGAACTGCGTCATAGAAGCGGCAGTGAAGACCGCTATAGTGCGCCAATTTTAGACGTTACTTGTGATTCCCGTAGACTGTAGGCTGTTTTTTTTAGGGCTACGTACCCAAAGGGTGCCAAACGGGACCCTCTTACTAAGCATCCGCTTTTCGTCCGTCCGTCCTTGTCTCACAGGGCTGTATCTCATGAACTGTAATAGGTAGACAGCTGGAATTTCACAGAGTATTTCTCTTGCCGCTTTAACAATAAAAAGTAAAAATCTATAATATAAATAAAATGAACTGGGCAACTATACACAAAACGCAATTTATTTTGCTACTACTTTAATAACATTGGCATTAGATCAACAAAATTTTCTCAGAAATAATTTAGTATCGGATCAAACAATTTATACTATTGATACTTGATGTAAAATATGCTCTTAGTAAACTCCGTTTTTGGGTTATTAATACCTTATCTCAGATTATGAAATTTTGTCTTTACAAGGATTTTCGTGCATTTAATGTAGCCAGTAGCTGAAGATGTAAGGACTTGGTCAAAAAAGGAAAGTTTATGACATGGCACCTAATTACAATGATGTGCAACAAGCTTTATTCACTAAGAGGTAGGATTGATTATGCTAGGTTTGCTGCCACCACATTGAAAGAACGATGTCCGAAGTAGGAATTGCTTTTGTTTTCCATTTAGTTAAATAAACTCCTGGAATCTTACCTGGATACCATTCTGTGTGTTAATCTTATATCACGGCTGTAGGTGCGGTATTCGTCATCCGTTGCCAGAGCCTCTATTACGAGTTTCAAATCACTTATCGAAAAATCGATAAGTGAAATATCGCATGCAGGCTTTTATAATTGAATAAAGCAGGCATTTGAAGGATACAATAAATCGACCGTCCACGAATTTTTTAATTGTGTAGAAATATGAAATACTATAAATGTGTTGAAATATAAAGATCCGTGGACGGGAGTTTTATTTTATTCTTAAAATGCCTCCTCTATTCAATGATACATCAGGTTTACGAACCTGCGGCATCAATGATATTAGCGATTATTTAATTCGAGATTTGTAACTGGTAAAAGATGCGGTTGTTCTATAAAAAACATAGAGATTAACGACAGATGTTATACCAGGAATCCATGTGTGTATTACATATGGCTTTAATATTTATAGTGTCTGCATGAACTGTCGTCGACGTATTCCGCAACTATTCGAGTTTAGGTTGACCTTTCTTGCAAGCGAATTAATTCGTAAAAGGATGGTAGTTTTCGATTTTTTTTTTTTCGGTTTTGAATGATGTTAAATTTAAAGTTTCGGTGCAGTACGTTGGATTGAGTTAGATTGGGTTTCTCTACATTCTCTTGTGCATATTGGAGAATATTATATTATATATAGATAAAAAATATATGTGTCTGTGTATATGTACATTAATCTCTTGCGTTGTCAAACTATGATTTTATTTCCTCGACAACAACATCTTTGGAAAATATGAAACTGGATAGAATCCAGTCAATTAGCGTAAGATATCTCGTAAACGACTGCCGTTTGCATGAAAGCACAGTATTAAATACCTTCAACTACGATTCGTAACATCATAATCGCACCCCAAATAGCATGCGCAGGTCCGCTTCGGTCATGCATTTTCTCAATTTTCATCGCTGAAATTGTTTCCGGCAGGGTAGTCCCGCGCCCCGCCAGCGCCTGGCGCGAATGCAATTGTTGCGCTAGTAATTGCTTCCGACCATCTGCATATTGCTTCCAAGTGTGGACCTTTCGATTGATGAGTTACATATACGATGATCGCTCTTTTCATACAATTCCCGATGGGCCTGATTGAATACGTTTGCTAATTCGGAATACCGAAGAAAAGTGCTTAAGCCGTTTCGGAATTTACATGGGTTTTGACACATGGAACGAATGGATTACGAAAAAAATATGAAAACAAATTTACCGAGCAGATGTGAGCGGAAATGTCGTGCCCGGGCGCCCTAGAAGAACGTAGCACGATCAAATGGATGTAGTTCTTCGTACAGGTCTGGTACGTAGCACCTGTAATCGTAGAGCATGTATGAAAATCTGTATGTCTGTAGATGAAGCGAATGAGGTGTGCTGTGATCGTACCGTATGGCGCTCTATCATCTCTGCCTTCCCTTCAGGGAAAGCGGCGTGAAGGCATGTATGTTTTTGTTTGTGCATGGGACGGACGAAGGTCTTAGAAAGGATAAACAAACATTGTTTCCGTTTTTCGCGGTTTATTTTTCCGACCGATTGACAACACAATATATTTAATTTTAAGGACGGTAGCCCAATATATCTGGTGTTTGTGCTTGGGATCTATGCACTTTCGTCAGCGGTATGATTTGAAAATTCAAAATTGTTACGTCATTGCGAGTGTATATATTATTTGTCATTGCGCCAGAAATTGTCATTAAATATAAATGTATTAGACACCATTCGATAGTTTTTATAATTTGGTATCGGGTAAATATTTGTAGACCGAGCGAAGTGCAAAGCGCGAGAGAATGTCTCCGTTTTAGCTTGGGCAAGAATGATTTCATATGTCCGGCTGTTCTCCTCTATCTGTTCTGTCTATCAATGCCTACTAATGAACTTTTGTTAAGTATGAAAATAAACTTGAATGGTTCAGTAAGATTACCGCAAAAATAAGAATTTCCAGAGAGAAGTGAGTAGAATTTCGTTATGCCCCCGGGGCCTAGGAAAACTTTCAATGAGCATAAAAATGAAGTCATTCAGAAATATTATGTGTGTAGCGCCCATAATATCAGAGAATGTATGAAAAGGTTTGTGCATGTAGAGGTAGCGAAAAAACCGACCAAGTGCGAGTCGGACTCGCACACGAAGGGTTCCGTACCATCGTAAAAAAATAAACAAAAAAAACACGTTTGTTTGTATGGGAGCCCCCTTTAATTTTAATTATTTTTTAATCTTACCTATTTGTTGTTGTAGCGGCAAAATGTCTACCTGTTACGGTTACTGAGATACAGCCCTGTGACAGACGGACAGACGGACGGACGGACGGACGGACGGACGGACGGACGGACGGACGGACAGCGGAGGCTTAGTAATAGGGTTCCGTTTTCACCCTTTGGGTACGGAACCCTAAAAGTATGATATGGCTCTCGCCGAATTATGATGAATGTATTAATGTGTAAAGAAAACACCCTTCGCATCATAAAAGTTTGGTGCATCGTAGGTCTCCTCTTTCCCTAAAATATGGTTGACACAGGCGATGGCTGAGCCTGGCGTGATGCTCGTGAACTGGCTTGCTCCAATTGGCAATATGTCAAATGGCGGACATAATCTTCACAAATAAACTGATATTTGTCATGAACTGTTGCATATGATATTAATTCTTTTACTTTATACGTTTGTAAACTTATAACTAGTGGACGTTAAAAAAAACCAGCGGAGTTTCTCGCCAGTCCTTCTTCGCTGGGATTGCCGAACTGGCTAATGATAAAATGATAAAATACGACAAATCCGAGTGCAGTGTACTGTCTATGGATGATGAATAAATAATAAACAACAACAATAAACAATAAACAATTAGATATATTCGTATGTTTATTTCAATGCATCAATGAATTTATTTTTAATATAATCTTATTTGAAGTTAATATAGAACAAAAGACAAACAGTTTGGTTAAAGAATAAGTTCGTAGATATTTAAAATTGTGAATCCTCGGGACCTTTAAAACAAACAATTTTCTGAAAATATCCCTAACAAATATATGATTTCAATAAACTTCTAAAAAAAGTAAAGACGAAAACTCAGTATTAAATAAAACTACATATAACTTCTTCACCTATTTCCTTGAATGAATTAAATCCAGCTTGAAGTACAACAGAATTACTGCCCGTACGGCAAACTGGACGTCCAGAGTCGCACAATCAGTGGGTCGAGATAACTCCCCTTATGGGCATAACTTCCAGGGAGGCGACTTCCCTTCTCAGCGTCGCAACCGCTGCAGCGAACTCTACTATCCGAGCGTTGTAATATTGCTAATGACACAAAAAATATTAAACAAAAAAAACTGACCTCAAAAAAGTATTCGAAAACAAATTAATTTGCACTAAAAAGTAAAAAAAAAATCCAATTATTGTAGTTACAATTATTGTTATGTTTGAAGTCGGTGTCAGCCAAGGCAGGTTTGTAATTACATACATACTTATAAGTGAGATGTGCTTGTGTACCACGCGCGACCGAGGCACGAGGCGAGAGAGGGGCCGCGGTGGGAGGCTGTCATCAGGGAGAGCCGTCATGTGAACACGCCGGGCACGCGCCGCGCCAGTCAAGAGAGCCTGGGCTACCTTGGCTGACACCGACTCCAAAAATAACAATTATTATAACTACGATAATTGCAAATTTTTTTATTACTTTTTAGTGCATATTAATTTGTTTTCGGAAATTTTTTTAAAGTCAGTTTTTTTTGTAACTATTTTGTTTATTTTTTTATTTTTAGTGAATCTGAAGTTCACTACACAATTTTTCTGAACATGTGTAGACCTAGCCGAGTACAGTTAATTTAGACTTTACTAGTACGTTCCCTTAGCGTCAAAAAAGGCCCGAAAAGTTCCTTTCCGGAAACCAGCTGCAGCTTTTGATATGTTGTTAAGTATATTATTATGACTACAAAACTGCCGGGAGACAATCTCTAAAGTGCTTAGGTCAGCAATTATGACGTCATCAAAATGGCCGCCGTTGCGTTTATAAATTTGCGAATATTTCAGAAAGTGTGTAACATATATTCAAATGTGGAGTATCATAGAAAGCAACATTAAATGCACTATAATAATGTTCTTACATTTGTTCTTGTAAAAATTACAGTTTGTGAGATATTTTAGTTTCAATTAAAAGTAAACTAAAAAAAATACGGTCTTTATTTTCTTCCTACTTTACTATTAACTTAAGATTAAAACGGTGTATGAATAAAATAAAGCTACATTAATTATCTATTCAATGATATTTAAATTGTAGAAGTCAGATAAAAACTGGCAAAGTTACAATTAAAAAAGTGCACGTAGGTATATGCTGGATTCGCGAGTCCCGGCGCGTCGTCGCCATGCGTCGTCGCCTCGCGCGGAGCGGTGCGGGCGGGGCGCGGTGGAGGCGCGTTGAAATTAACACTTACCTACGCCGCCATTCGTCGGCCGGTGTATTGCCTGCATGGAACACGCGGCGATAGCTCTCGTTTGTCACTGTTTATTTCACATTTTGAAGTAATAAACTAATTTAGTGCGCGATTAAAATGATTGTACGTGTTCAGGAAGACACATCCCTGTATAAGAATTAAGAACAAACAAATAGAATACACATTCGTCGTCTGCACAGGTGAGTAGGCAATATTAAGTTAATTTTAGTTTTCACTAAAATGTTTCCAATGTCCAGCAAGGGGATGGCCAGTTGTAGGTACGAAAAAATATTTTATTCACAATTCTATATTTTACGTTACAATATGTTATGCCATAGGTGCCTATTTCGAGGATATTTTAGAATATCTAAGTAGGTAGATATACCTATCCAAACCTATCCAATGTTTAGAACGGCCGTTCCGGAGTAACTCTGCGCGTGTTAGGATTTGTATACCTTCGGCTTTGTTAACATTTAGTAAATAAATTGTACACCAAAGATTTGATTTACAATTTATTTGCTTCTGCCTTTTACATGATTGTAAAAATCCAATCCCAATCACTAGAAGGACAAAGTTTTTGCTCCAAAAAGTCACAAGTGAAAGATAGAAACCACAGCAGTCGCTAAAATTCTATGCTATTATTAACATACCTATTTAGCTATTTTCCAACTGTCATTAAAATTTCTTACAGACGAACAAAAATAACGATGTCAGCCCCAACTCGACCAATGAAAATTATGCAGATTGAATCTACTCTCACAAGACCTACTGAACCTGTGCCTGTGCTATGGGAGAAATGTATAATTTGCCAAAATCACGATCCACAACCATTAATTACTCCCACAGCGAGTGGATATAAGTCATTAAGTGAAAATTTAATCGAATACGATAAATATGATTCCATCCCGATTCATTTGCGGTTTGAGAATAAATTTCAAATGTTTGTCGAAAAGAAAGTCAAATACCATAAAGCATGCAGGACCAGATATAATTCACAGAAAATTGATCGTCTGAAAGCAAAACCCTCATCAAGTTTCTCTTCAAGTGAGCCTAACATAAGTACGAGATCAAAGTCTTCACAAGGTTCAGAAAAAAGCAAATGCATATTTTGTGACCAATTAGAAAAAGGCAAGGAGAAACTTGTGTCAGCATCAACTATTGAAATCGGAGCTGATATTTACCAACATGCAGTTCTCTTACAAGATGAAACCCTATTAAAGAATTTACACTCTACTGATTTAGTTGCGATGGAGGCAAAATACCACAAACCGTGCTATATTAAGCTGCTGAATAAAGTCCGAACTGTAAGACGTCAGCATTCAGTACTTGAACCAGACACATCAGTTCAAGCGGCATACGGCTCTACATTGAGTGAGTTAGCTACACACATTCGAGAGACATATTTGTACAGTCCTGAGGCACCGATTTTTCGTCTGTCTAATCTCGCCGCAATGTTTAAAGACAGGTTGCAACAGCAAGGCATCGAAAATTTTAACGTCAACCGAACCAAACTTAAACAACAACTTCTCCAATTCATTCCTGGTCTCCGTGAGGATAAAATTGGTCGAGAAATTTTATTATGTTTTGAAGATGACGTTCGAAGCGCTGTTGAAAGTGCTTGTCAAAACAATGCCATGAGCGATGGTATGTGCTTAGCCCGAGCTGCGAAAATTCTTCGTGAGCAAATGTTTAATGAATACCCCAAATTCGAAGGATCTTTTCAAGATAACTTCACTGGCGAAAACTGTGTACCTAAACAATGCATTTTGTTTTGCCGAATGCTTTTATTTGGCGGCGCATTTAATCAAACTGAATCTTCAGAACAACCGGCAAGAGACACAAACTTGATTGCGACAAACATTGCTCAACTTATAAGATTTAACTGCAAAAAAAAGGTCAACCAAACCGCTATTCATACGCGCCATTTGACAGATCGAGAAACACCACTGCCTTTGTACATAGGAATAAAACTTTACAACGACAATGTGCGAAAAGAAGTGATCGACAACATGTGCAACTTAGGTTTGAGCGTGTCATATAAAAGGGTAGTTCAGGTGTCTGAAATGGTGGCAAGCAATGCATGTGATCTATATAAAGAACAAGGATTTGTTTGTCCCAAAAATATACATTCAAACGTATTCACGTGCGCGGCAATAGATAACATTGATCACAATACTTCATCAACCACTTCCTTGGACTCCTTTCACGGTACAACAATATCTCTTATTTTACATCCAGAAGAACACAGCAACGTTGAAAGACTGCCTTTAAACCTTACTAAAAGAGACAAATACGAAATATCTCTCCCTGATTCGTATACTAACATACTTCCAACACCCAAAAAACAATCGGATATTCCTATGCAGACGATAAACTACAGTTGCAGAAATTGTAATACAGCAAGTGCTACTACAGAAATGAAAGAGTGGCTAGACCACATTAAAATATCGCTGGAAAATGATGAAGAAACTTTGTGTTGGGCTGCATACAATTCACGCAAAGAAAATCCTGAAAATGAAAAAGTGAAATCTCAATCAGTTATTCTGCCCATATTACGAGAAAGCATCAACTCTCATGCCATGGTGCGCCATACCATGAACATAATTATTACAATCACAAATGAAAATAACTCAGGTCAGACACCAGTCATGACTGCTGATCAACCAGTATACGCCATAGCTAAACAAATACAATGGTCATATCCTGAAATGTATGGGGAAGATAAACTAGTGGTTATGCTAGGGCCACTGCATATTGAAATGGCAGTATTATCTATGATAGGAACTT
Organism: Incurvaria masculella; assembly: GCA_946894095.1. NCBI lineage: Eukaryota > Metazoa > Arthropoda > Insecta > Lepidoptera > Incurvariidae > Incurvaria > Incurvaria masculella. Next base: position 12,331,771 of record OX335658.1, on the reverse strand, counting down.
TCTTGGAAGACAGTGGCTGGACTGATAATTTAGTAGAGGCTGGTGTAACCACACCAGGCAGAGCAGAAGGCATTCTTAAATCATCTCACGTAAAAAGAAGCCGGTATGCACACGAGGTAACCCTTGCAGTGCTCCATGTATTACGGGAGGAAGCATTTATGAGGGATAAAGAGGCATATCAGTCAGAGACATTGGCCGAATGGGTTGAAATAAAAAAATCAAAATCTTCTCAATTTAAATTTTGGAGTACTACAATGGATTTGGAATCGATACTGTTGTTAATGGTGCGTAGTATTCGCCAAGGTGATGTAGCAGATTTTATGGATTCCCTTCACCGTATTTGTCCATGGATGTTCAGCCTCAATCACGTAAATTATGCGCGCTGGTTGCCGATATTTGTTCATGATCTCGAAAAGCTGCCAACTTCTCATCCTATGATTTACAAGGAATTCCGCAAAGGGAACTTTACAAGTCTAAAAACGGACAGAAACTTTTCGCGTATGGGCCACGATCAAGTTCATGAACAAAATAACAAATTAATCAAACTAGACACCAGAACTCTTAGTAATCTCAGCAATGACAACGCTTTGTTAAAATGGGCAGTATCGGGCCCTGAAATGGCACGAATGACGACTGAGTTCGAAGAAATATTCTTCCGTCATGAAAATTATCGAGATAATAAGCATCGTGAGGACAGCAAGGCTTTTGCATTGCGTTTTCAAAAGCACGTCCATAATCTTATAAATGTGTTCAAAGAACACGGAAACCCATTTGAAGATGACGAACTTACCACCATTAACAATAGTCGACTGATTATGAGCGAAAGATCACAAACTTCCGTTTTTGTTGCTGAATCAATAGGAACAGAGCAGTATGCAGAATATGTAAAAGATCGTCTGCAATTTCGCAACAAATCAATTCACGCTGTTATCAAACGCAACAATCTGCCACTATACAACAGCCAAAAGGCAACAGTAAAATCTAAAGACAAGCAGAAGATAGGGGACCTCAGAAAAGATAGTAATTTGTTTTGCAAATTATATGTTGCTAGTCAGGGCAGAGACGGAAATTTAGATGACTTTTTTGGTCACGAAAATCACTCCTACGCACCCTCTATATCAGAATTTGGAAAGCTACGTAAGCCAACTAACAAATCAGACATTGTGACATGCATAGAACAATCCTCGAAGCACGATACACCAGTATTGGTGCAACCAGAAGCCTCATGTCTGATAATAGATGGTGCCGCACTTGTACACATGCTAACACCTAAAACCAACCAAACATTTCAGGATTACATTGATGCAATTATAGTTCCATATGTCAAAGGTAAACTAAGCTTGTTCGACCGAGTTGACGTGGTGTTCGATCAATATATAGAGGGTAGTTTAAAAGCCGATACCAGGGAGTCAAGGGGTACAGGTCAGCTGATTGCTGTAAAAGAGACTGTCAAAATCCCCCGAAACTTCCACAAGTTTTTAGCTCACGATAAGAACAAGGAACAACTATTCATTTTGTTAGCTCAAAACTTGGTAAAAATACAAATAGAAGAAAAGACTGTGATTTGTACCTGTAAGGACAAAGTAATTTCGTCGTCATCAGCCACGGAAGTGTCATCTTCATCTCACGAGGAAGCCGATGCCAGATTATTATTGCACGCAGATGATGCAGCAAGGAACGGCCATGATCGAGTTTTATTGAAGACAGTGGATTCAGACGTGCTAGTCATAGCACTTTTTGCTTTCAACAAAATACCAAACTTGCAAGAGTTGTGGATAGAGTACGGAGCAGGAAAACATTTAAAATACCTACCAGTCCATACATTTGTTGCGCAGCTGCCGAGTGGGATGACTGCAGTAATGCCTTTTTTCCACTCCATAACTGGCTGTGATACGGTATCAACATTTTGTGGAATTGGTAAAAAGAGTGCCTGGAAGACATGGATTTCGTTCAGAGAAGTAGACGCTGCTTTTCAAGCATATTCTAGTGGAGTAGAACCATGCCTAAAAAGCAACGAATTCGCGCTCATAGAAACTATGGTGGTTCATATGTATCATCCAACGAGTGACACAAATAAAGTTAACACTGCGAGGAGGATATTATTTACGAAAAAAAACAGAGCGATCGAAAACATTCCTCCAACACAAGATGCGCTCCTGCAGCATTTAAAAAGAGCTATACACCAGACTCACATTTGGATTAATTGCCTAAACAGAGAACCACAACTGCTGGATCCTTGCAATTGGGGCTGGCAAAAAAAAAACGACGGACCAGCGTATACCCCTTTGTGGAAGACCCTTCCTGATGCTAGCCTCAGTTGCAAGGAGTTATTGTCTTGCAAGTGCAAACAAATGTGCACGAAGTGTCGATGCGTAAAAAATGAGCTAAATTGTACATTGCTTTGCGCGTGCGAAGGTGCATGTTCGAGAGAAATTTTGTAAAAATAACATGGATCATTAAATATATTTGTTTCGGAAACAGATTTTCATTTATTTCTTATACAGTTGGTTATTCAACTAATCAATAATACAGATTCTAGCTATTTAAAACCTAAATAAATTCGCAAAATGGGTATCTACACAACTTTCGAATAAAAAATAATGAGTAGAATGAATAAATAACTTTTATTTTATTTTATACTTTTCCTAGAAATACTCACTATTTGTTATATTTACACAGAACATTCTTGTATAATAATGCGCCATCGCCCGCAGCCACTCTGCCTGCACGCCCCTGCGCGCAGTCGTAACGCGCCCGCAGAATATCCTATAAAACTAGTACACTTTTTTAATTATAACTTTGTCAGATTTTGTCTCATCGCCACAATTTAAACAATAGTGTATAGCCTAATAATGAAGCTTTGTTTTCTTCTTATGTAATTTTACTGAAAACTTACTTGTAAAGTAGTAAATAAATAATAATAAAAAATAAAAAAATGTACTTTTCATTAAAACTTAAATATATCAAAAACTGTAACATTTACAAGAACAAATGTATGGACATTATTATAGTGCATTTGATTGTGCTTTCTATGATACCCCACACATGAATATATGTTACACACTTTCTGTAATATTAGCAAATTTCTAAACGCATCGGCGGCCATTTTGATGACGTCATAATTGCTGACCTAAGCACTTTAGAGATTGTCTCCCGGCGGTTTTGTAGTCAGAACGACATACTTAACAACACCTAAAAAGGTGCAGCTGGTTTCCGGAAAAAAACTTTTTTTCCCCTAAGGGAACGCACTATACAAGTAGACATTATTAGTAGACTCTAATAATATATTCTAATGAAATAAAATAAAGTGGCAGTATGATATTATATTTATTTAGCTATTTGGATGCGGACGTGGCACTCAGTGCCTTCGGTAATGAGGTTTGACTATTCTACGTCAATAATAAATAATGGGTCATATTTTTGGGCAAAAAATATATTTATTTTCACTTTTTTTTCCATTTGGTAGATATTGAGCAAGTTTTTGGCGCTAAAATGTGCCTTCTTTTAAACGGAGAATTAAGGTCAATATTGACAGATATTTGGCCCTGCAAAAGGGGGAAATAGGGCAAATCTGGCATGCGGAAAAAATACCTGACGAATCTAAAGAGTAAAGACAGTTATACATACAAGCTGAATAATGTTATTAATCCTTGATTTATTTTGATCAATCTTTCGATTGGAACTAAAAAATATTCATTTGTTCAATGACGAATTTTAATAGCTCGTTTTTTACCAATCTACATTTTTTTATCTTTTATGTGTGGTATAGTGTTTTATTTCGCATGTCCGCCTAATGTCAGTCGCATTGTTAGGGAGAGAGAGTAGTATTTGACTAGCAGGTGAGAAGAGGGACACCGCATGTGGGAGAGAGTTAGGGTTCAGGGGTATGGGTTGCACAAAGCGCTGTAAAGTTACGTCATCACGATGGTATAGGAGTACACTATCTGTGTACACTAGCCGCTTGCTTGCCTGTGGGCTCGATTAGCCCCGTAGATGAAAGGGCTAGGTATAGATAGCTAACGTCATTCAACGTACAAAACTCGCCGAAAACTGTTTATTTTAGCTGTTTTTTATGTTTCTTAGGTAGGCGTTTTTTTTTTTTTTTATGTGACTGGACATGATGGCTAATACCACACCTTCTGTCATGGTATTAGCCCAACACACCACATGGGAACTAGGTGCCATGCCAGGACCTTCCTTATATTGCTCGGCTACATTGAACTGGATGGAAAACACGGACAATTTTCATTGCCGCTTCGACCATCGTTCATTCAATGCGATGGTACCAACCCGGGCGGGATTAACCCTACCACCTAGTAAGTAAGGAAGGGGACCTACAGTTTAACGTGGAATCCGAACCACGGCCAGCCTCTCTCAACGGTCTAATGGTCACCCATCCAAGACCAGACCGGACCCAGCGTTGCTTAACTTCGGAGAGCGATCGCCGAAGTGTCGCGCCACTGGGCCACTGAGGCTGACAGGCGTGATGAAAACGTTATATTTTAACTTTAAAAAATTCATAAATGTCATTTTAAATTAAAAATATGTATTAATTTGTGTTTAATGCATTTTTGGATTGTGAATTGCAACACTATCTGTAGACTTTTATTATCCTTATTCAATCTCTTTAATCTCAAACCAGTTTGTTTCTAACGCATCGACTTATCCCAAGAGTAGTTGTGAGACATACTATGTACATAATCAATGGATTTTCGTTATTATTTCAGTTTTAGTAGTAGTACTACACCGATTCAAGCGCCTTCATTTCTTCATGGTCGTGTTAATGCAACGTGTTCAACCATGCCTTCTAAAATTATTAATGTTTGATGGTTTGCGATAATGTAGATATAAAATGAAAGGTGCATATAATTATATTTCGAAATAGTGAAAAAATGCTCCCTCATCGAAATATATTCGAGTTAATTGCCATTTCACGAGCTTTGGGTTTTTAACGATTTCTGTCTTGTCTCCTAGTCAAGTCAACCAATTTTGAGAAATATACACAACGTATCTTAAGGCATTTATTTAGGTTTTTTATATACGTTGTTGTGATTTTCTGTCCAGTAAGAATAGTTTCTTTCGCACTTGTACTTAATGTGGGACTTATTGTCTTTGTTCGTGTTATGCACCGAAATAATATCTGTTATACATATGTAGTTTGTAACTTTATTATTACGTAGGTACCATACAATTTTACAAATAAAAAATTCAATAGAATAACATTAAAAATATTGATCATTTATTGAAACGAGTGCAGAGTTGATCTTAAATGCACCAATGGAGTAGTGACGAGAAGAGTGGCGTGGACGAAATTTTTCAAATTTCTTCACATTTTTTATAATATGGAAAGTAACAAAGATTAACTAAAAAGGAGATATCCGTGGGAACCTATGATAATGGTTCTTGTTAGTTTCTTGCTATCGACCAAGTATGGCGGAACTGAGAAGTATAAGCCTCGTTATATTAAACTACGGCTGAAATGGAAGCAGTCTCTAATGTAAGTAAAGTCCTATATATATGAAGTAATTTTCGTAAAACTGATGAAGGACGCTTAGTAGCTCTAATATGGTTATTAAAGTTAAGCCTTAAACTAATTTAGGTTACTTTCCAGACTTTGTTCTTAGCCTTATTTTTTACTCCGAAACTTAAATTCCAATGCGGCTCTCAAACACAGCCTCAAGATATTTTTAAAGAAATATAATCTCAATATTTCTATAACTGATGCATCGATTTTTTTTAAGCGACCTGACATGGATGGGTAATACCACACAACTACCGTTGTGATATTAGCCCAATACACCACATTCCCTAAGGGATTAGGTGCCATGCCAGGAACTTCCCTTTATGAGCACGGCTACATTGAACTGGATGGAAAACACGGACAATTTTTCATTGCCGCTTCGACCATCTTTTCATCAAATGCGATGGTACCAACCCTTGGGTTGGCTTGGTACTTATTTAATTATTTATAAATAAATAAATAAGTACCAACCCGGGCGGGCTTAAACCCTACCACCTAGTAGGGGAAAGGGACCTACAGTTTTACATGAATTCCGAACCATGGAGCAGCTCGCATTCGTGACGAAATGCACTCTTCGATCTCGGAAAGAGAAAGACAGTGGTGCATGTCGGAATTGAAACCAGGACTCTGGTAAGCTAGGCCAAACCCCGCGCCACTAGGCTACGAGCCGCACAAATAGATCTAGTACCACTAAAATGGTAAAACTATGTTGATATTCTAGTTATGTACTTCTTATTTAATTTTTCCAAAGGTACTGGTCAGTTTATCAGATAATAAACCTTATGAGATCTCATACCGCCAAAAAGCACTCAACTAGAGATTAAAATTAATGTAACCCTGCACTGTTTGAATTTTCCAACATTCATTCGTACTCTTCTGTAAAAACATTTGGTGATTTTTTACGTACGAATTCTCCTCCGTTCCGAAATCGTGCCCACTCACTGCACAGTGGGCTGTACCAAATCGTATTAGCGGAATTAAGCGCTTAGCGTCGCGCGTGAACGGACGTGTTGCGTCGTGCGTCGAGAGCTACTTTTGCACGCATGTGTGACGTCTAAAGATGTTTCACAGCGACAAATGTTTTTTGGATGAAGAATTTGGAGATATCGATGTTAATATTTCGAATTCGGTACATTTAGGCGACGAAGTGCGTTCAAAAAGCAACGCAATCAATTTTTGTATTTTTGTGAGACCAATGTGCTCGTTTTTTTTGTGTGACTACTATCAAAATGTATGTACTTATTGTTTACGTGACTAGGTTCAAGCCTTTTTAAGTTGTGTCGTTTGAGAAAAAAAAGACAACCGGAACCTTAAAGAGCGTAATTGTTTTTCAGAGTGCTGTATTTTCCATGATATTTTATGCACTCACAATTCGCTCGCACCCGTTTTTGAACCAATTATTGCACTTCGAGAATATGCATGGAGGGTGCTCCAGAATATTTACAGCACAATGGCAAATTTATTTTCGAAGCGGTGTGCGAACGCTGTGCCTCATTATCAGTGGACCCTGTAAGATTTTCGGGATATATGTTGTCTCAACAACCCCGTCAAACATAACATAGGTGGAAACGGACACCGTCTACTGGAGCTTCGACCGGCCAGAGTACAACTCTGCCCATTGACAAACACATTCCGATTCTCGATATCAGTATTTTACGCTAAAAACTGCAAGGCGCAAATAAAATCTTGTGTGGAGTATTGTTTACATCTTTGAGACGGATCAGGTAAGTAACTGCTTGGACTCGATGCAGGCAGCGCCGTGCCGTGCGTCTTGTCAAGAAGAAAATGTGGAGATCCTTCCACTAGGAACGGATGTGGGTTTCAATCTGTCTATCCTTTTAGGAGATCACTACACGAATAAATACCCCGCCATCGGCAAAAGGTTTTTATCAGCGTCAGTTTGCAAACCTATTTTCGGCCCGTAGCCTAGTGGCGCGGGGACTGGCCTAGCGTACCAGAGGCCCGGGTTCAATACCAACTTGCACCACTGTCTTTCTCTTTCCGAGTTCGATAAGTGCATTTCGTCACGAATGCGAGCTGCTCCATGGTTCGGAATCCATGTAAAACTGTAGGTCCCCTTCCCCTACTAGGTGGTAGGGTTTAAGCCCACCCGGGTTGGTACCATCGCATTGGATGAAAATATGGTCGAAGCGGCAATGAAATCCAGTTCAATGTAGCCGTGCTCATAAAGGGAAGGTCCTGGCATGGCACCTAATTCCTTCGGGAATGTGGTGTATTGGGCTAATATCATAACGGCAGTTGTGTGGTATTAGGCATCCATGTCAGGTCGCATGAAAAAAAAAAGGAGTTCCTTCAAAATAAAAGTGTTAAAAAGCACCTGGCCGGCGGGCATGGTTTCACAGCATCCAAGGAAGGTCTTAGGTGAGAGCCTGATGCATCCCCTATGTCGCGTGGAGCTTTACATAAAAAACCGGCCAAGTACGAGTCGGACTCGCACACGAAGGGTTCCGTACCATCGTACAAGATTTAACACAAAAAAATCAGTCCCCCCTTTTATTTTTATTCTTTTTTTAATTTTACATATTTGTTGGTATAGCGGCAAAATTAATACACACTCTGTTAAAATTTTAGCTGCCACCGCCTATTATGGTTCATGAGCCCTGTGACATACGGACGGACGGACAGCGGAAGCTTATTAATAGGGTTCCGTTTTTAACCTTTGGGTACGGAACCCTAAAAAGTGTCTTCATAGAGAAACTCTTAGGTACTAAAAAAACCCCTTTGTTTACTAGTTCGACCCTATGACTCACAAAAACGTAATTACCCTCATTAGATAAATAAATAACGTCGCCGGTTTGAGCCCTGTTTTAGAAAAATATCAGATTATTTTGTATGATTATTTACAAAATACTATCCCTATTACCCCCCTCTGCTTTCCAGCTGTCCGTTCGCTTATGACTCGTAAGCCACTTAACCGATTTTCATGCGAGTGTACTTAAATATATCTTTATTATTCTCATAACGTAGAACCTACATCAAGCTAATTTTACCAGAAGGGTGAGCATTGGGGTCAAATGCTTATGAATTTAGAACCAATTGCGCTATTTCGACTCAGTTTGTACATGGGTGTACAAATTTCTTGATTTTTATCTTGACGTTCCTTAGCATAGCACTAAATGATTGTGGGATTTGCAGTGATGCTGAATGCTTATAATCAAACGATTACTGGAAACTAAACATGGAAATTAGCAGAGCACATCACACTAGATTAATATCTTCATAACCTTGCTATTTCCATCAATTGAATGTTAACTTAACTGTCACGCTGAATTTCCCAATCGGTGAGCAGTGGGGGTATTAGATAATTTGGGGTAAGTTCATAGATTAAAAATTAAAATATATGGACTGTTTTTCTGCGAATGTGTAAAATACTTATTATAACAGCCAAGGTGCCTGCATGTATTAAAAAAAAACAGAATCCTTGACCCTTTTGTCAAATGGATTAAATTTTGAACTTTTCTTTACGTCTTTTAAAATAAAAAAATAAAATGTTTAAAATGTAACGTCTCTGAACCAATAGTATTTATTCTAGTTAATGTGCACGCTTTGGCGCTTGCGATTAATGATATTCAGTTTGGTTGGCTCACTTAGTATCTGTAGAATTGACCGTAAAGCAAGGACACATTTATTAATTAAAGAAATCTTAAATAGTTTTTTTTACATCTTTATTTCTTTTTTAAATCCTAAAAAACCTGCTTCACGGTCGACTCTACATACAAATCTCGTTGGTTGAAAACTGAGTTGCCTAGGCGAAAAAGTATATTTTATGGCTGTTTTTCGTCGGACTTTAACATGGGCTAAGTCGCGGGTACAGTTAGTAATTAATATTTTAGTTGTCGCTCCTCCACCATTTTTTTAAATCGATAAAATAATAATAATCTCGACAAATGCTGTTATTAATGAATAAATCTTTTTTTAAAAGGATCTATGGATATGTTCAGTTAAGATGTTTAAAAAATGGGGTCCTCCAAACGTGGTGTGAATAGGTATCTCACCGACCGGCATGGCTTTTCCATCCCCCGTGTACGTTAGAGAGCCCATGTGCTTCGTTGGGCATCTCTAATGTGAGGGCCTATCATATGCCGTGCTTAACATAATGTCCTTGTTGTACACTTGTTAATTCGTTTCATCTGCTGTTTTTTTTTTATTAATTTTATAAGGACTTTAGCCATATTTACCATGGCGTCTACCTTGCTTCCCAGAGTGCGCTACGGTAGAGTTTCATCTATCAACATGTTTGTCTTCGTAGTAATGACACAATGGCGTAGTTGCAATGCTTGCAGCTCTATAATTAATGCGGCGCGCAAACACTAGCTGTGATAACATTGTTAGATTGTAGACGATGACCCACATACCACAAGTATAACATTGCATACTCACAGCCTGCCCAGGTGTATGAATTGAGTTAATATTATCGTTACCATATAATTAATCGACGAAATTATAGAATAAAAATAAACAGACCATAATAGTAGGTAGTGTTTTACGTAACTGGACATGCATGTCTGATACCACACCAACCACTGAAGAGAAAGGAAGGAGAAGGAGCATGCGCTCGATATCGCCGCCGTATGGTCAGAGTGACCATACAATATATATTTTTATGAAAACCCGGTATGGGTGGCTGTGTTGAGGACCAAAGGTGCTCAGAAAAGCCAAAAACACCTTGCCTCGCGAACCACGCTCAGCGAGCCGCCATGCCAGCGGATTTGCGCACTATGGCTGTGCTATCGAACTTATTCAAATTACGCTTGAAGACTCCCAGGTTATAGGTATGAGGAAAGGCATCCACCGGTAGACAGTTCCATATCCTGGCAGTGCGGCAGAGAAATGAGTTTGAGAAACGGTTCGTTCTCAAAAGCCTAGTGTCAACCACAAGAGGGTGCTCTGATTCTCTGCGGCGGGTGCTTCGGATATCGGTAGGATGGAATTAGGGGGGCTAGTCCCACAGAGCAACGTCCATGGCAGTACCTGTAGAACAGACTGAGCGACCCTACGAACCGTCTGTGGCTCAATGACTCCAAGTCAGCGGTGATTATTGGGGGAATCCGGAGGCGCCACGTATGCAACACGTTTTAGTTTCAATATTATCATGGCACAATATTTTTATTACATTCCTGTACCGTATTGATTCTTTAATTATTTCCATATTGTTTCATAATAATATCAAAATAAGAATGAATGAACCCGAAAATTAGGATTGAACACGATTTTAAGTGCCGCTAAAAATGTTCACGGATGAAACGAGAAAACAGAAAAAAAAAGGTTTTTCCAGGCCAACCCAATTCCGTAATTGAATCAAATCCTGGAGATTCGCGAATTCTGGTGCCTGCCTCCAGATCATTTTTAATAAACAATTCGCGTGTAAACAAGGGAGGTGTCTTGTTTTTTTTCCTTTAAGGTCGATCTCAGCCCCCTTAAACTGTAGCGTAAAATGTAACACGCTGGTTTAAAACAATTTGTAACAACTAACCCTAATTCTTCTTTTGGAAATATTCACGTCGCTGCAATTAAAAACGACAAATAAGATATAATGATAAGATATTATGAATATAATGATAAATAAGAACGACAGCCAATAAAAGAAAGGAGAAATTTCATGTGATCGTAATTCCGCCGGCGTATGGATAAATTATGCATATAATTGAATGGGAAGCCGGTACAGTCCAAACATCGGAAACGCTAGCGACTATGCTCCTAAAATGCGTTTGCCAAGTCAGTTCCTACCCACACGAAACCCTCAATAGGTACGTCTGCGAGTATATTTACGTTTGCCATGTACGTTTAAATAGGGAACTGCGGGTCTCATAGTAATAATATTAAAAATAAAAACGTTTTTTGCACGATAAAGTCTACAAAATTAAGGCCGAATATTTTCTCCCTTCATTTTTTGATCTGAGGTAAAAACTAAATGATAATTACTATAAAAGGGTATGTAGTCACCTGTCACAGGGTTCACCGTCACCTTTCTCCTTATTTTAAAAATGCTAAATGTTTTATTTTTAAACTAATGTCCTTATTTAAATATACTTTTTCGTACTAAGCAGGTACGTCGCTTATTCAAAGGAATGTGACATGTAAGTATGTATAATCGACCGTGAAGCAAGGAGACATTCATTACGGGAGGAGGGACTGTAGGAGAATTCCAAATTATGGGTATACAGCGGTGACGCAATACCCGCGAATGGTATGTTTTGCTGGTTCGGGTCCAGCCTTGCAGTATATTCGTAAAGTAATTCTTTTAACTGGGCTCTTTCTTAAATTAATGTATCCTTGCTTTACAGTGGATTATACATACATACATGACACATTCAATTGTCATGATTGCTGAAGATTTTCGAGATAAACCAAATGTCCAACGGCTATGGATCCACACCCCCCTAACTTGGTTCCACGCAAAAGGAACCAGCTGATGGCCCACCAGTTTCACGGCGTGCCTGAGATCGGCGGGCTGCTGTCCGCACATGGCTCCTTCGCCGAGGGAAAACGAGTTGCAGATCACCTTGCTTGGTGAAGCACGAAGAGCACCGCCACTACGCTACTCGCTGTCGGTGGGCAAGACACCATTACTTCGTATTATTTCAATACTTAAACACAATATTTTACTTTCAGGCAAGTACTAATAGATAAAAATAAAGTAAATAAAATTACCTCTCTATCTTGAAATTCAAAAACTAATAATTCTAAAAAAATATATGAAATGCACTTTTATTGTTTTTTCTAGTAATAGCATACTTTCCGACGCGTTCTATAAAAACAGTTTTCGTCTTTCTCATGATTGCGTAAAAATAATCAACCCTGTTATCAGCGAACATACCAGACGCGCTACACCACCACGGCAGTTCTTATACAATACATCTAAATGCATACTTATTACTTACTTAATACTTCCTCCATAATTGTCTAGTGTATAACGCCTGGCAGTAATCTAAATGCATTGTTATACTTCATACTTCCTCCATAACTGTGTATAACACCTGGCAGGCCTTGCAGGGTGATTTCGGTAAACTACCTTTTCGTACTCGCATTTAATATTTTTCAACAAATTCGTAGTGAGAAGATGAAATGGTGGATACCGTGAGTTATTTCCGTGGCTTAGTCCACCTGCGTGACGATAGTGAGTGAGCGTAGGAAATGAAATTAGAACACAGCAAGAGTGATTCTCAAGCCTGCCTCGGCCTCGTGTCACACGGAGACTGTAGCCGCTGGACAAAGAAAGGCGCTAAGGTAAAATCATGCTCCCAAATACACATATTTCTTAGGCGGCCTCAAACTCACTCTCTTTGTCTAGATGTATTAATTGCTTCGCCCGCATTAACTTTCGATGTAACAGGGTCGTCGACTTCTTGAATAATTCTACCCACTGCTCAACCATAGTGTAAGTTACCCAAATACTCTTTACTGTAATAATATTTATTAGGTGGCCCCAAACTCACTACTTTGTCTAGATGTCATCCGCCCGCATTAACTTTCGATGTAACAGGGTCGTCACCCACTCACTTCTTGTGTAATTATACCCACCCATAAGGTAAGTAAGCGTTTTTACAAGAAAGTTAAAGTCAGCTGTCAGCCTCAGTAGCCCAGTGGTGCGACGCCTTGCGATTCGATGAGCTGGGTGAAGCACCTCTGAGCGCCATTGGGTTCTGGATGGATGACCATTTTCAAACGTTGAGGCTGGCTGGTGGTTCGGATTCCACGTAAAACTTACTTACTAGGTGGTAGGGTTCATTCCGCCCGGGTTGGTACCATCGCATTGAATGAACGATGGTCGAAGCGGCAATGTAGCCGTGCAATATAAGGAAGTTCCTGGCATGGTACCTAGTTCTCATCTGGTGTGTTAGGCTAATACGATCAGTTCGGTATTATCCATCCATGTCCAGTTACACAAAAAAAAAGTTTACACCCATAATGGTGACATTTCCGTCGTTTTCTACAATTTCTGTGTCCAGTTGCTACCAGTTCAGTGTACTGCCTGCCTCTACTAATACACTTCAGCTTTGACGAGTTTATCAAGTTCCTCACGCAACCTGCCGCCTGCTTCCTGCTTCACCTTGGACCGCGTGTAATTACTCGAATAATGTTGCATAGACGGATTGCTTAAAATATTAATGAATGTCTGAAAAAAAAAATACCCCAAAACTTGGGAGTTTTATCCTGTATCCTTTTTAGGGTTCCGTACCCAAAGGGTGAAAACGGAACCCTATTACTAAGCCTCCGCTGTCCGTCCGTCCGTCCGTCTGTCCGTCTGTCACAGGGCTGTATCTCAGTAACCATAACAGGTAGACAGCTGAAATTTTCACAGAGTGTGTATTCATTTTGCCGCTATAACAACAAATAGGTAAGATTAAAAAATAATTAAAATTAAAGGGGGCTCCCATACAAAAAACGTGATTTTTTTGTTTTATTTTTCTACGATGGTACGGAACCCTTCGTGTGCGAGTCCGACTCGCACTTCGCCGGTTTTTTAAATCAGTATGGAATTGTACTTTCTTTACAATTAATTGATTTACAATCGCTTAATGTTTATTATTTATTTCAATAGCGATTGACATGCATTATTTATTTACACTAATTTAATCTTAAGATTACATATATGTTCATTGATTTAACGCTTTACTTTAACTACGTTTCGCACATTGACTGAAAAATTAAAAAAATCAACGAAAATATTTAAAACCACATCAAATATTAAGACTTTTGACAGCTTGCTTTCTTAATTTAATGTGGTCTCGTTTCACTAATATTATAGTTTGGATAATATATGTAAGTTTTTCTATGTTTGTATTTCACTTAGTAGCAAAAAGTATATTTTACTTACTATATAGAATATTGTTTTATGTCTAGCGCGACATATTACGTGCGCCAGATCCTCAACTAAGTGCCCGAAGACCCCATGGGCCATCGAACTTTCAGAAGGGCTGCAAAAACTAGGTCGTTCAGCTAGGAGCTTCTTCGTACCATTTTTAAGGACCCCCATGAAGGATTTTGTAATTTGTGGCACCTAAATATATCGGCACGGAGTGTATTTCACAGTTTACAGACATTATATATTAAGAATTTACGGAATCGGTTGGTTCTAATTCGAGGAATGTTACACAAGTTACACGCGTGTTATTGGTACCTGTTTATGTCATTATTTTAATTGTATCCGTTCTAAAGGGACCGAAGGCATAATAAATACAGCTTGCTATTAACACAGTTTGATATGCTCGCATCAAACTATTTATGCTTGCTTTGTCGACACTGAATCTCTGCTTCAGTTAATATACTAACTGGCAAGGACCCTCATAATTACCGGGTAATCCTCCGTTAAGCACGTTTACTTGCTTTCCTTATCTGAATAATAACAAGACCTCTCCGAGCTAGAATGACTTATCCCTCAATATAACGACCTACTAATATTAGCCACAACATTTATCAGAATTATCTTTAACGCAATATTAACAGATCGACCTGCATAAGAAGCAGTGCCGATATAACAACTATATTAACATGTTAGTATCGACTTACGAGGATTAGGTAGGATGGAATTAGGGGGGCTAGTCCCACAGAGCAACGTCCATGGCAGTACCTGTAGAACAGACTGAGCGACCCTACGAACCGTCTGTGGCTCAATGACTCCAAGTCAGCGGTGATTATTGGGGGAATCCGGAGGCGCCACGTATGCAACACGTTTTAGTTTCAATATTATCATGGCACAATATTTTTATTACATTCCTGTACCGTATTGATTCTTTAATTATTTCCATATTGTTTCATAATAATATCAAAATAAGAATGAATGAACCCGAAAATTAGGATTGAACACGATTTTAAGTGCCGCTAAAAATGTTCACGGATGAAACGAGAAAACAGAAAAAAAAAGGTTTTTCCAGGCCAACCCAATTCCGTAATTGAATCAAATCCTGGAGATTCGCGAATTCTGGTGCCTGCCTCCAGATCATTTTTAATAAACAATTCGCGTGTAAACAAGGGAGGTGTCTTGTTTTTTTTCCTTTAAGGTCGATCTCAGCCCCCTTAAACTGTAGCGTAAAATGTAACACGCTGGTTTAAAACAATTTGTAACAACTAACCCTAATTCTTCTTTTGGAAATATTCACGTCGCTGCAATTAAAAACGACAAATAAGATATAATGATAAGATATTATGAATATAATGATAAATAAGAACGACAGCCAATAAAAGAAAGGAGAAATTTCATGTGATCGTAATTCCGCCGGCGTATGGATAAATTATGCATATAATTGAATGGGAAGCCGGTACAGTCCAAACATCGGAAACGCTAGCGACTATGCTCCTAAAATGCGTTTGCCAAGTCAGTTCCTACCCACACGAAACCCTCAATAGGTACGTCTGCGAGTATATTTACGTTTGCCATGTACGTTTAAATAGGGAACTGCGGGTCTCATAGTAATAATATTAAAAATAAAAACGTTTTTTGCACGATAAAGTCTACAAAATTAAGGCCGAATATTTTCTCCCTTCATTTTTTGATCTGAGGTAAAAACTAAATGATAATTACTATAAAAGGGTATGTAGTCACCTGTCACAGGGTTCACCGTCACCTTTCTCCTTATTTTAAAAATGCTAAATGTTTTATTTTTAAACTAATGTCCTTATTTAAATATACTTTTTCGTACTAAGCAGGTACGTCGCTTATTCAAAGGAATGTGACATGTAAGTATGTATAATCGACCGTGAAGCAAGGAGACATTCATTACGGGAGGAGGGACTGTAGGAGAATTCCAAATTATGGGTATACAGCGGTGACGCAATACCCGCGAATGGTATGTTTTGCTGGTTCGGGTCCAGCCTTGCAGTATATTCGTAAAGTAATTCTTTTAACTGGGCTCTTTCTTAAATTAATGTATCCTTGCTTTACAGTGGATTATACATACATACATGACACATTCAATTGTCATGATTGCTGAAGATTTTCGAGATAAACCAAATGTCCAACGGCTATGGATCCACACCCCCCTAACTTGGTTCCACGCAAAAGGAACCAGCTGATGGCCCACCAGTTTCACGGCGTGCCTGAGATCGGCGGGCTGCTGTCCGCACATGGCTCCTTCGCCGAGGGAAAACGAGTTGCAGATCACCTTGCTTGGTGAAGCACGAAGAGCACCGCCACTACGCTACTCGCTGTCGGTGGGCAAGACACCATTACTTCGTATTATTTCAATACTTAAACACAATATTTTACTTTCAGGCAAGTACTAATAGATAAAAATAAAGTAAATAAAATTACCTCTCTATCTTGAAATTCAAAAACTAATAATTCTAAAAAAATATATGAAATGCACTTTTATTGTTTTTTCTAGTAATAGCATACTTTCCGACGCGTTCTATAAAAACAGTTTTCGTCTTTCTCATGATTGCGTAAAAATAATCAACCCTGTTATCAGCGAACATACCAGACGCGCTACACCACCACGGCAGTTCTTATACAATACATCTAAATGCATACTTATTACTTACTTAATACTTCCTCCATAATTGTCTAGTGTATAACGCCTGGCAGTAATCTAAATGCATTGTTATACTTCATACTTCCTCCATTACATACTTCCTCCAGGGTGATTTCGGTAAACTACCTTTTCGTACTCGCATTTAATATTTTTCAACAAATTCGTAGTGAGAAGATGAAATGGTGGATACCGTGAGTTATTTCCGTGGCTTAGTCCACCTGCGTGACGATAGTGAGTGAGCGTAGGAAATGAAATTAGAACACAGCAAGAGTGATTCTCAAGCCTGCCTCGGCCTCGTGTCACACGGAGACTGTAGCCGCTGGACAAAGAAAGGCGCTAAGGTAAAATCATGCTCCCAAATACACATATTTCTTAGGCGGCCTCAAACTCACTCTCTTTGTCTAGATGTATTAATTGCTTCGCCCGCATTAACTTTCGATGTAACAGGGTCGTCGACTTCTTGAATAATTCTACCCACTGCTCAACCATAGTGTAAGTTACCCAAATACTCTTTACTGTAATAATATTTATTAGGTGGCCCCAAACTCACTACTTTGTCTAGATGTCATCCGCCCGCATTAACTTTCGATGTAACAGGGTCGTCACCCACTCACTTCTTGTGTAATTATACCCACCCATAAGGTAAGTAAGCGTTTTTACAAGAAAGTTAAAGTCAGCTGTCAGCCTCAGTAGCCCAGTGGTGCAACGCCTTGCGATTCGATGAGCTGGGTGAAGCACCTCTGAGCGCCATTGGGTTCTGGATGGATGACCATTTTCAAACGTTGAGGCTGGCCGTGGTTCGGATTCCACGTAAAACTTACTTACTAGGTGGTAGGGTTCATTCCGCCCGGGTTGGTACCATCGCATTGAATGAACGATGGTCGAAGCGGCAATGTAGCCGTGCAATATAAGGAAGTTCCTGGCATGGTACCTAGTTCTCATCTGGTGTGTTAGGCTAATACGATCAGTTCGGTATTATCCATCCATGTCCAGTTACACAAAAAAAAAGTTTACACCCATAATGGTGACATTTCCGTCGTTTTCTACAATTTCTGTGTCCAGTTGCTACCAGTTCAGTGTACTGCCTGCCTCTACTAATACACTTCAGCTTTGACGAGTTTATCAAGTTCCTCACGCAACCTGCCGCCTGCTTCCTGCTTCACCTTGGACCGCGTGTAATTACTCGAATAATGTTGCATAGACGGATTGCTTAAAATATTAATGAATGTCTGAAAAAAAAAATACCCCAAAACTTGGGAGTTTTATCCTGTATCCTTTTTAGGGTTCCGTACCCAAAGGGTGAAAACGGAACCCTATTACTAAGCCTCCGCTGTCCGTCCGTCCGTCCGTCTGTCCGTCTGTCACAGGGCTGTATCTCAGTAACCATAACAGGTAGACAGCTGAAATTTTCACAGAGTGTGTATTCATTTTGCCGCTATAACAACAAATAGGTAAGATTAAAAAATAATTAAAATTAAAGGGGGCTCCCATACAAAAAACGTGATTTTTTTGTTTTATTTTTCTACGATGGTACGGAACCCTTCGTGTGCGAGTCCGACTCGCACTTGGCCGGTTTTTTAAATCAGTATGGAATTGTACTTTCTTTACAATTAATTGATTTACAATCGCTTAATGTTTATTATTTATTTCAATAGCGATTGACATGCATTATTTATTTACACTAATTTAATCTTAAGATTACATATATGTTCATTGATTTAACGCTTTACTTTAACTACGTTTCGCACATTGACTGAAAAATTAAAAAAATCAACGAAAATATTTAAAACCACATCAAATATTAAGACTTTTGACAGCTTGCTTTCTTAATTTAATGTGGTCTCGTTTCACTAATATTATAGTTTGGATAATATATGTAAGTTTTTCTATGTTTGTATTTCACTTAGTAGCAAAAAGTATATTTTACTTACTATATAGAATATTGTTTTATGTCTAGCGCGACATATTACGTGCGCCAGATCCTCAACTAAGTGCCCGAAGACCCCATGGGCCATCGAACTTTCAGAAGGGCTGCAAAAACTAGGTCGTTCAGCTAGGAGCTTCTTCGTACCATTTTTAAGGACCCCCATGAAGGATTTTGTAATTTGTGGCACCTAAATATATCGGCACGGAGTGTATTTCACAGTTTACAGACATTATATATTAAGAATTTACGGAATCGGTTGGTTCTAATTCGAGGAATGTTACACAAGTTACACGCGTGTTATTGGTACCTGTTTATGTCATTATTTTAATTGTATCCGTTCTAAAGGGACCGAAGGCATAATAAATACAGCTTGCTATTAACACAGTTTGATATGCTCGCATCAAACTATTTATGCTTGCTTTGTCGACACTGAATCTCTGCTTCAGTTAATATACTAACTGGCAAGGACCCTCATAATTACCGGGTAATCCTCCGTTAAGCACGTTTACTTGCTTTCCTTATCTGAATAATAACAAGACCTCTCCGAGCTAGAATGACTTATCCCTCAATATAACGACCTACTAATATTAACCACAACATTTATCAGAATTATCTTTAACGCAATATTAACAGATCGACCTGCATAAGAAGCAGTGCCAATATAACAACTATATTAACATGTTAGTATCCACTTACGAGATATTTTATTAAGTTATCTAAAAAGTTCCTAAAACATTATTTAATATTTATAACCAATTTGGTTTTTGTTTGATTTCTGACTACTTACATCGTTCGTTATTTACTTTTAACTTTTAGTCGTTTTGTAATAAAATTTCCATAAACCTAACCAAATCAAACTCGCGATTAAGTTAGTACTATTGGGAAGTGAACTCTTAAGTTAAGCTAAGCTTCTCACTTTGAGAAGGGTTGGAAGAAATCGATACTTAAATAAATACTCTCTATGGTCACCTCAATCAATACAATGTCTAGATTTAGGCCATTTATTCTGAATCACCCCTAAACTAATTGTTCTTTATTTTGCAACATGATATTGTAATTTTTAATAAACGAAACCGAAAAAAACCAACAACTTTTAAACCGGGAGAAAAAATTTCTACTAAAAATTAGGAACGAATCTGAAAAAGATTGTCCCGCCGCTCGGTAATTTTGGGATTTGATAAGATTCGATGTGACGGGCGGGACAAACCACCCAAAAATATAATATTGTGAGATTCACACAAAAATCACAGTCCTTATAACTGTAATTTTTAGGGTTCCGTACCCAATATGTGAAAACGGAACCCTATTACTAAGCCTCCACTGTCCGTCCGTCCGTCTGCAAGATGGTGTTTTAAAAATGCATGATAAATAAAAAAAAATATGTGTGCCCGCGCATAGCTCTTCATCAAATCATAAAACCTTTTGTGGACAAGTTTAGAACACTCCTAAACTCAATTGAATAGCCCGCCAACGCGCCGGGAGCGGATTCTATAGAATATTTGACGGAAAAAAACCTCTTATGTTCTATTTTATTTTATGACATAATCTAATGCGATATCTTTGTAGACCCGCGGCTTGTCCGCCCGAGACACAGGAGGGCGTGCCATTTATATATTCTCTCGGTCTCAACCTCCTTGTACCTACCGTACAGACGATCGACTCTCTCCTCTTAAACATATAATCTAAATTGAAACATTCAAATTTATAATAATGACAGATTTAAGAAAAAACCAGCCAAGTGCGAGTCCGACTAGCACACGAAGGTGTCCGTGCCATCATAAAAGATTTAACACAAGAAAATTAAGTTTTTTGTATTAAATTCAAATTCAAATTTAAATTCAAATTCAAAAAACTTTAATACAATTATAAGAAAAAGAGTAAGTACACCTTTAATTACAATTCTTAGCGATCTAAAATTCGTTTCTTAACCGTCGCACTAGGCTTAGCCTGTATTGCGATGGCTAGGTTTTTTTAACGCAGGTTCTTTTAATTACTTATGATCGATACTCTTAAGTACTTTATTAATAAGTAATAAAGTGATATTAATGACTTAACATATTACACACATACAAGCACTACATAAAATGTATCTAAATTAAAATGTTTGTTAATAATTTTTCACATGCCAATCGACCTAATTCTATGAAATACTTCTGAAGATTCTTTTTAAATGCTTTTTTATTTAAATTTAAACTAGGTTTTATTATATCTGTAATATTGTTAAATAACCTCGGCCCCAAAAATGAATGAAATCTTTGCCCAAAAGCAGTGTTTGTTGGTGTTGTGCACAAGTTTAAATTCTGTCTGTGTCTCGTGGTATAAGTGTGAGTGGCATGTAGCTGAAGATGTGTGTGTGTTCGGTAATAATCCACTAGTTTCGTCATATAAGTTTGCCTGACATCCAATAATTTGTACTCTCTAAAGAGAAGGTCAGACGAGTGCAGGGCTTGTTGTGTAACACCCTCAATACAGCCTTTTGAGCTCTCGATACAGGATTGAGTATGGACTCCGCTGCTCCTCCCCAACCCAAGATGCCATATGTAATAAGGGAATGACAAAGAGCGAAGTACACAGATCTTGCAAGAGCTGGGTCAATTAAATTTTTATCATTGTTAAATTTTACCTATTTGTTGTTATAGCCGCAAAATAAGTGAAAATTTCAGCTGTCTACCTATTACGATTCCCCAGAGATGATAGAGCGCCATACGGTACCAACACAGCACACCTCTTTCGCTTCATCTACAGACATACATCTTTTCATACATGTTCTACGATTACGGTTGCTACGTACTAGACTTTTACGAACAATTACATCGTTTTGGTCGCGGTAAGTTATAGATTCCTAGATAGCCACAATCTTCGACCAGACTGGCCATGGTAATTCCATGTATAACTGTATGCCTCGTTCCCTACTCACTAGGTAGTAGGGTTAATCCCGGCCGAGTTGGTACAATCACATTGAATGAATGATGGTCGTAGCGGCCAATAGTCCATGTTGTCAGCCCAATTCCATGAAGCCGTACAATGTTAACAAATATCCAACCATGCCATTTAACTCCCATGTGGTATTGGGCTTATTAATTGACAGTAGCTGTGGTATAATACATCCTTGTCCCAGCACTTCAACAATATATATATTTTTTATATTTTTATAAATATCATGCTAATAATCCGACAATATTCGATTTCAATGTTTATTTGTAACTGGGCACGCCTGACTAATATCACACATAAGATGCCCTCCTTATTCAAAAGGGGGTAACTAGACATTAGAAAATTTTTAATTAGCAGAATATCGGGTCAACAAACCAAATTCCGGAAGAAATTAAATGGGATGCATGCCAGGACTTTCCCTTTATGAACACGGCTAAGATGGGCCGATTCAGTTAATGCAAAACACGGACAAATTTTCATCAGCTTTGATCATCTTTTCATCCGATGCGATGGTACCAACCCGGGCGGGCATACATACCTTCAGTCTTACGTGGATTTCAAAACATGGAACAGCTCGTATTTGTGACGAAATTCAATCCAACGAAAAGGGAAAGAAAGTAGTGCATGAACGCAGAGGAGATTTAAACCCAGACCTTTGGCATGCAAAGCAAGTCCCTGCGCTACTAAGCTAGACGCTACTCATTAGTAACGTGTACCTATTAACAAGTTGTTCAAAGTGAAGAAACAGGCTTGTTATCTGCTCGCATGACGGTTTGAGTCAACTGCCGTGGAAAGTCGACCTTTCATAGTTGAGTCCGTCTCTACCCCGAGGCCACTTCATCTTTGTTATCTGCTGTCCGCTGGCCGTCCGTGACGTCATCGAAAAAGAACAGCAAAGAGAGAGAGGAGGGAATAGGCTGGCTGGAAAATGGGATGGAAAGTAGATGTACATAATTATTTCGTTTAGAAATTGTTTAAAAAGTTTTGGGTGAGAGATAAAGCTACGTCGTGGCTTAAATTATTCTTTGCACACCCGAGAACGAAATTCATTTTAAAACTTCGTTATCAATAGTATCGAATTGTGACTTAATTCGACTTAGGAAACAGACACGAGCCATTGTATGGAACTCGATCACCTGAGTATCCTCTTAAAAGGCGGAGGTAGCAACCAAAGCTCGTTTGTATGGGGCGACATAGCCCTTACATAGCCATGGCGGCACTACTGGCCAGTGAGTTCGCTTATGAATTAGCTTACTACTAATTTTCTCGAGTCCCAATGACAATTCAGAACGCCTAAGAATTTTAAAGGACGCTATTTAGCTCCGATTGCACGAAGCGACAGCCGAGTTAATCAATGTTCAAACACGTCACTTTTACTGAACCGCACGGAGTTGTTTCCATACTCTCCATTCAAAGTGATGTGTTTAATCATACGTTGACGTTGTTTTTTATTTTTTATGCTTTCGTGCACTCGGCTCTTAGTGCAGCGAACATTCGGTGTTGCTAGTCCCAAATTAGTAAACGAACTAACTACAGCTAGACGTTTTCCAAACTCGTGGCTATGCTTCCGCCCACAGAACACTAGCGCAATACTATTGAGTTTCGATCGCCCCTCCTTCCATGCTCGCTGGAGTGAAGCCTTGCAAAACTGAAAAAGTAGTTCTTTACCCTTTTCCTGGCAACATCTCGTATCATTGGTTATCCTGCATTTTGTATTCATACCGCCGGCCGCCCGCGCCTCGCAGGCGAGCCGCCGCTGTCCGCCATTACAGGCACGCGGCACTGCCCCCCTCCCCCCCCGGCATCACAACCCCCCCCTCCCCCCCCCGTGTCAACGTAGCGCGGGCGGACACTCGTCCGTAATGGGGAAGACATATTTTAGGGAATGTACCCATAAAACACGCACAAGGCGCTGATTTTTCATTCCTCGCTTACGACAGTCTCGGGTAGATTGAATGAAGACGAACTGGTGTGATGAATTGATGTAAATTACGCATTTCCTTGTTGATTTATGTAAGGCTAGTCCATTCGTCTGTTAACCTATTAGAGGCAACACAATGTTATATTGAGTGTCGATTGCATTAATGAAAACCAAATAAATGAGCTAATACCAGAAGTAAATGGAAATCACCTAAGGCTCCAACTGAGTCCAGCGTAATTGACTGAGTAATAAAGAATAATATATATAAAGTAATAAAGACCATAAGCAATACATTAATCGTTATACGCTTATACACTAGATCATAGTCCAAACTTTTATTTTTATTTTTTCTGTGGATGTTTATTCGGATTTAGATAACAACAAAAATAACGCAAACATATACTCATTTTTGGAAGTTAGCGTTCATTAGTCGGTTAAACCCAACTTCTGTAGTTTGTAAAAAAATGAGCTGAGAAAAGAACGGTACTGCTTATAAAGCAATTAGCTAGTCTGTTAGTATGAAAATATTGTTGATATCATAAACGCAGACCGATGATTTCAGTGACATTGTATTCAACCATAAAAACAATTTTCATAGCGGAATATATTAATTTAATTATTAGTAAGCAGTTATTAGAACAATAAGGTTTTATCAAGTTTTGGATATTATGCTCACAGGGATTTTTTTATAAATAGTTTCGTAAAGCCTTATTCAGCGAGCAATTGTTAAAACTTTGTACGAGATTAGCACCGGACTAACCATACAATAACCGGTTTAGTCCGGTGGATTCAAGTCAGTCCGCCCACTCTAAATAAAGCTGTTAAAGGTTTTTCAAAAAAGAGTTTCATACTCTGGGATTCGAACAAGAAATCGTATACGATTAGTCTAGAGGCTACTTTTATTATTAAATATCGATTAAAATACAAGTAAAACCAAAGGTGTGCTCGTGGAGAAATAGTTAAAAACTTCGTCGACCGGTGTAATAATGTCAGCGAGAGCATGCGAGACCACGGCTGCCACGCCTGCCCGGACCCTTCACTCGCACAGCCTTTATGATTCAAATTAGCCTGACACAATTCGTTTAATTAACTCCTTTCTACCCTGTTTCCAGACGCAAAATGTCTCGTGTGGAGATCAAGACATATATAGATGATAATGGCAGCGTAGATAGTGTTGAATTCACATGAATTCAACATTTTAGAACTAAAAACCCATGGCTCTGATTTATTTATTTATCGATTTCCAGGCATGCCAACAGTTTACACACAAAGACAATTAAAAATAAATTAAACTATACAAAAATGCCTGGTGTGAAAAAACCTTTGCTAGGCACTCACAACATTCACAGGTAAGTAACAATTAACGATTAACATAGGATCAATCCGATGAACCAACAAGTGAACGAAAGGCACGCCTTAACCCTATAGGTTTTTAGGGTTCCGTACCCAAAGGGTGAAAACGGAACCCAATTACTAAGCCTCCGCTGTCCGTCCATCCGTCCGTCCGTCTGTCCGTCTGTCACAGGGCTGTATCTCAGTAAGCGTAAAAGATAGACAGCTGAAATTTTCACAGAGTGTGTATTTATTTTGCCGCTATAACAACAAATAGGTAAGATTAAAAATAATTAAAATTAAAGTGGTCCCCATACAAAAAAACGTGATTTTTTTGTATTCATTTTTTTAGGATGGTACGGAACCCTTCGTGTGCGAGGCCGACTCGCACTTGGCCGGTTTTTTTTTTAATGTCCACACCTACTCTCTTGCCCTTGGACTCGATTAGTCCCAAACGAGTTTGTTTCTTACGCATAACTATCAATTTTAGCCCCAGAGAAGAAGTGAGACAAAATACACATTATAAAATTAAATCACATATCAAAAAACAAAAGTATACTTTAGCGGAGGCTAGAGCCCCTAGTCGGACTCCTCAACTAAATTGGCGTTTACGGAACTTAGTAGTTACATAAATACGTCAAATCCGATAAAAGTCTTACCGTTTTACCATGCTACTTATTCTGTGGTTTTACTTATTCAACTTGTCATAATCAAACTCAAAACAAATTTGTATAAAAAAACGCTGAGTCGGCGTAAACGGCAACGTCAACGTATGAACAGCGACGATAAGTGACCTGTCAAATCAAATTTAAACTTGAAAATGTTAATTATCTTAAGGAGGAACTAAACGATGGATGTTTCATACAAAAGATGGTTGCCCGGAATTTGCTGCACCTGAAGGATGTACACGTTTTTTTAACAATAAATAAAGAAACTTTTCACGAACTTTATCCCATAAATATTGGACGACGGAAAGTTTTAAAAAATGTCAAGAAAACTTAGAAATTAGAAATGAAAGACTTCCAGTTGTCGAATGTTTATGGGATGAAGTTTAGCTAAAAATGTATGTTTTGTAGTATATTTTGGTGTTATAAAAATGTGTAAATTAAGATTAATGTGTAATGTGTAAATTAAATTCACGTACATCAAAATCCGGGCGGCGTTCATCGTTTAGTTCCACCTTAACGCTCACTGCGCGCGCTCTTCACTTCTCCATACATTTGAAAACGCCAGTCGATCGGTTTGACGTAAACGCCTATTTCGGTGACAATTCGGACTGGAGGCTCTGATAAACACTTGTGCGACAATTTAGTCGCGCTCGCTCGACCGCTCGGGGGAGCAATATTCCAGTGACGTACGTACATATGTACACGTTGAGTGGAGGCGCTACTCTGTTCGTTCAGGTAATATCGGGTATTCCCATGTTTACATAGGCCCGCGTTCCGCCTATCCCGCGCTGGGTACACCGCTACTTTAGTTCTTGGAGTGTTTGTAGGGTAACTTGCTGACCTTCGTTCCGGCGATATGTTCCGAAACTTGTCCCTACCTTGAGCAAGCGCTGCTGATCCTGCGAATGTGTGTACCGTCTTAGGTGAATGGACACATTATTATGAACTACTAGCTGAGGAACCCGGGCATCGGCCCGATATTTAGACGCCTCGCTGAAGGCATTTTTCCAAATAAAACTACGAACTGATCCCCTAGTCCCAGGTGTCACCTAAATTGGCTTTTACGCTAAAGCGATCGACTGGCGTTTTCAAATGTATGGAGAAATTAAAAAGCACGCGTAGTGGGCGTACATTAAGCGTATATTAAGCGTACGCTCTTGTAACGTACGGCTGGCCTTTCTCGATCCAGGAAGAGCTATTTCCATACCCGTCAGCTGAAGCACGTTTTTGTTTGATAAATGCATTTTAAAAATGTTACACAAACGTTTACGGTGGAAAAAAACCGGCCAAGTGCAAGTCAGACTCGCACGAGAAGGGTTCCGTACCATCGTAAAAGATTTATTACAAAAAAATCTTTTTTTTTAATTATACATAACCTTTAATTTTAATTATTTTTTAATCTTACCTATTTGTTGTTATAGCGGCAAAATAAATACACACTCTGTGAAAATTTCAGCTGTCTATCTGTTATGGTTACTGAGATACACCCCTGTGACAGACGGACGGACGGACGGACGGACAGCGGAGGCTTAGTAATAGGGTTCCGTTTTCACCCTTTGGGTACGGAACCTTAAAAAATCTTCGAGAGGAAACTTGGGTGAAATGAAATAGTCTTGTGTTTCTCTTTGAAATAATGAAGAAAACATGAGAAATATGATCGTCAAAGAATCAGTGATTCGCACATTATTTTCTTGAAAAATCTGTATTATCATGTAGACAAAATATCCTATACCTATGCTTAAATAACATCGTATAATTTCTTTGACCTCACTTGCGCAAAGAATTAAAAATATTAAAAAAGAGAGATTTTCAGAATGCAAATAGATACTTGAAAACATTCGAATCGTTTTTTATATTTTGAAAGATTAGAACAAATAAAAATGCCTCATCGAGAACTGATCAAGATATACATTGAAAAGGAAATAAGATCCGTTTATTATTTGATATTCAAACAAAACAAAAGTACCCGGTAGGTAATTCGGAATAAAAAGCGATACGACATCGAATAAAGCCGCGCGTTCGAGCGCGCTTGACGTGGCAGCATCAAAGGGGTTTCGGATGAGTGTTTTGACGCTGGACAGTGAAGAATGATGCTTCACGAACTGGCGCGGCCACACGTGGAGTATTCAGGTGTCTAGACCCCGTCACCACACATTTTAAATTTCGATTTTCATAAACAAATTGGTATCCACGAATCAATAGATGAAACACATGTATACACATGTATAGGCACGATCATTTAATTTTGTGTTACTGCATAAGGCAAGCGTTTTGTTTTGTTTTCTTTTATATTAAATTCAAACAATGCAAAAAAACTTAGATGAAAAACCCCACAGCGTAAAAAAAATAACTTAAAATTAACTTAGTAAAGGAACTGAAAAGATAGAATATGAAAGGATATGAATAGGTATGGTAAAATGATAAAACTTGTATGAGTTTTGACGTCTTTATGTAACTTCAAAATTCCGTCCAAACTTCAAAAAAAGGCTCTAGCCTCCGTTAAAGTATAGTTTTGTTTTTTTGATATGTGATTTAATTTTTACCCGACTGCGCAAGAAGGAGGGTTATGTTTTTCGAGTGTATGTATGTATGTATATATGTATGTATGTATGTATATTTCTTTGGCACGCCCTGCAGCCTACACGGCTTGATGCATCTTAGCTTGAGAGGTGTCGTTAGATTCGTCTTGATTGTGAGAATGACACTGGGTATATCAAAATAATAAAAAAATCATGGTCGATTTTTGGCGCCAAATTATATGTTTAAAATTTTTTTTAATGTTTTTTTGGACTGATGTCGGCCTGAATTATTTCCTGGATATCATATGAGTTCCCCCACACATTTTCATTGCCTATTTTATCCCGTTCGAGGTGAATCTTTACCACAAAAGGTACCCTATGTCCTTTTCCAAGATCTCGAATATCCCTACAACAACAAAATCGGTTCTGCTGTTTAGGCGTGAAAAGGCAACAGATAGTCAGAGTTACTTTCACATTTATTATATTAGTATGAATTATCTATTCCACCCACGGAGCGTGATTGCATCCCGAAATTTTCATTTAAAAAAATCCATATTAGAAAGGTTGTAGATTACACATTTATATCAAAGTGAAGCTACTTTGCTGGCGGGTCTAAAATTTTCAAACCATACGGAAAATTAAGAACGCTTGCGGAGAATAGTTAGGCATGTAGTGGGGACCGAAAGTGTAACAGTCGTATTCAGAGAGCACCTGCCAAAACTTAGTACAAGATTAGGTCCCGACCACGGAGGATAGAGGTAGAGAGGAGATGGTCCAAGCAAACTGGGTCTGTGTCCACATACCTGTATCATATACCTGTATCCTTACTCTTATAATTATAATATTATAATCTCTTATAATAATTAAAGTTTCACTTATATCGCGCGTGGCTTCCTAACACATTTTTTTAAATTTCGTTTGATTGCATTGAAAATTGAACAAAGCTGAACTTTCGTGAAGAGGCTTGGCTTAGCACTTTCTCGTATTAGCTTTAACATCTCAAATTTGGCCGGCTATAACTATGGCAGAATTTAAGGATTTCAATTTTTAATAGTTAATAATTTATTTAAAAGCCATGAGCCCACATAACCAAATTACTGTTTATTTTTATAAAATCGTTTCCAATCGATTATTTTACTAGTTATTTTAAAAAGTTTCAGTTGATGATTACAAAGGCACCCAAAGACTGATACGCAATTGTTACATTCCGAATACTCAAGGCATTCCTAATTATATTTTAGGCAACGTTCTATGCTTTGTTCGTTCTATATGTTTTTGAAGTAGACGCAATTGATCAGCTACGTCCAACTTAATATCAATGTTACTTCTTGGGCAACTCATATGAGATGAAACCTTCACCCATCATTCTAACTCAACTCCCGTCATATTTATCCGTCACTACTGCCGCCTTGTAATAGTTGAAAATTAGTTTAGACTGTCTTTATTGTGGTTTAAGACGTATTTATTAACTAGCTTCTTGTCTAACTTTTTAGTAAATACGAAATACGAATTTGGAAACATATTAGTAACTGACCTCCCGATGGGCCAAATACTGGAAAATATAAAAATAGCTATAACTGGATGATAACGTAAGGCAATAATAAGTAAGTAAGGTAGTGATAAGTAAGTAAGTAAGTAGTAATAAGTAAGGTAATAATTAGATAATGTTTATGTAGTATCCATTTAATACATAAAATTATCGATATCACCCACAAGATGATTTTATAATACGATTGTTTGTTGATTAGAGCACATAACCTTGTGCATAATATCGTTGAACGTGTTTACTTAATTTTCTCCGAAATCATCGAAAAGCTATAAATAAGGGGTTTATTTACTCCGCACGCCTCACTATTTTTCAGACGATACCTTGCTAGAATAAAATATAGCTCTCGAGATTAAGCCCGGTTAGATTCTCTATTCTTTAATATTTTAAACAGCCATGCAATCTCATAAACAGTGTAGATTATTTCTAGGTTCTCTATATTGGTAAATTCGTGATGAATATTGATTTATAGTTAAACAGTGTTAGGCAAAGATTCTTACGTATGTCTGTCCGGCGGTTTTCTTAAACAGGTCGCATTTCTCAACCGATATTTTGTGAACAGGTTCGATAGATATATTTATACATATATTTATTTAGTTGAGCCAGTTTTGTTTTGTGACCTAAATCGTGTGACCAAGTGAGAAAAAACAAAAAAAAAATAGGCTTTTGTTTTAACGTGCGCGGTGAACATTTATATTTATATACGCATTGTCCGACACGTTTACGGCAGCTTAATGGTTAACAACTTGGCTACGGTTTGCTCAGGCACATTTCGGCAGATTCGAGCCACGCCAACAGCAAAAAAAAAATATTTTCCGTTCTAATTTACCTCCTACCACTAGATTGCAATACAAATATTGATAATTCTAGAATTCGTTGGTCACCCAACCGCTCGGGGCGGGACTAGCGATGCCCAGTAAATTTGCGAAGTTGCCTATCTATAAACCCTGTACAATACTTATCTAAGGCAAAGGCTGTCTCGGGAGATCTAGCCACTAGTAGTAAAAGTATAAGTCTCCAGCAACACACTTTTAGTAAGTATTCTATAAGGTTACGTAATAGGGCCCCCGTACGCTGGCCACCGACAGCGATGTACGAGCATTTTTCATTTCGCGATATCTGCCTCCGAAATATTTACTTCCAAGCATCAAGCAGATAAACTAAACGCCAACTGAGATTGAACGCTGACTTTATTAAAGGGGAACGTTCAGTGTCGTAGATCTTAGCTTGAATTGAGTCAACCTAACTACATACGTTTTCAGAACACTCAATTCATATTATTTTCAAAATGTAATAATACTCGTATTTTAAAACTTATTTAATTAAACATTTAGCAAAGCTGCGAAAAATGTATGCATTACATGCATTATGAAAAATAGAAGAGTGGGCTTACACTGCCAAAGCCCCTGTCACTCGAAGCGAGTATTCGCTGCGAGTTTAATCGCGATCTACTCGCTTTGCGAGTTGACTCGCTACCATTAGTCGATAAAGCGAGTGCGACTCGCGCGATTGATGCGAGTCTACAGTCGCTTGATCTCGACATGGAAGCAAAAACTTTCTCCCTTTATAGTATCTAGTTTATAATCTGTTCGAGAAAAAGCAACATACACGCCGATTTTAATTAAAAATTAAATCAAAATCATTATATTCCATAGCCAATATGTTGAGTCTACAATCACTTCATAAATATAATATAATATTACCGATTAATATAAGATAGGTATTAACATACCAACTACGAATATCCCTGTGATTAAGGCCCTGGTACTAGCCAAATCGCAAAGTTAGACGAGGCACCCCAAGTTAACTAACTAAGTCTGACGATTATAAGTATCATTCTTACAATATATGATTCCTTGTCTAGGAATCGACCTATTTTCGTTAATGTATGTTTCCTTTTTCTATACAAAATACATTGCGGAAACGGTGTCCATTTCCGAACTTTTTTGAATAAATGTAGAAATCTAAAAGCAAATGGAATTTTTTGTTTATGCATATATGCTGTTTTTGCTTATATCTAGAAATCGAATGACTTTCAGATTTCTAATGAGAAAAATCAACTTTTTAATATATATTATTATTTAAATAAATGATGGATTAAAAAAATATTAACAATCCATTATCAGTCTAGAGTTCTATTTGGATTTGCTGAAGCGTTTCTTTTAAGCGTTTCGTTTAAAAAGTGCATTTGTATGGCGCGAGTAGTTGGCTAGTCCTAGTGCCTTAACGCAGAAAATTAATATGTTTGGTTCTTAAAATATTGTTTCAGTCATTTATTTAGTCGCTGCGACAAATATTTTACTTTCATTTTATCAGAGAGCAAAACAACTACCTTTTCAAAATGACACAATCTTAACATTTTAAGAATGCATTCGTTAACATCATAGAACATTGACAGTGATATAATATTTTCATTTATAATTTCAAACAAAACGTGTAGCTTGATGAAATTAAGTACGAAATAAAAACAAAGCGAAGCCTCAAACCCAATAAATTACAATTTTAATATTGTCCCTTCAACAAAATGAACGTTTTGTTCGCAGTTTTCGCGTTCCGCTTTTTACCCGCATCATTGTGTTATTCAATTAGCAAGTATGAATTATGATTTTCAGTCAGTTTCACTGCAACATTTTTCAGTGGGTTTTCCTGCTGTGAAAATATACCTGCTTGAAATTGTATACATTTATATTTAACAAATAAAAAAAGTATATATATTTTTTATTGAAATTAAAATGATATGATTGATTGATGAAATGATTGATTTTCTTAAATTAAAACTATTTTATACCAATACATTTTATCTGAAGTCACATAAACCTATGTATTCTCAGTTAAGTTAAGGCTTATAACCAAGCAAACATTAACAATCTTACAATTACAATTAATAAAAATGTGGAAAACATAATTGTGGGATTAACTAAGTGCATATACTTTTAGTTACATTTTGTCATCAACTGCTTTGTGTAAAATCAACCCCAGTTGTATTGGTAGTTTCTTAAAACAGTTTAAAATAATTGTAGAAAGTCTCTACAAAACCTCTATTAGCATGATTGTGACAAAGAGCTATTTTTCTTCCCACTTTTCGTATTTAAACAGCGAGCACCAGAAAATAATTCTTCACCATTCTCCAAGCGTCTACAATTTAAATTTCGCTCTTTGTCTTCTAACACAAATGGGTTAGTGTTCCGTTAATACATAATTAAGTGCTTGGGGTTCCCAGGGCCTCATCCTCCCGCAAGAAGGGAGACCACCACTTCATCCTCACTTCTTCCCTTCTGCTAGCAATTTATGCCTCATTATTGCTTTGTTACGTTATTATCTTTAAAGTGTCTTCTTTCCACATGTTATGGTTGCCGCAAATTTGTATTTAAATTAGCTCAACCAGCTTTAGTAACATTTTTATATATATTTGCTTTAAATGAAATTTTTTGAAAGTGTACCTAAAAATTTATTGGCATATTGAGTCGTCAGATGAGTCAATACTTTAGTCTATTAATTGAGTGCTGAAGTACGATCCAAAATAAATCGTTATGAGAAAGATTAAGACAGTGTTTTTTACCTGAACATAAATAAACACACCTCATGGAAATTATGTTGATTTTATGCTAGAAGCTTTCTTATATTGTACAGTCTTTATATTGTATCATATTGTCGAAGGGTCGCCTTCATAAAGTCCAAAAAGCAAAAGGTCCAAAACCCAGAACATCCAAAAGTACGTATTTTTCGCGTGTATTATAAAATGCATATAATATAATCTAACCTACCCTAACCTAATCTACTTGAAAAACTTCCGAATTCATTAGTATTTTGGACGGTATGGGTTTTGGACTTTGTGCTTTTTGGACTTTATGATGCGTCCCCTTGTCGAAGCGGATTTTTTTTCCGCTTTCACCATAGTTAATTGAAGTAAGTAGCGAAGGCCTACAGTTTATCGTGGAATTTAAACCACCAAAGAAAAATCCCTCAGTCACCTTTTACGACATGAATGGAACGACTTTCAGTGGGACCAGCAATGTTATTATGGTTATAACGGATAAATAATGACAAAACAAATGTACAAAGCGGAAGTAGGATCACCCACAGTTCCAACTCATACACCTGGACGACAGAGAAGAACTTGTTAGATGATGATGATTGTAACATCCCTAACCGGCTCGGACCGAAGTGGCCGAACGCTTACCTACCCTTGACTCTTTGATCGTCTAGATTATAATGCATTTGACTGAGATCTAAATGTACTAACTGACTGCCCTACGTAATGTTTCAATGCTTGGTGCTGTCTCGTATCGCCGTCCTCAGCTCGTGTCCTTCAGGGCTCCACTCTGCAGTCTGTGATCGCTAAACCTGGGAAAACTTGTTTTCTCTCTCTCCCTCTCTCTCTCTCTCTAAATTCAAGGTATAATATGTTTCCTGAAATATCCTTTACTATTTCACTGCGGCGGTAGTATTTCCAAAGTTCTATGCTTTTTAAGTCCAGTATGTTAGTTTAAAATGAAGTTTTATGATTAGAATAATTTAAATGTCATGAATATCTGGACTTAATGTTGTATTTCAACGTTACTAGTATTGCTTAGAGTAGGATTGAGCTACGTCGTACTGACGCAAGAGCTGCTAGGCATTGCAATTCGCAAAGACGGGTACCGCCCAGATCGAACTACGCTCACAGATTCGCAAGGCCAGACGACATATGTAGCTCACGCAAACTGCCCTCGCCATGGATACTGAGGCTTCATAGAAGCAGCTGTGTTTATCAACCTGAGGAAGTCAGACTTCGCAAAGGCGTGAGTTGCTCTCGTTCTTTGATTTTACTTTATTAAATTGTTGATAGTAAAATGATCGATCGTGAAAAGTATAGTTAAAATCGGATGGCCATCCTTGAGCAACTCTATTTATATAGCGCTATTTGACAGCTTGATGTATCAGGTTTGTCTATTTGGCCTAACCTAGCCACACTAGTAACGTGAGATACACTTATGTATTGTGTAATCAACAGGACCTGGGTCCACTATATAGCTTAAATTACTTGCTGCTTACGACCAATGTGTCTGAAATACCCTAACGTCACTGTTTAGCTATTTGCTCTATAGAATTAATTGAATCTAACGGAAATAATGCAAAAACAAATATATATTTCAAAACGTTTATTATTTATCAATTTAACTACCTAGAGACTCGCGTGTATATTTCATGTACATGCGTGTCTTCTCCCTGCGTTACTAGGGCTAAATATTATTTATTCTTAAAGGGGAAAACCAGAGAGACAAGAAAAACCCCTTTGCCCTACAAGTTTTTAACACAATACGACAATTAGTAAAATGTACCTTATCAGAAAACCCTTAACAACTACTTTTAGCTTACTTGCTAAACATTTAATATCTTCTCTATTATTACAAGTTTATCAGTATAATGTCCTTTTCCATGGTTTCTGATCGTGATATTAATACAATATTAATACAATATTATATGTGAATGTCCAATAGTTACAATTTACCTGGAGGTAAAACAGTACACACAGTTTCAATTTCCTAAATCTAAGGTTAAATATGCGACGGCGCTATATTTCCTTTTGATTCAATTGTATGGTCAGTCTCTAACACAGTCTCGTATAACCCACTACATTCATGAGTACAGTCCAAAGTCTAGCAGCTGTATTCAGAGTGTGCGGACTAAATGTAATCTGCCTTCCTTAACCGGTTTTTGTATGGTTAGTCCGGTCTTAATCTCGTACTAAATTTTGACAGGCGCTCTCTGAATACGGCTGTAAATGTTTAGTCAGAGCGATGCAACCCCGTACTAACACAAACAGGAAAATATATTTATTTACTTAACTCTCAAGTCTCGTCGCTGCAGTTTCCCGTTCCACTTCAATACATGACTTTTAACTCACGACCGTAACGTGGCCCAAGATTAAAATGATTCTACATGAAATTCGCTCAAGACTTTATAACCACTCAATGTCACTGATATTCCCGTTATATCCACAACTAGCCTCTTTGAGGTGCAGAGCCCAAGTGCCTCCCCATTTTTCCAATCTTTCCATCCAAGATCCTTTCTTCGAAGTCAACCCCTAAGTCTACCTTAATGATAAATATACTTAAATTTACTAATCGACTTATTCCAACTTAATCTCTATCACAATTCACTAGAGTCCATTTTTCACATTTCCACTCCACTCACTTCTGTCGTTTCTATTTCCCAACCCCCGCAACTCCCACGCGTGACGTGGATTTTGCGTCGCTTCCTCTCTGCCTCACTCCCCGCGCCGCCCTTGGCTGCAAGTGTACTGCTCGCACACCTTGGCTTCCGCCGCGTGTCCTCTCTTTCTCTCCGTCCGCAACCCATGTGCCTGGAAATACCAATGTCTTCGGCAGTATGGGAATTCGAAAGTTTTACAACTTATTCTTCGAACACATTTATTATTTTTGTCATGGGAACACAAATGCGCTTGTACGATGTTTACGACCTATCCCGCAGTTAAGAGATAAAACGTGCGTGGTCCTGGCATTTTTCATTGTCTTTTAAATATGAGCCGTTTCTAATTCCCTTTAAAATAACATCTGCGTATTTAGTTACCGACGCCATAATTCTCTGCTCGACAACAAGGGTCCGAGACGTATTAAATAATTTTATTATTTAAACGCCTGTACCATCACATGATGCTTGATCAGGCGCTTCGAAAAAGTAAATTCGTAGCATCCTTAATCGAAAAAGTATCTATGAAGAGATGCATGATGTAAAAAAACCGGCCAAGTGCGAGTCGAAGGGTTCCGTACCATCGTACAAGATTAAAAAAAATATACTTGTCCATTAATTATTGTTATTTTAAAATTTTACCTATTTGTTGTTACAGCGGCAAAAAAAAATCACACTCTGTGAAAATTTCAGCTGCCTACCTATTACGGTTCATGAGATACAGCCCTGTGACAGACGGACGGATGGACAGACGGATGGACGGACGGACGGACAGCGGAGGCTTAGTACTAGGGTTCCGTTGGCACGCTTTGGGTACGGAACCCTAAAAAGCGAGAGATGTATAATGTGCCCGTAGTATTTACCCCACCGGGGAAACAGTATTAGGTTATGTCATGTCAAGTACAAATAAATGTTTGCTGAACCTAATTAAATGTTTTTATGTGTTAATCTTTTATACTCCATTATTATTGCTGTTGATGATTTGCAAGCAGCCTTGGGTGCAAAAATATGGCTTACCCTTTCATTACGGTTTTATTTGCAGCGGCATCGGATATTTATTTAGGTAAATACTAACAATACAGAACAAATATATCAGATAGCAGACAACCTTCCGTAATTTATGCCGTCCCAGTTCAAGCTAACGAAATTTAGCGGACGTCAGCAGGAGCAGTTCGTTTTCGCTGTCAGAATTTAATTTTGAAACTTTGTCTTTCAGTTTGCCTAATCTAATAAATTTGGGCAACAAATTATCATGCATTTCTACTTTGACATACCACTATTCTTGAACAAGTTTTAGTTAGATGACACTACTTTAAACATGCTATTTTAGCTTTCAGTGTGTTAAAATATAGATTTGAAAAATATTTTATTGATATAGGTACAGGGTCTCAATTTCAGGGCACCAATTTCTTTAAGTTTCGAGTTTCCTAACAAACACTATATACAATAATAATAACGAATAGTCACGGTAAAGAAAAACATGTGAAAAACTAAATCTAAAATTGTTCATGATTAAATAACATAGTTATGATATCACCTCTAAATGAGATGGACATGAGTTCACCTTATAACCGAATATTGATTTTAAATACATTCTAAACAATTATTTAATCGCTTTTAAACCATTCAATAGATCTTTTTGAAGGGTCAGAATGTAAGTAATGTATTTTCAACCTACCTATTTCTTTCGCTATATATATATATATATATATATATTAGCTTCTCCCTTACTTCTATACAGTTTCACCTGCAAGTTGCATGCACCTGCAAACCCAAGGTGTTTGGCTCCTAAACAATCCAGATCTCGCATCGCGCACATCCGCAGGCTCCTTGCGTCCGCCATTACATAACTCGTGCCGCCGCAGCCTCCCAGCGCCTCTCCGGCTCCCGCCGCAGGAACTATTCCGCCGGAAGTACCAGCACTCGAGCCATAAATTGTGTTATTTCCGGTTCGGGAGGCGCGCGGTGCGGCCCGCCGCTTCCGGCCAGGTGGGTTGTTTAAATTTGGAATTGCAACGGATTTCAAGATTGTTACTCCTGAAGAGCACTCGTTTTGTAATAATAATTAGATGAAAAACCTGATACATTCGGAATGGAAAACCAACTTATTCTCAAAATGTAATTCTCCTTACTCAATGAAAATTAATTGTTTGTATGTAATTGGATTTTAAGAATACAATATCTTAATTCACTTAGAATGCCTTTCTTTAAATTACTTATTTGTACAGCAAATAAAAAGTATTTCCACTTTTTAACTCACTTCAAAAAGGAGGAGGTTCTCAATTCGATTGATTTTTTTTAATGTTTGTTACCTCAGAACTCTTTCCTGGGTGAAACGATTTTCATGATTATTTTTTTATTTATAATATATTTTTACCTGGATAAGTGGATGGCTTATCTTTACTGAGAAACTGTTCACCGCTTCTTGTGTCCCACGCCGTCTGTAAGGATCTGTCTGTAAGGAAATGCGATGGGATGCAGGAAGCGCGGGTAAGATAGGATCGGGAAACAGGAGAGCTGATCCCGAAACATGATCAAAAAGTGGTCATATTACAGCGTTCGTCGGCGTAAACTGAAGTAACTGTTGGTCTTTAAAAACAATTTAAGAATGTTCACTCTCGCAATACTGGTCACCTATCTGCCTCGTCCGAAGACTTTTCAAAGCAATGCTCCGGTCAGCGCCTGAATGCGATGTTCTAGTGATCGGGAGACGAATGTTTGGGCAAGACTGCATGAGATTTTTGGAAGGTAATAGCTAATCATTTTCTGTATTTACTTCACTTTTTTTTGTGAAACTACTTTTTACGAATTGGTGTATAGCTAAAGTATAACAAATACGTATAATATTAATGAATAACTTTGTGAGTAAAATTCAAAATTAATTAGTAATTAGTTAAAGTATTAGTTCTTTATTTCTAGGATTTATTTAATTCGCATTGACAAAATTGTCAAACATCATGATTGAAATATTTTCAGTTCATTTAAAACAAAAAAAGATTTCAATGGAAGATAATGCACCAATGTACTCTTTAATTTTACCAATTGTACCAACCAAGGAATAAAAAGACCGTTAAATAAAATCGCATTTATTTAAAGAACAATCAAGTTTAATAAACTTAAAAAAATAATCAAACAACTACCGGAAAGCACCCGCACATATTAAGAGTTTTGTTTGAGGTACAGGTTTTTATGAAAATCCTGAAAAATTAAATAAAAACTAAACTGGTCTTATCTGAAATAAACACAAATGTTCAAATATCTTGGATAAAGTAAATATACGTGAAAGAGGGATCAATTTCAATATTAATCACTATACAGGTTGATTTTTATAAATGTGCCTTCATAGCCAAATCCGAAACTTTATAGTTTTTTAGCACCAATTTTTAAACCTCGTTCAAAAATAGAGCTCAGTAAAATTATAACTATTCTTACCTGAAAGCTCATGAAAACGGTTTTTCTAAAAAGAAACATCATTAGTGAGCATAGCATAATACGGTAAAAAAGTGTCCATTAAAAAAAATGATTTTTAATTAATATTATGGCGGTTGTTGAAAATTTCAAGTCGAAAATGATTAACGTAGAACAAATTCTGAATCATTGAAATACATAGGTTAACCATGTTCACAGCATAGACCTAGCATAGCACGCTGTGCTTAGAAGACGAACAAAATGTGGGAGTGAGACGTCAACTCAAGTACCACGACTGCGAGTTGGAGAGAGATAGAACACATCTGCCCGATGAGACAACTTCTCAAATCGTTATCAATACATAGGAGTCGCGCTCATGAAATGTGAAAGCTTTTTTGTCATATCCTAATGATTTCTTTAGTTATTCACAGAAAATTTGGTGACCTATGCATTTATAGATTGTTAAGGGAACGGGAGTAAAAAATCCGGACAAAAACCATTTTTTCATGATAAATAAGGGGTGACCCACTGAATTTTGTAGAATTTCTAAACTTTTCCTCAATATTTCAAAGTAAGTTTTACTTTAATTATTTATTAATCACCTAATTTCAGATCTATATTTTGAAGCTGCATAACGTTTTAGATTTTATTTTATTAAAAAAAAATCCGCTCTCCTCCGTCAGTTGACACTGTATGGCTTTACATTCTAAGCCTATGGTTCACAGTGATTTTTTAACCGCTTTGTTGTATCCAAGGCTTTTGGAACAACCTGTGTATCGCATTTATAAAATTATTGCATGCAGCCTATCGGCAGAAGACAACAGTAGTTATGTTACAGTTGAAATTTTTGAAACAAAAGAATATACGTTTTTAAATGTGGTTGTCAAAAAAGTTTAATCATATTTTTCTTGCCATCAACTAAAAATGCGTATACCAGATTTTGGGTATTTATATATATAAACACTTTTATGGAAAAAAATATTTCGGTCTTTAACTGACATAGGTCTTCATTCGTAACATTTACTGCGTTCAATTTCTTTTCAGGCCATCAAAGGATCAGGTCATCAAGACTCAAGTGACTACATTTAGGTCGAATATGAAAAGATGCTTTTTATAAAAGCTTCTTTATTTAATGCCATCAGTAACCACCCCCGGCGTGGGTCTCTGGCCCGACCGCAATTTAAGATGACACATTGAAGACAGATCCAAGGCAGAGCAAGGAAGGGAGGAAGTGGCGACTGAATCGTCCGCACTGTGGTAGCGTAGTCACATTTTAGTGACGGTAGGGCCAGTCAGTAAATTTGCTTACGACGATGTTCTTGAGTTCCAACGGCACTTTGGACTACACAGGAGCTATTTAGTGCAACGAACATTCGATTTTACGCATCTGGGATTATCACGTTACCACTATTCGGATGAGTTTTGTTAGCCTCTTCCCGTCTTTTCTTACTCGATTGATCCAACCTAGCTTAACAATTACTGGATATTTTCTGCAAAGTACAACATAAATTAATTTTAAGGCTCCAACTGACTCCAGTGTTTAGCAACCAAACGATAATGGCGATCTCCGGAAGCATTAAGTTTGCGTTAGGGTTCATTGTTGTATGCGCGTGCAAATCGAGCGCGACGCAGCGAAATTTAGGGTTTTGACCTGTAAAGTCTACTTTCTAAAGTGAATGAATATATGTTTCACGGTTATTCACTAGATAAATATGTGATCTTGTACCCCAAAAAAGAAAATTGTCTAAATCATTTATAGTTTCCAAGCGCCACCGACTTGAAAACCTAGTAAAAACTTGTAAATAGGTGTTTACAAACATATTTTTTTAAAGAATATTAGTAACTTATTAAACGGTTTTACGGTCATACACTAGATATTAGTCTAAACTTTGATATTTACATTATTTACCGGTGTATATCCTTAACCGACACTAAGATAAAAAAAACAAAAGTGTTGGAGGTTAGCGTCATATGGAGCCCTAATTCAGAAACAGCTTTTGTCTTGTACTGATGTATTTTTTTATCGAATTTCTCTCAAAACTGTGGAATGCCGTGACTTTGAACTGTCATGTCCGTTTTAGATTCATTTCAACGCCGTGTCGTGCGTTTGGTTGATGACCCAGCAGTGTCTGGTCATCTCAGAACGACGAGCGATGAAAAATATTTAGGATTTTAATTAATTATATGATGTGTTACATGGTGATAGAATAAAGAAGCTGCAAGATTCCAAATAATCCAAGCTCCATGTCCCAAGCTCTTTGGCCGTTTATACAGTGCATGCGTACAAGATCTTTCATACTGTTGTATTGCTAAGTTGTGGATACTCATATGAACCCACCTAGATAGCACATTGTCCAATTTATATTGTTCCGTCGGAATTATTTTTAAACGTAAATTCTTTAAAAAAATACTTAGCTAGCAAACATTTTCATTCTGAAAACAATAGGAGTCGCGTTTCATCATACATTTTTGTTCACAGATATTATTCTATCGACGCAATATCTCTAACTGCCTACGTAATGTATAATTTATCAATATAATTTTATATCTAGTTCATAAAGTAATCAATAAATTAATTTACTTATTTATGCAACATCAGATGTATATTCACATATTTACCTAGCTCAACTTCGATATTGGCTTATATTACACAACTCACTTATATTTATCACATTCCATATAAAACAGCATAAACATTCACTATGACCGCTTAGCGTCCTTAATGGTTATTAAGTTCACTCTGCCATCACCGATTGTCCACCACAGAGGAAGTACAGTATAGTGCGAGGGAGACCGTTAGCGTGAGCAAGTTCACCCTGTTAAGATGACCCTTACTGCTCGTCTGCATTGCTGCTGGGTGTTCACCTGTCAAGAAAAAAATAGGCGTCACATTGATTTAAATACTACTTTAAACAGCGAGGATTCCATCGAGAGTTTTTGCCAAAAAAAGGCACCCACCCTCGATTACCGATATCATCCACTGCGATTTTTTCTTATTCCCCTAAATAGAATTGCACCTCAAAGGAATCACAATGAATGGAACTCATGATGGTGGCGTATAGAGGAGTTCAAGAAAGCTGAAACAGCGGTGTAACGAGTTAACCTCGGAAGATTACCAAGGGTGCTTCCAATCGTGGGAGCAACGTTGGAATCGTTGTGTAAGTTAGAGAGATACTATTGTGTACACCGCCGGCAGTGTCACTAATTGTAAGATCATTCGAGTTGTGAGACGATGCTGAACGAGTTAACCTCAGAAGATTACCAAGAGTGCTTCCAGTCGTGGGAGCAACGTTGGAATGGCTGTGTAAATTAGAGAGATACTAGTGTGTACAACGCCGGCAGTGTCACTGATTGTAAGATCATTCCAGTTGTGAGACGATGCTGAACGAGTTAACCTCGGAAGATTACAAAGAGTGCTTCTAATCGTGAGAGCAACGTTGGAATCGTTGTGTAAGTTAGAGATATACTATTGTGTACACCGCCTGCAGTGTCACTAATTGTGAGATCATTCGATTGTGAGACGATGCATAACCCCTACTTCCTCTTTCTCTGCATACAGGAGCCCGCTACGTGTGGGCCGTATTTGCGGATCGATTTGAGCTGCAAGCGTGCGTTCCATAATAACTCGTCAAACGTTCATTTATGTACATGTCTGACACTTTCATCTGATACAGATTGATATCTCTGACATTATGCAAACCTTGAGGTTCGACTCTAGAACACTGATGCCCTTAGGGAGCAGTCCGCACCACCCACAAGAGCCCGTCGTAGTGATAGAATGTCAAGTGAAGTGTCACGATACGTACCGTTAAGCACGTGCACTCTGTCGCTGGCGGGATGAGCGTTTGATGCGAGCCGTCGTGCTAGGACATCTCGTCGTGCTAGGACAGTAAACTGGCAAAGTAATTCCTCGACTCTCACCGTTGAGCACGTGCACGCTGACGCTGGCGGGGTGCGCGTGCGATGGCACGCACGTGTAGTTGCCGGAGTCCACGAGGGCGGCTTTAGTCACCAGCAGCTTGCTGGTCGTGCCCGTCTCCGTCTTCTCTGTCTCCAGGCTGATGCCGCCGCGGGGCGAGTCGAAGTCAACAACGTAGCTGCCGTGGTACCTGATCGTTGGCAGACTTTAGTAATAAGAACAGAATTTTAGATGTAACTGTACATGTATTGATAATACCCACACCTGCTATCATGATATCAGGCCAACACACCGCATTCCTGAAGGAATTAGGTGTCGTGGCAGGACTTTTCCTACACATAACCATAGGTTTATTGAACCGGATAGTTTTCCTTTGCCGATTATACAATATGTAATCAAATGCGATGGTGTATCAACCGCGCGGGCCTGCCACCTAGTGGAAAATTCACTTACAGTTTTACAATGGCTCCGATCCAAACCTTGCAGTACTTCTACCATTAAGGAAAATTATTTTATTTAAGCACTTTTTCATATTTCTAATATTTTCACTAACTTTTTAGCAATGCTCATTTTTTATTCAATAAAAAATTGTCAGCGAAATAGTTTTGAGGGACAAAAAATCATGAGAGGCAAACATGGATCGATAGATTTTAGAAAGATATAAGATATAAGAAAGATGTATTTCTTACCATAATACAGAAATGCTGGAAGGCGGAGTTGACTGCACGTTCACAGAGCAGGTCAGCGATATAGTGCTGCCCTTCTTCACGTATACGTCTTGAGATCCCCAAATACTGGCTGCAGCTGCTGTGAAATTAAACATGTGTAGTAATGTACTTATAGTCTAATCTGATGTAATCGACTGGTTTCCAAATATTACTGCAATTGTTTGAAATCGATGAAATTCGAATTTATGGAAAAAAAGGTGAAGGAAAAATTACGCAAAAATATTCGAGGATGAATCTAACCTGCGTAAT
This sequence comes from Incurvaria masculella, assembly GCA_946894095.1. Taxonomy (NCBI): domain Eukaryota; kingdom Metazoa; phylum Arthropoda; class Insecta; order Lepidoptera; family Incurvariidae; genus Incurvaria; species Incurvaria masculella. The sequence goes on along the minus strand of OX335658.1, from coordinate 12,287,415 downwards.
GTCGGAGCGGGACCGGGGTTGAAGATAGGAAGGAATCGTCTGCAAAACAGAAGAAAATCGTTAATGAGATTGGGAAATTGTGGGAAATACGAAGAGTATTGCATAGTAATTAATTACATTACGCTTGCACTTTTGACCTCACAAGTTGTAAAAAACTTGGTTGTAATTTGCCGTGCATGTTAACAAAAGCCAAAGCGCTTATTTATAAAATGTGATTGAGGTCGCGGTCCAATTTGAACCAACGTTAACGTAAGCGCGTTCACAACTGGTCCGATTTGTGCATCCAAAATAGTAATAATAGTAAAAATATTTATTTTACACCATTAAAGGAACCATTTAAAAAATGCGGGCCTAATGCCAAATGGCGTCCCGTGAACGGTTTGACGTCTCCTTTACGTCACTCCATGCCGTACACAGTGCTCACGATGTGGAGGTAGGGCACTGTGTGTGTAACTATCAGTGTCATATTTTGACGTTTCTATAGCGTAGTCTATCATATTTTCACCGTGTTTTTTAAAAAATCGTTGAGTTATCCTTAGTGGAAAATTAAAGTGCAGCTTAGAGCAACTTATTAGATTCAAATTTGAGGTGAACGAATGTCATTTGTTCCATGTTTGTTGTTTTGTTTCCGTAAGCGCGTACACAAATGGTCCGAATCGTTTGCGATGCTTACAGCTTTGAGCAAGCAATCTGATTCGGAACACTTTTATACGCTTTAAGCACTGTAATCGTTTACAGTTCAAAACGGAACGCGTAAAGACAGTACAGTGCATGAGTAACGCTACTATAAAGGGAAACTGCTGGCATGGCTATCTATTCCTTCTGAAATGCGATGTGATGTATTTATACCATGACCGTGATTGAAGACATCCATATTATCGTTACTATAGCAGAGGTAATGAAACGTTGCGAGATGTAAACCCTTTAAAAAAATCTTCTTCACAACAGATTAGATTTTTTTATTTTATCCATTAATAAAATGATATCGCGAATTGTACAATCTACAGTTATTCAAGTCGAATCGGACAAGTTACGCCATCGCCGATAAAGTGTGTACGAAACAGCAAACTAAACTGCCGAAGGCAATGGTAAAACTGCTCTTTAATTGCAAGAACAACAGCGATCTCTCAAAAAGTCGCGGCCAGCCAATAAAGCAATGTCGATAGGGAGCGGGGACGTGCCGATTGCACTAGCTTCGATTCCCGACGGGGCAATAACTTTTACAATACAGTTGCCGAGTTCCGCGCAGGCAAGACTTCAGGTAGCTATAGACAGCTGCTCGTATATAAGTCGCGCGTATGTCAGTTATGTTTCTGCCACGGATACATTCAGTGTGTGGTCTGTTATTACCACAGAACATTGAGAGGAGGTTATTACTGAATAGGAGGCCAAATGTATGTATACCATCGGCTTATGCTATGGCTTCGCGTGTTTTGTTAAATATTTAACAAACATTTTTACATAACCTTACCATCTGTAATCTTATCTCGTTAGTAGAAAATAAGGTGAAAGTCTGCGACAGATAGTAATCTACATTCTTTATCGTAGTCAATAACACTGCATTATTGAATAAATGTGCGAATTGCCATGCCATGACTATATATCTCTGTATTTACGGCAGCGTTGAACTGGACGGAGAACACATATTTCACCTTATTATTTAAGAATCATAGGCCAATCCCAACATCGGGAACCAGAACATTGAACTATATAGAAAACACGGACAACTTCGACCATCGACGTAGTTTTTTTAAGTCCCGCAACCCACACAGAGTTAGAAACGATTTAAGTAAATGTACGTTTTCGTACTAAGCATGTACGTCGCTTATTCTAAGGAATGTGACATGTATGTATGTAAAATCGACCGTGAAGCAAGGAGACATTAATTAAAGAGCAATTTCCAACCAATTTCGCCACCTGCTGTACATGGTACCTGCTTTCTTAGACGCAATACCCGCGAATGGTATGTTTTGCTTTGTTTGCCTTTACGCATTACGTATTACCTACATTTTCTTTTTCAATTCTTATCATCATCACCCCCAAAGGTTGACTGGAAGAAATCACTTTTAGTGATAAGTCCGCCTTTGTGCAGTTTTTAATGTAATTTGCACAATAAAGAATTTATTTCTTTCTTTTTCTTTCTTTGCTGGTTCGGGTGCAGCCTTGCAGTATATTCGTAAAGTAGTTATTTTTACAGGGATCTTTCTTTAATTAAGTGTGTCCTTGCTTCACGTTCGATTTTACATACAAACATGTAACATTCCTTAGAAACGATTTAATTCAAATTAGTGCTTATTCGGCATATCATGGGAGCAAGCAGCACCAATCGTATATAAGTCAGTGTCAAACGGCCGTCTCTGTGGGGGTGGAGATCTATGGAGAAGGCTTCGCTCGTCCATCAATTGGGGCTGCCTGCGAGCGGTCCGCGGGACCAATCATATCCTACTGTGACAGGAAACGTCCGAGGATGAATGGAACTGACCTATCTCATTTCTTGCTTGTCAAATTTGAAGGTCGTGTAATGTCATCTCGTCGAGTGTGCCGTGGATGTTTTTGGGAAATTCTCCTTATATCTGCTCGATAAATGGAGTATTTTTCTGTCTTAATGGAGACACTTTGGAATATCAGTGTTTCAACGATATCATATAGAAAACCACTCGGATCAGTTGACCTTGATCACCGAGTTGTCCTGTCTCTCGTTGACGTTGGCGTCTAGCGGCTACACGCACTGCCTACCAGTGCTTACATTTTCAATCAAAGTTTATCCTTTTCAAAATCATCTTCAAACTTCGACTTCTTCGACACTCGAAGTAAGCTGAGTAAGTACACCGGAGATTATTAGTGGTCTTAATGTTACACACAAGTCCATTGTGAAAAGTATTAATGTTTTATTATTTCCACCAACATTTAGATGTAAGAACCCTTTGATCTATAGAAATCTGGTATTCACAGACATGTATTAAACGCATGAATACCTGGAAACCTCCAACAATTAATGTAAGGCGCCTAGATTGATTCTTAGATTCTCACCTTCAACGTTGAGATAGATAGCAAAGATTACCTTGGGCTCGGTGTTGACTTGGCAATCGCAGACGTCTGTGTAATTTAAACTGTGTATCCTGGATGTGTTGATAACTGGAAACCTGGTAGATTCATTGTAGGCATGCATTTGTTCTTAGGTTTTCACCTTCAACATTACGAAGAAAGGGTAGGATGACCTTGGTCCCAGTTTATCTGGCACTTGTAAGTGTCAGCGTAACGCAGTTAACAAGATTCGTTGATTCCAAGAAATTACTAACGATTGGTATAAGACATGCATTTTTTCCAAGATTCTCACCTTCAACGTCCATTTGGAAAGCGAACCTGACCTTTGGCTCGGTGTTGACCTAGCACTTGTCGATGTCGGCGTATTGTTACCACATAAGATCCTGGAAACCTCTAGCGATTAATATAAGGCATGCCGGTGTCTTTAAAGTTGAGATGAAAGGCGAGGTTGACCTTGGGCTCGGTGTTGACCTAGCACTCGTAGACATCGGAATGTTACTATATCAGTTGCGATGACTGATGTAAGTCATGCATTCGTTTTAAGATGAACCTTCAACAACGATTTGGAAAGCGAAGCTGACCTTGGGCTCGGTGTTAACCGTCCACTTGTCGAAGTCGACGTGTTGATACGATGCGTTGAATCCTGGAAACCTCTAGCGATTGATATAAGGTATGCAGGTGGCTTAAGATTCTCACCTTCAACGTTGAGATGGAAGGCGAGGTTGACCTTGGGCTCGGTGTTGACCTGGCACTCGTAGACGCCGGCGTCGCGCGGCTGCACGTACTCGATGCGCAGGTCCCAGTCGTCCGACGGCTCCGGGTGCAGCACGCTGAACCTGCCGTCGCCCGTGTACGTGAAGATGTGTGACGTCAGGATGTGAAGATCGCGCTTCCGCATCCACGACACCTGAGGATGTGTTTTCTTATATAAGTTGCTACGAAACTGTAATTACGAATCAAGTATCAGTGGTCTAGGGGGAATCAAGTATCATATTTGTATTATAACGGATATGGTATACTAACATCACATCAAATGCACAAAGGCACTGAAATCAAAATTGGAATAAATAAAAATTATTTGAAAGGTACAAGGTCGTGACCATTAGAAACAAACCAACATGAGTATTAAATTGTGAATACCAAATATCACATCTAGTGTTGTTAGATCAGACCATAATTATTTCACATTCTCAAAATGATTTAGCGCCGTGTCAAAAATTACTCGTAATTCATAAAAGCGCCACTTTGACCATTTTTATTGAAAACCTGGGCCGGTTTAACCTACAACCTCAAAGTCAAGTTTAAAGTAGATTTTAATCTCCGATAATAAAGAAGGTGCCATTGCTCCCGAGCCTACTGTATATTCAAGAACAGACCACAGGCATTTTATATATGATGTAATGGCCAGTTGCATGCTTTATATCCCAAGTACGCGTTCCATTATCTTTCTATCCTGTTAAATACTCGAATCTGCATACATACTAGTTCTCAAACCAAATAACGCTAGAATATGATAAAAATGTGTACGATTTTTAAAAGCGTTACCAGAACTATTGCGTAGGTGCTAAACCAATCTAATAAAAGGTCTTAACCCACTTACCACAATTCCAAAGAGTGCTTTTACAATTTATGATAAGACCATCAAAGCAATCGTTTCCAATATCTAACACGTGTAATATCCTCGGTGAATTTGCTTTATACAATAATGTCTACGAGTTTTCGCGACGGGACCTCCGACATGTCATTTTTCACTGTCAAAATAGCCATTCGACCCGAGTATCCCCTTCTCATCTATGCTCCAGTGCCCGCTGTAAATTGCCAACGAATCACTTAACCCTTTAAGTGAGTTCAGTAAAAGGCCATTTCGGCCGTTTATGTTTATGTGAATTTCGTTGTTCGTGATGACGGGGGTGATTCCAAGAATTGGCTACCGATGCTTTTTATGGTTATTGCGTGTCAATGGATTTGTGGGACCTAATTTATTCGAAACGTACCTGTTTTTGGTTGGGTAGGGGAAATGCGTTAATTGCGTAGACAGTTACAATTCTAAATGGTTAATCGCTTCTTGAGTTATTGCACGAGCATTAAGAAACAGACTTTGTATGAAATGGATAAACCATTTATAAGTTATTGACCGAGTAAAGCTCGAGCGTGGCGTCTCCGTTTCAGATTGGGCAAAAATGGTTTGGTGTGTCCAGCGTCCGGCTGTCCGCCTGTTCGGCTGTTTTCCTCTGCAGGTCGCATTTCTCAACCGATTCTCGTGAAGTTTTGTGAGCAATCGTACAGATTTTTCCGTCGATTGGGTTTATGGAAATTCTTCCAAATTGTAGAGCTATTTTGAAAAATGTCACAAAAAATTACTTAAAGCATTAGGTAAGTACCGAATGTGAAAAATATATGTCGGTACGTTTTGATTCCTGATTCCTAATGAAAATATAAAATAATTTATGTAGATAAAAGGCCACCTGAGAACCTACAACCAATACTTTGAATGATTGTGAAGTTTAATTCATTTTTAATATCAAGAGGGGAATTTATGATGCTATAAGTGGCGCCAAACGAAGACAATGTGCCTTTCAAACAGGGACTGCGAAAAACATACCGGCCGGCCAGGTGCTTCTTCGAATTAAATTTGAAGGGTCCCAGTTTGCACCTTGGGAACACATAATAGTATTATTGAATTAAATTCGGAACATACATATGTATGTACATAGTAAACTCTATTGACGTTTTCTGTACTCAAGCGCCATCAATACTTATTGTGTAAAGCTGGCGAACGGAGCCGTCGAGATGTACTTATTGTTGTACACAACTCTTGCCAGTTTACTAATTGAACATATTCTAACTAAAGCTTAAATTGTTAGGAATATTATATCGTGGGAAGTTACAAAAATGTTGTACTATCCTCGTTCAAATTCGTTGCAACTATCTTTATGTCTAGCATTATTAATGAATTGCATTATTGACTGTGAATAATAAACCAAAACAAAAGTGTAAAAAGTTTGTAAAATACGGTAATTAGATTTGTATACTAACTGAGTTACCCGGCTCCGCTCGGGCCAACGTCGCTTGGGACATTCACTCGAGCAGAACGGGTCCCAAAAGCATCCTATACCTTTGAATCTAGAACCAATCATACATTTGCACAACATTTCTTTGATTGGGTCGTTACGGAGATTAAATTTTTACTTTTTTTTTTAATGCGACCTGACATGGATGGCTAATACCACACAATTACCGTTATGATATTAGCCCAATATACCACATTCCCGAAGGAATTTGGTGCCATGCCAGGACCTTCCCTTTATTAGCACGGCTACATTTAACTGGATGGAAAACACGGTAAATTTTTCATTGCCGCTTCGACCATATTTTCATCCAATACGATGGTACCAACCCGGGCGGGCTTAAACCCTACCACCTAGTAGGGGAAAGGGGGAGTACAGTTTTACATGGATTCCGAACCATGGAGCAGCTCGCATTTGTGACGAAATGCACTTATCGAATACCTGTCGGTATTGAACCCAGGCCTCTGGTACGCTAGGCCAGTCCCCGCGCCACTAGGCTACGAGCCGCTCAAAATCATTCAAAATCAAAATTTTACCCACTATTAAATTTAGTATTGTTTCTTCAAAGTGTTCTATTTTATCGTAATTGTATCCACATCGATACAACACGAAACATAATTGCTACTTTATTTTCTACTGCAAACTGTACCATCTGAAACACGGGCTGGCAATATTATCTTTGTCAGATCTATTGCCTAGCCAAGGAGCCATATAATATCACCCGTTTACAATATGTGCTGGCTGTCCGATGGTTCTGTAGGCACACTTATGCGCCACCGCGCCTCCCTCGGACCTTCGCCCGTCAGCCTTTTGTGATTCAAATTAGTCTCACACAATTAATGTCTGAGCGACAGAAGGATACCACGCCACAATGGTGCTCGAGTGCGCTCGAGTTTGGATCGACGCCGCACACATTTATAAACGGAACGATCAGATATTGGGTGCGGTAATTATAACCACATCCTTTAAAATATTGTTTTGCTTATTCCTGTTGTTTTTGACAGGTCGAAGCACCAAGTGCGAGGGTAGTTTCTCCGTTTCAGCTTGGGCAAAAATGCTTTCGTATGTCTGTCCGGCTGTAGGTCTTTTCTCCTCTACAGGAGCCCTACTACGAACGCTATCAAATAAGAGCTATCGACAAGGCGACATCGCCTGTCAAAAACATTGTATGCGTTTGACAGATGGTATCGAAAGCGCTCTCGATACCGACTGTCAAACGCATACAATATTTTTGGCATGCGGTGTCGCCTTCTCGATAGCGTTTACTCGATAGCGTTCGTAGTAGGGGGCCAGGTCGCATTTTTAAACCTCTTCTGGAAAAAAGTTCTGAGCAGATTCTATAATTATGTACATTTTTTTGTCAAGACAGTTTTTTTAACACGCTTTTATTAGCTTGGGTTGTATCTATGTATGTATCTATGTAACGGAATCTTTGAACTTAATTTTCACCAGTTTCCAGAAGTCTGATTAATTTGAAACTTTGCATACGTATCAAGGACCGATGACAATGCAATAATTTCATAACAGTTTCCCATTATCCTTATTAGGACCGCCAGGATTAATCATTAACACGCTTTTATTAGCTTGGGTTGCATGTATCTATGTATGTAATGGAATCTTTGAGATTAATTTTCACCAGTTTCCAGAAGTCTGATTAATTTGAAACTTTGCATTCTCAGCCTCAGTGGCCCAGTGGCGCGACACTTCGGCGATCGCTCTCCGAAGTTAAGCAACGCTGGGTCCGGTCTGGTCTTGGATGGGTGACCATTAGACCGTTGAGAGAGGCTGGCCGTGGTTCGGATTCCACGTTAAACTGTAGGTCCCCTTCCTTACTTACTAAGTGGTAGGGTTAATCCCGCCCGGGTTGGTACCATCGCATTGAATGAACGATGGTCGAAGCGGCAATTAAAATTGTCCGTGTTTTCCATCCAGTTCAATGTAGCCGAACAATATAAGGAAGGTCCTGGCATGGCACCTAGTTCCCATGTGGTGTGTTGGGCTAATACCATGACAGAGGGTGTGGTATTAGCCATCCATGTCAAGTCACATAAAAAAAAAACGTATCAAGGACCGATGACAATGCAATAATTTCATAACAGTTTCCCATTATCCTTATTAGGACCGCCAGGATTAATAAATTCTTTTAAAGATCCTCTGTAGTGGAGTAAAAGAGACAGAGCTAGCGCGAGATCTGCGCATGCCCGCACTATCGGACTTACTCTTTCGCTCGGGCACTTGGTACTATGGAGTGTAGAGACTCTGTACACTCCATACTTGGTACAGTACAACGGAGGCAAAAATGTTTTCAGGATAATTGCGTTCTCACCTTGTTCATTCTTTATGCAGAGCTGAACCCTACAAAATGCGAAGCAATATTCTCGAAATTAACCGCCGATAGGACAACAGAAATCAAAAGCCTTTTGGAAAAAATTACACCGGGAATCAAAACTCTAACTGAAGAGAACAGATTCTTCCTGGGCGCCCCGTTGACGGAACAATCCACAACAACGCTTTTAGAAAATAAAACCAATATGTTGGAGATATTCACAAATCGCCTTCGTGCTATCCAACCTCATGTCGGCTTACATCTCCTTAAATTTTGTTTTGGTATCCCACGATTCACATACTTTATGCGCTGTTGCCCTTTATGGCGCAATACAGAAGCACTAACTAAAATAGACGCTATTGTCAAAAAAGGCCTATCCCAAATAACGAACATTCAATTAGAAGGAAATGCTTGGATACAAGCCTCTCTTCCCATAGGCTTCGGCGGAGTTGGCATACGATGCACAAAAGATGTTGCACTTCCAGCATTTTTGAGTTCCGTCCACAGCAGTTTACCACTCGTGGGTAGTATTCTTTCACCATCACTTGGCTGTGATTTCGAGGTGGACTGCTTGAACAGGGCTATCGAAGGTTGGAAATCTAGGTGCCCAGAAGAACCTATTCCAATCCGTCTTAAACTCCAAAAAGCCTGGGATTTGCCGATTATAAAATCTATACACTCTTCCCTCTTGATGAATAGTGCTGACATTGACAAAGCTCGCATTCTAGCATCATCAGTCGCCGAATCCGGGGCGGGGGGCCTATCCATCACCAAGCCTAGGCACTCTGCTTGACAGTAACACTCAGAATTTCAATAGGCCTTCGAGTCGGTGCTAGATTGTGCCATCCTCATACGTGCGCCTGTGGTACCAACGTTACCGAATGGGGCCACCACGGTTTATCATGCCAAAGGAGCGCTGGTCATTTATCCCGCCATTACAATATAAATAACATTATAAAAAGAGCACTGGTGACAGCAAACTACCCCAGCATCACCGAGCCCCCAGGAATCAGTCGCTCGGATGGTAAACGCCCGGACGGGGTGACCTTAGTGCCGTGGGCAAGTGGAAAGGCATTAATATGGGACGCCACCTGTGTGGATACTCTGGCGCCGTCCTACATTCAGGCCACTTCTCGCGCGGCCGGAGCGGCAGCTGAGAGGGCAGCAGCAAATAAACATCAAAAATACAGCTGCGTGGCGAGTTCTTTTGAGTTTTTAGCTTTCGCCGCCGAGACACTCGGTTCATGGTCACCAGAAGCGATAACTTTTGCTTCAACGTTAGGCAAACTTTTAAATGAAAGTTCTGGTGATCCCAGGTCCGGGGCCCATTTTGTCCGGCGAATAAGCCTCGAAATCCAAAGAGGCAACACCGCCAGTATTCTAGGTACAGCTGAAGCTCCGGCTCTTTTAGAAGAAGTTTTTTATCTTTAAGTCTAAATTAAATATGTATTTTATTAACATTAGTTCCTACCTATCTAATAAAGAGATTGTACAACCGAAAATAAATTATTAATCTATTTATTTTACGGGACAAAATTTGGTAAACACCAATGCTTTGAAATTACAGTCGATAAGGAAGGAATTTAATACGATCAAAAAATTTGTAATTATAAAGTCTTATTGATTGGAGTACAAATAATGCATATGAATTCGAAAAATCGAACTAAAAAATGAAAAATAAATAATAGTTTAAAAAAACTAAAAAAACACGCTTTTATAGCTAACCGAACTAAAAAATTGAAAATAATTTTTAATTTTAAAGAGTTTATATTACAGTAGTAGAAGATCGAACAATCAATCAGAATTTATCACCTCAAGATAAAATTATAATAAAGTTTCAGTTATTAACAAAATAATTCAATTCAGAGTAAAAAGCGTGGGGTGCATTTTACTACTTTTCATAACTCTCCTCTGATCGACAGTTGCAAATAGAATGATTGTTACATTTACTTTATCAAGCACCCCACGCTTTTTACTCTGAATTGAATTATTTTGTTAATAACTGAAACTTTATTATAATTTTATCTTGAGGTGATAAATTCTGATTGATTGTTCGATCTTCTACTACTGTAATATAAACTCTTTAAAATTAAAAATTATTTTCAATTTTTTAGTTCGGTTAGCTATAAAAGCGTGTTTTTTTAGTTTTTTTAAACTATTTTTTTTTTTAAAAAAGGTCTCGTAAAATTTGTGTTGTGACAAGACCTAAAGCGTTTGGAAAGTACCAAGTGTGAAACATATATGAAAAATAACCGTTATGTTCACAGTCCAGTGGCACAATGGCTTAAGACCTTTGGTACTCCACTATTACGAGCCGAGTTTCGAATCCTGATCACGGATAACTTTTTTTTATTGACCGAGCGAAGAGCGAAACAAAGCGTAGCGTCTCCGTTTTATATAGATTGGTGATTGATTCTCGTGAAATTTTGTGAGCAAGCACGATAGTTTTATAGATTTTCTTGGTGTGTAGTTTTTAAAAAATATATTATTTAAACTAAATTTTTAATGTTCAAATACACAGACTCGTGAGGTTTACAGCTCAGAGAGTCATTAGTATTAATAGGTTGTAAGCTTATGCTTGGTTATTTTCTCAAACTCACTTTATATTGGCCAAATATTTATGACACTGACTAAAATTTTGTGCATTTAGTGTTTTGTTTTGTTTTCTATTATCTGACTACTTGTTTTTTTGTTTGGTACCAGACTTTTGTAAGCGTTACTAAATTTTGTCTGAGCTTATTTTGGTATCCATCGTCATTTTATTCCCGTACAACGCAGCAATACATACAGCTCGAGTATCGTAGAATGCAAAAAAAGCATCGAGAAAACGTACTTTAAAAAAAAAAATGAGCGTCTTGTAAAAACATATTTTAGCCTGCGCGTTCCGATTTGAACTGTAAACGATTACACTGCTAAAAGCATACAAGCCTCCCAAATGAGATTGCACGCTCAAAGCAGTAAGCATTATAAACTATTCGTACCATTTATGTACGCGCTTACGGAAAAAAAACAACAAGCAAGGAACAGATGATGTTCACCTCAAATTTGAATCTAATCAATTGCTCTAAGTTGAAATAGAATTTTCAACTGAGGTTTATTCAACGGTTTTCAGTTGAAATAAACACGGTGGAAAGACTTAGACTATTCTTTAAAAACGTCAAAAAGTGACATTGACAGTTGCACACCCAGTGCCTTACCTCCAAAGCGTGAGCACTTTGTACGGCATGAGTGACGTAACGATGACGTCGTACCACAGAAATCTGAATTATTAATTCCGAATATATTCCGATTTCTGTGCGTCGTACCGTTCACGGGACGCCATTTCGACCAGTTATGAGCGTGCTTTTGGAAACCATGGTTCAAATCGTACCGCGACCTAAATTTTCAGTTATGATTTGTCCGAGATTTTAGAAATATGCGAAAATATGGGCAATTTTGCAGTCATAGACGGAGCAAAATGTTTATTTCAATATCACGTTTATTGCTCCAAAAATACACGTCCAAGTTCCTAAATAGAAAGTATTTCGCTTTGAAGGTGGGCCCGTAAGCTTCAGAAAATTTCTCCTCCCATACAAACGTAGAGTACTAATAGTTTAAAAACCACTGTTCCAATTCACTTGATATTCGGTATCCAATATAATAATAATAACGTTTATTGCATGATAAGGTAGAACTGAATGCCTAAAGACTACGAGGGTCTGTGTCTGCATCTCTTTGTTTTTTTGGTAAATGTATCCTGGCTCAAACCACAGAGAAAACAAAATTTGTATGAAGATTTTCATTTTGCTTTAATTTTATTCTGTTTGTATTTTACCAAAAAAATAAAAGCGTACAGACACAGATATGGATTCCCAGATATTAGATATTTAAAATCAATTTAATCGGGACATCGATTTTCAAATGATTAGTAAACTACGTTTGTATGGGGAGCACAGCTTACGGGCCATTCTTAAGTAGTAAGATTATAGGTAACTTTACTTGTAGATTATCTTCTAGCTTTCTGTCATCATTGTGTCCTTGTTCCAAAGAAATCGTCTCCATTATGAACTACTACTTCCATATTAACATGGAAAGTTGTCATCACAATTCAACTCATCGACATCGGCATTCAAAATGGTTGACCCACCGTCGACCCACATAACGCATGACCCATTGAAGTATCGACCGGGCAAGGGTCTCACAAAGGGTATAAAGTATCACCACTCTCTCGCTAACTAACGTAATTACACGGACTGGGTCGTTACTGGCGTAACGCCTAGTACGTACGCCTAGTACGTTAGCCGGCACTGATTTCCTGTATTAGATATGGCGAACTAATGGGCGGTCTGCGGACCGAATTTGCTTTCGTGAGGATAATATGCAGATTGTGTAAGCGAAATTAACATGGTAATGTTTTGAATGTCACAAGAAACTAATCTTAGATTTCACAGAAAACGAAACACCAATTTTCAATAGGAAAAGATTTTGTTTTCGGTTTCGAAACGAACTTATAAAATGTCTCCAAAAAGTAAAATGTTTCGGGGTAGACTATTTAATATTTTATTAAATTACTAGCTGAAGTACCCGGCTACGCTCCGGTCAATGTTGTTTTGGACTGATGTCGCGCTGAATGATTTCCTGGATAAAAAGGAACCCAAAAGGGCTGGTCCAAAAGGCTTGCCCAGGACAATATACATACAGAAGTAAATGTACTTTTTTGTAATAAGCAGGCACGTCCCTTATTCCAAGGAATACGATATGTATGTATGTATATTAGACCGTGAAGCAAGGCCACATTAATTGAAGAAAGAGCCTAGTAAAAATAACTAATTTACACATATACTGCAAGGCTGGACCCGGACCAGCAAAACATTCCGGTCGCGGGTATTACGTCTACCAATTTGGCATTGACTTCAATTAATATGTCCTTGCTTCACGGTCGATTATACAGACATACATATCACATTCCTTAATTTACATTCACACAACATCTACCAAATTTTAAATTGATACGCCCTGTATTTAGTTTTTCAACAATGTACATGAACCTAACATTTTTTCGAGATAAAAAGTATGATATGTGTAATACAGATAATAAAAAATATACTATGTGCCTGATTTCATCTAAATTCTTAGAGCCGTTTTTCGCTTGATTGAGTAACAAACATATTAATATCCAAACGTACTAACATTTGCAATTATATTAATAGTAGGATGTGCTCTTCGTTTTGCGCAAAAAAAACACTAACGAGTTTTACAAAATCCTATACATATTACGAAAATTATTTGTCTTATTATACTAATGATATTTTTAACCATGGTTTCGATTACATTTCATAGTGGTAACTTTTTTGTAAACAAATCGAGAGACGTAATTGATTACTACGTAACGATAAATTGCTGTGGAAATAATTTGACGTCAAGTCGTTTCATAGTGAATTGGTTCTTAGTAACACTTGTAATCTAGAATTGCTAGAAATCCGGTTTTTTACACTGTGCATTTCGTCCAGTTATCAATACATACTTAGGCATAGAAAATCGCTATTTTCGTGTGCCTCAAACATTATAATTATCAACCGCTAAGCACCCCGAGACCAAATATTCAGTTTTCTATGTTAGTTTCAAGTAATTTTTAAGTTTCTAATAAGTAAGTTTGATATTCAGTTTCTTTGAACAACATGTTTTCTAAACATTTCTCGGAATCACCTATTCCTTCATATTTCCCTTTACCAATTATATTTCACTACTAGTAATAAAACAGATATTATCCATGTGCTTAAGTCTTATGCATCCCAATTTCGCCAGATGCAGTCCCCAGTTTCAATATGCACCGTCGCAGATGGCACTATCCGCTGCCCAATCAGGACCCGCCCGAAAGCGGAGCAAAATGACGACAGTTCTAACGTAAATTACTGATCTGCGCCAAATGCAATTGCCCACTTGGAGGAGCAAGCACAGTTCACACCGGTTCCCACCGGATCGCGCCAGTTCCTGCCAGTTTGCACCAATTCGCATACATGTAGTGTGTCATGTAATTCGGTGTCGCTAGATGGAACTAGCAACGCTAGTTCCATCTAGCGACACCGAATTACATTTGCATGCATATTAAAAAGTTAAATTTGCTGAGAATATGGCTTGCCTATACAGTTATACGTTAGTTTTAGTGTATTTTTGGCACTAGTTGGACACATATTATTCATAAGTTTGATGACATGCAACTTATCAGTTATAACAATCATAACCAAGGGTTCCATTTTTAGCTCCACGAAATAATATTTATTTCGTATTTTGTCCCCATTATGTTAGTTCCAATAATTGACTACTGGTAATACTTAGTTTTGGAACAAGTTTTTCGGAACAATATGTACATTTGATGGAATTTTCGTAGGACACACAGAAATATTCTGAATCCCTCAAAATTAAGTACGCAAATAATTTACAGGAAAGATAAATTTAATTTGGTTAAACGATATGTTACTTTTTTTTGTAAAACTGAACATGGATGGCTAATAACAAACTTACTGCGGTGCCATTTCTTTTATTAGTGGTAATACTATTAGCCCAGCGTTATGTACCTTACGGAAACTAGATGACATGCCAAAACCTTTCTTATATTGCAAGAACATAAAACTGGATGGAAAACATGGTCAATTTGTATTTCCATTTTGACCACAGATACTAATCAAAAAGTACAAAAAGTATTTTAGAGGCATTATCATTGTTCTTGTATTCCGTTAAGGTGCTTTTCGATTAACTTTGTATTATTTATCTTGCACACAAGCATTGCTGTTTCTTTTGTTTTTGTTCTTTGCCTTAAAATTGTTCCAAAAAATGTAGTTTCATTTGGTACTGTACATAGACGGAAAACTCGTAAAGTTTCTTCGCGGATTCTTCTTTACTGAGTTGATCGACTCCGCGTATCAATCAGTTTTTGTCGTAACTTGGTGTAGTTTGACTACCAAAAAAGTTTAAATAAATGAAACGAAATTGGATTATTGTCGAAAAAACTTTGTCAATTTTTCCATCTGTATCGTATCGTAAGTCTGTATCGTAAGGGTAAACGCATACATACAAAAGAAAAACATGGAAAAGTCACACTTAAACTTTATTTTTTCGTTCACTATTCCATCGTGCACTGTGTATGGTTGAACTTAGAGGTAACTTAGAGGCAACTTGGCTCGCCACAACTCAGAACTTGGACTAAGTTGCGGGTACAGCTCCGAGCTTAGTGATTTTGTAGAACACTTGAAACTGCGGGGGCATCGCCCATTGGCTAAGTATATGTGATGTACACAGGTGAACCAAATACTACACTGTTAAAACGTGAAACTAGTGAAACCTTCGTTAAATTTAATCTGTAGTCTGTAAATACGATATAACTGAAGCTAAATAAAAAAAGAACAATAAAGTCTCTGATATTTTAAGAATTTGCACTATTTCGAAAAAAAAATGCTGGGATTAAGGTTATGGTGATGGTTATGTTTTTTTGTAAATGGTATGTTTGAAAGTTTACTGGGCTCTTTCTTCAATTATTGTGTCCTTGCTTCACGGTCGATTATACATACATACATGTCACATTCCTTGGAATAAGCGTCGCACCTGCTTAGTACGAAAAAGTATATTACTTAAGTCAACCTAAGACTGGCTCTAGCGTCTGATGCCAAATACGATTTTGGTGATGACGGCAATATGTTTGATTGTTCAATTTTTGCAGTCAATTTCTACAACGCAGATGAAGCGTTAAATAAATGTATTAGGTATAATCTTAAACACTATATTTGTAGGAGGCATTCACTACGGGAGGAGAGACTGTAGGAAATTCCAAATTATGGGTTTACAGTCGGTGGCGAAATTGGTAGACGGAATACCCGCGAATGGTTTGCTTTGCTGGTTCGGGTCCAGCCTTGCAGTATATTCGTAAAGAAGTTTTTTACTGGGATCTTTCTTCAATCAATGTGTCCTTGCTTCACGGTCGATTATACATACATCACCTATCACATTGCTTGGAATAAGCGATGTACCTGCTTAGTACGAAAAAGAATATTTCTTCTTGCAGCTTTATTTCTTTACTACACGACTAATTCATACTACATACGTCCAAACATTTTATCGATCACATGTTTCTGACTATTTGTGGAGGCACTTAGTTCCTTGGACAGGCCGTAATACATTTCGAACATCACATTTGACCCCGGTTAATGGGGTAGTCTCCCTGTCCCTGCCGTGGGGCTCGCAGAGCGCCAACAGTACCTTTATTACGAGATTCGAGGCGTGTCACCTGCATGCCCGCGGCTACATGCCGACGCCAGAGCACTCCCGTGCAGGGTCGTCACGATACATCGACGATCTATGTTAAAACATATATTTTATGCTAGATTTTATTCATTTAATAAATTTAGGGCGTTTTTCACCACTTTTCGTCAAAGTTCTTATTAGCTTTCGAGCACATACTATTCCGGGAGGTCATGAAATTTTTGGTCACGATACCGTAAATGGCTGAATTTGGGTTCACAGGTTAGAGACCAACCCTCTGATGCTAAATAGGTCGGTCTAGCTGCGCAAAGTGGTTGCGTTAGCTAGATTGGCTACACAACATTGATGTTGTTATGTATCTGCTAATGAATATACTGATTGTCTGGACATATTGATGCCTATTCATTATGCAACGATAACCAGTCGGTTTTATAACTGAATACTTAAATATACCTAAAGTTATATCTATAATCTAAATCGCCTATAACTACGAAAAGCAACTAAAGATTTGTTCAGTGTTGGTATTACTAAGTAAGTATGTACTGACACTTTCATGCTGCGTTATTTGCAGCCATTTGACTTATCTAATATCTATCTAATATCTAATAAATATTATAAAGGGGAAAGTTTGTAATAATGGATGGATGGATGGATGGATGGATGGATGTTTGTTACTCTTTCACGTAAAAACTACTGAATGGATTCTAATGAAACTTTACAATAATATAGCTTATACATCAGAATAACACATAGGCTACAATTTATGTGCCCATGGGCTTTAGAACTTTCACGGGGCTGCGAAAACGATGCCGGTAGCGCTACTTCACACCAGGGGGAGAGGAGCCGGGGGCGGTGGCGGGGAGCGGCGGCGGGGGGAGGGCAGACGTCGTGACTGTTTGGTGTCCGTTTGGCGAATTTTCAAGGCACAAGCGATTTGTAAAACTTAGTACATGTACATTTAACTACCCGGGAATTAGGACTGGCTAAATAGAATTCAGTTCCGCTTACGCTAAGATGGGGCTGTCATACAAACTGCAATGCTATGCACGGCTCGGCTTTGCGGCGGCAGCGCTTACTTTTACTGAAGTACGGCTTGGTATTTCCTGCAACTTTAGGACTACTTGGCATCACGCTAAATCGCCGGAGGAGCGACCAACAGAATAAAATCCTTGAGAACCAATTACTCGATTTAGATGTGCATTGTATCTACGTCTAGCCTGATTCTACTAAAAACTTATAGATTACATAATATAACGCTTCATTACCAGAAGGGTAAGTAGTGAGTCTTAAAGTCTTATAACATGCGAACCACTTACCTGATTTATATGCGTATTTTATCAATGTATAGCATCTCTGGGAGCAGTCAGGTTCGAGATGGGTTACTGTTTTCGATGTTGAGGCTGGCTGTGGGTTGGAGTCCACGCAAAACTTACCTACGTTACACGTTACTTACTAGGTAAGCAATGTAGCAGTGAAAGTGCAGAAAGGTTCTCGCGGCAAATGTTTTTTTTTTTAAATAGCCACCAAACGTCCACGAAGCTCTAAATGGGAATTATTGGATGTTTCTCATTAAATCATGCTATTTCGGCTCGAACGATCTTGATTAAATTTGGTACATGGATACATTGTCCTGGACCAGTTTGACCCTATTTTGGACCAGTCATGTGGGCTACTTTTTATCCATGAGATAATTTAGCCGACACTAACCCGAGCGGAGCCGGGTACCGCAGCTAGTACTTATATAAAATTAAATACGCAAAATAAATTAGTGTATGTGTAGGTGGGAATGTCATTTCTATTTGAGACCTATTGGCTGGCAATTGTGTACATACTTTTTTTTTATTATTATCTGAGTGTTATTAGCAGATCCTCTGTGTCGCTTACGTTATCGTTACCATTTTTGTCGCGACCTCCTAGTCTATAAAGGTATGTACCCTGTAAATCTGTTCAATATTAGTCCAGGATTTTTATTATAAAATAGGTCCGTAGAGCATACATTTCGAACATCACATTTGACCCCGGTTAATGGGGTAGTCTCCGTGTCCCTGCCGTGGGGCTCGCAGAGCGCCAACAGTACCTTTATTACGAGATTCGATACATGTCACCTGCATGCCCGCGGCTACATGCCGACGCCAGAGCACTCCCTTTCGGGATCGTCACGATACATCGCCTATCTATTTTAAAACATGTATTTTGATACTAGATTTTATTCTTGAGTTTCAGCGACATCTACATTTGAAGCATTGTCATCAATTTTTTTAAATAATCTGAAAAAGTATTGGTCGTGACATTCGTCGAAAGCAGGATCCTGATTATTTTCAAAATCAGATTACAATGCTTAAAATAAAGATTTCGCTGAAACTCAAAATGAATGAGATAACGGTCGTATCCATTAAATACATTAAATTATCTAGACTGTATTCATTTATCATTTAATAAATTAAGGGCATTTTACACCACTTCTCGACAAAGTTCTTATCAGCTTTCGAACACATAAAGGTATGTACCCTGTAATTCTGTTCAATATTAGTCCAGCATTTTGATTATAAATAGTTTCGTAGAGCAATTCATAGTTTTGGTAGCCAGTTAATTCCCCTTAAATAATAACTAGTTTTATCTGTACACTTTTGGAATATCTGGCGGAGCTTGCTTAGCTCCGCCATATTTAAATTAAGGTGGGCCATCCCGGTCAACTCCCCATAAAAAACGGGGAAAGAAGATCACGCCCATATTTCTGTCTGAGATCCCAAATTTTGCTCAAAATAGCTTTATTTTATCAAACTAGATGTCCGATGAATGTTGGTATTGTAAAATTGTGTTTGGATTCTATGTTATAAGGTCCGAAAGTTCGAATTTTTCGCGCGTTTTATACAATAACTTTGGAGGTGGATTACGCAATGAATAAGTAAGAACATCTCAAAAAGATTAGTCATCAGACATAGCATATTTAATCAAGATTTATGATCTATTTAGTTTTTGTTAAATTTTTGACTACAGCGGTCTTACTTTTAGCTATAAGTCGTTTTGTAATTAAAATTTTTGTAAATCTTACCAAATCATACACTATGCACATTGTCTTTTTTGTGGACATGTTGCATCTTCCTCATCACGGAGCCTGTCTTTTTCATTGAAACAAAAAGGGCCCAGAGCGCAACAGCACGGTTTTGTACCGTGCCCGCGAATGAGTTAGTCCCGCCGGGTTGGGCCACCTTAAAGCTACATCCTCAATCTACATGTTTACTTTTTTGATTAAGGATATTCTTTATGGTTATCTATATTAATAAAAATGCAATCTTCTTTACCTACGTCCTTATCAAACGCAACTGGGTTTTATCTATGGTTTTATCGCTTCATTGAGTACGTAAACCACCGCCACGGCGACACGGCGACGTTTCATGCGTATATCGCACGCGCCTCCAGAGACACGCTCGTCGAGTACACGCTCTATAACCTCATACACATTCTGCTCCTTCCGTACATATGAACACTACCGCACCATATGCTTGCTTCCGTGTAGTCTGATAATAATGTCAGTTTTTTTTTAAATTAAATGCCGTTGAGTTTACTTTCATCTGCTTTTGAAAACGTTGCAAATAAATCCGCATGTAGGTATTTAAATTAATGGTAAAATTTACCATAAATGTTAAATACATTTATTTATTTAAACATGTTAAATGCATTTCATGTCTCTAAGTGTTCACTCGTCCCCCAAGAAAGAAATTCATTTTAAACAAATGAGTACACATTAAAAAAAATAATCCGTGCCAGAAAGCACAATAAAGACGCTTTGTAATAGATGAGTAAATTTTGAACGAAATAATTTGTTTCTTATTTTAACACATTTCGTTAGAATTGCTCGTGATTTAAATCAATGCAAGATCAATTAAAATGACGCAACGTTTTAAGCAAGCATCAAAGAGTATGTTGTACTCTCAGATAGAGTAAATAATAATGCGACCGCTTCCTTATACACATTGATATTAACTAGGCACAAGTGCTGTGTACACACGTGAAGGCTTGTCTTTTGTGTTAGAAGATGAAAATACAAAGGGGAAACGTGGAAGGAGCCTTTGAATGTTCTACACATACGCGCGTGGCGTCTAGATACAACAACGCCGCTAATGGCTCTTGGGCGGGGTGACCTCATTACGGGATCGCGAGAGCCGAAAATTTCCAAATGTGTAACGAATGAATGAGATGTTCTGATCCTAATATCAAAGAAAATAATTTCAAGTTTAGAATTCGAAGATGAATAAGTTCAATTGTTTTTTTCGTTAGCATCTTATTTCAACTTTAGAATTCGAAAAATAATTAGAGCATTTTTTATTAGTAGAATTGAATTTTAAATTTAGAATTTGACAATGAAATAGCATAAATTACTTCTCCGTACATTTAAAATTTTACTTTAGATTTCAAAAATGAATAATTGAAAACCTTTTCTTGGAAAAAAAAAATATTTCAACTTTAGATTTCGAGAATACAATTTCGTAAATTACTTATTGGTAGATTTAAAAAATATATAATAATAACTTACATATTTTCTAAGCAGGTGGTAGAATCAATCCCGCCCCGATTATATTATAATATTGAAAGAAAGGTAGTTTTAACGGCCTTTACAACTTACCATAAATTCAGTCAAGTTCGATGTTACATTGATGAAGTGAAGGAATGGATATGACGTGTCACCTCAGTAGCTTCTCATGTATATCATCGATCATAGAGGTTAAGAATCACTGGGAGCGTCCAGGCTCTGAATGAGTAAGCTTTCGGTCTTCTAGGCTGGCAGTGGTTCGAAATCCACGCAGAACTGTGTAGGGTTAGGTCTGCTAGGGTGGCTTACAACCGCATTTTATGAAGCATTAATGAAAATTATAGGTGTTTTCCATCCAGTAAAATGTTAGCTTCCAATATACCCTGGCATTAGTATTATCTACTACCTGCTTTGTAGATTGTGTTTTGTTCTGACAGTAATAGTAAATCTCAATTTAAATTCCCACTTTCCGGTGAGTCCATTTTAGACACATCACATAGTTACAAATTATTTTATCTGAAAGGTTTGGTAAAGTTTGAGTAGACGTGGATTATCCCGACTCTCAAAATAAAAACCAGCTGTATCTATAAGCTTTAGTTTTTGAGATAGGGGATACGTGTGATTTTGTAAAAAAACACACACAAAAAAACATTAAAAAAATTCTTTAAAAAAAATAAATCAACTCTGTTCATGGGTAGGCGCACATTTACAGATTTATCGTAAATCTGCGGCTCCCCTTACTTAAAATACCTTAACAAAAAGCTGTCCACCAAAAATTAAAAGCTGATAGATTCAAATTACTGGTAGATTTAAATTCACTGTATCAAAATTTAAAAGAAACTAAATAAACGTTTGGAAAATTCAAACATGAAACAAATTGTAAGTATTTGTACTGATTCACACTCAAGGATTCACAGTTCTTATGAGTTCTCTGAACCCTCAGCTGATGCGAGTCCGATTCAAGCTCGGCTAACATGACTGTTAAGACAAAGCATATGTGGTAGATGAATTAGATTAAGATCTGGTGCAGTTTTTGCAAGATCGTTTGTCAGGGTCCGCTCCCGGCGGAGGCGGTGGCTTTGACGAGGAAATCCTTTTTTTCCGCCAGCGGGAGGCGCAGGAAATAAGGCATTTCTAACAGGAAATAGGAGTTTAACGAGACAGA
The DNA here is from genome assembly GCA_946894095.1 of Incurvaria masculella. NCBI lineage: Eukaryota > Metazoa > Arthropoda > Insecta > Lepidoptera > Incurvariidae > Incurvaria > Incurvaria masculella. The sequence continues at coordinate 12,265,048 of OX335658.1, read as the reverse complement.
ACCACATCTACCATTATAACCTACAAGAGTGCTCGAACGAGGACTTAACACGGAAGAAACTATAATGAAACGAAATATGCGCTTGCTAGTCCTCTGACGGAGTCTAAATTTTCTAAATTTTTTGAAAAATTTGTATCGAAATTTAAGCATTGTTATATATTTTTATTTTTAAATTATTTTTTAAGTAAATAGATATAGGTGACTAATACCGAAATGACCGACTCTCAAACGACATGGGAACTAGGTGCCATGCCAGGACCTTCCTTATACTGCTCAGCTACATTGACCTGGATGGAAAGCACGGACAATTTTTATTGCCGCTCGGACCATCGTTCATTCAATGCGATGGTTTCAACACGAGCGGAATCAACCCTACCACCGAGTAAGCATGCCAGTCACCACTGGGCTACCGGGCTTTCCGGTGACTATTATAATAATACAAAACATTATAATATTTATTATTGCCACAAACAGTGACAATAGTCAACCGCTGGGTACCCAAAGACTGTTAATCAGTGCTCGGGAGCCATAAATGGAACCCGTGACGATAAATTTTATATCATTGGAAAAATACCTAAATCACTTCAAGGCTTCGTCTTCAGATCTGGAAAACAATTACCGGATCGGATTATTTAATATATTTTTTATTGACAGAAAGAACGAAAGTTAGCAAAGTGTAGCCTATTTATTCATGAAAGTAATGAATGTTAAATCTAGTGCGCTTACTATGAGAACGTTGTATTTTTTTTAAAATATCAACCCGACCCTAACTTGCATGCGGCAAGTAAATATAGTTTCAGCCGTATTAGAAGGTTTGTGGGTACATTTAATTGTAAGTTAGTGCATTTTAAATGTGTCAAATGAGTCGATATTGGACACCGGGTTCCTAAGCTCAAGTGGCAGCTGGTCAGCCGAAGAGACGGCAACCGAGTGAGCAACCGTGTCCTACAATGGCGGCAGCATTAAACGTGAAAATCATAGCAGAAGTATTGTCACATAAATAAGAATATAATCACTGTAGCTTACTACGCTGCGCGCGGTTAGCACCATAGAAATCGGAATATACTTAGCACGGTCATATAGTCAAGTTACAAAAGTACAATAAAAAAATGTCCTCATGACACCAGTTACAACCACACATATAACAACAGTTACAATACAAAGAACATATTAAAATGCATGAACTCAGAAAACTAAATTCCATACGTATAGTAATTAGTAGCAATATGCAAGATATGCAATGAGATAAGTCGAGCTAATAGATAAGACAAACATACATAAGATGTAATATATTTGTTCTGAAATGTACCGTTCTTAATTCTATGTTTATGTTAGCGTAAGAATTGTTTTTGGGAATAGTCTTCCCGCTTTTTCTGTATAACTTTGTTTCTGTTATATTGTCTATTTATGTTTATTCCCCTAGTAAATAAATAAAAAAACCTTGTATTTGTTTCTCGATGGCGTCTACTGACAAGAACAACTTTTCACTTTTGGAGACTTCTAAAATAGTAAGATATTTCCCATTTTTTTTAAAAAAGATTAAACGGCTTTCTACTCACGGTATTATTTGTACGGTACAAACGGTCATTTTACTTACATCACTAATACTTCTCTAATTTTTGTCCGTCCGATCAAAATATTTTAGACTAAGAAAGTAATCACAAATTTCATACCTGAATTAAACGTGGTTATGCAGTTATCAATCCGATTGATGTTTAGGACACATCGAAAAAATATCCGAAAATAATTTCAATAGCACGAAAAAGGTGTCAAAGAAAAGAAGGTCTTTGTCGCGTATTTTAAATCTGTTCAGCAAACATAAAACACCGTTCGCTCTGAACGGAAACAGCGACTAAAACTTGTAAGATCCAACTTCCTCTTACCACTCACCCATCAATTACGTAATCAAGGACTAGCGAATGCTTTGCTGTCGTCTGTCTTATTCCCTCTTAACCCTCTCAACTTAATTGCTCTCCATAAACTTAAATTGGTTCGCAAGATTTAACCGGATTTAACTGGTCCTAACTGGTTAGATCACACTACGTGGGCTCTCTCTAAATTTACCAAGTTCATGTCGATGTTTATACCTCATTGGAGATCTAGTGGTCAACATTTACGTGTCATCCATTAACATTATATTTTACATAAGCTTTTGAAACTTTAATAATTCAAGTAAATGGCCTAAAGGTGTAAATACACTTAATTAAATTACCTGGTCTTATTTCTTATCATTCCAATGTTTTATTTATGCTACATACTAAAGTAATTGGGATCACTCAACCAATGTAAGTTTTGTAATCGAAATTGTTAAAAAGATTTTGTATAGATAAGGTTAGGAAGTGTTGCTTGCATTTTCTCTATATTAAATACTATTTATTATTGATAATTAATTTTCCCTTTGTTCAAATTTTATTTTAATTATGTAAACGATTTATTGTTTTATGGATACGGAGCTTGTCTCTACTTAAATGTGTTAGTTCAACTGCCAAAATAGAAAATATAACTTTCTGACTAATATTCGAAAAAATAAATAAACATTTCCAATGAAATATATTATAGGAAAATTGTAGTCACATGCTCTAACGTAATAACGTTAATGCATACCATCACGCCAACTCCCTACAGGGGTAAGCAGATACAATAGAGGGCCATAAGATACGAAAGCCTACTGTGAGTTGAAATTTAACTTTGGTAATAGATATATGCTCATGAAAGATTTCCTAAAAGTAATCCAAGATTACGAACTAAGAGCAGCACGAAAACACAAAATATTCATCTGCAACATTCACATTGGTTCGTTTCAGGTTTCAGGGGCTGCGAGCAGAGAAAGCGATAAGACATCCCGGGTTCCGATGAGAATATTTCAGTTCCTATCTCACAGCCTTCGACTTCCTATACACGAGGAGCTGTGGGTGTGGTCTTTTAAGTCATTTAAAAGTGAAATCTTTAGAAACATAGCACACACCTTAGAATTCAAAGTTGGCTCAGAATCAAGCAGCTCGTAGCTTATCGGCGCGGGCACTAGCCTTGCATTCCAGAAATCTGGGTTCAAATCTCCTCCGGATGATGCAACACTTTCTTTCTCTTTCTGAGCTGGATGTCACGAATGCAAGTTATTCCATGATTAAGAATTCATGTTAATCTGTATCTGCTCGTTTCGGGTTTTGAACATACTTTCTCTTTATCCGGCGAGCGAGGAGAACACAAAGTTGTAAAAAAGTATGTTCAAATCGTCCCGAATAAGTTGAGCGTAATATGCTTGGTAACTATCTTGTTGGAACCACATGGTTGTGTATGTGGTACAACCACCAGTGGTACATCGTTTAGCAAAATTGAACATTTAAATTATTATCAGCATTTGAATTTCCAGGCAGCTAACTAGGTCCAATTGATTTTTTCCGTTTATAATTCTGATGCACATATTAACTATAATTTTAATAATAAGAGAACTGAATTGACTTACGCACAATCTTAGGTTTGACTTTTATTTTGGAGCGAGATCCTTTTGCGAAATATTTATTTTAAAATATTTCTTTTAATTGTAATAACATTAGAGTAGAAGCCACCCAGTGGCCGCTTGAAGTTGAGTTTCGGGACACCCTGTATTCTCGATAAGAATATGCCAAAATTAGGCAAGATTCACATATCAATATGTTTTCTTTATCTCTCCGGCTACCGCGAGGCCGTAATCGAGGGCGAGGTTAAGAGAGGCGACAAAAAGCTCAGCATTCACGTTCACGTGGCCCGGCGGCAGAGTAGTGGCGAATAAACACGCCGCGCCACAAGAATGATTACTCCGACTGGATGGGATCACTACGATAGACCGCAGAAACGCATGTAGGGCAGGCTGGAAGACGGGCATTCCGCTTACGTACATATGTTACGTCGAACTATACATCAAAATGTATCACTCTAGATAGTTTATATCTGTTTTGCATCGTACCGCTTTTCGTGGGGTGGCGCGAATAATACATAGTCCCTTTTTTGCATTCAATTCGAACAGACATAATTTTAATTATATATATACTTCATACTTATTGAGCTTATGTAGAAATGAAATAACCTAAAACATATTTCAATTTTATTTATTATATGCTATAATTCGAAAAAATATACTTCATTTATATCCATCGACGCACCGCTTACATATGTGTGGCTTGCGCCGCGCGTGCGCCCATTGCATACCCGGTGGTGGCGCAGAATCTCCACGACTCTTATATGTACTTGTATACACAATTTATTTATTGATTTATTTGATAATTATGACACTTTGTTACAGATATTCGTAAAGTAGGAACGTGTTTGTTTTAGGCTCACCTACTCTGCACTGGGCTAGGCCCGTCTCGCAGAGGGGTGAAACAATTCGGCAGCGCAGTCGTTTACTTTCAAATTAATACATTAAAAGGAGGAGCAACAGTTGCTAATATACCCTTTTGAATTTGTCTGAATGAATGAGAGGAACGCGGCGCAAGCCACACAAAAGCAGTGCGCCACTTTGGTGTGGCTGGCGCCTAGAGAAGCCAGCCACCCATCTTTTACCACAAAGTCCAACCGTCACCGCGCGAATGTGCTTCCAAAACGCGTTCGCCAAGTCAGTTCCCACTAACACAAACCCTCAAAAAGTACATTAACAAGTCCGTTTTTAAGTTGCATTGATAGTTTTAGAAAATTGGCTGCAGCGAGTCTCATTGTAGACGCACTACATTTTTTTTTATGCGACCTGACATGGATGGCTAATACCACACAACTACAGTTATGATATCTGCCCAATACACCACATCCCCGAAGGAATTAGGTGCCATGCCAGGACATTATCTTTATGAGCACGGCTATATTGAACTGGATGGAAAACACGGACAATTTTTCATTGCCGCTTCACATCTCCTTCCTTTTTTGATATGAGAAAATAATAATTAAATTAGGCTTGAGCCCACAAATTGAGCTTGAAGGCCTTAGCTTGTTTCACCCAGGAGTACCTTGTGAGCAGCTTTATTGAAATTTCATTAGATCTTCCTTTCATATTAGTAAAGAGCATTTAAACAGTAGGCTGTTCAAATTGACAGCAGTTGAAATAAAAACTAAAGTCTGTATTTTATGAAGATCCCATCTATAACAAGTAGGACAGGAGAACAATGGCACAATAGCGAGGTGGCACTGTCGGCACTCAAATATAAATTGTAGGAGAAAGAAAGATCTTTGTAAAGTTTCGCGATTGTCTCGCCGAAAGATGAAGTTGTGATTGTAATGAAATTGGGTTGTGACGTGAGCACACACTCAGTCCTACCTTATGACATTTGTTTCCTTGTTCAATTAAATTTCAAGAGGTAAGGGGAGATAACATTGATCGGACGCCACATTTGCAAGTATTTGTTCAATGAGTGAATATATTTCGAATACGTCTTTATATTGAAAGTATTACAATCCCAAAAGTTTGTTGCAATATTTAGATTGACCGCGTATGAGGAATAGGGGGTGCTAATCAAACAATAAACCTCAAACGAAATATTGTACTAATGTCCCTAAGGGCCTTTTTCGCCTACTGCTGATTAGCTTATTCGCCACATGTTAAAGGCCTTTCTTAGCAGCTTGTAATCATTAACAGTACAAGATAATCAGCACTTTAGTAATAAAGGCCCTTTATGTGTCCATTAAAATAAATCAGCACTTAATGAAAACCAGGCTAAAGCGATTCATGTGAAGCCTTTTTAGAACGACTTATATATGTAAGATAAAGATGATTTAGCAGGGTGCCAACGAGACCCTATTACTAACCCTCCGCCGTCCATCCGTCCGTCCGGCCGTTTTTCAGCGGGCCGCACCTAATAGGTAGACATGTAGACTGTTGACATTTTCAGAGTATGTATTTTTACTGCCGCTATAACAACAAGAATTTTTTGGCATGGTATGGACCATAGATAAAAAGGAAGGACATATGGCAACGAGCGCGCCTACTATGGCTCCCGCTGTTTCCAATTTTCAAAAACAACCAATCCAACTTAAACGTACATGCCACATGCAAACATAGTCGCAGACGTATTGGAGGGTGTGTGTAGGTCGGAACTGACTTGACGAGCGCTAATTTAGAGCACATTCGCGGGGCAGGTTTCGCCTGTGTGACGTACGACGCGCCGCCGAATTACATTTTGACCATATAGCGGAGACGCGATATCAACCGAATACCACTTCTCTTTACTTTCCCTTCAGTTCTGGGACTCATGCACGAAGCTTCCGTACCCCTTCGTGCACCAGTCCCACTTGCAAACGGCCGGTTTTTACATTCAACGCTGAATTGTTCGAACTCTTTATCCCCAAGGTGTTTCGTATTATTAGGTAGTAGATAATAAATTACATTAGTTTATATCATTTCATTGGTGATTTTGTTAGTTATAAGTAATTTAAACGGAGGGTTGCTGTTTCTATTGTTCTTTGTTCTTTGCCTAAATCTGTTCTACCAAGGAATTGTTTGGCAGTAGCATTTGGATCTAAGTGTGTATTTCATAATTTTGGACGGAAAAATATGTTATGTAAACCCGTAAAGTTTCTTTGCGGGTTCTTCTTTACTGGGTTGATCGAATGCGCGGATCTTTGTGACGTGACTTAGTTGTTGTTTGACAACCAAAAAGCTTAAATAAATGAAATGAAATGAGAATATGGAAAACTTAAGGAAGACAAAGCATTTATTAGTACAAAAAAAAAAATCTTATGACAAAAAATCTAAGCTCCGGTGTGTTCATTTTTTGCAGTCTTCATACAAATTAATTCCGTAACTTCAAGGATGTGTACGTAGGATCTTTAGACACCAAAAAAAAAAAAACAATTCGGGTGCTCCGTATTTTTGAATTTTCTTCAACCTAGCCTGAAATGCTGCATACCGGTGCACTAAAGTAAATCTCGTCTTGCTTTTTAGGGTTCCGTACCCAAAGGGTGAAAACGGAACCCTATTACTAAGCCTCCGCTGTCCGTCCGTCCGTCCGTCCGTCTGTCACAGGGCTGTATCTCATGAACCGTAATATGTAGGTAGGAAGCTGAAATTTTCACAGAGTGTGTATTTATTTTGCCGCTATAACAACAAATAAGTAAAATAATAAAATAATAAAAATGAAATGGGGAGCCCATACAAAAAAAGTTAGTGTTTTGTGTTAACTCTTGTACGATGGTACGGAACCCTTCGTGTGCGAGTCCGACTCGCACTTGGCCGGTTTTTTATTACTTGCATAGTTCGTGTGGAAAACATGAAAGACTTTCATGTTTTCCACACGAATTATTTTTATGTAACTGGACATGGATTGCTTTTATCCCTTTATATCGCATTCCCAACGATTCGACACGGCTGCATTTAACTAGATAAAAAAAGGCTGAAAATTCTTATTTCCATGTCGACATCTTTCCATCAATGCGTTGGTACCAAACCGGGCGCACTTAAGCCTACCACCAAGCGAGAGTCGGAAAACCTAGAGTATTACACGGAGTCTTTGTTACGTCCGAAACATGTAACAGTTCCTCTTTTTTGAAGCTATTTTTGAGCGGCTCGTGGCCTAGTGGCGCGGAAACTGGCCTAGCGTACCAGAGGTCCGGTTGCAATTCCTCGCCCCGACATGCAACACTTTCTTTCTCTTTCTGAGTTCGATAAGTGCATTTCGTCACGAATGCGAGCTGTTCCATGATTTGGAATCCATATAAAACTGTAGGTCCCTTCCCCTACTAGGTGTGGTAGGGTTTAAGCCCGCCCGGGTTGCTACCATCGCATCGGATGGAAAGATGGTCGAAGCGGCAATGAAAAATTCTCCGCGTGTTCCATCCAGTTCAATGTAGCCACGCTCATAAAGGGCAGGTCCTTCGGGAATGTGGTGTATTGGGCTAATATCATAACGGTAGTTGTGTGGTGTTAGCCATCCATGTCAAGCACGAGGGAACTAACGAACATGTTTGTGTTAGGAAACCTGCGAAACCCCCGATATCCGCTTATTAGCTGCAAATCAAGAAATCTCAAATCTACCTCCGCGAATCTAGGGGAAATTTAATTTCACCAAAAGAGGGCCGAGTTTTGAATGAAATTCGCTCGCGCACTCCGCTCCTCCGGCACTATGAAAGCTGATAAGATCGGAAAAGAACAAAAATACGGCGGCATTGGGCGCCGTAAAGGGATGGTAATTTAGCGCTGGGTGGAAGTGGGGAAGTGAGTTAGTTTCTTTCAGATAGGATTTTTTTTGCTATTCCTGAAGCGCCGCTCAAACGAGAATGAATTTAGCAATGAAATGAGCGTTCAGTGGAGTCTCTGGGGCCCCGAAATTAATATTATTTCATTTTCTCGATCTTTGCGTTTGGAGTTATCTCACTTATTCGTCTGAGCGACTTTGATCTGCGCATATCGAATTACAGCTTGCGTGATTGAGTTATTGATTCAAGTGGTTGTCTCAATGTAAATAGATACGTTGATTTGCTATTAAAAACGTATGTATAGTTTATAAAAATAACACCAAACATTAACATTAGGAATTAATCGGCTATATATTGAGATAGTTCAATTTTCCTGTTCTTCTCTTATGTTTAACTACTCACCGTTAAATCAATTTATAGTGATGATAAGGAATTAGCATTTTGAAACAATTACGTTACCCATACTAATGTTATAAATGCAAGAGTAATTCAAATCAAATCAATCGGTGGCCCAGTGGCGCGACACTTCGGCGATCGCTCTCCGAAGTTAAGCAACGCTGGGTCCGGTCTGGTCTTGGATGGGTGACCATTCGACCGTTGAGAGAGGCTGGCCGTGGTTCGGATTCCACGTTAAGCTGTAGGTCCCCTTCCTTACTTACTAGGTGGTAGGGTTTATCCCGCCCGGGTTGGTACCATCGCATTGGATGAACGATGGTCGAAGCGGCAATGAAAATTGTCCGTGTTTTCCATCCAGTTCAATGTAGCCGTGCAATATAAGGAAGGTCCTGGCATGGCACCTAGTTCCCATGTGGTGTGTTGGGCTAATACCATGACAGAACTTGTGGTATTAGCCATCCATGTCCAGTCACATAAAAAAAAAAAAAATATTGTAACATAATTAGGCAATGGTACAGAGTAATCTCACCGCTACCTACAAAATGCTCTTCGTCACGTTGCACCCACATACACTCTGTCGGTCTATTTAATGTTTACGCCTAAACAGTTTAATTATTTTTTTATGAAATTTGGTATAGAGAGAGTCTGGACTCTGGGGAAAGACATAGGCTACCTTATGTGGTAAATATTAAATTAAGTTTAAACTAAAAGGGTGATGACAGTATGTATGAGGAACACATATATTGTAAAATATTATGTTCAGCCCCACATCAGTCAGAAATTACATTGACTCGAGCGGAGCTGGGTCTGGCTATAAAAACATCAAAAGCGGATGCATGTACTGCGTGTATCAAGTCAAAAGCGGAAGTATTCACTAAGTTAGCAATGATTTTTGAGTGTATTCAAAATGGTTTAGTGGGGTCACAGAGTAGAAGGCGATTAGCTAAGACCGTATTTTCGTTTGTCCGTCTCTATGGAGCCCCCACCGTGGCTGCGTCCTCACTACATCCTACCCGACATTTTTGTTTACAATGTGGGGTAACTTCCGTCACTACCCACAAAAGAACACTCTGTACTGACCGTCCGGTTGCCCGTGTGCCTGACGCGGCAGCGCAGTAGCGCCGCGCCGCCGACCGCCGCGGTCACGTTGCGCGGGAACACGTCGTCGAACTGCGGCGAGGGCGGGCGGCGCGGGAAATCACCGAGCCGCCCAGGCGGCGAGTCGCCTGCGGAATTGTGCTGTTTAGTTCAAGTATGTCCCCGGTAGACTCTAACCGAATTAATCATAAAATGAACAATGAAGCGGAAAGCTTTAGCATAATATTAAATTTTAGGAAAATAAAAAAATAATAATTTTGGAGTAAATTGCATACATACGCATAGGTGCGCATTATACATACATCATACATTATTTAATTCATTTTTTTTCAAGGACGGTTTCATTGACAAGGACGAATAAAAACCGATAACAAAGCAGCTCTAGCTTATACCGATTACACTAGAGCTCAAAATAATTACCCGAATCTACCAAAGCAGAGCAACATATTTGTAACCATGAACATAGTTGCCTTTTATGACTGATGCAAAAATTGGAGCGTAATAAAATAATTCTTGTGAGTTTTTCAGATGAAACACGTAAAGAAATTAATTACTTTACAAGTAATGAATACTCACTAAATTAGCTTAGTAGTTCAATTCAAAAATACAACAATGAAATAAATACTATGCTACAAGCTGAAGTACCCGGCTCCGCTCGGGTCAATATTGTTTTAAACTAATGTCGAGCTGAATCATTTTTTGGATAAATAGTAGCCCATAGAGCTGGTCTAAAAGGCTTGTCCACGGCAATGTATCTATCTGCAAAATTTTATCAAAATCGGTTGAGCCGATAGGGTCTGATTGAATAAGGAATATTCAAATATTGTCATTCATAAAACCAGTGGTTGGAATTTACATGAAATCCTTCATTAATGAATTTTTTTTTTGGAAAACCATAAAAATAAACTAGTTCAAAATGATAAAAATGAAATACAAAATAATAACATGTTTTGTTTGAAAAATGTCTAACGACCGCGGTAATCTCAAAAGTATCATGATTTTTTTTTTTATGTGACTGGACATGGATGGCTAATACCACAAGTTCTGTCATCGTATTAGCCCAACACACCACATGGGAACTAGGTGCCATGCCAGGACCTTCCTTATATTGCACGGCTACATTGAACTGGATGGAAAACACGGACAATTTTCATTGCCGCTTCGACCATCGTTCATCCAATGCGATGGTACCAACCCGGGCGGGATAAACCCTACCACCTATTAAGTAAGGAAGGGGACCTACAGCTTAACGTGGAATCCGAACCACGGCCAGCCTCTCTCAACGGTCGAATGGTCACCCATCCAAGACCAGACCGGACCCAGCGTTGCTTAACTTCGGAGAGCGATCGCCGAAGTGTCGCGCCACTGGGCCACCGAGGCTGACAAATAACATGTTTCAATATGTAAAATCACTAGAATAACAAATAATATGTGCATAACAAAACTCAGCCCCACATCTGACATAACGTATTGGATCGTATATATTTCTTCATCAAGATCTTCGTTTACATAAAAATACGAGGGGTCGCATCGAAAATAGGAATTAGCATGCATAAGCCGCCCCCTTTCATAAATAATCTTTTGTATAAAGAGCCCTGTTCTATTTACCCTCAGCACACAGCATCTGCAACGGGTTACCGGGAAATTGAATCAGACTCCCAATTTATCTTGAAGAGAACATGGTAGCGTCTTAAATAAACATGAACCTAGCCACGACATAGCGTAAGAGATAACAGCGATGAGAAATATGTTAACCGTTTTTCATTGTTGTTGTTTTACAACGTACCCTAAAGGGTGCCAACGGAACTCTATTACTAAGCCTCCGCTGTCCGTCCGTCCGTCTGTCACAGGGCTCTATCTCATGAACCGTAATAGGTGGGCTGCTGAATATTTTACAGAGTGTGTATTTATTTTGCCGCTATAACAACACATAAATAATATTAAAAAAATAAATATTCCAATAAAATATGTCCAACTCGCACTTGGCCGGTTTTTTTTATTGTTTATTCATCACTCGCATTTGTCATATTTTTTCATTTAAACCATTAAGAATTGCAGCATAGTTCAAATCATAATTTAATGATAATAAAAAAATATGTGGGCTACATCGGAAGCTGCATAAACTTAATACATTGTGCACAGCTACCTTTTGTCTGAGATAGCGGGGAGTGATTCTGTTCAATAAACTGAACATCTATTGTTCTGCAACCTTTGGTTTTAATAATCAAAATATTTCATTCTCGCAAATGCATTCTTGTTGATATCTAAACAAAAAAAACATCAGCGAAAAAAACTCCAAACACTAACAGGTATATTCAGAGTGGGCGGACTAACTTCAATCCACCGGACTAAATGGTTTTTATATCGTTATTCCGGTGGTAATATCGTACTAAGTTTTGACAGGTACTCTCTGAATACGACTGTACCACATAAAGAAACGTTTTAATGGTGGCGTTTGTTTATTTGTTTGGGAAATCAACAGCTTTTATAAACAAAGCAATACAATGACAAAAATGCAAAACATAATAAGCCAATAACAGATTTCCACTTCTTGTACAAAAAAGACAGTGCTCCACCTGTATTCGAATTCGAATTCCAATATTAATAATATGGTTTACCCGTTTTCAATAATGATTCCGTGTAAAATGAATAGGCAGATCCTGGCATGGCACCTCTTTCCTTCGGAAATGTGTCGCGTCAGGCTGATATCACGAAGATAGGTGCGGTATTAGCTATTCATGTCCAGGTACATAAAAACCGCATAAAATAGTATTCAACGCAGAATAACCTGCATTAGCTCACGGTGCATCAGTTTCGCAGACCCGCAGTTTGTTGCAGAGGAAACAAAAGGACGACGAGTGTTGTTGTGTTGTGTGCTGCCTAGCGGAGGCATTGTACGTACTTAACTGGATCATATGTGCTGTAAACCAGCTCCGACGACATCTACATTGAAAGCATTGAAATCTGATATATTTCTTATTTCACCAATAAATTAATTAATATTTAGGCATTACTCTCCTCTACTATTCCTCTGCAGGTCTATTCCTGGCGTTTAGTAATCAGGAATCAGGAATCCTGAGTCTAGAAAACCGCTTTTATAGCGATTATCAAAGCAAGTTTTTCGACGGAAAACCTTGATTAATTAAAAAAAACTATGCTCCGGAATATTTTCGTCAAGAAAATCGTTTTAAAAACTGCGGTTTTCTAGACTCAGGATTCCTGATTCCTGATTACTGAATGCCAGGAATAGACCTGCAGTTCTGATGTTTACAACTAATAATGTAATTCTCGGTCCACATGAACTTTCTTCATGAGTAAAGAATTGTTGAGAATGGGGGTCACTACATCATTCTGAACCTATACAAAACTGTAGGTCCCCTTCTCTACTTACTAGGTAGAAGTCAGCCTGGTATCATCGCATGATTGACAGATAGTCGAATCGACAATGATCCATTGACGCTTCGAGGGATTCGTCATTCGTGGTTCGGATTCCACGTAAAACTGTAGTTCCCTTCCTTTTAGCCATTAGCTGGTCATCCCGCTCAATTATGTACCATCGCATTGAAAATCATTGGTCAAAGTGGAAATGAAAATGTTTTCCAGTTCATTGAAGCCGTTTCATGTAAAGGTAAGGTCCTGGCATGGCGGGAATGTTGGGCGAATATCATGACAATATATGTTTATATGTTATATTAGTAATTACGTAATAAATGTATGAAAAGAATCTTTGCAAACATCGCATTATCTGACTATGATTTAATTCTTAATAATTGATTTAAAATAAGCATTTGCTTTCTTTTCCATTTTTAATCGCAATTAAAGACAAAATCTCTTTGAAATAGTTACAAAATATATATAAATCAATTTTTCTAGTTTTAAAAATAGTTTGTCTTTTCACATTTTTTTTAATCGACGCTCTTTCACGTTTTGAGTCCTGTATCCACCCTTAATAAATTTAGTTGAACTTTTAATTCAATGTAAGGCAGCTGCTAGAATATTCTGCCTCCGATCGCTAAATTATGTCAGCTAGTTAGAGCTTGTAAATGTTATTTTTCTTAACGGCCAGAGCCATTGTTCATTATACAATGATAAATAGAACCATCCGGTATGCCAGTAAAATAGGACGCTATTCGCAGCCCAGGCGTAATTATAAACAAAAATAAATTGGGGCGGGCAAAAAAACTCGCTCGTAGAGACAACGTCGGAGATAGATAAGAAAGAATTCTTCAAAGCGCCGCTCAGTACAGACTGGCATTGTCCTTTTGCTCGAGCAATTTTCACTCGAATGCATTTTCCTTGGCGCTTCATTGTTGGGTCAGGTACACGGGAACTTGACCGATGCGACCTACGCTAGGTTTACCATTTACTGTTTCTTGCTGCAACAGAGATTCATCAAAAAACACTAAATCACCAAAAACACTCGCTCGTAAGAGACAACGTCGGAGATAGATAAGAAAGAATTCTTCAAAGCGCCGCTCAGTACGGACTGGCATTGTCCTTTTGCTCGAGCAATTTTCACTCGAATGCATTTTCCTTGGCGCTTCATTGTTGGGTCAGGTACACGGGAACTTGACCGATGCTACCTACGCTAAGTTTACTATTTACTGTTTCTTGCTACAACAGATACCCATCAAAAAATACTAAATCACCAAAAACACTCGCTCGTAAGAGAAAACGTCGGAGATAGATAAGAAAGAATTCTTCAAAGCGCCGCTCAGTACAGACTGGCATTGTCCTTTTACTCGAGCAATTTTCACTCGAATGCATTTTCCTTGGCGCTTCATTGTTGGGTCAGGTACACGAGAACTTGACCGATGCGACCTACACTAGGTTTACCATTTACTGTTTCTTGATGCAACAGAGATTCATTAAAAACACTCGCTCGTAAGAGACAACGTCGGAGATAGATAAGAAATAATTCTTCAAAGCGCCGCTCACTACAGACTGGCATTGTCCTTTTGCTCGAGCAATTTTCACTCGAATGGATTTTCTTTGGCGCTTCATGTTGGGTCAGGTACACGGGTACTTGACCGATGCTACCTACGCTAGGTTTACAATTTACTGTTTCTTGCTACAACAGAAATCCATCAAAAAACACTAAATCACCAAAGCACCAAAGATCACTAATTTTTTTCTTTTTCATGTTTCTTAGTCTCTTTCTCTTTGTATTATTGTGAGTAAGTCCATAGTTTCCTACAGAAACCATATGGGTAACGATGACATAAGAATTAAAGCAAGAAAAAATTGCAAAATTCTAGGTGAACTTGCATTATCAGGGTTCAGAGAAAATTGTTTGGCAACAAAATTTGACTACAACCAATAGATAGCCAAATTAGATAAAAAAAAAAAAAACAAAACACAATCTATCAGAAATAAAACACAATAGTAAGGTATTCTTAAGGAAAACACAAAGAGATAGATGGACCCCGGGTACAGTTGTTGAAAGGAGATAGGTCGTATGTTTTCTAATAATTAGTGTTGAATTTCTATAACACCTCAATATCCAATGCGACGGTACCTACCTGGGCCCTTATTAAGGGCCTACAGTTTCGGATCATGGAACGTAACAATTCCGCACTTATCCGAACCAAAAACGGAAATAAACTAGTGCATGAACGGGGCGGAAACTTAAATCTGACATAGTCTGGAAAGTCCATCTAGACCTGAACTACGAGTCGCTTAACAAGTGACCTCAAGCTTTAACAAGGAATGAGATTTGATATGTTGACATTGCGTGCGTATCCCCAGAAGAGTGCCCACTAACAGCTGCAATAAAGAGGAAGGAAGGGAGTTTAAGTCGACGTTAAAATAATAATATCAAGTCGTTTGAGGCTCCACTGGCCTTTTACAAAAATGAAACACTTTATAAACATTTCATTGCGGTGAATTATGCATATCTGTTAAGTATTTTCTTTCAAATGTGCTTGTGAAGCTTATAAGTTAATTTTTCTGTTAGGTAAATTCAAAATTTAAACTTTAAATAAATATTTTGAGCGGCTCGTTGCCTAGTAGCGCGGGGACTGGCCTAGCGTACCAGAGGTCTGGGTTTAATTCCTCGCTCCACTTTCTTTCTCTTTCTGAGTTCGATAAGCGCATTTCGTCACGAATGCGAGCTGCTCCATGGTTGGGAATCCATGTAAAACTGTACGTCCCCTTCCCCTACTAAGTGGTAGGGTTTAGGCCCGCCAGGGTTGTTACCATCGCATTGGGCGAAAATTTGGTCGAAATGGCAATGAAAAATTGTCCGTGTTTTCCATCCAGTTAAATGAAGCCGTGCTTATAAAGGGAAGGTCCTGGCATGGCACCAAAATATTTCGGCAATGTGCTGTATTGGGCTAATATCATAACGGTACTTGTGTGTATTAGCTATCCATGTCAGGTTGCATTAAAAAATATATCGAGAGTGATAAACGAAGCAGTAAGGCGATGCCATGCTTCTTGTTATCTGATGGTTCAGAATCAACAGGTTATTTTCACACTATTTTTATATTTTTAGGGAAAACTTGTCAGCCTCCGTATCCCAGTGGTGCGACGACTTGCAATCCGATAAGCTGGGTAAGCACCTCTGAGCGCGGTTGGGTGACCACTTCCAACCATTGAGGCTGACCGTGGTTCAGATTCCACGTAAAACTGCAGGTCCCCGTCCTTACTTACTAGGTGGTAGGGTTTATCCCGCCCGGGATAGTACTATAGCATTGAATTAAGGATGGTCGAATCGGCAATCAAAATTGTCCTAGTTTTCCGCAATATAAGGAAGGTCTTGGAATGGCACCTAGCTCCCATGTGATACGTTAGGCTAATATCTGACTGTCAGTTTGGTATTAGCCATCAATGTCCAGTTTCATAAAAAAAAAAAAAGTTAGTCGTTGTCAAGTCGTTGGAAATGTTTTGGCAGGAAAACTAACTTGGGTGTAGATTTCTTTGAAAATGTCTCACAGAAGTTTACTTGTAAATCCATTAATAAACATAATTGAACCTAAATTACTCGCATTTCCTCGAGTTTTAGCATTAAAAGTAAAATCCAATTAATAACGACAATTACACCCCTTTCTGCGATTCCGTCTTATCGTGTTTCCGGTTCATATAACCTCGTCTCTGTCCGACGCAAAGCGAGCGAGAGGGACCAAAGACGTGACATAATTACCCACTTTGGCATCAGCGGAAAGGCGACGCTGAATTCTAATATATTTTCTTTCCTTAAGAGTTTCCCGGGCTTATAAAGAATGCTTTTTGAAACCCAATGCATATATGAACAAATCCATTCCTTTCAACTTCCGGTCAAAGTTAAATTTAAATAATGAAACAATTATCTAGATGTTTAAGATTGACCTTTTACGCCACACGTAAGTATGTCCACAGATTAATGATAGTAGAAAAGATTGCTAACGCCATGCAAGTTTTGAATAGCGATAATAAAAGTTAACAGATGGCGTTGCAATTCGTATTTGATAATACATTTAATACTAACCAACAAATATCAGTGATTTTTTTTTTATTTACAATGAAATTATCAATTAGTTAAAATGTAACGTTTTCGTCATGCCTGCCTAGGCAAAATTTGAAACTTAGTTTAATAACGGTGTAACTAGCTTTGGCAGTGACGGAAGGTGGCGCTGGTTAGAAATGTCATTGTAACAGCAAAATTAAGAAGTGTTTAGCGACTATTTTGTACGCTGCATGATGATAACAGTTTATCCCTACCATCCTACGTCTATGGTATGTCTGACAATTTAAGCGAGGTAATTGAGGTAAAATATATATTTTATGCTCTCGATTGAAGAATGGTAAAATAATACAATAAATGATAATATATTTATCATTCATCAATCAACACGCTAACTGATCTTTGCTAAGAAGCGAAATGTAATTGTTTTTTACTTTCCTATTGTACGTATAGTTGTCACAAGAGTTAATTCTACACTCATTACTACTATGCTAAAGAAATCATTCAAACAAGCTTTTATTTAAACTTATAAATTAATCAAACCCATCAACTTATGATAAATGCAACAGACAAACAGAGTTACTTTCGCAATTATAATTGACCGAGCGAAGCGCGAAGCGCAAACACTTCTCCGTTTCAGCATTGGCGAAAATGCTTTCGCATGTCTGTCCGGTTGTCCGGCTGTTTTACTCTACAGGTCTCATTTCTCAACTGATTTACGTGACAATTTGTGAGCAGATTCGATTATATGGATTTTCGAGGCAGTTAAGCGCTCATAGATCCACTAGTATTAGTATTTTGAAGTATTGAAAAGGACATTTTGATTTATAAAACAACATTCGTTGTTAGTATATTGCAATATTTATATTAGTTTATTTAATTCAAAGTAAGTTTGTACTGTTATGTAAATGATGGTTTATGTATGTTCATACTGTATGTACATATTTTTATTTTATTTTATTTGCTTTATTCTTTTTTCCTTTCAAATTGCTATTGCGTACTTACCTGCAGATATTTTAGATTGTCTCTCCTCATCACCCCAAATGTTGACTGGAAGAAATCACTCTTAGTGATAAGTCCGTCTTCGTTAAATGTTGTTGTTGTTTCGTATTGTTCTTATAATTCTCTATTTTCTGTTTTCTCTATTGCACAATAAATAATTTATTCATTCATTCATTCATTCGTACAACAAAAAAACCACCATTTTGTGTACAGAACCTATACATTTGAGTGACAACTTGGCCTATCGCGAGTGCCGCCGTAGCGCAACACGGAGCTGCGGTGCTTACGCTAAAGTGGTGAAATATTCAGTCGCTAATGTACGTCCATTACGCACGCAACAGTGTAACGCTTTCAGTGCGACGTCCCTGTCACCGTGCCGAGTCGGATCCAGTAGTTCCCACAGGACCCAGTCGGCTCACACAGTCGACGATCTATTAAGGCTTGCATACCTACATGAATTCTTGTCCTTTCTTGTTAATGAGCGGCTCGTAGCTCGGAAACGCGATCATGGAGTCTGGTCCTCTCTTGTCGATGAGCGGCTCGTAGCACGGAAGCGCGATCATGGAGTCTTGTCCTCTATTGTCGATGAGTGGCTCGTAGCTCGGAAGCGCGATAATGGAGCCTTGTCCTCTCGTGTCGATGAGCGGCTCGTGGTTCGGAAGCGCGATCATGGAGTCTTGTCCTCTCTTGGCGATGAGCGGCTCGTAGCTCGAAAGCGCGATCGTGGAGTCTTGTCCTTTCTTGTCGATGAGCGGCTCGTAGCTCGGAAGCGCGATCGTGGAGTCTTTGCTTTGACTCAACTTTTTCAATATCAACTGCTTTAGCAGTGATGCTTTTCGGGCAGGACCTTTACTATCGTAAATATTTTTCAGAGTTTCCCAAACACATTTTAAAGTAGCACAATTATTCATTTGTTTTATTTCTGACGGCAAAATCAATAGAAAAAGATCCGACCTGGCTTGAAGATCTTTTTCTTCAAACTCGGCTTTGGCTTCTGGATCTAGAGGTGATAAAAGCGACCCGCTAACATATTTCCATAATCCATTCTTGATCAGCACCACCTGTGCTTGTACTCTCCATGTGTCATAATTTTTTTTTCGAAGCGCGTCGATTCGATACAAACTAGAAGGGATTTTTTCAAAAATGTTCGCTTCCAAGGAATATTTATATCCTCACTTCTACCTGCAGCTTCCACGCGGTCTGGGCCCATAACCTATTGGCTGGTGGACAGAATGTCCAGGGAAAACTCCGATTCGGTTTTTACATATTCCGACATTACACACAGGAGGAGAACGAGAGGAGCAATAGACAATACAGACAATCAGAGGCAACTAATGACTGCGTTCGACGCGAGGGACAAACCAACATCGTGGAGTCTTGTCCTTTCTTGTTGATGAGCGGCTTGTAGCTCGGAAGCGCGATCATGGAGTCTGGTCCTCTCTTGTCGATGAGCGGCTCGTAGCACGGAAGCGCGATCATGGAGTCTTGTACTTCCCATGTTTTTTTTTTATGCGACCTGACATGGATGGCTAATACCAGACAACTACCGTTATGATATTAGCCCGATACACCACATTCCCGAAGGAATTTGGTGCCATGCCAGGACCTTCCCTTTATGAGCACGGCTACATTGAACTGGATGGAAAACACGGACATTTTTTCATTGCCGCTTCGACCATCTTTTCATCCAATGCGATGGTACCAACCGTGTTGGTATAATATCGTAACAGTAGGTGTGGTATTAGCCATCCATATCCAGTTAAAATAAAAACCATAAAAAACCGGTTGCTAGATTTTCAATAAGGATCATTGAATACCAATCGATTAATTGAAATCAATGAAAAATTGTAGTTTCATTTAAACATTTATGTATACCATGTAAGCCTTGAACTGTTAAATGGATGGACACAGTATATTTCGAATGCTAATGGCATGGAAACGCTAATGCCACTGAGATTTTAAGTAAGGACTATTACAAAAAAATCCGAGGTACATAAACGAGGACAATTTAATGAAAATTGTTTTCTAACCAATATAATATTATAGTTCGAACAAAGATTATAAAACCAAACTTTCTTAAATTGTTTAATGGAGCTCGCGCCCATCGAGATAAATGACAGAAAGTTATATGAAAATTACCGCGAAAGTCGCCATCCATCATTGTTCCGTCCGCATAGACAATTTAACTTCGCACAGGATGTCCCAAAATAAACTACAAAAGCGAGTGCCGTATAGCGCCTATCGGAACCGACCAATCGGCGCCTCCCAATCACCCCCATTCGATTTTTAAACTTTTTCCGTGAACTAGTGTATCGGCGTGTCGCGCCTGCAATGTAGGCTGCATCGAAACGGCGGCCTGTTCACCTGTAGCGACGTGCAGGGTGCCCCATCCGTCCGCGATAGGCGAATTAATTGGAAATAAAATTGAATTCGGACGCTCCGTGCCGTGCATGAATGGGTTTTTGGTGCGACTTTGAAACGTGTATTTTATGGCTTTGGAGTCCTCCCTTTCAAAGTCCGGGGATAATACTCCTACATTTAAAGTTATGAAGCTTACTTTATACGCACTATGCGTACAAAGTAATGGTCTATATGATCTATAACAATATAAATACTTCAGCATTTCATTTTTATTTATTTTCATTTATTTTGTTTGTTTGTAAAACTACCCTAAGTTACGTTTCAAAGATCAGCGGTTTCGATCAACCCAGTAAAGAAGAACCCGCACAGAAACTTCACGGGTTTTCATAAAATATTTTTTCTGTCCACAATTATTAAATATAATGATAGGATATGAAATATAATATTTGTTTTGGTTGAAATAATAAAAAATATATGTTTACAAAGTGACTTATAGCTAAAAGTATATCACTGATGCCGTAGTCAAAAATCAAACAAAATTAAATTTATTATGAATCTTAATGAAACAAGCTTAACATTTTCTTTTATCGTAGAGTTATCCACGTCCAACATTATTTTACAATAAAATATTGGAATTTCGGACAATTTTAAAATGCAAATCAAGCATCGACTGAATAAAGCTGTTTGAATATTTGAATATCTGACGACAAATATGCCCATGATCTTCTTTCTGCGTATGTAGTAAAGTAGTTGAGCCTTATTTGAGAATGAGAAATTGCAACATCCTTTATCGTGTACAATCATTTAGTCTTCTTCTCTTACTGAAATACTCGGAAAACAATTAAATTATTTATATTTCACTTTCCGCTCATCTCGACCTACGACCATGAAATTGTCTTAAGTTTTCTCCACTTAAAACTTGTACTTTTAACACAAATTGGGTGAAATACATTTTTTAAATTCTTTTCTGAGATATATAATATTTTTTTAGGAAACCATCACTCACATGAATCGTATGTTCAATTATCTTTACGTCCTGAATATATTAAAACTTGGTCCATACAACTAAACATGCGTTAAAACAAGCTACATAAACAATAACTTAGTTTTTAAGTTTCATTTCATTATAAAATACACTCAATGGATTACAAAATTAACTTAATTAATATATATGGTTTATTGTATCTTTTTTTTCCCTTAAATTGTTGTTTTCTTTTGAATTACCTAAATACTTACGTTGTATACATTGTTATGTTAGTTGCTTATTGGTTAAATGCTGCCTGTTCATGCATTATTTCTATTTTTGTGTACTTGTTATGTAAGTTAAGTTGGTTGAATTATTATTATTTTTTACATGCTGTTTTTGATACATGGTATAGTATGGTGATTTACTTGTTTATTTTCAATGTTATTTTTTAATATTTATTTTATAGTATTGTCACCTTGTGTTGTATGTTAAACAATAAATCAAACATTCCTGTTCCATGAACGGCTAGGCTTAAAATCAGCGCCACTGCATTATGAATTCCATAATACAGTGACATATGCTGCGCCTAGAACCGATTTACCTGTTATTTTATTATATGTATGTGTATAGGTATTGACTTTTACTTCTAAGCTTTTTAAATATCTAGTTATTCTGTTAATTTTACATTAAGTTAATTTCATAGATTAAGCCAAATACCTTGTTATGTCATATAATGTTGAATATTCGTACATGAAAATTTATTAATTAATGCGATAATTAAACTTACAAAATATAAAAGATTTCATCCAATTTTTCTCTACAAAGCAATTTTGTAGACGCCATTACGCTCGCTGCATTTCCTCGCTGTATAGCCAGTCCGACCCTCTGTCGAAAATATCTTCCAGATCGGTAATCGCCTGAACATTCTTTTAATTTAGAACCCAAGTTTTTGACAAATAATTTTGTATCCTTACTCCAAACACCTAAAGTCTCGACCGCAAAAGCAACGAACTCATAATTTACTTTAATTGCCGAATATTTTGAGTGTTTTAATCTTGCAGCAGTTTCTGCTGCTGCTCCTGTCGTGCGAGCGGTCGAACTAACATATGAGGCCGCCAATGTATCTACGCATGTGGCGTCCCACACCAGAGCCCTGCCTTTGTCCCATGGAATTATGGTCATGCCATCTGGTCTCATTCCATCATCCCTACTCAGGCCCACCGGCTCTAATAATGATGGAATATTTGCAGAGGAAAGTGCTCTTTTAATTAATTGGTTGAGGGTTGCATGACGTGAAAATCTGCCTGCACATTTCAGGCAACTTAATCCATGGCGTCCTTTGGTATCGACCATAATGCCGCAACTGCACTTATGCGGCAGGCACATGTCGCAACCAAGGCGAAGAGCGATGACAATTCTTAGGCAATTATTATCCAAAAAAGTGCCGGTGTGCGATGATGGTATGGCGTGAAGCCATGCACCAGCCTCTGGTGTGGACACTGCGCGGATACGCGCCTGTTCTACAATTGAGTCGGTATTTAAAAGAACGTATCCCAAAGTTTTTGTGAGCTTAGATTTGATGGGAGTTCTTCACCTGGGCACAAGCTTTTCCAGGCATTTAAAGCTTCGTTCAAATGGCAAATCACATTCTCGTCACTATTTCTGGTTAATATGGCTGTGACAAGATCTGCGACTCCAAATGCTGATTCTGTTATGTTAATTTATCTTTCAACGCAGGTAAATAAACTATTTCTTTCTTTCAAAATAACAAGTAAGTAGATGTGACGTACATGAAGTTTGAAGACGGTGCTGGTATCTTACACATCAGAACTCACGAGCAAGGCTGATCCTGCTATGTCAACTTATGTTATTACTTAGTCATATTGCGACGATTGTATATGCGAAGGATTGAAATTGTGTGTACACGCATGGAAACAAAGTAAGTAGATGTATAATTATTTTGAGGTTGCATAACGACATCTGCATGGAAGCGTGGTAATCAGATTTTCGAAATAATCAGAAAAACCGGCCAAGTGCGAGTCGGACTCGCACACGAAGGGTTCCGTACCATCGTAAAAAAAAAACAAAAAAAAACACGTTTATTGTATGGGAGCCCCCTTTAATTTTAATTATTTTTTTAATCTTACCTATTTGTTGTTGTAGCGGCAAAATAAATACACACTCTTTAAAAATTTCAGCTGTCTACCTGTTACGGTTACTGAGATACAGCCCTTTCCGTTTCCACCGCCTCCAGCTACACAAATCCCAAAGTTACCTTTCGGTTACACCATGTAAAGATTCAATGTAACCGAAAGTTACTTATCGGATTTCAAGTAACTGGACGTGGTGAAAACAGTAAGGGATTCATCGGTCGTGGTTCGAATCCCATGTTACAGGTCCTCTTACTTACTGTATAGGTAGTAGGGTAAATCCCGCCGATTGGTACCATTGCATTATATAAACGATGCCTTGTCGAATCGGTGGTTCGAATTGTCCGTGGTTCAATGAAACTGTGCAATAAAAGGACGGTCATGTCATGGCATCTAGTTCCCATAAGGTGCGTTGATATCATGCCAATAGTTGTGATATTTGCCATCCATATCCAGTAACATAAAAATCCGGCCAAGTGCGACTCGGACTCGCACACGAAGGGTTCCGTACCATCGTACAAGATTTAACTCCACAAAATCACGTTTTTTGTGTGGGGTCCCCCTTAATTTTTTATTATTTATTTATTTTACGTATTTCTTGTTATAGTGGCAAAATAAAAACATACTCTGAAAATTTTAGCTTCCTACCTATTACGGTTCATGAGATAGAGCCCTGAGACAGACGGACGGACGGACAGCGGAAGCTTAGTAATAGGGTTCCATTGGCACCCTTTGGGTACGGAGCCCTAAAAAAGTTAGCCTGCTACTTTTTTGAGAAGATTTTATCTCGTGTTTTATTTTGAGTTCCCAAAATTCTGTTTGGCTCTGAGTAAGTATAAAATTGTTGGGAAACCTTGAAAATTCCTCATTTCCGGGTAAGCTGATTTTGTTAGAAGGGATTTTTTTGGTCTTTATGCGAACTTCTCCCTAATTTGATTCCTCGGTCGAGTGCTTGGGACATAGAGTAGACACAAGAACGGAGGCACTTGCACTTAGAATAAGTTAATTTATTCGCTCGCACAAATGATTTTTTTTAAATTACGTTTATTGTTTTACTGAGAGCAACGAAATATTATGGCGTAATCAATATGATACTTAAGAACGGCCCGTAAGCTATGCTATACAAACGTAGTTTACTAATCATTTGGAAACCGCTATTCCAATTAAATTGATATTTAATTTCTAATATCAGGTAACAAATATCTGTGTCTGCATGCTTTTGTTTTTTTGAAAAATCCAAACCGAATGAAATGAACGCAAAAAGAAAATCTTCATACGAATTTTGTTTTCTCTGTGGTTTGACCCAGAATACATTTACCGAAAAAACAAAGGCATGCAGACACAGATATTTGTAGCCTAATATTAGATACCAAATATCAAGTAAGTTGAAAGAGTGGTTTTCAAATTATTAGTAAACTACGTTTGTATGGAAGGCGAAATTTTCAGGTGCTTACGGGCCGACCTTAAGGTATTATTATGGTAACTAAAATTAATTATTCATGCTACCTCTATATTTTTATAAAAAACTAAACTGAAACTTTGCAACCGGAGAGTGGATGAAATATAAATATCAAATATTTAAAACTTACTTTTTAAGTACACATGATTGTTTCCATTTTAAAAATCATCAAATTAACACGACACGAAATTACTTTTTTTATGTTTTGCATGAAAACGCACAAATTCAATCACGACATTCTAAAAATAAGAACCCACCGATCCTCAAGATCCTTTATCTAAAGGGTCGGTAAATAACGGAATTAATTCCCTTCCGAGGTATTTCCCCCAAATTACGACCTGGGGTCCTTCAAACGTGGTGTGAAGACGCACCAGGCCGGTCGGCATTATTTTCGCAGCCCCCCTAAATTTTCGAAAACCCATGGGCGTCGTCGGGCACCTTTAGGTCCTGGCGTACGCCATATGCCGCGCTTAATAAAAAAAATGTACCCAGACCAAGATGGCATAATTACACCCCCCGTCATGACAATGCAACACACCACATTCCCGAAAGAATCGGTGACACGCCAGGAAAAGCACGGATACATTGAACTGGATGGAAAACACGAAAAATGCGATAGTACCGACCCAGGGGGGCTTTAAACCCTACCACCTAGCAGGGAAAGAGACCTACAGTTTTGCATGGATTCCCAACTATGGAACAGTTCGCAGTCTTAAGGAAATGCACTTATCCAACTCAGACATAAAACGACAGTGGTGCATTAACAAAGCCGGGGTTCAAACCCATGAAGGCTGGCATAGAAGGCAAGTCCACACGACCCTGTTCTACGAGCCACCTATCTGCCATTGCTATTTCTAAATTCCCTGACGTCTTGACTTGACACACAGGTTATAATTTACTACAGAATTACGGCTCCTCCAAGGTACTCCCTATTACACGGGTCGAGGTCTTCGTAATTAAATTTGATATCCGTTGCCGGTCGGGGGTTCGAATTTGGCGGAGCTAAGACTTTTATTGAGGGAAATTTGATTAGGTATTATTGAGTCATTTTTTATTCGTCGACTGGAATAAGATTAGTTTTTAAGAGCGGTCATGGATAAAGGAGCTTTGTACTTTAATATATGCAACACTAGCTGTGGTAACCGGGTCTGTTCGAGAAAGTTTAAAAAAAAACGAGATAAAACGGTCTAAAATATTTTCCGGCCCATGAACCATCTGTATCCAAACAATCATTTCGCTTCGTTGCTCCATTGTTGGACAAACACAGTAAACATACTTTTCCAAGGGACTAGTGACTAAGGACTAGGAAATAGGAACAGGACACTAGGGAGCCCAGTGGTGCGACGCTGCGATTCGATAAGCTGGGCAAGCACCTCTGAGAGCGGTTGGTTTCTGGATGAGTGACCATTTTCAACCGTTGAGGCTGGCCGCGGTTCGCATTCCACGTAAAACTGTAGATCCCCTTCGTTACTTACTAGGTGGTAGGGTTAATCCCGCCCGGTTGGTACCATCGCATTGAATGAACGATGGTCGAAGCGGTAATGAAAATTGTCCGTGTTTTCTATCCAGTTTAATGCAGCCGAGCAATATAAGGAAGGTCCTGGCGTGGCACCTAGTTCCCATGTGTTAGGATAATATCTGACGTTCAGTTTGGTATTAGCCATCCATGTCCAATTATAATAAAAAAGGGACAAGAGATTCGCGACAAGGGACTAGTGAATTGCCAGCGGGATTACCATGGTGAGTATGTTGCCAGGTGAATAGCAGGTAAATAGCCAAAAGACTGATTATATCTGACATTTAGTTACATGTCGTACCATGCAAACTGATAAATGTCAGTTCACTTGGCCGAATAACACGTTGTTTGACAGTTAGCATGGTTATGCTACTAAATGTCAGATTAAATCACTCTGTTGCCTGTTCACCTGCTATTCACCCGGCGAGTTAACTCACCATGGTAACCCTCCAGGATGTATATGAAATGAGGCTAAATGTCCACATTTCCATCCCTCCGTTGTAAGATGGTAGTCATATTACAGGTCACATCAACTAGCTCAAACCAAACATTCACGTGGCGCAACTGCAGAAGTCGACTTTTGGGTCGCATCAAAGGGGGTGGCGTCCCGCCGCGGTTTAAGCTATTTGAGTACTTTGAGAACAGGGAACATTTACAGACGGGACTAGCAAGTGAAACTCGCATGGGGGCGGTGCATCGTTGACATACGATGGCAGCAGCGCCGACGAGTGAGTTCGCTTACGAATTAGCTTCCACAGATTTTCCCTTTAAGGTGGCCCATCCCGCTCATCTCCCCATACAAAAGGGGAAAGAAGATCACGCCCATATTTCTTGTCAGAGATCAAAAATGTTGCTCAAAATAGCTTTAGTTGATAGAACTAGATGTCTAATGACCATTGGCATTGTAAAATTGTGTTTGGTTTCTAAGTTATAAGGTCCGAAAGTTCGCATTTTTTGCGCGTTTTATGCAATAACTTTGGAGGTGGATTACACAATGATAAAGTAAGAACATCTTAAAAAAATTAGTCATCAGACATAGCTTATTTAATCAAGATTTATAATCTATTTGGTTTTTGTTCGAATTTTTACTACAGCGGTCGTGGTTTACTTTTAGCTATAAGTCGTTTTGAAATTAAAATTTTCGCAAATCTTACCAAATCGTACACTATGCGCATTGTCTTTTTTGTGGACATGTAGCATCTTCCTCATAACGGAGCCTGTCTTATTCTTTGAAACAGAGAAGGTCCCAGAGCGCAACAGCACGGTTTTGTACCGTGCCCGCAAATGAGTTAGGCCCGCCGGGTTCGCCATAAGAGTACGGCTACATTGAACTAGATGGAAAACAACGAACAGTTTTCATTGCCTTTTCGACCATCTTTACATCTAATGCAATGGTGCCAGCCCAGGCGGACTTAACCCTGGTAGGGAGGGGAAGGGGGCTTACAGTTAAACATGGATTTCTAATCATGGGCCAGCTTGCCCTACCACTTAGCATGGAAAGAGACCTACAGTTTTACATAGATTCCCAACCATGGAACAGCTCGCAGTCGTAACGACATGCACTTATCCAACTCAGAAAGAGAAAGAAAGAGGTACCTGAATGGGGCCTGGATTAGAACCCATGTCCTCCGGCATGGAAGACTTGTCGATAAAGGGGACGTCTCGAAGCACTGAGTTTGCGTTAGGGTTCATTGTTTTATGCGCATCCAAAATAATTTTCAGGCTAGTACGACTAAACAAAATTTATGTTTTGGACCTGTAAAGTCTATTTTTAAAGTAAATTAATATACATTTTACGCTTATTCACTAGATAAATATGTGATCTGGTACCATTAAAATATTTTTTTAAAAACAATTTATAGTTTCCAAGCGCCCGGCTTGAAAACCTCTTACAAACCTAGTAAATAGGTGTTTAAAAACAATTTTTTTTAGGAATCTAAGCTATGCATTTAAACCATTATACGGTCATAAACTAGATAATAGTCTAAACTTTGGTATTTTCTATAGAAGATTATTATTAACTCAAATCAAAACAAAAAAACGTTTATTGCACTTAAATCGTACAGAATGGCAGCATAATGCTTATGGGTTGGTACCATCGTATTGGATGAAAAGATGGTCGAAGCGGCAATGAAAAATTGTCCGTGTTTTCCATCCAGTTCAATGTAGCCGTGCTCATAAATGGAAAGTCCTGGCATGGCACCTAATGCCTTCGGGAATTGGGCTAATATCATAACGGTAATTGTTTGGTATTAGCCATCCATGTCAGGTTGCATAAACAAAAACATTTAATACATAAGGCATTTTCCGCCAGTCTACCCTTTGAACTGACGCTGAGATAAAAAATACTCCCAAAATATTGGAGGTTGGCGTCCTACCGAGCCTTGAAACAAACACGATTATATCGGCGCTGGCCCGGCAGCGAACTATGAACGAATATCATTCGTTCCATTTTTAACGCTCTTCGCTGACGTGACTTCATAGCGCAAATGGCACAATAAGTACAAAATTACGAATGGCAGTACGAACACGTTCCAACGGAAAATGGCTAGAATATTACCCCTGCCGCTGGCCGCCTGAGACAGTATAATGAAGTGTGCTGCATGAATATTTATAAATCTTGAAATACTGCCAAAATAACTTCCATTTATTTACCCTGAGAGAGCTCGGATCACTTAATGTTGAGGAAGGTTTACACAATAATTTTGTAAAAAAACACAAACTAAACTTAATATGGGTGGTTAAACTATATGGTACAAGCTGAGGTAACCAGCTACGCTCGGTTCAATGTTGTTTTGG
The DNA here is from genome assembly GCA_946894095.1 of Incurvaria masculella. Taxonomy (NCBI): domain Eukaryota; kingdom Metazoa; phylum Arthropoda; class Insecta; order Lepidoptera; family Incurvariidae; genus Incurvaria; species Incurvaria masculella. Next base: position 12,235,699 of record OX335658.1, on the reverse strand, counting down.
ACTGATGTTGGGCCGAATTATTTCCAGGGTATTGTAAGAGTTCCCCTTATAAACTTTCATCCCATTGAAATGTAATGATCGCTACAAAAGCTGGCCTATGTACTTCTCCAAAGTCACCAAATTTCACCAAAATCACCAATATTCATCAAAATTTGTTCAGCGGTTTTGCCGTAAAAACGCAAAAGACAAACAGACAGAGCTACTTTCGTATTTAGTATGGAGAACTGGGCTTACCACAACTGTACATAAATTGGCATGATTTGGGACCGTCGCGTGAGTTCCATTATAAAAGTTACAGTATGACCGTGAAATAAATTCGTGGTAAGCCAATTGATCCACAATATAGTTTGCCTTAACATTTCAGCCATATCGTATATAAAGGTATCGTTACGCTTTTAACTGTCCATGGAAAGAAAGGTATTATTCGGTAAGGTCCAGTGGATGGTCGCTTATTTGAGCGCCTTAACAAAAACCATTTATGAAATGATATGAAATGAAAATATTCTTTATTGCTTACATCTATTACATAAAAAATATTACATAGTATGCAAAGGCGAGCTTATTTAAGCATTTATAATCTATGTGTTCGATCAGATTTACTAAGTTGCTTATCGTCTGACATTTAAACCCGATACTACTACGACTAGTCAGGGAGCTAAAGAGTACAAAACACATTTTTTTATTTTTTAGTATTTAAAATAAATATCATAAATATCAAATATACACAAATATTAAAATATTCGCTGGCTGCTTACGAGACTACAGCAAGCAGGTAAGTATAGGTCAATGTTTGTGTTGAGTGGAAAACTTGTCACATTCCGCAATGTGATAACGCGAGGTCCTTGTGATACTAACGAGGCATGGCATTATCTGCAGTAGCTGTATAGTGAGTCAGAAGGCCCATAGCCTAGTGAATAATTAGCTTCCTATATCGGAGATCCCTCGTTTGATCCCAGGGTGTGCGCATCTTTATTTCTTATCCTAGATTGCAATGTAAAATTTCGGTGAGAATATAGGTTACTCTATGGTTCGGAACCCATCTGAAACTCTAGGTCCCTCTCGCTACTTCCTAAGTGGTAAGGCTAATCCAGTCTGGGTTAGTACCATAAAATTGCATGAATAATGGTGGAAGCTGCAATTAAAATTGGCTGTGAAATCCATCCAAGGTCGCCGTGCAATAAAAAGACGAGCCTGGCATGGCACCTACTTGTCACATAGTTTAGAGGGCTTTTATCACACCATCCAAGTTCAAATCCGTAATAAATTTGTACCAACAAAATATTTTAGGGAAATACATTTTATAAAAAAAATAATTGGATTATAAGTCGATTTTTTTAAAATAATTTATTACAAAAAATCATTATTAGTTTTGTTTGTTGTTGTTACCTTACAGCATAAGGTAACCACAATAAACAAACCAAGACCAAATTTTTATGCCAGAAGGTTATCTAGAAAAAATCTAAAAAAACTCTTTCATTCAGATGTGAATGGGGCTTAAAACGCTTTCTGAGTTTTCTGAGACACAACAAATTATCTTGTCACAAATCCTTCCACTCAGCCACTGATGAGCATCTTCGGTAAACAGGAAGGGATGCCTACAACTCCTGATGCTCATTCCATGTGAAGTATGAAGTGTTCAAACGGGACAACATTACGCAATTTGCTGAAGTAAGGTGCTTCATCGAAATACGAGTATATACACTCTTTTATCTTGTAGCAATCTGTTTGCTTCAACAGATCATGACTTCAACACAATGAATTTATAATCAAATTATCTTGCGAGATGGTTGTTTTTTTGCATGTTGAATTAGCAAAAGGAATTTGGGCAAAACAAAATCGGGCCAAGAGCGAGTCGGACTCGCCCAAGAAGGGTTCCGTACCATCGCACAAGATTAACCACAAAAAATCAGGTTTGGGGGGGCTCCCCTTAATTTTTTTTTATTTTGTATTTTTATTTGCAGATATGGCGGGAAAATAAATACACACTCTGTGAAAATTTAAGCTGCCTTCCTATTACGGTTCATGAAATACAGCCCTGTAACAGACGGACGGACGGACAGCGGAGGCTTAGTAATAGGGTTCCGTTGGCACCCTTTGGGTTCAGAACCCTAAAAACGAACGAAACTATACGAAAAGTTATTGGTTGAAATATCTTCACACTTATCGTTAATGCAATCATCAGCAAAATGTTTTACGTGCTGGTTCTTTATTCAAATATCGAACTTGTCGGACAAGGACAAGGATAGGTCATGTTGTTAAATAGTAATACGGTTCCGTTTGACACCCGTTGCGTACGGAACCCTAAAAACCATAAAACATTTTGAAAACAGAAACTGAACTGCGCAGACAGATTCGCTAGCAACTGCGTTGAAACACGACTCCGCGTGGGTCAATGTCGTTTTAGACTGTCGGGACCAAACTAGCATTTTTCGGAAATAACAAAATATCCTATATGTTAATCCAGGACTCTAATTTATCCTGTAATCCAGGTTTTATGTGTGCCAAAATTAATCCAAATCCATTGAGCTGTTTTTGGGTTATTATGTAACCAACATATGTATAAACTTTTACATTTATAAGGAAGGATTTTTCATCTTGTAATATTATAAGTAAGTTTTATTAGATTTGCTACCCAGTTGTATAATTCTATTGTTTATGGTGTTCATTCGAATTTAAGCGTAAAAATGTGTACCAAATTATTTCCGTCATGGCTGGTCCTCCAACACAAGTTTAGCTTAGTTGCGGACCATTTATCACTTGGTACTTTCTTAATGTGAGAAAATTGTTTTAATTTGAATTGCGAAAAAGTTTATTTACTAAAATTTGTGTTTGAAATTTTTTATTTCAGGTGCTTATTTGTTATCCACATTATTAGATAAAAAAAATTGGCAATTCCAAATATTTCTAGATATGGTTCAGAAGAAATTAAAAACACTTGCGTAAACAGGCAAAGACAATCATAGTGATTTGAACTCGTATAAATAGATTGGAAACTCCCATATGAGAATATATCAGCATAATCAATTCGCACCACTCAGGTCACACATATGTTTGGGGGTGGTTTGGGGCAGCGAGCACACCAGGACTCGTCGAAGCCTAATTTGTCCTTCTCTTCATCGACCGAACTACATTTAGCCGTAGGTAGCGTTGAACAAGCTGTTAAACAGTGTTCGCACTCTTCTCTTATTCGACCATTATTACGGCTAAATAACTACAAAATTACTACAGGTGTGCTTAAGCTACACGAATACAGTTAAAATAATGATTACCTTGATAAATTGAACCAATATTGTCGTAAGCAATGATTTTCCGGTCAACTTATCTTTAAAAAAACCTTAACCGAGGGAATATTATAAAATTTTTGGCCGACTGTACATTAAGCCATTGTTTTATTTGTTATCGAACTGAACACGAATGGCTAGTATGCCATATGATACCACGGTATTAGCCCAAAACACCACACGAAGCTAGGTGCCATACTAGGACCTACGGCTTGTACGGGTACTTTGAACTGGATGAAAAATACGGGCAATTTACATTGACGCTTCTACCGTCGTTCAGCCAATGCGATGGTAAGAGTCCAGGCGAGATTAACGATACCATCTACCTAGTAAGAAAGCACCTACCGGTTCACATGGATTCACGAACGACATGCGTCGTGAAGTGTCGTTAAAGTGTCAAAAAAAGCAGTGTCGAGAACCATGTCGCATGCAGGAGGGTACAGTACTTGTCACGCTGCCAATAGTGACGAGTGCCAAAATATATCATATCAGCTTCGTAAATAAACAAAAAAAATTGCAGAGTTTCGTAAAGTTAATTGCTCTTTTATGCCCATTATTAGCATTGAATGATCGAGTGAAGTTCTCTGAGTCCACATGAACACGGCGTTTGTATGTATGAATGGATAAATGTTTGTCCGACGAATATTGATAGGCAAGTAAATGAGACCAAAAATATTTTGAGGTTGAGCCAAATCGGCCTCATATTGGGGTCAAAGGGTTGCCAATATATGGGGTTATAAACCTACCCCACCAAACTTTTTGAAAATCTTTATTTAGACTATTATTCCCAGTATTTTATTTGAAAGTAAAACGTATGTGTGAATCGTAAATAAGTTAAAACTAACTATACCTTACTATACCATTCCATAATCTCCATACCATACGTACATTTAGGTACCCATTACTTCTTAAAACACCTACGGGGCTAACTACTTACTAGTCAAATTAAATTTTCTTCAACCTGACAATCCTTTTCTCTTTCCACATCCTGGTGCAGACTATGGCTGCATAGCGGAGTAACGACAGCGGTTGTAGCCGCGGAGAGGGAGGGGCGGTGTGGCGAAGGGGAGGGGCGCGGGGGTGGTGCGGAGCAAACAGTGCGCACACAAAGCAGCTACTCGACACTCCGGCGGCCTAGTACGATGGGCAAGCACTCTCGATCATGGAGGTATTTAACTCAGTAAAGTAGTCATTATTATTTTACTGCTTTTCAAATTATATAGATTCTAAATACAGGATAGTCCAATATTAATACAAATGTAAATAACGAATAATACAAACTAAAATCTAACATTAACATTAATTAAAAAGGAACACACTAAAATCTAAAAACTATATTATTACTTACTAGATTACTAGATTATACTATTACTGGATTATAACTCTAGAAAAGACGATGCGGCCATAGTACCGAGAACAATGGAAGCGTTTCCACGTTGAATGACCATGCTAATACGCTGCTTTAGGTACTCTAACGATACGCCATTCCAAGATCTTTGGCCAGATCTTTGCTTTCTCTGACCATGCCCCCATCGTCTCCACTGCAAATGCCACAAATGTGTAATGATAGGTGATTGTTGAATATTTGTTGTATTTAACACGAGCTGCCTTCTCTGCGGCTGCGCCTGCGCACTTCGAGTTTGCCAAGACATGGCTGCCACATAAAGTGTCCACACATGTATCATCCCACACCAACGACCTGCACAATTGCCATGGCACCATTGTTAAGCCGTCTGGTCGTTTACCATCTTCTCGAAAAATACCTGTTGGTTCCGTAAGCGAAGGGAAGTCCGCCGATATCAAAGATCTTTTGATTATATCATTTGGTATGTGATGGCGTGGGATCGTAACTACGCTTTGTCCATGAGTCCATGGTGTCCGAATTGATCAGCATTTTCGCCACAAACACATGTATGTGTTATATTAGTTTTCATATTGGTTCATTTAAAGTTATTCACATTTCTTCTTTCATGAAAAACATGCAGAGAAATATGCATGTTGAAAAATCCGGAGAAGTTTGCTGTGCAGGTCATATCTGCCTACCCCTCCGGGTAAACGACGGTAGAAAAATCGAAATATCAAATTTTAGACTATTATCTAGTGTATAACCTTAAAATGGTTTTGGTGAGTTGCTTATATTCTTAAAAAAAAAATTCTTTTTACACCTATTTACTAGATTTCGGGCCAGCGCTTGGAAACTATAAATGGTTTGGAAAATGTTCTTTTTTGTGGTACAAAATCACATATTTATAAAGTGACTAAGCGTGAAACATATATTATTTCACTTTAGAAAGTACACTTTACAGGTCAAAAACCTAAAATTCGCTTCGTCGCGCTCGATTTTCACGCGCATACAATAATGAACTCTAACGCAAACTCAATGCTTCCGGAGATCGCCATTACCGTTTGTTTGCTGAACGCTGGAGTCAGTTGGAGCCTTAAAGTTGCCCATCCCGCTCAACTCCCCATACAAACGGGGAAAGAAGATCACGCACTTGTTACTTGTCAGAGATCCCAAATTTTGCTCAAAATAGCTTCATTTGATCGAATTAGATGTCTGATGACCGTTGGCATTGTAAAATTGTGTTTGGTTCCTAAGTTATAAGGTCCAAAAGTTCGGATTTTCGCGCGTTTTATGCAATAACTTTGGAGGTAGATTACGCAATGATAAAGTAAGAATATCTTAAAATGATTAGTCATCAGACATAGCTTATTTAATCAAGATTTATAATCTATTTGGTATTTGTTAGATATTTGACTACAGCGGTCGTGGTTTACTTTTAGCTATAAGTCGTTTTGTAATCAAAATTTTCGTAAATCTTCCCAAATCATGCACTATACACATTATCTTTTTTGTGGACATGTTGCATCTTCCTCATCACGGAGCCTGTCTTTTTCTTTGAAGCAGAGAAGGTCCCAGAGCGCAACAGCACGGTTTTGTACCATGCCCGCGATTGAGTTAGTGCCGCCGGGTTGGGCCACCTTAAGATCCCTTTAATTAATCCTTCCCGAATGTAAAAGTAGGGAAAGTATATGGATGAGAAAATGCTATTTGTATTTCGTCAGTATACTGATAAAACACATTAATTAAAGAAATAAGAGTTTCGAGATAAATGGACTTGAAAGTTGAATAGCTCATAATGGTTAGTACAATTGTCCATGTGTTTACACAACCTAACTTTAAAAATAAACGTCATAGCAATATATGGGTTTTACCATAAGAAAGAGCTTGGAAAATTAAGTAGAACTGTATTATAAACTCATTTTACAAAAAAAAAAAACAATGAGCGGGTTTTACCAGTATACCGAGGATTTGTAGTAATGAACCGTTCTCCAGATCCATGGCTCCACGGCGCGGCTGCATCGCAACCACGGCGCCATACAGACCCGATACTACGCGGCGTTTGCTCCGATAATTGCAAACTTCACGACAACACCGCTCGCTAACGACGCGCCGCGCAGCCCGCGCGCCGCGCCGGCGACTCGCCGATAATTAGACACGCGTCAATGTACCAGAGTAGGCGCGGCCAGGCACACGGATACACTGACTGTTTGCCGTGTGCTCGAATTTGAGTAATAACACCGCGCAACGTCCCCCTAAAAGCGGATGCAGTCGTATATGCAAACGGGAAAATAACCCCTCACAGAGATGTAGTAACGTGTAATTGATTTGTGTAAGCCACGATAAACTGACCCCTCCATGTTTGAAGGAGCATAACCTAGGAATAGAGATGTTTTGTAATGAAAACATTTGTCAACTACGCACCAGCAAAAGTGTAAAACTAGGCTAACGGCACTGTCACTCCAGCTACAAAAATCCCAAAGTTATCTTTCGTTACACCATGTAAATATGCAATGTCACCGAAATTTAACTATCGTATTTCAGGTAGCTGTTGTTGGTGAAATCAGGGTTAAATGGCGTAACCCAAAGTTTTGTGAGTGATTTAGAATCTAACTACGTCTTAGCTAATGCAACTTACCTTTCCGCAAGTTATCCATGGAAATAACATTCTTTTTCTTTCTTGTCTTTGAATTTGCGACGCGTTTTTAGGATTCCGTACCCAAAGGGTGCCAACGGAACCCTATTACTAATCCTTCCCCGTCCGTCCGTGTGTCTGTCACAGGGCTATATCGCATGAACCGTAACAGCTAGGCAGCTAAAATGTTCGCTTAGTGCGTATTAATTTTGACGCTATAACAAAAATAAAAATAAAACGGGAGCTTCAAACAAAAGACCTGATTTCTTTTGTGTTAAATCTTGCACGATGGTCCGGAACCCTTCGTGTGCGAGTCCGACTAGTACTTGATCGGTTTTGTTATGCCTTCCCTTTTATTCGAAAATATCTAAATTATCTACGCCCCGTCCAAGCGTCAATTGAAATAAGGTAAATTATCTTAAAGCTTTTTACATATACTTTGAACAAAACGTTTTGCAATTTTACGCAACCTGTTGCTAGTTTAAAAACTGGAACAACACATTTCCGATACCAAATGGCTCAAACATTTTTCCATTACCATTTGAAGTGGAAAAGAATACCAACGGAGCGGGTATAGAGAATAGCGAGAGGGATGAGTGGTGTAGAGGGAGGGGAGGGAGCAGTTATAAATCACTTAGCCGCCTGTGGGCTTCACGCTCTACCCTAGGCCTGGCCAAAGTAGCTCACTTCAAATGAACTAGTTACGCAGATCCAAGATCAATCTATTCATTAACACTATTTTATTGAAAGAAAGGGATCATATTACAATTTTATATTTTGAATGTAAAGTTTGCTAATCAATTTATCTTGACAACTGTTGTGTATACAGTCAATATCATTTAAAAAGTCAAGTCGAAATATTTCTTCAGGTTCCTGGTTGAGAAATGTTGAAATTGGTTAATGCAATGCATGACTGGACATATATTGACGATTAAAAAAAAACATTTACAATAAATAGGAATTTAAAATGACAAAACTTTCACATGTGATAAATTGTTATAAATATAATTTTGAGGCAATTTCTTTACTTCTGATACATTCAAAACGTTTAAAAATCACCTACGGCTCAAGGGTAAAATTGATGTCCTAATTCCTATCAAACCTGATTCCTAACATTTCAATAAATGTAATCGGAAAGAAATGGCATTATAGTACAACATTTATGGGACACACATCCCTACAAAAAGATCTGGAGGGTGGGGCGTTGGGCCTGCGAGCGCCACGAGTCGGCAAAAAATATTATAGAAAGAGTTATTAGTAAAAGTCGGTGGGTCAGTTAGGATTTCGAGATAAAGGAATTTAGAGATGTATTAAAAAAGGTAACGTTGTAAAGATATCTCTATCATTATTATATATATTCTCTAGGTCAATATTTTTTCATAAATAGGCAAAATATTATAATGTATCAAAAGCAAACTCTGACATTTTATATTTTTGGATATGAACAAATGTTTTGATATGGTAACGGAAATGGAAAGCTAACTTAACGACAAGTTAAGGTTAAGCCAGTCCATTTCGAAACTAGATGTCACGCCGGGACAAATATTGCAAAATTGCGTCAGTGAATTCACACGAGTCAAAAAATATCGCCTCCCAAAATATACTACACCTTTATGAAAAGTGTGGTACTAGATAGTGAGCCATAAGACGTTCTTGGATGAAAAAGGATTGCGACATTTGTTGTCACACTGAATGTCATATTCCATGTGATAATATTTATGTTAATCGTGATTGCAGAACTTCTTTACGATGGAGATTTTCATACAAAAATATCATCCAAATTTCATCCGGCTTTTCTGGTGGATTTTTCGAAATTTTTCTTGCTAACCTGGTCCTGACAATAACGGATACAACTAAAAAAAAATTATCTAATTTGGTGCAGTCGTTCGGTAGTTATGGAATTCCATACATTTCAGCGATTCAGTTTTATTAAAAAAATAATAATTAATACTATATTAATAGAAGAAGATTTTTTTCATAAATTCTTAGATCCTCAAGAAAGATTAGTAAAATACCACGATTCAATTTCTGATTAATATTTCAAGAACCGTCCTTGAGATAATTTTCAATAAATTGCAATGCTATTAATGTTACGTTAACATTTGTTCATGTTTTCTTTGATTCTCTATTTGAAATGCGAAACAAATGAAATAGCATTTTGTCCAAAATAAAGAACATCATCGGCCATTGTGTCGGAAGACCCGCGTACTCATTCATGCGTGCAACTATTGTGAGCGATGTTGACAAGTGGCGTTATTGCAGAAGCATTTGACGCAACCATTCGCGTCGGATTCGGGAAATGGGTCACTTTAAAAGCTCTTAAAACATTTTCCAAAATACTCGTCGATCTGATCAATAAACATGCCTTCAGAAATTCACGCTCTCTTTATACAAACTTAGACATTCATATATTCCATCACTCTGTTTCCCCGGAGAGATAGGTAGAAATGATAGAGCATCATACGGTACGAACACAGCATGATATTTGATTTCACTGTCGACATTGACCTTATCATATATGCTACTTTTAGGTTAACTCACATGGTTTGGTGCTAATGTGATCACCCTGGTCCAACTACTTAATTTTTTTTTTACATTTCATTGTGAAATAGTTACCTATAAGGCAATAACGACTGCACAATTTGGATCAAACGGTGATAGACTGTGTTATAGTTAAGAAAGCAGGATATATAATCTCAATCCCGCGCAAATAAAATCCCGAGATTATATCTATATAAATGAAAACAAATTACTAAATGTGTTCCTAAGCGCAAAACCCGAGAATGGCTGGACCTATTCCGCTAATTTTAAGCATTCGTCGAAGTCCGAGGAAGGTTCTTATCTATAGTAGGACCCGGTAACTGACACTGTTGCCGAGATCCGACACTGACCGTATAAATAACACGCCCGCCAACGTGAAACCACATTTTACAGGGCTCCGCTCGGCTGAATGTCCAAAACGAAATCTGCCACAATCGGAACCGGAAACCTCCGTTAGTTCATAAAAAAATGGTGTTAACCAACTTATTCTATATTGAACTGCGTTGCATTGAGCACGTTAAGATTTTTTTAAAGATTTTCTTAAATATATGTACTTATCGATGAATATTTATTTTATTAAATACTTGTACATTTAAAATAAAAAAACAATCAAGAATGTCTCTGTTTGATTTTAAAATATTGGGAAACTATAATATTTCTTCTTATAAATTGTCAAAATAATGAATTGCTTAAAATAACCGGATTTAAATTATATTATATATATATATATATATTATATAAACAGTATGTATGTATAATAGTCCCTGAAGCAAGGACACATTAACTAAAAAAATTGCCCTGTAAAAACATGAGGCTGGAAGGAAAGGCTGGATCCTAACCAGCGGTCTATTGTACATAAAAACATATCACATTCCTTGGGAATAGGGACGTGCTTGCTTAGTACGAGAAAGTATATTTAATTCTGAAATAGGTGTTTAACATTGATTTACTTGAAAAAATGATTTAACTTGATTAGCAAACCGAGTGTGAATGGATTTGGAATTAAATATCTCCAGAGAAAATAATTGGATATTTGATGAAACATTGAATTAATTTATTAATTAACTGATAAAATCGATCGAAGCTTTTCGAGACATACGTATACCAAATCATCAATTTTAATTAATTACAAGGTCTTCATCAAAACTAATTTATATTAATTACACGTTTAAAACTTACCCACGCATAATTTTCAGTACAACCTCACAGGTTGCTGGGATACTTTAATTTCACGTTAATCTAATTTAAACTTTTCCAGCATCATCGGAAAACATGTTCCCAGAAACGGCGTTATTTTCCAGTATCCAATTTTCCTCTTCATAGTGTCAGTGGTAAGTTGCTTATTTAGCTGTCCAAGGTTTTTACTCTCGATTTACTGTTTTATATTCCGTCCTTAATCCAAGTATCATCACGCCGCCATTCCGATGATTTCGGTAAGTAAAACAGCCAGGTATGTGCACTTTTTAATCTTTGATTTTTTTTTAAATTTTATAGCATCTTAAGAATAATAAACAGGCTCCCTTTCATTATGAATGATAGTTGGTTTCAAACATGCTAACAAGCAATTAAATTAAAATTTATTTTTACAATATATTATCATTATGTTTCTGCTCGCTTTCAAAATATTATAATTCGATTATTAGACCCTTGATGACCATTTTGAATTAAAATATGTAACATAATCCCCTATAGTTAGGTAAACATTTAGGCGAAACCTTAATAGTTAAAAAGTCCGATCGAGCGTTACCTGATAGAGTAATTTCTGACAAGCTTTACCAAAATATATTCAAGCGTTATTAATCTATTTAAGCATTCTCTGATCTAGCGTTATCTAAATCGTTATCAGAATACGAAAAAAGCCAACTGAGCAGCCCTTTGATTGAATCTCTGCATTGTTTGTCCTTTTGAAATAAATTATTGATAAATTATTTTATTACATACAATAATTTTATTTGGCCCTTAGCTTAAAAAATATGATATATTGTCATATATTCTTGTTGACCGCTTTGCAAGAAAATGAATCATATACTTACAATTATTAGATTAGACTTGATCAGCTAAACTTCAGTTGAGGCAAGACTTTAATTATTTAAAATAAGATAGTCCATACTGATATATTATAAATTGTAAATTTACATAGTCACATTGATTGAATTAAATAGCTGGTATTAGCCTATACATGTTGTTAAAGAAGGTATGGTCCAAACGTTTACCAAGTACTGCTAATCATATTTGGAGTAAAATGGGTAGATAATATTTTCTTGTTCGAATTTATAAAATTATCCTTCTCATACAAAAATGAATGGGGAGATATTATCTAAAAATATGCCTAGGGATACCTTGTTTACGAATCCATGTGTTATTTGTATTGTTTTATTTCATTTTATTTTATTAGGCACACAATACAGAACACAGTCTGGGTAATGACTTAAATACAACCTTTCCTTAACGTAAACTTAAATTATGACGAGTATCCCACTCGGATAAGTGCACGGAAATTGCCAAAAACATGACAAAATTACACTGTAAGTACTTATGTTCTAATAGGAGTAACTGTAGATTTAAAAATGACTCAATCATCTAAGTGAAATGTAAGAAAATATAATAGTGAAATAGACAAATAATTATTAAAAGAACTTTAAGGGCTTCTAAAACTTTTTTCTTGAAATAAATAAATTGACGACGAAAATATATCTAAACTATCATAACCTATAGATATACTTCGCAGTGTGATCAATTAAAAGCACCAGCTACAAATTTCTCTCAATATTTTATCACATTAGCGCTAATAATGAAATGGTGATTTGGGTTAATAGCCGTGAAGATTGTGTCAGTACCCACGGCGTAGTTAGTAATTCATTAGCGTCAGCCGCAGATATGATTGTTTTCTTCGTGGGCCGCAAATTGAAAAAGTTTTCAGCTAGCCGGTCGCTGGCTGAAGGCTCCGCGTCGAGTTTTATTTCAAAAGGTTTCTTTCAAATTAAAAATGTTCGGTGGCTTCATTGTGGGTGTATCGGGCTGTGTCAATTGTAGGTGAGAGCGCTTCATTTCTCACAGACTTACGAAAAAGTTTGATTAGCGTTGATAAATTGTAGGTGAACCAAATGTTTACTGGACATTTTGATTATCTGAGTAAGCTTACCTTGATTGTTTGAGGTGTCTTATAGATAAGAGTGTGGGTGTAAGAAATGTATGTTAATTCTTAAAGATCCAGTATATTGTGGTTTTTGTTAATTTTTTTGTTGTTATTATTTATCCTTTTACCTACATGTGTGGAAAAATATCACCATGACTGACATGGTCACTTCGTGTACCCAAGCCCTTTAAAATAAAGATAAAAACAAAATCATGAATAAGAATATATGGTGGAATTAACTGGCATGCCTTGTGATGATTCACGTGCTTCGTAAAAGTCAAATTAGTGTGGCCCACAACCGAAGAGATACTTGTATGTAAAGGAAGCGAAAGAAGTATACTTAATCATACAGGATTGTGCTCTATCAATTATGCCTACCCCTACGGACTCAGGACTCAGGTGATATATCTTTAATGAAAGACGGAACCGTTTTCTTCGATTAAACTCGGAGAAGACAGAGACAAGGACCGCATAAGAAGTTAGCTGTTAATTATCGACGTTGGATCAAGGTCAAAATATCGCGCTAGTACTATACACTATCATCCTACAGGTGTACTCAATAAATATTCCATTCAAGATCCGCATACATAAGATACAAGGACCGCATAAGATGTACATCTGAGGCGACGTTGAATCAAGGTCCAAAGAACGAGCTAGTTTTTTTTTTATGTGACTGGACATGGATGGCTAATACCACACTTTCTGTCATGGTATTAGCCCAACACACCACATGGGAATTAGGTGCCATGCCAAGATCTTCCTTATATTGCACAGCTACATTGCACTGGACGGAAAACACGAACATTTTTTATTGCCGCTTCGACCATCGTTCATCCAATGCGATGGTACCAACCCGGGCGGGATTTACCCTACTACCTAGTAAGTAAGGAAGGGGACCTATAGTTTAACGTGGAATCCGAACCACGGCCAGCCTCTCTCAACGGTCGAATGGTCACCCATCCAAGACCAGACCGGACCCAGCGTTGCTTAACTTCGGAGAGCGATCGCCAAAGTGTCGCGCTACTGGGCCATTGAGGCTGACAAATGACAGTACTATGCAGTAACATCCTACAGGAGTGGACAAAGTTCCATTCAATATCCGTATACATAAGATACAAGGACCGCATAAGAAGTTAGCTGTTAATTATCGATCGCACGGCGACGTTGGATCAAGGTCAAAATATCGAGCTAGTACTATACAGTTCTAATTAGAACTCTGAAATTAGACAAATATTCGTAAATTTTCATGAAAAAGTTTGGAAGCAAAATATGAGTATCAAATATTTACCTTTATAGGTTTCAAATATAGTTACCATAAATGCATCTTTCATCATTTTTAAATTTCAAAATAATTATTCGTTATTTTTAAAAATAATCAAATATGGTACTACTCATGTCGTAATGGAACTGAATACAATAAGTTATATATAGCCCTTAACCAGGTATTCCTTAGCATATTTCGAGCAAAAAATGTAGATTATATTGCTGTACGAAAAAATCAAATCGTCCTAAATACGAAAATATGTATAGGAAGGACAAGTAACAAAATGTAATCTACCTTTTTTGCTCCAAATATGCTAGTTTAATAACTCGGTTAACGTTAACAGCTTGAATAGTTTCGTTTATAGGATCAGATTGACAGAACATTACCATGTATTATTTACAATATTATTTATAATGTATTTTAGCAATAAATTATTTCATTCTCAGAGATTTGAACGAATTTATAAATAATTTGGATTGGTATTTTAGTATCTACTTTAAATATCCTATGACAAAATCCTTTAATCAAATTAAAAACCCAGACTCTTTCAATTATTACCGAACTGATTTCTTAATGGCGGTCCTTAATTAGACGAATACGGACAATATCGCACATTGGTCCTCGCTTGCGGCAACTGGACTAACTCTTGCGGTCCTCTAAATGCCCCTTACCTCGAGTAATGTCGGGTCTTGGAGCCATTTAACCTAAGTAATCTCAGCCTTAATTTTATAGCAGCTGATCCATAGCTGAAAATACCTGCTGCATAGGTCATTTTCAAGTAAGGCTTGATTTTGAAATAATTGTTGCGTAATCGTTGGTAATCGATCAAATAAGTGTTTGATAAATAATTTAGGTATATTGTAATAATTATTTTACAGACTCCGTTAATTAAAGTGTTAAACCTTCATTAGTCCTCTAACTTCTCAGACTCCAGAGGGCTAATGAAGGATAGTTATAAATTAGGTTGTTATTTCTACTCGTATTACAGTCTGTCTCGTTTCAGGCCATACATACATTTATAGCTGTTTTGTTAGAATGATTTCCAGTGACGTAAAATGAAGTTTTCGGTGTAAGTATCAACTTAAATTATCTTAAAACATCTTTAAGAATCTTCCTCCTTACTTAGTACCCCTACAACTGGATCCTATGGAACCAGATCCATTTTTTTTAACGGGCATGGATGGCTAATACTACGCCTGGATATAAGCCCTATACACCACATTCAAATTAGGTGTATCGCCTTTCTCATATTTGACGCCTGCATTAAACTAAATGAATAACTCGGACTGTTTTTAACTTCTCGAAAATCTATAATTTATGACCAGATGAATGGTACCAAATACGACCGGAATACCTCACCACATAGTAAGTAAGCAGGAAACAGTCGCTTTAATAATGATCACCGATTCAGAACCCGATCGTGCCCAGGTTGCTTAACCAGGCGCCACTGGGCTACCGAGGCTTACCATGACTTTATTATTAGCCCTGGATATGACAGTAAGGGTTGACACATCTAATAAGATATTTACGAATTGTCAAAAATAATTAATATTTTTGTCGGGCCAAACTGGTTAATTTTTTTTTACAATTTTAAAACCTAAAGTCGTAGAAGGTTCGAAAATATACTGAATTTATTAAGACAAGAAATATGCGCAGTAAACTACATGAATGTATGTAGAAATTCAAAACTATGAGAATAAACTCGTAGATGGAGTGAGTAAGAATATATTACATGCCTTACCTTTTACAAGAGCCCCTGTACCTGCAATGTGAGTTTACCTTGCACTTAGCTAATGATTTTTCTACGGAAATATTATTATGTTCACTCGGTTGTAAAAAAAAAACACAAAGAATATGCATAGGTTCTTAAATATATGATTGTTGCAACAAGAGAAAAAAAGCACGCAGCAAAAACGTAAAGCGCAGTTCACGTGTAAACTCTACCCATTCTCAAAACGTATCTCACTACGTACCATATTTCACTGGGTTAGTAAAATACTGACATTATCCAGATTAGAAGCATACTAAACCTTGTTCGTTCATTTGAAGAACGTCAGTTACACACAACAGTTTGGTGGCGAACAAGTGAGACCAGTAGATCAACCTCTGCTGTTTCAATGTAGTTCGATGTGAACTCCGACTTGTTCATTCAGGAGTAGGAGCAATGCTATGGCAATGAGTATTGAAATACTCACACCGGTGTAGTTACTATGGTCATGATGCCAAGAGGTTGAAAAACGGCAAATACACGGTCGGAACGGTCCGCTGACCCAGGTCACCTTGGTCGGGTTAACCGAGTTCTACACGATCGCGCGGTCAGGTCAGCTTTCCATTACTTCTAGGATCGCAAGCGGTTAAGGCGCTAGGACTAGCCAACTACTCGCGAAATACAAATGCACTTTTTAACAAATGTAATAATATGTAGTGAAACGCTTCAGCAAATTCAAATAGAACTCCAGACTGATAATGGATTGTTAATATTTTTTTATTCCATCATTTATTTAAATAATAATAAAAATAAAAAAGTTGATTTTTCTCATTAGAAATCTGAAAGTAATTCGATTTCTAGATATAAGCAAAAACAGCATATATGCATAAACAAAAAAATCCATTTGCTTTAAGATTTCTACATTTAGTCAAAAAAGTTCGGAAATGGACACCGTTTCCGCAATGTATTTTGTATAGAAAAAGGAAACATACATTAACGAAAATAATTCGATTCCTAGACAAGGAATCATATATTGTAAGGATGACACTTATAATCGTCAGACTTAGTTAGTTAACTTGGGGTGCCTCGTCTAACTTTGCGATTTGGCTAGTACCAGGCCCTTAATTTCACATTGTTATTGCATTCATGGGCAAACATCATTAAGAAGTCATCTTAATATTATGAAATTACTTGAATCCAAACGTTTGTAATATAAACGTTCTAAACGGCGTAGCATCGCTTCCCTTTTCGCTTTTCAACGAACAAATTATATGGTTGAATCTTTCTATTGCGGCCTTAATACATTTCTGAGCCAATTTCCCAAAGATACTGGACCAACTGGATGAACTCCGACTAAATTTTGCGATCGCGACGCTCATTCGCCAGTTCCATCTCGTTTACGTGCACTGCGGTCGACTGACAAGACTGAACTGAAGCGCTCGTGTCCGGAAACGATCTTCCACATGGTCAGGATCTGACTCAACGTCCTCTATTTGCCCTTCGTCGGGAGGAAAATCATCAAAAACGTCGTCGGAAGACAGTCGTAACCTGACCAAGTTTTGATAATTCAATCTTCATCTGCACGGTCCATTTTTTTCAACCTCAACAAATGTGACCTCTGTTTACGGTCTGAGTTCATAGTGTAGAATGCCTTCGAGGGTTATGCCAACCACCAGAGGACGCAGATACATTAAACTGTTAATGTGAATATTGATAAGTGCTTGCGATATTAATCTGTTTTGCTAATTCGATCTATGGCAATCGAAGAAAATGGGTGTATTACCTTAGTAGGAAGATAATGATGAGAGACCGAATGAATCTGAAGGAGGCAGGTATTTATAACTCTGGTGGTACCGCGCTTCTGTACCAATATGTTTCAGATAACACAATATTGCAATACATTTTTTTTTTTGGTTCTCAAAAGAGAGATTTTTATTTTAACCATTACTTCGCCTCTATTTTAGACATGCAAAAAATACATACTTTTTCGTTTACGTAACTTAATAAAATAAAACGCATTTATAATATCCATTCATTTTTAGTTATTTTGTTTATTTTTTTCTAAAAAATATGAAACCCAAAATAGCCTCTGCGATTTGTTATCATTATGCAGGTTGGCAAGGACGAACTGACGAACGTCCGTCTAAAAATGGGCCATAAATCATCAATTATGTCGTGACATATTTTTAACTAAATCATAATAAAAATCTTGAATAAATATATACATTTAGGACTTCTCTGTGCCTACTTACATTGGGGGCTCACGTATTTCATTGCATCATCGAACTTGCAGTCACATGATCTGTACACAAAGAGCCGGATATCATAGCGATCCCACGGGCGTGCGATATAGGCGCAGTCGAACCTGAATAATTTCCTCGTTAGATCCGGGTTTCTTCTGGATAGTGACGCGATAGTAAAATTGGCCATTCGGAGCTCGGCGCCTATTTTATCGCTGCAAATAAATGTCGGACGATAAAACACAATCACAATCACGAGGATTTGCGGCACGAGCGCGCTTTCTTTGTTTTCACCTCTTTTAAACGTAGTCCTAGGAAGCGGTTTTAATCGAAAACCTTTTGTGATATTAAATAACATGATGGATTCAACTTCACTTATTTTTACCGCGGTAAGGATTTTATTTTAGATCAAACAGTGACTTTCTATATTAAGAAATATTTTTTTAATTAGATTAAAAAAGGTGAAAATATTTTTTGCCCATTTTAAAATTATTAAAAATGTTCTAATAAATTAACATTCCTGTTTTGCCTCAAAGTAAAGTAATGCATTAATTGTAATAAATATAAAAAAAACAATTTGGTATTGAATAATTAAAGATTTAATTTTAACCATTTTGTTTTTTCAAGTCTAGTCCATTAAATATGCTCACTTACATAACTTCTATGTTTTGTAAATTATACTGATATCAGGAGCGGAATGACTATCTTTATATTTTACTGATGATGAATCCTGAACGCTTTCTTAAACAATAAAATATTTATCTTAACTCCCTTTTTTTATGTGACTGGACATGGATGGCTAATACCACACTTTCTGTCAGGGTATTAGCCCAACACACCACATGGGAAATAGGTGCCATGCCAGGACCTTCCTTATGTTGCACTTCCTGTCAATCAATCAATATCTTTCAACTTAAATTGACAATGTATTTTTTTCTAGGTAAAAGTTGTTACACCCAAGCCGGATACAAGTCCATTTTACGCCTGGCGGTATAATTGTAACCTAAAAGAACCGAACAAGTGTGAATCTGGCTGTTGAACAGAAGTTTCCGCACAAATTTGTACATGCATAGATCGTTCGTCCATCAAGTGATTGTTTATGTGGTTTTAAATTTCCGATTTTTGGACTTCTTATAATTTATAAGGGTTTAACCATCGCCGATTATAGTTACAGGCAATTGACAAGTGAGCAAATTTTATTTCAAAGTCAAATCCTATGATTATTTTTAAGTATAGCCTTTCTACCTTTTTGTAATCCTAAAATGTAGAAAAGAAAGCTTAAAAAAATGTGCAAATTTTTGTGATCAGTCTCATCCAAATAAAGTTCAATAAACTCCATTATTACCATTATGTTAATATTGAAATCAATTGCTTCATAAAAATGGGGATTCTCTTAACTGACAAATTACTACTGTTAACTTTTACGTCAGTTGAACCTGTCAGTCCAAAGCGTTGGTGGAAGTATTTCCTTTATTATTGTGCTAGTCAAGTTAACTGGAACTTGACAACTGATTAGAACTTTGACTGGAAGTGGTGAAAGAGACTTAAAATTTCAGGAACCTTAACAGTTTTATTTTAATTTCAAAATAATATCTTTACGCGTTCCCGAAACAAAAAGTCTCGAAAGACAGGCAGACGGACAACAATATTGACCCATAAGGGCTCACTTTCTTTTAAAAAACGGAACCCTAAAACGGACGGAACTTCAACCTCGTTGTTATTCTGATAGTTTTCCTGAATATCTTTGGAAGAAAAGAGTTTTTGGCAAAGACTGGACGAAGTTTCGTGAACTTTTTGTATTTTCTTTTCGGGCGCCTGTGCGATGACTACTAAGGCAGCCTACATTTTTATCTAGTCCGACCCTCGCTCGAAATAATCACGGGTACACCTGCGTAACGGGATTTATTGTTAAAAGTGAGTTTGATGTAACTATTACATTACTACGGTTATTGTATTACTATATATAGTGCGGAAAAAAATTACAATATCCAAGTAACTGAGCCATCGTCATTAAGGGGCAGCAAGGAATGCTAATAGGTTCTATTAATCTGATGGAAAGACTTTCCCATCTATTAATTAATTTTAGAACCAATGTCTTTCAATGATATCCCTAAATCCTTATCACTTATAAAACTCAATCAGAATGTTCTTGTCACTTATATCTTATCATCACTTACAGATACATCTTATCGAGAGAGAAAACCTTTCATTTTCGTATAGAATATTGTTGCATATGTATGTATGTGCGTGCGTGGCGCAGCGCTGTGTGTATGTTCCATGCGTGTGGCGGCACGGTACAAATTGTATGCGGGCAGTCAGAATATATCTTGCTAACCTACGGACGTGTTGTATTTCTTCCCTGTTATCCCCCTCCGAATACCTAACAAATATGTATCTATGCATATTCATCCATCCCTTTCCCACCGCTGATAAACGAGTAACAGGCAAGGAATGCCCCCATTTAGGGTCGAAATTCCGAAAATAAGAACCAATCGATCCTCTTGATATTTTATCTATAGGGTCGTTAAACTATGGAATTACCCCCTGCTGAGGTAATTCCCTCAAAGTGCAACCTGGGGTCCTTATAACATTATGTTCAGAAGCACCTGGCCGGTCGGCAGCAAAATAACTTCGTAAATGTCACTCCAAACTCAAACAGAGAAAAGTGGGACGGTACAGAGAAAAGTGGGACCGTACACAGAAAAGTGTGGGTTTCACTGTATGTACATAAAACCGTTCGGATGCTGGATTCTCTCTGGAAAGGGCTGGTGCGTCGCACAAGGTTTGTCCTATCTAGAGGTACCAAGACGCCGTTCGCGCTACATGCCCATCAAGGACAAGTTCATTAAGGTTGTATATATTTTCCGTATTTTTGGTTCAACAACGCATGATTATGATTTGCTTTAATCGTAATGAGATAGAGTGCTTAAAAGTAAAAAAAATAAATAATACATAATACTATGCACGACACTGAAATGTGCATGATGAGCAAAACTATACTTTTTTTCTCTTTGTAGTTTAGGTGACTTTATTTATTTATTACTGAGGTTCCCGGGTCCGCTCGGGTCAATGTCATTTTGTGCTGATGTTGGGCCAAATTATTTGCGGGTATTACATGAGTTCCCCATACAAATTTTGTCCCTATTAAATTTTAATGATAAAAGTTGACCCATTTAAATTTAATTTTCGAAACAAAAGCCTATGTCCTTCTCCAAGGTCCAGACAATCTCTACACCGAAATTCATCAAAACTGGTTCTGCGGTTCAGGCATGAAACCCAACAAACAGACAAATTTAATTTCGCATTTATAATATTGTAGTTTAATTGGAGCACCCGACTACTTTAAGTCAAATATACATAAATGCATAATATACGTGTGATAGTGACATTTTGTAGAATGCCGGCCTAATGGATGAGAACAAAAACATGTTTAAAGCATAGACCTAGCAAGCGCGCGTGGTTACAAGACCAACAAAGCGTGGGAGTAAGACGTACACTCAACGTACCACTACCGCGAGTTAGAGGGAGATGGAACACATCTGCTCGATTTCAGTACATTTTGTATGAAACGGTTTTGGTCTCATCCGTCAGTTGACTCTGTATGGCTTGACATTCTAAGCCTATGGTATAAAGCGAATCCCAAAAATAATCAAAATGGTATAATCAGTTCGTCGCATTTGTCGTACATTTTCTTTACAGTACTACTTCTTCTGTATAGAGCTGGTGCCGGATAGAACATAGAGCTAATGGGTACATTCATTATGCCGTTTGTTTCCGGGTGCCTCCATTCATCTCTGATGGACGAAGATACATCGCTCGACTACTCGCGAGCTATCTCTCTGGGAAGAGTTCAAACATTTATCTTGCGCTTGCAGGCTTCAAGTCCGACGTTCCGGAAATCGGGACATTTTAATTCACGGTATTTTGCTCCGGAATTCAAATTAAAAGTCCCAAAGTAAGGATCTGGTCCGAAAGCCCTTTGAATTTGTACTTGGTATAGTTGGCGTATAACGGTCAAAGTTATGTACGATATTTAGACTAGGAATTGATAGTTTTTCTTGTAATGCATACAGAATGTTTTGGGATTGATGAATTTATTTACTAGAAATCATTTTGGAGATATATTTTTTTATTTAAAAAAAAAACAAAAAAAGTTCTAGTGAAAATGTTCGGTGCCTGTCTGTAAATCATTCTTTTGTCTATGCTTTAAATGCGGCCGCATGCCATTTACAAATTACGATTTTAGGCCTTGTATACTTTTAACATGCCAATTATTTAGTCAAGTATTTTGGTCATGAATTTAGTCCGAGTTCTCCGTCCATTTCAATGCAGCCGTGTTCCTGGAATTGCACTTTGTTCCTGTGTGATTCGTTGAGCTAATATCACAACAGTGGTTTATTGGCCACAAATTTCCAGTAAGAAAATAATAAATAGGGAAATAACTTAGTCTTGAAATGTAGAAATTATACACATTATAGACATCCTCAGCGTTGATTACTTAAGTAAAAATCTTATTTAGTTTCGATCGGCAGAATTTATTAACATTTCTGGTCTCCTCTTGTTCGGTCTCGTGCCTAGTATTTATGATAACAGATTCTGTCGCCATCTTTCAGCAAAAATTATGTCAATATTTGGACTAATTTAGCAAAAGGTTATGTTTCGTCAGCCATTTAAAGAGAGCTAAAAGATTTATATTTTTTCGCAACAGTAGAACATTTTAATTAATTTATATTTTAAGGCATAAAAAGCTGACAATAGGTCGATGGTTATTTGGAAGTAAGGACCACCATTGATATGAAAGTATATTGGTTGGTTTCTTTCAAACGTTGGTGACCACTGAATCGTACCTAAGTCTGTAAAGCTGATCATAGAAGCCAGGGTTTATGGAATCCAAGATGCAATGTTTAGCGAGTCAAGTTAATGATCATTTAACGGTATCAAATTAAGTTTTACATATTCTCCACAATTTATTTCCCTTAACTTTAGGTCGGTGATACGTGTACCAGGTTTTGACAAAGTGTCTTTAACAAGCATATTAACCCAGGTCAGCCGTATGCAATAATCTAACTAAAAGTGGATGGAAAAGCAAATCATTGCGGCCTGATCAAATCCTTTCTAAAAATTTTCTCCCATTGGGACCTAGGAGAATTCTGGCAAAATACTACTATATCATTATACGCGGGATTCTAGTAATCAAACGTTAAATTGGTCTGTAGTGTTTTCAGATCAAATTTAAACCACAAAAATAAACTTTCTAAGAAAAAGTTAAAATGTTTTGCTTTGATCTACTTAATTAAATCTATCTTGTTTTCGCCATAACATCCTTAAAATACAAGACAAGTCGCAAGATTGAGGCGCGTGTACCGGCGCCGTACAAGAAATCTTATTAAGGTTAATTTGAAAGATGTCGGAGCATTACTCACGCCTAGTGAGGACGCATGGGATAATCTGGGTCCCCATACATCGCTGTCACCTGCCTGCTACATGTCGCGAAGGCAGCACTGAGCAGCGGGGACCAGTGCGACAGCGGAGTAGCTGCTAAGTATTCCTATGAAACATCTATTGGCTCAGCTTGGCGGTAAAACCAACTCGCTTGGCATTGATTTTTATGTAGTACTACGTAGTTTTATGTAGCTGCATAACCGCTGAGGTATTTAATTTTCTCTATATTTCTTTAATCGTATTTATTCAATATAAATTCTAATATCGGCGGCGGCGTCCCGTGATGGCCAATTTATTTATTTTAATTTGCATTATATCGTGAACATTAATTGAAACAGGAATAAATGTTATTAACTGTAATATATAAACATGATTTGGATTTAACACAGCACTGTAAATGCTTGAAAGTAGAAAAGAAGAATTAAAATAATGTGCAATATAATTTAAATTACGCGCGTATACATAGATAAATAAAAGAAAATAATATGACAGCAAAAATTAAATCATTAAACACATTCCGTTTTTACTGTGGTTTGACACAGGATATTTTATAAAAAAACATACCGAAACAAATACATATTTGTTGCCAAAGATGGACTGTAAATGTCTATGTAATGGACCTTCCAAATATAGAAGGTATCATTTTCAGTTTCTTTATTACCACCATTATATGGTTATCACCCACTCGGGTTCGTCATTTGTTTTCTTTTTCTGCCGATTCGATTACCTTTGGCGGCCAGGTTTGACATTGTATTTTTTTTCTTTAATTCTTACAAACTTCCTTACAGTGGTACAGATGGATTCATTAAAATTTAGACAGTTACTATAAAATTATTAATAAACTACGTTTTTACGAGGATCACGCAAATGCCTGAAACTTGGTAAACAGGATAAAGACCAACTCTCTCTCGGTTTGCCTGCGCCAAGTGGTTGCATTACCAAGATAAGGCGCCTGAAATTTTTTTTTCGTGACAAGCTGAAAGTTTGACAAGGTAAATGGCTGCAAATAACGAAGCATGAAAGTATCAGTACATACTTATTTAGTAATACTAAAACTTAAGGTAAGGTTACAGATAAAACTTTAGGTATATTTAAGTATTTAATAAAAAAAACAGACTGGTTATTGTTACATAATTAACAATATGTACAAACACTCAGTATCTTCATGAGCAGGTATATACCAACATATATTTTGTATCGCCAATCTAGGTAACGCGATCACTTGGCGCAGGCAGACCGACATATAGCATCAGAGGGTTGGTCTCTAACCCAGATTCAGCCATTTACCTTATCGTGACCGAAATTGTCGTGACCTCCCGGAATAATCGTCTTCTGGTCATATAGGCTCGTATATATCCTGATGATTACGGGCCCACCTAAAGATATAAATTCTCGTGTTTCGCTTCTCCTTGACACTCACTGTGGCCTAATGCTCGTAGGTAGCGGCGTAATTTTCCTCGCATTTATTTACGTGATTATAAGAACGAGAGGGACGGAGGAAAACAAGCTATTTATTAATATTTTATTAGGCTTCTGCAAACATCGTACGCTTCAAATTAATTGTGCCTTGCCTAAATATATTAAACCGTCTCTATATTTGTGCCATCGTGTTGAGTGATGGGAAATTTGGAGACAGAATGTATTAAGCAATTGTGGTAGGTATGTTTTTATTAGTAGTTTTTTTTATGCAACCTGACACGGATAGCTAATACCACACAGCTCCCGTTATGATATTAGCCCATTTCACTACATTCCCGAAGAATTTAAGTGCCATGCAAGGACCTTCTCTTTATGAGCACGGCTACATTGAGCTGGATGGAAAACACGGATTTCATTGCCGCTTCAACCATATTTTCATCCAGTGCGATGGTTCTAATCCCTACCGCTAGTAGGGGAAAGGGAACTACAGTTTTACATGTATTCCGAACCATTGAGAAGCTCGCATTTGTGACGTAATGCACTTATCCAACTCAGAAAGAGAAATGAAGCGGTGCATTTGCATTTTGTGCGAGGATTTGAACCCAGACCCCAGGTATGCAAGGTAAGTCCCCGCGTCACTAGGCTACGACATATTGCAAATTGGACTTCCTCAAAGAGGTGCGCGAAGACGCCCGTGGGCTTTAGAACTTTGAAAGGGGCTGCGAAAACCATGCCGGCCAGATAGGTGCGTTTTCACACGATGTTTGAATGACCCCAGGTCGCACATTGAGGGAAACGCGCCTGTTCGATGAATGCGAGCTGTTCCATGAGACGGACCATGTGAAATTAAAGGTCTCTTTCTCCTATCCACCCGCCTCGAGCCCGCCCAGATTGGTACCATCGCGTTGAATGAATGGACGAAGCTAAAATTAAATTATTTGTGTTTTCTATTCAGTTCAATACCGCTATAACAACAAATGGGTAAAGTTATAAAATAATAAAAATTAAAGGGTAAATTGTCTACGATCGTACGGAGCCCTTTGTGTACGAGTCCGACTCGCACTTGGCCGGTTTTTTAATTAATCTTTAATCTATATCGGATTCTCTCATGCAAGCATTCAGAAATATTGACCATCAAAGATCAAAATATCTCTAGCAGCCTTGTGGTAACAGAACATGTAAACGAATGACCTCAAGCTTAGGATCTTCAAGCCCTCGGCTGCATTTACAAATCGAGTCGGCGCGATGAATTGACACCCCAACGGCTACGTGACAATCGGTGGCAGCACCAATATCACGCTTTGCTGATTCCGTTATTTATGAGTGACCCCGCGGGTCGGTTTCTGTCGGACGTGGTCGGAACGAGGCCCCGATACCGCCGACGTTACACCGATGCTGCCGCTGACGTCACAGCTTTTGTTGCAAGTGAATGCGTCGATGGCGGAATATTTTCAAGTTTTACGACACAGTCGTAAAACACGGTTTTAAAAACGAGAGACACGGAACGTGGACCTATCTAACATGGTAAAACGAAACCTAAAAACAAATATATTTTGTTCGATATGCTATAATATATAGACAGATTAATATTAGTTTCTACATAAGAAACGATTTTGTGCTTTAAGGTGGCCTAACCCGGCGTGACTAACTCATTCACGGGCACGGTACAAAACCGTGCTATCGGGCTCTGGGACCTTCTCTGTTTCAAAGAAAAAGACAGGCTCCGTGATGAGGCGGATGCAACATGTCCACAAAGCAGACAATGCGCAGTTTTTGATTTGGTAAGATTTACGAAAATTTTAATTACAAAATGACGGCACTTCTAGCTAAAAGTAAACCACGACCGCTGTAGTCAAAAATCTTACAAAAACTAAACTGATTATAAATTTTCATGAAACACGCTATGTCTGATGACTAATCTTTTTAAGATGTATAGATTTTATCGTTGAGTAATCCACCTCAAAATTTATTGTATAAAACACGAGAAAAAATCGAACTTACAGATCTTATAACTTAGAAACCAAAAAAAATTGTGCAATTCCAACGGTCATCAGACATCTAGTTCGATCAAATAAAGCAATTATGAGCAAAATTTTGGATCTCTGAGAAGATATATGATGGCCCACCTTAAATCAAGGAATCTAATGTCTATTTTAGCTGTTAGTCTATATAAATCAAAACATTATTTAGAAATCCATCACTTCTCATCAAATGTATGCCTCTGATAGACACTGAGACATGTTAACAAGAACTTGAGAAACATACTTAGGAACTATTCTTTTCTATTAATTTCTGCATTTCTTTCTGTTGCATGTCGTAAGAGACCACTGGAGAATTAATCGTGTGTGCGTTTGGACAATTTTAATTGTCACTTCGAACATCGTCTATTCAATGCGATGGTACCAACCGGAGCGGGATTAACCCTGCCACCTAGTAAGGAAGGAAGGGGATCTACAGTTTTAAGTGGAAAACGAACCACGGCCAGCCTTGTTGAAGGTTGAAAATGGTCACCAATCCAGAACCCAACCTCGCTCAAAATTGCTTCACCGATTATGGAATCGCAAGATTTATCACTGATTTATTTAGCTTAACTGTTTAGCTGAATGGTTTACTAGAGCTTTTTTACATACTCACTACTAAGTATCGTAATAATGCAGAGCCCTACATGTCTAACGCTTCGATTTCTTTCGTTTTCAGAAGTATACTGAAGAGCAGCCTTAGATGCAGACGAGAATACATAAATTAGTAACTTTTTTTTACACGCGGTCACCATAAATGTCATTCACGAGTCGTTGTTTTTCAAACAAAAGGCGTTATAACTGTCACAGGAGTTAACAACATAAGTTAAAAACGAAACACACACACACACAGAAAAACAGTTCGATACGGCAACCAAGTCCGCGCTTTCGCTAACTATTTCATGGTAACGGCGCGAAATTGACCTAAATATTGTCCCCAGATACTCGTTACTTCATACATAATCAAAGCATATATTGGGATAGCTGAATCTTCATGGAATCTATCAACCATTCAATATAGGGTAAAGCAAATGACGGCTTTGCGTATAATCATATATAATGATATACTCTGCCCTTTGATGAGATCTTATCAATTACGAATTCCTTCCCTATACCTTGAAACTTGATTAACATTAATTTGGTGTGGCAAATGTAAGTCAGTTATTTGTGTAACTATCTTAGGCACACATATGAACGTATTGTTTAATCTTAAGGATGCATAAATAATTAGTTGATGTTGTGTTGCAATATAAAAATTGTGGTCTGCAAGCAGAAAAAAAATCACCATATCAAGTAAATGAAAAGGCAATACTAAATGTCCATACATATGTATTTTAATAATTACTATACTTTCTTTAAATTGTTTTTGACAGTTATTTTAATGCTTGCCTTCCTTATTTTGTAATATTTTAGTATAGTTGTAGTTTCTTGCCACGATAACGACATATAATGAACTTTTTATGCTTTAATTTTAAGAAATGGATTTTTTGATGATGCCAACTGTTTCCTGCATCCCAAAGGAGGATAAATGATGACAATACATTACAATAAATTCGCATCAATATATGCACGAAACACATGCATTGAATTAAAGTGCTTGATGTTGCCATAAGCTTTGCAAAACACCCGTTGTCCAGAGAATGCACCCAGTCATCATTAATTTATGTAAATAAATAATAAAGATCAGAATATGGCGGCATGGATGTATTTTTATTTTTGTTTTTGCCTTCCATTGTATTGGATTGATCGTCCAACAGACCCGTCAGCCAAACCATTAAGATGAAAGTGACTAGATATCAAAAAATGTTATTTCACAAATAACAAAGGTAATATAAATACATATTTTGTATACAAAAATGACATATATGCCATGCTTAACGCTTTTTATCGTAATTAAACAAACAGTAAAGACTCATCAATATTCTGTTAATAACTTTTGATGAATGATATTTTGATTACAATAAATGCTTATAACATCATGCAACTTTAAAGATAAAGATATTTAAAATTAACGTAGAAAGTGGAATCTAAACCTTATAACATTTATTGAAAATAAAACGTATTGTTCTACTTTGTACCTTCTATCATAGCACTATTATACGTATAACTTTAAGATAGTGTTATTTTACGTTTTCAATATGGGTGGCTTTGATAAAAAAATAATAATTTATTAAAATACAAATTTTAATTCTCTTATACTTTTTCACTATCTACCCAATTTGCTGACCATACCTACCTCGTGCAAGAGTACATGCGGCCATTTTCATGTAGACATAGCTTAACTGAAAACAAAAACTTAACTTACCTGCAAACTGAGGAGAGGCGACAGCAGCGGTGCACACACCGAGCAACAGCAGCGCAGCTAGCGGCGAATGAGACATCTTGCTCAGCTGTCTCTAGTTAACTCTTAGATCGTCGATTCTAGATGAACGAAGATGCATTTTGAAGAGGGTTGATTTTGAGGAATCTCGTTTGCAGTTCATTTCCTGTTCGATCCAATATAATATTGAAATGACACTTAAATGTTTAAATTGAAGTTCACTTTTCTTTTAGTATTGCGCTATGGAACTTTGATTAAGTTGTTTTATGGATTGTACTGTCGATAAGTCATCAATCATTTTTTATTTTTTATGTTATTTTTATATTTGTTGCTTACATTTTATTCACGGTTTTCGCAGTGTTTATTTGAACATTTGGAACAATTTGTTAAGCCTTATCTACACGTGCAGCACGCTCTAGTCAATAGCCGTCTCTGTCTCTATCTTGAGAAAAATAAAGACAGCTTATCCACGCCGCTCTGTAATCGAGGCGCTATAAAACGCCTATCTTTAACAGACTTCATTGTTTATGAACTCATCGTTCTTTTTCATGGACAATAGGTATAAGTGAACTTACTTACTTTATTGGAAAATTATTGAAAAGTACCAGTAATAAAAGAAACAGAAATCATAATATTTTATGCTTCATACTAAAGTATTTCAACATATCGAAAAGGCATTCTTATTTTGCTGTCAACTGAAAAAAATATATATAAAATGAACATACTAGCTTTGGCTGCTTGTTCATCAATCAAATAATAATAATAACTTGCCTTTAAACACGATCGTTGACTCATTTTTGCCATTTTATAAATACACACTATTAGGCGTGATGGAAAAGGATGGAACTAAGCTACATTGGAATCCTCCAATAAAAAACTATAGAACAATCAAGTGCAATAAGCCTGACATTGTCTTGGTCAATCCCAAGTTCAATAAGATTTTCCTCGTCGACGTAACAATACCATATGACCAAAACTCAAAAAGGCCGAAAGTTTAAAGCTAATAATATTTAGACCTGACCCATGAGGTTACCGCCATGTGGCGGGCACGGAAAATCACCATCGTAACAATTGTCATGTCTACGAACGGCATTGCTCCCAAAAATTTTGCCAAACACCAAAACAAATTTGATAAGGATATTGGGCTCCGATTGAAGGTGAAGAAAGCGGTTCTACTCTAGAACACGAGAATTGTTCGAAAGTTTCTGTCTCTGTAGCTCGGAGCGTCCTTACAGGATTTATCTCAGGTGGGAACTCCTTGAAGTTCTGTCCAGGACTAGGTTTCGTTTTATGTTATCATTATCTTCTTATAAGATCTTCTTATCTTTGACAAAATATAATTTTCGAAACATTAAATAAACACAACTACTTTTATTATCTCACCATAAGAAGTTCTACTGGTATTTTAGCATATAACATTGTTTACTTGTACCTTTTATTTCTAATAACCTTTTTTTTTATTCTAATAAATATAGCCTATACTTGCGAAAAAAACAATATATTGAGAATAATCTTTTTTCATCTAACACTCGGCGTCTCCAAGTTATGCTCGACGTAAAACAAACACACTCTAGCTAGATCAGGGAACACGGAGGTTCCCCAAGGGAAACGGAGCGGCGGAAACTGTAAACATTGTAAAACAGCGCATCGTCACTCTGTAACGAACTAAGTTGCGGAAACTTCAGTCCTTTGTTCCTGTTGACCTTTCAGTTTCACGAAACAGCTGACTTAATTGTCTCGGAAGCAGTTTCACCCTGTTTATTACCTACCACTGTTTACTTGTAGTGTTTAGTTTTAATTATGGTAGAACACTCTAGAATGATCCATCGAAGACAAGAAAGAAAGAAAGACATTCTTCATTGTGCAATTACATGAAAACTGAAATCAAACACAGAACAGTTACATTTTACGTAATAAACTGCACAAAGGCATTGCTTTTATATGGGCAGGATTTTATGTACATTATTACACATTGGTGCACTAGTTTCCAATTGGTTGTCGGATCGGAGCTATTCTGATTGAAGTATAAAATATATAGTTATGTACAGTTTTTCTCTATACAAGATGTTAACGGGGCAATATTCCAAACATTAACCAGGTATTCCTTGATCTATGTGGAGCAAAAAAGGTGAGTAACATTTTGTTGTCTTTTGCTTCATGTATACAACAAAATGTCATTTACATATCTGGTTAAAGTTTGGACCATAGCCCCTTTTAAACCCAGGTATGAATGTAGTTCCAGTGTACAAGATCAAATTCAGGTAAATTTAAATAAATAAATATAAACCTCTTTTTTTACGTAAAACAATAATAATATTTTATAACCAAAAATCAGCCATGTTTAGATCACTTATATCTCCGAACGGAAAACGATGTGGCCGAAACGCCCATAGTAACTATTAATCTACTTTAAAAACCCAATTCAACCATGAAATACTCATTGCTATTGGAGGGGTGTACCAAAGTGGCCATCCTTAAATATTCCAATACTAAAACTGAATGCAAAACGATGGATTGCTAATAAAATTTCATATAAATAATATGTCCGCTGTATGGCAAATGACCGTGATGCGTTTATAGTTATTTGTTGTAGCCATCCTTACGTGTGAGCTCACAATAGGGAGCCTTGCCAGAGGAGACATTAAATTAAATTTACTGCTTCATATTGCCGTAATGTAACATTCTCGCACCGAGAGAGGCACCGCCACCCCCACCCCCCACCCCCGCCACGACCCCGCCCCGCTACACAATGTAATGCACAAGAATTAGCTCATGGACGAATACCGTATGAACATGGAACCTCGGTTATCTAATAATGACTAAGTACCTTAAGGGTTACCTGCAACGTGTGGAAAAATCAAAAAGTGTAAAGGTTTATTCTATGGAACTCAAACATTACTAAAACTTCAAAGAGAAATTTTCAAAAAGATAAAAGATACATGCTGATCTATGTAGCTATATACAGGTGTAATCAACCGCTGGTCCTAAATTCAACTAACTTAAAAAAATAAGGAGGGCTCAATTCGTCTTTAAAAAAAAAAGTTTTGTTAAACTGTTTTTTTGTGCATATATCTCTTCTTCTAGCTATCTTAATTGAACTGATTTGAGTAATTATACATATTAATTGGATCTTAGTTAAGTAAAAATTAAATATATATTTTTTATAATTGATAACCTTAGATTAATAATACCGATGATAACTAATTTACAGACGAAGAATATATTTTTTTAAACAACCTGACATGAATGGCTAATACCACACAACTACCATTATGATATTAGCCCAATATACCACATTTCCGAAGGAATTAGGTGCCATGCCAGGACCTTTCCCTTTATGAGCACGGCTACATTGAACTGGATGGAAAACACGGACAATTTCTCATTGTCGCTTCGACCATCTTTCATCCATTGCCATGGTACCAACCCGGGTGGGCTTAAACCCTACCATCTAGTAGGGGAAGGGGACCTACAGTTTTACGTGGATCCCGAACCATGGAGCAGCTAGCTTTAGTGACGAAATTCACTTTTCGAACTCAAAAAGAGAAAGAAAGTGGTGCATGTCGGGGCGAGGAATCGAACCCAGACCTCTGGTACGCTAGGCCAGTCCCCGCGCCACTAGGCTACGAGCCGCTCATAATTATTAACTATCATGTGATATTGATTTAATTTATGAATTTAATTAAAAAGTGTTCATAAACTGGTCCAATACACGGACGCACACATAAACGGCGCCATTCTCCGACGTTTCGAGCTGATCGTTGAGCCCGTTATCAGTCGGAGAATGTGTTCTCCCGCCACGTGAAAAGCGGTAAAAAATTGTTTTGCAAAACATGTTCAACGACCGCGGAAATCTCAAAAGTATCATACATTTTATTTTTTACATTAACAATTGCATTTTTTTATGAATCTTCACACATTAAGTTTAACATTTAATCGTGTCTTCTGACACATTTTCACCTAATCTATAAATGAACAGTTCTGTAACAATATTTTTGCAAAAGCTCCTCAATATACCCTTTATTACATTAGAAATATCTCTACCCCTTCACATTGTTACATTATTGAGTGTATGCGTTATCTGGAGGCGCGCTCCGCATTCCTCGCGGTTCTAGAGATATTCAAATCGATTAATAATCTCTGGAATTCTGGGAAATGTTATAGTGATGATATAATATGATGAGAAAATTTAAATTTGGAAGATTCTTCATTTTGTTCTCATTATTGATTCACCTACCAAAGTATTGAAATAGAGAGTACAGAACGTTTTTAATTTCTTGGTATATTAAAAATTATCTTACGATTTGAAAATTTAATTCGTGTTGAATAAAGTTTTAAAGACGAGCTAGGATCCATGGTAGAGAATTTGGATTTCAAAACGAAAAAAAAGTTTCACACGTCCAGACGTACAAACCGAGGTACAAACCCTCCAAAGGAATGAACGATATAAAAATAAAAAATATAGATTTAAAAAATCAAACGAAATGTGCAACATAAAAAAAGCCATGTAGAGTTTAGAATTTTCCAATTATCAATTAAATCATATTTTAGAGATAACCTAGCCCTATGCCTAACCTACCCCAGGTTAAGATAAACGATAGGCCAACTACGCGTGAAAATTCTTCAATGGATTTTGGTTTAATGTTTTACTAGCCTACGAACAGTTCATACATGTTGTTCCTATAAGAAGGAGAAACTTCGGAAGTAGAAAGTACTCATTCCAATATTGGAGGGAAAAAATCCTCGTCACTCAAATCGAAATTCCGATACTATCCTAAACGGTCTCCATACATTTTGTTGAAATCACGTGACTAATATTGTGACCGCGAAACATTGATTATCTAGACTAGATACCTAATCAAGGTTATTAAGTTAAGTAATTTATTTATTAATTAAGACTTTGATTAAGACATTGTGGGTTGTTGTTTCCTCGTAGTTCTTAGTTATTTACTTTAGACCGTTCTACCAATGTAAGTTTGGCAGTAGCATTTAGGTATGAAATCATAATTGTGTTATATCATTTATGTGGACGAAAAAAAAAGGACAAAAAAAAACATAATTTATAGACCAGTGAAGTTTCTTTGCGGGTTCTTCTTCACTGGTTGATCGAATCCGCGGATCAAAAATTGTGACATGACTTAGTGTAGTTTTACTACCAGAAGTTGAATAAATAAATGAAATGGAATGAAATGCCGCGAAAATAACATCAGACTCTTGATTTGAGTGATAAGGATTTGTTTTCTAACATTGAGTACTTTATATTTCCGAAATGTGTTAAACGTATGTTTCCTAAGCAACCTGTATAAGTATCGAAATTGTGTTGAAAGGGGGGTTGAAATTTGAAGTGATTTTATTAAATTGTATGTACTGTAATTAAATTGTAAATATAAGAAAAAAAACAATTATCGTTCTGAAAAAATAATGTATCGGCGAAATAATATGTAATCTAATTGATTGAAATTTGAAAGAAGATTGATTTGAAAGAAGATCGCGCGAGGAGGCTGCTCGGCGGAGCGGTTAGGTAGCGGGTCGGTGGCGGCGGGGTGGGGGAGGGGGATGGCTGTGGCGTGGGCGGTATTTTCAGGCCCTGAGGCTGTTTTCATTTTCCCGATAATTTAATCAAGATGTTGGATGGAAATAATATGTTGTTTACACACCATGCTGCGGTCGGTACCATGCCATTTGTGTATCTATTCAAAAAAATAAATCACTTAGGAGAATGTTGTTACCGAAATTTTATGAATATCTTAGTCAAATTAATTGGTAAGGTAAATAATCTATGAATACTTGTGTTGATAAATTATTTCAAACTTATTCTGTGCATATACGACCTGGTTATGCCACAAGATATAAAAATAAGATCGTTAAACAGGTGTCTTAATATTTTCATTAAAGCAAAATAAAATTTAGTTAGCGAAAAAATTCTACGAGACTCCTGTGAAGCATTATCAGAAATTGGTAAATTTTATTAAATCATAAAGCAAATGTAAAAATGGTCGAAAACAGTTTTTCAGTCCACACTTTCATATCGATTTTCACACAACCAGATTATCTAAGTACCTTCTGCGTAGTAATGCCAAAGATCTAAAGGTAAATGTGTTTTATTTACAGCCCGCGATACGAATATATTAATTTCTCCGAATGCGTATTACATAAATCCACAGCGCACTCGAAACCAGCACCTATTCCACCTGCGCAAGGTTCAAATTTCATCAGTCTCAGAGGCCACCGCGTCGGCGTAGAACAAAGGCGTGTGTACGCAGGCGCGTTAGACCGCTCGCCACGGAGGTTCGCGACACACTGACTGGAGGATGCCTCCCTCCATTTTCTCCCCACCCGATTGCCCCATATGCCCCCACCTCCACCCCGCGGACCGCCCCCGTACCGTACTCGCCCGATTTTACAATTTTTGTCAATACGCTATGTTTATTCATTACGCAGGGATTTGGAAATCTGCTGACGGTCCGATAGCGGTCTGACACGCATGAATTCGTTTTAACAGAGTACATATAGTGTAGGTTTTTAGAATTAAAAATTGTTTTTGGATGAAAATATTACATTCCATGACGAATAGGAGTGCTAAGAAGGTTCGGACATATGGAACGAAATTTACAGAGCAGAAGTGAGCGGAAGTGTCGTACCCGGGCGGCCAAGAAGACGACGAAATTGAAGTAATTCTGCGTAAAGGTCTGGTACGTAGCAACCGTAATCGTAGAGCATGTATGAAAAGATGTATGTCTGCAGATGAAGCGAAAGAGGTGTACTGAGATCGTACCGTATGGCGCTCTATCACCTCTGCCTACCTCTCCGGGAAAGCTGCGTGAAGGTATGTAAGTATGTGTGTTTATAACTTTTTACCCAATTGTTTTTTATTTTCCATGATTCAGAACAGATTTAATTAAAAGTATGTATTTTAAAGGTTATTGAAGATATTGCCTATGTACTTCCGAGCGTATTAACTGTTAAATGTATTTACTACAGTTTTAATACGTTAAAACGACAAACGTTATATCTAATTAGGAATAACCCACGCACTATCAACCTTGCTGATTTAATTTTGGAAACTACATTTCTAAACAGCTAGAAATATCCACAAGACAGAAACTGTATTATTTCGCTCGAAATAATTTTATAATTCAACTACATTAATATAGGCTATGAAATCATCACAAATTACAAACGTGTTCGATCAACTAAAAATAATTAACCTATTGGACACACATAGGACCTCTTCTGCAGACACCCACGTGTTCAATGCCCGGTGTAAGCATGTTTTTCTTTCATACCAAAAATGTTAATGTGCCTAAAAGTTGTTAGACATAACGGATGGTCTCCTTTCGTACTCACATGTTGACTGAGCTAGGTAACAAGGTGGCTGGTACAACCGCATCGGATACAAGTTAGTCGAGGCAATCTATGCTATATAGGTATTTGGCCGTGTTATCGCACGGAGTTGTTTGACAGCAAGTACATTTATATTAATTCCTGGTATAACACATAGCTCTGATTATCCTCAAGCGGCTCATAGCTCACGGCGTGGAGCGAGATTTCATGCGTTCAATACCTGCCCCGATCACGCACCACTCTCTCTCTCTCTGAGTTGGATAAATGCATTTCATAACGAATCACCAATCCATAGCTCGGAATATACGTAAACCTCTAGGCCCCATCCATTTGGTAGGTTACCATCGCATTGGATGAAAATATGGTCCAAGCCCAATGTAGCCGTGCTCATAAAGGAAAGTTCCTAGCATGGAACTAAATAGGAATGCGATGTGATGGGTTTACATAATTACAATGGGTGGTATTAGCGATACATATCCGGTTGCATAAAAAACTAGTTCCTTTAAAAATTCGGAGTGGACGTCTGAGACGACCTTATCACTATCCTACTTATTTATCTTACAAATCAACCTGTCTGCTAGCTAACTTATATCAAGTCTCGCATAGCCCATACTTAGAAAGGTCTAGTGCTGCTACTTAATTAACTAATATCTGGAATTGGCCAAAGTTATTAACATGTGATCGTCTAGTAAGTTATGGGCCATGGAGATTTGAACTAATGGTCACTCCTTGGCCGCTATTCCGTCTGTTAGACTTCTTCAGTGTGATTGAATGGATATAAATTGAATGAAATTTGGAGTACAAGAATATATCAATTTAGAATGGACGTTTCTACCTGCCGCCACGTAGAGGCGAGAGACTATGGGCAGGCGCCTAATGTCGTGTCTGCCATCGGCCGAGTCATGTCAGCTATCTTAGGTCTAAGACATTCCTTCCTGACACTAGCTACAAGCTTACACAGTTATACAAAGCAAGACCTTATGCTAACTTAGATACTAGAATTATTCTATGTTTTTGCCCGCGCTTACACCGTACAGGGAATTTTCCCCCGATGACCTTACTGGATCCCATCGGTCCACACGGTTGGAAAATTATTACACAACCACTCTGAAAAATCCGTCGAACCGTTATGATAATTGTATAGATTAGGTACCTTGAGCAAATTGGCGGTTTCCATCGCTACAGCGGTCGCCGTGGACTTCAACAAAGCCGCTCAGTAAAATTCCGTCGCAACCGTCCGTAATCGAATTCAATTCCCGTACCGCAAAATAGGGCATCACGCGAACGCACCTAATTCCGACACCGCGCGACGGTAATTTATCCGGTTACACCAATAATATCAATCTAGTAATAAAACAGTGTAATGAAGAGAGCACTCATCCTCTGCAATCTGCTTCCAACACGATCCAGCCACCTCATACAGTTGTAAATGTCCTCAGGAACCAATCTTTCATATCACAATCCTATAATTAATCTATTCACTCCCTAGCATGGTCACAGTTCATTTCCTAGCATTATCACAGTTCACACCACCACAGATCGAATATCGGAATACATTCTAGGTTGAGAAAATACGCGTTTCCCGCCGATAGCGTTGCGCGCTGCACCGCTGTCCGAACTCCAATGCCAAAATCCCGCGCTCGCGCAGCCCCCAAAACCATCCGGAAATCGTAAATCACCGCTTTCTCTAGAAGGGACAACGCAATTGTTCTTGAGTGCTACGAAGCCGCTGCGGCCCTACCATATACATATGCATACGTAGTATTTTAACAAATATATTTGAGGCGGTTGTCTCACGTCTCATGGCATCACAAAAAGATTACCTACGTTTACCATCAGTGTCTGATTAATCATTATTAATGTCATCTTAAATAATGTTTGATTTTCGGTACCGTTTTTTTTTTTTTTTTATATTATCTTATATGATGTCGCAACGCAGATGAAGCGTTAAATAAATGTATATAGGTATAATCTAGAACACTGTGTTAGTAGGAGGCATTCATTACGGGAGGAGGGATTGTAGGAGAATTCCAAATTATGGGTATATGTACAGTCGTTGGCGAAATGTATGGACGCAATACCCGCGAATGGTATGTTTTGCTGGTTCGGGTCCAGCCTTCAAATATATTCGTATAGTAGTTCTTTTTACTGGGCTCTTTCTTCAATTTACATGTCCTTGCTTCACGGTCGATTATACATATAAATGGAAAAGTACCTATATTTATCTTGAAAAATGTTCATGTATTTCCTAAAAAGTATCTTAATAGTATTTTTTTGCTAATAACACTAACTAAACAAAGGTGTGCATTTGTAGATTCGCCATTCGAAACTGACTAAAGGTTCACAATGTGGCTCCGAATTTGCTTATAAGGAAAACATTCTGTCAAACAAGACCAAGAAAACCATTGTGTATGTGTATGTTCCACGTATCTCAAGAAAAAAAATTACTTATTTAAACCAGCTTATTTTTATATTGAGCCGACATAAACACCCTATTAAAGTTTTTTTTCGACGCACCTACCTACGCGCGACATAATTTAGCATCAAATACAAGAGAAATTCCATAGTGAACTTAAATAAATCACCATGATATTACCTAGAAAATGTTATCTTTTCTTCACGCAATATTACGCCTCATGGCAAAGGAGATTGTTTATCGTAAACCAACACCGCCTCTTACGTCAGTTCTGTCACGAAAACAGGGCCACGCGTCAACCGAAATAGTCTCGATGGACGTAGACTGGGCGTCCAAGGTCGGGGGGGTGTGAGCCCTTAAGAGTGGCTTGAATAGAGCGTTCATTACATTGCCATATATATAGAATAAAGGGGACATTAGGAACTGTTTCTCCTCTCAGTGTATAGATTTGAAAGTGAGCGACTGTACTGCAGAATTCTATCACCCCTCTGCGAGACGGGCCTAGCCCAGTGCAGAGTAGGTGAGCCTAAAAAAACCGGCCAAGTGCGAGTCGGACTCGCACACGAAGGGTTCCGTACCATCGAACAAGAGTTAACACAAAAAAATTAGTTTTTTGTAGGCCCCCCTTTAATTATTATTATTTGTTTAATTCACCTATTTGTTGTTATAGCGGCAAAACAAATACTCACTCTGTGAAAATTTCAGCTGCCTACATATTACGGTTCATGAGATACAGCCCTGTGACAGACGGACGGACGGACAGCCGAGGCTTAGTAATAGGGTTCCGTTTTCACCTTTTGGGTACGGAACCCTAAAAAACACGCTCCTCCGTTACGAATATCCGTAAGAAAGTGTCATACCTATCAAATTAATAAATAAAATGTATCCACTAGCTGAGGTACCCGGGTCCGCTCGGGTCAATGTCGTTTGGGAGTGATGGTAGGACTGAATTATTTCATTTCATTTCCTCCCCCATTTCACCCCCTGCGAGTTTAAGTTTCGCCAGAAAAGGTAACCTTTGTCATTTTACAAGGTCCAGGCTATCTTTATACCGAAAATTGGTGCAGCTTAAAGGCGTGAAAACGCAACAGACAGACCGACAGAGTTACTTTCGCATTTATAATATTAATATAGATATCGATAGTATGGATTAGTATGGATTCGGGCTAGAAAATTGTCGGTGTCTCAACAGAACATGTAGGTACGCAATTCTTAGTTCACAGTGTGCGCTTCCAAACGAAAGTGTAAAAAAAACCGGCCAAGTACGAGGCGGACTCGCACACAAAGGGTTCCGTACCATCGTACAAGATCTAACAAAAAAAACCACCGAAGTGTTTAATATTTTTTAATTTTACGTTTATTTTTGTTATAGCAGCAAAATAAGTACATACTCTGTAAAAATGTTAGCTGCCTGCCTGTTACGGTCCATGAGATACAGCCCTGTGACAGACGGACGGATGGACGGACGGACGGACGGTGAGTGGAGACTTAGGGTTTCGTTGGCGCCTTTTGGGTACGGAACCCTAAAAAGGAAAATGATATTTGTTTATAATCTCATCGAAATTCTCCGAGCACAAACAAATGCAAATGATCAGTTTGAAACTGACCCATTTGTCCGACAAACGGTCTCTCACTGACCTGATTCACGCCAGGGAAAGTCATAGATCTGATCCAATATAAATAATCCGCATACGATAGTGTAATGGGCGCCTAATGCCCGTGATATGACGTTTGTGAGTACGGTTAGGTAGACTGAACATAATATGTACCTGCCACCTGATGTGGGCGAGTTGTTTTCGCACGATATTTATGAGTAATTATATAGTTAACGACGAAAATAATCTTACATTGAGAAACATTTCATATTCCAGTAACATTCTAGATATCAAATTTGCGATACTAAATTCGTCTTGGCATATCAAAAGACGGTGTGGTCCCTAGACGACTCAATGAACAATTTGCTCTTATTTTCAGTAAATATTTTGTCTTCAGACCTTCCAATCCCAAAAGTTTTTACAGAGGAGGCGATGAATTTGTAAATGCGTCCTTAAAATGTTGTATTTGGTAAATTACTAATCATTTTGGTAAATCATTTGGTGAATTCATAATCATTACTATAATAAAAAGGACGTGTTTAAATCTTAATTCAACAAATAATAGAAAAAAATCGTTGTCATGAAGTCATATCTGACAAACCTTGCAGTGGAACCAACAAGCTGATCACGCCACTGAATACTTCTTCGATGAGCTAGCCTAGTGGCGCGGGGACTTGCCTAGCGTACCAGAGCTCTGGGTTCGAATCCTCGGCCCGATCATGCACCACCTTCTTTCTCTTTCTGAGTTGGCTAAGTGCATTTCTTCGCGAA
Organism: Incurvaria masculella; assembly: GCA_946894095.1. Taxonomy (NCBI): domain Eukaryota; kingdom Metazoa; phylum Arthropoda; class Insecta; order Lepidoptera; family Incurvariidae; genus Incurvaria; species Incurvaria masculella. Next base: position 12,194,227 of record OX335658.1, on the reverse strand, counting down.
TGCGAGCTGCTCTATGGTTCGGAATTTATGCAATACTATAGGTCCCCTTCTCCCACCAGGTGGTAGAGTTTAAGCCCGCCCGGGTTGGTACCATCGCATTGGATTAAAATATGGTCGAAGCGGCAATGAAAAATTGTTTGCGTTTTTCATTCAGTTCAATGTAACCGTGCTCATACGCATGGCACCTAATTCCTTTAGGAATGTGGTGTATTGGGCTAATATTGGTTGGGGAAAAAGTTTCTTCGCATTTTTTAAGAAAATTCAAAACATTTTTTAATATGGTTTATTTACATTTAACTTAAGTATGTAGGTACCATTTTGTTCGATAACTTTTTGCCATCTTGTAGGTAGGGACATGATCCCATTGCTATAGAAATATTGGGACTTCTGATCAATATACCGCGACAAGTGGTTTTGGCAGTCCTCTCGTGATGTTAACCTGACACTGCCTAAAGAATTCTGAAGAGACCTAAACAGGTGTAAATCTGAAGGTGCAAGGTCAGGACTATACGGCGGATGCATTAACACCTCCCAGCCAAACTCTCTTAGTTTTTGCTGAGTGGCTAAAGATGTGTGAGGTCTAGCGTTATCATGATGAAAAACCACACCCCTTCTGTTGATTAATTCCGGCCGCTTTCTCTCAACTTCTTGCTTTAATCTCATCAGTTGTTCGCAGTAGAGTTCAGAATCGATGGTCCTGCCTGGTGGTAACAGCTCATAATGAATAATGCCCTTCCAATCCCACCACACACACAGCATCACCTTGTTGCGAGTTAACCCGGGTTTCGCCACAGTCTGTGAAGCTTGACCGGCCTTTGACCACGACCTTTTTCGCACGTTCTTGTCGTACGTGATCCACTTTTCATCACCAGTTATCAGCTTCTTCAAAAATGGTTCGGTTTCATTACGTCGTAATAAAGAATCACAAATGAGTACACGGTTCATTAGGTTTCTTTCAGTGAGCTCGTGAGGTACCCAAATATCGAGCTTTTTTGTGTACCCAGTTTTTTTCAAATGCGCCAAAACTGTTTTGTGGTCAATTCCTAGTTCTTCAGCTACGTCGTAACTACTGATATGCCGATCTTGCTCCACTTTTTCAAAAATGGCATCCATTTTATCCGTAATAGGGCGACCAGAGCGACGTGCATCTTTGACATCAAAATTTCCGGATTGAAAACGCTTAAACCAAATTTGTGCTACTCTCACAGACACTGCACTAGGTCCATAAACATCGCAAATTTTTTTCGCGGCTTGCGTTGCATTTTTACCTTTTTTGTAGTAAAATTTTAAAATGTATCGAATTTCTTCATTAGATTCACTCATTTTGACAGTACGAAAAACAAATGAGAATCACACATTTTTCTAATTTGAATTTGGAATTATGTTCTTTAAAATTTAAACTTTCAATGATACCAAAACCAGCCAGATACAAATAGTATAGCCAAAGAGATTTTATTACAAGTTCATACATACTATAATGCGAAAAGACTTTTTCCCTGACCTATTATTATAACGGTAGTTGTGTGGTACTAGCCATCCATGTCAGGTTGCAAAAAAAAGTAAAGATTGATAACCAGTAGCAGTATACAGTACATCTTTTTTTATTTTGGCAAGTAATTTAAGTAGATTATAAATTGCATCGTTATTCCAGGCTTGCAGGTGTATAACCGGCATTTCTCTAAGGATAATTTTAAGACGTTCCGACAGTTTTGCGCTCTCGTGTGCAGCTCGGAATATCCGGGTGCGATCCAATCTGGCGCGAGCGAAACTCCAAAGTTCCTCACCGGGAGATGAAGCGAAGATCTCCAACGGTTTAATAAGATCCAGCGAGCGATCTGGAGATACGAGGGAGATATCCGAAGAGATTATGAACTCATCGTGCTGCGAAGAGGAACATTTCGTTAACTTTAATAAACCTGTCCTATTGTTTGATTAGCTTTTCATGGAAACACAAGTCGATCGTATGTTGAATCAGATTGTTTTTGGTAATTTTCGAGAAGTCGACTCTTTAAGCTTAGCTGTCGTCCATTATAATCAATATCTCGTATCCATTATAGGAACATAAACCAATAATGAAAAAATTGACTTTTTCCTCTAAAATTAATTCCAGTTTCACTTCCGACTTAACATGATTGATTTTATTGATTTATTGATTTACGATTTGATTTATTTAGGGAAAAATACTTTCAGAAATCCATGTTAAGCTACATGCCCCCTTCCCCTATTAGGTTGTAGGGTTTAATGCCCGCACGGGTTGGTATCATCGCATTGGATGAAAAGTTGGTCGAAGCGGCGATGAAAAATTGTCCGTGTTTGCCATCCAGTTCAATGTAGCCGTGCTCATAAAGGGAAGGTCCTGGCATGATACCTTATTCCTTTGGGAAGATAAAATAATAAAACCGTTGGTAAACAAAGCCTACAAAACTAACTTGCATCCTAACGTATTCGCCGTTAGTATATTTACGCATAAATAAGAGTTACAGTGTAACAAGTCCTATTGAGCCACGTATTTTATTTTGTGCTTGAAATTGCGCTGAGAGTAAAAAAAATGTTCAGGTCGGAAAAGTTCTTATAATATTGCGAACATATACTTTTAAAAGGGTCTCTAAAGCCAGCTTCGGTGCGTGTCTGACCAAGGTGCGGAATAAGTCTGTGATGAGTCCAATAAATCCACTAAAATGTATATGGAATAGTTCAGTTCAAAAGCCCACGGGCGCCGTCAGGCACCGCTTACATGAGGTCCTGGGGTTCTCCATATCCCGCGTAGCCAAAAAAAAACTATAAAACTCAATACTGTATCAAAACTACAGCATAACCTTTTACAAAAAAAAAACTATAAAACTCAATACTGTTTTCAAATCTATAGCATAACTTTTTACAAAAAAAAAACTATAAAACTCGATACTGTTTTCAAAACTATAGCATAACCTTTTACAAAAAAAACTATAAAACTCAATACTGTTTTCAAAACGATAGCATAACCTTTTTTTCAAAAAAAACCAACGCTCATCTCGACACTCGTAGTTGAACGAGGTTATTATTTATGCAAACAGGAATGAGCGCGCCTGCTAGCTACTGTACAAGCACATTTATTCTGAATTAACGACGAAACAACATCAGATAGGGTCTCGTCCACACCATTAAAAGCGTTAAAAAGTGCAAACATTGCCGCGCTACCAGATATAAGGTAACGTGGAGCTGGGGTTTCATTTTTTATTTCTTACTTTTATTTTATTTCAAGTTCACTGATTATCACTTACATAGATTGAATGACTTTTGTTACAAAATATATATTTCTAAACAAGAAATTCATCTTCCACAGTATATTGAATATGTTGAAAGATGAATTCATTGTTTCTATTTGTATTCCAAATGCTTTCAAACAAATATAAATACACAAAGGCATTACATTTTTGCTTATAATACTAATAATGAATCAACTATTAACTAAATGTATATTATTTATTTAACACAAAAACCTTTACCTGGAATTCACGTATGAAACTCTAAATTATATTGTATAAGTTATTATGATTCTATGCTCAAATTTGCTTAATCGATTAAATAAAGATTGATTATTATCAGTATTTACATTTATTCACAATTTTAGGTACTAGATTTTCTCTTAAGGCAGTCTTTCCTGGTACAAATCCTGTGAGGCTGTTCCGAGTTACAGACACACACCCGTCAAAACAGTCTCGTGTTCGAGCGTAGAACCGCTTCAGCCTCCAAACGATTCTCATGTTCAAGCGTAGAACCGCTTCATCCTCCAAACGATTCTCGTGTTCAAGCGTAGAACTGCTTCAGCCTCCAAACGATTCTGGTGTTCATGCGTAGAACCGCTGAAGCCTCCAAACGATTATCATGTTCAAGCGTAGAACCGCTTCAGCCTCCAAACGATTCTCGTGTTTTCAAGCGTAGAACCGCTTCAGCCTCCAAACGATTCTCGTGTTCAAGCGTAGAACCGCTTTAACCTCCAAACGATTCTCGCGTTCAAGACTAGAACCACTAGAATCTTCTTGCATCTAGGGTTGAACTAGCGTAAGATATGAGAAATTATGTGAGGGAATTCAATAAATTCTGCACCTATCAGAAGTGAATATATGGCAGATATGGAATCTAGCGCGCCTGCTATACTCATAAGACCCGTTTTCTCTATTTTTAGAAACTCTACCAACCAAACCTAAAAGCACGTTTGTGCAGCACAGTCGCAGACGTATTGGTGTTTTTGTAATACGACGTAACATACTTTACAGCACATTTTTAGAGAATTTGCGCACGGTGTTTCGACTGTGTGGCATACGACGAGCTGCCGGATTTCCATACATATATGGTCACTTCGGCCATACGGAGGAGAGGCGGTATCTATCGCAAGCCATTTCTTTATGCTTCTTTTCAGTGATACATGCCTACCATTCAATCATTCAGCGTGTTTGCGTCCACTGCTGGACATAGCCTCTCCAATTTTCCTCCGTCCTGCCGGCCCTCAGCGGTACGGAACCACTGCTTTCTGCCGACGCATTTGATGTCGTCGTCCACGATGGGTGGTCTTCTCACACTCCGTTTTACTGTCCACGGCCGCCAGTGTAGGATACGGTTACTTCAACGGTCGTCGTCTACACTGCCGTGCCTACCGCGTCTTACATTTTAATTAAATTAAATTTGAAGTCACATTTCCAAACCTAGCATGAGAGGGCGTTATTCGAGTAACTTAGAAATATAGAAAGAGTACAATAAATACATATTCTTCGCTTCATGGAGCAAACAGCGTGAGAAGATTGGTTGCGAGACTTTGCGGCCGCGCGTCGGCTCGACAAATAAAATATTTATTTTGGCATTCACGTGTCCGTGCGATTTGTCAGGTCTGGCGCTTTTACGCCAAATCGGGTAACGTCAACAGTTTTACTGCAGAGATGATCTCGGTTAGAAGCAATCTGATTTTGATAATGGTGAAAAAAATAAATTAATATAATGAGCAAGCAAAAATTTGTAGAATTTTGAAGCTTTGTTGCGAGTACACTTTTGTGTTTCGCTTAATCAATCGATTCCTTTTTTCATTCCAGAGAGAAACATAATGGAGCAAGATTATGTAATGATTGTTTATATCATTTTTCTATATTTATCTATTTGTTTTCTCGTAACTAAAAAACAATTCTTGCAACTGCAATCATCCGAACCAAATCCGAAAAATATCGGGCATAGGACACACATTTTTCTTGTTAATGACTCACAATATTACTTACCAAATAAGAATATTTTATCGCATTTAAATTGTGTTTTTGCATATTAATTTAACAACACCCCACTCTACAAAGTCAGCGAAAACATTTTTAACAATTTCACGAATGGGCAGGTACCGTGTTTTTTTTTTTCATTTTGCACTTAGAGATATTAAGTGATGTATTGACACAGATAAAATATCATATGCTGTTTGGAAATGTTCAATACACCTATATGATACCTAAATTATTAAATCAAAAGTCGGATGAAACTTTTCACATAAATTGGCAACATTTGTTTTAAATATGCACAACAATGTACAAGACATATTTGTTTTGAAATATTGAATTAGGTCGACTAGGAATAATTTGCGAATCTTAATAAAAAACTATATCAAAAACAAGAATTAAATACGTACTATCTAAAATGAAAACCGTCCAGGAGCAGTCGAGACGGGATTGCAGCAGTGCCGGGGGCCCCCGACAACCCTGGTGCCCATCAGACGAGATAAAAAATCTCATCCATGGGCACCGAGTGCGGGAAGGCCCCCATAACGCTCGCTGCGTTCCCCCTCTGGACAGCCAGACTGATGCGTTGGAGGAGGAACGACCCGGCTCGGCTGTCCCCAGACGATTCGCGCAGCCTCTTGCCCAGCTCGCTCAACAATTGCTTTCCGGCTGCGCAAACGGGACCTAAAGTTTCTACTGCGAATGGGATGAAGTTATAATTTTGGCTAATGATTGCCTGGTATTTGGAGATTTTGGCTCTAGCCGCTGTCTCACTGGCAGACCCCGCGGTCCCTGCGGTTGACCTAATATGTGTAGCCGCGAGCGTGTCGACGCAGGTAGCATCCCAGACGAGAGCCATACCGTGTGACCAGGCGATCAAGGTCATCCCGTCTGGGCGCTTGCCATCCTCTCTGCTGAGACATTTTAAATTAAGTTGTTTAAAGTGGAATGCAAAAAATACACCTGAATGGACGGTCTTAGATCTACGAATCTTAAACGCCATTTAAATCAATAAGATTGACAAAGTACCATTGATGCATTAAATTCCATATTTTTCCTTACGAATTTTAAAAATATAAAAAAAAACAAATGTTAACCTCCGTTAGCTTATTTTAGAACTATGTGCATGTACATTGTAATGTTTTTACGTACATTAACTACTTAAATATGAATTAAGTTTTAAGCTTATTTTGTATTTGGCAAAGTATGTTTTCCAGTTCTTATACGCATGGAAAGAGAGCATGCGACTTTTATATTCTTGACACAGACCACGCATAGCGCGTGATTTTTGACATGTTCAAGTGTAGGTTACCTACCTATTAATGAAATAAAAAAATACAACAATACAAGTGCTATCGAACTATATATTTCTTTTAAAAATAAAACTACTCCATATCCAAACAAATTTTTTTCCCACCCACTTTAAGTTAATAATGCCCTTTTCGTCAGATGTAATGATTAAGCTCGCTACAAAGCATCAAATAATTTAAGTGAATCCCTACGTAATCTCTCTGTGCCGCGGCAGCCACGCCATTCTGTGTGCCCATCCGCACCCAGCCAGATGTTAATCAGTTGCTGATTAATTGTTAATAATTAACGACACTAAACTGTTAGCTTACCGTGAGCCCTTCGCGGCTGAACTTGAATTACGTCATTGTATTGTGGATTTCACAGATGTCACAGACATTATATTAACAAACGTGACATGATGTGCTTTTTGAACGACCTTTTAAAAAAAAATATCATTACAAAATGTTACATGAATTTAAAGCGTAAATTATAATACGTTGTATTCATGGATCATTAAGACTTAGCTATGTTCATACTTCATGATCAAAATTACAATAAAAAAAACAGGAAATAGGGCAATTAGCCAAAGTGGCGCGGTAGTGGTGAGGGTCTGCCGTGAGATTTGGTGAGACAAATCATTTATGTCGAAAACTTTAAGCAATATTTAAAATTATGGAAAATTTAAACAATTTTCACTTTAAAATTATTTCGACATCCTTCATATGTGACAACTGGCCATGGGACTTTAATATCTAATCGTTAATAAACAATAATTATTATTTAATTCCAAGCTAAATCTGTAACTACATAGGTAGATACAGAAAAAGATTAAAATTTGCAGAACCAATTCAGGTTTTTAGTGAATAAATTATCACGTAAGTAATGTTTTTATGTGACTACTTATGAAGTTAAATTGATCAACTATCTCAGTTTGTAACATAATAGAACAATATGAAGAATAATTTTACATTAATCCTAGCATATTTTTTGTGCATGACATTACGTAATTTGTTTAGGTCATGCAATATACTTATTATTACAATGTTTTCGCATAGAGAGTGTTATAAATCGATTACTTGTTTAAGTCGACGTTATGGGCGCAACATAACACCACGATATAGTTGCCGATACCATCGAGTAGGGACACCGTAAGCATCGTTTGCACGGATAAGTTCGTCGCTGAGCAACGTGCTGTGGAACTACCCTCATCGGCGGCTGGAGCTACCCACAGCTACAATCTTCGCAGCCGGCGATCTGCAGTTGACTTCTGACTGGACGAAGCGTCGGAAGTCCTCCAGGTCGCGCCGCGAGTCCTGAAGAAGTCTGGACGAAACGTCGACTTATAGAAGTAAGCTATTTATAACACTGTCTATCCGAGAACATTTTAATAACAATGTGTACCAACAGTGAAAGTCTAAATAAACATAAATGCAATATAATTGTACATTTCTCGGCATCCGCCCATAAATATCTCAAGATATATTAATGAAGAAATCTAATACAAAAAGGCCAAAAGCTTTGTAATAAATATATTTCACGATTGTTTAGTAATTGCCTCAAAATGCCATTTTGTTTACGCACGAACCCAATAAAACATTTTGCAATATTGGTTCTAATGTAAAAAGATAATCAGGTTACTTTCTTGGTATTCTCAGCAAGTTTCAGCGATACAACGCACTATTTTATGGTCACACCATTGAAACTAATAGCTTATAAGGTACAGTAATGGAGGTTGCGAGTATAGGCGGGTCCGGTATTATCTGGCCACTGCAGAGGGGACGCTCCGTGAAAACATGATTTTATTGCCCTTTTTATGGGCCCCTAAAATGACTGACCCTGCCTCCGCGGGGGCCAATGCGGACACGGGCTGTTTCAGAACTAGACGGAGCGTACGCACGTCCTTCAAAACGAGGTTTATTATAGAATGTAGTAGTTGCTATCTGTCTTTAGCAGATATTTTATTTGTAAATAGACGTCATTACTAAACATTTAAATGCATATTGAATGATTTTATCTTTGGAAAAAATCGTCTGAAACTAGGTTTCAGTCAATGTAAATTAGTAAAAAAAATTTTTATTTTTTATAGAAATTAAAAATTGAATCAAAAACAAAATCAAATGCTTTTTAGTAAACATAAAAATTAATGAATACCGTTAGATTTTACGCTAATCCGTGCATAACTTCCCATCCAATTTACTACCCATTTTTGCGGTGGCCCCAACCCTGGAACCACAACATATGGTGCATTTTGTCTTCATCTAGTGCTAGTGCTCTGCAACCCTGAGCAGTTCTAGACAGCCTCCAGGAGAAGACAGCGCCGCCGAGAGATCCGGGGAGACCAGGATCACCGCCGTGCTGGTAAGTTCTTTCATACTACCTGATTTCCGGTGCATGTTCTGAACTAATTTGAAATTAAACTACTTTCGGTAAATAAATGGAAAAAAAATCTGGAAAATAAATTACAACTCTTACTCTATATCATATACAATTCGGAGATTGCTCGCCAATAATTCAAAGGACGAAGTCGTAAATGTATCGCACTTATTTCGTGATGGAATTTCGGTTGATACATTATTGTCACTTATGCTTCCACTTCTGGGACATTTTACATAGTAATACTTTGTACTTTGAAAACGCCATTTCGATATATCAACGCTTTCACATTTAGCATTTGTCTGCTAATTTTATATCTTCTATTATTTATAGTTAATCTTTACACACACAATTCCAGTGTGCGTATGTATGTAATTACTTATAAGGATTTTCGATTTATTTCGATCATTTAAAAATGTTAAATTTCAACAGACAAAATAGCATGCACGAATCAACAACGGATATCATCTGCTCCATATGGTTCGAAACACAACAAACCAGGGCGAAATCTAGACCCGACTCTGCCCAGGGTTGTTTAACCTCGATTATCGATCGCCATAACATGGCTCGGGTAAATGTGCACAACGAAATTTGTTCGAGCGTAGCCGGGAACCTCAGCTATTAAGCTTATAATGATTTTTCACTTAACATAAATTATTCGATCAATCATGCGCTTTCTAGATATTGCATTTTATGAATGCGAAAAAACGATTTCTCTTTTCGCCTTTCCTTTTTCCACGCTATCATGCAAATTCCCGTACACAACCAATCAATAAATCCAATAAAGTTTGTTCCACTGCAATCAGCACTGCGCGCATATAGCGTCCTACATTCACGATAGGTAGTCCCGCGGCTCCCGGTAATGTAGCTACAAAATGACGGGCAGGAAGAGTGAACGGCTGTTTCGCTTTTTCCTGTGGATATCGGAATTTAATAAAGTGAAGCCGGACAATGACGTGCGCCATAGTGTGATGTAAAATAGGAAATAAAACCCTTCTGTTGAACCATCGCTCAGTCTGGGAGTATCGATGGATACCGTTCAACGATGTAAGCGACCACAGAGCAGACAACGGATAGAGGAGAAATCAAAGCATCACTGCATAATAACCGCGCGCTCTGCCCTTTGCGGGGTCCACCAACAAACTCATGCTGAGCCCCTGAGCCATTAGGTGAAAAGTAGGGGCTAGGGGCTATGAAACCTTAGCCCGCTAATATTTACGTAACTCCACTTTCGAGCGTTAGCGTAATTTTTATTTTTTTTTATTTTTTTACGTGACTGGACATGGATGGCTAATACCACAAGTTCTGTCATGGTATTAGCCCAACACACCACATGGGAACTAGGTGCCATGCCAGGACCTTCCTTATATTGCACGGCTACATTGAACTGGATGGAAAACACGGACAATTTTCATTGCCGCTTCGACCATCGTTCATCCAATGCGATGGTGCCAACCCGGGCGGGATAAACCCTACCACCTAGTAAGTAAGGAAGGGGACCTACAGCTTAACGTGGAATCCGAACCACGGCCAGCCTCTCTCAACGGTCTAATGGTCACCCATCCAAGACCAGACCGGACCCAGCGTTGCTTAACTTCGGAGAGCGATCGCCGAAGTCTCGCGCCACTGGGCCACTGAGGCTGGAGGTTATGAGATAACACAACATTTTCTACAATTTTATTTGAATCCGGGGTTGTGTCATAACGCTAACGCTCGAAAGTGGAGTTATCTATTAGCGAACTAAGCCCTGATTATAAGTCAACGAGGTTGAATGGTTTTTTCTCAACATACAAAGCAACATAAGTTGCTGATCAATTTATTTAATTACTTGTGTAAGTTCTCTTTTCAGTTGTTAATTTTTTGTTGATGAAATACGATTTCTACACTTTTTATTAATATTTATTTATGTTATTGTTTATTTTATTGGAGAAGAACGGAGAACAGGTTACGTTGACACATTAATAAACTATTATAAACTAAAATTAAACACCGCCTGCTTCCACTACGCTTCCCTCAAAAACACATAATGTAGAACGTAAATATTTACACTAGATGAAGCAACACAGAACAGTTTAGATGTGTAAGAAGATTCGTTTGGTTCCCTGGTAGCTCATATGTAGGAGATTAAATTAAAAGTTATACCAAAAAGTGAATAAAATTCAAAATGCAAAAATGAGAATAGGCACAAATAAAGAAATAAAATAAAATAATACTCATACTACTGTTGAACACAGAACAAGTCGGTATTTTTTCTCAATTTGAGAAAATTCGCTCCAAGCAACGAGCAAGTCGTCACCCGTTCGGTACAGGCAGGTGCATTTGGTGCGTCTAACGCGGAAACTCCGTACGAGTTGCCGCGTCATAGCCTCGCTCGCCGCGCGTCAACCTCTATTAGTTTGTCTGGTCTGTGGAACCGACCAAGGTTTTGTTGCGCATTTATTTTTGGGGAATTTTGGCCGATGCATTAAGGGATCAGGTGCAAGGGTTGATTGGGACACCCCTATAGGGCTTATATTAATAAAGATACTTCTTGCATGCATGATATAATTTACAATTAGGTTTGATTGATTGATCGATTGAAAATTCTTTAATGCGCCACAAAAAATAATTTATATAAGAAAGTATTGTGAAATAACAACTTAATGTTGCACAACAACAGTACAAGGTATTACTAAAATATGTTAGGGTATAATGGTTTTTAAAAGTTTGTTTTTGAATTGTTTTTTTTTTATTTTGAATGTTATTTATTGCGTAATTTTATGTCTAGCTTTGTTTAATCTTTGATCTGTCATACGTCATACGTTTTGACAAAAAAACGCTGCATTTCTGATGCTCAAGTTTTGCATGAAATTGTAAAATAATCATCAGGCGAGGGCGAATTTCTTCATTTCGCAATGATCTCCCATTATGACCCATGTCCATGTCCAGCAGTGAGGACACCCTCGGCACATGAACACGTTTAAGCTTGACCGGCTCTTTTCACTTTTTAACCGACTTCAAAAAAGGAGGAGGTTATCAATTCGTCTGTATGTTTTTTTTTATGTTTGTTACCTCATAACTTTTGCCTGGGTGAACCGATTTTGATGATTATTTTTTTTAAATGATAGCTAGTACTTTCGAAATGGTCCCATTTTAATTTGGTTAAGTTCTGATAATGATATCCATGAGAAAATCATAAAAGTCTTAAATTTGTATTAAGATGTGCGCGACAAATGGCCACCGATTTCGGCGATTCTTTTTTTATTGGAAAGGAGGTTTTTTCTTTGAAGTCGGTTATTTTTTTTGTTAAAAATTTGTTTTTAGTTGTCATAAAATAAACAGTTTATGAACTTAGTAGCTGAGGTACCCGGCTCCGCTCGGGTCAATGTCGTTTTGAACTGATGTCGGGTTGAATTATTTCCTGGATATTATATGAGTTCCCCATATGAATTTCCATCCCCTATTCACCTTCGAGTATAATTTTCACCACAATGAGTAGTCTATGTTTTTCTCCAAGATCTAGAATATCTCTATACTGAAATTCATCACAATCGGTTCAGCGGTTGAGCCATTTCTTTCGCATTTATGATTTAAGTATGGATGAACAACACCCAAGGCACAAATCCCTGCATACATTTTGTATCGAGGAAGGTAAGGCGGCATACACATTTACGGGATCTCACTAGACCCTAACACGGGTACGGGCAAGACCTGTCATATTTGCCCGAGGCTGATATTAAAGTCTCTAGACCTTACGGTGATTTATTTCCGAGCAAAACAATTCCAGGGTTCAGGGCATCATATTTTACTCAACAGAAGGCCTATTCCTGGAATTCCTTAATCAGGAATCCTGAGTCTGGAAAACGGCTTTTATAGCGGTTTTCAAAGATGTGTGACGGAAAACCTCGATTAAATGTAAAGACTATGCTCCGGAATATTTTCGACAAGAAAATCGCGTCGAAAACCGCTATATAATCGATTTTCTAGACTCAGGATTCCTTATTACCGATTACGGAATTCCAGGAATAGGCCTGCACATACTAACTTAAGTACCTGCTTGCATCCGTTCCATGAGGGCGTAAGTGAAACAAGATTTTATTATTTTTAAACGACAACTGATTTTGATATTTCAAAATGACGAAATTATATATATCTGAGGCTCCATTGTTTGTTGTAATTTTTTTATATTAATGTTTATGCATATTTTCCTTAGTTGAGCAATGGAAGCATCGTAGTTTTACAGTCTTGTCTTTAAATTATAGCTAGACCTATGTTTCCTTTTTGATAATTTTTTTAATATGTTTATATGAATGTTTATGCATATTTTCCTTAGTTGAGCAATGGAAGCATCGTAGTTTTACAGTATTGTCTTTAAATTATATCTAGACCTATGTTTCCTTTTTAATAATCGAAATTCTTTTCTTTATCGAAATATTTAAATAAAATTTAATGTTGTATTACTTACGCCCATATGAATTAATGCAATCCGCTCATATCACGCCCTTAAGGTGGCCCAACCCGCTCATCTTTTGTAAAGCATGGGCCACTTTTGTAAAGCATAGGCCACAAAAGTGGCCTATGCTTCAAAAAAGTGGCCTATGCTTTACAAAAGTGGCCTATGCTTTACAAAAGTGGCCTAGACTTTACAAAAGTAGCCTATGCTTTACAAAAGTGGCCCATGCTTTACAAAAGTGGCCTATGCTATACAAAAGTGGCCTAGACTTTACAAAAGTAGCCTATGCTTTACAAAAGTGGCCCATGCTTTACAAAAGTGGCCTATGCTATACAAAAGTGGCCTATGCTTTACAAAAGTGGCCCATGCTTTACAAAAGTGGCCTATGCTTCAAAAAAGTGGCCTATGCTTTACAAAAGTGGCCTATGCTTTACAAAAGTGGCCTAGACTTTACAAAAGTAGCCTATGCTTTACAAAAGTGGCCCATGCTTTACAAAAGTGGCCCATGCTTTACAAAAGTGGCCTATGCTATACAAAAGTGGCCTATGCTTTACAAAAGTGGCCCATGCTTTACAAAAGTGGCCTATGCTTCAAAAAAGTGGCCTATGCTTTACAAAAGTGGCCTATGCTTTACAAAAGTGGCCTAGACTTTACAAAAGTAGCCTATGCTTTACAAAAGTGGCCTATGCTATACAAAAGTGGCCTATGCTTTACAAAAGTGGCCCATGCTTTACAAAAGTGGCCTATGATTCAAAAAAGTAGCCTATGCTTTACAAAAGTGGCCTATGCTTTACAAAAGTGGCCTAGACTTTACAAAAGTAGCCTATGCTTTACAAAAGTGGCCCATGCTTTACAAAAGTGGCCTATGCTATACAAAAGTGGCCTATGCTTTACAAAAGTGGCCCATGCTTTACAAAAGTGGCCTATGCTTCAAAAAAGTGGCCTATGCTTTACAAAAGTGGCCTATGCTATACAAAAGTGGCCTATGCTTTACAAAAGTGGCCCATGCTTTACAAAAGTGGCCTATGCTTCAAAAAAGTGGCCTATGCTTTACAAAAGTGGCCTATGCTTTACAAAAGTGGCCTAGACTTTACAAAAGTAGCCTATGCTTTACAAAAGTGGCCCATGCTTTACAAAAGTGGCCTATGCTATACAAAAGTGGCCTAGACTTTACAAAAGTAGCCTATGCTTTACAAAAGTGGCCCATGCTTTACAAAAGTGGCCTATGCTATACAAAAGTGGCCTAGACTTTACAAAAGTAGCCTATGCTTTACAAAAGTGGCCCATGCTTTACAAAAGTGGCCTATGCTATACAAAAGTGGCCTAGACTTTACAAAAGTAGCCTATGCTTTACAAAAGTGGCCCATGCTTTACAAAAGTGGCCTATGCTATACAAAAGTGGCCTAGACTTTACAAAAGTAGCCTATGCTTTACAAAAGTGGCCCATGCTTTACAAAAGTGGCCTATGCTATACAAAAGTGGCCTAGACTTTACAAAAGTAGCCTATGCTTTACAAAAGTGGCCCATGCTTTACAAAAGTGGCCTATGCTTCAAAAAAGTGGCCTATGCTTTACAAAAGTGGCCTATGCTTTACAAAAGTGGCCTATGCTTTACAAAAGTGGCCTATGCTTTACAAAAGTGGCCTATGCTTTACAAAAGTGGCCTATGCTTTACAAAAGTGGCCTATGCTTTACAAAAGTGGCCTATGCTTTACAAAAGTGGCCTAGACTTTACAAAAGTAGCCTATGCTTTACAAAAGTGGCCCATGCTTTTCAAAAGTGGCCTATGCTATACAAAAGTGGCCTAGACTTTACAAAAGTAGCCTATGCTTTACAAAAGTGGCCCATGCTTTACAAAAGTGGCCTATGCTATACAAAAGTGGCCTAGACTTTACAAAAGTAGCCTATGCTTTACAAAAGTGGCCCATGCTTTACAAAAGTGGCCTATGCTTTACAAAAGTCAAGTGCCGCCATTAGATGTTTATTTAAAACTCGGATCCCTCAACAATACATTTTGCCTTACGGTTTTATTACCTCTAGCGAAAAAAAAAAACTAATAAAAAGCTGCGAAGGGTTTGTCAAAATGTATTTTCTTGTTACTATCCTACAAACTAGCTTACTAGGTTCCATGCCAAGACCTTCCTTATGCACGGTTACAACTCGGTAACTTTAGAGAAAAAATAAATAGTTTAGTATTGAAAAAACATGAGGATAAATGTACTGGCCGTCGCAACAAACTGTATATGATTCTTGTGAAAAATCCATTGCAATTTTTGTTAAAAAATAGATGCCATGCTCAGCATACCTTAAGGTGTATTCGAGCAGTTCTTTTCCCAGGTTTGTGTATTTCTCCAGAGAGCGATCACTCAGCGCTCGGCCGCGGCCCCGCACACCTGGGACCGCCGCTGATTCCTGGCGCCATCTGTTGGTGGCCGCAGGTGTCACTTGATCGGGAAAATGTGATTTCACAGTTAATATGATTTCGTTTATTCGATGCACGGTAACTGACATCAATGCTTGATGACTTTGATTTTAGAGGGCGATAGCATTAAACATAGACACATAAATATAAACATACAAACATGGTTATAGAAGTCCTCACAGTCGACTTTATTTTTGCACTTTCATTGTTTTGTATCGATGTTCCTAACGGTTTTGCATAAAGTTCTAATCTAAAGGTCTAAGAACAAAGTGTGTTAGTTAAGCGAAATAACAATATTACATTTTAATAAAAATACTGATTTGCTGACAAACGATTTTTTTTATATTTTACATAAATATTTGCAGTCAATCAATTTAATTTTTGATAAAGATCCATCGCCTAAAAGTAGATCACACAATAAACATGTATTATATTATCTACACTAAATTAACACAGGATTTTAGTCACATAAACAGTTTTTTACTTTAAAATAATGCCACCTACCGCCAGCTACATTCTGAAAACTGTTAGACATATTTTTTGTGTTTAGTCGATTTAATTTTAATATTGCAACCTTTTGAAAGACACTTAAAATATATTTAACAACTCTGCGAAGCCTGTGAGGTCAGCAGGGGTCAAACTATTCCTATATTATTATATTATTATTCCTATATTATATTATATTTCCTATACTAAGTCTATTCCTCGGATTTTGTGTTAGGTATGTAGAGGCCTTAGAAAACATAGAAATTAATTATTTTTACTCCTTTCTTTCTCGATCCACGGTAGATTCTAAAAATGAATCATCTGTTTTTTTGTTTATTTTGTTTACAAAATTAAACTCAAGAAACCAAAAAAACTATATTAGTGTTCCGAAAAAACAAACCGTCCACCGTGTGTCGAGCATTCATTAATGAAAGAAAGAAAATGCGTAAAAGCATTATTTTCTAAGTATTTATAATGTAAAGCTGGCGACATACATACATTTCGAGGAATAAAAACGATTTGACCGCTGCTGACCTCAGAGGCTTCACAGAGAAACTCTTCACACACATTTGGAGGATCAATGCCGGCCAGTCGTGTTGCATGCGACAATACCCGACCAAGGCCCTATTGCGCTCAGTCTTTATGCTTGTAAAATTGTTTCACAGTTTTTCAGTCCCATGAAATATTGTTTAATAACTTTTTAAAATTCGTACGTTTTTAGTTACTACATTTTATTTAATCACAAAAACACCTATTTATCAACACACTAATGTGCTGTGCTATTGTGGCGAATTGTGGCGAAGCTGTGCTATATTGGCTAATATCATTACAGTAGGTGTAGCCATTAGATTGTCCAGTCACAAAAAAAAAAACCTTACGCCATTGGCCAAATGATTACGAGGTAGAATTACATTATATTCCTCGCCTCTTCAATAGGCATGTATGTCCTAATGGGAATTTGACTCGTGACCTGCCCAGATAAGGTATTTATCCTTGGTAATCTGGGTATTTCAGTACCATCCAGTTTTTCTCCGTAATTATTTCAATACTTATTCGTTTTACATATATCTCCATCCAACGTTGTGACATACAATTATTTTTTTTGTCACTACATTTGTTTAGCTTTCGTCTATTTCGAATCCAACTCTAGTAAGTTTTCTAGCAACCCCACTCCGTATTATTTTCTTTAATAATTATTTTATTATACTAAAATAAATGTTCAACAAAATAAAATATAAGTTAATATTAGCATTGAAAACAAACTGAGAATAAATTTTATAATTAAATCTTTCTGATTGAAAATACGTAAATATTTATGCTACAGGTCCAAACTGCATTATTAAATTTGACCAAGCAGAAAGGGTTGATGTGGTGATGATGAGCAGAAACTTTTGTTTTTCTGATATTAGCATTATAAGGAAGGTCCTGCCAATGTTTCTAATTCCAAAATAGTGTGTTTGACTAATATCATGACAGTTGGTATTACCTATCCATATTCAGTTAAATAAGAAAATACTTAACAAAATATTTATTTACTTTTTTATGAAAAACCGGTATGGGTGGCTGTACTGAGTACGAAAGTTGCCCAGAAATGCTGAATACAACTTGCCTCACGAAACCACGCTCAGCGAGGCACCATACCATTAGATTTGCGGACTATTGCTGAGCAATCGAGCGTGTTCAAATTACGCTTGAAGACTTCAAGGTTATTTATTTAATAAACATATTTTATAAATGAAATTTTATTTTTTTCAACATAACATAACTTTCTGTGATTTCTTACTTTTTTATTCGTCTCAAAATAGTATTTACTCCAATGAAACTATCATTATGCTAATTAGGTTTAAGGACAAATATTTTTCTAATTGAAAATTACTAAGCCCTGCCGTAAATTCTCATCAAATATTTCAGTATCAAATATTTCAGCATACATAGGCTGAATGTTCTTAACCCCGATAAAGTGTTAAAACCTGCCATTGTTAGTTCATTCGATAGCACTTGTTTTTTTGTCCGAGAAACAGGCTTCAAATCCTAGTTGAGTGCTTCGATCCTACCGAACCACGCTGGGAACCTGACGTAATACTTTGATGCAGAGGCCGGATTTTCTTGGAAATGCCTCTACATTGTTTTGGTATTGACTGCACTTATATCGAGTGCTTCACCTCTATGCGGCCGATTGTCTTACACCGTGGTGATCTTAGCTGTTATAATTGTTTTTTCTTCAATGTAACCAGTTTGAGTCTTGGTTATGCTAGTGTAGATAAAAAGGGTTTCAGCCTCGTTAGCTCAGTGTTCGACGCCTTGCTAATCGATTAGCTGAGGAAGCACCTCTAAGCGCGGTTAGGTTCTGGATGGGTGACCATTTTAAAAACCGTTGAGGCTGGCCGTGGTTCGGATTCCACGTAAAACTGTAGGTCCCCTTCCTTACTTACTAGGTGGTAGGGTTAATCCCGCCTGGGTTGGTACCATCGCATTGAATTAACGATGGTCGAAGCGGCAATGAAAATTGTCCGTGTTTTCCATCAAGTTCAATGTAGCCGAGCAATATAAGGAAGGTCCTTGTATAGCACCTAGTTCCCAAGTGGTGTGTTAGGCTAGTATCTGACGGTCAGTTCGGTATTAGCCATCCATGTCCAGTTATGTAAAAAAAAGGTAAATAGGTACCAAATGTAGATGGTAAAATGTTTTCTTTTCATTTGAGAGGAAGTTAAGCCAATGCAATAGTAATAATTTTTCTTGCGCTGCGCTGTACTATAAACTAACCGGTTCAAAATTACGAAAATGGTCCGATCCCTATTATTGATATGGCTTTCACAAGAATGTGTCCTAGGGTCGATTCCTGAAAAGAGCAACCGACAGCTCCCAACGTCGCGTCGGCGACTTCCAACGAATAAGCCACGTACTTACGTGTTCCGGTCACGCCTGAGGGAAACTGTCACGCCACGCCTAGGCAGCGAGCCGTTGCCGCTTTAGTGCAAATACTTACTCCCTTATTTCGACCGCCACCGAGTCCTATCACGTTATATGAGCAGTACATAAATACCCTTTGGGCAGAAAAAGCTAAAGGGCACCTTTGTCTGGTGTAGTGATATTATTTTGTAAACCAAATACTTGACCTTGCCTTTGACCTTGCCATTATTTGAAACGTCTTTCCCGTTCGTTAATTCGGCAGTTAGATCGTAGGAACCGGCTGTTATTTCAAAATTGGTTTGAAATTCAGGAATTTTAATTTGTGGATGACGGGTTTATATGAGTTTGAAAGCTGCTTCATTTCCTCCAAGTGATTTTAGTGAAGTGACCAAAAGTAACTTTCTCTTTCATACATGTCCTTACTGAAGAGCTCAATACATTTAACACTTCCAAAAAACACGTACACATAGATAGAAAATTTACTCACACTTGAAAGCAAAGTTGACTTTTATCAATAATGGTTAGGCAGTCTATGAATACTTTCCTATTTGGAAATGTTTTAACATTAAGAAGCTCTCTAACCAAAAATTACAAAATGTGTTAAACGGTAATGGTGAATCAATGGTAAATGAAGCGAATTTCCATTAAAGGTCATACTTTCAGTATATGCGTATTTCAAAAACGATAAAATATCGAGGAAATATATTTAATAAATAAATAAATACATATGTATAATATAGTATGCTAACGACATTGTGTCAACGGCCACCTGTACGTTAAAAAGATAAGAAATTGAATTTGGAAAAAAAATATTCTGAGCATGTCAGTCACGCGCGATGCCTTGCGGTTCGATAAGCTTAGTGAAGCAACTCTGAGCGCGGTTGGGTTTTAGATGGATGACGAAAACTGTAGGTTCCATTCCTTATTTACCACGTGGTAGAGTTAATACCACCCGGGTTGGTAGCTACGCATTAAATGAACGATGCTTGAAGCGGCAATGATTATTGTCCGTATTTTTCATTCAATTAAATGTAGCCGAGCAATATAAGAAAGAATCTGGCATGGCACCTGGTTCCCATGTTGGCTGTTAGGCTATTGTATATGTTATAATTATCCATGTCCAGTTACATACAAAAAAATATTTTTTTAAGCAAATAAGATCTGCATCCAAGTTTGATAGCAACTAAAGCAATGAAATGAAAGTTATTTAAAACTATTTTCAGATGAACAAAAGCTAATTAAAACAACTAGAACAGGTTCAACGTTTTGCAAAATAGTCTACAAGGAAGCTCGCTATCTCTCGGTATAATGCCCTGGCCCAAAACATCTGAATATTAAACTCCGTGCAAGTCAGGAGTTGGGAAAGTCGTGGCAACTCGCTTAAGTCGAAGCGGCAGGTGGAAAACTGCATGCTCGTTGGACCGGTTAAGGCACGTCAGGGCTTGACATATTTAGGTTAATCTTGTCGTGAAATACAACTTAATCATACAAGCTATAGAAGTAAAATTTATATAAGTAATACACATATTTTAATTAAAATTAAAATGTTGCTTCTTATATATTTGTTTACAGTTTCATTGCAATGCTGGATATATGAATGCCCATTGCACGACCAACTATACTTCTATAGTGGGTTAGATTAGGCACAAACTTTGGTTGCACCGCTGTAGTATTTTTTTTTTCAGCTGATTAAGTCGTACTTTATTGGCTTTCGAATCGTATATTCGATGACTAGAGAAGCTGTTATTCATAGGATTTGCAAATTTTATTGTAATTTTTTAATTGGACTGAATTTTTTTCCCTGGTCACCTCAATAATGGACTCACTTGAAATCACTTTTGAAATATATTTTTTTATATTATGCTTACCAGTTTTCTTTTAATAATTTAAATTAATCAAACATAATTCGACAAAAAAGTATTTTTTTTATTCAAAATTGAACATTAATACTAAAAACAATACCTAACCAGATGTCAAGTTGCATTGACATGTTCCATCAGACACCAGGACAACAACGGAGCTGCGGAGAGTAAGATTTCATGCAAGTTGAAACTCACGTCGCCCCAGTTCGAGCAGGGAGATTAACTTTGTAGCCTGACAATAACGCTACAGCGGCGTTTCAAATGTTGCGAGCCCGCACTGTCTGCTGCAAAGAACGCCATTTTCCATTGCATGGGCATGCAGCGTTTTATTTTTGTCATGTGTTTAATTTATAATGGATAATTGTTTCTTTATATGTTGGCGGATTGCCTATAGAATTTAAAGATTATATTCACTAAAAAAATTGTTTGCTCTTTGTTGTTATTGTGTGAATTATATTGACACTATAGACAAGTGTACAAGTAAAACCTAAGAGCTAAGGCAAGAAAAAATTGAAATGATCCTTGTTTTCCACCCATTGTAGCCGTGCTTATGGAAAGGTCCTGGCATGGCACCTAATTCGTTCGGCATTGTGGTGCATGGGGCTAATACCATGACGGTAGTTGTGTGGTATTAGCCATCCATCTCAGGTCCCATAAAAAAAACAGCAGTAGTGAGCGAATTCGTAAGCGAACTCACTCGCCGGCGCTACGGTTTTTGAATATGAAAATGGCTACACTGGCTCCATACGAACGAGTTACGGTTTCCACTCCCATACTTCCATACTCGCTGTCTACCAACTTCATTTATCAACTATACTCTCTTTTTTTCGATTCGGCCGGGATTTGTAAAAACCGGCCAAGTGCGAGTCGGACTCGCACACGAAGGGTTCCGTACCATCGTAAAAGATTTACCACAAAAAAATTACGTTTTTTGTATGGGGCCCCCATTTGATTTTTATTATTTCATTAATTTTATCTATTTGTTGTAATAGCGGTAAAATAAATACAAATCCTGTGAAAATTTCAGCTGCCTAATTATTATGGTTCATGATATACAGCCCTGTGACAGACCGACGCACGGACGGACGGACAGCGGAGGCTTACTAATAGGGTTCCGTTGGCACCCTTTGGGTACGGAACCCTAAAAAGTACCCAGGTAGCTAGTTGTCTCTGTCACTACAATGTACATTGGAAAGTCGTAAATAGAGATTCCTGTCAAGAAGCAATTCTTTCCAGCGTGAGCTGTGTTTTATTGTCCAACTTTACGATCAGATTCGATCGACTCCTCTCGCTCGTGTCCTAAGTTAAGTTGCATTTACGTGAGCAGGAATCTAAACCTGAAAGATGGTCAGATTGTGTCCGACTGTTAGAGGTAATCCAGTGTATGTAATCATTACTATAACCGATTTAAAATAACTTGCCTGGTTATTGGCCCAACGCAAAGCATTACCGAAGGAATCGGGGGCTATGCCAGGGGCTTACCGTGTTAAATTCACTGGCAGAATGAACAGCAAGTGAGTGATTAAACCTGACGTTTAGTTGCTATTTCGTACCATGCTATTCGTAACTTGTAAATTAAAGTCAATTTGGACGAAAAACACGTAGTCGTTTGATAGTTAACATGGTATGAAATCCATCTAAATGACAGATGTAATCACTCACTTGGCTTTTTACCGGGCGAGTGAATTTACCATGGTAACCCACCCCCTCTTTATATGAGTACGGCAACATCAAACTGAGAGTAAAATACGGACCATTACTCATTGCTGCTTCGACCATCTTTCATCCGAATACGATGGGACACACCTTAAAATAGACCCAGGCGTTCTCCCTATAACTTAGTATGTAGAAGATTAGATATGTAGTTGTACATGGGTTCCGAAACAAAGAGTCATCCGTGTTCTCAACGACAAAGTCAATATCAATATTGCTCCATCTTTTCTCCCGAGCCCGATAAATTGCCATAATGCCAAGCTAGTTATGGTTATTTACTATTATTTACTAAGCTGTGAAATTCCGAAAGGCAATGGGCGTCGTCGGGCACCTGTTTCCTAGCTTACGTCATATATGCCTAGCAATGGATATGTTACGGTTAAAGCCTGACGTTGGTTAAAGTCTGAATATTTTTTTTTCCTTGAAGGTAAATAAAATTTTGGAGATGTATCTGTGTCAAGTGCCCTAATTTCGAGTACATGGATAAAAAAAATAACTTTAACTATTTTTTTTCCAATTTTTTCATACAAAAAATTTAAATTCATACAAACAATAAAAAAAAAAACATTATTAAATTCAATTTTTTTTCTTCGCATCAACTCTTAATGAATGCACACAACATAAGTATAAGAACAGAAATTTTCCCCACCTAAGAGAGAGAGAGAGAGACGGAACCACTGCAAACCAGAAGGCGCGCGCGATCATGATTGAAATCGTGCTCGCGAGTCGGACTTCAACCGCCAAAAGAACCGCGCCGCGAATGGTCGCTCCGAAGAAACAAGCTATCCTCTCACTGTACCATCGCATTGCCCTCATCACGCGAGGAGTTGCACGCAAGTTGTGAAAAGGTTTCCGTGTGCGAGTGCTTGGTAGCTGCCGCCAGCAACATTCCTGGCCAGAAGAAAGTAAGAACATCCCTGTGGAAGGTGCGATACCGGAGGCATCAGGTCAGAAATCGCTCATCCTCTCTCGGTGTCTCCCAAGCCTCGGGCCTATCCAAATAATATATATTTATTAATATATTTTATTAAAAATGTTTTGGTATCTTATTTTTCTTATCTTATAAATGTGATAAGATTCTAAAGAAGAAGACGAAATATTTTCTTGTATTGCATTGCATAAGTTTTTGGCGACGCACTTTGGTCGATTAAGAACCCGAGTACATGCAACGGTTTTCTGTACGTAGCGACCCTGCAAAGAGAACGCTGCAAAGTAATTATTTTTACATCGCCCATAGTGCACCGTTATGGACAAAACGTGGTTAACTCTTGAATAACAACTGCTAATGCTCTCCAAACGGTAGGTTTAATTTTGAAACTAACAAAATACAGTTATACATTAGCATTATTTTATTTAAAAGAAAAAAAAGCACTTTTATTTATATCGCAAACCTTTGCAAAATCCAAGTTATGTCACAAGTGAGGACAACTTGCTCGATGTAGATGTTTTTAAATCCATATAGCGAGATACTTCTCATCAAATAATGACTTCTTATCATCACGCTGACTTTTCTTAGAGGAGGGGTGAGAAGTGGAGTTGAATTTGAGAACATTTCAATAAAAAATCGGCCAAGCACGAGTCGGACTCAGACGCGAAGGGTTCCGTACCATCGTACAAGATTTTTTTTTTTTATTTTTTTATTTTTTTATTTTACATATTTGTTGTAATAGCGGCAAAATAAATACACACGTTGTCAAAATTTCAGCGGCCTACCTATTACGACTGATGAGATAAAGCCCTGTGACAGACGGACGGACGGACGGACGGATGGCGGAGGCTTAGAAGTAGGGTTCCATTTTCACCCTTTGGGTACGGAACCCTAAAAACCTTATCAGGAAGCACATACATTACATGCCTACTTAATATAAAGTTAACGGTTAAAACATTCAAGACGTCAGTCATTATTTAATGGTTTTAAATGTTTTACAAACTAACAACATGTTTTGCTAAACATACACTTAGAACCTAATAGGAATTTAATATGGTGGGCTCCGAAACAAATTTAAATTTAAATCGGCGAAAACATTATTACAAATTTATTGTTTTATCGGGTTATTTCCCACCCAATTATATTCGGAGCTTCTATCAATCCGTGCAACGAATGAATTATGCAAAACATTATTATTTATGACGAAAGGACCAAAAAGAAAATTTAGCCGTCCTTAAAATACAATAATATAAATGTACAATTGCAAATGTACTTGATTTAAAAAACTAAAAACACGGAAATAATTCTAAGAAATTCTTGAATATTCTTAGTTTCGTACGTATTTTTTTTGCACATGAAAATTTATTAATTAATGAGATAATTAAACTTACAAAATATAAAAGATTTCATCCAATTTTCTCTACAAAGCAATTTTGTAGACGCCATTACGCTCGCTGCATTTCCTCGCTGCATAGTCAGTACGACCCTCTGTCGAAAATATCTTCCAGATCGGTACGTATTCTTGCTTAAATTTTCCTTTATATTATTATTAGAAGCATTATTTTATATTATTAATAATAAATATGTAAGTTATCAAACAATAAATATATTTAAGGCTTGATTGCGGCATAACTGCACACTAGTCGAATATGTATATTCAGTGAAGCAAAGCAAAGCCTTATATTACCGGTTGACCTGAGCAATTCAAAGGATAAATACCAAAGTTCAATCATTTTAATAGTTGAGTCAAGTGGGCCACATTGCACTGCATCCGAAATAGTCATCTTGCAAATGAAAGCAATCGCTCTTTATTTTTATAGTGGACCCAATAACAATATTCAAAGGTCTAAAATGCAACCGATACTACCGCTTTTGAATACATCGTTTGAATTTGAATCATCCTCCAGATAGAAGAAGGTGGAATTTTCCTTAGGTCTATCGGACTAGAACCTTGACTTGTTTTAAAGGGGTATGCGGTGTTATTTCTTAATTTAAGATTGGGAATCTTAACTCTTAAGTGTTACGGCTGATTGTCTCTCAGCACTTAACCCCAGGACCGCTAGATATCCGGGTTTCGTTGTGTTTTACGACTTGGCTCGGTAGACATTGTCAAAGCACACAACCTGTTATATATACTACGGACGTAAAATCAAAGGAATAAGGCACAATTTGTTTTATTCATCGAAAGCAGTTTCGAGTACATTCAGTCATTAGTTTCGTTTTCGTTTGAATGTTGTTGTGTTTACTTAAGGTTTATTTTCAAACGTATTTAGTTCCTGAAGGAAGCGAAGATAAAAGCTCCGTCCGCAGGGAGAGGGATGCAAATTGTTCCCGTTCACTGCAAACTCGTGTTTATGGGCGGCCTATTTATTTTGCATATTTTTTCTATTAAAATTAAGCCGTAACGGTTCTTTAGCGTTTTCTGGCGTCCGTCGCTGCGGGACCATTTCTTTGTAAAGGTATGTGACCCGCAGTGCCAGGGTAGTAGACTTTTCGCGATATTCTCTGAGTATTCCAGAACTGGATATAGCCTGAATAGAAGACTTTTGGCAACGTTCTCTGGGTATTCTACAACTGCCTGACCATTTCTGAAATACTTTCAGATATTATAATTGTACATTTTAAACATTTTTTTTGTAAATCAATGTCTTCATTATATCACTCAGTGATTAGAATTTATTAATTTCATTTAGTATTCCATAACTATAAAAAGCATTAACAGAGTATTATTTTTGTTATTTAGAAAAAATATTCCTGACATTTTAATATTCAGATATTGTTGATAAAATAGAAACATATAATCTTCACGACTATTATAAGTTTACAGGAATGTTTTAAAAGAGATGTGCATAGTTTTAATTACATATATATATTGTTTACGATATTTTTTAAATAGTTATAGTTTTGAAATAATAATAGTTTTGTTTATAAATGTATTGACCGCTATAGTGTTAATATTTTTCACTGATCGTGGCGAAGCGAGTCTCATGCGAGACTGGCTGTTGGTATGACTGCTACTAAAACAGAGCAGCGAGGAACAAACATGGTTTCAAAGTCAAGCAAGGCACGACCCATTGTAGGCACTGGGGTTAGAACCTTATACTAGCTTGAAAAAGCACTGAAGTTTTAATCTTCACGTATGCTCTTTGAAACACAAAAAGTAAGCGTATTATTTGCTCTTCTAAAGATGGATGGCACTGCCGGCCGACCTAGGCCAAAACATCATGTCAATTGACGAAACCGTTTCTGGATGGTGTGGTATAATATAATTAAGATTATTAGCTAGTTCATTTCATTTTAATAATTCGACATCAAAATATATACACTATTTTAATTCAGTTTTTCAAGCAAAATTGTAAAAAATGCTAATAACCTCACGAAATTTAAAAGCATGCCACTTTGCTAACAAATTTTGCATGAATTAGACTGAAAAAAACTAGAAACCAAGTTAGATCATTCACCAAACCTCAGACTAATTAAGACGCTGACATATGCGAAACAAAATAATCTTTTTAACTTGATTGACATTAATTCTCTCAATCTTTTAAGCTACAAACGTGCAGTACTGTCAACCCTTAGATTGTTGGATTCATAGAATATGGCGTAGGTATTTAACCATCTTGCAAAGTTTTTATTTTTTTATAGGTATTAAAAGCCTATTTCATCTTCTTGTTATTGTTTTCTTTATTTATTTCTTGCTGCTTACTTCTATATCATTTCCTATTATTTTTCTTCATAAAAATGATATGTTTGAAGTTTAAGGTATTTTTAACAATGTGTTGATATATTCTGGATTATTTTATTATGATTTCTTTCGTTTTATAACTACATTTTAACTTATGTGATGTATCTATTGTATAATATATTTGTGTCTTTTTCTGGTTGTACATGTAGTTAATTTTGATTTAACTATTTCTGTAAATAAAATGTGTGTACAGCCGCTTTGGCATCTTATAAATAAGAATAAATGGGTTGCTTGTTTTACGGCCTGTTGAACATTCTCTTGTTTCAGGAATTTCCACCAAGCCAAATTCAACACGAGGCATGATCCTATCAAAATCCGATAGAAAAAAAAAATATTGTAAAAGGAATTTGAAATATTAATTATAATTCCTAATAGAACATGCATGAAAATTTTCACCCAACCGGGTAACATTATTATGGAAACGTTTTGAGACAAGGATCACTTTGAAATATAATTGCAGTCTAAAATATAATTGCAGTTAAAAACATTCTGAGTTGATGAGTTGTGAAATATGTTTTTCAGTTTATCCCAGAGTAGAATAATTAAACTTAAATAAATATACGTTTGAAAGCTCCAGGTAGCAAAAGTCACCAACATTTATATTAAAAATACGATAACAGAAGGAGCTTCATATTCAATCAGCTTATTCGGTTGTCAAAACGGCCATTAAATTAATTTCGCCAGCGGGACCTTTCTTTTTCCAAGAAAAATGTGATTTTTTTTACTGAAATCTTATAGTTCTCGAAACACCTATTTGTGATGTTTTATGTTTATGTTAAGCGCGGCATATGGCGTACGCCAGGACCTCTCAAGGTGCCCGACGACGCCCATGGGATTTCGAACTTAAAGGGGGGCCGCGAAAACCATACCGGCCAGACGGGTGCTTCCTTCAAACCATGTTTGAAGGACCCCAGAAATGTCTGTGTTTCTCTATTTTAATTAGAACCCTCGGCGCCGTTATTCGGATGTGAGCGAGACCGTGCCTAGTCAGCCTGCGCCGTTTATTTGATCGACGTAAAAATTGTAAAATTGCAAACTTTTTTTCTTTTTATTTAAAGCCTTTGAGCCTTTCGTTCTCATATTCTAGCTGAACTTTAAATCCCTTTTACTGTACGTTATTGAATGCGCTCGTTAGAAAAAAATCTGTGACTATACAATAGGGGCAACCCAATACACACAAATTGTGTGTGTCCCACGAAAGAAGGATCAAGCTGGCTGTGAAATAATACGAAGTAATTTCTTCATACTCTTTCTGGCGTTTGGCTTCCTAGTAATTAATTATTATTAATTTAGTTTAATATCTTCGGTCACCTTTTCGTCCAATGCGATGGCAACAATCCGGGTAGACTAAAACCCGTAGGATGGAGGGATCTACAGTTTAAAATGGGTTCCGAAACAGCCCGTGAAGAAATGGACTTATCCAACTGAGTAAGAAAATGAAATTGTGCATAACTGGGGCGGGGATCGAACCCGTGACCTCTGGGATGTACGACAAGTCCTTGTTCCCTTTAAACTACTAGCCACTTAATGGTCCCATCCTTTAAATCTTCAAAATCAAAAATATATCCAAACAGTGATTTTCACTTGAGACTAAGTACAAACAAATTTATCACATCGTCAAAAAATTTCATGTTTTTACGTCAAAAAGAGCGAACTTATCAGATGCAGTAATTAGTTATATCTATAATATTAAGCTAAATTGATTTGAAAAAATATATACATGGTTACGTATCTTTATAGTCAATCACATTAAATCAGTATGAATCTAATAATATTAATAAAATCAATTAAGGTAAATCAATAAATGAATTATTTAATCAGTATCATTATTGTATAAAAAGTTAAGTGAAATAAATGATAACATTTATTGGAAATGCTTCAACTCATAAACATTTTTTATAAGCAGCCACTTGTTTAGTTCTCCTTTAAATACGCGATCACTGTCTCAAATATTTATATAAAATGCTGGTCACAGTCACGTGGACCACTGAAACTAATCCAGGCTAAATTGGCAAGACAAAATATGCTTGCATATTTATTTATTTATTTAAATATTTATTTAAATATGGCTGCATTGTGAGGTTGAAACCACGAAAATCAGCAGCATTTCTCAATCTCTTTTACCTATTTATCATATTACCGATTTATAAAACAAGAATTTGTGTGTTAATTCACCAGACCTTATACCTTTTCTTGGAACCGTGAACGGGAACGCCAGTTTATACCGTTACATGCATCTAAAGGTTCAAAAAGTCAACTACTCGCGCCATATAAATGCACCTTTACAAAAATGTATGTAGTGAAACGCCTCAGCAAGTCCAAAAAGAACTATACAGGCTGATAATGGATTGTTAATATTTTTTGATTCCATAATTGATTTAAATAATAATAATAAAGTCGATTTTTCACATTAGAAATCTGAAAGTAATATGATTTCTAGATATAAGCAAAAACATTTGCTTTTAGATTTCTACATTTAGTAAAAATAGTTCGAAAATGGACACCGTCTCCGCAATGTATTTTGTACAGAAAAAGGAAACATACGTTAACGAAAATAAGTTGGTCCCCAGACAAGGAATCATATAATGTAAGAATGACATTTAATCTAAATTTGAGATTTGGCTAGTACCAAAGCCTTAATGTCTGGAAAAAGTAACTCCTTTGCTGATTTCAAATAATTATCAGTATATATATATATTATGTTACGAACTTGTATCAGTTTTTAGCCTCGTTTTGATGCGCAACCAAAATGTCAGCACTTCTCTCCAGAGCCCACTGGTGCGTCATGCAGTCGCTGCCCGCCGCCGTTCCTTCCGCAGCCGCTCGCCAGCGCCCCTCCGCGGACAAGTTGCGACGCGACAATTTGCATGCACAATTCCGAACTCCGCACGTCCCTAGGCTGCTTCGTGGGCCCGTGGCGCCGCGCGGCGATGGTCTTTATCGTAGCAAGTAGATATTCTAAGTAAATAAATAAGTACGCAGATCTAAACATTTTTTTTTCTCTGTATGGTGCCATTTTTGGTCATTTTTAGGGTTCCGTACCCAAAGGGTGAAAACGGAACCCTATTGCTAAGCCTCCGCTGTCCGTCCGTCCATCCGTCCGTCCGTCCGTCCCATCTCAGTAACCGTAACAGGTAGACAGCTGAAATTTTCACAGAGCGTGTATTTATTTTGCCGTTATAACAACAAATAGGTGAGATTAAAAAATAATTAAAATTAAAGGGGGCTCCCATACAACAAACGTGATTTTTTTGTTAAGATGGTACGGAACCCTTCGTGTGCGAGTCCGACTCGCACTTGGCCGGTTTTTTTTATATCCACGAAAATTATATTATCATTTCAATGTGTTGTTGACGAAAGTTAAATGTTTATTCCTTTGTGTTACTTTTTTTCATCTGTAATGTATGTTTGTCTACACGGTTTGTTCTAAATAAAAAATTACGTTCCTGGCTACAATTTTACTAAGTACACCCAGATTTCTAAATCTCAAAATTTCAAAAGGTTCAAGAGAATTATTTGAAAACTTTGTAAGGAGAACCATTTTTTCCAATTCATCTACGTCGATTATTGGATAGTACGTATGGTGCAGAATACTTTTTTATGTTACCGGAAATGAAAGGCTGGCATTAAATTAAATTATTTTATTTATTTGCAAACTTAAAGATTTTCGATGCGCGATTGTAGTTTTAGGCAAGCAACCATATTTGCATGGAAAGCTTTGTACGTGCCTATAGTACAACTAGTTTTGAAGCTACTCGCATTAGCAAACCAACCTAAGCGTAACCACAGCCACAATCTTCACAGCCTAAGTAAGCTGGTTACTTCAGGATGCCAAAGACATCCCGATAACGGTCTAGAAAAACATCGCCTACCGTTAAATCGTCAATTTGCAATACAAATATGTGCAGTAACTGTATCAATTAAATAAATCATATAAATGCCAATAACACTAAATTATTCGAATTTGTGAGACGGTTTTTAACGAGTACCTGCTTGACTCCCTGGACTCGATAGAGATGACCACGAGGTATCCATTATCCTAGAGACCCTCAACACCGAAGAGATGTAGGGCATCTCTCTGTGTCCTATCGTTTATAAGTTGGATAATACTCGTCCCCTTCTTACTTTATCTCAATTATAAATAGGCAGGTAATGCATCCATTTGCTGTTGACAGACCAAAATTAAGAACCGACCGATCCTCTGGATACTTCATCTATACGGTCGGCAAACTATAGAATAGTCTCCTTAGCAAGGTTTTCCCACAAATTACCACCTGAGGTCCTTCAATGATTCATTCAGTATTCAGGTTCTTCTTATGTGTGGTTTTGGTGTAGATATGCTGTGCTTGTCATGAAAAAATATTCACTTTATACGTACAATTACAATGCCACTGGCTTAATTTCTCGATGGCCGCGAGCAAGGAATTGCCGTTGCAACAGTTCATTACCGCGACTGCCGTGTGAAAAATTCTACCTTTGTGTCACCGGTAATAACGTGTGGCGCTCGCTGCAAGTTGCCTCGCGTGATGGGAAATGAGCCTGGCTGCAGTAATGGCGTTAAGTTTGCTTGTGCGGCTGTCTAAAAATAGGGAATGGCGAGCTCTCCAATGTTATTGTTGAGTGTAAACTTTGCGAGCGAAAATAGTTTTAAATGTTAAAATGTTTAAATTGCTGTATTTTCCTTTATCCTAAGAATAAAAAGGTAATACATAAGGTAGGGCCAGTTTTATATCATCATTTTATCATTTATCAAACAGCACCTACCTTATTTCTAACCTTTTAGTAGTCGGGTTACAGTTTTTCCAAACCTATTTCACCCGAGCCATCATATTGAATCTATTGACACCTTATTCATCTACATCGGATGAATAGTTTAAGCGCTGTGGTGGAACATACGTAAATACAAATATACATACTTAGCCTGGTTTTCACCAAGTGCTGATTTATTTTAATCGACCTCAGTGGCCCAGTGGCGCGACGTCTTGCGGTTCGATGAGCTTGGTGAAGCTACTCTTAACGGTTGGGTTCTTAATTTATTCAATGAGTGGACTAGGCGCTCAATTTAATTACGTAGAACTATGAACTACATAGCATGATGTTAAGTGGCTAATAAATCAATTTGGGGCCGAGACTGTTATAATGAAAAAAGTTTTGTTTACAGAGCCCGTAGTCCCAGTTGTCACCTAAATTGGCGTTTACGGCAAACCGATCGACTGGCGTTTTCAAATGTATGGACAAATTGAAGAGCGCGCGCAGTGAACGTTAAGCGAACTAACATTTGCGAGTGCGAGTTTGATTTGACAGCTTACTCAACGCTGCCGTTTACGCCGACTTCGCGTTTTCATACAAATCAGAAGGCCTAGTTTGACTTTGATAGCTTGAAGAAGTAAAACCACAGAATATCTAGTGAAAACTTGTATGGAGTTCGACGTTTTAACGGAACTTCGAAGTTCCGTAAACGCCTAGCAGCTCAGATACTGCGATGCCTACATGAAATGTTAAGCAAAATGTTCCTAAATCATTAGAATAAAAGGTTCTTACTTAGCTCTCCCTATAGCATGTGAATCGTCCCATTCCAGGACCTATAATCCGGGGCTAATTGCTAAAAAGCTCCCGACGGCTCCAGGAGCTTTCAGGAGGGATAAAGGCGGAGGATTGCATTCAGTAGAATGAAAGAGGAATATGTCATTAGTGAAGCCTTCGCAAATACCTAGCCGGCCTTGCGCGCGCAGAGATTACAATTGTTCTCTCTAAGAGATAACTATTTCCATGGCGAGTCACTGACCTCTTAGTAGAGTTAGCAAGTTCAAAAAATAATATAAGAAAACTATTGTTAAGAACCATCTAGCAATAGACAACAGATTTGTCAAAGTGACGGTGGCTGTATCGCCCAGCTAAACTATCCAAAAATAGTATTCCTTGAAAATGAAATGAAACTAATTGAAAAGAATATAGGTATTATTTATTGCTTAACACCATTCCATACCACTGAATACGTAGAATGCAAGACGCGAGCCTAACGCCACAGGCAATCTCTAACGACTTACTAAGAAATATTGGAGAAAATGTTAACAGGTAGCATTAAGAAATATTAAATTACTTAAGAAAATAATGTGACCCGTAGCCTAGTAGGAAGGATATAGGAATAGCTATGTTATTTGTATTAACTCGTTCCTATTTTTATTAACTCGTTCCAAGCCTCAGATATAAATAACATTCGATTCCTGAGAAGTCAACGAAACCTCGAATTAAATGAGAAATAAAATTAATAACTTATTGTAAAATGTTTGTGCTCTGAATGAGTCGTATTCACTACGTATAATAGTCACAACGTATAATAGTATTTTTTTCCAAAAAAATAAAACCATGCATATCGTATAATATTCACAACGTATAATGTTATACGTTGTGCATGAGTTTAAAAATAAAATCAACTCTTTGCATCATGCAGAACGTATAATAGTCACAACGTATAATATTCCTAACATGAATTCACAAAAAAAGAAAACCATGCAGAACGTATAATATGCCAAGAAGCACTGCATAAAGCGCCCTAACAACGATACATTTAAGGCTGAAATTGCTACGAATCGATATCTGTGAAGAGTAACAATTTGCTACAACGCTAATTGAGACGGTCGAAAAGTCGCGTGCGAGTATACGCTTTAAAAGTATATTCATAAGGGCGCTTATCGTATGAAGAGTTTTTGGATTATATGATATGCATGGTTTTCTTTTTTTGTTAAATAAAGATCATAATATTATACGTTGTGACTATTATACGTTATGCATGGAGAAATAAGTAATTTTATTTTTTAAACTTCTTCATGCACTACGTATAAGATTATACGATCTGCCGATTATACGTTGTGCATGGTTTTAAAATTTTGTTAAAATATGACATTATACGATCTGCATATTATACGTTATGCCGTTCCCCCCTCTGAATTATACTGTTTTGGTCAATTTGCAAAGATATGGATTTTTTAAAAATGTTCTCTGTAATGCAATGATGTCTGTTGATTTAAAATGAACTTACATGTCATCTCGACGTTTGCATACCGAAGTGAATTGTTACCTTGGCACATGCATATGTTGTATATCATTAAACTTAGCTTTTTGAGCGGCTCGTAGCCTAGTGGCGCGGAGACTGGCCTGACGTACCAGAGGTCTGAGTTCAATTTATCGTCCCGACATGCACCACTTTCTTTCTCTTTCTGCGTTCGATAAGTGCATTTCGTCACGAATGCGTGCTGCTCCATGGTTCAGAATCCATGTAAAACTGTAGGTCCCCTTCCTCTACTAGGTGGTAGGGTTTAAGCCCGCCCGGGTAGGTACCATCGCATTGGATGAATAGTTGGTCGAAGCGGCAATGAAAATTTGTCCGTGTTTTCCATTCAGTTCAATGTACCCGTGCTCATAAAGGAAAAATCCTGGCATGGCACGTAATTCCTTCATACTTCATACTTCAAATTCTTTATTCAATTGAGCATTTTACAAGTGTACAATACATAATTGTATACACTTAATACTATAGAATTCGAGAATGTGGTGTATTGGGCTAATATCATAACGGTAGTTGTGTGGTCTTGGCCATCCATGTCAGGTTGCATAAAAAAAAACCTCCATGTTGCCTTTCTCCAATCAATACAAAATTAGATTTTTTTCCCAGTTGGGAATCGTAAATTGTTAAATGAACGATTCTTGTAACCGAAATCCGATTCCAATGTTGTTTCTGCTCACAAGCAGCAGCTGCTCTGCGTACGGCAAATACTAACGAAACGATTCATTTGCCGCGCTGCCGAGCGACAAGTATTGTTGGAAACCTTCATTTTGCTAGCACAGCATGCTTATACTCTCTCCGCATATCAGAAATGTATTGTTTAAAACAATTGCAGCGCGTTAATCCCTAGACAAAATACGACGTCGAAACGTGAAATACAGTGTGCCAAATTTCGTTGCATACATCTCACGCTCCGTGAGTTCTCATCCTGTTGAACAACGATGATTTAAATGTGTTTTTATTGCATTTTTTTATATTTTTGTTTCAATTAAATAGAAACAGTACACGATAAAGTTATATTGATTGGAATTATTTTTGTCTATTCCTCTATGAAATAGTGATACATTTTTGCGTGTATTGGAGAAAGGTAAAGGTTGGGAGTGAAATAAAATATTAGCTGAAACATGAAAGTTATGGCCCGAGCATTTTCCATGATAATTATTAAGCTCATATTTGTCAGCCATCCTTTCAATATATGCTACAAATTATGGAGTAAAATAATACTATACGATTTACGTTAACATCGCATCATCGTACGTTTAGCCCGTTAGCTGCGTTTCCCATACAAACGTAGTTTACTAAATATTTTAAAATCACTGTTCCCATTTTCTTGACAATTTGTATCTAATATGAGACAAAAAATAGCACGTTTCTGTTTCGCTGAAAAATCTTAAGCAAGTCAAATAAGAGGCAAAAGAAAATCTTCACATTTTTTTCTTGCCTGTGCTGTGTGACACAGAATATTTTTTTCTAAAAAACAACATAGATATTGGTTGCATGACATTACATACCAAAAAATCAGGCAAATTGAAAGGGTGCTTTTAAAATGATTAGTAAAAAACAAATCTAACCTAACCTACTACATACGTTTAAAAGAAACTATTGCAGTTTGTCAATATCAACCTATCAAATCCCTTCAAGTGGTAGCGACCCATACAGGGTCGCCTCCAAAGAAGTGGCAAGACCCGATTCGAGTCGCGTGCGGTAACGCTCAAATTTATTGATCCTATTTAATTTCCAGTAGGTCTGTAGGCAACTTTTGTGTCTGGATTTTTTTCTGTGTAGGTCATTGGCGGCAAAGCGCACGATCTCTGCAGAAAAACGAAAAAATATCCAGCAATATTTTATCTATTTCTTATATTGTCTTGTGGGCTAAAAACTGTGAAAACAACATATTTTAACATTTAAAAATTATTTTATTTCTTAATTATAGATTTTTTTTCATGTGAAATAATATTATGAAACTGAATAACAGCCAGAGTGAATCTTATTTTTTTTTTTACTTTTTTGAAATATTTTTAATAAGATATAAAAAAAATCAAGTAAAGTTAAATAAGAGGTGGAGTATAGGGCCGGCGAGTGAGGTGAATACGCGAGAGGGGGGGGGAGCAATCGTCGGGCCCCTGCGACTGATTGAAGATGCAAATATCGACGGCGCGGCGGAAAGAGAAAAATATATTCAAAATTGCTTTCCATTCTTACAAAGCTTTTGAGTACCATTTGTTTGTTTATGATCTAATTGTTTTTCTAATATTTTATA
This sequence comes from Incurvaria masculella, assembly GCA_946894095.1. NCBI lineage: Eukaryota > Metazoa > Arthropoda > Insecta > Lepidoptera > Incurvariidae > Incurvaria > Incurvaria masculella. The sequence goes on along the minus strand of OX335658.1, from coordinate 12,157,516 downwards.
GTTATGTTTTATAATAAAGCCCTGTGTTCAGAAAATATCTTCAAATTATTGTGAAGAAGGATTTTTTCTGATCTTCACGAAAATATGATTGCAATGCTTCAGTATAGATGTCGCTATTTAACCTCCACATTATACGAATATTGTAGCTTCGTAACCGTAAAATTATAAAAAATACAAGAATAAAGTTTTCAACTTGAAAGAACTGTGAAAATCTCCCCTGAAAATATCCTTAGTAAATATTTTTTTTCGTGCTGTGGACGGCCAGCCTCCACACTCAAAACATGATCTATAAATACAACAAAGTAGCGTCCTATAGGTATATGAAAGTTGCGTCGCGATGCCGCTTAGCGACAAGTAAAAATAATACTTTTATTTTACGCACATCTGACTAAACATAAAATCAAGGACATCGCAGGCGGACGGGGAACGGGGAACGGGGGACGGGCGAGGAGCGGAGGTATGACCCTGAGCGACTGCGCATCGCAGGGCAGGGCGGGTGGTAGCGGTCAGGAGCGGGGGAGAGGGGAGAGTGCGCATGACCACTCGAAAAATGGCGGATTCCAAGAGAGGGGCGAGGAGGAGGCTAGGACAGGCAGAGCGCGCGGGTCCCGGGGCAGTTGGTGGCGAGCGAGTCTCTGGGGCAGTATGCCTCTATTCAGGGCTTACGGCACGTAGGTTGAATACGCGGAAGTGTTTTACTATGGAATTGGCACTTGCAAAGTCTTTTCCCTCGTTATATTTTGTTTGGGGACATGGAAACAGGTCATTGAGTTTGAGAAAGTAGCAAAAGTGCAAATTTAGGAACGAGATGAGTTAGCTAAATAATCTATGTTTTCTTGCAGAGTAGATAGATTTGCAAACAGCTTTTGTTAAAATAGAGTGAAAGAATGGACGGCACTGGACCTTGGTAAGTCGGGGACCAGAAGCGGTAGCAAACTGCGAGGAGGAGCCCCGTGTGGGGGAGGTGACGGCATATGTATTGATTGTGTATCGAAGCTCGCGCGGCCTGGATGATGCGCAAGCGCATTGGATGAGGGATTAAATATGCGGATGTACTGCATTTTGAATTACGAATTGTATGGAGGGAGATTTTATAAAGTTCAAGGTAAGATTTTACGTGGAATAAAATCTCTGGTTATAGTGGGGGAGGATTATTTCGTGCTCAGATATTTTGTAATATATTCAGGAAGGACCTCGCGTGTGTAATGATGGTTCGTCGACTCGGACGAGGGTACAGGATGTGGTTTTACATGGAATAAAATCTTGTACTACAGGGGGAGGGTTTTCTGTGTTCGAATAATGTGTACAATATTCGAGGGGGGGCTTCACGTGGGTATTAAAGGTCCGATGGCTCGGATGAGGGTTACAGGCTGTGGTTTTACGTGGAACAAAATTTCGCCTCACAAGAGGATGGGTTTCTGTGATTGATTTATATGGACTATATTTAGGAAGGGCTTAGGAGTGTTGGGTGTGAGTGAAATGAGGAAGTGCGTCAGCGCACGCTGAACCAGAAAGATATTAAATTCCTAGGATCAGTGTTGAATAGTAGGACCGGGAGTCCATAGTGGGGGCGACGGAACAGTCACGTACACCGGTTCGCTTTATCTAGATAAAATCTATCTAGCTAGCTACAAAAGGATGAAACGATATTTCTTCACAGAAATGTTAAGGCGATGGATGTCGAGTTGTGGGAAGCATGTCTAATCCACATATTTGTGCACGCTATGTGGATTTTTTGTTTGCAGTGCAGCCAGAAAACGAGGCATTACGGGACATCGGTCGGGTCTGGGATCTCTATGAGGTTCCATGCCAGATTGACTGTACCTTAAACGTAAATGTAGCATCACTGACGAACATTCCGAGAAGCTGCGGATCCTGAATTTGAGCCTCAAGTTAGATTGGGCGGTACCCCTTTATACTGAAAGGAGCCGGAACCCATTAAGACTTTCATACTCAGTCAAACTCTAGAGAACCATGAAAGAAAAATATAGTATTGACATTATCGCACAAAACTACACTACGATAATACAATACATACCAAATATCTCTCTGAACATAAATGACACTATGACACCGTATTTTAAATTGTTGGCATTTAGACCTTGGAGTCATGTTCCAATATTAAAATGTTACCTCGCTTGAGAGGAAGGCGGAGGCCATACCCTGGTTCGCTTGACAACTGGCGACCAGGTTGACTATCTTAATAAATACAAAATCTGAAGGCATATCCATTTTGGATTGACCTCAGTGTACATTTCGCAGGCAACTTCCTGTTTCCCTGCTTAAATTAGTCGACAACCTTGAGGGTTTGTCATGACTGCGGATAACCGCTTATCTTGAACTACTGTTTCTATCAGCTCTTTTGAAAGCCTTTATTGGCTTTACCACGATCTGCCAAGTGCCGGAACCGTGAAAATGTGGAGACACTCTCATGACCTACCCTGAGTCCAGGAAGGCTTGGCAACGCGTGTGGGTGATGTCACCTGTCGCGAAAATCTTTAATGTGGCTACGCTTTGGTGCATCCGAGGCAGCCCACGAAACTACCCTTAAGTCCATGCTTGCTATGGCAGACGGGAGGGTCTGAGGTATGTCCTACATTCATGTGGGCTGGTACAAGACAGATTCGTAACTATGGTCACCCGCCGTAGTTTTCCGTCACCGTTTGATTGGCTGACAAAACGAACATTCTTGTGATACCTAATGTGTCGTACTTGACGTTGTCAGTGGACACTCAAAATATATAGTGGTCATGTTGTAAATCCAATACCCCAATTGGTATATAATGAACCACATAAACTCATATCTCCCTACACGGGAATTGAACCTTGGTGTTCAGAGGCTCCATTTTCAGGATGGTTGGCCGCCGCTTTTTGAAGCAGAGGTCGCATATACAGCCTGAAGGCAGGAAGGCGATCATGTGGGGACGCGGGATAACAGTGCCATGGATGGACCTTGGACTGTGAGGGGCGTCACCATTACCCAATATAAAATTATACATTACATTATCAAATATAAAAAATTTTTTGAAGTTCTGAGCACGCTGAAGTGCTCTATTCCAATCAATTCAGATTTGTGTTTGTATGTGAGAACGTGTGTGTGAGAGAGAGCGAAATTACGTATTAGGTTAGGATAGAGAGAAAGGAACTGATTAGAAGAATCGAAAGAGACAGACAGCTAGGTACAGGAGGAGGGCATAGCACCAATGAGGATCTGACAACAATATTCAGGAGAATACATGTTACCTAAGCAAGTAATGTAATCAAATAACTAGATTGAACGTGAGCAAATCAGGAAACAGTAAATGGGAATATATTAGACGAATGGTTATGTAATGTAAATAAGGAAAGCATATAGGACGATCACGAGCCAAAGGGAAGAACAAATGGGACGAGTGGATACATGGTAAATAGGTAATTAATGTAGGATGTATCCAAAGGAAATATAAGGTACATAACTTAGGTTAGATATGTATAAGCTATGTAGGCTAGGAGATTATTTTTAGAGGGGGGGGGGTCGGAGTATAAGGAAATAAAGGAAGCGCCATACACTACTTTACATGAACTAGTTCATGAATATACTGCAAGGCTGGACTCGAAAAACATACCTTTCGCGGGTATTGCGTCTTCCGATTTCGCCACGATTTTTATGCAACCTGACATGGATAGTTAATACCACACAACTACCGTTATGATAAAAGCCTAATACACCACGTTCCCGGAAGAATTAGGTGCCATGCCAGGACCTTCCCTTAATGAGCACGGCAACATAGAACTGGACGGAAAACACGGACAATTTTTAAATGCCGCTTCAACCATAGTTTTATCCAATGCGGTGGTACCAACCAGGGCGGGCTTAACCCTATCACCTAGTGGGGAAGGTGACCTACAGTTTTACATGGGTTCCGAACCATCAAACAGCTCGCTTTCGTAACGAAATATACTTATCCAACTCAGTAAGTGAAAGAAAGTGGTGCGAGGCGAGGATTTGAACCCAGAACTCTCGGATGATAGGCTAGTCACCTACCCCCTAGACCACGAGCTGTTCACCTGTTGTATACTCAAAATTTTGAAATTTTGTCCCTCCTTCCGTAATCAATGACTTCTATTAACAAGATGTTTAACATTATCATACATTTAATGATTTGTCTGCGTTGCGGACATCGACTGAATAGATTAAACATTCAAACATGTTGCCATCGCGATCGTCAACAACAGCACTGTTTCTTTAATTAACGTCCTTGCTTCACGATTGATTTAACATATATATATTATATCCTTTTTTGTCACCGAAAGGATGTAATTATCCGAGTTCCGGTAAAGTTTCACGACGTCGTCGCGCGCCGGTTCTTCTACGTCCGCAGTAATTGGACCACCTTACAAATTGATGAATCCAATAGATTGTGTCCTAATGAAGGATAATAAATCGAATCCCATAAATCTTTTTTTTTTCGATTACAAAAAGTAACTGAAAATATTTTACAGGTATAAAGAGCCGAAATGTATTAATAATTAGTTGAATAGATTATTATACCACAAAATGTACTTGCCTTTAAAAAAAATGCGGTCGCATAGATAAAGCTCGATTCCTATTGAATCCTTCAGTGCACTTAACTTGCGATAATCCTAACTAAAAGAGAATAGTTTCCGATATATACACCCTATATTTCTTCAGGATTAGGCGGGCTTATGTGAGGTTCCGCGCGGTGGGATCTGCACAGCGGTTTAAATCGACAGTCCAATGGCTGCTCGGCTTACAGCATGAAACGAGTCTTGGATTTCTAATTAAGTTTTTGGTTACATATGTTGAATTTCCTACTCAAACAATATGGTTTTGGTCAATTTATTATTTAAAAACAACTTTTTTTTATGAATTGTTATGAAAACTTGCCTCACCAGAGACTCGAAGTGATATCTTTGTATTATTGCTAGATTATCAATAAACAATTATTTTTTTATTAATTGTTTGTATTTTTCAAATATTGCCGTATCCGATAAGCTTTCATTTTTTAGTTTTCTTAATATTTATGCATGTTAATTGGAAGAAGGTTCATTTTATCATTGTTAGAAATAAAAGTTGGCCTTACCATTAAATTTTCAAGTCTTAATCTTACTTAAAAAACTTTGACGAATTTGTTTGGTCTACAATTTTATTGCAATTGCATAATCTAAGCTAATCGGGGGTTAATTCGCCCAGAGACGCTCATATCATTTCAAGGACCAAATTGATTAGCCTATTTGATAAAATGATTCGACGCCAGTTATGTCTTCTGCAGGTCTATTCCTGTCGTTCAGTAATCAGGAATCAGGAATACTGAGTCTAGAAAACCGCTTTTGTAACGGTTTTCTAAGCGATTGAAAAAGAATCGCTATAAAAGCAGTTTTCTAGATTCAGGATTCCTGATTCCTGATTACTGAATGCCAGGAATAGACCTGCTGACCATGATTACATAAAAGTGTTTGTTAAGAACACAAACAATATAACACTAAAACTTGTCGGGTAACATACCCGGAGACGTTCACAGCAACGAACACTTTCGATTGATATTGCTCCTATAACACTTACAAAAGGAATCTCTTTTTTTTTAAATTTTTTTATAAAGAAGAAGCGCTTGTTATATCATGAAATCTGACGTCCAGTTAAGATTTCATTAGTGATATGCCAGTATGTGATGTTGAATTTTCGGATAGTGAATATTTATCTAGCCTGAAGTCCAGCTCGCATGACCTTGGGATTTCGCTTCGTAGTCCTGGGTTCGATTTTAAGTGGCGACTGCATTTTCTTTCATTTAGGAGTTAAAAATAGAGTTTGTTATAGAACATCATCGTCTGAAACGCGCAAAGTATATGTACCATTCCTGTTGTACTCTGTACACATATGATTAGATGAAAATAATAATCCTTTAAAAACTGCAATGTGTTGCAATAATATGCTGTCATATCATTAAATAATTACATAACATCCTGCTTCCTTCTTGGAGCAAGTCTAAAAACTAAGGCCCTTAAAACTTTACGTCCTTTCCTTCACTAGGTGGTAGAGATAAGCCGGCCCAATTTGGTACCATCGCATTGATTGAAGATGGTCGAAGAGGCAATTAAAAATTGTGCGTTTAACGCAGCAGTGTTCATCAAGGAAGATTCTCCATGGGACCTAGTTCCCATTAGGTGTGTAGGGTTAACATCATGGCAGTAGGTGTAGTATTAGCCATCCATTTCCATTTTTAGGGTTCCGTACCCAAAGGGTGAAAACGGAACCCTATTACTAAGCCTCCGCTGTCCGTCCGTCCGTCCGTCCGTCCTTCCGTATGTCACAGGGCTGTATCTCAGGAACCGTAATAGGTAGGCAGCTGAAATATCCAGAGTGTGTATTTATTTTGCCGCTATAACAACGAATAGGTAAAATTAAAAAATAATAAAAAATTAAGGGGGGTCCCATACAAAAATGTGATTTTTTTGTGTTAAATCTTGCACAAATGGTACTCCGACTCGCACTTGGCCTTTAACGGATTATGATTTGCATATTGAAGTTTAAACATTAGTAATCCCCACGAGGGTTATAGGAGTGAGTCCAGTACGTGGATACGTGGCGGTGCCAGCGTCTATTAATCTCGGCTACAGCGGGATCGGTAATGAAAGTCGTGTCGGCTCCGCGGATATATGGCGGCAATAAACCAGCTCACGTGGCACGATTCGTTGAGTTTTTAGGGTTACGAAAGCCTTGCTTTGGGAATATTTGAAAATATAGGACAGCAGTAGTGACTATTACTTATTCTGTGATATAGCCTTCACGGCCCATTATGATTACAGCGAAGTATTAAAATATGGACTTCCATTCAATGGGAGGGTACCAACTCGGGCGGGATGAATTTTACTACTTTGGAAATAAGGACGGTGACCTACAGTTTTACGTGGAATCCGAACCACGGCAAGCCTCAAAGGTCAAAAATGCTAACCCATCCAGAACCCAACCGCGCTCAGAGGTGCTTCACTGAGCTTATCAGATCGCAAGGCGTGGCGCCACTAGGCTACCACTGGCGCTGACAAAATGGTTTGTGAGTATGGTGTGTTCCCGCTTGAAATAGAGGCTAGTTGATTATATATTTTTTTGGAATTATATATTCTCATCTGTAATTTACATAGGTACTTTTTCTGCAGCATTTTCTCCTTAATGAAATGTGTCCGAAGAATTCCGCGTACAGATGGTATTTTTTAAAAAAGTGATGTCAACATATTTCCTTCTTGTAATGAAAGAATAACCATCATCATGTTAATTTGTGCGTTGACATAGTTATATAATATACATAAGTCTCTATTATTCACAAATCCAACCAGAAGTTTAACCTATTTAAACTGAAAAGGGGATGAAATAACGGACAATACAGAACGGTAAAGGCAAAGGCACCGAGCAACTAAACGAAAATACTAGAACAAAATCTCGTAGCAGCGCGAGGGAAAAAAATTGCACAAAAGCACCGGTTATTTTAAAAATCAAAAGCGGACAAACCGACCGTGAGGGAGTCCGGACGCAGCCAGTGGCGCAGGTAATCTGGGGGAATAACAGGCGAGGTCTTTTGTGGGCCCCGAGGGGCCCTGTGGAGAAAAACGGAATCGGGTTGTTAGGATTTTCTACCAATTAAAATCTCATGCCCTTTGTGACGATCGGTGTGTGACAAAGAGCAGTTGGAATGTATCAAGAATAGTTTCTATAAGGGATGGAATGCACTGACAAACTAAAAAAAAAATTAATTTAATTGACATTTAAAGGGCATTTATTACTAAAAAATGCTAATTATCTTGTAATCGTATCGATTGCAAGACGGTCAAAAAGGATATTTGACATGAGGACTAAGCAAAAATACGTGTAGGGGAAAAAGAGCCTTTTTCACCTACTGCTGATTAGCTTAATCGCCACATATTAAGGGCCTTTCTTAGCAGCTTGCCATCAATACCAGTACATTATATTCAGATTCAGATATTTTATTCATCACAAAGACATACATATATGTTATCTATTATATGACACAATACATATTCAGTGTGATTCGTCCATGTTCAGTCCGATATACAAATAAATGAAGTCAGTCAATGTTAAAAACTATATAAATTAAATGAAGTCAGTCAATGTTAAAAACTATATAAATTAAATGAAATCAGTCAATGTTAAAAACTATATAAATTAAATTAAATAAAATCATTAGATTATACAAAACAATTCAATCTAATAATGGCAATAGTCTTAAATAGCTATTTACAATATGTAAAAAATTCATTGACCTTATAAAAAGGATTGTCAATTAATAATTCTTTTAGGCGAATCTTGAACGTATTCTTATGATGAATCGATTTTAATTTATCAGGTAACATTTCGTACAGTTTAGGTCCGATCACATCAGGATTTTTTTCCGACATTGCTAGCCTGTGAGATACTGGTCTTAGGCAGTGTGAATTTCGTGTTCTGTAGTTATGACTGGAACCGTTTAATTCAAAGGAACCGATGTTGTCTCTTACATGCATTATAACTTCATATATATATAATGAGTACACCGTTAGTATCTTTAAAGACTTGAAGAAGTCTCTGCACGATGTTGTCTTTGATATACCAGCTAATACTCTTATTGCTCGCTTTTGTAATATTAGCACTCTCTCGGACTCTGATGAATTTCCCCACAGGATAACTCCATATGACATTAGAGAGTGAACATAAGCATAGTAGGACTGTAACAAGGCTCCCTGACTAATCAAGCGACGCAACTCTCTGAGTGCGTAGATTCCCCGTGCCATTTTACCACAAAGCTGATCGACATGCAGTTTCCAATTAAGGTTGGGGTCGATATTAAATCCCAAAAATTTTATATATGGCTGGGAACCAATTAAACTAACTGAGTTTGAAATATTCAATTCGCACGGACCACGATTACGACCAGAGAATACCATATAATTTGTTTTTGAGGTGTTTAGTAAAAGTCCATTTGCTGCAAACCATTCTGAAATCGTTTTTATAACAGAGTTTAATCGTATTTCCAGTTCATGGTAGGATTTAGCGCATACAATTATGCTAGTATCATCAGCAAATAAAACGAAAACACCATCAATTCTTACAAATGCTAAATCATTAATAAAAACTAAAAATAGCGTATTCCCTAATGCCGAGCCCTGAGGGATACCCATTTTTATGGATCCTGGCGAAGAACATTTTTTGTTACCCTTAATAGTGACCTCGGTGACCTGGGCTCGATCCAATAGAAATGACTGCAGTAATTGATGAGGCTTTCCAGTTATTCCGTATTTGTTAAGTTTGCATAAGAGAAGGTTATGATCAACGACGTCAAAAGCTTTTGACAAGTCACAAAACAGACCTGCAACCTTATAGCTCTTATCTATACATTTTATTATTTCACCTACTAACTTAAGCCCAGCTGTTTTGGTAGAGTGATCTTTTCGGTATGCGTGTTGATTCGGAGAAATAAAACTGTTTTCCTCTAAATGTACCATTAATGAGTTAGATATATCTGATTCTATAATTTTAGATAGTGTCGGCACTATGCTAATTGGTCTATAATTGTTAGGGTCGCATTTGTCACCGGTTCCTTTATATATTGGGCATACACGGGTCTGCTTAAGAACATTAGGGTATATGCCTTCAGAAAATATTTGATTCACCAACGTGGAAATGTGAGGAGACAAAGTTTTTGAACAGTTGTATATTAATTCACCAGAGAGATCATAAATGTCAAGCGTACCCTTTTTTGATAGCTTGTCGCTGATTAGCTTAGATATTTTCATGGGAGTCATAGTCGGAAGATTAAAGTTGTGGCTGGTATCTAATTGAGGTGTGTTGAGAATAAAAAAAGACATTGCTTTGGTGGGTGAAGCTGGATTCGATTTTGTCAATTTACTGCCAATGTTGAGGAAGTAGAGGTTCATATGATCAGCTATTTTACTTAGCGGTACCTCACACCCATCTGTGTTCACAAGTTTGTGAATACCATCCTCCCTGATTTGGCTTTTATTTGTCTCATCTTTTATAACTCGCCATATTTCCTTCTTAGGGTTATTACTCTCCGATATTCTATTCTCTATGCAATAAGATCGACTTTTCCACGACAAAATATCTATAGCGGACTTATAACCCTTAATAATTTTGTTTAATGTTTCGTTATCTGGGAATTGCTTTTTCATTTCGTAAGTATGACAAAGTTTAGTTTTTAGTGATAAAATATCATCGGTTATCCAGTATTTACATTTTGTCCTCCTATCCTTTAAAATTTTCATTGGGAAATACATGTCTTTGTAGTAAGTTATCACATTAATGAATTTATTAATTTTTCATTTATATTATATTTGGTATTATTTACAATGGTGTTCCAATCATACAAGTCAATCGCTTCACAGAACTGTCGTACTCTACCGGGCGTATACACTCTCTGCTGTACAGCGGAAGGCATGTGCCTATTTTTCAGTAAAGCATCCTTCCTGATGGAAGCGAGCTGTCCGTCATGGTCACTAATAGCAGTGATCCGTGGCAATACTGTGATCAAACCTATGGGTAAGTTGGAGACTATGGCATCAATTGATGATACAGACCCATCACATATACGTGTAGGAAACGACACTAAATTATACATGTCGTATGTTTTCAGCAGATCATTAATTTTGTTTTTCTTTGAATTTTGAGTTAGATCATCTATGTTCCAGTCACCAGCCAAAATTATGTTCCTATTTTCACCAGCAAAAATATTTAGTATTGATTCAATACAGCTTAGGAATATGTCATAATTTCCATTGTCAGTTCTGTAAATGCCTATGATTATTAGATTTAAGTTAGTTATTTCAATGGCCGTGCAATCTAAATGAAACTCCTGGGTCACTGAATGAACTTCTGACCTTTTTTTAGTTTTAACATCATTACGAGCGAACATTAGAACACCACCATGTATATTTTTTTGACGCGAAAAACTGTTACTAACATAATAACCGTGGAGTTTCATGGCAGGCACTTCATCAGAGTTAAGCCAGGATTCCGAGCATACTATTATTTATATTTACTATAATAAGCGCTACAGTAATAAAGGCTCTTTAAGTGTGGGTGACTGCTTTTTTTTCTTATTTGCCTGTATAAAAACACTTTACTTTAAAAGGTTTTTTTAAAAATGAATAGATTAATTAGAAATAAACTCAAGAACATTTAATCATAATAACTATAATGCCACAAAAAATAAAACTAAATATTAATGAGAACTTTTTACCATATAACATACATGTATAGATGGCTGTTTTTGAACCTACTAATTATTCCTGTGTTCTCTCGGTTCACAACTGACAAAGAATTAATGTTTTTTTTTTTAATCTTCTTTTGAATGAATGAATAAATTATTTACTGTGCATAAACAAAAATACAATTACAGAGAAAACATACAGCAAAACAGCAATACTGCACAAAGGCGGACTTATCACTAAGAGTGATTTCTTCCAGTCAACCCTTGGGGTGATGAGGAAAGGCAATAGAAATATCTGTAGGTAGGTGACAGACCAGAATTTGAAAAGAAAAAAAAAATAACTCCATAAACATACATATACCATAATATATACATATCATTGAATATACTAATATATATGATACAATACACTCATACATATTATTATATCCACAAACAAGGATAAAAAAATAAAAAACCTAAAATACCTATTACCTTTATCTTTTTTAATGAACGAATGTCTTAATTATGGGTATTTTGAAAAAAGTAAAAATAAATAGCAAACTTAAAACTAATTTGATTCCCCGTACAATTTGCCTTTGATAAAATTAAAGAAGAAATAATTTGTAAATATATGTAGATAAGAAAAGCTGTCCATTCCTAAATATATTTATGACTAGCTGCGGTACCCGGCTCCGCTCGGGTCAATGTCGTGTTGGATTGATTTCGGTCTGAATTATTTCCTGGATAAAAAGTAACCCAAAAGGCTGGTCCAGGACTATGTAATCCAAATCTAATTACCAAATTTAAAAATATCTACCAAATTTAATCAAAATTGTTTGAACCGATATGGCATTATTTAATGATGAACATAGACATATTCCCATTTATAGATTCGTAAACATTTGGGAGCGAATTTTAAAAGCATGTGCCGCCGCACCCTTACTGCACTGTTTTATAGAAATTGATTCAAAACCAACAAAGTTTCCTTAACCACCTTCCTTTTATGAGGAATATGATACACAGCCACCTTCAACATTGAAAACGGTAACCCATCCGGAATCTGACTGCGCCCAGAGTTGCTATACGTTGATAAAATACGCAAATAAAACGGGCGAGTGTGGTTCGAAGTTATCGCTCTAAATGATATCGTGGAAGTTTCTGTAGTCCTTTTTACCACCTACAATTTTCAAGTACATAGCTTTCATTTTTCTCTTAAGGTTTGTATAAAATATTTAAAAATTGCATACGCAATCCTTGCTCGTTGATCGCTCCTTATATTAATGAAAACCGTATCAAAAAGTCCGTTTCGTGGCTTATGAGAAGTAAACGAAGAAATAAAGGCAGATAGTGATTAAAAAGTAAGCGCCGTCCCTCCCCCCCCCCTAGAGCCGCGGCCCTCCCGCCGAGCCGCGCGGAGATTTCCGGTTTGTATGACAGCTACATCTTAACGTAAGCGGAACTGAATTATATATAGCCTATCCTTTGTCCCGTGTATTGACATATACGTGTAGTAAGTTTCATCGAATTCGGATGATCGGTTTAAGAGTTATGGAGGAACATACATACATACATACAGAACTGATTTCTAAAAATCATCAATTTAGTCTTAGTATCATACATAAAGTCTACAAACGAAGTATCTTAGAAAACAAAGCAACTTACTCCATGAACACCCCTTACAGATTTATTATTAGTATAGATGATGTAAGTAAATGAATTTGCCTGCAAATATTTATAACTATAAACCGAATTATATTAGGTAGAACATCTGTACCCAAAGCCATTCTTGACATAAGCACCATTGTGCCTTTATCTCCATCTGGATGCGTGCTCTCGTCCCTTCACTAACGATTCGGTAAGAGTCCAAAGTACATAAGCCAAAACTTGCTTTAATTTGTCCATTGAAGCGTCGAGTGCCTGCTGAGGGCTTCCTACGACCCTTACTTTTGAACTCAGCTGAACTATTCAAGGGCTTGGATGCGAAGGCTACACTGAGACGCTATTACAAATACGGCTCTCTGAGCTGTAGACCTCGCGAGTCTGTCTTTTTGAAAATATATATACGACATTTCTATTTTAATACCGATTATTTAACTATTTCCTATACTGATAATTTTGTGGTATTTAAAAATTAAATCTAATAGTAAAAAAAAAATTGCAAATTAAATCTAAACTTTTACCTCAACGACAATTTCCCTTTGGAATGGTGTAAGCACGATATGTGTACGCGCCACTGCCAAGGTCACGCGTTTGCTGTCTCGCAGCTGACTGCGCGCCGCCGCCAATTTTATTGCGTCTATCCGAATGTAAATTTTCACATTCATTTTATAAAATGTCCTACTTTAAAACTTTTTGTGAATGCAGTGCGGTTCCTATTACGAAATATTATGTTTTCATACTAGTATTAGAAATCGAAAATTTTAAAAGAAAAGGTCAAAAAAAAAAACCTTTTTCGGCATCAATATGTGACCCAAAAAACCCTCTTTCGGGAATGCCGCCTAATTGGGTTAACACCGTGTATATATATCGAATCCGCTCACAAAATTTTACGAGATTCGGTTGAGAATTGCGACAGGTAGAGAAGAACTGCGGGACACACGAAAGCATTTTACCCAATCTGAAACGGAAACGCACGCTTGAGGTTCGCTTTTTGCTTGGTCAATAACTAGTGGCTCGCCCAGGCTTCACACGGATATTTCAAGCAATTTAAAAAATGACATACGTCACAGAACAACGCAATCCGTTCCGTCATTTGAGTGTTCGTTGATGCGCCTGTGAGAACTTCGTTCCGTTTAGTTGTGATTTGTTGGCGAATAACAAAAAAAAACTGTTCATCCCATCATCGCTACTGAAATGAATGGCCGGAATGCCTGAAAATCAATCAAAATCGGTCACTACGCCGTTATTTCATTTTGGACATTCACCCGAGCGTAGCTTCTAAACTTCCAAACAACACACGATCACCCTGCTGGATTAATCTAAACATTACCTGAAAAAATCATATGTATCGGTCCAGCCGTTTTGGAGTCCAGTATTTTTTATGTAACTGCATGGCTAATACTAAACCCACCGTCATGATGTTAACCCACACACCGTGTTCCCGAAGTAAGGAGGTGCCATGCCATGACCTTGCCTTTATGAGCATGGCTACAATAAACTCGATGGAAAACACTGTCAATTTTTATTGCATCTGTGTACCCAATGTGATGGTACCAACGCGGTCGGGCTTAACTCCACCACCTAGGGGACGTACACTTTTACACGGATTCCGAACCATGGAACGAAACGAAGTCGCGACTAAATCTCTCTTCTCACCGCTCGTCGCGTCGCTCGCCCGTGTCGCCTTCGCCGAGGGCGTGCCGCCCTCCGTCAGGGCGACACTCGACTCGCACCCACAGCGCCGTTTCTTGCGCGAACGGCACAAGTTGCAGTGCGCGTGGGAAGATGTGGTAATGTTAGTTTTTACGCTCTTCCCGCCCCGTGGGCCCCTTAACGGTAATATGGCCCTGGAAAAAGTCTGCAGTACTTAACGGACCGTTACGGATGTAAATATTAACGTTTAAGTCTTTTACGATCACGTTCTGTCCGGTGAAATCCACCGGGAGGTTTGAAGGGAAAAGTTGATAAAGTTTGAAGAGGCCATTTCAGTTTTAAAGGGAAAAATGTTAAATAGGCTGTGGATGTACCTCCGTAAGCACTCTATGTATATTTTTTCTCGTACTTACACATTTAACCGACATTATTATGAATTAAAGTGCAAATAGCAAATATACAATATTCCAGTAAAGTTCCTATCTGTAAAATTTTAGATATAACAAGTACAAATCTCGAAATTGGCATTTAACCTTTTTAGGTTTCCGTACCCAAAGGGTGACTAACGGAACCCTATTGCTAAGCGTCCACTGTCCGTCCGTCCGTACGTCTGTCACAGGGCTGTACCTCATAAACCCAAAGAGGTAGACACCTCAAAATTTCACAAAGTATGTATGTCTATTGCTGTAACAACAGCAAATAGTAAAAATAAAAAAGTAAAGGTGGCCATCACACAAGAAACGTGATTCATTTGAGTCAAATTTTGTATAATGGTACGGAACCCTTCGTGTGCGAGTTCGACTCGCACTTGGCCGATTTTTTTGCAGTTCCTCCTTTCAGGTTCCTATCTTTTGGACAAGCTTTTTTTTATGTGCGCAATCCATTACGCAAATTTGTTAATTTGTATCTGTTTATCCTTTGAGGAAATGCTTTTTTTAATAACGTTTTATGTGTTGTATGTGGTAGCACCAAAGCCCTCTGTTAATTCTTTTTTTTATTTTGTTTGAATAGCTGGATTCAGGTCATAAAATCTATGGTTCTGATAGTACCAATATACGCAAGCTTTTTACTCTGAGAAGACTCTATATTTTTCATCCTTAAAGATACCTTACCTTATTTATGCTGGCATTTGTAGGGATTACTTAGTAGATATTATTGCTTCGAAATGAGTTCTAGGGGGCGTGGCATCTGAGGTTTTTTTAATGTAAAGCGTGGCATATGGCGTACGCCAGGACCTCTTAAGGTGCCCGACGACGCTCATGAGCTTCCGAACTTTTAAGGAGGATGCGAAAACCATGCCAGCCGGCTAGGTACTTTTTCACACCATGTTTGAAGGATCCCAGGTTGTACTTTGGGGGAAATAACTCGGCAGGCAGTGCATTCCATATTTTACCGACCCTATAGATAAAGGACCTAGAGGATCGGTTGGTTTTGCTTTTTTTAATGTCGACCGTGAACGGGTGTATTTCCTGCCTGTTCCTCGTTGTGCGATGGTAGAAAGGGGACGGAGGGACAGCGTTATGCAGCTTCGATGAACATTCTCTATGGTAAAGATGGATAAAACACAGAGAGAGACCCAACAGCCCTTCGGAGTTGGAGGGTCTCTAAATTCAAAGAAACATTGGGGTCAAAACTCACTGTACTGTAACATAAGTAGAATACATAAAAGAAATGAAATAGAATCGGGATTTCAAATAACCCCATTCTACTATTAGTGGTTATGGTGCTGTCTCTACAACAAACACAAAAACAACAATCGTTGTTATTAATATGATGTCTTCCTACAGAACCAATACGGTAAAACTAACTAAATAAATAAATAAATAAATAAATAAGTAAATAAATAAGAAAAACAGTTAATCTGGTTATATGTAGCTGAACGCCCCCTCTTGTGTCCCGCGCCGCCGCCCCTGGAGCTGCAATGGGGTGCAGGGAGTGCAGGATCGGGAATCGGGAGCCGATCCTGAAACACAACATATATATCGTGAAAAGCAGTAATATTTCCAGAATATTTCGGCATTCGCCGTTATCAAACTGAATTTTATTTGCTATGGCAACGGTGTTTTAAATTTTGGCATCGTGTGATAAAAGTAGGGTCGATTGCCAGCACCACGCATTCTACTATTATATTGAAAATGATGGTGTGGTAGCGAATGTCAACAATATATCATTTTGCGGGAAACATTTCTTGCCATAATATACCTCTCAATTTTCAAATTGTATTATATTATACCTCAAGACCTTTATCCTTAAAAACATATATTTATTTAGACTAATACTCTGTTAATAATTTGTGTGATTTCCTAGCGACTTCGGCCTTACGAATAGAACCAGCGCACTCATTGACTTCGCATTGCATGTCTTCCACAAAGAAGTAAAAAGTACCCCGTTGGGGTTACACAATGCGTTATTATTCCACTTCTTTGTGGCAGCCGTTGAGATGAAGAAACGGACGGACTGATGACGCTTCGTCTCTGAGGTCCGCGTCGCACACACTAACCTCTAGCGCAGCGGTACTCAACCTTTATTCATTAAGGGCCAACAGAGATACAAATTTTTTTTAAAGGCCGCATTACCAAATAAGAAATACATTTATTCTGAGATATACACGGTTAATAATGGAAGAGAAAAAATATTAAATTAAATTAAATAGAAAATTTCATTAAATTTATCCGAGGCTGCCATTGTCCCTAATACACTTATGGTATGACCTCTTTGAATTTCCACGCTTATTCGGCGAATAAAGAGCAGGGTACCAAGTGCAACTGAAAAGGATAAAGCATCGGGGGACCAAGCACCAAGCGTTTCCACCGCAAAAGGTAGAAAGTCAAAGAGGGATAGTAGGGACTCGTACTTTTTAACCGACTTCAAAAAAAGGAGGAGGTTATCAATTCGTCTGTATGTTTTTTTTTTTTTTCGCTTACGTAGCACGGCGGAGGCCGCGGCAGCCCCGGACGTATGTGAGGAAGCGAGGACATGGCTTGGCGCTAGCGTATCGATGCACGCATTACTAAATTGATTTGTTTGTGTCTTGTGTACCCTAGTTCACACTCGAGCACGACTAGTGACTTGGAAAGTTTCGCTATATGCAACGTAAATTAAATTAGACTTGTGCGACTTTTTCCCGGTCCGCATTAATAGTCATGAAGGGCCGCATGCGGCCGCGGGCCGCGGGTTGTGTACTGCTGTCTAGTGTGTCAATCGAGTGAGCGCTGCCGTGCGGGGTAACGTCTTCTTTCGTCAAGGTAATAGTGGACTGGATATATGTTTGTTTTTAGATAACTGGAGATTGAAGGCTATATTAACACACCACCATCGTTACCGTCCCAACACACCGCATTCCCAAATAAATCAGGTAGCACGCCTGTATACCTTACTTTTATGTGCATGGAAAACACGGAAGATTTTTCATTGCCGTTCTAACCATCTTTTCATCCAATGCGATAGTACCAATCAGGGCAAACTCAACCATACTATCTAGTAGGGGACGGGGACCTACAGTTTTACATGGATTCCGAAAGACGGAACAGCTCTCATTCTCAAAAAAAAAACACTTATACAACTTAGAAAGAGACAAAAAGTAGTGCATGAACGGGATTTGAACCCATTATCTCTGGCATGACAGACAAGGCCACATAATATTGAGCTACGAACCGATCAAATATATACTAAAGTATTCATTTTGTTTAAGTTTGCAGACAGTGCATTCATAAGAACAATAATTTTATCCAGATAGGCACAGAAGATCATGTTGATCAGACACCATGTTGTACAATCATACTATAAGAACTTACCAATAGATGTATGATACTTCGAAGTGTTTTTTAACACGCTTTTATATAAGCTTAGGTTGTATGTATCTGTGTATGTAATGGAACCTTTGAGATTAATTTTCACCAGTTTCCAGAAGTCTGATTAATTTGAAACTTTGCATACGTATCAAGGACCAGTGACAATGCAATAATTTCATAACAGTTTCCCATTATCCTAATTGGGACCGCCAGGATTCATAAATTCTTTTATAGATCCTCTATAGTAATAATAACTAATTGATAAATCGAACTAAAAAATTAAAAATAAATAATTTATTTTTAATACTAGTGCTTAAACACAGCAACAAATGCGAAACATTTTAAATCATTCGGTTTCGTAGTTTGCACGAAGTTCGTTTGTGAGAATGCCAACAAACTGAAGTATTGTTTGTTGAAATTTTGAAGTATTTTGTTTCGGCCTAAAATATCTCCAGGAACGAGAAACAAATTAAAGCATAAATATCATCTAAAGGTATCTAGACAAGTCAAGCTATTAGGGAAAACACTTTGAATGTTTAAAAACAACGTTTTTTGCTGAATTCTATGTGTGCGTAAAAAGCGCTAACATTATACACATACTATGCTTCTGTTACGGAGCCGTAGGCAGTGATGACAGAGATGACAGAGAACGTGATCTGGAATGTGGCTCGGTATCAAAAATTTTAAATGGTGGATTATTCTGTTTTATATTTTTAATGGGTAAATCAAGGGATTTGTCGTTCGTGGTTCGAATTTTGAACTGAACACACATGGCCATGGATTTGGCCTTCCGATGGCCGAATGAATGATGATCAAAACTACAATGAAAGCTATTTTTCCCAGCGATCAAGGAAGGACGATCAATCGAAACTCATTCGTATGACTGTAGCGTAGCCACGAGTTAGTGAAAACAACTGACTGTAGTTGGGTTTGAAAAATGTTACGGCTTTTCACGCGGCAGGAAGAGACATTCTCCGACGTTTCGAGGTAATCATTCAGCCCGTTGTCTAACATATCTAACGACCACAGTAATCTCAAAAGTATCATGACTGTAGTTGGTTCGCTTACGAATTCGGGACGCGCAACATCGACATTTTGTTGCACTGAATACCCCCATACAAAAGAATTTCGGTTGCTACTCCTGTCTTTCCTTGCTCGCTGGTTTTTCCATACAATATAAATTATGTCCTGATTTCGGTACATTTTCATTTGAAGTTTGATAATATTATATCTATTAGAACGGTTTCAGACAACGAGGAAATAACCTAATAATTAAATAAAATAATAATGACAATAGTAAGAAAATTAAAATAATAAATAATAGTGATAATAATAGCAAGAAATAGGGTTTATCGTTGGTTCTAGAGGACCTTGCGATTTTAATACAAATGTTGTTGGTACAATATCCAGTGACCTTTCTTCTTCATGACATCTTCACAGTAAGGCATGCCACCCTCGCTGCCGCTTGTACATTTTTCCAACGAGAGCGGCTACAAACGAACACTCGCGTCCCTCTAAACCGGAAATAATGATGCGTCTTTCCCCCTCCGGTGTTCTCCCAGGTCATGTTGACACAATCTCCATCGCAGATCACATTAAGGTTAAGTGAACTGTTTGCATGTGTTAAGAAGGGGTCACGAGCGCACCACCGATGTATGACGCAATGACCTAAGGTCTCGTAATTTTCGTGAATATTTTTCCGCGGACCGACATCCGGCAACAGATGGCGCCACTTATCGATTAGTTTGGCACTTTATAATGTCTCACTGTGCCTTCCGATCGGTAGATAGAGTCCGATTTTTGGGCGCTAAAAGCGCGACAAAGATTTTGGCGCAAAAATCGCCAAATTGATCCTTAATACAAAGAGCGAAAGTATGTAGGGCAAATTTACCAAAAACAAAGGAGACACACCACGAGAGGGATTGTCATTATCAAACTGAGTTACAAAGAAATAAGATTGTTTTTTTTTTTTTATGTGAGATTAAATACATTTTGGAGGCTTTGTTGAAAGCGATTTTTTTTCTCTAATTTCGTGATTGAAGCGCGAGACCATTGCTGTCGTCTAGTGTCTAGCTTCCTCAACATACATTCCTTCACAGTAAGCATTCGAGAAAGTGCTGCACGCCGACTGATATCGAACCAATGCTTCCAGGGATCACAGACGCTAGACCATGAGTGTTTTATCTGGTTTCGCTCTTCTTCATCTTAACCAATTCAAAATCATTGTAAACCATTCCTCTGTAGCGGGAGCACAAACGCATCGATACGTCTGTATCGATCGATAACTGTGTAATCCTTTTCGTGCGAGCGGAAATGAGATAGATAGACGTTTATCGGTCGGTATAATTGTATCGTTCGTTTGTGCTCACGCTGCATATCGCTAAATGATGAAATTCGGATAGATTTTTTTATGTAACGGGAAATGGATGGCTACTACCAAACTGACCGTTAGACTAATACACCACATGGGAATCAGGTGCCATGCCATGATCTTCCTTTTATTGCTCGTCTACATTTAACTGGATGGAAAACACGGACAATTTTCATTGCCGCTTCGACCATCAGTGCGATGGTACCAACCCGGGCGGGATTAAATCCTACTGCATAGTAAGTGTAATTCGAACCACGGCCAGCCTCAACGGTTAAAAGTGGTATTCATGACCACAAGGTTGTTAGATAATCGATAAACGAGATAAAGGCGTAAAACCGTAGGAGTTCATAAATAGGAAGATAAATAAATTTACAGAAGAATAACAATAATTATCTATGCACTAGCGAATAAAATAAAAAATATATGTGTGTATAATATGTTGTGGTATATTATGTTAAACTTGGGTATCCTATTTGAATAAGTGTCTGCTTGAATTTTTCATTGTTTACAATATAGATTACGTCTTCTCTGTGGCTGTGTGATGGTGGAGAACTGTTTAGGATTTCGTCATTTTTTATTTATACTATGCAAGATTGTTTATATTTTACCTGTTTTACCTGTATATTATTATTTTTTTTTGCTTTAATGTTTTTGTTCAACTAGATCAGAGTACTGCCATTTCTGTTATTTGTATTTTTAGTTCATTTTTAGCTTTCTCTTGGGTTGAAAATTAAAATATTTCATATGTACTACTTGTGGAACACGGTGCTGGATATGTTTAATGATTACTTTTTCATATTCTTTAGTTTAGTCACAATTCGTATCTGTTTGTGTACCCTTATCAAATAAATAAAAATAAAAGCGACATCACTCGGCCACAATGGAAATTGACCCACATACGTTTCCCTTGCAAATTCCAGGCATTGTAGCGCCGAGGGTGATGCGCTCTGTACAGCTAACAGAAAAGTTATTTAAACCACTAAATTCCCTCGAAGATTAGAGTAATCGAGGGACCGACTATAATCCCGACAATGATTAAAAGCAAGATTGAAATATTTCCATCCGTCCTTGCGTTGGTTCATGGAAACATTATTTATTCAGTTCAGCAGGAATAATCCAGAAATAGTTTACAAATTAATTAAAATAATACCAATCGCGATAATTTCTGACGGTGTTGAAATAATAATACCTCTGTAAATATTCAATTTTAGAACGTCCTAGGGTGAATATCTGATATGATTATGTTAAAGATAAAAAAATAAAGCCGTATTGTAGTATCCATTAAATACATAAAATTATTAACATTTGTAATGATTACATTACATTCGTCGGAAGCAGGATTCGAACCTGCGACCTTTGGATTACATGCCAACTGCTCAAATGCCTGCGGCGTATGTCACGACCAATTTTTTTTTCAGATTATTTTCTAAATCTGATTACATATGTCCCTGAAACTTCAATTATGAGATAACGGTAATCTCGTATTTCCGGACTGACTCCTAATATCCAATACCTAAATATACTTTACGGACGACAGCAATAAGATTGACCTTAGCGTAAGATCAATACGCGAAATCATCAGCGCCATCTAGCAGAAGATAGGGGAAGTATTGTGTCGATTCGAATATAATCGAGAAATTCGATGGCTGACGTAATTTTCGGGATTTCTCAGTTAGTGTTAGAGCAGTCGGCATGTAATCCAAATGTCGCAAGTCCGAATCCTGCTTCCGACGAATGTCAAAACCAAAAACTGTTTTAGATTGTATTATGATTATATTAAAAATCTGATTACAATGCTTCAAATGTAGATGTCGCTGAAACTCAAATTAATTACAGATGTTGCTTCACCGCAGGCGACACATTCATGCGAGGAAAGCCTTTCCGCCGAACAAAAAGCTCGAGACGAATTGACTCGGCTCCCGTGAGCGGCGAATCGCAGGATATATTTCAAATCCCTATCTGCACTAGACAAATGTAGCACCATTAAGTTCGCTATTTCGTGCTCCTTCGCCGTCCTAATTAGGGGGATCTCCTGCAGCCCCGGTCCCCTGGCCCTTCCTACGTGGAGCTGAAAAGTGGCAAGTTTCATCGAGTGGAAACGGGATAAGATGTTTGGAAATTCTCGGTGTTATAATTTTCATTAGCACCTCCGCAAATGTTTGAGGTTCGTTCTCTCTGTTGGCGCAGCTAAGTGGTCGACGTTTTGAATCGCTCGAATCTTGTTTTGATACTAAAGTTATGTACAAACTAAACAAAAAATTTTACCATTGCAACGCTGTGAACTGTGCAATCTTTTTGTTATGTAACTGAACATGGATAGCTAATACCACGCCCACCGTCATGATATTAGCCCAGCAGACCGAATTAGGTGACAATGCCAGGACCTTTCCTTTATGAGCACGGCTACATTGAACTGGATGGAAAACAAGAATATTTTTTCATTGCCGTTTCGGCCATCTTTTCATCTTGTGCTATCGCCGGCGCAACCTACAGTTTTACATAGCGTAATCTATGAAAAACTGTAGGTTGCGCCTACAGGAGCATGGAGCAGCTTTCATTCGTGACGAAATTCACATATCCAACTCAGAGATGGAAATAAAGTGGTGCCTCAACGGGGCGGGGATTTAAAACAGGGAATTGACTTGCATGGTCTGGCCATGTAAGTCAATTCCCTGCGCCACTAAGCTAAACACTGAATAAAAAAAACTGAAATAAACAATTAGGAATCTTAATCATTGAAATCATATTTTGAAATGCGCTTATGTGGCATTTCAACCCTTGCATGTGGTAAAACGCGACACCCTATGGGCGCTGCGCTGGATGGTCTGATTTTGAATGGGTGACTGATCAACCATTGAGGCTGAAGTGCTACGGGTTCCACGTAGAATCATAAAAAGGTGTCCTTACAAACTAGGTGTAAGGGTTTGTCCCGCCCGGGTTGTACCATCACATTGAATGATCGAAGCGGTAGTAAAATGGTGCCTCTGATAATACACGCAAGATGCCATATATAATCTACACTAAACAAAGTGCGAGTCTTATTTGCGTACGAAATAAAAATTTCATCAATCACATCATTTTGTTTTTTTTTTTTTGGGCGGTATAACTACACATTTCCTTCTTGCAAATTTTCACGACTTAAGTCTCTATAGGTTTTGATTTATTTGTGCGTATCAAAACATGTTTTTCTTATGTTTAGAGCGACACATGGCTTACGCCAGGATCTCACGTAAAAGGTGCCCGACGACTGGCTTTCAAACGATCACAGGACTGCGAAAGCCATGCCGGCCGGCATGTGCTTGTTCGACCCATGCTTGAAGGACCCCAGGTTGTACTTTAGGAGAAATATCTGGGCCAGTAGTCGATCCTATAGATAAAAAAATCAATAGGATCGGTTGGATCCTATTTTGGGAATGAAGACAATGAATAGGTGCATTCCTGCCTAATCAGGGTTTGAAGGACAGCTCCGATAAGCATTGGTAGAGACGATCGTTGGAAGGTCTCTAAGTTCAGTGATCTCTTGGGTTCGTCGATGAGACGCACGGCCCGACGCTATATTGCTGGCGACGAGCCCAGGGTGCTGAGCGGGTACGGGAATCATTCAAGTAATCAGCTGAACCGTCCCACAAATGCGAACAATACTCCACGCAAGACCTCATCTGCACTTTTTAGAGGAGCAGTTTTCCGTCAAACGTGAATACTGATGCACCCTGTTCCAGGACTCGAGCAGAAGCGAGCTTGGCTTTATCCTCGATATGGCATCCAAAATTCAGTTCATTGTCAGGTCGGCACCAAGAATCCCTATGTTGTCGGCAATACGCAGAGTTATCCCTGGAGGGTCGGAGCTGCACCGATAGGATTCCGCTTCGCACTGAATACGCGCGCTTGTATCTTGCTCGCTTTCAACTGGACGGGTTTCTGACATAGAATGCATAAAATACCGATATAAAATAATACATAACATAAAATACCCTATTTTTTCATCGAGTTGACATAGAAACCGGATTTTAAAACCTTCAAGGGCCATATTATAATAATAACAATAAGAATAGTTTATTTCAGGCATGTACACATAGACAAAATTGTAATTAACACTTGATAATTTTATGTATTTAATGGATACGACATTACCGTTATCTCATTAATTTGAGTTTCAGCGACATCTACATTTTAAGCATTGTAATCAGATTTTGAAAATAATCCGAAAAAGTATTGGTCGTGACATTCGTCGGAACAACAAGGACATGAACCTGCGACCTTTGGATTACATGTCCACTGCTCTAAACCAACTGAGCTATCCCGACAATTACATCAGCCAACGAATTTCTCGATTATATTCGAATCGACACAATGCTTCCCCTATCTTCTGCTAGATGGCGCTGATGATGTTTTTGCGTATTGATCCTACGCTAAGGCATTTTGACTGCAATGATTGAGCTATCAATCTTATTGCTGTCGTCACCAAAGACGTTTTTGGTATCGGACACTAAGAGTCAGCCCGGATTTTACTTGATAATTTTATGTATTTAATGGATACGACATTACCGTTATCCTTCCTGCTTCCGACGAATGTCACGACCAATACTTTTTCGGATTATTTTCAAAATCTGATTACAATGCTTAAAATGTAGATGTCGCTGAAACTCAAATTAATTAACACTTAATACTTAAACACTAGTTTTAATCACAGCATTGCCACTTGTCGGATTTAATATTACAAAGTGTTTGTTATACAAACTTTCATTAATTTTTGAAATAATTGCATTGTTGCACTTACCGACGCGTTCTATAAAAGCAGCTCTCGTCTTTCTCGTAATTGCGTAGAAATCATCTACCCTGTTTTCAGCGAACATACCGGACGCGCTACACCGCCACGGTAGTCCTAATATACATCTAAATGCGTTGTTATACTGGACACGCAGCGAATTAAGCGCTCGCTGCGTGTACTTCCTCCATAATTGGCTGGTGTAGAACGCCTGGCAGTACGCCTTGAACAGGGTGATTTTGACCTGACAAGAGCATTGATAGAATCGCCTACCCAACATATTGCTTTTCATTGCAATAGCCCTGCGTTGTCTTTCCATATCATCGTCATCCTGTAACTTATCAGTAAGTACATGCCCTAAGTATTTAAACTTTGTAACAATTTTAAGTTTAAAACCGCATAAAGTTACCGGTGGCACGCTAACAGGTCCAGGTCCGGACCTAAACACAACTAGTTCTGTCTTTTTCACATTAAATGTTAGGCCGTTCTGGCCGGCATACCGCTCGCAAATGGCTACCAACTTTCGCAGACCTTTCACAGAGGGACTCAACAGCGCCATGTCATCCGCATAGCTGATATTATTTATGCACATGTTACCCACGTGACATCCAACACCTGCGCTGCTGAGCTCCTCTATGAGTCCATTCACATAGAGATTGAACAGGTCCGGAGATTTGATCCCATCTTGTCGCACGCCACAGGTCAGTCGGTATTCCCCAGACAACGTTTCGCCCCAGCGTACCGAGGTTAACTGATTCTCGTACCAGTATGTCAACAGATGTACTATCTCCTCTGGTACCTTTGCCTGCCTAAGCTTTTTCCATAATGTGTTATAGACAATGGTATCGAATGCTCGAGAAAGATCGAGAAAGCATGCAAAGACTAAGGTATTTTTATCTAGATAATATCTAGTGGTATGTTTCAATGCGAGTATTGCCATATCTGTTGACATACTGGGCCGAAAGCCAAATTGTTGTTAACTACGGGAACGACTATTGTCTTCATAAAATGCGTCGGTAAGCAGCCATGCGCGATACATAAGTTGAACAGGCGAGACAGTCGGTCATACAGCAAGTAGCCAGCGTTCTGCAGATGCTCAACACCTCAGTGTTCATTCTCTCTCAAGAGAGTTAACAACTCATTTATGACGATACTTTTTTCGCGCACACGCGGACTCCCGGACGAGGTTCGCGGAGGCGTGCGCATCATTGTGCGTCGCTGGCGTCACTATAATATAATATAACTAATGGCGTCACATATAACAAATAATTTGACATTCGTTTCAACGTATACCTCCACGCGTTCTTGACACACAGACATACGGACAGACGGACGACGAAATACATTCGTAAGGGTTCCTCTTTTCTGTTGGAGGATCGGAAATGAAATTTGAACCAAAAAGCTTGTATCGATGAATTTGTGTCGTTTAAGCTGCCGTTGTAACATCCATCAAACTGTTTACATATTTTGCGGATATGGAAAGCATGATAATTTGATGTCTTTAATGGAAACAACTTTACCGTAATCTTATTAATTTTAGGTGATCCATCTACATTCTACATTGAACCTGCTTTTCTTCAAATGTGATTTATGTTTTAAACGGATGTGTGTGTAATACTTTTTGATATTTGTTTTTTTTTTGTATTGTTTTTGTGTTGCTTATTTGTTTTTTTTTCACTCTTTTTTGAATACGTTTCGGCAGATATGATATTTATAAGGATTTGTTTTTTTTTAGGGGCGTAAATCACCGTGGCTGTTCGCTGATGCAACTTATGCTGAGATGGCCCTATTTATTCATTACTACTTACAAACTCATTGTGCACTTTTGTTCAATTAATTGTTGATATGTGTAATGTATAAATATTACGTATGATTCATTTAAAATTATTGTGCTCCTTTAATGTTTTGTGTATATGAAGAATTATTATTATTATTGATTTGATTTGATTTGAACCATTTCAATTCAATTTTGAAAACCATCTGAAACATTCTTGGTCCGGGCATTCATTGAAAGCAAGACCCTGCTTCCGACAAGAACACTTAATTGTCGTTAGATAACCTTAAATTTGGCACTTCCGTCATATTTTCCAAAAAAAAAAAAACAACCTCGCTTCGCTAGGTCGCGACATTGACGTGAAGTGTACGAACACATATTCGTCGTGGAATGCCTATTTCGCTCGTACCAAAGCTGAATACAAGAGTTTTCGGAGAAATTGATCGGAATCGTTATTTATAGCGGGAAATTGAGGGGAAAATTACTGTTCCGAGAAAAGTCGCTCTCACTAATCTCGACCCACTCGCATCTCAAGTTTACTAGATTGCGTCGTACCCATCCAATAACAGCAGACATCTAAATGTTGAATAAAATTATGATTTTAGATTCACCACAGATTTTTCGTATCTACGAGTAGATTCATGTAAACGACTTTTCCCCAAAAAAGTACGGTATTAATTTCTTTTTTACTTTCAACGTGACGTAACTTAACCTAAAATTCGAAACTATTAACCTTTATAATGATATTGTTTGCAAATTTTATAGTGTGGGTTCCGGCACGTAATAATATTAGATATAAGATGGCCCACAGCACGACTTCCCGAGCATATTGAACAAGTTTGTACCATCGCACTCATCTCCGTCTTGGAATTAGCTACTCGCTCAACATAGACCGAAGGAAACACAATTCACAGTGGCATAGACTGACACCGTTAGTAAATGGAGTTAGTAAACAGAGCCCTAGTTGTCTAAAGTGCAATAAATTGACTACCTACCGCATCTACAAGGCATCCCGAACCTACCCTAACCTAAAATCTTCGTAGCCGACACACGCCAGTTACTGTTTGACGAGTCGGGCTATCGCGTGACTCCACGGTGACGCCACTGTTGTTATAGAAGAATTTTCTCGGCCTATGGTACGGCATTGCTTACAACCGTTAGGTCGACAAATACTATATATAGCCACGATGTAAACCTCAGATCCACGAACACGAAGTATGAGACCCGCTGTCACCGATTTTTTTAAACTACTTATGTAAACGTACATGCCAGAGCTCGCAGGAGTTTTTCAGGGTTTGCTTTGGTGGGAACTAAACCTGACGAACGTATTTCGGTAGGACATTAGCTCGCGGCGGCGGGGTGTATACTTTAGTTTTCCTTCCATTTATTTTGTGGTGTAACCTATACTCAAATTGAAAGGTAAGGCTACAATTCTTGTTGTTTTTTTACTATTGTGATTAAAGTAAAATCACGCCTCCGTTCAAATTATATCTTTTATGATCGAAGCACAATTAAAATTGTTAATGTTGTGTTTGTAAAATTGTAATTGTTACAGTGACCATTTTTCCGTGAAATATAAGAAAAGCCGTGGCTTTGCACCCATAGTTACCATGATAAGCTACTGAATGACTGTAGGTTTGGTATATATGTATTAGCCATCCATATCCGATTCCGAAACTGTGGGCATCCCATAAAAAAAACAATCCGCATGCAGCTTTAGTATTAGTTGATTGAATGTTAGTAGGTTAGGTTGACTGACAGCTCTATTTAGGCACACGCTAGCGATATGTAAGCAAATTCTGAATCGCAAACATCAAGGCGCCATCTCCCGCAGCTAACGGCGAGCATAAATTCAAAATGGCCGCCAGTAAAACTAACAACGGGTCCGTTGCGAGAATGATCCATAACCATCCATCTCGACTTTCCTTTTCTCTTTTTCTGTAATATTAATAAGAGTGATTTATCCCTCCTCGCCCGCCAACCACGGAGAATGCCGAAAGGCAACCAAATTGCGTTCATTAACTAATTGAATAAAATTCAAAGGAATAACATCCATCAGACGTTTCTTTATTTCCTCTGCGAAGTTCGTCTTCCTTGCCTTTTTGCCTTTGACGTGAATTAATTTTCTTGCGTAAGACATTAAGTTTGAGTTTAATAAACGCCGAAATTCTTTTGACGAACTCACGGAAAAAACTTCATTAAGAGACACACAATGCTGTCACTATAATATTTTTAAACTAACTAGGAATTGGTGCAATAACAAAAAATCTGAGAAAAGCGTAAATTATTGGTACAAAATAATACAGTGAAGCGCTGAAAACTTTTCTGTCATTGTGATATTGTGTTTTCATTGAGGCGTTCACATCAAACCAAGAAAAGTACTGACAAATGGTATTGTTTGAAAGGCATGTTGCAACAATTAGTTAAAATATGATAAGATCCAACTTAATAATGATAATAGTTCTTAGAATGACGTTCTCGGTAACCCCCACTGTCAGCCTCGGTTGCCCAGTGGCGCGACGCCTTGCGATTAGTTAAGCTTAGTGAAGGACCTCAGACCGCGGTTAGGTTGTTGATGGGTGACCATTTTTAGCCGTTGAGGATTCCACGTAGAACTGTTGGTCCCCTTCCTTACGTACAGGTGGTAGGGTTAATCCCTCCCAGGTTGGGACCATCGCATTGAATGAACGATGGTCGAAGCGGCAATGAAAATTGTCCGGGTGTTCCATCCAGTTCAATGTAGCCAAGCAATATAAGAAAGGTCCTGGCATAGCGCCTAGTTCCCATGTTGTGTGTTAGGCTAATATCTGACGGTCAATTAGCAATCCACGTTCACTAACAAAAAACTTTTTTTATAGGTTGTAGGTTGAGTTAGATTTAATCAAACTGCATGATTTTAGTCACAGCCTCAAAATTATACTATTGCACTCAAAAACTAAGCTTTGATCACAAAAATGTTGGTTTAAGGCTGCGTGAAATATATTATTATATAATTTCGGGTGTATCTACAGGAAAGTAATTATTTTCGTTTCCAAAGCGTTATAAAGTTGAAAAATATGCGCATAGTGTTTTAATATTTAAACCGAATATGGTTACATGCCAACAAAATGTCTGGTTGAAAACATCGAAAAAACTCTATTTGTATTGTATGTATACAAAATGTTACGAAATTTCACCCGAAATTCTTTCGAAAATTTGGTTCTTTTTTTTTGTTTTGAATGAAAATGTTTTTGGAAAGTGGAAGGACATACATATTCACAAAGTATTTATTATTACAGCTTGCTTCCGTTAATTTTTGTGTCCTTGCTTCACGGCTGATTCTATATAAATGCATTGTCTATTATTAATATTACTTCTGCGGACAGAATTAATATCTGGTTATAATTAAGAGCTAATCTGGTTGTATGTAGCTGAACGCCTTCTTGTGTCCCGCGCCGCCGTCTCTATGCGGATCGCGTGGCGCGAGCCGCGTCCCTGGAGCTGCAATGGGGTGCAGGGAGCACAGGACCGGGAATCAGGAACCGATCCTGAAACACAACATACAAGTGGTAAAACGCAGTAATATTTCGGCATTCACCGTTATCAAACTCGATATGAATAACAACGGTTGTTGTATTTGTGTTTGTTGTGGAGACAGCACCATAAACATTGTCTATTAACGAATATTCATTCTATAAAAACAGAAAAAATCTCTTCAGCCCCGTAAAAAGTAAAGGGTAAAAGAATCCATATTGCCTGCATGATATACGCACCTAGTTTTGACTTATAGGCGTGACCCCGTTAAAATAGAGGCTTAACTTGTCGGAAACATAATGTGAAAGCCTTTTGAACTTTCCCGGAGAACTTTTCTGTAACGGTAATTGTGTGATAAATCATTCTACGCATGCATTGGGGAGAGAACTCCGTCAGGAAAATGTTTTCTTTTAGTGGAAAACTTGTTTTTAGTTGCTACGACTTGAATAGCGGTCAACACATTAACAAAACAAATTTAAGATAAATCTAAATGAAGGTGTATATTTGTAACATTTTTTTCCCGAAAGTTGTCAATTTAATTTCAACATTTAGAACAATACGGAGCTTTTGGTGAAAAAAATAATAACTCGAAGCATTTGTTATTCCAAGTGATTTTATTGAACCGACAAATTTGCGCATAATGTTCAACGGCAAATTTACATTTTAACGGAAATATAATTACAAATGTAGTGTTCGTAAAAAAAAGAAAATTTTATGATCCTATTAATCAATTGATGTACAACAATTTTTCATTCTTATTAAAAAAAAAATTCTAAGTGGTTTTTTATAAATATCAAACATTTAGAGCTGTTTTCAAGTGTATTTTTTATATTATTTTTTTGCGATTGAAATTAAAACCCTTGACTTCGGTCATATTGAGATCATATCTTTGAACCAAATAAAACCAAACGAAACACGACTTTTTCACTAACGATTTGCAAGAACTTTGTTTCCACACCAGGTTAACATGGTAAATAACTCGCCAGGTGAATAAAAAATTCAAAGGCAAAAGAGTGATCAAATCTGAGGTAACCCATTTCGTACCATGCTTTTCAGTTCGCTTGACCGAATAACACGTCGTCTTTTGACATTTCACCTGGTGCAAAATACAACTCAACCTCAGATGTAATCACTCTCTTGCTCGTTCACCTGCTATTCACCCGGCGAGTTAACTTACCATGGTAACCTCCCAGGACCTTTCCTTTATTAACGTGGCTACATAAAACCGGATAGAAAAAACCGAGTTACTATTAATTTCCGATTCGAGCAACTTTTTATCCACTGATTTTAATCAAATGCAATTTTCTTTGGACCCAAATAAGTTAATAAATTAATAATATTTTTTTATAAATTTATAAAATGAAAATTAAATGATCGACATATGCCTAATATATGTTTTTTACAAAAAAATATGATTTGCATGCATTTAATAATAAAATCTTAATTTCTAGAACAGAACATTGTTCTTACTTCTGTTAATATTGCCGAATCTTATCGTATTATAATGTTGAGAAATCAGCGTAAAGGTATGGATGCAGAGAGGCGATGTGAATATTTGTTTATGCAAATGACTCTTACGTCGAGTTGAAATTTATTATTTTACGAGGAAAGTTTAGTTTTCCTCCGTTCCAAGCCTCACCCGGAACTTTCTGCGCGTTGTGATGAAGTATGAAGATCAGTTGACAACTCGCCACCAGAATTTTGGACGAGAGTGTTGAATGTGATGTAACGGTAATATCACACTTACTGTGCGTTCCGTTTTGAACTGTAAACGATTACAGTGCTTAAAGCGTATGCAAGCGTCCCGAATCGGATTGCACGCTCAAAGCTGTAAGCATTATAAACGATTCGGACCGTTTGTGTACGATCTACACACTTACTGCGCATTCCGTTTTGAACTGTAAACGAGTACAGTGCTTAAAGCGTATGCAAGCTGTCACAAATTCGTTACGAATGCGAGCTGCTCTATGGTTCCCCTACTAGGTGGTATGGTTTAAGCCCGCCCGGGTTGGTACCATCGCATTAGAAGAAAAGAGGGTCGAAACGGCAATGAAAAATTGTCCGTGTTTTCCATCCAGTTTAATGTAGCCGTGCTCATAAAGGGAATGTCCCTGCATGGCACCTATTTGCTTCGGGAATGTGGTGTATTGGGCTAATATCATAACGGTAGTTGTGTGATATTTAGCTATCCATGTCATGTTGCATTAAAAAAAACGTCCCGAATCAGATTGCACTCCCAAAGTTGTAAGCATTACAAACGATTCGGACCGTTTATGTACGCTCTTACGAAAACAAAAAACAAACATGGAACAAATGACATTAGTTGCAGTAGTTTACCTCTAATTGGAATCTAATCAATTACTCTAAGCTGAACTTAAATTTTCAACTGAGGGACATTCAACGGTTTGTCAACACAGTGGAAATACGATAGAATACGCTATCGTCAAGATGTGACACTGACAGTTCCACACACAGTCTTCTACCTCCAAAGTGTGAGCACTGTGTACGGCATTATATGTGACGTAACGATGACGTCGTACCGTTCACGGGATGCCATTTTGAGGGTTGTAAGCGCCAATTGGTCCAGAAGAGAACGCGCTTTCGGTAACGATGGTTCAAATCGGACCGCGACCTTACTGTCGTAATTTACTCAAGCCCGACCACAAAATGAGAATGCCCCCGAGGCCCCTTAGCACGATTACTTATTCGGTACCTCAGGCTCTTCAGAGTCCGCGCTCAAAGTTTCATAAATCCATGAGCCCAACGCACCAATGTGGTGTGTAAGGCCAATATCATGACATGGTAGGATATTCAGGTTACATAAAGAAAAGGTAATGCTTTGCGACACCAAATCTGCATTTCTTTCACTATATTTTCATCCAATGTGAAGGTACCAAACGGGATGAATGGGAAGAGAAACTATAGCTTTACATGGATTCTGAACCATGGGACAACTCGCATTATTGACGATATGCACTGAAGAAAGGCGTTTTTTGACGTTCGCATTTTTAATGCTGACGCCGCCTCGTACAACACCCCCAGCTTTATCTCACAGAGTCATTCGAAGGAGCATCAAAAATACAACAGAGCATCAGAAGATCTCAGGGCTTCTTTCACACCACCTATAATATCCTGTGATGGTGCGGTTGGCGTAGAATATGATAGCTTTATAAAGAAAACAGCCACACGTTTGCGCGATAAATGGCACAAGCCATTCTCACAGATGGGATGGGTCAAAACAAAAGTGCAAATTTCGGTCATAAGAGCAGTGTCATCCAGAATAAGAGGCACAAGAAAGAAGGTACAAAGCGCCGGGTTTTAAGACTGTGCTGGTATCTTCCGCATCAGAACCCACGAGCAAGAGCTTGGCAGTTCCTGCTATGTCACCTTATGCTATCACTTAGTCAGATTGCGAAGATTGTATGCGAAGACTTGAAATGGTATGCACACATTCACACAATAAATATTATATAATATCATTAAAAAATATAACCACATCACTATATGATAGATTCAACATGGCTAAATAAACGCTGCATCGAAAGAATCATAACTACCTTGTCGTCCGTTAAAATTAATAGACTATAGGCCGTTATATGTATTCTCCGTTAAAAAGTACGCTCTTGTATCGGGATACGTTCAGCCAATTTACATGGCCCTTCGCAAACATATACTTTTGTTAAGCGATTTAAGCACACTTGAGATTAATTGAAGTTCTAACAATGTGAGCGAGGCCCGGCTACTTGATCCCGTGCGCTATATTGGCGCCGACGACGACGTTCAGAACTTAACGACCTTAACTTTGAACTGAGTTATAGCTTCGAAAACTGCGTTCCGACCGCGACGTCCTATCCCCTACCACCTGACATTTGAATAATAGGCCCTTTCGCTTTAGCGATAACGCTGGATTTAGACTGGGATCAATGTGGAGTTGATGTGAAATATTTTGAAATGCCTGCGGTCGGCGATCGGAGAGCGCAAACACCCGGCTACGATTGCGACAAGGCTAGATTGAGTGCAAGTGAATAATGTAAGTATTGAAGTACCTACCTATGGATACCTGGAATGAAACGGAAACGGTTCGGATAGCATCGAGCCCTTTCCACCCTATGGAGGCTTGGTCTTGTGTGAAAGGGACACACATTCACTTTCGCCTCCTACGACATCCATGAAAGATGATTAATCAGTATTATGTTAACCTTTTCAACAGCGAAGGGCAACGGTCTTATTGGACGTATTATTGAACGTATATTTTCTTTGACTTTTATTCGTAAATTATTATTTTTTTTTTGGATTATTGACTGCATGCTTAGTCGAAAAGAAATGGGGGCGGCGAGACTGTAACGCCAAAGAATCTAGTTCCAAATATTGGAAGAAATTCACGCATTTTAAAAACATATTTAAAAGGTCTACAAATATTCATTCTTATCGTATTTCCTTCAATCATTTACCGCTGGTCTTCATTTGTCCTAAGTATTATTACCTCGAATTACATTGAAGTGAATATGTTTTTAAAGATCTTATAGCACAGTATTAAATGCTCTGCTCACCCCTGTTATCGTCTGAACAGTATCTAAAGCTTGTGCTCGAGTTAAGTACAGTGGACAGAGGGATCACTGGCGAGAGGACAGCGCACAGGTCATCAAAGATTTAATTAAGGGCCGCTTAGCAGGGTCTGCAACCACGGGGGAGCTGCAAGCGTCAGTCATGCCCGAGGAGAGAATAATTTAAGGAGTTACACTCACTAATCAGGACCCGCGGTGAAACCCAGAAAGTAATTGTTATATCATGATTGCGTAGAATAGAACTTGAGCGTTTATTACAAGCTTATAAGATTGCGGGAAGCAATTGTGTCAGACAGCTTGTCAGTTAAAGACCGCTTGTTCCTTCTCCGAATAATTTGAATACAATGTACACACACAATATGCATACGAAATAACGGAAAGAGTATTGTAATTTAAACTTTAAATACAAATTTATATTTTTTTAAAGCCAAGCGTTTTTTACATCTAGTATAACTTACAACATAAAAATATTATGATAAAAAAGAAAAAATAATTAAAAATGTAACTAGCCTTAATGAAAAAAAGTTATCAAATTTGTAAAGAACATTTTTTTTTGTATCAGACGAGAACAATAATTACTAAACTTTAAATGTGATCATTGTCGAGGGGAAAGTTTTGGGTAAACTTCACATATAAATATGTTTGAAAAATGTTACGGCTTTTCACGCGGCAGGAAGAGACATTCTCCGACGTTTCGAGCTAATCATTCAGCCCGTTGTCAAGGAGGCATCCGCCGCGTTCGTACGCAGCAGACGACTGAACGCGGCGGATGCCTCCTTGACAACGGGCTGAACGATTGGCTCGAAACGTCGGAAAATGTCTCTTCCTGCCGCGTGAAAAGCCGTAACATTTTTTAAACATGTCTAACGACCGCGGTCATCTCAAAAGTATCATTCACATATATGTAATTGTTTTCCGTCTTCAAAGAGAAAGAAATTATCAATTCCACCCATACATGTGCATGTTTGTTTGAGCCTTGTTCATGCATACCTTATCGCCTTGACTTATTCAGATCTATCATTTTTTTTATTAAAAATATCTCCCTGCCCCTATATGAAAAAAGTATAGCTCGGATAATGGATACCTAAGGTATACCGTTGAGAACCCACGATACAAAATTATGACGGTATAACTGTTTTTGAATGTAGTGAAAATTGGTGTCTTGTGGTTATAGCATTAACACTAAGGGCTGATTCTTAAATCCTCAGATAGTACTTATCGGACTTATTAGTACAAATTCACGTTAGTCAAAAGAAGGATAGTCATTGCCGGAGAATTATATAACCTATCGAAATTATCTGACGATTATTTTACTAAACATATGAACTCACTATTTCGGATGGATAAGCAGATGCGTAAATAAATCCGTCGAATAGTTACCTGGCTGTTTATCTGACTATTGAAAAATCAGCCTTTAGGCAAATAATACATATGTACACTTAGGTTCATTGGGTGGACTCATAGTAGTATTCAGAGTGGGCGGACTAACTTTAATACGGGGATTAAAGAGCATTCTGTATGGTTAGTTCGGCGCTAGTCAGCCTACTAAATTTTGACAGTTCACTCTAAGTACGTCTTCTTTCGTGCAATTTCAGTTCGTGCAATATGAAAAGAACATTTATAAACCATTCCTTTTTAATAAATGTATTAATAACTTTAGGGTTTAAACAGGTTAAGGTATTTTTTTTTAATTATCAAAATTGTTATGATATTTTATATGCACATAAAATATATGCACTGGTTGGGTTCTCCCGTTGCGCTAACAAGTCTAACTTTATTCCAATGGACACTATAAATAATCTAACGTTATTTTACAGGTAAACCAAAGAGTAAAAATAAATTATATGAGATGTATAAAATCTGTTTTTTTAATAGACTAGTAACTTATCTACCTAGTTAATATATCACATTTTTACATTTATCGTATTATTAGGTCGTCCTCAATGTCATTATCAAAGGACACTTTACATATTTCATTCAATTTCAATCCAGACAAATCCGGAGTTCCCGTGAACGACTGTGAATTTGTGGACCTTTTTGCGATTCCGAAAGTTTTCCCCGAGCCCCCCAGTATCGGCGAGAGGGCAATGTCCTCGCAGAGTTCGTCCTTCGGAGAGTCCCTTTAAACTCCGCGACATCAAAGGGAGCTGGAGGAAGAAGTAAAAAGTATCCATCAAAAGCGAATGATATAAATCATGAGTGTGTCGGCGGGGGGTTCATTTCCTTACGGAATAAATCTTCGTTAGCACCCAAGCCCTCCCCGCTAACACCCGGCCTGGCCGCCAGAGGGGGTGATATTTGTAAAACTAGCTCAAATTAACCATGGTAGACCAGGATTCACTATTTCACTTCTTTTTGCAAAAATTGGGTTACAGCTAGTAACTAAAACGCATGTAAAGCGTTAAATCAATGTAAATATAATCCTAAACACTGTTAGTAGGAGGCAGTGATTACGGAAGGAAGTACTGCATGAGAATCCAAAATTATGGGTATAGAATCGGTGGTAAAATGGATAGAACGCAATACCTTTCGTTTATAATTTAAATTATTTATTTGTTATTGAAGAATGAACAGAAATATAAAAGATTAAAAGTAAAACATAGCAACAATAATAAGAATAGCATATTTGCTAAATATTTCTCACTAAAACATGTGACATCTATAATGCCATTTAGATGACATTACTGCATTACTACAAACCAAAACAATATTAAGTTACACACAAACAAGTTACAAACGTAAACAATAATAATAATTAAAAAACGAAATTTAGCACAGGAGTTGTTAAAAAAGTCATATTTTCTGGATCATTTCATTCTTTGATGGATCAATTCCAGCCTTGCACAATATTAATAAAGATATATTGTAAGCTTTCTCTCCTTAATTAGTAATGTGTCTTTGCTTCACGGTTCTACATGTCATATTCGTTGATATAAGCGACGCACTTGCTAGTTAGAAAAAGGTTATTTTACTCAACTAGAAATGAATTACATATATCATCGGATTTATCTGAAAAACATTCTCATTCAGTGCTTTTTTTTAACAAATGTGAAAACAGCGGCACAGGTCAAGCGAATCAGTGCCTCTGTGGCTTTTTTTTTATGACTTGAAATGTAATATAAAAAAGAGTACTTGATGATATCACATTCTGTACTTGATCATAAGAAAGGCGTGAACATCCTAAGCTTCAACCTATGGTCTCCTTCACGGGACACCACCATACGGGACTCAAGGAGCCGCTGATGGGAAAATGTTTAGTAAAGGTACAATGTATTATAGTTAAGCTGTTGAGACATTGATGGTTGAACCAGTAAACTCTGCCAAAATCCTTCAAAATAATAATTATAATTATTTTCGTAATTAATTTCGGAGCAATAGATCGAAAGTTTCACTTTGGTGACTGATTTTCCTAATTTATGGTTTGTTTCTTCAAGATTAATTTACTAGTATGAGAAGAGCTAACAGGTCAGCCGTTCAAAATATATATTATTTAAGTATTTTTAAAAAAATTGGTAAATTTTTCCATGCAGATTAATCACCTTAAACGATGTGATGGTTTTTAATTATAAACAATATATTTTTATGGTTTTGTCCATTGCCACTCGTGTTATTTTGTATAATTTTCACACTAAATACATTGGTATCATAACAAATTATTAAAATGATACTAGTTTCTTTACACTTTGTACTTTGCCTTTAAATTTTGGTTTTAATTTTTGCAAATATTAAAAACCAGTTAACTTACTTTCATGTCTTCATCTTTACTGAGTAAACCGAATCCGCGGATCAATCAATAATTTTGTTACGTCACTTAGTCTTAGTTTGACTATGAAAAGTTTAAATAAATTAATACAAGAAACTGCAAACGTAACCTGTGGCACAAACGCTTTGAATATACTCGTACCGCCTCTTTATGAGCACGAATACATGATGGAAAGCACGGAAAATTTGTATTGCTTCTTCCACCATTTACAATCCAATGCCATGGTCGAGCTTCACCCTACCACCTAGTAGGAGAAGGGGACCTTCATTTTCAGTTCGTAATTGAAAATAATTGTACTTATCCAACTCACAAAGGGAAAGAAAGTGGTGATCGACATTATGACAAGTAAGGCAAGTCTCGGCTCCACCGGGGCTACGAGCCGCTCTAGTCCTCTAATAGATATTACTTGTACTTGGCTAAGCCAAATCAACCTTTGGCCTGTCGACTGTCAGTTTTGACATCAAATGTACGGAAGGAAAGTCAAATTTGACAGTTGGAAGCTATTCTTTGGCTAATGCAAGCACGAGTCTGGTCTATGAATCTCACCATAATAGCGCACTGGATTTGTTATTGTGTTAGATCACTTGCTCTGCCTGCGCCAACTTATTGGAGGTCAGCACGCTCGGATCAAGTTCATTTCAAATCCGTCGGCCTTTGTCTTCGTCTGAGAGCGGGTTCTGAAAGCACATCTCTTGCGGAATAATTCAGAGCAACACGAAGCCACTGGGAATGTCTTCCGATATCCGCGCGGCCCCCCCTCGCCGCCCCCACACGCCCCCCGCTATCGCTTGCCGCTGCGCGTTTAGCTGCTAACACCCCCTTCTCCCTTCTAAGGATCTTTCCAACCACCACGGTCATCTCCCTTCTTAAGTTTGTTAAATTGTTTGCAAAGCGGGTAATCGGCAAAATATATATCCTCCATTTGTAAATATATACATACATATGGACGGCTAAAGCTATGTCAGTTAAATTCGGCAGTTGTATCAATGTTGAGTGCACTCATTAGGAATCGATAAATATTAAGGTACTTTTCCACCATGTGCTAATTAGCTTTTCTTGCCAGCTTGCAATCAATACCAGTACTTCTAATTTTTTTTTTAGTTCCTCCATATTTCACTGATATGAAATTCAGAGACGTGATGTAAAGGTTCTCTTTGTCATTTTTTTATTTAATTTTATTCGAGTTTAATTTTTCATTCTTTGTTTATATTTCATGCGAATTGTTGCTCGGCTACATTGAACTGGATGGACAATTTTCATTGCCGCTTCGACCATCGTTCATTCAATGCTATGGTACCAACCCGGGCGGGATTAAACCTACCAGCAAGTAAGTTAGGAAGGGGCCCTACATTTTTGCGTGGAATCCGAACCATGGCCAGCCTCAACGGTTAAAAATGTTCAGAAACCGACCACGCAGTACCTCAGCAGGCCTATTCCCGGAATTCCGTAATCAGGGAACAGGAATCCGGGGTCTAGAAAACCGTTTTTATAGCAGTTTTCAAAGCGATTAAACCTTGATTAAATTGAAATACTATGCTGTAATATTTTCGTCGGGAAAAAAAAAGAAAAAAATTTCTTGGTAAACCACTATAAAAGTGGTTCTCTAGACTCAGGATTCCTGATTCCTGATAACGGAATTCCAGGAATAAGCCTGCTGAGGTGCTTCGCCTAGCTTATTGTATCGCAAGGCGTCGCGCCACTGGGCTCCCGAGGCTAGTGAAATGACTCAGTGCTACAATATTGAAGGATCTCTACCAGGAGGGTCCCACCTTCACCCCTCTCAATAATCCAGGCTCTTATCCCCGCCGTCCTCTGGTAAGTCGTTCGCTTATTTATTGCTTGTTCATTTGGTTTTTTGAGCCGCCTCCTATAAATCAGTCGGTTCTTGCCGCGTCCCGCGCCTTCCCACTCCTTATGCTTCCTTGGTAGGCACCAGACTGAGACAAGCAGCAAATCGAAGGTCCGTTTGACACGGTTTTTAAGAATTCCAGAACGTGACTACAACGTGTATTAAAAAAAACGTTTCCGACGAATTGAGATCCTCTTCCTTTTTTTTGAAGTCGGTTCAAAACAGATTCGAAATGCATATTTCATAGCAGAGGTGTAATTGCCTTAAGCTTACAAAAGCCTGTGTTACTTCTCTAGTTCATAGTAAGATTCGTTGCCGTATTTAGATCAAAAAATCGAACAAATAGAATATTAAATAATCACTGTGAAGGCATACATGAAAATAAAATATTTTTAATTCAACATTTAGCGGGATGTGGTGACGGCTCGCTAGGCCGGAGTGAAACGCGTGCGTACTGGTAGAAGGGCGTCTATTGACTGAATAAATTCGGGCGCGCGTCGCAGCGCGCGTGGACTGAGGCGGGGGGAAACACCTATACACGTGTGTGTGCGGTATGCTTACAAAGCATGCCGCCACATAATTCCCCCTTTAAAAAAAACTTTATTTAAAATTACTTTAATAGCGTTTAAACACGTTCACACATTGAATAGATACACAGGAATACAAACATCCAATACAAAATAATAAAACATTCTAAAGTGTAAAGAAATAAATGATTACAAGTGTACATAAAACTGCATGACCTAAAAACATTTGCTGGCCATTGAATGCGTCTGCAATACAATTCTTCGTCCATTCGACGTTGAAGAAATGCTGATGGTCAATCGGCAAACCTACGTATTAACAACATGTTTGTCAGCTGAAATGCTACACTGCGATTTAACATTGTTCACAAGTTCATTACGAGGTAATTTACGTCGAGCTGATAGGTACCTACCATATTTGCAATATGCAACTTAGCGTTGCTATGGTGCAATTACTGAGAAGGGTACTTCAAGTCGTGAAACTTTTAATGAAATATCTGGGTTTGGCTGCACGATGTGTAGCTAATATTATTCTTTACTTTTCGGAATGGTCGCCCGTATGCGTAATACACAGGTACCGGTGTATTCGTCAGCCTAGTAACGCGATGGCCTTGTTATGACGCGGCCTGAGCGAGTTGTAAGAATAGATGCAGGCGTCGCCGCTGCCTGCGCGGTGTTTGCAGACTCCGCGGATGCAACCGGAGGCAGTCGTGTGGTAGGCAATGGCGCCGGGTTGCTCCGAAAACGTACGCTATGCCCTGGTTTTGTAGTGACTAATGCTGGGTTCCGTGGCTGGTTTGCGACCGGATGCACCGGCGAAGATGTCTCGCTTGTTTTAGCTATGAAGGCTGGTTTCAACCGATCGATCGAGACAGTGGTTTCTCCACGCGGTAACCGTACTATGAAACATTTTTCTCCGTGCCGTACGACTTCATATGGTCCGGTGTACGGGGCTGTTAATGGTGGTGTCACTCTATCACATCTTATGAACACGTGTGATGCCGTTCGGAGCTGGGGATGGACGAAAACGGAATTCTGTCGCGCCTGCCGTTGGGGGACCGCTGCCAGGTTTCCTATGTGCGTCTGTAACCTTTCTACGAACGTTTCTTCCATCGGTATGTTCTGTCTTTTATGTGGTTCAAAGAACCCTCCCGGTAGGCGCATTGTCGTTCCGTACACCAGCTGCGCTGGGCTGACACATGTATCGTCTCTCTGCGCTGCTCGAAGTCCCATCATGACCGTTGGTAGCTCGTCGACCCAATTTTGCGTGTCCCCGCGAGCCATTAGGGCTGCTTTTAAGGTTCTGTGCAGCCTTTCTACCTTTGCGTTCGCCTGTGGGTCAAATGTAATTCTCCCCCCTCTGCCGAGGGAAACACGAGTGTGGCGGCGTTATTTATGCTCTTTTTGCATTGCTCAAACGCACTATTCGTTTCGTCAGCCCAGGTTAAGGTGGTGTTGTCATTCCGTTTTTTCGATCCTGCTAGGTACATATTCAGTAAGCGTTGACTTTCAGCGGCATGTGGTATGCTGTCCCTATAAAAGTTAAGCATCCCTAAAAAACGTCTTAACTCCTGGACTGTCGTTGGGCGCGGAAATTCTGTTATCGCTCGTGTTTTGTTTTCCAGCGGACGTATGCCGTCACTTGACACCTGGTAGCCTAGATATTGCAGCGATGTCCGATTGAATGTGCATTTTTGCACATTTAACCTCACGCCATGTGTGTTGAGTCGTTCGAGCACTATGTCGACATGTTTCAGGTGCTCGACCTCGTTTTCGGATGCGATCAATAAATCGTCGAGGTACACGAAAACGAAATCGAGTCCTCTTAGCACCCGATGCATGTATCGTTGGAACGTCTGCCCAGCAGATCGAACTCCAAAACACATTCGGGGAAACTCGAATAGCCCAAAAGGAGTGATAATTGCGGTCTTTTCTATGTCGGGTTCATTTATAGGGATCTGATAGTATGCTCTTTGCATATCCAACTTCGTAAAACGCGACTTACCGTGAGCCATGTACATGAAGTCCTGCAACCTTGGTACCGGGTATCTGTCGGGTTTCGTCACTAAATTAAGTCGTCGGTAGTCCCCGCATAACCTATATTCACCGTCGTTCTTAACCACTACGTGCAATGGGCTGGCCCACGGGCTCGAAGATGGCCTGCATATCCCCTGTTCTAACATATTTTCGATGTCCTTTTTTACCTTGTGGTATTTATCAGGAGGAAGGGGTCGCGCCCT
This sequence comes from Incurvaria masculella, assembly GCA_946894095.1. Classification (NCBI taxonomy): domain Eukaryota; kingdom Metazoa; phylum Arthropoda; class Insecta; order Lepidoptera; family Incurvariidae; genus Incurvaria; species Incurvaria masculella. The sequence goes on along the minus strand of OX335658.1, from coordinate 12,113,854 downwards.
TGCATAAACCGGGGGTCCCGTCGTCTCTATAAAATGTAAAACGTCGTGGGTGGTTGACGAAGCGTTAAAAACTATAGGCTGACTTAACTTAGGGTACTTACGTAACGCCTCGTGTAGCGGGTCGTTCGTGCTTAGGGCTTTAATACTATTATAATCACTATTGCGGTCCACTACAGTTACAACTTCGAGTCTCGTCTCACCGTCCACTAGTCTTTTCCGACGCAAATCCGGCATTAAATTAAAGTTCTCGAGGAAATCGGCACCAAGAATGGGGTATTTGACGTCGGCCACTATAAATGTCCACACAAACGGGCGTCGTAGACCTAAATTGAGCCGCATTGTTTTCTCGCCGTATGTCCTTATAACTGTATTATTCGCAGCATATAGGACATGGTTCGGGTCGCGCTGCGCTCCCCTTGGCGCCGGAACGACGGAAACGCCTGCACCAGTGTCCACTAAAAACTCTAAACTGGATGTTGTGTCCTTCACCTTCAGCCGGCTGTTGGGCTTCCCCATGGAGCAGAGGTCTGCCGAGGTCGACCGCTGCTCCGCTACTCGTTTCCCGCGTGCCATGCGCATGGTTGACGGCAAGTGCGGGCTCTCTCCCGGAACCTAAAGTGCGCCGTGCACAGCCAGTCAGGATTTTTCGCTGCCCGGCGTTCCTGCCATCCCGAGTTGCGCCGGTCACGCGACGCTGATGACGATCGGCTCTGTCGACTCTCGCTGCGGTTGCGGCTGCCGTGGCGGCTCCGGTCCCACCGTCTATCGTCTCGGATTTCGTTTATTTCGATCATCATCCCTCTTATTTGCTGTGCCAGCTCCATCACAGTCTGCTGTAGTGTGGCGGTATCACTGGCGGAGACGGGGGCGATGTCCGTCCGTATTGTGTTCTCCATCACTTTATCCGCCACGGCCGCCAGTGCCTCTAGATCCTGAGATTCACTGACAGCCAACACTGTGCGTACGGTGCTGGGGAGGTGGCCTGCCCACAGGAACTTCAGCACCTCCGTGCTAACTTTGGTCCCGGCCAAGTCTTTCATCCGCCGTAGTAGGTGGGACGGGCGCTGGTCCCCGAGCTCCATCTCGCCGAGTAGTCGCTGGAACTTCCGGAGCTCGGTGTCGGCGTTGACCGAGATGAGCCTTTCTTTTAGGGCCTCATACTTCCGTTCTGCAGGCGGCGACGTCAGCATATCACTAACCTGCTGTAGATCTGTCAGCTGGAGTTTCGCGATGACGGACTGCCATCGTTGCTCGTCGCTCAGTCGCTGCGAGGCCGTGGCCGCCTCGAACTGAATGAACCACAGCCGTGGTTCCTGCCTCCAGAACTCGGGAATCCGGGAGGATACTGATATCGCGGCCAGGTTTCCCGCTACGTCGGAAGGTGTCGCTGCCGGCTGCGGTGCCACCGGTGGTAGGATGTTCGCGTACTGTCCGGCGGGATGAGCCATTTGTTTTTTTTTTAAACGTTTTCGTCGAGATCATGTCGGGGTCACCACTTTAGCGGGATGTGGTGACGGCTCGCTAGGCCGGAGTGAAACGCGTGCGTACTGGTAGAAGGGCGTCTATTCACTGAATAAATTCGGGCGCGCGTCGCAGCGCGCGTGGACTGAGGCGGGGGGAAACACCTATACACGTGTGTGTGCGGTATGCTTACAAAGCATGCCGCCACAAACAAAACAACCAACTCGCATGAAATGTGAATGCATTATCAATTTAATGCATGTTTTTATGCAACCTTAATTTAATGGCTAATACCACACAATTACCGTTATGATTTTAGCCCAATACACCACCTTTCCGAAGGAATTAGGCGCCATGTCAGGACCATCCATTTATGAGCGTGGCTTCATTGAACTGGATGGAAAACACGGACAACTTTTCATTGCCACTTCGACCAAACCTACACTTTTACATGGATTCCGAACCATGGAGCAACTCGCATTCGTGACGAAATGCACTTATCCAACTCAGAAAGAGAAAGAAAATGGTGCATGAATGGGGCGAGGATTTGAACCCGGAGCCCTGGTATGCTAGTCAAGTCCCCGCACCACTAGACTACAAGCCGCTCATGGTCCATATACGCATAGTGCTCTTTAAACGCTTTCTTAAATCTGTTTTTGTTAATTTGCATTCAAATTCGACATCAAAATAATCGCCTGTTTTCAATCCAGTTCAATGAAGCCGACCAATAAAAGGAAAGTCCTGGCAAGGAACCTAGTTTCCATTTGGTGTAATGCGCCAATATCATGACTTGGTATTAGCTATGCATTTCCAGTTATATAAAAAAATATTGTTTGTCATCTTTCATCACATCTTTCTATCGATCAGTATACTAGGCTAACATACTTTAAAAGTTAAAGTTATCGTTATATCATATTGTTACGAGCGCGCCCCGCTGCGAAGACATAGCGCTGATACACTACCAAAGTGCGCCAAATGGTTCCTTCGAATTTCAGTAGATGGCGCTACTTGTCTTATTGCATTGCGCAGGCTATCGCATCACTGTCGTCCCATATAAAGTGACGCCTCGTCCAGCTGACTTCAGAAACAAATCTCGGACATTCTAGTAATGTCTCGAGGGAGATTGTTCTCGACTGCTGCCCTACATGGGCGCCTAGAAATCGGTGGAGTGTTCTGGAAAGAAGCTCCACCGATATAAAAGGCGCCCAAGGCGCTGAGGGCGGCAGTCTATTTTTGGAAGCGAAGTGAGCGACAACAAGCGATATAGAAGTGCAGTGAACTAGCTCTGAAGTGAATCAGTGAAGTGAGTGATATAGTTTGTAAATTAGTGTTTGGATTAACCTAGTGTGAAATTGTATTTGTGAGTTTGCTTGTGAATTATTTGAAATAAAGGAAGAGTGTTAAGTATTGGTGTTTTCTTCTCTAATCTGCACCCTACCCGCGTAACAATTGGTGTCAGAAGTGGGATTAGAGATGCCCATTACACCGAGAGAAGACCAGGAAGGCGTGAGGACCAGGAGCCAGACGGCAGCCGACACAACACCGGCCGAGGATGCAGCAGCCTCAGGAACTCAAGAATTCGAGAGCCAACAATTAATGACGCAAACTCCTGCCTTGGACTTGAACGCATTGATGACCTTCATGCAAGAACAGGCCCGCCGTCAAGAGGAGCAGATGCAAGAACAGGCCCGCCGTCAAGAAGAACAGGCCCGCCGTCAAGAGGAGCAGGCGCAGGAACATGCTCGCCGTCAGGAGGAGCAGCAGCAAGAACTGATGTGGGCCGTTAGGGAATCCAATGCCAAAATAAAGGAGAAGCTTGATGAGGTCAACTCTAAGATCGAAGAGCAAGACCAAACTCTCGGGCGCCATGAAGAGCGACTGAACGGGCTTGAGTCAAAGATATCCGAAGAAATGGAGAAAATCAAGACCTGTGGAGTAACTGTATCTTCATCTGCAACAGCAGGAGCAAGATTTAAGGTTCCTCCTTTCGATGGTTTGACATCCTGGGCCGCTTACAAACTTCAGTTTGAATCAGTGGTTATTGCAAATGGATGGAATGAGAACCAAGCACGAACTGCTTTGACCTTAGGACTTCGGGACAAGGCACTCCATGTTCTCGAGGCTTTAGGTCCCCGAATCACCTATGACGGACTTTTAGAAGCACTGGAGTCAAGGTTTGGCGACAAGCATTTGGAACACGTCTACCGAGCTCAACTTCGTGATCGAGTACAACGAGCAAGTGAAGGACTTCAACAGTGGGCACTGGAAATCGAAAAACTTGTCCGAAAGGCCCATCAATCATCATCGAATTCTTCGTTGGAAGATTACTTGGTGCAGGCTTTCGTGGATGGCATCAGGGACATCGAAGTACGAGCTGCTGTACGATTAAGTCACCACGCAACGTTGAAGGACGCTCTTGCCCACGCGTTGGAGGTCGAAGCGGTTCGATCAGATCCCCGAGCGCATCGAATAAGAGAAGTGGTGACGACGGAAACCAGATCACCTGCTAGACGTAAATTTACTCCCCGGTGCTACAAGTGCAATGAACTGGGGCACCTTCGAACCAACTGCCCCAAAAATCAAACCGAAAGGCCTGATGCTGCAAATGAAGATGAAAAGGCCAGAACCGGGGGGCGGATGCTGGCTGGTAAAATAGAAGCCCCGAAAGTCACAATTTCGCAGGCATGTACTGGAAACAGCCTGCTCGTTGAAGGGCAAGTGAACGGGATACAATGCAACTTGACCTTGGATACCGGAGCATCCCGTACAATCGTTAAGTCAAAAACCTTTGGCCGCGTCATATGGAATCGTCGCCAGTATTTTAATGGTTGCAGGCTTCAGACAGCTACCGGCCAGCACATACCCGTTTATGGAGAGATAGAAGTTACGATTAAAATTGGATGTAAGACTTATCGTCATACCGCCGTTTTAGCAGATATCATCGATGATTGCATTCTAGGTTTGGACTTTATGAGAACTAACAACTGTAAAATAGATGTGGCAAATGGCGTGCTAATATGTGGCAAAGAAGAAGTTTCCTGGCTACGCAAATGTGATGAAATTTCCTCAGATAAATTGGACACAGGGAGATCTAAAGTGTCCACTCTTTTGGAAGAAAGCAGACGGGACCTGACTGTTGATGATTTCAAGAAAGCAACAAATCTACTTATGCGATATTCAGACATCTTCTCTTCGCACGACGGAGACATTGGGAGAACAAGCATGGTTAAGCACCGCATCGACACAGGAGATGCTCTTCCAATACGTTAGAGGCCACGCCGCGTTCCCGTAGCTAAAGAAGAAGAAGTTCAGAGAATGATAGCGGACATGCAGAAAAATAATGTTATAGAGACTTCATCAAGTCCATGGTGTTCACCCGTAGTTCTGGTAAAGAAGAAAGATGGCAGCACCAGATTTTGTGTGGACTATTGACGTTTAAATGATGTAACAAAAAAGTACAGCTATCCGATTCCTAGAATTGATGACACGCTGGATACATTGAGTGGCATGAAGTGGTTCACAACCCTGGACCTGAAAAGCGGCTACTGGCAGGTGGAAATCGACAACAAAGACAAAGAGAAGACAGCGTTTACGACAGGGCATGGGCTGTGGCAATTCAAAGTGATGCCGTTTGGACTTTGTAATGCTCCCGCAACCTTCGAGAGGCTTATGGAACGAGTACTTTTTGGGCTGATCGGGGAAGCTTGTCTGGTGTACTTGGACGATATAATCATATTAGGGCGGACATTTGACGAGCACATCAAGAATTTGGAGAACGTTTTGAGCAAGATTCGCCAAGCTAACCTTAAACTAAGTGGCAAGAAGTGTTCTTTCTTCAAGCGTCAGGTTAGCTATTTGGGTCACGTTATCTCCGGAAATGGCATCCAAACTGACCCAAAGAAGATCGAAGCCGTACAGGAGTGGCCAATTCCAAAGGATAAGACTGAAGTTCGTGCCTTTTTAGGACTGTGCTCATATTACCGCCGTTTTGTCCGAAACTTCTCCGAGATTGCTAAGCCTCTGCATCGACTTACAGAAGATAAGCGTCAATTCAATTGGGACGAGGACTGCGCAAATTCGTTTCAAGAACTTAAGCAACATCTCTGTAACACTCCAATCTTGGGCTACCCCGAAGCCGATAAAGAGTTCATAGTCGACACAGACGCAAGTAATACCGGAATCGGCGGTGTACTCTCACAACGTCATGGGGACAAGGAGATCGTTATTGGTTATTTCAGCAAATCCCTTTCAAAACCAGAACGGAACTATTGTGTGACAAGACGAGAGCTTCTAGCAGTAGTGAAGACTTTGCAGCATTTCAACAAGTATCTTCTCGGCCGAAGATTCCGCTTGAGGACTGACCACGCTGCTTTGAAATGGCTGCTTCAGTTTAAGAATCCAGAAGGGCAGGTTGCACGTTGGCTGGAACAGCTCCAAGAGTATCAGTTCGATACAGAGCATCGGAGTGGTAAAACCCATGGAAATGCTGACGCTTTGTCTCGTCGACCCTGCCCAGAAGAGTGTAAGCACTGCATCAGGGAGGAGATAAAGGAGACCGTTCATTTAAAGGCCATCCGAACGGATAACATCAGCGAAGAATGGAGCAATGAAAACATGAAGCTAGCCCAGGAGGGGGACGATGATCTGATGCCCATTATTCACTGGAAGAGAGCAGGAGAGACAAAGCCAGAATGGAGAGATATTTCTGCAATGAGCACAGCGACTAAAAGTTACTGGGCGCAGTGGTCGAGCCTGGTACTTCATGACGGAATATTGTACAGAAAATGGGAAACACCTAACGGAAAGGATACTTTTCTGCAATTAGTCATCCCCAGATCTAAGATTAAAGAAGTTCTTCAATGCCTGCACGATGGAACTTCAGGTGGACATTTGGGAATAAAGAGAACTCTCCTGAAGATACGACAACGGTTCTACTGGATAAATTGTCGCGATGATGTAGAAGATTGGTGCCGTAAATGCACGATCTGTAGCGCTGTTAAAGGGCCTCATACACGGAGCAAGGGAACTTTAAAATTGTACAATGTTGGAGCTCCGTGGGAGAGAATTGCTCTTGATGTGGCTGGCCCTTTTCCTCCGACAAATGACGGCAACCGTTACTTTATGGTTGTAATGGATTATTTCACTAAGTGGCCTGAGGTATTTGCCATACCAAACCAAGAGGCGATCACGGTTGCACAGAAATTGGTCCACGAAGTTTTCTGTCGCTATGGAGTACCTCTCGAGATACACACTGATCAAGGCAGAAACTTCGAATCCCGAGTGTTTCAGGAGACATGTCGAATAATGGGAATCCATAAGACCAGGACAACCCCATACCACCCACAGTCAGATGGCATGGTGGAACGATTTAATCAGACATTGGAAAGACACTTGGCCAAATTGGTAGAAGACCATCAAAAGGATTGGGACCAGTATATTCCGCTGTTTCTGCTGTCATACCGAACCGCTGTGCATGAAAGCGTAGATGAAACTCCAGCCTACATAAATTTTGGACACGAACTCAGACTACCAGCTGACCTTCTGACAGGAATTCCACCAGAGGCATCCCATTGTGTAACAGAGTATGTGTCAGATCTGCGAGGAAAAATGGACACTGTTTATAAACGTGTCAGAGAGGCTGGTCTACGAGCAAGCGAGCGGATGAAAACACGTTACGACCGCAAAGCTAATGGAAATGTATTTGAAGAAGGATCTTTAGTTTGGCTACATAATCCATTACGAAAAAAAGGAAAAAGTCCCAAACTGCAACCAAAATGGGAAGGCCCATATAGAGTGGTGACTAAAATCAATGACGTGACATATCGTATCCGCCGGAATGATAGATGTCGGGAAAAGATTGTGCACGTAGATCGTCTGGCCCGATACCACGGAGACAATTATGCTCGAGACGAGCATAACTAAGGAGGAGGCAGTGTTACGAGCGCGCCCCGCTGCGAAGACATAGCGCTGATACACTACCAAAGTGCGCCAAATGGTTCCTTCGAATTTCAGTAGATGGCGCTACTTGTCTTATTGCATTGCGCAGGCTATCGCATCACTGTCGTCCCATATAAAGTGACGCCTCGTCCAGCTGACTTCAGAAACAAATCTCGGACATTCTAGTAATGTCTCGAGGGAGATTGTTCTCGACTGCTGCCCTACATGGGCGCCTAGAAATCGGTGGAGTGTTCTGGAAAGAAGCTCCACCGATATAAAAGGCGCCCAAGGCGCTGAGGGCGGCAGTCTATTTTTGGAAGCGAAGTGAGCGACAACAAGCGATATAGAAGTGCAGTGAACTAGCTCTGAAGTGAATCAGTGAAGTGAGTGATATAGTTTGTAAATTAGTGTTTGGATTAACCTAGTGTGAAATTGTATTTGTGAGTTTGCTTGTGAATTATTTGAAATAAAGGAAGAGTGTTAAGTATTGGTGTTTTCTTCTCTAATCTGCACCCTACCCGCGTAACAATATTTAGCTTAGTTTCCAGATAAGTTCATTATGAGCTTAAGACACAACACCGGAGCTTATCAAGCGGGGCAGCCGACCATTCGTCCGGAGTTCGTCTGCGCCCGCCCACAGGTTCCTAGGGCGGGCGGTTTTGATTTAAGGCGCACTTACAGTTGTCATCCGAGCGACGCCACGAGCTCGCGGCCCGGAGGCATCAGGGGAGCTTTCCTGCGCCACATCCAGGGACATGCACTGTACATCACGAGACTAATCGTTTCTCTAGAGAGTGGACATTTGTTCCGTGGTACAAATTATATTAGACGAGTTTTGTCGTTAGCAAATAGTCATATTTTTTTATTAGATAATAGATTTATGACTATCAGCTACGTTTTTCAATTTCATATTGCATTTAAATTTAAAAATTATGCAGAACATAGTTTTATATCTCTGTGGAGAGATGAAAAGGTGGGTCAGGTCTTGAGACCCACGGCTGCGCCGCTGCTCTCCCCTAGTGGTGATTTGAATTGTGGTGGTTAGTGCGATATAGACGTCGTGTGTTTTTGACATCTTGTAGCGCCATCTAGCGCCATGTTAACTAACTTATATGCATATGTTTGTTGTATTTGTGGCATGTGAAGCTAGTAGAGGGCGTTAGGTCGCCACATCTCCCATAAAATGTATGTGTGCAGTCTTATGAGATTTCTTAATATTTCGATCAAATTCGATGCGATGGTGCCAACCCGGGTAATTAGGGAAGGAAACCTAGAGTCATAGCAATAGATATTCTTTCCAAACTCTGAAATGACCCGTTTTAAAAATAAAAATGCATATTTAAATTTCAGATAAGAAAAAAATCATCCTGCTTCAGACGCATGTCACGACCACAAACTTTTTCAGATTATTTTCAAAATCTGATTACAATAATTTGAATGTAGATGTCGTTGGAACTCAAATTAATAATAAAAAACTGGCCAAGTGCGAGTCGGACTTGCACATTTAGGGTTCCGTACCATCGTACATGATTTAACACAAACCAATCACGTTGTTTTGTATGGAGCCCACCTTTAATTTCTATTTTTTTTTATTTTACCAATTTGTGTTGTAGCGGAAAAACTTTAACCTTACGGTTCATGAGATACAGCCCTGTGACAGACGGACGGATGGACGGATGGACGGACGGACGGACGGACGGACGGACGGACGGACAGACGGACGGACGGACGGACGGACGGACGAACGGACAGACAGACGGATATCGAAGGCTTAGTATTATGGTTCCGTTGCCACCCTTTGGGTATGGAACCCAAAAAAGAGTTGCATGTACTCGTGTTTTAAACGTGTGGTCTTCGACATGAGAGGACCTACGTGCCACTCAAAGCCAAAATAAGTAACCTACATATATGATTGATTAAGAACTTATCCAGGAGTTGACACAACTTTATAAGCTAGGCTCGGACTCCAAGAAGTTAGTTGCCCGAGGATTATCGACAGAGGATCAGTGGAATTGATTCGACAATTCCTCATTTTTTCAATCTAATTTGTGGGTGTTGCATTTTGTTTTTTCAAAGTTCCGAATGGAAGCGGAGCCATCTTGCATGGTACTGTTTTTCTCGTGAATCTATTCGCACTAACAGTATTATTTAAATCTTGAACCTTGATTTCTACAATAGATTTAAACGCACTCTTTCAAAGAGATGACGCATGAGTTCCGGAACATCTTGCTATCCTAACCAGAACTCGACGTTCACAAACCAATTGAATTATATAATCGGAAAATATAGACCAATCTTCGAAAAAAATACATTCGATGCTTTCCGTAGAACAACATATTGTTAATATATATACTGAGTTTTGATTCGCAGTTTAAAATACACTGCAATATCTTAAAATCACAATGCAATATTTGCTATGCTTATTGCAATACAAAAAAACTGCGTATCACTGAAACTACTCCATGTTTTCTCACGTAATGATTAACAGATTTTATTCGTGTCTCCGACTTGTTGACAATTAATTTAATTTACGCACACATAACAGTTACATCAGAATTAGTTATTTTTTCTTTATTTTTTTAACGGAAAAAAGTAATCAGTGAATCAAATTGTAATTAAAAATTATCAATTAATTATTTAAATTACGTTAAATTAGAGCCAACTGAGTTACTCTGAGTGAAAACAGTTAGCCTCGATTGCACGAAGAGACGGCCGAGTTAATAAACGTCCATACACGTCACTTTTAGTGAACCGCATGGAGTTCCTTGCATACTGTCCATCCAAAGTGACGTGTTTAATCGTACGTTGACGTTGATTTTTATTTTTTGTCCTTTCGTGCTCTCGGCCCTCAGTCTTAAAAAAGTAACATTCATGATGTTTCTATATCTTTTATTTAATTGTTATTTCAACTGCGTGCAATAAATGTTTTCTCTTACTGTTTCCATAACCGTGTGAAAACTGTTTCTATCTTTAGATTTTTTCCATTCTTACTTTATTCAGTGAAAAGATACCGTCCAATCTATTAAAATGTTTGTATCTCTGGAAACTGGACAGTTGCAAGCCTAATTTGCCATCAGGCGTTACGTTTAATGAGTTAAGATAACCGTTTCCAAGTCATCTGATCTGTCCTACCTACGTGTTATTTTTACCAAGCGGTACTGTTAAATCGGTTAAAATAACTGTTTTGCTCATTAATAGATACATCAATAGTAATGAGAAATACGTTACCATAAATGACTAAATTTTGACTTTGTTAAAACAGTTAATAGTTAAACATTTTTTTTTCAGGTTATGGTGCTGTCTCTACGACAAACACAAAAACAACAATCGTTGTTATTAATATTATGTCCGCCTACAGAATTAATATGTTCGATATTATTCTGTAGGCAGATATAATTGTTTTTTTTAGTGTATTTATCTTTCTAAAATAGTATTTAGAATAAGTACCCTTCAATTCAGATAATTTGGGAAATGTCTTACATGTCTTACACTTGCGGTATAATCTAGCAAAATGCAAAGTTTTGTAATATCGCTTTGTTCAACGGCTGGCAGGCGGTCAAATTTTCAATTAGCTGGACTGGCTCCAGAACTGGTGTCGCACATATATTTTGGAAGTGTCGCATGTATTGGCACACCACGTTGGTACCAGATATCACTTTTGCTATCTAGTGCCATATTTTGCTATGTTGTTGCTGAGGGGATTTCACCGCTTTCCGTGTGACTAAGCACGAGCTATACATATGTATTTTTTTGAAATTTACAGAATATTATTTCATGTTATGAGACGAAATTGAAGACTCGATAAAATAAATAAAGTGAAACATAATTCCTAATTGACAATTTTTTTTTATTGACCATAATCTTTAAGACTAGAAAATATTGGATATCGCTGTTGAATTGCTTAATACGAAATTAATAATTAAAAAAGTATAGCAAACATAAAAATAACAAGAAAAAAATATTAACTATGGACACGCCAGCAAACATTATTCTCCAGGACAAAGAAGCGGTCCTGACGATGCCTCCGTGTCGCTGGAAGCGAAGCATGTCAGCCAAGCACGGCATCGCAAACCGGGAAACCGTAATATTTGAGAAACTAAATAATGATTAACGGTCAAAGGTAGACCGTTACCTATCAGAATTAAGTATTGGATATACAAGGCAAATTTTCTTTTAAAAAAGGCAAAACTACGAATGTCCAAAACCGCTGAACTTTTAATTTCTCGTCCTAAAAGAAAGCTACTGTGAATATTTCATATTTCTGGGTACAGCGGTTTCGGAGAGTCTGTTTCTTACGTAAGTGGTGAATAAAAATGTGTACATTTTTGCCTCGTTTATTAACAGTTATTTTTATTTAAATCCATTGTGAGCGAACCTTTTCATCGTAAAAATAAGTTATTGAAAATTTTAAGTTTCCAGGATAATTGGTTTCGGAGATCTCAACATGAGTGGTATTCACTTAAATGTGTTCATTTTGGCCTGTTTTGCCCCCCTAATAGTCGGATTTGCAGAAACATTTTCTTCGTAAGCACTCCTAAATTAAAAAAAAAAAACATCTCTTAGTGAGCAATCCCACCCCAAAAGAAAACTACTGTAAATAAAAAATCACACTTCTGGGTTCAGTGGTACCGATAATTCGTTGTTTGTTGTATTTAAGTACCAAACTTAATAATCGATTTTGGTAAAAAAAAATATGAAACCACCTGGGAATCATACCCTTTCAAATAACAATCGGTCCAGGGGTCTTTGATTAATCGGTGAACATACATAAAAAAAAAGATTTCGACGAATTGAGAACCTCCCTTTTTTTTAAGTCGGTTAAAAAGGCATAGAACAAAAAATTATCAAATCATTTGCAATTATCAAAGGATATATTTTTTTTTGACATAAAGATTTTGCATTAAATCAAAAATATTAATTTATTCTTAAAGTTATAATAGAATTCGTAGACACAACATTATCTCAAAACTATAAATAAGTCTCAAACGCCTAATTGAATCGAATGAAGTCGTCAGAAATATTTCCACGGTAAAAAGCAACGTTCCGGAATCCACTGAAAGCATTTTCCGGGTCTGAGCATCACAATGGCGCGTGAAATGTACCAACAGTGGCGCGGTATAGGATCCTTCCCTCGCAGCTGCGAATCGAATCAGAATGGCGGCCGCGGCGCGCTGGGAGCGACTAGTCTTCAGCGGAAAATATCACGATGTGAGTGATACTCGGGGAGAGGAGTCACTCTGAAGCGCGGCGACCATTCTGGTGTGGCTTGGTCTAAACTTTGCTCGAGCGTTGTGAATGATATTTATAATTTATGTTTAAACCTTTAGTGGTCTTAGCATTGCTTTGCGAATAATATTTATAACTGATTTTCAGTAGGTATGGTATTATTTCTAACATTAAATATAATCAGAGCATAGGTAATAGATCTTTTTCTCTAGTTTAACTTAATGTTTGTGGCGATTAATTCGTTCAATAATGAAATCCCAGAAAATAGATGTCTGAAACGTAAAGAAAACCTTCTTTTCTATTATATGCTCACTAAACCAACCTATATTTGTTTATGTAAAAGGCCATGAGGAAAGTCCTCATATTGCTCAGCTACATTGAAGTGGATGGAAAACACGGACAAATTTCATTGGAAATACAAGGTTCGGCTATTAAAAATTTAATAAATACGCACGTAATAATTTATACTCCTTGCCGTGAATAAAAACTGTTTTGCATGCATCTAAGCTAAATTTAACCGGATAGGCTAAACCTAAGCTAGGTTAAAATTAATTTTATCTTACATATATTCAGGAAAATATATATTTTTATAAATATATTTTTTAAATTGAAATATTCCAACGTCGTTTACAGTAAAATATACCTTGATTTAAATTGAATAAATGACTATTCCTAACCTCCAACAATATAGCAAACAATAAAATATTTCTATTAAATTATTACGTATTGCAAAACTCCTTCAGTGAAAAACATAATATTTTCCAATAACTACGCAAGAATCGCACCCAGCAGACTACGTTACAATTATGTTAATGCCCGCATTTATCCAAGGACAGCGCCGCTCCGAGCAATAGTTTTCCGCTTTCATTTTCCCCTCGCACACTTCTCCCTGCTTTATGCGTGCGAGCCTCTTTTATTGCGATCCGCCGGGACGCGCCCTGCGAGTGGGCGAATGGAATAAAACGTCCGTGCGAATGGTCGCGTATCTTGTGTTCCGAGGGCCGGGGGACGAAACACGACGCCAGGAGACCGATAGATAATGGAAATCTCGATCTCCGAATTGGATCCTTAATCCACTGGAAACTATTTCAATAGTGGTAAAAATTAAAATATTCGAAACAACAATGTGGGGAAGTTTGGATATTTAAACGTCCGTGCGAATGGTCGCGTGTGTTGTGTTCCGAGGGTCGGGGGACGAAACACGACCCCAGGAGACTGATAGATAATGGAAAACTCGATCTCCGAATTGGATCCTTAATCCACTAGAAACTATTAAAATTGTAGCAAACATTAAAATATTCAAAACAACAAAGTGGGAAAGTTTGAATATTTAAACGTCCATGCGAATGGACGCGTTTGTTGTATTCCGAGGGCCGGATGACGCAACATGACGCCAGGAGACTGATCGATAATGGAAATCTCGGCCTCCGATTTAGATCCTTAATCCACTGGAAACTATTTGAATAGTGGTAAACATTCTAATATTCAAAACAACAAAGTGGGAACGTTTGAATATGTAATAGGCCTTTTACATTCAGCCCGAGTGAGCAGGGAAGTGGGCAGAGAAGTGGGGAGGACGAGTATGTAAATACGATACTTCTCATGCTCCTGCTACTGCTACTCGCGCTGCCGGGCGCTCCCGAAATTAGCGGTTTTTTGTGCGGAAGTCAAAGGACTGGCAGCGCGAGCGGCAGTGCGTGTTCACATTCAGCTCCATCGCTCACTTATCGCCGAGCGCCGAGACGAATCGGATGTGCGTGCCTACTTGTTTTTCGATCTGACAAAATAACCTTCGAGTGGAAAACACAATACGATTTTTAGAACTGCTGGAATTCGAAAAAAACTATATGGGATGGAGAGGTTTTTGGGGACAACCTTTGCTGTAAAGGACACAATTAATACGGAAGAACAAGTGAGTAGGTATTTCAGTTATTTTCATGTGTGTCCCATTGCTTGGCTTAGCCTCGATAGGTATACTGGGTGTTAATGGAGCTATGGTCCAAACGTTAACTAGTGCTTCCTTGGCATATTTGGAGCATAAAAAGTAAATAACTTTTTATTGTCCGACTTAAAAAAAAATCGTCCGCCCCATACATTTTTGAATTTTTTCTTTTTTTTGATTTGGTATCTTTTTAAATTATTTACGTAACTCTGTATTGCAAGAAGACACAGCGCGGAAGCTGTAATTATTTCGACGTTTGCGATTGCCGAGAGTCGAAAGCGATGTGAGTGGCAGGGCAGTATGTGAACACACACTTTTCTCCGTCCTGCTGTGGCCGGCAGCCAACCGGCAGCGCGAGGAGGAGTGGCAGGGGCTGAATCTAAAAGGCCTATAAACGTCCATGCGAATGGACGCGTTTGTTGTATTCCGAGGGCCGGATGACGCAACATGACGCCAGGAGACTGATAGATAATGGAAATCTCGACCTCCGAACTGGATCCTTAATCCACTGGAAACTATTTGAATAGTGGTAAACATTCGAATATTCAAAACAACAAAGTGGGAAAGTTTGGATATTTAAACGTCCGTGCGAATGGTCGCGTTTGTTGTATTCTGAGGGCCAGGTAACGTAACATGACGCCAGAGACTGATAGGTAATGGCAATTTCGATCTCCCAATTATATCCTGAATCCACTGTAAACTTTTTGAATAGTTGTGAAAATTCAAATATTCAAATCAACCAAGCGGTTAAGATCGGATATTCGAGAGAATTAATTAAATAGAAACTGATAAAAATTTTGGCCTCGTTCTTCTGATTGGTTTTTTTATTAACTGTAAACTATTAAATTTGTGATAAAAAACTATTAAATTAATTAATTTCTAATTAAAATTAAGACATTTAAAAATAAATCGTTTCAACAGGTTTCTCGCAGGGCTCCAACTCGTCACCAACGCTATTTTTAATGTTCATTAATGCTTTACTGTCCCTGAGCATGATTTACAGTTACGCTGATGAAATCACGGAGCATAAGGCGTATGTCAGGGATTGGAGGAGCAAAGATGCACAGCCCGGCGAGGCGCAAGGTTCTGTGATTTTCTCTGTCAAGGTTGATCCCTTCCCGTTCCTAGCAATTTGTCAAGAAGATGTTGTACCCGGTCTCAGACTACTTAGAACTATTGGGCTGCAACGTCTCTAAAGACGTGGATTTTTAGTATTGTATTAAATTCAAGTCCAGAACTGCATCGCGATAACAAGGGATTTTATAACAGTGGCGAAGGTTATGTTTACCAGTTTGTTCCGCATGCATGTTACCTTGTGAAATTGGCATCACTATTCTTTCGTATCTAACCATAATTTGGATCACTTCCCGCAGATAACCACTACCGTTTTGCGGTTAACATTAGGCTTTTGAGTACGAATGGTTCCTCAAATACATCTCTTTGCCGCACCGCCAGGGTATGGGATTGTCTGGCGGTGAGCCTTTCTCCATAAACACAACCTCTACAATAGCCAGCAAATCTGCTGGAATGGAGCCTCGCTGAGCGTGGTTGCTTAAGGTGAGGTTGCTTTGACGTTTACCCTTTCGGCAAAGCCAACATACCGGTTTATTCATAAAACAAAACATGCATAAGTACTGCAGTAAGTACCAAAGTATTCCAAGAAGATGTATTTTAAAGCAAAATACTATCGAGCCTCACTGCTCACTTTTAACTTCAGAACATCAAACGCAATGGAAATAAGTTTCGTGACTTTGAATATTTTATGAACGTATTGACATTTTCATGGAACAAGACGTCTTTCAGAGAAACAGCAAAGGCAAAGCTTCAAATGAAAACGGTGAATTAATAAATGTACTTTGAAGGTGTCATTGAAATTCCTTTAACGCCTTGCTACTTTATGATTTGTTAGCAGTATTTATGTATTGTTTCTTCGTGCGTAGTAATTTAAAGTGACGCACTCTCTCTACTTATATTTTTCTCTGCTTATTAACGTCTTTTGTATAATGGCTTCTTCGCACATGCTATTAACCCAAAGATTGCTTAGATCTCTGTGATTAACCTCCTGACAAATACTATGCTTTCTTAGGGGAAAGTTACCATGCTCAATGACAGCATAACAGCGCCACTTATCGTTTCAAAAGATCAGAATCCTAGATAAATGCAATAAGGATTTAATACTTCTAATGATGGGGTATCCATTTACTGGAGGTTTCGTGACCTATTCCGAAACATCTTGTATCGGCGAGGAATAATCGAAACTCAATGTTAGGGGAACAGCACTGACTGTAATGAGTGCGCTTGCGAATTCGTGACGCGCAACATCGTATATTCTTTGCAATAAATAGCATCCTGTAAATTTCTTACGTGTCTTTGGAACTCGAGACAGTAGTGAGCTAATTCATAAGCAAACTGACTCGTCGGCGCTAGTTTTATTCGTTCGTTTATTCGTTTAATTTTGTCCGTTAGACGTGTACACTCTTGGATTCGTCACTTTGCACGTAGAAGGTTCGATTGATTCGGACGAAGAATAATCGACTACAAACTTCGCCGGCAGTCAAAATTCAAATACATTTATGCATATGAAACTATTCCTTTAAGGCGCTAGGACTAGCCAACTACTCGCGCCATACAAATGCACTTTTTAACAAATGTAATAATATGTAGTGAAACGCTTCAGCAAATCCAAATAGAACTCCAGACTGATAATGGATTGTTAATATTTTTTTATTCCATCATTTATTTAAATAATAATAAAAATAAAAAAGTTGATTTTTCTCATTAGAAATCTGAAAGTAATTCGATTTCTAGATAAAAGCAAAAACAGCATATATGCATAAACAAAACATTCCATTTGCTATTAGATTTCTACATTTAGTCAAAAAAGTTCTGAAATGGACACCGTTTCCGCAATGTATTTTGTATAGAAAAAGGAAACATACATTAACGAAAATAATTCGATTCCTAGACAAGGAATCATATATTGTAAGGATGACACTTATAATCGTCAGACTTAGTTAGTTAACTTGGGGTGCCTCGTCTAACTTTGCGATTTGGCTAGTACCAGGGCCTTAAATGCTACCTACAGAATAGTGCAATAGTTTGAGAGCAACCTCTGAAGTATTAATAACATTCCTGCATGAGATTCTGACTAAATAACCAAATAATGCTTAACTACAATTCGGGTGCACAGAGCCCCCGTCATTATTGATACGATTTGTATTGTGTACAATTTTATCTAAAAGTTTCCACTACCGTCCTTCCTACTTCGCTGTCTCGTATAGACTAGAAATATACAGATGCTTACTTTCCAATTTATTTAATGGGCAACGCATGTTATCAGTTACGTCGGTGTTAACCTGTCGCCCAAATGATTTAAATCAAGGCTTCCGGAATAATTTACTAAAATCGCATATTTTAGGGAGCATTATCGCTCTGAGCAGCGGAGCGAGCGCGCGGCGAGCCGAGCCCATCAGCCGACCGAGCTCGCGCGACCGCCGCCGCCGACGCCGCGCCGCGTCCATCGGCGCTGTTCAAACGAGCTTGTCATTGGACATGCTGATCGATGTAAACATTCTATAAGATGGAAATTATTATTTGAAAACCATTTTAAAAACCGGCCAAGTGCGAGTCGGACTCGCATACGAAGGGTTCCGTCCCATCGTACAAAATTTAACACAAAAAATCACGTTTGTTGGGTGGGCCCATTATTTTTATTTATTATTGTATTATTTTACCTATTTGTAGAACTGCTGGAATTCGAAAAAAACTATATGGGATGGAGAGGTTTTTGGGGACAACCTTTGCTGTAAAGGACACAATTAATACGGAAGAACAAGTGAGTAGGTATTTCAGTTATTTTCATGTGTGTCCCATTGCTTGGCTTAGCCTCGATAGGTATACTGGGTGTTAATGGAGCTATGGTCCAAACGTTAACTAGTGCTTCCTTGGCATATTTGGAGCATAAAAAGTAAATAACTTTTTATTGTCCGACTTAAAAAAAAATCGTCCGCCCCATACATTTTTGAATTTTTTCTTTTTTTTAATTTGGTATCTTTTTAAATTATTTACGTAACTCTGTATTGCAAGAAGACACAGCGCGGAAGCTGTAATTATTTCGACGTTTGCGATTGCCGAGAGTCGAAAGCGATGTGAGTGGCAGGGCAGTATGTGAACACACACTTTTCTCCGTCCTGCTGTGGCCGGCAGCCAACCGGCAGCGCGAGGAGGAGTGGCAGGGGCTGAATCTAAAAGGCCTATAAACGTCCATGCGAATGGACGCGTTTGTTGTATTCCGAGGGCCGGATGACGCAACATGACGCCAGGAGACTGATAGATAATGGAAATCTCGACCTCCGAACTGGATCCTTAATCCACTGGAAACTATTTGAATAGTGGTAAACATTCGAATATTCAAAACAACAAAGTGGGAAAGTTTGGATATTTAAACGTCCGTGCGAATGGTCGCGTTTGTTGTATTCTGAGGGCCAGGTAACGTAACATGACGCCAGAGACTGATAGGTAATGGCAATTTCGATCTCCCAATTATATCCTGAATCCACTGTAAACTTTTTGAATAGTTGTGAAAATTCAAATATTCAAATCAACCAAGCGGTTAAGATCGGATATTCGAGAGAATTAATTAAATAGAAACTGATAAAAATTTTGGCCTCGTTCTTCTGATTGGTTTTTTTATTAACTGTAAACTATTAAATTTGTGATAAAAAACTATTAAATTAATTAATTTCTAATTAAAATTAAGACATTTAAAAATAAATCGTTTCAACAGGTTTCTCGCAGGGCTCCAACTCGTCACCAACGCTATTTTTAATGTTCATTAATGCTTTACTGTCCCTGAGCATGATTTACAGTTACGCTGATGAAATCACGGAGCATAAGGCGTATGTCAGGGATTGGAGGAGCAAAGATGCACAGCCCGGCGAGGCGCAAGGTTCTGTGATTTTCTCTGTCAAGGTTGATCCCTTCCCGTTCCTAGCAATTTGTCAAGAAGATGTTGTACCCGGTCTCAGACTACTTAGAACTATTGGGCTGCAACGTCTCTAAAGACGTGGATTTTTAGTATTGTATTAAATTCAAGTCCAGAACTGCATCGCGATAACAAGGGATTTTATAACAGTGGCGAAGGTTATGTTTACCAGTTTGTTCCGCATGCATGTTACCTTGTGAAATTGGCATCACTATTCTTTCGTATCTAACCATAATTTGGATCACTTCCCGCAGATAACCACTACCGTTTTGCGGTTAACATTAGGCTTTTGAGTACGAATGGTTCCTCAAATACATCTCTTTGCCGCACCGCCAGGGTATGGGATTGTCTGGCGGTGAGCCTTTCTCCATAAACACAACCTCTACAATAGCCAGCAAATCTGCTGGAATGGAGCCTCGCTGAGCGTGGTTGCTTAAGGTGAGGTTGCTTTGACGTTTACCCTTTCGGCAAAGCCAACATACCGGTTTATTCATAAAACAAAACATGCATAAGTACTGCAGTAAGTACCAAAGTATTCCAAGAAGATGTATTTTAAAGCAAAATACTATCGAGCCTCACTGCTCACTTTTAACTTCAGAACATCAAACGCAATGGAAATAAGTTTCGTGACTTTGAATATTTTATGAACGTATTGACATTTTCATGGAACAAGACGTCTTTCAGAGAAACAGCAAAGGCAAAGCTTCAAATGAAAACGGTGAATTAATAAATGTACTTTGAAGGTGTCATTGAAATTCCTTTAACGCCTTGCTACTTTATGATTTGTTAGCAGTATTTATGTATTGTTTCTTCGTGCGTAGTAATTTAAAGTGACGCACTCTCTCTACTTATATTTTTCTCTGCTTATTAACGTCTTTTGTATAATGGCTTCTTCGCACATGCTATTAACCCAAAGATTGCTTAGATCTCTGTGATTAACCTCCTGACAAATACTATGCTTTCTTAGGGGAAAGTTACCATGCTCAATGACAGCATAACAGCGCCACTTATCGTTTCAAAAGATCAGAATCCTAGATAAATGCAATAAGGATTTAATACTTCTAATGATGGGGTATCCATTTACTGGAGGTTTCGTGACCTATTCCGAAACATCTTGTATCGGCGAGGAATAATCGAAACTCAATGTTAGGGGAACAGCACTGACTGTAATGAGTGCGCTTGCGAATTCGTGACGCGCAACATCGTATATTCTTTGCAATAAATAGCATCCTGTAAATTTCTTACGTGTCTTTGGAACTCGAGACAGTAGTGAGCTAATTCATAAGCAAACTGACTCGTCGGCGCTAGTTTTATTCGTTCGTTTATTCGTTTAATTTTGTCCGTTAGACGTGTACACTCTTGGATTCGTCACTTTGCACGTAGAAGGTTCGATTGATTCGGACGAAGAATAATCGACTACAAACTTCGCCGGCAGTCAAAATTCAAATACATTTATGCATATGAAACTATTCCTTTAAGGCGCTAGGACTAGCCAACTACTCGCGCCATACAAATGCACTTTTTAACAAATGTAATAATATGTAGTGAAACGCTTCAGCAAATCCAAATAGAACTCCAGACTGATAATGGATTGTTAATATTTTTTTATTCCATCATTTATTTAAATAATAATAAAAATAAAAAAGTTGATTTTTCTCATTAGAAATCTGAAAGTAATTCGATTTCTAGATAAAAGCAAAAACAGCATATATGCATAAACAAAACATTCCATTTGCTATTAGATTTCTACATTTAGTCAAAAAAGTTCTGAAATGGACACCGTTTCCGCAATGTATTTTGTATAGAAAAAGGAAACATACATTAACGAAAATAATTCGATTCCTAGACAAGGAATCATATATTGTAAGGATGACACTTATAATCGTCAGACTTAGTTAGTTAACTTGGGGTGCCTCGTCTAACTTTGCGATTTGGCTAGTACCAGGGCCTTAAATGCTACCTACAGAATAGTGCAATAGTTTGAGAGCAACCTCTGAAGTATTAATAACATTCCTGCATGAGATTCTGACTAAATAACCAAATAATGCTTAACTACAATTCGGGTGCACAGAGCCCCCGTCATTATTGATACGATTTGTATTGTGTACAATTTTATCTAAAAGTTTCCACTACCGTCCTTCCTACTTCGCTGTCTCGTATAGACTAGAAATATACAGATGCTTACTTTCCAATTTATTTAATGGGCAACGCATGTTATCAGTTACGTCGGTGTTAACCTGTCGCCCAAATGATTTAAATCAAGGCTTCCGGAATAATTTACTAAAATCGCATATTTTAGGGAGCATTATCGCTCTGAGCAGCGGAGCGAGCGCGCGGCGAGCCGAGCCCATCAGCCGACCGAGCTCGCGCGACCGCCGCCGCCGACGCCGCGCCGCGTCCATCGGCGCTGTTCAAACGAGCTTGTCATTGGACATGCTGATCGATGTAAACATTCTATAAGATGGAAATTATTATTTGAAAACCATTTTAAAAACCGGCCAAGTGCGAGTCGGACTCGCATACGAAGGGTTCCGTCCCATCGTACAAAATTTAACACAAAAAATCACGTTTGTTGGGTGGGCCCATTATTTTTATTTATTATTGTATTATTTTACCTATTTGTTGTTATAGCGGCAAAATAAATACACACTCTGTGAAAATTTTAGCTGCCTACCGGAGGACGGACGGACGGATGTACGGACGGACAGCGGAGGCTAAGTAATAGGGTTCCGTTGGCACCCTTCGGGTACGGTACCCTAACAAATGGGGACGAAAGTCAAAGCTTATTGTAGGCGTCGCATGAGCGACCTCACCTTAGCAACGTCAAAACTGTTATTCCTGTCGTCTTATTTCCGAGTTTTAGATGTAAGATGTACTCCATGATGTAGTTAGAATAAGGTTTGCAAGAAAAGAAGACCTTTTATATGTCTTCAAACAAATTTTGAATAACAAAATGTACACACAGTTTGAAATGAAATATTAAAGGTTTTTTTATTGTGAAATAAGATTACTGCGACTTCATTTGATTAGCATAATTTGGAACAAGTAATTTTCAGAATTATAGTCATTTTAATTACGTAGGTTGATTAATAAACATTTTAAATCTTTTTCTTGTATGTTATCGGACAGCTTTGGCTGATCTTTTAGGTGAGCTCGCTTAAATGCCACCTGTTGTGATTAATAAGCAGTTTTCTTCCTCATCGATATCTGTGTAAAATGTCAATGGATACGGTTTTTTTGTTATGCAACCTGACATGGATTGCTAATACCACACAACTATCTGTATGATATGAGCCCAATACACTAAATTCCCGAAGGAGTAAGGTGACATGCCAGGACCTTTGCCTTTATGAGCCACGGAATTTTGCCGGCCGGGCTTAAATTCTACTAACTAGTATGGGAAGGGGTTCTGTAGTTTTACATGGGTTCCGAACCATCAAGCAGCTCGCATCCGTTACGAAATGCACTCAGAATAAGAAAGAAAGCGGTGCATGCGAGGATTTGAACCGAGACCTCTGGTATGCTAAGCAAGTCCCCGCGCCAGTAGACTACGATACGCTCAGTTTTTTCTTATCCGTTTTACTGGTATATCATTAATTTGAAGTTATGCAGGGCGACTTTCTTTATATTTTAAATCTACATACATTTATTTAACGCTATACCTGCGTTACGGACGTCGACTGCAAAGATTAAACATTTAAAAATATTGCCGTCGTTGCCGGCTTCTTTAATTATTGTGTCCTTGCTCCACGGTCGATTATACATACATATATGTCACATTTCCATCCATCTCGAATTCCGTGAACAAAATTTAGAGACTCGAATTTGTTGATTAAAAAACATACAGGCGAATTGAGAACCTTCTCCTTTTTAAAGTCGGTTAAAAACATAATTAATATCAGGATTTGTATTGATGTTCTTATCGGTAAGGATCCCTATTTTTTTTTATTACTATTCAATTAATACTAATTCATACTATCATTGTTAATACTATTTAATATGTTTTAGCCACATAGACTATTCCCGCTTCTAGTACACCACTGGTCTATCTACATTCGAAATACGTCAACGTGAACTCAAAGCGTCGAACAACGCTTTTCAATAAAGCCTCGTTCACACCGCGCATTATGTCCGGCGACGCGACGTTGCGGCGAAACGCAAGCGCGTTTATTTCGCGCCGCGCCCAACAAGCAAATAGTGTAAAGCGGGTTGGGCTATTGTACTTATTTTTAGTATTGCACTGTGCAAAAGGCGTGTCGTATTTCGGTGGCATGTCGACTCGGAGTCCATGCAATGGGTTCAAATCCCGGCCCCGCTCATCCACCACTCTTCTCTTTTTTAACCCGACTGCGCAAGAAGAAGGTTTTTTTTTTCAAGTGTATGTATGTATGTATATTTCTTTGGCACGCCCTGTAGTCTAAACGGCTCGATGGATTTTAGCTTGAGAGGTGTCGTTAGATTGGTCTTAATTGTGGCGTTTGTGAACAATGTCAAGCATGATCATTCAAACAAAAAAAAATTTTTTTTCAACTTGTTTCTCCCTTTTCAATTCCTTTAATAAGTCAATTTTAAGTTGATTTTTTTTAAGCTCTCGGGTTTTTAACTAACCGTCAGATATTAGCCTAACACACCACATGGGAACTAGGTGACACTGGATGGAAAACAGGGACAATTTTCATTGCCGCTCCGACCATCGTTCATTCAATACGATGGTACCAACTCGGGCGGGATTAACCCTGCCATCTAGTAAGTAAGGAGAGCTACCTACAGTTTTACGTGGAATCCGAACCACGGGCAGCCTCAGCGGTTGAAAATGGTAACCCATCCTGAACCTAACCGCGCTCAGAGGTGCTTCACGAAGTTTATCGAATCGCAAGACGTCGTGCGACTCTCTTCGAGGCTCTTTTTAAGTTGGATAAGTGCATTTCAATACTTATTCGAGCTGTTTAGACGGTTTAAATAGATTAAAACTGTAAAACTGTTTCTTATTAGGTGGTAGGGTTAAGCCCTCATTGGATGAAAAAAAGGTCGAAACGGCAATGAAAAATTGTCCGTCCTTTCCAACCTGTTCAATGTAGCTCATTCATAAAGGGAAGGTACTGGCATGGTGCCTTATTCCTCCGGGAATGCTATGTATTGGGCTAATTTGTGTGTGTCATTCGTGTCTAATGACATTTAAATAAATTCAACATTTCGAATGCTTGCATTTAAGTACATCTCATTTTTATGGACATTTTGAATATACTGTTTTTTTGTCAGAGATGCGATATTTTTATTCCTATTAGTATAGTATACATTATGGTGTTATTATGTACTTAAAATTCTATTCAAAATTAGTTTATTTAATCTGAAATGTATTATTATTGGAATATAATATTAATAAGCCAACTCACTTTTGAACAGTATTGTTGCTCAACGACTAAAAATTCCAAAAGATAATACTCCGATTGAAAGATTATCCATGGAGTCATCTCCTGTCTGCTCCCTGCTTCGCGTCCGGTTTGGATCAGCGCTGAGCGAGCGCTTTCATTTGCTGATACTTTAAATATAAATAATGTCTGTAATGTGCCATTTAATATTGTCGACGGGCTCGTTAATAACGCGCAGGCATCGTTAGCTGCACTTGTTTGGCGTGTCGAGCGCTGCGATACGTGCATCTTTCACAGTGGCTCTGTCCCAACCTCTCCCAGAGCCCGTAGTCCCAGTTGTTACCTAAATAGGCGTTTACGCCAAACCGATCGACTGGCGTATTCAAATGTATGGAGAAATTTAAGAGTGCGCGCGGTGGGCGTGAAGAGAACTAACATTTGCGAGTCCGCGGCTGAGATAAATAGACGTAACGGAAACTAAGACTAATGAAAAGTAGTACTTTGTGACGTCTCGTGACGTGACGTTAGTTCTCTTCACGCCCACCGCGCGCACTCTTCAATTTCTCCATACATTTGAAAACGCCAGTCGATCGGTTTGGCGTAAACGCCTATTTAGGTAACAACTGGGACTACGGGCTCTGGGAGAGGTTGGGACAGAGTCTTTGTGAAAGATGCACGTATCGCAGCGCTCGACACGCCAAACAAGTGCAGCTAACGATGCCTGCGCAGTTTGATTTGACAGCTTACTCACCGTCGCGCGTCGCTGTGTATACATTGACGTTGTCTTTTACGCCGACTTCGCGTTTTCATACAACTCGGAAGTTCGAGTTTGACTTTACAGCACAGTATATCTAATAAAAACTTGTAAGGAGTTTGATGTTTTTACGTAACTTCAAAGTTCCGTAAACGCCAATTTAGGTGAGAACTCGGACTGCCCACTCCGTACGCTATTGGATTCAAATTGTAATCGTCAAACAAAGCTTTCTCTTTTCGCTTCGTTCCCATTCGTTCTCACACATTTGATCACATAAATTCATCTTGTTGGCCCATTTCACATCACATCAATTTCACTATAGAGACATAGCCTATATTTTGTGACGACAATTAAACTATAAAGGATGAAAAAAATTATGGGGAATTCATATAATATCCATGAAATAATTCAGGCCGACATCAGTCCAAAACGACATTTAACCGAGCGGAGCCAGGTAATTAACAATAAGCAACCATTACTGATGAGTATTACAAAAATCTACACGGATTATTTTCTTTACAAAGACAATTTCATTTCATTTATTTATTCAACTTCTGATAGTCAAACTAGACTGTCATGTCACAATTTATTTGATCCGCGGATTCGATCAACCAGTGAAGAAGAATCCACAAATAAACTTCAGTGGTCTATTTTAATATGTGAATATATATGTAAATATGTAAATATACAAAAGCGCGATCCTGTTGCTGCCGGTAGGTATCATTCCATGAAAACTAGACATTATTGCCTTTTTATGGTCGCCAAATAATTTGCTCTCCCGACTGACTAGATTCCCCTCCTATACCAGAGAGTAATCAATGAGGGCAGTGACGACGGATTTTTTTTTCTAATCATTTTGTATAGCGGCAGCGTGGCAACGTTTTAGTAAACATATATTACGGTAGCGCCGACCATTCAGTTAGCTTACGAATTCACTCATTACAGATGTTAACCCAACGACTCGTTATAACACGCAATAACTACACATGGCGCCATTTAGTACAACAAAAAATATTTGTTGCTTATTTATATTTATTATAACAGTGATTTATGGATATATTGTTATCTTTGAACGCTCAAATTTTTTTCTCTGCCGCCATGTACCTCTCTCTACATCCCACAGGTTGGTAAGTAGAGAATGCCCTTCAGCATTAAGCCCGCCTGTTGTAACCATTGTTAAAAGGTGTACAATATATAAATGTATTATTATTATTATGCGCGTTCTGAATTCGTCAGTGACAATTGGAATTATGGTATACATATATTATGTACCTATGTACAATAGTTAATGTATTATTATATTTTTAAATTAGTATATTCTGTATATTCAGTTATGATATTTATAAAATCTTCGATTATATAAGTTTTGATACATTCTCTTTTACTTTTCCTACCTTTTGCTACCTTACATATTTTTGTGATATCCCTAAGCTATACTGGTAGAGAATGCCGTTCGGTATTCGTTCAATGTAGCTGCTCATAAAGGGAAGGTCCTGGCATGGCATCCAATTCCTTCGGGAATGTGGTGTATTGGGCTAATATCATAACGGCAGTTGTGTGGTATTAGCCATCGATATCAGGTTGCATAAATAAGTCTTCCTTTTTGCTATTATTTTGATCAAAACGAGCAAATAAATTATGTTTTCATTTCATTACATTTTCATTATCACTAATACGTGGCTACGCTTCCGTTCGCCGTTTCCGTCCTTTCGTACTCGCTGTTCCGCACCCCCCGCCGCGTACCGCCTCACTTTGCATCATTTTGTAAGTCCTCGTAAATGTATCGTAAATATTCTGATAGGATTCGCCAACCGAGATTTAATAAACTACTGGTGGGTACTTCGATCTTTATGACGAGGTATTTCTCCCTTTTATTTTAAGATAAATCAAGTTTTTCGTCATCAATTTAACTACTAATCTTCTTATCTATTATGTACAATTATTTAACAGTCAACTGGAATGCCCGCGAGAAGCGAAGCCTTTACGGATTTATGGACGAGTCCATTTCCTAATGGACTCAAAGTTGGAGCGAACTTTTATAAAGACATCAGATTCGTATTCTCCAAACACATGAACCTACATCAGAGGTCAGCCTCAATAGCCCAGTGGCGCGACACTTCTGCGATCGCTCTCCGAAGTTAAGCATTAAGCAACGCTGGGTCCGGGCTGGTCTTGGATGGGTGACCATTCCACCGTTGAGAGAGGCTGGCCGTTCCATCCAGTTCAATGTAGCCGTGCAATATAAGGAAGGTCCTGGCATGGCAGCTAGTTCCCATGTGGTGTGTTGGGCTAGTACCATGACAGAAGGTGTGGTATTAGCCATCCATGTGCAGTCACATAAAAAAAAACCTACAGATATAGATTAAGAAAGGGTTTGGTCTAGTAACCATAACCCTCCAAAATTGTATATTTAATATTTTGTATTACGAAAATGTTTGTCTTGTGTGATTACCGTACCCAATTTTAAGGCCTTAAGCCATTTTGCGCACTGTACATATACCGATGTATTTAGCTGTACAAGGTGATTTCTGCACAATCAAAGGACATCTTTCTTATTGTAAGAAACGGGTTTTCTTCGCTTCAATAAAATCCACTTGGAGCAGGATTATTTTTTGAGAAAAACGTGTCGATTTCGTTCAAGAATGTTTTCTCAAATCAATTAAATTTAAATCCAAGAAACACTGTTTCTCTCTTCTCTATTCTCTTAAAATGCTCTTTTTCCGTGTAAATGGCCAAATCCGGGACTATTAGGTAAAGCTAAAAAAATTCAGAGGCTAGGGTTGATTTTGAAAAAAAAAAAAAACTGAATTACAGGTATAAGTTAAAGAACAGGTCAATGCTGCATTGTTAGATTTATGAACATGTTTTTGTGCCGAGAATGGTACTCGTTGATTTTTAGAAATATAATATCTTCTATACTATTAGCATGGAAGGAAACAATCTGTGAAGGAATATTTAACGGGAAACTAAAGGCATTTGTTGATTTTTAAAAAACTGGCTATTGATTTCTCATGCATCACCTGTACTTTCCTTCCTTTGAGTGTTTTTCGTTATATATTATGACTTTTGTATTTGACCATGAAGGAACACTTGAAGAATTCAACTGTATGTAAACAGTGGCTTATAACTCAATTGATAAACGTTATTATTGATCTTTTCTTGTTTGATCTGGTTCCTTTTCAAAACAGTGCCATTTTATGAAATGGGAACGGCCATATGTTCAGTGATTGTATAATGTATGTATTCTCTCTATAGTAAGTCAGCGTGTTTGCGTCCACTGCTGGACATGCGCCTCTCCAATTTTACCTTAGTCCTCCCGGCCCTCGGGCGGCGGGTGGTTTTCCCACACACCGGTTTCCTTTCCACGGCCGCCGTGTTACCCCAACGTTCGTCGTCTCTTCGGCTGACGATTGCAAAGAGTGTTAAAATTATATTTAATTTAACCTTTTAGAAGGGAAAAAAATATCCCACCTATAAGCAATTTTACCACAATCGGCGACCAATATCACCCAAATAAGCATAAAACCACAAATTCCATTTCATATTGAACCGATTATAATTCACTATTCACATGCAAATCTATTCCAGTCACGAGCCGTAATCCTGGCATGATTTACAGGAAACGGGATTTATTTCATGAGCTAGAATTGGTTATAACATTGAATGCGTTCAGGAATCCATTTGCATATGTGCAGCAAAATTAGGCCTAATTATGATCCCTGTGGTACGCCTCGTCTGCCTTACACAGGGCACATTAGCAGAGCTTACGAGACACACAGCCACAAATAAAGCTGCCTTTTGCCTGAAAGTGAATTACTAAATTTTGCTCAGCACGCATTATGTGATTTACGCTGCTAATATATTTAGATTTCATGACTTCTATTGAATGTTTGACGTAATACAATGTGTGAAAGTTAGCTTTAAATATTTTCCTTATATAAAAGAAAATAATATTAAAATAAATTACTTTAAAGTTCGCTTTGAGTTGACAAGTTCAGAAGACATTGAAAGGACAAGATATCGGAAGTAATCCCAGCAAAGAGATTGACAATCTCTGTGATCGTCTGATACATCATTTTCAATCAACGTTGAAAAATGTAAAAGTACGTAAATTATATTGAGTCAAAACAAAAAAATAATTGGATTCGAAGCGGCATCAACCATGACTCTACATCTTCTTCCAACCACAATGTTAACTTTTCAATTGCATCGGTTGGGAGGTAAAGGCAAATGAGAGACGAATAAGAGCCATGAATAATGCAGTAAGAAATTGGAAAAAGTTGAGATGAAAATATACGTCGGAATATTTTCCTACAAAACGAACGAATTAAAAGTTCGCCGGAGTTTATATTTAAGGAAGAATGTCGCGAGATGACTGGGGCGTTTCGCTGCAGTCGACACAATATAAAACTCCCACTGCATTAAAAAAGAAAAATATTTTTGTTTGAAAAAAGGTTTGTTTGTTGTTCCAGTCCATTACACCAATGTTACAACAAAAAAAATGTGAAGCATTTTTCATTTAATCAATGTTTTCTCGCATCACTGTGGGTTATAAAGTAAAATAAGTAGGAGCCCACAGCTCCGTTAGTTTTAAAGTCTGAAAAAAATACAAGAGCCTGAAGGGTGAGCGTGGGATCTAATAAGGAATAAGTCCGGAAAAAAATCGACGGTTTTGCGTCGGACTTTAACATGGAGGAGCGGCAAGCATTTGCTACAAATACTTGCGCAAGTAATCTACATATGCGAATATAAATGTAATGTCTACCTAGAGGACGAGAGGAGGATAATCAATTAAATAAAATGGAACAGCGACGCTGTCCTCGCCTTGTTGCGTCCGGTGCCGCAGTTACTTGGTTCCGCCGTGCGAGCATTGAAAAAAATTTAACAAAAAAAATAACCGACTTCAAAGAAAAAGCACTAAAAAGTAAAAAATAATTTTCATTTTTGTAGTTACGATTTCTGTTAATTTTTGAGTCGGCGTCAGCCGGGCACGCGCTGCGCCAATCAAGAGAACCTAACCTAACCTAACCTAACCTTGGCTGACACCGACTCAAAAAATAACAGAAATCGTAACTACAAAAATTAAAATTATTTTTTACTTTTTAGTGCTTTTTCTTTGAAGTCGGTTATTTTTTTTGTTAATTTTTTTTTATTTGTTTATTTTTAGTGAATCTGAAGTACACTTACTAATTTGTACACGTCCTTTCCAATAAAAAAATAATCACCGAAATCGGTTGGCGTTATATTGAGTTATTCGTGCATTTGTCGCGCACATCTTAATACAAATTTAAGACTTATGATTTTCTCATGGATATCATTGTCAGAACTTAACCAAATTAAAATGGGACCACTTGGTTCAATCGGTTCACCCAGGCAAAAGTTATGAGGTAACAAACCTAAAAAAAAAAACATGCAGACGAATTGATAACCTCCTCCTTTTTTGAAGTCGGTTAAAAAAAGAGGAACAATTTTGAGTTAAGTATCTTCTCTCAAATTGCGTTTTGACAGCTCTATTAAACTCAGTATTCTATCTATTAAGCTCAGTATTAAACTGACAGATCGCGGTAGCAATCGCATAGGCACGCTGCTATGTTACGGTGCTCGCACTGCCGGTAGCGCGAGCGGCACTTCTGGAGGCTGGATCGAGAGTCAGGAACCGATTTTGAAACAGATTTTTCAGCTTGCCATGAGCATTAATATTTCGGCATTTGCCCTTATAGAACTTCATGTTATTGTTGGCACCTCACATTAATAAAGACTTGTGGTACTATCAATGGACCCTTTTTCACACGATGCCAAAATCAATAACACCAACACCGTACCGTTATCATAACAACACAAACTGTTATCTAACACCGTTATCAGACTTTTTCGTATTGTGTGCCTAATATAATTTAAAAAATGCGTAACTAAACAACAAGTTCTTAAAAGTAAGTGCCTACGTAACTAAATGACTATAATTTTCCAATTTTTATTTTGTAATATTTGAATTCAATGATATAAATAAAATTTCCTTTTTGCATCTATTACTTAATTTTTTCGAGTAAATATCTCGTAATTTGTCAACTCAGATACATAAATGACACAGATCATATCAGATTATATCTAACAAAATGGAATAAAATAAATCGAAACTAATTGTCGCTTTAAAATTTTAAGCCGTTATAATATTATGATTAAATTTAATTTCAAAAAGATATATATTTCATATAAAAAGATTATATTTTGGTTATGTGCAGGTAACAGACATACCTATTCATAGGTATTTTCTTTAGGCTGCCCAAATGGATTCTGCTAATTTTTGCTTTTAAACGAATTTGAGACAAAGTTAAAACGAATTGAATTAATTTTTATTTCGTCATGAATATGAAAATTTCATTTCTGTGACGCTTTACGGATTTGAGTGCTAATTCGCCAAAGCTACAGTGATCTCAGAGGAGCTTTACTCTTATTAATGTTTCGGGTGATTCAAAATCAAATGTTCTGACTGGTTTTTATAAAGGACCGATTTTTTTATTATTGTGGGAACCAAATTTATAAAAAGGTGCCTTTACTTCAAAGATATAAACTTGGTTTGATTTCATTGGTATAATTTTTGGTAGGATTTAAACAAATTATCTTCATAAGTTATGCACACCATTCTATAGTGTATAACAAACAATATAAAGTTGGTTAATTATATGTAATTCGAGTACTAGAAATTTTTCCTTAATAAGAAATTACGTTTATGAAAGATTAAAAAAAATCATGTAATAGTAGCTAATACGAAATCGGGGGCTCAAGCGCCAACGGCTGCGCAGAGACAAAACTGTATCGCATTTGGTTACTGCGGGCCCTTGGAAGGGGAAGGTATCGTCTCGCGCCGGGAACTATGTATATGACTTGCAAGTAAAAAGCAAAGGTAGCCATGGTTTCATAAATTAGTGGCGCGCGCAGCTTCTCCAACCACAGCATCTTGATCTCTTATTTGCAGGGCACAGAAATGCTGCCCTTTTTAGCTAACAATGTAGTTCTTTCGGATTTTAAGGCAAACATTAGCAACTCTGCCAACTTGCAACCTACCACCGGTTAGCGGTTGTTGTGATTTTTTTACTTGTTTTTTTTAAATCCACGATGATTGAATAAAACATTGTTAGAAAAATCTAACCATCGCAACCACTTGGCCCAGGCAGACCGAGATATTTAGCATGAGAGGACTGGTCTCTAACCATCAGCAATTTAACTTACCGTGACCAAAAATGTCGTGACTTCCCTAAATATAGGTATTTGGACAGTTCTTTACAATTACAGTTATGTATACAAGCAGCCACGGGTATTCTTTACAAAAAACTTTTTTTTTTTCAGAATTCAGTAGCCCCACAATGAAGTATTCTTAACATCCATTAATTTCCAAAAAGTGGCACTGCTCCGACGTAGTCGCGATTGTCGATGGTTCCTGAAACGCGTAGAAGGCTGCAGGCGGGCCATTACTCACCCGCGAGGGGGGCGTCGACCGTCTATTCCTACCCAATTCTCACCTAACGATTTTTTCATTACCCAAGTCATTCCCAATATGTAGTTTATGCCACTTTCAGAGGAGCAATAGAAAACTGTTAATAATCACACCGGAAATGTACAATTTTAACGAGATAAGGTTGTAAGCGGGTCGTGAGGGGACAGGTCAGGTTATGTTAGGAAAATGATGACATGATCGCTATGTATAGATCTGTGAAGATAACATATCAAGCTATAAACAGTACAACTGGTTCCTAGGTTTTTTCCTAGCTCATAACCACTACATTAAAACATTAAATTACTAATTGGGCACGGCTAATTTATATTCGTTTCAGCAGTATGGTTTCTAGAGATATATATGCTACTTAAATGATAAAATATTCAAAAGGTGTATGTTGCGTTACAGGAAAAGTACAACGTTGGTAATATGGAGTTGGAATAACTGGAAAATCTTTCATGTGTCCCGGTATTGCTGGTTTTTTTCGAATGATCGAGTTCAGTTCTTAAATTGGAACGTAAATTTTAGATTATTTTAGAGCCGGGTATATCAGTACCTACCCTAAGAATCCTCCTCCGTCCATTATCGATGTTTCCTACTAACACAATGGATATGATTATCTCTGTCTGCCTATCACCATCAACATTTTTGCTCATTTCCCAATCCATACTATTCATATCCTACTAATGTTATAAATGCGAAAGTAACTCTGTCTGTTAAGTTTTCACGCCTAAACCGCAGAACCGTTTTTGATCAACATCGGTATAGACATACCTTAGAGAAAGAGATAGGACCTTTTGTGGCGAAAATTTAACTCGAAGGGTCACCCTAATAAGTGAGGGATAAAAGGTGGATTAAAGGGATGAAAACATGGGGAACTTATACAATATCCAGGTTACAACTCGGCCTGACATGAGGCCTGACAGAAATTAAATTGACTAGAGCGGAGTCGATACTCAGCTTGTTATAAATATGTACATGTCAAACGTTATTGAACAATGATAATCGCTAAACTTAAGATCCAGGCGAAATAACTGTTATTTTTTCTACCGCTACGTTGAATGACGTCTAGTATTGATCAGTGGCCTCGCTCCGACACGCTGCGATTGTTGAGCTGAGAAAAGCCTCCTAATGACTTATTAAGTTGGTTTGAGTTGTACTGTTGAGTCAAGTTTGTTTGGGTTCATTGCGAATATGCTTGGAGAAAAGAATCGTTAAGCTAACGACTTTGCTTTAGCATTCCACCGAGATAGGAACTGTGCTGTGATCTTAGTTCTTGTTACTTCGGAACATTAATTGTAGGATTTTTTTATCTAGGTCTTTATGGTGCTTTCTGGCGTACATGATTAGTTTCATACCAGGCTTTTCATTCCTCAAGTGAAGACAAAATACCCTTGGGAATATAGTTTGCTAGTCTTTGACATTTGCTTCCCACACGTTGTTCGGTTAATAATATATTGAGCCATCGTAGAGTTAAACATATTGAAAAGACAGATATTGTACAGATGTTTTAATTTGAAGTTAAATATATAATGAACTTAACAATTTTTGGTGACCGTTTTTCTTTTCAATAATGGACTCCAAACGCAGATTAATTAAAGAAGCTAATACAATTAAAGGCATGGTTCTTCCTTAAATATACAATTCGCTCTCTACATTTCGTAAATCTCCTAATATGACAATGGAAAGCCGTTATTAGATTGTAACGATGTCCATGCTACTTTTCAAACGACTTCAAAAAAGGAGGAGGTTATCAATTCGTTTGTATGTTTTTTTTATGTTTGTTACCTCATAACTTTTGCCTGGGTGAACCGATTTTGATGATTATTTTTTTAAATAAAAGCTAGTGCTTCCCAAGTGGTCCTATTTTAATTTGGTTAAGTTCTGACAATGATATCCATGAGAAAATCGAATCAGTCTTAAATTTGTATTAAGATGTGCGCGACAAATGGACGAATAACTCAATATAACGCCAACCGATTTCGGTGATTCTTTTTTAACCGACTTCAAAAAAAGGAGGAGGTTATCAATTCGTCTGTATGTTTTTTTTTTTGTTTTTTTTGTTTTTTTTTTTTTTATGTTTGTTACCTCATAACTTTTTCCTGGGTGGACCGATTTTGATGATTATTTTTGTAAATGATAGCTAGTGCTTTCCAAGTGGTCCCATTTTAATTTGGTTAAGTTCTGACAATGATATCCATGAGAAAATCATAAAAGTCTTAAATTTGTATTAAGATGTGCGCGACAAATGGACGAATAACTCAATATAACGCCAACCGATTTCGGTGATTCTTTTTTTATTGGAAAGGACGTGTTCAAATTAGTAAGTGTACTTAAGATTCACTAAAAATTAACAAACAAAAAAAAATTAACAAAAAAAATAACCGACTTCAAAGAAAAAGCACTAAAAAGTAAAAAATAATGTTCATTTTTGTAGTTACGATTTCTGTTATTTTTTGAGTCGGTGTCAGCCAAGGTTAGGTTAGGTAAGGTTAGGTTAGGTTAGGTTAGGTTCTCTTGATTGGCGCAGCGGGTGCCCGGCTGACGCCGACTCAAAAAATAACAGAAATCGTAACTACAATAAAAAAAAAATTAACAAAAAAAATAACCGACTTCAAGGAAAAAGCACTAAAAAGTAAAAAATAATTTTCATTTTTGTAGTTACGATTTCTGTTATTTTTTGAGTCGGCGTCAGCCGGGCACGCGCTGCGCCAATCAAGAGAACCTAACCTAACCTAACCTAACCTAACCTAACCTAACCTAACCTAACCTTGGCTGACACCGACTCAAAAAATAACAGAAATCGTAACTACAAAAATGAAAATTATTTTTTACTTTTTAGTGCTTTTTCCTTGAAGTCGGTTATTTTTTTTGTTAATTTTTTTTTTATTTGTTTATTTTTAGTGAATCTGAAGTACACTTACTAATTTGTACACGTTTTCCAATAAAAAAAGAATCATCGAAATCGGTTGGCGTTATATTGAGTTATTCGTCCATTTGTCGCGCAATCTTAATACAAATTTAAGACTTTTATGATTTTCTCATGGATATCATTGTCAGAACTTAACCAAATTAAAATGGGACCACTTGGGAAGCACTAGCTATCATTTAAAAAAATAATTATCAAAATCGGTTCACCCAGGCAAAAGTTATGAGGTAACAAACATAAAAAAAAAAAAAAAACAAAAAAAAAAAAAACATACAGACGAATTGATAACCTCCTCCTTTTTTTGAAGTCGGTTAAAAATGAACATTATTTTTTACTTTTTAGTGCTTTTTCTTTGAAGTCGGTTATTTTTTTTGTTAAATTTTTTTTTTTTTGGAAAGGACGTGTACAAATTAGTATGTGTATTTCAGATTCACTAAAAATAAACAAATAAAAAAATAACAAAAAATCTATCGACTAAAAAGTAACAAAATAATTGCCATTTTTGTAGTTACGATTTTTGTTATTTTTACCCGACTGCGAAAGAAGGAGGGTTATGATTTTCGAGTGTATGTATGTATGTATATATATGTATGTATGTATGTATGTATGTATGTATATTTCTTTGTCGCCCCCTGCAGCCTTAACGGCTTGATGGATTTTAGCTTGAGAGGTGTCGTTACATTTGTCTTCATTGTGAGAGTGACACTGGGTATATCAAAATCATAAAAAAATCATGGCTGATTTTTGGCGCCAAATTATGTGTTTTCAAATTTTTTTTTTCTTGAAACCTATCGAGTGGGGTATCAAACTAAAGGGTTTTTTTTAAATAGTTTACAAAAAGGTATGCAAGTTATATGTTTAAATGTAATTTGGAATAAGAAATTCCAAAAACATCAAAATATTCAACGTTAAAAATTAATTCAAATGATTTTTGTTAACGCAAGCGCGCTGGTCACACCAACTCAGGTCATATACTCCTCTTTTCACTACCTCCAGCTATATGGAATGTAGTTTCGGTTACATTGCATATTTATATGGTGTAACCGAAAGATAACTTTGGGATGACTGTAACTGGAAGTGGTGGATCCGGGCGATAGTCAGATAGATTTTCGACATTCTCGGTCGCCGCATAGACCGATATCACCATCATTGCTTTACTATCAGCATTCTGCACCTGCACAGGTCATAAATCCATACTTCCGTTGTTAATGGGTGTCACGCTGGGGAAGGTCCGCTTGTTCCACAAGAGGGCGACCCTACAGTGCCGAGATACTGTGGTGCCCAAAATCGGTATCAATCTGATAAAATCTAAAAGCTTTACCAAAGATGTCGTCAGCCCACTGATGAGGAACTATGTTACATAGGGTACATAAAATATGATCGTCATCATAATATCGCTGATCTTTAACCGTGCGTCCTTGGGAGCAGTGGGAAGGAAAAGCACGGCTTTGCCAATGTTGGGTTTATCATCATATATCACATATTATTAACATGTTATATAATTCAAAATAATAAACCAGGAGTTCATGTACGGATTAAATCATGACCGTTATATTTTGATGGGCTTTGGAGGCAAGAAAAGCAATAAACGCTCAGTTGGGATGTAACAGTTTATAAGCTCCAAGGTAACACATTCGATCGGGCGATTGTGGACCTCGGGCCCACATATATTTGCAAACGATGAATCCAGGTCTCTTTCGCCGCATCCAGTTAAAGTTCTAAACTGTGAAACTGGAACTTAACTAGCTCAATAATTAAATGAAAATGGCTTTAACAATGCTTTTGACTCACATTCAAAGCTGTCAGTCAAGAGACAACTTCCAGTCTTATTAAGTAGTGGATATAAATATTATAATCATGGTTATTATAGAGATTATTGAATTTTAACTAGCAGTTAGTTTATACATGGATGAAAGCCTGTGATCAAAGCGATTACTACTGGGTCCGTCACTTGAACTGTTACTTTTATTTTCAAAATAATAATGACAGCGCGCCAAATTTTGGTGAAACGTCAATCTGTTTCATTGTTTTTAAGTGGGCGAAAAGAGCGGGAACAAATTTGAATTGTATGATAAATTTTCGCAATGGATATTAAACCTAACATTGTGATCGTTTTGTATTTGACCGGAAAATCACAACCAGTCATCGTTCGGGAGCTCCGACATTTACATGTGAACAAAATGTGCATCGAACCATTAAGCGTTATAACCTAGCATTGCTAAACGGCATAGAGGCGGTCATCCGAAAATAGCAGTATCACATGATATGGTTCGAAAGGTAAAGGCTCGAATTCAAGGAAATCCTCACCAGTGTTCTGCAAAATTTGCGAAAAGTCAGACAATACCCGACTCAATTAATCGGCGCATACTGAAATAAAAAGAAATGCAACTGAAGCCCTACCAACAATATACAAAAATTACAGCATCTTAGTTCAGCGCAGAAGGCAGTTCGACTACAAAGAGCTCAAGCACTAAAAGTCTTGCGTGGCGATCTGGAAAACATTGTTTTTTCTGATGAAAAAATGTTTACTGTCTAACAGTATCTAAACAAACAACATTTTCGTGTTTGGCTACAGGGCAAATCCAACGAGAATTTAGACGATGGAGTTCCCGTTCGTAAGCAAGCGCCCGCTTCTGTTATGGTCTCGGCTGCAGTGACCGCAAATGGTCGCTATTCACTCGTATTTATCGAGAAGGGCGTCAAAGTCAACCAGCAAGTGTGTGCGAAAGGTGTTAAATGAGGCGCTCATACCATGTGCACGTGTAAACAATGCAGTACGAAACGCTGGACGTTCCAACAACACTCAGCATCGTCTCAGAAAGCTTTTATCTATGGATCAAAGGAGGCTATATCGAACAATAACAATTATTGTCTTAAAATTAAATGTTTTATTGTGATATAATTTTTAACGAACTGTACTTAAATTAACTAAATAACATTATTTTCAATTGGTAACACTTCGAGTGACGGACCCTGTATATAACCACAGGATTTGAGTGTCGAACTGTTCGCTTATAAATTTAGTGTAACTGTAATCAACGACGATGAGAGGGAGATTCCAAACAAATCATATATAGGGTGTTAACGGAGATATGGTCCAAAAGCTAACCACGTATTCCTCGGCATATTTGGAGCTAAAAAGGTAGAAGATATTTTGTTGTACGACTTAAAAATTATTTTCCCCATACATTTTAAATACCTACAAATAAAATGTTTATCCTTTTTGTTTCAAATATGCCAAGGAATACGTTAACGTTTGGACCATACCTCCACTAAAACCTTGTATATATCGGCATATGATCATAATTCGTTGAATGAGGGAAAATATTGCCTTTCATGCAAGAGGTTATGGGCTCAAATCCTCGCATCTGTTATACACCACTTTATCTTGCGAGTTGTTCATGGTTCGGAACCCATGTAAAACTGTATGTCACCTTACCCTACTAGGTGACAGGGTTAATCCCGCCTGGGTTGGTATCACCGCATTAGGAAAAACTATGGACGAAGTGGCAATAGATCATTGTCTGTATTTTCCACCCATGGTATCCGTGTGCAGCCGTGATTGTGTGTAAAGGAAGGTCCTGGCCTGTCACCTAATTCCTTCTGGAATTTGTTGAATTAGGCTTATATCATGACGGTAGTTGTGTTACATTAGCCATCCATCCATTTAGAGCGGCTCGTAGCCTAGTGGCGCGGGGACTGGCCTAGCGTACCAGAGACCTGGGTTCAATACCGACATGCACCACTGTCTTTCTCTTTCCGAGTTCGACAAGTGCATTTCGTTACGAATGCGAGCTGCTCCATGGTTCGGAATCCATGTAAAACTGTAGGTCCCCTTCCCCTACTAGGTGGTAGGGTTTATGCCCGCCCGGGTTGGTACCATCGCATTGGATGAAAAGATGGTCGAAGCGGCAATGAAAAATTGTCCGTGTTTTCCATCCAGTTCAATGTAGCCGTGCTCATAAAGGGAAGGTCCTGGCATTGCACCAAATTCCTTCGGGAATGAGGTGTATTGGGCTAATATCATAACGGTAGTTGTGTGGTATTAGCCATCCATGTCAGGTCGTATAAAAAAATAAAAAAAATCCATGTCAGGTTCCATAATAATACCTAACCTTACTTTCGTTGGAATTTATTAACGTGCAGATATTTAAATGATAAATGCATGCTTTAGGAAAACTAAAAATAATTAAAATAAAACAAATTATTTAAAAATATAAAAAACCCGACAGCGTAAAAAAATTTAACTAAAAATTGACTTAGTAAAGGAACTGAAAAGATAGAAACAAGTTGAAAAATTAAATATTTGTTGTGTTTGAATGATCATGGTTGACAGTGTTTACAAACGCAGTCGGATGCATAAGATACATTAACTACGATTTATATTTTCAATGGTGTGCCTATGCAAATTTCACGATGGTCGGTTGAGGTCGCGAAACAGACAAACTTACTTTCGTATTTATTATATGACAGTTAGGAGATTATAATTTGTCTCAATAAGTTTATTTTTGCTATACCCATATCACTAAGAAAATCGCTAGTCATTAATAATGGAATGTATTGGGAAATATATAGTATATCATTATATAACTCATATTGTGCATGAAATAGTTTAACTATGATTTATATTATTTTTTTGTTATTAAAATCATTGAAAGTGTACCTATGTAAATTTCATGATGATTGGTGACACCGAGAACGAGAAAAAAAAACCTCACTTTAGACATAAAAATGAAAGATAGGATATTGGATCTTCCCTGACCACGTATTTTCTTGCTCCACCGAAATAATCCATAAAATCGCTAGTCATTTACTATGGAACGTACTGGGGCTATTTAATGCCTCCGACTGCGTTTGTAAACACTGTCAACCATGATCATTCAAACACAACAAATATTTAATTTTTCAACTTATTTCTATCTTTTCAGTTCCTTTACTAAGTCAATTTTAAGTTACAATTTTTTACGCTGTCGGGTTTTTTATATTTTTAAATAATTTGTTTTTTGAGTCGGTGTCAGCCAAGGTAGGCAAGGTTCTCTTGATTGGCGCAGCGCGTGCCCGGCTGACGCCGACTCAAAAAATAACAAAAATCGTAACTACAAAAATGGCAATTATTTTGTTACTTTTTAGTGCTTTTTCTTTGAAGTCGGTTATTTTTTTTGTTAATATTTTTTCTGGAATTAGGACCTACTAAAAGTAGAATTATTCTGAACGGTCAAGGTCAGGAAATATTTGCAATTTTACCGGAAATATATTCCAGTCTCGTTGGTTATAGAACATGTAAAGATAAGATCACAAATTGAGCGGCTCGTTGCCTAGTGGCGCGGGGACTTGCCTAGCATACCAGAGGCCTGGGTTCCAATCCTCGACCCGTCCGTGCACCACTTCCTTTCTCATTCTGAGTTGGATAAGTGCATTTCGTCACGAATGCGAGCTGCTCCATGGTTAGGAATCCATTTAAAACTGTAGGTCCTCTTTCCCTACGAGGAGGTAGGGTTTAAGCCCGCCCGGGTTGGTACCATCGCGTTTCATGAAAAGATGGTCGAAGCGGCAATGAAAAATAGTCTGTCTTTTCCATCCAATTCAATGTAGCCGTGCTCATAAAGGGAAGGTCCTGAGAAGGCAACTAATTCCTAGGGGAATGTGGTGTATTGGGCTAACATCATAACGGTAGTTTTGTGGTATTAACCATCCATGTC
Source organism: Incurvaria masculella (assembly GCA_946894095.1). NCBI lineage: Eukaryota > Metazoa > Arthropoda > Insecta > Lepidoptera > Incurvariidae > Incurvaria > Incurvaria masculella. The sequence goes on along the minus strand of OX335658.1, from coordinate 12,072,061 downwards.
AGGGTGCATTAAAAAAAATATCCATAGTATAATTACATAATGTAGAATTTCCGAATAATCTATATACTCTGGTCTCTCACGAGATTCAAAAGACATTGTGTCGCATTTGAATGTCTTTTGTAACACTGTGGAGTGACAAAGCTGTAAATATCATGTTCAATTCATGCTTTGTTTCTAGCAGCGCTAAAGGACTTCACGTGTGTATCAGTCACAGTACGTTTATTTCGCCTTAGCCGCTCTTCTACAGTTAAAAGTTTTAGAGTGGCCTTTTTACAGCGAATGATTGTCATAAGAATGAATGAACAAACTTGAAGAGTGAAAATGCGTAAAACATTTTTCCTGTGATTGAAGATAATGTATGAAGAGATGTAGGTACAAATATCTACAAAAAGTGTATTCGGCGTTTAGTCTTCTCTGCTTATCCCTGCAGGTAAGTTGACTGATGAAATGTTTGTAACTGCTGTAAATATGGTGGCAAGAATTCACCGACATCCTCATATATTTTCACCAAATTATAAAATAATCTATATTTGTATTTTTTTCGTCTGAGCGTATCATGAAAAATATTTTTGTGACAAAAGAAATAAATAGTGCAACATTAGAGAGATAATTACTATTTGTAAATGTGTACAGATACCTTTTCTGCTGCTCCAAAGTAAGCATCATCATCTGGGGGTTTACCATGATAAAGAACTCGCTGACGTTTAGTTGCAATTCTTACCATTCCAACTGGTAAATTTCAGTTCTCTTGACCCAATAACAGCAGGCTTATTCCTGGAATTCTGTAGGCTTAGCGGTTTTCCAAGCGATTTTCTTGGCGAAAAGATTACGGAGCATAGTATTTCAATGGCAGTGGGCTGATCACAACAGCCGAAGAGATGACGACCGTTGGAGTAAGCGGCCGTGGACAGGAAAACGGAGTGTGGGAAGACCACCCGCCAGGTGGGACAACGACATCAATTGCGTCGGCGGAAAGCAGTGGTTCCGTACCGCTGAGGGCCAGGAGGACTGGAGGAAAATTGGAAAGGCGTATGTCCAGCAGTGGATGCACACTCGCTGACTGACTGACTGACTTGACAGTATTTAAATTAATCAAGGTTTTCCGTCAACAAAACCGCTTTAAAAACCGCTATAAAAGCGGTTTCCTAGAGTCAGGATTCCCGATTCCTGATTGCGGAAATCCAGGAATAGGCCTATTGGTCACTTAAAGTGCTCAGCTCAGAGTCGCTTCATTTTGAATAGGAGCTCAGAGAGCCACTATTTGGTTACAAGATTTTTTTCCGTGTTATCTGTTTCTTCGACCAACTCTAGTGGGCTTGTCTACGCCCGCAGGGGCGAGTCCGCCGGCCCACTTGGCTCAGGCGGCCGCTGCCACTGTCGTACAGATATATGTGCCGCTCCTAATTGCCGGCGGCGCCATCGTCGACACCACATTCCGTTTCTTTTCTCACTAGCTGAGGATCCCGGCTCCGCTTGGGTGAATTTCGATTTGGACGATCACCCATGCGCCCTTGCCCGCGGTCGCATCGCCCACCCTCGCCATTACTTCGTTTTCGCTAAACGTTGTTGCTGACTTTTTGCTTTTTGCTCGGCCCCTATGGGTCCTAGCGTGATATTGAAAAGTGTATAACCTTCCTCAAGAATTAGGCTATCATATGCTTTTAATTCGATTCCGAATTAGGCTAACATATGTTTTTAATCCGACTCCGAGTAATTGCAGAGATTAGGGTGTTCGACCAAAAACAGAAAATAACCAACAAACTCGTCAGCTTTATTATAGTAGTATAGATATATTTAACGTCTTATAAACCGCCAGAACGCGATGCCATAGAAGAAGTGGCAAGTCTGTTTACATATTCTTTGTTTTTTTTTTGTACACCTTAATCGTTGTGAATTTTATACGTAGTGAATACGACGCGGATATTTTATGTTTTATTTCGGTTAGGCAGATATGAAAGGCCGAAACACTTTAGAATAAATGAGAATAAAAGCATGCGCAGGAAAGATTTAATAACACAATAAAAATGTACGCAATTTATTTTTATACATTAAATAAATAATGTATAAAAAATATATCTCAACTTTACTCGATCAACATGTTTAAGTCCTTACCCAACACACGTAATTTCATAAACACAGCGCTTTTACTGAAACGCATGGAGTACAATCAGCTTTCTTGTCCATAAAAAGTGTCGTGTACTTGAATAGGCGTGCATTGACAAGATATTAAGTATGTTTTAAAAATGTTACGGCTTTTCACGCGGCGGGAAGAGATATTATCCGTCGTTTCGAGCTAATCATTCAGCCCGTTGTCAAGGAGGCATCCGCCAAGTTCGTACCCAGCACATGTCTAAGTACTGCGGTTATCTCAAAAGTATCATAAAATATTGAGTATTTTGAAGCTTTAGTAGTGAATATTTAGCTTTTATTGATAACGTGTATGATCTCGACTAAATGTTCGAGAGAAACGGAATTCACATTTTGCGGGGTAGTGCGACGACGCCCAACTTCTTGCTTTTTGCACTTTTCAATCAGTCGTTTTGGAGGCGCGCCGCAACCTCGCCGGCAGAACAATAAGACGACAGCATTGGGTCAAGACGTGAACGGTGTGTTTGGGAGACTCCGGCGTACATTACATTATCAAATCTGCTGATACTACAGTGTGCAATATTATTACTCATCTATTCAATCTTAAAATTAATACACTTCAATAAACAAATAATAAAGAAAAAGGAATGACATATAACTAATTATGGATTAAAATATTCCTCCATCATCGGCGCAATTGGCGATGTGCCGATGACGGAGGCCGCGTTCTCCCGCTGAATGGCTAGGCTGATCTGCCTAAGATAACTGGGCGCACATTTGTCCCCAGACGCCTCAATGAGCAATCTATCAAGCTCTTTTAGTAGATTTTTGGCGTCTGGGCTCCAAACTCCGAGAGTCAAAAGTATGAAATTATTAATGCGTATTATATGCTTATTACATGTAGAAAAGAATATTATGAAAGATTGACAGTGCAAATGCTTACTATCTTAGAGCATAATCTATTTACGGCATTTTCCGTGTGCCTTTTTTTGTGTGAAAGGATTTAGACCGGGATAGATATGGTTTGAGAAGCACATGAAATTCGAAATGATTTTTTTTTCTTCTCAGAAATATATAATTTCATGTTCATATGCTTACATTAAGTTTGCAAAATTAAGCGGGGCCCGGAAGATAGAAAAAAAAATTATTAAAAAATATATATATCCTAAACAAATATTTAGAAACGGTATTAAAAAAAATATATGTTAAGTCTTTTAAGGCGTAACGTAACTGTGAATTTGCAACAATTTTGTAATTACGGAAATGTATTTAAAAAAATGTTTTTACTAAAAAAAATCTATGCCGCGAACCTAACTTGCTATTGCTTTATTTCTTTCTAGAATATGTAAAAGAAAATTAAATTCTTTAAAAACTATACAATGAACGATTTTATACGTATTTCGAATTTTTTGTTTAGCTTTTGTGTGAATGTACAAATTATAAATGAAAAAAAATGTGCTTCTAATATTTGCAACATTTTACAAATTTCACAGAATATAGAGTTTGCGGTCAGTTTCCAATTTCAGAAAATAAAGTAGAATTTTCATTATTTGCTTTGCAGATATTATGAAAATAGTACAAAAAAAAATGTATTTACACAGTTCCGTAAATAAGAAATTATTGCAAATTCACAGTAATATTACACCTAAAATTAGCTAACATATAACATATTTAAATAACATTTCTAAATATTTGTTTAGGAGACATCATTTTTTAAACATATTTCACATTTAATTTCTATCTTCCGGACCCCCCAAAATGTTGCAAACTTAATGTACACACGTCCACATGAAATACTACGTTTATGAGAAAAAAGATTGCATTTCGGATTTAATATCTTTCTGAGTGCTGATTTAAGGCTAAAGTTCCTGGAGTAATTAGATCAGTGTGCAATCCACCCGGCGAAGTTTTTTCTATTTGATTTTCTGTCGTAAAACCACGAATGATTGCAACATTGATGACTACGGCCAACGAAAAAAATACCTCCATTGACTAAGGCACATAATTACATTCTCTATTTAGTAAGTAGTAGGCATTTTTCGAACGTTTATCTTTCATGCCGTACGTACGTCGCTTTTTTCTGGGAATGTGTTATGTTTGTAAATAATATTTAACGCTGTGTTAGTAGGAGGCATTGATTCCGGGGAGGAAGGACTCTAGAAAAATGCGTAACTCTCCAAATTATGGGTATAGTGGCGAAATTGTGAGGCGTACTACCCGCAAATGGTATGTTTTACAGGTTCGGGTCCAGCCTTGAATTTATCCACAAAGTTACAGGAGGGTGTAAATTTAAGATAGATTTTGACCAAAAAAAAACGTTTATTTCGACTCCAAAATTATGTTAACAACTTTGGACGCTAAGCGACACATTTTGTCTGTTACAAGGGCTCTTTGTTAAAATAATGTGTCCTTTCCCCAGTCGATTACACATAGATATTACATTATTAGTTTCATATTTTTCATATTCACATCGCAGAAAAAAACATTTTACATTTGTATGGCTTTAATAATTTTCAGCGCAATCTAGAATATTTATTTTCTGTTGACATATAACAGGTTTATTATTTTCAGTGGGCTCACAAAGCGAAAACGTGAGTGAGCGATTCTTTAATAGAATGCACTGACATATTTTTATCTTTCCAAAAGAATTCAGCGAAGAGAATATTGAGATAAAGGCTACGTTCTCAAACGTAGACAGATACGTAAGATAATTACCGTGATAATGTCCTTTACGAGACCTTAACTTTCGTGGAAATATCGTGGAGCTTCGCCCCGCGTTATCGCAATCACGGGCCAGATAGGGTGAGCCAACAGCTGCAAATATTCCTGGCATAGCGGGCTTGCTCCTCGATATTAAAACTCTTCGAGGGCTTGGCTAGGTCCACTGAATCTTTTCGGCCTCTCGGGGAATATTGCGTGCGGTATGAGATTTTGGATAATTTGTGATATTAGTAAACGGAGGTGATTTCTGTACGTTCTTCTTACCATATACCATACTCAAATTCATTATTGATTCATACAACGTAAATTATTATATTTGCATATTAATTTAAATGAATACTTGTCAACAATGTGGATAGGTCTTCGTGTTTTATGCCAAATGGCGCTAGCTCAGCTTACCTTGCTGGTCTAACTATACAGGCTGCTGTTTTTTAGCTAGGAGCGGCTCGTAGCTCGTACCAGAGGCCTGGATTCACTTCCCACACGCACCACTGTATTTCACTTTCCGAGTTCGATAAGTGCATTTCCTCACGAATGCGAGCTGCTCCATGGTTCGGAATCCATGTAAAACTGTAGATCCCCTTCCCGAAGTAAGTGCTAGGGTTTAAGCCCGCCCGGCTTGGTACCATCGCATTGGATGAATAGATGGTCAAAATTCAAATTACGACAAGTACTTTAGAAGCTATCCGGGAACAGATGAACAAACACACATAGACTCCGGTCATAATAACTCTCTTTTTCCTTCGCCGTAGTCGGGTACAAAAATAACAAATAGTCACACGTATTCCCTTCCGGTTCCCGGTCGAAACAGACGCAATACTCGCATGTATTCGTTCAATTTGTCTCTAGATCGAAATGTGTAGCCACCCCTGATTTCCATGCGGGCCATGTACAGGAACTAAAACTTTTTATTTTTCCAGATCTCCACATGTGCGCATCGTTCCCTGCATCTAAATGCGGGCGCGACAAACTCAGATGTTCTTGTCGAAATGCTACAGTAGAAAACTGCTAAATTTGTTTGTTTGTTTATTTATTTTAATTTGGAGAAAAGAGAGTAAGCCCCGGTTGCACGAAGAAACGGCTGAGTTAATCAATGTTCAACCACGTCACTTTTAGTAAACCGCATAGAGTTCCTTCCATACTGTCCACACAAAGTGACGTGTTTGATCATACTTTGACGTTGATTTTGATGTTTTGTTCCTTCGTGCACTCGGCCCTAAGGGCTTTTTTATTCACCATTGATCAGCAATCGCTATGCTGATTAACTAATTTGGCTCTTATCAAGACCTTTCTTACCTGCTTGCAATCAATAACAGTACGACATAATCAGGACCTTTATTACTAATAAAGACCCTTTTAGAGTCGATTAAGAAAATTGCTTGCTTGGAATAAAAACTCCAGTAAAATATAGGACACGGTCTACAAGTGGAGCAGAAATTACTTTATATGTTGTTAAAGAAGAAAAAGTAATACTCTCTATACGTCATAAATCATAATGTATTAAGCTACTTCAGTATTTTTCTAAGCTCTAATATAAGTGTTATAAAATGTATAATATATAAAGCCTTGATTTCAGTGCTTTGATGACCAGAAGCAAAGGTTTATCATTTGAGAGGACATAACTGAAGCCATATCTTATAATCCCATCCTTTGAAATCATCAATCATTGTTATTGTTATATAAATATTTATTGTTATTTTTTTGCGATACACTATGAACTTGTATGTTTTTCATGTAACCTGGCCCTTGACATGTATAGCTAATAGCACATAACTACCGACATGACATTAGACCAATACACCAAATTCCCGATGTAATTTGGTGTCATGCCAGAACCTTCCCTTTATGAGCACAACTACACTAAGCTGGATAGAAATTACGGATAATTCCTTGCCGCTTCAACCATAGTTTCGTCCAGTGTGGCGGTACCAACGGCGGGCGGGCTTTACATGGGTTCAGAACCATTTAACAGCTCGCATTCGTATCAAAATGCACTTATCCAACTCAGAACTAGAAATAAAGGGGCGAATATTTTGAGACTGACACCACGAGCTGTACAGTCAACCAAAGGTTAAAGGATACACTTCCGGTTAAACGTAAAAATGAATGGTGTTTAAATACAACCTCTGATTCAATTTTGTTAGGGTTTTGTTTACTCAGTAGCTAGTAGACATCCTCAACTATGTTTAAATCTATACTCAACACTATAATTGTTTCCAAAAGTCAAAGTATATCGACTATTTATCTTTTCATTCAACTGGATGTGTATCCTAAACTCTTTGTTCGACTGTACATGTGCAAGGATTCTAACCCCTGAGTTTTTGTTCCATCTCCGAACTCAGTTTCGTAATAGTAGTAACATAATTACATCTCATATTGTCCTTATTCCACCGGACATCCGTAACATCTCCTACGAGTCTAACACATAATACATCTACGATAATATGTAACATTTGAGGTGTTGTTTTTTATTTTTCAAATCAAAATCTTAAATAATATAATTGCTTTTGTCCATAAATTATCCAATTAATCCTTGCAAGATTCATACCGGCAGATAAGTCCTAAAAGGATGCGTATCATAAAGCTTTGCATTTTTTAATTTGAAGTGGTTAAAAGTTTTAACTCGCTGCTGGATACTACCAGTGGTATTTACAAAAATGTTTACAAGAACCATTCCAATAGATTCTGGACAATTAGTAAAAATGATTATCATTAAACTCAGCCTCTTTATTCTCCAAGAAATATTTCCTCTTTCATTCCATGTAATCGATATTACTCAAAGACATTTCGCACTCTCGATGTCATTTCAAGGCATTGTAATACGCTTCTGGAGTCTCTTTCACCTGCAATCAGAGTCCGGACGAGCGCACCTGACTACCACACCGCGACAATGGCGGTCACTCGATGGAGTTTTACAAAAAATCGCCGCGATTCCAGCCGTCGTCCGTCGTCCAGCATCAGACAAAAGCCGACTGTTGCATCTGGCCTGAATGGTATGCCGCAGTCCGGGTTGCAAGGCGTTAGGTCGACAGGAGTTGGTCGACTCTATGACGTCACAATAGCCACGGTCTGAGCTGCTAGTCTGGCGCAGCAGAACAAAATAAAAATAACAATATATTATTATCCCAAGAATGGAGTTGATCTCATATATCCGGAATTTGAACAGTCGACATGAAAATATGTTTGAGTATAAAATATGATAAAACATACAAGAGTTAACGAAACAATAATATAATTATTTTGTCCTTTATTTGCTTTTAGAAAATTGTTTAAACGTTCATGTTTAAATAAAAAAAACTCTATACAAGAACAGTATATTTTATATATTTATATGTGTCGATCCTTCAGTCACCACAGACGTTGTGCGGTTTGAACGTGGTCGCAGGTAAAGTTAGCAACGTCTGTCGAACACGACTGCATCAAGAGACAGCCAAACGGACAGAGCGACAAAGCGTTCGCAGAGCACCTGCCGATTTCCTTCTGACCGAAATCATTCGGATTTATCTGTAAATTTGCACACTGAATTATGACAGATATTCAGAAGTATGTAAAGTATATATGTGTGTAGGGTATAACTTTAATTACATCTATATGGGCATAACGAAGAACGCAAGTAAGTTAAACGAGTGCAAACATATTTTTTGTGTCTTTCAAGGGCGGCTCGTAGCCTGATGGCGCGGGGACTCGCCTTGCATTTCAGAGGTCTGGGTTCAAATCCCTGCTCCAATCATGCACCACTTTATCTGTCTTTCTGAGTTGGATAATTGCATTTCGTCACTAATTCGCGCTGATCCATGGTCCGGAATCGATGTAAAACTGTAGGTCGCATTTGACACCTTTGCGTACCATCGCATTTGATGAAAAGATGGTCAAAGCGGCTAATACATTTTTTTCCATGTTTTCCATTCAATTTATTCGCGCTCGTAAAGGAAAAACCCTTACATCGTAAAAAAAAAGCCCTTAAATGGTACCTAATTCCTTAAGGAATTCGGTGTGTTGGGTCAATATTGTTACGCGGGTAGGGTGCAGATTAGAGAAGAAAACACCAATACTCAACACTCTTCCTTTATTTCTAATAATTCATAAGCAAACTCACAATTACAATTTCACACTAATTTGCAAACTATATCACTCACTTCACTGATTCACTTCAGAGCTAGTTCACTTTTCTTGTTATCGCTTACTGTCGCTCGTTTCGCTACCAAAAATAGACTGACGCCCTCAGCGCCTTTTATATCGGTGGAGCTTCTTTGTCCGCTTCTAACACTCCACCGATTTCCAGGCGCCCATGTAGGGCAGCAGTCGAGAACAATGTCCCTCGAGAGTTATTAATAGTTAAATATAACCATTATCTTTAGTTACTTCGGATAATATGTACTCTGAGGACCATTTTGCGGGAACAACGCTGTGTGAGTCGGTTCTTCGTGGGTAATAACACCACCAAGACCATTAAGAGTGAACTTATTTTTATCACGTCAAATCTATCTGTAGTGACGAGTACATTACGTAGACTGCTTATGCAAAACAGAAAACAGTGCATTATGAATCAGATTTTAAAAAATAAAGGTCAAAACATTCTGCTGTATATCCATAATTTGGAATTCTCCTACACTCCCCCTTCCCATAATCAATGCCTGAAACAAATAGATATATATTTTTTACGCTCCATGGTCCATTATACATGCATGCATACTACATTCCTTGGAATAACCGACGTACTTGCTGAGTACGCAAAAATATATTAACGAGTAGATACATAGAGATTTTGATTTGTAGGAAAGATTTGAGTAAACAATTTATGGTTAAATTCGAAGATGTTTCTTGGTGCAATTCCGACATGTAATCACATCATTTCTCTCAATGCTATGTTATATATAAGTTCGTAATATTATAGTTAAATTGTAATATTATTACAGTGCCTAGAAAGTGATTTTTGCAACGTATACGTAACTCATAATTTTGCTAGAGAGAAAGCATTCAAAAGTGTTATATGAACTGTGCCACCTAGTGAGCAAGAACGTATCCAAAAGATGTCACAGCTTATCCAACCAGCATCAATATCCTACTTCAGATAACAACGCCATCTAACGCTTCCAGCCACCACGCAGCACTAAAGCACCCAAATTAAAGTTTTCAAACAAAGATGGTGGCGCTGTTTCTCTAGCGCAGTGCAGCTAAATGACTCATTGGCGAGTACACGAAAAGAAATTAGTCTAACGCGCGACGTGTCTGTTTCAACAAATTAAAATGGAATCTCCGAGGCACTATTTTAACGTCCCCGCTATGTACAGTAAGCAAAAAAAGATGCGAACCTCTCTTGGTCGAATTCGTAAAATCAAAGCATTTTTTTTTCTTCTTTTAATGCTGACGTGAAATCACAGGAAATTGGCCAAGGCACAATTTTGCTTCCAGCTCTTTACGTTTCCCTACCGCTCAAAGTTGTCAGATTTTACGTATGTCTTTATTTTTTTGTAAATATCTGTATTTTTCAGTAACAAAAAATCGAAAATTAATGTAAAATATGCAACTTTTTTTTAATGTTGCTTAGCCAATATTTTTCCATCCAAAAGGTATATGTCATGTTACGTGTGTGTCATGTCAGTCAGCGTGTTTGCGTCCACTGCTGGACATACGCCTCTCCAATTTTCCTCCAGTTCTCCCGGCCTTGAGCGGTACGAAACCACTGCTTTCCGCCGTGGCGGGGAAGGTATATAAAACAAATTATATATAAATAGTTTAGAATTAAAAGTAAAAAAAACCCAGTAACACATTAAGAGCATGTAAACAATTATCGCCCGTAGTTTGAGAAATTTATGGGGTAACGACTTTCTTAAGGATCACATAAACATTTCAAAAATAAACTTCTGGTAATATTTAAGGTTATCACATTTAATTTTCTATAAACTATTTTTCTTAATACATAACGTTAATTAACGTTAACTAAAAACTGTAAATAACAAGAATTTTATTAAATATTAATACTGATTGGAACTTAAAAACGAACAAGATTACAGTTAGGAAAATTTTTCTCCGGTTTTCTTAGAACCGCACGTTTTTAAATAATAAGAAACAAGAAAGACACGAACTTCGAGATAAAAAATTGGAATAAAGTAAATATAACAAATTTCTTCGGGGAAAACAAACAATAAGTAATAATATAATTTCAAAACGATCTGAGTTACTTTCTCTAAAATATTTCTAACTGTCAACGGTTTTTCGCATGGTTGTACGTCTATTAATTTTCAGCCTGGCGACGAGGGTTTTAATTTAAATACCACACTTTTTGTCGACTCAGCGCGGATCATGTGTGATAACTCACTTTGCGTTTTCTTCTTGTCTACTTAGAGTGAATCAGCCCATTCGCTACGGATTTATGAATATCGGATACCTTCTTTTTATGTTCTATATTTCCCCCTATAAAAAAAGTAACATTGGTGTTAAACATTATTTCTAATTTGTGTTTAAAAAAAACTGGCTTCGCATCCCAAAATAACCAGCGCCGGTCCAATTTCGGCTCCTAAAAAAAAAAGCAAAAAAAAAGACGAATTGAGAACCTCCTCCTTTTTTGAAGTCGGTTAAAAACAAGTGCTGGTCGAATTCCTAAAAGCCTCCTCCAGAATTGTTTTATCCCACTATTTGGTGATAAGCTCACTTCGGAATGGTCCTAAGCCGGCTGGAATGGTTGTTTTTTGTAAGGAGTGTGAATGGGAGTTGTAAAAATGGGAGTCATGAAAAACAGGCACGCGCTGCTCCAGTCAAGAGAACCTTGGCTACCTTGGCTGACACCGACTAAAAAAATAACATTATTCGTATCTACAAAAATGACAATGATTTCTTTACTTTTCTGTGCTTTTTCTTTGAAGTCGGTTATTTTTTTATTTATTTTTTTTTATTTGTTTATTTTTAGTGAATCTGAAGTACACTTACTGATTTGTGTTATTTTTTGAGTCGGTGTCAGCCAAGGTTAGGTTAGGTTACGTTAGGTTAGGTTAGGTTAGGTTCTCTTGATTAGCGCAGCGCGTGCCCGGCTGACGCCGACTCAAAAAATAACAGAAATCGTAACTACAAAAATGGAAATTATTTTTTACTTTTTAGTGCTTTTTCTTTGAAGTCGGTTATTTTTTTTGTTAATTTTTTTTTAAAGTCGGTTAAAAAACGGATTCATGAAAAACAGGAGCCGGGTGTCGGAGTGGGTTGGACTCGGAATAAGCCATCGCTGCTCCCGGAGACCTATCTATCTTCGGCATCGTAGCGTGACACAATAGTATATATAAGTACAGCCACAATTGTATTAACCGCATGGCTCTCAAGCTTCCTTTGCCAAATTAACGGTCGGTGACGTAGTGTCGCTTATTTCCAATTCTGGCTCCCCCTACGGTGGCGTGCGTTGTCCGGACGGCTAAAAGAACTCGGCTAAGTAACTCGGCCCTAACTCAATACACTGCTATCGCAGGCCGCAAATGTTTCTATCGACTTATATCCTTCGATCACTGATGTGTGAACTTTTTATGGGTTGTGTACAAAAAATACAATTATCAATAAAAAAATATGCGAAATTCTTGTTTTGCTTCGTTTTGTTTTTGGTAATGGTTTTTAATTTAAAATTTTATTAGGTACATCAGAGAAATGGCCCTTACAAAACGGGAATTAGACTGATTTTTCAGGCCTAATAGAAAAATATTTTAAAAAAGGGGGGGTGAGCTAGTACAAACTCGCGCGTTGACATAAAGTGCATAGGTTATGGGAATTTAAAATTCATATATTAACGAAATTGTGATGATTTTGTATTTTCAGTAAATAGAATATTAAATATCTCAGTAAATTATTTCTGATTATCATTTTGAGTTCCAATTGTTTGCCTCGGAAGGGCGTGGACACGTCAGCGACCAACTATGATTTTAGGGTATTTCGAATACCTCAGCAGGTGTTCCTCCGATCAGCACGATCGATATTGTAAAACATTTTTTTTTGTTATGGCCTTTTCCCAATGAGTATAATTCCCTGTGTATTGTCTGCGCATTAGTCTAATAGTTTAACATGCAAGGCAGCACCGTTTTTCTTGCCTTTAGACGAGTCCAGTTGTTTTAAAAAAAATAAGCAAATAATATCATCGATTTTCAGATAATTAACACTAAATCTCTAGACCAATTAGCCTATCAGTTGTTAAAATGTACAAAAAATACAGGTATATAAAACTAGCATATCCAAGCAAACCCCTAACATCAGTGTCACTCCGAAAACCAATAATACATCGGACAACAAACTTTATTGTCCCGGGCGTGAGAAGGGACCCGTTGATATTTGTGACGCGCCTCCAGAAAAACTGGCCTCTCCCGCAGACAAGGCCGCGGCGCCGCCGCCGCCCTCCGGCGACGTGGGTCGACCGACGTGTGCTATTGCTCCACAATATTATTTCATCTTTGATTAGGATCCGCGCGCCTTAGTCATGGAGGACCTATTTCTCATACGGTCCTTGTGTGAGCTGCTCGTAGCGTAGTGGCGCGTTGACTTGCCGAGCATACCAGAGGTCTGCGTTCTAATCCTCCTCTAATTCATGGGCCACTTTATTTCTCATTCCGAGTTGGATGAGTGCATTTCGTCACGAATGCGAGCTGCTCGATGGTTCGGAATCCATGTAAAACTGTACGTCCCCTTTCCCTTCTAGGTGGTAGTGTTTCATTCATTTCATCGCATTGCATGAAAAGATGGTCGAAGCGGCAATGAAAAATTGTCCGTTTTTTTTTTTCAATTCAGTTCAATGTAGCCGTGCTCGTAAAGGGAAAGTTCTGACATGGTACCTAATTCCTTCGGCAATGTCGTGTATTGGGCTAATATCATAACGGTAGTTGTGTGGTATTAGCTATCCATGTCAAGTTGCATTTGTTAAAAAAAACACGACTTGTGCTCTCACTTAAAAGATTGTCGTACCCTTAGATCAAATATGGAAGTTCGTGCTATGTATATTGAGAAGTGTGTATGTATGTGTTACCGCGGTTACTGACACATAATTCCAATGTGTAATTATCGAACTCAAGTTATAAGTACTTAAGAGGATAATGAGGTGATCGAGTTCCATACGAAGACTCGTGCCTGTTTCCTTAGACCAATTAAAAAAGATTCAAATTTGCACGCTACATAAATCAACTGTTAGCTACGTCTATACGTTTTTATTTATTTGATTACTTAACTTACGTCCATAATATACACGTCTAAATATTTTGAGACAATTTGGAGCTATTGAATGGAAATCGATCACCTCATTATCCTTTAACTTCACCGGTCACCCTCTAAAACTTTTGTTTTCCGTAAGTATAAGCTGAATTGAAATCAGGTGATTGCTTCTCGAGTTATAAGAGAACAGGGGGCCCATTCCGGTAAGAGTGAGTTCGAGTTCGGGAGTGAGTTAACCTAAAAATAGCTGGTGAATATATTATTATTTAAAAAACGGAACCGTTATTTATACTTCCGACGTATTTACGGGACGGACCCGATTTTTATCTAACTGTAATGATGTTCAAGAAGTGTGGAAACATTACTATTTAAAAAAGTGAGTTCATATTTAGTGACGAATTCGAACTCACTCTTTCTCTGAATGGACCCCCAGAGAGGCAGACGGCAGACGTAGGGTTATTTTACTTAGTAGACAAGATATACATATAGATGTCAAAACATAATTTACTGTAAGAAAATCGAGTTGTTTTCTTATAATAACCCCACGTATTCAAACCTCGGAGCATTTTACACAAAAATAAATTTTTAAATTAAGATGATTTATAAAATAGAGGGCAACACATATATTGAGAATTTAGAATTTGCCAAAAAATCAAACTTTAACAAGGCATGATTATTTAGATTTTCACTGTTGTTCGACATATTATTTTACGTTTACCGATAAACAGTGGACGAATCGTCGTGCTAAATAAGTAAACTGTTTAGCCGTAAACTTAAAATAATATTTAACAAGGCACTTCTTACACTCATTCTAAATATATTTTTTTCAGGTTAAAGAATATTTTATTTCCCAAAAGAACATTACATTCACTTATATGAGAAACATTAAATTTAGTATTAGTATGTTGCGTTGTTGCGTTGCGGTTACAATACAATTAATTAATAGTTAGAACCTTAATATAAATATAAAGTATGAGAAAGTTAGTCTAAGTTATTAGCAAAATATTTTTTAACAGCTGTCTTGAAAATGTCATCGCACTCTAGGTTTTTTATTTCATTTGGAAGCTTATTAAATATTTGTACACCATCATATAGCAAAGTTCTTTTACCGTAAAGTGTGCGAGGAGTGGGGACGCGTAGGTTCCGGGCGTTTCTTGTGAAGTGTGTGTGTATGTCACTATTTGTTAAGAAACTCGTCTTGATGTGTATATCTCCCAGTAGAATTTTTCTTATCAATATGCATGTGTCGGATTTATACATTTGTGTTATGTTTATTAATTTTGTTTCTTTGTATAGGGTGTTAGTGTGTGTGAGGCGATCGTATTGAAAGAGGACTTTGATAATTTTATTTTGAGCTATTTGTAAATCATGAATTATTGAATGAGCGGCGGTTCCCCACACAGGGACAAGGTACTGTAAGTGGGGGTATACAAGTGAATAATATATATTTCGTCTTGTCTGCTCGGGGATAATGCCGGAAATGCGTCGTAGTGCTCCAGTTAGTGGTGTTATTTTTGAGATAACATGTTTGATATGTTCCCGCCAAGATAAGTCCTTATCCAGTATAAGTCCAAGATATTTTTCTTTATCTGTTTTATTTAGGATCTGGTCATTTATTTTCAAGGGACTGTGAGTATGTATTACCTTGTTTTTTGCAGCGAGAATCATATAGGATGTTTTATTTGTATTAATAGTTAATAAATTTTGTAGAAAATATGTGTTTAATATGTTTAGGTCTAGCTGAGCCTGCGTTACTGCATCTTCCACAGACCGTTTAGAATAAAACAGACTCGTGTCGTCAGCGTATAAGGTTAGGTTACCAGAGAGGCCTATTTTATGGATGTCATTAACATAAATCAAAAAAAGTAATGGGCCGATTATGGAACCCTGTGGGACGCCAAAAATGATGGGTTTTGGACTGCTCTTTATGTTATCAATCTGCACGATTTGATACCTGTTTGAGAGGTAACTCTCTAGTATTTTTATTGCTGAACCAGATATACCTATTTCGCTAAGCTTTGTAAGTAAGATATCATGGCTCACTGTGTCGAATGCCTTTTTTAAATCCACAAAGATACCTAGACATGTATTTCCATTGTCGACCTGCTGATTCAGTTCCGTAATTAAGTCAGTGCATGCGGTAAGAGTACTCGATTTCGGTCTAAAGCCGTATTGTTTTTCATATAGGTAATTAATTGTTTCTAGGAATTTACTGAGTCTACTATGTAACACTTTCTCAAAAATTTTGGACATAACAGGTAACACAGATATCGGTCGATAATTGCCGGGATCGGTCTTACAACCGGACTTGTAGATTGGTGTCACACGCGCCACTTTTAATTCGTCGGGAAATATACCACAGTGCAGACATGAATTAATACAATTTGTCAGAGTCATGATTATGTGATCTTTTACAGATTTTATACTTTTTGTATTTATTCCATCTAAACCTGTACTAACGTTGACGTCTAGTAGTTCTATAATTTTTTTAATTTCATGTTGCGTGCACGGTTCAAAGGCACTTAGATTGGTAACAAAAGCATGTTCTGTGGTGGAAACAGGTGGTGTGTGTGCGTGTGCTATATGTTGTGGTTGTGGTTGTACGAAGGCAGATTGGGATGTATGGGCATTCGTATTATCTTTGATATGAGGTCTATTGCTTATATAAGGGTTCGGATGGTATAGCCGAGGTATTTTATTTGCTAATTGCGTCCCAATTGTTGCAAAAAAATCGTTAAAATACTCACATATTTCTGATTGATTTTTATTATTGTTTTATTTATACATAATCTAGACGGTGTACTAATCATTTTAATTTTTTTTGGGAAACCTTTTCGTCTTGCCACTTGATTTGCCCACTGAATTAAAAAAGTCTTGCGATTATCATACTTACAAATTCACCAAACCAAAACTGCCAACTCTTTGCTTTTAAATCAGTCCACGCATTTTATTTGTTGTTATTTTAAAAAACGAGATACATTCTGGAAAAGCATAGACGTGCTGTCGATTGCGTAATTTTCTTCCACTTTTCTGTGAACATTTCGCGCGTTTTATAACGCATTTTCGCAATTCAAAATGCAATATAGTCTTGTTGTGCATTAAAAGCTGAAAGTGCACTAAAATCGGCGAAGCGTTCCGCGGAATGCGAACATCGAAGCTGAAGGCTTTGTGGGGTCGTCAGCGGAGTGGAAGTGGTGGGGGCAGGGGGTGGTAGTACCCCAGGCGGGATGTTCACGTTTTTCGATTTTTTTGATATAAAAAATATGTTTTGTAACCAGTTTTTATTTAAAATGAAATGTTTGTATGTAGGTATGTTTATGTCGAATATTGCAAGCTGAATGAGAAACACTTGGAGCTGACTTTTTCCATGTTGGTTCAGTCTCAATGACAATGAATTTTTATGTTAAATGGTACGAAATCGTTTGCTCGCATTCCATTATAATAGCCGGTTTTAGGGTTCCGTGCCCAAAGGGTGAAAACGGCCAATGGCCAATTAATGGTGTAACAGTCACTAATTCAAAATTATGATGACGCTTACAAAAATATAATTGCTATGGTGGGCCATAAAATACCGATATGAAATGCTACGCCAGAAAAGCTAGTTTTGTCATCGGTGTTTCATATGACTCCCTCCGCTAAGAAAGGCGCTGTGTTGTGGCTACAGAGAGCGAGATTAAAAGTCGTCGCTTCTTCTTGTTCGGCAACCTTTCGACATCATATTGCCTGCCGTCAACCCATATGTAGACAGAATTTTCGAATTCCAAAACTAGTAGGCTCTGAATACACATACACGATGATTTGAGGCTAAGCAACGATATCTACATGAGCGTGATGTCACCTGATTACATTGAGGTCATATGGGAAACAATGTTTTATTATTATTTCAAATAACTACTAATTATTTTGGAATTTCAAAAAGACGAAAGATGGTTTGGCTTTATTTGAAAATATGCTGTAAAATACATGATAAAAATCTGACGCCCCTTTTGTTATTTAATTGGTAACTATAAAAATAGACATTTCACAATTAACATGTGACAGAACTTATGACCCGAATAGGTAAATTATCTTTCGATTTCATACCATGGAATAATTTGCACTGATTCAAAAATGCTTAGATGGTTTGATACTCTCGGACGTCCCCCGACACGC
Source organism: Incurvaria masculella (assembly GCA_946894095.1). Taxonomy (NCBI): domain Eukaryota; kingdom Metazoa; phylum Arthropoda; class Insecta; order Lepidoptera; family Incurvariidae; genus Incurvaria; species Incurvaria masculella. The sequence goes on along the minus strand of OX335658.1, from coordinate 12,053,929 downwards.
CACGAGATCATCATAAAGAACATCAAAGACACCAAATAAAACGTATTTTGATGTACTTTAGGATTAATAGTTTTCTATAATGTTCTTTGATATTATTTGCTCTCCTTGCGAAATCATGGGTGTTTTTTTGTCATTCGACACATTAAATTAAGAATGACAGCTATAAAAAAACGAATTTATGAATGTACTGCCATGCTGGGGAACCAGCATTACATACAATCCTTTGGCCGTAAACGTACCTAAAACTTCTAAATATTGTTATAGCAGCCAAGCTGCCTGGTCACTAATAAACTATGTCTGAGCTCGGAAACGATATAATTCGTCGATTCTGTCTCACTGCAGATCCGCTAATTCATTGATTTCTTCCATCCAGTCGCGTAGTCGTAGCAAATTGTCTCGTCGCCCACCAATGATCCCTAATTTACTTTCAAGCTTAAGGTGGCTCAACCCGGCGGCATCAACTCATTTGCGGGCAAGGTACAAAACCGTGCTGTTGCGCTCTGGGACCTTCTCTGTTTCACGCTCCGTGATGAGGAAGATGCAACCTGTCCACAAAAAAGACAATGTCCATAATGTATGATTTGGTCAGATTTACGAAAATTTTAATTTCAAAACGACTTTTAGCTAAAAGTAAACCACGAACGCTGTAGTCAAAAATCTAACAACAACCAAATAGATTCAAAATCTTGATTAAATAAGCTATGTCTGATGACTAATCTTACTTTATCATTGCGTAATCCACCTCCAAAGTTATCGTATAAAACGAGCGAAAAATCCGAACTTTCGGACGTTATAACTTGGAAACCAAACACAATTTTACAATGCTAATGGTCATCAGACATCTAGTTCAATCAAATAAAGCTTTTTTGAGCAAAATTTTGGATCTCTGACAAGAAATATGAACGTGATCTTCTTTCCCATTTTGTATGGGGAGATGAGCGGGTTGGGCCACCTTAAGATAAACTGGACAGTGTTCGAATGGAATATTTTCTGTTGTTCTTTGTTCTTCTTGCATCGTACCCTCTATCGGTTATGCTGATATCATAAGCTAAATAGAACATCATCAAACTAACTATTTCCAATTTCCAAATCATCCTGGTTCGGACTGTTCGTTAAACCGTTGATAAACTAAAACGCCCACGTAACATATCTTGGCTTGAGCACAGATATGAATGATGATGAATAGGCTGAAGTCCATTTTTAGCGGTTGGAGATGAAGTTGTTCGCATCCATGGCTGCTTACATGCACTTCGTCCACCTAACCCCAAACAGCTTCGTCTCCTGGGTAGTGCCAAATGAACAAGAACTACGTTGTAGACAGGCCCTTCACCATTTCGACCAGGTAAGTACAACAGGGTTTAGTGTAAGCACTCCAGATGCAGCTTGCTTCGCTTGAAGGTTAGCTGCAGCTTAACCGGGAAGATGGACTTGTCTTGAATGCTTAACACACTCTCTCTTTGAAACTCTAGTTCCTGTCCGGGAGTTGCGGAGGTCAGGGAAACCCAGAGAAATAGGGTACCGCAGCCTAACCGCCGATACTTAAATAGCCCTGGTCGCGTTAGTGGGGGGCCCGAACCCCGCACTCACCACTGTGAGGAGGCTGCCCCGGACCAACCGGCAAATAGCCTATAAATGGACACTGAGGTCCATGTGGGTGGAAGATGGTGGGGATAACATGTTCTGTGGGGATAACACTGTTTTATCTGACGCCTGGACTCTTCCGTACTCCGCGGCTGCCGTACAGCGATGCTTAATTACGTGATGGAATAACTGGCTCTCCGATAAATAAAAATCACGAAAACTTCATACTCTACTACTTCTACTATTTCCGTGTTGACCTCGCCAACATACGAGGTCTTCGATCGAATTTTGTTGCCGTCTCCCATACTCGACAAAACACCACCTTTCGCCATTCTGCCAATCTGCAGAATCCTCTGTTCTCAGTGTGCCAGGTTATTCATGTTATGATCACTTTATGCCCACAAGTGATCACTGTGTGATCGTTGTGATATCTCCGTCAAAGACTCCCGATTCCTCTTGATATGGCTCCGTGTGAAACCAACCGACGTGGTTAGAATATATGCTGGCCTGTATCGCTCTCACAACCTCGGTGTCAACGAAACTATGCACTCTTCATGTACTTCAGCAGAGCGACGGATTAACTGTTTAAAGAGCTTTCTACGGCCGAAATTGTGATGGTAGGCGATTTCAAAGCCAAAAATATGGAGTAGCTTGGCTCCTTCATCACTGAACTAAGTTGTAATTGGCCATAGCGTACCTATGCTTTTTCGCAGTTGGTTTTGGGATAATAAATTTTTTTCGCAGTTGGTTTACCGATAATCCTGCGCATAAGCCTAGTTTGCTGGACCTTATGCGGACTTCTGAAACTACAGGATTGAAGGTAAATGTTAAACCGCTCCTTGATAGCTGTGACCCTAATAACTGCCTTGTATCCTGTACTGTGCCGTCAGTACATCTCGCCACTACACGCAAAGTCTGGCACTACAGGTCAGCACGATGGGAAGAATTCCACTCTTTTTTTTGGAATCTTTCCTTGGCAGGAGATCTAGTTTGTGTTTCCGGACCCATGTAGCTGCGTCTCTATTGTCGATCTGTATGGACTACTTTAATCGATCCTCTGTAGTACCCGTGGTGGTTATCACAAGCTCTGGTTCAACAGACAATGCCGTTTCGCAGTTGAGGCCAATGACCAGCCCTTTGCACTGTGGTGCATAGGTGCACGAAATATGGTCACTGGTGAGTTAAAGTGACTGTAAATCACAAATGGATGTGAATCTCACGAGTAGACCTACAGATATTTGTTGCCGATATTAGATAATAAACATCAACAACTGGACCACTGTCAGCCTCAGTGGCCCAGTGGCGCGACACTTCGGCGATCGCTCTCCGAAGTTAAGCAACGCTGGGTCCGGTCTGGTCTTGGATGGGTGACCATTCGACCGTTGAGAGAGGCTGGCCGTGGTTCGGATTCCACGTTAAGCTGTAGGTCCCCTTCCTTACTTACTAGGTGGTAGGGTTTATCCCGCCCGGGTTGGTACCATCGCATTGGATGAACGATGGTCGAAGCGGCAATGAAAATTGACCGTGTTTTCCATCCAGTTCAATGTAGCTGTGCAATATAAGGAAGGTACTGGCATGGCGCCTAGTTCCCATGTGGTGTGTTGGCCTAATACCATGACAAAACTTGTGGTATTAGCCATCCATGTCCAGTCACATAAAAACAAAAAAAAAATTGGAACAGTGCTCGGAACAGTGATTTTCATATGATTTGTAAACCACGTTTGTGTTCGAAAAATAATTGTATGCTTTGTCTTATACAATCACGGAGGTAAATAATATGGAAGCGGAAACCAAATTAAATAACATTTCCACATGTGAAAGCGCCCTCTCCATTCCCAAGATAAAACCACCACCTTATTAACAAACCCAACAATAAAATATACATCCAAAGCCCACAATGTGAGTTCAAACTAGACTGATAGATGGCGTTGTGCCGAAAAGATAGTGCTTTCGGAGGGCGTGATCCGAATTACGCTTGCAAAGTACACAGCTAATTTTGTCGCATTTTCAGATCTGATTCAAAATTTACGCTAACCTCCAATATTAGAATTTATTTTATTTCATCTAAGCGCCTGTTAATTATAAAAAAGCTTAGAAAAATCTAAATATGAAAGCCTACTATTATCCAGACCGTAAAACAGTTGTAATGAGTTTCTTATATTCTTTAAAAATATATGTTTGTAAACATCTATTTACTAGATTTTTACTAGGATTTCAAGCCGGCGGCGCTTGGAAACTATAAATGATTTAGACATTTATTTGTTTTTTTATGGTACATGTTCACATATTTATCTAGTGAATAAGCGTGAAAAGTATGTGAATTCATTTTAAAAAGTAGACTTTACAGGTCAAAACCTAAAATTTTGCTTCGTCGCGCACGATTTTCACGAACCCTAACGTCAACTCAATGCTTTCGGAGATCGCCATTATCGTTTGTTTGCTGAACGCTGGATTCAGTTGGAGCCTTAAGAGACACACTCTCTCACAATCATCAAACAAATAACAAAAATCATAAGAGACACAACATGTTGTAGCAGTCTTTAATCACTCGTCTTGTTAACCTCGGGCTTTTGGCAGTTCCCATATGCCGCAGTATTTCTTAATTTCTTTCGTTTTGTGTTCAACTTGCATTCTCTCCACATTTTTATATGTAACTATAGTATAAATGTGCTATATTTATTATTATGAGATGGTATTTTTATTGATTTTGTCAAATTTTTTTAACACACCGTGGTGCTTCTTGTAAAACTGAAAACAGAGGTCCAAAAAACTGGAACCATATTGAATGACCAGTGAATTTGTAACTTAAAATTCTGTCTAATCTTTAAAATTATGCCATTGGGTAGCTAGAAAAAAAATGGATGCCTTGAAGAATTTCTCCGTTTTTATAATATTTGCAAAATTATGCTTAACTAACATTGAACATAATTTATTAAATAAAAGATAAATATTTTATTATTTAAAAATCCGCTGTTTTTTCGCTTAAAATAGTTTGATCGACGTAAATACTCATGGATCCATGAAATTCAGAGGTTTGCATCCACTTAATTACTCATAAATTATTGTGCGGCGACGAGAACTCAAAATGGCCCGGATTACAAGAGCCTATTTCACGAGAACTTCTCATGTTCGCTTCCCTGAGTTGACCCGCAGGTGGTGAAATCGGTAGACGTAATACACGCGAAAGTTATGTTTTCTGGTTCGGGTCCAGCCTTGCAGTATATTCATAAAATAGGTAGTTCTTTTTTCAGGCTCTTTCTTTAATTTATGTGTCCTTGCTTCATACATACAATTTCACACTCCTTGGAGACGTGTATCTAGTGGCTGTATCTGCTATATACACAATTGGGAATGCGGCGATAGTTATCATCTCTTGGTTACTTTTTGAGAATTTTTATATTGTTTACTCCGTGGTCTGTCTTGACATATATGACCTACGTTTCGATATGCGTACATTGCAAAAAACCCAGAGAAAGCGAATACTTGTGTTCCGAATTGATATCACTGCTCAGAGCCACAATCGCACGATATCAAATCGGAACGAATTTGAGCAGACATATGTGTCAGAGCCTAACCTACCTACCTACTACCTCTAAAAAGACTTGGACGTCTCGAGAGTGCCTCAGGCCTAGAATTGTCCAACTAGGCTAACAAAATGCCTTCTTTATGTCAGAATACAAGTGCATACGATCAGAGAACTACAGATAAACACGCTTAATGACAGCCATTTGACAGCGTACATGGCGAACATGCTCTCAACCGTGCGCACTTTGTATAATCTGTGTGCGGTCTAGAGACATGTCCCTTATGTCAATATGACGTTCACGGGAGTGAATATAAGCAATTTGGAACGGTCGTGTATTCGTACATTGTTACAGTCAGTCAGTCAGTCAGTCAGCGTGTTTGCGTCCACTGCTGGACATACGCCTCTCCAATTTTTCTCCAGTCCTCCCGGCCCTCAGCGGTACGGAACCACTGCTTTCCGCCGACGCACTTGATGTCGTCGTCCCACCTGGCGGGTGGTCTTCCCACACTCCGTTTTCCTGTCCACGGCCGCCAGTGCAGGACACGGTTACTCCAACGGTCGTCGTCTCTTCGGCTGACGTGACCAGCCCACTGCCATTTGAGCTTAGCCACCCGGTGTCCAATATCGACTACTTTGGTACGTCGGCGGATTGCCTCGTTACGCACCATATCCCGTAGCGATATTCCCAGCATGGCTCGCTCCATTGCTCGCTGGGCAACTTTTAACCTTTGGACAACGGCGACCGTCAGAGTCCACGTTTCACAACCGTACGTCATAACCGGGAGGACGCACTGGTCATATATTCGGGTCTTCAGATTTTGCGGGAGGTCAGACCTCAGAGCGAATTTTAGCTTTCCGAAGGCAGCCCAACCCAGTTGAATCCGTCGCTCAACCTCCTTAGTCAGTCCTTGTCTACCAAGCCGCAGAATTTGACCGAGATATACGTACTCTTCAACCTGTTCGATCACTTCTCCGTCGATAACGATTTGTCCTCCTGTCATACCCTCGGTCGCCATGACCTTGGTTTTGTCCCGGTTCATCTTCAGACCTACCTTTATCGATGCTTTATAAAGGTCTTCCAGCATGGTCTGAAGCTGAGCTCGGGAATTCGACAGAAGAACAATGTCATCGGCGAAGCGAAGATGACTGAGGAAATCTCCATTAACGTTGATACCCACGTTGTCCCATTCAAGCGTCTTGAACACATCTTCCAATGCGTTAGTGAAGAGCTTGGGTGAGATCACATCCCCCTGCCTTACGCCTTTACCAAGGGGGATGGGTTGGGTATTTTCATGAAGCCTCACAGTCATCGTCGCGGACCGATACAGATTTCGGAGTACCTCGATGTAGCGGTGGTCGATTCTGCACCTCAGGAGGGAGTTTTCGACGGCCCATTTTTCAACTGAGTCGAACGCCTTCTCGTAGTCCACGAAGGCTAAGAAGAGCGGCTTGTTGTACTCCTCGCACTTCTGCACCAGTTGTCTCACAGTAAATATGTGATCCATGGTGCCGTATCCTTTCCTAAACCCAGCTTGCTCACGAGGCTGGTATTGATCCAGCCTCTGTGTCAGCCGACTCGTGATGACTCTTGAAAAGACCTTATACACGTGGCTTAGAAGTGAGATAGGTCGATAGTTTTTTAACTTCGCCCTATCCCCCTTCTTGTGAAACAGGACAACGACACTATTTCGCCACGCAGCCGGAACAACACCATTTTCGAGAACTGCATTGAACATTGTTTGCAGTTCCTTCAAGATGGGTCTCCCGCCAGCCTTTAGCAGTTCCGTCGTTATCCCGTCCTCACCTGGAGCCTTGTGTTTTTTGAGTCCTTTCAAAGCAGCCTTTATCTCATAGACACTAATCTCCGGCAGATCCTCGGTGTAGTGTCTAGTGAGCGGCGCACGCCTATCAGAGTCGACTGGTTTGCTTGGGCTCGGGGCAGGAATTGCTGCGGAGTACAATTCGCCATAATATTCTTCCACCGCCTCAAGTATATCCGGCTTTCTTGCAGTGACGACCCCATTCGCTCGCTCGAGTTTTGAAATTTGGTTAGCGCCGGTAGAGAAGGCACGGGCAAACACTTTACTGCCTCGATTTTTCTCTATAACGCGCTCAACCAACTTCATGTTCTCTCGGCGGATATCACGGCGAATGGACTTGCTGATGGTCTTGTTGAGGTTCCTGTGAACGACAGTACTCCGGATCTCCGGTTTCATATTTCGTCGTGTTTCCAGGAGCCTCAACGTCTCGTCGGATAACTTGCTGCGGTTTGCCTGTGGACTTTTGCTGAAGTGCTTTTCTGCAGTGTCCGTTAGTGCGGATACGAAGCTTGTATATGCCTTGTCGATGTCGGCATCCTCACCGCGTGGCGCTAAGCTAAAGGCATCCTCGAGTTTAGCTTCGAAATTTTCGAGCATCTCGTCTGGTATGTTTAGCTTGGCCAGTGGTTTGTGGATGAGTTTGCGCCGTTCCATCTTAAGGTTTAGCTTCAACGTGCCACGCACTAATCGGTGATCGCTGCCAGCATCGAAGCGGTTGAGGACAGTAACGTCTATACACGACGATTTACTGTCCGTCAGTATGTAGTCAATCTCGTTTCTCGTGCAACCGTCAGGGCTGGCCCACGTCCATTTCCTCTTTTCCTTTTTCAGGAAAAAGGTATTCATTGCATGGAGCTGGTTTGCCTCGAGATAGTTGACCAACATCTGGCCGCGTCGATTCCTGACACCGATCCCGTACGGACCTACTGCTCTGTCTCCACTCAGAGGTTTGCCTAATTTGGCATTGAAGTCTCCCATCACGTACTGGAAGTGAGATTTATTAGTTTCTAAGGCTCTCGATACATCCTCGTAGAACTGCTCCACCTCGTCGTCAGCGTGCGAACTCGTGGGAGCGTACACCTGCACCACCTTCAGCTGGTAACGTTTATTTAGCCTGATGATGATGTAGGCCACTCTGTCCGACACGCTGTCGATTTCGATGATGCTGTTCACGAGGCTTCGCCTCACATTGTTACATTCTCTGCAATATACGCAATTCGGAACACAGTGCAGGTTTTGATCCAGCGTTACCGATCGCTCCACGATTCCCCGATGCGCGGGTAATTTGAGGTATTTGATGGGGAACATGGTGAGGAATGGAACTGTTGGGGAATATGCAGGGAATTGGGCAATCCGCAGGGAATTCAGTTTTATTTTTTGATTATTCCAAAAGTATCCCGGATATTCAACTTTAAAGGGGACAACTTTTGATTTCGCCATTGGCTGCATTACCTTTTTTTCCGAAAGTCGTTTGGGCGGGCATGTCGGCTGCACGACCTTTTAACTTGATCATTCAAAATTTTCAATACAAACTTGGTTCCTGTTCCGGATTTTAACGGATTTCGGGAAATCTTAAGAAGGTTTTTGGGGAATTTGAGGAGTTATAATCGGCAACGCCGATAGATCATTCATCTGTGTCATTCATTCCAGTTGTTTTGAACTCTTTGTGAAGTGCAACGAATTGAATTATAATACATACGCTTTTATTATAATCAGCAGCTATTAAATAAATATACCTATACTGACGATGGAGGGAACGATAGGATCCAGAATTTGTGACCCGCACCCAGCGCTGAAATCAGCACCAGCTGCAGAATCGGCGTCACCGCCATCCTCGAATCCAATGGTAGAGGTAGATGAGGCTCCGGTTTCCAAACTTGCTGTAACTTCTGCAAAAACATTCGAACCGACTTCCAATATGGAACTAGAACACACTCTACACCCTACTGCAGTGATGCTCACAACACCAGAAGAGTCAGCGACTATCGCGTCACCGGTGGCTGCAAAAATAGAAGTTTCTATAGCTCCATTACCGATCCTGAAGCCAAATATCGCCCTGGGAGATTCAAAACCAAGTCCAAGACCGATTGGAAACAGAGATGATTCAATGGAGCTTCTAACACCATCCTTGACGGTAAAGTATCTGATGCCTACCTAAATAAATATTCAGGGTATTTTATTATTACCTTACTTCACCAGTCCATGTCAGGGCCGCCATTTCGGTTTGCATATGTTTATTTAGTTTACATCTATCGGCTCCGGTGGCAGAAATTTGGTACACTAAAAGTCATAGCAACTCTGGTTTCCCTTCAATACGAATAAATCTTTCGCCTTTTATGGCAACCATCTCACACAAGTGTGCTTAACTTGTAGGAAAATTATATGTTGTCAGCCTCAATAGCCCAGTGGCGCGACACTTCGGCCTGGTCTTGGATGAGTGACCATTCGACCGTTGAGAAGCTGGCCGTGGTTGGAATTCCACGTTAAACTGTAGGTCCCCTTCCTTACTTGCTAGGTGGTAGGGTTTATCCCGCCTGGGTTGGTACCATCGCATTGGATGAACGATGGTCGAAGAGGCAATGAAAATTGTCTGTGTTTTCCATCCAGTTCAATGTAGCCGTGCAATATAAGGAAGGTCCTGGCATGGCACCTAGTTCCCATGTGGTGTGTTGGGCTAATACCATGACAGAAGGTTGTGGTATTAGCCATCCATGTCCAGTCACATAAAAAAAAATGTTTTTAAAACTAGGAAATTCTTTAGATTAGTACATCGCGATTAAAAATATAAAAAAAAAAAACCTACTAAAGGCCTTAAAATACGTTATTCTAATTCAAAATTGGGGTCCGGAAATCGAAAAAAAGCATTAAAAAAATCTCACAAATTTGAATTTTTGACGACATGTCTGTCATTTTCATTACAAACACTGAACAAACACGAATACTGCGTCCTTTTCGCACAAATGAAATCATTTAAAACTAGACGTGTGCACTTTCACCACTCTCTAGATGGTATAGATGTGACGACAGCATCGAAATCCCAACAAATACAATGTCGGCCATTAGCATCAACAGTCAAAGTGTATACATACACATATAACAGCGACGACCAGCGACAACATGCAGTTGCGCCAACATTAATTATCCAAACTGGTATTGCCATGGACCAATTTATTTTTCCGTGATCTACAAAAAAAATTACCAAAGGTTAATTTATAGAAGACACGGAGCGGAAGCGACGTAACCTAACTGGTCCATGTCGGGATGGCTCATGTCGGTTGCAAACGCTCAGGACGTCCTGTGCGAGCTGTCGTCTCCGCGCTTCTAAAAAACATTCTAAACACGCACACCCTTAATTATGGGTAACGACGTGTGGGCAACATACGAGCAATTCTAATGCCAACTGATATAACTTAAAAATGGAAAGATAAGGTATGTTCGCGTCTCAATACAGAACTAAATATATCGATGGAGCACAAAGAAAATAATTTTCAAAATTTTTTTTCAAGAAAAATAGATATCTCCGGACCCAAATGTTTACATCAAAATGTTTATAAAAAACTACTCTACCATCCCTGATACCCAGCTAGTTGGTAGAAATGATGTACTAATCTAAAGAGCAGCCTAAGACTATGTTAAATTTACAGTTTCATAATTACATTCATGCGTACATAAGTACATTCATAATTATCAATAATGAATAGAGTGAGTATTTGACAAAAACATATTATTATATAAAAAAAATGTACAGGAGAGCCTCACAAATCGGGCACTATTAAAAGCCAAGAGTAGGTAGGTAGGTAGGGGGTTATTAGAATGTTCGGATTACTCGATTGTATAGGAAAATTCAAGATAATAAAGTACCAGGTGGTTGTGCAGGGAATGGCGGAGGAGGCGTAGCCGATTTACTGAAGTGCCGAAATAGTGAGTTCGACTGTGTCTCTGAATAAAATAAAATAAAATTTATTTTTAATCTTAGTGTGCGCTACAATTACAGGTATAACACTGTATGTACAAAAAATCTGATCACATGGATTGCTTCATGACCGCCACAGAATATATTTTGCCAGAATCATGTCGCTAGTTCCTTCCATTATAATATGATATCAAATATGATCGGTATAAAGGAACAAACATGAAAAATGATAACCATACTTGAACATGATTTAGGGCCGAGTGCACGACAGGACAAAAACTCAAAATCAACGTAAACGTACCATTAATCACGTCACTTTGTATGGACAGTATGGAAGGAACTCCATGCGGTTCACTAAAAGTGACGTGTTTGAACATTGATTAACTCGGCCGTCTCTTCGTGCAATCGGGGCTTAGACACATCAGCCTAGGCTGCCTGACTAAAATAAAATAAATAAATACATTTTTAGGTGATAAAACTTTACATTAATATTCTCCTAATATCCAAGTGTTTCAGCATTTTGCTTTCAAACGTATCATTGTATAATTCCAACCCTTATTTAGATTTATTGTATTACAATTGAATTCAATCCCTAAACAATCTAAATTTCCTCGTCATTGAACCAACCTGTACTTTCTTCTTCTAGGTGACGGATGCGGTTAAGAGTATACTCCATAAGTGGCCCAATAGTTTTCACTATATACCACCCGGCTGTCCCACCATTACAGATGAATTTGATCCTAAAGAGCTGTTAGGAGAGTTCAAAGAATTTATATGGGGCCCACCGCTCCCTAGAGAAGCTGAGGAGAGGGCGCATGAGTGTAATTGGCGCCTGAAACAATACATTGGAGATATGACAGACTTACAGTTTAACAAGCTCGCTGGTTACTGCAGGTATTTCTTGTTACTCAGATCTTATGTTTTTTAGGGTTCCGTACCCAAAGGGTGAACGGAACCCTATTACTAAGCCTCCGCTGTCCGTCCGTCCGTCCGTCCGTCCGTCCGTCCGTCCGTCTGTCCGTCTGTCACAGGGCTGTATCTCAGTAACCGTAACAGATAGACAGCTGAAATTTTCATAGATTGTGTATTTATTTTGCCGCTATAACAACAAATAGGTAAGATTATAAAATAATTTAAATTAAAGGGGGCCCCCATAAAAAAAACGTGAGTTTTTTGTTCGATGGTACGGAACCCTTCGTGTTCGAGTCCGACTCGCACTTGGCCGGTTTTTTAATTCCATAGAGTTTTCACCATTTCCATGAATATTTTATTTCAAACCATATTATGTTTTAAAAACTCACTTTGGTGCATCTTATTTAGCAAAATATTTTATTGCAATAATCTGCAATTTTAGCGAAGAAAGTCTGCGGATGCCCTACGACCTAAAGTTGAAAGAAAAATCGTTCTACAACAAACCAGGAAGCCACTTCAACCATCGTAACGTTTTGGACATCCAGGACTTTGTAAACCTCACCATGACTCGCCGGATCAAAAAGCGTATCGAGAGTGACCCAAGATATAGTTATTCTCGCGTACTGAAGTACCGGGGCGATAGAACTTCTTTGCAGAAAAACGTAAGTCTCCTTGTTTGATTTTTTGTGAAACGGGCATAAATGGTTTGATGAACTGAATTAAATAGGAAAAATATTTAATGAATTTATTACCCATTGTACAAAGACGGTAATGAAAACCATACACACGCACACCATATGCGCACACCTATGAAGACAATGATATTTTAGCTCTGCCTTATTAAACGATTGAACACCATACAGGAATCATACTTCATTTTTGTGTGCGATAACGGTTTGTATGAAGTTGAAGCACATGACCTATTCTTGTATTCCTTACACTATCTTTCTTTCACACTGTTAGGCATTCAGTTACTTAAACAATATTTTCCAGTTAAAATGTGATTTCAAATGTAAGTAATGCATTGCCTGCGAAAGGTTTGCTCATTGGTTCAAGTCCGGCCCTGCAGTATATTCAAAAAGTAGTTTTTTCTTCCAGCTTTCTTTCTTAAATTAATGTGTCCTTACGTGACGGTTGATTCTACATACATTTTAAATTCGGTACGAACCCTTTTGCTGTCATTGACGACTTAAATGTTATGGGACCTTGTTTACTTCTATTTTTCTGAAAGTGATATAAGTTAACTGACAACTGACGGCAGCATAAATTCACCAAAACCAATGAGAAATGGAAGTTATAATGTGACTAGGGCCGGGCAATTACAGTTTGCAATATTTTTTTATGAAAATGTATTTATAAAAATATATATCTGCAGTTTCCTGCGACAAAAAAGAGTTAACATAATTCATATTTTTTTTCGAAATATGTAAAACAGAACTGCATTTTTGAATTGTATTACCAGGTATTGCATTGAAACTGGCCCCGGCTTTCTTGCCCATGGAAGAATGGTCATTGTCCTTTGAGCGCTTAAAATCTTTTCAACACTTTTTGAACATAACCCAGGTCTCCTTGCATAACAAACGCATTTTTTCATCAATTTACATGACATGTCATCCACCAGACGGAGCGCGACATGCCTGGACCTCTGGACCTGGAGCCAGGCAAGGAGCTGCTTTTGCATGTACGCATTTACCGGCCCTTTGTCTCAGTGCACCCCGATGGGCATGTGAGTAACACTCACTTATTGTGCATTTGTGAAGTCTATTGTTTTTTAATCATCCATAGACTATACGCTGCACTCGGATTGGTCATATTTTATCATTTACCAAAATACAGCAAAGAATAACCGGCAAGAAACTTTGCTGGATTTTTTTTATTGTCCACTTAGTCTAAGTTTTTCTTATTTTTTTTGGAGAAAACCATAGATTTATAACCCTAAATTAAAAATAATTATTTAAAATCAACAATTCATGCCGTATGCAATCTTAGTAATTCTTATATTATGAAGTCTGTTAAAAATGCGGATGGGCGAGGAGTCTTTTCCGTGTTTTTTTTTCATGATTCCTTAGCTTGCTTATTCTTTCGATTTTTTGCTAGTCTAGAATCGATTTTCTACTCATAACTTCCTACAAATTGAGTAGTTCTACTAAATCTACATTTAACATCCCTGACAAGGCCTTCCCAAACTTGTATTTTTTATGGAACTGGAACGGAATGAGCTATCCCAGGAACTTCCATTTACATTTCATCCACTAAATTGAACTGGATGGAAAACATATAAAAAAAATATTTCCACTTCGACCATCATGTTTGACCCAATGCGATGGTACACCCTACAGCCTAGTAAGTAGATAGTCTGTCATCAGGCTGTATATCATGAAACCCGTTGAGCGATGGTATCTTTCTGAAGGTTGTTATTTATGATTTCTTAATTTTGACAAATAATGTTTTTGCAATGGCAGCACAAAAGCAAGGAGCACAAGACGCCGGGGGCGCCGCTGTTCCAGCAGAACCTCACTTTCCTGGGCCGGCAACATCTGGAGGAGTTGCTGGATCGTATCACCTGCATCAACGACTTTGGCCCGCGCACCGACCGCAGCCACTACCCTGACGTGGACATCGCCGACAATGCCAAGGTACTGCCACTTGGACTATACAGTTACGGTTTAGTTTAGCAAAGACGGTAACATGGAGAATTATTTAATTATATTATGTAAATAGGAATAAATATATGTATAACTGAAGTAAGCATCTCTGCATACTTCTCATTAGCTAACCTAACCTAACCTAACCTAACCTATCAGCTATTGTACAGTTATCAGTAGTTTTTCAAGTCTGTGCTGGTTTGACAGTTCGTATTCTGTATCCAGTAAGAAGATATACCTATGACACAGCAAATTTGGTAGAGGGGTCGATTTTGTAAGCATTAGGATTAGAGTGATTTTCGATATTAAGGCGGCCCATCCCGCTCGACTCCCCATACGGGGAAAGAAGATCACGCCCATATTTATTGTCAAAGATTCCAAATTTAGCTCAAACTAGCTTTATTTGATCGAACTAGACGTCAGATGACCGTTGGCATTGTAAAATTGTGTTTGGTTTCTAAGTTACAAGGTCCGAAAGTTCGAGTTTTTCGCGCGTTTTATACAATAACTTTGGAGGTGGATTACGCAATGATAAAGTTAGAACATCTTAAAAAGATTAGTCATCAGACATAGCTTTTTTAATCAAGATTTATAATCTATTTGGTTTTTGTTAGATTTTTGACTACAGCGGTCATGGTTTACTTTTACTTTTAAGCGGTTTTGTAATAAAAATTTTCGTAAATCTTACCAAATCATACACTATGCACATTGTCTTTTTTGTGGACATGTTGCATCTTCCTCATCATGGAGCCTGTCTTATTCATTGAAACAGAGAAGGTCCCAGAGCCCGCGAATGAGTTAGTCCCGCCGGGTTGGGTCACCTTAAGTCGCCTGTTTACCACTCGCTTGGATAATGCCAGCTCATTAGGAGTGAGTGTATAGTGAAAGCCGTTAAGTGAAGTGTCTACGATTGCGATCGCAAAGGAAGCGCAGCCAGTCCCCCACACCGACGCGCTCCTATATTAGTGAGACGCTAGTCATATCTTGCGCCAATTTTAGGTTAGGGTCTCCTTTCGACGCCTCTGCGTACCGGCGTCTCCGTTGCCTGCTCAAACAGTCACTCTTACTCCTTTATTTAATTTAATTTTATTTATTTATTTCTTCTTCTTCTTCTACTTGCATCAGACCTACTAATCTCAGATCACAAGCAACGATGACTTAAAAGATATGACATACTGGATCTTGACAACCGGTTCTGATTGATCTAAGTATGGAGGAAGGTCTAATGTTATTGGACATGTTTGACCTACAAAATCCACGCACACTCAAGAGATCTGATTATAGTCTGAAGACTGATCGCAGATGGACGTACCAAAACAAAAAAAAAAAAAAATTCTTCTTCGAACATATACACAATATTTACAAACTATGCGAGGATAAAGTATACATTTTAACATAATGATTAACATAATTATATCTAACAAGAACATTGCAAGAAAGCCTGCTATTACGAACTGAACAATCTGATGATCGCGGTATTCAGAATCAACGAATTCCCCTGTGACTCATGTAACATTATTAAAACAAAAAAAAAAACCAAAATTGGTAATTTTGACTCCGTGTGTATCAAATTGAAACTTCCATGGTTGATTAGTCAATTTGTGTTTCTGTCTGGTCGCTGCCTGCACTTAGTCCCACTTTGTGTGTTCCTTTGTGCAATGCCCCCTAAATTTTTGCTACGCTAGCCAACCAATGTCCTCTATGGAGGGGGCACGCATGTCTGCAGACCTGCGCAAGCGATGTTGGCGAAAGCAGCAGCACCCTCCGTCGTTCGCCGAGCACGTTGCACTGCCGAAGCACGTGTTCAGCGGTCTCGTTTTCCTCCATGCAGGCCCTGCACAGAGGACTATCTGTAATTCCAAGTGTGTGTAGGTGTTTGTATAATAAACAGTGACCAGTCATTAAGGTGGGCCATCCCGCTCAACTCTCCATACAAACGGGAAAAGAAGATCACGCCCATATCTCTTGTCAGAGATCCAAAATTTTGCTTAAAATAGCTTTATTTGATCGAACTAGATTTCTGAAGACCGTTGGCATTGCACAATTGTGTTTGGTTTCTAAGTTATAAGGTCCGAAAGTTCGACTTTTTCGCGCGTTTTATAAAATAACTTTGGAGGTGGATTACTCAATGACAAAATAAAAACATTTTAAAAAGATTAATCGTCAGACATACCTTGTTTTATGAAGATTTATAATCAATGTGGTTTTTGTTAGATTTTTGACTACAGCGGTTGTGGTTTACTTTTAGCTATAAGTCGTTTTGTAATTAAAATTATTGTAAATCTTACCAAATCAAACACTATGGGCATTGTCTGCTTTATGGACATGTTGGACCTTACTCACCACGGAGCCTGTCTTTTTCTTTGAAACAGAGAAGATCCCAGAGCGCGATAGCACCATGCCCGTGAATAAGTTTGTCCCGCCAGGTTGGGTTACCTTAAAGCCACAAACTTCGGTTAGCAGTAGTATTAGTAGTTAGGTAAGTTTTACCCTATCCAGCATTATGGATAAGGATTATCCATAATGCTGGATATTCTGGATTATGGATTATCCCTAGTTTAGGGAAGGTAGTCGAAACGGTTAGCCCACCTACTCGCATTCTCTTGAATGTGAGATGATGAAGCTAAGATCTTTGGGTACTGCCTTAGGGTCTGAGAATCAGCTCCGATCCTACAGGTATATTACTTGAGCCCCTTTTTTTTTTTTTTTTCTTTATTTAGAGCTTCTTAACATGTAATGACACAAAAACAAGCATAGTATTACAATAAAATACACAACAAGTCATTACACAACACCAGATGCCACAGAGTTCAAAAATATGGTATTTAAATAGCTGACAAAGTACCTAGGTGTCTATGTATTATTATTTTTTTCTTGTGCACTGAATAAAATACCTGCGATAACATGCAGAAAACATTAAACATTAACACTGCGATGCATTTGTATATGTAACCACTAAACATATAAGTATTCATATAAAGATTATAGTATATTTATTCATATTGTTATTATACTATTATTGATATATTTAAACAAAAAAAAAAAAGACAATATAAAGATAATATGATAATATGTACGCCTTTATAAATAACCAAACAATAAAGAGCACTGTCATTCCAAAATGTTTTTAATATATTTTTTAAACGAACCATGATTGCAATTAAAAATATCAACGTTACTAAAAGTCTGGTTGTATGTCTGGAACATTCTGTAGAACGGTTTTCTTTTGCCTGCGTTGGTACGCGTTCGCGGAAGAAGAAAGAGAACAGCGTTACGAGTGCCGCGACTGCTGGGAACACGAATATCCACTTGAGCAAGCAACTCGCTACATGTGATTTTGCTGTGAAGAAGTTTGTGCAGGAACATCATATCGCCTAGACATCTTCTATTAGCTAGAGTCACAGGGTTCACGGTACAAGATATACCTTTCCGGCGGAGTCTGTACCGCATAACACGGTAAAAGTACTTTTGTATGCTTTCAAGAGATGTGACATATTTATAGTAGAAGGGGTTCCATATTTGAGCAGCATACTCTAGCTTTAATCTAGATCGTCAGCTGCATCATTTCTATCATCCACGTTGTGCCCTTTAATCCATTGGAGGGTATGGAAAGCATGCAAGATAATATTATGCAATTCTCATCTTAAAAAAATTTCTTAATAAAAAAAATCTCATATTCCTTTTAGTTTTACGAGTTCGATGTATGGACTAAAAAATCAAATGCCTGGAATGTTTCCTGGTGTCTGGGTATCGTACCGCCGCAATTCCCGTTGAGTTAATCAGATAATAAATTAATACCCAGCTTGTCTTCATCTTTCAGGAGACGTTTCCTTCTGCCTTACTATTCATAAACGGTGTGTTCTACGTGGACCAGCGTCAGCCGAGCTGCGTTGATTACTCGGAGCCAATACGCAAGTGGGCACGACAGAACGGCATCGGTGACTTTCCGTGTCGCTCGCTCTCCGGCGTGCGCTTCGACTCGCTAAAGATACGCATGGGCTATCCTGAGGTGACAAACATTAAATTCTTACTAATAAAAATGTCATTCCCGAATACGTCTCTGACAAAGATGTACAGGAAATTCTAACTAATAACCCCAACTTCTGTGTAAAAGTGCATAATCTTATGCACCCCACGAACCAAGTTCAGAAAATTTGTACAAGATGGCATCCCGTCATCAGCGGTTTTCAAATCAGTTTCCAAGTGTCATTATTGATAGTTCAGTTGACTATGGTTTTGATCGTCTAACTGACTTATTATGCGAGATGGTTATGAATTGTATCTTATACGATGTGTTATGCAGCCTCTATGCAGTGTTTATAAGTCACAATTCTAACTTCGAGTGTAAAAGTAGTTACACACTGGATAACTAATCAGGTTATCATCAACTGTTAAAGATATGTCTATAAGAAAGGCTGTGAAAATATACATCCCTGTCCTGGAATGGCACCTAGTCCCTTCGGGAATGTGGTGTGTTGGGCCAATGTAGTGGCAGTAACATAAGGTATCCATGTCCATTTAGATACAAAGTTAAACATACATACATCACCATCACCAAAGTATACCGTCCTTCCTTCCTTTCATTGGGAGTTTCATTTCAGGGCTCTATATACCCGAATTTTATTTGATTTTAGTTAAGCATTATTAGTTTCTCGGTATTGGTCAA
Source organism: Incurvaria masculella (assembly GCA_946894095.1). Classification (NCBI taxonomy): domain Eukaryota; kingdom Metazoa; phylum Arthropoda; class Insecta; order Lepidoptera; family Incurvariidae; genus Incurvaria; species Incurvaria masculella. Next base: position 12,034,866 of record OX335658.1, on the reverse strand, counting down.
AATCTCATATAGGAATCTATTATTACTTTATTGATAGGGATGCTCTCAAACCATTATACTCTTAATTGTCTGTAGGTGATAGCATTTAAAGGGATATGTAACTATGTGATCAGCTGACAGTAGTAGTTTATGACAAAACTCATAGTATTAAAACCTAATGTGCAAGTGTTTCACAGTGTTGTGTTGCCACTGGAGCAGTGCGTCGCTTAAAGGTCCTTGCTTACGGTGACGCTTGGCTCAGGTTATCTCTTTCCCTAAAATATGGTTGAAAGAGGTAATGGCTGTGCCCGGCGTGATGCGGGTGCTGTTTGTGGGGACTGGCCTGCTCCAATTGGCGACATATTAGTTGGAGGGGATTTTCTTTGCAAATAAAATGATATTTGTCATGAACTGTTGCATACGGCATGGATTGTAAATTTTTGTGTATTCATGTGAATTTAGTGTTTTACCTATGTTTTTGTTAAAATAATTGACAAACACTTTTGTAAACTTAGACTAAGTGGACGTTGAAAAAAAAAATAGCGGAGTTTCTTTCCAGTTCTTCTTCGCTGTGTTTTGTTTTGCTGAACTGGCCAATGCTAAAATATGACAAATCCGATTGCAGTGTACTGTCTATGGATGATGAATAAACAATACAATACAATACATTCCTCATTTCAACTGAGATGCATCACTTTATACATGTTCTTCACCGATCAGGGGAGTAATAAACCAGTGGAGGGGTCTGATAAAGTCTGATAAAGGAGTGAATTTCATCAATACAAAAACATGTTTGAAATTTGACACGACAGGAAGGGACATTCTCCGGAGTTTCGAGTGATTCGTCTGCTGCGTACGAACGTGGCGGATGCCTCCTTGACAACGGGCTGAATGATTAGCTCGAAACGTAGGAAAATGTCTCTTCCTGCCGCGTGAAAAACCGTAACATATTTCAAACATGTCTAACGACCGCGGTAATCTCGAAAAAAATTCAATACAAAAACAACCAGAAGTATATAATGTCATAACGTCTGCTCTCTTGCTGCTGAAATATTTGATACCATTTACAGATTTCAATCTGATAAACATGTGATTTATGGTTTCCTAAACAGATTGACATTTAGCAGGTACAGTAGATTGTCTTGTCTTTTAAAGTAAAACAAATCAAATAATATAACTCCTTTTAACTCCAAAGCTGTTATCTAGTTTGATGACCGAAAGATAATTTAATGTGTTAAACAACAACTTCTAGATTTTTTTATATTAGAGACCAACCACATTTAAACCAAGTGTCAGTGGTTCTCAAGTTATGCATGCACAGGCAGAATCCAGACATTAACCGAAGAAATTAAAATTCCACAGCTGTACATGCACCAAGGCAACTGCGAACACCTCTTCACTTTCTCCGATGTGAGCTTGCTGCAGCCGTCGGACTACTGCTCGACGTCCGTGTACCCTTACCGGACCGCGTTGCACACCTCCAACGCCATCTACTGCACCGTATGCACTCGCTTCGTGGCCAAGTGGATCGTCGTGGGCTGCGAGCGCATCCCGTTCGACCCCGCATACATCTGCGATATTTGCCACAAGCAGTACAACTACGTGGACGGCGTCAAAGTCGGGGAGTTTCAAGCGTACCGGTGCTACGATAAACAGAATCAGTTCTAAATCTAGGTTGGTCAGTTCTTAGACTGTTGGTCAGTTCTTAGACATTGAAATGGCAAAAACAATGCTGCCAATTCTTTCAGTTGAAATACTGATGGATGTCTCACATTGTGTACTCCACTCATTCCCACATTATATTACATTGTACACACGTTGAGAACACAACGGAAGTTTCTATTTTTTAAAAGAATACTTAAAATATTTCACAAAAGGAGTGACCTTAGAGAAAAAGAACCAAGAAATGAAATCGTTTTTATATCAAGGTATAGTCATAATCCAGAAGTGGCAGATATCAGATTTTTTATGAAAAAACGGTATGGGTGGATGTCCTAAGAGACCAAAGGTGCTCAGAAAAGGCAAATCCACCTTGCCTCGCGAAACCATGCTCAGCGAGGCAGCATACCAGCGGCTTCGCGAACTTTTTTCTGTGCTATCGAGTATTTTTTCAAATTACGTTTGAAGACTTCAGCAGGAAAGAAAAGACACCCGCCCGCAGACAGTTCCATATCCTGGTGGTGTGACAGAGAAATGAGTTTGAGAAACGGTTTGTTCTCAAAAGCCCTAATTCTCTGTGATGGGTGCTCCGGATATAGGTTGGATGGGGAGGAATAAGGGATGCAAGTTCCGCAGAGCAACATCCATGGTAGTACCTGTATAAGCATAGATAAAAAGGAAGGAGATATGGCATCGAGCGCACAAACTATGGGACCCGCTTCGTACAATTTTCAAAAACTACCAATCCAACTTAAACTTACATGCCACATGCAAATATATTGCCATATGCAGACGTATGGGAGGGTTAGGTGTATAACTGACTGAGCAACCCTTAAAACCTTCTGTCGCTGGGACTCCAGGCCCAGGATGAGGTCACTAACAAGACAGACCACTTGGTGTTGTATCAAGTCCTAGGACATCAACAGGTACTGGGGATTGTGATTTATAAAGAAGAAGTAGTCGTATTGTTGCAAGAACCTACAACTGTATAGGATCAATCCTCAGTTTCAATGATGCAATTTTGGCCTTGGATTCAATAAAGCGCCGAAAACCATGTCTTTATAGATGTTACAACCCAGTAGATCCAGGTGCTCCAAAACAGATACAATGCCTTGGAAAATTGCCAGGAGAGGAAAGGGATCAACCTTGGCTGAGAAAACACAGCATTGCGTCTTGCGAACGTTGAAGGCGACTTTGTTCTCCTAGCCTTAGTTAGCTACTTTTTAGGGTTCCGTACCCAAAGGGTGCCAACGGAACCCTATTACTAAGCCTCTGCTGTCAGTTACGGGGCTGACGGAATTGCTGAATTTGTACAGAGCGTGTATTTATTTTGCCGCTATAACAACAAATAGGTCAAATAAAAGAATTTAAGTGTACGATGTTACGGAACCCTTCGTGTGCGAGTCGGACTAAGCCGGTTTTTCGAGAACATTATCCACATTATTAACCACAGAATGTTGCGCCTCGCGGTGCATATCTGCTCCTCCAATCCCTGACATACCCCTCACGCACCGTGCTCTCATCGTCGTAACTGTGAATCATGCCTAGGGACAGTAAATCGTTAATGTATATAATAACGTGTAATATATGTGTGTTCTTACAAATGTAAGCTACATAGTTTCTAATGTAGTTTGCGAGAACAATCTAATCTTTGTAAGACTTGTTGCATAAAACTCAAATATGTGATTACAGAAAAGTGTTTTATTTCTCAGCAAACGTATGATGTCATTACAAACAATCTTATGAATATAATTTCTGTCCAGCGGCTGTAGGTAATTTAACAAATTTTCCATTTTTTTTCATGTTGGTACCCAACACTGGTTATCAGATACAAATTTTGGGATATTAATAGGTACATGCTTTTTTCTATTTAATTGGACATGGATAGCTAATACCAAACTGATCATCAAGATATTAGCCTAACTCAATGCATGTGAACTAGGTGCCATGCCAAGACCTTCCTAATATTGCTCGGTTACAGTGAACGGGATGGAAAATACTGAAAATATTCAGTGCCACTTCGACCAACGCGATGGTATCATCCCGGGTGGGATGTAAGTAAGGAAGAAACCCCTCAGTTTTATGTAGAATTTAAACCACGGCCAGCCTCACAGGTTGAAAACGGTTACCCATCTAGAACCCATCCGCGCTCAAAAGTTGCCTCAACCAGCTTATTGAATTGGAAGGCTTCGCGAATTATTTCTGTGGGTTCTGAAAACTGCTCTAGATAAGGCTTCTGCCCGTTTTCCGGGGAATATGTGAGCATGGAATTTGTCCTGCTGTCAGATTAATTTTATTTAAAAAAGAACCAAAATTTGCGTACAGATTAATTGACTAATGTAACAACTCTTCAGCACTGGTTTCCTGTGGCTTTTCTATAGCTCCCCATACAATCATCCACATCACAATACATGCTTCTTCTTTGTATTATTTTCTTCATGAGATCAGGTTGATATAAAATGCAGTTTAAGCATGTTAGGCCAACTTGGAAAGCAGCAGGAAGATTGCAACTACGCAACCAAACAGCTTTACACTTGTAAACATGGGTGAGGGAAAAAAAAAGAAAATGTGTTCGGAATCAGCTAGAATGACTTGGGCAATGCTCCAACCGGAACGCCCAAACGACAAAAGAGCAGAATAAATTTTATATTGACATTATACAAACAACCATCCCCCAAACGAGAATTTCTAGCGCCTCATTCACACTTAATGGGTGATCGTATGGGACGGTTTGGTGTATAACAGACTGAGCAACCTGTGGCTCTGGGACTCCAGGCCCAGGATGAGGTCACCAACAATACGGACCACTTGGTGCCGCATCAATTCCTAGGGCGCCAACAGGTACTGTGGATTGTGATTTGTAGAAGTGTTTTGAATATAACTTGGGTCTCAAAATCAATCATCAAATCAAATAAACCAATGGGTCTCAACTACCACAACCACACCAACTACAACTACCTGAGCTCCTTCGGCCTTTTACTAATAAACGTAGCGACATACTTACCAGCTTGTAGTTAGCTAATCACTTGTTGACCGAGCGAAGGTTTTCCATTTCAGCTTGGCCAAAAATGCTTTCGTATGTCCGGCTGCTCTCTACAGGTCGCATCTGAACCGATTCTCGTAAAATTTTGATAATTTCATCGTTTTTAGTGTCGATTCAGTGTTAGAAAATGTTTTTTTATTTTTTGACAAAATATAAAACACTTAGGTACTTAATACAGTGAGAAAAATATAAGAAAAATTATAGGAATCTGTTTAAGCTATGCAAAGACACACTCGCTAGGCCTACATACAGCTCAGAGAGTCACTAGTATTAGTTGTTTGAATGTTGAGTACCTATGGTGTCTGCGGAAACAAATTCAGAAAAAAAAAATTGGTAAGTACATAGGCTGTGAGTGGCTTTGATTGTTCCATTTGTGAAATCGCCTAGAAACACTATCCGCATTAGGAATGTCCCTACTCAAGAACGTATGTTCAGTTGAAATGAAGCAGTGAACAAGCGATCGAATGTAGGAGACGTCTCGTGCCGAACTCGAGCTCTAAAAGGACCTAACCGCCAGCTTCAAGAACAGATAAATAACTTAAAATGTTCAAATGTATCTGCACATAATGTTTCTAGTCAGTCTAGTATAACGTCGTTTGCAAATAGGTCACACAAAGTGGAGTATGCTAGGTTGGTACTATGCGACACTCTATCATTTTGACAGCACTGTAACGACGCTGGCTTGCTGAAGATTATGCACTTAGATAAACTGCACTCAATTATATGAAAATACTCTGGATGGTATGTTTTGCAACGACACCAGACCGTGCCAGACGTGCGGGTATGGGGCCCGCCCCCCTTTAATCTTTAATATTTTCTTATTTTACCTATTTGTGGATATAGCGGCCAAATAAATACACACTCTGTGAAAATTTCAGCTGCCTACCTGTTACGGTTCATGAGATACAGCCCTGTGACAGACGGACGGACGGACGGACAGCGGAGGTTGGTTTCCGTTTTCACCCTTTGGGTACGGAACCCTAAAAAGGGTATTCGTGGTTCGGAAGTTTTGGAACCCATATAAACCGCAAATTCCCGGTAGGGCTTAACCCGCACCAGTTGGTATAATTGCATTGAATGAAACGGCCCACACCAGATAAAGGGAAGGGAATGTTTATGGCATGGCACCTAGTTCTTTAGGTAATCTAATGATTTGGGCCATTATCACGACAGTGGATGCTATTTAAGGTTCCAAATAATTGTATATTTTTTACAAAAATGCCCAAAGGCTGGTTGGAATTTGTCGAAATTCTTTCACAATGTCCAACCAGTCTTGAACACCTCTTAGGAATTACAATCATTAGAGCTGATTCGCAGCCAAATACTAAGTGTTGCATGCTGAATGGAAAACATATTTCAAGCAGGGGTGATATTCTTTGAAAATTCGTCTTTTGTAGATTTTTTTGCGCCGACATGTTGGCCTAAAACTTCTATTTCCATGTTTCGTTTGTGGCCACCTAAGTATGTAGATGCAAGGCAGTATCGAGTACAGTGGTGGGCGAGTCGAAAATTAAATAGCCGTTGCTGTTAACAGTTTGTCTGCACTCAATAAACAAACAAAAACGCCATAAAACGGGCGTAAATAAGTGAAACCTGTAGTAGAACCTGACTAGCTATCATGCCACCATGCCATGCCCTGGTTATAGTGTCGGGCTACATTGAACGGGATCCTGATCACGGACAATTTTCTAGCCGAATCGACCACTTTTCCTGGGGGATTATCCCTGCTGCCTAAATAAGGAAGGAGACTTATGCCGGAGTGCACGACGCTTCGTAAAATGTTATCCGTTACTGATTACATTTGACGAGTGACGGCTAATCGCCCATCATATGAAATTGCGTTGCACGTAACATAATTTCGTCAAAGTTAGCTTGCCAGGAGTCAGACCACACATAGTCCCTCGAAACAATCGGCAAAAATGTTTGCTGTATGGCAACTCTTAGCACCGCCTGAGCTGACATAGTACTGCCCTTCTCTCACAGTACATAAACAGAAAGGGACAGGCACAATTGAAGCACCATCTAGCGGCAACCATTCGTACTAACAAACAAAACAGTTGCTCCTGGAGCCGCGGGGTGGCGCTACTAGCGCCCAATATGTCGGCTTGCTATCAGCTGTTGGTAGCACCACAGATTACATAGATTTGGCGCCGAAATCTTTAATCTGTAGAACCGAGTGCCAGGCTAATAATTATGAAAAACAAAGCATTGCATTCCATTAATGACGACGTTTGCCTATTATTTAAGGTCCAATAAGACTACAATAATATAAAAATAGTAACTTTATATACTTTGATTATAATTTGATCGTGATTTTGACGGTAATCAATGGGTCCGGAGTGTTTACGATTAGCGGTTAACATCAGCGGTCAACGTAATGTTTAAGTTTCGTGCAACGCAAAATTTGCCTGATCAGGCCTTAATCATACGTTGACGGTGATGTTGACCAGCAAGACGGTACGTGCAACCGGGGCTTAGTGTTACGTGGGATCCAAACCACAGACGACGAATCAGTCGCCTCTTACGACTTGCACGGGAAAAAATTCAGATGGACCACTTGTATTATTTTAAAGTGATGGCACCCACACAGATAAATTTACTTGAGTACCCATTATACGATACACCCAGGTACGGCAGTTACATTCGGTGCAAGTTCGCACCAACTCAAGAATAAGAGCGAAAGAGGCGCAAGCAAACGACCGTCTCCCGCCGCGCTCTCGCTGCATGGTCGCGTGGTATCACAGGCGTCGTTAGTACGCAAGGTGTGCCAAAATCGATGCCAAAATCCTGTAGGGCTGCTCCACTACGCCTGCCTCAACTACACGAAAACCGTCAACCTGTCGAAAGCAGCATCAGGAAAGTTTGCAGGGTCTCGCCGCTTCTTTGATAATGCAGGAAACTGCCTTTTTACCAACAAAACAAAATTCGATGTGCAGCCAAAGTCGTCGATAAAAGATTTCCCAAAATGGCCTCCAAAATAACCCTCTGAAATTACGGGACCCTTTGCTGAATCATTCTGTACGCGGCACGCACGGCGGAAGCGTTCAACAGACGCCCACGCCGTCCCTTATCGTCGCAGCTCGTTTAGATAGATTCGATGTGTGTCTCGCTTAGTTTATTTGCGAATCGTCGCTGCACTGAGGGACGCGGTGTGAAGCGGAGTCCCGCTAACAAGATGCGGCACGCGATTATAATGGCTAGTAGGTAGAGACTGCACAAGCGAAACCTCAGTACGATATCATTGGAATCCTAGGACTAGAAGTTGGAGGTTGCAGGTGGGTAGGCGTACGTAAAACGCCTCAAATGAATCCCTGGTCTCCTCCACATGTGCAGGGGACCATAAAAATCTCCTGCACATGTGGTTCTCATGGGCGTTGAATTTTAAATCTGTGATTCTCGTTTACTCACGATTATTACTACGACTCGCAGCGGTGGTATCTTTTGTCGAAGACCTTAGGTTTAATCCAGAGGGTTTACAATAACTTATTTTATTGAACTCCGACTTAAAGTTTCGAAATCCCTATTAAACCGTAGATCATGCAACTAGCCTTGATTGGAGATATTTAAACGGCAATGGAAGTCTGCCGTTGTTTCATCCAATTCAATATAGCCATGCTGTGAAAGGAAGGTCTTCTTGACCTCGTGCTCTAGACTGATAATGTCTGGGGGGGGGGGGGGGCATTTCCTTCCCTTAAGGACCTGATCAGGCGTAGTTCACAGACCAAACTGCGGGTTGGGAATGTTAGGATCTGCGTAATACGTGGTCGGGTGAGCCTACGGTCGGCGTTTGCCTTTGGTACCCTGGCATTGAGGTCAGACCCGGCAGTGGCAAAGTGGTTAGCTGCATGGGTTGGTAATGTTTGTTGCCTGGTGAGTACCTATGTCACGTTCGGACGTCCACTCCACAAGCAGGCATCCTTAGTATCTGGCCTTGGGCAGACGTAGCGATGCAAGTAAGTTGTCCTAGTTAAGCCAGCTTGTCTTCGGACTGAGCGGCATCTACCGAGCTTACCTGAAGAGCACGAAGTACACAGCTAGTACTGGACCGACGGATCCGACCATGTTGGAAGCATTATGTGATCTGCAAGTGAGCATACCAAGCTAAAAGGTCTGATACCACACTGGAGATATGGTGGTCAGTCCATCTCGCGTTCTGAGCGTGGACAATAAAGTGCATGACAGTTCCGGTACCTATCTGGAAACTAGGGAGTTATATCATCCACATTGCACACGCCATTAAGAGGACCGAAGTAAGACCTATTGAGTTAATGCCCGCTAAGGTTTCATGACGTTAGTGGGAATATCCGCTCCTATTACAATCCAACCTCATCGAGAAACAGTCAGTCAGTCAGTAAGTCAGCGTTTTTGCATCCACTGCTGGACATACGCCTCTTCAATTTTTCTCCAGTCCTCCCGGCCCTTAGCGGTACGGACCCACTGCTTTACGCCGACGCGCTTGATGCCGTCGTCCCACCTGGCGGGTGGTCTTCCCACACTCCGTTTTCCTGTCCACGGCCGCCAGGACACGGTTACTCCAACGGGCGTCGTCTCTTCGGCTGACATGACCAGCCAACTGCCATTTGAGCTTAGCCACCCGGTGTCCAATATCGACTACTTTGGTACGTCGGCGGATTGCCTCGTTGCGCACTATATCCCGTAGCGATATTCCCAGCATGGCTTGCTCCGGTTCTCGCTGGGCAAATTTCAACCTTTGGACAACGGCGACCGTCAGAGTCCACGTTTCACATCCGTACGTCATAACCGGGAGGACGCACTGGTCATATATTAGGGTCTTTAGATTTTGCCGGAGGTCAGACCTCAGAAACGCTGTATAATAAATTACTGAAGGAAGAACGTTCTGGAAATCATCTCCTGTTGAATGAACCCACCACAACATTTGGATTTCTATAACATATTCCACTAAAAACAGAAACGCTTTTTCTCAAATCTCGGATGGGTTTTCCTGATTAGGAGATGTGGGTCAGGCAAACACGGAGAGTGGTATGCCGCAGCCTGCTCGCGCGGGGATGATCCATCAACGTCGCCCGGTTAGCGCAACGTTGCGACACGAATACTCATGGGCCTACCAGAGGTGGGACGCCGTTGCGATTGGTGGTGTCGTGGAACTGTGTTTTTGGGTGTCTGATAACGTTTGTACATGAAGAACTTCAGGTACCCACGTGCTAAACTATCATATGAGATACGCTGATAAGGGAACTATATTTTGGCAAGTAGGTATTGAGTCGTAGGTTGGTTTTAGGGAGTACTTGAATAGTACTTGTAGGGAGAACTTTGCAGTACGTAACTTTCCTTAACTTACCTAAGGCCCAATATATTAAATACGTCCAAATATCCTTCTGTTTAATTTTAAACCATTATCTCATTTCGTTTTATCGTTACTTAGTTTATGTATCTTACCTATATGGTACAATTTAGAAAGAAATTATCTTAAGTAAATTTACTTTTTCGTACTAAACAGGTACTTCGCTTATTCCACACATTTCTTCAAAGAATGTGTCCTCGCTTCACGGTCGATTATACATAAATACATATCACATTTCTAGAAATTATCTTATATACATTGCATGTGTCACCAGTATTATATTTATTGTTTATTATCAACTGTATTTCGTTAGGAACAGTTGAAAATTCGTTGCGTGGTTTAGAAGAAGTAAGCGTGGAAACAAAGGCAGATCGAGGAATAAATGAAGATATCTTTGATGCTCGTCCTTCAGGAGCCCGTGCCTATTAGTAGTACTTAAAGAATAGATAACAGATTTTTTTTACATTTTAAAATGTGTTTATAACAAACATTTATGGGATCCTTCGTGATGGTACTTACGATCTGAACTATTTAAAATCTTATAAATTAACGATCTCAAAAAATTTCACTCGTTTTGGATCACATGTTGTATGTACCGTGAAACTACGAGCAAATTCTAATTACTTGTTATTGTTACTGCTTTCATTGTTCGTGTCTGTATTTCCTCCTAAATAAATAAATAAATAAAAACCGGGTTTAAACCACATTTCAAACTTAGAGGAGTTAGCAAAATAGCTAAATCCAATTTAGAACATCTCCAAAGATTTTAATCAAAGATTCTGCGCTCGATTGTTACGAACAACAGGCTCCATCTGGAACTTCAAATCTCAACAGCAAAGGAGGAAGCTAAAACAAAAACAGCAGCATCCAAATCAAGACTCGAACCCAATAAATTAACCTCAAATTTGATGAAACCGAGGAGGTCCTTCACTAGACTGAAGAGAAAAGCACCGCAAGACTAATAACCGCATAGTCTTATAAGCTGTGTACTTTTTGTAGAAATGTCATTGGACATTTGCCACACTCGAGACAACAATTCCTAACAAAAAAACGGATAAATGTCTACAACAGTTTAATTTTCTCTTGGCAATTTCTGATTGCAGATTCAAATTAAGTACTAAAAAAACTGCGAAAGTTATTGGGTAGGTATGTATGTCTAGCGTCTACTAGTAGGTTGTGCTAACTGTAGAGATGTTTACCCCGCACGGTCTTCTATCTTATCTTTATTGTTTGCTCGCTCTTGCCTGAATATTTTAGCCCTTTTCATCATTTTCTAATTAGATTATTTTGTATCATAGGTACCTTTATCTCGCTACTCTTAGATCTTCTGTACATATGTTGTTGTTATTTATCTCATGATCACGATCAATGACTACATCAGGTTGTACATGATTGAGCCAGCTTCTCCGCATTTATCCTAAACTTATTATACCCTCAGAAGACTGTATAGGTTTATAGGGTTCCGTACCTAAAGAGTTCCAACGGAACCCTATGACTAAGCCTCCGCTGTCCGTCCGTCCGTCTGTCACAGGGCTGTATCTCATGAACCGTAATACGTAGGTATCTAAAATTTTCACGGAGTGTGTATTTATATAATCAAATATGTAAAATTTTAAAATAAAAAAAATTAAAGGGCCTTTACGTAACGTATTTTTTTGGGTTGAATCTTGTACTATAGTACGGAACCCTTCGTATGCGAGTCCGACATTGCCATTATATACTTTTTTAAATTCATCCATCACAGAGTTTATGATTCAAAGGATGGGTAGATTAATAGACATTTGCCATTTTTTTCTCATTGTTATAAAAAATAGTTAAAAAAATTTTCTGATTCGCTCAATAAACCCTTTTCGCCCCGTTCGCATGAGCCTATAGAAGTCATTCAGATGGTCCTCGGCAAACATGGCAGACGCGCTACCCCTCCAGGGCAGTCCCAACATGCAACCAAGCGAGTATAAGCCTTCTGCGTGTAGGAAGACCACAGCTGGATGGTGTAGAGCGCCTGGCAGCAGGCACGGAACGAAGTCAATTTTACCTCCACAGAGCAGTACGAGAAACACCTAGCCAGCACTCTGCCACAGAATAAGTAGCTCTGCGTTGGCTTTTCATTTCTTCTTCGTCCTTAGTTTTTCCATCAAGATGTGCCCTAGGTACTTAAACCGACACAATTCTCAAAGGAGAACCACACAAGGTTATAATATCGGAAACAAAGTGTTTCTTTCCTCGTGTGAACACCAATCCCGACTTTACGACAAAGTATGTCAATCTGTGTTCAGCGTATCGCTCAACATTCCAGGGCACTTACCGGGCTGCATTACTCGCAATTTCGAGTTCGAGTAAAACGGACGAGCGGCCATTTTGGTATTGCAGTATCAGTTATATGTGTAAAGTTAGTGAGCACAAACACGAACTTCGAGTCTATTTGAATTCGCAGCTTGTGTCTGTGCTTATGTTTTTATATAGTTTTAAATAGCCATCTCTGTCTTTTAATCAAATATTTGACTGTCTGGACTACGTTAAATAAACATACAAAATTTAATGTACACTTTTCCTTCTATAAATAAGTAATAATGAATGAACTTATAGTAATTTCATATATTTTTAAATGGTTTTACACAATGATTTTGGAGGTGGATTACGCAATGATAAAGTAAGAACATCTTAAAAAGATTAGTCATCAGACATAGCTTATTTAATCAAGATTTATAATCTATTTGGTTTTTGATAGATTTTTGACTAAAGCGGTCGTGGTTTACTTTTAGCTATAAGTCGTTTTGTAATTTAAATGTTCGTAAATCTTATCAAATCATACACTATTCACATTGTCTTTTTTGTGGACATGTTGCATCTTCCTCATCACGGAGCCTGTCCTTTTTTTTGAAACAGAGAAGGTCCCAGAGCGCAACAGCACGGTTTTGTACCGTGCCCGCGAATGAGTTCGTCCCGCCGGGTTGGGCCACCTTAAGCCTGCCGTGAAGTCACAGGATATCTAAGATTTGAAAACTTTATGAAATATGCATTCTTTGTCTATTTTTGCAGCACAACTGCCATTTAACTATACCCCTACAAGTTGTCAGATTTTAATCAAATTCATCGCCCGCGAAAACTTCAACCTATGTCCGTATCTTTTTTTTAGGAAATATCTGTATTTTTCGATGAAAAAAAATCGCAAATGAACATAATTATTTTTAATGTTTAATAGCCTATCTAGAAATTATGTTAAAAAAAAATACGGACGTAGATTTCGACAATATAATAGGTCGGGGAAAAAGTCATTTTCGCATTATAGTATGTATGAACTTGTAATAAAATCTCTTTGGCTATACTATTTGTATCTGGCTGGTTTTGGTATCATTGAACGTTTAAATTTTAAAGAACATAATTCCAAATTCAAATTAGGAAAATGTGTGATTCTCATTTGTTTTTCGTACTGTCAAAATGAGTGAATCTAATGAAGAAATTCGATACATTTTAAAATTTTACTACAAAAAAGGTAAAAATGCAACGCAAGCCGCGAAAAAAATTTGCGATGTTTATGGACCTAGTGCAGTGTCTGTGAGAGTAGCACAAATTTGGTTTAAGCGTTTTCAATCCGGAAATTTTGATGTCAAAGATGCACGTCGCTCTGGTCGCCCTATTACGGATAAAATGGATGCCATTTTTGAAAAAGTGGAGCAAGATCGGCATATCAGTAGTTACGACGTAGCTGAAGAACTAGGAATTGACCACAAAACAGTTTTGGCGCATTTGAAAAAAACTGGGTACACAAAAAAGCTCGATATTTGGGTACCTCACGAGCTCACTGAAAGAAACCTAATGAACCGTGTACTCATTTGTGATTCTTTATTACGACGTAATGAAACCGAACCATTTTTGAAGAAGCTGATAACTGGTGATGAAAAGTGGATCACGTACGACAAAAACGTGCGAAAAAGGTCGTGGTCAAAGGCCGGTCAAGCTTCACAGACTGTGGCGAAACCCGGGTTAACTCGCAACAAGGTGATGCTGTGTGTGTGGTGGGATTGGAAGGGCATTATTCATTATGAGCTGTTACCACCAGGCAGGACCATCGATTCTGAACTCTACTGCGAACAACTGATGAGATTAAAGCAAGAAGTTGAGAGAAAGCGGCCGGAATTAATCAACAGAAGGGGTGTGGTTTTTCATCATGATAACGCTAGACCTCACACATCTTTAGCCACTCAGCAAAAACTAAGAGAGTTTGGCTGGGAGGTGTTAATGCATCCGCCGTATAGTCCTGACCTTGCACCTTCAGATTTCCACCTGTTTAGGTCTCTTCAGAATTCTTTAGGCAGTGTCAGGTTAACATCACGAGAGGACTGCCAAAACCACTTGTCGCGGTATATTGATCAGAAGTCCCAATATTTCTATAGCAATGGGATCATGTCCCTACCTACAAGATGGCAAAAAGTTATCGAACAAAATGGTACCTACATACTTTAGTTAAATGTAAATAAACCATATTAAAAAATGTTTTGAATTTTCTTAAAAAATGCGAAGAAACTTTTTCCCCAACCTATATTTTACAATCTAAAATTTCTAAAACCTAGTAAAACATCGAGAGCATGTAAAAGTACTATGGGGAATTGATAGGGTACCGACTCTCTTAAGCTGCAGAGAACAATACTAGAGTGAGAACTAGTCAGTCCTCTCCCTGAGGGAAAACAAGTGAAGAGCAGTTTCTGCGCAGCACCCCGCAGTGCGATTACGAACAGCGTAATGAGGTAGGCCAAAGGGCAATTGAAAGATCCATGCTCGGTATCTCACTGCGCGACCGAATGCCAAATTTGCTGATACGCCAAAGCACCAAGGTCACTGACGTTATGCATAGGGTTGCTAAACTCAAGTAGCAGTGGGCAGGTCACGTATGTCGCAGAGATGACCACAGATGGACCACTGAAGTTTTGGTGTGGAGACCCTACACAGGGAAAAGAAGCGTCGGCAAACCGCCAGCACGTTGGTCAGACGATATGCGTCAGACAGCAGGTGACAACTGGCGAAGAAAAACAGGAGACCGCACAACTTGGCGAAGTCTGGGGGAGGCCTACGTCCAGCAGTGGACAGCAAAAGGCTGAAGAAGAAGAATCGCACTGCGCCGCCCTACGCTAGGGCAGACGCGGCGGGCGGCGCGTCGCGAGGGCGGCGCGCGTCAGGTGAGGCGCCCGCCGTGCGCGCGCGCTGTTTGCCCGCCGATAGCGCCAGATAAAGCTCGCCATTTCCCGGCGCCGCGCCACAGCAGCGACGCCGCTCCCGGCCCCGTGGTAGCTCAGTCCCGCGCGGAGTCCCGACCGCGCCGCCCGTGCCGCGATCCGTCCCCGACCGACGAGTGGTGCGACGAACGAACTTTTATCTCCCGCCTTTTCCGGTAGCTCCGGCCGACTGTGAACGAGCTTCGAATATCGAATACACCGGTTCAATTGTTTTTACCTCTGTCGACACGGTGAGTGCAAGGGATGGATAATTTGAATAACTTTTTATTGTAAGTTTGGATTGTTCAAGGGGCCGGCTAAAGCATTTCTTTCACGGGACTTGCTATCCATATTTTTATTCAATCAGGAGAATATTTTTACTATAATCAATAATGCTGAAGTGCACAATCTCCGGTTAGTATTACAGTTATGGCTGTTATAAATGTATCTTCTTTCTTCTTCAGTCGAAAAATAAGGATGGAAATAATTTAATTTGAAAATTATCACTAACCAAAGATGGAGCACTCCAGCCGAAATTGTTTTACGCTAATGTTATTTTCTACCGGTTTTTCAATCAAACTTCTAATAAATAGTTCACTAGGAAGTTCACTTTTCCCTAGATCCACTTAAATGCGTTGAAAATATCCCTCAATGGATTTTTTTGCACTAATATCGCCTGGACATCCGATAAGTAACTTTTTTAGAACCTACAAAAGTTTAAAAATCCATTATGTAAATACATTTTGAAAATGTAATGGCTCAAAACCAAGGTCGTTTTGGACGGACTATGTACTTTAAATTATTTTAAATAAAATTACCATATAACCCCCTTTATTACTATGTACTTTCTTTTTGTAATGGTTTTTTTAACAATCATATGTACTAAAAAGTTCTTTTCTTTCCTGTGGTCGTTTCAAAACAGTTATAAAGTAGACATCCTAGTACTAGTGCAGAAATAAACACGGGGGGATCGCTTCAACGAATTCTAGTTCTGGGGAGTTTTTTTTTATCTCTCGTACGATTATTACAAAATTACGTAATTAATTGGTTACAACAAAGCGCGTACTTACCCGGCCTGTGTGATACGTGATACTCACACACTGGTTGTGATAAAGGAAGGAAACGGATGATAAGTTGTCATCAATTGCGTAAACTACACACATCTATCTCGGTTCTATATCGCAGCAGCTTGCCAGAGGTTGGTTTTGAAAATACGAAAATGTAAATAAAACGTGAAATCCTAAAGCTATGTGTATCATTAACCAGATCGTCTATCGTTGTCAGAATCAAGAACGTTAAGGTGGGCCTTCCCGCTCAACTCCCCATACAAACGTGGAAAGAAGATGAAGCTAACATTTCGTATTGGAGATCCAAAATTATACTCAAAACAGATTTATTTGATCAAACTCGTCGTTGATCAAATTTGTCAGCCTCAGTGGCCCAGTGGCGCGACACTTCGGCGATCGCTCTCCGAAGTTAAGCAACGCTGGGTCCGGTCTGGTCTTGGATGGGTGACCATTCGACCGTTGAGAGAGGCTGGCCGTGGTTCGGATTCCACGTTAAACTGTAGGTCCCCTTCCTTACTTACTAGGTGGTAGGGTTAATCCCGCCCGGGTTGGTATTGGCATTGGATGAACGATGGTCGAAGCGGCAATGAAAATTGTCCGTGTTTTCCATCCAGTTCAATGTAGCCGTGCAATATAAGGAAGGTCCTGTCATGGCACCTAGTTCCCATGTGGTGTGTTGGGCTAATACCATGACGGAAGGTGTCCATGTCCAGTCACATAAAAAAAAAAGATGTTTGATGACCATTGGCATTGTTAAATTGTGCATGGTTCCTAAGTTATTAGGTCTGAACGTTCGAATTTTTCGCGCGTTTTATACAATAAGTTTAGTCGTGGATAAATCAACGATGAAACAAAAAAAAATCTGAAAAATCTACTCATCGAACTCGTTCCATGAAGATTCAAAGTCAATTTAGTTTTTGTTTGATGTTTGACTACAGCATCTGTGATTTATTTTTAGCTATAAGTCGTTTAGTAACTATTGTTCTTGTAGATCTAACCAAATCAAACACTATGCGCATTGTTTCCTTGGTGGACGTGTTGCGTCCTCTTCATTAAGAAGACTGTCTTTTTCTTCAAAACAGAGGCAGTGCCAGAGCGCAACAGAACGATTTTGTGCTGTGCCCGCGAATGAGTTAGTCCCGTCGGAAAGGGACACCTTAAACGTTCTTTGTCAGAATCATCGAGAAATTTACCAAATTGGTTTAGAAAAATGCTAGATGATAAAGGACTGTAAATATGGACAGAGAAGAAGGAAGTGATAGCCAAGTGGTATTTGATGAAAATCTTTCTCCTCCGAGCACAATTTTTAGATTAGGGAACAAAAATAACTCGCTCGAGGCTCGAGCAGTTCAAACCGTAATTCGTAATTCGCCATTGCAACCGCTGAGGTGTGAGAGGGACAATTTTCTCTAACGCGCGGACAGCTTTCTTATGCTTAAATTTTGATTAATATTTGACAAACACGTTCTTTAGACATATTCATAGTCTCTGCTATACTGTTACTTTAATTCGACGGTCGTTTAGCACCATTTGGTGAACTTTAGCGATGTTATCGTCACTGGTTGCAGTTTTTAGTTGAACTAAACGTTCATCATCTCCCAAGCTGCTATGGCCACGTTTAAATTTACCTGTCCATAATTTCACGGTGGTAAATTGTATTGCAGTCCCCGTAAACTGCATTCAATTCATCCTTGATTTGCGTAGATGTATTGCCTTTCGAAAACAAATTTTCAATGTCAGCTCGATACTCGATTTTTTTTTTTCATTTTCACAAAAACCCTCACATCGACGCACAAAAACGTCCGAAATGGCTGAAATGTTGGAATACCTATCAGAAGATGCGCAATCACATTCCCTAGCTTTTATTCCGACCTTAACAATACGTTAAGGTCGGAAACTTTTCAGACCACAATGTAAGCTACCTATTCCTTACGCTTCAACGCTTTCTACGCATGGCCAAGAATAGTGTCTGCGGCAGAATTCAAATCTGCAACTTTGCACGTTTCTGTAAAATGCTTAAGTTTATTTTTTTATATTTTATCCGAAAACGGATTTGAATAAATATTGTTGTTATATTTTTCCTCATTGGTTTTGAGATTTTTAGGGAACTTAACGTGAGAACCGGTTGTAATCAAATTAAAATCTCAAAAAAATATAATAATAACACAAACGAACAAGTAGGTAAGCAAAATACCGATATTATAAGTGTGAAACACAGTTGCCTTAGGTTACAATGACAGGAAACCTTAGCATGTGAACAGTGTTCACTGGACCGAAATAGGGTAACCTACCGCGACATCAAATACTACTGGACGAAGGGTCAGAGGTCATCCAGGTCGCATCACAAATCCTGAAGATGTCCACAGCGTGGTGGACGAAACGTCGAGCTAAATAAGTAAGCTAAACTAAGCGGAGTATATCCGTAAAAGTAAATAATATGTCGATCAGCGGTTAAAATCTAGAGAAAACTATCACAATTTAATTACAAAGACCTGCTGAGCAACGCTCCCTTCCATCCCTTCCATGCACGCGTCCACATTTGGCCTTCAAATAAGCAAGCTCCCTGGGAGCAGTTAGCCGCGCTCCGCATTACGCAACGCCCCTTATCTCCTCGGCCCTTCTTCAACCGCCTCTCCTAATTACACATTAATTGTATCTTACTCTCGCACAAAATTATCTCGGGCACACATCTCACGCAATGCTTGCTTTGCCTACATACGAGGTACTCTTCCAGCGGCACTGCAACGCACGACAGAATGCTAATAATTCTAAAGAAAATTCTATCAGAATGCTAAAGAATGTATAATAGATCATGTACAATCCGATATAATACATTTTAATGTATTCACAATGTAAAATCCTGTAATTGGCTTTACCGCGTAGATGAATTTAGGTCCTTTTTATCTACATTGTAATATGTTTTTAACGGCTAATTTTTTTATGTAACTGGACATGGATGGCTAATACCGAACTAACCTAACCTAACCTAACATACCACATGGGAACTAGGTGCCATGCCATGACCTTCCTTATATTGCTCGGCTACAATGAACTGGATAGAAAACACGCACAATTTTCATTGCCGCTTCGACCATCGTTCTCTAATTAACATCATCAATCTAAAATCAAATAATTTTTTATTAACAAAGTCAACTGCACGTGTTAAAGATACTAAAGTTTATTTTACAGAAATATTAAATTAAAAAAATACAATGGCGTTAATCAATATCTGAATAATTGTTTTTTATATCTGAATTACATACTTTAATTATGTTTGGCCCAAACACTATATAATTGTAACTACCATCTTAGGAGTTATCGCAAAGTAAAAACCCCGCGAGACAAAAATTATTTAAATCAAACCGGAAGAAGTCGGGACGGGCCGATCCTTCGATATCCTTATAAATTATATTGTATGCTTTCAATTAAAGAGTATTTTTAACTGGATATAGGTGGCTAATACTACACTACACTGTCATGATATTAGCCTAACACGCCATATGGTAATTAGGTGCCATGACAGGACCTTCCTTATATTGCGCGGCTACATTGAATTGTTTGGAAAACAGGAACACCGAACCGGGACCTACGGGGTTACGTGGGATCCGAACTACGGACGACGGATCCCTTAGATTGATATAGCACGGGAAGAAATTGAGTGGCCGAATTGTATTATTTTTAGGTGCCAGAATAAACAAAGCAAACATGTAAATGAAAAATGCGACCGTCCTTCAAACGTAGGGATAAAGCACATAGCCGGTAGGCATGGTTTCCGTAGCTCAGTCAGTCAGTCAGCGTGTTTGCGTCCACTGACTTACGCCTCTCCAATTTTTCTCCAGTCCTCCCGGCCCTCAGCGGTACAGAACTACTGCTTTCCGCCGACGCACTCTCTGTCATCACCCCACCTGGTGTGGTCTTCCCACACCGTTTTCCTGTCCACGGCCGCCAGTGTAGGGCACGGTTACTCCAACGGCCGTCGTCTCTTCGGCTGACGTGGCCAGCCAACTGCCACTTGAGCTTAGCCACCCGGTGTCCAATATCGATTACTCTGGTACGTCGGCGCATTGCCTCGCTGCGCACCATATCCGCAGCTCACAAAAGTTCAAAAACCCATTGGCGTCGTTGGGCACATCTTAGTAGAGAGTGTAACGTAAACAACATGTCTAGATTCAGTCGAAAAAATGCTGGATTATAAAATAAAACCCAAACTTGACCTAACAATATTCGTCTATTTGTAGAGCAAACAATCCTAAGCGAAGATAACTAGATAACTAAAGTTTGCTTGAATGAAATTGCACTTTTCTTATTAAGCGTTCATGTGAGACCCGAATTGTTACCAACGTGTAACATGTGAATTATGATAAAAATACTACAATAAAATTATAGAGCAATTTTGTTTTGCGAAAAATACCTGAAACATCGCTTAAGGATTCGAGGAATGTTGAGCGAGGTCTTATAATATTTGGGCGGCTGTATCTATAAAGATTGAGGATAAAGATAAGAATCTTTCGTTGTTTACTTTCGCATTCCTTTCAGATCACACACTCGTTCAACATAATGGAGATTGTTAAAATTTTAAGATAAAGTTAGCCTAAATACCTGAGATGTTTTCTCTCATAGCAGCTAATTGGTACATTGAGAAAAAAAATCCTTGGAGGAACTCCTATCACAATCACTCAATTGCTTTCTCAACTAATACTGATATTACCCCAACACACCGCATTCCTGAAGGAGTTGTGTCATGCCAGGACCTTCCCTTTATCAGGACAGCTACATTCAACTGGATGGAAAACACGGACGCATTTTTAATTGCCGCTTCGACCGTATTTTTATTCGATACGATAGTACCAATTACCGTAGTGGTTCGGCACTAATGTTAGACTGAAGGTGCCCTTTCTACTTCGAGTAGATAGTATTTAACAGGCCCATATTGTTACCATGGCATACAAAATAATATGTCTTATCAGTTTCGATGTAGTCATGCTCAAATAAAGACAAGGTCCTGGCCTAGCACCTGTAGTTTATTTGGGAACGCGGTCTGATGGGGTGATATCATCAAGTTTACGTATTATATTAGCCATCTTATAGCCATACTATGAAAGCAGAAATATCTAACCTTAAGCAAATTTTAAGTAGAAACATTTTACAAATGTTTTAATGTTTTTCTCGTTGCCACTGAAGTTATGCATCGCTTTAAGTTTCTTGGTTGCGGTGACCCTTGGTTCGGGTCGCCTCTTTCCCTAAAATATGGTTGAGAAAGGCGATGACTGCACCCAGCCTGATGCAACATGGCAACATGTTCGATGGCGGGTATAGTCCTTGCAAAAAACTCATATTTGTCATGAACTGTTGCACACAGCATGAAGTTGTTTATTTTCGTGAATTCACCATTAGTTTATTATTTTCACGTTATCGATTTCCTCTGTTTTATTAGTGTTTTTATGGAAATCAATTACGTTTCTGTTAGTTCCAGTTCACAGTAGTATAACACGATCGTTTATGATTTGTAGTGTTATTTTGGGACCGACCGTCTAAGTCATCATTAAAACACTGGAAACATGTATGCCTCCATAAAATCTATGTTAGTTCCAGTGTTGCGCGTACAGCAATTAAATGTCTAAATGTAGTTACCTACCTCTTCTGTAATTCTGCGATTTGTCGCCGTATAAATAATTAAAGCACTATTATGAGTATGATCGATATTTTAATTTGAAGATATTGAAGTAACTTTTGCACTGTGTACCCGTTTGCTCTTAGATCAAAAAAGCAAAGAGCGCGCCTACTACTCCGCTGTCTCCAATTTTCTAAAGCTACCAAACCAACATAAACACACATGCCACACGCAAACATAGTCGCAGACGTATTGGAGGGTTTTTGAGGGGAATTGATTTGGCGAACGCACATTTGCGCGCGGTGGCCATGTTTGGACTGTTGCATATGCGCGGCCGACTCCACACAAATTATATGCACAATTTGTCCAAACGGCGGCGTTGCGACGTATCCTTCCCATTATCTTCTGTGGTGTTTCCGTTAATTTAACTATTATGAGAGGCACTTTACCAATTTACGAGGAAGTTTATTAATTATTTGTCATCCATAGGCAGTTCGGAATTGTTATATTTTATTATTTGCCAGTTCAACAATCCCAGCGATGAAGAACTGGCTACAAACTCTGCTGGTGTTTTTTTGTAACATTAACAGTAAGTATTTATCATTTATGATGCAAGGAAAACACAGGCAAAAACAATAAATTAATATGAATTCACAACAAGTAAACAATTCGTGCCGTGCCGTGCCGTGCGCTCATGACAAATATCCGTATTTTTGCAAAGACCTTTCCGACTTTGCCAATTGGAGCGGACCAGTCCCGACAAACAGCCCCCGTTCACGAGCATCACGCCGCTATGTTTTAGAGGAATGTTGGGTGCCATCATGACGACAGCAGGATCATCTGTTAGTTTCGACGTTGAATGCATGAATTATGCAAGTTATGAATTATGAATTCAAGTATGACCATCCCCGTAAATAGCACGCATCTTTGAACTCATTTCCCAATTCACGGCACGTTACTAAAACTCATTACATTTCGGAATCAAATGCCCACAAGTCCTACAACCATCAATATGTGTCCACGACCGCCCGGAGCCTTTGTCGACTTCCCCCGAAGGGTAATCATTGATTAAAACGCAATGAACTCCAGCCCTGGAATACTAGTTAACATCGAATTAACATAAATCCAAGCGGTACCGTTACGGTATAGGCCTGACCATAGGCAATAAATATTGAGGATATAATTGTGGAAGACAATGGACGCTCTCATCCCACAGGACGCTCGGGGGCGGGGTGCGGGCGGGCGAGGGGGAATAATTAACCGGGGCAGGCGTAATCATTAGGACGTGTTCTGATGCCGCCGCTGGCGCTAACGCCACACCGACTGCATTAGGTTCTGGATCCGAATTGATGAATCAGGAGTGGCCTCAGGAGAGGAATTCACTTTGATATTACATTATTTCGTTTTTCCTTTTGTTCAATATCTTACAATATTTTGTTAGTATTTTAACTTTTGAAGTTAGTTAATTATTTTCTAGAGAAACTGCTTCTTTTTTATTTGTTTATTTGTTTAATATATGCTATTCAAGCATTTCAATTTTTCTCCTTCTTTGCCTATATATTTGTCTATATATTACTTTACTAATGGAAACTTTGCTGGTTTAAGCTATATTATTTTTTTTGTTATTAGATAGTTTTAAGACTGTTTGTTTTCCTGAATAATATAAAATAAAAATAAAAATACTTTGGTGTTCAAGTGATCGATCGCAGAGCCACACGGAATTACTGGCACGAAATTAAACATTTCAATGTGTTTCCGAAAATAGCGCTCACCAAACAATCCACATCCATTCCAAAAGCAATTCGTAAATACACCAGAAATAGGTCGGAAGACATTGAATTGTTCAGTGAGGTTTCAGGAGTGTGTATTCCGTATGTATACTGATTAGCGCAAGAATTGCCCTCCAGCGAACTCTGACTCTAAGGTTGCAAGTACACTTGCTGTATGCACGCGTGCTTCATGTGTGAAGTTACCTTTAGATGCACAAAATCCATCAGAATGGCGGAATAAGTCATAAAACGTTTTTAAAATTATATGCATCTTCAATATTATTCACATGAGCATAGCCAGTCAAAGTTTCCTCGTGGTAAAGATATTTTTAGTTTTCAGCGGATACGGTATTATATGTAGAATGGGCCGTAAAGCAACAACAATTTATTAAAGCACTTCAAAAAGAGCCAACAACTTTATGAAAAAAAAAATTGTTTAGATGTTCACTTCTATTCGACGTAATACTTATATTTACGTATAGAGTTTTCAGCTTACTCATTCTTCTCGATGTTTTGGCCACCATGCACTCTGTAGACATATTCAAGATTTGCGACTGAAATATGTGTCAGAGGTCTTGTATATACTTACTGTTAATCCGTAAATTACTTTAAGCAAAAGTTTGCAGTGCGACCACCAATACCGTCACCAGTATTGACATTTTCTTTCATGATTCTTCTTTACCAACTTCCCCCGTAATCAATGTGTCCTACTAAGTCTTTAAGATTCATATATTTTAACGCTCTACCTGCGTTAAGTACATTGATTGCAATGATTGAATATTCAAACGCTGTACTTAAATTTCTCATTCGAATGCTAATACGAAAAAGTTTTTTTTTCCTGATAAGGGTTCCATTGTTAAAACCAGATTATTTTAATTACATTAATTTCGTACGTCAATCAGTACGGTTTACACGTCCAAAATGTATTTTGTTTTTCCTCCAAAATAAAGGAAATGTTTTTTGATATGTAATTCTTTCTTGATACAATTTAGTCAGATAAAAATATTCTTTATGAATCCGAGCGTGTCATCCATAAACATATAATATTATACATTCAATGGAGCAAATAAAGACATTTAAACTGAAAGTAATCAACATTAAATTCTAGATGGAATTGATTTGGATATTAATAAGTAATTTAACCATTTCTAAGCAATCATTAAATTTGCAACGTAAAAAGCGATAAAAGTTTAATAATATTAAACACACAGGTGCTAAAAGATGTATATACTTTTTAAATTGATTCTAATGGGCACGTTGTTTTTTTTTATATTAAAATATCAAAGCGATTGGGCAGTTCGTGTGACAATATCTCTAAGTTACACTCTGTTAATCTCTAGTAGTCTGAACTTGTAATTATTATTCTACTACGTAATCAATAAAAAGGCTATAAAAATGAATACCTAACCAAATAGGAATGATGTTATCTCATCGTGCATATCACGGAGAACCGACCGAATCGCTTCGCGGCGCGGCGCTCGCAAGCTCTCTGATCTGCGTTGCATCTAGCATAGGATACGCGTCTGCATCCAAAGTTCCCGCGCCGCAACGCGGATAATGCAATGGGATTAATTGCCACCCAATTGGGGTCAGTTAGCAGGCGTGCATGCCCCCACCCGCTCCACATTCTAACTCCATCACAGCACACTTCGGCGCCGCATCTGCTGAGTCTCAAGCTCTCCTAACGAGCTCTCTACAAACAACTCCCTCTAACTCCGAATTGTTTGGACAAAGTCGGATGGCTGTTTACGTTACTGGATATTGTGTCAGGTGCGAGCGCTTCCTGACAATGCTTCGTTACTGCAATCGAGTGCTTATCGGGGCTGTAGGGTTTTAGGGTGATGAGTTCGGCAGCGGTTGGCCTTTCGTTGATTGTAAAGAACCTTCTGGAAGAAAGTCGTCAGGTGTGTCGGTGGCGAGCTTCTAAAATATAACGACCCGAACCCGCCTTTTTAGTATTCCGTACCCATAGGGTGCCAACGGAACCCTATTACTAAGCTCCGCTGTCCATCCGTCCGTCCGTCCGTCCGGCTGTAACTCATGAACCGCAATCTGAAATTTTCACAGAGTGTGTATTTATTTTGCCGCTATAATAACAAATAGGTAAAAACTAATAATAATGAAAAACAAAGGGGGCCTCCATACAAAAACGTGTTTTTTGTGTTAAATCTTGTACGATGGTAAGGAACCCTTCGTGTATAAGTCCGACTCGCACTTGGCGTTATTTTTCTGTCTTTGTTGCAATTGCCTAATCTTTTCATCAATTACATACTGTAAGACTATTTCGTTTGTTTATTTTTAATGGTTACATGTATAACACAAATGACTTACAGTGACGAATAAAATCGTGAGGAAATCCACCACTGTGTTAGGCTTTCCGACTAATTGCGAACTAACAGCAATGAGCTCGCCATTATTTGTACCTAAATACATTGGGCGAAAAAAAGTTGGTAATAGTCGCCTTTGAATACTTTGACGACCCTGTATCGGTGCTCGGGGGCCAGAAATGGCACCCGTGACGATATTTGCTTTGTTTCATATCTACCTATCTGCTATCATCTACCTATCATCTACATTGGATGATTGTAATTCGATTTCGTGCTTCAGATTAATGCCTAGAACACAACATTTAGTAAACATTAAACAACATTAAAGTAAAATAATAATTCTTCAGTGTACCAATGTGTAGGCCGCTGTTTACTTCACATCTAAGGATGTGAGTATCACCTTTATCGATGCAATGATCCCACAATTGGCAACAGACCTTGCACTATTTGCAGGCATTGTCTTTGTGTTCTCCGTTGTCCACAATTGCAATTTGCTGTCGTTGTGTGTAGCATCGATCTATTCTGGCGGAATAGCCAAGTACGAGATCAAATCATCCCATTGTCTGCCCGATGGGATGTCTGCGGTAACGCACTAGGGGGTGCAATTATAATTTTCAGCATATCAACAATTTCCTAAAGACCCTAAAATGTGTAAAATAATGTTTACATAGCGATACAATTTAATTAGAGATAATTTTTGGTTTCCTTGCATTAAATAAAATAGTTGATAAATCGAGAAAAAACGAAAAGTTAGAAAGTTCCTGTCAAACGCAGATCATATACATTTTTCGGTAGTTTCATCGCAAATCACCGCCATTGAATTCTTAAGATTGCATCTAAATGTAGAGTAAAAATTAAATGTATTTTACAGAGTGTGTATTTATTTTGCCGCTATAACAACAAATAGGTTAAATAAATAAATAAATATTAAAAAGTTAAGGGGATCCCATACAAAAAAACGTGATGTTGTGGTGTTCAATCTTGTACGATGGTACGGAACCCTTCGTCTGCGAGTCCGACTCGCACTTGGCCGGTTTTTAGGGTTCCGTACCCAAAGGGTGAAAACGGAACCCTATTACTAAGCCTCCGCTGTCCGTCCGTCCGTCCGTCCGTCCGTCCGTCCGTCTGTCCGTCTGTCACAGGGCTGTATCTCAGTAACCGTAACACATAGACAGCTGAAATTTTCACAGAGTGTGTATTTATTTTGCCGCTATAACAACAAATAGGTAAGATTAAGAAATAATTAAAATTAAAGGGGGTCCCCATACAAAAAACGTGATTTTTTTGTCTACATTTTTTTACGATGGTACGGAACCCTTCGTGTGCGAGTCCGACTCGCACTTGGCCGTTTTTTTTAAGTTGGTTGCGAGTGCGGTCGGTGACTTCCTCGTAATGTAATCGCACCCCTGGCTGCGCGGGCGCATGCCGCGTGCGTAATGAAGTGACGCGGTGATGTCAGCCGGGAGCGGAGCGGCAGCATCGCGATTAGCGGCATTCCTTCCGCGCCACCAAGCATCCCTATTTCCAGAGCTGAGACCGCTGCGCCTGTTCGTTCAGGTTTAGTAAAGCTGCCTGATAGTTCTGAACCTTTAACAATTCTTAAAATTTCACATCTACATTGAGAGGAAAGAGGTGGTACCTACTAGATAGTGCGGTGCTGTTCAGCCGGTGCGAAAGTGCTCCGTGCCTATCAGCCAATAAGCCTTCGTTAGTTTCTAGTTAATTTTGGTCGGTATTCGAAACGAAATTAGATTGGAGAACAAAGTGCATTTCATTTTGATTTATTGATTTAACTTCTGGTAGTCAAACTACACTAAGCCCCGATTGCACGAAGAGACGGCTGAGTATCAATGTTCAAACACGTCAGTTTTATTGCTTAAGAGTTCCTTCCATACTATCCATACAAAGTGACGTGTTTAATCTTACGTAGACGCTGATTTTGATTTTTTTGTCCTTTCTTGCACTCGGCCTTAAGTCGTGGCACAATTTGATTGATCCGCGGATTTGATCAATTCAGTGAAGAAGAACCCGCAAAGAAACTTCACTGATCTGGAAGTCATGATTTTGGTTTTCGTCCACATTAATGAATAACTAAATGCTTAGCATACTACCAGAATAGAGAAACAGCAACTGCCGAGATGAAATGCGGTTCAAACCAAGCACTTTAAGATAACGCAAGTATTTCAGTGTTGGGAGCGACATCAAAAGGAACACATTATCGCTATAACATTACAGAGCAACACCTCCAATTGGATGATGTTGCGTAATCATCCAGCCATGTACTTTGAAGAAAATCCTGGTTACATTTATGTATGTTTTATGTTAGGATGTTACATCTGGAGTATGGCATAATCGACTGTTGGGTTAAAGAAGTTGCTTTGGTCTCACGTGTTTTTCTTAAAGTTTCAATGGTTTTTAATTGACTTAACCTTTATTTAATCAACCCATCTCTCTACAACTTGTCGTTCAAGCAATGGCATGCATTCTGTCTTTGTATGCTGGGCCAACAATAACGACCAAACTCAACATCTGAATTCTTACTTGTCTGCAGTATCAGGTCATGATCATCATTCGATTGTATTGAGATTAAATATTTAAAGCCTAAGATATTCGCCGTGATTCAGGGCGCGGGGGCTTCCAAGACTGATCACAACTTTTATCAACTCTATTTCTAAAACTGACTATTTCATACCTAATCGAAGTGGTTGTGTGTAGGAAAGCAAATCGGACCTAGCTTAAGGGCCTGGTACTAGCCAAATCGCAAAGTTAGACGTGTTAGCGCAGTCGGGTGGAGAACTGAAACGCTTTTTCAAGTAAATTCGAAAAGAACTCCTTTTTTATTGTTGTTGACAGACAGACATCATGTCTTCTTTTATATTAGGTATAAACAAATCATTGAATAGCCTGCCAGTCTTAACACTCCCTCTCAATGATTCGTTTCTGCACTACGTAGTCCCATAGACGCACACAATTGCATAAACCTTGGCTTCGGTAAGGCTTTCGTTAAGATGTCTGCAACTTGAAGCACGCTGCTAACTTTCTGCACTTCTACATCTTCGTTTAGGACTGCTTCTCTTATGAAAAAATGCCTGATTCGAATATGCTTAGTTCTTTTGTGGAACTGCGGATTGTGAGCCAGTTTAATTGCTGCTTCGTTATCTACTTTCAAAACTGGTGTGTTTTTAACTTGGGTTAGGTCAGCAAATATTCTCTTAAGCCACATTAGTTCTCTTGCACCTTCACTTGCGGCTACGATTTCTGCTTCTGTCGTAGATATAGCAACAGTGGCCTGTCGCTGACTCATCCATGTCACTGCACCTCCAGCAAAACAGCATATAATTCCAGATGTTGATCTGCCAGTCTTTTCGCAACCGCCATGATCTGCATCACTGTATGCATTTATTTTCTCTGACCGATCATCAGATTTATACATTATTCCATTTGTAATGGTTCCTTTTAAATAGCGCATTATTCGCTTCACTTTTAACCAATCACTCTTGGAAGGATTTTCGAGTGTCCTTGAAGCCACTCCAACTGCGTAGGCAATATCGGGTCTTGTGCCAACCATCAGATAGGCTAATGCACCAACCGCCTCTCTGTAGGGAAAGTTCCTTTCTTGAGACTCATTATCGTTGCACAAATCCGTAGATGAATCCTTCTGAATTGGTGTTCCAATTGAATTACAATCTTTCATATTAAACCTCTCTAAAATCTTCTTTGTGTATGCTTCTTGCTTAATCTTGATTAACCCATCGTTCGTTTGCTGTATTTCCAGTCCAAGGTAGTATGAGGCAGGTTTTGTCGTAATCTTCAGCTTTGTCTTTAAATCGTTAAGAAACTGATTGGCAACAATTGCATCTGAAGCAGCAACCAAACCATCATCCACATAAAGGACAATTAGAATTTTCTTTTCTCCGATAGTCTTCTGAAATAGGCAAGAATCTGCATCACTTTGTTTAAACTTCATCTGTATGAGTATCTTGACAAACTCCTGATTCCAACACCTCGGTGCTTGTTTTAAGCCATACAAGCTTTTCTTTAAACGGCAAACTCGTTTTGTACTATCACAAAAACCTTCTGGCTGCTTCATGTAGATCTCTTCTGTAAGTACTCCATTTAGGAAGGCGGTGGAGACGTCGAATTGCACCAAGTGTAAGCTTTCTTTTGCTGCTACACTGAGTAATGCACGTATTGTACCCATTCTTGCAACAGGGCTGAAGGTTTCATCGTAATCTATACCTTCCTTCTGTTTGAAGCCTTTGACTACAAGTCTTGCTTTATACTTGTCTATCGAGCCATCCGCATTTGTCTTTATTCTGTATACCCACCTGCAGGGCAGTGCCAACCTATTAACTGGAAGTTCCTGTAGATCCCATACTTCGTTTTCTCTTAGTGAGTTCAATTCGGCCTCCATAGCTTTAATCCAGTGCTCTTGATCATCACTTTGTACAGCTTGATTATAGGTTTTTGGAAAGCTCTCTATTCCAACTTGAAATACATAGTCGTTCAACTTTTTTGGATGTCGGAGTGTGGCTCTGTCCCTTCCACAACAATCTCTTCATCTTCTGGTTCGAGAATCGCATGAGATGGACCTTCATTGAAGTCGTTTTCGTACTCCAAGATATCTTCAACTTCATCTTCCACTCCCTCTAGTTGAATCGACTCATCGTTTCTTGATTGCTCATTTAACAGTATGTTAGAATTACCTCCCTCTGATTCTGTAGTCCGAGTGATTTCTAACTCTTCATTATGGTCTTCGGCTCCCTCTGTCTCAGGGGCTATTAGGTCTTCTGTAGAATCTTTTCCAATTCTAGCTGATGTTTTATAGTTGATATCTATTTCAAATGTAACATCACGCGACCTTAACATTGCTTCACCATCCCAGATCCGATATCCATCATCATTTTCATATCCAATCAATTTTCCTTTCACAGCTTTCTTACTTAGCTTCTTTCGTTTTTGTTTTGGAATGTGGACATAGCACTCACTGCCTATAACTCGCAGATGATTAATCCTTGGCTTTTTTCCATACCACAGCTCGTACGGGACTTTGTCTTTGACTCTTGTAGGCCCGGTTCGATTCAAAACATATGTTACCGCATTAATCAGCTCTGCCCACATTGCTATAGGTAATCCTTCCCTTGTATACATGATCGATCGTACGGCCTCTACTAGAGTTCTGTTCTCCCGCTCGCTACACCCATTCTGTTCTGGGGTATAAGGCATCGTAAGACGTTGCACAATTCCGTGCTTACTCAAAATCTGTCGGATTGATTTATTGTCAAATTCACCTCCATTGTCGCTCAAAAGCGTCTTGACGATATGACCTGCTGTCTTCATTTCATTCAGCATTTCTATCAGTTTGTCTTTAACCTCTGATTTTTGTCTCATCAAATAAACCATTCTAAACGATGAATAGTCATCCTTGAACACTACAAAATATCTTAATTTTGAGAAGCTATACGGAAATGGTCCACATACATCCGTGTGTATGAGCTCGCCAGGCATGGTAGCTCTTTCTCTTGTTCCAAACTTTGAACGGTGTGATTTTCCATACATGCAACCATCACATTTAATGTCATCTTTACTCAACTGAATACCTAGTTCACGCTTGACTATTTCTTTCACATGTTTCTTGTTCTGATGACCAAATCTCTCATGGTATAGTTGCAGTAAGTCAGTCTTTGACACCACGTTAATGCTTGCAGAATTGTGTGGAGCGATTGCTTTCATATCCAGTCTATACAATCCTCCATTGCGATTCCGCTTGCCGATCACCTTTGTGACTCCATCTACCTCTAACTTGCACCGTCTAGTAGAAGATGTAAATATGCTATTAGGTAGCATATCTTGTGCAGCTAAAGCTGAAAATAAGTTCTTTGTCAATGATGGCACATACCACACGTCCGCGAGTCTTATTAATTCCTTTTTGCCGTTAACATTTGATTCTACTAGCACACTGCCTTTCCCTTTTGCTGGAATGCTCGAACCGTCTGCTGTTGTTACGGTGTGGCTTGAACCAAAGTCCTCAAAATCTTGGAATATATCACTTCTGTTTGTAATATGAGCCGTTGCTCCATTGTCCACAAACCAACTTTCACTGCTTTGGTTTTCCATCTGTGAACATGCATTGACAAGCATTGTAGTTATGCTTTGAACTTCTTTAGATACAGACTCAGAAACTGCAGGCTTCGGTGGTCTTCCATCAGATATCCACTTTTTGCAATTCCGAACCCTGTGTCCTAATTTAGAACAGTAGTGGCACTTGAGCTTTTCTTCCTTATTTACGAGCTTTGCTTTCCTCACTGTCTTGTTGGTAACCAGGGCCTCTTGACTGGTTCCTGCATTTTCATTTATGTTCCTGTCATATGAACACAAGTGGCTGGTCAGGTTGTCTATTGTTCTTTCATTTCTGTTCAATAACAACCAACTGGATTTGAAGGAGAAAAACCTTTCGTCGAGTGTGTCCAAAATCTTGCAAATTAAAAATAGCTCTGGCAATTCTTTCATTGCGTCACCATTAGAAATTTCAGTGTTCAGCTCACTCCAAATGTTTTTCAGCTTGGACATATGCGTTGCTATATCATCCGTCAAATCTTGCTTATATCCGAAAAAATGCATGCATAAATTATATGCCCTATCCTCGGATTGCCCGTCGAACAACCTATGTAGTTCTTTCCAAACTTCGCGAGCCGTCGTGAAGCGCATCACCTTTTTCAGTGTGTCTTCGGTCATGTTCGTCGTAAGTATAAGCAGAGCGCTACTCTCAGCCTTCATAAATTTACCTTTTTCTAAATTATGTGCCAAGATCTGTGCGTCACCTGCTCCTTCTGGTAAAACTGGTTTCAAAAATTTCCCTTCTATCACATCTATTGCACACTCTGTGCTGCGTAATAGGATTAAAACTTTATACTTCCAGGTAGGCCAATTTGACTTCCCTTCTAGGAGTCCAATTTGCAGTTTGCTTGTGAAACTCTCCATTTTTCATCCGTCTATGCTGCCTCTTATTACGGGTGTGTTGGGAGTGCTGGGCCCATAACCTGTTAGCGCAGTCGGGTGGAGAACTGAAACGCTTTTTCAAGTAAATTCGAAAAGAACTCCTTTTTTATTGTTGTTGACAGACAGACATCATGTCTTCTTTTATATTAGGTATAAACAAATCATTGAATAGCCTGCCAGTCTTAACAAGACGAGGCACCCCAAGTAAACTAACTAAGTCTGACGATTATAAGTGTCATCCTTACAATATATGATTCCTTGTCTAGGAATCAAATGATTTTCGTTAATGTATGTTTCTTTTTTCTATACAAAATACATTGCGGAAACGGTGTCCATTTCCGAACTTTTTTGACTAAATGTAGAAATCTAAAAGCAAATGGAATTTTTTGTTTATGCATATATGCTGTTTTTGCTTATATCTAGAAATCGAATGACTTTCAGATTTCTAATGAGAAAAATCAACTTTTTTTATTTTTATTATTATTTAAATAAATGATGGAATAAAAAAATATTAACAATCCATTATCAGTCTGGAGTTCTATTTGGATTTGCTGAAGCGTTTCACTACATATTATTACATTTGTTAAAAAGTGCATTTGTATGGCGCGAGTAGTTGGCTAGTCCTAGCGCCTTAAGGAGTTACATACGACGGTTGGTCGCGTGCCGGGCGAGTATGACGCATCTCCAATTCAGCTTGGATGTATACGAGAGATCGAGTCCACCCAGTCGAGCGGTGACTGAACTTCCGTGCCGGTCAGATTCGCGGGAGCGGTTCGCGTGGCTCGCGTAATCAAGACTACCGGCTGAGATTCTGGTGACCTTTGTTTGCTTCTGATTGATGAACGAACGAACATTCGAAAACACGAAAATTGTGATTACGATGGTGAAAGTATATTTGTTACTGATTATTTTGTACTCGTTACCGTTCGGAACGAGATGTTTAATTAGTAAACTAAATTAGCAAATTATGTATGGGGCTAGTTGGTTCGTGATTGTTACAGACTTGAAATAAATGTTTAAAGATATAAAACCAAAAAACGGCCTGATATGGGACTTGTAACAACACAACTATAAACATTCTACGGGTAAAACCACAAACTAAAACAAAAATGCAGGCAATCCGTTAGCAAACATCGAATATGATATTTCTCAACTTTGCTTGATTTCGACTTGTTCGTTAGAAGTTGAAAATTGCGGGTGACCTTTTATTTACGCACCTTTTGAACAGATTCAGAGGGTAAGTAACCGGACACCAAAGGGCCCAGCTCTAAAACGGAGCGACGCTGCCTTTGTCTGTTGCATCCCGTGCTTTGTTGGTCTTCGGTAGGACCTGACATTCGAGAGTTCGTTCCACCCGAGAAGACCTCAAGGCCTGCGAGTGGATCTTTCGGCGAGGTTTCACTCCTTCAATTTAATTATATTAAAGTTGCATAAAAGGGTCAGTAATTTCTGGCGGTGATTGTGGAGGGAAAAAAATGTCATTGTCCCAAATCTCGAAAAATATGACGCCCCCAAATTTCACTTGGTCACATGACTCTTAAGAACTACTCAACAAGTTGGTGGGGTAATGCTAGAAAACATTGCTTTGTGTAAATATCTGGGGGATCTGTAAAGACGGGACTACTATGTTTCATGTATATATTACATACTAGCGCTTTATAGTTGAAACTACGTGGAAAAATGTATTCTTTAAGAAAACCTCAAGTCAAGGCAATTTTTTTAAAGCTATTAATTAAATTTTTCCTTTAAATTGAAGTGGAAGACTCTTAACTGAATGACTAACTTAACGTAAACGATTATGAATAAAATCAATTAAACAACAAATGACATCCAAGTCTAAAATATGAATGAAGCAGTAATAGCCCGGTAGTAACAAAATTACTACGAAGAGCCAGTAATAAAAGACAACGAAGAAGCTCCCTGGGCGTCGCGTCGGCCGGCCAGTGTCGCCAGAGAGACTCTTATCGTTTTGGCACAGATTCCTTGACCCGCCGGAGATAAACCTACGAAAAGTAACCAGCCGCCTCTGCATCCGTGTCCGATCTAGTCGTGGGCACCCAGCTCGTTGAACAACAGTCACTGTGTGCGAATGGAGACGGAAAGACCTAGCTCGGATTGTTTTTGTTGACTGTGCCTAGTGGACGTTTCTTCAAAGTTGAGAGTGTTATCTACAGGTCAAAACAGATTTCGATCCCATGTAATTCAATCAAGTCTTTCATAGTTTGCGTCTTTTGATCTACTACAAGGTCCTATCGAGTTTTAAGAAGTTATCGGTCGTGTTGGTTGTTGTGATGTGAATTTCAGTTGTATCCCAACACTGTGGTCAGATCTTGCAAACGTGTTTTTTTTTATTATACTCAGCTATTAACTGAGTGAGTTAAGAACAACTTTACGATGATCATCTATAATTGTAACTCAATAACACATAATATTTCGTGGTTGCTGCATTATTTTTTTAACCACAGTTTTGTTCGCAATTTCATTTTATGCAACCTGACATGGTTGGCTGATACCACAAACTACCGTTATAATATTAGGTCTATACACCACATTCCCGAAGGAAATTGGTGCAATGCTAGGACCTTCCCTTTATGATGATCCCTTTCCCTTTCTATTACAAAAATGTTTCTGTTAAAATTTATTAATTTGTGTTCATGTTTACTCTTGTGTAGCATCAAGTGCATCTATACTATTTTATGTTCCATAGGGAAACGTAGTGGAGGGAGATTACTTGTTATTAATAATGTTATTTTTTATGTTTTCTGTATTTCTCTCTGTGTTTTGTCCGAAATAAATAAATAAATAAAATAAAAATGAGCACGGCTACATTTAACTGGATGGAAAACACGGTCAATTTTTCATTGCCGCTTCTACCACAGTTTTATCCAATGAGTTGGTACAAACCCGGGCGGGCTTTAAGCCCTACCACTTATTAGGGGAAGGGGACCTACAGTTTTACGTAACTTTTATACATATCATGATTGTGACAAATGCTATCAAAAACGCAGTTGATATGATCATTGATTATGACTGTTTCCCTCGTAGATGATTTTTGCCCAGCTTGGCTGTCAACAACGTTCTTGATAGTGGATCAGTTTGTTTCGAGAACAACATAAGCAGCGCTATCTGTTTTCGTCTCACTGGGTTTCCAGAAGTGTTCGATTAAGTTTTTGATAAATTTTAATTCCGGTAACAGTGCATATTTGATAGCTAAATGTTTTTGTTTTGGTTAATTTTATCGCAATTCCAATACGATGCTGTTCGCGTCGATATCCGCGTCGTTGTTACATTTCCTGTGACTTCATCATCTGCTAATATCTGGGGGGACGGCGGTAGTGCCCCCGCCAAGTCGAGCAAGGACAGTCGTAACCGTTATTTACAGGAAGCAAATCTGTGTCTTGAGGCCTCATATCTCGGCACTGAATTAGAGCTAAAGCCTAAAATGCATTCAGTCACGTGAAATAGACATCGACGTTTTACGTTTATATCTTAGTTCATGTTATAATTTAATCCATCATTTCACTGTTTTGAAACTCACTGACTAACTCACTAACTGATCAAAACATATTAAATACTTCCCGCGGTCGCGGAACCCTTAAATGTTGTTGAGTTTATCTCAAAGTGAAGTTCATGTTGATAAATTAAAGCTTTTATAGTTTGATAGGTGTATTTAGTGATACCTAACTTTATCTAGTTATTCGATTTTAAGGTGGCCCATCCCGATCATCTCCCCATACAAAAGGGGAAAGAAGATCACGCCCATATTTCTTGTCAGAGATCCAATATTTTGCTCAAAATAGCTTTATTTGATCGAACTAGATGTCTGATGACCATTGGCATTGTAAAATTGTGTTTGGTTTCTAAGTTATAAGGTCCGAAAGTTCGAATTTTTTTTTACAATAACTTTGGTGTTGTATTACGCAATGATAAAGTAAGAACATCTTAAAAAGATTAGTCATCAGACATAGCTTATTCAATCAAGATTTATAATCTATTGGGTTTTTGTTAGATTTTTGACTGCAGCGGTCGTGGTTTACTATAAGTCGTTTTGAAATTAAAATTTTCGTAAATTTTACCAAATCATACGCTATGCACATTATCTTTTTTGTGAACATGTTGCATCTTCCTCATCACGGAGCCTGTCTTATTCTTTTAAACAGAGAAGGTCCCAGAGCGCAACAGCACGGTTTTGTACCGTGCCCGCGAATGAGTTAGGCCCGCCGGGTTGGGCCACCTTAAGTTGTGAATAAGTGGTTATATTAATTATATTTACCGATTGAGAATAGATTATTGTATGTTTATAAAATTGTACCTTGAAAATCTATGTAAGTTGTATGCTGTAAAATGTATTTTAGGAGTTATGCTTACATACATTTGTAGATGTTTTGAAATGTTTGGAACTATGTTCCTTATCGCGTGTTTTGCGGATGGCGAATTGGTCGAAAATGTTTAGGTATCGGTTGCATTGCGATGGTGCGCTGAGCAGCGATAACTTCGTTGGGAGCGGCGGCGTTGCTGGCGGCGGCGCACGCGGCGCTGCTGCCGGCGCTCGGCGCGGAGCCGCGCTTCCCGCAGCCGGCCGGCCACCCGCCGTATACCCGCCGCGCTCCGCCTGGTCGCGGCACCCGCGAGCGGAGGACGACCTCACCACGCCGAGCGACCATTGATGTGGGTTATGTCGCGTGGTTGCAGTGCGATGGTGCGCTGAGCAGCGATGACGTCGTTGGGGGCGGCGGCGCTGCTGGCGGCGGCGCTCGCGGCGCTGCTGCCGGCGCCCGGCGCGGAGCCGCGCTCGCCGCAGCCGGCCGGCCACCCGCCGTACCCGCCGCGCTCCGCCTGGTCGCGGCACCCGCGAGCGGAGGACGACCTCACCACGCCGAGCGACCATTGATGTGGGTTATGTCGCGTGGTTGCAGTGCGATGGTGCGCTGAGCAGCGATGACGTCGTTGGGGGCGGCGGCGCTGCTGGCGGCGGCGCTCGCGGCGCTGCTGCCGGCGCCCGGCGCGGAGCCGCGCTCGCCGCAGCCGGCCGGCCACCCGCCGTACCCGCCGCGCTCCGCCTGGTCGCGGCACCCGCGAGCGGAGGACGACCTCACCACGCCGAGCGACCATTGATGTGGGTTATGTCGCGTGGTTGCAGTGCGATGGTGCGCTGAGCAGCGATGACGTCGTTGGGGGCGGCGGCGCTGCTGGCGGCGGCGCTCGCGGCGCTGCTGCCGGCGCCCGGCGCGGAGCCGCGCTCGCCGCAGCCGGCCGGCCACCCGCCGTACCCGCCGCGCTCCGCCTGGTCGCGGCACCCGCGAGCGGAGGACGACCTCACCACGCCGAGCGACCATTGATGTGGGTTATGTCGCGTGGTTGCAGTGCGATGGTGCGCTGAGCAGCGATGACGTCGTTGGGGGCGGCGGCGCTGCTGGCGGCGGCGCTCGCGGCGCTGCTGCCGGCGCCCGGCGCGGAGCCGCGCTCGCCGCAGCCGGCCGGCCACCCGCCGTACCCGCCGCGCTCCGCCTGGTCGCGGCACCCGCGAGCGGAGGACGACCTCACCACGCCGAGCGACCATTGATGTGGGTTATGTCGCGTGGTTGCAGTGCGATGGTGCGCTGAGCAGCGATGACGTCGTTGGGGGCGGCGGCGCTGCTGGCGGCGGCGCTCGCGGCGCTGCTGCCGGCGCCCGGCGCGGAGCCGCGCTCGCCGCAGCCGGCCGGCCACCCGCCGTACCCGCCGCGCTCCGCCTGGTCGCGGCACCCGCGAGCGGAGGACGACCTCACCACGCCGAGCGACCATTGATGTGGGTTATGTCGCGTGGTTGCAGTGCGATGGTGCGCTGAGCAGCGATGACGTCGTTGGGGGCGGCGGCGCTGCTGGCGGCGGCGCTCGCGGCGCTGCTGCCGGCGCCCGGCGCGGAGCCGCGCTCGCCGCAGCCGGCCGGCCACCCGCCGTACCCGCCGCGCTCCGCCTGGTCGCGGCACCCGCGAGCGGAGGACGACCTCACCACGCCGAGCGACCATTGATGTGGGTTATGTCGCGTGGTTGCAGTGCGATGGTGCGCTGAGCAGCGATGACGTCGTTGGGGGCGGCGGCGCTGCTGGCGGCGGCGCTCGCGGCGCTGCTGCCGGCGCCCGGCGCGGAGCCGCGCTCGCCGCAGCCGGCCGGCCACCCGCCGTACCCGCCGCGCTCCGCCTGGTCGCGGCACCCGCGAGCGGAGGACGACCTCACCACGCCGAGCGACCATTGATGTGGGTTATGTCGCGTGGTTGCAGTGCGATGGTGCGCTGAGCAGCGATGACGTCGTTGGGGGCGGCGGCGCTGCTGGCGGCGGCGCTCGCGGCGCTGCTGCCGGCGCCCGGCGCGGAGCCGCGCTCGCCGCAGCCGGCCGGCCACCCGCCGTACCCGCCGCGCTCCGCCTGGTCGCGGCACCCGCGAGCGGAGGACGACCTCACAACGCCGAGGCCCTTCGTCGGGTTAGTGCGTCTACTTTTTTAACGAGACATGGATGGATCCACACGCACTGTGATCCACAAGCACTGTGATATTTTTTAATTAAATTTCAACAGCAGAAATCAACAGCTCTAGTACAATTCGGTAGAAGTAGTATAAAATGCTTGAACAGAGATAAAAGGAGAATAAGTAAAAAAACATTGTGCTATACATTACATTACCTGCGTATGTTTGTGTAGGTAGGGTAAAGTTACAAATGTGTACGTGGGGCAAACATTGTGTGAGGTTGTGCATATTTTAGTGTCATGGGTGATGTGATTTATGCGAACGTTATGGTGTATAAGGGTGAGGGTGTGTGTGAAGGGGGTTTGAGGGTATACTCCACAGAAATCGGAATATACTAAATTTCTGTGGTATACTCACACCCTCAAACCGTGCATTACGAAGATATAATTGTGTTACGAATAAACTTCTGACGTGTTCATTCATGTAAAATCACTGAGATAAATATGAAATACAACTTACATCACGTTAACCGATTCCTCAATTGCGTAAAATTGCTCGTTAAAATCAAAGAACTACTAAGTATACGTCCTGATTAAAGTTGAGTGCATCTATAAAAATCTGTTCACGTGCGGGTAAAAATAACTGATGGGACAATTCTTTACTTCCTTGCGGTCGGGATATATCTACCTTAAGGATATAATCACTCGTCTCTAACTCAACACGTCAGATAAGGTTCACTGATGAATGTGTTCTGACGTATTCAGTAGGTAATTTTCTTCAACAAATAACCAGTATCCTGCAATTCACACCCGCATCAATCCGTCTTAGATTCATCAAGACGAACAGTCGCTAACATAATTCACGATAAAACTTCTACACGACAAACTCTATACGACATGACAATAAACTATGATAAAAGTGAGGACTTAAGATAATCATAGGAACAGAAAAATATATTAATAATAATATTGTCACTAGAGTTGGCAAGAAAAGGTTTTAAATAAATAGAAAACATGAATATAACGATCAAATGTAACGAACAATCGTTGGAAGTCACAAGAAAATTTTTAGATTTTTTTCATTCTTCGAGAATTTTGTAGTTAGAAGGTAA
Source organism: Incurvaria masculella (assembly GCA_946894095.1). Lineage (NCBI taxonomy): Eukaryota > Metazoa > Arthropoda > Insecta > Lepidoptera > Incurvariidae > Incurvaria > Incurvaria masculella. The sequence goes on along the minus strand of OX335658.1, from coordinate 11,994,324 downwards.
TCGATGCAAGTTGAGAAAATTACTAACGATGGCTTGGTAGATATCAGAGTTGGATCATTTATCCCAAATTGAGATAAATGCCCTGGCTAAGTGTACAGGAAACAGCAGTGACCTTTCAAGAGAAAAAATAATACATTTTTGAAGACATAAATGTTGATGCGGTAAAATCAGACGACACTTGCTCTTTGAATGAATGAATAAATTCTTTATTGTGCAATAGAAAACAAGTACAATTACAAAAACAATTCGAAACGACAACAAAATTGCACAAAGGCGGACTTATCACTAGGAGTGATTTCTTCCAGTCAACCCGGTTTTGTGATGAACGTGACAATAACAATGACACTATTGCCCAATTACAGCAAGAGCGCTTAATTTTATGGCGTTCTTGACAAAAGCATTTAACTATAAATTTATAACATGACTAAGTCTTCATTACACAAAGTGTTATGTCGTCAGGCACTTACTTTCAATGTGCTTCTCAGTGGCCTTGCTCGGTTCATCTGAATAATATGTGGAATATGATTATTGCGAAAAATACTCGTCATCTGCTAAAATGTCTAAAGGCACTTCTTAGCAACAGGTTATTGCCTTATCTTATCACACATAAGAAATAATACAAGGCCAATGTAAATTTAGATTTATGCATTTTCAATGCAACAGAATATAATGTTCTTCTATCGAGTTCATTATCTCCGCTATAAATGAACTTTCTTGGAGCGCAAAACAAGCAAAATGTAACAGTAGTAGAATTGAGGGATCATTTGCTTTTGCCCAATTGTTTTATTGATAGAGTGATTGATGCACCTGTTTCAGACGTAGCCTAATTACCAACTGATAAAATTACAAAAACGTGCCACAAAAAATAGATTTCGTACAAGCGGCTGTATCTTATAAATCGTGGGAAAAATGGAAATAGGTTCCTGAAAATAATCCCGTGTAGAATACTTGTTTTTATGCATAATGTTACTATCAGCCACCTCGCTGCGAATGCCGGATATGCTTAACAACTATACTAGTAGTAGCTCTCGCAGTTGTAGATCTCGCGAGTCTGTCTTTGCATGAATACGTACGTTAAACTTATAAATGTTTACCGCGCACCTTAAACGAAAATCCTAGTCATGTTTTTTTCTTCTTAACGCTTTTTTGTTTTGTAATATTTTTGAACATTTGTCGGAATGGCTCCCCCAATCCATATAATTATTGAGCTGCTCGCGAATTTTTACGAGAATCGGTTTAGATATGCAGCCTGTAGAGAAGAACAGCCAGACAGGCGGATATACGAAATCATTTTTGCCCAAGCTAAAGCATTTATAGAACGCATTTTGCGTTATAGCCTTCTGATAGTTCAAGGATTCGGTCTTCTGCACGACAATCTACTCTATAAGGTCGTCCTTTCAAAGTTCTCTTCTTCTTCTCGCACGTGGTCATCGAGGTGTAAATTCATTGTAATCGAAGAAAACAGTAATGAGAACCTTGATGTTCGATCGAACTTGACTATTGCACCTTTGTTATAATTTCATCTTCATGACGTCATGTGTTTTGATGTTTTTTTAGATCCGAGACGCCAACTTTCTCTGCACACTATTTCTTTAATTGTTTGAATAATGTCATCAGTTATCTTTAACGTCTTTACAGCCCTCTTCAAAAAGTTTATAACGATCGTAAATGGCTGTTTTGTGTTTTCTAAAATTCGAACCACGGCGCTGAATTGAATTTAGTTTGAATTTAGTTAATTTCCTGCAAACTCTTTGCTTTATCATTATATCTATTAAAAGTGCCCGGAAATTGATGCATTGATTCATTGTATTGTATAGTGTGTAAGTCCTTAGTAAAAAAAAAACAGTTTTTAACTTAGAAATTAAAATAATTGTGAATTTTTCGATCAGCCCACGTAAATCTTCAACAACATAATTTTATACAAAATGTCGGAACGCAGCGGTATCGAATCACTTATCACGGTTCAATCTCCAGCAGATTTCCGTCATGTGTGAAGTAGAGCCGTTGTGCTATGACACTCGATCTCTCTGCGATGGAGCCACTGACCGCACGTGCGCATGTGCCCTATACTACACCCTACAGCAGACACATCTCAATTCATAAAGCTTCTATATTCTCGAATGGATAATATAATACAATATATTAACAGTTCAACGTTTCTAATAGGCCAATAACAACCAGGAACCACAATATTACTAAGCATCATTTCATCACTGATATGAAACTACACGCACGCAAAAAAAATACAACCACGTGTGACCTGGAAAGTTAAATTATTTTGGTAAGAAAATAGTTTTGCTCTCAGTAAATAAAAAAGATTTGCAGGACCAAGAAAATATGGGCAAATTTCCTTATCATATTTTTTTTCTAAAATAATTGATCCTACTAGAGTAACCCTTACCCTACCAGAGTAAGCAGCTATCAACTAATCATACCCCGGCATACACTGAGGTCCTTTAGGGGCAGTTTTAGTTATGCCGCTGCAAAAATATGGAACGACCTTCCGCCTCATGTCCGCTCAAGCAAAAGTCATTATATATTCAAAAAACTCTTTCGAAATTGGCTACTATCAACTCAATAATGTATACTCCAAGAATATCTATGTTGTTTCTACGCCTGATTGTTTTTTTTTTTTTCTTCTTTTCTCACCCTTCGAAAATTACAGTGCACACGCACACACCCTCACGCACCCTAACACACCCTCACACACACACACACACCCTCACCAACCACGCTACAAACTAAACCCTGCCCTCGAAACCGTTTTCTTAACAACACATTATTCAGTCAGATTACTTTGTTGTATTTTCTTCTCATAATTGAATTTTTAGTCTAAATATCGCATGCCGTCGATGCCACATTGCATTTATCGTGTTTGTAGATTTTGAGCCCGGTGTTGGCTGGAAACCAGCGGCTCTAGGTATGTTTCGCGACGCACCTAGTGCACTATCGCTGAGCCCATCACCCTTTCCTCCGATGTACATGGTATATCATGGTAGGCACATACCTATTAATATAACTATCTTTCATTTTATTTTTTCTTTCTCTTCACTGTGTCAAATAAATTTAAAGTTTTAGTCTAAAATGTAAAATGTAACTACCTATGTTATGTTACCTGTGCTATGTTACCTGAATGTTTGTATAATCGAGTGTAATAAGAGGAATAAACGAAGTATTATTATTATTATTATTATCCTCTGTGAACAGTTTGAAATATTTTCCAAAAATGCTATTACAGCTATCACATCACATCAAGTCACATTGTGATACTGAAAAACTTAAAATCGTCTAAAAATCGTATAATAAATTCCACAAAAGTATTTAATAAGATTCCTCAAGTCAAACATCAGAAAAAGATGAATTATGTGTTAATCCCGCCACCTGGTAAGTAGGGACAAATTTAGTATGTAAAACATAAACGAAAAACATGTTTCAATCTCGGATCAGGAGCAAATGGGTGCACATTTGGAGATTCGTTATCGCAAACTTGGACAAAAAACGCTATAATAATTGATTAGGCTAAGGATCACAGGTTTTTTTACCTCAAAAAAGTTTTACTGCTTTATCCGTGGCAAAAAGAAATCTTGGATTATTCCTAAGAACATCCTGATGGTTGTGATGATTGTTAAAATTTTCTCAATTCTGTCTCGTAATCATTTACACATTCAATTTCATATTATAGCGTTAACTGAAATAAAAAAAAATTAAAGGCATAGTAAGATATAAACAATTTTTGAATACTTGCGAGTTTTTAACCATTAGGTTCTTTATAATATCAAGGTTAATTTCAAATATAATCCTGGTATACTCATTCCAAAAGTTCCACCATGCTACTCCACGTCCAACTAGTTCTTCGTTTTTACTTTATATTTCTGTTTCTAAATAACTTTATGCATATTAGCCATTTAGCATGTTTTATTCAAGCTAATTAATACACAATCCTACAGTAATTAACCATTTGCAAGCCTAACAAATTGGAAAATAGTTTATCATTCTAATCAAACCAATGAGTGGCAATTAATTACAGGCATCTTTTTAAACACTTCATCGTTCTAAAATAAGTTGACTTAAATCGTCCTAAACTCAACTAGTACAAACTGTATTTGGCATTGTATCGTTCATAATAATATTGGTTGAAACCGGCCTTTTGAATATGTTTGTTCAATATCCTACCTAGCAGCTTAAATACTGACCAGGGTTACACAATAATCAGTGGTGGCAGGACAAAGCAACGTCTCCAGGAGCGGCGTGAAATCGATGAACGCGGCCACTTGACTGGGCCAATGCTTGTGGCCCTGGTAGATCAGCCACGCTCCTTGCCAGACGCGCCGTGAAGGTTTCTTTGCGATAGTAAAGCATGACTGTTCCACATCTGCAATACTGAGGCCTGGACCACATGAATGGAATACAACCGGACGGACGGAATTTCTGCCTAATTTGGGAACCCCGAAATCAGTGAGTGCATGTGGGCGGATCCATACACTTCCATTGGCGATTCAGAAAATTGATTCCGTCCGTCTGGTTTTATTCCGATCATGTGGTCTAGGCCTGAGGCTTGAGTCTCAATATTAATTCACCGTCAGATCATCACGTATGTCATTTCTTGATCCTGAGAACAGATTATTCTGAAAAGCAGTGTTCCTGCTACATTATATGTACATAGAGAGATCGAGCATAGAAATGGAGCATAAGTGGAGGATCGAGCGTTACCATGGCCTTAAAAACAGGAAGAATCCCATCGATCGATATAGATATAGGTAGTTACTGCTACGGTGGATGATTTTGAAATAACAAGATCTGTAGATCTGGGTCGTGGTCGTAGTTTAAGCTACATATAGTGTGCCTTTTTTTCATACTTCCTAATATATCAGATTCCCGTTTGATTGCGGCTTTAAGTTTTTGTGAGGTCGCGAAAAGTCGTGATGTGAAGAAGTGATAATGATTCATCTCAGTATTGTCACAATCTTCGATGGGCCGTCGTTGCTACATTATTATTAATATTCCTAAAAGAAACCGCTACGGGTACCCAGCGGTTAACTTGTTCATTGTATTCGTATAGATATTCAATATTTATGTTTATTTGTGTTACATAGTTAATTCTTTGAGTCCTTTTTTTTAAACAAATATGTCTCCTGTTTGAAAAAAGCGTTTGTTTCTTCGTATTTTTTTCATACATTAAGTTTATGTATATGTAGATTTTCCACACCAATCATGTTACTCAGTAATTTTACATGTATGCAAGCATCTGTCTGATTAAATAATTAGACTTGTCCCGGTATTCTCCCTTGGAATTATGTGTTATGCGTTTATTTTCTTTTTCCTTATTAAAGATACAACTGGTAGGGTTTTTAAACTTCACAAAACTAAGTAAATATTCCCTCAAGTTCAGCAATATCTCCTTTAATCCCGCCGGTCTCATGATGTATCTTGTACCCTTTATTTCTGGATCCTCACGCTTTTTTGCTCCGTGGCCTAATGGCAGCTTTGCAAGCATCAATCCCTAGATCCGATCCTGGAACTGTCCACGTTGTTTATCACAGAATGTGTTAATGCAGCATATCTAGGTGGCAGCGGGAGCTGGAACCATGTCAAGGCTAGCGCGCTGCTATGATAGAGCGTGTCCTGTTGGCATACCCACCAAAATGCAGAAGATAACGCCTATTGTTCTAGGGCGAGAGGTGAATCATTGACCTAATTAACGGACAACCACTGGTTCTTTAGTTATTAACGCAATTTTAATACCAAGTCTTACATATTGCTCACCTCTGTGATCTGGTATGTAAATCCTCACTATATTATTCAACTTATGGATTCCATGGTTTCCATGGATTCCAACTTTAGCTTAGAACGATCCAGGTGACTCCCTAATAAATTTAGTTTTTCCCGCCATAGTTCAAATGTTTGTCGAACGCATATAAAAAAATATATCATTGATCTCTAATCAAATAATGGGTTCAGCAAAACGTATTAACTAGGCAAGCAATGAATGTTTGCTATACAGGTTTTTCCGAAATTAGTTTACTTACTTTGCTTACTTTCCTGTAAGAATAACGATCATACATAGATACTATCTATAGACATTTCATTTATAATAATAATTTTATTACATAAAAAAAATTGTTAGTTCACATTTTAATACTGGAAAGCGTGAAATCGTCTAAATATCATGCTCTAAAATGCAACAAAAGTATTTGATAAAATCCCTCAAGACAAACTTTAGAAAAAGATAGATTACATGCTAATCCCTTCAGCTAATCGCCTTTTAAGTAGTAATCTATTTTGTCTCAAAAAGTACTATTTTGTTTTGTATATTCACCGATTACTCGAAGACCCCTGAACCGATTTGGAAATTTTATATCATCGTTTAATTGGTTTTATTAAACAGCACCTACCTTGCTTCTAACCTTGTAGTAGTCGGGTTACAGTTTTTAAACACTTTTTTTAATAATCTAAACACAATTTAATTTGATCAACGGACACAGTATTCCACCAATTTTAACATTTATTTCAGCTGTAATAATGATTCTGACTGCAATTCCGCTCATCGTCGAATCTTAGGAAGGTTTTTGTTTTCAATGCTATTCATGCATAATTTTATTGATTCATACTCGAAGTAAAGTTTATATGATATCCTAAAGATTTCGATAAATGTCTAAACTACATATGTACTTGTCAGCGTTACAGCGACCCGCACTGTCGTAATAAGCTTGCACGTGTCGATTCAGAAGCCACCAATAATCCCATCATCATTGAATTAAGTTGTGAAGTCACCGCGAGATAAGCGTACTCGAGCGCTTACAGCTTAAAGACCATTAACTAATTGAAGAGGCAACGCTTCTCGTTAATTGACGGGCATTCTGTAAATAAACTTGAAGATAAAAAAGAGTTTATCTAATAATATTAGGAGCATTGACTCTGCCGAATTCCCGCATACATTGCAAGGCTTAATCGGAGATGCTGGTTACGTCTTTATCGTAAGCTTGTGGCCTTCTCGATCAAACAACGCAGGATAAATATTGAACATTGAGGTGTTTGCGCTTCCTTGCGAATATGAGGCTGAAATTACGTGGGTGCGACGAACGATAGGCGTAATCGTATTCACAACTTAACATCCAGCCTCGATCTATTCAAGCAAAATGGTTAATTGTTACATATTTCGCTGTTATTTAAAATATCTTAAGGTGAGACTAACTCATTCGCGGGCACGGTACAAAACCGTGCTATTGCGCTCTGGGACCTTCTATTTTCCAAAGAAAAAGACAGGCTCCGTGATGAGTCGGATGCAACATGTCCACAAAGCAGGCAATGCGCATAGTGTTTGATTTGGTAAGATTTTCGAAAAATTTAATTACAAAACAACTTTTAGCTAAAAGAAAACCACGATCGCTGTAGTCAAAAATCTAACAAAAACTAAATTGATTATACATTATTGTCTGATGACTAATCTTTTTAAGATGTGTAGCTTTTATCTTGAGTAATCCACCTCCAAAGTTATTGTATAAAACACGCGAAAAAATCGAACTTTCAGACCTAATAACTTAGAAACCAAACACAATTGTACAATGCCAACGGTCATCAGACATCTAGTTTGATCAAATAAAGCTATTTTAAGCAAAATGTTGGATCTCGGACAAGAAATATGGGCGTGACAAATAGTGATAGAGCGTGTGTATGTTAACAGGCCACACGTGTGCCGTAGCAGAAACCGCACACACTGCTGTCCAGGGTGGACTGCTCGCCCCAACTCGCTGCTTTGTGTCGTGCGTAAGTATCAACCCTAACCTTCAGGACATATTGATGCTTCCTCTTAATGCCTCATATATTTCCTCTAAACATGGAGCTGTACCAACTAATCCCTGGAATGGGAACAGTGGACATGTAAACCAAAGGTCGCAGGTTCACATCCTTCTTCTGAGGAATGTCCAGACCAAATATGTTTCTAATTATTTTTGTAATCTGATTGAAGTGCTTAAATTTAGATAGGTTTTATACGCTTAAATAAGGATTTTACTTAGCTTCCTGTCACATCACTGGAGCCATAAAATATCCTTTCGTTTCAGCGTTGTGCTCTCGCAACTGTGGCGGGCCCGGCACGTGCGTGGCTCCGAACCTGTGCCGATGCCAAGGAGGCTTCGAAGGGCCATCCTGCGCGCCCACCGCGCAACAAGCCTTCGAAGGTCCGTATAATCACCAGTCAACAAATATTTCTTGGCGACTTAAATAATAATAGGAAACAAAGAGAAACAAAGATAGTTTAGCAACCAATAATTGGGAGAGTGAAAATAATAAGACACGAAGATTGTTAAAAAAAAACCAGCCAGATTTCTTGCCAGTGGGGGGTTACCACGGTAAATTAGCTCGCCGGATGAACCTCTTCCCCTGATACCACTCTCACACTGTTTACTGGTAAATTTCAGTTCACTTGGCCGAATAACACGTCATTTGTCAGTTAGCATGGTACGAAATGCAACGTCGTAGATTGTCGGATTTAATCACTTACTTGCCTGTTCACACAACGAATTGATTTACCATGGTAACCACCCAGTTCTTCGCTATGATGATAAATCAACAATAAACAATTGATAGCCTTGAAAATTTGAAATACCGCAACCACTGCTCTGGCATAACTCGCAGTTCGATTCAATGACAGATGTACGGTCGCATTCAAGAGTCCAGTAGCACTACGCAGAGTGATGGCTTTGAAGCGCTCGCTCGCAGGTGAAGCGGGAGAAGGGCATCGCAGCGCCCCCGCGGTTTGCGGTGGGACGCCCCGTCGGAAGTCCGGTCGGCGGGGGAAGGGGCACGCCACACGTGCAAAACCGATCGTAGGGTGCTACTGGACTTATGTCGTCGACGGTACATAAACGGATCGCGATTGATTGCAGTGGGTCGGCCGCGCGGCAGCTGCCGGCGGATCTGCATGAACGGCGGCACGTGCACGGACGGCAAGTGCGCCTGCGCACCCGGCTGGACCGGCGAGTTCTGCATAGAGCGTGAGTGAACACATATTTCATCACCTATGAGCGGCTCGTTCCCCAGGGGTGGGTGGACTTGCCTTTTATCCCAGAGGTCTGGGTTCGAATCCTCGCACAACTTTCTTTCTCTTACAGAGTTGGATGAGTGCATTTCTTTACGAATGCGAGCTGTTTTATGGTTCCGAATCCACGTAAAACTGTAGCTATCCATACCATCGCATTGAATAAAAAGATGGTTGGAGCGCCAATAATTCAGTTCAATACAGCCGTTCTTAGAAGAACTTCTTGGCAGAGCATCTCATTCCTTCGGGAGAAATGTTTTGGGCTCATATCATCACGGTGGGTGTGGTATAGTCCAGTCACATGTATACATTTCATATTTACATCTCAGATCGGAATATCATCTGCCTACCAGACGACGCGACTTCCAGTTAAGTTCTACGAGATGAAACGAAGACCACGAGGCATTAAGAGAACCTCTGAATAAAACGCGGTCAAGTGTGTGTCGGACCACTCATAGAGAAAAGTTCCGTTGTCGGGAAGCCAAAACCGAAAATATCCATTGTCAAAAACACAAAATTCAAACCGAGTTTAGTCGAAAGTGTGTGTTTAATTAATTTAGCTGAAACTTCTTTTTTCTGAAATCTTCGTCGCATGGTTAAGCAATTGGGGAGGAGGGTCAAACTTTTATGACTTCAGAAGTGCATAATAATATGTGACCAAACATTTACTTATATAAAACAGTAGCTTCAAAACTTCTACATCATTCACACGATCAATCTCAGTCCTATCTTATGACACCACACATTTAGATGCACTTTTTTCTTCCCTCCGCTTCACGTATTGTGTGCTACCCCTAATTTGTATCCTAACTTTTCATAGCGGTTTATAGAATTGGGCTCCGTTTTGCTATTTGACTACGTAACCATAAAAACAAGATTATTTATTATAATGTTTTTCTGACCTTTACCCTTCCACTAATAGGTGGTTCAATTTAATTTAAATCTAATTTAAAATACAATTAGATTACCACCATTTCTTTACTAGTGTCAAAACTCATACAAATTCTTTACCCAATGAACCCGATGATATGAATACGTATCTCCTTAACTGGCATGTAATGTGCAGCTATCTGCAAGGAGCCATGCCTGCACGGAGGCCGTTGCATCGCACCCGACCGCTGCGTCTGCTTCCACGGTCTTAGCGGAAAGCGCTGCGAGATCGGTGAGTTAATAGATACATTTTCCTTTGGAATATTTTTTTTTCCATTAGACACTGCCACGACACTCGATGCTTACGCATGGTAAGCGATGCTTCATTTAAATAATTATTTTCATCACTTATGGTGTTGCTTTTCATGGGAACCAGTACAGCCATCGAGAAAAACCGGTCTAGTGCGGTCAGACTTCCGTACCATGACAAAACATCGCGTTTCTTGAATGGGGCCGCCTTTATTATTTTATTTTTACTATTTGTTGTTATAGCGGCAATATAAATACACACTCTGTGAAAATAACAACTCTCTACCTGTTACGGTTCATGAGATACAGCCCGCTTACAGACGCACGTATGGACAGCGGAGGCTTAGTAATAGGGTCCCGTTGGCACCTGTTGGGTACGGAACCACAAAAAGGATCTTACTTTTTGAACCGCTTTTCATTACTTTCCATTAGTTTTATTTAGAGTGGCTAAATAGAATGGGTACAAAAAAATCACGTGTGTGGTCTGACTCGGACTTGCATGCTCATCAGTTATATTGAGGATTATACATATATGCTGTGATTTCCATAATGAATAAAAACCATGCAGCGTAAGCTGACGAATTTGAAATCTTCTATCCAGATCGTCGCACCGGACCATGCTACACCGAGGTCCGCGGAAGCCTCTGCACGGGGGCGCTGGAGGGCGTGGTGTGCACCAAGCAGCTCTGCTGCGCCACGGTCGGCCACGCGTGGGGACACCCCTGCGAGAAGTGCGGCGCGCTCGACTGTCCCGTGGGGCACCTCAGGAACCTCCAGACGAGGGAGTGTCAGGTATGTAAAATGCGGCGCGCTTGAATCCCCTGGATATCTCAAGAACGCGAAGAATTATCGTAGAAGTAGTATTGTGGAAGATGTAGTTGAAGTGCGTAGTTGGCACGAAGAGATCTGCTGCGCCATGGTCGACCCTTGATTTTAATTCGATACACATGTATTCTGTAGGACGTCTGGAGAACCTCCGACTTGCTTCAAATACGGTGTGAAGAAGCACCTGGCTGGTCGGCATGCTTTTCGCATCTCCTGTGAAAGTTCGAAGGCCCACAGGCGTTTTCGGGCACCTCTAAATTAAAATTAATTAATAATTAATATAAAATAATTAAAATTAAAATAAACTTCAGACAAGGGAGTTTTAGGAATTGACTAACTACCAAACAACACCAACTACAAATAAACATGGCTAGTGATGATTTATTGTCAGTATGTTCATTAGTATTTTTTATCGTAGTTTACCGGGTAATATTCCTCTACAGGAGGGTCCGGAAGGTATGTTGTGTACCACGCAGTTCACTGTGTACTGGATGAAATTGTTTGTTACAAAACTAACTTTTTGTTTCTGTCTTCTTGAACCGAGTTGTTACCGCCAAAGTGAACAACTCGACCAATATTAGCCCTGCTGAAATAGTGATTCCATGATTCCAAACCCTTATCATGATGGATATCACAGGATATCGACGAATGCGCGGCGGTACCAGGACTGTGCACTGGAGGGCGCTGCATCAACAGCGTGGGCTCCTTCTCTTGCGAGTGTCCGCCGGGCCAGCGGCGACACCCCTCCTCCAACAACTGCGAAGATATCGACGAGTGCAGCGAGAATCCTGACATCTGTCAGGTTCGCATTTTCGGCTTCCATAAACACACCTTTCGGAAAACTGTCAGTACCTGCCTTAATGGTTTTTAGCGCCTTTGGTCGCAGCCAGTAAGCGTTTATATGTATAGCTGAAGCGGCAAGATCTATTAGGCTTTAGTCCCCACTGGCGTTTCGGCGTTAGTTGTTGGAATTACGCTATAAAATAAAATTATCCGAAAGGCACTTGATTCCAAACGCTTGATGCTTTCTTTAAAAAAAAAACCGTTCAGCCCCTTTCATCAGCACTTTGACGTTCTTTTGTAGCAAGAGATATTTTCTTAAATTATGGTATTCAATCAAGAAGATTGAACATATTCAATAAATTATGTGATTTTTTTCTAAGATGATAAAGTTGTCAGCGATTGAACATTGCGTTATTTTTGTTTTGCAGAACGGCAAATGCGTGAACACGGAGGGTGACTACTACTGCATGTGCAACCCACATTTCATACCAAGTCCAGACAAGAAGTACTGTATCGGTAAGACAAGACCCACTCATTGTTAAACTTAATTATACATCGATTTCTTGCACTGGCGTCCTGGAATCTCAATAACTCGGGGATGTCTGCTTTCTTAGTGTATTTTATCCCTTTTGTATAGATAAAGCTCTTGAGGAGTTAAGCATTTAACATAAATATATGCAAAACTTTAAATTTATTTCACTCTTTGAAATTATTTTATTGCTGGTTTTCGAAGCCTATCCGTCACACCAGGTGTCTAGGTTAACGCTCAGCATCCGTTCACCAGATGGTCGCGTGGGCAACTGTTTCGCGTACCTGAGCGAGACTGGAGAGTGCCACGACAGCTTGCCTCACCAGCTCTCCAACCGGGACTGCTGCTGCGGGCAGAACATGGGCCAGGCCTGGGGCGACTACTGCAAGCCGTGCCCTGACCGCAAGTCATGTGAGTTCAATGATAAATGATAACTCAAGATATGTTCCTATCTCCTGTGAGTTGGAATCGCTTGTAATAAAAATAAAATAAACGACGTTATGAGAAGGAGTCCAATAACAGAGAATTTTGTCTCAATATTTACAGCCCCCGTATCTAAGAAAGCAATGAATATCAAACCAAAGTAATGAGAACATACCCTTGCCGCTAAAAATCTTAAATAGATTCATGCATGTTTTGCATTGTATTGTTGTATTGTCGTCAAATACAAACCATACCACTGTATTTCTTCCCGTACATAGTGTAAGGAAAAGGCGACTTTCGAATAAAGTAAGACTGATGGCAGATCTCATGTTTAACGGCCTTTTCCTTTGCTATAGTGGAGTGGAGTCAACTTTGCGGCGGAATGCGGCGCGTGCCTCCGGGTTTTCCGCGCACGCAGACTACCAACCACACCGGCAGCGGTTATGACGACGGCTTCGGCAACGGGAATGGCAACGGCTACGGGAACGGCAACGGGAATGGCAATGGAAACGGCTACGGAAATGGAGGTACAGATGAACTCTAAATTTTCAATTACTCTAATGGCTAGTAGAGTTTCTAAAAAACCTCCAAATATCCCAATCATTCCATTAGTGAAATGTATACATTTTGGAAAAACATGTTCTTATTATAACATGCTGTTAAGTCGAACAACAGTGAACAATCTAAACCATCATAACCATCTGAATCCATTCCATCGAAGTGTATGATTATAAATGAATAGCACACAGATGCAGTTCTTGGAAAGAAAAAAATAGCAGATATAGATAATAGGGTCTTAATAAAACAGAATCGATAATGACAGGAACAGGACCGGGAACGGGCACAGGGCCCGGAGGCACCGACTATGGCACGGGGAGCCAGGAGGAGGTGGGATACTTACTGAATGAATGTCTCTTCCGGAAGAATATCTGCGGACTTGGAGTTTGCGAGGACAAACCTAATGGGTAAGCCATCCACTTTTACTATAGATACGATCAAGCCAAAATATATTTAATATCAAAGAGTAATAACAGTAAATATGTGTTCTTTATGGACAGATTAAAATAAGAAAAAGTGTGAATACATACTGGAGATTCAGAATTATGAGAGCAACCTACATATAATCTCCTGTTTACATATAATTACCTGCTGCTAACAGATTAGACAAAAAAGTCTCGAGCGGGTGAAACTACATATGCATTAGAAAGAAAGTTGTATTGTCGCAGGCAGCATACAAAATATGTCACCAAATTACCGATCTATGCAAAAAGTCTGTAGGTGCAGTTTCGATGTTTGTTTCATCACACTCCGCCTTTGTCTAGACATTGTCGATGTTCCTGTCTTTTAGCTCACGAAAATGCAATGGGCTATATTTGTCCTACAAATACTTTTCGCAATTAAAGAAATCCTGCAGAGGAACTTCTCGAATACAGACATGTCAAATGAAGTTGAATGTGGAAACCGAATCACGACTAGCCTCAATGCTCGAACAAACACCCGTCAAGAACCCTTAAATGCCGCATTTTGCTTAATCTCAATTGAATATCTCTCTACTAGGCTACCTCGCCTAGGTAGCCTAGTAGAGTAGATGATGATAAATATTTTACTAGGGTAATACATATTAAATCCATAAGCACAATGCTCTTTGAAGTGCACAAAACGTAAATGTCTTTAATTTATCTATTAATATCTGCCGTTTCTAAGATAAAAACGGAATAAACATATTTAAAACAGGCATTAACTTATGTGTGTATCGTCTGCATTTCGTCAGTAACCACTCGATACCTACACAATAGAAAGGTTACATCTGTCTGTTGCATCAGGTATGACTGTAAGTGCCCAGAGGGCACCGAGCTCACCACGCCGTTCAGCGGCCCCACCTGCATCGACATCAACGAGTGTGTGCTCGGCTTCTGCGCCGGCGGCAAGTGCATCAACCTGCCCGGCGCGGTGCAGTGCGAGTGCCCGCCCGGCTTCGACGTCTCCGCCGACAGCCGCCGCTGCACCGACACCGACCAGTGCACCGTCACCGGCAAATGCGCGCACGGCACCTGCGTCGACGTCCGCGGCCGCTATCGCTGCGAGTGCCTCCCGGGTTTCGAGCTCAGCGCCGAGGGCCGCTCGTGCAAGGACGTCGACGAGTGCCGCGCGAACCCCGGCATCTGCCGCTTCGGCCGGTGCGAGAACACGCCGGGCTCGTACCGCTGCGCCTGCAACCCCGGTTTCGTGCCGACGGACGCGGGCTACTGTCGCGACGACAACGAGTGCGACACGCCGGGCACGTGCGAGAAGGGGCACTGCTTCAACACGGAGGGGTCGTTCCAGTGCATCTGCGAGGCGGGGTACGAGCTGGGAGCGGACCGGGCGACTTGTCGCGACGTGGACGAATGTCGCGACCAGCAGGACGTCTGTCGCAATGGGCAGTGTGAGAACACGCCTGGATCATTCCGGTGTCACTGTCGGAAGGGCTTCAACCTCAGCCCCGATGGAAGATCTTGTGTTGGTTAGTAGAGAAAATATTCTTGCTTTTTTTCTTTAAAACAATTAATTTAGAATCTGGGTTTTTTCACTCAGGAAATTTAGTGGTTTTCTAAGCACACCACTAGGTAGAAAAGGATTAAATGCTATCAATACTATTTGGTACCGTATACAATCAACAATCGAAAATCTTTTTCCGACGAGATCCTTACGAATTTGAAGGTTTCCAATATAATTTTCTATTATTTGCTAGAATTGCTTGACCGCTTGTTGCATTAAGATCTGTTTTCATTTATTGCAGATGATGTGAAGGATCTATGTTACTACAAGTTCGAAGAGGGCCAATGCCGTGAACCGGGAGTTAACGCCGTTACGCGTTCTACATGCTGTTGCAGCGCAGGCAAAGGTACATCCTCAATAGCAATACCACACAAAAAATAAAATGCTAAATACTTCTCGGAGTCCATAAAATTCATTTGCTAATCAGAAACTCAAATCACTTTAGATAAAATTCTTACTAGGTGTAGTGAAGGTTAGTATCAGTATGGATGGGGCCGGTGGCGGTGTTATCGAATTCGTTTGGAAGATTAAGCAAGCCTGAAGAGTAACAACATCATCCATTCCAGAGATACAACCACTCAAAAGCTAAGTCAAAGATTATGGTAGAGATGGTTATGTGCGGATTCTACTTCCTTTCGCTTGTTTATGTAGCTAACCGTGAATATCACTTAGAAGATGTCTACTCCCTATTTTCCTCATAGGTACAGGAGCTGGCCGCTCGCAACCGAAGGTACTTGTTTTAATCCAAGCTAGGGATAACAGATAAGCTGGCAGTATGGAACCGGAGTTGTTCAATTGGCACATTCAGTTTCCATTGAATAGTGGTAACGGAGGATGCGCTAAGAATAACACATTTACTTCAATATAACATTGACAGAGGAGCGCCTCGGCTGGGGCGTGTCGTGCGCCGCATGCCCGACGCCCGGCTCCGCGGCGTGGGACGAGCTGTGCCCGCACCATGTCGGCAAGGACAACGACGGGCGGGACATCAATGAGTGCACGCAGCGGCCCGGCGCCTGCAGCAACGGCGCCTGCGAGAACCTCGACCCCGGCTACCGGTGCATCTGCGACCCGGGCTACCACGCCGACCACGCCGGCCACGTCTGCCGCGACATTAACGAATGCGAGATGCAGCAATCCGTGAGTGTCGCTACTTTAATGCCGGCCAGTCAGTTCGCTTACCTCGCTCACCACTGATGTTCTCAAGTTACAAAGACACATAAGAACATGATAAGAACATGTAGGAACTTCACAGGACGCTAATTAGTGCAACAAACATTCGATGTTGTCTGCCCCCAATTTATAAGCGAACTACCATCATGATGTTCGTCATCACTAATATGTAGCTACAATGTCACCATACGAATGAGTTTCGGTCATGAACCCTGTTGTTTCTTACCCACTGGCAATGATGCATGAAATATTGACAAGTGTATGAAGCTGGTAATAACAGCGCTTATGAGACCTTAAGACCAGATTTTTGCTACATTGCATGTGATCCCGATATAAATACACAGTAACGTCATCCATTGCCTTCATCGCATATTGATTGGGTAAGAAATATAAAGAAATGTTTGGGACTGTTTTTATTTGTTTTCAGCTCTGCCAAGGCGGTCAATGCCGCAACACACCCGGAAGCTTCACATGCGTCTGTCCGGACGGTACCACATACGAACCGGACACGCAGATCTGTGCCGACATCAACGAATGCAACAGTAAGTGTTCTCCTGCGAAAACATATTTCAAGAAGCTATTTATTTGATGCCGCTTTTGGCGTCACAAATATAGCGTAGAATAATTTTGGGAAGCACAGTCCTATTTAAAGTAAAAATTCCTTCGTCCTTTCGTGTACCTGGAAATGATGGTAATTGTCCATCCTTGGAAACCTTTCACTCACAGACGCAGTGACATTAACATGAAATATTTATTGCATGAAATTATGGACTTTAAAAATATATTGGATTTTAATTTTTCTGTTCTCTCCTACTGCTTCCAAAAAGTGGCAAGCCTGTATACAATCTGTACAAAAATAAGTTTCAATGCTGTGTCATGCCAACAGGTCCGGAGAATGCATGCATCAACGGTCGCTGCATCAACACGCACGGTAGTTACGAGTGCGAGTGTGAGCCAGGCTTCGTTTTGGATGCCAGCGGACGCCACTGCCTCGGTAACTGCCCATGTCTTTGCATTCTTGGTCAATAATAAAAAAATATAATCTAAAAGTACAAACCTATACTGCTTTATGGTACCTATATCGGAACCAAGTAATGTGATCATTGTTCGATCACAAATATAATCTACTATTATGACAATGCCATCAGAGAACTTTCCCCATGTGGTTTTGCCGCAAATTCCATAGAAAGTTCCACCAGTCACTGATGGGATGAAAACAACAACGTTGACTATACCTACAATACATATAGGAACTTAATATTGAATTTTAGGTGTATTTACGGATACACCTAAAATTAAGTTAAAACCTACTCTCACTTACAAAGACGGGCCTAACAAAACATTGTTTTTTGTTCTCCCGACAGACAACCGGCGCGGCTCGTGCTGGCAGCGCGTGGTGGACGGCGTGTGCGAGGCGGTCGCGCCGCGCATGCTCCTCCAGCAGGAGTGCTGCTGCAGCGTGGGCGTCGGCTGGGGTTCGCCGTGTCAACCCTGCGATGCGCACATATGCCCCTGCCAGAAGGGCTACGCCAAGGTGTGTGCACTTCATAAGATTCCTTCTATGTACCTGTACGGTTTTAGCCTTTGCACTCAGCTTGCACAAACCGTTCGGTTCGGCTGATCGCCACGCACCGCATGCCGTTTTTTTCTGTTTCATATTTACTGTCCGAACACTATAGTAACACTATACTTTTTGGGAATCTGCCTTAAAGGACAATGGCAAAAAACATAACCGGAGGCGAATTTGTGAGTTGGCAGAATTGGGAAAGTGTGAACGTGGTCAACGACAGCAATTACGTTGATATCTCAATCATTGCAGTGAAATTGCCTTAACATGGATCAATATGTGAAGCTAGCGCCATCTATTAGTAAACGGCAAAATTATTTATGCTTCCCATACGGTTCCATGTAACCATGCAATACGTGATGTATCGTATCTGTTAAATACCAATAATGCAGGTTTAATATTTTGTATATTTTATTCGGATTAATTCATTAATCAATCAATTATTCAATGAATCATTAAATTAATTTCCACAAAATGCTGCAGTTGGATGGTGCTACGTGTCGCGACATCGACGAGTGTTCGCTGACGGCCGGCCTGTGCGGCGGCGGGGGCTCGTGCGTTAACACCGATGGCTCCTACAGCTGCGTCTGTCCTCCGGGACTCACACTCAATGACGATGGTGAGATATTATATTTATTATAGAATTTACTGTAATTTATGTGAATCGTGGATCTGAAATAAAATAATTTATTATTATTATTATTATACTGTATATATTTATTTGCACGTTTTTTTAAATTATTTTTACATATTTACAATAAAAAATCATAAAAATAATATAAAGAAACTGAGAATCCACCGGCGGCGAGAGGGGGCTCCTCCAAGCGCGCCGGTGGGCGCAGGCCGTGGTGGCGGCGCTCTCCGGGACGACGTGAGCCAGGCTTCGAACGGTAGGTGGTGGCCTTGACACGCAGGCCTCCACCACCCCCCTCTCGGAGAGCTCCGCATCCGCAGGACTGCTGGGCGCTGGCACGCAGATCGCGTTGTGCACGGCGCCTCGTGACGCGCCTCGGTCCTCCGGCGGCGAAGGTCATGTGCAGACTGCAGCCCGCCGACCCTAAGCACGCCGGAG
The DNA here is from genome assembly GCA_946894095.1 of Incurvaria masculella. Classification (NCBI taxonomy): domain Eukaryota; kingdom Metazoa; phylum Arthropoda; class Insecta; order Lepidoptera; family Incurvariidae; genus Incurvaria; species Incurvaria masculella. The sequence goes on along the minus strand of OX335658.1, from coordinate 11,975,198 downwards.
AAGTGGTGGGCCCCGCATCAGGTGGTAGCGGGGACTTGTCTGCTGGTCCCCTTTTCAGGGAACCAAGGTCTTGAGTGGCGCGGTGGTGGTGTGGATCTATGGCCGCGGGATCCAGTAAGACTTGTCACATGTGATTTTTGTCGAAAACCTTCAGCAATAATGAAAATTATTAAACAATGAAATAATTTTCATTTTGCGAAAAATTTCGACATCCGTCACATGTGACAGCTGACCATAGACCTTATTATTATGATTATTATATTATACCGATGCAAACGGTCAATTTCAATATTTGTTAATGTTGATTAGATCGGATGTCAACCGAGATATTTGTCAGCAAAGTTGTTCAGATGAGGGCTTAGTAAGGTGATTATCGTAACAAAACATTGTATATTTTCATTTCTAAATTCTTTTGAAGTAAATATTCTATGTCCTCATTACACCCTCAGCCGCTGGGGAGTAATCTTAAAAAAAACATCACCGTCATCGGAGAGTCTGGAGCAGCTTCTCTTATCTCGGGTGTCCCCCAAGACCACCAATTTTGAGGTTTAACATAAAGTTACTGGTATTTCACCCGGTTGCCTGATTTAAATTTTGAAGCGTTATGGGAAAATCTCTATAATAAAAACAGCTTCCTCTGCCTTATCAACATTTCGGCCAACAACCGCTTGGAAATCAAGGTATAGTTATGCTTCGTAATGGAGAAGGTACATCTTGAAGGTACTTTACTCCTTACATATATTTTAGGGTTTAAGGCTACACCGTCAATTGAACACCCAGGTAGAACCGATTGGATTTCTGACCAACACAGTGTGCTTAAGTTCGTAGGTTCGTACTACCCATCACTTTGCTGCACCTCATTTCACATTGTATTAGCGAGAAACGAACTCAAGTACTTCAGAGCTCACATGCTCCTATTTCTCGATTGAATAAGTTGTCATATTTCTGTAGGCACGACGTGCGTGGACGTTCGTCACGAGCAGTGCTACATGGAATACTCGCACGGGCAGTGCTCGGGGGCGCTGCCCGGCGCCTTCTTGCGCTCGCACTGCTGCTGCTCCGCTGTCGGCAAGGCGTGGGGAAGCACACGCTGCGAAACATGCCCAAAGAAGGGTAACTATAATACAAGTACCTTAAATGCCCCCATCCGTTTGGTTGACACTCTGATTGGCCTTATGTCATCAAAAACCTTCTCAATCAGACCAAAATCGACATTAAACATTTAAAGCATCCTTGTATACTATGTTCCTCGACCAAGCAAACTGAATGGAAAAGTAGTGAAATATAATTGTAAAAAAACATTGAAGCCAAAGAAGCTTGAAATCTTACCTCATCGTCAACACCCATGCTCTTTTTAAGGCATTAATTTCAAGAAGAGTGGGTTAATTTAACAAAAAACGGACCTATGTCAATACATTTCATGGTGTAATCAAACAAATATGTCTCAAATTCAGGTACGGATGCCTACTACGACCTCTGCTCGACGGAAGACGGCGGCAGGCATCGTTGGTGGGGTAACGGCGGCGGCGATCGGGGCGATATTCCCGGTGGGCCGGATGGACATTTCGGACCGAACGGCGAATTCATTCCTGACGACGGCAATGATATCGGCGGTCCAGATAGCCAGTACGGCCCTGGAGGCGGAGGTGTCGACACCGGAATAATGGACGTAAACGAGTGTGCTGAGTTTCCAGGGCTATGCGCCCATGGTCGGTGTCGGAATACTCCTGGATCGTTCGAGTGCCGCTGTAACCCAGGGTAAGACTTTTTATTCAGTCGTTCACTCGCTTTCTCGATTGTTGGAAGCAAGGAGTGTAAACAAATTGGAAACTAGTAATGTGAAAGATAAAATTAATGAATTAAACATGATTTCCAAAATATTTTTACAAAGATAAGCCTGTCTCTGCCGGAAGTATGTAAAACAATTTGGCAAGACTATGGAAAATACTTCTAAACATTTCGACCCGGCTGTGTCTATCTTGCAGACATTAGAAATGCAGATATTACCCCGGTGTTCCCATCAGTATCTAAATCGTCGCACCAGCCATGTTCAATAACATGTCCATCACCATCATATTGAAGAAGACGGCCAATCATCACCAGCGATGGCTCGATACCGAGATTGCCTTCAGTCAGTTGATTCCGTTAGACAAAGTTAGATTTCCGCAATTAATAGATAACAGAACGTGCTGCGCACTGTACTCATATTTGCAGCCAAAATGTATGCTCAAGCTGATATATTCAATAGTTTGATACAAAAGACAGAATAGAAGCAGCTGTGCAACACTGAAGCGAAGAGAAATCTGAGCGTTATTCTGGATGCATGCATCTGAGTTCGTTGTGGAATTTCGGCCACAGTCCCCTGCTGTGGATCTACCCCGTGACTTAAATTCAAAACTTTTCAGGTATGAGTTGGACGAATCGCGACACACTTGCGTGGATATAGACGAGTGTGGCATCGTGGCCGGAGTGTGCGGCGCTGGGGAGTGCTTCAACACAGAGGGCGGTTTTACCTGCCACTGCCAGAACGGCTACCGGACCAACAATCTGCTCAAAGTGTGCGTCGGTTAGTCGGCAACGTTTTAACTAGCTTTTTATATTAATTAACTTAACTATCAATTAATTAACCATGGCAATTGAAATCTAATGCGGTTTTATATACTGTAAACTGTTAAAATCTGAACTCAAAATTCTCATCCTGTTAAAATCTGAACTCTAACTTCTCATCCTCAGACATAAACGAATGCGAAGAGACTGCGGGTCTCTGCCAAGGCGGCGCTTGCGTCAACACGGCCGGCTCGTTCCACTGCGAGTGTCCTCGCGGCTTGGAACTGTCGCCCGACCGGCTGTCCTGCAAGGATATCGACGAGTGCTCGCGCACTTCTGGGATCTGTTCGAATGGTGTCTGCGAGAATCTTCTCGGCACGTACCAGTGCGTCTGCAATGATGGCTACCTGCAGACGCGCGTCAAGTCCCACTGCGAGGATGTGGACGAGTGCGCCGAAGATAATGGCGATTGCGATCATGAGTGCGTCAACTCGCCGGGCAGCTATCACTGCGAGTGTCGGTTAGTTTTCTTCTATGTTTAGCCAACATAGCACGCTATACTCTTATTTGCCAGTGTATCAAAGGTAAAGTTGTAAATGCTCTAAAAAGTTGTATTGTAAGCAGATACAATACAACTTTTTAGAGAATTTACAATGGTTTATTCCATGAGTGCTGCTGAATTTGTAAATTGCTTCAACACAAATTCTCTTATCATCAAACATCATCATTATCCATCTTGCAGCTTAATCACAGACTACTCGTCATATACGATACATGTTTGGTATTATATTATCACAAAATTATTCCCTCAATGGATTGAGAACTTTTTCGTGGAAACCAAGTTTTCCGACCCTTGTTCTAGTAATTTATTTATCAGTTCTTTTAGATCTTGCAGCCGTCCGTTCATAGTCGCTGTACAAACTTCCATAATGATTCGTGTTTGGGATCTGTGTTTTCTTCTATACGACTTCAACATAAAGTTATGCTCCCTTTAACTTCAACTACCTTGAACTACCAGAAGTACATCCGATATTAATAGCTGAAATTTACTTTTTGTTAAGTCCACTGAGAACCTTAAAACTTGTGCAGCCAAGGACCTAACTGTGGTCGATTAGCAAAATACATCTTCGTCCAAACTTACGTAGCAACTCTTTTTTCCAGAGAAGGGTGGTCGCTCCGCGGGGATGGTCGCTCGTGCACGGACGTCGACGAATGCGCGGTGGGAGTCCGAATCTGCGGCGGCGGCGAGTGTCGCAACACCGTCGGCTCCTACGCATGCACGTGCGGGGAGGGCCTCCTTCCGGCCCCGGACAAGCCGGGATGCATGGACGTCGACGAGTGCGAGTCGCAGCCTGGTCTTTGCGGTGCGGGGCAGTGTAGCAACACCGTCGGAAGCTTTGTCTGCCGCTGCGATGATGGATACTCGGTCAAGCCGGATGAAGGGCCGGCGTGCACGGATGACGACGAGTGTACACTCGAGACGTGCAACTGTCACCCGGCGGCGGACTGCATCAATTTGCCTGTAAGTACAATTTATTTGGGAAACCAATATTGGAAGGAAACAAAAATTATGCGTTTTTTCCTTAAGTTATAAAAACTTTTTTTATGAATGTTTTGTGGGGTTGGTTCTTAAAGTTTTATTTTTTACTCACTTTTTGTGACAAAATCTGCAGATGACTTTTTTTGTGGTGCATCTTATGGCTACACATCTTGCCCGTAAATGTCGTTACAAATTAAGATTCTAATACTTTTCAGACACATTGTTACAACTAACATTTAAAGAGAGGGGTCGTCACTTGAGATAGGTGAGATGTGCTCACCCTTTGACAACTCTCGTGGAGCAGTCGAGATGTTAATGGATGAGCTCTGAATGTTTTGACACAGTGCATTTGACACTTCACAAGATGCCTCTAATCAGCATAGTCGACATTTGTATGTGTTTGGATATGTATGTTTTTCCTTTAATTTTCAACAAGCCTTAAATTGTATCTATTATTTCTGAAATCAGTGATTTTATCTTGCCCATTCTATTTACAGTTTATTTTTCCCACATCTTCTTCACATGTGATTTCATGAATTAAGATGTTAGATTGCCCTCATTCCCTGAAGTTTTGGGCTCATTTGACAATGTAGTGACATGTTTGTGTGTTCAGGGATCGTTCCAGTGCCGCTGTCGAGACGGCTGGACGGGCGACGGCATGGAATGCCAGGATGTGGACGAGTGCCTCGCCAACAACGGCGGCTGCCATCCGCGCGCTACATGCCGTAACACTGACGGCTCCTTCCTCTGCGTATGCGATACCGGTTTCAAGGGCGATGGGTAGGGTACTTTTCTATCTTGTCGTTTGTTAAGGCCACCTCGTTTTAATACTAAATAGTTTCGGTACTTTTTTGCATGGATATCGAAGAGTTTAGTAAAATTGTACCTTTTGTTTTATTGACTACTGTTTGATATTTTGTACGTTTTAACTGGTTTAAATATACGTTTTCCTATTAAATTCACGTTAAAAAGCGACTGCCTGATTCAGGTACTCGTGCGTGGATATCGACGAGTGTGCGAACGATCCTGCCCTTTGCGAAAACGGCCGCTGTGACAACACGGCCGGTGGCTACGAGTGCGCATGCGACATGGGCTTCATGCCTGCGGAGGAAGGTCGCATCTGTGTCGGTAAGTTATTTGTTGTGTTCATGGAGACTATCACTTCCTAATAGCATAGTATTTAGAGTTTAATAGGTTGCTTTAAAAGGGTGCAATTTCCTTACAGATTGAGACACTCTTAAGCTGGCGCAGTATATTATAATAATATACTCAATGTATAATATACAACCTCAAAGAAGTTATTTGTTTTCAGACATAAACGAGTGCACAGCGTTTGATAACCTTTGCGTTTTCGGCCGCTGCCAGAATACTTTCGGAACTTTCGAATGTGTTTGTGACAAGGGGTATCAACCAGACCGCATGATTGACAGTAAGTTATTTATTTAAAATGCCTTAAAAGAGGAAATATAAATGTTAAACCTCATTTCACACACCGACAAGAAAAGGAAAACTATTAGCAGGAGACCTACCATGTTCTATTAAACTGCATGATAAGATATGTTTATTTAGACTTTCACTGTTGTTACACATTATTATTAAAATGTTTTCGGATAGACAGTGTTATAAATCGCTTACTTGTTTAAGTCGACGTTTCGTCCACCGCATTGTGGACTTCTTCAGGACTCGCGGCGCGACCTGGAGGACTTCCGACACGTCGTCCAGTCAGAAATCAACTGCAGGACGCCGGCTGCGAAGAAGCGAAGAAGCGAGTTGATTTCTGACTGGACGACGTGTCGGAAGTCCTCCAGGTCGCGCCGCGAGTCCTGAAGAAGTCCACAATGCTGTGGACGAAACGTCGACTTAAACAAGTAAGCGATTTATAACACTGTCTATCCGAAAACATTTTAATAATAATGCATGATAAGAGTTTTAAAAATATTGATCAATAGGATCGAGCACACAAATCGTCAAAAATAGTACTAATACTGAGCGTAATAACTAAGAAGTTAGCCCTTTTACGTAATTCCAAAATAATTCTAATATTTTTTTCTCACCTCAGATTCCCCTGGCGGCAACTGTACGGACGTGGACGAGTGCCTCTCGCCCCAGTCATGCTTGTACGGCGCCTGCGTAAACACTCCCGGCTCCTACCACTGCCGCTGTCCGCCCAACTACGACCTGGTATCAGATGGCAACGCTTGTTTTGGTGAGTTCTGTTGGATGCTTTTACGAATCCGTAAAATCGAAATCCGAAGCGAGAATAAGCAAGTTATCTTATCATTTTTTGTACCATTTCGCTTGATTTCGTTTTGATCTCGATGAAACACATAGGGATGTATTTTATAGAAAAGATGGTTATGTTTGCCTCTGAAATAACTATTAAAAGTAGTGTGCTCATTCATGAGAGTACCATGGATATAAATTATTTATATTGCACACGGTTTTTAATTTTTAGTCGACACAGATAAATTGTTTGCATTCGTCTGTTTTAATCGAAAAAATCTCTGTCTTGCATCAGATACACGCCGCTCGCGTTGCTTCTCCAACGTAGAATTGAGATCAGGCCACGAGCACTGCAGTGATCATCTCTCCGACGATGGCTCTATGTCTGCTTGTTGCTGTTCTGTTGGTGAGTTACTCTTGCATAATTAGAGAAAGTAACAACAGGCGAATCTCTTTTCCACGCATCTTTTTCACGCATTTCACTGATAATGACCGTATCGGTTCCGTGCTGTGACATTATCCCTGCAATTACATTTGTCATATTTATTTTTAACCATGGCTGCAATTAAGCAAAACCTGTTAAAAATTCTATATCTATCTTAATAACTCCTAGAACGGAATTTTTCAGTATTTGACTTTTGAATAGGTACCGCTTGGGGTAGACACTGCGACCGCTGCCCCGATCCAGACAGCGAGGAGTTCAAACAGCTCTGCCCCGGAGGTATCGGCTACCAACCTGTGCTCGAACCGGTTTGTCTAATTTGGTCATATTGCTCGCTCACAAATTGCTGGGGTATACACTTTTAGAACTTTTATATTATGGTTGCTAAAAAATGGCATCATCACTTTTTGAATTGAAGACCACTTATATTTTTCGTCTTATATTTATATCTATCGTATAATCACCATGTTCCCAATTCTATCTTTAAAATCTTAAATATGCAGATAAACTGCTGCCTAGCTAATGCATTAGAAAAGTCATAATATCAGCTATTTACAGTTTTACCGAATATTTCCTAGGCCCTTGTTTCTCAAGCATTACCTTTATTTAATATCCACTGCTGGATGAATTTTAAATAAAATAGCAAGCTTAGAAACCTAATACGATTGAGGTTTTTTTAATCTACAGCCTGGCTTCGTGGTGACCTTGGCGGACATCGACGAATGCGAGGCCCACCCGAAGCTCTGCGAGAACGGGCAGTGCACCAACACGTTCGGTTCCTTCGTCTGCTCGTGCGGCGCGGGCTGGCTGCTCTCGGCCAACGGTCTGCGATGCGTCGACGTCGACGAATGTGTCGAGACACCTGGCATTTGCGGTGCCGGCATGTGTCGCAATTTGGCTGGCTCCCATATGTGCATCTGTCCCGAGGGTTACGCAACCATGCCAGATAGAAGTGAGTAGTTGAGGGAACTTTTATTTCACCCGAATGACCCGATCAGATGGGGTTGGCAGTTTGCTACAGCTGTTTGGGAACTACGCGAACAGGGTGCCCACAGTCGGCTTAGACCTTCGGTAGTTCGACAACTGAGGTCCTGGATATTGTATGTGTTATGGTGAACAATATTGGTTGGCTGGCAATCACTTTCCTCCCGGGTGGTTTATTCCACAAGCATCGAGCGTTAAACCGGACTATCTGGGTGGACCATAGAAAAAAATGTAGGAAATTTACCATCTAGCCTGCCTAATATGAGACCCGCTTTTTCAAAAACTACCAACCCAACTTAAATGAACATGCTACACGCAAACATAGTCGCGGAAGTATTGGGAGGATTGTATGGGTAGGAACTGACTTGACGAACGCATTTTTAAAGCACATTCGCGCGCGGTGGCGTTGTTTCGAATGTGTGGTATACGAAGCGTCGCTGGATTCCAATACAATTATTTTGCCGCTTTGGCCATTTAGTGGTGATGCGATATCTACCACATTTTTTTTTTTATTTTTTTATTTTGCTATCTGCGATCAGTCGGTTGACTATAAGCGGATGAGTTGTGTGGATGTGGTCGTGATGAGTTTGTGCTCCAGCGAGAACAACTCAATTTCAGCAGGATATCTTTAGATGTCCAGCTCCATTATGTCTTGCCTTTTGAGACGTTTCTCATATTGCTTGTATGTTAGCTGGCCTGCTAGAGGATTTGGGTGTTGACGGAGTCTTTGTTTATACTTGGTGCTGATCGTTTTAATTTCCTCGCTGATGGTAGGTACATTTAGGAGTTGGTGTATTTCTGTGTTGGTAATGAACCATGGTGCATTTGCAAGGCTTTTTAAAATCACATTTTGAAGCCGTTGTAGGATATTTATGTTGGACTTGCTGGCACTGCCCCAGAGCTGTAGTCCATACGTCCAAATCGGTTTTAAAATACACTTGTAGACCAAAAGTTTGTTGTCAACTGATAGTTTTGATTGCCGTCCGAGTAGCCAGTAAAGGTTTCTGTATCGGATGTTTGCTTCATCTCTCTTTGCCTTTATATGATTCTTCCAAGTAAGTCTTCTATCAAGGTGCATTCCTAGATATCGGGCTCCATCTGCATGGGGTAGAATATTCTGTCCGAGTTTGACTGGGGGGCAGTTTCCTTTGCGCAGTGAGAATGTCACATGCACAGACTTAGATGCGCTTGCTGAAATTCTCCATTTCTGTAGCCAGCTGTTTATTTCGGTTAAGGCTGTTTGCAGATATTTTGATGCTTCCGTTGGATCTGGGCTACTCGCTAGGATTGCAGTGTCGTCAGCAAAGGTGGCCATTGTTGCTTGCGGGGTATTGGGTAGGTCGGCAGTGAAGATGGTGTAGAGGATTGGTCCGAGCACGGAACCCTGTGGGACGCCAGCTTTAATATCATAAAAAGGTGAAGTGCAATCCTTTTCTCTGACCTGGAATATTCTCTCCGACAAGTATGACTTGAGTATGGAATAAAGGGTGTGCGGGAGATGAAGTTTTAGTTTGCAGAGAAGACCTTTATGCCAAACCCTATCAAAGGCCTGCTGTATGTCTAGAAAGGCAGCTGAGCAGTATTGTTTTCCCTCTAGAGACTGTCTAATTTTATTGTACACCCTGTGTACCTGTTCTATGGTAGAATGGTCTTGCCGGAATCCAAATTGGTGGTCTGGGATAATACTTTTCTCTGAAAGTATGGGGTTAAGTCGGTTTAAGAGAATGCGTTCAAATATCTTTGATAGGACTGGCAGAAGGCTTATTGGTCGGTATGAGGTAACAATATTTTGGGGCTTTCCTGGTTTGAGCACCATTATGACCTGGGATACTTTCCATAGTCTTGGGAAGTAAGAGACTCTTAGCATGGCATTATAGAGTGTGGTTAAAAAGACCACGGCTTTTTTGGGTAAGTTTTTCAGAACTTTAGCGGTGATCAGGTCAAAACCAGGAGCTTTTTTGTCATCGAGTCTACAGATATGTTTTTTAACCTCTTGTGGGGTAACTGGTTTGAGGGGAAGATGCATTTGAAAGGCTTGATTTAGTATGGAGTCTATTTCACTTTCATCAGTGTCAGGAGCAACATCGTTCGGTTGGAATACCTTTTCTAGGTGACGAACAAATACATCTGCCTTTTCCTGACTCGTTCTGGCCCATTTGTTTCCATCCGTTTTTAGGGGAGGTTTTATTTGTTGGGGCTGGTTGAACGCCTTGGTGACCTTCCAGAGGGAGTAATCAGTGGCTCGTGTTGCTGAGAGTGATTCCAACTGGGACTGGAATGTTTTATTTTTAACATCTTTGATGATTTCCTTTAGTTCAGAACATGCTGAGTTCAAAGCCTTTTTGTCCATTGGGTGTCTACTCAAGTGCCATACTCTACGCAATCTCCGTTTCTCAGTTATCATTTCTCTTATGGGCAAAGGTATGCATTGGTAGTGATTCACCCTCGTTTCTGGAATAGGTGAACTTCTCCAGCAGGCTTCTTGTATTAGATTTGTGATGTATGTTGTAGCATTGTCAATATCATCTTCAGTTTTGAGCGTAACTTTGAGGTTTACATTGTCTTGAAGGAAATCACTAAACGAGACCCAATCTGTTCCACCATTGTATAAAGTTTCTCTGATTTCAGTTCCTAGAAATGTAGCACTTACTGCCATTAGGACTGGAGTATGATCTGAGCTGCTATCGAGGCAGGATTCTGTTTGAAAGTATTGTTTGGACAGTCCCTTCACTATAAAGAAGTCTAACAAGTCGGGAAGTTTGTTTGGATCAGATGGCCAGTATGTCGGCTCCCCAGTAGATATTGTGTATAGGTTATTTTTGTCCAGGCACTTTCTCAGTTCTCTGCCCCTTGTTGTCGTAAGTCTTGAGCCCCATGATTTATGCTTTGAGTTCCAATCTCCTCCTGCAACAAATCGGCCCCCAAGTGTAGATAGATAATCTGTGAATTGGGATTCAACAATTTTGTGCTTGGGTGGGCAGTACACGGAGGAGACATTAAAGTATCCTGCCGTATCTTCAACTGCTATGCTTGTTGCCTGTATGTGGTCCGTCTTAAAGTTTGGTAAAGGATGGTGTTTAATGGATCTCTTGATGATAATGGCCGAGCCTCCATGCGCCGTTCCGTCAGGATGATTAGTTAGATATACATCGTAACCTTTTATCTTTATGGCAGTTTTGTATGTTGCATGTGTTTCTGAAATTAGTATTAAATCTATCTACCACATGCCACTTCTTCCTTTATCTTCAGTGCACCCCAGTCGGAGGTAGAAATTATTTTTTCACCAATGAATTCAAACCTGCTGTTGAATTCAAAATAGCCGTCCGTCCACAGAGGAGTGCGTAGACGTTCGCCAGCGGCAGTGCTACACGGAGTGGTCGAACGGCGTGTGCGAACACGCGATGAGCGCGCCGCAAACGCACGTCATCTGCTGCTGCTCGCTGGGGCGCGCGTGGGGCGAGCCCTGCGAGGAGTGCCCGGAGCGGGGCACGCCCGACTACCGCGCGCTCTGCGGCGCCCAGCCCGGTGAGATACTCAACCCGATGACGAACATCACGGAGCAGATCGACGAATGCAGTCTAATGTCGTCGCTGTGCGGACACGGACACTGCATCGACACGCCGGGCAGCTTCGAATGCGTTTGCAACCATGGGTTAGTAGCGTAATCTTTCCTGTTTTATCTACGTATACCTACATAGTTAATAGTCCGGCCAGAAACGCTATAACGTTAGAACCTCATACACAGATTATTGCATCTATATAGGGATTACTTCCACAAAAAGCCCTCTGTGTCCAGATGCACTAATACAGCAAAAACATCCGCTTATGCAGGAACATTGATAACAAAGAAACTGGTTTTACTAGGATCCCCCCCACCCCAGAATAATATGGAAAACCTGTAGGAAAACGTCTTGTGCACAATGACCAATCAATGAGGTTTAGTGCGGAATAAAACGCCCAACTAACAAATTTGTTTTACGATGGTTGACGATTATGAGACGTTTCGCCGTCTCTTTATCGTGGGCTGCGTCAACTTCTTTCGAGAACCCACTTCACCGCCGACTATATATCATGTAGCACCTCTCCATAGTGTATCTTTGTTTCCACAGATACATCTACGACCCTACGTCGCACCAGTGCCGCGACGACAACGAGTGCGCGCGCACGCCGTCGCCCTGCCTCGGCATAGCGCGCTGCGTCAACCTGCCCGGCTCGTTCGAGTGCCGCTGCCCCGCGGGTTACAAGCCGTCGCCGAGCCTGCTCGACTGCGAGGACGCGGACGAGTGCTCGGCGGCGGGCGCGTGCGAGCACGGCACGTGCCGCAACACGGCCGGCTCGTACCAGTGCACGTGCGCGCCGGGCTACACGCTGCACGACAATGTGTGCAAGGACGTTGACGAGTGCTCGCGGCAAAGGTGAAAACAGTAATATCAATACATTCAGACACAGACATTTGATTGGATCAGGAATAGTTATTTGAATTGAACATTTCAAACAAAGTCTTTACTTACCTAGTTCAAATAAAGATTCAAAGTACCATCAGACCTGGAAAGTAATAACAAGCTTAACGGGCTAATTTAGATTATTATCACTCCCTACATTTTGCTCAAGCGAGAATACCGTGTCAGCGTGCGATATCGAAAGGATTATATATAAAAATATTAGCGGTTAGTGGAGGTTTGATAAAATCTGACTGTTCTATGTCAATTTTTTTTTGCAGGACCATGTGTCGCAACGGAACATGTGAGAATCTACCGGGCACCTACACTTGCAAGTGTGACGAAGGTTTCAAGCTTAGTGTAAATAATGATTGCATTGGTAAGAACATTCTTCCAATAAATTTTGACAAATATTTTTTTCCCACTCAGTGAGATCTTTTTGCTGAAATTGAGTGTCACCCCAATACACTAACTACCCTCATTCTGATATTTTCTCATTTGAATATTTTCTTGTTTTGAGCAAATCCTAGCTTTTGGTTCGGCACAAAACAACCATTACAATAGTTGCTATACATATATAGTCACATAAAATTAACTGTAGCTCAGGAAGCAACTATTGGTGGATACTATTCGCAGATGTGAATGAGTGTCGCGAGGGCGGTCTGCTGTGCCGCAACGGCCGCTGCCGCAACACTATCGGCTCGTTCCGCTGCGAGTGCGCCACCGGCTACACGCTCACGCCGGACGGCCGCAACTGTCGCGACATCGACGAGTGCGAGGAGACCGACGCCCCCTGCGGCCGCGACGGCGAGCCGCACTGCACCAACACGGCCGGCAGCTTCCAGTGCACCTGCGGGCCCGGCTGGCGGCTCGCCGGCCACCGCTGCGTCGACCGCGACGAGTGCCGCGAGCAGGCCGGCGTGTGCGCGGGCGGCACCTGCGTCAACATACCGGGAGCCGTTCGCTGCACCTGCCCGCCTGGCTGGGTCTACGACTCGCCCTCCTCCGCCTGTTTCGACACGCGCGAGGAACTCTGCTATGACACGTACGCCGATGAGCGGTGCCATAGCGCGAGGTTCAACGTCATCTCTCGCCCCGAATGTTGCTGCTCCAATGGCGCCGCCTGGGGGAAGTACTGCGAACCTTGTCCCACCCCCGGCTCCTCAGAGTTCAAAGTGCTATGCCCCGGTGAGATGGGACGGTTGAACCTCACTCAGGACTTGGACGAGTGTAAGGTGCGGCCGGGCCTGTGCAAGGACGGGACCTGTATTAATACGGACGGGTCATTCCGCTGCTCGTGTCCGGACGGTTACGTTTTGGACCGGACGGGGCTGACTTGCGTGGATCGAGATGAATGTGCTGAGGAGCCGTTCATTTGCGGCAATGGGACGTGCACGAACACCCGCGGCGCATACGAGTGCAGCTGCCACCTTGGCTTCGCACCGGGACCCTCGCAGGTTTGTTTCCACTTCTTTATTTATAAAATTGTGCTTTAAAAATCTTCGTCTGTCCTTAAAAAATCTCAGTTACTTTTCTAATAATGGTTGTGGCTTTTTAAAATTAAATTTCCTACGGGCGAGAATTAGTTGTAAACCCATTTACATAAGTGTGACACTTTAACCCGATCTGTTTAAGGTAGGTAATGACGACCAATGCTGCATGTAAATACTTGATATTAAGGTAGGAATATATCAACGTTGTCTTTAGGAAAAACAAAAAACTCTAATTGTTGTCTATAAACATTTAAATCTACGAAGTACCTACAGGTTGTGTAAGGCCGCTACTAAAAATATAAAGAAAGAACCGGTTAGTTAATTACTGTGATTAAAGACCATTTTAAAGTATCACTCTAACCCGTTATTTCAGACATGCGTCGACATCAACGAGTGCCTCGAACTGGGAGCGGCGTGCGCGTGGCGCTGTCACAACACACCCGGCTCCTACCGCTGCACCTGCCCCTACGGCTACAAGCTGGCAGCCGACGGTATTCACTGCGAGGACGTCGACGAGTGTCACACGCCCGCCAACAACTGCAAACACAAGTGCAAGAACTCCGTCGGCTCGTTCCTGTGTCTGTGTGCGGATGGCTATCGGCAGGTGAGTCGGTATTCACTTACATGGACGAGTCGAGTATCTTTATGGAAATCTCTTGACTCCCTGTTTCTGCACTAGGTTAAATGTAATCAATGCAACGTCACCTACGGTGGTATTACTATTATATGCTATTCTCATATTGTTACATGCTCGATAGTAATTATTCGCTTAATACACCTGCTAATGACTAATTACATGGGTATGAACGTCGAATCTTTCCTGTATTTATGCCCTGATGGCTGTCAACAGTCATAAATTGTTTACCAAGTTAGGGGTTTCATAATCTGAAGTATGGGGTCTGGTATTAGCCATCCTTAGTATGTCCAGTCCAGTCCACGGATTTCCAATATCCCATGTCCAGTTAGATAAAAAAAATATCATCAAGCCCGCATTAGATTCAGGGAAGGAAAAAGACCAGCAGTGAATATGATTTTATCGTTGCAGGTGGGCGAAGATTGCGAGGACGTAAATGAGTGCGATTCAGAACAGGAGCGGTGTACCAATGGAGTGTGCATCAACGCAGACGGCGGTTGGAGCTGCGACTGTGACACCGGCTTCGAGCTAGCCCCTGACTCTCATAGCTGTGTCGGTGAGTCCACTACGCAACATAGGTACTGTTGCATGGAACCGGAAGGTCTCTTTGCTCGTTGGCATATGACAAAGAGTAATCTAGCTTGATTCCAAGGGTCACAACAGTATATCAGCCAGGTTGAGAAGAACAAGGGCGACACACTGACCTTGTGTATTTACGCAAACCATTTCGACTTACTTCGCACTCAACTATAACTTAAAATCCATTTGATCTGACTTCTAATTAAATCCCACAACCAAATGAGTAGCCTGAATTTTAATGCTCACTGACTGACTCGCTCATAAAAAATCTAGAGCAGTAGTAAACTAAACTTTATCTGTTCCACAGAGTAAAATAATCGGAAAAAAAATCCAACAGTAGTTTTTTTTCTTACATATAGTACATTTAGTATATTTATATGTTAATAATTATTATTATATTTACCGTGATAAAACTATGGCACATTCATAGATGTTAGTACTTCTCGGAGCAGACTGGAAAACCCACTTGGTCTTTGCAACTGAATTTGGCCCTCTAATATTTTCGGCGGATATTCGCATTATTTATGGGCTGATTAAATGTTTTTAGATCGTCGTGGAGGTACGTGCTTCCGAACGCTAGTCGGCGGTCGCTGCACCTCTTCACGCGCCCTGCCTTACGACTCGAGCTCGCCGCAAGTTACAAAGTAAGTTTTACTTTAAAGCAGAAAACAAATACCTAATTTGCCTGTCTCCTTTCATATTTTTTCTATAATTTACATTTTTCTACCGAGAATGTGTTTGTTGCATAAAAAAGGATTCCATATCTGGCAGGACGTTTGACTATTTCTCACGATCGTTACATGCAGATACATTCACGATTAACCCAAGTGGCCTTTGATCTCTATAGTTTATACTCGCGTAGTTTCATCATTTATTTTCATATCGTAACAATGCAAAATAAATAAGTTTTCAGGGCTTTTTAATCCAAGGTTGACGATATACGATACCGATGACTGTCATATCGGATCTGTCTTTATTTCCGGTGCATAAGTTTCAGAGTAAACTGTACACTGTAATACTGTACACGACTGAGAAAACTGTATATCTCTGGTGCTTTGTGTTTTCAAATTAGACAAATATTCATAAATTGTCATAAAAAAGTTTGAAAGCAGCGTATGCATGTCATATATTTACTACCGCTACAGTTTTCAAATACATCTAGACCATCAATACATCTTTTCACCTTTTTTAAATTCCAAACAAGCAGTAAATATTTTTTTAAAGATAGAAGAAGAATATAAGAATAGACGAAAATATGGTTTTACTTCGTCCTTATGAAACTTAATGTCACGCCCTTAAGAATAATTGTGGATCAGGGCAGGGTGCTGCTGCTCGATGGGCGAGGCGTGGGGCGCGGAGTGCGAGCCGTGCCCGGCGCCGGACACGCCCGAGCACCGCTCGCTGTGTGCCGCCGGCGGCGGCTTTGACCAGGTCGGCGGCGACATCGACGAGTGCGCGACCGTCGCCGGCCTGTGCGCCCCGGGCCGCTGCCTCAACACGCTCGGCTCGTTCCGGTGCGTGTGCCCGCGCGGCTACCGCGCCAACGGCGACCTCTGCGTCGACGTAGACGAATGCCTATGTGAGTCGGCGTTGTGTTTTTATTATATTCAGCGAAAATAAAAAACTGCAAGTAGTTCTTATCCATGTGGCGCTTGCTATAAGGTTCAAGTACAGCAATTTGCCAAGATGGCTACCTGCCGTAGATGGCTAGCTTATCACGACGTTAGCGGCTCCATTTGCATAACAGCGTTATGGTTGGTCATTGGTAATATTAACATCAACTGCCAAAGTGCGTCAATATCCTGGAAATCATCTCTTCTCCTGTACTTTGACAAGCTTATTCAGCATTGTTTTTTGTAAACGCTTTTTATAACAATGGTGCATTGGTGAAAAACATTCCCTAAAGGGCTATGGGGCATTAAGCTTATAGGGCTGGCTTCTTTAGACAAGCACCGCAAGGGTCATCCGGTCCTAACTCTCCGCTAAGGCATGAAAATATGTAAATAGTCTTTCAGGCATACATATTTAATATAGATAAGTCTTACGATGTAAAACAATATTTTTCGTTGACAGCATCGACGCCCCCGTGCAGCCACCTGTGTCGCAACACGCGCGGCTCCTACACGTGCTCTTGCCGCGCCGGCTACGAGCTGTCGGAGGACGGCGCGTCGTGCCGCGACGTGGACGAGTGCACGCGCGGCACGCACACGTGCCAGCAGGACTGCACCAACACGCAGGGCTCCTACGAGTGCGGCTGCCGCGAGGGATTCGAGCGACGCGGTGACGCGTGCGTCGGTGAGTTTGCCTGGTGGAGGCCTAGTTTATGTTAGACATCGACGCCCCCCTGCAGCCACCTGTGTCGCAACACGCGCGACTCCTACACGTGTTCGTGCCGCGCCGGCTACGAGCTGTCGGAGGACGGCGCGTCGTGCCGCGACGTGGACGAGTGCGCGCGCGGCACGCACACGTGCCAGCAGGACTGCACCAACACGCATGGACAATTTTCATTGCCGCTTTGACCATCGTTCATTCAATGCGATGGTACCAATTTGCGCCAGATTAAACCTACCTCCTAGCAAGTAGGGAAGGTGACAAGTGAAAAATAAATAAGCGAAGCTAGCCATAAATTATCTTGCCTAACAGGTGATTAAAAAAAACGACAATTACTTTCTTGTCTATCTTGTAGCAATGCACCTTGGTTCCTCATTTCACCCTGTAGTATCTAAGACGTTAAAACGTCTTGCGGATAATCGTGATCACCAAATGAACAAACAATTACGTGCCATCAGATATAAACGAGTGCGCGACCGAGGACGTGTGCCCGGCGCCCGGCAAGTGCGTCAACCTCCTGGGCAGCTACCGCTGCGTGTGCCCGCGCGGCTACCGGCTCGACTTCACCGGCACCTACTGCACCGACCGCGACGAGTGCAGCGAGGACGGCCGCTGCGAGTCCACGTGCCGCAACTACGCCGGCAGCTTCCGCTGCGACTGTCCTCAAGGTGAGACGGCGCCAGCGACCCAGGCATAGGGAACGGATCCTAGAGGGGCGCAGAAATGACCAGACCAGAGGGGTGCCATGGTAAAATAACTCGCCATCTGAACAGGCGAGTGATGAAATCTGACGTTTAGTTACATTTCGTACCTACCCATGTATGTTTTGTTACCCTGTAAATTACCTACCCTGTTTCGTTACCGTGTAAATTTACCCTGAAAGGAAAATATTCGTTAACTTGGCCGAATAATAGTTTTTAGATAATAAGGAAGTAAACAGCTTATTTATTACAACAGGTGTCGGTGTCGGACAGGAGTCATGGGAAAGAAAATATCACAAAAACATAACCTATAATATTCTGTTTCAAACTTTGTGCTGGTAAATTATATGTAAATTTGTTTGAAGACAAATAACAACTTGAGAAAGCTCGAGAAACCTTGCCATTCTGCTCGACTGTATCCACTAAAGCTAAGCGGAAACGAGTTGTGTAAATAATAATTCTATTGGTCGCTGTTAAGAACACATCTTCTCTCCTATTGTATCTTTTCCGCTCTGGTGGAGTCCGGGCTGGGTCATATCACTGGTAAAACCATGCAAAACGCTCGTGCCGATTTTAAAACTCGGCTGCGCTTTGTTTACAAATTAGCAAAAATGTTATGTTACTACTGCATAAATGGGACCAATGCCACTTAACCATTTTCTGCCCTCCTTATTGAAAAGACGGTAACTAGATATGTGCCTCATATGTAGCTAACGCCTTTTGAATAAGGAGGGCAGTATTAAACACGTGTATTAATTGAGGGAGTTGCGCAGGCATGACGCGCGCGGGCGGCGGCTGCGTGCCGCAGGACGCGTGCGCGGCGGCGCCGTGCGGCGTCGCGCCCTGCTTCGCCGTGGGCGGCTCCTACCGCTGCGGCTGCCCGTCCGGCTACGGCTTCGAGCCAGCGCACGCAGTCTGCGTGCAGCAGGCCGGCGGCTGCGCGGCCAGCGCCTGCTTCTTCGGCTGCACGGCGCTAGGGGGCGACGGTCTGTATTCGATCTTTTGTTTTTAAATGTGCCCTTTGAGGCAATCAACTGCTGGGCAACTGTGCCAAACATAGTGTAGCAATATAGAGCAACCTCAATAAATGTTCGGCAGTTATTCCGGCGATATGGAGTGATATTGCTCCACATGGCTCCATACTTTACGTGTCGCCGGTGAGTTGTTTATCGAATTGCCACGTATCCGTGCACTGGCTCGCCGCATGCGGGCAATTAATTGCTTCATTAATGATTCCATACTTGTCCATAGTCGACGACGAAATCGACAGATTTCTGCAATTTAAGCAACTTTAGTTGCCCGTGTACGGGTACCTTTAGATCTCTGCATCAATACTATGCTAGCTATGGAGACCAGGCGCCCTACTCCGAGCGCAATCGAGAAGTCGTCGTAGGACGGAATTAATTTTATGAATCGTAAATGGAATTGTATGGGTCCGGCCACATGCACTCACTGATTCCGTAGTTTCCAACATTCCGTTCGTCCGGTTTTATTCCGATTATGCGGTCCAGGTTTAAAGTGAAAAAATTTATTTCAGAAAGTGGATGCCCTTAGCCTTTTTCAGATTACACTGTGTTTCCTCAAGGGCTAACCATCGGATATCAAAGCCTTCGCAGCTGAGAGATGGAATCATTCTAAAGTTATAATAGCGAATTCTGTTAACAAATAGGCCTAATTTAAAAACTTTCGTTGGTCTAACATTTGTTGAAATTGTGAGTAATTGTCAAAATGTCATACTTTTGAGCCTCGCCGTCTCATTGAAGTGGAAAATTTGTCATTTACCTAACAAAATGTTGCTTCAAGAAGACTTTTATGACACTCATGAAAACTTGTCTGTAATTACCTGCATTGTCTATCAATTGAGAATCAAAGCGTATGGAGTCGAATTGAAATTGCTATTTTGCTGACAGGCTACCGCTGCGGATGCCCTCCTGGCTACCGCGTTGTGGGGCAGGGCCACTGCCTGTCGACGCTGGACGGTGCGACGGTGGGCTACGGGGCGGACGACATCGGCAGCGCGCCCGTCTTCCCAGTGCAGGACGAGTACCGCACCGATACCGGCGCAGACCTCATCTCTACAGAGGGTTGCTTCAGTTGCAAGGTACGCCGAGGGAACTACTAACTTCTACTTTAGCTGCCCGGCTGGCTACCACTTGTTAGGGTGAGACCGCTAGGCCCCAAAAAGGTTGTGGTCGAACCGGTCAAACCGAGTCGAACGACGGACTTTTGGTATAACATTAGCCTTAGGACTGTGAGGTTGGTGACTTGAGAGCTTGTCAGCGCTGGACGATGCAAAGATTGACTACAGATTGGACCACATCTAGCTAGTTCTGGTTGTTAACACCATACTCATATGACATTAATAGGTGCTAAGCAAGCTAAGTGGCAATGTTTTTGTCCTTACTTTATCTAGTTCAATATAGACATACTCAAAAAATATAACAAGGATCATTTGATCTCAATAGCATAGCACTTTTTTCCTTCGGAAATAAGTTGCGATGGCCACACAGTAAATTAACAATGATATCAGCTAGTTAATGACGTCACTAAACATATCCCAGTGCCTTGTAAGAATTGTTTACAAGCGCGAAATCGATTCACCCTGATTTTAGTTCACCCATTTCCTGTTCTGTTCTGGTTCTGGGCTAGCTGTACATCCCCATCAGCATTTTAATTTGTTATTTCAGGTTAATGGACGGCGGCGGCGGGCACCTGACGAGGCCGTTCTATTCGCTAACGGTACAACGATACTGCGGCGGCACAGGAGGCGAGAGCGTCGGCCCGCCACAGGTGCATACATCTTCAAACATAACTCTGTTTTCTGTTCAGCTAAATTTGATATTTACAAACATTATAGTTCTTTCGGAATAAGCGCTTTGTTTGGATTTTTAACATCCATGAACATGTGTTGTAAGAAGCGATTGTTGGCAACTTATAATTTGCTGAGTGAATAAGTGTAGTTAGGTGTCAAGGGTAAAAACCTATCGCTTCCATCTCATCTATTGAACGGTGGCCGAAGCGAAGAAGTTCGATGACTAGATTAATGAAGCCGTGCCGAATCCTGTGAGCGTGCCGTCCTGACATAGTCCTAAGTTTTTTCCAGAACACAATAGATCTGTTATATTAGCCCGGTGACCATGGAAGGACGGGGATAGCGATCTACCCTCATCCATATGGCGGCAGTGTAGCCACGTGTTGGTAGAAATGCGATGCCGGGATGCATAACATCGAAAATTCGTTGCACTAAATAGAGTCCTGTGAAGTTCTAACGTGTGGTTGGAACTCGAGAAAATCAGTTATAGCAAGCAAATTCGTAAGCGAACAACGTCTCGCCCAGAAATGTTTTCGCCCGCCCCATACATTTTAATGTGTAGCTATGAATAAAATATGTGGGGGCGGCGAATTTTTTAAGCCGTACAACAAAATGTAATCTCCTTTTTTTGCGGCAAATGAGCTGAGAAATACCTGGCTAACGTTTGGACCAAACCTCCATTTACAAACGAAGTTCGGTTGCTACTTCCGTCCTTCCATGCTCACCGTATTAGCATAGACGAATGAAGACCTAAAAGGTTCACAAATAGGTCAAATCCGAAGGGACAGAGTCGTATTCACTACGTATAATATTCACAACGTATAAAAGTATTTATTCCAAAAAATCAAATCATGCGTATCGTATAATATTCACAACGTATAATTTATAATTTTATACGTTGTGCATGAAGAAAGTTTAAAAATAGAATCAACTCTTTGCATCATGCAGAACGTATAATAGTCACAACGTATAATATTCCTAACGTGAATTCACAAAAAAAGAAAACCATACAGAATGTATAATATGCCAAGAAGCACGGCATAA
Source organism: Incurvaria masculella (assembly GCA_946894095.1). Lineage (NCBI taxonomy): Eukaryota > Metazoa > Arthropoda > Insecta > Lepidoptera > Incurvariidae > Incurvaria > Incurvaria masculella. The sequence goes on along the minus strand of OX335658.1, from coordinate 11,953,429 downwards.
AGCACCCTAATAAAGATACATTTAAGGCTGAAATTGTTACGAATCGATATTTGTTAAAGGGTAACAATTTGCTACAATTTCGAAAGGCCACCTCACGCGAATTGAGACGGTTGAAAAGTCGCATGCCAGTATACGCTTTAAAAGTATATTCATAAGGGTGCTTATGGTATGAAACGTTTTTGGATTATATGATATGCATGGTTTTCTTTTTTTGTTAAATAAAGATCATAATTTTATACGTTGTGACTATTATAGTTATGTACGTTATGCATGGAGAAATAAGTAATTTTATTTTTGAAACTTCCATGCACTACGTATAAAATTATACGATCTGCCGATTATACGTTGTGCATGGTTTTAAAATTTTGTTAAAATATGATATTATACGATCTGCATTTTAGACGTTCTGCCGTTCCCCCAAGGAACAAACGATAGAGGGCGCGACTGCACGGATACACTTTTACGGCTATGGAAATAGGATGGCGCCAGTTTCGTTTCTATAACTGGCGAAATTGCCAATAGATGGCGCTGTACAAACATAATACCTATTATTTTGCCTTTCAAATTTCAATTCAATTTGTCTCAAAGTTGGAAATATACTATTTTGAATCGATTCAGACAGTTTTTGACAACCCATAAAATGTGCCTGATAGCTGCGCCATCTCTCGGTACAAACACTCTTTTTTATGTAATCGATTGAATGGAAGTTACCATCTTAGTTAGATGTTTGTTGCAACATAGGGCCAGCTTGTTTAACAATTAAATTAAAGTAATTATTCATCTATGGTAGCCATCCATGATGTATGAGATGTATTGTTTGGGTGAACAGGTCGGCGGCGCAGCGCCCGCTCGGCGCCCGCCGAGCTGGTGGTGGTGGAGGCGACGCCGCGGCAGACGTGGCGACGCGCGGCGCTGCTGCGGCTGCTGCCGGCTGCCGCGCCCTCCGCCGCCGCCACCGCCTACCGCATCGCGTACGGCGACCCGGGCCGCGAGTTCGCGCTGGCGCGACGCGACGGCGCGTGGGCGCTGCGGCTGCGGCGGCGGCTCGCGCCGGGCGCGCGCCTCGAGAGGCAGCTCGAGCTAGAGGCGCGCGTGCGGCCCGCGCGCCGGCCGCGCCGCGCGCGCCGCTCCGCCGCCGCCGAGGTCGCGCCGCTGCGGCTTTACGTGACGGTGCGCATCGCGCCCGCGCCGGCGTAGGGACTGAGCGGACGCCGGGCGGAGGTGAAATCTGAGAGCGGCCCGGGGCTTCGTTTCGTGGTCGATGGAGAAGAAAACGGCTTAATCATCACGGTAGGTGGCGTTTTGGCGACCTACCATAATCTGTCAAAGCTGTCAGAGACCCTACAAAACAAAACAGATTAAAATAAAATCTTCTTTACTCAATCTGTGGAAAATGGAAATGACTCAATTTCGTTGATCCAAAGTTGTTCCAAATTATGCTAATCAAATAAAGTCGTAGGAAAGAAAATATCACAATAACATAACCTATAATATTTTCCGCTCATAGTTTTTTGCTGGACTATTTGTTTTAAGATAAACAAAAGCTCTTCTTTTCCTCCAAGCTTTATTATAACTGCATTAAGGTACCTACATCTTTTATCTAAATACTAGTAAATGAAACTTGACAGCAATGACAGTTTTGACATTTCTAAAGTGAGGTCGCTCATGCGACACCTATAATAAGCTTTGTGTTTTCTTTCTCATTTGAAAGAGTGCCATTGATGGGTGAGGCGGCCCTGCACACTTTTGACAGTCGGCGAGCACCGAAAAAGTAACCGATATTAAAAAAAGGAGGAGGTTCTCAATTCGTAGGAATCTTTTTTTTTCATTACAACTCGCCAGAGCGAGAGTCCCAGTTTTACTTTATCGACACATCGGTTGACTTAACTTTTTTCCTCGCATCGAACACTTGAAACGGTTAAATGATTATGGCTTCGTTTGCGACACCCCATTTTCTAATGTGTAGCTTATTTCTAAAAAAAATGCCCTTGACGTTTACTCGGACTAAACCTTTACTCCGTTTGATCCAAGGATCGCAAGTCGCAATATTTCTGTGCTCGTCCTGCGTCTCGGACTGGTGGTATAAGTACCATTAATACATAGAACACCGAAATAAAATTTTTGACAATCAGTATTCCATGTAACCCCTCCCCATTTTTATATTTCTTCAATCGAATCGATTGTGTTTCGACGGTGTGCTGGTTTACCTTATACGTAATTCGATTTAAAAGCATTTGTGCTTTTTGTTAGCATGTATTGATTAAGCCATTAATACCTGCATAATGTATTTCAAAGATAAGCGATTTATAATTTGAGTTCAGTCTAATGTCGCTAGCCGGCTATCTAAGCAATTAGACCTTTGCAATATAAGATCGAAAAAATATTCTAAATCATGTTAAAATTTCCATGTTTCATCAATGATCACACCAATGTTGACCACAATGGAAAACCAAAGAGGGGATTTTTTTTACATGATGTTAAAATGTATAATATCTGAACTGATGAAATTAAATTATTTTTTATTGCAATACACGCATGCATCTAGAACATCCGTATAGTCAATTGAAATTTGTAACTTAACACCTTTAAAAATATTTATATTTATCTATATTGTAAGTATATTCTCAAATTGAATGAAAGACTAAGTCCAAGAAAAAAGTTTAAATCCTTCACTGCCATAAATGTCTTCAGTATGCTTACTACTAGATAACTTTGTTTAGTATGTGAATAAAGTAAATTTGCATAACAATGTCATTAATGTACCTATATAAAACTGTTGTAAGTTTTACTTTCTATTTTTAAGGCTAGAAAATAACCAAGCATTTTTAAAGTTAATAATTTGCTCTTATTAATTCATGAATATGATAATGAATCTTTTAAAAACAAAATTTCAATACTTACTGCGTTATCCAAATATACCCAAGATTTAAATATTAATATCTGTAAAATTCTTTAAAAAATACAATTACACATAATCACGGGTACCATATCTGGCTCCCGAGTACCGATTATTCGGTTTCAGAGTACCGAGTCCTTGACAAGTGTCACCCTCGCTTTGACCAATAATATTTTTAAATTTTAAGTTAGTGCAAATCTCAGTTCATACCACAATTATTATAGACTTAAAACATAATTGAATTATTTTATGTGTTGTAAAAGTATTTAGGTAAATAAACTTAAAATATTTTTTTTATTCAAGAAAACTAAATCAGTGATTGTATTAATGTATGTAAAAATTTAAACATGCTGAATACATTTTCAAAAAGTTCGAAATACTTATGACATCATCGTTTTACATGATAACTGGTTTTTGCCATAAGCGGGATTCGTCAAACCCGTTATTATTAAACATTTTTGATTTCAAAATCATCTCCTTACTGCAGGTTATTTCCATATCATGCATTGTCAAAGAACGAACATGGGCGTGTGAAAATGGCCCTGAATCGAACAAGTAGTTAATGTTTTTTTTTAGAGTAAGAATATTTATTTATTGCCGGCGCGTAGAGTAAGTAATGGACCGTAGTAGTAATTGTGACAGGGCATAGCTCAGGAACCAAATGTTACATCTGCCAAGTTTGTAAATATCTATTTAATTTACGACTGTTCATTTATTTTTGTTAACGATGACGATGGTTTAACATATTAAAAAATTTGACAAAATTTACTTTTTTATTTATATACCATAGGTATAAGTGCCCTGGATATTTTCCAAATACTTATAAGAACGAAAGAACCTCATTTGGTTTATGTTTGTGTGAACAACACTAGGTATGTATGGGTAGCTGAAGAAGGCACAATTGTGGGGGACCAGTCCTTTTTATACTTTAAATATATAACATGCTGGCAAAAATAATTGACACATTTCGGAGGTTGTGTATTTGTATCATATATAAAATACTATATAAAATATATACAAAATAAAATAAATACTATATAATATATAAAATATATAAAATATGTAGAGGAAAATAAAAATAATCATAAATATTTAAAATTTCCAAAACCGCCGTGAAAGCCCCAGCAATCGATACTGTAGCTACATATATGAAATCGGGTTTTTCCATGTGGTTGGTCAAGTACACATAGCTACAAATTACAGTGGTGAATTTGCCAAAATGCCTACCGCATGTCTACAGTCTACTTCGGGAAAGATAAGTGTAGTGCATGCACCGTGATAAGCCGTCGCCGTTTTAGGGGGTACCTAGTTTTAGGCGGAAAAGTATGGGCGGCCTCACAAGGGAAAGTATTTATAAATGTGCACATAATTTAGCATTTCAACCAGTTGTAATAAACTAAAATATTAAAATATAAAATATAAAGCAAGGTTAATCTTAAACACTGTGTCAGTAGGAGGCATTCATTACGGGAGGAGAGACTGATTCCAAATTATGGGTATACAGCCGGTGGCGAAATTGGTAGACGCAATACCCGCGAATGGCATGCTTAGATCCCAGCGAACAAAAAACTCAATAATATAGTAGGCATAAACTAAATGTTAACATGGTTACCTCGGTCCTAGTGACCGACGTTTCGAACGGTCCCGTGCAGTTAATTTTCAAGGCGAGTGCGTGCGTGCGGCTGAACCCACGTTTGACGGACAACTGTCTGTCACACGCGAGCGGCTGCGAAGATTGTATGAGTGGCTGTAGGTAGACAGCAAACTTGTTGTTCTGTGCTCCCATCAACGTTCAGAATGAGCTGACGACATCTTCCTGGGAATGCTAGTCTGATTTTTTTTATTGTTCTGATGTAGATTTTTTTGTCTAGCAATATCACGCTAGCCAAAAAATCTAAATAATTATAAAAACTGTTTACAAAATTTTGCGAGAATTGATTGAGAAACGCGACCTGTAGAGAACAGCCGGACAGACATTCAAAACAAATTTGTCCAAACTGAGACGACTCGAAGGTCCGTATAAAAACCGGCAAACGAAACCGGCATCATTTAAATTTCAAATTAATCATTGACATCCCTGTCAAAACTGTGCGCCACTGAAGAATGGCTTTATTAGAAAATAGTGAAACTTGAAACTGGCAAATTGTCTACAATGGACAGAGCCCAAAAAACAAATAAAAAAAGTCTTAATCTTATTCCATCTCCACAAAGCTTAGCCGCACAATATTATTATGGCAAAACCACCCGAAGAATTTTCATGCACACTCAACAGTACCAAGTTCTTTCAGCTATGTGCATACGGCGGCGCGTTAGCGTGCGGTACCACCCATGCTTTCATCACTCCGCTCGACTTGATCAAGTGTCGGCTGCAGGTCGACCCCGATAAGTACCGTTCCATACCTAATGGCTTCAAGGTCTCCTTTCGCGAAGGCGGCCTCGCCAATCTCGTCAAGGGCTGGGCTCCCACCCTCATAGGCTATTCCCTCCAGGGTGCCGTCAAATTCTCTGGCTACGAATTCTTCAAATATCGCTACGCCCTCATGGCAGGTGAGGAAAACGCTTACGTCTACCGCACCTATCTCTTCCTCGCCGCGTCCGCCTCCGCCGAACTCATCGCGGACTTATTTCTCGCGCCGTTCGAAGCTACGAAGGTCCGCGTGCAAACGACTCCGGGCTACACCTCGCTGATGCGGCGGGCAATGCCGGAGATGATGCGCTGCGACGGCATGGGGGTATTCTTCCGCGGCCTGCCGGCCCTCTGGGGCCGCCAGATCCCCTACACTATGATGAAGTTCTCCTCCTTCGAGAAGATCCTCGAGTATATCTACGCGAACGTGGTAACGAAGCCACGCGCGGATCTCAACAAGGTAGAGCAGCTGACGGTGACGTTTGCGGCGGGGTACGTAGCGGGGGTGCTGTGCGCCATAGTATCGCATCCCGCGGACACGATGGTGTCCAAGTTGAACAAAGACCCGAGCGCCACGGTGGGCTCCGTGATGGCGGAAGTGGGGCCGATGGGAATCTGGAGGGGCTTGGTGGCCCGGATCATTATGATAGGCACGCTGACGGGGCTGCAGTGGTTTATATACGACGGGTTTAAGGTGTATACCAAGATGCCGCGCCCGCCGCCCGCACAGATGCCCGAAACGATGCGCAAGCGACTAGAATAGGAGGCAAAGAAAAAATAAATGCCTCGCTTGTGAACCCTCCGATAAGGTTGATGATGATGCGATGAAATTATGATTGCGAAGTGATCTAGTTAAAAATGAGCTAACACCAAGATCTTCTGCTAAAGAATTTCGCAGGAAAAGAAAACGATACATGTTGATAAATTAATATTTATTGTTTTAAAACTAGTATAATTCAAGAAAATAGTTTAGTCTTGGAATAATGTAAGGCACATGGTCAGAAAATATAAGCTGGATTGGTGGCTTAGGTTATATTAACTAGCTAGGTATATAAATTCAAAACTATTTATTAACTATTCATATTTATTCGTAATTTTTCTACTTATTATTTAAATTTTTACAGATATTTTAAAAAAATGTGGGTGACTAGATTTCCACGATGACATGTATACGACTAAGTAAAATACATAATACAAGCACTAATTCGAATAAATTGTGGCGTGTCTTACCATTATATAGTTCAATAAAATTAAATATTATTGCCTTTTTACATATGGAAAAGTCGAGCAAGTGATAAATGATTCTGGCTCTTATTTATTGAACAAGCTTTTTTTGACAAATAAATTATTTATAACAAAAATGTTTTGTTTACCTTTTCTTTGTCGTGTTGAGATTCATAGATAAAGGATAGATTATATATATATATATATATATGTTTCGAACTATACGACTTCTACGAAACTGCCTACGTTATTTATACTATTGTCTCAGGAACACACTAAAATAGTGTTTTTTTTCCTTAGTTTGAGAAAGTTTATAAGCAATCACATCAAAATCTGCACCCCTTCCTATTTCATAAATCTCCAGAGATTCAAATAGATACTTTTATTGATTTTATCCATGTTCGTTTTTTGTAGTTTTGATAGTAACAATATAATCGTATTCACCAGTCATGTTCACCAAAACCTTTTTTCTCCGACTCTTCAGGGAAATTCGATAGATAAAAATTAAGTTATGATGGCGAGTTTGTGTCCTCTTTCATATAAATCTGTGTCGAACATTTATTTTTCCAAAAGTATTAGAATTATTACAGCATCTCATCCATTATCAGCACCGAGTCAGCACCGCCCCATGACTTGTAACATAACTCCATTCTATTTAGCCACAGCTTCGAAATTTTGCTCATAGAATAATTATAATTATCTAATCTATCATCAACTATTCAAAAGTAATGGAATCAGAAAAAATCAATTTCTAATACGTTTTGTGTTTTTTCTGAGATGTTGAATAGGATCATCGTTAAGGGGAATAAATACCTAAAAATAAACGTTTTTATGAAGTAGAGAGTAAAGCCTTTGGATGTAAAACAATGAAAAAATACTGAGCTTATAGAATGTACGTTTGTGAAGGTACCATTTCGTCCAAAACACTTGTACAGTCGTCGAAATAAAAAATATTTCTAAAAGGACCATTTTTACCTTTCAAAGCCATTTTTTCTGTTATGTTTCTATTTAGAAGAATGAAATAAAAAAAATCTTATACCTTTCAGCCATAACAAGGTACATATCTTCCTTGCTGTTAAAAAAAAACTTCTAAATACAGGAGATTTACAAAATCAGACGAGTCGTTACCTTGCCATCAAATACACGAAATATCCGGGAGCGCGCGAAACGTGCGTACCCTTCCGCTGACATGATGGCACTGGCTAGATTCGGCCGCGCGTATTCTTGACTTTACGCTATGGTGTAGAGGCGCCTTAAAAATTTAAATATTGTTGCTGCAACAAAAAATATGGAGCAATGATAGAATCACGAATGCATGAAGCAATGCCGATTCGGGTGCATCAAATAAAGGTTCCGACAGCTGGAGGCTTCAGTCTAGTTGGGCATGGGCGAGACGGACCGCCGAGCCTGCAGCGCCTTGTTGTCGCAGTACTGCCGAATCTCTTGGATGGGCTGCATCAGAAACACCGGCACGTCGTCGTCTCGCTTCTGCGAAACATACATGTCTTAATTTTTAGGGTTCCGTACCCAAAGGGTGAAAACGGAACCCTATTACTAAGCCTCCGCTGTCCGTTCGTCCGTCCGTCCGTCCGTCCGTCCGTCCGTCCGTCCGTCCGTCCGTCCGTCCGTCCGTCCGTCCGTCCGTCCGTCCGTCCGTCCGTCCGTCGGTCCGTCTGTCACAGGGCTGTATCTCAGTAACCGTAACAGGTAGACAGCGGAAATTTTCACAGAGTGTGTATTTATTTTGCCGCTATAACAACAAATAGGTAAGATTAAAAAATAATTAAAATTAAAGGGGGCTCCCATACAAAAAACGTGATTTTTTTGTTTTCTTTTTCTACGATGGTACGGAACCCTTCGTGTGCGAGTCCGACTCGCACTTGGCCGGTTTTTGGGTGATTTTTCATGTAACTGGACATGGATGGCTAATACCAAACTGACCGTCAGATATTAGAATAACACACCACATGGGAACTAGGTGCCGTGCCAATGCCTTATATTGCTCGGCTACATTGAAGGATGGAAAACACGGGCAGTTTTCATTGCTGCTTCGACCATCGTTCATTTGATGCGATGGTACCAACCGGGCTTGATTAATCCCACCAACTAGTAAGTTAGGAAGGGGACCTACAGTTTTACGTGGAATCCGAGCCACGGCATGTCTAATCGATTGAAAATGGTCACCCACCTTCTAGGTACCAACCGGGCTCAGATTATCGAATCGCAAAGCGTCGCGCCACTGGGATGTGTGTCTGTCTGTGGATCTGTGACTGGACATGGATTATTCAAGGTTTTATTTAAAATTTTTGCAGTGATGACATTTATACATGAAACAAAATATCGATTGATTGGCCACCGTTTTCCTGTTGGCAGGTATGAACTCTTGTTGAAGGTTTGCAGTAAGAGCGAAATTGACGTGCAATTTCTTCTTAGATTTCCTTAGTGGTCTCAGTGTGGTTTGCATAGATCCTACTTTTCAAAAACCCGCTCAATGTTTTCAACCCACGATTGGAAATTCAATTCTTGCTGAGACGTTTTCATTAAAAAACCTAAGCCTTCTTGAACAAGATTTTTATTTGCGATATTTTAGAAAAAGTGGTGTTATCTAATGTCGGTGGGGAAGGAACAACAGTCTGTTTTACTTAAGGTCGGAATCATTAAACATAAAACTCAAATGTTTGTTCAAATTATTTGTCCACATTGCTATATCCTATTTAAAGTTACATGAACATAAAATTTTTAGTGAGATGAAAAGTGGAAATTATAATAGGATATATCCGGCTTAAAGGAAGGATAATACGTAAAAAAACAATAATACAATATTAATTTCAATACAAATGCAAGAGCTGAAAAGGTTAAGTTCTTACTTGGAATAATACTTCTCCTTCGAAATTGGTGAGCTGGTATTTTCTGGTCCGTAATAGAATCCCAACTAATTTGTCGGATATATTTGTGTATATCTGAAAACACAGAAAAATATCAATGAGTAAAAGTAAGGACAGAGTTATAATGAGTTTGGGATCGATTTAATATTGTTAATCAGTGTTATTGCTCGAAATACATGGCAGTGTATTATAAACACTGAATTCGAGAAAAAAACGTTTTTGAAATAAAAATACGGGTGACTGATTGCCCCTTCACTCTAAGAATTTGCATTATTTGGTATTATTCATAGATAATATAATATTACTGCGTAATATTGTATTATTATTTCGAAGTACTAGTTAATACATGTTTTTTTTTAATTTGGCTTCTATGGTAAAACCTATTTGATAAAAATCCGTCTCTAAGTTCTAATTTAAAACCTAACATTTAAGCAAAGCAGCAACGGCCCTGGGGTGACGGGAGCATTCGTCATCAAGATGAAACGCTTACGTTCGGCTCCGTCAGTGCGGAGTCGCGACAGCGCCCAATATCGACGCCATCCAAAAATAATAAACGTCGCAATAACCGCAGATCCAACTTTGTCCAGAAATAATATTGTTGGATGCAATATTTCCGCAGGAACTGCGAAGTTACTCCTCAATACGCTAAATTCACGCGGTGAGGTACTGACCGACGACGGCGCAGCGGGGGAAATGACGTAGCATAGCTCGCTTTGCTGACAACATGAACAATGAGTTAGAGGGAGATGGAGCACATCTGCCCGGTGAGACCACTTCTGAAATCGTTATCAATACATTGGAGTCGCGCTCATGGATTGTGAAATGTTTTTTTTTTTTTGTGAAATCTTTATGATTTCTCTAGTTTTCCTTAAAGAAAGCATGGTGACCTGTGCATTTATAGATTGTTTAGTGATCGGGAGTAAAAAACCCGGACAAGAACCCTTTTTTGATGGTAAATAGGGGGTTACCCACTGATTTTTTGTCGATCAAAATTCTTTTCTTTTTTTCAATATTTCAAAGTAAAACTTAAAACATAACTTCAGATCATTATTTTGAAGCTACATAGCGTAAAACATTTTTTTTAGTGAAAAAAATAATTTCAGTACATTTTGTATGAAACGATTTTGGTCTCCTCCGTCAGCTGACTCCTGTCTTTACATTCTAAGCCTATGGTTCTATCAGTTCTGTGTTGAACGCGGCTTACAAAGAGGTTTGACGGTAGGAATGGAGTCAGTGGATGAGAGGTAAACTGAAGTCCTAGTGGTGTAACCGATCGGATAGGATGCATTTATGTTTAGGTACTCGTATTTACTTATTGAATGAACGAAAATATTGGAATATTGGTCTGAAAACAACATGCGTCGTTTACTTTCGTATACTGGCACCCGCCCGCTTTTTCCCTCTCTCTACTTCCAGCAGCAGGCGTAAATGAGTTCTGTATGTTTCTACAATATTTTATTACTACTAGATAGGTAGGTATCTACTATAATTTTTTTGGTGGGGTTAGTATTGCGTAATGTTTATTTTAATATTTGATTGACAAGTGCTATAATTTCTGATTAGGTAGACACAAAACTTATGTTTAATCAAATTTATGTTTAAAAAGCGGTCAAGCGTGAACGTGTTCACGTAACTGACGGCACCGTCCCTTCTGAACATCGACATGGGTCATGTTGAGAATATCACCACGAGACAGAGTGCGAATCGAAGAAACTCGCCACATGATGATTATTTTGCAATTTCATACTTTTTCCCAAAAAGTAGGACGTTTTGAACAAAAGTAATTAGTTTTGTAAAAACTGTAAGTATGTAATTTTCGAACAAGTTATATGAGAACAATTGGGAGGAAAAGCGTGTGATTGACAGACACCAGAGCCAGACCAAGACGAGAGCCTAAAAGCTATTATTTTAGGCAATAAGTATTTGTGTGCGCATAAGTTGAAAGGTGATTGCAAGGCATATCACAGATATTGTGCTATCTCAGTATGCATATGGCTACGGATACCAGTGGCCCACGAGCATAGATAAATGCCCACAAGCGACCAGGCTTTGGCACGGATGAGTGGATTTTCCTGTAAATAGCTTGTTTGTATTGCTAATTACAGAGGAAGACATGCGGCGGCAAAGGCGGGCGGCGGCGGCGGCGCGGCTGAGCGACCGACGCGGCCAAAAATAGTCTGCAACCTCGTCGCGGTCGCCGCGCCGCTGCCGCCGCAGCGTCCCGTTTCCCGCCGCCGCGCGTCGCCACCTTGGAATTCGAGACGTCACTAAATTCCGGCTGCCGAAGTGGAGATAGCCGGATGCCGGCCGCCCGACCCGCTGACATCGCTGGTCAAACGCTTCTCCCAAAAACATCCTAAACAAATCCTACTAAAATAATTTAATTTGTACTTATTAATTTAATCAAATTTCATTTATCGTTGTTGTTATTACAATATAGAAACGTCGTCAATAAAATGGATTCGGCACAGAATAGGTAAATGATACCTAAGTTAAGGAGTGTTAATTTAGGAATAGGTTTCTTCAGTCGATACAGTGGTTTTCATCACTGGGAAAGATAATCATTGCAATCAAAATTATAGTTACCGAACGGTAACCTTAATCTCATTGTTCCGAACTACCGCGAGTTATTTCCCGCCAAAACTGCGTCCTCGCTCGCGCCGCTGAGAGCTGTCAGATTCCTCGCCGCTGACTCACAAAGCTACAAGGTATGTTTTGATGCGGACACGTGCTCGAACGAGAATTCGTGACGTGTAATTCGGGAATCATGCTCTCTAGCAGGTACGCTTGAGCAATCAGAGACATTCTCCGCGTGTGGGTTGTGGCACTGTTGACCTTGACCGCGTTCGAACTGAAGGAAAGCGTTATGACTACAAAATGGCTAAGTTTGGTGTTAATTATTTTCCTCACCATCCTTCATATATTCGGAGCACCCGCCGCAGGGAATCAGAACAATATTTGTGGTTGACATTAGACTTTTGAGAACGAACCGTCTCTCTGCCGTCCGCCAGTGTAACCGGCGGGTGCCTTTCCTCATACCTATAAAGTCTTCAAGCGTAATTAAAACAAGCTCGACAGCTCAGCCTGGCTGAGCATGGTTTCGCAAAAGGTGTAGATGGCTTTTTTAACACCTTTGGTCCTCATCACAGCCACCCATAGGTATTTCATTTAAAAAAAGCAGGATTTAATGCAACCGTTAACAAGCATCAATGTTTTCCCTTACCTTCAACATTTCTTCAACATTTACTGATATAAACATAATATGATATCCAATAAACGCGCATAATATTAATAATTCAATAAGTACAGTAAGTACAACATTTGGTAAGTATTTTCATAATCATTAAATTATTTAATGGACTTGAGCAGTGGAGCAGTGAAGTTCAGGAGACAAAATTTACCTGTAAGTTGTACAGGTGTATACTTGTTGTCTCTTGCCAAATACTAAAATAGTTTGGAATGACGGAAGCAAGTTGTTAAAGATGAAAAATATGCTTTAACAACGTAGACATAATGATGATGGTACAACTTATTATTTGGAAAGGCGTGTCAGGTCAAGTCATTTTGAATAATTTACTAAAATACCTTAGTTACCCTTAAACAGTATTTTAATTATTAGAAATGTTGACAAATAATCAACAGGCTAAAGGTTCTCAAAACTATCTTATGTTAAAAAAAACCATTCGGTTCCGCGAAACTTTTTAAAATCCATAATCCAACGATATCTGAATTGAATCTCAGTTCGTTTTGATGCACACATTGGGTTTTTTTATGGAACCTGACATGGATGGCTAATACAAATACCGTCGTGATATAAGCCCAATACACCACATTCCCGAGGAAATTAGGTGCCATGCCAGGATCTTCTCTTTATGAGCACGACTAAACTGAAATGGATAGAAAACACGGTTTTTTTTTATTTTAGTTGAAACGAAAGTTTCATCCAGTGCGGTGGTACCAAACCAGCCAGGCTTAGCCTTGTCACCTTAGAGGGGAAGAGGACCTACAGTTTTACATGGGTTCCGAACCATGGAAAAGCTCGCATTCGTAGCAAATTGCACTTATCCAACTTAGAAAGAGAAAGAAAGTGGTGCATGTCTGAGGGGAGGATGTGAAGACTAATATCTCGCATGAAAGGCAAGTCTTCTAGCCTCTAAACCACGAGCTGTACAAATCATTTACGTCAATACGTATCACAATTATGCTTAGGACTGGTTGCAGAACAAGACATCAACGTTGATACTGCGTAAGCTTATGGTTTAACTGGTCATTACGGCTTCAGGTTTATGCTCATTTGATTCCATATATTCCACAAAAAGTGATGTTTTAAATCAAACATTGATATAAATTTTGTGTACCTACATTGTTTATCGTTTACCAGCTGGCCTATTTCTGGAATTCTGTAATCAGGAATCCTGAGTCTCGAAAACAGCGCTTATGGCGATTTTCAAAATGATTATGCTGACCAAAATATTTCGGAATATAAAATTTAAATTAATCAAGGTTTTACGTCAAAAAAATCTCTTTGAAAATCGCTATAAAAGCGGTTGTCTAGACTCATGATTCCTGGTTCCTGATTATGGAATTCAATGAATACGTAGGCCTGCTGGCCTAGTTTAACGAACATTTTCAAATGAACGCGAGTAAAGTGATATAGAAATTAATGGTTAATATTTAAAGAGCTAATTCTTGTAACGTATTTGGTATATTTCAGGATTAAAAATTTACATTCTTTCCAAATCTGGTCATGCCTTTAACTAACTGATGTTCAGTTCCAATCTACCAAGGATCAAAATTCCTATGCTCTACTTTTAAACGTCTTCCGATCTTTTGTTACTTACGTATTATATTAGATAAATAATTCTGATAAAACTCACTGAAAATAGTTCTCCGAAACTGATGACCTTCGTAGCGGCTTTCAGATCGGGCGGAAGAAGACTTTTGCAGGGCGTCTGTCCATACTCGTTGATGATCTCGCAAAGTTCACGCATCTCGTTGCACACCCGCGCCTGCGCCTCCGCTCCGCGCCGTTCCGTCTCCGAGCCAGGGATCGGTCTGCAAGCAATACGCAACTAATCACTAAACATATTCTACGAAACTATATTCCCGAGTCAGAGATCAATCAGAAATCATTAGTGATCGATATAATAAGGGAGAATGTCCTCGTAGTCCTCTCGTTGCACACCCACGTATGCGCCTCCGCTCCGTGCTGCGCCGTTCCATCTCCGAGCAATGGATCGGCTTCAATTCATCAAGGTATTCCGTCGAAAAAAATGCTGTAAAAATCGCTATAAAAGCGTTTTTGTGGACTCAGGATTCCTGATTCCCGATAACGGAATTCCAGGAATAGGCGAGTAGATCACTAAACATCTTGCACGCAGCTACATCCCCGAGTCAGGGATCAATCAGCAATAATTAATGATCGATATAATACGAATGTCCTCGTAGTACTCGATGATTTCTGGCCGCAACCACTGAGTATGTCGGCTTCCACAGTTGAGTAAGTTAGCTGCTAAAGCCACACATCATCGGGGAAGCCCAGCATACGTCAATTAAAATGTTTCGTCTGTTTAATTCAGCGAGTATTTAGAAATTCTGCTACTATCATCTCTGCCTACCTCTCCGGGAAAGTGGCGTGAAGGTATGTTTATGAAACTATTTAGACACTGACACTCTTTTGTCACTTTTACCATGGAAAAAAAAAGCTTTTACATACAAAAACAGAAGCGCTGGCGAGTGAGTTCGGTGTGGTATGTACCAATACAGAATTTGAGTTTGAGTTTTCCTTAGAAAGTTCACAGGGCGCTATTTAGTATAACGGACGTTCAATGTTGCCCGTCCCGAAGACGCAACGCAACGTTTTGGATTAACTCGTGGCTACGCTGCTGACGCCATTTCGATCGCTTCTTCCGTCCTTCCATGCTCGCTGGTTTAATCTCACGTAGCTTTCAAGGTCACGTAGCTTTCCGGAAGTGCGTATGCCAAGGGCGGGCGGCGGCCGTAGGCGGCAGTTCACGGCAGGCGGGCCGCCCAGCAATCCGATCTAGGTCACGGCTTGACTGACCGACACGTCGGCGCACTAGCATTCTGACATCAACTCCCGCGCAGCGATACTTCCTATTTCCCGTTCTTCTGGCCTTCTCGGTTTTTATTCTGGGATTTTAACGTTTCTTTTAACATGATATGATTTAATAATGTGTTTATTTTAGTTATTATAATACATTACTTTAAGGTTATACAGTGATATCAAACTTACTTTCGCACGGCAGCAATTAAGATCTCAATGCAATGCAATTGCAGTTAGAAATGCCTACTCGTAGGGTTAATAATCCATATCAGCGCCATCTAGTAGTAGATAGCGAAAGCATTGCATCGATTCGAATAAAATCGAGGATGACGTACTTGTCTGGATAGCTCAGCGGAAAAGCAGAGGACATGTAAACCTAGGGTCGCAGGTTCGAATCCTGCTTCAGACGAATGTCTAAACCAAATCATTTTCCGATTATTTTCAAGATCTGATTACAATGTTGCAATGTAGATCTCGCTGAATGACTAATGAGATAACGGCAATTTGTATACATTCAATACATAAAAATACCAAATATAAATACATATAGGTAAACGAATTAAAAACTGATAACTCGAATTAGGCGTATTTTTTAATTATAATTTAAGGTTGACCAGAGAAAATTACTTCCTAAGCTGGAGAATGATCATCGGAGCGGCATAATGTGTCCCACCGTCCCCTTTTTACCTTCGCTCAACTCGGGACAGGAAGAAAATGCACAAATTCACAGTCGACATTCCAAAAATGAGAACCCACCGATCCTCTAGATGCTTTATCTATAGGATTGGTAAACAATGTAATAAACTCCTTTCCGAAGTATTTCCCCCAAAGAGTCCTTCAAACGTGGCACCTGACCGGCCGGCATGGTTTCGCAGCCCCCCTGAAAGTTCAAAAACCCATGGGCGTTTTCGGGCATCTTAAGGTGGCCCATCCCGCTCATCTCCCCATACAAAAGGGGAAAGAAGATGACGCCGATATTTCTTGTCAGAAATCCAAAATTTTGCTCAAAATAGCTTTATTTGATCTAACTAGATGTCTGATGACCATTGGCATTGTAAAATTGTGTTTGGTTTCTAAGTTATAAGGTCCGAAAGTTCGAATTTTTCGCGCGTTTTATACAATAACTTTGGAGGTGGATTACGCAATGATAAAGTAAGAACATCTTAAAAAGATTAGTCATCAGACATAGCTCATTTAATCAAGGTTTATAATCGATTTGGTTTTTGTTAGATTTTTGACTACAGCGGTCGTGGTTTACTTTTAGCTATAAATAGTTTTGAAATTAAAATTTTCGTGAATATTACCAAATCATACACTATGCACATTGTCTTTTTTGTGGACATGTTGCATCTTCCTCATCACGGAGCCTGTCTTATTCTTTGAAACAGAGAAGGTCCCAGAGCGCAACAGCACGGTTTTGTACCGTGCCCGCGAATGAGTTAG
The DNA here is from genome assembly GCA_946894095.1 of Incurvaria masculella. Taxonomy (NCBI): domain Eukaryota; kingdom Metazoa; phylum Arthropoda; class Insecta; order Lepidoptera; family Incurvariidae; genus Incurvaria; species Incurvaria masculella. Next base: position 11,936,507 of record OX335658.1, on the reverse strand, counting down.
GCCCGTCGGGTGGGGCCACCTTAATAGGTGCTGGCGTGCGCCATATGCCACGATTAACATAAAAAAAAACAAAGTATAATAATAAAGTTGTTACTCACTTGCCATATTCCTCTTTGGAAAATGTGGGTTTATCGCCCTGGAAGCTGCCACTGAAGGCAGTGACTTTCTGTAGGCTCTGATGCGCCTCAGCCTTAGTGTTGAAGCCCGATATCAGGTCCGTCAGCGACGAACTCTGCAAGTACATCGTGACGTCATAGTATTGTAATTTAATTTGTAGTATCTATTATACCATAATAGATAGAATTGTACTATAAATGTTATATATGTCTGAATCAAAAGATCTTTTTCTTACGATTTAACCGAGATATCTAAATTCAATGTTTTAATCCAATGTTTTAATATTAAAAAAGGCAATGTTGAATCGTTGAACATTTTTGTAATATATTTTTGAACATTTTTATTATATTTTCTTGGATCGATCCTAAAATTCAAACTTCAGATCAGTCAACTACATGTAAATTGTCGATTGTGAATTAGAACCTCCCGGCAACATCTGCAAAATGTTGATCGAATATTCGAAACTCCTTCAAACGTGGATCGATTGGAATCAATTCGCATACTCCTTCATAACATTTTTGTGTGACAAATTGGGCCGACACTCCAATTAGAATTTACTAAAAAATATTTTCATCGATTAGATGGTACGGTAAACTTTTATATTTGAGTTTCAGCGACATCTAGATTGTAAGGATTGTTTCAAAATCTGATTACAATGCTTCAAATGTAGATGTCGCTGAAACTCAAATTAATGATATGACGGTAATTTCGTATCATTAAATACATAAAATAATCAAGGTAGGCTTTGTATGCACGAGGCGGAATTATATGTTATGCTATGCAAAGAAACATATTTTTGCTCCCAGAACATACTCGGTCGCAGGCATCTGGATTTTTAGGAATCATTAGAATTCTATAGAATCTACTAATCCAATGTGGAGTAGATAATATAATTGTACTAGCAGGAGGAAGATTTGGATCCACGGATTTTCGAACTTTTCCCATGGCTGCGCTGGGGGGATATTCAGTTCTCTGGATGTAGCAGCAGTGGAGAGATTAAATATTTGAAGTCGCGTACTAAGTCCTAAAAAGTGTTGTTATGATATTTACCCTACGCTATAGAAATTACCGGTCGGTCACTGGAAGCGCTATAGAATAAATTAAACGAAGGGCATATTAATCCGCAAAAATATTCCATGTTACTCCTTAGATTACCGCAGACGAGTCGTCTGCTGCGTACGAACGTGGCGGATGCCTCCTTGACAACGGGCTGAACGATCAGCTCGAAACGTCGCAGAATGTCTCCTCTTTAAAGTAAAGTAATTCAAAGTAAAAGCCTACAGTAAAAAATCACACAAAAACCAAATAGATTATAAATCTTGATTAAGCTATGTCTGATGACTAATCTTTTGAAGATGTTCTTACTATATCATTGCGTAATCCACCTCCAAAGTTACTGTATAAAACGCGCGAAAAATTAGAAATTTCGGACCTTATAACTTAGAAACCAAACACAATTTTACAACGCCAACGGTCATCAGACATCTAGTTCGATCAAATAAAGATATTTTGAGCAAAATTTGGGATCTTTGACAAGAAATATGGGCGTGATCTTCTTTCCCCGTTTGTATGGGGATTTCAGCGGGTTGGGCCACCTTAAGCCTCGGTTTGTTGTTTACATCAAATTGAACTATGAAAATAAAAAAAAAATCTTTAGATTTTAAAACTTATCTTTTCAAGAAATCGAAACGAAAATATAAATATAAATATTAAGAAAAAACGTAAATTGGAACGGAGCATGCTTGGCCTAAAATTATCAAATATATAAGGTTAAAAACACCAACATCAGAGAAATAAAAGATGTAAGGAAAAAAAAAGGAAACTTAAGTAGCAATAGACAAGACACATTTGTCGGACAAATAACAACTAAAAGACAAAACGTCTAACAGAATGGGCATCAAGAGACAGCAAAAAGAAAAGTAATATAAAAAACTTGTATAATCTTATAAATCAAGCTTGAATTGTAGTATAAATAAAGTTTTTTTATATTTAAATGTATTCAATTTTTTTTATAGGACTACTAGCCATCTAAAAAATGTGGTCTTTTTTTACTATGAAAACTATAACGCTGAATTAAATAAATAGCTTCCCAAGACCTTATATCGATCAGAACATACACAAAAGACCACAGAGACATTTGGATTAGCCACTGAGCTAATATCCTGCAATACCGAATGACAACTCATAAACTCTAGCTAAATGCCTGCATAGGCAGATTGCCAGATTAAAAGAAGATAAAAAAAAGTAAAAAAAAATCTCTAAAGAAAATTCTGACGGTTGAATTGCTTAAAAAACACAGTGAAATACTGTTTTGGGTAAGAAACTTACACAATTTAAATAATATTGCATTTTCAAATTACTTGGTAAATATGGGTTTACACGGAAACTGAACAATAATCGGTTATTACTGACTAGCAGAGAAGGGGCTTAGTATACATACCAATCGTAAATCGCTAGCGGGGACCGGACTTACCACCTCTGCGTACTGCCTCGGTATTCTTAATGGCGTATGCCACGTGGATTGCAAGCTCACCGCCCATTTAAAGGTTGCAACGTTTTATTATCCACGCTCGGGAGGCCAGATATGCGGGCTTCCAGATTTATATTATGGTGCCGGAGCTGTTCGCTTGGCTGTTCCTCCGCTACACGGATTAGTTTCCGTCGACCAAAAGGAAAAGGGGACAAAAGGATTAATTTTTCCGGCCTATAAGCCAGGTGAAATTTTATACCCAGTTAGTCTGTATGTCAATTTAAATGAGTGATAAGGAAGCATACTATTCAGGTAGATAAATGTATTGATTGGGGATAAGTTTCCATTTGTAGGTCACGATTGTATGCAGCGAGCGTGAAACAGTTTGCAGGTTTCTTTTTAGTAGGGCGGTTTTATGTAACTAAACGGTAATTGCGAGTAGACTCGCACCCTGAAGGTTACGAACAAACCTAAATAAGTATGTAGATAGTTGATCTATCCCGCAAATCCCGACGATTTTTGCCAATTTTCGATGCCGATACTGGCAAGATACGGATATTGTTAATTAATTTGTTATGATTACATATTAAGGATTGTGGGATGTTTCTCTTCACTTGTGATACCGTCTTGCCATATTTATGATTCAAGGGCAATAGAAAGTATCTTGTAGGTTTTTATCAGTGAGTTTGCGAGTATCACTGCTGTATTATTATAATTACAAATTTACGATTTTCCAGATTTGTTACCGTTTACTTGTTCCGTGATAACTTGGTTCTGTCCCAATTGCATGATTCTTGATCAACAAAAAAAATGTTTGTTTTTTAAATGGTGAGTGTAAATATATGTGGCTTAAATGGCCGTAGCTTAGAATACTGTTTTAGATTTCAATTTTATTTCTGAATTTTTTTATTTCTAATTGATACCTGTGCTCGTTCCTGATAACAAGGGTCTTGACAGACGGAAGACTGAAAACGGTAATGGGTTTATCATTGGGATTAAAAATAAGAATGAAATGGTACAGAACTGCAGCTCTATAACAATGAACGTATGAATGAATACGATTATTTTTATGTTAACCACATAACTACCCTAAATATATTTACAGACATAGGATAAACGGACATCATTCAAGTTTCATCCAAGATTGTTTTGTGTAATAACAAAACCCATCATTCAATTACTTTATTGATTCATGAACATATTTTTAGGGTTCCGTGCCCAAAGGCGGAACTCTATTACTAAGCCTCTGCCGTCCATCCGTCGAAATCTTGTACGAAGGGTTGTGCGTGAAATCGACTCGCACTTGGCCGGTTTTTTTCAGAAAGTTTTCACTAATACTGACTACAAAACAATTATTTTACAGTGAATTGCCTTTAATGTGAAGAAATCGTGAAATCGCTCTTAAATAATACACCACCGTTCAAATGCGACAATTTTATTACAACTTAAAGTCGTAATGCGTAATGCATTAGGTAAAAATCTTGGCATCCGCTCAAACTACATAATTATCTTCCTCGGACGTCGTCGGGGAACGCACAGACGAATTGATATTTGTACTAGGCATCGTCCACACGTACACGTCTCTCATGCAATCTCAGAAACCGAAAACTGTGCACAATTTAAACGGTGGAATTGTGAATTTGGAATTGTGCAAAGCCTCGGCAGCCCAATGGCGCGACGCCCAATTCGATAAGCTTGGTGAAGCACCCTGATCGCGGTTAGGTTCTGGATGGGTGACCATAGGCTGGCCGTGGTTCAGATTCCACGTAAAACTGTAGGTCCACTTCCTTACTTACTAGGTGGTAGGGTTAATCCCGCTCGGGTTGGTACCATCGCATTGAATGAACGATGGTCGAAGCGGTAATGAAAATTGTCCGTGGTTTCCATCCAGTTCAACGAAGAAGAGAAATCTAAGGAAGATCCTGGCATGGCACCTAGTTCCCATGTGGTGTAAAAGGTCAGTTTGGTGTAAACCATCAATGTCCAGTTACATAAATAACCCTCCTTCTTGCGCAGTCGGTTAAAAAAAGGCATGCGATTCGATGAAAAGTGCACTGAGAAAAAGGTCGTCAACTATTAGGCTATTTTTTTTAAATATTATTATAGTTTCATCAGCATACTTCTATTAGACTCAACTATAAAATTGAGTGTTATGAGATGGTTGCTCTGATTCGGGTGCAATTCTAAAGCAGAAATGATTTAGTAAAAGCGTGTACGGTAGATTTATCCAGAGTTAAATTTAATTTATTTTATATACTTCTTTTTAAATTTAATAATTTTTTGGTGAATTATATTTATTGCATATTAACATTTCTTAATTAATGAAACAATTAGACTTAAAAAATATAAAAGATTTGATCCAATTTTTCTCTACAAAGCAATTTGGTAGACGCCATTACGCTCGCTGCATTTCCTCGCTGTATAGCCAGTCCGACCTTCTGTCTAAAATATTTTCCAGATCGGTAATCGCCTGAGCATTCGCTTGGTTTAGAACCCAAAGGACATTGCCGATTTTACTATGGGCCAGAAAGGCGCTACGACTTAAACGAGACCGTATCAACCAAACGTAATTTCATTCCTCACATGCTTGCACACAATAATTAATATGGTTTACTTTACTTTCAGAGCCGGAATAACCCATCAGACACTTTTAAAAATGCATTTTTGGGGTTAGTCTTGTGAAATGTTGCTTCAATTTGTGTTTTTGTTCACACGGAAAGGCAAGGACTTTCAGCACAGAACCATAAATATATTTTTTCTATTAATTACGAAAAAAGGCATTTAAGTTAAATTATAATTAAAATAGTAGTTGACGAATAATTAAAAACGTGTATGTTTGTAGAGGAAGCGAAGTCAGTATGCTATGATCGAACAGTATGGTCGTAAACCTTAAAATAAATTGATCTGGCTGATAACCTTTTCCTTCCGATCTAAAGGAAAATATTATAGCGATAGCAGCGCCAGTCGGTTCTCTGTAAACTATTGAACACGTACTGACCGATCTTTACCTTGATACATACATACAATCTGTTATTATGACGCCATGTTGCAGTCGGAGCTGTCAGATATTGCTATAGAAAATAGACCAAAACTAAACCGGAAGTATAATGATAAAATATTGTATTAGTAACATAATTCATTTTACTATATACTGAATGTATTTAGTTTAGAATTTTATTGCAGATTAACGACTGTGACATTCATCATTCAAATATGCTGAAATCGCAAAACAGGAATAAAATGTCGTTACCTATTACAGCGAAAATACGCAACAATTGACAACACTGTAAACAACATTTTATGAACTTTTTATAAATAATAATCTTTGTCCGCTGGGACTTTCTTTAATAAGTAATTGAAAAATATATAATTTTTAATTTTAATTTTCAATCACATGTTTGCCTATTGGTCTCTGTCTTGGTCAATGTTCTCTTTAATGCGATTTTGATTTCGGCATTATCCTTTTTGACAAACATTTTTGTATCCATACTCCAAACACCTAAAGTCTCGTAAAAAGCATTAATTAATTTAGGTACTTCAGCTACAAAAACACGTGTCTAGTACTTGAATCATACAGCATTCGTCACTACATACATGCCATAGTTGATTTAAAAAAATAGATAGGTTTTAGTAACTTTTTATGGTTGCGGTGACATTGTTTTGGTTTCATTCGAACATATTTTTTTCTAAGTGTGTATAAGTGTGTGGACGATGCTTAACTCTTGCCATCGAAAACCTGTTAATCCAGGAAGGCAGAACAATAAACTGTTTGTTAGATATTCAAGTGCGGTGCCGAGAGATGGACCAAAATAATATATACATTTAATATTAATTTTAAATATTTTTGCGGGGAGCTATAAACTATATTATCAGCACCGGGCAGTAAACGCGTCAATAGTAAAAACATGTACTCTTTTTATGACACGCATTTCATTTTATTACCTATTTTATTCGTTAATAATCGTATCGAAACCCACACGCCGTTTTTTAAGTTGGTTATACCTACTCGTAGATTTACCCGACGGCGACGCTACAGAAAAGGCAGGCTAAGTCATAATAATTATGGTTGTAATAAATACATCATTTATGTATGTGCCTATTTATATTATTTCATTTATCATATTTAACACGATATTAAACTTGCATGAATTAATTTTCACACTTAGATGAAAAAGAAATTCCTGTGTTCACATGCAAAGGGGACGCATCATAAAGTCCAAAAATCACAAGGTCCAAAACCCATACCGTCCAAAACACGAATGATTGCGGAACTTTTTCAATTAGGTTAGGTTAGGTTAGGTTAGATTATAATATTTGCATTTATAAATATATGCAAAAATACATACTTTTGGATGTTCTGGGTTTTGGACCTTATGCTTTTTGGACTTTATGAAGGCGACCCCATGCAAATTAAAGCGAACTGAAATAATATGATATTTCCCACTAAATTTATTTCCGTGCATGTCGTAAGAGGCGACTAAAGGGTCTGTGGTTCTTGGTTAGTATCACACGATACATTTAAGTTTCCCAGAATTTAAAAAATCCTTATTTTTGGTAGGAAGAGATACGATGGTAAATTCGGATTGAATTCACTATTGTCTGAGCGGAAATAAAAGAAAAGTTTCTGACATAACACTGTGATGTCACCTATGGTGTATTGGGTATGGTAAAATTAGATGTGTTATTTACCATATATGTCCAGTTCTTTAAAACAAAAATCCAAAAACATTTATTTCAAACATGATTTGAAAGTTTTTTGTTGCTCGGTTTTCGTTTTATTAATAAACGTATGCTTAGCTAAAAGGTCGTAAAGGTCAATATTGAAAATAAATAGCAAGAAGAAATACATAGGCACATAAACAAAAAATACTTAATCTAAAGAAGATAATAAGAACCAAAAAGAAAGAGAATAGTCATATTGCAGAGCATGAAAATGAAATTGATGTGAAAATGATATCATAGATTATGATATTGAAGATACTACTCATTCCGGTATGCAGGAAATCTCTCACCGTTGGACACCACATGAAGAAATCACACACATACATGATTAGTCCCATAGTCTCATCGTTGGGATAACGATTGTATTTAACGAAACTTGTTATCTTGCTAATTTGCTACAAAAGCTAACATCTAACCGTTTTCGCTGTGAGCGTACCTACATCAATATAAAAAATAAATAATCATATTGGCGTTACTTGCTTAGAGCATATATAATTCGTATACACTTTCCACTCAGTTGGGAATTGTAAACTTCATTACACGTAACTCAAATATATCCATGTAAATTATTTTTCTTCTATTTTTATGGCAAGCAAATCTTTGTTTTTTTTTTTACGTCAGCAATCTCAAAAAAATCTAGAAATTAGTGATTTCATTTTTTTTACGTTAACATTTTTATTAACACTCAGCCGTTCTTTCAAAATATATATTTTCATTGTAGGTACGAATAGGTACTTATGCTCTCATCAAACTGAAAACAGCTAGGTGTTTACCCTAAGTAAAATAGAAAGGAAAATATTGTTTATGAATAATAAAAAGACGACAGAAAGCAGTCTAGAGGACATGCTAGCAACACTGGTATTTATTACCATCACAGGAACATGGACCTGGTTGAGAAGACTCTAAAACCAAACAACAAAGAAACATATAAGTTTTTTCATCGTCAGAGTTTGGCAGAAACTACAATGAAAGTGACCGTTGTTGGAAGGATGTCCTTGATTTAAGGTGGCCCAACCAGGCGGGACTAACTCATTGGCGGGCATGGTACAAAACCGTGCTGTTGCGCTCTGGGACCTTCTCTATTTCAAAGAATAAGACAGGCTCCCTGATGAGGAAGATGCAACATGTCCACAAAAAAGACAATGTGCATAGTGTATGATTTGGTAAGATTTACGAAAATTTTAATTACAAAACAACTTATAGCTAAAAGTAAACCACGACCGCTGTAGTCAAAACTCTAATAAAAACCAAACAGATTATAAATCTTGATTAAATAAGCTATGTCTGATGACATATCTATGAATCTTTTTCAGATGTTCTTACTTTATCATTGCGTTAAACCACCTCCAAAGTTATTGAATAAAACGCTCGAAAAATTTGAACTTTCGGACGTTAAAACTTAGAAACCAAACACAATTTTACAATACCAACGGTCATCAGACATCTAGTTCGATTAAATAAAGCTATTTTGAGCAAAATTTGGGATCTTTGACAAGAAATATGGGCGTGATCTTCTTTCCCCTTTTGTATGGGGAGTTGAGCGGGTTGGAAATAAATTTGTTTACAAAACCATAAACACTACATAAAAAAAAATATTCACAAACAACACTTTGGATCTCTAATATCGAGGAATTAATCTCAAACAAATGTGTAATCTCTTAATGTCGACAAATATAATCCCTTTTAATCTCTCCCCACCCTCAGTAAAACCCCGAATCCGTGCCTGAATCCAGCTACTTTTTTTTAATTTCGAGGATGAACCGCTGATTATAATGTGACTGTTTGGACTTCTCTAAAAACTGAATGAAACATTGTCATCAGCCTTTGTCTCATCGCAAATTTCATTGCGCCGGAGACCGGACATACCAGCGACGTGAGTCAAGTGAACTTGGCACGCCATATGGGTAAAGTGCGAACGGAAAATGATGGGGCTTGCACCGTTGAATTAGTGATTAGGCGGAAAATCTTGGGAACTGAGATACTATTAGAAATTTTTACTTTAATCAAGAAATCATTATTTTATATCAATTACCTATCGCAAATACAAAAAATCGTATATTTTATGCAAGCTTAAATTTACGCTTGACTTTAATAATTAAAGCAAGCTTCTAATGTTTCGTGACGAGGTGACTATATACCTCGACATGGGTTGTGATACTGCGGAGACCCTTTTCAAGCTGAGATTGGGATACCTTACAAACACCAATAAATATTATCATTGAAAATATCTGTTTTTAGAATCCGAAAACACCTACTGCTAACTAGGTGGTGCATAACGGCTGTCATGTTTGGTTTGAATGAATATGGCTTTAATCGTTTATAAGGTAGGACACGAAAATAATAATCAATAAAACAATGCAAATACGGAAGGTCCAAGTACAACAATCCAACAGTTACGTAAACCAGTAGACAAGACACTTTTTAACAATAAAATTTACCACAACCAGAGAAGGTGCAGTCCGGCCAGCGATACTATACTATTTTTTCTTTTAAGGTGGCCCAACCCGGCGGCCTCAACTCATTTGCGGGCACGGTACAAAACCGTGCTGTTGCGCTCTGGGACCTTCTCTGTTTCTAAGAATAAGACAGGCTCCGTGATGAGGAAGATGCAGCCTGTCCACAAAAAAGACAATGTGCATAGTGTATGATTTGGTAAGATTTACGAAAATTTCAATTTCAAAACTACTTCTAGCTAAAAGTAAACCACGACCGCTGTAGTCAAAAATCTAACAAAAACCAAATAGATTATAAATTTTCAAATAACCTATGTCTGATGACTAATCTTTTTAAGATGTTCTTACTTTATCATTGCGTAATCCACCTCCAAAGTTATTGTATAAAACGCGCGAAAAATCCAAACTTTCGGACGTTATAACTTGGAAACCAAACACAATTTTACAATGCCAACGGTCATCAGACATCTAGTTCAATCAAATAAAGCTATTTTGAGCAAAATTTTTGATCTCTGACAAGAAATATAGGCGTGATCTTCTTTCCCCTTTTGTATGGAGAGATGAGCGGGATGGGCCGCCTTAAGGTGCTAGGACTAGCCAACTACTCGCGCCATACAAATGCACTTTTTAACAAATGTAATAATATGTAGTGAAACGCTTCAGCAAATCCAAATAGAACTCCAGACTGATAATGGATTGTTAATATTTTTTTATTCCATCATTTATTTAAATAATAATAAAAATAAAAAAGTTGATTTTTCTCATTAGAAATCTGAAAGTAATTCGATTTCTAGATGTAAGCAAAAACAGCATATATGCATAAACAAAAAAATCCATTTGCTTTTAGATTTCTACATTTAGTCAAAAAAGTTCGGAAATGGACACCGTTTCCGCAATGTATTTTGTATAGAAAAAGGAAACATACATTAACGAAAATAATTCGATTTCTAGACAAGGAATCATATATTGTAAGAATGACACTTATAATCGTCAGACTTAGTTAGTTAACTTGGGGTGCCTCGTCTAACTTTGCGATTTGGCTAGTACCAGGCCCTTAAGGCTTTTCATCGAAAAGATCGAAAGATTTACCGGTACTGTAGTAAGTAATAATATTGATGTATAGAAATTTTATTACTTTTGTAAATATTTTCACGGAGTTGTTAATTTTTTATTTCGATCTCGTCCGGTCTTATAATTAATTTACCTGCAATAAAAGTTTAGTTTTTGTACAATCTTATGTTTAATTGAAATGTGTTTCGAATGAACGTGTGCTATGAAAATTGTTTTGCTTTAATTAAAATAGGCGAGAGTCTTCGTATGTTTATCGTGGAATTATATATATGTGAATTGATTTAGAAATATTCTTATCTGAACTATATTTAAGGATTTGTAACTTAACTATCTATTCATACTCAACCATAATAAGCAGTCTTTGAACTTCTTTAGGAGTTACAATAAATAAGTACCAACATAATATAATTTATAAATCCACCAGAGATCTAAATTCATCTTAAATTTTGAACTCAACTGCCAATATTAATAATATAAAATATTTTGGCTCGGCAGAATATGTCATAACACCCAACATAAATCATAATAATATATGAGTACCACTATAACTCACGTGTTTAAATTAGAAGTTTCTGTCATGGTATATATAATATTTACCGAATGACTGGATTCATAATATAAAAGACATATATTTTCCACAATAATTGTTTGTATCGTGTTCTATATTTGTATTTTCTTTACTCTTTTTTGAATATGTTTCGAGAGGTATGATGTGTATAAGGATTCGTTTTTTATTAACTTTTTTAGGTACCAGACGTAAATCAGCGTTGCTGCTCACTAAATGATATGCAACTTATGCTGAGATGGCCCTTTTTCATAATTACTAACTCATTGTTTTACTTTTATGTAAAAATGTTACTGTGTAAGTATATGAAGAATAATTAATTTTTGATTTGATTTTGAATTGCAGGCTCATAAGAGAGTTACGTTGTGACAATTTATACTGAACTTATATTAAAACCACCGTAACCAAGCAAACATATTTTAACCAAATTTGACCACAATTGTAAAATTAAATGTCCCGAACGAATCGTACTAAATGTACCATCTGACGAACTATGCAGCTAGTGTATAGGTACATATGTTATGATAATAACTCACTTGTCTTGTCAGCAACACAATACTTCGCGACGCGTTATTTTTGCAATTGTCGGGTTGTGCCAAGTATTTTATTTTATATTATTCGGCCTAAACTATGCATGATTTCAAGTATAAATTGCGCTTAAACAACCTATTGTATATTACTTTTAATTTTGTTACTTTTTTTGTCCGGAATGCTAAAAAAAAGGTTTGCATGCGTTAAATGTTTGTTTATAAAAAAGGAAAGCATTACTAACACTGCACGTGTTTATTAAATATTCTTAAGAAGTTTAACTCTTTTCAATACTATTTCAAAGCTGCGTAGGTAACATTTCAATTACAGTAATCTAATTAAATACTCACCCTAGATCGTTGCATGGGACTATCTCCCGGAATCGTCAAAAAGTTTCCACTCATTATTAACGTAGCGTCTCACACATTGATGTCCTAACACCGTACCGCGTCCAGACACTCCGGCAGTCACGCGTGCTCGAATCCGCCCAGCGTTAGATTCCGCCCAAGCGAGTGCGCATCGAGCGTGCGTCGGAGCGGTAATGGGCGGTTCATGAATGAGCCGGCCGCCCAGGCAGTTCCGCCCAGCTGTAGTACGACGCACTGCGCAGGCGCGTGGCATTGACGTAAACGACCGCTGGCTCGTCCTGGTTGAAGATCATCACTCGCTCCGCGCGTGATGCGCTTTTGTGTTTACTAGCTAAATACGCGAATCGGGAGCTTTGAGATATTGAAATAACACAACATCCAGAAATATGTTTGATTTTTTCTCTTCTCTGTCATATATGCTTTGTGATAAACAATGTAAGATTTTTTTTTAAAGATATTTTTAAAAATTCTTTGTATTTAAATAATCCGAAAACTAAATTTGATTTAATGTTTTATATCAATCAGCACAGTTTTATTATAGTTTTGATTTAGCAAGAGTTATGTTTAATTTAGATAAAATAGGGTACTTACTCTAAGAAATCATTTTAAAATTCAATAGGAATTGTGATCGCATTTTGCACTATGTACCTGATATAGTTGAATTTTCAAGATAATTTTAACTAAAAATGTTTTAGTTACTGGTGCCAGACTCTTGGGTTGTCCCATTTTTCTATAAAATTTTCGGGTAGCCGTGACACGGTTTTGGTTTCATTAGCCCTTTGGCTTCTGAGTGTATTACCGGAAAACTACCTTCAAATTCCGCAGGTGTGGTCGGCGCACGGCCGCGCGGGGCAAGTTCAAGAAAATAATTCATCCTGAATAGTCAATACTAATAATAAATCTGTTAGGGGTGTTCATGGAGTAAGTTGCTTTGTTTTCTAAGATACTTCGTTTGTAGACTTTATGTATGATACTAAAACTAAATTGACGATTTTTAGAAATCAGTTCTGTATGTATGTATGTATGTATGTATGTATGTATGTATGTATGTATGTATGTATGTTTCTCCATAACTCTTAAACCGATCATCCGAATTCGATGAAACTTACTACGCGTATATGTAAATATACGGGACACAGGATAGGCTATATAAAATTCTTTATATAAAACTCTAAATGGGAATATGTCGATGTTAATCATTAAATCATGCAATATCGATGGATACATAGTCCTGGACCAGCCTTTTGTTGGGTTACTTTTTATCCAGCAAATAATTCAGACCAAAATCAATCTAATACGACATTGACCCGAGCGGAGCTGGGTACCGCAGCTAGTATTTCTATAAAAGTGCATATAATCATTAGTGAATCATGTAGTCAAATGATTATTCTTTCCGTGCCAGATTCATTTTACGCCGAAATTCTGTCCTATGTATGATAAAAATATGTTTCGTAAAATTACGATTGCGTTAAAGTTTTTCTGTGCAAAACAAATACCCAAATGTATTTCTTTCTTAGTTTCACATAACATAATAGATAAGCACGTGTGCACCCATGCAATCATAAACCTATTTTGGTTGGATGGTATAGGAATTGTCAAAAAACAAATTGAACGCGCCATCTCTAATTCAAGCACAGTCACAGAAAGGCGACAAATTAAAAAATATTTGCAGAGAATAGATAAGTGGAACTATGAACTTTTGGTATCGTTGGAAAGTAAATTTATTTCGCTTTGTAGTTTTGACTTATTCATATGTATGCAAGAAATAAAATAACATTTAACAAATAAATCCGCGATGCTATCGCGGCCGGGCGCGGTGACTACATACTCAGTCCATATCGACCAAACGGATCCAGGGCTTTGACCGAACTCAGTCGTTTATCGACGGAATAGAAGCCAATGAGTAGGATTGATTTCGAATGGATTGCAATTATTTAGAGGGAAAATTTTGGTATTCACAGAATAGAACCGGTACCTATGACGACATAAGTCCAGTGTAGCATCCTACGGTCGGGTTTGTTTTGCACATGGTGCGTGCTTTATGCGTACCGAGGCGGGGCGGGGGGGGGGGGGTCCTACCGCAAACCGCGCGGGCGGTGCTATTAGACTAGGAGGTCGCGACAAAAATAGTAACGATAACGTAAACGGCTGAAACTGGGTTCACGGGATAAAGACCAACCGTCTGATGCTAAATGTGTCAGTCTGCCTGTTCCTAGTGGTTGCTTTACGTAGATAAGGCGCCTGAAAAAGTAGTTATGGTGACAAAAAATATATATGATAAGGTAAATGGATGCAAATGACGAAACATGAAAGTAGCAGTACATACATGCTTAGCAATGCAAAAACTGAACAAATCTTTGGTTTCATTTCGTAGTTATAAGCGATTTAGATTACAGATAAAACTTTAGGTATATTTTGGTATTTAATTAAAAAGCCGACTGGTTATTGTTATATAATTAATAAGTATCAATGTTTCCAGACAATCAGTATAATTATCGGGAGGTACATACCAACATCTATTTTATATATCCAATCTAGATAACGCAACCACTTGGCACGGGCGGACCGACATATTAAGCATCAGAGGGTTGGTCTCTAAGCTGTGAACCCAGATTCAGCCATTTACCTTATCGTGACCAAAAATGTCGTGACCTCCCGGAATATATCCCCTCTTCCCGCTTCAACTCCGCGCGATGCCAGTGCTTCAAAGCAATCGCTCTGCGAAATGCTACTGGACTTTTGAATGTGACCGTGCATAAGCATCTAATCTTTATTATTTCCTTTGGAAGGTTGTAAATATGAAATGCTTGAAAATATTTGAAATACGGATATTTATTTTTCATAAAAATTCTAAATTCAGTAATGTGTTTAAACATGTAACATTTACATATTTGCATTTATACAAAGATATATGCAACGTACATGGAATGTGTTGTGTGTGAAAGGGGGCTCTAACAGGAGCGGGATGGGAATATGACAAATAATTTGTGACTGTAAAGATTGGAGGGTAAATATTGTACGTAACATAAAGTCAGTTGGTCGACAGAGACCGGAACAAAACAATGGGAGGAACATTTGCCTATCAGGTAGGTACTAGGTACCAAACAGCGTACCAAATGATTGCATATATTCAATATCAATTCCTAGCACGCCGATTATAATTTTTCCATTGTTTTATTAAAGTATCTCTGGTCATGGTACTCCTGTGCGTCGGCCGAGCCAGAGCGAGATGGCACGATGGCGAACGACGATGCAGCGAAAACGAACACGACGACTCATCACATTTTACACTTACAAATAACGTTTACCAAGTATTGTCAAACGGCAAAGATTTACGTTTCCATACGCTTTTATAGTAAAATATTATGACTGGATTGTGCGCGCCACATTACAACCGTGCCAAGTGTAATATCTCCACCATATTTTGAACAGTCTTGTCATTTATGCCGTTACACTGGTAGATGACCTTGAATTGGTCTCTACATCCGGTGTGACTCATGATAGTACACGTTAGAACAAGGAATGAAAAGCTAATGCAAGCGGGAACGGATATAAAAATATTTACGGGATCGCAAGGTTGTCGATATATGTATTACAATCCACCTAATGGAGATACTACACGCACTACAATCGGTCATTTGAGCTGTCTTGTCAAACTGCTTTCAGCTACTTCCGTTTTATATACAAAAACTTATACATGCTTAACAATTATATAAAAAACCAATTATTTTAAATTACCCACCAACTATTTTTTTATACAAGTAGGTAATCATGTAACAACACAAACCACTTACAACACCATAGTAACCAAAATATTACAAATCTATCAACACAGAATTTTAATAATATGACATATATATCTGCATAGATAGTAGCTAACACGACACGATTCCAATTTTTTAGGATTCAGAACCACATACAAGACATCTCAAATAATCTTCCTTAACCAACAAATAGGTAATTTACTATATGATATGATGACAAGTGCTTATTATTCGGCATGCAATGATTAAATATTACATGTACGTTTGTGGTTTAGTCAGTCGTTTAATTTATAATATCAGAGATTTCACTATCTTAAACAATACTGAAGTGAGAAAAATAGGCCAAGAAAACGATGGAAGATTGAGAATAAATGAAAACGAATCCTATATCAAAAAACAGTTCCTAAGTACAAAAATTGTTCTGAATAATATGTACAACAATTTATCTAATCACATGCAGGGGTTAAAACGAACAATTCATACTTGTCGGGGGTATCAAACAACTTGAGAAAGCTACTGTCCAGAAAAATATATGATCTATGCTTACAAATCGCTAAACCCACTATCACTTCTGTTGAACCTGTTATGAAAGTAAACGTGTTTCTAGATATCTGGGGACATCGTTATACAAAATCTATGTAATAAATGGATAATGCTAGCGCTTCCGTAAATAAAATATGATTTATTTACTTAACCAGAAATTTAAACAGAGGTTTACGAGACGTTTTATGAAGTAAACAAGTTTTTTTAGATATTGGGTAATAAACATGAAGACTAGGGTAGCATTAGTTGGCCTACTCTCTCACCTACATTCTAGAATATTTGACATATTGTCAACATTCAATACATCTCCAACATAAAAAAATTTAGGGTTTTAAACCTGGACTAGACGACACATAGGCTAGGTTACTACTTGCAGATATGTATCCATTGATAAGTCATGATACCGGTACAGTTACGGTTGCTAGCATGGCTGTATTTAGAATCTATAAATATCTAGGTTTAGAGACAGATCTGTTGCAAAATTTTCAAGAAGTCAAATATTTATGTTC
This sequence comes from Incurvaria masculella, assembly GCA_946894095.1. Classification (NCBI taxonomy): domain Eukaryota; kingdom Metazoa; phylum Arthropoda; class Insecta; order Lepidoptera; family Incurvariidae; genus Incurvaria; species Incurvaria masculella. Next base: position 11,919,397 of record OX335658.1, on the reverse strand, counting down.
GTATTATGCATGCCTCTACCACCAACAGCGACAAATTCGAGTGAATTGGTGGATTCAGCAGTATTGAGAAAGTCAAAATTATGAGGTCTAAAATTCACCCTGCACTTCAAATAGGCGACATGCAGACTAATACTGTTTTTAACACGACTGTTAAGAAGTCGAACACGGAATCGCGTGTCACTTAACCTCAAAATAATTAATTATAAAATTTAGTAGAAAAACACAAGGGGATCTGTCTTGAAAAGCTACCTAACAAAGTAAATTATGAACAATATCACATTGACTTACACAAAATATTAATACAATACAAGAATGTACAGCCGCTAATACGAGAGACTGGCGAAAGCAAACGTTCATATTTTATTAATGACCCTATTTGTGATGGGTGTTCTTTTATTTAGAGGCTTTGTATCGAGTTCACGAAAAATTATCAATAGTGTCTTCGAATATAATTTCAATATCCTATGTACAAAGATCATGTATGAAATTTATGGACATTTAACAAAGATATCGACAAAAAACACTTACTTTAAATATGCGGAGAGATATTTTTGAAATTTTAATGCTTTCGGTAACAATCACTTGAGTAACGACAATACTATACAAGAGCAAATCGACCCCACGAGCAGCTTATCAATTTACAAACATTTACCTTTATTGCACAGTTTGAAAGTTATGAGCAAAGTATTCAACATCCGAAAGAAACAATGTACCTACATAAGGCCATATGTCGATATTTATAATAGATTTACAACAATTATTTGATTATTCACGTTAATTAATTTTAATATTATCTTTCATATAAGGAAATGCCTTCACAATACGACAGATTTGGTCCATATACATTATTATTTATTGTAGAATGAACGGGACATTCAGAGTCGTTCCAAATGCATAAGATTGTTAGGACGCGCCCCGGCGCGGCGCGGCGGCTAGGCGGCCCCCCTCCTCGCCCGTCTCTCCTTCCCCGCGGCCCACCCCTGGCCCCGTCGGCTCGGCGCCATGCCGGTGACGGTCCACGGTTACGGTCAGTCTTGTCTGCTAATTTTAAACGTTTTGTGCAAATTATTAACTATACTCTACCCTCAGTTCACTCACAACTCGTCTCGTGTCATTTCACCTAATTCTATTTACAAAACCGCTCACACGAAACGGAAGCGAATTCGCGAGGAAACTATCACGAAGTTAGCGCGGCGACGCGACGCCCGATCGCGGAGAGTTGGGATGGACGGTGACCGCCTCTCGCCAGCGCTTTCGGCGACCTAGCTCCTAGGGTATGAGTTCATCGAGTCAGCTGGAGCCCTAGCTCCTAGGGTTTCAGTCCACCGAGTCAGCTGGAGTCCTAGCTGCGATGGCTTGAGTCCGTCGAGTCCGCTGGAGTTCTAGATTTGAGGGCTTGAGTCCGTCGATCCCGCTGGAGTGCCGGCTCCTAGGGTAGAGTCCGTCGAGCCCGCTGGAGTCCTCGCTCCTAGGGTAGTCCGTCGAGTCCGCCGGGGGTCCCGGTGTCGGCTCACGCGGGCGGCTGCGGCCCGACGGGCGCCTCTGAGCGCATCTCCGACTTGAGCTTGACGAACTCCTTGGCGACCTCGTCGCTGTGCCGCTGCGAGAGGATGCGCAGGATTGTCCAGCCGGTCTCGTCCATTCGGACTCGCGTGCCCAGGGGCAACCAGCATGCGCACGAACCCTGCGGGGAACAAATCGTATAATGTTGTTACCAACGTTTGGCCTTACAGAGGCTCAGTCCTACGATTCCGCTTAAATGATAACTCAGTCCTACGATTCCGCTTAAATTATCACTATAGCTTAACTAAATATGTCCAAGCAATATAGGAACATTGAGTGAAGTTGACATCTCAACGAAAAACTACCTCCAGAGAAGTTTGAATACAATGAAATATGTGAGGTTATGATAATAGATGTTTTGATGTTAAAAATGGCCCTCCTAATCTAAAATCAGTGAGCAAATAAACAATATTTTCGGTTTTGGGATTCTTAGACGACATAACCTCAAAGTAAACACATAAAATCGTTCGAAAAAGACCGTACCAAGCAAAGATACCAGAAGATGCTTTCTCGAGACTGTAGCAGAGAAGTAATAACAACCGAAGGCTGTTCGATGATAGTCCAGTGTTGCCATTCACCTGTTCAACGATGTCCTCTAGCCGCATGACGGCAACACCGACGAGCCGGTCTTCGCGACCAAAGCAGTAGTCGCGGACGCACACGTGCAGCTCGAACAGGTTCAGCTGCTCCGTCGAGCTCACGGTACTGAAACACAAACAATCGATAACAAAAAGGACACACACTTGACTTTACAGAACGCGGGATGTATGGCAGCCTCGTGAGAAAAATTGAGGCAGTAATTCCGACATCAATATTAGTCAAACTGTACGGCCGATAGCTATGGTTTTTTTCTGATGGCACATCTAACTATTCACCTAAAAACGTATTTGAAGACACAACTTAACACTTACATAATAAAATAAAGTAAATCTTTTCAACATAATTAAATTAGTTTGATTGAGTTTCAGCCTGTTATCAGGGCGGTTCGCGTATTGTTTGGACTTCGATAAATCTAATATCGATCGTAAAGTATCCCTCTTTGTTAGCATTTAGCGACTTGTATTTTACTTCATACTCCAAATTTGACACATCAATTTAAAATTCAATATTTAAAGTCGTATCATTAATGTAAGTACCAATAGTACTCACAAGTGAAAAGTCTCGTTGAACTTTGGACTCCAGTTGTTGCTCTTGGACTTGGTGGCGAACTTTCGCTTCTTGTCCGCGAGGTGCGGTCCGATGAGGTTCACCTCGATGAAGGGCCTGAACATGCCGCTTTGGATCACCCACTTCAGGTCGTTAGCCGCCACCACTGCAATCCGATATAGTTCGAGTCACGGATTTAATTGGAAATATACCCAATTTAAAAGTCAAATTTTAGTAGTATCATCAAATCAGGTGAAGTAGGAACAGTTTGCTTATACTGAATCTGAATCTGAGAAGAGGTAAAACAATTAGTGAAGTGGAAAAAAAAGGATGTCTTGCGTCAAATGCTATTTTGGTCAAGCACGTTGACTCATGTGAATATATGAGGGGGGTTTTAAATATCATAATTTCTCCTTTACCTTTAACTGTGATCTTATGCTCGCCGGTGTTGGGATGTGTGAATAGATCCACTTGCAGTGATACCTCGCCTACGCTTCCCTCCTCCGCAACAGCCGCGTCTGCAATATACAATTCATAAATTTCAGTATTCTCGCTGAAAATATTGACACAAAGCACATTGCACAGCAAAGGGCATGCGATGTGTAGGTGCCTAAAAACATCATCATTGTCCTCGCACTGAACATAAATATATCGTGAAAATGCATTTATAAAATATGTTTTATTCTGGTAACATTAGTATAACATATTATTATATATTACTTAAGGCTCTTCTAGTGCAGATGAACCGATTAAAATAGTAAAAAATACTTTGATATAAGTTAAGAAAATATATTTAGTTTGACATTGTTAAAATAAAAGGCAGTTGAAACTTTGAACGTATTGGCATGTCTGGAGTTGGTCTGCCTGTGAAATAAGCTCAAAGGAAAGCTTCTCCACCTCTAGTACCTACTTTAAGTACTTTGTTATTGCCCGAATCATGACATTTACCCTGGCTGATCTGGCTGTTAACGAAGATGCCAGTAGTTTCGGTGTAAAGCTAAGGAGTGCGTAGCGATGTGACTGCAGCTCGTGCGACTCCTTCAAGTACTTAGATGTTCATAAGGCGTGAAAGTGTAGCTTGTTAGTATCCGATCCACCACACTTACCCTGATTGACCTGGCTGTTAACGAAGGTGCGCACGAGTGTGTCGGTGGTCTGCGTGTAAAGTGAGAGTGCGTAGCGAAGCGACTGCAGCTCCTGCGACTTTTCCAGAAAGTTCTTCTTCAGCCCGTTGCCGCCCGCGTGGAAATAGAGCTTGATGGTATCCAGTGCCGCGTCCAAAACTGCGCACTGTTTTGGCGACAAACTTTTCTCGGCCGACAGGTGCTGCAAAACGTCAACATACGTGGATTGAAATGAGCCCGTAGTGATGACAATTAAATAACAAAAGAGAATACGTTAATTTCGTGTGCGTACACATTTTGTTTAAATGTTTTCCAATTTGATTGCAGCTGAGAATTGTAAAACAGTGTCTTACAAATAAATATAGTCCTGCAACTGGGCCAAATTATTAAGAGTAATTTTACTGGGCAAGTTACTGTTAACGCAAAATTAATATGTTGGTAGAAAGATTTACCTCTTTTGAGATGTCCATAACACCGGAAAGTGCCTTTTGCACTTCTTGTTTTCCAACAGTGTTCTTGAATAATTGCTTCATATCCTCGATTTTTGCATTAGCAGCTAAGTTTTTCGCATTACTTGTTAAATTCCTAAACATCATCTGAAAACATACATTCAAACGTTACTCATAATATTAAGAATAGTGTGTACTGATAAAAGCAATATTTATTGGACAATTTAAACGTATACTTACAGTTTTATCAGTCATTGGAGGAAGAACTACAGTTTTTTCTAATATTTTCATAACTATTTTCCACAATTCCTTAAGCAGACGTTTCAATACAGTCTTTTCACACGACTCTGCATACATTGTAAGTGAGCCATCCTGCAAAAAGTAAAAACAAATTTGAGCTGCGAAGAAAGCATGTTTTTTTTGTAATTATTGTGTCAATGCCAGCATTAACTCGAACATGCGGCCCGTAGATCAGTGGCGTGAGATCTTGCCTTCTATGCCAGAGGTATGGGTTCTATCCCCGGCCGATTCATGTACTACATTATTTCTCTTTCAAAGTTGAATAAGTGCATTTTGTCACAAATGCGGACTGCTCCACTGTTCGGAAACTATGTAAACTTCTCCTACAAAGTGGTACGGTTAAGCCCGTTCGGGTTAGTACCAACGCATTGTATGGAACGATGTTCGAAACCGCAATTAAAAATTGACCGTATTTTCCATCTATTTTAACTAAATAAATTTAATCTATTTGAGCCGTGCTCATAAAGGACGTGGCACTCCATTACTTCTGGAATGCGGTAACTTTAGCTAATATCATGATGGTGGATGTGAAATAGCCATTCCTGTCCAGTTACATAAGAACCACTCTCAGTTTTGCAAACTTCAAGACAAAGTAGTAACATGCTATCCTAGGAATGAAAACATAAAACGGGACAAGCGTGGTTGTGAAGCTAGAGAATGCATATGATATGTCTTACATTTGTTTAGTCCCACCCAGATCTGATTCTAGCAAAATGTATTTGAAAAAAAGGATTAAAGTTGTTGTACTGACGAGGATGTCCATGAGGGGCCGCAGCACCTCATCGGCGTCGTGGTGGGCGGGCGGATGCGGCACGCCGGGCGCCATGCTGCCTCCGCCCACCTTCTGCAGGAGTTCACCCAGCTCGCGCACGCTGGCGGTGATGCGAGACTCCAGGCTGCCGACATCGCCGAGAAAAACAAGCGGTGCACAGTTAAAATGTATTTCGAATAGAGCGCTCGAACATTTTAGATCGATGTTCAAGCGAGAGACTTTAGAAATTTTTTAAATTCATCATTCAATGTAATAGATGACCCGGCCAGGAGAAAACTTAATCATTCAACAACTTCTAATTCTACTATCAACAATCTGTGCAAAAAAATCGTTGATGAAGAGCGTTTCCGCGCTTCAGCTTAGCACAATCGGAAGTCGAAAACATAATGAAAAACAATTTTGTCATTTATTTTCCCATTAAACGTAAATGTAATCCTATTTAAACTATTCCAACACGATAATAATCAATATCGGCCAACTGTAGTATAACTACGAATTTATTATTTATATTTACGGATAGACAGTGTTCAGCTTACTTATTCAGTGCAATCTTTCGTCTACCACTCTGTGGACATCTTCAGCATACTCTGCAGCGTGGTGGACAAAACTTCGAGCTAAATTTGTGAGCTAAACAATGTCAATCCATAAATTCAAATAATATGTCGAAGAACAGTAAAAATTTGAACAATCACAAAGGATATTTTGGGCACTATTCTATAGTTTGCATACCTACACTGTCTTAAACGATCATGAAGGCGCTTCATGCAATGAGTCAGTACAAGACATTCAATACAAGAAAATGAATGCTAACCTGACTGCAAATATGGAAGCCAGCTCATCCAAGGTGGCATCGAGGCTCTTTTGAAGGTTGTTGAGAATATTAGCGGCATCTTGCTCTAGCTTTGTGCCACCCATCGCCTCAAACATCTTCTCAAGCTGCACTCGAAGCTGCTGGATGTTGTTCATTAAGATACAAGCCTGGAAAATGTTAAAATTATATCAAATTGAGCTCTTATTCATATGTTATAATAACTTAAATTAAATTTCAAATATTTGCATCGCAAAATAACATAAATAAATATATTTGGATATTAACTTTACACTATAGTAATTTAGAGCTCTTAAATACAGGTGTACCAGCAGTCACTGCAATAACTTCAGTCTCGTAATAATCGAATCGAACGAACAACTTTTGCGAGACTTAATTTTTTCATTTTTTCCTCACCCTGCCACCATTTCAAACTTTGCGTTTTAAACTATCCATACCCTGCAGGGTTTCCTACAACGCTTTCAACTGGTTTATTAATAGGATCTTGATATAATTTTAGAGAAGTTTAAAACAACATTGTCTAGCCACCACCGTATTAGGTGCATTTCACGCAAATTTCAGAAAGTGCTAATAAATCAACCGTCCAAAGAATATTGGGTCCTATGTATGTCATGCGTTCTAAGCACAGTTCACTACACATGTTTCGAGTGACCACTCAGTATTGTCTTGAGACATTCACTTTATTCATTTTGCAAATACCTAGTGACTACTACTACAACATACCACTCGTTCGTCCTTCAAATGCTCCGGGAACTCCTTTTTCACGATATCGGAGTAAGCTATGAGGACCTTCACTATGGTCTTGGCGAAGCGTTTCATGTACCGCTTCCAGATCTCCGGGTCGGGGCACTCCAGCTTGGAAACAACGTCGAAGCACTGTGTGAGCTGCGTGAATACGTCCACCACGCTGTTGCTGAATAGGGCATGCTCGCTCGACTTCTGGAACTGTACGATCATAGAGGCGTTAGTAGTACTCCTAAAAATCGGCAGTTTTCTGGGTTGAATATTGATGAAATTAACAATGATTCAAGAATGGTGTGGTATTTTAATAGACAGATTATTGATACAAAATTGACTCAAGTATTGGCTAAGTTTTCTGAAAAATATTGCACAATCCAGGAACTAAGAAGTATCCCTGGAAACTTGTAATATTTCCATATTTTATTGCGCGAAAACAAAAGGAGCACGATTCGATATGTTCGCGTTTGTTGCAATGTGTACTAAATTGTAGTTTGCTCAAGTTAATCGAAGTGTAGAAATTGAAAGATGTGTTGTAGAACCCTACCAATCCTACTTACTACTGTACTACGATGTGGTCCATAAATCCATCAGCACCGTTTAATTCATCTCAGTTTCCACCACCGATTTTGCATCCGACTCATACGAGAGCATTTACTTTCCATGAGTGATTACATATCAATAAAAAACGCACCAGCAACGAGTATCTTTCGGACAGACATGTTCGTTAGAACTGAGCTGATCGAAGTATTCACAACAGGATTCGTTAGGTGCTCGTGTGCCGCATAAAGCATTTACATTACACGATACATTACACGTAATCCATATCTGGACTGGGTGGTTGCGACAAGCGATACCAGATGATAAACTGACTGTTCCATAGAAATGAATCTAGTATATGTATAACTATAATAAGGAATATTCAATTCGACGTAATGTGAATCCAAATGTGAATAACTCAACTAAAAAAACGTTTGTTGTTGTTTTACTCTATAGGTGTACATAGTACTCACAAAACAATACCATAAGTATCATGCCTTGTAATTTCACTCTCCCCAAGCCCTGTTTTTTAACCGACTTCAAAAAAGGAGGAGGTTCGATTCGTCTGTATGTTTTTTTTAATGTTTGTTACCTCATAACTTTTGCCTGGGTGAACCGATTTTGATGATTATTTTTTTAAATGAGAGCTAGTGCTTCCGAAGTGGTCCCATTTTAATTTGGTTAAGTTCTGACAATGATATCCATGAGAAAATCATAAAAGTCTTAAATTTGTATTAAGATGTGCGCGACAAATGGACGAATAACTCAATATAACGCCAACCGATTTCAGTGATTTTTTTTTATTGGAAAGGACGTGTACAAATTAGTAAGTGTACTTAAGATTCACTAAAAATAAACAAATAAAAAAAAATTCACAAAAAAAATAACCGACTTCAAAGAAAAAGCACTAAAAAGTTAAAAATAATTTCCATTTTTGTAGTTACGATTTCTGTTATTTTTTGAGTCGGTGTCAGCCAAGGTTAGGTTAGGTTAGGTTAGGTTAGGTTAGGTTCTCTTGATTGGCGCAGCGCGTGCCCGGCTGACGCCGACTCAAAAAATAACAGAAATCGTAACTACAAAAATGGAAATTATTTTTAACTTTTTAGTGCTTTTTCTTTGAAGTCGGTTATTTTTTTTGTTAAATTTTTGTATTATTGTCCCAAGTATGTTGCAAATTACATTCTGCAATACTTTTCCTGCACGGACGATGGCGATTATAATCTCAATTGTGTGTATGTTTCTTTAACAGCCTTCAAAGTCACCTACCCCGTCCTTCTTGTCCCGGTTAAAGGCACCGTTGAGGTACTCGAGCGAGACGTCGTCGTTCTCGTTGAGCCACTGCATCACGAAGGGCTCGAACCACGCGGGGTACTCGGGGACTGCGCCGCAGTACGGCGGCACGTCCTTCACGTACTTCGTGTACAGCCACTTCACCTGGTGAAGTTAGTACGTAGCGGCTCAGTGTCCGGAATGGTCTAGACGTTTTTGTGCTTTTTTTAAAGATTAGATATATTCGAACAACCGTGTTCAAATGGTACTCTCAAAATTTAATATGCGGACTAACGATACAAAATACGAAATATTACGTACAAAATACACGTATTAAAGTTAGTCCGCCAACTCTGAATACTACTGTTAGGGCACCAGTTACATATAAAAAGTAATATATTTATATCTACTTACATAAAAGAAAGATGAAAACATCTGATTCGATATCGATGAGATAACTTTCAAAAGTATTGAGCAGCTTTTGCCAATTTGCATCATAATTCAAATAAACGTATAGGAGGATTCCGGAGATACATTTTCGGAATTACACACCCACATTTATGAAATCAAGTTGGAGATAAAATTCAAATTTTCATAACTTCTGATTTATTGGCGCAATCGACCCTATCAAGTGTTTCGAAAAACCTTAACCTTATATTACATAATAAGCTTACGTTCAGCTTTCCGATCGTGACACCAACAAGAAGTCCTCCTTGACAGATGGTAAATCGTACCAACACACTGCACATTGCTTACCTTGAAATGCAGATTCATGTAGGCAGAGGAAGGACAGAGGCGGTGCTGTTCGTGTTCTTCTAGCGCATACTTCATGTCCACGGCGAACAGAGACCACATCGTCGCTGCCGAAAGCTGTCAATAAACAAGTTAAATTGTGAATACAATTTACATTGTGGGACATTATGTAGTAGGACATTGGGTAGTTAAGCTATAGCCACAAACAAATCATAATTGACTGATAAATTATTTATGGTAGTGAATGAGAAGCGAATAGGCTGTCGATTTAAACATACTTTGCCTTGTTCATTTATATTTCATCGCTGGTATAATATCACTGAAATCTTCGTATCGGCTGCTGTTATAAGCCTTGACAAATTAAATACCTTTGGTAAAATACAAATAGTTCTCAATTTAAATTTCATATTTCTCTTCTCAACCTTTTAATTTTCATGCAATGTTTTAAATTCAAAATTATACATTTATTACAGAAAACGAGTCTCTCCTTACCTGTCCAATATTAAGCTCTTGTGGGAATTGGTTCAGTACTGCAGAATAGGAATTACGGTCCTCGTCCACCACTGATACCAGTAGCGCTATCACCTTGTGCCAGAAGTCGACTGAGTCTAGCTGAGGCCCATGGTCCGTCGGGTCCCGTTTTGCTTCGTTTGGGTCCACCTATAAAAGAACATATATCACACCTACTGTCCTGACATTAGCATATCCCGAAGGAACTAGCGAAAAGAAAATGTACAATTCCTTTAGTACACGGCTTACAACTTACGAAATTAAAAATAAAGTCATGCAAACCATTGGTATTCAACCCATGATCTAAAAGAAAAGAGAAACAAGAGTCGTTAACACTAGCTTTCCGTCCATACTTTAATCACTTAGGACTTTATATTTTTAAGTAATGATGTTTCTCACCATGAAGTATAATGAGTTAATCTATTAGTGTTTAATGTATACCTGAAACTCCCTGTTGTAGAGCTCATAGCAGTTTTCGAAGATGAACTGGTATGTGGAGCGGAGACTAGCCTTTACGCAGTCTTTCACGACTGTGCTGGCGCGCGGCGGACTGCTTAGCTCTTGGACCTGTAGCAAGAGCATTCGGCTTAAATGGCTTGAACGGATGAAATTGTTTCACTACTTTTATCATATTAACGATAAAAAAATCTAACAATGAACCAACTAGGTTTCTTTGGAACAACTTTATAGTTCAGGATACCGACATAACTTTGCAAAATTGATCATAACGTGAATCCTATCAAATTTTTACACGAATCTGATAATATGTAATATGTTCTAAAAAATCCCATTGCCAACTAATAGATATCATCTGTAGTACAAAGTGTTTAAGGCCTAGACATTCTTTAAATTATATGGTGGACGCCACAACTTTTAAATTTTGATCTTATTATTTTGAGTGTGCTCCAACATCTGTATAATCCTGGTTCCAGGGTGAAATATTGCTTCGATTAGGAATTATTATCTAGTATAGTCTCTATTGTATTATCTACTCTCGTCGTCGGTGTCGACACCTGTAGGTAAAGCACGGCATCGCACACTAGGAAACCGTAAGTATTCAAAAGTAACTACAGACCTTCATCCGAAAGAAAGTGATACTGGTGAGGAGATCAACTGTCGACTTGAGGTCCATTAGTCGCTCGGCACTGGAAGCGGGAAAGTTGTTGCGATACATGGACAGGTCTATCCTCAGCGAATTGTGCAGCTGGTCGAGGAGTTTCACAAACTTCTCCTTCTGCAAATATACAACGAAAAAATCTTCATTTACATTCTTAAACAATATTTTTTCGTATTGTTAATTTGCTACGGGAGTAATTCTGTTGGTAAAATACGTCTTGTTGCTGTTGTAGAATTTGCATTAGAAATTTAACACCTTTAGATGGCCCCAATTATCTTATATCCATATATCTTATTTTGAAAATTGTAAAAAACCTTTAAACCTGAAATTGACAAAAACATTCGTCGCAACTACTATGACTACTCTTAACATAAATAATGAATTCGTGGCATAAAGTGAAATACTTTTGGTCGTCTGTACAAAAAAAATATTGTTGGAACAGCCTTAACAGCAATAGCTTAGAAATGTGTAATCCGTATAGTATCTGATAACGAAGGGATGTAACTATACATCAAACGGGGTACAAGACCCCGAGTTGCACTGCTTCTCCTTAACGCACGCTAAACCTTACAAACGAGCATTGAACACGCGATAATGAAACAACCTGTGGATTCCAGCAAATTACTGTCCATACCCTGCCAGTGATGCCTACTATTTGGCAGTGTGCCACGCTTTAATTAAAGGCGCTGTGGCATTTCTGTTGGCAAACACCGAAGGCGGAGAATGAATCAAGGCGTTGCTAACGAACGAAGGCTGTGTTGATTCTGATGGATATGACAGGCTGTCTGCCTAGTGAAAATAAAGAATGATTGGAATAAACTTGTATTGAGAACATTTACATAGGAAAATAACCTAGACTGTTATCACAACTGGCACCGAGAGTTGATTCCTTCAGGAAATTAAACTTCTTTAATAATAATGTTCTGTGTATTTTTAAGAGTTTTTGTTTCAAAAAACAAAAACAAGATAAAATGATTCCTTTGATTCGTTCATGTTAGATGCAAAACATCACGTTAAGTAATTTGAATAAGTTATTAGGTTAAGTAATTTATCATTTAACTTAGACTTTTCACATTGTGGGTTTTTGTTGCCTCGTAGTTCTTTTAGACCGTTCTACCAATGTAAGTTTAGCAGTAGCATTTAGGCATGAAATCATAATTGTGTTATATCATTAATGTGGACGAAAAAAAAGACAAAAAAAAACAAAATTTGTAGACCAGTGAAGTTTCTTTGCGGGTTATTCTTCACTGGTTGATCAAATCAGCGGATCAAACAAATTGTGACCTGACTTTGTGTAGTTTGACTACCAGCCTCAATGGCCCAGTGGCGCGACACATCGGCGATCGCTCTCCGAAGTTAAGCAACGCTGGGTCCGGTCTGGTCTTGGATGGGTGACCATTCGACCGTTGAGAAGGCTGGCCGTGGTTCGGATTCCACGTAAAACTGTAAGTCCTCTTCCTTACTTACTAGGGTTAATCCCGCCCGGGTTGGTACCATCGCATTGGATGAACGATGGTCGAAGCGGCAATGAAAAATTGTCCGTGTTTTCCATCCAGTTCAATGTAGGCGTGCAATATAAGGAAGGTCCTGGCATGGCACCTAGCTCCCATGTGGTGTGTTGGGCTAATACTATGACAGAATGGTGTGGTATTAGCCATCCATGTCCAGTCACATAAAAAAAAACCAGAAGTTTAATAAATAAATGAAATAAAATAGATTCCCAAAACTACGTTTTAATTGGGAGCATCGATTATGAGCCCACTCTCCAGTCCAGAAAACAAGTGCACTTTTCAAAACTCATACATTTCTTTAGTGTAAAATTAATTACCTTGTGGTTTTAAATGTGTTTACATTTAACCTCAAAAACTAACGACGGGAGTATTATGTAATTTGAAGTTTTTCTAGGACTTAATTTTTTCTAGGACTAAATAAAAAATAAAAAAACTGCATTATATTTTGATAATTGTTTTTATGAGTTGTCCATGGCGCTACGCTTCTTCTTCTTTATACCTTTGGAGGAAAAGTCGTAAATTTTGAGTAGCAAGGGTAAATCTATAAAGATATTTCTGCCAATGTTCAGTCAAGAGAGTTCATCACCAATCATAAATTATTTCTAACTGTTTGATTTCCATTGGCATGTTCTGTCGGAAGAGGTGATCTCCAATCATAACTATTTCCAACTGTTGGATTTCCATTTGCATGTTCAGTCAGGAGAGTTGATCACCAATCATATTTTTTTCCAACTGCATACTTTCCATCAACCTAGAGATTAGATCCATTTTTAAAGATACAACGGTAATATGTAACTTCTCAAAGATAGTATATCCGGCTTCTATTCTGAGACCTGTGAGTATGTGAAAATGGATACGGCAACTAATGATACAAGTTACAAAGGTAGTGGCTGGTACATACCCCAAAGTTGGAGGCTGCAAAGCGATCGGAAGCGGAGACGGCGGAGGAGGCCGTCGTATGCGCGTAGTATGCGTTGATGTTGGCTAGCAGAGTTGACATGACAGCCGGGACGCCCGCGCACAGGTACTTCGTCGACAGGCAGTGGAAGTGCCTGTTTGTTGAGTACCAAGACGAAGAGAGTATATATAGTTGCAAGTTTCCTGATCGCCCGCAGGCTGCCAATGGGAGTGAAGATTACAGGATCCACGTCTTACTAAAGTTATGGATTAACTGGATATATGTTGAGATCGCTCCTCCTTATTTTAAGGGCGTGATAACCCCTGATTGCATTTAGCTCTAAAAGGGCGTAAGTGAAACCATATTCCAAAAAAAAAAAACTCACATCAAACTAAACACAATCGGCTCATGTCACGCCCTTAACTACACAAGTGTATTTTCTGTAGTTTAATTTTCGAGGTGGATCTATTTTCAATTATTTTCGAAGGTTTTTTTCATGGAACTGGACATGGATTACTAATATTACACCCACTGTCATGATATTAGCCAATTTTGGAAACACTAAATTGAAACTGATGCCATGCTATTGATCGGCTGCACTGAACTGGATTGAAAATATGGACAATTTCCATTGGCACTTTTATCATCTTTAATTCAAAATTCGATGGTACCGAACCGGCCAGGATAAATCCTACCACCTAGTAAGTGATTAAAGTACATTTTTACGAGGAATTCGAACAACGAATTTAAAATGATCTTTGTCGCTGAAGAAAGAACTTGGAAAATTATTGGTTTTAACTCTCTTTCGTATTGCAGCCAATCAGCAACAATATACATACGCGAACTTAAATGAGGAATTGAAGTTTGTGAAATAAAGTATATAATTCTTGAGTAATTAATTGATTACTTCTTGTGCATTGACAATGAAAAAAAAATCCCCTTTTCCCCTTTTTAACCGTTTTAAAAAGTTTACTTACTTTTATTCAATTAAGCGTATATGCTGATCAAAATAAAAAAATCATGTTTGATTACGGGTACTATCTAATAATTAATGAGGGTAGAAAGCGACCATTTACTTACGTCATTGCCTGATAGATTGTCTCGATGCCGTATCTCATGGCGAACTCGTCGACGATCTCCTCTGGGCCCTCGTTGAAGTACACTTTCCACGCGTCATCCCCCCGCGCCGCCGGCAACGTCACACCACCGCCGTTCTCCTCGCACAGATAGTGAAACAAATTCTCGTGCAGACAGGTGTACTGTAACAGAAGATGGGAGTGACGTCAATGCGATAAACGCTGAGAGAGATTTTTGGGAGGAAGCGCAATGTGCTCATTCACCTGAACTACCAGATGATGGAAATAAAATTGAGGGAGAAGTTCTGATAGGAGCGAAATGTGTTACTCAGCCAGAAATATCTGGTGATTGTTTAAATGTTGAAAAAATTTTTTGGTAAACCATCGAGTATTGGTATAAAAGTTGTGACACGAGTTTTGCAACAACAACACAAACATAAACAAACAATGAAATCAACATTGAAAAAGACATTCTGAAAGTGCCCTACCTATCTGAATTACCAGAAAATGAAATCAACTTTAAGATAGACGTTCGGACAGGAGTGAAACATGCTCTTCTGCCTGAACTATCGTATTATTGTTTAAACATTGAGAGATAAGTTCTGGTAGAAGGGAACAGTGCCCTTCTGTCTAAGCAGGCGGAACACAATGGACAAAATTCGTTAAAAGCTGGAACACCATTAAAATTTATTTTATAATTAATTAACAATGCAAATAAAGCAGACACGAATGTTATAAAAATCACACAGTTATAATATTTGTAAAGAACGTCGGGGTACAGTGGAAAAGGGCCTGCTTCGCGTAATAGAGATGTGAGTTCAAAACCAGCTTCATAAATTGCTCTCCTTTTCTGAAGACATTCTTAAGTTACTTTTGTTAGAAAAAGTAGCCTCTGTCTCTTTCCTGCCGATAAGCTACATAAATAAATAAATAAAAAAGCCTTTTATTTCTTGCATGAATTACACTATTATCTTATTTTCTAGTAGGTATGCTTTAAAGAGTAAGCTTTATTTATATATTATTTTACATTGAGTTTGTAAGTAAGCACTTTTTATGAAACTGTATCATCTGCAAGAACCCCAGTTTGGGTGAAGGCATCCTCCAAAGATGCCCATTTGTCTCGGTCCAATGCAATTTGGGTCCAATTTGAGCCGGCGGTTCTACTGATCTCGTCTTCCCAACGTGTCAGCGGTCTTCCTCGGTTTATTTTTCCATGTGGACCTTTCCATAGCGTTGCTTTTACAGTCCATCTCTGATCCTTAAGTCTCGCTACGTGGCCCGCCCATTTCCATTTTTGATTTTGTGCATAGCTCAAGGCATCAGTGGCTTTTGTTATTGATCTAATTTTTGTGTGTCTTATTTTCTCTAGTTTTTTTACCTTGAGCATTTATAATATTATTTTCTCTAGTTTTTTTTACCAAAGCAGTCCTCGTTTACAGGTGGTGATTTTTTGCTTGGCTTTGGCCGTAAATTTCCACGTCTGACATCCGTACTTCAGACACGGTAAGAGGGTTGAGTTCATGATTTTTCTTTTAGTAATTACATACGGCTGATTTGAGTGTTCTGTGGGTGTTTAAACTATTGTCTAAGATTGGCTTACCACAGTTATTTTCCTCGGTCCTTCTGGCCGACGTTTCCAACTGTCCCGTGCAGCTCATTTTCAAGGCGAGTGCGTGCGTGCGGCTGGGCGCACGTTTGACAGACCACTGTCTGTCACACGCGAGCGGCTGCGAAGATTGTATGAGTGGCTGTGGGTAGGCAGAAAACTTGTTGCGGCTGCGTTCTGTGCTCCCATCAATGTGCAGAATGAGCTGACGACATCTTCCTGCGAATGCTTGTGTGGGGAATCGGACTTGCTACATCTCAGAGGAGCCAGAACCGGATTCCAAACTGCTGACAATTTGTACGAGTCTCCTCTATTAAAATTGGCGTGCTTCGAAATCTCGATGGACTCACGGATAATCCTAGGGAAGAATCGTTTTTCGGTGGACAAAATCTTCACCTGATCGAATCTTATCCAGTGGTGTATGCCGGAGTCGGCGTGCTCGACAATCGCAGATTTATTTTTGTCCATTTTCTTAAGGGCACGTACATGTTCAGAAATCCGTTCCATAACGCTGCGCTTGGTTTGGCCTATGTAGGATTTTCCACAGCTACAGGGAATCTGGTAGACACCCGGCGACTGTAACGGGTTTAGGGCGTCCTTCACGGAACGAAGTAGATGTCAAACGCACAAACGTCAGTTCTTGAGAAAGGATTAAACTTTGCGTTGACCCCTCGAGTATTACCGGTGGAAAACATAGTGAGCTGTGTTGAAAGTGTTATCTCGTCCAATCGGTTACCCAAGGATGAAGCGGATACGTTACGTCAAGATGTCGCCGTGGTGCTACGCAACGCCAAGCTGCCTAAACCCAATATCATGCCGACTGAACGCCGTGCAATACGGAACTGCGTGAAAACACTGATATTGTGATACTACAGGCGGATAAAGGCAACGCAACAGTCGTCATGAAGAAGAAGGAGTACACGGAGAAGGTTTCACAAATGTTATCAGAGGATACTTACCGGAAAATAACTTACAAACCAATGCCGCGCGTTACAAAGCAAACCTCCAGTTTGATTAACGCATCCGACTCCCCAGTGCCTAACGAAATACGCAAGAGACTATGTACCGGTAACCCGCAGCCCCCACGCTTTTATGAACTTCCGAAAATACACAAGGCAGGCTGTCCGTTGAGACCCATAGTAAGTCAAATTGGTTCACCTACATATGAACTGTCTAAGCATTTATCCAATGTGTTGCAACCACTTGTCGGTAAATCTAAATCATATGTAAAGGACTCAGTTCATTTTGTGGACATGCTGTCACGCATAAAGGTGTCACCAGACGATTTGTTAGTGAGCTTCGACGTCACATCTTTGTACACCAATGTACCGGTGAATGAGAGCTTATCGTTAATTGATAGGCTTTTAGAAGAAAAATTCATTTCCACCGGGTACACGAAGCTACTGGAACATTGTCTCACTACCACCTTTTTCTTGTGGAACAGTGACTACTACGTGCAAACAGATGGTGTTGCTATGGGCCCTCCAGTCGCTCCAGTAGTGGCCAACCTATTCATGGAGTTCTTAGAAGACCAAATACTTTCCACGGCCTCAAAAATCCCCATAATCTGGCTCCGCTACGTCGATGATGTTTTTGCTATCTGGACGCATGGCCGCGCCGAACTACATAAATTTCTAGATCATATTAATGCATGTCATCCAAGAATCACCTTCACTCTGGAGACCGAAAATGACAATGGTCTGGCATTTTTGGACGTTTTGGTATCACGCCGGCCGGATGGCTCATTGGGACATCAAGTGTACCGCAAACCAACACATACCAACAGGTATCTGCACGCCACGTCACACCATCATCCGGCCCAACTAAATTCAGTCGTTAGGTCGCTATGGTTGCGTGCAGACCGCTTATGTGATAATACCAGCAAGGCCCAAGAAAGAGCATTGGTGACAAGAGTTTTGGCCGCTAATGGATATAAAGGAAAGTCTGCCAGCTACACAATTAAAAAGTTCACACGCAGACAAGGTGCTGAGCGGCAGAAGGCGTACCTTCCATACATAAAGGGAGTCACTGATAAAATTGGGAGGTTGTTGAGCAGATTTAGTATAAAAACTATATTCCAACCCCAAACCAAGGTGTCACATCTACTTCGCTCCGTGAAGGACGCCCTAAACCCGTTACAGTCGCCGGGTGTCTACCAGATTCCCTGTAGCTGTGGAAAATCCTACATAGGCCAAACCAAGCGCAGCGTTATGGAACGGATTTCTGAACATGTACGTGCCCTTAAGAAAATGGACAAAAATAAATCTGCGATTGCCGAGCACGCCGACTCCGGCATACACCACTGGATAAGATTCGATCAGGTGAAGATTTTGTCCACCGAAAAACGATTCTTCCCTAGGATTATCCGTGAGTCCATCGAGATTTCGAAGCACGCCAATTTTAATAGAGGAGACTCGTACAAATTGTCAGCAGTTTGGAATCCGGTTCTGGCTCCTCTGAGATGTAGCAAGTCCGACTCCCCACACAAGCATTCGCAGGAAGATGTCGTCAGCTCATTCTGTACATTGATGGGAGCACAGAATGCAGCCGCAACAAGTTTTCTGCCTACCCACAGCCACTCATACAATCTTCGCAGCCGCTCGCGTATGACAGACAGTGGTCTGTCAAACGTGCGCCCAGCCGCACGCACGCACTCGCCTTGAAAATGAGCTGCACGGGACAGTTCGAAACGTCGGCTAGAAGGACCGAGGAAAATAACTGTGGTAAGCCAATCTTAGACAATAATTACATACGGCGATCGCTCTCCGAAGTTAAGCAACGCTGGGTCCGGTCTGGTCTTGGATGGGTGACCATTCGACTGTTGAGAGAGGCTGGCCGTGGTTCGGATTCCACGTTAAGCTGTAGGTCCCCTTCCTTACTTACTAGGTGGTAGGGTTTATCCCGCCCGGGTTGGTACCATCGCATTGGATGAACGATGGTCGAAGCGGCAATGAAAATTGTCCGTGTTTTCCATCCAGTTCAATGTAGCCGTGCAATATAAGGAAGGTCCTGGCATGGCACCTAGTTCCCATGTGGTGTGTTGGGCTAATACCATGACAGAACTTGTGGTATTAGCCATCCATGTCCAGTGACATAAAAAAAAAACATACAGCTACATATCACTATGAAAAAAAAAACCATCCGTTTCTCAAGTGAATGATTTATATTATTATTTATTTTTATTTTTATTGTTATTATTATTTATTTATTATTATTTATTATTACTTATTTATTTATTTATTTATATACTAGCGGCCCGCTCCGGCTTCGCACGGGTATGAAATATATCTGAATGGCTCCCGCCGCCCCGTCCGGCCGGTACCCGCAATTTTTAAATCTGTAATATCTTCGAAAATATTTATTTAAATCATATGCTGTAATGGGCCATATAGATCTATATTAAATCAACAATGTATTAAGATATTTAATTAATTTAATTAAAATAAGGATTAATGCTGTATTGGTTAAAATCGCTTCGAAAATTAGCCATAATTTGTCGTAAAAAGTAAATGACAATAAAATGTTATTGTGGGATATCCATAAGAGATAGAAATATACCATAGCGGAGTTTACTGTAGACCTTTTCAATGTGTACAATACTTAGTACATTATTTTG
Organism: Incurvaria masculella; assembly: GCA_946894095.1. Taxonomy (NCBI): domain Eukaryota; kingdom Metazoa; phylum Arthropoda; class Insecta; order Lepidoptera; family Incurvariidae; genus Incurvaria; species Incurvaria masculella. The sequence goes on along the minus strand of OX335658.1, from coordinate 11,899,580 downwards.
ATAAATCTCGTAGGGTTCAGCCTGCGTTTGCAATGTAAGCGGAAAAAATATTTTTTTACGACATCACATTGGAAACCTCAAAAATAACAGTACTTCTCCACTATTTAAAGCATGTTATTATACATATAAGCCTTCCTCTTCAATCACTCTATCTATTTAAAAAAACCGCATCAAAATCCGTTGCTTAGATTTAAAGATTTAAGCATACATGGGGATATAGGGACAGAGAAAGCGACTTTGTTTTATACTTTGTAGTGATTTGACAAATCTCGTAGGGTTCAGCCTGCGTTTGCAATGTAAGCGGAAAAATGATTTTTTAAGCTATTGCATAGCTTCTATCGAGGGCCTTGAGCGCGGGGACCGAATCCAGAAATTCCGTAACGAAAAAAAACCTCACGCTCCCCACTCCGACGGGCACGGAGGTGTGTGCCGCAGTGCAATTACGAAGCACAAAATTGGGTGTAGGTTGCTGTACTTACAGAAATATGACAACTTTTGCGATTACGAAATCGATGCATTCACAAATGGTGCGGCACTCAGCGCTACCCGCAGCAATTAGGTCAACTCCATACATTTCGCGTCGAATCGGTATTACGAAACGGCAAAGAACTGTCAAATGCGGGGAGGTAAACGCCTATTTCGTCTGCTCGTCTAGTCAAGTACCTCAAAAGTTGACCTATTGTCGACACAGATTGGTCCGTGCTGGATGTAGGTGGATGAAAAACGGCTTCGTAATCGCGCTTTAGAAATGACGGGGGCGCACCTACACGTACCGCGGCACCATCCTCAAATTTTGCGTAATCGCACTGCCGGTAGCGCTACTTCACACCAGGGGGAGCGGGGCCGGGGGCGGCGGCGGGAGCGGCGGCGGGGGCGGGCCGGCATAACTTGATACAAAATGCTATGCAATAGCTTTACCGCGGCAGTCCCCGAGTGCCACACGTCTTTTTTTATGACATCACATTGGAAACCTCAAAAATAACAGTATTTCTCCACTATTTAATGGATGTTATTATACATATAAACCTTCCTCTTTAATCACTCTATCTATTAAAAAAAACCGCATTAAAATCCGTTGCGTAGTTTTAAAGATTTAAGCGAACATGGGGATATAGGGACAGGAAAGCGACTTTGTTTTATACTATGTAGTGATTAAAGAACATCCACGGAAATGATTCTATAATGTATCAATAACAGCAACTTCAAAGCAACAAACATGTTAATTATTTATTTTGTGTACAGCTAACAGACACAATGTTTCAAGGGAACAATTTTCGTAATATTCACGCAGATGTTAAAAACGAACGTTTGTTTAGGAATCTTTCCTTCCACATCGTCACGATTCCTAAAAGTAAAATGAAAATTTAATTAAAATTATTTTTCTGTTTCCAACTCCCAGTTACTGACATTGGATTTACCCTTCGCTTTATTGACAAACACACAACAATGCGAGCTTTTCTCAAACGAGTTTTTCCCTTTATCCTATAACAAAATTTTCTTTTATTAAACTTCAATCTTCGGCGGCTTTTTGTGCCACCGTTTCTATAACCCCTTACTGGGATCCTATACTCAATCATAATATATGTAAATGCCATTGCCACTGAATAATATTATTATTTCCGCCGTGAAGTACTGTCGCCGCCACCTCAGCCGTGTATTCTTGGAATGCCGGGCTCAGAAGAATTTACGTCCACCAAACTACTTTGATAGCGGTTGTCAAAGCGTTTTTCTCAACGGAAAGATTCAAATGATTGAAACTTTTCTTCGGAAAAAACTCTGACAACCGCTGTCAACATTATTTGCTTAACGGAAACACTCCTGATATCTGAACACAGAATTACAAGAATAGACCCCGGGTGAGGGTGCGAATACTATTTGGGTCGAGGGCGGATATTGATTTTAAAGAAACACAAAGCAACTGATGTACTGGTAGAATTCTAATTTGGTAACAATTCAACATTCTTTATTGTACACTTATGCTGAGATTCAAACAGGTTTGCGGTCTTGAGACTATTTTTCGATCCAAAGCTTCAGACTGTCAATTCTGGCATTCAATGTATGGAAGTAATAGCAAATTCAGCAGTCGGTAGACTCGAGAATCGCCTAAGACCCAAGAACTGTCTTTGAATCTCAGCATTAGATAATATTTTGACTGATTGGAAAATACATTAACTTAACTGAGCCCTGTGAGCTCGGGTGAATGTGCAAAGCGAAATTAACCCGAGCGGATCCAGAAAAACGTGACCATAAAAATCTTGATCTCGACAGCTGCGATAACTACCAAGTGAAAAAAATTGTCCAGGTAATTCCAATAATGAAGAAAAAATCGGTTAAGCCGTTTACGAGAAGAATTACGAACAAACATAAGGATTATTTACTGCTTATGGACGCCCTCATCTTCACCTTTATTTACTACGTCTGATGAAAAAATTCCGTTTTTCTTTGACTTTAACGAGCGGAATATGGCGAACGCCAGAACCGCTTAAGGTGCAAGAAGACGCCCATTGGCTTTCGAACTCACAGGGGGCAGTGGCTCTTCATATCATATTTGAAGGACCTTAGGTTGTACTTTGGGGTATATACCTCGGCAGGGAGTCGATTTCATTGTCTATCATAAAACTCCATAGTTTAAGGATCTAGAGGATCGCTTAAAATACGTGCATACATGAATGGTAGCGCCGGCCAGTCAGTACGCTTACGAATTCGCTCACTGGAGTTCCCGCGGCCCGTAAGAACACGTAATAACTTATAGGACGGTATTTAGTGCGACGAACATTCGATGTTGCGCGTCCCGTATTCGTAAGCCAACTTACCACATGGATAAAAAATAATTTAAAGAATACGAGAAAACGCAATTGTTAAATGCAACCGTATAAATGTTGTTTACAACCAAATACACCAGGTACAACCAAACCAAATACAACAATTGCTATTTATAATACAACTTACAGTATAATTTGATAAAAGCTACCGTTACTCGGTTATTAATAGCAGAGATTTTTTGTTAAACTTATTAATAACCGTTTTGCCATTAGCATAGTGATAATCGCGTTTTGTTAATTGTCCGTTTTCTCAGTGAAGAAGATGTGGCTTCAAACGCGCCTACTATAGACCCGCTGTCTGAAATAAAAAAAAAACAACTTAAACGTACATGCCACATGCAAACATAGTCGCAGGCGTATTGGAGGGTATGTGTGAGTAGAAACTGACTTGACGAGCGCTATTTTAGATCACATTCACGTGCGGTGGCGATGTTTCGACTGTATGGCATACGACGCTCCGCCGTATTCCCATACAATTATATGGCCATTTTTACCATATAGCGGAGACGCGAATGACATACGAATGAGTTTCGATCCCCTCTCCAGTCCTTTCTTCCTCGCTGCCAAGGTAGAAGAACCCAATGGTAATGATTGAATTCTGTACCGGAAACAAGACGACCTTTCGGAGAAAGTCCCAAATTGGATTACTTTCTGTTTCGTTTGACAACAACAAATTACATGGCGCTCTGTCAATAATGAAAAGATATTTCCGTTTTCCTGAGAATTCCATTTATATTGCAGACACAAAAAATATCCATATTGAGGAGAAAGTCTAAAATGAGATCGCATTAAAAATCCTACTAATATGATAAATGTGAAAGTTCGTTTGTTTGGATGTTTGTGACTTAATCACTGCAAAAATAACTCATGAATTTTAATAAAATTTTGCACGTAAGTTTATTACCTGGATTAACACATTGAATACTTTTTAACCGGGAAAAGGGTTTGGTTCCTATGGGATCATCGAAAAGATTGTCCAAAATGTGAATGAACTTAGCGAAGCCGGGTACGTCAGCTACTATTTTCATAAAAAATTAACATCCATGCTTTTCGATGAATTTGTTGAGGCCTGATATCGCACCGTTTATTCACATTACATGTTACATGGGCTCGGGCACTATATACTGGTACATGATAGCGAAACAAAAAGTTGTTGCATCGGTTAGGTATGTTCCGTCTCTCTCAAACTCGCGTTGACTTGACTCCTTGAGTTCACTTTTCACTCCCACACTGTGTTCGTCGACAAAAAAGAAAGGGAACGCGAATTGTCATTTGGTCGTCACCCGCTGTATGGACAAGTTGTGAATATAATCGTATGGGAAGCCGGCCGAAATGATTACGTTAAATTATGTACTTTCCACTCACACAAATCTTCCAATAAATCAGTTGACACTACACCCATCAAAATTCATTGAAGTTGTGTTCATAGTTTTAGAATGAAAATGGAGACAGTGTGTCTAAGAGTTTGCGGGCAAGATGGCACATCTCCTTTATTTTTTGATCGGAGGGCGTCTTTGATATCAAATTGGGAGCCAGCGGTCGTGCCATGCTTGCGCGCATACCGGTTATGTGATCACATACGCGAGCAAAAGCCGGGAAAAAGTATTAGTCAGAAGAGTTTTGGCCGCAAATAAATATACGGGAAAGCCTGGCAGCTACACACATAAGAAGAGCTCAAATAAATTACTTTCTGAACATAAACGGAGTCACCGACAAAATAGGAAGAAAGTTTTCGTTTAGTATGAATATTTTAGTATGTGTCGACATGGGTTGCTAACCATGGTAAATGAGCTCTCCGAGTGAACAGGCAAAGGAGTGATTACATATGTTGTAAATTGTATTTTGTACCATGCTAACTTACAAACGACGTATCATTCAGCCCAGTGAACTGAAATGTACCAGTTAGCATGATAAGAAATGCAATTAAACGTCTGTGGCGACCTAGCGCCCTCTACAAAGAGCTACTAGTTTCACGTGCCAACAAATGCAACAAACAGATGCATGGAAGATAGTAAGCATGGCGCTAGATGGCGCTAACCGCTAGAACGTCCTGCTATCGCGCTAACGAAGTTTTCCACTTGTACGATTTTTCCCATATCCTTAGAATGTAAAGACACATGTGAGTGATTAAATCTGACGTGTGGAGAGATGAAAAGGTGGGTCAGGTCTTGAGTCCGACGGCTGCGCAGCTGCTTTCCTCTAGTCGTGATTTGAATGTTGTAAATGTGTTGAGATTTGAAAAATCATAAGCCTAGAATAGCGCGCTGTGCTTACAAGACGAAAAAATTGTGGGAGTGAGAGGTCAACCAATACCGCGAGTTAGAGGGAGATGGAACCCATTTGCCCAAAGACATAACTCCTAAAATTGTTACATACATTGAAGTCGCGCTCATGGAATGTGAAATGTTTTTGTGTGAAATCTTTATGATTTCTCTAGATTTTTGCCTAAAGAAAGGATAGTGAACTATGCATTAATATATAGTTAAGTGAACGGGAGTAAAAAACCTGGACAAAAACTCTTTTTTATAGTAAATAAGGGGTGACCCACTAATTCTTTGTCGATCAAATTTCTGAGCGTTTCCTCAATATATCGAAGTAAAACTTAAAACATAAGCTCACAGTATTTTGAAGCTACATTCTACTAGCAGAACAAACATTTTCAGTTCATTTTGTATGAAACTATTTTGGTCTCATCCGTCAGTTGACTCTGTATGCCTTCACATTCTTAGCCTATGGTTTTAAGGGCCTGGTACTAGCCAAATCGCAAAGTTAGACGAGGCACCCCAAGTAAACTAACTAAGTCTGACGATTATAAGTGTCATCCTTACAATATATGATTCCTTGTCTAGGAATCGAATGATTTTCGTTAATGTATGTTTCCTTTTTCTATACAAAATACATTGCGGAAACGGTGTCCATTTCCGAACTTTTTTGACTAAATGTAGAAATCTAAAAGCAAATGGAATTTTTTGTTTATGCATATATGCTGTTTTTTCTTATATCTAGAAATCGAATGACTTTCAGATTTCTAATGAGAAAAATCAACTTTTTTTATTTTTATTATTATTTAAATAAATGATGGAATCAAAAAATATTAACAATCCATTATCAGTCTGGAGTTCTATTTGGATTTGCTGAAGCGTTTCACTACATATTATTACATTTGTTAAAAAGTGCATTTGTATGGCGCGAGTAGTTGGCTAGTCCTAGCGCCTTAATGATATTTTGACATATTGTGACGCCACGTGTGGCATGTGGCATTCGCGACGGTGGCAAATCGCCTAAGAAAACAGCTCCGTGATCGCCTCCTAGGCGCCTGAGAAGGGAAAATTCCTTGCTTGTGACAACCGAACTTATAACCCGATTAGGTAAGCTTCTTACACGCTTAGCCTAGCGTGAGCTGGCTTGCTGTGAAGTCGGTTTTGTGACTGCGTTGCTTGTAATATTGAATTAATTTTAATTAGTTTTCACTCACATTACAATGTTAAGCCCCTTTTTCTTCTGTCCGCTGTACGGTTCCTTGAGGCAACAGTAAAAATCGTTTGGATCAAAACATATAGCAGACTAAAATTGGAGGTGTTTATGTATGTAAGTAGCCGGGTATATTGTTAGAAGTACGACCTGCGATCCTTCAAACATGGTGTGAAAAGGCACCTGGCCAGCCGGAATGGTTTTCGCAGCCCTCTTAAAAATTCGAAAGCTCATGGGCGTCGTCGGGCACCTTAAGAGGTCCTGGCTTACGCCAAATACCGCGCTTTACATAAAAAAGACGTTATTTTTATTTTTTTATGAAACCTGACATGGATGGCTAATACCACACAACTACCGTTATGATATTAGCCCAATACCATAGACCTAGCATGCGCGCGCGCTTTCTATGCCCAATACACCACATTTCCGAAGGAATTAGGTGCCATGCCAGAACCATCTTTTCATGAGCTGAATGGCTGGACTTGTGAGAACTGGATATAAAACACGGACAATTTTTTATTGCCCATTCAACCATACTTTGATTCAATGCGGTGGTACCAATCTGGGTGGATTTCATAAGCTTAGTAGGGGAAATGGACCAACAGTTATGGGTAACGATCCATGAATTCAGAGAATCAAACAGCTTTTAAAAATAATTCTTGCTTTGGAATGGTTTTGACTTTTATTTATTTGATTTCAGCAGATTAGATCACCGCGAAAACCAATATTCCTGAGCGTACTTAGAGCGCATTGATATTTTTTGTATTCTGAAGTTTTAAATTTCAAAATAAACTAAGTCAAAATATTTATAATAAAAAAAGTTAAGTCGTAACATGCCGGAAAGGTTGCGCGGAGTAGGAGGGAAGGGGGTGCGGTGGAGAAAGGCAAAGCCAAGCCCAAAAACGATCATGTTTTTGATAAGGATTAAAAACATGATCGTGATGATGATGATTTTATAATAAGGAACACAGTTTTTTTTTTTCAAACGTTAATTTATCGAAAACCTCTGGAACTTGGACCCCACGTGTCCAATAGATACTTGTAAGGAATGGATAGAAGGTCATCGTAATCCCCACGTTTTTCGTTTTCGAGATATTAATCCGTTTTAAAATTGTTCTTGAATTTTTGTTATGTTTTCAATAAAAAAACCGGCCAAGTGCGAGTCGGAGGGTTCCGTACCATCATAAAAGGTTTCACAAAAAAAACCGTTCTCGTGAATGGGTGGCCCTTTAATTTTAATGATTTTTTATTTTATACCTATTTTTGTTATATTGGCAAAATAAATACACACTCTGTGACAATTTCAGCCGCCTACCTATTATGGTTATGAGATACAGCCCTGTGACAGACGGAGGAACGGACGGACGGACTGACGGAAGGACAGCGTAGGCTTAGTAATAAGGTTCCGTTGGTCCTCTTTGGGTACGGAACCCTAAAACATGACCTAATACAGTACGTATTTGCAGCGGAAATACATTTATTTGGTCCTACTAAGAAGATATCCGAAGATTTTAAGAGGTGAAAAATAAGTTTCCTTCGGAACTTTTACAAAATATTTTGTTAACAAGTTACGGCAGTGATCGTTGTTCTACCCTATCTAAATCCACGACCACACTTTACATAAGACATTCATCTAATTCACAGAGTAGGGGAAGAGCAGGAGGATCCTTTTGACATTTCCATTTGCCCCTTCGCCGCTTTATCTGACGCGTCTGATCGAAGCGTCTTGCACTAATTCCAGGGTACACAATGTTGTCAGCCAACGTAGGGGCAGCAGAAAAGTAGGGACGAACATTGGAAGGGCAGGAGAAAAACATGAAAATAACAGAAAAATATAAATTTGTTATCAGTATTGACCAAATCATTCCAATATAGAGAAAGCCATTTCCAATAATGTTTCCAGACCAAGACTATAAAAAATTTACATTTCCAATAGATTTTATGAAATGAGGAAAAAAAATTATTCAATAGAAATCATTTTAATTTCATTATTAATCAGTATAATTTATTCTGATACAACTTTTAGATTAAATATTCTTAATAAGACTATACGGATCGTCTTTTACGAGAATTTTGGAAAATAATTTGCACAGCCCATATTAAAGAAAATCAAACAAGGACAAATTACAAAGCTTGGGGTCTCACGGTTTTAATTTGTTCCCTGAAGTTACATAATTAACGTTTCGGCACAGCTCTAGCTACACCACAACAAACACGCGACCCGAACGTACTTATAGGATGACTTTCGCATTGTTATCCACATTTTCATAAATTCGGAAGCTCGTAATTTTGTCGACAATTCTTAAAGTCGGAGAAACAAAGGCACAACCGCGAACGTCTCTGTATTCTTATTAAAATGCCAACACTCCCAAAAGTACGAGTCCGAATCGCGTAATATCCACTGGAGCGGCGTGAAGGCGTGTCGAGTGTTCGTGACAGCGAGCACGGAAGCACGGGAGAAGCGCTCGAAACGTATTCGTGATGAGATTTCCATTTTTATTTGTTTAACTTCCTTTTTTTTTCTTTTCCAATACCGAGCCTCACATCAGGTCAAAGACAGGCTTTGCCTAGTTTGGGTACTTGTACAATCAAACTAATTTGTATCTTCACACAGGGTTTGTGTTGCCACTGTCTGTTTCGCTTATTTCATCTAGTACTCTGTGTTTTGATATTGCCCCTACGGGATTCATGTTTTATGTAACCTGTACTCTTGTGATCTTGTTAATTTTTTGGACTGTATGTCATTTCAATATATGTTAAAATAAAAAAATAAAAAAATAAACTAAATGACAGCAGCGTAGCCACGAGCAAGTCCAAAACGTCCAACTGTAGTTAGTTCGCTTACGAATTCGGTACGCGCAACGTCGAATCAAAGATAATACTAATAATAGCAATTGCTGAACCAAATCGCGTCCTGTGCGCAATTCTTAAATGTATTTAGTTCGCTTACGAATTCGGGAATCGAAAAATCGAATGATTGCTGCACCAAATAGCGTCCTATGCAATTCTTAAAACGATGTATTTAGTTCGCCTACAAATTGGGGACGCTCAAAATCGAATGATTGCTGCACCAAATAGCGTCCTATGCAATTCTTAAAACGATGTATTTAGTTCGCCTACAAATTGGGGACGCTCAAAATCGAATGATTGCTGCACCAAATAGCGTCCTGTGCAATTCTTAAAACGATGTATTTAGTTCGCCTACAAATTGGGGACGCTCAAAATCGAATGATTGCTGCACCAAATAGCGTCCTATGCAATTCTTAAAACGATGTATTTAGTTCGCCTACAAATTGGGGACGCTCAAAATCGAATGATTGCTGCACCAAATAGCGTCCTATGCAATTCTTAAAACGATGTATTTAGTTCGCCTACAAATTGGGGACGCTCAAAATCGAATGATTGCTGCACCAAATAGCGTCCTATGCAATTCTTAAAACGATGTATTTAGTTCGCCTACAAATTGGGGACGCTCAAAATCGAATGATTGCTGCACCAAATAGCGTCCTATGCAATTCTTAAAACGATGTATTTAGTTCGCCTACAAATTGGGGACGCTCAAAATCGAATGATTGCTGCACCAAATAGCGTCCTGTGCAATTCTTAAAACGATGTATTTAGTTCGCCTACAAATTGGGGACGCTCAAAATCGAATGATTGCTGCACCAAATAGCGTCCTATGCAATTCTTAAAACGATGTATTTAGTTCGCCTACAAATTGGGGACGCTCAAAATCGAATGATTGCTGCACCAAATAGCGTCCTATGCAATTCTTAAAACGATGTATTTAGTTCGCCTACAAATTGGGGACGCTCAAAATCGAATGATTGCTGCACCAAATAGCGTCCTGTGCAATTCTTAAAAGAATTTTTTTTGTGAGGTTATTACGTTCCGTACAATGGCTTGTGCCTTGTGCTCAATCAAATAAAAAAAAAATTTTTTTTGCACATTAAATAAATCAACGTAGATCTACGTCTGTACCTTTTTGTTTTTTTGATAACTCAACTTGTATCCATGATATACGCCTTTTTTGTGTTTGTTATTGTATATCATTGATGTAAGTTTATTTATAAAAAAAACGTGCAGCTCTCAGTTGATTCGTGCAAAATACCAGAAAAAGATTCCTTACTTTCACTGAGGAATCAGGCACGAGCATGGAACATGATCACCTCATTAACCTCTTAAGTGTTCGATGACGTATTATTACCCTCTTAAGTGTTCTGACGTATTATTACACGTCGTTGGTACTCAAGAAAATCCGTAGCAAGCGTATTCGTAAGCGAGCTCACTCGCCGACGCTTCCATTTTTATACGTAAAAGTGGTCTTAAAAAAAATAAGTACGCCGCCTTATACAAGCATTTTTCTATTTCTACTCCTGTCCTTCCATGGTCGATGGGTCGAGTGGGCGCCCGCCGCGTCCTTGCGTCCTGCGGACCGCTCCCGTCTCCGCGGAACAAACAGACGTACCGCTCCCTGGAGAAACTCGCCTCTCGTCTGCCTTTTGAGCTCTCGACTGTCTCACTTCAGACCGTACCCATTTAAGGCGGGGTCGATGGCAAACGGAGACACGTATTTTCCGATATTTCAAATGTAAGGCCATAATTTAAGGCTAAGATAAATTGTTATCAGCCTCAGTGGCCCAGTGGCGCGACACTTCGGCGATCGCTCTCCGAAGTTAAGCAACGCTGGGTCCGGTCTGGTCTTGGATGGGTGACCATTCGACCGTTGAGAGAGGCTAGCCGTGGTTCGGATTCCACGTTAAACTGTAGGTCCCCTTCCTTACTTACTAGGTGGTAGGGTTAATCCCGCCCGGGTTGGTACCATCGCATTGCATGAACGATGGTCGAAGCGGCAATGAAAATTGTCCGTGTTTTCCATCCAGTTCAATGTAGCCGTGCAATATAAGGAAGGTCCTGGCATGGCACCTAGTTCCCATGTGGTGTGTTGGGCATACAATCATACAATGACAGAAGGTGTGGTATTAGCCATCCATGTCCAGTCACATAAAAAAAAAGTCGTAACAGGAACTAAGACTAACGAAAAGTAGTATTTTGTGACGTCACCTTGACAAATTTTGTGTGGACGAATGTCAAAGTAATTCAAAGTGACGTCACAAGGTACTACTTTTCGTTAGTCTTAGTTTCTGTTACGACTATTTATCTCAGCCTAAGACGGTGCGCGATACGTTCGACTCGACCGGTGACGGTCGTTACGCCCAGCGAGGAAGGAAGGATTGAATTGGCGAGTGAAGCCACGTATATGCACGAGCGGCCCGTAGCCTAGTGGCGCGGGGGCTTGCCTAGCATATCATAAGTCCGGGTTCAAATCCTCCCCCCCGTAATATCATAACGGTAGTTGTTTGGTATTTATTAGCCATCCATGTAAGGAAAGTTGCATGAAAAAAAATTTAGTATTCGGAACGCGCAACGTCGAATTTTCATTCCAAGCATCCTGTGAAATTCTTACGTGTCGTTGGAACTCGAGAACATCATTTTGTTTATGCAACGTGACATGGATGGCTAATACCACAGAACAATTAGGAGGTAATACCATACAACTACCGTTATGATATCAGCCCAATACGGTGTCGTGGGGTCGTCGTCAGTCGGTCCCCTTCCTTATACTTACTAGATGGTAGGGTTAATACCGCCCGGGTTGGTACTATCGCATTGAATGAACGATTGTCGAAGCGGCAAGGACAATCTTTCGTGTTTTTCGTCCTGGCATGGCACCCAGTTCCCATGTGGTGTGTTAGACTAATATCTGACGATCAGTTCGGTATTAGCCATCCATGTCCAGTTACATAAAAAAAGGTATTATATTGCTTTTGTCCATTTTAGCTCTAATATAAATGTTTAGATCCCGCTAAATTTCTTTCTACGCATTTCTCAAGAGGATCTTTGCAAGAGGCAAAGTGATGGAAAAGTATTCAGAGAAGTTGAGTGACAACTCAGCCACATAAATCAATGTCGGTAATGCTTTCTTCGCGTCTGCTTTTCTGCTGGCTATTTATGATGTCGCAAAATTGTAAGTACGTGTATTTATAGAAATAATGATTATTTATGAATGTATTAATTATAGACATAATGTAATGGTCACATTACATAACAGAATTAATGGCAGTAGTTAAATTAGGTAGGCTTTAGTGAGGTTAACTAAGGTACGATACAAATTTATTGTATATTTTTATAGGCATCCAAACCATGCGTCACGGCATCCAAGGACCTTGAAGCGATGCATTCCAGTGTCAAGAAGAAAAAAAATTGCATAGTTTTTAGGTAATGCACGCAAAGAATACATACTATAACCGTTTGAGAAAATGGCGTTACGTAAACAGTAGGCGCATGAATTTTGTACTATTAATTAAAAAAATACCAAATACTTTTACGTACTTATCAATTAATGATGTGCTTACTTGCTATATCATTAATGTACTATAAATGAAAATAATTCCAAAATTATTAAATAAAATTGAACGTCTTGTTTTTTTATTCCTCCTGAACTTGAAACCGTTCGTAAAAATACAAAAATGGTTTTAGTGTGCATTATCCGTCAGTCCTCCCAAACAGAAAAGTTTTTTATCTAGTGTATTCCAAAACTCAATACTCAATACTTACATTCAACTCAATTACAAATACCGCCTGGATTTTTTATACCCGTTTGAAACTGACAATTTTAGTCGGATACGGCCACTTTCCGCCAACGCCAAATGTAATTTGTGCTGCGCGGTTTTTCAAAGTAGCAAGAACTTTGTCGTTTCTGGAAGTTAGCCGTTGCAGTTTGTCTAACGAGTTTAAAAGGCCACAGTTGCCAGTTCACTTGCAAAAAAAGAGTATAACTAGAGATTCGTTTAAAAATATCCTTTATACCTTTAGGTTTTCTAAAACGTTTCGCTCGCAATAGATAACTTTAAAAACAGGAACTGTTTTGTGATAATTAACGTAGGCTTAATTTGGAGTAAGTAATCCACTCTACATTTGCGTAACTGTTGGGATGAACTATGGTGGAAGCGGCAATGAAAAATTTTCCGTGTTTTCCATCCAGTTAAATATTCAGTGCAACGTAACCGAGCTCAGAAAGGCAAGGTCCTGGCATGGCACCTATTTAATTGGCAGTTGTGTGGTTTGCTGGTATAACTGGGCTTTTTCTTTAAGTCATATGTCCTTGCTTCACGGTCGATTATACATACATATCTACATACCACATTATATACTATGGCAGGCTCAGTTTTTATTTTACTACAAATAAAAACCGGCCAAGTGCGAGTCGGACTTGCACTCGAAGGGTTCCGTACTATCATACAAGATTGAACACTCAAAAATCTGGTTTTTTGTTTAGGAGCCTCCTTAAATTATATCATTTATCAATTTTACCTATTTGTTGTTGTAGCGGCAAAATAAATACACACTCTGTGGAAAATTCAGCTGCCTACCTATTACGGTTTATGAAATACAGCCCTGTGACAGACTGACGGACGGACGGACGGACGGACAACGGAGGCTTAGTAATAGAGTTCTGTTGGCACCCTTTGGGTACGGAACCCTAAAAGAGGTTATTTTTAAAGCTTTATCATCTATCTATACTAATAATAAATCTGTAATGGGTGCATGTTCATGGAGTAAGTTGGTTTGTTTTCTAAGATACTTCGTTTGTAGAATTTATGTATGATACTAAAATTAAATTGACGATTTTCAGAAAACAGTTTTGTATGTATGTATGTATGTATGTATGTATGTGTGTATGTTCCTCCATAACTCTTTAACCGATCACCCGAATTCGATGAAACTTACTACACATATATTTGATTACATGGGAAACAGGATAGGCTATATAGAATTAAGTTCCGCTTACGCTAAGGTGAAGCTGTCATACAAACCGAAATGCCCCGAGGCGGCGGCTTGGGGGGGTAATCGCTATCTGCCTTTAATTCTCCGTTTACTTCTTCCAAGACACGGAATGGATTTTTTGATACCGTCTTCAATAATATAAGGAGCGATGGAGATCGATCAACGAGCAACTTTGTGCATGTAATTTTTTAATATTTAATACAAACACTAAGAGAAAAATTAAAACTATTACTTGAAAATTGTGGGTGTTAAAAAGGCCTACAGAAAGTTTCACGATATCATGTAGAGCGATAACTTCGAAACACTCACCCGATTTATATGCGTTTTTTTTTCAACGTATAGTAACTCTGGGCGCAGTCAGATTCCGGATGGGTTACCGTTTTCGATGTTGAAGGTGGTTCCTTACTTACTTTCTAGATGGTAGGGTTAATTTTGTTTGTTGGTTTTGTATCAATTTCTATGTAGCAGTGCCAGTGCCGTAAGGGTCTGGCGGCACATGCTTTTAAAATTCACTCCCAAATGTTTACGAAGCTCTGTGATGTCTGCATTCCGAACATGAAATCGTGCCATACCGATTTTGATTAAATTTGGTATAAATGGATAAATAGTCCTGGAACAGCCTTTTGGTAGGTTACTTTTTATCCAAGAAATAATACAGACCGAAATCAATCCAACACGACATTGACCCGAGCGGAGCCGGGTACCGCAGCTAGTCTTTAATAAATGCATATCATTTATTGTTAATGTTGTCGTACAAGGAATGAGCAGTGAAATAACTTGCACTTAAACATAGTTGCTATTGTTCTCCGCAAACCGAGCGGAAGCAGGAATTTCAGTGCAACTCGTACCGCAGTGCCGTCGCGAGAGATTCGTTTCACAGGGAAATTGTTCTCTTTGTGATACTCTTTGTGAAACTTAAACCATTTATTCCTTCTTAACAGCTGACAGAGTTCCGATGTTTAAGGTTACCTCGGAATCTAGAAGAATAATGATGGTGTCAACTTAGTTTCGTATTTGAAGTTCGAAATACGAATCGCTGGCGCTAAAATGAATAGTGCTGTTTAGATTCTGATGCTATACATTATTCAGAGTTGTTTTATTTATATCTATTGTATTTGTTTTATATTAAAAAAAAATCACACAATAATTGCCTATGACGTTATGGTTCCCATTTGCACTCGGATTTTACAGCGATTTACGCTATTTTTAAAGGACTCGATGCTGTATTTTTTTCAGTAAATAATTCGACAGTGAACGCATTCCAAATTAAAGATATAATATAAATATATTAACGACCTGTACGTAATCTAGGTAGTGGCAGTCTAAAGATACAATCCCTGCCTTTCTAAATCAGAGCCCCTAGTCCCAATGAGTCATATTTACTACGTATAAAAATCACAACGAATAAAAGTAGTTTTGTAAAAAAAAAAAAACCATGCATATCGTTTAAAATCCACAATGTATAATTTTCTTCGTTGTGCATGAAGAAAGTTTAAAAATAAAATAACTCTTTTCGTCATGCAAAACGTATAAAGATATACAACGTATAAAATCCACAAAAAAATAAAACCACGCAGCACGTATAAAATGACACGGAGCACTTCATAAAGCGCCTTTATAAACATACTTCTAAAGCTCAAATTGCTACGAAGCCACATTTGTCATTAAGTAAAATTAACACAAACTTAACCTAATCTAACCTAACGAAGAACTGGCAAGAAACTCCGCTGGTTTTTTTTTTCAACGTCCACTTAGTCTAAGTTTACAAAAGTATTTAGAATCACAGATAAAAGCGCTAAATTAACATTTATTGACGAGAATCGACAATTCATGTCATATGTTCATGACAAATATCAGTAAATTTGTAAAGAAAATGCCCACCATCTAACTAGTTGCCAATTGGAGCAAGCCAATCCCCACAAACAGCACCTGTTCACGAGCATCACGCCAGGCACATAGCCATCGCCTCTATCGACCATATTTTAGGGAAAGAGGAGACTCGAACCTAGCGTCGCCGTAAGCAAGGACCTTATTTTAAAGCGATGCACTACTCCAGTGGCAACATGAACAAGTTGTGAAAGCTTTGTACTATTTAGTTTTAATACTATTATTTCTCTCATGAACTACTACAGTGACCTCTAAACAAAGAGTCAAAATACAAAATACATTATTATTCTTACAGCTAAAAAAACTATTTTATATTAACTGCTTATGCTACCACCTACAGAAAATTTAAGAGTGCAATGGTTTGAGAGCAACCTGTGTAATAATATGCAAATAAGATTCCTGTAAGAGATTCTGACCAACACCTACAGTTAAATAATGCTTTACTACATAACACTCGCTCGGGCTATTAAAAGCATACATCGCTACTAATATAGCCTAGTAACTAATAGAGTCGCCGAGAGTCCTACAAGGGACTCCTATACGACCTTCCTAGTCCGCCCAACATGTAACTTTTAATTACGTTTGTACCGCCTCCGCCGCCGCTCCCGCGGTTGCTGCGGTTGTAGCGGTCGCGGCGCTCGCGTCGCCATATCTTACTTTCATGTCGCATTACTCTACCTGGGCTCTCTGGGCCATTCAGTAGCGAAATCTCTGCGTCGGGGTTTTAAATGTAAGTTTTGTATGCGCGCCTAATAACGGTAGGAGGCCCTTTCAGGGTTTTAGTGTTCCACAATAGAGTCCCTTTTTGTTTTATACGAACGTCCACCCGTTCGTATTTGCATGTGTCGTTGTATTGAGCCTTGCGATCATTATATAAAAGACTAGCAGCCCGTCCCGGCTTTGCACGGGCATAATATATTTTTTAAAAATATGACAAATAAACCCTTTTTACGTAGAGTTCGTTCGTTACGTAGAGAATATTTGAAATAAAAAAAACTTTGATATTATTATTAGATGATTATTCGATATTAGAGAGCTCCGATAATAAACGCGTCCGATCGCTGCTAAATTCTGAGTGCTATAGGGAGAACCGCGGCCTCCGACGCACTATTTATAGGCACGCTCCCGCCGCCCCGGCCGGCCGGTACCGCCGCAAACGCTACGTCCCGCAATTTTTAAATCTGTAATATCTTCGAAAATATTCATTTAAATCATATGTTGTAAAGGGCCATATAGATCTATATTAAATCAACAATGTATTTAAGTTATTTAATTGGATAAGGATTAATGCTGTATTGGTTAAAATCGCTTCGAAAATTAGATATTATTTGTCGTAAAAAGTTAATGACAAAAATTTTTATTGTGGGATATCCATAAGAGATAGACATATACCATCGCGGAGTTTTCTGTAGACTTTTTCAATGTGTACAATACTTAGTACATTATTTTGATAAATCTCGTAGGGTTCAGCCTGCGTTTGCAATGTAAGCGGAAAGAATGTAATTTTTTACGACATCACATTGGTAACCTCAAAAATAACAGTTTTTCTCCACTATTTATTGGATGTTATTATACATATCAACCTTCCTCTTCAATCACTCTATCCATTAAAAAAACCCCATCAAAATGCGTTGTGTAGTTTTAAAGATTTAAGCATAGATAGGGATATAGGGATATAGGGACAGATAAAGCGACTTTGTTTTATACTATGTAGTGATAGTGATGTTGCAACGGCCACTACATACATTTCGGAGGAGTAATCCTCGTGTTTTTCTAAGAAAAACAAGTATTTTTTTTCTCTGAAGTGTAAAGGTAGGTATCTCGGTAGATATTAATTTATGAAATTGATGTTTTCGTCTAGTGTAATTTAACGAGATGTTGTCACCGTGCATAACGAAGGTCTTGGCATGGAACGATCCCACGTGGCTTCCAGGCTAATGTCTTGACAGTAGGTATGATATTTACCATCTTCATATCCAGTTACAAACAACGGTTCTTACGAAACATTAGATTATTTTTACACTATATTAATGAATTTATTTAGTTGGAAAGTCTAACTTTTTACTTTGGGAATATTCGGAAAAAAGTTATTCAACTTTTGGTTTATTTAAATTCCAATAATTACCCCTCTCAATTTTAAAATTGTATGTAGGTAGTGGCCGTTGCAACAACCTGTATATAATGCCCATTGGGAAGGTTTGTATTTTTTTAGAAATAAAATATGTTGTTCAGTTTGCAAAATGTCTACATGTAAAGATCCTTTGCCTCTCCCCTGACAAAATATGTTGTCAAAATAATTATATACGTCTTGGCTTTTGATCTGTCAGTGTGACACAGATAGATTTAGTGATTCGGTGCTAGGCATGTGCCAGCAAGGGAAGGTGTCGGGATCGTGGCCTTCAGCGAGCAACTATTATATACACCTCGTGGTCTAGGGGCTAGAGGACATGCTTTTCATGCGAGAGGTCTGGGTTCAATTCCTCGCCCCGGCCATGCACCATTTTCTTTCTCTTTCTGAGTTGGATAATTGCGTTTTCGCTACGAATGCGAGCTGTTCCATGGTTCGGAACGCATATAAAACTGTAGCTCCCCTTCCCTTACTAGGTCATAGGGTTAATCCCACCTGGGTTGATACCACCACGTTGGATGAAACTATGGTTGAAGCGGCAATATAAAAGCCGTCCAAATTTTTACAATTTAGTTGATTATATAAATATACATTATTTAATATAATGTTTTCTTATAGTAGAAGAGATGGACTCTTGTTATTTCTTATATACAATTTACATCGGGGCGACCTATAGTATAACGCTTATTATTTACAGTACGTCTATTACTTAGACTACAATTCGAATGCGAATGCGATTTCAATGCCATTGAAATCGCAGCAGAGAGTGGTGTGCAACATGGATAAATATATTTTACTCTGTCCAATCACTCGCGCCGTTTAAATGCCTTAACGAAATATAGTGATAACTCAGTTTATTCGCTTTAAGTTAGTTCCTAGACGTGGAAAATGTTGATGTTGATAGAACCGCTGAAACATTCCTCCATGGCCGTCGCAGCCAGCGGTGTGCCTGCTCTGGCTAGTTCTCAGTGCGCCTCGACTCCTCCGCGTAACTTGCACGGAACTTTTCGCATTTATATTCAGCATAATTTTACAGTTTCCAGTGCGAAGCTCACAATATGGGTGGGGGAGTTTATGAATATAGCCGTCGCAACATCCGCGAAGGGCCCTGTATTCCAGTGACGTAATAAGGATGGAAATTCATTGGGAAAACGAAAGTTTTAAGATCATAGCTTCCCACATGGTCCATTACCCACTCAGGTTAAAAACGCCGCTCAGCCTCTTGCTCCTTGATTGCCCTAACCATTTTTGGTTTTTGCAGGCGCGCGGAATGGTCTATTCTATAATGAATATTCTATGATTTCAGCAATAAATCCTATCAGGAGTTATTGTTTTCATTTAGAATATGAAACGAACAATTTGTGAGCTAATTGGTTATCTAATCATTTTTTTTATTTTATGTTAGTTAATTAAGTGCCGAGTTTGAGATTCGGTGCCCAAGGTCATTAAATGGCAAATAACTCGAAAATAAAATCGATGAGGGCACCGTCGTTTCATTATTTCGATATTTATTTATGTGTACCATTATATGAGACCAATGTTATCAAAATCCATCAAATATTTATAATTTTAGGATACATGGTTGTTTCTTATTTAATAATAAGATTATGTATAACATTTAACGACCCAACCACAGAAATTAAAGTACATGCATCGGTGTTTCAGTCCTAAAAAAAATTCGCGCAATATATCCTACAGTAAAACCATACTTAAATTAAAACTAGAATCCATTTAAAAAAACCACTTTTTTAAGTATTTTGTCTCACAACTACAGGGTTAGTTTTACCCCGTATGCGTAAGTATTAAATTAGTAAAGCCTCAAGATTTTATTTGAACTGGTCAGATTATTGTGATGGCGGAATGAAGGTATGCAGTTTTGATTACAGAATGGAGCAGACGATTATTTGCTACCGGCAAAAATTCAGAATTCAAAATAAGACATTTAAATTTCATTTAATCAGAAGACGGGGCAAACTCTCACCAGCTTTAGAAATAGGTCTTCCGTTTCTACGCTCCATTTTTTTTCTAATATTGAACATGCAAACATATTGCTGTCATCACCAAAACCGTATTAGGCTAAGACGCAAGAGCCAGTCCTAGGCTGACTTAAGTAATATATACTTTCTCGTGCCTAACAAGTCCGCTACTTTTTTTAACGAAGATGATACGTATATATAAGATTTTTTTTAAAATTAGTATGTCCTTGCTACAAGTTACATTCTAATACATTTCATATTATTTGTTTTAACAACGACTTATTTTCTCAGTACGTCTTTCGTACTTACGTATATTTTACTTTTGCTATCTAATGCCCGAACTTTGAAACTAATTTTAAAATAAAAAAACCATGTTTTCCTGCGTCCGTCTATCGCCAATTATATTCGATCGTAACTACACCGTCTAGCTAGACGAATCAGTTATAAGTCAGTCTAGACGTATAACCATCCATTAGTTGCATCGTGGCGCCGCGATAGGTCGCGTCCCCGCGTGTTGTTGGCAGGTGGACTGTCGGCTGGCTATCCTCCAGGCGGCGCGCGACGCCATATTGTGCTGTCGCGGAGATTACTTATGTATTCTGTGCCCGAAGCAACAGTACGATCTCGACAAAGGCACAGATATCGGGTAGATATATGTGTGCACGCACGTACGCTCTCACGGACTCTTCATCTGTGTATTTACACCCGGTACGTCAACATATTGCCACGATGAAGATGTCTTTTTGTTAGGCCAGCAGTACACATACCTAAAGCCGAAAATTATTGAGACGCAACGGTCGGGTGATTGCTAAGTATAGTGCCGTGTCGCCACGTCGGCTGACTTTTCGTCACAGCTAAGACGACCTTTAGTTGACTCCTGACTGGACGACACGTCAGAGGTCCTCGAAGATGATGTTCGCAACGCGGTAACGAAATGTTGGAAAGAAGTAAGCTTTTTAAACTGTGTATCCGAAAAATGTAATTATGTCTATCCAGAGGGGCAATGCAGCAAGCGTGATGGGAACACTGCCATACGTGTCGCCGCTGGACGAAGTATTTTACCTTGGCTCTTAACCCCTGTGTCTTCGTTTTTTTTCTTTTTCATGTTTTTAAAATTTTCATCTGTTAATGTTATCAAATAAATTAATATACATTTTATTATGTAAATCCACATAGACCTCGCCAATTTAGATGTTTTAATCTGAGCAAAAAACCAATACGCATCTATCAATAATGACTTGAGCCGCTTTATCGTTTTTGAACATGAGAACTAGCACCAGTTGTCACCTAAAATGGCGTTTACGAAACTTCAAAGTTCCGTAAAAACGTCAAACTCCATACAAGTTTTTACTGGATATTCTGTGGTCTTACTTCTTCAACGTCAAGAAAGTCAAACTCGGATTTCCGACTTGTATGAAAACTCGGAGTCGGCGTAAACGGCAACGTATTTATGGCAACGTTGAGTAAGCTGTCAAATCAAACTCGGACTCGCAAATGTTAGTTCGCTTAACGCCTAACGCGCGCGCTCCTCCAGAAAACCTCCAGATTCCCTAAAGCTCTATTTCTCTGCACACTCTATTTCGCGCCACTGCGATAACTATGTCCATCTGCTCAACATACGCCGCTGCAGTTGGACCTGTTGCCCGCGTGGATACGAGCTACGCTGCAAACAGGGCGCGACCTCACGGAAAGAGTAAACATTGACCTTGACCGCGATAAACGTAATACAATAACTTATTCTGTGGCGATACTGTTTCCCGCGGATATGTGGATGGGAAATGTTAGTTCCCGTGCATCCGAGAGATTCGTCGTTATAGACTAGGAGGTCGCGACAAAAATGGTAACGATAACTTAAATGGATGAAACTGGGTTCACAGGATAAATACCAACCCTCTGAAGCTAAATGTGTCGGTGTGCCTGCGCTAAGTGGTTGCGTTGCCTTGAAAAGGTGCCTGAAAAAGTAGTTATCGTTACAAGAAAAATATATGATGTGGTAAATGACTGCAAATAATTCAGCATGAAATTAGCAGTACATACTTACTTAGTAATACCAAAACTGAACAAATCTTTGGTTGAATTTAGTAGTCATAGGCGATATAGGTTTCAGATATAACTTTAGGTATATTTAAGTCATTAATTAAAAAACTATCTAGATATTGATGTGTAACTAATAGGTTACAATATTTCTAGAAAAATCAGTATATTCATCAGCATCTACATACTAACATCAATTTTATATAGCCAATCTAGATAACGCAACCACTTGGCGCAGACAGACCGACATATTTCGCATCAGAGGGTTGGTATCTAACATGTGAACCCAGATTCAGCCATTTACCTTATCGTGACCAAAAATGTCGTGACCTCCTGAATATTAGACTGGTAGGTATCTTCTTTACTTACTCAGCAGGTAGGGCTAATCCCGCCCAGGTTGGTACCATCGTATTGAATAAACGATGGTCTAAACGGCAATAAAAATTGTCTATCCAGTTCATTGTAGGAAAGCAAAGGCAGATCCTGGCCTGACACCTAGTTCCCAGTAGTTTTGTTGTGCTAATATCATGACAGTGGCTAATCACACCCATTGTCATGATATAAGCCCAGAACACGGCATTCCCAAAGGAATTAAGTGCCATACCAGGATCTTTTCTTTTATTAGCACGGCTCCAATAAACTGTATGGAAAACACAGACAATTTTGCATTGCCGATTCGATCTTTTCATCCAATGCCAAATTGCAGATCTTATAGTATTCATTTTTGACAAAAAAAATCAAAAAATACATTGTGGATTTTATACGAAATGCTTGGTTTTGTTTTTTTCGATGTTATACTACTTTTATAAGTTGTGAGTTATATTCGTAGTTAATAAGATTTAAAAAGAAATTAGGTTTAGATGTATCTGAACCATGGAACAGATCGCATTCGTAACAAAATTTACCTATCTAACTCAGAAAGAAAAGGAAAATGGAGCATGAACGGGGCAGGGATTTGAACCCTTGACCTCTGCCAGGGAAGGCCAGATACAGCAATAACAAAATGCATCCGGATATAATTTGTGAAACCGAAATATTAAATAAAAGCTGAACAAAATTCTTGCAAGAATATATCACATAATGACGTACGTGTATTTAATGTTTCCTTACTCTCCCAGGTTCGATTCCATTCCCACGCACTTAACTGTCACTCTTGCATCCGACATCTCGTTAGCTTGCAATCAATCACGCGCGAGGTGAGGTGAGCGTGTTGCGTCGACGCGAAACTGACGGCCGGATACGGGAATACAGGTTTTAAGGGGATTCCGACCGGGGATATTTTTGTGTGGATATTTTCAATCGACAGGGTTCAGAAAAGGTCTTGCCCATACAAAGCTCCATCTAAGCAACACGCAGGATGGTCTATCAGGCATTTATTAATAACTAGCTGAGGTAACTCGTCGGTCGGTCAATGTCGTTTTCGACTGATGTCTGGCTGAATTATTTCCTTGATATTATAATAGTTCCCCATTCAAAATTTCATCCCCTGTTTTACCACCGTCTAGTTTATTATTTGCCAGACTAATATTATTGGCCAGACTATCCCTAAACCGAAATTCATCAAAATTGGTTCAGCGTCTTAGACATGAAAACGCAACAGATATCATGAATGTATTATAAATGTAAATTAAGTGGCAAAATCATTTTCAGATTACATGAAATGACAAACAAGAGTTCCTAATCAACTACGGAACCTCACAAACACGGCCGCGTCCACATTGGAATGTAATAAAAAGTTAGCGTGCGTGTCAAAGCAACAGGTTGCGTTAAGGGGAGACGTTATCTACTCCGGCGTTCGTTACGCGAGGGAGAGACGCAGCTATAGTTGTCCGGCGCCGCTAATGTCTTCCTCCGGCCAGAACAAACAAATTTATGGCGATTAAATGAGCCCGATCGGCTTTACTGGCGCGAGCTGAGGAAACTCGTTTGAAAAGACGTTTTGTTCTCGCGCGAATTGTCGGGGCAAAGTTATTTGACACTTTTGGGGAGTTACGTTGGTGATTGTTGATCCTCGGGTCTACATACACTGTCCTGACGTAAAATTAGGTCCATGACCACGCTTCGGAAAGTGAAACGCCAGGTTTTGAAACTGTCTGCCGACGGGTGGCTCTGCTCAGTCATGAGAGTTTTCAAACGTAATTCAAACATGCTCGATAGTTCAGTGATAGTCCGCAAATCCGCTGGTATGGTGACTAGCCTCGCGAGGTGAGGTGATTTTGGCTTTTCTGAGTACTTTTGATCGCCGAAAACCAATTTTATAATAACCTCTTCTCTTTTTCCTAAATGGAAAGGCTAAACCCGCTATTGTTGATTCCGTCGCAGTTTCTCGCATATAAAAAGTTCAATTGACTTCAATTTGTTCCTTACGTGCGCTAATTTTATATTTAGGCCACTTATGCGGCCGAAGCCACAGCTTATACTTCAGTTACTAATTCTAAATTACAAATATATACAATTGTGTGGGTAACACTTTTGAATTTCCAGCATTGCAGTCGAGACACTCGAACCGTGGTCACCAGAAGCCATTACCATCGTTTTAAAATAAGGCAAACTTTTAACTAAAAGATCTGTTGGTGCGGCGCTCATTTTGTTCTGCGAATAAGCCTAGTCTTAAAGTCTTCAAATTCAATGTTCCTACTCATCAAAAGAAGTACAGTTCTTGCAATCCACGAAGTCTAGCGGTGGTAACTTTACTTGTGGTAAACACGTAAGAACGAGCTACATAGGATATGGTTAGCATTAAAATAATAAAGAGAAATGCTCGATAAATTAACTGTAGCTCTAACGCACACTTTGAAACCTATGCGGATACGTGTTTACTACAAGTAAAGCCCGTTAGACTTCGTGGATTGCAAGAACTAAAAGACGTCTAAAACGGAAAGCAGTTCTCACTGACCTGGACGTGGTAGGGCGCGACCTTCTCCTCGCCCTTGATCTCCACGTTGATGTGCAGGCGGATGGCTCCCGACACGGCGGACTTGTCCGTCCGCTTCTCCAGGTTGTACCACACGTCCATCTCGCCGGACAGCGTCCGCACCTGGGCACGGAAGACTTCAGTCCAAGTTGCCGATGAAGCGATTGGTCGGTGAAACACAATGGAAACTTTACTTATGCTGAAACTACGGCTGTTTTCCTACGTTGCTGCATGGTAAAACACTTGTGTACTTATAACCGGTTTGACTCTATTTATAACTAATTTGAGCCTATGTTATGATTAGTTTGGAGCCCTTTAAAAAGGAAAATTGTTTAGGGAAAATTCCTGCTAATGTGGATAACATCAGCTGCACTGATCATCATAGCTTATTTTCTATGCAACTATCAATTTAAATTCAATTGAAAATCTTCATTCTCTTATGGCGACCATATTAAAAACTGTTATTTCTTATTTAAAAATGTACAAATTTCAATTTACTCAAAGAAATACAAGATGAATATGTGCATCAGATAAATCCATTATAATTTAATCAACTACAACAAGAATTTCAACTTTCAATTGTCAAGTAAATGGTTTATTTAAAAACAGTTTTAGGAGCACCGTTGACTGACCTCGATTATAGTTTGGCCAAGGAAGTCGTCGGATTCTCTGGTCAGCTTCTGGCGGAGTTTGGACTTGAGATCGTTGTCCTCATCCCACACGCGCACCTTGATGCGGTCCGATGAGTTGTGGCACTCGCTAAACACATATCAAACCATACTTAATACCATTCTGATCATTATCAATGGATTAAAAGGAAGGTCCTGGCATGACACCCATGATATGTCACGTATTTATCCATGTCTAGTTACATCAAAATAGTGATAAGAAAAATCGCTATCCTCCATGTGGGGTGCAGGAGATGGTATGTATACGAACGGCGTTGTTCAAAAAGTTTGGCCAAACATCTTGAACGTTTTAATATAGATGATGAGCTTCGATTCCAGATGTATAGAAATCGGAGCGACCTTATAGGATTTAATTTGACCTCACTAAGGCTCCATCGTGTTTTAGTTTTAATTAGTGATAAATGTAAATAAATCTTAAAGTATGTAAAAATCGAAGCAGCATGTGTAAGTTAATTAAAGAAAAAAGCGAACTACTTTATAAGCAAAGTAACCCATTACGGGCCATTTCCCAATTTCATGCATCCATTCTTTACTCTCCTACAGTTCCTTCCCAATCACTGCCTCCTGGTTAAACAGGGTTTAATATTTTGTTTTAACTATGCCAGCAAAGACTGAACATTCAAAAATGTGCCGTCGTCGTCAAAATCGTTGTTAGCATCATCAGATCGGCTCGTAGCCTAGTGGTTGGGGACTTGCCTAGCATACCAGAGGTCTGAGTTGGATAAGTGCATTTCGTCACGAATGCGAGCTGCTCCATCGTTCGGAACCCATGTAAAACTTTAGGTCCCCTTCCCCTACTAGGTGGTAGGTTTAACCATCGCATTGGGTGACAAGATGGTCGAAGCGGCAATGAAAAATTGTGCGTGTTTTTCATCCAGTCCAATGTAGCCGTGCTCATAAAGGGAAGGTTCTGGCATGGCACAACTCCTTCGAGAATGTGGTGTATATCGGGCTAATATCATAACGGTAGTTGTGTGGTATTAGCCATCCATGTCAGGTTGCATAAAAAAACTCTACAACCAGACCTAGGTTGACTGGTTGATTTGTATTTTTTTTTATTGTTTATTCATCATATATATACAGAAAACCTTTATCATTAGCCAGTTCAAGAATCACAATGAAGAAAAACTTATTTACAAGAAACTCCGCTAGAAAATTATTTCCACATGCACCAATGTAGTCTAACTTTACAAAAGCGTTTTTCACTGCTTAAAAAAATACCTGTTTTTAACTACTTAATTATACTACTTATAAGCACGTACGTAGCCTATTCAAAGAATATGAAATGTTTTGTATCCCGTCTACTAATGAATGAAGGATTCTGCAAAGTGTACCTCAAAGCGAAAATCGCAATTCAGACAGGTAATGTAACCAAATGTGGGGAATCGTATAATGTTGATGCTGGATTCAGACGATTATCAAACATATATAATATTACCACGTCAAAAATAAACCCTAGCCAATCTTATTAAGGATCCATGACAGGAATATTATGAAACTCTCTTTATTTCGAATAATGCTAAAAAACTAAAATCTTTCACCTCCTCGACACAGCAAATATTTACCTACTCTGAGGATCCTGCCTATTTTAATTTATCTTTAATTTTTTATACTTGGCTTTAATTGATGAATTCTCGCCTGTTCAATAAAGGCTTCCAAATTTTACAGACACAGGCTGAAAAAATAACTCAGACTTTCGAGAAAATTAAGCAATTATCCAGGAGTTTATTTTGAAAACATGTCAGCAACTCGACTCCTCCCCAAATGAAGTATTTAATTAAAGTCTAAAATAAAGTCAATTATAATGGCGCCTCTTTTGGCACGATGCAAGGATACCTTAATTTCTAGAAATTAAATTAATAGCATCCTGTAATATGACAGGCTTTGTTCTCAAATTACGTGAACGATCCTTCCCTTAGGCACGCCTCCATCTAACAGGATGCTTCCTTTCACTGCCTCTCACGCCTTGATACATCTAGACGTCCGTGTGTTTATTTTCTCGGCAACATTGTGTTCAGTCGTGACAAGGTTAATTGTATTATTCGTTTCCCTGTGACTTCTGAGAAAATATATTAAAACGTATTATTTAAGTATAAATTACGCATAATTGTGTACGTGTTCGCGTGACGTTCGAAATGTTGGTGAAATAACGAACACCTTGTTTACTTTCACGTCGCACCACATTAGTTCTAACTGGATAATGAATGGTTCTATATTTCTGAACGATTGTAGACGTCTTGTCTAAAATAACATGGTTCAAATTATGAGGCATGTTCTATAAAAGACAACTCAGACTGAGTTTTAAGAGGATGAGAATGTATCCACGGTTTACGCCTTTTTGTGTTTTTATTAAATGTTTTACAGACATATATCATGAATATAAGTTATTTAATAAAAAAAACAAAAACGTACAGTAGCTCTCAGTTCATTTTATTTAATGAATAAAATATCAGAAAAATAAATTCTTAATTTGACTGAGGAAACAGGCACAAACCACTTCATTCTGCTCTTAAGGGCGTGATACCAGCGGATTACATTCAGTTCCATAAAAGCGTAAGTGAAACCTCTTATTGACCTTTTGATAACCTTTTATTGTTTTTGAAAAAAACTATTTTTAAATTGCAAAAAGATGAAATATCAAGTTTTTTTTCAATGTGGGTTTGACACAAAATGAAAATGATCGAACGCTCCCATTTTTTAAATTAATATTGTATGCACTTATATACATATTAAATTAAAGCACCAGATATTTACAGATTTGTATTTAAATTATAGCGAGATCGTCAATCTATAAGTTTACTTTTTTGATCATATAAGTGTGTAGGAGTTACTAAAACGATTTTTTTTATTATCACCAAATTTTGTTTTTTTACGCTCTTATCGAACTAAACGCAATTACCCTATATATTATATATATTATTATTACTTTTAATAAAAGGACGATTTATTAAATAATGTTGAGTAGGAAACAATGAAAAACTAAATTCTGAGTCTGCAAATAAAATATATTAGCTTGTGATGGAGATTCGATTGTGTGGAGTAGTTTTGACCAGTTTAATAAAACGATATTATTATTGGTTTGTGTTGTCCCTAATACGTACCGTTTCCGTCCAAATCTAACCACAGTCAAGCCTGTTACCGATCCACATATACAGGTCACAACATATCGAATTAACATATTGCTTGCTAACGAACCAAACAGTAGCGTTTCGGTCCTGGAATATCGAGCGAAGTTACCTTTGACTCACTGTTTGAGTAATTAAAATCTACAAATCTGACGGTTTGATAGAGTTCCTAACGAGCCCTTGCTGACATTTAGCACACGTTTACGGCTCGTTACTCTCTACGTACGCAATATGTCGTTACTCACCCGTAGGGGGGAAAGAAGACAGGTAGTAGAATGGGAGTGGTGACGCGTAACGTATCCGTGTAGCGGCAGCGTAGCCACTTATTAGTGACAATGCATACGCTGACCTTAGCGCTGGCCAGTCAATTGCAAAAGCGAGCAATAGTAAGCAAATTTACTCACTATTGATGTTTACGAATTCCAACGACACGTTATAACAACATTCACCGACTCTTTGCGTCAATAAAACCGGCTACTACTAGTACTACTAAAATAAAACGCTGGCGCAAGTTAGCGTAAAATTCGCAAAGTGGTATTCACGAGTGACATATGACAGCTCTAGCGTGCGTCTGCAAAGAAAACGCTACTTTGCGTCAGCAGTGGCGCATTCGGATCGGTCAGTTTGTAGAATACTATTGGGTAGCGGAAAATACGCTGCAAGCGTGAATGACGCAAGATCGTGTCGCGTTCGGAAGTTTTCGAAAAGTCAGGCGTTGAGACATTGATGTTGCGCGTCCCGAATTGCAACGAACGGCCGATTATCACTGAAACGTGCCTCAATACAGATGAGTTACGGTCGCCCCTCTCGTCCTATCTTGCTCGATTGTGCCACCCGCCCACTTGCCAGTTCGGTCACGAGTCCGCAATAATGCTGGCGGCTCGTATGCCGTTTGATTTTGCCTCACGACTCTTTCTACCCTCTGAGGACATTAGAGACGGTTTGCACAGACGCTGCGTACCTTTCGCATTCGGACGTTTTATTGTGCAAACAAATGGCTTCTTCGGGCGGTAAATATTGAATTATTACATGTTATCTCATGTGTCGGTGCCTGAAAGGAACGGAATATTTCGAATGCGGGTCTTTCATCGTTGGATGATTTATTTTTACTGTAGGTGTGTAATTTTCTATATGTTGCTTCCATTCATATTTATATCGACTATTCATTGTTAGTCATTCATTGTTAGTCATATCTATTGATATTTTATTAGTTATTCGTTTTTCTACTTTCAACTCGTAAATGATTTATTAGGAAATCAAAAACCGTAGCGATACCTGCCCATCATTATACCTGTTTTAAGAGGCGGTGCTCACACCGTCTAAGTAGTGGCGCTGCAGAGGTCATGAGCATATGGGTCTGGGATAGGATGCTAGGCAGCTCACTGAATCCTCGGCGTGACACGAGCGGCGTCGCGGGTTGGTATTGGCTAGCCGAAGAATGCAACCTCACGGCACTACAGCACTCACAAAAGCCCTCCACGACTCGTAGCCCGCACCGAAACACTCACTCGAAACCGCACCCCGCACAAATACACCTGTAGTTGGCCTCCTAACAAAATCCAACTAATTGTGGCAGCTCGCCACCAAAAACAAACCATACTTACGGTCGCGCGAACGCGACAATGCATGCTCAGAGATCCGCGCAACTCGGTCACTAAACTAAATAATACCCTCTCGATTTCGTAACACAACTTATGTCGATGCATACATACATTATTTAAAAATGCGACTTGACCAGATGAAATGCTTGTTGGCTAGAATCAAATGATTTATAGTTTAATTTTAGATGAATAGAAATACTCTCTATAATAAGCCACATTTCTGCTAGCACCACCAATTCCTGGCGTAATCTAACGGTCGCGCTAGAATTGGCTTACCTGTCTCCATAGCAACATTCAAACCATCTATTTAAGGTTAATACCTGATAGTTAGTTCTAAGCACGAATTTTCTGATACATTATTATGAATGCTAGCCATACATTCCATATACGCTTAAATAATCGAAACATCTCACAAGCACAACATTTATTTAGATTATCTCTTGATTTAAAATACAAAACGTAATTTAGTTCTGAGATAATCCACGTTTTACGATAAGTACGCTCACTCTGAATATGACTTCATCACTTTTGGACGAAATGACTTCAAAGTATCACACAAGGCGAAGCAAATTTTACTCCATTATTTTGTTTCGATAGCATCAGACATTCCCACTTAATGGAACTCCAGCCAAATTAGAAAAGTACAGCTACCCTTCCCGAACTAAACCTGAATTTGTCGAAAATATCTGAGCTCCAAATCTGTCAATTTTAATTATTTTCTAACTCATTCAGGTGAACATAATATAATATGAGTCGTCGCTTTTAGATTAATAGTTAAAATTATGTCAATTTAATAATTCTGCAATGCCCATTAATTCACCGTAGTTATTTTGAACAACGCTGCTCGTATTAATCGGAACCATCAAAAAAGACAACTACCAAATATTTGAGATCATAAACAAACAGAAAACTGATATTATTTACAAACATAAAAAAAATAATCACTTGAGAACACAGTTCAAATACTTACAAATAGAACTTCTCATTCCATACGGGGTTGAGTTCCTGCGGCATCGTGCGCGTTCGCTTCTTCACCTTGCTGACCTGTACCGTGACGTAGGGGTCCGACGTGCCGCTCTTGTCCTTCGCGATGAGACCCTGCGCGCAGATCACTGCCGCCACAGCAGCCACGTTAATTTCTGGACCCATCTCAGCTCCCATTGTCAAATCCTAGCAACCATTCTCAAGATATTCTGTGAATTTACTTAAATGTCGTTCATATATTCTCAGTTGAATATATCGGGGATATGAACAGTTTTTCTGTCTTTCTCCATAAACCGCTTTAAAGGTCACATGCACCCTAAATTAAACGGTAAGATCATAAGCTATTAAGAAGAGGAGGACAAACTAGGTAATAATTTGTAAATGTAAGCACAAAACAATGGAGTTAGCGATGATAGGCGCGTCGCTCTGAAGCCCGCGACGACATCGCGTCGGACAGCGGTTGACCCGATTTTACACTCGAATGAACACTGATGGGCGTTGTAGAGGTCGCTGGGGCATTATAATATTAGTCGGAAAGTGTATAAAGCGAAACACATAAAAGTAATAGCAACGCGAGCGATCCACCCCGATTTACTTAAAAAAATGCATAAACCCACATTTTCTGGATAAGAAAACCAGATTTTCTATATGGTGGAAGATTGAGAAAATGGAGAAAACCAAATAGATTGCTTTTCTGCATGAAATTATTTATTTAGATTGAAAGGAAATTGTTTGATAGTGATATATTAAAAATATAAATGAAACATATAATTTTAAGACGGAATCTACAGCACCTATTAACTATTAATACATAATTTAAAACATTTTTAATAAAGGGTCAGTAAATTGAACTAAGCATATCGTAGTAAAAAAAATGATAAAACTTTTCCTGTAATGACATCCAACGGTGAAAAACTTTCAAAGGAAGGCCACGGCATTGTGTCCTCGATTCATAAAAAGATCTACCACAACAGCTCCCACGTAAATACTGCGGTTAGTAACCGTAAAAGATGTGGGGCGCATAAACGATATTACATCGAAAACTTGTAATAGAGAGAGACATTCTGCGAAGTCACGGAACAGTGAAAGAGTTTCTCGCAGCGCTCGTAAACGCGGATTATCCGCTGTTAGCGGCTCAACACGACGACACAAACAGAATCTGCCGAGTCACCAAAGTGACATACTTGAAGCCCTTCTTCACACACTATTCCATGAACTATTAAATATCCATATTCAGTACTGGATAACGAAAAGGCTCTTCGTAAAATTAAGGAAATTATTAAACGGTGGTAGAAAGGAACACAAAGATGAAATAAAAATATGAGCTTTTATAAATAATGAAATATATAAAAGCTGATAGTGGGTTACATAAATGTTCAATAGTAACGACAGTTACAAAAGAAAACAACACAAATAACAGTGCTCACTAACTTGAGAATCTGCTGAGGGAAGTTCGTTTAGCGGTGGAGTAAATATTGACTCAGTTGTTGTAAGAGCAATCAGCGGAGGCGAGTAAATGGGTTGCCACGGACTTGGTCGACACTGATACCAAGACTTACTATCGTCCCTAAGACTTTGGCATTCAGACAGCCTTTTAGATTGAGTTTGCTGTTGGACATGATTTGAGAATAAGTTTTCGAGATTGATTTATGTCCAAACCGTTGCTGTGCGCAGAGACTTTACCGAATTACGGTTATCGGCATTACTTGACAGGAAACAACGTCAGTGGACCTTTTGATGAGAACGCTCGCCGCTCAGCGGGAAAAATACATATATATTTTATATATAATAATAATACGGCATTATTTGATGTTAAATTACATTTTCTTATTGCCGGATTTATGCTTCGACCACGAAATCATAAAATCTCGTATGCATTTTCCGCTAATTAAACCACATGTGTTGCGATAAAAACTTATTTTTAGTGAAATTAATCATTTATATAAATACTAGCTGCGGTACCCGGCTCCGCTCGGGTTAGTGTCGGCTAAATTATCTCATGGATAAAAAGTAGCCCACATGTCTGGTCCAAAATAGGGTCAAACTGGTCCAGGACAATGTATCCATGTACCAAATTTAATCAAGATCGTTCGAGCCGAAATAGCATGATTTAATGAGAAACATCCAATAATTCCCATTTAGAGCTTCGTTGACGTTTGGTGGCTATTTAAAAAAAAAACATTTGCCGCGAGAACCTTTCTGCACTTTCACTGCTACATTGCTTACCTAGTAAGTAACGTGTAACGTAGGTAAGTTTTGCGTGGACTCCAACCCACAGCCAGCCTCAACATCGAAAACAGTAACCCATCTCGAACCTGACTGCTCCCAGAGATGCTATACATTGATAAAATACGCATATAAATCAGGTAAGTGGTTCGCATGTTATAAGACTTTAAGACTCACTACTTACCCTTCTGGTAATGAAGCGTTATATTATGTAATCTATAAGTTTTTAGTAGAATCAGGCTAGACGTAGATACAATGCACATCTAAATCGAGTAATTGGTTCTCAAGGATTTTATTCTGTTGGTCGCTCCTCCGGCGATTTAGCGTGATGCCAAGTAGTCCTAAAGTTGCAGGAAATACCAAGCCGTACTTCAGTAAAAGTAAGCGCTGCCGCCGCAAAGCCGAGCCGTGCATAGCATTGCAGTTTGTATGACAGCCCCATCTTAGCGTAAGCGGAACTGAATTATATTTAGCCAATCCTAATTCCCGGGTAGTTAAATGTACATGTACTAAGTTTTACAAATCGCTAGTGCCTTGAAAATTCGCCAAACAGACACCAAACAGTCACGACGTCTGCCCTCCCCCCGCCGCCGCTCCCCGCCACCGCCCCCGGCTCCTCTCCCCCTAGTGTGAAGTAGCGCTACCGGCATCGTTTTCGCAGCCCCGTGAAAGTTCTAAAGCCCATGGGCACATAAATTGTAGCCTATGTGTTATTCTGATGTATAAGCTATATTATTGTAAAGTTTCATTAGAATCCATTCAGCAGTTTTTACGTGAAAGAGTAACAAACATCCATCCATCCATCCATCCATCCATCCATCCATTATTACAAACTTTCCCCTTTATAATATTTATATATATTATTAGATAGGGTGAGTATTAAATATTTAATATTTGCTATGGCTTAGCATCATAGATTTTAATCATTGCTTCGCTTCAACTCGCAATGTTAGGCCTTACTCTACCAACACATATTTTTAGAGTGTTAATACTGTATATTCTTACGATGTATATTTATGAGCGCACATTTGTACGCATGTAACTAGAGTATTCTTGCAAACAAATATTTTATACAAAACTGCCTCGGTATTGCCATCACGTTTTGCCAATAAAACGAGGCAAACTAAAATCCGTTCGAGACGCAAAGCCATAGCGATATCTACATTATATTTACAGGCACTAGGACACATATGCACGTGTTCAAATAAAGATAGCATCATATCCGTTTACTTACCTCCAATAAAGCAACGACATAAAACCTTAATTTTACCGATTTTGTCTGGTCGCCGCCGTACATTAGGTTCGCATCGTGGTCTGAAAAGAGCTAGCAAAATTCTGGGAAATACTGAGCGCATTGTTGTACCAAAATCATACGAAAAATCAATTCCTACCGTAGCGACTAGTATACTCGAAATTCTAAAACAAACTCTGCTCTACGAAGAGTAGTAAGTTCAAGAAGGGAGACAGCTAAGGGTCGTGTCGTGAACGAGCGGACAAATTGCGCTCCATAGCTACATGAAGGGGCATCGCACGAATCTACAAAATCCATTCGGTGCCTGCTTGAAGTTCTTACTGCAATGAATGGATGCTGACGGATGCGTAATGTAACTAAATGTTTTGGATATTTTTAGGTCTGGGGCAATATTAAAATATGAAATCCTACCAATTCAATTTCAACAATATGCATGGAAAACAATCAACCCAAAATGCGTCAAAGTTGCGTGAATATGTGCAAGTTCAGAAATAGTGTAAAAGTAATTTGTAAAAGTTCGTGTTGTGGTTCTGCCAAATTTATCTCATTCATCAAAAGTATGCAGAATCTGTGTCGTTAATTTCGTGCGTCGTTTTGCGGCTTTAATTGCGTGGTTTTATGTGCTCCTGGTAAATATTGTGGAGTTGAAATTGGTGTGAGGACGTGTTTGTCGATTCGTGGAGTTCCCAGCGTGTGATGAGTCAAATGGTGGAATGAGTCGGGCCGTCAGATGGCGTGGCGATGAAGGTGAGATCTTTCGACATCTGCTAAGGGGCAGGCGGGTCGGAGGAGGCAGTTATGATTGGAAAGGGGGAAGAAGAGCCGCCGTAGGCGCATTCAAGCTGGCTACGGCACGGTAGGAGCGCTATCCGGATGTTCATTAGAGCGCACCGGCCGTTGAAAAAATGAAAAGGTATTTTTATTTTCCTTAGCACTTCAAGAAATATGAAGATTGCCATTTAAATTTGTATAAGGGGTTCAAGAACAAGACGAGTTGATGGATAAAAGCTCCTAGATAAATCAGCATAGCGTATAATTTTAGAAAAGCATATTTTGCACTAATTTTGTACGGCAAAGCCAAGCCTAAGTTTTCTTTTAAAATTCTATTAAATTAAAATACACCTTTAATAATTTACTTAGAAGTTACCAAACTTAAAACAAAACACCTTTTACGATCAATACGTCTTGTAGGGATTAGCAAATATCGAAAGATGCATATCGGGGAGAAGAAGGTGAGACGAGAAAGTGAAAGAGCTGATCTAAGAGAGTCAAATCATCGAGCGTTGAGAAGCGGCCCCGCCGCGAAAATCCCTCGCAAACCTGTGATCGCAATCTTGCAGGACCATTTCGACGTCCCTTCTATATTGATCTGCTCGGCTTGCTCGAGAGAGTCTATGTGAGTATCTGGGTCGACGTTAAAGGTCCGCCTGGCCGCAGGTACATGAAACGAAACACGAAAAGCGTTAGGCTCCCTCTGCGGACGTGGCTTCTACATAGGTCGCGGTGTGACAAAATGCAGCGCCGATCCCGCCTGAGCCTGCATCGATGCGCAGAACGAATTCGCCGAGTCGGTCGGGGATCGAACCTGTGATGGCGATCTTGGCGCTCCACTTGGACGTGCCGTCGAGCACGGACTGCTTGACTGTGCTCATGTGCTGGTTGTGGGGGGTCGTCTCCACGCTGAACACGCACCTGTCACATCACGCAGCTAGTTCAGTTACTTCCTTCCTTTTGAACACTTTATACATGTACTTTAAGTCCCAGGACAATACATTTTTGCTTCATGTTTACTTAAAGACTGCACCTATGATACAAGTTTTGGAAAGGAATAATAATACGTACACATATTAAATTTATGATGCTTAACAAACAACACAATGTAAGATCAAGTGGATTCCTAATATGAATCGTGCAAAATTGTTCCCAATAATGAGAGGCGACATTAAAATGGAAGCAAGCACAATGAGATTGTATTGAAATTTTCATCAAAACACAAAGAAATTTCCACCTTAGATACAAAATATTGTTGTGTAAAACACAAACTGGGTTCATAAATATATATTTTATTTATTTTCATTTCTCAAATGTATTATAAATGAAGGAGATAAAACACTTCAAACTTTATTTTCTTACTTTAAAAATCAGCTCATTCAATT
Organism: Incurvaria masculella; assembly: GCA_946894095.1. Lineage (NCBI taxonomy): Eukaryota > Metazoa > Arthropoda > Insecta > Lepidoptera > Incurvariidae > Incurvaria > Incurvaria masculella. The sequence continues at coordinate 11,862,467 of OX335658.1, read as the reverse complement.
ATTTATAGATATTTTTATATAGCTATTGAAAATAAGTGAATTAGTTACGATACCTGAACTCCTCAATTTGAGCAATATTAGGAAAAGCACAGTGAAGCAATTTTTAAGGGATATAGACGATCCTATGTACACTACCCGAAAAAAGACCTTCAAGATTTCTTCATCATTAGCAAAATTCGTATTTAACATTCAGTTCATGAAGTTCTTAATGACCGGGATGGCGAAACTTGACACTAACAACTGGGAATTAGGTTAGTTTTGTATACAGCTCAGTGCTCATTAATCTTGATTATGCGAGGGTTACATAGGACTTATCATTAATAAACTAAATTACGTACTGTCACATATTATTTAATATATTAGAATAAGACACTTTGAATGTACAAAACTTTAAACATCCAATTATGTGTAAACAGCATTGAACAGAATTGTAAAAAGCATTTCGGATAAAATTTTGACATATTCCTTTTCTTGGACGGATCCTCTGTTGCAGAAATACAAGATTACAAGAGTTATAAACAGTACGATGGGAAAAACTTAGGAATGATCTCAACATTATTATAACGAGTTATTAATGAATGCATTGTCATTATTTATTTAAACATTATTTTCATATCAAAATGAGACTGAACGAGCAGTTCACTAAGATACTTTTTAAACTATCCGGTAATTCATTGAAGGAAGAGTCCGTTTTTATCAGCAATCTATCTTTAGATGAAGATTAGCATAAGCACTTAGGGCCGAGTGCACGAAAGAACAAAAAATCAAAATCAACGTCAAAGTATGATCAAACACGTCACTTTGTGTGGACAGTATGGAAGGAACTCTATGCGGTTCATTAAAAGTGACGTGTTTGAACATTGATTAACTCAGCCGTTTCTTCGTGCAACCGGGGCTTAGTAAGCTACCCCGCATGTTTCCGTAGAAACAGGTGGTCAGATTTGGTTAGGTTAAGAACGTTAAGATTTTAGGTACCTGATCAACTCGAAAATCTCCGGCTTGTCTCTCTCGCGCTGCTTCATCCTCTCTTTCATAGCGGTGATGATCGAGTTCGCCTTATCCTCGGCGCCATGTTTGGACGACTTTTCGGCGGCCCCTGCGAAGCACACTACTCAGGCGGTGCGGAGACTGCTCGCGCGTGCACGCCGGGGACGCGCCGGACTGCCCCCTACCCCTCGCCACACCGCACCGCCCCGCCGAGCTCGCCGGCGCGGCAACAAGCGGACTCTCGACCCGACTGTCGAGCGGCGCGGACCACTGCTGCCACGCAGGCGACCTCGGCGCGACATTTTTATGTTTTACTGTGTAAAATGTCAACATTTGAGCAATGAATAACTTAATTAAGTATTTTAATAAGAAATCAAGGTATGTATATTGTAAATAAAGAGTAAAAATAATAACTGTGATAAATTTAGGATTAGTTTAATCAATTATAAATGTGGTTCATTAGCGTAATTATTTATTTATAGAGGAAAAATATTTTTAAATTTTACATTTAAAATTATTTCATAAAAGCTCGAAAGATTAAAGTCTTAACAGCATACAAAGTTGAAGTGGTAATAAACCGAGAAAACATTTCAGAAAAAAATATAAAAGGTCGTAAAGTAAAAAGGATTTGAGGGGGAGGCCACACAGAACACCGAAGTGAGAAGTACAGACGGCGTGCGCACACTTCTAACGAAAATTTGTACATCGGCCTCAGAACGCGATAGGATTTGAGTAGCTTGAAATGTGTGGAGTAAAATTTGTATGCTCGAAAAGAAAAGGATAGATCAGAAGTGAGAGAGTGAGCGTGTGTTCGGAAGTGGGTTGTTAGGGTTTATTTGTTGGAGGCATGTTCATTTTGATTGTCAGGTGGCTCAAGGCGGGGGGCCAGATCTGAACAGACGGACGACAGGGACGGACTTCCTACGTGCAGCAATTAACATTATCCGCACTTCGAATTTCAATATATTTATGAAATATTATTATACAAATTCAACCAAATGCATTAAAACAGATTTAATTTTGAGGGCGTGATTATGTAAAAGCAATTTTCTATAAGGTTATATACCTACTAGCCAGTGTACATAATAAATGATTTTATCCACTGTTGGAAAATGTTCACTCATCCAACAAAAACTGAGTTCAATATTATTTCATCGTAATTTTAACATTCTTTTCACAAAATAAATACCTGGTAGTATTTTATACACCATTAAACAAGTAATCTAATGAGATTTTTTTTGCGAAGTGCGGATAGAGATTAATGAAGAGTTTACAGTCGAAGAAGTCACATTTTGACTGTAACCTCAATGATACATGCAATTTTGAAATGGATTAAAGTTTTCTTATAATAAACATATACATATTTGAAAGACGTTATTGTTAACATTCATAGCGTGGGATCATGCTTATAGACATCAAGGGAACAACACAGACGAAATTTTAATGCAAAATTCAAGCCGGAAATACATCGAGCATTCACAGGATTTCAACCAAAGGAATAGGATATTGGGAAAACGAAGGAATCCGGGAAACCATTATTATGATGATACAGCATGATTTTATTCGATCTAGTGTGTCAATGATATTCACATATTTGTGTATACCTCCCGAGCGTATTGTGCAAACTATTATTTAGTATACAAGGTGTATTATATTTTAGATTCTACGTATTATTCGAACTAATTGGTTGTTTTTACAATAGAGTGCCTTACAAGATGAAAAAAATGTTGCACGGAATAGATAAGTGTTGAAGGAAAAAAATAAAGATCCATGCAGATGTGGCCATCCATGCAGGTATTGTAAGATTAGAGGGTTAAGAAATACTTAACTTAAAAGGTAACAAATAAACGATTTAGCAACAAAAATAATAATGAAAAGAAGTGAACATTTGCTACTTTTTTAAAACAAAGTTAATGTACATTAAATAATTAAGAATCACTTTCACGAACAATTACAGCATTCAAGACACAACAAATGCAGTGCATTCCTGGAAATTAAAAAAATATTTTATGGAACAAACACATTTAAACAATATACAAATTACCTGAGCATATATGTAGATGTCATCGAAAAGTTGTAGTAGAAGCAAATGTCACTAACAAAGTTATAGAATAACAGGCAACATACTTTGGCAGACAAACAATCGCTGTATCAAGTATTCAAGTCATAAATCCATCGATGAGTTACCTCACAACAAATATAATAAAGAAAGCACAAGGTTTTTAAGCACTCTAGAAATATAAAATTTTAATAACTGGTCTTATAATAACATGCACAGAGAGTATTTGTCTGAGCTGTACCAAGTGCAAACAAAGATACGAGATATCTTTCATATTTCAATAGAATCGGGAACCTTTATAGTGTATGTATAATATATCTGAACCCCTAACTCCAAGTCTAAAACAGCTTTACTTCCTACGAAATGAATGCTTATTTTATTTAAGGTCAAATAGTAACAATCTTAACACCAGTGAAAGTTGCGATTATAATTTTAAAATTCGCAGATAATTACATCAGGTTTAACTACCTTAGGTTTGGCATGAGGAAAAAATTAAATTTACAAAGTAAGTTTTACTGATATAACTGTTATAAGACAGGATACCTATATGAGTGTGTCGGTAGGCTTGATCGCCAAACCCTACAAGGAGTGATGAGACAAAGGGCTCAGATGGAGTCCGCAACAATGAACCGCCGGCCGCATCGAGGGCCGCTTGACTCGGGTTAAGTATAACTCTGGGAGATTGCGACGCCACCGCCGCTGATACATAGACCCTTAAGCTTATACGTCACAGGACTTGAAATTCCTTTGAGGGTACGCTAACCTTGAAAACGCACAACAATAACCACGACAAAAGGTAGTCGATAGCGTTCTAAGAACCCTCAAAGTGTGACTATTTCGTATGTCCGGTAGACCACTCACAGTTTAGTAATGAATACTCTACCTTTCCGTGAATTATGTTATAGTTGGTCCCCGAATTCAAGGAGAGAATTAAAATCCATTTGAGTTGTTATGAACTTATTACCCGCAATCTCAATCGGTAGAGCGCGATTTGAGGGACATTTGCAACTTAAGACCACTCCGATCTTACCGCCAGCGGAATGCAGATTTTTCTTTCATCAATACTGCATACATTTTTTTTTCGCCAAATCGTTTTTTTAATGTCTTCTATTTAAATATTATCAGATTTTAAAAAATCGTTTGGGAATTTTGGATATTTCATGTTTTTTTATAGAAGACTGACATAAAATATTTTATGTTCCATTCTCAGATTTTGAGCGACCAAACGTTACCCTTGTATTGAGTCGTTTTAAGGGGGTCTCTTAACAGTAAAACGATTCCCATAGGTATAAATCATCCACTTGAAAGGCTCGTATTGTGGGATAAAATAAAACACACGATCGGTCAGCGAGCGAACGTCCACAGCGTCGCGTCGCATCACCAGCCGCGGCACTCACTCTGTAGGCAGTCGGCGTTGAGGAGGTCCTTGCACTTCTCGTGGCACTTCACCCCGCACTCGTTGCAGCGCACCCCCTGCCGCGCGATGCCCCACAGCAGACCCTCGCACTCGTAGCAGTAGGTGGGGGAGGTCGCCGACCACAGCACGAAGTTGTGCGGCGTCGTCGACGAGATCGGATAGATCAGCGCTTGCAGCGTCTTCTTGTACACGTGCATTTTCTGAGAGGACATCATTGTGAATCAGTCACTTTTACCGTGACACTTCTGACGGTTTGTGTTAACAAAGGTATTCTGAGATACCTTGAGATGTATACAGCTATGCGGGCAGCATCTTGCTCAGCGATTCAGGGGCTAAGTGGGGCACGTCTAATTAGATTAATTAGAGCAAAAAGTCACTCACCAGCTCCTCGTCGTTGAGAGTGGCCCTAGGCACGGCCGACGTCAGGCCGGCATTCCGTTTCGTGGCAGCCATCGTCTGCAAGCATACAAAGCGTTAGCTTCACCGCCCAAACCCCGCGGCCATCTACATGCGCAGTCCAATGAAGCCGACAGCTATAAATTTAAAAGCTGCGTATACCTAAGCTAGAACCTACTCTAAGTCTTCATTCTTTTCTACTTACTGTTTTACTTACTACACTTTATATACATGAGTGCTGCGTAAATCCATTTGTCTAGTAAAGCTTATTGTAGTGAAATTAAATTTTATATTCGCCAAATACACAATACTTTTAGATTTTGCTTGATTCGTTAAGTTAAGCGAACTTAGGACTAGGTTTTCCCAACAAACTTCTATGTTCAGTACGAATATGTCATCTAAATACTGCATTTTTATATGAGATAATTATTATATTTAGCATGGCCACTCTTAACGGTACAGAGATCAAAATGCTTTCGTAGATTTGAATTTTTGAGCTGAATTTGAGTCTTTTCGTTGAATAAAATAGTTATATAAAAAAGTTAGTTATCAAAGCATCAAGATCTCTATTCCCAGTCGTGGCAGTCTGCGTAAAGACTTCCGACACCTAAAAAGCTAATTATTGAATATGTATTTTTCAGACCTTCTCGTCCGTATTAAAGCGTGCTTCTATTAAAACCAAATAAATAAGAAACAATTTTACCAGCAGAGCAGAATGCCCTCTAATTTTTTTGCTACAAATATGTCAAACCATTGTTTTCTTACCAGGGCCTATTTTGTGTGTATGCATAAAAATGTCATCCTAAATTATCAAACGTAATATAAGAGTCATGTTCGCAAAGACTACAAAGTTGATCGCGCAAGATTTATGAAGAACAACAGGTAGAGTGATTGAATTTATCATACGTGCAGATCATTTGTAGCATGCCAGTTTCACTTTCGGAGATTGTTTGGTCTAACAAGCGTGCAGTGTCCAATCAATGAATTAACAGGGGGTGGAGAGTTTAAGATCTGAGCGCAATGGCGCTGTGAGAACAATCTGTAGCAAGAGCAGGCTGCGGATGTGGACTCTGTGCAACTGTTGATTATTTCAAGCAAACAAGCAAATAATCGCATGCAAATAACTAATAGCCAAACATCTGGAATAAAGTACCTTAAGAACCTGCGGATCCGTGGCACGGGATGAAAGGCAATGTCAATGTTAATATCGGTAAGAGAAAAGAGAGACCTACGGGGACCTCGCATTTTTATCAATCTAGGGAGAGATTTCTATTTCCGCGTTCGCATCCGAGACCATAACGTTTCATCGGAACATTCACACAGCGGGCATCTAACGAGAACAATATTACAGAGGAATAGAGACAGGAAGAGGCAGACAGTGGGTACAAACACTCGGTATGAAAGTTTAGGCACCATTGACAAACACAGACACACAAGGATCTACCAAAGAAAATCACAACAAAGGGCCGGAGATTAGAGGAAAGTGTAATCAGATTTTGGTAACGGTTGAGCGAAGAAAAACATTTATTACGCGCCTAAAGTTAGTGAAGCTCTTCAAAGCGGAGAACGGTGAAGTACAAGCGAGTTTCAAAGAGACGTTCTGTAGAGCAATAAAGGGTAGTTTGGGTGGATATGGAATGGACAGACCAGTTCAAAGATTACAATATTTGGTTATTTTACATATATATATATGTGGTCAGAGGTTGACATAAATGAAGTAAAATAATGTATTTCTCAAACAGAAGTGAATCCTTTTCATGAATACGTTTTTAATATTTTGAGACACTTTAAAAAAAATCAGAAGAAATTTATGTTATAGCTACTGGAGACCAATTCACCATATTGGCGATGGGAATATGCATCTTGCCGAAGGTACATAGGATTCGGTGAGGAAAAATTGAGGACATATTGTTACAGGTAGACTAAACAAATTATATATGAGCATATAATATACTGGTTCGGCAAGATGGTGGGTACTGGAAAGCTTAGATTGAAGACTTGTCTGACCAAGACAAGTTCTCCAACTCACAAGAAATCAGGAGAGGTTCGGACTGTTTAGGTCTTAGAATTTGAAAGAAGAGATCAACTAACCGTCTCAAAAATGAGCAGGATAGTTGAGATATTAGATGCGGCCATAAGTAAGGCATGCGGTCAATAGGAGTGGTGTGGACAGAACAGGAGTGGTGATTGTAGGAGCAGAACTCACCAGCTCAGAGACGAGTGGAATGGACTTGCGTCGCTGCGGCCTGATGTTGGGCATGCTGTCGATGTTGCTGTAGAACGGGTTATCTCCGAGGTGCCTGTTCAGAGTAACACAATTATTGTTAATATGTTTCGATGTCATGATGCACATTTTTACAATATTTTTTAGTGATGTCAAGTGTAGTGTTAACAAATTTGAGGTAGGCGTGTATTAAACAAATGTGGCGAGAATGAAGAGTGTGGGATAGTAAAGTCGAACAAGAATGGCAAGATCGCCGTCATACTCTCGCGTAGACATGGCGAATATACGGGGGCTGCACGCTAACCTGAATGCCGTGCACCTGCACCTGGAGCAGTGCAAGCCGGCCATGTTTTTCCTTACGGAGACACAAATATCACGACCTGCCGATACCTCGTACTTGCACTATCCCGGCTTTACTCTGGAAGAATCCTTCCGTCCGAAGGCTGGGGTGTGCCTGTTCGTCAGGTCTGATATTTGTTGTCGCCGTATACACTGTCTAGAGGACCCCGAACACTGCGTACTTTGGGTTCACATTGACATGGGGACGGACACACAGTTGTACGCATGCCTGTACAGACCGCATAGTGGAGACAGAGAGGCTACTCGACTTCTTGAGTACCTGAGCAAAGCGGCAGATGATGCACAGGCAAGGTTTCCCTCCGCAGAGTTGGTCTTTCTGGGGGACTTTAACGCGCATCATGCGTCGTGGCTAGGCTCCGATAAGACTGACTTTGCTGGCAGGGCTGTGCGCAACTTCGCTCTGGCGCATAACCTAACTCAATTGGTGACGCAACATACGCGCATCCCAGATCGAGTCGGTGACGCGTCTTCCTTACTGGATCTTCTGCTGACCACTAAACCCGCCGGGTACAAGATCTCGGTGCTTGCCCCCCTGGGGTCATCTGACCACTGCCTGGTGAGTTCATCTGCACCACACACGCAGACCGAGAAACGTGCATCTGGCACCCGTCTGGTGTGGCATTATGAGTCAGCAGAATGGGACGGAATGCGAGAATATTTCGCCTCCTTCCCTTGGAGACAGCTCTGTTTTAGCAATATGGATCCGTCGAGCTGTGCTAATGCCGTTGCCGAGGTGATTCAGGGAGCTATGGAACTATTTATTCCTAGCTCTACCAAATCCCTCGGTGGTAAATGCCAGCCATGGTTCAACGCAGAATGCGCGGACGCCTGTTCTACTAAGAATGCGGCCCACCGTGCATGGAACCGTGCAAGAACACGACGTGAACCAGACGTTAAAGCGCTGAAACAGGCCCTTAACGCAGCCTCCAGATCCAGTAAGAGGATAATCGCAAGAGCGAAGTTCGAACATATCGGCAGAATTGGCGAGAAGTTGATCAGGCACCCAACAGGGAGCCGTCAATTCTGGTCCCTTGCTAAATCTGTCGAAGCAAATTTCTGCCGCTCCTCACTTCCACCATTGCAGCAACCTGATGGATCACTCGCTTTTTCCGCCATAGAGAAGGCCGACCTTCTCGTGGGCCTCTTTGCGGCAAACTCACGCCTGGACGATGGCGGATCAATCCCGCCATCTATTCCTGGGTGCGAATGCTCTATGCCGAACATACAAATCCGCCAGAAAGCGGTGCGGCGTGAGCTCTTCGCCCTAGATTCCAGGAAAGCGAGTGGCCCTGATGGTATTCCAGCGCTGGTGTTGAAGAAATGTGCTCCAGAATTAGCCCCTGTCCTAACCCGCCTTTACCGCCTATCGTACTCCACTGGATGTGTGCCTACAGCTTGGAAATCGGCCAACGTCCAGCCCGTGCCTAAAAAAGGCAATCGATCAGACCCGGCCAACTACCGACCCATAGCCATTACCTCTCTTCTATGCAAAGTGATGGAGCGCATCATTAACGCCCAGTTGATGAGGTACCTAGAGAGCAATGCACTCCTCAGTGATCACCAATACGGATTTCGTCCGAATCGATCTGCTGGGGATCTCCTAGTTTACATCTCACATGAGGTGGGTGATGCGCTCGAAAATCATGGCGAAGGTATGGCTATCGGGCTGGATATCGCGAAAGCATTTGACCGGGTCTGGCACAAGGCACTGCTTTCCAAGCTACCGTCCTATGGCCTTCCAACCGATCTATGTGACTGGATCGCCGATTTTCTACATGGCCGCAACATTAAAGTCTTAATTGATGGTTGTTGCTCCAAAGCCATGTCAGTGAATGCCGGCGTACCGCAGGGCTCTGTGCTGTCCCCAACCCTTTTTCTGCTGCACATTAATGATATGCTGAATTTGGGTGACATTGAATGCTACGCAGACGACAGCACAGTGCTAGCCAGGTACACCAGTCACCGGACCGCAAGCCGGGCTGAAGTGGAGGAGAATAGGCGGCGCCTCGTTGTTAGACTCGAAGAGACCCTGGATAAAGTTTCCGGGTGGGGTCTCCAGAACCTTGTCGAGTTTAACGCGAGCAAGACACAGGCTTGCGTATTTAGTGCGAAGCGTACTCCGTTCAGTGTGGCTCCGACCTTCCAGGGAGCAACTCTACGTATTGACGAGCATTTAGGGATTCTTGGTGTCGACCTGACGCATAACCTTAATTTCGGACGCCATATCGAGGATAAAGCCAAGCTCGCCTCGAAAAAGCTGGGAGTTCTCAACAGGGTGCGTCAGTATTTCACGCCTGACCAAAAACTGCTCCTTTACAAGGCGCAGATAAGGTCTTGCGTGGAGTACTGCTCGCATTTGTGGGACGGCTCAGCTCAGCACCTGCTTGGCTCCCTGGACTCGATACAGCGTCGGGCTGTGCGTCTCGTCGACGACCCCAAGGTATCTATGAATCTAGAGACCCTCCAACTCCGAAGGGATGTTGGGTCTCTCTCTGTGTTCTACCGTCTTTACCATGGAGAATGCTCGTCAGAGCTACATAACGCTGTCCCTCCGTCCCCATTCTACCATCGCACGACGCGGAACAGGCAGGAAATGCACCCGTTCACTGTCGACATTCCAAAAATCAGAACCAACCGATCCTCTAGGTCCTTTATTTATAGGGTCGGTAAACTATGGAATGCACTTCCTGCCGAGTTATTTCCCTCAAGGTACAACCTAGGATCCTTCAAACGTGGTGTGAAGAAGCACCTGGCCGGCCGGCATGGTTTTCGCAGCCCCCTTATAAGTTCGAAAGCCCATGGGCATCGTCGGGCACCTTAAGTGGTCCTGGCGTATGCCATATGCCGCGCATTACATAAAAAAAAAAAAAAAACTCTCACGGTTGGCGATATAATACACTTTGAAAATTTAAAACTCAAAAACTCGTTGGCGGGACAAAGATTAAAAAAATCTTATATCAGGACCAATGGAAGTTATTTCTGAAGTTACGAGATTTAAAGCTGTTACAACCTATGGAAACCTAAATAACTTTTAAGTTGTATTATTGTTTGTTAGCTGAGCAGTTAGCGATAATATTGGTCGTGTAAGTGGTTACTATATTTGTGACTTATTCCTTATTTTATTCCTTATTTATTATTTCTCAATTAAATATTCCGGTTTTGACATATAAAACAACAAGTGTTGTTATAATTTATAATTCAGAAATTCTACTAAGGCTGCGATAAAACAAAACATGGTAATGAGTATTAAGTGATTTCCTAACATTTTACAATTATGTTGCAGTGCCGGATTTCCTGTTCGTAGAGCCGAATTTAGATATCACTTTCCGGGTTTGCATCAATGAAATTATTAAAGTGTCCGTTACCAGAAACAAACCAAGCCAGTTCGGCTGGTATAATTTTATTATACCTGCCATCAGCAAAGGTGGATGACAGAGATACCCGGATGTCATCGCTTTTGAGAACAAAACTTAAATCTTTTACAAACAAAATAATACAATTTTACCAACTCCATTTTATCAGATGGATCAGTATATTAAATGTATACTACATATTTTGATACAGAATGAAAGTAAGAGTAGTATATGTAGAAGTTTTTAAATTTTCACCATCGTCGCGTCGCCGCAAATAATTAGACATGTCAGCGCTGACAAACCTTACGGTCTACCTGTGTGTTATACGCTATTATATAATATTTACATATGTAGACCACTATTTTAAAATACAGAATCATTACTTACCCATTGCCACGTCCACCTTGATCGCCAGAACCTCCAGTGCCATTCTTAAAATAAAAAATAAAAAAACAAATTAGTAAATCATACAAAAACAAAATATAAATAAACATATTCAACAATAATAACAAATTAGAAAAAAATGCTCACAGCATTTTGCATGGTTGAGGATAAATTCCCTCAGTGAATTTTATTCTAAGAGATAAGAGTATTTATTTAATTTACTCGTTCATTTGTTTATTCTTACAATTCAATTTATTTAAAACTACGTAAAATGAGCATACTTCTAATTTGCTATTAAAATTAAAAAGTCAACGAGTTTTATTGGAAAAAGTAGTAAAATATAAAATAACAATTTTAACACTCCAGTAATACACACATTTTTCTAAACACTATTAGGGTTAGTTTAATTAGGCTTACATTGCAACAATTAGTAACTTATGTTTAACCTCGAAAGGCCTGTGAAAGTTTATGATAAAAACATGTTTTCACAGCGGAGCCAATTAATATTTCTGGTAAAAACATAAGCTATTTTGGGTATACAGGATTTTCGCCTATTATTTTTGACTTATCAATCAGTCTTAGAGAGTATTTAAATTATTATTCTTCTGAACCATCCTAAAAGTGTGATGTAAAATATCACGAATGATTATGATAAAAATATTTACTATCGTTGAATTCAATAAAATAGTACGAGTAATTACGATGCACTTTAATGGCAAAGTCAAGATTTGACACGTAAAAATAACATCAACTACAAACTTTAAGAAATCAGAGATCATAAAAAATACACAACGCCAAAATAATATCACAGGATCAATTTGGGATGAAAAAAGTGTATTTTAGGAAGGTATGTTGCATGGATATACGTAATGACTTTTTTTTTTATTCATTACACTCGTAATAACGTTGTAAATTTAAAGGTTTGTAAGAATTAAGAATGAAGTTGCTTTAGTTATAAGGGTAAGGTAAATTTAAAAATGTATACAAATGTAAGGCAATTTCGGCTGGGATTTTCTGTAGGTATATTTAATTATGAAAAATTAAGGCATTGCGAATAAATTCGTTGGATTGAGAAAACGATGAGCATAGCAGATAATGAGAATGGTTTAATAATATGGGTATTCACTTCCATGAGATTTTTTATTGTTCTTTTTTTTCAGATTTAAGATATTTTATGATTTTTTGTTTACTTTAGAACACTGCATTAAATGCGCTTTGAATAGAATAGGAATGAATATTTCATATTAAAATTTTATCAGCATAATAAAATACCCGTATTATATTACAACCTAATAATACATAAAACATAAACAAGCTTTTACATATTTTTTGTTCTTCAAATTATTCATTTCTTTCAGTTCAAAGGAAGCAAGAGCAATAAAAAGGTATGGCTAAGACAGTATTCCTTAGTAAACAAATCCAACAATCTTATAAATATTATTTATTCGGAAAAGATATACGAAAAACAGCTAATCTGGTTGTATGTAGCTGGACGCCCCCTCTTGTGTCCCGCGCCGCCGTCTCTATGCGGATTGGGTGGCGCGAGCCGCGCCCCTGGAGCTGCAATGGAGTGCAGGGAGTGCAGGATCGGGAATCGGGAACCGATCCTGAAACACAACATATAATTCGTAAAAAGCAGTAATATTTCGGCATTCGCCGTTATCAAAATCATGAGTTTGATAACGGCGAATGCCGAAATATTACTGCTTTTTACGAATTATATGTTGTGTTTCAGGATCGGTTCCCGATTCCCGATCCTGCACTCCCTGCACCCCATTGCAGCTCCAGGGGCGCGGCTCGCGCCACCCAATCCGCATAGAGACGGCGGCGCGGGACACAAGAGGGGGCGTCCAGCTACATACAACCAGATTAGCTGTTTTTCGTATATCTTTTTCGTATTGGGTCTGTAGGCAGACATAATATTGATAACGACGATTGTTGTTTTTGTGTTTGTTGTAGAGACAGCACCATAACCAATTTATTCGGAAATATTTATAAAACTCACCGTCAAAAAGTTTGCATTTTTTTTTCTTAAGTCTAATTATTTAAATATATTTCCCATGGAAAGCGGCATGTCAGTGAAATAAAGCGTGCGAGTAAGATATAATGTCGCGATAATGCTGTCGAATAAATATTATATATTCGATCATATTAAGATGTAAGTTTATAATTTATATATATTTTTACGTAGATATGAAAGTGATATGATTGCGATGACATTAGATTAGATTTGTGGATTTTGGATGGAAATGCGATACATCAATTAATTTCTATCATATGTTAATAAGCACACCAAATTTCAAGGAAATACAGTCAGCCAGATATACGCCTGTTTTTCTCGAGGTACTTAGTTGCCTCCGATTCTTTTACTTATTTTTATTTAAAAGCTAGCATATCTATCAACGCCTATATAGGACACTATAAACAGCTATTGTTATGGCTAATTATGTGCACTTTATTTTATATCCGATAGATCTTAGTTGTGTGTCTTCTATCTTACTCATCTAGCGTTATAAAAGAATGTCTATTTCCAATTTAGTTTAGGCAGTGTATATATTCTTTGGTTTAGAGGTGATGAAATATTTTTAGCAAGAACAGAATCGTCAGTTTCTTAAGATTGCTTGAGCTTCGGATTTTTATCAACTTTGGTTATTCAAAGATTCGATAAGACTGGTCGTTAAAAATGGATTATTAATAAATGATTGTCTTTCGATTTTCTCTGTTTAAGTTCCTACGACATCTATCGATTATATTTAATTGTACAAATTATATTGTATTTTATGAATACATAGTAGAAATAACACCACCGCAGGCGTTCTAATATCATAGCTTATATTTTGTATATATTTTAGTAGAAATGTACTCAAAATGAGATACAAATTTATTTGTTAAGGTTAATTAGTTAAGGTAACATTTTTTTAGTAAACAACTGTTAGGTATACTTTAGTTTCTAAAAGCGTCATCAAAAATGTCAAATCTATTCTGCAAATTAACACTAATTATTGCCAATCTAGTAAACTGTAGGAAATATAAAAACATTGTAGATTTAACGAATCCAAAGACCAACTCATACTCATTGGTATTTCTGAAATCAAACTGCGATAGTTTGAATATCCCTAAATCAAGTAATTTAACCTCTTTCATGATTTTCTAATAATTTAAGTATTATTTGTAATAGCAAATGCAATACATGATTTAAACAATACATTTTCTTAAAAATTATCACAAAAATCCACTTTATTCAGCTAATTGTGAACACACTACGGACACATATTGAGAAACATAATAAAACCCTTATTAGGTTTAGTAAAGTTGTTAGGTTAGATACTTCAAACGTTATACTGGTCATTCATAAGTTTCTTTTTAAATTCATTTTTTTATCTAAGTAATTGCATATTGAATTCAATCTGCTCGATTATAAAATCGAAAATGTTTGTCGACCATATTTTATCTCAAAGAGCGTTTTCGGAATAATCTAAAAAAGCGCTGTTACAACTACCAGGTATATCTGACGATAATATTTTGTGATACTCTGTAATTAGTTATCTCTTAACTTTTAACTCTTATTTCATATAATTTTTGCATGATATAACTTACGCCAGCACTAACTTTGTCCTTTTCTGTAGATGGTGTCGTTGCTGCTGGTGGTGTCTCCACCGTACTTTTCTCTTCTGCTTTACGGTCTTTTAATGCCTTGAGAAGTTTCCATTTACTACCGACGGGTGTATCTTGAGGTGGTGGCGCCTCCATCTTATGAAGCTCCGGTTCTAATCTCGGTTCATTAAAATCCTCGTCCAGTTCATCTCCACTCTGCACGGGACTGTCTGGGCCAGAAGTTTCGCCGGATGATTGGTCCCCGACCGACTCCACATCGTCTCTATCATACTCATTTTCAGTTTCTTCAATCTCTCTTATCGTTTCTACTTTTGGAACTTCACATGTATCTATATGAGTATCTCGATAAGTAACGGTGGCGAATTCATTAGCAATGGTGGATTCATCAATTTCTTTTTTTACATTCGCAGTTTTTAGTTTTAATTCTCTTAGGACAAACGTCATTTTTTCTTTTAAGTCTTCTTTGGGTTCAAATATTTCAGCTTCTAGTTCTGGCTCTTCCGATAACGTACCGTCACGTTCCGCTGCCAATTGAGATTGATGTTCCATTTCCTCTAACTTTCTTAATTCATAACAATACCATTCATCCTCTGAGTCGATGCTATCCTCGGTACTTTGTCTCCTCGAAGACACCCTCGAACCACTTCGCCAAGAGTGCGTGCTGCGGTTATCTTCATCATCATGTCTTGATGATGGTATGTCCAAACTCTGCTGATGCCTAGGCATAAATTTGTTGGTATGGCTCCTCATGCTTTGCCCTGATGGACTGCCACTTGCAACACTATTCGGTTCCTCAGGAACAGTGCTATTTATGATCTCTGGTGGACTCGGCTTCCGAAATTTCTTCTCTTTCTGGACTGGAACTTCCATTTGTTTCTCATCTTGCTCTTCATTTTCACTCTTGGGAGGTGAAGTTTCAGATGTTTGATCATCAGATACCGAAGACGATTTTCGTAGTCTATATTTTCCAAGTGCTCTCGAAACTGCAAATTCCATGGGTCCACCTCCACTATAGGATTTTCCATCCAAGCTTGATTCATCAGAAGCGGTCGCCTGCCTTTTTACATCACCAATCGTTGCAAAAATTGAAGAACCACTGTGACTTCCTGAACTCTTGTTACCATCATCCTCATAAGGTCCTACATCTGAAATATCTGTGTCTATATCCAGTTTCTGTATGTCTGCGATTTCATCGGTACTAACTTTGTTGCTCAGCTTAGCAAAATGAAAATCAATGTCATCACTCTTGTCTCTAGTCATTGATGGCATGGGTTCCTCAAATTCATTTTGTTCCTCAAGTTCATCCTCTTCTTTTGAAAACGGCTGCTGACCATGTTGCTGCAGCTCTTGTATTTTTTGTTGCTGCTCAATAATTTCTTGATGATTTAATTTTCTCGGCTTATTATTTGTAATAACTTTGGCAAACATATTTCCTTCGTGAGCGGAATCGGAAAATACGCTATCACTATCCTCCGACTGGACGCTTGATCTTCCCCCAGACCATTCTGTCTCCGAAGTATCAGGGTCCGATAGGGATGTGTGACTTGTATGTTGCTGCTTTCGTCTTGCTTTTTGCAAAAGACCCGACATAGAGGCGACTAGATGATACTTCTTTTTTCTTCTTTGAGCGGATAAAACTCTTTCTTTTAAAGATTTCTCCGCATGCGCCTGCTCTTCGACAGTATCTACGCCAGAAGGTAATGAGTGAGATCTGTGTTTTTTAGGCAAGTGTAAGTCTGGTAACCAATGGCTCATTGAGGTCATTGCCGACTTAAGAGAAGACGTTCTTCTTGGTTTCTTGATTTGTTTATCATTTGCTTTTCCATTAAGGTTAGCCGATATAGAAACATACCCAGACTGAGATACTAACATGCCACTAGATTCTACATATTGATCCTTTCGGTGTTGATTATGATCTTGACCCCGAGCAGTTTCCATTATTGAGTTTTCGTAAATACGATTTCCATTTCTTTGGTCGTACTGTTGCTGACGAAAATATTCTTGTTGGAGTTGATTTTGGTACTGAATTCTTTCAGCGTTAACTATAGACTGAGAATTCATGCTAGAGGTGTCGATAGAACTAGATGGTGAACGAGTTGATCCATGCCACGAGATCTGTTCATTATATTCATGCGATGTCAACTTAGTAGCAGAAGGTTCATAACGAGTCGAAGTGGGATAATAAGACAAAGCATCAGTAATATTACTTGCCGGGTAAACTTGCCTATGTGCGTTTGATTTGTGACCGTTCTGGTAATAATTAAAGTCCATCGCAGAAGATCCAATCGACGCTGCTCTCGTAAGACTCCTTCTTGTAGGAGCGCTTGTTGTTGTCGAAGTGTATAGTAAAGTCTGAGCATGATAATTTGGCTCTGGAGGATAATTTATTGCACTTCGAGAGCATTCTATTGAATCTCTTACATCGATGATGTCTGGAAAATTTGATTCTTCGCCCCTAGATGTGCTATAAACTGTAGTGTAATTAGGCTGTCGATTACCAGCAACGGAGTATATTACCGAGGGTTCACTTCTTTGTGCGAATTCAATTAAACTTTGATTTTGGCAGGCGTTACTGTGAATTTGATAAGTCATTTCATTTTTTAAAAATGCGTTACTTATTTCGTTCTGAAATTCACTTACTTTCCGCGTATTACTCAAATCTTTGTCAACGTACTCTGGCTTGTGATAGTTGTGGTCTGTTTTAGTTTTATTTCCTGTGTACGTATAGGAGTCCACTAAAGTTTCTAAGTATAGTTTGCTATCTAATTCAGTGGGTATTTTTTGTAAATTCTGTGGAGAAGGCATTCTCATCTTGTAAATGTCATGAGCTGCATGTGAATGTTTACTATTTTTTGGAGAGCCGGGGCTTTTTTCTAGACTTGACCATCCGCTCATTGAAGATAGCCCTGAATCTGACTTGGCTGCGACAATATTGGTGGAGTCCCTTTTCACGTGTTTTGGTGATGTTTTGGGAGATCTTGGAGATCTAGGGCTAAGCCGCATATGGTCTGCAGGAAGTGGACTAGCCGCAGATAGTAACGACGTTCGATTAGTAATGCTCTCGTTATTGTTTTCGATAGACGCAAACAGTTGAGCTCCATTAGGTGGTGCTGGAGGTGGTGGGCTAGGTGATTGATTCAATCTATTTTCTGGATAGTCCATATTGAGCAAAGTATCCTGAGGATTTGAATATACATTTGCTTCATTGAATAAACTATGCGCTGACAATGCAGGTGAGTGGGGCCGGGAACTAGCTTTAAATAATTCTGCCATTTGTTGTGGTGCTGTTTTACTTTGAAAGTATTTATTATAGGTCGTGGCAGAAGCGTCCGAAGTCGGGTAGGTGCCATACTCAAACCGATCTCTGGAAAGAGCACTTGGCGACTTGGACAATCTGGCAGCATTGATTTCTGCGTTAGCTACTGCTGAGCTGTAGGCAAGCCGGCCAGTCATGGTGGAGTATGGCTCGGTCGTCGTCTTATCGCAGATGTACTTTCGGCGAGGCGACAGTGAGTGACCGTAATCAGTTCCCTTGTCGGAGACTGGGGCATCCGTTAGAGAGAGGCGGGACGGGGATCGCTCCGATCCAATCTGACCAGTAGCGGACTCCTTCGGTATCGATAGCAACATCTCGTCGAAAGTCTTCAGGGCATCATTAAAACCCCAGTTCTCCGCTCCGGCATACACGTGCCTCAATTGTTCGTTAATGATGTTTCCATCCTCGACCAGTGTCTTCACTTCGATGTCTCGGTCATGCCTCCCGCCTGTGGTCACTTTTTTCTCGGGACTCAGTAACCTAGTTTTCAAGTCTTTTAACTCTCTCGAATCTTTGTGTAATTGGCTCGTCAATCTATCTAACTCGTGTAACTTATTTACAGCAATCTGGTCGATCGCGCTCAGAGTGGAGAGCTCGGCGAGATCGCGGGCACTGATGCAGGGAGAGCCGCCGCGGTAGTCCTTGTAGTCCGCGGAGCTGTAGACCTGCAGCGCGTCCGCCGACACCTCCTCGCGCTCCTCGGGCGCCTCCCAGATCATGTCGAGCTGGGACGGCGGCCGCGAGCTCTCCTCGCAGACGAGGTCGTCGCGATAGGCGCGGTTGAGGCTGCGATAGAACGCCTCGTCCGACTCGAGCGCTTCGTCGCGCTCGCCGAGCGCCGCCGCGAGCCCCACGTCGAGCGCCTCCTCGATGCCGTCCTCGACGGTGCCGTTCCCGAGGATCTCTCGGATCACCTCGAGCCGCGTCAGCGAGTCCGGGTCGCGGTCCGAACCCGCGGTGAGTCCGCGGCACGAGTAGAACTCGAGCAGCGTGGAGATGACGCCCTGCTGGTCGGCGAGCAGCGCTTCGAGCCTCTCGAGCCGCTCCCACATGCGCACGTACTCCTGACTGAGCAGGTCGAGGGCGCGCCACGCGTACTTGAGCTCCGCCTCTAGGATGTTGAGCCGCGTGCCGAGTCGCTCCATATAGTCGGCAACGATGTAGTCGCCGGTGTAGGGCGGCGGCTCGGCGGCGGCGAGCGCCAGGGAACCCCGCTCGGCGAGCTCGGATTCCGCCGCCGCCGCGTCTGCCGCGCTCGCATCCGTCCCCGCGCCGGCGCCGCCCGCCGCCCACGCACTGTCCGCAGCGTCGCGCATCATCTCTGCTGTCGGGGCTGGCTCGCGCTGCGCATAGCTCAGTGGGAGTCATCCCACATTACTCGCTCGATCGTCGCTCCCGCCGCCGGAGCCGCCGCGCCCGCGTCGCGGCCCGCTGCCCAATTCGCCTTTCGCCGCGCGCACATCTTTCTGTTCTCACTGAGTTCTCATTTTTTCAACACTTACATCGAGTTTTATTTCACTATTTGTACTCCGACGGAATTCACTTTGATAATTTGCACATCAAAAAATATATAATATGTATTTGTTTCACTGTTTCACACTGTTTGGACGCAGAGAATCAATTAGTAATCATTCGCTACACTTACGAACGTGTATACAGATTATACATCAGTATAAAAAGTGTACACGTATGGAGGTTGTGATTTTAGGATTTGAAAGGACGAAAACCTCAGCGGAATGCTCTATTTTTTTTTTTTCAATAATGTGACTGATAAAAATACATTTCGTATAAAAGCGAAATAACTGGGCAACAAGAGAGCATGCCGCGCGGAGGCAGCTCGGCGATTGAGGTGCTGATTCCACATGGCTGACACCAGAGGTGGAAGGCGCCGCCCGGTGTCCAGGGAGAGAGGTAGGGATACGGGGCGGGGGAGCGGAACCAGGCGTGCCATCGCTTCGCTTGAAAAAAAAACAGGTTTGGATATACATTTTAGATACGAATCACTTTCATTTAACACTTTTATTGTCTTCAAATTGTATTGTCTATCTAAACTTTTAACGGCGTGGTAACACCTGATTGCATTCGTTTCATAACGGCGTAAGTGAAACCATATTTTATATTTTGAAATAACTACTACTTATTTTGGAATTTGCAAAACATTAAGTATGCGTTGATGGGATAGCTATATTTGAAACCGATAACGGTACATATCTGACGCTTATATTCTGTGTTCAAACCTTTTTTTAATGAAAGTTGTTTTTTTATTCTATCTATATTAAATTTATTATACAAATATTTGTCTAATTTAAGAACACGAATCACCAGAGACCTACAGATTCATCTTTAAATTACAGCTATACCATCAATAAACATTTTAATTTTTTTATCATCGAAATTCGTTGTGGTTATTTTTAAATATAATAAAATGTTGTTATACTTGCTTCTTTATAAAACTGAACACAATCGATACTTATCACGCGCTTAAGGCATTATCACGATTAACTGGTTATTTATTTACCCACATGTTTCACTCAATAATAAATGCTTATAAACATCCACATGAGGCTATTTAGTCGCGTCATTTCCGATACATGTGCCAAAAGCGCTTTGGCGAAAAGTGCCCGCTCTAACTAACCGTGTAACATGAGTCGCCGCCTGTCCCGGCCGATAGCGAAGGAATACTCCCCCCCCCGGGGCGGAGACGCGACCCCCCTACCTCCCCCCGGCGGGTTCCGCCCCCACTCTAGGGGGGGGGAGGGGCGTCGCTCCGCCGGAAATATTCGCCAAGTAATGTCAAGTGTGCGGTTCGCAGTTCGCATCTACCTTACTGTGCGGCGCTTAATCCGTTTGGTCGCGTCGCATGACGAAAGCTCGAATATAAATTCGTAACGGTCGATGAGTGAGCTTAGTGACTATACAAAGTGTATCGCAATATCAAAGAGGTATTCTGGGGGCTTTGAGGGGGTAACTTTTGAGTTACAACGTTTGCGGCAACTCGAAAAAAATGTAAACCTACCGATATATTTCAACGTTTGTATGGAGAATTATTTTATTTCCTCAAAAACTATAAAGCAAAAGTTGTGAACTTTGGCCTCCAGAGTAGCCCCCCGGAAATATGGCACATTTTAAAGATTTTTCTCTGAACATGGAAAAGATGTCCGCCCCTACATGACTGCGGTGAAAACATTTAGTTATTTATATTATACCTCAATGGAATGGGTGTCACAGAACAATGTAATAAAGCCAGCAACAAACCGGGTTTGAGAGACATCGAATGTGAGGGTTTTATACTGTGGCAATTAATGAGAAAACTATGTGACAATTAATCACCTTGTGACAAGAGAACTTTATGTCACTTAGGAATGAATATACCAATGTTGCAGTGTGTTTATTCGTAGTATATCAGGCACACAACCCCTTTCATTCATAGAATATATATATTAATTACTTTTCCGATAGCTGCGCATGAATTGGCTACAAGGGAGAGAAAACTGAAAAATTACAGAAAATTACTACAGAAACATTTTGTTATGAAAAGCATATATATTTTGGCTAATAATTTGAAAATTCCAGACTTCTCGCAAATTATTTCTACCACGACTATTTCATTAATTGATTATTTAATTTTATTCAAAACAAAAACAACTTTTTTAAGGTCTGAAATCGAATCGTAACTATTACCTAATTATGATCTTACTTTTATATAATACTAGCTGAGGTACCCGGCTCCGCTCGGGTCAATGTCATTTTGGACTGATGTGGTCTGAATTATATCCTGGATTAATTGTAACCCAATGGGCTGGTCTAAAAGGCTAGTCGACACTTCTTTACGAACAGGTTATACTATGTATGTACCTACGAAATTTGATCAAAATCGGTTGAGCCGATGGGGCATGATTGAATAAGAAAACATCCAAATATTACCATTCATAAATTCAGTGAAAGAAATGTACATTTTTTTTTATGTGACTGGACATGGATGGCTAATACCACAAGTTCTGTCATGGTATTAGCCCAACACACCACATGGGAACTAGGTGCCATGCCAGGACCTTCCTTATATTGCACATTGCCGCTTTGACCATCGTTCATCCAATGCGATGGTACCAACCCGGGCGGGATAAACCCTACCACCTAGTAAGTAAGGAAGGGGACCTACAGCTTAACGTGGAATCCGAACCACGGCCAGCCTCTCTCAACGGTCGAATGGTCACCCATCCAAGACCAGACTGGACCCAGCGTTGCTTAACTTCGGAGAGCGATCGCCGAAGTGTCGCGCCACTGGGCCACTGAGGCTGACTGACATAAAACCCTTGATTGTAAAACATTAGGGTCCACATCTTCCAAGTTTTTTTTTAAAGCATTTGCGTCGGGACGATACACTTCACTGCTACCTTGACATGGATGGAAAATACGGACATTTTTAGTTGCATATGTGTTTTACATTTTGATACAACAAAAAATAATGCCAAAATGTGTTGGAAAGAGCAAAACTGGAGAACGGCTTTTCCAATCCGGCTAATTTGTTTTTTTAACCCACTTCAAAAAAGCTCCTCCTTCGTTATCAATTCGTCTATATGTTTTTTTTTAATGTTTGTTACCTCATAACTTTTGCCTGGGTGAACCGATTTTGATGATTTTTTTTTTAAATGAAAGCTAGTGCTTCCCAAGTGGTCCGTTAAGTTCTGACAATGATATCCATGAGAAAATCATAAGTCTTAAATTTGTATTAAGATCGCGCGACAAAGGGACGAATAACTCAATATAACGCCAACCGATTTCGGTGATTCTTTTTTTATTGGAAAGGACGTGTACAAATTAGTAAGTTTACTTCAGATTCACTAAAAATAAAGAAATTAAAAAAAAATTAACAAAAAAAAATAACCGACTTCAAAGAAAAAGCACTAAAAAAGAAAAAATAATTGCCATTTTTGTAGTTACGATTTTTGTTATTTTTTTAGTCGGTGTCAGCCAAGGTTGCCAAGGTTCTCTTGATTGGCGCAGCGCGTGCCCGGCTTTTTCTTTGAAGTCGGTTATTTTTTTTTTGTTAAAATTTTTAAACATTTGTCGGAGTCCGAGGATGGTTTTTAGCTTTAGTTAGTCGCGATAGATGGCGCTGTTGTCGAGATCATTATTTTTAAACTGACCGTTTGAATAACAGGCCGGCGAGGGCGAAACGACATTTTACCGAGCTACGTCCAAAACGATCAGTCCGAGCGAAGCCGGCAACCTCTGCAAGTAATGATATAAAAATAGATATTCAAATAAATGTACTTGAACAATAAAATGTTGTAATACTAATGATTTAGTTCTTGTTTTCATCGTATTAATTACTGTGTAAACTAAATATTCGAGTCTAAAAATATAATTAACCAAAACTAAGCTTGATAATGCGCAAATATAGTATCTTGTACTAACATGTCACATAAAGTTAGTTGGTATTCATCTCAGTTCATCGGAAAATCTTCCTGGCTTAGAGTGCCTGGCCAATTAGACCTACCAAATATACCAATAAATCAGATTAGGTAGTAGACAAAACTGACCCGCACGCCCCTGAATGGTGTTTCTGATCACTAAAATAAATAGGGATTGTGTTTAAGAACCATTATCACAATGGCGCTAGGTTTTTTAAGGATCTACATATCATAAAATCAAACTTTATCATTAATAAAGTGTCAGTCCCGTCTTATTCCCGTGAATTTAAGGTGTCTAAATATATCTTAAGGCGGCCCAACCCGGCGGGCCTAACTCATTCGCGGGCACGGTACAAAACCGTGCTGTTGCGCTCTGGAACCTTCTCTGTTTCAAATAATAAGACAGGTTCCGTGATGATTTAGATGCAACATGTCCACAAAAAAGACAATGTGCATAGTGTATGATTTGGTAAGATTTATGAAAATTTTAATTTCAAAACGACTTATAGCTAAAAGTAAACCACGACCGCTGTAGTAAAAAATCTAACAAAAACCAAATAGATTATAAATTTTGATTAAATAAGCTATGTCTGATGACTAATCTTTTTAAGATGTTCTTACTTTATCATTGCGTTATCCACCTCCAAAGTTATTGTATAAAACGCGCGAAAAATTCGAACTTTCGGACCTTATAACTTAGTTCAAACCAAACACAATTTTGCAATGCCAATGGTCATCAGACATCTAGTTCGATCAAATAAAGCTATTTTGAGCAAAATTTTGGATCTTTGACAAGAAATATGGGCGTGATCTTCTTTCCCCTGTTGTATGGGGAGATGAGCGGGATGGGCCACCTTAACGTTCCGAAATACATTAGACTTGACTTATAAATTCTCAAAAAATAAACATAAGATTACCTACCTTTATACAGGGTGTTCCAAAAGTCATGGATCAAACGAAAAGTGGTGATAGAGGAGGTCATTTGCAATCAATTTCACCCCATATGTAGTTACCCCATTTTCAATGGTTTAGGAGTTAGAGCAAATTTAAATTGTTCGGAAGAAATAAATAAAAATCATAAAACATATGATTTACTATTGTAATATGAAAGTGATGATCATGAAGTCATGTTTACTAGAAAGAAGCATAACTAGTAAGCACAAAACTTTGAAAATTTTTTTTAGAAAACATAACATTTTCTTAAAAAAAAATTTTTTGTTTGAGCGGGAAGAAATTTAAAAAAAAAATATAAATTTGCTCTAACTCCTAAACCATTGAAAATGGGGTAACTACATATGGGGTTAAATTGATTGCAAATGACCTCCTCTATCACCACTTTTCGATTGATCCATGACTTTTGGAACACCCTGTATACTCAAATTGAATGCGTTTATATCTTGTTCATATTTACGGATGCATCTAAAAACATTAAGCAAATTAATTTGAGTTTCAGCGACATCAACATTTGAAGCGTTGTAATCAGATTTTGAAAATAATCTGAAAAAAGTATTGGTCGTGACATTCGTCGAAAGCAGGATGAACCTGCGACCTTTGGAATATATATCCACACGTCTTGCTGAAACTGAAATTAATTAGATAACGGTAATGTCGTATCCATTAAATGCATAAAATTATCATTAAGCCAATTGTATGATGTCCAGGTGGAAATTTTTGACATTATTTTACATTTCTATTAATTCATTTTTCTAAAACAATGTTAACGGTGATAAACAAAATACATTGTCACTGTTCATAGATAATCTAAGTGTCTGGGGAGTCGCTTCCCTGCTGTGTGTAGATCAAAGCTAAAATGTGTTTTATCGTCTCAGCGTCTACAAAGTACATTCATTAAATTCCTCATAGGATAACGTTTGGGTTCAACGCAAAATTTAGTTTCAGTAAAATAATTACGTCCCACGTGTTACTGCGACCTTGATAAATATCAAGAGACTTGATCTTGGAATAAATATTTGTTGATTACTAAGGGTGAATATATATATATTTATTTCATGTTTTCTTCCTGATACATCTGGTATCTTTGGGTCTGCTGGTAGTTTTCTGGAACGACTTTTTGTGCTTATTACGTTATTTCAACAAATATATGTATATAAACGGTAACGACATGACCATTTTCCATATAGTTAAATTTCTTTGCTGATGTTTACTTTTGAGAGGTGGTAATACAATTTCAGAAATAAGTAATTTATACAATTTTTTTAATATATTTTTTTTGAAGTCAGGGTACGGACCACTGAAGAGAAATGAATACTCACTTTTTATCCGTGGTACAGACCTAATCATTTTCCCATACATTTTGGGTTCTGGGTTAGGTTGTCCCGAAATTGGGTGAGAGGGTAACTTATTCCACTTATTTTAGAAATAAAAACAATGTCACTTAGTTTAGTGGCAATAGGTTTTTTCGTAAAAAAAATCTACGTCTCAGGCCACATATTTAGGTACAGGGGCTCCATTCAGCAAAGGAGTGAGTTCGAGTATCGCGCAAAATCACAACTCACTTCTATAAATATCTTATGTTACCACACAACTTTAACGTCATTTTAGTTTTGTAAAAATTCCCAATTTCCCAAAAAAAAGCCAATAACGTAATTCAAAACAACCATGCTATTTATCGTGAACGTCGTAGATTTAGTTAAAAAACGGGAGACGAAGATTCAAAAACTAGTGACATTTATTTTATTTTTGATTTTTACAAGAACTGCAATAAGCTAGCCTCTTGACCTGTGCCCACTTGACATTGAGTTTCGGGGCATTCTGTAAATCCAGTGACATTGAAAACCAAAGGTCTCCCAAAGTCAACGAGGCCTTAATACATATTATCAAGCCAATTTCAGGTAGATTAGGTCATACCAAAGTGATTCGTTCCTGCTGGCTAATGCAATGGACATTTAATTAGGAAAATGATTGAAGAATCCAACACAGCGAACTATAGAGGAAACAATGCTAATTATACCCTCCCCCCAATTTCTAATTGACGTAGTTATAAAATCGCCTGCTTTTACGCTAAACAGAATAAAGTTTATAGGTTAACACATTTTTAGAGAAGATTATCACGGATACAAGTAAATTTATCGAAACAACCAAAACGTACGAACGTAGCTCTCTTTTGATTTATTTAATGTGTAAAATATTAGTAAAATATTTCTTAATTTGACTGAGGAAACAGGCACTAGCCATTGTATGAAACCTGATCACCTCATTATCCTCTAAATGCTACATAATATTCGCCAACGTTTCAGAAACGCTTTACAGCCGACACATTCGCCACCACAAGACACATCGCAGGAAGGTTCCGGTGGAGCGGTGTGAATACCGATCGCGGCGTCTGACGGACGTCTGGTGTGGATCACGTATTCAATAAAGCCGCCAGTTCGGCGCCAATGATCGTGTCTGCTGACCCCTTCCCCTCTCTCCCCAACCCCACACCACCACCACCACAATATGTTGTGCCAGTATGTGCATATTTTTACATATTTGCTGCGGTAGGGTTTTTGGGTGGTTTACGCGATGAATATTTTTTTATATTGCTGACTGCTGTCATTTGATGATATGCAGAGACTTTTGATTAAGGGTTGATTTTTCAATAGTCTGATAAACAGCCAGATAACTATTCGACGGATTTATTTACGCTTCTGATTATCCACCCGATATAGTAAGTCCATATTTTTTTTAGTAAAATTATAGTCAGATAATTGTGATAGAAAATATAATTCTCTGGCAATGACTATCCGCCTTTTGACCATTGTGAATTTGTAATATCAGTCCAATAAGTGCAATCTGAGGATTGAAACATCGGCCCTAAATCATATTTTATATGATTTTATTTATTCCTATCCGTTTTTTGGGTTCCAAAACAGGTTCTTTATGATTTCGTTCTGTCTGTCCATCGCTCGGTCAGTATGTCATAACCTTTTCACTCTAAAACTATTGACACTATATAGATGTAATTTGGAAGCAAGGTGTTTTCTATTAACCGCTATACAAGTTGTGTAGTGAAATAAGGAAAAAAATAATAGGTATGGCAGAACATTCATGTAACTGCGGAATAAAAATAACCATTGAGTTTCGACCGGTCTTCAAAAATTATATAGAGGCTTAAAAGTGACTTTTCTTTAAATCAAAGCGCTTCAGAAGTTATAACCAACTCCCCCTCTAACTTTTGAACTATGAGGTGTAAAATTCTGAAAAAAAAAATCAGCTGGTAAAACATATTATAAAAATCACTTGCAAGAAAAACAAATTTTAATATGATATGTCGTGTAGTTTTTTAAATATGGGATGTGTTTTAACTATGCTTGGTTCGATATGGGCATGGTAGATTTTAAAAAATTAATTTTCAAATGTTTAATTCATAACTTCAGTTACAGGTCTTTTTAAATCATTCAATTCATACCTGTTCAATGTAAACTGTTGATGGCTATATCCATACATAGAATCACCAATTTTCCATTTTCCCGGGAGCCCCCGTAAAAGTTCACGGCACCTCTTATTTCAGGGTCTGGTATATACCAAATGTCTTGCTTAACAGAAAATAAATGTCTCATTTGTCCGTTTTAGTAATTCTAGTTAGCTTGGGGTTTTTTCAGGTTCGGGTTTTTAGAAACTGTAGTTAACAGGGTTAATTTAGCGGGAATTTGTGATTGGAACTTTCAGAACAAACACATCAGAAAGACAATCCTATGTTAGAGGTTTAATCGTGATTTTCACTCAAGTAAATTTTATTTGACACCATGAGCCGCATAGAAAGTATTTCCAACCCGAACTGCAAAGATTGAACCGAAAGATTTCAAAATGCTAGTCACACGGAACAAGGAAAGCCGCAACGATCTAAACAAGATCGCAATCTAGATAAGACAACATCATGTTATTCCATCCCCTCAAGGCCCTTTACCATAACTCATCGCCCCAAGACGAGTTGCTGTCGCATAGACAAACGTGCTTAAAGGTCCGATCACGTCCTATGAAATAACACGAATGAAATTCACAAAAAAAAAGTAATTGTCCCCATTCCCCCTTCGAACTCTTCCCTCGGCCGCGCCACGAAAGGAGACGATGGGGACTTACCATTAATCACTTCCTGAACACTTATTACTACTAAGTGTCGGGAGGGTAATGGACTGTAAATCCCGTTGTGCTTTCGTTTTTATTGTGCTATTTGTTAAGCAATTTGCGAGCGATTCATCTGCGGCAGGTATTACGCGAATGATGAGAGTTCCATCTCTAAATAACACAACTGGAGACGTCATTGATAAATACTATCTGAGGTACCCGGCTCCGCTCGGGTCAATGTCGTTTTGGACGGAGGTCGGGATAGTGTGAGTAACTATACAAACTTTCACTTTCATTTAACCCTCTTTGAAGTTAATTTTCGCCTTTGTCCTTCTCAAGACTATCTTTACACCGAAATTCATCAAAATTGTTTCAGCAGTTTAGTCGTGAAAACGCGATAGAGTTACTTTCCCATTTATAATATTAATATAGTATATTTAATATGTATTATTTGAACTCTACATGTGAGGCAATAACCCATCTCGGTACTGTGTTATGAGCAATTATTCATTTTTTCGCAACATGAAATTAGCGCAGTAACCAAATCGGATACAGTTTTGTCTCTGCGCAGTCGCTGGCGCTTGGAAGGGTAAGAACTCGGCTCGCGCCGGGTGCTGTACTAATTATATAACTTGGTGACCTTGACGAAGGAAAACATTCTGAATATTTAGGTCCACGTTACGTGGGGAATGACATCGACATGGCTGCAGACATATCATTAAACCCACGCCTCGGGTACGCTGGTTTTCCATTAGACCACGGATTTTGATAAGGTAATGTACATACTTCTTAAACATGTTTTTTCGTATTTGAAATGTAGGCCGTAAGAGAAGAGCTCTAGGTGCGCAATTCTATCGAATCGCACGATCCGCGTGTTATCAATTTCTGGAGAGTTCGCACAAAATAAATATTTTTGGACAAATTATGGACCCGATACAAAGATTGAAAAGTTACGAAACTCAATTCACATGCATGTAATAATATTAAATGTAAAGTTGAGGAGAGAAAACCTATTCGAAATGTTATGCCGAGCGTAGATAATCACATGGTGTATCCTAAAAATTAGCCCCTTCGGATTACATAAAGTTAAGAAGGATACACATTGATATTGATATCAATATGTAGCGTAAACACTTTTGATATTTAAATTTTTCGACGACTTAGCGTAATCTTAGATAATAAAATGGTTGAGAAGTCGACGGGAATTGTCGGGCACCTAAAGGTTGACGTCCTGGCGGACGTCATATGTATCATATGCTAAACACAAAAAAACGGCCATGTGCGAGTCGGAATCGCACACAGAGGGTTCCGTACCATTATATAAGATTTAACATAAAACAATCACGTTTTTTCGAGTTCCCCTTTATTTTTTTTACTTTTTAAATTTTACCTATTTGTTGTTATGGCGACAAAATAAATACACAATCCGTGAACATTTTAGCTCCTATTACGGTTCATGAGATAGAGCCCTGTGACAGACGGACGGACGGATGGACGAACAGCGGAGGGTTAGTAATAGGGTTTTGTTGGCACCCTTTGGGTACGGAACCCTAAAAATTAAATAAACGGTTTAAAAGAGGGTTCTACTTTCTTAATTTTTTTCGTGAAACATTCACTTGGTTTCATTAATATGGCGATCAGGTAGCTTCCCCCCCCCCACCTTTTTTTCAGGGGCCAGGGGTAGTCCAGGCTCAAAGAAGGGTCGATTGGCGGGAAGTCATTACAATCTCGTTAGAGAGCCCAGGCCGGCCCGATCAACATGCGCAGCGATACGCTAAACCAGTCAATAAACAATTGGTACAGCATCTCTACCTAATCATGGCATGCATCCTGGAATACTTTGCCTACTCCATGTCGGGTAGAGTCATCAACGCGGTTGGTCGCGATTATCTGGAAGTACTCTACCATTTTCCCTTATCACTGGGACCGTTTTGATTTCCAATAAAACCCTACGACGTGTAAAGTTCGTATACGCGAAGCGCGCTCCTCTACGTGAAGAGACATTTTCGGTAGTCGTAAATCTTAGTTTTTTTTACGAAATTGTTTTATTTTATGTAACTGGACATGGATGGATAGTACCAAACTGACTGTCAGATATTATCCTAAAACACTACATGGGAACTAGGTGCCATGCCAGGACCTTCCTTATATTGTTCGGCTACATTGAACTGGATGGAAAACACGGACAATTTTTATTGCCGATTCGACCATCGTTCATTCAATGTGATGGTACCAGCCCGCCGGGCAGGACTAACACTACCACATACACCGCTGCTTATCCATCCGTTGTAGTAAACTAATGTTTTTATTAGCAAAATTACATAAAGATAGTATAGACTAGGAGGTCGCGACAAAAATAGTAACGATAACGTAAATGGCTGAAACTGGGTTAACGGGATAAAGTACAACCCTCTGAAGCTAAATGTGTCAGTCTGCTTGTGCCAAGTGGTTGCGTTACGTAGATAAGGCGCCTGAAAATGTAGTTATGATGACAAAAAATACATATGATAAGGTGAATGGATGCAAATGACGAAGCATAAAATTATCAATACATACTTGCTTAGCAATACAAAAACTTAACAAATCTTTGGTTGCATTTAGTAGTTATAGGCGATTTAGGTTACAGATACAACTTTAGGTATATTTATGTATTTAATTAAGTAACCGTCTGGTTATTGTTGTATAATTAATAGGTATCAATGTTTCCAGATAATCAGTATATTCATCAGCAGGTACATACCAGCATCAATTTTATATAGCCAATCTAGAAAACGCAACCACTTGGCACGGGCAGACCGACATATTTAGCATCAGAGGGTTGGTCTCTAACATGTGAACCCAGATTCAGCCATTTACCTTATCGTGACCAAAAATGTCGTGACCTCCCGGAATAGTAGTAATAAGAGATATTATCATCCGGTAGCTACTTACCGTCTTTTGGCAAAAGTACATTTTGCTATAAGACCGTTAATACTATCTGAGAATTGATAAATCGGCCCTAAGTCATTATTTTAAATTATTCAGATAGTTTATATTTTGTATGGTTTTAATGGTTACGACATTCGCCTTGTTCTGATAAACTTCAGGTGAAATTAAGTATTACTTAAGGATTAACATCAGAAATCAACACATATCAATAACCAGTGGGCAGGAGAGACATTGCGTCTATTAAAGTCCAGCGTTTGTTGGCTGACGTAATATTCCAGGTAGATTAGTTGGTTAGAGAATCAGACAGGTAATCCGAGAGTTTCAGCTTCGCATTCAGCTTTAGATGTTTAAGTAGGAGATATTGATTACAACGGATGGGACTGTAGTAGAATTCTCAGTAATGAGTTGTAGGGTGGCTGAATTGGTAGACGCACGCTCTCCCTGCGAAAGTTTGCTTTCTGTGCTCACATAGTAATTATTTTTACATATTTCTCTTTTTATTTAATAGGTATATTTTAAATCGATTACATATGATATTCATTGAGAAATATATAATTGCTTAGTAATAAACATTTTAGCATGCCAAAATTGTTTCTGCCGATATTTAAAATCTGTTACTGTTTCAAGTTAAACTATAGATGATATGAAAACTAAAACATCACAAATGAAAAAACTCCTAGCGGAGAAAACATTTCGATATATTATCACGAGAAAAACCCATATTTTATAGATTCCTTAGGAGCAAAGGTCGTATTGAATAATCAAGATACCTCACATACGGGGTCGATCGCAGAGACTCGATCGGCACATTTCAAAAGTTCCCACCCCTACAAATATAACCCTAGTTTATATATACGAAGAAAAAAATTCTAATGGAGGAAACATTTTGCTGTTTTTTTAAAAGAAAAACCCTTTTCGTTATCACTTCTTCCGAGCTAACGCTGTATTGAATGGTCAAGATACCTCGCATTTAGGGTCGATCGCTGAGACTTGACCGGTTCATAATAATATCCATATTTCCCTATAAACAAAAACCAAGTAATTACAACGAGGAAATTCGTAACTTAGAATGTTTTTGATATATTTAATAAGAGAAAAATCCTCACCATAATCAAACCGTATGAGCAAACGTATGCAATGTTCAAGACTTCCATACCATAATCAGAATCAATCCATAGGAGAGAACGTATGGATTGGTCAAGACAATGTCAGAGAATGCCTCATGGCATTAATTCCGCCTTGTTGTAAACCATGCTTGCAGACTTGCAAATAAAGTTTTTTTTCATTTAATTTTAATACAACTCGCATTCGAGGTCAATCGCGGAGTTTCAACCCGATTATTTCAATGGTTCCTAAACAACATACAAATAACAACCATAATAAAAACCAAGTTATTACAATGAGAAAGTTCGTAACTGAGAATATTTTTATGTATTTACCGAGAGAAAAACCCTTGCCGTAATCAAACATTATGTGCAAACATAAGTAACGGTTAAGACACCTCCCATTCTGGGTCGATCGCAAAGACCCGACCGGCTCATTTTAATAGTTCCCACCCCCACCAAGTAATTCCAACGAGAAATTTTGTAAATGAGAATATTTTTGAAATTTTTAATAAAGGAAAAACCCTTGTCATAATCAATCCTTGGGAGCAAACGTATGTGATGGTCAAGACAACTCGCATTCGATATCGATCGGAGAGACCCGACCGGCTCATCTAATTCCTAAGAGAAAATTCGTAGCTGAGGATATTTTTTATTTATTTACTAAGACAAACACCCTTACCATCATCAAAAGTAACCACCTAACGTTTTTACCATAAAATAAAGGCAAACGAATGGAATGGTCAAGCCACCTCGCATTCAGGGTTAATCGCAGAGACCCGACTGGCTCATTTTAATAGTTTCCAATCCTCCAAGTAATTCCAGGGAGACATTTTGTAACTGAGAATATTTTTTATATATTCACCAAGAGAAAACCCTTTCCACAATCAATCCTGAGCAAACGCATACAACGGTCAAAGCACCCCGCATTCCGGGTCGATCGCGAAGACTCCGCCGGCTCATTGCTCCCCCACACTCGGCCCCGCCCGCACGCGGCCCGCGGAGGCGCGGCGCATAAAAACGACAAAATTACCCCGAGCGTGCGGCGTCCCGACGTAGAATTATTGCACTATTCCGTCATCTCCTCGCCTTTTTGTTGGGTGCCGCCCGGCGCCCTTCCCGGGGCTAGGTGGAAGGATTCGCGAGCGTGAGCTTCACAAAAATAATCTGATATCTGCATAGACATAATCCGTTGGGCTAACAGTTGTTTTTGCGACGCCTTCTCATACATCGTACCAATTAAACATAACGCTTTTCTCAACTTCTACGAGAAAAAAAAACACTGCTAACTACTGAGATATTCATTGAGCGGTTTGTAGCCAAGTGGCGCGGGGACTGACTTAGCGTACCAGAGGTCTGGGTTCAATTTCTCGCCCCGACATGCACCACTTTCTTTCTCTTTCTGAGTTCGATAAGTGCATTTCGTCACGAATGCGAGCTGCTCCATGGTTCAGAATCCATGTATAACTGTAGGTCCCCTTCCCCTACTAGGGGGTAGGGTTTAAGCCCGCCCGGGTTGGTACCATCGCATTGGATGTAAAGATGGTCGAAGCGGCAATAAAAAATTGTCCGTGTTTTCCATCCAGTTCAATGTAGCGGTGCTCTTAAAGGAAAGGTCCTGGCATGGCACCTAATTCCTTCGGGAATCTGGTGTATTGGGCTAATATCATAACAGTGGTTGTTTGATATTAGCCATCCATGTCAGGTTGCATTAAAAAAAATAATTACGATTTCGCAATACGTTAGGTCCCTGGTTCACATCGCGCACTAGGTAACCCTAACTTCGCGGATAATATAAACAACCATGATGTGAGCATAATGCATATAACTTACTGAGATAAATAAAAGATCCGTAACACATTTTTTTTTTTTTAATAACGATACCTTTTTTAACTAATCTTTTTTGTTATTCTATTAACTGTTATGTGGAATTTGAGTGTTTTGTGTTACTATATGATGAAAAGTGTTTCTACTGCGCGCAGGAATATAAACTACTCCGAAAAAAACATGTTACTTGTAGGACATGCAAGTCTTCTACCATACCCTCCGTCATGATATAAGCCCAACAAATCGCATTCTCGAAACAATTAGGTACCATGCAAGGCCTTCCCTTTATGAGCATTTAACTAAATGGATAAACGGACAATGGTTAATTCCCGTCTCGACCTTCTTTTTAACCGACTTCAAAAAAAGGACGAGGTTATCAATAACATAAATAATTTTTAGTTTTGTAGTTACGATTTCTGTTATTTTTTGAGTCGGTGTCAGCCAAGGTTAGGTTAGGTTAGGTTAGGTTAGGTTAGGTTCTCTTGATTGGCGCAGCGCGTCCCCGGCTGACGCCGACTCAAAAAATAACAGAAATCGTAACTATAAAAATGAAAATTATTTTTTACTTTTTAGTGCTTTTTCTTTGAAGTCGGTTATTTTTTCTGTTAATTTTTTTTCCTTCCAATGCGATGGTACCAAACCGGGCGGCCTTAACACTACCACCTAGTAGGAGTTACACTTTTACATGGATTCCAATCATGAAATTCGTGACGAAATTCACTTATCCTACACCGAACCAGAAAGAAATTGGAGCGTGAACGGAGGGGATTTGAACCCATGACCTATGGCATGCAAGGCAAATCGCCGCGCCTCTGAGCTACCATCCGCATAAAAATATCAGCTTTAAAAATGTAATTGTTCCTAAGGAACCATTTTTGTTAAAATCATTGGCAATAGCGGGTATTAACGCTTTTCCCATAAACGTAGAATTACGTAAACATAGATACTCAATGGACTTAGCGATTGATCTCGGATTCATCAGATATCAGATACAAAGCAGAATTCGCTTTCCAAAGGAAACATCCTCCTTTTATGAGGTGCTTTCACAAACGAACATAAAAATAGCCGCGCACATTTGTACAGATGCGGTGTTTCGCTTTATTGCCGAAGTTGAATGAACTACCCGGCATAACATTATCGAACATCCCAACGCCGTTAGGGTCTGATCTCACAGAGAATCTCGCCAAGAAAGTTTTTTTTCAAAGACGGCGAAACCATCCGATAGAGAGCGGAGCGGACCATAGACTTAGAATGTTTAGACACACAGTCAATTGACGGGTGAGACCGAAATTGTGTCATACAAAATTAACAGTTTTTTTTTTGTTTGAAAATTATCTCAATCGCCATGCAGATTCAAAATAATGATCTGAAGTTATAAATCTTTTGAGTTTGAATTTAAAGTAACTAGATGATCGACAAAGAATCATTGGGTCCCCTGTTATTTACCAGAATAAAATGGTATTTGTCCGGGTTTTGGCGCCCGTTCACTTAACAATCTATAAATGCACAGGTATTTATTTTTATACATTATTTATTTATGGAAAACTAGAGAAATCATAAAGATTTCACAAAAAAACATTTCACATAGCATGAGCGCAGCTCCTATGCACGGATAACGATTTGAAAAGTTGTCTCATAGGGTACGCATGTTCCATCTCTCTCTAACTAGCGGTGGCGTACTCGAGAAGACGTCTCACTCCCACGCTGTTCGTCTTGGAAGCACAGCGCGCTATGCTAGGTCTATGGTGCGGACGGCCAATGAAAATGAGCGGTATATGCGGAGATTTTGCGAAACATGGAAAAGGGTCGCCGGGTCCTTATTGCTTCCGCCGACCGCCGCGGGTGTGCGAGTGTAGGTGTGTGCGTACATGTGCGTCCGTACGACTGTGTAACTATGTCAACATTCCGTCTGACCTAGTTGTGGCGTCAAGGTTGGTGGTGGGTGCGAAGCTAAGTGTGTTTCGAGAGAAATTTCAAGAACGCATCCCGAGCTGTGTCCGCACCTCTTTTTGTTAATTAAATTTGTTTTGTGTGTTTTATTACATTGTTTTAATTATCTTACGGGAACCTGCGAGGCATATTTTTAACTATCTGAATGCTTATTCATCGCCCGTGAAACTTAAACCCTGAATAGTTTATAAAATGTTCTATAAAAAAATTGGAATATTTACTATTTTCGTACAGGTAAGGTAGTACTTGATATATTTTAAAATACTTCAATCAGCCCTAAAAAATAATTGAAAACCATTTATACACATATGTACATGTGTATTTCATAAACATAGGCTTATCGACGAATATTCCCGCATAGGTCGCGCTAAAAAGGAAAAACTCGATTTTGAGCCATCCACGCATGGACATTTTTAGGGTTCCGTACCAAAGGGGTGCCAACGGGACCCTATTAATCCGCTTTTTTTTATTTATTTTGCCGCCTTAACAACAAATAGGTAAAATTTAAAAATACAAAAATATAATAACAAAAAACGTAATCTCTTATGTAAATCTTGTAAGATGGTACGGAATCCTTCATGTGCGAGTCCGACTTTAGTAAGGCATTTGGTACCGAAATCTGTACATTCTTACAACTGCAACAAATTGATTCGCGATTTCGCTGGCGTAACTCATTACACCACAACCAAATTAATTATGTTCTACCTTGCTCGAGCGCTGAGAAGACTTTCATTCCTATATATGTAGGCAAAATTTCTACGGGACCAGTACGTGGTTGCATTTTAACTGTTGCGCCGTTTTCGCGCAGCGAGGTGAACGCACAGATTTAAGACGATTTTTTTTCGATTATGTGAATATAATTCACTTATAGTTCAATTTCTTATTTTTCTCAATGAAATGTCGAATAAGCCTTGTACCTGCAAAATAATGATCTGAATATATGTTTAAAAGTTGTTTTTAAAGTAACGGATGAAAACATTAGAAATATGGGTGACAAAGAATCAGTGTGTCATTTCTTATTCATTTGATCATATCTCTCATTCATGCGTTTCTCTCATAGACCTAGCATGCGCGCGCAACGCGTTTCTCTGGACTAGATTGCTACGCTATATCACAGTTAAGAGAGTCGTTACCCTATCAATTCCCCATTCTACGGGCAATAACAGTTCCCACGCTCTTAATGTTATACTAAGTTTTAGAAATTTTGTATTCTAAAATATATTGTAGAAATCTATGTCCAAAAGTTTTAATTTCTTTAATGTAGCTTTTAGATTGGAAAATATTGGCTAATAAATAATGAAAAAAAGTTGTCTTTTTTACGTTCATTTTCGATTTTTTTTAATGAAAAATACGGATAGAAATACGGATTTACAGCAAAATCAAAACATGCGGACAAAGAATGAAGCTTTCTCAAGTGATATGAAATGTTTGTTAAAATCTGATAACGTTTAGGGGTAGGAAAACATTAGGGCCTGGATGACTATTTCGCTGTTTTACTGGCAGTCGCCGTGCGAAATTATGCCTTGGCCAATGGACAAAGAATGCAATTCTTAAAATTATCAAATCTTAGATTTCCAGTGACTTCAAGACAGCCTTAATCGACAGAACAAAACGCCATGCGCACAAGAAATACTAGCTTATAATTTTAATCAGTGATTAACGAATAAAAGCAAAAATTCGCTGACACGCAACGGAGAACGAAGAGGTAAATGTTAATCGCTGCGTCCTTCACCATCTCTTTTTCTCTTACGCAGATTTCAATTCAATTTGACCTCTCACTACCACGCTTTGTTCATATTGACCAAATAGGACGTAGCCCGTGCTAAATCTATAAGTGAAATGACGGAGATAGGGGCAAAGTAGCCAAATCAACATACAAAGGCGGCAGCGCCGGTTATTCAGCACGAATTCGCTTACTACTCATTATCTCGAGTAAGAAATAAGAAAGACGCGTGAACTTCAGTGGACGCAATTAACTGCAAGGACCATTCTATGTTAGGTGTCCCGAATTCGTAAGCAAACTACTTGCCGTGATGTGTTTATTTTCAACTGACTTGTGGCAACGTTGCCACCATACGAACGAGTTTCGATCACTACTCCCGCCCTTCCGTGCTAGCTGGGTGGAACGTACAGCGCTTATATCTGACAGCTCCAAAAATACGTTGCGTTTAGGTTGTACGGCGGGAAGCCGTTTCACAAACCGTATCTTTTTGAAACTCCGTTTATAATGGAAAATGTAATTTGAAAAAAAAAGGAATGACAACCTCCAGAAAAAAGGTAAGAAGAGTAAAAATAATTATCCTTATTTTCATTCGTAGGTTCTATGTCAATAAACCGAAGACTATTTCAAAACTAAAGGCTGAAATCACCAGGATGCTGGCATGCAAGAGGCTTTAATAAGAACGTTCTATTATAGCCACATATAATCGGCATGTCATGTGTCTGAACTATGTATTTGTTTTATGTATCAACAAACCCAAAACCAACCTCACTTCATACATAGCGCTTTCCGGTCGGTTGAATTATCACATTAGTATTGGCTCTTTCCCATTTTACTCGACCAACACTGGACACCAGCCAAATACTACTCAGCAAGCCGAGAGAACATATTTAATTAAATCGGAATGGAATTCAATTTCGTTTGCTTGACTTAAGAATGGCCCGTAAGCTTTGCCATCTTTACAAATTTAGTTTACTTATCGTTTGAAAACTACTGTTCCGATTTTATATCTAATAACAGGCAAGAAATAGGTGTGTCGTTTTATTAATCTTAACCTAATCTAATTACAGAAAAAATAAAATCTTAATACACATTTTGTTTTCCCTGTAGTTTTGAATGAGGATAGATTTACCTTAAAACAAAAACCTACAGATTTAGATATTTTTCCTCGATATTAGATACCAAATATCAAGAAAATTGGAAGAGTGGTTTTCAAATAATTGGTAAACAAATATTTTTGTAGGCGGAGTGTGGTTTTATGATCCTTACTGGGCAATCTTAATAAGGCGATGGACGATGGGCGAGGAACACACACACGATAATATCGGGATGATTGTAGTAAATAATTGATTGCTAAACCGCAAACATTCTAAAAAATATATATACTCTAGCGACGATCTCTGACAGAGTCGTGTCTGTTCGCTCTAATTAAAGGACCCTTATCATTTTCTCTTATATTACTTTCTTGTATTACTGCATCTAACGACAGGCACGGGAAACTCGGAGGAATCATTGACTTTTTACGAGCGAATGAAACAGTGATTAATATACATTATTCCGAGTTCGATTTCTAGGAAACAGAAGCACATACTGCCCGTAAATAACAAAGATTTCCGGAAAACGTTTCCGCGAATGTGTGCTCGTATCTCTTTAACAATTTTCCCGGAATACGATATTTTACTCTGTTCCAGGAATGGAAATGTTTTGAGTAAATATGTCTCAACTCAATATTCTATTGTTGACCCCGGAACATACGATTATTCATAATCATTTCAGATTGTCGAAAAAAAGCAACAAATCAACGTAAACCTTAAGAGCAGGTGTATACAACCATTACGTGCTGTGCTGGCGGAGTTGTCCTCCAGTGAGGAAAGGTAGAGTGAAATACTCGACCTATTTTTTTTTTATGCGAACTGACATGGATGGCTAAATACCACACAACTATACCGTTATGATATTAGCCCAATACACCACATTCCCGAAGGAATTAGGTGCCATGCCAAGACCATCCCTTTATGAGCACGGCTACATTGAACTGGATGGAAAACACGGACAATTTTTCATTGCCGCTTCGACCACCTTTCCATCCAATGCGATGGTACCGACCCGGGCGGGCTTAAACCCTACCACCTAGTAGGGGAAGGGGACCTACAGTTTTACATGGCTTCCGAACCATGGAGCAGCTCGCATTCGTGACGAAATGCACTTATCGAACTCTGAAAGAGAAATACAGTGGTGCAAGTTGGTATTGAACCCGGGCCTCTCGTACGCTAGGCCAGTGCCCGCGCTACTAGGCTATGAGCCGCTCGTATTAATCGAATTAAGTAAATTATTTAATCTACATCTAATAAATCAATTTGTTTCGCCACAAACTTTAACGTATATGTTTGGCCTGGTCGTGTCAACAGACCCTACGAATAGACTGACTGCCTTTATCCTCACTTCTAATTGTATTCGCGATCGTAAAGAATAAAGATGTAAGACCTAGCTACAACCAAAGTCCAATTTCTTAACACGGCACCAGCTGGTTCTTATCTCCCAAGTTTTCCCTACAGCGTCGCCTACCCATAATTCCCAACTCCACTCAATTTTATCTGGCGCGGCCTCATCTGATTTACGGACATGTCCCCATACTAATTTGTAGGTCCGGGACCTTGGGAGTGGCTTAGGAGCCCTTTATCTTAGCGTTAGACGCCCCTTTCGGCAGGTAGCCGGGTTTAGGGGCTGTTTACCTTGGATTACTCCAATATGCGACCTTCATCGACAAGATGGGAAATTTATGTAGATCCGTGTACTTCAGTGTCGCTCGGTTAGTCTGATCCCGTTTGATGGCTAGGTCGAGTTTCTAGGCAACATTTCAGTCTTTATATAAATATCCGTTACCTACGGCTTCGTACGCATGGAATTTGAGATTTTTTATCTTATCTGCAAGACACCAAGTTTAATTTCAAGTCCAATGAATACATTTTTGACAACACTTTTTTTTCAAAACATCAATAACGAGAAGCTCTAATTTATTTTACGTCCGACAAAAAACTGTGTGAATTGTTTTACATTTTGCCCAAGTTAGTAGACTTGGGTAATTTATCGTGATGGTAAGTAGCCTTTAATTGAAAACAAAACATTGATACATTTTCAGATGTTACTGTAGCTGAATTTTTGTTTCAGACTTCCAATTGAACATTCCAAACATTTGTGCATGTGTAGCATGCGAAGTATTTAACGCTATGCCCTGCGCCAGGTGATACTTAGTTATTCTAATGTTATATACTGATAAATATCAAAATTATTAAAATGATATAATGTAAGGTTTCGTCACCGAGTTATATCTGCACCACGTGAACGATTTTGGCTTCCATATCAGACTATACAGAGTTCTATAATCGATACATTGTTTGTTTATATTTTAAATGAAACATTGTATATTTATTATTGAATAAACATAGAATATTAATCGGAAGTATCAGGATTGAGAAACGTGTATTTTTTTATGCACACCACACAACTACAGTTATGATATTAGTCCAATACACCACATTCCCGAAGGAATTAGGTGCCTGCCAGGACCTTCCCTTTATAAGCACGGCTACATTGAACCGGATGGAAAACACGGACAATTTTTCATTGCCGCTTCGACCATCTCTCCATCCAATGCGATGGTACCAACCCGGGCGGGTCTAATCCCTACCTAGGGGAAGGAGACATACAGTTGTACATGGTTCCCGAACCATGGAGCAGCTCGCATTCGTGACGAAATGCACTTATCGAACTCAGAAAGAGAAAGAAAGTGGTGCATGTCGGGGCGAGGAACTTAACTCAGACCTCTAGTACGCTAGGCCAATCCCCACGCCACTAGGCTACGAGCCGCTCAATTAAGGGCCTGGTACTA
The DNA here is from genome assembly GCA_946894095.1 of Incurvaria masculella. Classification (NCBI taxonomy): domain Eukaryota; kingdom Metazoa; phylum Arthropoda; class Insecta; order Lepidoptera; family Incurvariidae; genus Incurvaria; species Incurvaria masculella. The sequence continues at coordinate 11,820,458 of OX335658.1, read as the reverse complement.
GCCAAATCGCAAAGTTAGACGAGGCACCCCAAGTTAACTAACTAAGTCTGACGATTATTAGTGTCATTCTTACAATATATGATTCCTTGTCTAGGAATTGAATTATTTTCGTTAATGTATGTTTCCTTTTTCTATACAAAATACATTGCGGAAACGGTGTCCATTTCCGAACTTTTTTGACTAAATGTAGAAATCTAAAAGCAAATGGAATTTTTTGTTTATGCATATATGCTGTTTTTGATTATATCTAGAAATCGAATTACTTTCAGATTTCTAATGAGAAAAATCAACTTTTTTATTTTTATTATTATTTAAATAAATGATGGAATAAAAAAATATTATCAATCCATTATCAGTCTGGAGTTCTATTTGGATTTGCTGAAGCGTTTCACTACATATTATTACATTTGTTATAAAGTGCATTTGTATGGCGCGAGTAGTTGGCTAGTCCTAGCGCCTTAAGCCCTAAGTAGAGTTCCACCTAGCGTAAGACGCAGCCCTAAAGTCTAAATCTGTATCTGTCGGATAGCATAGCGATATACCGGCGCGTGCGGCCACCTGGCAGCGTCCAGGTGCTCCGCCGCTGAATGAATAAAATAACAAGAGTTGACTAGTCAATTATGGAAGCGTGAAGAGTTAGCGGCGGAGCCAGGCTGGCACAGTTTCAAAACGCCCCCGGGGGCGGTCGGCGGGCGGCGTCGCTGGAGGGGGGGGGCGCGGGGAGGGGGGGACACTCCGAGCCCGAAAAGTGTTTTCATCTCCACTCGGCGAAGTTGCCTTCGTTAGGAAAACTTCGCGCATTCCTTAAGTATTATACCCGAGTGAATGTTTTGCATTTTACTCATCATCGTTTGCATAAATCGGAGAAGCGTTTTTTTTTGTACCGGAAGAAGTACAGGTTTCGTTAGGTAGTTTGATTCAAAACTTGGTTTTTTTATAACAACTATTAATACTGACTTTTAGGGTTCCGTACCTAAAGGGTGCTAACGGAACTCTATTATTAAGCCTCCACTGTCCGTCCGTCCATCCGTCCGTCCGTCCGTCTGTCACAAGGCTGTATCTCATGAACCGTAATAGGTAGGCGGCTAAAATGTTCACAGAGTATGTATTTATGTTGCCGCTATTACAAAAAAATTAAATATTAAAATTAAAGTGGGCTCCCATCCAAAAAACCTGATTGTTTTGTGTTAAATGTTGTACGATGGTACGGAACCCTTCTTGTGCGAGTCCGACTCGATCGATCGGCCGTTTTTTTTTATATGAGCTATACTAATAATAATTAACGGTCACTGACTTAACGATATGATTTTATTCAGTTTCTAAACAAAGGATATTTTCTGTTCTGATGTATGTATCAAATTATGAATGAATCCCACTAGATTTATTACCCAGCACACAATGAGCGAATACATAAAGAAAAAGTCTGCGGGTACTCTCAAAGAACGTGCGACATAATAGATCGTCTGTGATAAAACTAAATAAACAAATCAGCAAATTGTTATAAATATAAACTGTTATTATATATTGAAAGAGCGTTAACCAAACTCATACAAAAAGTATTTGAATCAACAAAATAAGTTGTGTGTGTGCAAAAAAACTCGTAAGTAAATATTGTATGGACAGCTCACTGTTTACTCGTCATAATGTCACTGTGTAGTGTTTGCCATTCAGACGTTAAACGTAATAATGGAACACAATGCGACGAGTGCCACATATGGATTCATTTTAAATGTGCCAAAGTGTCGGAGCAGATTGTCTCCACTACCAGGAGCAGAGACAGAATGTGGCGCTGCGCCAAATGCCGCGCGCCATCGGTAGCGGCGCCTGCGCCCGCGCTGCGCATCCAGCAGCTCTCCAGCGGAGGCGGCAGCGGCGGAACGAGCGGAAGTATCTCCAAAATCACCGGAGACGCGGGAAGTCCCTACGGAACCCCACAGAGCTCGCCTGAGGCGGAGTCCGGCCCGCACAGTTTCATGGCGGTCAACGTCGCCGGAGCGCTGGCGAAGCTGCAGCTGACCATGGAGCGTGTGCTGAGCAACCAGGAGGAGTTCCGGCGAAAGATTGATGCCCTGCAGATCGGACTGGAGGAGACGAAGAGGAATTTTGCAGAGGTGCAAAGAACCGTAGAATTCCAAAGTGCACAGTTACATGATATTGAATCGGTTACTAAAACGCACGCCTGCGAGATTCGCGAGCTAAAAAAGGTCACTCCTGAGGTGGAAAACCTGAAGCAGATGGTTTCCAGACTGATGGCGGCGCGAGACGACGACGAGCAGAGCAAGATCCAGCACTACGTGGAAATAAAAGGCATCCCCGAGACGACTGTGGATCTACAGGCGGCCATCAGCAAGATCTCCACCGCGATCGGGTGCTCAGTTGGACCTGCTGACGTCACAGAGGTACGTCGCGTGCGCTCCAAGAAGCCTCAAAAGGAGGTCGTAGTGAAGTTCGCAAGTAGAGAGCTCAGGGATGAATTTCTCGCTATCGCCAGGAGCAAGAGACCGCTTAACACCCGCACCGCAGGCCTGCAGATGGCCAGCGAAGGAATAAGCGACGGGGCCAGCGAAGGAAGCGTTTACATCAATGAGATGTTGACACCAAGAAAGAAGGCGCTGCTGTCTAAGGCTAAAGTCGTGGCCAAGGAAAAGAACGTGAAATACGTATGGACAAAGAATGGTCAAATTCTCATGCGGCGAAAGGCGGACGACCAAAATCATCTAGTCATAAGACATGAAAATGACCTAGACTTATTTTTTCGTAATAATTAGTTACCTCGCTACCTACATTGATGTTATACTTGTTTATAAAAACATATTCCTGAAAATGTTATCTATAATTCTAAAAAAATCAATCATACTTCACGCATACATATCAAACACAAAGAACACAAACACAACTACTCGCACTTATACACACACCCTTTCCAAGAAAACAGTTCACATCTGTCTAGCACATATTGCAAATACACTCTTACACAAAAAACACTCGAACAAAACTCTCAGTTCATTGCAGCAATCAAAACTTCACACAATATATCTGAATAAATCAGTCAACAAAAATCAAACTATCCTGTGCACTAACACTACACAAATTACTGTATTATATTGCATTTCCATTATAACAACTTTTCAAAAGGCGAATAATATGACCATTGGATGCACAAATGAAATATCTATTGATATTCGAATACGTTATCAATGTAAACCTACAGCGAAGTGGAGACACGAGTCGACGCAGACCCACTGTGACGAACCGATGTCGTCACTGCGGCGCGGGACTAGCCGAGGCATGAGGCTGCGGGGCGGGCGGCGGAGAGAAGGGAGCCCCCCTGCACTCCACCCAACCCGCTGCGCTCGCGCGCTACTCGCCCCCGCATCGCTCGATTCAGTCGCCGCTACCACAATAACCGCCACCGCCAATGTAGCCATGGCCATGGGAAGTAAAAAACTAACAAAGTTTAATAATGTTTGTTCCACTAACTATCGTAATTTAATAATGCACTGCTTCACATATCATACCATCGTACTACAGCTGCGCTTTTGTAACATATCAACTGAAATTCTTTAGCATAAAAGACATAGAAAATGACATTGATCATGTCATAGCGGGAGAAGAACATGAAATTGATGAAGTGGAGCAGTGTAAGTTACTAATAAATACTAATTCTAAATTAACTACCATGACCCTTAATATTAGGAGCATAAATGCAAATTTTGACATGTTAACCGCTCTCCTTCAGAGGATGAATATTTTATTTGATATTATCATATTAACAGAATGCTGGGTGAACTGCAATACCTACATACCTAGATATCTAGAAAACTATGAATCATATTACAGTAAGAACCACCTACACCGAAGCGATGGAGTCGTAGTTTTTATACACAATAAACTGAATGCTACCGTCTCTGAGCCAGCATTTTCGGAAGCCAACTGCCTGGTCGTCCAAATTGGTAGCACAATAACTTTGCTGGCGATCTATAGATCTCCCTCATTTCATTGCATTGACAATTTTCTTGCAGACATGAGTATGACAATAAATAGTCTAGATTTGAGAAAACATGTTATAATTACAGGCGACATCAATATCGATATAAAAGATGGCTCCAACGATCGCAGAGCAAACAGCTACTTATGCTTAATGGCCGAATATGGCTTATACCCTGCTGTCACACAACCAACGCGGGATAAAAACTGTCTCGACCATTGGATGGTCAGAAGTCGCGATAGGATCACCACAGTTGTGTGTAGGACAGACGTTACAGACCACTACCCAGTTCTAGCCTGCATAGGACACGCCGAAAGACCATCACAAACTCAATCCAGGCTTGTAAGAGAAATTAATTACGTGGAAATATTAAACACTCTAGCGACATACGACTGGAAAGTGACGCTGAGTACAAGCGATGTGAACGCAGCAACAAACACTCTTATTGAAACCCTGCAAACATCAATTAATCTAAATACTACCACAAAAAACCTACCAAGATCTAAATGGTGTAAACAAAAATGGATTACTACCAATCTACTAAAATGTTTAATTAAAAGGGATCGGTTGCACAATCGATCACGAAAACAGCCACACAATGAAAATCTAAAGAATAAGTATATTCAATACAGAAATATTACTAGCAGGGCCGCAAAAACAGCAAGAGAGTTATATATGAAAAATGATCTGGATAAAAACAAGAATAACGCAAAAAAAACCTGGAAAACTTTAAAAGAATGTGCGCATATTTCGCAGTCAAAGAAAAATGACGCTTCGGACTTAATTCACCAAGGAGTAGATAAAACAGAGGCCATTAATAACATAAACAACTATTTCACTAACGTGGGCAAGCGACTGGCCGGTAATATACAAAATGAACTTAATACAAATGAACTTGAATTGTTGAGAGGAATAACAGTAGCCAAACACAAAAAACAATCTTTTTTTACAATGCCAACTGACACGCATGAAATCAAGAAAGTTATTGACAGTCTGAAGGACGACAGTGCTCCGGGCTGGGACGGAATCACGGTAATATTTCTAAAAAAATTTAAAGATCATCTAGTTGAACCACTCACACATATAGCCAACCTTAGCCTAGAAACTGGAGTTTTCCCATCAGCCTTTAAAAAGAGCATCGTTGTTCCAATACTTAAAAAAGGTGACAGTAAAGAAGTTTCTAACTATAGGCCCATCTCGCTGCTCACAGCCATGTCAAAGATATTGGAAAAGCTGATGAAAACTCGCCTTATTAGCTACCTGGAGAAGAACAAACTAATTGCAGAAAATCAATTTGGCTTTAGGGAGGGAAAATCAACAGAGGATGCAGTGTGCCTCCTAATTGATACAGTGTCTGACCATCTCGATCGATCCAGACACTGCATTAGTATATTTCTGGATTTGGCAAAGGCTTTTGATACCGTTTCCATTCCAATACTTTTGCGAAAACTAGAGCTCATGGGTATCAGAGGTCTTCAGCTAAAATGGTTTGAGAGCTACCTAATAGCACGCACCCAAACCGTCAGAATGGGTCAGTGTACCAGCAGCCCATCAACAATCGAATACGGAGTTCCCCAGGGCAGCGTCCTGGGCCCAATATTATTTATAATTTACCTGAACGGGCTTTGTAAACTTGATCTGGAGGGCTGCAGGATCATTGCCTATGCTGACGATACGGCATTGGTTTTCTCTGGAGACACCTGGCAGCAAGCATACGACCGTGCAGAGTTTGGCTTAAGCACAGTCAAACAGTGGCTTGACAGGAATCTGCTTACTCTAAATGTCTCTAAAACCAACTATATGTGCTACAGCATTACAGAAGCTGGTCAGCCGATGAGTGAAAGAGTGCTGAAAATACACAAAAACGCAGGTGCCTCATGCCGCCCCGACTGTGACTGTCAGGAGGTTAGTGCAGTAAAAAGTACAACATATCTCGGAGTTATACTGGATAACAAGCTTTGCTGGAAAAATCACCTAGAAAACCTCGCTAAACGCACAAGGAAGCTAATGTTTGTTTTCAAGGACCTAAGATCTGTTGGAAGGAAACCACTACTCCGAAGCATTTACCAGGCTCTCGGCGAGTCAATCCTGACCTACTGCATAGCGGCATGGGGCGGTGCTGCAAAGACTCACATGCTGGTGGCTGAAAGGTCTCAAAGAGCTGCGCTTAGGGTTCTGTTCAGAAAACCTTTTCTTTACCGAACAAGAGATTTGCTGCAAGAAACTGGCCTTCTAAGTGTACGGCAGCTGTACATTGCGAAGCTTCTTAAATGGGTGCATGGAATCCCGCAAACGAATCCTGATATTACATACAATACGAGACAAACAGGCCGGTTAGCAGTACATGTGACCAGAACCGCTTTCGGGCAACGATTTAGAGCGTTCCTTGGACCTTTCCTTTACAATAAGGCTGTTGATGAATGCAACTTCAAGGGCACCCGCAAGGCCGTTTTAAAGAAGAACCTTACACAATGGCTCGGTTCGAAGGACTATGAGGAGACTGAGCACCTGTTCTATGTTACTATATAAAATTAAACAAACAAACATATGCAAGCACCCTCATTCTAATACTCTCACATACACACACACACACACACACCCTGCCTCACCCTCACACACACACACACACACACCCTCTCAACCTCACACACACCCTCACACGAACACACCCTCACATACTACAGAACACACATACACTAAACACTTTTTTTTTTCTCTTTTTAATTTTCTTTGTTATTTTTCTTTTTTTTTATAGTTTTTAATTTTGAAATACATCATTTATAACATCCATCGACTTAAAACTTAAGAGAGATACCCAAATATAAACAGTAAAGGCACAACTGAAAATGCCACCTATAAAACAGCCTTGTGGCCAGTTTAGGTGGCAAAATACGATCAATCTTACCAGCCTCTCGCTAGTACAGTTAGGAATTTCGTTTTTATTTTATATTGTATACATTTAAGTTAGCTATTGTCCTTTTCTTAATATCGATGATTATCTGTACTGGTGTATGTGTAAATAAATAAATAAAAAAAAAAAAAAAAAAAAAAAAAAAAATTCCAAAAAAATAACTACTGTTATTATTTAAAATGAATGTGAGCCAAAGGAGAATTAGTAAGGAAAATTAATCAAAATAATTGCTGAATGTTCTATTATTAAAAATAAATTTGTTTGTTAAAAGTAAATTTGTTGAATAAAGTTCTATTATTCAACAAATGTTTTATTAAAAAACCATTTATGTAGGTAACCCCGACAAAATCGAATCACCTTTGAATACATGCTACCCGATGGCAATTTTCCGATTAGTCCAGCTGGTGATCCTGTGCAGTTTGAAAATCTAGAAGCTCAGCTCGGGGGTGAATATCTAAAATTCAATTGACCCGAGCGACGCGGGGTACCTCAACTAGTAATACGTTAATTCGCTTTCTAATTTGGGATACCTTAAATCAGTTTACACATGAACGAATCCACCGCACGTGAAAATCTCCCATCGTTCGCTCATAGAAGCAATAAACTTGAAAGCGCGCTGCACTGACGCCCGCTCAACCCGCGGGCGCGGGCGGCGGAGGTGCGGGACGGGGGGGGGCGGGGGGGGGAGCCGCCCTCTCCAGATGTTCAGCCGTAATGGCGCGGGACGGAAGGCAGCCTCCAGGATCCGGCGATTCATAAATCAAAACGCGGAGATATCGCCACTCTGGAAATAATATTAAGAATCCACTTGATTCGTATGACCTCTCCAGCTATTGCGAGTGAGAAATTATTTTGCTAAATGCAGCCTGGAAATTTAGATTGATGATCAAAAAATAGTTTCATAATTCCCGTTAGTTTTTTAGGGTTCTGTACCAAACGGAACACTTCACATCAGACATGGTGTGAAGAAGCACATGGCCGGTTAACTAGGTTCTTGCAGCCCCCGTGAAAGTTCGAAAGCATGTGAGCATCGTCAGGCACCTCTTATGTGAGCACCTGGCGTACGCCACATGCCGCGCCAAAAACAACAAATGATTCCGCTTATTTTACGACATAAATCGATTGGAACCCTTAGCATTTTCATAATTTTCAGATCACTTAGTTCCATTTAATAGAATAATGGGGTGTTTAAGTTCCATACAATGGCTTGTGCATGTTTTCTCAGTCAAATTAAGAAATATTTTATCGATGTTTTGCACATGAAATAAATTAACTGAGAGCTACGTCTGTACGGTTTTGTGTTTTCTTATACATTAACATATCCGACATCTTCATATTTTTTCAAATAAATCATGGATACAAGTTAAGTTAACAAAGAAATTAAGGTATAGCTCCTAATTGATTTATTTGATATGCAAAATGTCAGAAAAATATTTCTTAATTTGAATTCTTACCGTAATTACTCAGGAAACAGGCACGAGCCATTGTATGAAACTTGATCACCTCATTATCCTCTTAAACAAACTAGAAGATCATATTAAAATCACACGCATATTTCCGAATAGATTTCAGACGTTTCGTGTGGTGGGGGAGTGAGAAATCGCACCGTCAATCAATCAATCAATCAATCGGGTCACGGGGTCGCTACGTATGGCCTGTTGCGATCGCAATCAATGTCATTGATTGTTTCGCTCGCCCCGACTGACTTCCCTCCTCGGTACGGAGACATCTAAGCAAACTTCTGTCTTAAGTTAGCGCCAATTTATAGTGCGGCAAGTTGACTTCCAATTAATGTTCCTCCATGTTAATGGATAGGACTGTTTGCCAGTTTCACTATAGTTACGAGAATGCAATTAAATTGTTTGAATTAATTTGTTGTCGCTAAAATTAAATTTGTTTTTACGATTTTAAATTGACGGACAAGTTTTGGCATTTCTTTACAAAGCTTACATTTTGTCCTAGCATACATTGAGTTTCATAAATTTTTGCTACTTAAAAAACATAGTGAGTTAGTCTGAGAATGCGGTTATTAAATACGATTAAGTTATAGATGTTAATAGTAATTTTTAATATTATATTATATTACTTAATTTTCTTAAGTGTTTTTTTTTACTTTAGAAGCAGCAAAACATCAAGACTGTCGGATTATTATTTCAGACCCATGTTTCCTAGCCAATGTTCCTTTGTAGATTTAAGCAGTATTTAGGATGAGTTATGACACTAATCAATCTCTACACCCACTACAACAAAAAATGTTTAATGAATCTTTTAGATGATACGATCGTGAATAATGTGAGAGTGAAAAAGACAACTGTTATTTTCACTGAGAAAAATCTGACAAACAGTTGCGTCTACCCGTACTTGTATTTATGTATTTTCAGAATTTAAAAGCTGCTTGCTAAAATTTTAAAAGAAAAATAGTTTAACAAGGTATTTTTTTAGTCATTAATTAAATACATAGACAATAGTAATCAGGTATAGGTATGCTTGGTAATTATTTTATTCCAGGAGTTGGACTAAGTCTCATACAGGAATCATTATCATATTTTATTTTGTGAGGTTACCTCAATAAAATTTTTGCTTTTAATAATTAAAATGTAATTTTATGTTGACTCCCGGCGACATTTATTGTCGGTTTTTCTTCGTCCGTGGTACCGTCTTTAAAAAAAATACCAATCGAACAGTGTGTAAACACTTAATGGAGAAAATTAGACGAATTACTGAAAAAAATATACTGTATTAGTTCACCGTTCATCTATTTGATGCATTTTGAGTCTAAAAAACCGCTTCAAAGCAATATTTTGGACAAAAATATTCCGGAGCATAACGCTTCGAAAACCGCTATAAAAGCAATTTTATAGACTCCCGATTCCTGATTCCTGATTGCGGAATTCCAGTAATAGGCCCGCAGAAATAACAAGGTTTTGACGTTACAGTTAAAGTAAAGTTGTCATCGAGCGTTCAAAAGCTTTTCCAGCCCCGGCCGTGTTTGAGTTGTCAGCCGCGGTTGCGGTCACCAGTCGGTAATCTCCTGCGTGGCGGAGGGGACGGTGTGGCAGTCGGGGTTCACCCCCACGGGGTGGCCCGGAGTGCAATAGAGCAGGATGCGGGGGTGAGCCAGGGCGGCCCGGAGTGCAATAGAGTGCATGGTTTGTCTGCGCGACTATTGTGCGGGACGGATGGCGACGACAATACGACTTACCCGTCGCGATGGCTCCGGTCGGCATTGTCCCTGCTTCCTATTATAGTGGGATCGAAACGTCATGTCACGAGGAAGGCTGAATATATTTGTGCATTCATTAATGACAAAGTAACTGTCATTGTCGGTAATATGAAATTTTAACAGAATAATGGGGTGACCGAGTTCCATACAATGGCTCCTGCCTGATTCCTCACTCAAATTAGGAAATATGTTTCTGATATTTTGCACATTAAATAAATCAACGGAGAGCTACGTTTTTTATTACTGTTCTTGTATCCATGATAAGCCTCTAAAGGTTTGTATAAACATGTTTAAGGACGAATGCGTATGAATATTTTGTAGGTGACCCGGACAAAGTATAGGGACTCATTCCACTATGAGACCTTTGGGTCCCACAAGTGGTTGGAGAAAAGAGAGCATATTATTCTTATATTTCCTTGGTGAGTAGTTAATTTGGATGCATGTTATGCCATCGAACTCCCTTTTTAAGCTAACAGGCATTTAATATACTTCAGCGCCCTTGAGTGAAACGTTTGTTAATATTATACGTAGCCACTGTACAACTTTTTATGAATTTGCTGTATATACCTTGTTGTTTGACGATCTGGTATATATGGTATTGATGTGATGTGTTAACATTTAAACTTTATTTCTTGATATTATTTTTATTTAACATTTGAACGCTAACATTTTACACTAATTTTTTTTACTTTACTAATTTGATGGAATTTTGCAACATATATTATTTTTATTACATAATTTTGATGTTCGCAATGCCAGAAATGGATTCGGCATGTAACTATATTATCATTGTCGAGTGTTAGATAATATAACTATACATGTACAAATAAAGAATACCAGATATCGTCAAGCGGGATAATACAATAAAGTACCCGCGCTCCAAACATATTCTAACCAATCATTTCAGATTCAGCAGCGCTGTTCTCTTTTCCAATTTTGCGAGATAACAAGATACAGTTTATTCAGGCGAGCACCCAGTTGTCAGGCACGGGTAAGGTCCCCGCGACGCACGGCCTAGCCTAGCGTGTCGGGCACGAGGCTTCCGTGAGCGGCACCCGACGCGACACACGGTCGCAATCACTGTCTGTGTGATTGATGCGAGCACGTCGCTCGGACTCGTCCGGGCTGCAATCACGCGGCAGATTGAGAGGGGATCGTTCGTTTTGATCGCTGTGATGAAGAAATAGGCGCCTCTCCGTGGAGTGGCTGCAATAAATAAATATTTCCGAACCCTTTTTTCCCTGAGTTGACTGAAATGCCCATACCAGCAAGCCTGCTCCTGCTACCTCATTCTAATATGAGTAGATATTTATGCTCAGTTCTTGGGTCAATTTTGACATCGCATGTATGGATGTAAAGTCAAGTTTGGCATTCTGAAGGCTTGAAAATCGTCTCAACTGCCTGTGAATCACGGCATAAGACATTTTGCTGCAATTATCTATGACTTCAAATTTTTTCATAATGTGTAAGGAGAACTATTTTGTTATCAAAATGCAAGCAGTTCGTCTCTCAAGTTTAGTTATGTTTGACAGTTGATATCAAAAATTGCTATGCAAACAAAAAGTCAGTGTCAGTTTTTGACTTATATCAATTACTGAATTGAGTATTGTAAAAAATAATTTAATACCATATACAGATAAATATTATTATTCGAAATTAGCTTACCAATGTAAGTTGACAATTACTTTCATTGTATTATCGCTGTGTTGCATAAGAAATAATGTTGTTACCGCTTAGGTCGATACGACGCCATTGGATTAAAGATAGTTCGACATGGCACTTTAAATGTGTTGTGAGTCCACTTCAATATAGCCGTGTCTAAATTCGTCTATTTCGCTCGATTCCGCGTATATGTTCTCTAGGATTCTGTCATCGTAATGTAAGGATCGATTACTACGGACGAAGAAGAACCGATAAGAAGCTTCGCTGTTAGTTAAAACACAAGTAGCCTTTTCATCCATCACATTACTTAAAATGTTACCAGCTAAAAAAACAAAAATAGTTTAATAGCCACCATACAATAATGTATGAAACAAAGAGAAGCATCTGGTATGGTCCAAGCTACTTCACGAGTGCGGTGTAACAGGCGAATACCGTGAAAAAAAAATAAAGTATTAGTTGATGTCCGTGAGCATAAAGAAAATGAATATGTATACGGAAACAGGACCAAATAAGTGAGAAACTAACGTTTAGTTAATATGGTAACTTCCCGCGTGTTGTTTCCGCCTTAAACAATTATTTTCATTTCCAACATATCCATTTAAAGTTCAACATACAATGAAGAAACTCTTAACGTACGTAATCGCAAAAAACCTTAAAGTTCAACCCCAAAACCGTGTCTTCGAATGCCCCCATAAATATAAACTGCTCCCTTTCACGATTTCCGAAGCGAGCACGAAACGACCAAGTGTTTTAACATCACGGACCACTAATTAAATGGTGGTGGTTGCGGGTAGAGCGGCAGCCCAGTTGCTGGCGTGCAACAGCGTCCGGAACAAAGAGCCATTTCATATATTTTGGCGGCGATAGCCATCTTGGGAGACATGGAGCAAGGGATTATTTGTGGAGGTGCTGAATCGTATTATAAACTTGAAATCTATTATTTGAATATGTCGCCGTTATTATTTTGTATTTTGAAGTGGAACAAACTTAATGGATTAATTTAGCGAAATATTTTAGCGTTGTTCTTCTGAAATAAGTTATTTAAGATTCTTTGAAAAGATGATGCTTGTTTGTCACCTTATATTGACAGTTCGATTATTCTAAAGATATTTCGTTCAATATATTCATGTGAAAATTATAATGAGATAAATAAATAAAAATAACACTGACTTTCTAACATTGGTGTGTATAATATTGTGAATGTGATATTTGTGTGTGTAATATTGTGAGTTTGTATCTTTGGATATCTGACTCAATCACACAAGAAAGGCTGAACGGATTTGGATGAAATTTGGCATTACCAGTGTATTATCTGGATTAACCCAAAGGATACTTTTTTTGTAAAATGTTAGCTTCAGAACGAAATAATTCGAAAATAACATCGACCAGAGCTGAGCCGGGTATCTCAGCTAGTTGTGTTTATATTGGACGAGATTGTTCCACTTACTGCTTTTTTTTTTGTTTTATACAGGTGGGACGACGACATCAAGTGCGTCAGCGGAAAGCAGGAGTTTCGTACCGCTGAGGGCCGGGAGGACTGTACAAAATTGGAGAGGCATATGTTCAGAAGTGGACGCAAACACGCTAACGAATTGACTGACTGACTGAAGATCTCTTACCAACCCCTCTCTGTATTTATCCTGGTCGGCCGGCATGGTTTTCGCAGCCCCTGCGTCTTTAGGCACCTATCCGAGTACCTGGCGTACGCCATACAAGAAAAATTACAAATATTTAGGTAAATATTTGTCATTTTTGGTAAATGACAAAATTATTAGGTAAAAGAAAATCTTCCTTGATCCATGTAGCTGTTGAGAATTATTTAATTTTACGACGCGGACCTTGGGCCGCAGAGTTGGTTAATTCAGTGTTTTCCTGCGATAGCTTAATACACTCAATGAAGTATACCGCCCAACTCAACATCTTTTATCGCCGCACGATTTATTCATCGACGCCTCCGCGGTTATCTCAGATCCCCGCCCGGGGCGGATCGTCGATTTGATTTTAGCGACCGCACCGTACTTTACGTAAGAGCTGATAGAAATCACGCAGATAAGAAAAAACCAGCAAAATTATGTGGTATCCGGATATAAATGCTGTTCGCCTTTCGTTTCGATTGGACTTTGTGTGCTTAAGAGTAAACGTATCTGGTATTTTGCGTCGAAAACCACGTGTGGGAAACACAGGTGTGCACTATTCACACACATGTCTGCATCAGAATGATAATATGCTTGAGAAGGCAGGTCCTTCAAACGTGGTGTGAAGAAGCACCTGGCTGGCCGGCATGGTTTTTGCAGCCCCCCTGAATTTTCGAAAACCCATGGGCGTCGTGGGCACTAGGTCCTTACGTACGCCAAATGCCGCGCTTAAGGCTGTTCCGACCCATATAAAGTTGTTTGCACACATAACGCAAAAAGTATTGCACTTTAAGCCACGAATTAATAATAAAAGTTTAATATAGTCATCGGCAGCGAAAACAATTTCTCAATTTCAGGATTATTGGTTTTGTTACAATTTATTTAAATACGATTTTTATTTAACAGCGCCATCTAACGGTGTAAAACTTCTAATCGGCGATTACAACGAAACGATTAAGCCAGAAATTGTGAAAATGTTTTCGCTGCAACTACTATGGCTATATTTAATATTTTTGACGAATTCGTGCCTTAAAGTGCAATACTTTTTGCGTTCTGTGTAAAAAAAACATTGTATGGGTCGGAACATCCTTAACATAAGAAAAAACTTAAGAGGATAATAAGGTGATCAAGTGCCATACCAGGACTCTTGCCTGTTTACTCAATCATATTAAGAAAGATTTTTCTGATATTTTGCACATTAAATAAATCAACTCTACCTCTACGTCTGTAGATTTTGTTTGTTTGATAAAATAACTTATATCCGCGATATATTCCTCTTAAGGCGCTAGGACTAGCCAACTACTCGCGCCATACAAATGCACTTTTTAACAAATGTAATAATATGTAGTAAAACGCTTCAGCAAATCCAAATAGAACTCCAGACTGATAATGGATTGTTAATATTTTATGATTCCATCATTTATTTAAATAATAATAAAAATAAAAAAGTTGATTTTTCTCATTAGAAATCTGAAAGTAATTCGATTTCTAGATATAAGCAAAAACAGCATATATGCATAAACAAAAAAATCCATTTGCTTTTAGATTTCTACATTTAGTCAAAAAAGTTCGGAAATGGACACCGTTTCCGCAATGTATTTTGTATAGAAAAAGGAAACATACATTAACGTAAATAGGTTGATTCCTAGACAAGGAATCATATATTGTAAGATTGACACCTATAATCGTCAGACTTAGTTAGTTAACTTGGGGTGCCTCGTCTAACTTTGCGATTTTGCTAGTACCAGGGCCTTAATATTTGTATATAAATACAAAAAGGCGTATATATCGAACTGAAGCGGCGCGATGTTGTAAATGGTGGCATTTATATCAGTTGTGGCAGCTACAAACTCCGATTCTCTGTCTCCGATCCATGCTATTTTTTCTGTTGTTTTCCATCATCGATGTCGATCATCACCGGGCGCGGTCAGGTCCTGGATGGTTGACCGTTCGACCGTTGATACTGTTGGGGTTCAAATTCCACGTACATCTTTAAGTAGTTTACTGGGTAGAAGGAATCACCAGGCAGGGTAGAAACCGTCGTATTGAATGAAAGATGGTCGAAGCGATAGTAAATAATGACCGTGTTTCCATACAGTTGAAATGGTAAAATATTAGTATATATTTGCAAGCATAAACGCTTAAATTGCTAAGAAATCACACATCCTTTCTTTAATCATTAGTTTCAGTTTTATTTCTATTGACATTAAATTTATTTTATTTTATTTTATTGAAGACCAAATCGTGTTATTTTAGCTAAATCTTTTTTGCGTTAAGAATGATTGCCCTCTTTATTATCTTTTCGGTTTCCTGTGTGCATTACACATTCCTTGATTAGTAGTTAGCCTTAATAAATAAAAAGCTAAGTATACATTTCTAAATTCTAAATGTCAAAATTCAGTATGTTTTGCTTGTATTTGGTCGCACTCGAAACATTGTCCCAAACGAACTCTCGAACAATTCAAGACAAACACTTCTTCAGAAACATTTAATCGTAATATGTAAATAAGCGAGGAAGTACGCGCGGAATTATAAACTCAAACGTAGCTTATGGCGTGTCAAAAGTCACACGCGAACGCTGAGCTTCGACTGAACACGGCATATCGTGCCTTCTGAGCTTTTAACGAACTTAAAACCTACGCCGATAATATTTCGTCACGTTGCCAGAGGCGGTGGCATGGCGTTCGCGCGGGTGGTGTGGTGCGTTCCCTAGAAAATGGGGCAAGAGTCGAATGTCAATCCGCTGCGTAAGCAGCGGTTCGTTAGCTCATACGCAACGTTTTGGCGAATATTTTAAATTACAAATACTTTTAAAATCTTATTCAAACCATTTCTTAAAATTTTGCAACTCACTTTACAATGTTTTGGACACTTTTTCTCGTGTAGATGGGATCTACACGAGAAAAAGTGTCCGACCGTCACTTTGGCTGTCACAAAGACAGAGCTTCAGTCCTCTAGTCAACCCATACTACTTGACCGCCGAAACGATTACCTGTTTCTTTCTTCGCTTGTCTTTTTCTTGTAGAAATATCACACAACTACTTATTGGCCCAATACACCAAATTCCCAAAGAAATTAGGTGCCATGCCAGGACCTTCTCAATCAACTACATTAAACTGGATGGAAATCACGGACAATTTTTAATTGCCGCTTCGAATATCTTTTTATCCAATGCGAAGGTACCAACCCGGGCGGGCTACCCTACCACCTAGCAGGGGAAGGGGACCTACAGTTTAACATGGATTATTAACCATGAAGCATGTATCATTCGTAACGAAATGCACTTAGACAACTCAGAAAGAGAAATAAAGTGGTGCATCAACGGGGCGAGCATTTCAACGCAGACCCCTAGGCAAGTCTTTGCGCAACTAATAGGCTACGAGCCGCCGAGATAATTAATCATATATAGCAAAAGGAAATTTGTTAACACCGGAAGTCCCACGACACCTCTCGCTTTTTAAAAATAGATTTAATTTCTAATAGAGCGCCACTCGCTACGATCACGGAATTTGCATCTCTACAAGTTGCATCTCTTCATACATGCTCTGAGTTAATGTGTGCCACGAATTAGCCCATCACGAAACGCAGGGCCCATCCGGTCATTCATTTCGGTCATCCCCGCATGCCAGTTCCAGTCAAGCCTTTAATAAATGGAATACAGTAATGTAGTTTACTTCGCCAACCACACAACCAACAAGACAGTGCTACGTCGAGCCGAAACTTTTTTCTTGTTAACTCCGTAATGTATTATTCAGAAAGTGCCCCGAAGTAATCACTTGGGGAAGTTTGTCGGCCGGCGACGCGCTGATCGATGTCTGATTATCGTGGAATAATGAGGAAAAACGCTCTCGACAGAATATTTCCGAACAACTTTTTATGTTCGAAATTTCTCGATTAAGAAGTTGAGCTTGACGGGTGATGCCTGAGTGTTATTTTGTGTATTTTATTAATCGTGTAGTTATATATCCTATTGTAACAATACAAGCCTACCATAATTTCCGAAGAAAGTGAGTGTCTCGCCTTTCTTTCGAAGAAAATATCGCAAAAAAGCAGCAATAAAAAATTGTACGTATATTTCATCCAATCCAACGTATCCGTGCTCTTAAAGAGAAGTTCATGGCGTAGTACCATTTTTTTTTTCGGAAACGCGGTGTATTTTGCTGATGCCACGAGACTAGGTTTAGTAGTTACATAAATCATTGCATATCAAGCGTAGTTTTAAAAATAATATCACAGATTAAAAAGAATTTGTCATATAACATTTTTAGAAAATCTTTTAAAAACATTTTTGATCATAAGTAACAAAAAAAACCACATTACGTCCACTATTACAGGACAATGACAATAAAACATTGCGTATTTTCTTGCCAGTTCTTTTTTGCTGTTTTGTTTTGCTGAACTGGCACATGTTAAAACTTGACAATTCCGAGTGCAGTGTACTGTCTATGGATGATGAATAAACAATACAATACTCTGCGCTATTTTCTAAGCTATCCAAGAGCGCTGTGTGTTAAAAAACAAATTAAAATGCAATAAAAAAAGTGACGTGAAAAATTTTAATGGCAACGACCGCTCCGTTGACCTATTGGAGCCTGCGAGGGCGGGCGGGGGTGGGCGGGGGCGCGGGGGCAGGAAGGAGCCTCCCAGTGATTGATGATCGATCTAGTACACGTCACACATAATTAATGCTAGCGCTGATCTGACCATCAGTGCCATCGGTGATCACCGCTAATCGCCCCGGTGACGCGGATCTCACGCCCGAATACGCGCGATGGCACACTTTTAATTGACAAAGTTTTAATCATAGACCTAGCATAGCGCGCTATGCTTGTGAGAAGAACAAAGCGCGGGAGTGAGACACCAACTCAACGTACCACTACCGCGAGTTAGAAGGAGATGGAACACATCTGCCCGATGATACGACTTCTGAAACCGTTATCAATACATTGGAGCCGCGCTCATGGATGGTTAAATGTTTTTTTGGGAAATCATTTATCTAGTTTTCCTTAAAGATCCTGTGCATTTATGGATTGTTTAGTGAACGGGAGTAAAAAAACCCGGACAAAAAGTCATTTTTGATGGTAAATAAGGGGTGACCCACTGATTCTAACTTAGTCACATATTTATTATTTAGTATAATTTATTTAGAGAAGAACAGAGAACAGGTTACATTTACACATTAATAAAATATTATAAATTAAAATTAAGCCACGCCTGCCTCCACTACGCTTCCGTCGAAAACACATAATGTAGAACACATACACCATAACACTCTTACACATACACACTTACTCATATTTCACCATTACTACACCATGTTGATAACATAAACTATGTATGTTAATAGATTCTAAAGTGTTAATTTTCAAAAGTTTTTGCTATAAGTTTTTCCAGAAATGCCCTACCTGCTTAAATTAAATTAACAGGAATACCCACTGCTCCCTATAGTACAGTCTTCGGGCTAGTTTAGGGAGCAGGGTGTATACATGGTTATGGGACAATCTATATGACATATTGCATACAAAATTATTTTCTTTATTTTATGGCTTTATTTTTTTAACAAAAAAACTTTTTTTTTTATTCTTTGTTGATCAATTGGCTAACTTTTTCTCAATATTTCAAAGTAAAACTGAAAAAATAACTTTGGATCACTAGATTGAAGCTACACAGCGATTTAGGAATGGTTTTGAGTAAAAAAAGAAATTTCAGTACATTTCATATGAAACGATTTTGGTCTCATCCGTCAGTTGACTCTGTGTGTCTTTTAAAGGATGGTTTTAATTACAAAAGCGTATTTAATGAAAACTTGCCGAGTAATCAAGGCGACGCCCGCCTAAGTTATGAAAGCTCTTTCTCTACAATTTCGTAGTGTAACACTGTTTTATCTAAGTTTACGCGGGTTCTGCGATTATAAGTTTCTTGAGTTGAACGTCGGTTTGGAGTGAACCGCTCGTTTGAGGTGAGGTGGGATTTTACGGCGATTAAACTTAATTTGTTTGAACTTTATATGGGTCTTTGTTGCGATTCAAAACGGAATGTATGCAAACGGGGCATGGGATAGAAGGATTGCAAAAGACTTTTGTCCAAAATTCCAGAAGTAGGCGTCCCACGCACTTAGATATTATGGCAAATTTTACATTTATGTGTAGACGCAAATATGTGTTGGGTGTTAATATGGTTCTGATTCGGGCGGTGAAGTATTTTTTAATGGATTTGACTGCTCTGTGGGTGTCTATTGTCTGATGTTAGCTTAACACAATAACCGAGAAAAATAACTGTGGTAAGCCAACATCAGACAATAGTATTTTTAATGATAAATGTTTTTCATGGAATTCCAACAATTAAATTATCATAAAATTTCATAATTATAGTAATAAAAAAAACGCCTTGCTAAAATGGAAATTTTGACAGAACTGTATGCCATATATGCAATATTGGTATTCGGATTACATACAGATTACCTTGCCATTTCAAATACTATAGCAAATAAAGTGACTCTGAAATCTAGTTTTATTAAGGTTGCCGCCGCTATTTGTGCCATCTCGCGTGCTTACTATGAGACCAGCTGCCTCCAATTTTCAAAAACTACTAACATAACCTTAAAATACATGCCACGTG
Organism: Incurvaria masculella; assembly: GCA_946894095.1. NCBI lineage: Eukaryota > Metazoa > Arthropoda > Insecta > Lepidoptera > Incurvariidae > Incurvaria > Incurvaria masculella. The sequence continues at coordinate 11,800,422 of OX335658.1, read as the reverse complement.
CAAACATAGTAGCGGACGTATTTGAGGGTTTGTGTGGGTAGGAACTGACTTGACAAACGCATTTTAGAGCACATTTGCACGCCGCCGTGACGATTTCGGCAAACGCACACAGTCGAAACTTCGCGCCGCCGGATTACCGGATATGGCCATTTTGGCCATACGGCGGAGAAGTAATATCGACCGCATGCCACTTTCCTTTTTCTCTATAGCGTTCATGCCCATGAACGATTGCTGTTGCAAATATAATTTATTTTATTTAATTGTTAAAAATTGTAAGAATTAAAATTATCAAATAAACGACCGGTTGAAAAAACATTTTCGTAAACTGCAGGTTTTATGTACAAAAATATCATAATCAAATTATCTGACGAATAATCAAAATTAGAACAAGTAGACGACAAATAAAAGAAGCAGAGATATTAGAAAATGTTAAGTCCAATAGGTTACATTAAGATAAAATGTGCCATGGATGTAGAATGATTTTGTAAAGCTATTCGAACAATGAAATGACGTACGTAACTATTGAGCAAGAACCACCACCTTCGCGCCCCTATAATAGCCAATAAATTAACCATCTAAACGAAACGAATAGCTCGAAAATAGCGTCGTAGGGGAAGCAGTGAAGGATCCAGGGTGGGAGCGGTAGGGGGTCACCCGGTGCGGAGAGCCTCCTAACGGTGCTCGGCGTGACCGCTCCAGCTACGTGACCAGACGTCTGATGCGGGCTCGGCATAATATTTTGACATCTTTTTCAGTTGGAGTATTCACAGATTGGTTTATGATGTTAGTTTTATGAATACAGTTGTGGGCTCAGACTAGCAAGAACATTGATGCAAGTGACAGTAACTACCGCTTCTTAATAATAGGTATTATATCATTTCTATAAGAACGTTTGATAGATATTCTATCCATATTTATCTCATGGCCGATTATAGCACCGAAATACATTTTTTTAAATTCTCGTTCGAATTAAGAAAATCCAAACATATCGAAACTATTTAATTTTCCATGTATGTAATTTAATTAATAATTTAGATATGGTGCTAAAATCAGGATTCAATAAACAATTGCTATAAATAAACTGTCAAATCAAAAAATATCAGGCGACAACTCATGTTTCGAAATGGTATCATCTTTTGAAAAATAATATAATCCCAAACAAATAGTTTAGCGGCGCAAGACTTATTTTCTCATTCCATCATAAAAATATTTTAAGTTATAACACATTTGGCGGGTTTTTGAGAAACACAATATTCACACATTATTTAATATTTTATCCACACACGATGGCACCACAAATCACATGTTATTTAAAACCGCACTGTAATTAGTGGAAAAAAGTGTCATTGAAGACCATTAAATACAATCATTTTGGAATTCGCTTTCAGATCTTGTGTCCTGTCTAGACGATCTGAAACTTCTTCACTCGCCAGTGCAATAACTGCCATACTTTGTCATTGTGGCTGAGCACACCTATGTACTTACTCTAATCAATATAAATAGAATATTTGGGATAAGAGGGATGATGTGTGGATGTGGGTCGCGACTATAGGGCCACGTGACGCGGCCGGGTCTCCGGTTGCGTGACGCGGAGGACGGGTGGCCCGACTCGCGGCGCCCGGTGCACTGCGCGCCGCGCCGCCGGGACGCTGCGCGCGCACCGCCCCCCTTCGCCCCCTCACTCGCGCCGCCGCCGCGCCCCCACGTTCGATAAAGTCGCACCCGCCGCCATTCGCTCGAGGTCCGCCCCGGAGGCTCGACCGAGCTCGACCCCCGCCCGCGGCGTCCACTAATCGCCCGATCGTCTAGGAAAGAACTCCACCTGTATCTTCAATGCGAATGACCGACTCGAGCAAGGTTTCATGAAAGTCAACAGGTAGGTTAGCATATAATAGATCACTAGCGAAAAATACAATGCGTTTTAATTGAACCTTCTATTATTTAACTTAATTCACTGGAGAAAACTAAAACGTTTTTAACTTCGTAATCATATTAATGTTGTATATAAATCTTGGTAAATGAATGTACACAATTCAATGTATCGTTAAAAACAAGCCAGGATATAAAAAAATAAATTTACAATAAACGATTTAAACGTCCTAGGTCAGTATTATATCGATTTTGTTCCAAATATACACACGTGGCCCGCCAAGCTGACTGCGATGCTCTCTGCATCGATACATGTCCCCACACAAGGGAGTTATGAAGTTTTATTTCGCATATAACTATACTCATTGCCTGAAAAGAGGTCTCGACTCATATTTAATCACAAATGAAAAATTCGCATGATTGAAGAATACGAAAAAGATTGAAATAACCTCGGTGGTCCCATCCCTTGACGCCTAGGTTTTCGATATACGGAGCGCGATCTGGTTCTGGAATTGTTACTGTTCGTGATTTGGTTTACACGTATAACTGTACCTTTGTCTTATGTTTTTATTTTTTTTTTATTTTTATGTGACTGGACATGGATGGCTAATACCACAAGTTCTATCATGGTATTAGCCCAACACACCACATGGGAACTAGGTGCCATGCCAGGACCTTCCTTATATTGCACGGCTACATTGAACTGGATGGAAAACACGGACAATTTTCATTGCCGCTTCGACCATCGTTCATCCAATGCGATGGTACCAACCCGGGCGGGATAAACCCTACCACCTAGTAAGTAAGGAAGGGGACCTACAGCTTAACGTGGAATCCGAACCACGGCCAGCCTCTCTCAACGGTCGAATGGTCACCCATCCAAGACCAGACCGGACCCAGCGTTGCTTAACTTCGGAGAGCGATCGCCGAAGTGTCGCGCCACTGGGCCACTGAGGCTGACATGGTGGTTGGGTTGAGCCCGTCGTGTTCGCACCGTCCCATTGAGTGAAAAATTATCGAAGCAGCAATAAAAATTGTCTGAGTGTTCCATCCAGTTAAATGCAAATTTTCGTATAACACCTAATTTCCATATATGTATAATGTTGGGCTGATGTCATGACAGTTGATTTCGTAAGACATCCTTTTCCAGTTCCACAAAAAAAAACTTTGTGAGAAGTTCACAGCTGTTATTTATATGAGTGGTTGTCTCAAGGCGTAAAAAATAGATTGTGCGTGAAGGAAATAAAAGCATTCTCAGAAGAAGCGCCTAGCTCACTACTTTTCGGAATTACTAAGCGCACGCCCGTTCCCGAATTTGAATAATAAAAATACATCGGCTGGTACGCTGGTTTTGCAAGTCATGGCCGAAGCCCCGAGTGGCGCGTTGGCTACGTCGGTGGCGGCAGCCACGGAGGCATATACAAATACCGCCAAAAAATAGAACCCTGGGGGGGCGCCCCTCTCTGCCCTGCTCAATCCACACCCATCGAAATCCGCTTCTGCTAAGGTGTGTTGATTAGGCGTCGAATTCTATGGATTCACTTAGCTACTCCTTGCACGTTACAAGTCCAATTCTAGAAATTCGTTAGTTATTACATTTATTATAACTTATATTATTTAATTAATATCAAATTATGGTCTTGTTTGGACCGGGGAAAATTACAGTGACCAAGAACAATATTTATGCGCTGCCAATTTTTAGCAATTGTTTATTTTTTTATATGTGACCGAAAATCGATGGCTAATACCACACCTAATATCATGATCCTAGCTCAATACATTTCACGGAATCTAGGAGCCATGCCAGGAACTTCCTTTTCCTGCACGGCGATATTGGACAGAATGGAAAACACGGAAATTGTTCAATGCCGCTGCGACCATTGTGCATTCAATGCGATGGTACTAACCCGGGTGGGGTTAACACTACCATTAGTACGTGAAAGGGACCAACAGTATTTCAGCGTTTAGTGCAAAGAACAGCCAACTCTTCTGAATCCATCATTGACACTAAATGTGACGAAGTCTCAGCGTCTGGTTTTATCAGGCGTAGAGGCCTCTACACAGCCGTCTTCGCCGCCGTAGCGGCTCTACGAGCCTTCATTTTTGTACGAAACGTATATGTATGGAATTAGGTGCCAGAAGCTTACCTTTTTGATCTTTTTTATTGGAATATTTATTTATTATTTACTTTTACTGTTACCTTACACTTAACTGGATAAAAAAACACGGATAATTTTACATTGCTTCAACCACACAGGGCAGGCTTAACCCTACCACCTAGTAGGGAATGCATTATTTTACATACTTATATTTATATGACCAGTGAATTTAAGTTTATCGTGGGCCTTGAATGTATTATATTAACGTGTTTTCAATAACATAGTGAATTTAAATCTCTTCAAATATTGTTTATGCAACAAAATATTGTTTTTTTTTCTTATTCTTAAATTAAGCTTTTACCGACAAATAATTCTACATTTATGAAAAATATTTTTTTAACATTGAATTCACAATATGCATCGGTGGCTCGATACGCCTTAATTTGAAATAAACGTATGTACTTTCAATGCATGTTATACAAAAAATAATATGTACATTTACGATCGATAAATTATATGCACCAGTGGTTTGGAATATTAAATCTTAAACCCTTAAAAGCAACCCTTAATCAATTATGCATATTTTGGCGTAGTTACTACAAAAAATTACGATTATTTTAGTTAAACCCTAAGGTAAGTATATATAATTTTTCGTACTAAGCTAGTACATCGTTATATTATTATTAAATAGCATCCATTGACATTTATTAAATAACGTAGATTTCCTGTAAGAATTTATTTGTATAAAATACTTTTCATTTACTTTTCCCGAAAACTCAAGGGAAAAGTTTATGAGCGCACTACCTGCGAGCACTGTCATTTCATTTCAGCTTTCTTCTCTGACGTAACAGTTTTTTCTTGACTTTCCAATGGCAAATGGGTCACGTAAAAGCAACTCGCTCCCCCGCGGTGGCGGCAGCGTCTGCGGAGCCAGCGCGGTACAGCAGCGGTTGCTGGGAGTCATTAGAGCGAGGGCTTAACTCTGATCAAATTCGTGATTAACGATTTTTATGAAAAAAATATTGTGTAACGATATTCTGCATTAGAAAAAACCTTAAAATCAACAAAACATTTAAATGTCAGAAAATAATGTTGACTCAAAAGATTTAACCATTGTTTGAATTGTCAAAATTTACTTATCTTTTAACTTCAAAGTATAGGAAAATTTTATTAAATATAACTTGATTACTTTTCAAGGAAATATTCGTTATAGAGTGTATTTCAAAAACACATTTTTAGGGTTTCTTACCCAGAGGGTGTCAACGGAACCCATACAAAAAGTGATTGTTTTGAGTTAAATATTGTACGATGGTACGAAACCCCTCGTGTGCGAGTCCGACTTTCATTTTTTATATCTTTTCTGTAAATATGACTCGACCTCATACAATGTAAGAATGGGTTTGTTGTCACTATTTTGAGTCCATTTTCTTTTCAATTTAAGGTTATTCAACTACATCTACATTTATAATGCGATTTTTTTAAAAAAATAATGAGAAGATATGTGACCCGACCATTCCTCTATAGCACGATTAGCACCTGCGATCTTTGGATTAGATTGGTCGTAGGTTAGAATCGTGCCTAAACCGAAATGTTTTCGAATTATTTTCAACATAGATTGCAGTGCCTTGTAGATTTCGTAGTGTAACCTCAAATTTATGAAATGACGGTAATGTTTCCATTATAAATCAATCTCGTACAATAAATAAGTTCGTTTTTTAACACAACACGTGCGGCATACGTAATTTCGTTTAAATCTAACACAGATGTTCATGACAATTCAAACGAGTCGGACAACAAAATGTTTCCAACTTCGAACATAATTCTCTATCACACTGTAACCTAATTCAGTTTCACATCGTATAACTGCACCTGAAAATGGTACCGAGGAAGGGCATTGGTGGAGATTTATGCGACATCTCCTGCACCCCGGTAATACCGAATGGGAAGCACTGCGGAATTATAACGTTGAGCCCTGCGAGAAAGGTAGGACGGGAATGACAATAAAACCACGTATAAGTCAATATCATGCACTGAGTGTAATTAGTTCGCTTAGGAATTCGGGTCGCGCGACATTTATATGTTCGTTGCACTAAATAATAGACTGGTGCAACAAAAATGGTAACGATAATGTAAATGGCTGAGTTTCATAAAGACATCATAAAGCCCAACACTCTGCAGGCCTATTCCTGGAATTCCTTAATGAAGAATCAGAATTCTGAGTCTAGAAAACCGCTATTATAGCGGTTCAGAGCGATTTTTTCGACGGAAAACCTTGATTAATTGAAATAATATGCTCTGGAATATTTTCGTCAAGAAAATCGCTGTAAAAGCGGTTTTCAAGACTCAGGCTTCCTGATTCCTGATTACGAAATTCCAGGAATAGGCCTGCTGAAGCTAAGGGTCGGTCTGCTTGCGCCAAGTTGTTGCATTATCTAAATACGGCGCCTGAACAAGTAGTTATCGTGACAAAAAATATAGATGATATGGTAAATGGCTGCAAATAACAAAGCATGGAAGTATCAGTACATACTTGCTTAGTAATACCAAAACTAAACAAATCTATGGTTGCATTTCATAGTTATAGGCGATTTAGATGACAGATATAACTTCAGGTATATCAAAGTACTTAATAAAAAAACCGACTGGTGTGATTAATACGTATCAGTCCAAACAAAAAATATATATGAATAAGCAGGTATATACAAAAATATTTATTTTTTATAGCCAATCTAGCTAACGCAACCACTTTGCGCAGGCCGACTTAGTTTCAGAGGGTTGGTCTCTAAAGTGTGAACACAGATTCAGCCATTTACCCTATCGTGACCAAAAATGTCGAGACCTCCCTGAATATATGATCTCAACAGCTAGTTCGCACATGTCCTTGAAACTCAAGAACATTAGTAGTGAGCGAATTCGTAAGCGAACTGTCTGACCGGGCGCTACAGTCATTGTGTGTTTGGCTGCGCTGCCGTCGCACGAAGCAGTTACGATCGCCTCTCCCGTCCTACCTTGCTCTCTGGTTGAGCCGGAAGGCTGCCTGCACCGCTCGCAACGTCGGCACCGTAGCCTCGTTAGAAATAAACCTCGGGGAAAATTAATGAATGCCTCTTCCCACGAGTATCTGGAGTGGCTGAAGGTGTTTAATGAAAGAGCAACTAGCACTTCGCGAAGCGTTGATTATGTTCAACGTGTTTAGTCGATTAGAAGAAGAGTCTTAATCAGACCTTTAACAAATATCGTGAAAACAATAATAGGAATACAATCTATTTTCTTTATATGTTTCTAAATGTGTTCGAAGCTAATATATGACTTTACAATCCCGTATTTTCACTATAATAGTATGTATTTTTTGCCAATGATAATTCTTGGCCTGCTAGCAACTTGTTAGAAATCAACTTATTATTTTGATATGTATCCAAATGTATTCGAAACAAATATATGAGTTTACAATCCCGTATTCATTAGAATGTAATGTATTTTTGACCAAAGATAATTATTTGCTTTCAAGTTACTATGTTTAACATATTAATTATTTTCTTGATATGTATGTGAATGTGTTCGAAGCCTCATATATATTTTTACATGCAATTCACTAGAATGTTATGTATTTTTTGCCAATAATAATTCTTGGTTTACTAAGTAATAGTTTCTCTCTTGGTATCTCTTAGTGACAAGTTTGTCTTCAAGCAATGTATGTATGTATGTATTGACCATCAATCTACAAATCGGTGGGAACGCTCGGGCACCAAGGCCTTTCATTCTCCAGGAGTGCCGGGAGGTTTTCCCGCCATGCTGACATCAACCGTATACTCAAGCGTTCCCTTGCTTCCGCACGCATACCCAGCGTTCTCGAGCCGGTTGGCCTGGTCCGAGACGACGGAAAGCGGGCAGACGGCATGTCGTTGCTGCCATGGAAGCAAGGGAGGGCTCTTGTCTGGGATGTCACATGCGCGGATACCTTAGTCCCCTGTCACATAGGCGGCTCTTGTCAGGAAGCTGGCTATGCCGCGGCAAAGGCGTAAACCGTAAAACATTTATTTATTTATTTATTTTATTTATTTATTGTTATTTAAGAGAATTAACAGCGGTAACATAGGTACATACGAACACATTCTAATATAATAAGACATATTATTTATGCTTATGCTACCCCCAAAAACAATTCCCATTTATTACCATTACGTATGAACAAGAAAATGTAATCAATAATAAAGAAAAATGTTTAAAAAAACGAACTAAAAAGTATCACAAATAAAAGTAATTTCTCTTGCCCCGATATTGATGACAAATTAACAACCAAAATAAAAATAAAATATAGCCTAATTAGTAACAAAATGTAATTAGTAACATAGAAAGTATCGTGACATTAAAGCAAATTACGAGTTTGTCGCTTTTGCTGTGGATACCCTTGGGGTATGGAGCCCGGACGCCAAAGAACTGGTACAGCAGTTGGGCAAACTGCTCATTGAGGAGTCCGGAGACCGTCGTGCCAGAGCGTTCCTTACCCAAATTTATTTATTTATTTATTTATTTGACAAATACATACATTTTACATAACAGAAAACCAAGGCGTAAAATGTAGCAAACTTAATTTCAATATGGAAGAAAAAAAAAAACAGACATTTAATTAACTATGGATGAGTTAACTTTCAAATAGCCTTCCAAAAATGTCGTGCACACTCTCTCAAACGTCCTTCTCAGATTTACAAACACATCACATTCAGGTGTTGACAGATGCATCGCATTGAACAGCCTCAGGACGAGACATATGGGCGACCAGTAGTGAGAGCGGGTGCGCGTCACGATCTCGGCAAACAAACGTGCGTTCCGCCGTCGAGCGTAACCATCAGGCACGTTCAGTGCTAGTACCAGCTGTAGTAAAGCTTGCGAATCAACTTTCCCAATCAGAATTTTGAAACCAAACAGCATTAATGCCCGGGATCTCCGAAGTTCAAGTGAGTTGAAGCCCAGAATCCCGAGTAAAAATGCTGTTGGGTACAAATAAGGGTAATACCCGTTTATCTGAGTATATAAAAATCTCAGGAACCTTTTTTGAATTTTCTCCAGCATGAGAATATAGTGATCCTCATGTGGAGACCAGACAATTGCCCCCGCTTCTAGCTTAGATCTGACAAGCGTATTAAACAATAATTTTAGTGCGATCGGATCCTTAAACTCTTTGGCATTTCGCAGTACGAAACCCAGCTTGCCAAATGAGGCTTTTGTTAATGCTCGTATGTGAGGATTGAAGGTGAGGTGTGCATCAAAAACAACACCGAGGTCTTTAACTTCTGTCGCCCTGGGAATTCCTATAGCACCCAGGCGGTAGTCGTGCATCAGTGGTGTGAGTGAGCGAGTGTATGATGCTCGCTCACTCACATATAAATATAAGCTTGGCCATTCAGCGAGGGAACGCTGCTTCGGTCATTGGGACAATGTCAACAGTCCCAATGGAGGAGCTATTTATTTTAATTTAATTATTTAGTTTTATATTCTCTGTTTTTTTTCTCCTTATTTCTGTTTTATCCTATTATCCTATAAAATGAAATTAAAAACAAAAAAAAATCTACAATTTTACCTTTTGGGTAATCACAATTCGTTGTGGTTATTTTTAAATATAATTTAATGTTATTTAACTTACATCCTCATCAAACAGAACGCAATCGGTCCTCATCACGCCCTTAAAGTGTTCTCAACATTTCCTTCGTGTGAACGGAAGGTGGGACAGACATGTTGCATCCTCCTAATAACGGAGCCTGTCTTTTTCTTTGAAACAGAGAAGGTCCCAGAGCGCAATAGCACGGTTTTGTACCAGTTACTCCCGCCGGGATGGGCCAGGTCAGTCATGGTACATACAAAGTGTTCTCAACATTTACTTCGTGTGAACCGAAGGTGGGGGAATACAATAAATTCGCCGTTGAGTGCTTCATCGGTGCCACTTGGGCAGTTTCGCTCGGAGTGACCCAGTTGGAGGAAGGCGTTTGTAATAAAAGTGCACTCCCGCGTTTATTCTGAAACTGATCGGACGCTGCACTGCGCTCCTATCTCGACGTGTCCCACCTCGCCTCGCCCCGCCCTCCCCTGCCCGTGCTCGCAAAAGCGACATGAAGTCGAGAGTGCACGGGCTGGGATGTTAAGGTGGCCCTTCCCGACAGGACTAACTCATTCGCGGGTACGGTACAAATCCGTGCTATTGCGCTCTGGCACCTTCTTTGTTTCAAATAAAAAGACAGGCTTCGTGACCAGAAGGAAGCAACTTGTTCACAAAGCAGACAATGCGTAAAGTGTTCGATTTAGTAAGATTTACGAAATGTTTAGTTACAAAACAACTTATAGCTAAAAGTAAATCACGACCGCTGTAGTAAAAAATTAAACACAAATCAAATTGATTATAAATATTCATGAAACTAGCTAGGTTTGATGACTAATATTTTTAAGATGTCTTTATTTTATCGTTCATTACTCCACCTCCAAAGTTATAACATAAAACGCGCGAAAAATTCGAACTTTCGAACCTTATAACTTAGAAACCAAACACTATTTTACAATGTCTAGACTAGATGTCTGATGACTATTGTTGTAATAAATAAAAGAGTTTTCTCCTTGTCCTATTACATTGTCATTTAAATCGGTAGATTGGCCATACTATGGATATAATTATGTCCATAGTTATCAATTTGGTCAGTTAGTTTTTCTTTATATAAATAAATATTGGACAACGTCTATTATTCGGTTACTTTTATTGATGCTACCATTATATATTTGTCCCGTTATTAGGTTGATTGAAAGAGATTGTCATTAGGCAATAGGTCCGCCATTGTATGTACCATGTGTGTGGAAGCAATAAAGAATATTATTATTATTTTTATGATTATTGGCAGAAAAATTAGTGCCAAAGCAAAAGTAAACGTGCGGCCACGACGTAATCCGACGCAACCCTCAAAGGTTATGGTTGTGTAGGTAAGTGCGAAATGCGAAAGTATGTGCGAAATAAAACATTAATTTTTAAAACGGGTGTTCGAAAAATCGCACAATGATTATAAGCATCCATGGCCATATTGACTTCAAGGTGCAAATTCACCCACTCCGAGCACATACGATGGATACTCCATTACGGAGGAGCGGCACACCAGGGAAAAGTAAGGCAATGGCGAGAAATACTTTAGAAAAGCTGGAGACGCAAATTGAGCCATCAACTTTGAACATGTTATTACGTTATATGATTATTTTCAGTCCTTCGCTGCCCGACTAACGAAATTCTGCCATGATACATGCAAAGATGTCAGGGCCATCACACTTTATTGGTGTTCACACTCTCTTGGATTTCTCAATTATATAAAACAAAACTATTTGACTACAGCGGACGAAAAAGAACGGACAAGAAACTAGTAGCTAATAAGAAACAATAAAGAATATTTATAGGCTAAATTTATAGGTAAGAAACCGGCCAAGTGCGAGTCGGCTTCTCACACGAAGAGTTCGCACACAAGATATTAAACAAAATAATTACGTTTTTGTACGGGGCCCCCTTTCATATTTATATATTTTTTAATTGTACCTATTTTGTTATAGCAGCAAAATAAATACACACTCTGTGAACATTTGGCTGCCTGCATATAACGGTTCATGAGATACAGCCATGTAACAGACGGACGGAAGGACAGACGGACGGGCGGCCGGACAACGGAGGCTTAGTAATAGGGTTCTGTCAGCACCCTTTGGATACGGCACCCTAAAAAGGTAAAAAACTTAATGAAGATCAATACGCAGCCGGGGATTCTGTTCTTGGGAGAGCAAAACATTCCTTATGTTTATTTTAATTCACTGAAATTCTGAATTGTTTGAATTTTTTTTTTATTATCGCTGTTGACATAATTGTTTACTTTGTAGACTCAAAATATTCAGAAATTTTATATTATTTTGCGAATATTAAACAAAACATTTAGTTTGATACAGTTTATTTTTCTTCCAATCACCTAGAAATTAGTGCACTCGAAACATATTGACTTGCAAAAACCTACTAACACTAAAGGAAAATATATTTCTTAGTAAAATCGACATCGGACTTCTATCGTAATGTTAATAAGTATAATACCTAAAATACAATTCGATTTCCCCGTCTGTCTGTGAAAGATGTTGAGTGAGATCTTCATCTCAATGGGACAACTCCATTGAATCTGGTTCCGAACATCAAAGAGAGTTTGGAAGGAAATGATGTTACGTGCTGTTCCGGCTTAGGGATCCGTTCAATACGAAGGTTTCAGTTCATTTTGCTCTCGTCTCTCGGCACTCCTTTAATTTTTTGTCGATTTACGCATCCGTTATCGATGCCGTGCTAAGATGCTTAATACAGCTGCAAACTTTCACATTTTTTTCTAAAATATAGTCTGTGTGAAGTTATTTTAGGGTTCTGTACCCAAAGGGTGGAAACGGATCTCTATTACTAAGCTTCCGCTGTCCTTCCGTCCGTCCGTCCGTTTATCCGTCCGTCTGTCCGTCTGTCACAAGACTCATGAACCGTAATAGGTAGGCAGTTGAAATTTTCACAGAATGTGTATTTATTTTGCCGCTATAGCAACAAATAGATAAAATTAGAAAAATATAATAATTAAATGGGGCCCCCCTACAAAAACCGTGTTTTTTTGTGTTAAATATTTTACGATGGTACGGAACCCTCCGTTTGCGAGTCCGACTCGCACTTGTTATGTAACTTGACATGAATGGTAAATATCGCACCCACCGTCATATTAGCCCAACACATTGGCTTCTCGAAGGAACTAGGTCCCGTGCCAGGAAACTCCCTTTATGAGCAGGGCCATAAGGACCATTAATTGCCGTTTCGATTATCATTTCATTCAATGCTATGTACCAACCCGAGCAGGCTCAACCGTACCACCTAGTAGTTTTAAGTGGATTCCTAACCATGGAACAGCTATGATTCGTAATGAAATGCACCTACCCAACTCAGAAAGTGAAATAAAGTGGAAAATGAACGGACCCCGGATTTAAACCTAGACGACCTCTCGCATGGAGGCTAGTCCACGCGCCCCTGAGCTACGAGCCTTATTTATGCGCCTGAAAATAGCTGGCTAATGCCACACCTACTGTCATGACATTAGCCCTCACCTCACGGGAACTAGGTTCCATGCCATTACCTTTCTTTTATTGCACAGCTACATTGAACTGGATGGACAACACGGACAATTTCCATTGCCGCTTCAGTGCAGTGGTACCCGTGACGATTAACCCTAGTAAATAAGGACACAGACGACAGTTTAACGTGGAATCAGAACAATGAAAGACGAATCCCTAAGTCGGCTCTTACGACATGCACAGATAGAATTGCAGTGGGTCCAACTGTATTAATTTTACGTGCTGGAACCCAAAGAGCAAATATGTATTTTAATTTCTAGAAAAAGAATTAAGTTGTCACCTAATGCCAGCGGTTTCCCGATAAAGTCCGCGCCAGCCAAGCAACACAAACCGCATACAGTCCAGCAAAAACCGCTCCAGTATATGTGCATAGCCTGTACCGTGACCGCGCCAGACAAACGGGCAACTGGCGACGGACAAAATTCGGGCTAAGCCTCCATATAAAGCACCGCAAAAACGTTCACCTAGCTAACAAAAGGGTTCGTTTTGCCGGGTGACTGTAGAGGAAAATAGCTCTTGTTTGCTCTTAGAGATTACCATGGTTCTATGCAGGTTTCTCTGAGGCCCTGAGTCTTTTGAATGATGAATTTCGAATATGTTAATATTCGTTTCGAAGTGAAAATCTATTTGAAAGTGTCCAAGATGGCGACTACAAATCCTAAACGAGATATTATAAATTCGAAAGTTGGTTGGATTGTCTACATAGTTGTTGGTTCGATCCTGTATGGGGCGATAGCCGAAAGTGTGTCGCTACCCTAAGCCCTAGTTTGGCTAACGGCCATCCTGGACTGCATACTGTAAGACCTAAATCAAATATGTAAAGGATAGGATCTTGTTCAAGTGAATAAAACGATCTTTTAACTCAAGAACAAATTAATGTATGACTTCTTAAGGCTGTTCCGACCCATATAAATTTGTTTGCACACATTACGCAAAAAGTTTTGCACTTTAAGCCACGAATTAATAATAAAAGTTTAATATAGTCATATTACTTGCAGCGAAAACAATTTCACAATTTCAGGATTATTGGTTTGGTTACAATTTATTTAAATACGATTTTTATTTAACAGCGCCATCTAACGGTGTAAAACTTCTAATCGGCAATTACAACGAAACCATTAAACCTGAAATTGTGAATATGTTTTTGCTGCAACTACTATGGCTATATTAAATATTTTTGACGAATTCGTGCCTTAAAGTGCAATACTTTTTGCGTTCTGTGTAAAAAAAACATTGTATGGGTCGGAACATCCTTAATTTGGAATTAAAACTCATTGTTTTGCAGATGACAATGCTACGCTAATGCCGGCTAGGATAGGACCGGCAATATATGTTAAAAACATTTTTTTTTAAACATTGATTTATCGAGTAAGTAATGCAATTAGTAAGTTGTAAAGGCCCAATATCTCCTAATCAGCTAAAATAAATAAATACAAATGATAAGGGTAAATAGGAATGATAAGGGTAGTTCACATACTGTCATGTCATTACACTAAAAGGCGGACAATATGACAATAAATTTATGTAAACTTTGCAGCGGTGCCCATTAAACTTTATAAAAAATCTCTTCCATGGGCACTGTTTTAATAGAAGACATATGTTCACAGGATTTTTTTTTTCTTTTCAAAGCATACATTTTAAGAAAAATAAATGTTGAAGTAGTCGCAGCAAAATGATGGAAACTGTGACTCAAGTACGATTTAGCTGTTTGGAAATTGACGATATTAAGAGGATGTTGATAGATTTGAAGGAACTTATTGATTCCATTGAAATAATTTAAGCACATTAATGATCTATTTAAAAAGTAGAGAGAGGGCCCGTTTGCCCAGCCGGAAAACAATTGTTGAGAGAGCTGAGTAACAGGCTGCGCGAATCGTCCGGAGACAGTCGAGCCGGGTCGTTGCTCCTCCAGCGCATCAGCCTGGCCGTGTAGAGGGGGAACGTAGCAAGCGTTATGGGAACCTTTCTACAGTCGGTGCCAATGGAGGAGATTTCTTACATAGTTTAATAGGCACGCCTACTGCACAAACTAAATATAGAAAGATGAAAAATAAATTAGACAAAAATTAAAGCAATATTAAAATATAAAAAAAATATTAACATAATGTTAGAAAAACAATATTGCAGCACCATTTTGTAAGACTGCGGTAGCTATAGGGATAAAATAAAAACTATACACAAATTTTGTGCTCTTACAAATTCCGTTTCAGTCACGATTTAATGAGGGCAATTGCCGTTTGAATATTATAACATCCAGTTGATAATTACGGTTATCGCGTGAGCAAACGGTTACAAACGTGAAAAATACGCCCACATAAATTGGAGCCTTCATTCCCTTTACACAAATGCCGCTAAAGCCAACCGTGAAACGAAGCAATAGTCGCCACATCCGGAACAATCCGGGACCGGGCCGACATTAATGGAACTGTCAAAGAGGGTCGATTAACGCGTGGCCGGTATCTCGCTCGATACCCTGTCCCGGAACGCCGGTTTCGTCTGCAACAGCCAGCAAGAAAGGGCAGGAGTGGCTATCTAAACTCATTCCTATGGCGGCAACTTATTTGTGAAAATATTTACATCGTTTTTTAGGGTTTCGTACCCAAAGAGTGCCAACGGAACCCTATTACTAAGCCTCCGCTGACCGTCCGTCCGTCCGTCCGTCTGTCACAGGGTCCTATCTCATGAACCGTAATAGGTAGGCAGCTGAAATTTTCGCCGAGTGTGTATTTATTTTGCCGCTATAACAACAAATAGGTAAAATTAAAAAAATATAAAAATTAAAGGGGGATCCCATACAAAGAACCTGATTTTTTTTAGTTAAATATTTTTCGATGGTACGGAACCCTTCGTGTGCGAGTCCGACACGCACTTGGCCGGTTTTTTTTCATCATTCATCATCCATAGGCAGAGTACACTGCAACCTGACATGGATGGCTAATACCACACAAATACTGTTATGATATTAGCCCAATATACGACATTCCTTAAGGACCTCCAGGACCTTCACTTTATGAGCACGGCTAATTTAACTGCATCGAAAACACAGACAATTTTTCATTGCGCTTCAACGCCTCAAGTGTAGTTTCATGCACTTCGGCGGTACCGACCCGGGCGGTCTTAACCGTGCCTATCCTAATCTAGTAGGAGAAGGGGACCTATACTTTTACATGGGTTCCCGACCATGGAAAAGCTCGTATTCGTAACGAAATGCACTTATAAACTCAGAAAGAGAAAGACAGTGGTGCATGACCGAGGCGAGGATTTGAACCCATAACCTCTCGCATGAAAGGCAAGTCTTCTAGCCCCATACCATAACATTAACATAATTAAACAAGCACGGCGAAGAAAATGTGGCAGGAAATTTGGTATATTTTTAACATCCGCCAACATTCGTCTATGGGCATATGAGTTGTTGGATGCTTGCTTCTGTAAATAATTTATTTTAATTTCTTGTAACATTGACAGTAAGCGATCTAACTGGAGTCAGTGTATTTACACTAACAAGTGACTATACGCTGCCGACATACGACTGAGCTTAGAACGCTACTCCCGTTCGTCCTTACTCCCTGGTCTGTGCGAACGGTGTACTCTCGTCCGTGTAGTCGCATGATCAAGCAACATTTACGAACTTTTGGGCGGAATCAAACCAAAATAGAGGCGGGCGAGGATATTTAAAGTGGTTTTATTTTATCGCCTCAATGAAAGGATAAGAATTAGAAATTGCGGTGATGTAAATTTACTTCTTTCTAAATTACTAAATTAAAATTGTAATGTTCCGAAATTGCAAAAAACTTCTCATTCTGTGACATGGTTATCTGAAATGAACGTAATTCATAGTTTGAAGGCTTTTACAAACAATATAATACAAAATATGGATATTTATATAAAAGTACAACCAAATATTTAAGGGGTGTCGATTGAATTGTTCTTTTGTTATATTTCATTGCATAATATATTGCCGAGATAAAGTTTGATAAATTATATTTAAAAAATTACGTGAATGGTTTAAACGCAATCGGGTAGCCCACGCAAAGCTTATTGTAGATGGCGTGCGAGCGATCTCACCTTGGAAATGTTAAAAAAGTGCCATTCCCTTCAAGTTTTATTAATCTTACTAATACTATAAATGTGAAAGTTTGTATGTTTGGATGTATGTTCCTCAATCACACAAAAACGGCTGAATGGATTTCAAACGAAATTGTTATTCGTGGACATCATTCAAACATCCGTGGAAACGCATCGTGAACACGTATTCGTCATGGCACTGTACATACATGTCAATCAAGTACAATCTTATAATTCAATAAGCCAATTTTCATAGTGTTGCAGAATGCAATATGCATGGGACCCAACTCTCGCCTCTTTCGGACAGCCTCGTACCGGCGCATCAATGTGGAGTGGAAAATTGCCTCGGCTTGTTCAGTTGAGTGGATTTGAATGTCAATTCTGTACGCAATGCCGGACGAATATGACAACAGAATATACACACATCTATATGCTATTTTCAATTGGAATTCAGTGAATATAGCTATGCATTTAAGGACAAAAAATCTATTAATATATCGCCCCTAAAACTCCAGTTATCTCAGGGAATTTTGTATGTACACAAAACAAGTCATGATTGTGTTGAATATATCCATTTCTAGTGCCTTTATTCACGAGGAAATTGGCCCAAAATTTTAACCACTGCACATCTTTAAAGGTATTTGTTATCAACAAAATTAAGCCTATATATTAGAAAAAGTAAAAAAAAAAATCTTATCAACCACTGTTTTAAAATCTCTACAATCATTGCCATTATCTTTTAAACTACTTGTTTTTTTTAGAAATAAATAACGTTGCAATAAAACAACGGTTAACTTTTCTTTTTATTTTACTGTCACCCAGTCCAGGACGTGTATTCTTGGCATTCAGTCATTGCGGATTCAGTAGAGTTAACATAAGATGAATTTACTTTGACATTACCGTTAACTCTACTGAATCCGCAATGACTGAATGCCAAGAATACACGCCCTGAACAGAAAAACCAGAAAACGAGTTTATAAAAACGTACCCGAATTCTGGACACAATACATCTGAAAGTACTGAAACTACAAACTTTGTGTTACATAGGAATCTAACACACCGAGTGATTCATATTAGAAAACTTCTTTCTTGATTAGCTACACGGATGACACGTACATTTTTGACAACGCGTATAACAAGCAGAGAGTAATTAAATATTCAATGTCCGCTGAGTACAATGCCTTTATTGAATTTTTTACAAAAATTGTAACGGTTCCTCCAAATTAATTTTCCTAAATAATTGTCTTTCAGCCGGAATTTCCATTTTGCGAGTAGACTTTCCCTGTAGTGCAGGGTTGCCAATAATTAATGCATAACTAAAACGATAAATAACAATACTCGATACACACTGTCATTTCTTAACTTTAGGAATGTTTTATGAGTCGTATTCACTACGTATAAAATTTGCAACGTATAAAAGTAGTTTTGTGCAAAACATCAAAACCATGCATATTGCATAAAATCCACAATATATAATGAAATATATTGTGCATGAATAAAGTTTAAAAATAAAATAAAGTCTTTTCATCATGCATATAAGTCACAACGTATAAAATTCGCAAAAAAAGAAACCATGCAAGACGTAATAAATGACACGGAGCACTGCATAAAGCGACCCAATGCGTATTGTTATAAAGCTTAAATTGCTACGAAGCTGTATTTGGCGCAAAGTAAAAAATCACTACAAACTTAACCTAATTTAACTTCACCAAATCTAACCTAATCCAGCCCAACCTAACCTTACCTTACAGTAATGATTTTTGTTGAATTCAGGCCAAATATATTCGCGCGCGAGTCAATATTTTGAATGTATGCTTAGGTCGTTTATCGAATGTTTTTTTTATTTATACGATATAAATGATACTCTTTTATTATTAAATAAACAGTTTTGGATTGAATCTAAGGCTCTATAACATGAAGATACTCAAATTTTATATGTTGTGACTTTTATACATTTTACATGAAGAAAACAGTATTTTTATTTTTTCAACTTTTTTATGCACAACGTAGGACATTAAGTTGTGCGTGGTTTCGGATTTTACACGATTTGAATTTTATACGTTCTGCCATTCCCCCAGTTTTACAATGATTAGCCAAAATGTTTCAATAAATATGGAGCAATGTGTATTTGATTGAGTTTTATTGGGCATTCAAATGATAAAAGTCACTCAGAGATAAATAATATTACCGATGTGTTCTTTATCGCATATATGTAGCGGATACGGTTTTAACATAGAATTTGCGGCCATTTAATCCTTTTTCCTTTTGAAAATTTTGGCTGGCTGAGCCTTCTTGCCTATTTATTAAGATGCTTATAGAACATTGATTTAATAAAATATTCCTTTTTTTTCTTATATATATGTAAAACGTGATGTTATATACATTTAAATGGATACGACATAATAATTTTCTGATTATTTAAGGGGATGCAGCGACGTCTGCATTGACGTAAAGTTACGAGATTCTTAAAATAGACTCTTGCTGTTGAATGTCAAATGTTATTTAAAAGTAATAAAAAATGTTCTTTATAGCGCTGCTCAACATTCAGTGAATCTTAACATTTTCTTCACTTAATGATGACCTAAATAAAGGAAATCCGGCGATACTACAGTGGTGACTCACAGCCCTGGTGGAGGCGACACTCAATTTCATGGAAACAATAAAGTGTCCTCGTAAATGTCTTCACCGCGGCGTATATTTGTTATTCCCGGCCATGAAGCCTAGGTTCACGGGACTCCCAAGGAACATAAACACAACGATACGGCCAGCGACAGAGAGGATACAGTCCCCAAATTAACACCGTAGTCCGGAGTTTGATTCTCTCTCAATCCTGATTTTAATTGCAAGTTTTAATGTTAATTTTATCTTCATTGCGGGTTGCTATATGGCTCGGAAACCATTAATTCCTCTTTTATTATTATTACATGGTAGGGTTGAGCTTACCTAGGTTGATGTCACTAAATTTATTTGAAGATTGTGTATTATTTTATGTTACTATAATTCTATTTTTTAGTATAATTAAAGCCATGCTCTAGTTCACATCTAGCTGGCTATAATCTAAATAGTTTAGCTATCAATGTCCGGTTACCGAAGAAATATTGCGCCTTGGAAAATGTTGATAGGAGAATTCTGGTAAGTCTTGACTAATCGTTTTGCCACCCGAACATCAATATACCGCCTCAGGGTACTTAGAGATGAACAGTATTAACATAGTTTTACCCAAGCTTTAAGTTTTAAAAGATTATATTATCCGTCCCTATTTCAATAATTTATTTTCTTATGTACGCCGTAACTGGCAACTTGTTTAAAAATATACACGAAGACTTGTTAACTCATAAGTACACAAATAAATTTCATTTCATTTTAAAGATATTTTAAGACTTTATATATATACAAGCCTATTGCTGCGTCATCTTACTAATAAGAAAAGTTGTTGGTTTCCTCACGATGTTTTCCTTTACCGGAAAGATTTAATGTCACATATATAATGCACTTATCGAGAAAGAAAGAGGTTTAAATAAGTGGCGTCGAACCGCTAGGCCATTAACGCTCTTTTGTTTCGAATCATTAATCTTATTTCTTTAATCTATGAAAAAACATATTAATATATTCTTTGAAGGAAAATGTATCTTTACTTACAATATTTTAGAGAATTCCAAATGATGGGTATACAGCAGGGGGCGAAATTTGAAGACGCAATACCCGCGAATGGTATGTTATGCGGGTTCGTGTCCAGCCTTGCAGTATATTCATAAATTAGTTATTTTCCTCTTTTTTTAATTCTATAGTCTCCTTTCTTCACGGTCGATTATACATACATACATATCATATTCCTTGGAAAAAGCGACGTACTTACTTTGAACGAGCGCTGCTCATGTATGATTGTCGAATAAGGAAGCGTACGAAACTTACCCGGAAATAGTAAAAGAATATACGCATAATATAAGCCATTAGACCAACTCAATTTTATTTACGATGAATTTACTGTTTTTATAAACAAAAAGGCAACAATGACACAGGCTGAGATCATGACACATCCAAACTTTGCCAAAATTGGTCTAATCTGTGTAGGCTGACTTCATTTCTGCGTACACAAAGGAACAAGGGCCTCATTATTTGTTTTGCCGCTTTTGTCTCCACAGACGAGGGAAACTAATGAGTAAGCATGTTCTCCCTTGCAAACAGTAATAATTAATGCATTGGTGTTAGTAGTACGGTGCTTCAGTTGGTTTGTACGGACTTCGTACATACACATACATACAAATGAATCTTCTTTGTAAAATGTTTTGCTAAGGGCAAAACTCGAGAACGGCTGGACCAATTCGGCAATTATTTTTTCCTTCTGAGGAAGGTTCTTAGCTTTAGTTGGACACGGTAGGTGGCGCAATTGTCGAGATTTATTTATGTTGCCCGCGATAGTGAAATCACATTTTACCAGGCGCCGCTCGGGTTCATGTCCAAAATTAAATATTTGAATAAAATATTTGTTGAAAGGATGTGAAATTGATAAGATGTTTAATGGCAAGAACCCTAATCCGTAGGGAATTCGATGAGTTGGGCTAATATCATGAATGAATAGCCATCCATGTTGTTACACTAAAAAAATACAAAATTACATACCTACATAAATCCCAAATATAAAAAATGCAAAACCGAAATAATTACAATTCTTCGCGTAAAAACGGTGCACGATCGTGAAGTAGCTAGGAACCTAAAAATGAATTCGTTCCTTGCCCAACATAGTTTGTAACAACATCAAAGAAACGTTCGGTCCGTTTTCCGCTTTAGGCATGTCACCGCCGCACTATCCGCGCACTCCGTTTCAGCGGCGGTTAGAACTTAGGTGGCCGCAGGCTCCGTCGCAAACATTCCCCGAGGCGCCTGTTGCAACACGCCGCTTCGCTGAAAATACCCTCCACGTTGGAGGCATAGACATGGGAATAGCCTAGAGAAGCTTATCCTCTTAGGTCGCTTTCAGATTTGAGCAATCGTTACTAAAAGCGCGTTCGCAACTGGTCCGATTCGCGCTTACAGCCCTCAAAATGGTGTCCCGTGAACGGTGTGACGTCATCGCCGCGTCACGAAATGCCGTACACAGTGCTCACGCTTTGGAGGTGGCCCTGTTTGTGCAACTGTCAATGTCACCTGTTGACGTTTCTAAAGCGTAGCCTATCGGCTTTTCACCGTGTTTTTTTTTTTAAAGTTGAATGTCCTTCACTTGAAAATTAAAGATCAGCTTAGAGCAATTAATTAGATTCAAATTTGAGTTGAACTGCTACAACTAATGTCATTTGTTCCATGTGTGTTGTTTTGTTTCCATAAGCGCGTACATAAACGATCCGAATCGTTTGTAATGCTTCAGCTTTGAGCGTGCAATCTGATTCGGGACGCTTGTATACGATTTAAGCAGTGTAATCGTTTACAGTTCAAATCGGAACGCGCAGTTACTTGACTACCGGGTGCTTGTCGCCGTCTTTTATTTTCACGAGTTTTCTCACACATTTTTGCAACAAGATCTGATATTACTAGAGGGCGGCATACGATTCTATTATTGGAGGCTTACATTGACCGAGCGAAGAGCGAAGCTCGAGCGTGGCGTCTTCGTTTCGTATGTGCGGCTGCTCTCCTCTACAGGTCGCATTTCTAAACCGATTCTCGTGAAATGTTGTGAACAAGTTTCTCCAGGAGCCAGTTTTAAGTACAAAGTAATATTTACGTAGTTCTCAATCTTCTTTTATTTCACTGGACATGCATGGCTAATACCAGTGTATCGAACCATAATATTAGCTCGGCATACCTCATGAAACTAGGTCCCTTGCCAGGACCTACCTTTTATTGCACAGCTGCATTGAACTGGATGAAACACACGGACAACTTTCATTGCCGCTTTGACCATCGTTCATTCAATGCGATTGTACAACCCACGGCGGGTAAACCCACCACCTGGTAAATAAGGAACCTACAGCTTAACGTCACGAACGACGAATCTCTTAATCAGCTCTTACGGCATGCACGGGAGGAAATACAGTGGGTCCAATTGTATTATTTGTAGTGGTAATTTTAGTGTTTCTCTGCTTCTTGATTAAATTTAAGTAATATTCTTAGGCAAGTGCACTTGGATACCACTAATATCTCCCATGAGGCAGCTTTCACAGAACACAGTGTGTTATGAAACGGCTGTAATAGTAATATTTTGTTAAATCATTGAAGCATTTGCAAACACTCCCGAAATCTTTAACTATTAGGTTTTTCTACTAGTCCTGATGTGTTTGGATATTTTTCTTTTCTTAGAATATTTGTAATAAAAGTTCATTACAAATTTCGCCAAATTAATTTTAATTCAATAATTTTGATCGACCTCCTAGGCGGCCTAGGTCCCGGCAAGCCAACTACTGCAAGGGTTCCGGCAAGTACAAATAATACAATTGGATCCATTAATTGAATGTCGCAAATGTATCCATAGCCCAAGCTTCATTGAAGGAAAATTCCATGGTCTCGAGTTTATTCTAAAGGTTTACAAGAGTTTCTTTTCCTACTTCATTAGGAAAAGGAGTTTTTTTTACGTTAAGTGCGGCAAATGGCATACGCCAGGACTTAAAGGTGCCCGACGACGCCCATGGGTTTTCGAACATTCAGGGGGGCTGCGAAAACCATGCCGGTCAGCCAGTTGCTTCTTCACACCACTTTTAAAAGACCCCAGGTCGTAATTTGGGGGAAATACCTCGGAAAGGAGTTATTTCCATTGTTTACCGGCCCTATAGATAATGGATCTAGAGGATCGGTGGGTTCTTATTTTTGGAATGTCTATTGTGAAATTGTGCATTTTCTCCCTGTTCCGCGTTGACCGAATGTAGAAAGGTATTGCTAACATTTCCAAATTCCAGGTTTAAAAATGTGCGAGCATTGTATGGAACCACTTCAGAAGAAACAACTCTGTTAGATCCCTTATAACATAAAACTATCCCCGCAAACTAATGAGGCCGACTCGGATCGTTACCAGTCCCCTCCGAGTTAAGATAACCTTTTCATTCTCGCATTAAAAACTACCTCGTGGAACTTTTCCCACTTATATTTTGTAGGACGTGACTTAATCTATCCACTATTTCATCGTCGATGTAACACTTACAAACGAGGGTCAATTTATTGTATTATCTTTTAAAAAAGTAGTTTTACATATTTTCTTTATAATAAATAAGTAACAGTAACTGTTAACAATGAACAATTTTAATACTCTGGAGATTATTGCCTAATATATTTAAGTGTATGGTCAGAAACTCTTTATAATGTTGAGTATGGGTAATGGCATGCGCCAGGCCTCAACTAAGAGGTGCAAGACAACGCCCATTTTCTGAAATACTTATCCATAGTTATTAATTATTTCATTTACTTTTTTTCGTATATTAATATATAGTGCAAAATATCAATTCTTAGGTTACGTTTTTACCTATACATTTTTGTCCCAGATTTATTGGAAGAGATTGACATTAGGCAATAAGTCCGCCCTTGTATGTACCATGTGTATGAAAGCAATCAAGAATATTTTACTATTTCCTTTTTTTATTAGATTTCGAGCTGGGAAAATTGTGCCGGCCGACAATGTCCTTCCACGCGCCATGTTTAAATAATTAATTAATTAACTTTTTTTCGCATATTAATAAATAATGCAAAATATCAATTCTTAGGTTACGTTTCATAGTGATGCCTATACATTTTTGTCCCTGATTTATTGGAAGATATTGATATGAGGCAATAAGTCCGCCCTTGTATGTACCATGTGTATGAAAGCAATCAAGAATATTTTACTATTTCCTTTTTTTATTAGATTTCGAGCTGGGAAAATTGTGCCGGCCGACAATGTCCTTCCACGCGCCATGTTTAAATAATTAATTAATTAACTTTTTTTCGCATATTAATAAATAATGCAAAATATCAATTCTTAGGTTACGTTTCATAGTGATGCCTATACATTTTTGTCCCTGATTTATTGGAAGATATTGATATGAGGCAATAAGTCCGCCGTTGTGTGTACCATGTGTATGGAAGCAATTAAGACTATTTTATTATTATTGGATTTTGAGATTTTTCGAGGACATCGTGCCGGCCGACCATGTGCTTCTTCACGTCATATTTGAAGAGCCTTAGATTTGAGCACTGAAAGGTAAGTGAAAATGACGGTTGCGTGATGAACTTATCAATTGATAGTTATCGAATATTACACATAGTTTTGTCGGTATCATTTTAACAATTCGTATTATTGAAAGTTGTTTTTTTTTATATTTTCCAAACTTAACTTTAACAAAAGTTTTAAAAAAAGAACAAAGTTCAGTGCGATATTTTGATATGAATATTAAATTGATACATTTATCAAAGTCAGTGTATTACAGAGTTTTACATATAGCGTGATTAAACTCATTTAAGCCATTATAATTTAGGTTAGGCAACTCATAACTGATACAAATAACACGACATTAATTCATAACACTTTATTGACATGCACTTTGGCAATAAATATCGCTTTCAATTCACGCAAATAGGGTTTTTTGAAATATGAAAATTTGAGTAAACTAGATTTTTTTAAAATTAAAATCCTACAATATTTAACACAAAAATATCACGTTTTATTTATGGGGGCGGGGCCTTTAATTTTTATTATATTACCTATTTTGTCATAGCGGCAAAATAAATACACACTCTGTTGAAAATCTCAGCTTTCAACCTATTACGGTTCATGAGATACAGCGCTATGACGGACGGACGGATGAATTGACGGACTGACAGCGGACGCTTATTAATAGGGTCCCGTTGGTACTTGGGTACGGAACCCTAAAAACCGAGAGTAGCACGGCTACATTTAGCTGAACAGAAAATAAGAACAATGTTAAATTGCTTCTACGATCTTTTATTGGTAGTACCAACCTAGGCCTCCATAAGCTTACCGCCTAGTAAGTAACACTAACATTTTGCATTGGTTCCGATAAACGAAGAATTAATTAGGAAAGACGTCCATACCCGCGATCTTCTACATAATAGACCGGCGTAACTCCTTCACTACGAGCCACACAGATATCGCCGTAATGTTTTATTTCAATTTCATTTTCCATATGGCGCTTGGGCCATCCATTTAAAAGCGTGCCAGATGGCATGTCTGGCACGCAGCCTGTTCCGGCCGGCTGCCCGCATTTAAAGCAGCTGCCTGTTGCACCGGAGCAGACAACTGCGTCGCATTGCATTGTGCGAACCTCTTTGTAAATACTGTTGAATGTTTACGGGCTCTGTTGCGTAAATACCAAAAGTGTCTTCGTAATTACTTTTCTTCTAAACGGCTCGACCGATTTTTAATGGTTGTTTTTTTCAGTACTAATCGGGTCACTTAGGTGGTTCCCATATGTTTTTTTATTCCATAAAAAAAACATAAAATCCCCAATCTCCAGCTTCCCAGCTCTTCTATATTATATATTTTAATTTTCGTAACATTTTTAAGTTTTTGATCACATTTTACCGGCTCTGGGTGTCAATCCTTGGAATTCCTCTAAATCGATAAAACCGAATTTATGTGTTATCAAAGCGGTTGTCTCAACGGAAAGATTCCGGAGCACGGTATTTCAATGCTTCAAGATTTTCTGTCTTGAAAATCGCTTTGATAACCGCTATAGCAGCGGTTCTACCGACTGAAAGATTTCTGATTCCTGAGCACGGAATTTTAAGAACAGGGACTACTCATGTGAATTTCCAAAACATAACTAAGCCGATTGGAACCGGGAACATACGCTTGTAGCTTAAGATATATGTATTTGTATCATATGTCTATTAATATGTTTAAGTGTATGTACGTATTTGTATGTAATTTATTTTAATATATAAATCCATATTTTTAGGTTAGTTAATATTTTCTCTAATTCATTTTTTTTTACGTTCTACGTTTTTTTTTTGCCCGCCTTACTGCACCTCTCCTACATCTCTAAGGTTGAATGGTAGAGAATGCCTTATGGCATTAAATTCAGCCTTTTTGTACCGTTTGGCTGCAAATAAAGTATTTTTTCATTTTCATTTTCATTTCATATATTATACTCATCTAATTTAAAAACTGTAATTTGAGTTCTACAAATTGATCATTACCGTCATAAAACGTCTTTACAAAAACCCGCTATCTCGTGTTAGCATTGAAAGCCCGCCTTTATCATTCCCGACCGCCTCTGTACCCCGCCCTTCCCTTATCCTTATTGAATTTATCGACGGCCGAGCCTGATATCATTTAAGGCTTAAATCCGACCCGCGAAATTGTAGCAAGTTTAAAATATGGGTTTCCTTGTATAATGGGAGCATTGTGACCCTCGGAGACATTAAACCTATATGAAATATTCAGTTGTTCTGAACGTGCAATAGAAACACAGAAAAACGTTTTGAACAATTCAATGCAAATAATTTTGGTCCTAGAAAAAAAAATCATTCATATGATCGTAAATATATTCTCATATAAACTCTCTTGTGATTCCATATAAGGAATTCAATAAAGACCAGACTCTCTACCTTTCATCAAAGTAGGTTAGACAGAGTTATATTCGCATGTATAATATTAGTATGGATTATTCGCTATTCAATTCAATTCATTTACTTAAAACGTTTGTCGTCAAACTACACTTACCAAACAGAGTGATAGATCAGCGGGTTCAATCAAGTCAGTAGAGAAGAACCCGAAAAAAAAAACGCTGGTTTTTAGACTTTTAGGCCAGACAGGCTTATTGCTAGAAATCCGGACGGCACCGAAGTTTTGGTTTTCCTCACGTTGTTTTTCCTTCACCGTTAATGCACCGCATATGTAATGCACTTATCATACTCTTTACGAGAAATACGTCGGTGCTGAATACTGGCATCAAACGCTCGCCTCCCGGTTGAGAAGCGCGGTCTTCACATACTCGAGGAAGTCATTTCAAATTCCATTCTAATCTTATTTGAAGTAACCTTGAACTCACTTGACCTCATTGTGACCACAACCATAGATTAAATAGGAAAATATAGATAGCGAACGCCATACAATGTACAAAACTCGCCGAAAACTGCTGGTACTATGACATTTCTAAGCAGCGCCAACTTCCGTCCCTACCAGTTACACCATTATTAAACTAAGCTTAATTCCAAATTTAGCCCAGGTAGGCGTGACGACAACTTTACATTTTAACTATAACTTAAGTAATTTAACTGTAAATAAGAATATCATTGATAAATTCATCGGTTTGCATTTAATGTTTTCTGAAATGAGAATTGCAACACCACATGGTCTTTTATTATCTCTATTCAACAGTGGAATGACGTTAGCAATCTATCTCTTCCTATTTAATCTATACCACGACGTAGTCTTATTTATTTACGACTTGATATCGATATAGTAAAAAAAGTTTCGGCACAGGTTTTCGCTCTTGAAAATATACATTATTTAATATCTCAAAATTGTCTGTGTCTGTGTAAACGGAACCCTATTACTAAACCTCCGCTGTCCGTCCGTCCGTTCGTCTGTCACAGAGATGTATTTCATGAACCGAAATAGGTAGGCAGCTGAAATTGTCACAGAGTGTGTATTTATTATGCCGCTATAAAAACAAGTAGGTAAAACTTATCTCTACTTATATAAAAGGGAACGTCTGTCCACATGCGAGAGGTAATCTCCGTAACCACAAAACAGATCAAGATGCGATTTAAACCAATTTAAAGAGAACATTGCTGGGAACGCTTTAGCGTACATACCATCACGCTAAATATCCAAATGGTTGAGCAATATCAATGAAATTACTCCCAAACAAAACACTTAAAATCGTATAAAATCATACTACGAAAATTTTCATAAGCTAATACCATGGTGATATAGGCACGCATTTTTTTATTTGACACCACAATGCAAAAACAAGTGACAGTAATACAAAACAAACAAGACAAAACAGCCTAAGAACCGATTGCACGAAGAGAGGGATGAGTAAACAATGTTCAAACAAGTCACTTTTAGTGAACCGCATAGAGTTCCTTCCATATTTTCTAGGAAATAGTTCACCTCGACATCAGTCTAAAACGACATGGACTTGAGCGGAGCCGGGTACCGCACCTAGTATATAATAAAATATTAAAGAAAGAAAGAAAGAAAGAAAGAAATTCTTTATTGTGCAAATTACATTAAAAACTATTTACAGAATAATTAAATCTAACAGAACGAAACTGCACAAAGGCGGACTTATCACTAAAAGTGATTTCTTCCAGTCAACCTTTGGGGGTGATGAGGATAAGAATTGAAAAAGAAAATGTAGGTAATACGTAATGCGTAAAGGGTGACAGAAACCAATATATATATTCATACACATACATAAACAATAATTTACACCTTAATACATATATTAATATCTTTAAAGTAATAAACTAATACATATACATATATAAGTATACATAAAATTCTACATAGATAATATGCATTTAATGAAATTTTAGCTAGGTCCAAAATAAATGTAAAGAAATGATAGATCTCACGGATGAACTAACCGATCAGCCATTTCCAAATAATATTCCTTGATGTTATTTTTAAATGCATTTAAATTTGGAGAGTTTCGGACCGAGCAAGGCAACGAATTCCAAAGACGGACAGCATGGACGGTAAAAGAATTAGAGTACAAACTTGAAGAGTGACGAGGAACTGCTAGGATGTTGTCACTACTTGAGCGAAGAGGAAGGCCGTGGGATGAAAGGTGGACAAATCTAGAACGGAGGTATTCAGGGGCATTGGGATTATTCAAGACTCCAAAAAGTAAATTTAAGATGTGGCAGTTTCTACGTAGACGGATAGGGAGCCATTCCAATTTAGACCGAAATTTCGAGACATGATCATATTTGCGCAAACCGAAAATAAAGCGAATACAAAGATTTTGTAACCGCTCCAGTTTGTCTAGGAGAGCTTCAGTCAAGTCCAAGTAGCACACATCAGCATAGTCCAGGATCGGAAGAAGTAGAGATTGAGCAAGTGATATTTTAGTTTGGGTAGGTAAAAAGTTCTGTAAACGTCTTAGGGAGTGAGCGGCAGCAAATATCTTCCTGCTAACCTCATTGACCTGTGGCGCCCATGACATAGCATCATCAAATAAAACGCCTAGGTTTTTTACTGATTTTGAGTAAGCTATTACAACTCCATTGTAAGTCACTGCTGGCAGAGTGTGATAGTCGACTTTTGACAAAAGCCTAGGGTTGCCGACTATCATAACCGGTGACTTAGTTGGGTTTACAGAAAGACCGAAAGATTTTGTCCATTCAAGTATTCGTGACAAATTTGCATTAGTTTCCGAAATTGTGTCAGCTAGATTGCCTAGCGTGCAGTGCAAGTAAAGTTGAAGGTCATCAGCATAAAGGTGGTAGGAAGAAGTTAACAAATTGGAGATTAAATTTATAAAAATTGAAAATAGCAGAGGAGACAGCACGCCACCCTGTGGCACGCCAGCAGTCAATTCGACCCAGTCCGAAAAGGTACAGTCGATTCTGACACATTGCTGTCGGCCACGAAGATAAGACTCAAACCAGTGAAGCACTGCCGGAGATAAGTTAAGTGATCGCAAAATACTTAGCATAATGTCAAAGTCAACTGTATTAAAAGCGTTACTGAAGTCCAGGAGAGTCAGAACTGTCAGATTCTTTATTTCCATGTTGAAACGAATATCTTCAGTGACTTTGACAAGAGCTGTAACGGTGCTGTGACCAGGACGGAAACCAGACTGCATTGGGTTCATCAAACTATTATCAGAAAGGAAGCCAGTAAGTTGATGATGAACAATGCGTTCTAAAATTTTGGATAAGAGAGGAAGAATTGAGATAGGACGAAATTGATTAAATACAGAAGGACTCGAAACTTTGGGGAGAGGAATAACATAAGCTCTTTTCCAGGCACTTGGGAAGGAGCCACTGGACAGGGAATGGTTGAGAATAACTGTAATGACGGGTAAGAGCTCATCTATCAAAGGGGTCAGCATATCTAGGCTTATACAGTCGGCTCCAACAGCCTTTGTGGATATGGATTTCATGATCAGCTTAACTTCACGGTCAGTGACTGGACGAAACGTAAATGGACTATGTTCTGGAGTTGGTGTATTAGAAAGCTGAGAGAGAGTTTGATATTTTACCACTTGGTCTATGGTGACAGGAGGGGTGGAGAAATGCCTATTGAGAGCATTAATATCAATGTTCAGGTCACAATCTGACGATTTTTTACCAACTCCTAGAGTTCTCAAAAACTTCCATGCGTTACAAGGTGAGCTGTTTAACAAGGTAGAATGGATGTGGCGGCGTTGAGCATCCCTACACATCCTATTACACCGATTCCTTAGTAACTTATACTTGCTAAGATTGATTTCAGTCTTATTCTGCTTATATTTGACCTTGGCTCGATCCCGTTTTGCCATGATACGTCTAATGTCATCTGAGAGCCAAGGAGCTGGCAGATGTTTTACACGTGTGGGTCGAATTGGTGCATGGGCATCAAAAAGCGCAGTTAATTTAATAGTGAAATCTTCCACCATCTCGTCGACAGAAGAGGCATTAAGGAGAGCGGACCAATCTAGGCCACGCGCATCCTCCCGTAAGCGTTCCACATCTATATCCCTAAAATTACGTTGCATGAGAACTTTCCTTTTTGTTTTAGGGGGGCGTACTTTGTAGGATAAATAAATCAAATCATGATGAGAGAAACCAGGCGCCGTGTACTGTCCATGTTCACTTACATGATCAGTAGAAGAAACAAGAATTAAATCAAGTAAGGAAGGTTCACAGTTAGGAAAGTGGTGCGTCGCACTAAGAGGAAGAATGTGCATGTCGACTGAGGAGATAAGTGATTTTAGTTTTCTGGCTCGGTAGTCATCCTTAATAAGACAGGTATTAAAATCACCCATTACAATTGTATGGGCGTACTGAGGACAGTGTTCTTCAAGAAAGGATTCGAAAGATGAAAAGTAATTAATAGAGAGGTTTGGACTATAGTAAACACCGAGCAGAATCTTGGAATGATTGAGGATGACGTCTAAAAATATATACTCTGGTGATTCAGAGTATTGGGATGGAGACTGGGCTATTATGGAGTGAGGTATATGGCTACGAAGGTAGATGGCAACGCCACCACAACTTTTCTCCGTCCGATCATTGCGAACTAGTTTAAATCCGGGAAGCGAGAAGGATGTTGACGGTAATGTAGGCTTTAAGAAAGTTTCCGAAACCAATACTGCGTGAATGTGCTTACTTGAAAATGTCCTGAGAAGGTCAGGGTAATGAGAAGGAATACTTTGAGCGTTAATATGAATAAAATTAAAGTTTTTAGAATCATTCGAAAATGTGGAGTGAAGCTGTTCATCAAGTGGAATATTGAGGCCGGCATCCGAGTTAACATCACTAATGAAGTCATCAGAGGATGTTATAGAGAAATATGTATCAGAGTCATCATCGACTATAGACATAAATGCAATTTAAATAATATAAATATTAAAATAATATAAAATATATCAGTATACTAATAACTACTGCAACAATACATCATCACCCACCAAGCAGCATGAAAGAAAAAACAAAAAAAAAACAAGAACAACCAACAGAAACAGTAGGTAAATAAAACAGAGTAAAATAAAACAAGCGTAGAAATAAAGAAAAAATAATAAAAACTATGCTACAAAATCACCAACGTAGCAAAATGTTATTTAACTCAATAAATTTAAATGAAATAGTGACTATGTTAATGACATTTAGTCAAAGCACACAAAAAAAACCAGAATTAGAAGAAGAAACCAAATTAAAATATATTAAGAAACGAATCGCAACTTTTTTGAGCATCTGGATTGGCAAATTGCCTTTACCTTTCCTGAATGGAAATAAACATGGACAAGAAAAAAATATATTAGCCCGATGTCAAAAATTCTCTGGTTTGCACAGAAACGACAGAATCTTGTTTTGTTTACAAAGTTTGTCTTGTAAAAATTACTTCGATGATTTCCCTTTGTTGACGCGATCCGAAGACCTGGGCTTCACCTTGTCGCCACCACCATCATCAGCGCCCGTGACCGCGGGATGTTTGTCAGTCAGCGCCTTCAACGCCGCTGCTGTCACCACCTTGTGGCGGGTTCCGTCCCGTACTTGGACAACAATGCGACCCTCCTGTGTCCAGCTGTGCGCCATGCCGAAGTGCTTCCGTGCTGCTAGAAAAACGTCGTGTCGCACCCGCGTTAGGAACTCGGACACTGTGATGCCCGAGCCCTTGAGCGACGTTTTCGCCTTCCACACTGCGGCCCGGCCGCTAAGCTGCGTGAAGCGGACCAACAAGGCCCGGGGGCGTGTCGGAGCCCGCGGAGTCGTACCG
This sequence comes from Incurvaria masculella, assembly GCA_946894095.1. Classification (NCBI taxonomy): domain Eukaryota; kingdom Metazoa; phylum Arthropoda; class Insecta; order Lepidoptera; family Incurvariidae; genus Incurvaria; species Incurvaria masculella. Next base: position 11,766,879 of record OX335658.1, on the reverse strand, counting down.
AGACGGTGGCATATTTTGATGGAGTCGCTGCTGAAGTCTACCAACCCCATCTTGCTGCGCACCAGGTCCACTACCTTCTGCGAAGCAATTTCGGACTTCTCCTCTGCGACGCCGTGGACGAGGAGAACTTTTGACCGCGATCTCATTTCCTGCGCGTCGACAACTTCCGCAAGGGCCGCTACCTGGGAGCGCACCACAGCTAGTGCTTTCCAGGCAAACTGGCGAAACAGGTTAAAGTCCGCCGCTAGTGTTGTGAGGTCGGCCGGCTGGGCTGCCGTTTTAAGCTGAGAGTCAAAGGTACTCATCCGCTCCTCCATCATCTTGTGCAGCTCTGCCACGTCCGCCGCCACATCAGCTACTCGCGACATGGTCAAGCACGCACTTTGTAGGGAAAAAATTGAGTGAAATGTTTTTGGTTGTAAAATTAGAATATGATGCTGGTGGGGTTTACCAACACTACTGCATGCAGGTACTGGTCTTTACTTCACTTGAAGATTGTTAATTAAGTAGTAATTAGCTTGAATTAATAGATATAATAAATAATTTGTCCAGTCTCGTAAAACACTGTAATCTTTTCTGACTACCCACCGAAGAAAAAGGCCCTCATACAAAAAAAATATATTTGGTGTTAAATCTTGTACGTTGATACGTATCGTATGCGAGTACGACTCGCACTTAACGGGTTTTTAATCTCGTTTATAATTGAATAATCCTTTTAAAAAAAAAATGGTTCAGTTTCCGCTGAAGATTGACTTCCTCAGACGATGTGAAAGTATTCTATTAAACCCTTTATATTAGCCTGGTCTGGGCGAGAGCGAAGATTACAATATAGATATTGCATCGTGCGGAGACTACTAGTAGCAGGACCTCGATAAATCGGCTTTTGACGTAAAGGTTAAAGTCTCGTCCAAACGCAAGCGGCTGCGCAGAAACCAAAAACCTACTTACGCAACGGTTGGTGATATTGGGAAATTACTTGGCGAACGTATTGCGGGAGTACGTTCACAGGCGGCGAAATGGTCATGCGTGAGCGGGGCTGGGAAGACGTGACCGCATGCATGGCAAGTCCCCGCGCGCCTGAGCTACCAACTGCTCAAAGCTACGAGCCTCTCGAGCTTATTCAAAGTAACTACTTCTCCACTGAAAAAAAAGATGTGCAACTAATTACTATGACAGCATATTTAACATTCAGTAATTTATGGTAAGTATTTCTCATTACTTGTATTTACAACAGCATTTCAAGACAACAGGTAAGACGGTTAATATACCCGATACAGTTATTTTAACCGATTGAACAGTACCACTTGGTGAAAATAACACGTGTGACAAATGTCATATTTTTAATTACGGCCGACTACAAATAAAACGTGCGAATTTCCAGTTTTGAAGAGGTAACAGATTGGTCTTTAGAAAAGTACATTTTTACCGAATAGAAGACGTAAGTAAAAATGGAAAAAACACTAAAGCTAGAAACAGTTTTCACACAGTTAAGGAAACAGTAAGAGAAAACAGTTGCTGCACAATTAAAAAAAAAAACATTTCGAATATACAGTAACATTCAATGTTTCAGGCTGTTTTCACTCAGAGTAACTGGTTAACTTCGTTGGCTCTATTTTAACGTTGCAAGACAGTTGTTATTATTGGAATTACAGTTAGATTCACTGATTTTTTTTCAGTATAGTCTTCTTAGATGTTTCAGGCTGTTTTCACTCAGAGTAACTGGTTAACTTCGTTGGCTCTATTTTAACGTTGCAAGACAGTTGTTATTATTGGGATTACAGTTAGATTCACTGATTTTTTTTTCAGTATAGTCTTCTTAGATAGGAAAACAGTCATCATAGGCAGTAATCGAATTAAAAAACTTGAATTTATTTGGATATGATATAATGGGCGCCAGTCACCGCGGCCGACGTGCGTTCCCCCGCCAATCTCCCCCGCGTCGGGCCAGCTCCCGCGTCGGCCCGGACGCAGGCGCGGCGGGGGCGAGGGGGGGGCAGACCGAAAAAGGCTAAAGTGAATAATTGATGCAATACCCGGCAGCGGAACGTACACCGGCGCAGCCTGCGGCGGGGAGGAAAGGGGAAGTGGCAGAGTGAAGGGTCGTTGATAAGATAAACCACGACATTTCTTGTTGATTTGACATTTACTGTGGATTAAATGCTTCTAATATGATTTACGACTGGTATTAAGGTGGCCCTTCCCGACAGGACTTACTCATTCGCGGGCACGGTACAAAACCGTGCTTTTGCGCTCTAAGACCTTCTATGTTTAAAAAAAAAACAGGCTCCCTGATGAGTAGAAAGCAACATGTCCACAAATCAGATAATGCGCATAGTGTTTGATTTGGTAAGATTTACGAAAATGTTTATGACAAAACAACTTATAGCTCAAAGTAAATCACGACCGGTGCAGTCAAAAATCAAACAAAAACCAAATTAATTATACATTTTCATGAAACTGATTTCTATGTCTGATGACCAACCTTTTTAAGATTCTTAGAGACTTAGAAACAAAACACTATTTTACAATGCCAATGGTCATCAGACACCTAGTTCGATCAAATAAGCTGTTCTGATTATAATTTTGTATCTATGACAAGAAATATGCTCATGATCTTCTTTCCACGTTTGTATGTAGAGTTAAACGGGAAGGCCCACCTTAGGTAAGAGAGATGGTTCTACTATTAAAACGTGCATTTTTCTAAAGGCATCCATAACCAGACTGACAAAATATGTAGCTAAAGTTTTAATATCCCGAAGGATTAGCTTCCCTGCTAGGAGCATTCCTTTATTTGACCACGGCTACCTGGAAGGAAAACCCCAGCATATGTGGTTTTTTAACTGTATTCATTACTGTTACTGGGTGTTCAAAGGTGCCAACACCAAATCAATCTCGCGAGGTGAGATTGGTTTGGTGGAAACCACGCTCAGCAAGGCACCGTAGCTGCGTATTTGCAGAGCTATCGAGCTTGTTTGAATTACGTTTGGAAACTCCCAAGTTGTAGGTATGAGGAAAGCCACTCGCTCCTTACCCTGGCGATGCTACAGAGAGATGAATTTGAGAAACTATTCGTTCCCAAAAGCTTAATGACAACAACAAAATGGTGATCCGATATTCTGCTTATACAGGTATTCATAAAAAAAAATATCCCACTGCTAAACTGATCAATATCAATATAAATTCTTGATTTCCTTCAATTATTAAAAATAAACTTATTAAGAATAAGAATAAGAAACGTTTATTATTGCATGTAAAAAAATCATATGACAAAAATTACAAGCTATGCTTTTATTAACACATTTATTGAAAAAAATCGAAGAGGCTGGTATGAGGAGGTATGGATGGAGGAGGTGGTATGGAGGAGGTGTATCTACCCCTTTGATCCCGGGTCCTACCCCGTAGGGATCCTTCTATACCCGAGGGGAGACGCTACTGACACATTTGCAGCCAATATTCCGTAGCACCATTGCTTCTACCTCTTCCCTGCCGTCACCTCATCCGATTGTTATAACTAGCATATATTATGCTACAAATCTCTTATGTAGCTCCTTTGTCCCCGATTCATACCCGCCGTCTTCCCTTTTGCCACTAGTGTACCCGTTAGGGGGGAGACGCTCCTGACGTACTCGCAGCCAATATCCCGTAGCACCACTGCTTCTACCTCTTCCGTGCCGTCACCCCATCCGAGCTTTATAACTAGCATATAGTATGCTACGCAGCTATCTCCTTCCCTCTCCCCGCTTTCTACCCGCCACGTCTTCTCCTTAATCACAAGTTTATCCGTTAGAGGGGAGACGCTGCAGACGCACTCGCACCCAAGCATTTCCCTTCAAACGATCTTCATTTTTCGTAACGCTTTGAACATTTTCGACCCGCCAGCAAAGAAGCTTCACTTCGAAAATCTTTGACCGAACAAATCACGCAAAGGTTCCACTAAATATATGTAGAATCCACTCAAATGGATGCGAGCGTAGCTAGCGTTAGACATGAATGCTAATGCTTACATATTTATAGACCGGTAACCCCTACAAACGGTGCTGCTGGGTTCTGTGAATGAAGAATAATTTATTTGGTAGCTATCCACAGTGCTGTCGATACGGGGTCACTGCTTTGTAGGTCAACCCTTATCTCTGTAACCTTTTTTCTCTTGCAGTGTTAGCTCATGCACAACAATGCAACAGTATTTGAAAACTGCCACTTTTGATGATGTCTGCACTGAAAAAAAATCAGATCTAACTGTAATTCCGATAATAACAACCATCTTGCAACGTTAAAATAGAGCCAACAAAGTAATTTACTAAAACTGAGTAAAAACAGTAAGTCTTAAACCTTAAACGTTGCTGTACATTTTTTTTACTGTATGCCATAACTGTTTTCTCTTACTGTTTCACTAACTGTGTGAAATTCATTCTTGCTTTGGAGTTTTTACCATTCTTACTTACGTCTTATATTCAGTGAAAAGGCACTGTCCAATGTGTTGATTTAACTGTACCTTTTGAAATCGGGCTGTTTTACGACTTATTTTTAGTCATCCGTAAGTTAAGATAACCGCTTTAAATTCATCTGATCTGTCAACCGTATTATTTTTACCAAGCGGTACTGTTCAATCGCTTAAAATAACTATTTAATATTAACTGTTTTTGCTCATTAATAGATACTTACCGTAAAACATTAATAGAAATGAGAAATAATTTACTCTAAATGACTGAAATTTAACTGTGCTAAAACAGAACAGTCGCTCATCATTTTTTTTTTCGTTGTAGGACTATACAGAATACAAATATTTAGTGCACTGTATGTAATTAAAAAAAGTTCTCATTTGTCACCATTCGGAGGATTTGGAATAGATGAATCTTATTTTAAATGGTGAATTATTTCTTAGTGGGCCATTGGGGGTTAATGAACATTTTGTGTCACCTTCAATTCTCTTATATAAACATACGTCATTCTTGTGGCAATTATATTCTTGATTTTGATCATAATAGGTCGGGGAAAAAGTCTTTTCGCATTATAGTATGTATGAACTTGTAATAAAATCTCTTTGGCTATACTATTTGTATCTGGCTGGTTTTGGTATCATTGAAAGTTTAAATTTTAAAGAACATAATTCCAAATTCAAATTAGGAAAATGTGTGATTCTCATTTGTTTTTCGTACTGTCAAAATGAGTGAATCTAATGAAGAAATTCGATACATTTTAAAATTTTACTACAAAAAAGGTAAAAATGCAACGCAAGCCGCGAAAAAAATTTGCGATGTTTATGGTCCTAGTGCAGTGTCTGTGAGAGTAGCACAAATTTGGTTTAAGCGTTTTCAATCCGGAAATTTTGAAGTCAAAGATGGACGTCGCTCTGCTCGCCCTATTACGGATAAAATGGATGCCATTTTTGAAAAAGTGGAGCAAGATCGGCATATCAGTAGTTACGACGTAGCTGAAGAACTAGGAATTGACCACAAAACAGTTTTGGCGCATTTGAAAAAAACTGGGTACACAAAAAAGCTCGATATTTGGGTACCTAACGAGCTCACTGAAAGAAACCTAATGAACCGTGTACTCATTTGTGATTCTTTATTACGACGTAATGAAACCGAACCATTTTTGAAGAAGCTGATAACTGGTGATGAAAAGTGAATCACGTACGACAAGAACGTGCGAAAAAGGTCGTGGTCAAAGGCCGGTCAAGCTTCACAGACTGTGGCGAAACCCGGGTTAACTCGCAACAAGGTGATGCTGTGTGTGTGGTGGGATTGGAAGGGCATTATTCATTATGAGCTGTTACCACCAGGCAGGACCATCGATTCTGAACTCTACTGCGAACAACTGATGAGATTAAAGCAAGAAGTTGAGAGAAAGCGGCCGGAATTAATCAACAGAAGGGGTGTGGTTTTTCATCATGATAACGCTAGACCTCACACATCTTTAGCCACTCAGCAAAAACTAAGAGAGTTTGGCTGGGAGGTGTTAATGCATCCGCCGTATAGTCCTGACCTTGCACCTTCAGATTTCCACCTGTTTAGGTCTCTTCAGAATTCTTTAGGCAGGTTAACATCACGAGAGGACTGCCAAAACCACTTGTCGCGGTATATTGATCAGAAGTCCCAATATTTCTATAGCAATGGGATCATGTCCCTACCTACAAGATGGCAAAAAGTTATCGAACAAAATGGTACCTACATACTTTAGTTAAATGTAAATAAACCATATTAAAAAATGTTTTGAATTTTCTTAAAAAATGCGAAGAAACTTTTTCCCCAACCAAAGCCTAACCACTGGTCAAAACCACATGCCATCACTGCATGTCATTACATGCCAAAGGAATGGACACGAGATATTCATAGTTCATTCACCAAACCGTCGTCGCTATATTGATAAGTTTTACAGATAACTATCCAATATACAATTGAATAAAACATTCAAAGATGGTACGATAATTTCGTTATTCCTTTTCCCACATTTTTTGAAGATCTGTTTTTTTTATGAATGAATTTTTTACCTTCTTGCCAAATTCAAGGTCTACACAAATTTAATCAAATAATCTAAAAAAAAATCCAATTAAAATCCTAGAGATGTAAATTTGTTAACATACTTACAAAGTCGAGTCGTTCCGTTTTGAAAATCACATTCACATCGCCCACCTAATGGTTTCTATCCAAATTATGGTCGCAATGGTTGCAAAGGCATAAAGCAAATTTTGGACGTAAACTATGTACCTTATTTGTCTCTAGACATAGCAAAGATAGAGATATGCAACGACTTCTCCGAACTCTTTGTATAAGCCTCAATAATAAAGTCCATTTTCCTGAGAATATTTCGCACGTGGAATGTTACGTCGTAAGTTAAGTAAGTTAAGTCGTTAAGTATCACGCCCCGAAAGTAAAGGTTCGACTCCGGAGAACTTTCTATCTATATAAAAATCCCCCAGGTGTTGCCACCCGGAAGCATTCGGCCCGCGGTCAGAAAACACCACGGAACATCGGAATCGTGGAGATACGAGCATAGCCACAGTAATACAGTAGGGTCTCATGGTTTAGTGGCGCAGGGACTTACCTTTCATGCCAGAGGTCTGGGTTCAAATCCCCGCCCCGTTCATGCACCCTTTTTTTCTCTTTCTGAGTTGGATTAGTGGATTTCGTCACAAATACGAGCTGCTCTATGGTTCGAAACCCTCGTAAAACTGTAGATTCCCCCTTCCCCTACAAGGTGGTAGGGGTTTGCCCGCCCCGGTTGGTACCATCGCATCGAATGAAAAGGTGATCGTAGCCGCAATGAAAAATTGTCCGAGTTCCACCCAGCTCAATGTAGCCGTGTGAATCAAGGGAACGGTAGTTGTGTGGTATTAGCCATCCATGTCAGGACGCATAAAAAAATATTTATAATGTTGGGTGCATTCGTTTTGTCGTAATAACAATTAGAACTTTTATACGGTTAGATAGCGTTTGCGTAGCAGAGCTCTAATAGTATAAAACTTCTTAAGGCTACAACAACACCAATTAAGCTAAGATTATGAAAATAAGTTTACAATCAATGGCTGTTTTTAATATTTTTAAATTTATTAGTGCCTTAAGAGAGTCGTTACCCTATCTATTCCCCATACTACGGGCAACAACTGTTTCCATGCTCTTAATGTTTAAATAGGTTTCTGACATTTTGGATTCTATAATATATTATATAAATATGTGTCTGTATGTTTAATACTCTTTAGATTGGAAAATAGTGGCTAATAAACATTGGAAAAATGTTGTGTTTTTATAGCTTCATTTTTCATAATTTTTTTTTTACTGAAAAATACAGATATTTACTACAAAATCAAAACATATGGACCTAAAATGAAGTTTCTCAAGTGTTAAACAAAATTAAATCTGAAAACGCTTAGGGGTAGAGAAAGGGTAGGTTTGGAAGACGATTTCGCTATTTTAATGGCAGTCACCGTGCAAAATTGTGCCTTGGCTAATGGACAAAGAATGCATTTCTTAAAATGTTGAAATCTTAGATTTTCTGTGACTTCACGGCAGCCTTAAAATCATCTCTAGTTATAATTACGGTGGTAAGTAATTTCGTGACAGAAAAAGGGCTTTTTTGTATTTTTCTGCGATTCGTTTTTAACCCTACTGATCTTACGTTTGTACTGTGACTTAGACGCGTGGTGGACGCTCGACTCAAAGCATTGTTTGTTGACAGTTTGCGATCGAGGCCATAAAATTTCCCAGGACTGTGTAGGTAAGCGAGCCTTCGTGTTTGCGGCATGAGGTAGGATAGTTATTCACGCGTCGTTTCTCTTCAAGGGGTAAATAAATGGAAGCGATGGGGCGCACACTCCAGAACCGATGATCGTGTAGGTGAAAGGAAAATGTATAACCTTCCAACTGAATTCGTTCAAGCGAAACGATCTAACACAGGATAACCTTCTGCATGTAAAGCATAGAAATGGTTATATATAAACGTATATTTTAGTTCATGCTACCTTACAATTCATGTACGCAGTGAATTGAGTTCATGCTATGCCCGTTTGTACGTTGAGTTTCAGTGCTTATATTGGGTGGGGCATAAGTCACAAAGGGTTGCAACTGGCTATGTTTTTTATTAATCCTAAATAGACATAGCAATAAAAAATAAAAGTCATGGAAATATTTTTGATTTAGATTTTAAATATTAATTCACGATTTTAGCTCGGATGTTCGCGTTCAGCTGCTCGATTGTCCTAAGTTTATTAATGAACACCTTTTTTTTTTAAAGAAAACTAAAATAATCTAACGCTATTTAATCCGGGGAACAAGCGGGCCAGTGAATTATTGAAAATCTCGAAACTAAACTCTTCTCAGGATCGTCATTGATGGATAACGTTGGATGATGCTGAAATTATCCATGATGAATCTCCAAAATGTATTTCATAAATTGGGAAAACATAAGAACACTACAGGTCAGTGTCCATGTCATATTTTATTATTTAACCCAGTCGTAACTTTTGCCCTACCCAGTATATATTTCAAAACGTTTCGTAAAGTGCTCAAGATTCAAGATTAACCTTTCCTAATATGCACATGTCCGTACATTACTTTAGGACTCATTCCAAAACATATTGGAAATTGGGTATTCATAAATAAAAATGTTACACTATCTGGTAATTTGTACATTCAACTATTTCTATGATTTTAATAGTTAGGATATTTGAACTAGAGTTAATATCCACGTTGGATTTTTTAACAGGAATTTTCATCTCGCTTCAGTGGGTCGGGCCACAATGATTTCTGTTTTATTTTAAATCGCTCTTCAACCTCATATACACTTAGTTCACCATTAGCTCGCCCAAAATAGAAAGTAAAGTAGATGGTGGCGTCGTCCCTCCGGCTCGTTAGCTGCGGAGGAGTAGCGGAAGCGGCGACTAGCTAGCCGCGCGGTCGGGCGGGGCGGCGGGGCGGCGGGGCGGCGGGGCGGCGGGGCGGCGGGGTGGCGGGCGGGGCGGGCGGCGCACGGCGCCTGCCCGGGAACGCCGCCCTATTGATTTTCCCCGCCCGTCCGCTCTCCCGCCCCGCCGGCACGCACCGCCCCGCACGACTAACTGTTGCGTGTGCACGAAGCCGCAGGCCGGACTCCGGCGGACGGCCATTATGCTGATGCACGCGAGGCGTTTCGCGCGGAAATGCAGCTGGACGGTGCAACAGTCCTGGCACGCGCTGCGGTATTTTTTCCTTTTTAAAACATGAAACAATAACAACCCTAAGCAGGTGGAATGTCAGCTCGTCTGAGTTACAACCATGGAATGTTTTAATTGTTTGTTTTTATTATTATCTTTACAGTTAGCAAATACTTCAAATATGATGAAAGCATACTTCTTAGGTTTCCTCTACAGACACACATTTATTTTTATAGATGCTCTACGATCAGGTGACCACTGAAGATTATTACATCAGATACGTACTCCTACGTACGTTCTCCTAAGAAGCCATGTCACGACAACTCTACTCACTTCTGGTCTGTAAAATTTTTTTTCGTCATTCTTTTGTCACTCATTGGCTCTACATCCACATATCTTTTTTCAATGACAATTATGTTTAACCCAGCTATGTTTTTTTAGAAAGTATATAGCTTCCATACTTGCAAGTTTTCTTGTAATCTTGTAATTGTAGGGAATTTAATGTTGTACACAAGCTAACCTAACCTAACCCAATCCAACCTAAACAAAACAAGCCTTCGGTTAGGCTTCGCGCCAGAAAAAAACATTTTTTCGTCCTTTCCCCCTTTTTTCTCATGACTATAAGCTTCTGACGATCGTTCTAAGTTTACGTATATTACAATTTGGTGGAACATCATATTTAATAATACCATTCACGCTTAAGGGCGCGACAATACCTGATTTCATTCGCTTCTAAAAGGGCGTAAGTGAAACTGGATTTTTTGATTTTTTTAATTAACTACAACAGGATTTCAAATTTCAAAAGATGAAAGATTTATTGATGGTCTGGCTATGAATATTAGAAACATATAGCAGTATGTAAATATATTAATTTTATATTATTTGTGCAGTGTATGATGATTAATTGTTATTTAAAAATATTATATTTAAATATTAATTTTTACCTTATTTAAGCAATAAAAGTACCAGATTACTGATTTAGGCACTTGAAATCAATTTACAATGATACTTTTTTAATTATAAAAATTCGTTGTAATATTTTCAAATGCAATGTAATATTATAATTTACGCCCTCATCAAACTGAACACAATCGGCTCTTATAGCGCCCTTAAGGCAGATTCAGTACGGCCGAATAACCGTTTTTGTATTTTTTGCTTAACGTTTATTAGAACACTTCGAATAATAGCTTTTGTTTACGACTGAATAAAGAAATTTCATCCTAGCTCACGTTATAAAATAAATAGAATGGAACTCCAAGCGCTCCCCAGCCGATAGTAAAAGAGCACCTACGTATAGCGAGCGGCGCTTAACTATTTTGTCCGAGTATATTTTCTGAATACTAAATAGTTAAACCGATGCAAATAAGGCGTTTTATTATCCTCTTGGATCTCCCAGAGCTAACGGGACCCATGTGGGATCAGGAGTGGAGCAAGCTTTTCATTAAAACTCCGCATAAATTGGAAAGGTTGAAAGTGTAGTAAAGAAAGGTAGTACATTTATTTAAATTGTGTGTTCATTTACATTTAACTCTGTATGGTCAATAATTAATGTAATATTGTTTGAATAAATCATAATAGTCCCGATAATTTTTCTTTCCATTTGAATTTACAAGCTTCCATATATATTTTTTGGCACGGACATTTAGGCGAACGGCTCTAAACTTCTTGGCTAACGGCTTTAAACGTTCTTGGCGAACGGCTCTAAACTTCTTGGCGAATGGCTTTAAACGTTCTTGGCGAACGGCTTTAAATGTCTTTGCGAACGGCTTTAAACGATCTTGGCGAACGGCTTTAAATTTCTTGGCGAAGGACTTTAAACTTCTTGGCGAACGACTTTAAATTCTTAGCGAACGCCTTTCGAGAGCACATTCGCGATGTTTAGCCTTTGTAGCAAACGTCGAGCAGCCGACATCCCATACAACTAAAGTCGCCAGTAAAGGGTAGGAGCAGTGGCTTGTGGTCGCCAGTCAGTCAGTCAGTCAGCGTGTTTGCGTCCACTGCTGGACATACGCTTCTCCAATCCTTCTCCAGTCCTCCCGCCACTTCCCCTGAATGTCAACCCGTCTATGAATTCACCGCACAGTGTTCAATATTTTTCATTTTCATGTAACCAACACACGGAGCGGCGCGCCGCCGTCGCGGGGTGCCTGTAAATCAACACGTGACCTATTTCCGGCGACTGTGCTATTAAATGAAATCTGTAGCACGTGCAGCACACACGAGGCTTAGTGCTTATCCCTCGTTTCTTGTACCACATTTTAGGAAAATGCTATTTTTTATGTGACTGAATATGGATGGCCAATACCACACCCACCGTCCTGATATTAGTCTTCAATTAGGTATCATTCCAGGAACTTTATTTTATGTGCACGGCTACATTGAAAAGGGCCAATTCTTGCCGTAATTGTTTACATACAGAATAAACAGTCCTGAATCCTAACTGGATCAGTAAATAACCCAGACCCCTGATACGCTAGGAAAGTCCCCGTGCCACTAGGCTACGAGCCGCGATTTAACTTTGCGAGCAAGGCACCATGCCAGCTTAGAGGCAGGCAATTTTACTGTTTGCAATCGCATGATTTTCAGTATATATTTGGCGTTGTTGCCCTTTGAAACGTTTGCGTGGGAAGTTGACATTTCCGGACCTTTCACATATAAATCAGGGCTGGTTCTTGTAATGTGACAACCATTGGAATAGTCACAAGAATCTTAACTTTAGGTAGAACTAATTTATGTAACACAAACATATTTAAAGGTCTTCTTTAAATAAACAGAATACGGTTTATTTTTTGATATAATTTACGTTTCGTAAATCCTGGATCATCATAAAATGAAGCGGCGTCTTTTAAATAACAATCATATATATGAAATCGCAGGCCTAGAAAATGTCGGTGGCGGTTATAATCCGTTTTTTAACTTTAATGTTTATTTTTGTTGAGAATTCGGGTCAATTTGGAAACAATGTAAGTAAAACGATGGTCCCTTACCCTACATACAAGGTGGTAGGCCCGGCTGATACATACCGCCAGCGTTTTATTAGATTGAATATGTTCAAATCGGCAATGACATGTTGTTTATCCAGATCAAACAGCTAATTTAAATGGGAATGTCCTGGCATAGCGCCTAATTTAAATTTTGTAAGTAACTTATAAATTAATGAATAAAACTTGTTTGGTATGTGGTTCTCAATTAATAAGCATATAGACAGACAGATGCTATCAATGACGGCTTTTGCAATCGTTATTGATATGGTATCAGTCGTAGCGCACCGACCATTAAACCGCTGTTGGCAATATTTTGAACCGCCAACCCAACTGAAACATGTCGCGCAATGATATAGTTGCAGTCGTATTGGAGAGTTCGTATTGGTAGAAACTGGTTTCGGGAATGCACTTTGGAAGCACATTCGCGCTCGGCGTCGTATCACGCCTACTGAGAAAACGCAACTGTTAAATGCAACCGTATTATTGTTATTTACAACCGAATAAATTATAGACTAGGAGGTCGCGACAAAAATGGTAACGATCACGTAAATGGCTGAAACTGGGTTCACGGGATAAAGACCAACCCTCTGAAGCTAAATGTCAGTCTGCCTGTTCCAAGTGGTTGCGTTACCTAGATAAGGCGATTGAAAACGTAGTTATGGTGACAAAAAATATATATGATAAAGTAAATGGATGTAAATGACGAAGCATGAAAGTATCAGTACATACTTGCTTAGCAATACAAAAACTGAACAAATCTTTGATTGCATTTCTTAGTTATAGGCGATTTAGGTTACAGATATAACTTAAGGTATATTTAAGTATTTAATTAAAAAACCGACTGGTTATTGTTGTATAATGAATAGGTATCAATGTTTCCAGACAATCAGTATATTCATCAGCAGGTACATACCAGCATCTATTTTATATAGCCAATCTAGATAACGCAACCACTTGGCGCAGGCAGAACGACATATTTAGCATCAGAAGGTTGGTCTCTAACATGTGAACCCAGATTCAGCCATTTACCTTATCGTGACCAAAAATGTCGTGACCTCCCGGAATATTAGTTACGATACAGCTTACAGCATAATTTGCTAATAGCAACCGTGCTAACTCTGTTACGCTTATACGGTTAGTTTTAGCAGAAGTCCTGCTATTATTATATGCTTTAAGCAGTTAAAATCTACAGTTTTGACAGCTAGTTAGCGGAGTGTATTGCATTTTTTTACAGTTTAACAATAACCGTATCGACTTTGGTTATTAAAACCAGAGATTTTTTGTTAATTTCAAACGAGCATTCGGTTTGAAATAACCGTTTTGCTAACCATTCGTTTTCTCAGTGCCCGCTTGACACTTCCTCGTCTTTTCTGTTCTGTGATTTATACTTATCTACTTATCTTTCAGTACAAGATGGGGTGCGAGTTAATAATAATTGCAAAGCAAGATTGCATCCTGAATTGGGGTCACAATAAGTATTTTTTTTGGGCCTAATATAATGTAACCATATTATTCCATTAGGAGATAGGATAAGTTTATTGTTTCCTCTTTTTGTAATAACTTGTACATAATTGTACAACAACTGTACAACATGTAGTATTTATTTATGTATATTTTATTTATTTATGTATATTTTATATATTTATGCATATATAGATATGTTTATGTTTATGTTAGTAATAGACTGTATTTTTTTTTTATTTATTTGAATACCTTCATTTCGTTAAATATATAGAAAATAAGTAGCTATGCTTAGTTTTAGTTAAGTTTTCATTTACATTGTTCTGTATTAATTAGTTATAAGCGTTGTTTTTCGTTGCTTACCCTAAGCTGTAAAATTTCCCTATGATAGGGTTGATTGTTAGAAATTGCCTAAGGCAATAAATCCGCGTTTGCTTTGTACTTTGTATGGATTGCAATAAAGAATATTATTATTATTATTATATTATTATTAATAACTTGTACTCTAATTCTTTTACCGTCCATGCTGTCCGTCTTTGGAATTCGTTGCCTTGCTCGATCCGAAACTCTCCTAACTTAAATGCATTTAAAACTAGCATCAAGGAATATTATTTGGAAATGGCTGATCGGTTAGTTCATCCGTGAGATCTATCATTTCTTTACATTTATTTTGGACCTAGTTAAAATTTCATTAAATGCATATTATCTATGTAGAATTTTATGTATACTTATATATGTATATGTATTAGTTTATTACTTTAAAGATATTAATATATGTATTAAGGTGTAAATTATTGTTTATGTATGTGTATGAATATATATATTGGTTTCTGTCACCCTTTACGCATTACGTTTTACCTACATTTTCTTTTTCATTTCTTATCCTCATCACCCCCAAAGGTTGACTGAAAGAAATCACTTTTAGTTATAAGTCCGCCTTTGTGCAGTTTCGCTCTGTTAGATTTAATTGTTCTGTAAATAGTTTTTAATTTAATTTGCACAATAAAGAATTTCTTTCTTTTCTTATTTCTTTCTTGTTTTGTCTTTGTATTTTCCTGTTTTTCTATTATTTCTCTTTGGGTCACAGGATTATTTTACGTTTCGAGCAACCGCTAGACCCTCCTTGGGTAGACCAAACAAATACACCTAACTATTTTGTGCTTTGCCAAAATGCGAACGCATATAAACACTATCTTCGAATCGAGAATCAGAACAGCTGATTTTACCCAAAATATATCACAATCCAGCCCATTTTATAAAACCGAATTAATAAATCAATAAATATTATTTATTGCTTGGTTTTTAATTGTTCATTCAAACATCTCGCATCCCTTCACATGTCTGGTGTTACTGCTGCTGACATCCGAGATAGGCTCCGCAGCCCGCCTCTTAGATCCCTTCAAGTTTATCAAAAGGGACTGACCCTTTTGATAAACTTGAAGGGATTCGGTTTTATAAAATGGGCTGGATTGTGATATATTTTGGGTAAAATCAGCTGTTCTGATTCTCGATTCGAAGATAGTGTTTATATGCGTTACAAAAATACAGCTGAGCAGTCTTTTTTCCCTCTTATTCTGTCGTGATCTGGGTAAAACGTAATAATAAAATTAAATAAATGCAGAACATTACAAGGAGTCACAAATTTCTCTTAAGAGGTAAGTTAACCGAGGATACCTGAAAGTATCAGAAAATTAAAAAAATCACATACGAGTAACATATACTTCAATAAAAAAACCTATTAATTTACATATTTCTAAATTATGGTATAATCTAAAACATCATTTTTATCGATTTTATTTTCCTAGTTTTTTTTGCGACCTGACATGGATGGCTAATACCACACAAATACCGTTATGATATTATGCCAATACACCACATTCCCGAAGGAATTAGGTGCCATGCCAGGGCCTTCCCTTTATGAGCACGGCTACATTGAACTAGATGCAAAAACACGGACAATTTTTCATTGCCGCTTCGACCATCTTTTCATCAATGCGATGGTACCCGGGCGGGCTTAAACCCTACCACCTAGTAGGGGACGGGGACCTACAGTTTTACATGGGTTCCGAACCATGGAGCAGCTCGCATCGAACTAGTAAAGAGAAAGCAAGTCAGAATTGAGCCCAGCACTGAGAAAAAAATATTGTTGGCCCAACAAAGAAACTTTAACCCTGGAGAGCCGTCATAGTGAATTGGTTGCAACGACAACCTATATTTTGTCGACCATATATACAATCTAACAAAGTAATTCTAGCAAAACATACTAGACATTGTTGCGCTCGCAACTTCCACTTTGTTACACTAACAAACAGTGACCAAAGTTGTTACAGAAACAAATACGACTTTGTTTCAATGACAAAAAGCAATTGACAAAATAAAAGCTGACTTGAGAAATAAGCTCGATTCGTTATAGCAACAACTTATTTTGATGCTTCAACAATTTTTTTCTGACAACGTGATTTTTGTCACTTTGTCAGCCTAATTTTTTCCCAGTGAGGCCTCTGGTACGCTAGTCCATCACCGCTCCACTAGGCTACGAGCCGCTCAAAAGTAGCATTTGACTAATTTAATTTCGTTCCGGCTCCGAGTCAACTTGTGGCACTAAACACCCACATACTTTGGGTAGTCCGCCATGACTTAAGGATAAAATAATGCCCACGCAATGTAATTACAAATTTCATGCTTGTTTTGTTCCAAGGGCCCGAATGCTCGATCCTTTTGTGCTTTTGTCCTTTGGTAGGCTTTTGAACGGTTCATCTAAAGGGCTTTTCATCTCATCATTACTAACTTAACAGCCACTAATGTACGCGTCTCGCCCCAATGCGAATGTAAGCATTAAATATATGTCATCTAACTCACTGCGACACAACATCCACTTACTAGGCTGTACAGCGGAACACGACGATATGCTTCGGACGTGCGTTCCAAACAAGATTTATGAATGTTACGCTTAGGAAGTACCTTAATGGCATTTTAATGCTGAAAATACAAGGGTTGACTTGTGTTGTTTACATGAAAATTTATTTGCTGGTTCGCCTTACACATGTGCCACCAAGCCATTTAAGGGATTATGGGGGTTGGAGAATGAAACTAAAAGTCGAACACATGTAAATTGTATGTACATAGCATTGACGAAATGGTAATAGAGAAATGCTATTTTTTTGTTGAAAAACTTTGATAAGGATTCTTAAAGTCGAAATATTTAACAATACAAACAACCATTTTTTATGTAACTGGACTTAGAGGGCTAATACAAAACTGACCGTGAGATATTAGCCTAACACACCGCATCGGCACAAGGTGTCACGCCAGGACCTTCCTTATATTTCTCGGCGACATTGAACTAGATCCATGCTATATTTGTGTGTGGTTTAGTTTAAATCTTCTGTACCTCTTCTGGTACCTGACTACAAACACCAAGCTGCATTATGATTTTTTTTACCATGATTTAAGCGATACAGTCGAGTCGACTGGCATGCGCCATTACAAACGCTTTTATAGAAACTAAAGAAACAGAAAACAGTAAGCGCATTGAAAACCATTGATTGATGTTCCGTAAGTCTTTCTTCAACGCGTCAAAGGTTTTGACGAATCACATACCGATATAGAAGAATGATAAAAATCCAACACAAAAGCAACGTTCCCAAATGAAGCACGTGATAAAATATTCGCAGAAAAATATATGATTTCCATATATTAAAAAAGGCAATGACGGCGTTGTCTCGCTCCACCGCCGCGCGCAATTCGAGTATTGTCTCCGCTGAAGCTTTGGTTGAAGCCTCCAGATTGGTGGCACTCGTCTGTCGCTCAACCCACCCTCTCACACACCCTTTCACCATACACATGCCTCCATACACGCTCACACTACCCCACCGCCAACGGTTCCGGGCGCACGTGAGCCTTTTGAAATTTAGTCATTTGAAAACACCCAAACAGGGGCTCTAGTGATCAAAGGTTTGAAATGTTAAAGCGTAATTTCAATCGGACCAATTACCAAATCTTTATATTAACAAGTGTGCTGGGAGACATTAAATGTAGAAGGAATGAAAATGACATTTAACAGGTAATTTATTTCGATGTTAACATATGAGTGATAGAAATAATCAAGATAGTATGGATACAAACATTACTACATAAAACAATACTAGATACAAACTACATTAAAATATGGCAAGTGATTCTCAAGTTCAATGACAAAAACAGTTGGAAAAGTTTGTATTGAGAAATATTTTGTATACAGATGCGTACCTAAACTTTGGCACGGCCGCAAAGGCCGTTTACCGGGCATTGCTAAGTTGAATGTCATGACTGGGAACCTCAGCTAGTGTAAAACGAATTTGTTTTCTGGACTTTGATGTAAGGATGAGGCTGAATTTGCTATACAAAATTCGCGTTACGATGATCACGTCAGAGTATTAAAATGCCTGCATACGTAAATTACAAAATGTAAACTATCGTCTTAGAATATTTGTGTAAAATATCTAAAAATAAATTTGACGAATGAATAAAAATTTGAAAGGATGCATCGGGCACGCAGCTGGAAATAGGTAACATGTAACATATACATGTATATCTCCATAGAAAGGGAGCAAGAGAATAGGCACGGCGCAGCTCTTATTCCTATTAGCTAAGCCGGGGAATGCTGATTTCGAGCCCAATACGACTCATTCTTGGGCGAAGGCACAGAATAATAAAGCTTAGCCTAACGTACACACTCACAATCACACGTACGTCACATTCCTCGGCTCGGCGAGCAAGAATATACGCTCTCCGTGAGAGAATGGGCGGTCGCGGCGCTGACTGCGAATGGGAGGAAATAAATGGAATAAGAGTGTGCGAGCAGCGGAGTTGAGAGTTTCACGATCTGGATGAGATACGCGGTCGGCCGATAGATGAACACTCATATCGCTGGTATACGCAGTTCTAGACATTTGCATTTAGATTTGAAAGAAGAATGCAGTAACGTTAAAAAGGAATTAATAGTTTATTGTTTATTTATCATTCATAGGCAGCACACTGCACTCGGATTTTTCATGTTTTATCGTAAGACGTGAGATGGTCATATTTCGCTATCACCAATAGCGACGCGATAGTGTTATAAGGTTTCACAAAGAAATACAGTAAATTATAGACATTCACAGATGATAAGATAGTTTTGTAAATACTATTCCCAAAAGGGGAACTTCATATTTACCTGGAGTTAGAATTACAGTCAGCCTAAAAAAAATCACCCGTGCTGTTATTTTATTTTTTAGTCATGAACTTGCATCCATGCTTTCGTATTTTTTTAAGCAGCCTGACATGAATGGCTAATACCACACAACTACCGTTATGATATTAGCCCAATACACCACATTCCCGAAGGAATTAGGTGCTATGCCCGGACCATCCCTTTATGAGCTCGGTTACATTGAACTGGATGGAAAACACGGATAATTTTGAACTGTCGCTTCGGCCATATTTTTATACAATACGATGGTACCAACCAGGCCAGGCTTAAACCCTACCACCTAGTAGGGGCAGGGGACCCACAGTTTTACATAGATTCCGAACCATTGAGCAGCCGCGCATTCGTGACGAAAATGCACTTAATCAACTCAGAAATAGAAAGAAAAATTGGTGCATGATCGGGGCGAGGATTTGAACCCGGACCTCTGGTATGCTAGGCAAGTCCCCGTGCCACTAGGCTACGAGCCGCTGAAATTAGTATGTACTCATAGTGTGCACAACTTGTTCTAATGTAAATTGTTATAACAATGTTCTATCCAGTAAATATAATAGATTTGATAGAGATTATAAGAATTGGTACTTTCAGGCCTGATATTTTTCACACAAAAGGTTGAGAAATGGAATGTGTGTATAGAGTTTGGCATTAGGTGTATAAAGGATCACTTTGAAGAGGCCTGTAGTTTCTGTTAGAAAAAGGAGTAAATTGTATAAAACTTAGATCCTCATGGTTGGAAGTTGTTGGACATATTTTTCTCATATATTTCTTTCTTTGGACGGCCAATGTATTATAGAATGTACACTTTGTATGAAGCTTATGAGTGGTATGTTTTTCGGGTGCCGACAATTGAAACGTTTTTTTTTATATTATTAAAGATACGTTGCGGAAAGAGGCTCCGCTGGCCACAGTATAGATTTATTTTTAAGACAAAAGTAGCCAATTATACTCTCCGGCTATAAACTATGGGTCGCCTTCATTAAGTCCAAAAAGCATAAGGTCCAAAACCCAGAACATCCAAAAGTATGTATTTTTGCATATATTTATAAATGCAAATATTATAAGCTGACCTAACCTAACCTAACCTAATTGAAAAAGTTCCGAATTCATTAGGTATGGGTTTTGGACTTTGTGCTTTTTGGACTTTATGATGCGTCCCCTAACCTATGACTATTAAAATGTTTCTCCGATGCTGCGTGAAATAAAGAAACCAGAAAAACACGCTTTCAAATTTATAAAATGAGTAGAGATTAAAAGCTAAACCAATTAACCACAATCAAGGACTTAAGAATGCTCAAATGTGTGCGAATTCTTATTAATGTTATCAGAACACCGAGCATGGTAAGACAGGAGTAGCGATCAAAACTCTCGCAAGAACGGTTGAAGGGGTAACTCTTTAAACGTTCTTGCTAATTAGCATGGCGCCAGAGTAGCCACGAATTAGTGGAAAACGTTTAACTGTAGTCAGTTCGCTTACGAATTCGAGACACATAACATCAAATGTTCGTTGCACTAAATATCCTGTAAAGTAATAACATGTTATTGTGTATCGTTGGAACTCAATGAAATGTAAAAGTAGTAAGCGAATTCGTAAGCGATATCACTGGCCGGCGCTGCCGCCAGTGTATGCATAAGTGTTTCGATTCGTCGTTACATGTCGCTGAACCAGAATCCTGTACATTGGAAGGATTTCTTTTTTGTGTGACCACAGAAACGAAATCGAGATTGCCCCAGTGCGTCAAATGTCCTGGGAGCCCATTCAGGTAAAAGTGAGTTCGAATATGTTTATTTAGATTTTCACTGTTGTTCGACATAATACTTAATGTTAACCAATATACGGTGTGAAACCTTACTTCTTTCCGACGTTTCTCGTCCAGTCAGAAGACAACGTCGTGGGCGAAACGTCGGAAAGAAGTAAGCTTTTACACTGTATATCCGTAAACATTAATTATTAAGTGAGTTTGAGTTCAGTGCTAAATATCAACTTATTTTTATAAATAGGTCATGTTTCCGTTTGACTTTAATCAAAATCTGGTTTGTGGAAGGGTGGAAGTTAAAATAACAGTCCCGTTATTTCAGTAACAATATTTTTCCAGCGAATTTTAGATTAACTCACTCCCGAACTTGAACTCATTTTTACCTGAATGTTTCTGTGACTAAAATCGTAACTTGTCAAACGCGCTCAACTGCGATAGATCTGCCAAAAAAAATATGGATTTTCGAATGTGCAAGTACGTTGGATTTTCTTATTCTGTGACCACAGTCACAGATTTGCGATCGCCGCAGTGTAACAATGGCATGAGTATGCTTAGTTATATGAACACAATGAAGTACTTAGGCATACATATGTGCATATGATGTGTCAGTTCTGTATATTCAGAACTTCTTAGTTGTCGGACTAGAAGAAAGTAAAAATATCTCAACGACTCAATTCGTCGTTCCCTTCGGAAACTAATTCAAACTCATTTGAGTTTGAATTAGTTTCCGCTTTATTAGTTCATTCAACATAACTTATTATAATTACATATTAATTTTAATGAATACTTTCAACAATGTGAATAGTTCGTCGTGTTGTATGCCAAATGGCGCTAGCTGCTGTTTTTCAGCCAGGGCCTATGTGTGAAGGGGTGTTAGGGTGTGTGAGAGGGTGTGTGAGGGTGTGTGAGGTTGTGTGTGTGCTGTAATATAATGCTTATAATAAATGCTATAAAAAGTTTATTTTACGGTTGGCGATAACATATTTACATTAGTGATTTGTTAGGTGACACGATAAAATTACTTCTATTAAATATGATTTACATGCTGGTCTACTATTCCTTCTTTGCTGCACTAGTAACATTTTTTTACACGCAGTTCTAAACGCTCGCTGTAAGACCTTTTTTTGCCATTATAGGCGGTGGAATGTCATTCCAGCATTTAGATGCCGCATATTTGAAACAGC
Source organism: Incurvaria masculella (assembly GCA_946894095.1). Taxonomy (NCBI): domain Eukaryota; kingdom Metazoa; phylum Arthropoda; class Insecta; order Lepidoptera; family Incurvariidae; genus Incurvaria; species Incurvaria masculella. The sequence goes on along the minus strand of OX335658.1, from coordinate 11,744,638 downwards.
CTCTGAACAAATCAGAGAAGTGTCGTGGAATCTGGAGTGGAAAGCATTGAGCTTTGATCATATCGTGATTGTGATTGATTGATGATTAATTGATAATATCTGCCCAAGTTCGTTCTTTATTAATATTACTTGTGACAAAGAAAACCGCCAACAGCATTCGACAGGATAATTAGAACATCCCTTCGTGTAAATTAGCTTGATTCATGTTTGATTACTTTTTGACGAATTTCCATTTTAAGAAAGTTTCTCAAGCTTTTCTAAATTACTTTGTCATTATTCATTCCACAGCATCACTGAACATAAATTAGGTAATAATTAGTTATCAAACTCTTACGTCAATGTTTTATATCTCGGTGATTTTACGTTAGCTGCGGCAGCCGGGATATAAAGTAGAATAGGGATGTCACTCTCAAACCCATAAACTATTTGTAAAAAAAAACACGTAACACGTTTGCTTGTATAATATTAAGTAGGGAATGAATGTATGTATAAGGAGATACATATTGATAGCCCTGAAACGCCTCTTATGCAAAACCGATTGCAGCTTGCAAATTTATTACAAAATTAATTAAGCACAGGATCACTTAGTGATATTTTAATACACAAATACTATCATGCCAGGGTGGTAGGCAGAGTTGACAGATTGCATGGCGACGATAGATGGTAGGCAGAGATGGCTACGTGTCATACTTTTTTTTAATAATTATCTTTTATTTGAATATATGTTGTAATTTTTTAACGTAAACCGTTATTTATGATGCTTTGTTTCTGATATTATTTCGAATGCGTTTCTTATTTTGAAGCAATTTCTCTTTCATCAGCTATTAGAAAATCGCTGATAAAATGCCTAGAGTGTATTAATTATTTTATTAGTTAGTAACACTGAAAATGAAAAAAAAACTTAAATAACTCGATTTTTTTTGATTTTAGACCCGATATCACTAGGCCAAATTTGTTGCAAATTTGCTCTAAAATGACCCCTTAGAAGGATTTAATCCAATTACCAAACACCTTGTTTACATAGAATGCTCAAGGACGTATAAGTAATAGTACGAGTATTAAGGCACAACTTGCAAGCACTAGACGGTAGACGTGAACGAGCACTATGAATAGCGGCTTCATTATGCAGCCGGCGCAGAGACGACTGATTATAAGTTAGTCATGTCATACGGCAAGGCATTCATAAGAGTCAAGCGCTCAACTAATCTTAAAATAAAAAGTCAGCGCATTGTAACTTTTCCGAAAACTTTACTGTTAATATTTTTATATGGAATCTGGAGTCTTGGGTTGAAGGGATCGTATTTATAATATGGATATGGATGGCTAATACCACATCAACCCTCATGATTGATAACTTTCACGAGGCGGGAGGAGATATTCTCCGACGCGGCGACGTTTCGAGCTAATCGTTAAATCCGTTGTCAAGGATGCAGCCGCTACGTTCCGTACGCAGCAGCAGACTGACATCTACAGCTGCCGACTGACATCTACAGCTGCCGATAAGGCGACAATATTGTAATATAGAAAGTATTATAACCCTCATAATATTAGCCAATACTCCGAATTCCCATAAGAATTACCTGTGATGTGAATGAAAAACACGCTAAAAAAGTATTGCCGCTTCGACCATGATTTAATCCAATGCGATGTTACCAACCCAGGCGGGTTTAAACCTTGTAGAAGGGGACCTTCAGTTTTACATGGACTCCGAACCATTGAAAAGCTCGCATTCGCGGCGAATTGCAATTATCCAGGTCAGAATGAGAACGAAAGCGATGCATGAACGGGGCTGCGATCTAACCCATGACCTCTGGCATGAGAAGCTAATACCCACGTCCCTGAGTATTATATGTATGTTTAGTGCCGGAGCTACTTGAAGTCACATGACATAGATTTTTAAAACATCTGAATTCTCTGATACGAATATTTTTCTTCTATTATTGTGTACTTCTTATTGCTTAAGTGTCTCTAACCTAATGCTCTAACCGCTGGTTTTGTTACATTTCTAACCAGGGTCATGTTTCGTCACTGCCAGAGCTAGCACCATCATTAAATTAAGCTTGAAACCAAATTTTAATAATTTTACTGTAAATTAAGTAATGTCTTAGAAATTAAAATATATCCTTGATATTCATTGGTTTCTATTTAACTTATTCTGAAATGTGAATTGCAACGACACCTGTAGACTTTTTTTATGTTAAGCGTGGCATATGGCGCACGCCAAGACCTCACAAAAAAGGTGTAGATAAAAGATCTAGAGGATCGGTAGGTTCTTATTATTAACCCTTTTCAACACTGGTATGACGTTAGCAATATATCCATTCCTCATTAATCTATGCCTTTTCAGAACCACCCAGCATGCTTCTGATCGTAATGTTAATCCAATACTGATATTTATTTCTTTTATATTCCACATTGCGACGTTAAAATCCGTCCACAAATCTCCTAATTCCCATTCGCGCCGGGAGCAGCCCGCGCCGCCGCCGCCGCCGCTGCAGTCGGAATGCTCTCATTGAAAACAAACAAGCCGAGGCTCCGTGGGTCAACAGCCTTATTCTACCGTCGACGATTCGGCAAACCGTGCAGTCGGGCGGGGAGGTGGCGGGACAACGGGATACGCGACGTGGGAATTGTGATCTCTAGGCTCTGTTGCGGAAAGGACAGAGGGATGGAAGATTGGGTCAGCTGTGATGGAAGCACAATATCAAAGACCTTCAATATGATGCAGTAGGGATTTGGTATTAGATTTTTGACTTGTGCATAAAAACGTTGAATCCTTTGTTTTGAGGGTCCCGTCGCAATAAGCCAAGAAAGCGACCCTTATGGTCTAACTGTGATATCTGTCCATAACACGCATTTCGTTCCGAATTGTTCTCTTATTAACAACGGGTGTTTGGAAAACAATCAAGCCGAGGCTCCGTGGGTTAACAGGCTTATTCTACTGTCAACGATTCGGTATACCGTGCAGTGCGGGGAGGTTGCGGGGAAACGGGATACGCGACGGGAGAATTGTGATCTCTAGGCTCTGGTACGGAAAAGTCAGAGGGATGGAAGATTAGGTCAGCTGGGTTGAAAGGCATGTCTGTAAAACCGGTGTAAAATTTTGCAGGTATTTGATATTCGATTTGTGACTCTATCTGTACAAAATATTTGTCTCCTTTGTTTTGTGTTACCATTTTTATTATTACTGTTCCCGCACGATTTATTGAAGTCACGTTAGCTAAATGTATGGGCAAGGCGAAAAAATAACAAATAATCCTCTCCTGGCCAACAATAAAGGGAAATTTGTTTTTTCGACGATTTATCCGTTGTATTGAAAATAAAAAAAAACTATCAAAATAATCAAACAAGTCTTAGTTCGCTTTGTTATTTTGTTTGTGCATACACAGATTATTTTCCCCCATAGTCCAGATCATTGGAAAATGCACTTTAACCGTGTTGACTGAGTTACTTGAATCTAATGTTGAAATTCATTGACATTGCTTAGAGCTTAGAGGAGGCTTAGCCAAAGTAACCCTTACTTCCGACTTTAAAATTTGACATTAAAACATATCCAAGTTTCAAGTTTGACAGTCGAAAGTTATAGTTTGGCTGGTTGCAACATCAAAGTATTCTAATATATTTTTGATGGGAAGCATACACATTATACATGTTTTTATTATTTTACTCAGTACAACTGCGGAAATGATCCAACTAATTCAAATATCACCATTCTGGTATATGTATGTCTACGAAATGGAACCATTAGAGGCCTGCATTATCATTTAAATTAATAAGGTTTAGTTTTTTACGAATAAAGTAGTTCAAAGTAAGTCAGATAGTTTAATGGACGATTTTAAAACCAGTTTTGCATAAATCGACGAATATATAAGTAACAAAAGACCAATAAATGTTGTCTTGTCACTGATAAAATGTGATTTTATTACTTTAAGCCTAGTTTCCAGCAAGTGCTGATTTATTTTAATGGACATTTAAAGGGCCGTTATTACTTAAGTGCTGATTAACTTGTTCTGGTATTGTTTGCTAAGAAAGGCCCTTAATATGTGGCGATAAAGCTAATCAGCAGAAGGTTAAAAATGCCCTAAATATTGCCTGATATTGTAAAGCTAAATTTAATCCCTCTATGAATAATGTTTAAGCGCAAGTCAAAACGATTTAGATGTATTATAAGTGCTGCGGCTAACTTTTTGGTGCTGCCGAATATCAGGGACGCAAAATTTGTACCCAGAATGTATCCATCGACAAAGTAGATTTCGTTCTTGGTCGTAAAATGAGAAGCGGCAATCTAATAAACTTCTTTCTTTGCGCATTTTGTCTTTAGAATATTCGTTAAAATACTTTCAAGTGTTTTATTTAGCCGTGGAATTTCTCTCTTAGTCCAGTGTCTAAGTGAAAATAATCGTGAGAAAACGCTAAACACTGGTACTTACACGTTTTCCATTTGGAAATTCTGAAAATATTTGAGTAAATAACTGGGACATAAACGCGAGATCTTTATGGGATTTTATTTGTTTGATTAATCGTTATATGTATTAATTTATATAAAGGAGATTTGAATGTCTCACGAATAAACTAATTTGTATATACCGATAAATCTATATCATTGAATTCCGGCAAAGAGAGTAAATAATAATACACCCTTTACAAATTTGAATGATTTAAGAAGAATACGGTTCATAATTCAGCTACACACCGTTTGAACTTGGATCGGAAGCTCTATGAGATGAAATATTATTGAAAAACAGGATACCAGTACAACTAACCCAAAAAGGACTAAAAATAAAAGAAAAGTTTAATTTTTTTTGTGAAAGCTAAGTAACATTTCCCTGACTTCATAAATTGTATGACCGATAAATGTCTTAACTTAAATACTAACGTTATGATTTGTATAAATGATTCAATTGTAAATTATTACAAGCCGTTTTGCTCACTAAGGAAAGCGCGGACTGTTTTCATTGCCGCTTTGGCTATCGTTAATACAATGCGATGGTACCAGCCCGGGCGGGATTATCGCTAATACATCCATCCTACAGTTTTAGAACGGCCGAAAAATCCCTTAGTCGCCTGCAGAGCGAAAGCGAAGCAAAGAGTGGACTGGTCACGTCAGCAGAAGAGACGACGACCGTTCGAGTAACCGTGTCCTGCACTAGACAGGAAAACGGAGTGTGGGAAGACCAACCGCTAGGTGGGACGACGACATCAAGTGCGTCGGCGGAAAGCAGTGGTTCCGTACCGCCAAGGGCCGGGAGGACTGGAGAAAAATTGGAGAAGCGTATGTCCAGCAGTGGACACAAATACTTTGACTGACTGATCGACCGAAACCCACACGGTATGGCAACATGGCTATGCAACATCAAGTTTATTTTAAAATGTATCATGACATCGTCAAAAATATATCCAAATTCCATTCTCCAGGCTCTACAGCCACCAGCTTATTCGGTCATCCAAGTAGCTGCCTCTGCATACATTAGCCGAGGCGAGGGGGGAGGTGGCCGCATACCACACGAACTGCAAACTGCGATTCAATATATCGGAGCTTATTGACTTTGGTGAGCGCTTGGGGCTTATTGAACTTCTATCGCGAAACTGAGCTCTGTGTTGCACAGCAGTCCCTCGACATCTGGTTAACTGTGATCAAATATAGAGATGATATCAATCAGTGGGGTGAAAGAGTTAGTCCTTTTCTATTATCTGAGGCTGTACTCTTAAATATCAAAGACGTTTCTATCTTTGCGACGATACTTAGGCTGAGATAAATAGTCGTAACAGAAACTAAGACTAACGAAAAGTTGTACTTTGTGACGTCAATTTGCATTACTTTGACATTTCGTCCATACAAAGCGCGTCAAAGTGACGTCACAAAGTACAACTTTTCGTTAGTCTTAGTCTCTGTCACGACTATTTATCTCAGCGTTAGAGAAGTTTGTCCGTTTCAGACGTTGAATGTACGCAACTGCAGCTGCGTCCTTTCCTGTTTTTTCATGATGTTTACCGGTTAATATATTTCTGTGATCTACAGAGATTGTGGCAAATGCAATATATTTGTTTTTTTTTAAAAGAGAATTATTAAAATATTTATGTAAATAAATACGTAAATGAATTTAATGTTTTCCTACCTATTCCGACGTAGTCTTTAAAAATCCATTAGATTTCTGCTATTTTTAGTTAATAGTGCATTTACCCCATGTACGAAAATCACCAATAATAGTTAACTACAGTTCAAAGTATCGAAGATAGTCAATAGTTATGTAAATTCACGAACGACAAAAGTTTATTTATGCTGTGAAAGATGAGATTGTACGATTTCCAATTCCCTCTGCCACAAAGCTTTCACAAGGTCCCGGTCTATTCCTATTAACTTTTTGGACATATTCTATTTCTCTACCGAAAACTCATCTATGAGGAAGTATATAAACCGGTGCTATAAATTTTTCAAAATTTCTGTTAGTCCCTTCGAACAATCAAACTTGGTAAATACCGAAAAAACCACTTTCATGGCACTTCAATGGAATGCTATTTTGTTTATTTAATTTGAAATAGTGTATAGTAATAGTGACTTCAAAAATGTTAATCTCATGTCTACGAAACAATCGCTTTTCATTTCATTTCATATTTATTAATTAGTAAAGAATAATATTTATAAAATAAGTAAGTATAAGCGTTATCTGAGTATATACACTGCATTTATCAACAATAAACATTTTTATTTTCACTTTTTAATCTTTAAAATCATATACACAAATATTACTTGGGGTAGCAGATGTTTGGGCCCTGTGTTTCATCATTTTGACATATGGACACATGGAGAATATCTCTACCTGCCGCGTGAACAGCCGTAACATTTTTCAAACATTTTGACATTATTGCATTCATAACATTATTTTATGTCCATAAGAAATGACAAAAAAACTCTTCTTTTTTGGATGCTGTTAAAGTATCGAATCTAGATAATAAATCGTACTCTGAACAACTCAAGGTTATGTCTTAAGGCATTTGACAGTTTTCGAGATAAAGCCAAAATCTGAATTTGACCAAAATTGTATCAAAGGGCATTTGGGCGTGTTCCAGTATCGGAATTCCCGCGGCACTCTCCCGCACGGCAATCGTAGCGAGTTATTTACCCATTTACAATTCTACATACGTGCCGATTCGTAGGTCGCACCTGCACCCGCCCCCTCTCCCCCGGCCCCCCCTCTCCCCCGGACCCGGACCTCCTCACCTATCCCCTCGGCTACCTACTCAATTTATTCCAAAGAAATGTTTTTTTCCCTCAAACTTGAGGGTCCTGATCTATATTCTACTTCCGCAATTCAATTGGGGACTTTTTATCGCTCGGGGGCACTTCATCTATTCATCACTTAATAAATTCACTCACTATGCCTTTTGCCACATGCATGGTTTAGCGTTGAGTTTTCCCAGAGGCAGAGATTAAAAAATATTTGGTTCTACTGGAATACTACAGGAGCTGGTGCATCGCAGAGCCATCTTAACTTCTTACCCGAGTGCGCAAGGAGGGTTATGTTTTTTATGTAATTAAACTCGAGTTAAACTCCTGTTTCCGGTTAGAAATGCCTTATTTCCTGTACCTCCCGCTGTCGGAAAAATAAGGATTTCTTCGTCAAAGCCACAGCCTCCGCAGGAAGCGAACCCTGATAAACGTTCTTGCAAAAGCTGCACCAGATCTTTATGTAATTTATCCATCACATGTACCTTCAACCGGGTTCAAATTCCCGCCCCATTCATGCACCACTTTCTTGCTTTCTCTAAGTTGGGTATGGGCATTTCGTTAGGAATGCAAGCAGCTCCATGGTCGAAACGCCAAAAAAAAATTGTCCGTGTTTTCCATCCAGTTCAATGTAGTCGTGGTTATCAAGGTAAGGTTCCTGCATGGCACTTAATTCCTTCGGAAATGCGGTGTGTCATGACAGTGGTTCTGGTATTAGCCACCCGTGTCCAATTACATAAAAACAAAAAAAAAATTACAACTACAACAATTATTATTATGTTCACTCACATAAAACATTTTAAAAACCGCCTAATATAAAGTTTGTATTCCTAATATAAAAAACATTAACTAATTTAAATAATTTCAAGTTTTAAATAGAGAAAGGCAAACTTATAAAACACAAACAGTAACTTACAGCCCACATCTCAAACCTAGCGATTTGGAATTCGGAAAAAGTGCTCAAGCACCCTAGAGGGGCACTAAGTCAATTCAATTTAATTCCTTTGATTTTTTTCTTCCCTAAAGCGTTGAAAGGTTGCATGGAGGAATGGATTTTCCTCTATGCGCACCTAAACCTATGATGATGATCGTTGTACCCGCAAAGGTTCCTGATCACATTTTACCTAGCTCCGCTCGGTTGGTTGAAATTAATTTGACTCGAGCGAAAAAGGGATAAAAATATCTCCACGTCTGTGTAACTTGGTTCCTCGCAATTGTAAAGTCAGTCGGTCAGTCAGTCAGCGTGTTTGCGTCTACTGCTGGACATACGCCTCTCCAATTTTTAACCAGTCCTCCCGGCCCTCATCGGTCCGGAACCACTGCTTTCCGCCGACGCACTTGATGTCGTCATCCCACCTGGCGGGTGATCTTCCCACACTCGGTTTTCCTGTCCACGGCCGCTAGTTACGTTAGTAGGACACGGTTACTCCAAAGGTCGTCGTCTCTTCGGCTGACGTGGCCTGCCCACTGCCACTTGAGCTTAGTCACCCGGTGTCCAATATCGACTACTCTGGTACGTCGGCGGATTGCCTCGTTACGCACCATATACCGTAGCGATATTCCCATCATGGCTCGCGCCATTGCTCGCTGGGCAACTTTCAACTTCTGAACAACGGCGACCGTTAAATTGTAAAGGTCACAAATAAAATTCTAGGAAAGCCCAATATAAACCCATAAACACCTCCTTATCGGCCGCGACATGTAACTCGTTAGTACCGCCCGCAGTGGCTAGATGGCGGTGGTTCGGCCGCACCGTATAGCCAGAGTGGTTACAGCGGTTGCACTGTTTGTTATTACATACTTATGAATATTAATAAGCAATTTCCGCGTCGCCACTATGCTCATAAGTGGTTCTTAGGATACCCATGATACCTGGAAACTTGAGCAGCGGATCGGGACGCGACTTGTGTAAAAGTTAAACCAAACGTTTTTGGTCGGATAGCAACCTTGTATTGTATTGTATTGTTTTATTGCATTCATAGGTATGTAACCTACACTTGATCATGTCGAGAATCGTTATGCTAGGTCTATGTCAAAAATATATGTGTCGCATGCTCTATTTCCATGCATATAAAAACAGGCAAACATACTTTGCCAGTCACAAAATGCGTTTAAAACGTAATTCAAATTTAAGTAGCTAATCAATCAATACCACCGCTCACAAGAAAAACATAAGGAAAAACGTTAAAAACATATATAAAAAATAATAATTATGAATCTTACGAACTTAACCCAAATCTGGTGTAAAGTGTCATCGTCAATGTAAATGGTGTCTTGGTGTCTTGTGATGAAAATTAATATTTGCCTCCGATCTCGTTCTTATCCCAGATGGACATGTGAATTTTCATTGAGAATGTTTTTTTTTCGTGGTTCGGAACCCATGTAAAACGTATTGAACATGTTTAGATGAAGATTCTTTGTTTATTCTGTATGCGGTGCTAAGCAATTCATCAGGTTGTAATATAACGTAGGTGAGTGGTCTTGCGCAATCCCGCATTTATTCTTTGCTCCCGCGAACGTTTTTATTTAATGTTTATTTTTTTTTATTGAAGCCAATTATAGATTTCTCCATGCAAAACAAAAAATTGTACAGATGGTGACAAAAGAAGATATTTTATAACTTAAAGAAAATTTGGAAAAAAGAGAGGTTGCTGACAAGAACCTTTTAAAATGAATGCACGCGGGATCTTCATAGATCTCTATCACTTAAAGCGTCGCTTCATGTCGCTGTTATTCATACAATTAATGAAAAAAAAAACGTGTCGTAACCAATACAAATTGACTAATACGTCAGAAGAAAAAAAAAATTAAGAAAGAAAGAACTTCAAATGATACGGAGTCCTATTCCTAAAGTTATAAATACAAACAGAACCGTTGAAGTGCTAATTATTTCTGTAATTAATTCGATTGACACATTAATTAGGAGTCGCGTAGGCTTAGGAAACGAATATGCGCGGCAGAGTTGCCTCCGAAATAATATAGTGACGGCCCGCAACGCTCTGCCGTTATATTGCGTGATTATGTCCGCACAGCTCCAGAGCATTTGGGAGTTTTGCTGAAAAACAAAAGCGAAATCCCCCGGACGGAGATTGGACGCGGGGCCACTTTGTCGTACGCGTGGGAGAATAAGATGGAAAAATGGGTAGTTTACACCTATCGAGCACTCGCCCGAGTGCTCGACAGAGTGACGACTAAACGCCGAGTAAGTGTTTCCACTGTTGGGCGCCAGGAGCAGAATGCAAGATGGGACGCTATGTCATCGCATCGCTACCGCCGTAACTCGTTGAAATAATCTTTTAGGCACACATACAGGCTTTTTTGTTATTTCAGAAATACAAAGACGTAGATAATAAATTAATAAAAAAAGTTTACAAAAAAATGTATTGTACTCACCGAGACACTCGCGACCCTACTCAGTCGGACGTTTTCATATTTTGAGTGGAGAGGGCGCATGGTGGATGAAGCCACTCGACCGAGTGAATGTAGATAAGTTATATTTATGCTACTCGCCAATTTACTCGGAATCTCAATCGCTTTAGCACTCGGCCGAGTGCTCGACTGGTGTAAACTACCCATAAGATACACCAGTTATTACGGGCGCTTTTCATATAAAAACTTACATTAAATATAAACTAAAATATCATGAAACCAAATTAAATAGTATTATTTTCAGTATAGTAATGCTTGTTTATTGCTAAGTTTCAAATGAAAATGAAATGTATGCAGCATTCTTTTCATTAATGCTTTCTACATACATTTAATATTCGTTTAAAAAAGTGATGTACGTTTGAAATATTTCTTAATGGGTATATTAGCTCATTTTCATTGAATCTACATTTCTGCGAAAACCTATAAGTTACTTACGTTTGAAATATTTGTTATAGATTCTTTTTTCTTATTTTATGTAACCCATTAGAATTTACTTGATTTAAATCAGGTACGTAGATAGATAATGAGAACGATTTGGTGTAATAGTTATGCTTTTCCTAACGTATAGCCATAGTAAGGTGTTCATGTAGCGTCCAAAGCACGGATATTCAATTCTTTGGTCCCAGTAAGTTTGGGACATGTAAGTGTATGATTAATAATGGGAACACTCCCATTGAATTGTCCCAATAGTAGAGCACAATAGTCACTACACATCATGGGAGACAATGTTTGTAGGGTCGAAGGCGGTCGGCAGAGCCGCGGGCCGACACTGCCGGTTGGGACTCTCACAACTTTCCTAATCCAAGTTTTTCTTCTAAAGGAATTTCAAAGTAGGTCGGCACCACAACCACTGACGACAACGAGCATAAAGGTACGGGAGTAGTAACCCAAACGCACTTGTTTAGCGGTGCGTAGCTACTTTTACATACACTACGCTATTTAGTGCAACAAACATTCGATGTCAGGTGCCCCAAATCCGTACACTGAAAGAAATTATGTGCAACCGTTATCTGTTTCAGCGTACTCAAAATTCGGTCATTTATGGTAAAGTATCTCTCGTAACTATTAATGTATTTACGGTAAATATTTATAAATGAGCCAAAAAAGTTAATATTAAACAGCCATTACAGTAACTTTAACCGATTGAACAGTACCAAACCAAGTGTGACAGATCAGATGATTTTGAAACGGTTATCTTAACTTGTTTGAAAAATGTTACCGCTTTTCACGCGGCAGGAAGATACATTCTCCGACGTTTGTTTTTCATATTTTGTTTCATTTCAGGAGCCATCGTTTAATCACACTTGGAGTGGCTCGTTACTCAGGGGTACGGGGATCTTCCTTCCATGCCCGAGGTCATTGATTCTATCCCCGCCCCGTTGATGCACCACATTTTCCTCTTTCTCAGTATAAGGGCAATTCGTCTCGAATGCGAGCTGTTCCATGGTTCGGAATCCATGCAAAACTGTTGGTTGCCTCCCCTTACTAGATAGTAGAGTTTAATCCACAATCGCATTAGATGAAAGGATGATCAAAGCGGCAATGAATAATTGTCAGTGTTTTCCATCCAGTTCAATATAGCCGTGTTCATGGCACAGTGCATGGCGTGTTAGGCTTATATGATAGTGGTGTGGTATTAACCAGAAGATTTTCGCCAATTTTCAAACATTGAATATACAGTGTTTCATTATCTCGATTCTGGGTTCGACGCTCGCCCTTGAGTTCCTGACATTGTCAAGGTTTTCGATGAAAGAATACACCGCCTTCATTTGACACTACCACAACAAAGTGAATGATGTGACGTCATCGCCGCAGAGCATCCATCTTGTAATCGCCAGAAATTAATGTTCAGCGGCATGAAATTCGAGCTCGCAGCAATCCGCATTGGTGCGACGACGTGCCGAATTCTCTCCATTTTCTTTGATCGGAATAAACTTTTCTTGAGGCGGAAAGAAATTGAAATGTCGATGAGACATTAAAGATGGTAAATGCGAAAGTCTATGGAAACATCGCTGGCGTATGTTTATTTTTAAATTTCTCTTCTAAATTCCTTCTTTACTAGTGGCGGAATTTATTTTGTTAGGATAATTTAATATTTCTAGCTGATGGGGATCTCCCAGCAATATGTGGGATTTACGGTGAAGGATCCATGAGAAAACATAACTAAAATTATCTGGTCTCTGTGGTGACTAATTAACCAGGGTGATAATGTCTAGAGGAAATATGCCAGCCCTTCCGGTAACCGGCGATTCTTTTTTAAAATTAATTGGCCCTTAGGTATATAGCCTGAACTCGGACAAGTCGAAAGATCAAATTAAAATGTAATTTGACATTCAATTAAATAAAGATCAGTTGTTAAGCTCCTAATAAACCGCAGGAAGAAGCAACAAAAAAACTCGGGCGTTTTTATTTTTCAACCCTCGACTTAATTCTATTGCATATAAATATTATGATTTCGTGCATTTTAATCTAACTTTTATGAACGAAAAAACATTGTTTTTAAGTGTACAACGTTAAAATATAATTTATCTGATGTCCTCTCAATTTCCTTTTTTAACCGACTTAAAAAAAGGAGGAGTGAGAACGGAATCTTTTTTTTATGTATGTTCACCGATTATTATATACAGACTTTTTATGTTTCTTCTAGAAAACCCGCCTAGAAGATTTTTTATTGGTGATTTCGTTTAGAATTGTTGATCGTTTTAATTGATCAGATTATTTTATTAATTCTGATTATAATCTTTTTAGGGTTCCGTACCCAAAGGGTGCCAACGGAACCCAATTACTAAGCCTTCGCTGTCCGTCCATCCATCCGTCTGTCAAAGGGCTGTATCTCATGAACCGCAATAGGTGGCAACTGAAATTTTCACAGATTGTGTATTTATTTTGCCGCTATAACAACGAATAGGTAAAATTTAAAAATAATAAAAATGAAACGTGGCCCTCACACAAAAAACGTTTTTTGTGTTAAATCTAGTACGATGGTACGGAACGCTTCATGTGCGAGTCCGACTCGCACTTGGCCGGTTTTTTAAACATCTGTTGTAAAACAAGATCATGGCAATCCATTGCGGTAATTTTCCAAACTTCATTACCTACCTTAGCTCTCCGGTCTTCGCTATCAACTACCTAATTATCATGTTATTATAAGCCTAGCCTACGAGAGTGTTGGATAAGATCAGCAGTTAGTTTCCACACGTGCGGTGTCTGTCCGGACCCTGCTCACTCCAGACCTCCTTTATCTCGGCTAAACTATCTAAGACATTTTAAAAGGTTCGCCGAAATTTACATGGGTGATCTTTGATGTGGGCAAATGTGCTGTGAAACTTCTTACATATTGGGGCTAGAGCTGGGTCCGTTTTATTTCGTGGATTTTAAAGACTTAGTACCGGTAGGAGGCTGAGCGCTAGCCTACCCCTTGGAAAAGTATCGTATGTCGTCTGTTATTTTGTCGGCTCTTATTAGGGGCTCGGAACACAGAAGAGAAAAAACCGGCCAAGTGCGAGTAGAACTCGCACAGGAAGGGTTCCGTGCCATCGTACAGTTTTAAAATAACCACGATTTTAGCATGGGGCCCCGTGTAATTTTTATGATTTCTTTAAATTTTAGCTATTTGTTGTTATAGCGGCAAAATTGAGAATTTAAGATGTTTACCTGTTATGGTTCATGCGATACAGCCCTGTGACAGACGGACGGACAGACGGACGGACGGAAAACCCTAAAAAGGAAGGGTGGAATATGGTCTATACATTGAACATATAATCGTATGGGAAGCTGGCCGCGCGTCGAAATGCGTTCGTCAAGTCACTTCACACCCACACAAATTATCCAACACGTCTGCGACTATGTTTTTTGTTTGGCATGTACGCTAAGTTGGGTTGGTAGTTTTAGAAAATTTAGAACAGCGGGCTATGCGCGTACTCCAAGTAGAACACGGAGTGCGATTTTCATCATTCGAAAACCTACTTGAGATCTATAATATTAAGCAACTCGTAGTTAAAGAACGCGGTGACCTGCCTTGCATACCAGAGGCAATAGATTCAAATGTCCACACCATTGATTAACCACTTTCTTTCGTTTTCTGAATTGGATAATTGCATTTTCGCCACCAATACGAGCTATTCCATGATTCGGAATCCATCGAAAACTGTAGATTCCCTTCCCCTATCAGATGTTGAGTTTAAACCCGCCCGGGTTAGTGCCATCACATTGAATGAAAATATGGTCGAAAGGGCAATGAAGGATTGTCCGTGTTTTCCATCCAGTTCAATGTAGCCGTGTTTAGAAAGTGACGTTTCTGGCATGGCACCTAATTCCTTCGGGAATGCGGTGTGTTGGGTTAACAGTTGGGTAGCGGTGGGTACGGACCATCCATGTCCAATTACATAAAAAAAAAACATGCAAAAACCCTTATGATCTGGAATGAGATCGCGATCTCCAATAAAGAAAGTAACGGGGCCGCGCGTATCAAAATATTTATATCGAAATTCATAAAATATCCGCCATCATGCCTCGAGCGTGTCTTTGTTTTTATTCGTAGCGAGAGGACCCTTCAGATATTGACTCAGCCTATTTCTCGCCAAGTTCGAGAATTTATATTCATCCGTCTAAATAAGAATACGGAATTTGTGCAGGAATTTGACGATATCACCGGCAGGAGTACGCTCAAGGCGCGCCGCGGGGGAAGGTTGGACGGCGGACTGTATTTTAATCTTAGGTCAAAGTTCGGCGAATTATTGGAAAAGTATTCTGCAAAATTATTCTCGTATCGAGTCTTATATTTTTTGTTAGTGGCGGGGTTCGAATGTACCCACAGGTGGGTGCCCGGGGGCATGTTAGCGTCGGCGATTGCTTTACTTTTTACCCGACTACGGCGAAGCCAATGAAAAGGTTTACGATTTCAGCAGTCTATGTATGTATATTTGTATTGACGTGTGTTTCACCGTAACCCTTACACTATACATCCGATTTTGATGAAAAAAGTTTCAATCGATTCCTAAAACCATAGGCACGGAAAATATTTAAAAAAAACTAAAAATCTGTAACAAAAAAACCGGCCAAGTGCGAGTCGGGCTCGCACACGAAGGGTTCCGTACCATCGAACAAGATTTAACTCAAAAAATCAGGTTTTTTTTGTATGGGGACCCCCTTTCATTCTTATTATTTTGAAATGTTACCTATTTGTTGTTATAGCGGCAAAATAAATATATACTCTGTAAAAATTTCAGCTGCCTATATATTACGGTTCATGAGATACAGCCCTGTGACAGACGAACGGACGGATGGACGGACGGACGGACGGACGGACGGACGGACGGACGGACGGACGGACGGACGGACGGACGGACGGACAACGGAGGCTTAGTAAAAGGGTTCCGTTTTCACGGAACCCTAAAAACGATGATATCAAACAGCATCAACCTTGTTTTTTTACTTTATAGCTGCTTTATTTTTTCGCTTCTTCTAAAGATTCTCTCTATCAGAAAGCACTTACTAATTGTAAGACGGCATACCACATATTCATAGATTTGTATGGAAGATTAGGTACAACATTGTCTGTAAAATTGTATGGTTCATTATGAAATCCCGATATCATTTATTATCATTTATTTTAAAACATATTTGTTTTTTTTTTGACATCTTTTTACGGTATAATAAAATATTTTTAGTATAATTTCATTTTCAATTGAATAAATACGTCGGTAATTAGATTGGTAATATGTAGAGATACTTAAAATTATAACTTTATTACAATGATAAATTATTTTAGGCTACTGCGTGTGTTTGAACTATATTGTACATACTATCACTTATATATCGTCCGAAGCGACGGCCAATACGACCATGAAATACAACTATGTTAAGCCAAGTGACTTAAAATATATTTTTTGGAATGCACAAATTTGTTGGAGTAGTATTAAAAAAAGGTTTAAAAAGCTTTAAAAATAAAATAATGTAAGCTGGCAGAGTTTACATTATTTTATTTTTAACCTAGTAAGCAAGGACGGTATTATTAAAAAAATACACGAGAAGAAATGTAAAATATTTCAAGGATGTACACATTAAAGATTTGACAGGCGCATACTATGATGGCGCTATCTTAAAAATATTTTGCTGGCATTCCCTCTTTACAGTTCGTTCTTACGCAAACATCCGGTTCTGGCGAAATGCCTTTAACTTTCCTAATATATAAACGCATTTCGCCTCAATTTATTTTATTTTCATGCTTTCTCAGCTAGACGCAACTTTCGTATTCATACATAAGTACCACCATTGTTTAGAATATCCTGTAAACTTTCGCCAAGATAACTCGTCATTATCAAAGAAACGCGCCGCTCTCTGGGTGCAGTTAAGCTAATTTCTTCCGGTGTAATGCGTTCAATTTAATTAAAGCTTACACCACAACGGCAGCGGGAGACGTTCAAAGCGGAACTAGGGGAGTGAACACTGATAAATCACAACACAGTAACCCTATTCTTTACAGTATTTACCTATTTTCTGTAGAGTTTTTTTTCTACGAAAGTAAATGACAACTGTTTGGAGGATATGTTAGTTTAGTCAATTTAATAAATACGACGGTAGATAGATTGGTAATACGTAGAGATACTTACAATAATAACTTGATTACAGTGATCAATTGTTTTAGACTATTGTGTATGTTTGAACTATATTGTACATAATATCACTTGGCTTACCACAGTTGTAATTCGTGGTCATAATGACCATGTAATTGTATGGAAATCCGGTGGTGCGTCGAATGCCACACAGTCGAAATATCGCCGCCGCGCGCGAATGTGCTCCAAAAATCCGTTCGCCGAGTCAGTTTCCACACACACAAACCCATACGTCTGCGGCTATGTTTGCATATGGCATATGTACGCATAAGTTGGGTTAGTAGTTTTTTTAAATAGGATACAACGGGTGTCATAGTACGCGCACTAGATGGCATATGTCCTTCATTTTTATCTATGAAAACAACCCATGCATTTTAAATAGCCGAATTTCTGTAAAATATTATTATGTACCGATACTTATGCTATCTGAATCTTGAGCGCTTTAATAAAACGATTTTACCCGTAAAAAACTTTGAAAAGATCTATATTTTGAAAACAAGACAATTTCCCCAGATACAACGTTTTCCCCTGGCGAGCAATGCAGAGTTCCCCAGGGAGGTGAAGTAATTGCAAAGGGAGATAGCTGAAAACGGTGGCGCCAGACATTCGGCCAAGCACCATTCGAGTTTCAGACCACTCGCTTGCTTCAGTCGTAGTCAGCGAGTCACGTGGCCCTTGAATAATCTAGCTTGCATTTAATTGCCTGTTCGATCGGTAGCAGATAGTAATCGATTGTATCCGATAGATTACCTCGATGGACTACTCTGAGATATATATTACCACAACATAATTAACGGCAAAGGGGTTTTAAAATGCCTATTTTCAAAATGAATTCCTTTTTTAGTTTGATGGAAAGAAAAGGTGGGTAAAAAATGTACGTATTAAAATTGAATTTCGTATTATACTATACATGTCAATTTTCAGACTGAATTGCGAAGTATTTTCATACAGTTTTTAAATTCACAGCTAAAGTTACATCAAATTTACTGGTAAAACTCCTCCCAAAATTAACTTTTTACAATCATTTATTTAATCAGTTCGGGGTTAGTCACCTTATTGGAAAAAATCATTAGTTACCTTATGATTTTTATTGCAGATAAAGGATTATATTGCATGAATTGTAATTAAGAACTATATTCGTGGAAGATGTTACACCTATCTACATGCTGAGAACTCGAAGCCAGTTCATCAAGTAGTTTGTAATATTCAATAACAGAAAAAAATAACTAACTAACAAAATAAATGAAAAAATAATTCTAAAACATGTTAAACCAAATTAAATGTAAAACCTAGCCAGTTAGGTAGAATATTTCCTCGAACGAAGGACGGCGGGATCGTTCCCATCACACTCGCAGCATTTGCATTGCCTTGTCATCAAGTATACGGTATTTTTAACGATGGTAATAACGTTTTGCACCATCACAAAATCATTAACCGAAAGATGTGCCTTGTCAAATGACTGGTTATGTCTACAACGGTAAAGACAATGAGTAAAAGTAGTAATGAGAAAAAAATCACACGCACTAAATACATGTGTGGGCAGTCGTTTTTTGACATCGGGTAAACTTGAGGTCATTTGTGAACAGAAGGCAAAATATTATACACTTTGCTATTTTAGCCATGTACGAACCACTATGTGCTTAAATTCACATAATAGAGACTTAACCTTTTTATGGTTCTTGATTAGGTCTGAATAGGTTGGTCCTGTGATGTTACTTGTAATGTATGTTGATTTATTTCATTCATAGGGGTGTAACATTTTTTTTTATGCGACCTGACATGGATGGCTAATACCACACAACTAACGTTATGATATTAGCCCAATACACCACATTCCCGAAGGACTTAGGTACCATGCCTGGACCTTCCCTTAATGAGCGCGGCTACATTGAACTGGGTGGAAAACACGGACAATTTTTCATTACCGCTTCGATTATCTTTTCATCCAATGCGATGGTACCAACCCGGGCGGACTTAAACCCTACCCACCTAGTACGGGAAGGGGACCTATAGTTTTATATGGATTCCGAACCATGGAGCAGCTCGCATTCGTGAC
This sequence comes from Incurvaria masculella, assembly GCA_946894095.1. Classification (NCBI taxonomy): domain Eukaryota; kingdom Metazoa; phylum Arthropoda; class Insecta; order Lepidoptera; family Incurvariidae; genus Incurvaria; species Incurvaria masculella. Next base: position 11,725,314 of record OX335658.1, on the reverse strand, counting down.
GAAATGCACTTATCGAACTCGCTAAGAAAAAGACATTGGTGCATGTCGGTATTGAACCCAGGCCTCTGGTACGCTAGGCCAGTCCCCACGCCACTAGGCTACGAGCCGCTCGTAATCTAAACTTGAACATGTAATAGGATACAATCCAAGATACAGCCACAAAATAATGTTAACACCTTCTTAAAATGTAATTTAGTTAATCGGGAAACAATGTTCCGTTGCGGTAAGCAACAACCTGCAATTAAAACTGATATCGGGACCATAAGAGCAAGTGGTTACAGAATAACGAAGTTTTTCAATTAGATACACGTCGAACAGAGTTTTCAGTGAAGTACCGCAGGCCTAGACAGGGCGATAGATGGAGATGTAATCACGAGAAAATGGCGGAGCAAAGTGCTACTCACGCTATCCAGATGGTCTCGCAAAGTTTTGATATATGATGTGTCGTAATAGAATGATCAAGCCCTTATGTGTATCCCACGCAAGATTCGTTTTGAGCCTACATTAAGTGCCCATCTAACAAAGATAATGGATACGATTGCTGACTGAGAATTAAATTATTATCGCTATTCTTAATTCATTAATTAATGAAACTTGTATGTCGGCTCTTCTCGAACCGATAGATTGTTAACGTGTCCAAGTGTAGGTATCCTACCTATGGATAAGAAATGAAATGAAATGAAATGAGATGATATTTCCAACTATTTTATCTATTTCTGCATAACCCTATGTTAGAAGAAACATTATTTGTATACTATTTGAGATACCCGGCTCAATGTCGTTTCGGACTGATGTCGGGCTGAACCTAACCTAACCTAACCTAACCTAACCAAACCTAACCTAACCTTACCTAACCTAACCTAACCTAACCTAACCTAACCTAACCTAACCTAACCTAACCTAACCTAACCTAACCTAACCTAACCTAACCTAACCTAACCTAACATTTATGAGTTCCCAATCCAATCATTCATTCCCCTTGTCACCCCCTTTGAGTTTAATTTTCTGCACAAAAGGTAGGCTTTTTCCTTTCCCACGGTCCAGACTCCCTCTTTATCAACTGTCATCAAAATTGGTTTAGCGGTTTAGACGTTAAAACGTAACAGGCAGACAGAGTTACATTCGCATTCGTAATATTAGTATGGAAGTACGGATAGAAGAAAATTATCATCGTGTTTATAATCATCTAATTTAATATCTAAATATATAATATTATTTTATTTATCAGTATCATTTTGTATTTATAGATTTAGACGTTAAAACGTAACAAGCAGACAGAGTTACTTTCGCATTCGTAATATTAGTATGGAAGTACGGATAGAAGAAAATTATCATCCTGTTTATAATCATCTAATATAATCTAAATATATAATTTTATTGTATTTATCAGCATCATTTTGTATTTATATAGTATACATATTTATTAGTACCAAACTAGACCTAGCAATTATTGCAATGAACATTGAATGTTTTTTAAATGGTACGTAATTAAATAAATCATAACTAAAATTTTAAGAAAACCTATCGCTTTTGCACATGAGAGAACAAAAGAGCCTCGTCAAGCGAATAATTAATTTATTATTATTATTATCTCATATATCTTCATTATTAATTAAGAATAATCTCACGAACTGTCAGAAAACAAACATTGATATGAGTCGAACAACTTCCTTTACCTGTACCTATCTGATGCCCATGAGCATTCGGTTAAATTTGAGTATTAAGAAAATAAATTTCGCTCAAACCACTCTGTTCGTTCGCGTTGTCTCAGGCGAGCCCTGTGCGATGCAATTAGGAGAGCTGATTAACAAGGTAGCGCTTGTGGGCGTACAAGCTCCTTCATTATTAGAAATCAATACTATTTCCTTGTGTAAGAAGACATTTTAGAGAGAAGGCAAAAAGGGGCAATTATTAAAAAAACTGGTAAAACCGAGTCGGACGCGCACACGAAACGATTATTCTAACGGATTTCTAGAGGTACAGTAATTTTAACAGATTGGACAGTATCCTTATTATACTGAAATTAGAATCAGTTTTCACATAGTTAGGAAACATTGAGATTTACGAATTAGTGAAAACAACTCACTTAGAGTAACTAATTTTCTTAGTTGGCTATATTTTAACGATTTTTTTTTATGTGACTGGACATGGATGGCTAATACCACACCTTCTGTAATGGTATTAGCCCAACACACCACATGGGAACTAGCTGCCATGCCAGGACCTTCCTTATATTGTACGGCTACATTGAACTGGATGGAAAACACGGACAATTTTCATTGCCGCTTCGACCATCGTTCATCCAATGCGATGGTACCAACCCGGGCGGGATAAACCCTACCTAGTAAATAAGGAAGGGGACCTACAGTTTAACGTAGAATCCGAACCACGGCCAGCCTCTCTCAATGGTCGAATGGTCACCCATCCAAGACCAGACCGGACCCAGCGTTGCTTAACTCCGGAGAGCGATCGCCGAAGTGTCGCGCCACTGGGCCATTGAGGCTGACAAACGTTGCAAGATGGTTGTTATTATCGGAATTACAGCTAGATTCACTGATTATTTTTTTCAGTGTGCATTCCATCTGGGTCTTCGCTCCCAAAACCCGAGATATACCATACGGACGCGACCGGTGATCTTTATCTATTCGTGCGATGGGCTTATTTAATTTTCCCAACAAAACACTTTTCCGAGAGCACCGCACCCGATGTTTTTCTTGTCAGACCGCATCAACATTTCACCGGTCCAGCGAAAACCGGTTAATCCTCTTTGGCTCTGACCGGACGCGGCCATGTTGTGTGTATACGTTAAAGGTTAAAGTTCTTTATCGGATAAAGTCGGGTTTATATTAATTACTGTAAAAGGGAATGAATAGGTTTTTGTGGAAATATGTATGTAAGTGATCAGTGCATTAGTATTAACAATTCGATAATTATTAAATTACAATGTTAAAATAGGGTAACCATTTCAGCGGCTCGTAGTGCAGACCTTCTCATTTCATGGCTTTATTGCCCACATAGTTCCCCACTTTATTTATATTTCTGGGTTGGATATGGCTGTAAACCGGCCGAGTGCGAGTCGGACTCGCACACGAAGGGTTCCGTACCATCGTACAAGACTTAACACAAAAAATCAGGTTTTTTTTTAAAGGGGGACCTTTAGTTTTTATTATTTTTTAATTTTAAATATTTTTCGTTATCGCGGCAAAATAAATACACACTCTGTGAAAAATTCAGCTGCCTACCTATTACGGTTCATGAGATACAACCCTGTGAAAGACGGACGGGCGGATGGAAGGACGGACGGGCAGCGGAGGCTTAGTAATAGGGTTCCGTTTTCCCCTTTAGGTACGGAACCCTAAAAAAGATCAAACAAAGTGCAATTAACAAGCAATAATTAAGTGCATTTCGACGATGGTTCGATGGTTCAGAATCCACGTAAAAGTGTTCTACTCTTACACTAAAGAATAATCATTTTGGATTTGAAGCATTTGCATGATAATGAAATTTTATAGATTTAGGTGGTTTTTTTTTGTTTTTTTTAATGAGTTTATCAATTATTAAAATAATAAATTGAGTATGTTTAACTCTAAATAAAAAAATATATAAAAATAATTATTTTATTAGTAAATTTATTATTAGGTAGGGTGAAGTTAGCTCAATTGAGTACCAATGCATTTGAGTATGATAAGATAGTCGTTAATAATGTATTTTAGAAAATGGCCTGTATTGCCACCTAAATCCTCTAATAAAGGGTGTATTGGACTGATATCATAACAGTTGGCTAGGCATTAACGACCTAAATCCAGTTAAATAAAACATGTAAAAAATTAATTATTACTTTAAATAGAAAAAAAACCAAAATTAAATATACACATACATTTAGATAGACATACATTTCAGACGTAAACCAATTTTGGACTTTCACCGCGACATAACAATATGTACACAAATGCATTAGACATAAAACAGCGGTTTATTCAGCAGATCACACGTAACAGTCAGCTTTAATTTTATGATTTAATGCCGCAGCATTAAATCAGGCTTTAGAACTCTGTAAATATCACGTTAAGCCTAGCTTGATATAATGGTATTTATTGTGAATTACGATCAACAGCCACACATGCCATGAGTATCTCTAGTATAGGGCTACAGTAAGAGAGTCTTCTTAAGCGTACTAACATTATCGTGTATCAGTCAACAGCTCCGTCATAATCCAGCCGGAAATTCTTACCAATGAGCACCCTTGGAAGTGAGGGGACGAACCTGATTTCGGATTACAACATTTACTGAGTTTGAATTCAACCTGCTCAAACTCAGGCGCCTATCTATATTCATGACTTGATTCGGGCGAAGAGAGATATACAGGACACGTTGGCACCACGCGTGCAAGTAGGATGCTAACAAACCGGCCAAGTGCGAGTCGGACTCGGACACGAAGGGTTCCGTACCATCGTAAATTATTTAACACAAAAAACTCATTTTTTGTATGGGGGCCCCCTTTAATTTTTATTATGTTTTAATTTTACTTATTTGTTATTATAGCGGCAAAATAAATACACACTTTGTGAACATATCAGCTGCCTACCTATTACTGTTCATGAGATACAGCCCTGTGACAGACGGACGGACAGCGGTCATTTCATTTCATTAGTAATAGGGTTCCGTTTTCACCCTTTGGGTACGGAACCCTAAAAACCTTTTCGAGAAAATATGGTATTATTTTTATCATTAGAATTCAAAACTAAAAGTTGAACTTGTACTCGTTGTAACTCCAACCATTACAAGCGCACAAATCGAAGCAACAAAAAATGGAATATGGCATACGACAAGCGCCCACATAAGAGGTGCCCAACGACGATGCCCATGGGCTTCCGAACTTACATATCGGATGTGAAAACCATGTGGTCTGGCCAGGTGCTTCGTTACATCATGTTTGACGAATTCCAAGTTGTACTTTGGCGTTTCATTCCATAGTTCCATAGTTTACTTACAGCTTAAGGATCAAAAGAACCGTTGGGTTTATTATTTTGGGGATGTCGACAGTCAATGGGTACATTCCTTGCCTGCTCCGTGCTGAGCGATGCTATAAAGGGGACGGAGGGATGGCGTTACGCAGCTCCGAAGAGCATTCTCCACGGTAGAGACACAGAGAGTGACTCTACATCCTTTCGGAGTTAGACGGTTTCTAAATACTGGGATACCTCGGGGTCGTCAACGAGACACCGCAAAGAGTTTAATGATTCAAGCAGTTTCTTAGCTGAAACATCCCACAGATGAGAACAACACTCCACGCAAGGCCATATTTGCGCCTTGTAGGGGGACAGTTTTTGAAGACTCCCACATTTTTTGAAGACAGTTTTGCTATATCCTCGATGTGGCATTCGCAGTTCAGGTCATACGTTAGGACGACACCGAATACAGTTTACAGCCTCAGTGGCCCAGTGGCGCGACACTTCGGAGATCGCTCTCCGAAGTTAAGCAACGCTGGGTCCGGTCTGGTCTTGGATGGGTGACCATTCGACCGTTGAGAGAGGCTGGCCGTGGTTCGGATTCCACGTCAAACTGTAGGTCCCCTTCCTTACTTACTAGGTGGTAGGGTTAATCCCGCCCGGGTTTGTACCACCGCCTTGGATGAACAATGGTCGAAGCGGCAATGAAAATTGTCCGTGTTTTCCATCCAGTTCAATGTAGCCGTGAAATATAAGGAAGTTCCTGGCATGGCACCTAGTTCCTATGTGGTGTGTTGGGCTAATATCATGACAGAAGTTGTGGTATTAGCCATCCATGTACAGTCACATAAAAAAAAAAGAATATCCCTATCAATACGTACAGTTGTATCCTGAAAGGTTGGATCCGCATAGAACAAGGTTCGCTCATGGAGATGAATAAATTCGGGTCCAGTACGCACGCCCGTGTCTATCTCGCGTTACACTTGACGAGGTCTTGGTGACCCCATTCGGAAACTTTTTCAGGGTATATTCGTGTCTTCCGATGAAACACCGCCTATCCTCCTCCGTGTCACCCCGGCTTGCGGTCCTGTGCGGCTCTGTGGCCAGTTCAGAGCCCGTAGTCCCAGCTGTCACCTAAATTGCCGTTTATGGCAAAACAATCGACTGGCGTTTTAAAATGTATGGAGAAATTGATGAGCGAACTAACATTTGGGAGTCCGAGTTTGATTTGACAGCTTACGCAATGTTGCCGTAAATACGTCGACGTTGCCGTTTATGCCGACTCCGCGTTTGCATACAAATCGGAAGTCCGAGTTTGACTTTGACAGCTTGAAGAAGTATTTCGAGTAAAAACTTGTATGGAGTTTGACGTTTTTACGGAACTTCGAAGTTCCGGAAACGCCAGTTTAGGTGAAAACTGGGACTTTCCGGAAACGCCAGTTTAGGTGAAAACTGGGACTAACAGTTCAGTACAGTCATGTTGTGATAAGGACCTCGCGTGGCCCTTAGTGATTGGCTAGTATCATGTTAGATTTGAGTAAACACCAGGCTTGGTAACAAAATAGTAATCTCGGTATTCACTTCTTTTTTTTTTATGCGACCTGACATGGATGGCTAATACCACACAACTACCGTTATGATATTAGCCCAATTCACCACATTCCCGAAGGAATTAGGTGCCATGCCAGGACCTTCCCTTTATGAGCACGGCTACATTGAACTGGGTGGAAAACACGGACAATTTTTCATTGCCGCTTCGACCATCTTTTCATCAAATGCGATGGTACCAACCCGGGCGGGAATAAACCCTACCACCTTGTAGGGGAAGGGGACCTACAGTTTTACATGGATTCCGAACCATGGAGCACCTCGCATTCGTGACGAAATGCACTTATCGAACTCTGAAAGAGAAAGACAGTGGTGCAAGTCGGTATTGAACCCGGGCCTCTGGTACGCTAGGCCAGTCCCCGCGCCACTAGGCTACGAGCCGCTCTTCACTTCTTATGCAGAACGACCAATGATAAACTAATTTGTGTTACAAGATGGCGCCCCACAGTCAGCGGTTTTAAAATCAGTTGCCAGTTGACAATTCAGTTGACAATGATTTGGCTGATATTTTAGACAGAACAGTGATATCAGACCATTTGTCTGACTTATTTTCCAAGATGGTTATGCAAAACAGTTTTAAGTGAGGGTATTTAAGTAGTTGCACACTGACCGATCCAATGACGTTGTGTAATTTTTTTTATTAGGAAGGCCGATTATTAAGCTCATCCCATCGCATGTGATGCGTAAACGCCCCGCAGCGTCCGTGGTAAATTTCTGTGACGCGAGCTAGTCCGTCCGATATAGCTCGCTCGATCAATGTCGGTTTATGCCGCACCGCCTTCGGTTTAAACCACTTTACAGAAGCGAGCGGCTCCCTTGAACAACTCAAAGGCTCGGAACTTTTATGCAATAGAAAAAGTTGTATCCAACTCGAGGAGATATCTAAGGCTCCTTCACCGTAATATCTGAGCATTATATAACGCTTCCGATGTAAACGATACAACCGCGTCCTTTTAATTTGAGACTTCCCAGCGAAAACATCCATGTATTTCATATTTATTTTTAACAGATTTGTTCGTAACACGACTAAAAAGTACTGTAAATTTAGTTTTTTTTATGGGGCTAACATCCAACTTACATTCAACCTATGAAAGTTTGTATGTTCGGATGTTTGAATATTTGTTACACAATCACACAAAAACGGCTGAATGGATTTGGACGGAATTTGGCACATTGAACGCTATAACGCCATAAATCCTGTGTCTTACACAGGATTTATGGCGGAAAAAATATAGGTTCTTTTGGTATTATCAAATAAATTAAAAATAATATTGACCTAAGCGGAACCAGTTACCTCAGGTAGTATTTTGATATGTTACGGTCAAGCTCATGATATATCATGATATTAGTAGTAACAAAGCCCCGTGCTAGAACTTTCCTTCTTTGTAAGCGTAGCTAAATTCAACTAAATGGAAAAAACCGGCCAAGTGCGAGTCGGACTCGAACATGAAGGGTTCCGTACCATCGTACAAGATTTAACGCAAAGAATCACATTTTTTGTATGGGGGCCCTCTTTAACTTTTAAATTTTACCTATTTGTTGTTATGGCGGCAAAATAAATACATACTCTGTGAACATTTCAGATGCCTAACTATTACGGTTCATGAGATACAGCCCTGTGACAGACGGACGGACGGATGGACGGACGGACGGACAGCGGAGGCTTAGTAATAGGGTGTTCGTTGGCACCCTTAGGGTAGGAAAACCTAAGAAGTACCCTATTTTATTACCACTGCGACAATCTTTCATTCAGTGCCATTTTTGTTCTTTCACTTACGCCCTCATGAAACTGAATGTAATCCGGTGCCAACACCCCCTTAAATTGTACTATCCCATACTCATGATATATTTGCAAGCAAACAAACGCACCGGCCGTCGTATAGGGAAATACAATACACGGTGGTTCGTCCCACCTCGATCGGTTTTGCCCAAGACACCATTGTTCCCAAGGAAATCCAATTTCGCACGAGGCACCCTGTTTATTTCAACGTCACGTCCATAATTCTGTTTGCTCATCAAGCGGCGAAAGTTTTTCGTGCTCCTTTTCTAACCGGAATGATTGATAAAACCTCATTACGTGCTGCGGGGGGCTGCTTCGTTTGATTTCATTAATATTGAATAATATTCTTAGCATGAGCTAATTTCGTAGCGACATCACTCAGGAAAAAAAATCTGTTCTTTTTTTTATGAAAAACCGGTATGGGTGGCTGTCCTGAAAGGGTCCGGAAAGGTGCTCAGAAAAATCAAAAACACCTCGCACAATTTCAATATATTTATAAATATGTATATATTATGGTATATGTATGTTTATGGAGTAATTTTTTTTCTTTTCAAATTCTGGTGTGTCACCTACCTACAGATATTTCTATTGCCTTTCCTCATCACCCCGAGGGTTGACTGGAAGAAATCACTCTTAGTGATAAGTCCGCCTTTGTGCAGTATTGTTGTTTTCTCTGTAATTGTATTTTTGTTTATGCACAATAAAGAATTTATTCATTCATTCTCGCCTCGCGAAAGCAAGCTCAGCGAGGCACCATGCCAGCGGATTTGCGGACTATCGCGGAGCTATCGAGATTGTTAAAATGACGCTTGAAGACTCCCAGGTTATAGGTATGTCGAAGAATGTCTCCTCTCGACGTGAAAGTCGTAAATTTTCAAAGATGAAATGCTTCTACTTAAACTCTCTACGCGTACTTGCTTATTACAAGAAAAGTGTATTTTTCTTAAGGTAATTTATTAGAAAAGGTTACATAGGAACGCGCCCCGAAAGCGCTAGGTCACGTTACCAAAAAATAAGATTTTCCCACGACAGTTGAGGCGGATATAATAATAATATGAAAGCTTAAAGTATATTTTACGATTCAACGGTTCACTTTAAATCCAACAGTTCGGGATTTCCTCTTTCCCGCATTTTACGATCCGAATTCCCGAGTTCCGAGAAGTTTTCCGCTTGGAACTAAAAGAAAATGTGCATTCGCGCGGAAAAATCACTCCACCTGCTCATGTCCCGAGCGACGCGGCCGGCGGCGTCGCATTGCGTTATAAAATTATTTAACACACCAAATGAATAAACTTTAGTTTAGTAAAATATTTTATAACTTGGACAACTCACTTTAGGCTTTAAAAAAAATGTTGATGGTCGAGTGTAATACGTTCAGGGACGATTCTCAATTTTAGGACAATTTTCCGCATGGTCTGATACGTATGTAGTACCCGTAATCGTAGATTGTTTTATGTGATTGGACATGGATGTATAATACAACCCCCACCGTCATGATATTAGCCCAACACACGGCATTCCTGAAAGAATTAGATGCTATGCACAGAAACCTAACCTTACTTAACCTTATAATAATAATAATAATAACGAAGTCCAACGAGATCTTCCTCGTAGACATAACAATACCACATGACGAAAACCTCGACAGGGCCGAAAATGAGAAACTTATGAAATATTTAGACCTGGCCCACGAGGTTACCGCCATGTGGCGTGCACGGAAAACCACCATCGTGCCAATTGTTATGTCTACGAACGGCGTTGTCCCAAAGAATTTGGCCAAACACGTAGAAAAATTAGGTATCGATATTGGGCTCCGATTCCAGATGCAGAAAGCGGTTCTACTCTCGAACACGAGAATCGTTCGGCGGTTTCTGTCTCTGTAGCTCGGAGCGGTCTTACAGGATTTGTCCCAGGTGGCACCTCCGTAAGGTTTTCCAGTTTTAGGTTTATATTTTTTAAGGCTTATTTTTTAAAAGGTAGAGCTTAATGCCTAAAGTCATTTTCTACCAGCCTACCTTACAGTATTAAGAATCAGAAATGGGTAGGCGCAAAAAACAAGAAAACTAAAGAATGAAAATTACGTTACACTAATACTAAACTATATACTAATTATATATATATAAACATATAAACGTAACCCTAACCTTAACCCTACTCCTAGTAAAGAGAGAGGACCTACAGTTTTACATTATTTCCGAACAATGGAACAGCTCGCATTCGTAACGAAATGCACTTATTCAATTCAGAAAGAGAAAGAAAATTGGTGCATTAACAGGGTGGGGATGTGGACCTAAACCTCTGGGATGGAAGGCAAGGCCACCCGCCCCTGAGCTACAATTTTAATAGCTTCGAAATAAGTCGAAAGCTCTTGCGCTTCCGATTGGAACCAAACGAAGATAAACATGAAAAATATTGTTTTTATGCAACCTGACACGGATGGCTAATACCACACAATACCGTAATGATATTAGCCCATTACACTAAATTCCCGAAGGAATTAGGTGCAATGCTAGGACCTTCCCTTTACGAGCACGGCTACATTGAACTGGATGGAAAACACGGACAATTTTTCACTACCGCTTCGACCATCTTTTCATTCAATGCGATGGTACCGACCCGAGCGGGCTAAACCCCTACCACCTAGTAGGAGAATGGGGCCTAAAACTTTACGTGGATTCCGAACCATTGAGCAGCTCGGATGTGTGACGAAATATACTTATCCAACTCAGAAAGAGAAAGAAATTAGTGAATGAACGGGGCGAGGGCTTGAACCCAGATCCCTGGTATGCTAGGCAAGTCCCCGCTTCTGTAGACCACGGGCCGCTACAAATTCGTTTACTTTTCTGTGCTTTAGATATGTCTTATCAACTCACGAACTTTGAATAAAAATCGCTTACTCATCGTGATACATTAATTTACTCGATCCTGTATACTCGAAAAATTAAAATAATTTTAATTTGGATATGTACGAACTAAGCTAGAATCTCTATTAAAGAGGGCATTCCACTAAGAGCCCAAAGTAAATGCAACTCACCAAGGCAAATGCAATCCCAAGTCGGGAACAATAGCCAGAGGTAATGAGGGTAGAACAAAAACTCTATTGCGTCGGCCTCGCATAAATGTTAGCAGTTGGAAGGAGGCGGAACTTCAATCGTTTGTGTTCTCTTGAATCATTTCCGTCTGGAGGTCTGGAGCATTCTGGAGGCTTATTCTTGAAATTCCGCGCTCATTAATCACGAATCTTTCAGTCGAGAAAACAGCTTTTGTAGCCGTTGTCAAAGTGGTTTTCTCGACGGAAAGACTCCGGAGCTCGTTGTTTCAAGGATTCAAGGTTTTGACAAATGCTATAAAAGCGATTCTCTCGACTGAAATATTCTTGATTCCTGAGCATGGAATTTCAATAACAGACTAACTGGTCATCTTCAGGAACAACAAATACAAGTTCACAAAAAAAAAATTACTGTAACTCTGTAAAAAAATTTCTGCTTTCATGAATCAGGAATCTTTCAGTTGAGAAAACAGTTACACATGTAACGATTTTCAAAGCGGTTTTCTCGGCAGAATAATTCCGGACCACAGTGTTTTTTTGTTTAAATGTTTTTCATCAAGAAAATCCCTTTTTCAAGCGCTATACAAGCTGTTTTCTATGCTGAAATAATCCTGATTCCTGAGCATGGAATTTACAGGAGTGGTTAACGGATCATCTTCAGAAACAACAGATACAACTTCTGCGCAGTTATAGGCTTGTCTTTGAGACATGGAAAACAGTTTACTTTACCTAGGTTTCTTGAATAATTTACAATGCTGCTAGAAATTAAATTGAAAATAGGAAATGTTTTTAGCGTTTTCCAAAACTGTCCTGACGATACCTTTAACATCGAATTATGTACCTCAAATCGTATTTTATCGAACAATCTACGTTCGTTATGGTATTTTTTTGTAAAACTGCTCCGTCTGTCATCAGCTTCCATTGATGCGATGGTTCAAAGACCAAAAGTACCCATTTGAGAAAATTAAAACTACCCATAAATTAAAGGATTTAAGTTCGAGTGGTAGCGCACAGAACCTTAACGTCCACGCGTTATACCGTACGTAAGAATCGTTTTGGTATACAGATTGTTTTTATTTATTCATTGCGTAACGCAACGGCGACTCGCGTTGTCGCAGCGGTGATGCCTCAAGTTGACTCCCGCATTAGTTAATGGTATTATCCACCCCCTCCGCGTTTTCACACCCCACACCCGCCCCCCACCCCTCCGCCCCTCCGCCCCCCAGACGATCCAATTTCAGCGCGCGACAATAGCATAGAAATTGCTTGTTCAATGACCGCCTACGTCGATGCATGCCGCGGATGGCAACGGTAGAAGCGGAAGGCCGATAATATCGATCCGATTTTTATCGGATACGCATCGGTTTTTTTAAATCGTAAGTCAATGTGCGATGACGAATCGATAAACCCACTGGCCTATCTGTAGCGGGAGCACATACGCCACGATATAGCTGTTTCGGTCGAAAACTATGTTTTTGTTTCGCTTTTCGTGCGAGCGGAAACGAGAAAGATAGACGTTTATCGGTCGGTATAGGTGTATGGTTCGTTTGTACTGCTTGCGTCCGGTCCCCGCTGCTGCGGAGGGAGCACAAACGATCGATGCAGCTATACCGACCGATAAACGTCTAGGTTTACTGTTGAAGTAGATTATGGCATTCAAATTATAAAACAAAACCCTTAATTAATGTGTCCTTGTTTTGAAGACATACATACATACATCAACGGAAACATCATTTAATTTCCTGGTCTATACTTATTAAATAAGTTGATTTAATCGTTTCGTAAAAGAACATCATAGGTAATATTTCAAATAGTAAGGTAACAATTACTAATGTATTTGATTAAATAGTACACTTTTATGAATGCATTCAAATCTTTGCATCTGACATGATATGCTATTCGCAACGTGGAAAAAAATCGTTAGCTTTGGTTGATGTTTTATTTGCACGGTTATACATAATCAGCATATAACGATTTGGTGGGATAATATCCTGTAATTATAAGACATTGGATACATGATTAAAATATAGTATTGGCTTCTAGTAAAATCCTATTTGTATGCAGCAGACAGAAAGAAATATATAGTGCAGGACCACACTCCACGTAGTTGAAGGCGGACAATTACCGATGGCCAATTATCTAGGGTAGGTCAATTGTTTGACCCCAATGTTGCGTCATTGTTGAATTGATTTATCGTTTAACAGTGGTTAATGAAGGCTATTTGTGCAACATGGCATTTCTTATGACAACAGTAAAATTAGAAATAAATTGCAACTTCTACAATGGTTGTAAATGTACTTACAATTGTGTAAATACATGTAACTATGTGGCTTCAAATAATGTAATATGGGATCAGAATAATGGAAACAAAAGAGGAATCCTTATTTAAAAGAGGTTTGATGAGTACGTGAAATTTCGTCACGGATTTTGGCTTTCTGAAATTTTATTTTTGAATTTTTTGTTAATTTAATCAAAACCTTTACCACGGAAACAATTTTAATTTAATCGTTATTATAACGTTTATAAATCAAAAACCTAGTTAATTAAATAAATACATAATAACAGTTATTTAATTTGATTTAAGTATTTTATTGTTTATTTATAATCCACGCGTTTGTCATATTTTAACATTGCAGTGTATATATTTTTTGAAATTAGCCAGTTCAGCAAAACAAAACATAGCGAAGAAGAACTGGCAAGAAACTCTGCTGTGTTTTTTTTAACGTCAAGCCCATGTTTTGCCTTTTACGACACTGACATTATCATTCATAGCATTTGGACTATAGGTTTTTTAATCGGTCATCATAGTGACTTCAAAGAAGACATAATTGTGGACTTAGATGAAAAAGAATGGATACGGTACCTCCATACTGACGATAGTTCAAAAGCGTTCCTATTTTTTAAAAAACTCACATACCTATACTTTTATATGCACACCAAACTCTAATACGTAAAGGGTAATAGAGCAGGACCAAGGTATAAAGAAATGCATCATGCGAAAAAGTGACAAATAGATTCATCTAATCGCGGAAGAATGAAATGAGACAACAATTTCCATAAATTGAATTAGTTATAGCATGATAAAAAAATATGGTGACATTTGTGACGTCTGGCTTAGATTGTGGATTGGTTGATATTAAGAAAAGGTTTATTTAAACCGAAAGGCGTTTTAATTAAAAATGAAATAAAGATCAAATACCAAGTTAATGCATAAAAAAGAATGGTAGATCACGATATCGAGTACCGAAACGATAGGTCCAGGACTACAGGTTCAAAATATTTGACACAAACAAACTTACACGTGACTTGGGGGGAAGAAGACCCCTAAAATTGAAACTTTTAAAACGGCCTCTCAAATGTAGCCTTTTAAATGCCCTTGCGTGTCAAAAGATGAGCGTTCTAGCTTAACCTAGCCTTGTTTCGCATGATTTTTTTACGCAAGGCATCCTTAGTATTCATTGAATTATTAGGAAATTAAAATTGTTACTTTTTCAACGACGATAATTCCCAATCTAAAAGCGAGCCTATGTATAGACAGGAGCCGGCACGATTCGCGGCTCATTTGTCTCTGCGTGACGCATGTCAAACTTGCCTGTGGCCCGAACGACTGCTGGCTGCATTATTAACAACACTCGCGTCCAATACGTACACGCGAACACACGTTCGTTAGCACTGACCTAAATAAGGAAGCGAAGCTCGTGATTTCAGGCTATCGCTTTGTCCATGTTGCGGTTGTATTGTAAAATCAGAAATAAATTAATACCGACTTGAATAGGGTCAATTAGCTTTGAATGATATAATTTTACAGGCTGAGTTTTTAAATGAATTAAATTTTACTAGATCGACTTAAAAACGAGATGATCTCCTAAAGGTTCATCGTGTCGATGCTTCGAAGAATCACATTACATTTGTGTTAAAATTATACATTGTGTTATTATTCTGTTAGACAGTTATCGTGCGCTGATGGCTGATCCAAGCTTGCGTACCAGTAATTGATATATTTTGTTTTAATATCGGTGGATATTTGATATATCGACCGATATATTTTGATAAACTAAAACATCTCTTGAAATCATCGTTTTCTTCTAATAGGAAATAAATCCAAAGATTCCGATTTATATAATATTATAAGATTTTTTTTTTTATTTTCATGATCTCATATTTCTGCAACATCTGCTGGGCTTTCTGCACGATTGTAAGATTAAATCGTTAGATCTGCATCTCCACAAAAATGTATGCAGAACTCTTTATTATTCTATGCCCGTTCTGTCGACGCATGATTTTTCTACCGCAATTCTGTAACACATTGAGCAATGCGAAAAACTGCGAAATGAAATCCGCATGGCAGCATTTCGCATTGCGGGCTTAGCCGAGGGCCCTTTCGCAAGTAGCCTAGATAATAAATTCACTTCGTTTTGGCATTCATCAGGCAAAACGGCGAAACCTTTTGAAGGCCGCGATAATTCATTATTTACTCGACTGCGAAATTAAATCGTATCATTGTACCGAAAGCTTCCACCGACCTTTTTAATTGAATGGAATTTAATTGTCCGTCTATTTAGCCGGACGTAAATGGGTCAATCGTTTCCTCTCTCTGCCGCCCTACGCCATAAAAGCCTCGACATTTGAGACAAGCGCCGAGCTGCCACCAACGCCATCGCGCCGCGGCGTCCGGAAACACTTTGGCGCCAATATTTGCTTTAAGTTTTGCCCGTTCGTTAGCAGATGGAGCCACTGCACTATCTAAATATCGCCACTTCCCGCCGGCCAATTTGTACGGAAGTCACGTGATCCGCATAACTAGATTTTGCGGTTCATTTGCGTATGGCGGCTGTATTTTCACACGCCGTGCCAAGCTTTTATGTGCAGCTAATTTGAATTTCGTTTTGGTAAGTAATTGACTATTGGCTTGGCTAACTGACCTTATAAAACGTAATTGTTTTTAAATGACGTTGTTTCTTGCTAATTTTAGATAGGAAACATTTGGAATCAAACTTTGATGAATGTAACTATTTCTACCAGTGACGGGTGATGGCGCTGGTTAGAAATGTCATAGTACCAACGAAAATAAGGAGTTTTCGGCGAGTTTGGTACGTTGTTTGAGGTTCGATATCTATGCCTACAAATAATTGTACCTGCAAACAATTAATTGAAGCATCGTTAAAAACAATTGAGGTTATTTTTGTACTTTGCCCAGACGATAGATCTCGGGTAATCCCACGTTTGTGCCGCTTTATTTTTCCGTAAAACCGTCAACTTTCCAATAAATCCATAACATCGCGCGGAAGCCGAAGAGAACAATGGACGTTTCACACAAAAACATCCCAAGCAACAACAGGCCTCGCGCTGCCCAGTCTACGATCATGCTTTCGTTGCTCTGTTTGTGTGAACGTTATTTTTGAGGAAAATAATATTTTCTATCGAGAAATATACGCCTAAAGTAAAACTATTGATTGCTGTTGAAGCTATTTCAAAATAATGTGCGCCCATGTGGACGGAAGCTGAGATGGGAATAGAATCATTGGAAGGAGAGAAGAAATGCGTCAAACCGTGGTGGCGCTACTTGCTCTATCAGTAGCGATCTCTATGCAGGTAAGGATATCAAATACAACTTAAATCACAATTGCATTAAGGACGTCGATGCATTAAGGCTTATACCTGAGAGCAGGGTGCAAGGCATGTGACTTTTTCCCAATGCGAATCTGAACAAAATGGTAAAATAATAATATTTCTTGAGCTTTTATTTTATTTAACCCCAACGTTTTGTTGTATGGGAGGAGTTAATGTTTAAATGCAAAAAAAAACCTAAGAATCAAGTTTAAGTCACAAAAAATTGGAAAATTCATCAGAACTCCATCCAGTTCAAACTCTACAATTGATAAAACTCAGGCAAGGTTTTTAATACCAACTCGAGAGATTGAAAAAAGTATCAGGACTTTCCAAAATTGTCAGCGAGACATGTTAGCTTTTACTTAATTTGAAATGTCGACTAGAAATCATCCTGACCTTTTCAAGTAAGCAAACATAGGTTAGGCCCGCCAGAGAATTGAAGTCTCATATACTGCCTCGAATACATGCGTACAAGAGTCAGCGTCGAAAAATCAAATACATTTCGTATTCACAGCAATTGAAATTTGTAATTTGTTGTGATAAGATTTAGCTGTAATGAACAGTGGATTTCAATAATTGTTTTCCACTATTCTAATTTAAGAATGAATAAACGTGCGTACTAATAAGCATCAGAAAATTACGCATCCCATACAAAGGTGGTTTGGAAACTGTGTATTTAAAACTTAAATTTTGTTACCTAACTTTACTCAACTAATATCTAAATTGTATCGATTTTGCAAAAGCCAAATCAATCGAATATTTTCATTTGCGTTTTTTTTTGTGCCTTCATTTTCGCGAGCTAAAATTTAATATAAGGTTTTATTTACTTAAATTTTAAATACAACGTAATCTTAACGTTATAATTCGATATTTTAACTCATTGAAGTGTCAGTTGCTTACCTTGAGTGTTAAAATTGTCAATGTAACGGCGTTTGAATCCCCGTGTGCACGAACAAAGCTCGCAAAATGTAATACACTTCGGCACATTAGGTGGAGGCCTTACCATAACATCACAAAACTCCTCATGATACGGAGCTCGAATAGCAAACAACTAAGTTATTTTAGTAAGAATTACCCTAGCAAATTAGCAAATTTGCATGTAATATTATTAATTACTTCATTGTTTAACATTACCATATTTCGAACCAGTGCGGTCTCTATCCAAAAAGATTTTATCATATTCTGGTCGGCTTTACAGCATTCGCTCATATCGTAACAAGTTATCGCTTTCTCGCTAGACGATCTGCAGATCAAATATTAGCACAAACAAAAAATTTAGTAGTCGTAAAAAACGGCCACGCTCAGCGCTTTAGCCGCTTTATTGCCATTAATTTGATCCCCGCGCGTGTATTCCCCGGAGTCAGGAATGAGGAGAAGTAGTCAGTAGTTGAATTTATTTGTAACACACCTTGTTATAGTTTAGTTCCGTGCCCCAAAATATAAAAGAAACCCAATACTTACAGTCTACATGATCAAAGTAAAGTCACATTATACTTATGTTTGCACAAACAAACATATTGGTCAGTAATGCTGACATGTCTTTCAAACCCACTTGAAAATATTTATGAAAATTAATATTTTGACAATTTTTTTTTTTAACCTGACATGGAAGGCTAATATCACTGAACTACCGTTATGATATTAGGCCCAATACACCACATTCCCGAAGGAATTAGGTGCTATGCCAGGACCTTCCCTTAATGAGCACGGCTCCATTGAACTAAATTAATCCTAAATTAAAAGATAATACCTAAATTGTGTAATGATCATTTTCTACTCGCTCGGAACGTCCCTAACGGGGAAATAAAATTCGTACGTAGCTGTCAGTTCATTTATAGAATGTGCAACATTTCAGAAATAGTTTTCTTAATTTGACTGAGGATACAGGAACGGGCCGCTGTATAGAACTTGATCACCTCATTATCCTCTTAAATAACATGTGAAATTTAATATTTTAACAATGGGTACATATATCGTTATTTATCTCTCTACTTATATAAAAGGGAACGTCTGTCCACATGCGAGAGGTAATCTCCGTAACCACAAAACAGATCAAGATGCGATTGAAATCAATTAAAGATAACATCGCTGGGAACGCTTTAGCGTGCATACCATCACGCTAAATATGCAAAGTGCTGAGCAATATCAATGAAATTACTCCAAAACAAAATACTTAAAATCGTATAAAATCATTCTACGAAAATTTTCATAAGTTAATACCATGGTGATATAGACACGCATTTTTTTAAATAACGCCACAATGCAAAAACAAGTGACAGTAAGACAAAACAAACAAGACAAAACAGCCTAAGAACCGATTGCAAGAAGAGAGGGATGAGTAAACAATGTTAAAACACGTCACTTTTAGTGAACCGCATAGAGTTCCTTCCATATTATCTAGGAAATAATTCAGCTAGACATCAGTCTAAAACGACATGGACCCGAGCGGAGCCGGGTACCGCAGCTAGTCTTTAGTATAAAGACGTTTACAGCATCGCAAATATTCATTCTTTCACGGTCGAGATTCGAGCAGCCCCGCGGAATAGCTCAAAAGGTTTATATTGCGCGAATTGTTCGTCCGGGCATTAGCTACCGTCATTTTATATTCATAACCCAAGCACCGAGTGTGCCCGATTCCGCCACACCGTGGCATCGTCATAGCCTTAATAACTAGTCGGCTCTCTGTAAATGGAAGACGAATGAAGGGGGCGGATAAAGTAAACGGACATGCGGTCTAATGCGATGACATTTTGCTCTATTCATTACATTAGTACCAGAGTGTTCGATCTTCGTTCGGCGTCTTTGGATGTGCTGCCATCTATCGTTGTGTAGCTATTATTCATGCATAATGTCTAAACAACTGGTACCTCAATATTACATGAGATGGCGTTGGTTGTTTGATGCATCATTTGATTGATTGTTTCACACTAAATTTAGCTTTATGTAATTGTTTTGTATATTAAAAGAATAATGAGGTGATCAAGTTCCATAAAGTGGCTCGAGCCACTGAAGTTATCTCATTGAAGTTAAGAAATATTTTTCTGATATTCTGCATATAATAAATCAACTGAGTTTAGTTAACTAATATAACTTTGAGTTTGAAATCGGTGCGTTAAAAATATGGATTTTCGACAATACGTAGTTGGATATCAAGCCCTAAAGGTTAATGTGGTAAATAAGGTTAAGGTGTTGTAAAGTGACGATTCCTTTGGATTATTCAAAGCGAAACAATAACATAGGAAGTCAATCTCTTACTTCGAAGTTATTCGTCTGTAAATTTTAAACATAAATCATAACATTTTCGCGTCATCTTTGTTCGTTAGATTTTTTTGCTACATTCGTCCCAAACACGATACAGGTGTGGAACCTGGTTTCTTCTTTCATTGTGTCCCTACGCGGGCGCTCCGACGGCATCTGAGGCGGGGCGCGGGGCGGAAACGCGCGGGCGGTGTGGAGCGAGCGCTGCGGGAGGGCGAAAGGATGTATGCTCTCACGTAATTTCGCTATCAAAACAAGCTCATTGCTTTGTGTTCTGAGGCCCTAGTCCGAGTTCTAACCTAAATTGGCGTTTACGCCGAACCGATCGACTGCTTAAAATGTATGGATAATTGAAGAGCGCGCGCAGTGGGCGTAAAGAGGATAATGATAGATTTCCATACAATGGCTTGTTCAAATTAAGAAATATGTTTCTTGTATTTTGCACATTAAATAAATGAACTGAGAACAACGTCCGTACGTTTAGATTTTTTTTATTTATGTGCTTATATCCAGGATTTTAGTATGCAATTCTTTAAAGGCGTATATCATGGGATATGATATATCAAAAAAATCAAACCGTAGCTCTTAATTGTTTTATTGAGTGTGCAAGATATCAAACATATTTCTTAATTTGAGTGAGGAATCCGGCACGAGCCATTGTATGGAACTCGATCCGATTATCCTCTTAACACCCACTGCTACGTTGCCGTTTACGCCGACTCCGCGTTTTCATACAAATCGGAAGTAGGAGTTTGCTTTTAACAGTTTGAAGAAGTAAAACCACAGAGTAAGTTGTTATAAACGTTTGACGTTAAGAACGTAACTTCGGAGTTTCGTAACCGCCAATTTATGTGAGAACTCGGACTGACGACTCTCGTCTCGAAGACGGAATCTTAAAGAGAAATACTGCTTAGATTATGCAGCGAACATGGTTGAGATTAATTATGAGTAACTTTACATTTTAGAATGTAGTAACCCGATTATTTGAACACTATTGCTTTCTTCAAGTTATCTCGTTTCAGAAGAAACCGGGGTCTCCGGCACGAACAATCGTTTTTCTAGCGCCTTATGTATATTTCACGTTTCCGCAGGACAGTGAGTCGCAAGAGAACCTCGTGAGCGGGTACCGCGCGCTGATCGCCGACTTACAGATGCGCGCGCACCGCTGGCGCGAGGACATGGAGACGCTGATCTCGCAGATCAAGCTGCTCATGAAGAACGAGGCCGACAAAGCCGTTAACTACATGACTCTCTATCTGGAGCAGATCTCTATGTATTTCCAGGTACCTCTCAATTACAAAAGATAGGTGATCTGGATGCATTTTTAAATTCTTTCATCCACCTGGTACTTTAGTAAAAGTCCCGATAAAGATAAAATCAATTTTGTAATAAATATTATTTTGAATATCATTTTGCCAACAGCAAAACATCCATGCATCGAAATTATCGTTACGAAACCGCTAGAAAATTGAGCTGTATGTACTTGATGGAATTATTTTATTCACAATTTCGTATGACAACGACACATTTGCGCGAAGAGGATATTTTTTATTTAAAGAAACATCGTGAAACAAATAATGTTTACTTTTATGTACAGAATCACCCCCATTTAGTTCTGAATACTGGTATTTGTACACTATATATGTGCTGCAGAAAAGTTTTCGTATCCGTTAATTAAAAATATTCCTAGAAAACGAATCGTAAGTGTTAATATATTGTAAATAGACTTATCTAAAGTAACTGAACCTACCTAATTAGATGCTAATAGGATTCAAAGCGTTTCCATACCATTACAAGTTTCCTGTAAGTAAAAGGATATTACACCTTTCCTGCGATACATAAAAAGCAGGTCGTGATAGGCATTAAAATTCTACTACAACTATAAGAAAAGTCTTTGGGGAATTTATCTGAATGTTTGAAGGATATTTTGTAAGATATCTTGCTAACGCACGCACAACTTTGAAATCCGGCAGAGCTTCATGGAAGGATTCTCCTGTCAACTTCGCTTTACAGAGCTCAACTAAAAGGCTCACTTAGGCAAATCTGTCATCTAAAATATTCTTCCGCGGCAAGATTTCCCGGATATATTTTACAAATTTCCATCGCCTCTGAAAGAAGGCTGAACCTGAATTCCGGGACGATTCCTGCTTTGTTTGCATTTTATTTTGGCGTCGATTATCATATGATCATGAGATTACCATTGTCAAGGTATTCTCCTATTTTCTTACTCACAATGCTGACTATTTTTAGAGCGGTGCCTAAAAGTCTAAACTTTCTGAGAAGGCTACATTCACAATTTAGTTAGTCGTTGTAAGTTATTTTATTTTTAATTTGAGAAAATACAACAACTCTGTCAATATTCCATTAGCAGGAAACCAGGTCGTTTTCGTAGATTTTTTTTAAAGTAGTCGCTTAAAATAACTTTTATTGAACGCACTTTACAAGTATACATTTTACTTTTTGTATTTTACGCGGAGACTTTTTTCCATACCAGGTGTCGCCCGCACCGTTATTTAAGCACTGTCTTCCTGTTTCCGAGTTGATTAAATGCACACGTGAATTTAGTTAATGCAATAGTTCGGAATCCATTTAAAACTATAGGTCCCCTACGTCTATTAGGTGGTAGAGCCGGCCCGCCCGGGTTAGTACTATCGCATTGGATGAAAAGATAATCAAATCGGCAACAAAACATTGTCAGTATTTTTCATCCAGTTAAATGTGGCTGTGCTCATAAAAGGAAGGTTTAGGCATGTCACCTAATTCCTTCGGGAATACAGCGTGTTGGGTTAATATCATGAGGCCCGGTTGGTTGATTGAGTCGTTAACCTCCTGTTTACGAACTAAAACTGAAATCTTGCAGATAGACCGAAAAGTAGATACCATATATTTTCTTAAGTATTTAAATTTAGATTTTTTTTGTGACTGGACATGGATGGCTAATACCACAAGTTCTGTCATGGTATTAGCCCAATACACCACATGGGAACCAGCTGCCATGCCAGGACCTTCCTTATATTGCACGGCTACATTGAACTGGATGGAAAACACGGACAATTTTCATTACCGCTTCGACCATCGTTCATCCGATGCGATGGTACCAACCCAGGCAGGATTAACCCTACCACCTAGTAAGTAAGGAAGGGGACCTACAGTTTAACGTGGAATCCGAACCACGGCCAGCCTCTCTCAACGGTCGAATGGTCACCCATCCAAGACCAGACCGGACCCAGCGTTGCTTAGCTTCGGAGAGCGATCGCCGAAGTGTCGCGCCACTGGGCCACTGAGGCTGCACATGAATGTTAATGTTCTGTAACTAATTCATGTCATGAAATTATTCGCTCGCAGGTAATAATCCATGAGCGGAAGCCCCGCAATGGCTCCTTCTGCAAGGAGAACATCATAAAGCTGCTGGGAGAGAACCTTCAGCTGGCAGACGAGAATGTCACGCTGTGCCTGGCGCTCGGTTACCAGCGTGTGCAGAGATTGCCGGGTCTGTAATCGTCACTCTCCGTGTTGTCACAATTTTGTTATGCCGGGTCTGTAGTCATATAACTCTCCGCGTTGCCACAACTTGCCAATGTCAGAACTGTTGTCATGTCACTATCCCCATTGTCCCAACTTTGTAATGCTGAGTGGGTAGTCATGTCACTTTCCGCGTGGTCACAACTGTGTAATGCCTAGCCTGTTATGTCGGGTATGTATTTATGCCACTATCCGCGTATGTCACATCTTAGTAATGCAAAACAATCGTATAATTACATTGTAACGATACAATGAGAACATATGGAACAAATTGGCATTGTGCTTATCCACGTTAAATACCTTAAGAATATGATCATAGGGATTGAACGTCAAGTTAATACCGGGATATCCAGTTAAGACATCGTAAGGAAACCTTTCGAGATTGCAATATTCAAATAAGTTATGCATGAGACTTTAGGAAGTGGTTTTGGAGGCCAAATCATCCCATGACTCCACAACCAGTTTGATGTTAGAAATATAAAATTATGTATAGCGAGTAAAATGACTTTTCGGGTTCCCCAAGTGATAAACTGTACACATTCTCTTGTTGAATCACACAAAAAAGTGAGGCACTAATTGCATAATTATAAATGTAATATTTAAAGTAACAATATAGTAAGTTATAGTATACACAGTTGCCAAATATTTTTTATAATTTTAGATAAATATATTATTCATTGTATTTGCAATTAGAAATTATATACCGCTATAGGGCCACATTAAACCATCAGTATCGAATCGCATCTGAAATTGTTCGTGGCAATAGCTTGTCGTATTTTAATTCCAAGATATAACACTTGGACGATGTTAATCTATTTAAACTCAACTGGAACGTTGAAAGCACATCCAATCATGACTGACCCACAGAAGATGGAGTAGTAGCTCTTGTAAAAGTAACAAAATAAACACCGATGCTAGCTTCAATGTATGAAGCGCATATTATCTCAAGATGTCAATGAATTTGTCAGGCAAGCAACATCTGTTCGTTGTAGCTTGATCGAATAACATCGCTTACAAGTTTATTGACATTACACCCGTGCTGTATCGTCTTGCTACTTTGTTCTGAACCGACCCGTAACTCCGTTAGGCGTTGTCGCAGGATATTGCTATAAACTTGCGAGCTATAACTTACAAACTGTAGCGTTAACAACTCGTTAGCGCACACGGCAGCAACTTACTTGAATATTGAAACATTCTCAAGCTTATTGTGGCATTTCATTTGAGTGTGTTAACTGTTTAGTTCATATACAGCATTCAATATTAGCGGTCGTAATGTTTGAAGTGTACTGGTAAAAAATAGTATATCCTCTTTAGGTTTCCGGTTCTTTCCGTTTCACTGTCCGTCTTTCTGTCAAGACTCTGTTTCTCAGGGTTGTCAGAAGGTATTAAGTTAAAATTAATATCAGATTCTTAAGTACATGGTCCTTTGAAGCTGTAAACAGTCCTTCTCCTAAGTCGGAGACAGAGTTGTTCGCTTCGCAAATTATAGGTGGCAAACAAAGAAGCAATAAATTTACCTGTCATTTAGTTGTAAATTGCGAAAATTAAAACTTTTTTTGTAAATTTAAAAGAACACCATCGGGATGAGACTGACAGAGGACAAGTAGACGTCTTTGGCGCTGGGTGTATTGCCAAAATGTAAGCGTCAGGATCGCAAGTAGGTAGAGTGTGGGCTAGCCCACTTAGAGTGCCAAGACAGGAGAGAGTATCCTAACGGGGACTGACTCCGTTAGGATACTCTCATAGGTTAGGTAATATCAGGACTCTTTAAAAATTACGACTCCGAAGTAATGACAGTGATCTGTATTCACACATTCTTTATTTTTGTTTAACCATTTTCGTATTTTTTCGGCAGACAAGCTCCAAGTGCACTTCGACACGTTGGAGAACCTCAAGAAGTACTCAGCCTCGAAGCTATTCGAGTGCCAGAAGGCGCAGCACGGCGGCTCCAACTGCTCGCACGACAGTCAAGACCTCGAACGCACCGTGGTGAGAACACAAGGCAGTCACTTTGCCCCCATGTTGTTTATTAAACAACTTAACATAAATGGCTAATATCACTACTGACATGACAGTAACCCATCACACCATATTTTCCTAGGAACTAGTTGTCATGGTAGGACCTATCTTTTATCGGATCACCGCTAAGATGAACTACAATGATAAATACCGAGATATCATATTTAACTATTGAGGGTCAGATCTAATTTTCTATAAAATGAAGTATTTTAGGTTTGGTATTTCTGAGTTTAATTTTGGGAATATTTCTTAATGTGCGTATAGTTTTAAATTCTGGTTATTTCTTAACACATTTTAAAAGTAAAGTCACTACGTCGCTTTCCCGGAGAAGTAGGCAAAGATAATATACGGTAAGATCACAGCACACCTTTTCCGCCTCATCTACAGTCATACATAATTGTATACATTAAATGCTCTACGATTACGTGTTCTACGTATCTAGCCTTTAAGAAGTATTACATCGATTTGGTCGGGGTACGTTCTCCTAGGCCGCAACTCACATCTACTCACTTGTGCTGTGTAAATTTGTTTTGTCATTCTTTCATCGCCCATTTGATCCATATTTATACATCTTACCACTCAATTCTGGATCCTCGTCACATAATTTTTCAGCTGGCACTGTTTTATAGCCCAATCATTTCCATATTGTGCGTTAGATTAACCCCACATCGGATGCAAGGAACGCATTTCTACTGTTGAACTTGATATATATTTGGTTATACATTTAATAATTATGTAATTGAAATCATTAATTTAATTCAAATTGAACAAACATTAAACACCAAGGAAAAACAGACATGAACAATTGACTAGGCACTGCATGAACCACATTTTTAATCAGCGAACATTCAGCTTTTATATATATGTTGGCAGCATTAAGCTAACTTACTCACTACGCTCGATCGTGGCCGTACAAATCACGAAAAATTGCCGCAGATTCCGAAAACAAACGAGATGGTTATGAGATCACAACTCATGCTCATATGTGAAATTTTATGAGCATTGTAAATCTCAGGCGTAACTGCCCCTATCGGCAATATCAGGTGCTTTGCTCCACTGCTCTATTAGCAGCGCCAGCCGGTGATATGAGGGGTAATCTCGTCCCACATGCTATTGTCCGCGGAGGCTAATTTCCCAGCCAAATGAGGCCCGCTCGTTACCGTTCAGTTTATGGAAACGTTTTGATAAACGGCATTTGGAATTAAATAGTCGTATATTTAAATTCTCTCTATTAAAAAATTAACTTCATAACAGAATATTTTTTTAGTTCGAATAATGAACTAGCAATTACAAACGTTCCAGATATTTTTCTTCTTCAACTCTTCGATCTTTGTTGATTAATTTAATATAACATTATAGTTAGTTATAGTATATTATATGTAGTTGCCAAATAATTTTCAGAATTTTGGATTAATATGTTTCATTGTAATTACAAGTAGAAATTGTAAACCGCTATAGGGCCACATTAAGCCAGCTCCGCTCTTGATGTGGTTGGTTTAGCTGAATTATTATTGAAGATGAATTATTATATTACTGAATTATTACAGTTTACAAATGAGTATTACACTAAATTATCTGAGAGGTTAAACGAATGATAAGTCGGGAAATAATTGCAAGATTTTAGATGTTAACACAGGCGGAATCTTTGGCATCTATTAGTTTTTAATAAATTTCTCGTTTTTAGGCATTCTTATTTCTATATAATGTTTTTTTTAGACTTGCCTTTCTTTGGTGCTCCCCTATGCCTGAATGACCACGAAGGCATAATACGTATACTTTTCATTAATTACCTTGGAATACCAACGTTCATCCGCAAAATAAATTGTCACCAACAACACCCCATGTAGGTGACATCAGCCTAATCTATTGATTTATTTCCTTTTACGTATTTACTGAGCGCAGATTTATCCTCCCAGGGCCTAACCACGGACCCGCTGGGACTTAAAGTTGGCTTATATTAATTGATTCAAACAGTTAAGCCACGTCCGCTTGTATTTTTTTTTTTTTGTCAAAAAATGTTCAGTGTTGTTCGATCTCATTTTTAACCGACTTCGAAAAAAGGAGGAGGTTCTCAATTCGTCGGAATCTTTTGTTTTTTTTTAAATTTACTGATAAATCGTTTTTCACGCAGATTGTGCCACTTTTTAAGAATGACGCCACTCGGCGGTGCTATTTCGTAACTTTTCAAAAAACCGAATAGACAAAAACGTTCCATGTAATTATCGCACCCGCAAATTAAATTTCACGAGAATTGGTTAAAAAATGTGACCTGTAGAGGAGAACAGCCGGACACACGAAACCATTTTTTCCCAAGCTGAAATGGAGACGCTCCGCTCGGGCAATAATGACAAAAGAAACCATTGTAACAAAGAAACGCAAATAAGTAATTTCAAAAACGCAACTAGCCTAAGCTTGTTGGGGTCTTTCTGAATAAAAATTGTTTTAACTGGATCTTTCGTCATCTCTTTTCCTTCAACGCAGGTTGCGTTTGAACTTGATATTTCGTACTTGGTACTTGGTACTTCGTGATCGGAGAAACTATACTAAACCTGTTTGTTAACAGTTCCTGTACGAAACATCGCCGTTCCCGGTGGTCATGTCAGAGATCTCGATTAACGGCTTCAAGGAGGTCTCCGACCTGAGCGTCTGCCTCAAGGACATCATCTCCAAGATGATGACGCACTCCGTCAAGGTCATTGGGGACTTCAACCGCTGCATACACAACATAGAGATGCCCAAGCTAAAGTATCTGCTCAAGTTTATGAAGAAATACGCCTAGATTATTGACTTTATTCAAGAAATATCCAAGAATAAAAACTTGATTTCAAATATTCTTGGAAATCCGAGGATGGTTCTTAACTACAGTTGTTCTCGATAGTTGGTGCTGTTGTTGAAATCTAGAACTGACCGTTTGAATAATACGCCCGCGAAGTTGAACACACATTTTACCGGGCTCCGCTCGGGTGAATCTGAAATCCACCCGAGCGGAGCCATGAACCTCAGCTATTAGCTAGATAAAGAATAGGAGATAATTTCAACAGAAATATTATTTACAGTATAAAAATATTGTACTATTCTTAATAGTACAATTTACTTACAGAACTTTGTACTTACAGAACTTGTTAGATCAAAAAGACTATTCAGTGACATTTCACCAATATTTTTTTAGTTTATTTAACCATTTGCATCATTGAAAGAGCCGTGTCTATTAATAAGCAACATATATTAATTTAAAAAATACATCGATTACAAGCTTTGATGCAATACTAATATAGATTTTTATATATTTTATTACACCCATCGCCATTATATGAGACCAACACATCGTGTTCCCGAAGGAATTAGGTGCTATGCCAGGACCATCGCTTAATGAGCACGGCCACATTGAACTGGATGGAAAACACGGAAAAAAATATGTTTCATTGTCGCTTCGGCCATTTGTTCATCCGATGCGATGGTATTGGATAAACAGATGGTATGGGCAGGCTTAATTAACCCTACCACTCATTGCAACCAACAGTTTTACATGGATTCCGACCTATGGAACAGCTCGCATTCGTTACAACACAGAAAACAATTATGTGCTACTGTTAACTGTTTTAGCACATATAAAACTTATTACGAATTATGTATTACTGTAAGTATATATGAATGAGCCAAAACGGTAAGTATAAAACAGTTTATTTTAACCAATTGAACAGTACCCTTGGTGAAAATATCACGTGTGACAGATCAGATGATTTTAAACGGTTATCTTAACCTATTGAACATTACGGCTGACTACAAATTAGGCGTGTAACTGTCTAGTTTCAAAAGGTACGGAAATTTTAACATATTGGACCTTTTCACTGAATAAGACGTAAGTAAGAATGGTAAAAATACTAAAGCTAAAAAACATTTTCACACAGGTAGGGAAATAGTATGAAAAAATACGTAATTGCACACAGCAAAAAAAAACCAGTAACACTCAGTGTTCACTCAGTTAGAGTTAATTAGTTCGGTCTATTTTAACGTTGCAATACGATTGTTGTTATTGGAATTACAGTTGGATTCATTGCTTTTTTTTTTTGTGAAAATTCGCTTATCCAACTCGGAAAGAGAAAGTGGTGCATTAACGGCGAAGGTATTTGATCTCAGGACCTCTGGGATGGAAGGCAAGTCCATCCGCCCCTGAGCTACGATCCTAGAATCCCGAAACAAACCCTTCAACGTTGTATAGGTAGTTATTACATTTTTGTACATTCCAATTGTACGCGCTCCATGGAAGCGCAAAATATGTATCTAAAGATTTTACATGTTTTCCTCACAAAACATCTTTTTATTCATTTTACAAAGTAACCCAGCTTCGAAGAAGAATATACGGCCCTCATCTTTTGAGAAAATCCGTGAAATTTATATTTTTCTTGATAATCACTTTGAAATATCATCGTCATTGTTAATCAGGCCTTCTGATTGTTTATTGAAACAAACACCGTCATAATGCTTTCGCGGAAAATACTTTGTTTTCTTATAATTATTTCGAAGGTCTATTTAACTTTAATCTTTTGTTTTCCTCCCAAACTGTTCTGAACATTACGGATTGTTTGTTCGAATACCGAAATAGCTTTGATAAGGGTATTATACCGACAATTTAAACAGTAGAAACAGTTGCTCAGAATAAGAATAAGCATATAATTTATCTCATGTTTTTTCCATGTCATAACCCGACTTTAGATTGGATTGTCGTTTGCTCTCATATCTTTTTACCGAAAATAGAGACGTCTACCTTAGATGGAAAGAGACAAAGGAATTAATTATATATTTAATGATATTATATTTAATTGTATAACAATGTATCGGGTTTACTCTGATGTCCACTATCCTAAAGTAATTGTATTATACAATTTCTTGTGTGTGGTCTTCCCGTGCGTGTCGTAAGAGGCAAGTAATGAATTTTTCGTTTTTGTTTTGTATTCCACGTAAAATTCCTTTGGGTACTACTATGCGGTAGAGTTAATCCCGCCAGGTTTGTTGCATCGCATGTAATCAACGATGGCGTTTATCCCGTAGAGGGGTTTCCATATATTTCAATGTTGTCGTGCAACATAAGCAATTTTCAGACATGGGACCAAGTTCCTATACAGTGTGTTAGAATATTCCATTCACTTGACCAAATAAACAATTACAGTTCGGGCAAAACTTTTTGGCCGGTCTAAATACACGCCGAGTCTGAGTTTCGCAGGAGTACGCCCCCCGTAAAATTTACGTTCTGCGCAGCGAAGCGCGCCGAGTTCACAGGGAAATAAAGTTGGGCCCAAGGTATATAGGTATTGGGCCAAGAGCCTGTAAATAGATAATTCAATTTAATTTGAAAATTGTAATGCTTACGGGCGTTAAACACCCGATTGCATTCCGTTCCATAAGAGCTTAAGTGAAACGATATTTCATTTAAAAAAAATTCTACTACTTATTTTGAGATTTCAAAAAGATAAAAAATGCATTAATGGTCTAACTATATTTGATAATTGATAACGGTAAATATCTGACGCTCATATTATGAGAGTCTAGCATAGTATGAGAACACAAAGCACCAGAGAATTACAATTTTATCTATAAATTATAGCTAGACCATCAATCTACATATTGACTTTTTGATCGTCAAAATGCATTGTGGTTATTTTTAAATATATTTAAATGTTGTTTTACTACCGCTCCTATCAAACTGAACACAATCGGCTCATATCACGCCGCAGATCAACTCCTTTTAGCTGCATTTTTAAAATATCTAATAAAAAAAATCCGGTCACTCAATAATATTTGTTTGCCCTTATTACCGCCGACTTTTCAATGATGTACGGTCAATGGACGTCCCATCTACGCGTGAAAATACAAGGCTACACCAAGTTAATCCTGCGTAAGGAGCAGAGGATCCTGCCGCGTCCTGATGCAATTACACCCCAGCGTCGTGGGACGCCGCCGCCACCGCACCGCGACCGAACCGCCGCCGCCACCCGCCAGATGGCTCGAGTGTCCTCACATAATAAATTATCGAACGTGACGCGGAGGCTCGCTAATAGGCCGGGCAAGAGCCTTTATATCCTTGAAAATCACACTGCTTGGATTTATACGTTCGTGATAACCAGGCGGCCATTTATCTTAACACAATTTAACTTTTATTATTATTTTGTGGCTGGAATTGAACGGGCTAATCCACACCTTACTGGCATGATATTATCTTAACACACCACATGATAAAAAGGTGCCATTCCAGGATTTTCATCGTTTTGCGCGGCTACATTGAACTGGATAGAAAACTCGACTCCCGCTTCGACCATAGATTTATTAGATGCCATGGTATCAACCCTGGTGGAACCACGAACAAGTCTCTTGGTGACCTCTTACGACATGCACGGAAAGAAATGCAGTGGGGCCATCTGTATTATTTGTAGTGCCGGAACCCACATTTTTAGTTATATCTATTAAATGAAAATTGTTATTAATTACATTTATTTTCACACGTAGTTGTACTCACCAATTTATTCTACAGTTTCCACAAGTATATGATAAATATCCAAGTTCATTGCGTAATATATTGAATCAAGTTCATGTAATGAAAATAACTCATTGATTTAATTATAGCTACTTTATATCGGCGTTTTATAAAACTTAATAAAAAACGTAATCACACGTCTCCGGAGCCAAGAATGGTACCCTTACTATATATTCAGTGAACAGAATAGTACAATTTTAACACAAAATAAAATAGTAAAAGTTCATATCAGTTGATACATAATAAATTGTGTAAATGTTGCTTTTCAATTCAGGTTTAGATGTACCTGAATGTGGTTTTTGGGTACCTATTTTAAAATGGTAAATGGTGAAACTGTTTTATTGGCTCTGGATAATTTGTTTTATGCATAACGGAAATGTATAGCTGTTAAGTTTCCATAAATAAATAAATATTATATAATACATTGATTATTTTCTTTCTCTTTCCCTTTGTCTTTTCCATTTCCCTTTCACACTCTTTTTCAGTCAAACTCCTCCAAGACCACAAGCGGAACACTCACCGCGGCCGCGTCGGTCGAGCAGCGCTGGTAGCGCAGCAGGCGGCTGAACCGCTGCGTCCGCTGCGCCATCGTCAGCGGGCCCACCGGGCGCGGCGCGCGCGCCGGCGGCTCCGGCGCCGGCGGCGGCTCCGGCTCCGTCTCCACCCGGCGCACGGTCGCGAGCGGCACCGCGCGCGCCACGAGCGTGTCGCTGCGCACCGACGACGCGGAGCCGCCGAACAGGTTCATGAGGTCGCCGATGCTGCCGCCGGAGCCGCGCAGCCGGTCGAGCTCGGTGAGGCTCGAGCCGCGGCGCACGCGCAGCCGCGACGACGCCGCGCGCCGCACGTCCGCCTCGCTGCACGTCGCGCTCGGCCTGGACATGCTCACGGCAGGGATATTCTATTCACTTCGTCCGAATATATTCATCATCCACAATGATAAACCCTCTCACGCGATCTAATCCTAATAATTGTCACGATTGCGTTAGAAATTATATTCTCTTTGTCAAAATATACTCATCATCCACATTGATAAACGCACAATTTCCTCGCGATTTTCACTATTGCGCAGGGAAATTTTATTTTTTTCGTCAGAATATATTCATCATCCACAATTATAAGCGGTCTTGCGCGTTATAATCCTCACGATTATCACTATTGCCCAGGCAAATTATATTCTCTTCGTCAGAATATAGTCATCATTCACAATGATCAATCCTTTTGCGCTATGTAATCCTCACGATTGTCACTATTGCGCAAGGTAATTCTGTTCACTTCGTCCGAAAAAATTTATCATTCACAAGAATACACCATTTTGCGCGATCTAATCATCACGATTGTCATTATTTCGCAGGGAAAGTATATTCTCTTCATCAGAATATATTCATCATCCACAATGATAATTTTGCGCATTGTAATCCTCACGATTTACACTATTGCGCAGGAAAATTATTACATCTTCGTCCGAATATATTCATCATCCACAATGATAAACCCTTGCGCGCGATCTAATCTTCACAATTGTCACTATTGCGCAGGGGAAATGCTATTTCGATATTCTCTTAGTCAGAATATATTCATCATCCACAATGATAAACGTTTCGCGCAGTCTAGTCATCACAATTATCACTTTGCGCAGGGAAATTATATACTCTTCTTCAGAATATTTTCATCATCCACGATTAGAACAGGTCTTGCGCGATGTAATCCTCACGATTGTCACTATTGCGAAGGGAAATTATATTCTCTTCGTCCGAATACATTCATCACAATGATAAACGCGCTGTCTATTTCAGGAGCACTTCATATAGATTAACGTTTCCAGCCTCTAGAAGAACGTCCGCACTTCACGAAATTCACCGAAAGTCTGCTGCGTGAAAGTCAAACAAATTTTAACACAAGCGCGGACTTAGGATGCTCCCTTCGCCCAAATTGAACGGCCTTAAACCAGAGAGAAAGGAAAGACGGAAACGGTAACCGAAACCGTAAAGCGGTAGCGCCGGCGAATGAGTTCGCTTACGAATTCGCTCACTACTGATGTCCTCTAGTTCCAACGACACGTAAGAACATATAAAGTAATAACTTCACAGGACGCTATTTAGTGCAACGATGTTGCGCATCCCGAATTTGTAAGCGAACTACAGTCATTGCTTTTCACTCATCGCTGCCGCCATACGAATGACTTTCGATCGTCACTCCAGCCCTTCCTTGCTCGCTGGCTTAAGCGTTGTTTGTCTTTCGTTCGATTAGTTCAACAGCAATGCGGATCGGCTGCTGGCGCCGCTTCGAGTGTTGTACTCGTACTAGGCCGGGGGCACAATCGCGGCGGTATCGCCAGTAAGCAGGCCAGGGCCTACCCGCAGGAAGCCGCTATCGCTGACGCCGCCGGCTGCGCCTGCGTCGCGCCGCGCACGTCCTCGGATCCGTTTTTTCCAATTCGTAACGACTGTGCTGAAACCTTGAATTCGGAATTTACCCGCGCGACGAGTCTATGAATAGTAATTTGTGCTTCGAGTTGGAATATTTCAATACACATTTAGATCACTCGGCGGAGACGTTCTTGAACATTTTAGGGGAGTTTATACTAAATAAAATTATATTATAAAATCTATGTAAACATTAACATAATATTGATGATCTCAGAAGACAACCGACAGTCGATTTGACGTATCATTTTTATTTATTCAGGCACTTCCCGCATGGGAACACTGCGCTTCGCCTAGCAACACTGCTCCCGCCAAAAACACCGCTAAAATGGCCGCCCCGCCCGACGATAGGGCCGAACCCGCTCGCCCGTGCGCGCTCATATTCGGCACTGGCCCTACCCGCACGCAGAGCTATCGCGACCGATCCGCCAGCACTAATGAGCTGAGCGACTTCAAAGCGCACTCCGTGCGGGTACGCGCCTACCCGCTCCTGTATCCTTAACCATCCCGTGGCGCGCACTTTTATGGGGGATAAATTTTACGATAGCGTCGGTGCAGCGCTGCTGGTCCGGTGGGGTAAAGATTGTTTATGAGAAAACCAGCTTGATGTCTATAGATGATTGAATCTCTTTATATTTGACTAGCTGACGTTCCCGGTTCCGCTTGTGTCTATTTCGTTTTGGTTAATCACCCGAGCGAAACTTGCTAAAACGCGCCCTCCGCCCCCAATCCATCGCGTCGCAACGGCCACCCAATGTTGTGCTACTCCCTCCAAGCGCCGGCGGCTGCGCAGAAGTCAATTTCGATATAGTTTTGGTTCTGCACAGCCGTTTGCACGTGGAGGGGACCGGCTAACACCCATCCCGAGAATTCTATGTACTTCGTGCTTAGTATTATTTCTGACTTTTTCTCTTTTTACTTGGCTCCTTACCTTCGTAGCGTGATTTCCTTCCCAATAATCTAAACCCTTCTCAAGAAGTGGCAATCGAATGCTTAATGTTATAAGGAAGGTTCAGAAATTAGCGTATGCGAACAAAAAAAAACTAAATTTCATTTGAAAGTCCAATTCCTAAGGGTCTTTAAATCCTTCGCAACAACCGAGCAAAAAATTAAAAAATGCTAAGTTAAAACGAAGTAAAAGCGCGGGCGGGCGATGCGTAACTGTGGATCGAGGGCCCAAGGCATATTTAACCGGGCTTCGCTTGGGTGATCGGAGTGGAGCCAGGAACCTCAGCTAGTACTACATAAAACAGATGCATGCTGAGTCCAGCTAATGAATCTAAGGCTGAGATAAATAGTCGTAATAGAAACTAAGACTAACGAAAAGTAGTACTTTAAATCTCAAAGTAATGTAAATTGACGTCACAAAGTACTACTTTTCGTTAGTCTTAGTTTCTGTTACGACTATTTATCTCAGCCTAATATGCCCTGTTAAATTCTATTCATTCACTGCGCCTAACCTACGAGCCGTACTCCTCTTTACAATGATATATACACGCAAACATGTACCAATAACTACCAGCCAACAACCGGCACGTTGTTCAGACGATATATACGTCAGAAAGCAGGTGACAACTGGCGAATAAAAACAGGAGACCGCACAACTTGGCGCAGTCAGGGGAAGGCCTACGTCCAGCATTGGGCAGCAAAAGGCTGAAGAAGAAGAAGTACCAATAACTCGTATGTCAAGCAGTGGCAAACGTTTTTTAAACGTTGTAAAAGTGGACGTTGAAAAAAAATTCTGCGAAATTTCTCAGCAGTTCTTAGCTGTGATTGTTAAATTTGCTAATGACAAAATATGATAAATCTGAGTGCAGTGTACTGCCTATAGATGACGAATAAACAATACACCGTTGTTACACGTGAGGTACGAGATGGTTCTCTATGCGTGCAGACCGCCTAGCGTTTGGACCGCGGCGGGAGACCGCAGCGGGACACAGCACCGCTCGCGTATCGATAGGCATGCTACACGTTACTCCGAGAGAAATCTTATGAAAATAATGGAATGGGGTCAGCCATACCGCACTGTTACTGTGACAGTAATTTTGTATACTTTTTACTGTTTTCATTATAGTTAATCTCCGTCGTGTTGATATTTTTATTTCATAGTTACTTCAGTAACAACAGACGTGAATAAAAATAATATTTAAAGACTATAAGATTCAAATTTAATACTTCGTAAAGGCACTGTACCGTAAATCATGTATGAAAATATGTAGGAATTTAGATGAAGCTAAAGAGGTGTGCTGTGATTGTACCGTATTGCGCTCTATCATCTTAGCATACCCCTCCGGAAAAGCGGCGTGAAGGTATATGTGTATAAGATGTAAATGTAATGTAATGTATACTACAATGTATTTTTTTCACTTGTTCTCCTTTTTTCTCTTTTCACGCATTTTATACTACCTACTTACTTATATTAATCTACAAAATTGTAACGGTAATTAGAGGAAATCTGTAATTGGCTTTAGTTTAAGGTAATTTAAATTTTTAAAAATTGTACTAGATATGTAAGCTGTTGATTTCTCAAATAAAAAAATAAATAAAAATAAAAAAAAAAAGATTAAAAACATTGTAATTCATAAGTATCATAGGTAACCTAAGGTTAGTTCGATGGTTGAATGTAAAAACCAAATTACCCATAAGAAAAATATACATTACAAATATCCATAGAGTTAATTAAAAGTATATTACGTTATTTGATTTCAGTTTCGAGGAAACTGAAATTAATTGCAATTTCATGTAATTTGACAAGTAATCATATTTTGCTTCCAAAGATCCCTCATTTAAGGCGGCCCTTCGTTAAGTTTAGCTTTTTCCATAAATAATTAAAATCTATTTGGTTTATTTTTTAATTTATTCCGAATGCTGTAGTACAGCATTCGGAATTTACTTTTAACTATAAGTCGTTTTATAATTTCGGGGAAACGGTTTCTTAATCCAAAACATGGCATAGCTCGAGCTAGTTGCTATAGATATGTTGCATCCTTATCATCACGGAGCCTGTCTTTTTCTTTGACCCAAAAAAGATGCCAGACAATAGCACTATTTTGTGCTGCGCCCGCCAATAAGGTCGTCTCGTCGGGAAGGGCGCTCTTAATCGGATTTTCCACGAATACCTAACTATTTTACTTGTACACAGTAGAGTACACGCCTAAAAGCTACGATTATGGGTTAGATATGACAGATTCGCTTACGCGGGGATTATTGCTATCTGACGTATCTCCCATATCGGTGATGGAAAGCCATTTACTAATAAAATCTCTTTGGTCGGGCAAATACATTATTCTGAATTCATGTTTTATTAAATCTCTAAAATATCAGTGCCTTCGATAAGCCTATACGATCATTTTTTACTACATGGTGTATTTTTTTTTATGTAACTACCATGGATGGCTAATACCAAACTGACCATCAGATATTAGTCTTACACACCACACATCTATTTTCACAATAGGTCGTATTAATAGGTTTAGCCGGTTACAATCCTTTAAAGCAGCTGCGATTTACAGACATGCTCAAAACGCCAACTGATATTTGTGTACAGGTCCAAGCAGATAAACTAGATCCCAACGCTCACGTGACAGTGGTTGCTGATTGGGCTGAGAGGCACCCGACATTTGCAACTACCTATACTAAGCCAATTAATATTATTATTGGTAATATTTTAACCGTAAGAGTTATTGTAACTTACGTTTTACTAAGTATAGGATGCTTCCAGCATGCGCATAGTTTGTTACTAAATTTGACGCTGGAAAGCATGTCCCTTTCAAATGTTCCTTGTCCCTTTGTTTCATAAGTAAAACTACCCAAAAAATATTGTAGCCCTCTCAATTTTAAATATCACTTGGCAAACAATACAAAAGTCTTCGAATTCTCAAAGGGATTCGTCAATTTCCTCTCTTGTCTCCTGGTGATTTACGGTTGGCTCATCTAGTTAGATAGAAGCATTTCGCAAAGGGTAAACCCTATTCTACCGAGCTCTCTTACTGAAATAGTAGTCAGGCTACATATTGAGCAATGAATCCATAACAATATTAAAAATGCGAAAATAACTCTGTCTGTCTGTTGCGTTTTCACGCTTAAACCGCTTGACCAATGTTGATGAATGAGACGGTCTGAACCCTGGAAAAGGACATTGGCTACCTTTTGTAGCGAAAATGTAACTTGAAGGGAATGAAATAGGGGATGAAAGTTTGTAGGGGAACTCAAATAATATCCAGGAAATAATTTAGTCCGACATCAGGCCAAAACGACATTGACCCGAGCTGAGCCGGGTACGTCAGCCGGTATTTTATAAATTGCAAAGTGGTTGATTGCGATGATATGCCCTGTAACTCTCTGGCTTTAATCGACAGCTGCGTTTACTGACGTGCTCAGAGAAGGTAATATTCCACTGTTTAATGAGAGGGCAAATTAATTTAACACGATTAGCGCATGGAGCAACGAATGCCAAAAGTTTACTTATTTATCCATATATATATGTTTATTGCACTCAAAACAAAAGGACAAAATGTACAACTTAATGCCGGAGGCATTGTCTATCTAGTGCGAGTAGTGGTTATGCAGAAAATTATATCAAACACAAATTACTAAAATACACAATCAATAAATACATAATAAATAAACATTATACTTAAATATAAATAAATTCGTACACATACAAAAATAAATAGTATATAGATTACTTCAACGAATTAACTAATTCAGAACACAAAAAATAAACTAATCACATTTCAGACCAATTTTTTCTTGATATTTTAGGCAAATCAGTCTGAGATTCTTTGTGTAACGGAAAACCGAGCTTGAAAACTAGTCAACGATATATTAGTAACAATAACATTATTATCTTCCGCGAATTGTTTGATCCGTGCTCCACAGCCGCACTAGTTTTGTCTCCATGGCCGGGCCATGGAATAAGGAAGGACTCGAGCGGCAACCGAAATTATCATCGAAACTGTATCTGCATAGCGGTAGCGTAGCTACGTTTAACAATGCACTGACGGTAGCTTTCGGTACGCGCGAAATCGAATGTTCGTTCCACTAATGGCGTCCCGCGCAGTTTTTACGTTTCGTTGGAGCAGATCATCAGTGGGGTCACCATGGTAATTTAACTGCCCGATGAACAGACAAGAGACTGATTAAATCTGACGTTTAGTTGCATTTCGCACCATGCATTTAACATTGTGTTATTCAGCCAATTGAACCGAAATTTAACAGACGTAGCCCTCAGTTGTGCATGATTTCAGATTTTTTTTTCTTAATTTGACTCAGAAAACGGGCAAGAGCCATTGTTTAGAACGTGATCACCACATTATCCTCTTAACGGATACCTTAGTAGGCTCTTGCGACATGCACGGGAAGAATAGTAAAGATGCATTTAGGAATGTATTAACTTTACCAGTTTTACGAAATGCAACTAAACGTCGGATTTAATCACTCACACACATGTTCACCCGGCGACTGAATTTACCATAGTAACCCAATTAAGTCAGTGAATTCGTAAACGAACTGACTGGCCGTCGCTATAATAAGTGTGTGTATTATCACTATAACAGTTTTCAGTTTCAGTTTATTTATTTCCTCCATTAGATGTATATTACACTCGGATTCGTCATTTTTTTTCCTGTTGCTTCGATTACTTCTTTAGCGTAGCAGAGCCGACAAGAAACTTCGCCAGTTTGGTCATTGTATAATTTTTCCATTGATACTTAAAAACTAGTTTACAGTGATTGATTGGTTACTACTGCTCACAAAGAACATTAAATACATTGGTGAAGAGCAACCTTTTGACTACCGTAATGACATCTTATTCTAAATTAATAGCATTTATGAGCAAAATTATTCAGCTTTAAAACGTCCGCTATACGGATGAGTATTTGTCCCCACTCCCGTACTGCCTTTCTCTATTGGCGGGGCGGTATGTAGCGAGTGCGGTCTCTCCGGTACGAGGGCATAATTCCCAGTAAATGTGATTTATTCGCGCGCTACGCGTCGGGCGGCCGAATATCAGTAGGGCCCAGGAAGGGGCATTTACCTCTTCCACGGCTGAGAGCTCGAACATCGCCCACGAAATTCACCGTGCGCGTTGAGGTAAAGAATTTTTCTTCAGCCTTTATTGGAGGCTACATTCAAAGCGGATGACTTGCGCCCCTGCAAACGTTAAGTAAGTAAAAGCCTAGACTATTTTGTATCAGCCAGGCGCGTAGATAATTTAGCAAAGCAATCCCTTATTGATTATTCGATCAGTAAAATGTTTCTTTTCAGTATCGTTTTAGTGAGAAATATTTAAAATTAAACTTTCCCACTCGGAATTCAACGAAGGATCTCATTCTCACCAATATAGAGTCATTGTTTTTGTGATTCACTCTCACTTTGTGATTCACTATCCTACGATAGTGCTGGTTACCACATGTGGAAAGTCAAAATAGTACCTGTGAAAGTTTTTTTTTTTGTTGAGAACTTATCATATTGACATACATGGCCTGCTATAATTACAAGTCGTCTTTGTCTTTCTCGTAGTCGGGTACTGTTAACCACTCAGTTGCCCTGGCCTTCTCCGGCCGGGAGCCGCCGAATGTATTTTCTTGTGGTTATGTCGATATTTATTTATTATTATTATTATAGATATTTACAAGTTGATACAACAAATCCTGGCAATAAAAATAGTTTTTTTTATCATACAAGATCTAATTTTCTGTTAAATCCGCTTTTGAAAGTCAAATGCCTTATTTCAAAATCTTAATGGCCAATCAAGAGGAACATAAGTGTCTAAACAAAGAATTGGAAATAAAGTATACAACATTTTCTTTAATACGGAACGGAAACTTATAAGTTTGAAAATTTACGGCTTTTTAGGCAGGGAATGTCTCCTCCCGCCGCATGAAAAGCTCAAAAATATCAAAAACATACACGTGTCCGGAACGTTCATATTTTTGTACGGACGCCGGGAAATCAATTATCTATTGATTTAAGAACTACGCTATCTGCTATTTTTCGTAGTAGAAAGAGGAAATAAAGGCGGTAGTGTACAATATAAGAAAGGTTCAGGCATGTAGTGTGTTGTGCTGATGACATGATATCCATATGAAGCTAATTGTGAATCTTAATAAAAACTATATCAAAAACAAGAATTAAATACGTACTAGCTAAAATGAAAACCGTCCAGGAGCAGTCGAGACGGGATTGCAGCAGTGCCGGGGGCCCCCGCTAATTTGTTTGTAATTGGATAGAGTTTTGGGGATTCGGATCTGGGCGGCTAATACTATTATTGACAAAGAGCAATGGAGTGGTTAAGTCTTTGAGTAGGTTGAGTAAGCGGGGGAACGGCATAACGTATAATATGCAGATCGTATAATGTCATATTTTAACAAAATTTTAAAACCATGCCCAACGTATAATCGGCAGATCGTATAATCTTATACGTAGTGCATGAAGAAGTTTAAAAAATAAAATTACTTATTTCTCCATGCATAACGTATAATAGTCACAACGTATAATATTATGATCTTTATTTAACAAAAAAAGAAAACCATGCATATCATATAATCCAAAAACTTTTCATACGATAAGCGCCCTTATGGATATACTTTTAAAGCGTATACTCGCACGCGACTTTTCGACCGTCTCAATTAGCGTTGTAGCAAATTGTTACTCTTCAACAGATATCGATTCGTAGCAATTTCAGCCTTAAATGTATCGTTGTTAGGGCGCTTTATGCAGTGCTTCTTGGCATATTATACGTTCTGCATGGTTTTCTTTTTTTGTGAATTCATGTTAGGAATATTATACGTTGTGACTATTATACGATATGCATGGTTTTAATTTTTTGGAAAAAAAAACTATTATACGTTATGAATTTTATACGTAGTGAATACGACTCGAGTAAGCAACGATCACAGGTATCGTGTGTTGCCTGAAAACATTTAAACGGTAACAAACGAAAGAAATAAAAAAAAAACATTTGTTGAAAGTTTGGTAAATCAAGGAATGTGACATGTATGTATGTATAATCAACCGTGAAGCAAGGACACATACATGTAACATTCCTTGGAATAAGCGACACACCTGCCAGGTGCTCGTACTAGAAAAAGTATATTAACTTTAGTAAGGGGCCTATATCATTTTGCATACATATCTCATGAACTACTATTTGGGACGCATAGCATCAACCCACTTAGCAAGCAATGGATCTCTCGTGGCTGAAAGATGAACTGAACAAAAGTAGGGTGAAGCGTATCCCGGGCAGGTCCGCAGGGAGGGCTCGATGTGAGAACGCGTGTCGGTGTACGAGCTGCGGGGAGCGGCGTTCGAGGCCGACGGCCAGAGAGAAAGTAAGGACGGCAGTAGCGATGGAGACTCATTCGTATTTTGTTTTTTGGTTTTTATGTAACTGGACATGGATGGCTAATACCAAACTGACCTTCAGACATTAGCCTAACACACCACATGGGAACTAGGTACCATGCCAAGACCTTCCAGAATACGGTTCACCAAGTCTGTTCTTATCCACACAAACCCTCCAATGCGTCTGCGACTATGAGGCATGTACGTTTGAGTCGGGTTTGTAGTTTTAGAATATTGGACGAGAATAGACGCGCTAGATGGCATAGCTCTTTCCTTTTGATCTGAGGTCGATGCATTTACACTAATACGTTTTGAGCGGCTCGTAGCCTAGTGGCGCGGGGACTTGCCTAGCATACCAGGAGTCTGTGTTCAAAACCTCGCCTCGTTCATGCACCACTTTCTTTCCCTGTCTGAGTTGGATAAGTGCCTTTCGTCACGAACGCGAGCTGCTCCATAGTTCGGAAACCATATAAACCTTTATGTCCCATTCCTCTACTAGGTGGTAGGGTTTAAGACCGCCCGGGTTGGTACCATCGCTTTATATGAAAAGATGGTGGAAGAGGCCATGAAAAATTGTCCGTGTTTCCCATCCAGTTCAATGTAGCCGTGCTCGTAAAGAGAATCTATCTTCCTTCTTCTTCTGGCAAAAATAAGAACAGATATGTCGTAGATTTAAAATTGTCACTAACCAGAGATTGTAAGACACCCTTGTAAAATGTAAAGCTGACACACTTGCCTCTGAGTGAGCCCCTGTACATACAACTGACTAGGCAAATAAACAATTTCTGAATCTGAATAAAGGGAAGGTCCTGGCATGGTATCTAAGTCCTTCGGGAATGTGGTGTATTGGGCAAATATCACAACGGTAATTGTGTGTTACCATGTCAGGTTGCATAAAAAATAACACACGAATGCATTTCGATGGCCACTGCCTTCCTTCCTTACTCTGTGCCGCCGCCCATTAAGACCGCGCGAGTGACCACACTCCGCTATTTGCACTAACGGCGACGCGGCGAGATACATGGCGGCGCTCGAGAGCCGAAACGGCCAGCCACTGCCGCCACATACGTTTCTGATAGCTGAAGAATTACAGCGATAACATCACTAAATCCCTGCGGCTTTACGGAACCGGACATGGATGGCTAAATAACACACAACTGCGTTCATGATATTAGCCCAATTCAACACATTCCCGAAGGTTTTAGTGGGAATGGTTTCATCCAATGCGATGGTAGCAGCCTGGGCGGGCTTCACCCTACCACCTCGTAGAGGAAGGGGACCTACAGTTTTACATGGATACCAACTCAGAAAGAGAACGAAAGTGGTGCATGACCGGGGCGAGGATTTGAACCCATTACCTCTCGCATGAAAGTCCTCTAGCCAATACACCACGAGCTCTTAAAGGCCCC
This sequence comes from Incurvaria masculella, assembly GCA_946894095.1. NCBI lineage: Eukaryota > Metazoa > Arthropoda > Insecta > Lepidoptera > Incurvariidae > Incurvaria > Incurvaria masculella. The sequence continues at coordinate 11,680,809 of OX335658.1, read as the reverse complement.
TTTATCTATGTATCTAACTGGGAATTACCCTACAATCATTAATCAACGCCTCGTACTTGTAAAAAAGTGCGCACTTTTTTGGTAGGAATGAGTATGCAGGATACTTTCTAAATTCAGGGTTCAGCGAAGTGAGATAATAGGCTAAGTAATTATCAGTATAAATCGCCATATATTTAGTTACCCTATTTCCAATAGTTTTAAGGTATTGACTATTTTTTGTTGAATAAAATGAAATAAAAATGAAACAAAAATGTGTTTCTCCAGCTTAGTTAAATGCTTTACACTTAACACGAATGTTTCCATCACATTATATTGAAGTAGTTATAATTCAATTTCGGCGTCGTGACCCTTTTGAGTGTTTTTGGACTTTTCTTCGGATGTGGTCAAGAACGCATTGAAAAATTAAGCCTGTATAATAAAGTTTCAGCTTTTATAATAACGCATGGCAACTTCGTGAGCTGTTACACTATAGTGCTGATACTAAGTGGACTAGCCAGCTCCAACACAGCACGTAGGTGTGGCGAGCTGGCGTAGCTAAAAGCCTTACGAGTTACAGCTTCGCGGAAGTCACCAGTGAAAAGTGTAACATTTTAGAGCCAGAATGTTTAATTTTCAGAATGCACAAGCAGGTGCAATTTTAAGCTTAAAAGCGTAACTATGGTAACACCGGGTTATTCTAGAGTATTTATGTTGCATAGCAATTTCGGAGTAATCTTTAAAAAGTACATTAACAACGGATTAAACTTAATGGTTTGTGACTATGCTTTTATGAAAACTTACTGTTATGTTTTAGCCCAAACACCACATTTACGAAGGAATTAAAGTTCACCTAAAACACACTACAATATCCAGCCTTACTAATAAAAATAGTTGAATAGAATATGCGCTTCTCGTACACGATGCCTATCAAATTTCTAATTTTAGTTATTATTAATTTATTACACAACACAATAAAATATTGACAAATATGAGCATAATGGTACCATAGGTATGTTGCACGAATCGAGCTCAGATACATCGAGGCACATTGGCGTCAAAGAAAATTCAATAAAAGTCGAGCGAGGCGCACTTTACTACAAATACTATTGGAAAGTTTGGATGATTTGATTTTCTGATGTTTGTAGCTCAGTTACGCCCTAAAGCTGTTGCTCATACAAGAGTAGTATGGGAATAATTTGTATATAATATCAGGCAACGAATATGACAGTAAAACCAAAATCATAGCGTCTTCTTTTCACTAACGTAGAACGTAACGTAGAATTAAAAAAACATACAATATTTCAGTCTTATATTTGTTTTACAATCAAATGGGTAAAAGGTTTTATAGTCACAGCATAACTTTTAAGTAGGATAGTTGACAAAAAGTCAGGCCGCAACTAAGTTAGATAAAGTAATGATGAAGTAGGATTGGGCGGAGCTGGGTGGTAGAGTGAGGTCTGACAACATCTGACTGGTACATTGATAAACACTATTTGCCTTTGATTAGAACATCTTATAATCATTGTAATGAAAATGAATGCCTAAATGTGTTGGTACGAGCAAACTTGAGAACGGCTCTACCGATCCGGCAATTTTTTTTTAAACAATAGGCTAAGTCCAAGGATGATTTTTAGCTACAGTCGAACCTGATTGTCGATCACGTTAATACGAAAATCGCAGCGGCAAACTCGAAATGACGTACATGTCTAATGCGATTCGAACGACGGCTGAACGTGCCGATAATGGAAATTGAAAGTTCGCCTCTGTTCGAGCCGAATGCCGAGCCTCGAGAATGGAATAACAGCATAGTTACATTTTCTCACATAGCCGTTCAGTCACTTATTAAAAGTGCATACCTTTCGCTAATTAAGAGGATAATAAAGTGATCCATAAACTGGCTCGTCCCTGTTTTCTCAGTCAATTGAAATTTTCTGATATTATGCACATTCAATAAATCGACTGAGAACTACGTCTCTACGTTTAGATTTTTTTGATACACTAACTTATATCCAAAATATACGCCTCTTAAAATGTGTATTCGAATATAAAACGGCGTATATCATAGATACGAGTTAAGTTATCAAAATAAAAAACAAGAACGTAGGTAGCTCTCAACTGATTTATTTAATGTGTTAAATTTCAGAAAAATATCTCTTGAAACTGAGGAAACAGGCACGAGTCATTGTATGGAACTGGATCACCTCATTATCCTCCTAACGAAGCCTTGGGCGCACATCTTTTCGTACAATTTTTTGACAGCTCTTTTCAAAAAAACAGGATTAGAAAATACTTCCAGACAATTTCTCTACTTCACGGAAGGATACATTTAATGGGACAGCCGACGACAGACGTACGTGCTAAGACAAAACCGGGCTTTGGAACTTTATCGCCTCAGCTTGAACGTCGTAATTGTTGTCCTTTAGCGGTGGAAATGTCCGGAGCGAGGAAGCGATTTAGACAAAGTTAATGGCGATTTAAAGTAACAGTTTTAACGACCGTGAGCACGTTTTAAATGACATTGAAAAAGAGTTTCTCGGATCGTTATCAGGTTAGGAATCCACTTAACTGTTTTATAATACAGTGATTATTGTAATTTGTACTAACGCTCCTTTTATTTGTGTACCAAAACAGGTGATCAGAACATCTTGTTAAGGGGACATATGACACTAGAACGACCGTACCCGATAAGTTATCGTTTTATATTTTTAGTTTTCATAATAAGCACTAATTAGCAAACATGATCATCGGAAAAGCTTGACATGAAACCATTTTATGATTGAAATTAATAAAAAAACTTTTAACAAAAAAGGAACCGACTTCAAAGAAAAAGCACTAAAAAGTAAAAAAATAATTGCCAATTTTGTAGTTAGGATTATTGTTATTTTTTGAGTCGGTGTCAGCCGGGCACGCGATGCGCCAGTCAAGAAAACCTTGGCTACCTTAGCTGACACCGACTCAAAAAATAACAATAATCCTAACTACAAAAATGGCGGTTACTTTTTTGTTAAAAGTTTTTTTTATTTGTTTCTTTTTAGTGAATTTGTACACGTCCTTTCCAATAAAAAAAGAATCATCGAAATCGGTTGAGTTTTTCGTCCATTTTTCGCGCACCTAATTAATACAAATTTAAGACTTTTATGATTTTCTCATGGATATCATTGTCAGAACTTAACCAAATTAAAATGGAACCACTTGGGAAGCACTAGCTATCATTTAAAAAAATAATCATCAAAATCGGTTCACCCAGGCAAAAGTTATGAGGTAACAAACATAAAAAAAAAAAACAAAAAAAAACATACAGACGAATCGATAACCTCCTCCTTTTTTGAAGTCGGTTAAAAATGTGTCCAAACGGGACACTAAATAATCAATTATCAAATGAAATTAAATAAATAAATTATGCTCTCACCGCTTTTGTTAAGGAGTTATCGCTAATATCAGGCAACGAATATCTTTGGCGGCAAAAAAAAAGTTGCATAAATTGTTAGAAAGGAGACGCTGTTGAGGCGCTTGCACCCAACCATTTCTTGTAACGCTTGGAAATGTAATACCTGTCAGCTAACAAGTTTCACTTCATAAATTTGGTTTTACCTGAAAAAATCTCCTTCTATCGCATTACCCGTAACTGACGTGCACAAAAAATAAAACGAACCAGACAGTCATTAAACTGGCCCAAGGTTGAGTAAAGTAGGCACGACCCCCACCGCCCCAAGGCACTTCGTCACGCTTTCTCTACGTACGACACTTAACCCATTTACACTCAGCTTGAGACCCACAATACGTTCAGTTAATTCAATCGAAAACCCAGACATTGAGCCTGGCCATTTATCGGCAATAATCTAGTTTGTGAATTAACTGATGGCTAACGCAATGAAACAGAGGGAGTTCGTTTCAATCGTTTACCTAAGTCACTATTTATATGTATAACATAGCATAATGTTTCCTAAGGTTAGTTGTAGAAATATAAATGTGATTAGTCATTTTGTTTGCCTTACATTTCATTTTTAATTTTACTGTATCTTTTCCACAAATTTGCTAGGTGTTTTTCTTCTTGTAAATGTCAACATCGCATCGAGCGCTAACAGATTTTAACCACGCTTGATTTTAATAAAATTATTGTAAATATAAATTTGATAGAATTCTGTCAGATTTCTATTAGTATTTTCACAAACCCGGTTAATTTTATGGTTTATATTGAAACAATCATAGAATCATGCTGAATAAGAGAAGCTAATTGTCTGCAAATTGAGATTCTATTAAATATACGCGTCTAACAGGATAGAAAATTAATAAGAAAGGGCAAATAAAGGCCTTTAAATTATCGCAATGCGTTTAAATTGTTGCACCTTTAAAACTAAGTTCTGTATGTAGTGGTATATGTATTCGAAGTGGTACATACGTTTGGAGAATACTTCACAGAGTTTTATTAATTTTCGTAGCAAACTTATTTAAACAAAAACACCAATTCAGCATTTATTATAAGACACTGAATAATTAAAAACCTTGCAAAGAGTCACATGCGGGCACAAAAATTAGCCACGTTGCCTTGGGCCCGCATCCATTTGTACAGTAAGTACACTTTTTTTAACCTTGCACACCACAAACTATTATTAGACGAAATCCTGTACACCCATCGTTGCATGACGAAATGAAAAAGGTCAGAAAAATAGATATTTGAATCATAACAGATTAGAGTCGGGATAAAAGTGCAAAAACTCACGTTCAGCTGTCGGATGATCTTGTTGTAGGCGCGGTGCCAGAGCTGGCGCGGAGTCAACTTCGGCTGTTCCTCCTCGAACACGGCGTCCTGAACTGGCGGCTGCGGCTCCTTGCTGTACCCTAAGCCCTCCCTGTACGTGTCGTCCCCTTCCCGGAACTCGTCGTGCTCCTGGTCGAACTTCTCCGCCTCCTCGTGGAACTGCTCGGCCTCCTCCGGATAGTGCTCCTGCTCCTCCGAGTATTGCTTCTGCTCGTCGTGGTACTGCTCCTCCTCGTGATAGGAGGTCTTCTCCTCGTGGTACGATGTTCTCTCCTGCACGGACGCTCGGCCGTTCTTATCGATGATCGGCTCTGGAAGAAAATGATCGCATTAAATTCTGTGTCTTAAGGTGGGGTTGGGCTAAACATTGGTCTTTTGGAAATCCTAAAGTAATTTAGATTTCTTTTTGCTTAGAATGTCTATTGCATATGAAAACAATTCAACGTTTTTGTATGTGTAGTAACATGACATCAAATGTGCCTTGTTGCTCATAATTGATATTTTAAATAATAATTATATTAATGTTTGGTGGGCATATTTGATCAGTAGACAAATTGAAAGAAAAACCCGTATGGTTTTTGAGTGACGATTCTGGCTCCCGAAATACGACCTCATATTTTCAATAGGCAAATTGATGCATACGCCCGAAATGCTGATTTGACATTTTTATGCAACCACATTTAACTTTTTTCTGCTGCATACCAGTTAGACAATTTTGGCATAGAATTATCCCTATCAACAGAAGTCAAATATCTGGGTGTAATCCTTGATAGCAAGATGAACTGGAATAAACATCTCGAAGACAAAACAAAGAAGGCGTGCATCTCCTTCTGGCAGTGCAAGAGAATGCTCGGGAAAAAATGGGGCTTAAAACCCTCCATAACACTCTGGCTATACACTGCTGTAATTCGACCAACCATGACCTACGGCGCAGTAGTATGGTGGCCTAGGACGGAACTGAGCACCGTAAAAGCAAAACTCCAAAGTCTGCAACGCCTTGCATGCGTTGCAACGACAGGCTGCATGAGAACAACTCCTACACAGGCACTAGAGGTAATACTTGATCTAAGACCTCTACATCTGCATGTTCAGCAGGAAGCCGCTACAGCAGCTCTCCGGCTAAGAGCCGCAAAAACCTGGAAACCAAATCATGGAGTCCCTCACGCACGGATTATGACAGAATTCATGAACCATGTACCCATGCTCTCGGCAATCTGTGAAAAAATTTCTACCAACCATATCTTTAAAATAAACTATCACATCCAACTGAAGGAAGAACTCGCAGACCAATCAGGGGTGAGAGAAATCCGAATCTACACAGATGGATCAAAAACAAATTCGGGAACTGGAGCGGGTGTCTTCTCCCGAGATGCGAACATCAACATCTCAACAACCCTAGGCGCCTTTAACACCATATTTCAGGCAGAATGTGTGGGAATAATTCGAGCCGCAGAGGCAATCAAAACCAGGAAGATGCACGACTATAAGATAAGAATTATCTCAGATAGCGCATCTGTATTAAACGCAATGAAAAATAACTAAGTTAACTCGGGCTTAATTCTAGAATGTCATTGCGCCATAGAAGAAATAGCGAGAAACAATCACGTAACTTTGCAGTGGATAAGAGGACACAGTGGCTCTGTGGGTAATGACGCTGCAGATGAACTGGCCAAACGAGGACCCAGTACAGTACTAATGGGTCCAGAACCGATAGTGCCTATACCACTTAGTCAACTCAAAAATTGGCTACAAGATAGAACCAAGATGCTTCACAATACCGGATGGAAACACCTGGTGGATTACAGGCAGGCCAGAGAGGTCATCCCATCTCTCAATAAGCGCCTCACGCACAAGCTGTTGCATCTGAAAAGAAATGATCTACGCACAATAGTGGGAACAATGACAGGACATTGTTCACTCAACAAGCACCTCCATAACCTGGGGGTAACGGACAGCCCTCTATGTCGTGGCTGCATGGAGACAACGGAAACAACCGCCCATGTACTGTTGGAGTGCAAGAGTGTGGCCGACCATCGGGCGCAGACCCTGGGAGCACCAGGATCCCTTGCAGAGGCCTGTGGGAATGTAAAGGGTATGCTGGACTTCTGGGACGAGCTGGGATGGCTTACATAGTCACCTTTGTTACGCACAATGGCCTCTCTGTGAAGTAGGCTTAGCGCGGAAAACATTTTGCCCAACTAACTAACTAACCAGTTAGACAATCACCTCAATAATAGTAAACTCACTGAAATAATAATACTCGAAGTGTACTCAAAATACGAAAATATTAAGAACACGCGTATACTAAATCGATATTATTACGATTCTGAATTCCATGCAACTGCACCTGGAGCAGAATAAGCCGGTCATGCACTTTCTCACAGAGACATTACCATCACGTCCTGCCTACACTACCTCAGCTTCACTCCAATAATCCTTCCGTACGAAGGCCGTAAGGTACCTGTTTTTCGATTCGGGTATTAGTGGTCGCCTTTTGCCCCGTCTTGAGAACCCCGAACACTCCTTGCTTTGAGTTCATGAAGACATAGATCCTGTCGCGTTGAACGCATGCCCGTTTAGACCTCATAGCGGGGACAGGGAGGCTACCTGTATTCTGGATTACCTGAGTAAAGCGGCAAGTACCTATCCGGCGAGTTGAACTTTATCGGTGACTTACGCGCACCATGTGTCGTGACAAGGCTCCGACAAGACCGACTTTGTTAAGGCGGTATAAAACTTCGCTCTGACGCTCTACTTGACTGAATTGGTAATGTAACGCCCCGTGCCTAGTAGGTGACGCGTCCTACTTGAGACATTTTCTGTTGCCGACTAGGCCGTGGTTCGGATTCCACGTTAAGCTGTAGGTCCCCTTCCTTACTTACTAGGTGGTAGGGTTTATCCCGCCCGGGTTGGTACCATCGCATTGGATGAACGATGGTCGAAGCGGCAATGAAAATTGTCCGTGTTTTCCATCCAGTTCAATGTAGCCGTGCAATATAAGGAAGGTCCTGGCATGGCACCTAGTTCCCATGTGGTGTGTTGGGCTAATACCATGACAGAACTTGTGGTATTAGCCATCCATGTCCAGTCACATAAAAAAAAAAAAAAAAAAGCTCACCGGAGGCAAAGCATTGGTGCTTGCCGCCTTGGATCTTCGGACCACTAACTGGTGAAATCAACTGTACCACACATTCCCAGGCCGATAAACGTGCATCTGGCATACGTCTGGTCTGGCACGACAAGTTGGCCGAATGGGACAGAATGCAAGATAATTTCTCGTCCTCCCCCTCTTCCTCGCTCTACTGCTATTAATTATTTAAAAAAACTGGACAAGTGCGATTCGGACTCGCACACGAAGGGTTCCGTACCATCGTACAAGATATGGCATCGAGCGCGCCTACTATGGGACCAGCTGTCTCCAATTTTCAAAAACTTCCAATCCAACTTTAACGTTCATGCCACATGGGGACATAGGCGCAGACGTATTGAAGGGTTTGTGTAGGTGGGAACTGACTTGACGAATGCTATTTTAGAGCACATTCGCGCGCGGTGGCGATGTTTCGACTGTGAGGTATACGACGCCGCCTCCGGATTCGCATTCAATTATATGGTCATTTTGACCATATAGCGGCGTCGCCATATCGACCGCATGCCACTTCTCCTTCCTTTTTCTTCAGTGGGTTTTTTGTATAGGCCCCCCCTGTATTTTTAGATTTTTTTTATTTTACCTATTTGTTGTTATAGCGGCAAAAAAATATACACTCTGAGAAAATTTCAGCTGCCTATCTATTACGGTTCAGGAGATACAGCCCTGCGACAGACGGACAGACGCACGGACGGACGGACGGACGGACAGACGGATAGTGGAAGCTTAGTAATAGGGTTCCGTTTTCACAATTTGAGGACGGAACCCTAAAAACGATGAATAGCATTTCGCCCTTTTCTTAAAATTTGGGTTTTGGTGGCAATATCATTTTGCCTGCATGTTGACGAAGCATGGAAACTGCATTTATAAAATAAAGTTTTTGTTTTTTGGATATTTTCATTAATATACCGCTGTCTCAGGTTATAAAACTAGAAATAACAGGTAATTATTTCATCTCACCTGCTTCCGCTGTTGGCACTTGTGGTAACGCTGGTTTCACGTCTTCGCGATGAAATTCGGGCACGGGCAACTGAGCAGAGGTCCTCCTATCGGCAGCCAACGACCCGTAGCTGTCAACCGATGGTTTCCGCGAACCAAATCCGTTCACAGCGCCGCTCCGACCTGGAGAGCCGCGCACCAAAGCCTCTTGTGACGCTTTCCTATGGAGCACCTCCGGAGAGGCTCTCCTCGATTCCGCTTTCGTGTAGTCAGGATCGAAGAGTTCCTCCTCTTTCCTCTCAATGTGAGCGCGGTCCGTTTCATCCGCATGTCGCTGGTCGTACTCATCGGTCGGGGGCTCCGGGTAGTAGTCGTCGTAGTGGGGGCTGTCGTCCGGGGCGCCGGGGAGACTGCGCAGGCGCCGCACGGGCGGCCTCTGGATCGACTCCTGGCGGCGGAGCGACGGCGCGCGCGGTAGCGTCGCCCCGGGTCGCGAGGATATCAGCGACTGTGCCGGTTCAACTTTGTCCTGAGCGAACTGCGACGAAGCGTCGAGCGCGAGGGACGTCGGGGCCGAAGACGCGGCGGGTTGCGCCGACGCGGTTGGACCGAAGAGGCTTCCGAACATTCCGGAGGCGAATTTCTTGGCGCCGCCGGCCGCGAGCAGGCCCAGCGACTGGGCGCCGGCGAGCACGGCGGCGGCGGCGTCGGGCTGCGGCGGCGCCGGCGGCAGGCCGGGCGGCCCCGCCGGCACGCCCGGCAGACTCGGCGCTGACGCGGTCGCCGAAGGGAGGTAGCTCGGCGTCGCGTCTGGCGTCGCGGTCGGGAACTTAAAGCGATAGTTGACCGCCGCTCTCGCCGTGGTAGGAGTTGTTGTGTTCGATTCGTTCCAATTTGTTATCTTTTGTGCTGAAAATAGAATAAAGTATTTTCTCAAATTACATATCTTAACTTATAAGTTGTTGATTGAAAATATAATTTCTTTATTTTAGGTTTAAGTGCAACAATATAACGGGCAAAATCAAAGATGGAGGAAGAAAGAAAGTAATTAAGAAATAAAAGTATGAGAAGTTAAATTTGAACCTGCGAATGTACTGATAGATGAGATGACATATGAATCTTCTGTCAAATCATGTAAGTTCAAGATAAACTTACATGCAGGTGGCGTAGCGTGCGGTGTTTCGTTAAAAAACGGCTGCATCCCATCATCATCCTGATAGCTGAGAAACCGTAAAAAAATTATAAAGCTTGCTAGATTTATATGTGTGGGGTCACAGAATTGGGAACAGGCCAGAAAAACTTCTCGCTTCACCATCGTGCACTTGTTGCTGTCTTAACTGCATTCAAATTGAGTTGCTTCGTTCGCATGCCTGAGTAAATCATAGCATTTTAGCCTCGGTAGCTCAGTGGTGCGACCCCTTGCGATTCGATAAGGTGGGTAAGCACCTCTGAGCGCGGTTATGTTCTGGATGGGTGACCATTTGCAACCGTTGAGGCTGGCCGTGGTTCGGATCCCACGTTAAACTGTAGGTCCCCTTCCTCGCTCACTAGGTGGTAGGGTAATTCCCGCTCGGGTTGGTACCATCGCATTGAATGAACGATGGTCTAAGCGGCAATGAAGATTGTCCGTGATTTCCATCCAGTTCAATGTAGCCGAGCAATATAAGGAAGGTCCTGGCATGGCACCTAGTTCCCATGTGGTGTGTTAGACTAATATCTGACGTTCAGTCTGGTATTAGCCATCCATGTCAAGTTCACGTTCGTCCAAAACGCGGGTCAGGAAAAGTTTAACAAAATAGCGACTTGTTCCTGTAGCTGTTACTATACAGAGAGAAGACATTCGCCTGTCCATCTTTTACAGGTGTGACATGTACAATATTCTGATCAAGGAATAAACATTAAAAACCCGCCAAGTTTTTTGTCGGTTCTTCTTCGCCACTGGTAATCGAACCGGTAGAAAAAAATATGAGTTAGAGTGTGTAATACCATTGATTATCTAGTCTTGTAATACACATTTAATGTAGGAAATAAAGAAACTGCAAAAATCCTTTATATTTTTGTAACGCTAAATTATTTAATAACAAATAAGTAACAGCGCCTGGACATTGCATAGCCAGGACACAACACAAACCAAGTGTAAGTGATTGAGAGCGAATGACGTTCGCGTATATAGCGTGACCATTCAACCGGTCACCATCGAATTTTCATGAAATTCTGATGTCAGGATTGATTTGTGTATCACAAGGTGCTTCAGAGTATTGCAAAAATATAAGTAGCCTTGTAAACTTAAAGGCAATACATTATTATAGCGCAGAAGTAGGAAAAATTACAAGGCATTATTTATAGTATTTACCCAACAGAGGTCGGATCATAGGAAGTATATTATTTAATATTCACCTGCTGTTGTAGTTTTCGTCCTGGTAATCTAAATTTTGATTATCTGTTTGTTGAAAGTCCTGCTGTGGACAATTTTGTTGTTGGTACTCGTAGCCATCATCGTAACTGTAATTCCTAGCTGGTAACGTCTTCAACGAAACTGAAATCACACAAAAGCACAAATTCATTAAGACCAGTTGTAAATATTTGTTGATAGGTTAAATATAATTCAAATAAATTTATTTTAAAGTCAGTTTAAATTTAAAAATACAAACCTTTTTTTATATCTACCTATTCGCCAGTTAGCATCTCCCTGACAGCCTAATTGTTTCGTAGTAAGCACATATTATGGATACACAGGGTTTGCTCTCTGAAATCATCCATCACGGTAGGATCAAATCATGGAGTCCCAAACCATCAACATTGTTAGTAATTTTCGACAGCAGTTGAATTTAACGTTGGATTCCCTAGGCATTCGACGATGACGTCAAAATGCGACTGTAACTTAAAAAACGTAAATGGAATGGAAAAGTGAACAGTTCTTCTATTCATTGAATTTACATGGACGGGTGAAGGTGAATAGCTTTCGGCTGTCATCGTTGTAATATAGGTTCTGTCATAGCACTCTTGCACAACGACTTGTGTGAGGTTTCACGCAAACCACTATCATTCTATGGGTAAGAAAGTGTAAGTATTCACCGGTGAGGCACAGGTGACTATGAATCATAGCGGATGTGAATTTTAAGGTTAACCCCACTGTGTTCATACATTTTCACTGGGGGGATCGAAACACGTTGCTTGTGATATAGTGTAAAAGGAAAATGGAATGACTCCTTATCTCACCTATAGGTTGTAAGTCACTTTGCGGTTGTTTCTCTTATCGAGGGTGTTGGTCCAAACCCGTTTCTAAAGGGCTGATTACGGTATAGTGTTCAAAGAAAAGGCCCTCGCTCCCTCGCTTACCTGATAGGTTGTAAGGCACTCTTCGGTTGTTCCTCTTAACGAGGGCGGTGTTGGCGGCTGCGGGTTGCGGGACGCGAGGCAGTCGCCGTGAGCGGCCCACGCTGCCGGTGCCGCTGCCCGCGGTCGGCGGCAGGGGCAGCGCGCGCCCGGCCCGCGGCGTCGACGACGGCGTCACTGCAACGTCGCCTTCTTTACCACACCTCGAGCCAACATTGCTATGATTCGGATAGGCTTGCAGTGCAAGTCAACTCAGTAGCCAAAAACAAACCGATTTGAAAAACATGCAAGCGACCCTGCTATGGACGATTGTGGAATCAATTGCCTCTTACTATTAGGGAAAGTGCTTCTTTGTCTATTTTTAAGGTAAAATTAAAATCTTGGTACTTGACATGTTATAACAATTAAATCAATCAAATATTTTCTGTTTATATAGTTTTAAGTTATCTAATGTTTTCTAAGTGTGATTATGGTGCTTAGTTTTAGGTAATTTATTGTTTCTTGCTACCTCTTAATATATTTTCTAATATTAAGGTTAGCTATTAGAGATTGCCTTTGGCAATAAGCTCGCCTTTGCATACTATCTAATAGTTGTAAGCAACAAAGAATATTTTTAATTTTTTTTTCATGGAGAACATTAGTTCGTTCGGTTGACAATTTGGGGAGAAATCAAGCAGCATACATACCAAAAAAAAACATACCACGAAAAGAGAACCTACTCCTTTTTTGAAGTTAAGAAAGGGTTACTTTTTTTAGGGTTCCGTACCCAAAGGGTGTAAACGGAACTCTATTACTAAGCCTCCGCTGTCTGTCCGTCCGTCTGTCACAGAGGTGTATCTCATGGACCGTAATAGGTAGGCAGCTGAAATTTTCATAGAGTGTGTATTTATTTTGCCGCTATAACAACAAATAGGTGAAATAAAAAGATATAAAAAATAAAATTATAAATAATAAAAAAAGTGATTTTTTTTTGTGTTAAATCATGCACGATGGTACGGAATCCTTCATGTGCGAGTCCGACTCGCACTTAGCCGGTTTCTTTTATTTTGCAGCAACACTAGCAATGTGATTTGATGGTAGGAACTACTACTCGAAAGATCTGTAATGTGGAAGCAAACTAAACAATTTTAAGATGCTTTATTTATTAAGAATTCCGCAAATACTGGCGTACATAGCTACAATAAATGTTTTTATTTAGATTTTGACTGTTGTACGACACGATACTTAATGCTTTATATACAGTGTAAAACTTACTTTCAAAGCTATATTTGCCAGACAAGACAAGAACACATCAAGGCAGTTAAACACAATACGTTTTTACAAGTCGGCGATCTGTGAGCATGTCTTGAAAAATTCACCTAAGCAATCATTGGATTAGTTTCGACGAAGCTGAAACAATCGCTGTCGAAAAACAATATATACCCCGCTAGGTACGAGAATCCATTGATATTTTATGACATCCGAATTACAATAGAAATAACAGTATGAGGCTATAATCGTCTTAGTCTCCAGTACTAGCACAGTATGGCAGCACAAGGATTTAGCTGCAGAGTGACACCGTGAGCATAGTTTTACGGATAATTTTGCCTCTCAACGAAGTGCTGTGTTACTACCCGCATCTGCTGTGCTGGACCTACCGGGGACGCATCATAAAGTCCAAAAAGCACAAGGTCGAAAACCCATACCGTCCAAAACACTAATGAATACAGAACTTTTTCAATTAGGTTAGGTTAGGTTAGATTATAATATTTGCATTTATAAATGTAAGCAAAAATACATGTTTTGGATGTTCTGGATTTTGGACCTTATGCTTTTTGGACTTTATAAAGGCGACCCGAACTACCCACAGTTACAATCTCTGCAGCCGACGGCCTTTAGTTGACTTCTGACTGGACGACGGAAGGTTCTCGAGGTCGCGCCACATTCCTGATGATGTCCGCAACGCGGTGGACGAAACTTCGGAAAGAAGTTTGCTGTATATCTGATAGAAGTACGTTTTAGAGAGTGTGCACGACATTTTTGGAAGGCTATTTGAAAGTTAACTCATCCATAGTTAATTAAATGTTTGATTCATTATTTTTTCCATATTTTAATTAAGTATGCTACATTTCTACGTCCTGGTTGACTGTTATGTAAAATGTATTTGTTATGTGTATAAATAAATTAATAAAAAGCGCCAACTAGATTCCTTTAAAGAACTAGCGCGCATTTGGAATCCACTCAAATATGGAGCAAAAGCCTGCATGGCTTTACAAAAAGCGATACAAGTATTCTGTGATCCTAGTAAATAATAGTGAATAAAATCCTAAAACTATAAAACTGGTCATTAAAATCGTTGATAAGTCACCAAACAGCGGCATCTAGCGGTAGGGAAAATATTTCCATCTTAGCTCCCTCCTCTGTGAAAGGTTATAGTTAGGTATGGATAAGGAGGGAGCAAATAAGCCACCTATTTATGGTTCGCTTTGTCCTCGTCACCACTAGATGGCACTGTAAAGTTTAAATGAACCAAACGCCTCACGTTTGGTAGATGGCGTTATACATTGCAGTCTTTTTTTTTCGTTTTTTTCATCTTCCGAGTATTGCTAGGTTGGAACCTATTGTATGGTCGATGTTTCGTCAACCCGGCTGAAATTTATCCATGGCTTTATTTGCCTTAATGAATTAGTTAGTGCCTTAATATTTTTGTATGTTGCACACCATACACATTGCATAGGATTGACAGGTTCGGACCACATTAATCATTCAAACGAGAATCTGTTCTGTGGGGGTTTTTTATCCTAGATTTCATTGCGGGGTTTATAGCGCCGCCGTTTAAACGGTTTCCAGCACTCACTTTTCTTTAATGTCTTTTTCCCACTTTCCATCACAGGAAAACATGCTTCACTGATACACACACAAAACAAGCGCGGTACACTCGCAGGACTTCTGATAAGTACCTGAAAAAGTCGTAATCCCTGCCCCGTGAAGTTTGCTTCACAACCTGATTTTCATAGGAAAAATCAGTAGTAAGCGAATTCGTAATGGAACTCACTCTTTGGTGCCGACGATTATAAAAAAACTGGCTACGCTCCCCCAGACAAACGTGTTTCGATTTATTTTCGTGATTTTCGTGATTTCGATATATTTAGTGTTCGTGTGTTTGATATTCGCTGTTAGCACATATTCATAGGCTTTATCTAAGTCAACGAACGCACAGAAAACGTATAGCGTTTTGTAATTGCTTTTTCGGTATTCAGTATAAATGATGTGTTTGAAAACTAATAATTCTGAGAGTGAATGAGTTTGATTAGGAACCATTAGCTACATATTGTGAGAAGGTACCCGGAAGGCTTGCCGCAGTGCGTCGCTGCCGCGGCCGGTAGGGTTCCATGCCGTTGTAGTCCGAATAGCGGAATGAGGCGGCATCATACTGGAAATTAAAACAGTTTTTATATTAGATCATAGTCAACTATTGTGTTCAAATAATTCTCGGACGCCACTCTGTGCCGTCTAGTGTCCACCTTTATTATAAAACTGGACATTAATAAACTAGACGCACTGCCGTGAAACCGTCTTTATATGACCATGGCTGCATTAAACTGGAAACATATTTGTCTTCATTATTTTCGCTTCGACCATATTTCATTTAATTCGATGGTACCAACCTGGGCCACATATGATGGCCGGATGGTCTTAACACAGCTAGAACTACCAACCTAGTAAATTTTCCGTTTTACATGTGTACAAACGATGGAATTATCAGAACTTTTAACACAAATTTACATTTAATCTCGAATAATAAAAAAAGAGAAGCACGTTCTAGGATATTTTTAAGATGTGCTTAGCAAGATTCTGATAGATTGAGTTGTATTTGCGACCAAGAAAGTTAGGCATGTTGCTGCTACAATAAAGACAGCCACTATCACATTGACGGCACCGAACCCTGGCAGTGCGCCAGGGCTGGGGAGTATTGTGCTATTACGAATTAGTAGCAGGTATCTGAAGCAAGTGTTCATGGGAAGAGTGATGCTTGCTTGACTTCTGCATAGCAGCCAGCCTGCTCGTAGTACTCGTCGTCAAAGTATTGCTCCTGCAGTGTCGACAACTCCCACTTTAACATTGTCGGTACCCAACGCTGGCGATGTTTCAAAGCTAAGAAGTGTAGAGCTGTTGAGTACCTTAGTTGCAGGTATCTGAGGCAACTGTACGATGGAAGAGCAATGCATGCTTGTCCTCATGGTCTGCATGGACACAAGTTGCAGTTAGTACTCGTCTTCGAACTATTACTGCTGCAGTGTGGACAACCCCCACTTTCACATTGCCGGCACCAAATGCTGGCGATGCAGCCAAGGCTAGGAAGTGTAGGATTACCTTGGTCGCAGGTATGTGAGGCAACTGTAAGAGCGACGCTTGCTGAACTTCTGCATGGCCGCAAACTGCTCGTAGTACTTCGTCCTCGATCTGTTGCTGATGCAGTGTGGACAACCCCCACTTTCACATTGCCGGCACCAAATGCTGGAGATGCAGCCGAGGCTAGGAAGTGTAGGAGTACCTTGGTCGCAGGTATGTGAAGCAACTGTAAGAGCGACGCTTGCTGAACTTCTGCATGGCCGCAAGCTGCTCGTAGTACTCGTCCTCGATCTGTTGCTGATGCAGTGTGGACAACCCCCACTTTCACATTGCCGGCACCAAATGCTGGCGATGCAGCCAAGGCTAGGAAGTGTAGGAGTACCTTGGTCGCAGGTATGTGAGGCAACTGTAAGAGCGACGCTTGCTGAACTTCTGCATCGCCGCAAGCTGCTCGTAGTACTCGTCCTTGAACTGTTGCTGATGCAGTGTGGACAACCCCCACTTTCAAATTGCCGGCAACAAATGCGGGCGATGCAGCCAAGGCAGGGAAGTATAGGAGTACCTTGGTTGCAGGTATGTGAGGCAACTGTAAGGGCGACGCTTGCTGAACTTCTGCATGGCCGCAAGCTGCTCGTAGTACTCGTCCTCGAACTGTTGCTGCTACAGTTTGGACAACCCCCACTTTCACATTGCAGGCACCAAATGCTGGCGATGCAGCCAAGGCTAGGGAGTGTAGGAGTACCTTGGTTGCAGGTATCCGAGGCAACTGTAAGAGTGACGCTTGCTGGACTTCTGCGTGGCCGCAAGTTGCTCGTAGTACTCGTCCTCTAACTGTTGCTACTGAGCACTCGTCCTCTAACTGTTGCTACTGCAGTGTGGACAACCCCCACTTTCACATTGCCGGCACCAAATGCTGGCGATGCAGCCAAGGCTAGGAAGTGTAGTGGCGGTGCAGCCAAGGCTAGGAAGTATAGGAGTACCTTGGTTGCAGGTATCTGAGGCAACTGTACGACAGACGAGCGACGCTTGCTGGACTTCTGCATGGCCGCAAGCTGCTCGTAGTACTCGTCCTCGAACTGTTGCTGCTGCAGTGTGTAGAACCCCCCGCCGTCCCACTGCCGTCGCTCATCGCTCGCGGTGTAGCCAGAGCTGTGGAGAGGGTAGCTCGACGAGTCAAAGTACTCTTCGTAGCTGGCCTGCTGGGAAAAATGCGGGTGGTCCCTGAAATACAAACGAGCGTCATTAGTTATTCAGCTGTATAAACCATACTGTATGAGACTACGATTTAAAATTAAAATGCCTATTATTTGTCCACAAAGATGTCGCGCAGCTACCCTCAGGAGAAACCGGTTTTCTAAACCAAAACATCTTTTTTATAATAGTAAGATTTAAAAATATATTAAATCTTACTATCTAGTTTCTTATTTATCTTATTAGGGAGGACCAAACTTTTGATAAGTGCCTGTATATTTTACTTGCCACAAATAGCTGTTAAGTTTTCATAATAAAAAATAAATATAATGTTTTTAAACTTTATCGATTGTTTTTATTTACTGGAATATTAAACGCTTATACGAAACATTTTGAATTGAAAAGTATACAAAATTAAACTGCTTTTAACTCAAGTCATTAACGAGAAAAACTTATTTATGATATGCATTTCAATTTTAAAATGTATGGTCTTAACAGTAATATTAATGGCATAAACCAATGAAATGATTATCCAAATATTATGCGAACCCAATATTAGTGGAAGAGTAGGTATCGTAACTGTATCCCAGGTCATCGTACAGCGTGTTCTGGCGCTCCAAGCTCGGTCGCCTTGGTTCATCTGAAAACAGAAAACGTATACCTAGCTTATATCGGTATTACATCGTAGGTTCCGGCAAACGTGTCAGGCGGTATAATGTTTATTTTGTATCGAACAATACTGCAAGCTTAGCCCATGTCTATATTCTCTTGTATCAAATACCGTGGGTTCGAATGCTTATCCGAGTCTTTTTATTTCTTGAGTAAACATACCTTTTTCGTACCAAGCAGGTACGTCGCTTATTCCAAGGAATGTGATGTGCAATGTATGGATAACCGACCGTGAAGCAAGGACACATAAATTGAAGATAGAGCCCAGTAAAATAAAACTACTTTACGAATATACTGCAAGGGTTTGATTTGCTGGTTCAGGTCCAGCCTTGCAGTATATTCGTAAAGTAGTTATTTTTACTGGACTCCTCATTCTTTCTTATCGAGACTGAAAATGAAATTGTTACGAACCCATGTTAAAGTGCAGGTCTACTTCCATTTCTAGGTGGGTTAAGCCCGCCCATATTCGTAACAGTCCCATCGCATTAGATGAAATAAGGCCGAAGCAGGAATTCGTCCGAATTTTATATCCAGTTCTATGTAGTCACACTCACTTGTAGAAAAGGTTCTGGCATGGCGCTTGATTCCTTACAGCCGTATTCAGAGTGGGCGGACTAATTTTAATACGCCGGACTAAACCGGTATTTGTATGGTTAGTCCAGTGCTAATCAGTCAGTTTTGACAAGTTCTCTCTGAATACCACTGTTAGAATATGTGACTTTTTGGGCTTAAATTATGGCAGTAGGTTAGGTTAGGTTAGGTCAAGTCCTCCGTGTAAGGTCATCCATGTAAGGTTCATACATAGATTTTTTGCAAAATCGGATACATATGCATGGGCAAACATAATATATACATAGGAATACTAAAAGAAATAACTAACATTTTTTTTTAATGTTCCTAGGTATTCCGAATGATACTTGAATAATTGAATAAAGCATTGAAAATAAATTTCAGAGAAAGACATACGGCAAAGCAACAATTCTGCACAAAGGCGGACTTATCACTAAGGGGGGTTTCTTCCAGTCAACCCTAGGGGTGATGAGGCAAGAAAATATAAATATCTGGTGATACACCAGATTTCAAAAAGAAAATTAATCATCTTGATATCTATACATTAACCATAATGTACTTTACATTAATGTAAATATAGAAATAAACTAATACTCAATTTTAATATCCACATACTAGCATTGAAATTACTTTTCCTTGATGTATCGTCAAGATGTAAGATGCCTACCTCCAGATGTCCAGTCAGCCGCAGTCCGCCATGAGACCGCCGACTCCACGCTTGCCTGAGCCTGTAGGTCCCCCTGGTAAGTACAGTCATTTCTGAAATACAACCAAAAAGATAGAGTTTTATTTTTAGGTACACCTCAATATTTGTAGGTAATTACATATAGTTAAATGTGAATATTATAAATGTGAATTAGATATAGTTAAATGTGAATATTGTATTGTGTATGATGATGGTTTAGTATACTGTTTTTACTACTGGAAGTCTCTCGAATAAAGAATACTCATATCCTTGTATTATCTTTTATTACTTCAAAAAAACACGCTTTACAACCGCTTCGGGCGAGTCCCGTACGATGACTAACTAGGCGGTTGCAGCCGTGTGAGGCGGTCGCGTCGATACGCTATATCGCTGCATTGCATTTCTCTACCACCACATCAGCCCTCCCCTTTTTTTTTTTGTAAAACACAATAATAAAAAATTAAACACATATTCCATTTAAAAAATTTCAAAAGTTACACAAACATTACGACAGAAATCGTATCTACGAGCTACAATTTTTTTTTTTTTTTTTAAATGAGTAGACTACAAATTAGTTCCTGAATATAAAAACATATAAACATTTTTGATAACATTAACACACAAAAATTAAAAGTGAACACAATATAAGGAACTGACCAACAGAAAACGCTTCGCACATCTCACATTAGTGGGGACCTTGAGCGTCCCTACGTTACTGACATCTCTATCACTTGGGTAGGTATGGTCTGGCTCGATTCGTCGAACTTTCGCATGTTATTACACGTCTTCCTGAAGGTGTCGCCATTGCTATGAATTTTAGATTGTTTTGCTCGCGAAGTTTTCTTAACTCGCCGTCTCCTTTCTGTGTCTCTGCGAGCTCATCGTAATCGAATTGCGTTGGCATGCGTATCTCCTCTACTCTAGAAAGTGCGTCCGCAACGACGTTTTCGGAACCACTGATATGTTGAATGTCTGTACAGAACTCACTTATAAAGCTCAAGTGTCTGATTCTTCTTGGCGTATCAGTACCGCTAACAACGTTTTTATTAAGAACGTAAGTTAGCGGTTTATGGTCCGTGTAAATGGTAACAGATTTTCCTTCAATTAAATATCTAAAGTGTTTAACTGCCATATATATAGCTAAAAGTTCTCTGTCGTAAGTACTGTATCGCTGCTGCGCCTTGCTGAATTTACAAGAAAAAAACCCCACGGGTCTCCATGCATTGTCTTTTCTAATCTGTAAAACTGCACCAGCGGACGAATCCGATGCGTCAGCAAACAATGCGAGTGGCGTGTCGTTGAGCGCCGGGTGCGATAATGTAATTGTGCTTTGAAGGCTCACCTTACACTTATCGAATGCTTCGTTTGCCGCCGCGTCCCATTGTATTACAGTCTTATCTTTCTTTTTCGCACTGTGAATGAATTTATGTAACTCGGCTTGCTCGGCCGCGGCGTTGGGAATATGACTGCGGTAGAAATTAATCATCCCGAGAAATCTTCTTAACTCTTCTACTGTTTTTGGTTTGGGAAAATTCGTGATTGCAGTAACTTTCTCTTTCATAGGTGTGATTCCCTTCGTGGTCACATGATAACCTAAGAAATCTATTTCCTGCTCGCCGAATATACACTTTTTAAGGTTGATGGTAATTCCAAATTCGTTAAATCGTTCAAACACTTTCTCTAAGTGCTTACGATGTTCTGCAATACTTGAACTCGCAATAATAACATCGTCCAGATACGTGAATAGAAAATCGAGACCCTGAAGTACACTGTTGTTCATGAATCTCTGGAATGACTGTGCTGCGTTTCGTAATCCAAATGTCATTCTTGTGAACTCAAATAATCCGAAAGGGGTCGTTATCGCAGTTTTCTCTACATCTTCCGGAGCTACTGGTATGCAGTGATATGCTCGAGTAACATCAATTTTGGAAAAAATAGTTTTTCCGTTCAATACGTACGTGAAATCTTGCAGTCGGGAGATAGGATACCGGTCAGGTTTTGTTATAGAGTTAAGTTTCCGATAATCTCCACACGGCCTGATCTCTCCATCCTTTTTCGGAACGACGTGGAGTGCGGAAGACCAGCTAGACTTGGAAGGTCGGCATATTCCGATCTGAATCATATGTTCAAATTCTTTCTTTACCTTAGCGTACCTGTCCGGGGGTAATGGTCTCGGGCGTGCAAACACCGGTGGTCCCGTTGTCTCTATGTGGTGCACGACGGTATGTTGGGGCGGTTCCTTGAATGAGGTCGGCTTAGTAATGTCTGGAAACCTCTCCAAAAGTTCGCGAAATGGTTGCTGCGCACTAATTGTAGTTAGGGAGTCCACCTGTACATTCGTTAGTGAACACAAAATATTTAAGTTTGTTATTTCATCCACTAGTTTTTTTCCACTTAAATCTACTAACAACTTGAAATGTCTTAAAAAATCCGCACCGATTATAGCTTGTTGTATGTTAGCTACTATGAAAGTCCAAGTAAAATCCCTTCGCAATCCTAAATTTACGTTCAATGTTTTTGCACCATAAGTGTCTATTTCACTTCCATTTGCTGCGTACAGTTTGTAATCACTTAAAATACGGCTGGCGGGAACAACTGCTGATTTAGGAAGGACTGAAACGTTCGCGCCTGTGTCAATAAGGAAGCGTAAACCACTTTGTCGGTCTGTAACACTTAAACGGTGGTTGTCTACGTGGTGTGTGTATGGATCCACCGCACCATACACTATTTGGCGTTTCCCTTATAATTGCATGGCTGCTCGCACTTTGTCGCTTTATCATTAAATCTGAAATGATAAAAGCAAAGCCAGTCTGGGCTGTCAGGTGTCCGGCGCGGTGTCGCATTTCTTCTGTTCCTTGAAACGGATCGGTCTCGATACGGCCGTCGTCCGCGTGAGTCATCGCGCCTCGAGAAATGCAGCTGCGCTATTTCGTCCCGCAACTTAGCTATCTCCACTGCCAGATTGCTGTGTTGGCAACTTTGGGTCGGGCTGCCGTGTTGCGATGTGACGGTTGCTACCTGATGTTTGTTTAAGTGCTCTAACATCGTATCCGCCATGACCGCCAAATCGTCGAGAGCTGGCTCCTTTGATACCGATAGCACGGCGCGTGCCGAGGTTGGTAGGTGGCCCATCCAAAGTATTTTTAGCGCCTCGTCCGGAACTTTTTGTGCAGCCAAATCACGCATTCGGCGCAACAGATGGCTTGGTTTTTGGTCACCTAGCTCGAGACCACTCAGCAACTTATGGAATTGTTCCGTCGCCGACTCCTCGTATACTGATATCAATCGCTCTTTGATGGCAGCGTATTTATCGGCAAGGGGTGGGTTTATCAAAAGGTCACTAACCTGTTTAACATCCTCTTTCTTCAGGACGCCAACTACGAGGTCATGTTTTTGTTGGTCCCCCAATTTGTGAGCCGCCATTACCGACTCAAATTGGGCGAACCATAGCCGCGTGTCATCCCTCCAGAAAGCTGGAATCCTCGATTGCAGGGATAGCGCTGAAACGGCCGCGGTAGCTTGCGTAATGTCGACCGGCGCCGGTGGTGGCGTGGGCAACGGAGGTGCAGCCGATGCGGTAGGAGGAATTTGCTGGTACATGTTGAGTCACTTTACAATTAGAGTTCTCGTCGGTTTTTTCAGTCGGGGTCACCACTTTAGTATACTGTTTTTACTACTGGAAGTCTCTCGAATAAAGAATACTCATATCCTTGTATTATCTTTTATTACTTCAAAAAAACACGCTTTACAACCGCTTCGGGCGAGTCCCGTACGATGACTAACTAGGCGGTTGCAGCCGTGTGAGGCGGTCGCGTCGATACGCTATATCGCTGCATTGCATTTCTCTACCACCACAATGGATATAAATAAATAAAAAAAAAAAAAAAAAAAAAAAAATTACCATGCTAACCATCTTGACGTTTTTGGTATTGACACGGGCGGCTTATTTTGTAATTACTTATTTATTATTTAATCTTCTTCCGCACCAGTCTACAATTTAGACTTTATATACCAGAGAATCACAAACGCTCGATAGTTTGCCAATACAGTCTAGATGATTTCTTGAAGTTCTAAAAAATGGAATAGTAGAGTACACATTAAATAAATTCTTACTTAATTAATAATTTAATTTAAACATTTTAAAAAAGGTTCATCTCCGTGCTCTTGACGTAAGGATTCTGAAGACGTATTAAATGTAAATTGAGATGTTAATAAACTTGAAAAAAAGTGAATTGTTTAAATCCTATTACATATATGTACGCAGCGCCGGATTTAAGGGAGGGCAACCGGGGCACCTGCCCGGGGCCTTAACATAACAGCCCCCGCCCCCAAAATAAAAGTTCTTATTAAAAAAGTTTGGTAAATGCATCCCTTAAGCAATAATTTTATAATAAAAATATATTCACTTAAAAATATAATTATACTATAGTTACTTATCTTATATATTATCGGATCAACGGAGATAACTTCATTTGTTTTACTTTTTTGTTTTCCTTTTCTTTATTATTGATTTCTTGTTTGTGCGTAATTTTAATAGTAAAATATGAGAATTGTTTTTGGTGGTAGGATAGGCTTAAATAATATGCATTATAATGTATAATGTATTCATATGTTACCACTGTTAATTTTGTTAATTAAAAGTTTGCTGAAAATATTTAATTTGTCTTGCAATTGTTAGGTTTAAAAATGATGCAGACGTGTTTGAATGTAAACATTCAATCAGGCAGCCTCAGTCCAGTGGAGTGGACTGGAGTCAGTTCACGATATAGCATCGGCCGAGTTGCATCTCCTGTGACATGTGAATTAATCTGGAATAAATATCCTTAACGAGACGATTGTGTTTATACTTCTAATATCTCAGAAGTGGGATGGACCTATAGAAGTGATAAAAACAGTGCTACTATTCGTTTCCCGGAAAACGACGCCGCCAGCAGTGCGCGTGAGACGACGCAACTGTCCCCGCCATTGGTTGAGTGATCGAGTGGGAACTATCCTTTCAGCAAATCTTACATAGGTAGAACTCACTGGAATACAATGTGTCTTGTTAATATTCATACTTTGGCCAGTACAATCGAGTACAGACCAGTGTAGTGGTATTCTTAGGTAGTGAAAACATAGTACAGTATAGTGCGGAGTGACGTCACTGTGAAGAAGTTAGGGTAATCCCCGGCCTGAGCGCGCGAAGGAGACGCGGCGCGCGGCGGGGCGGAGGAGGCGACGGCGCGCGGCGGTGCGGCGCGGAGTGGTAGCTGCGTGCGAGCGCGCTACCCATGCCGATGCGAAGGCGACACCACACATGCCATACCTACGCACCTACTCAAGCGTTCGTGTTGTGTTGGACTATCACGCGGTGAGCTCGTTCTATGTTGAAGCTACCTACACTGTTGTGTATTGTAGACAAACATTTCATTGATTCAGTTGAGACTCAGTTACGAATAATATTTTGTGCAGCATTCTTAAGGGACTTAAGGTGTATTCAATGCTCGGATACGAACGTTTCTTTATTTCCTTTACACATTGAAACATTGTTGTGGCATCGATAACATTAAGATTTGTTGGAAATTGTTACTGAAATGGGTCCCTGGTATAAGCGGCGTCGTAGGAACAACAGCGACGACTCGCCGTCGGAGACGGACAGTGATAACGAGTACAGCAAAAGACAACTGAATTATGAAGAAGAAAGGAATAGACAAGCTATGCGCATAATGGGATTGGAAAGGTTAATTCGGGAACTCAGAAAAACCGCAACATATCATGGACACAACCATCGACTTCCTCTTCGGTGGTTGAAATTCCGGCTTCAGTACCATCTAGGGGGCCTACTACGTCAACAACACAGACCCCACAAATGAGTTTTGCGAACCCCTCGACGGTACCAACAATCCGCTACGTAGGACGAAATGATTCAGTACCCGAGTTCGACCCAGAAAAGGCTACGATATCCGTGGAACATTGGATTCGCAATTTGGAAAGCATTGCAAATATGTATGGCTGGGACGAGAGGACGCTGATTTGCAACTGTACAATGAAGCTCAAAGGTTACGCAAAGGGTTGGTATGAGCGCCAACAGAGTTTTGACGTAGACTGGAATGAATGGAAGTCTCGTCTAATAAAAGCATTCCCCTTTACTAAAAACAAGTTAAGCCAAATAAGGGAATTGGTTAATCGAGTCAAGAAGACAAACGAGGACCCAATTACATTTTATTTTGAGAAGCTTGGCATCGGAATGGCGTGTGGTATGCCAGACGAAGTTATTTCTGAAGCGATTATTGGGACTCTGGGTGATAAATTATCCGAGGTTGGAGCTGTATCGGCGGGATGTCACGACACAAGTTCTCTTCTCAAATATTTGGCTAGCATCAAAACGGTGGATATCTCAAAAGAAGACTCTGCACAAACAGACCAAGCTCTCCTGACTACGAGCAAAGTTACTTGTTTTATCTGCGGAAATAAAGGACACAAGGCTCGTGTTTGCAATTCCAAGAAAGCGAGATGGGGTGATGTCAAACGATGCCATTTTTGTCAGCATGTAGGCCATTTGGAAGAAAACTGCTATAAAAAGAACAACAAATAAAAAAAAAAGAATCATGTGGCTTCCGCAGCATTTCAGGTAATTTATACGAGGAGTGCCACCTATGAAAGAATCAGATGCCGCATTAAAAACAAAAAAAAAGGTTGGGCGAGTCAGATCAGATGTATCATAGGATATATCCGTAGACGTATCAGTATAAGGCATGGAAGCATTAATGTGGGGCAGTTTGTAAAAGTGTTGGTAAGGCGTACATCGTAGCAATTATTAATGGGTTTTTCGAAGATCTTGTGGCTGGAAGCAGTGGCAAGTACCAATGCCAAATGTACTATAAACGCGCTAAGTAAGGTTTCCAGTTTTTTTCGGATACCCAGTTCGGATTTCAAGTGACAAGGGGACGGACAGATGTACTGCAAAGATCATGGGAATAAACATGTATAGAATGCTGTGGCTTCCCCAAGGGTAAATGGTTAGGTATAACGGAGCAACAGGACAATTCTGCAGTCTCTGACCGCTCATATGAACGGAGAAGAAAAAGGGTGGGAGAAATACCTACCGAATGTTCAGCTGGGGATAAATTCGTTCATATGTCAAGGAACTGGCAAAACACCGTTGCAGGTTTTGTGTCGTTTACGCCCACGCCTATCTGGTGATCTGCAAGGGGCAGTGCGATGCACTAAGAGTTTGACATCACTGCGTGATGATGCTGCTAAATCTATTAAAAGGAATGCAGTCGAAATGGAGCACCGTTTTAATCAATCCAGAAGGGCCGTGGAGCGACTGGCGCTAGGAGCTTTAGTCATGGTGGAAAGGAAAATTTTGAAGCCTGGGCTGACTAGCGGAAAGTTGGTTCCGCGCTATGCGGGTCCTTATAAAGTGAGCACTGTACTTCCCAACGATCGATACGAAGTGGTATCAGTTAGAAAAGGAATAAGAGGATAACAGTGTGGATATCGAGGGACTTTGAGTTCTGCGATGAGGAGTAGGTAAGTTTACCTGCAGAAATAGGGGACGAGTGCACGAAGGGGCAATAAAAGATGACATAGCCGTCAGGGGCAGTATCATAAGTCATAGCCGTCAGGGGCAGTACCATATCTCATAGCCGTCAGGGGCAGTACCATATCTCATAGCCGTCAGGGGCAGTACCATATGACATAGCCTTCTGGGGCAGTACCATATGTCAAAGCCGTCAGGGGCAGTAACCATATGACATAGCCGTCTGTGGCAGTACCATATGTCATAGCTGCCAGGGGCAGTACTAAATGATATAGCCGTGAGGGGCATAGGACATAGCCTTCTGGGGCAGTACCATGACAGCCGTCTGGGGCAGTATCATGTGTCATAGCCGCCAGGGGCAGTACTAAATGACATAGCCGTGAGGGGCATAGGACATAACCTTCTGGGGCAGTACCATGACAGCCGTCTGGGGCAGTATCATATGTCATAGCCGCCAGGGGCAGTACTAAATGACATAGCCGTGAGGGGCATATGACATAACCTTCTGGGGCAGTACCATGACAGCCGTCTGGGGCAGTATATATGTCACAGCCGTCAGGGGCAGTAACCATATAACATAGCCATCTGGGGCAGTAACATGACAGTCGTCTGGGGCAGTAACATGACAGCCGTCTGGGGCGGTACCACACATCATAGCCGTCAGGGGCGATACTTTTATTCATTGCCGTCAGTGGCGATACTTTTATTCATTGCCGTCAGTGGCGATACTTTTATTCATTGCCGTCAGTGGCGATACTTTTATTCATAGCCATCAGGTGCGATACTATCATTACCAGCCGTCAGGGGCGATAATACCATCATCAATTGCCGTCAGGGGCGATAATACTATCATCAATTGCCATCAGGGGCGATAATACTATCATCAATTGCCGTCAGGGGCGATAATACTATCATCAATTGCCGTCAGGGGCGATAATACTATCATCAATTGCCGTCAGGGGCGATAGTATAACTGTGTGCCGGTAGGGGCAGGCCAGCTGATATTTTATTTTGGTAAAATTGCCTAAAGAAAAATAATCTGCATTTGATCGTTTTGTTGACGCCAGATAGCCGGTGAGGGGCGAAACAGAGAAGAAACGACCACGAGAGAAGTTTCTTCTTCATTGACAACTCAGCTTCAAGAAAACAGCGCAACTAACTCCTTCGAGGACGCAGGAGTGTCAGGAAGGCCGAACTGTTAGGTTTAAAAATGATGCAGACGTGTTTGAATGTAAACATTTAATCAGGCAGCCTCAGTCCAGTGGAGTGGACTGGAGTCAGTTCACGATATAGCATCGGCCGAGTTGCATCTCCTGTGACATGTGAATTAATCTGGAATAAATATCCTTAACGAGACGATTGTGTTTATACTTCTAATACAATAAATGATTGAAACATTTGTAAGAAATATTTTATTCAACTTATTTGGAAGAAAAGTAGGGGCCGCAATCCTTTGTTGCCCTACGGCCTCCATACCTCTAAATTTGACCCTTGTGTACGGTTCATACTTTGACACAAAACTTTTGCTTACCTCGTGGTCCTAGGTCGACTGTTGTAGTAGAGTGGATCGGCATCGGAATGCAGTTGATACTCCTCACGCTCATAAGAGTTCTCTCGCGATACCTCCAGTGACCTCTGTAACGTCAACCACAGATTTCATCAGGTTTTGAATTTTTAAGTTATAGAAGTACATGGAGTAGCAAATTTTTACATGTAAAGGGTGTTTACGACACAATGAAAAATGTTTGACACCTACGTTGAGCTATGTTATTAAGAGCTAACAGTAAAACCGCATGACTTTATCTATGCTGGTTTATGAGATATTCGCATTTAAATTTCATTGATGTGCCAAAATAAGGCGCGAGGTGCGCGCAAAGTAGGCGAGGTACGCGGTTGAGCGTCGAATGTTTGCGTTAGACCCGGATTACAATTGATTTTTTCCCATTTTTAAAGATTGCAAAGTCTGTTTAAATGATGTATTTATTGAAATATTTTTAAAATCCGAAAATGTACTCTTGATTCTATTTCATTTCATTTTAGTGTTACCAACATGCATAAAGATTGAGGGTGACTCGACCCACTAGGTGTATTTTCAACGATATCTAGATGGTGCTAGTATCTAAAAAATTAAAATAAACTCAAATTTACAAATGAACTTCTGGCGATTCCTCGCATCCGGAGTATTGTGTGAAATTAACATGTTGCTATTGCACACATCTCAATATCAAACGCATGGTGAAAATATTTCGAAAATGAACACATGAACACAACCGAAAAATTGTCCTAAACCCCAATTTCATAGGGATGAGAATTTTGCAGGTATTTGTAAATTACTTAAATTTAATTGATGAATACCTATCCACAATGTTTTCTAAATGATTCTGATAATTGCTCAATTTAGAACCTGTAAAAGTAGTAGCGAACCTTTCGAATCACCGTATTCAATCTTCCGCATACAAACGTAGTTTAGTAGTTATTAGCACTGGTCCAAGTTTCTTGATATTTGGTGGCTAATAATAAGGCAACTAATATCAAATGAAAGGGAAAAAAACAGTGATCATAAATATCTTTATTATCTGCGGTTTGATAGAGGATGTATCTTTCGAAAAAACCAAAACGAGCATACACAGATATTTGTTGCATGATATTAAGTAATAATTACCAAATATCGAATACATTTTAATATTGGTTATTAAATTATTTAGAAACTACGTTTGTTTGCGGAACATAGATTTCTGATGCTCATGAGCCCACCGTTATACTCGTATTATATAACGTATCACATTGGTAAGTGATAAGTTCCTGGGCAGAGTCGATCAAAACTCCTATAATACATTGGAATCAAAATATTCGGATTACGAAATAAGGATCGTCGAAGCGGCAATTAAAAATTGTCCTTGTTTTCCGTCCAATTCAATATAGCCGTGCCTCTATAGGGTAGGTCCTGGCAATGCATCTAAGTCCTTCGGGAATGTGGTGTGTCATGACGATGGGTGCGGTATTATGCCATATATGTTATCCAGTTACATAAAAAATACGATACGGGTGTCCCTCGACACCTATCGAAGAAACCAAGTTTCTTTACCTATCTATATATTATCTCTAGAAACACTTTAAAGTTGGGGGTTACAATTTTACAAGCGCCAGTCGTAAAGTTAAATACTAGATTACGCTTAAAGCGCTAGGCGCCTATTTTCATGAAACAGATGCACACTGTTGCAGAGCGATTCGTTTGCATTATAGCCGGAAGGTTTAATGTCAAGCTTCCGGTCCTCTTACTTTTCGCGAAGAAAAAGACAAGCTGAGAAAGAGACAGGTAACGGTGTTATGGTTTCGGCCGTAAAGCGGCAGGGATCTAAATCTTTGGTTGGACGGGTCTTTGATAGGAAAAGTGTCGCTCGGAGACTTTTTCCCGTGTAGTTTGCATCAGCCAAACGCGCGATTTCGACACTATAAATGGTTTCGACGCAGGAAATTACTATCGAATGCTACTTAGAAAGATGCAATGAAGAGTGCAAAGTTTTATCTGCTAAATAGCGACCGCCTCAATGAACGCTAACATTTGGATGATTGCAAATAATATCTAGACCTGGGGTGTGTGCATGGAGTGCGGTGCCGCGTTTCGGAACTGCGAAGCGCTACAGTTGGCGTGCTGACCCACCGGGTAGTTGAGGTCTGACGTGTAGTCGGAGTCTTCCGAGTAGCCCGCTGGAATCACAAAGCATTTCTGATCAGGGGGACGAATTCATTTTGTGACTATGTGGCATGGACACAACGTTATCATTCATGCTTACAATGATACATTTTCAATTGTTTACCAAAACACGATAGCCATTGCTTATTCGTATTCTCATGTAAAGGTTGCTTGAATTCAGGGGACTACCATGGTAAATTAATTCGCCTAGAAAGGCAAGTGAGTGTTTAAATTGGTGTACTAGTACTAACACTGAAGGAACCAAGTTACGTTTCAATTCACTTGGCCGAATAACACGTCATTTGACAGTTAACATGGTACAAAATGCATCTGAACGATTTAATCACTGACTTGCTTATTATATATATTAATTAACCCCCTCCCCCTGAATTCAAGTAACCTTTACTCGAGTCCACCAGACCACCAGATAACCAATAGTTGTTCGTGTTCTGTCATTACAATAACAGCCGATTTTTCAATCCTCAGATAATACTTATCGGACTGATAGTACAAATTCACGTTTGTCTAAAGACGGATAGTCATTGCCGGAGAAATATATATTCTATCACAATTATCTGACTGTAATTTTACTAATAAACATATGGGCTTACTATATGGGATGGATAAGGAGAAGCGTAAATAAATCCGTCAAATAGTTATGGCTGTTTATCAGACTATTGAAAAATCAGCCCTAAGTCCGATACATTCATGGAGGTGAAGAGATTACATTCGACACCTCCATGGATATATTGCGATAAAAAAAATATTTAAAAAAAACCTTTAAAATAAATATGTCAATGGTGGCATTTTTGTTCCTCGATTATCGATATTCATTCTCAGGGGAGTTACCCAGCGATTAACTAATGCTAACCTCGTTGTTAACCGAGCCCATTGTTAAGTCCATCAAGCTATTCCCAGAAAGCCTAACCCCATTGGTTGGGTGAGTTTCCTGGCGCTGTTCTATGTTCAGCGTATAGCATTAATGTTAGATATTTATAGTCCACTTATCAAACTCTAATCGAGAAATAAAGTGATGCAGGCAACGAAAAAGCTCGGTCCAAACGCTGGGCCACAAACGATCGTAAAATATGTGAATCAAAAGGTTCTTGTATAATACGTAGGCACATTTTTGGAATTTCGTGGTTAAGAATCAGGACTTTATGATTTGAAGCGAATTCTTATGATTTTTCTAGTTTTCCTTAAAGAAAGCATGGTGAGCTGTGCATTTATAGATTGTTTAGTGAACGGGAGTAAAAAACCCGGACAAAAATCCTTTTATGATGGTTAATAAGGGGTGACCCACTGATTCTTCGTCGATCAAATTTCGTAACTTTTCCTTAATATTTTAAAGTTAAACTTTAAACATAACTTCAGATTATTATTTTGAAGCTTCACAGCGATTTATAAAAAACAAAATAGTACACATTGTATGAAACGATTTTGGTCGCATCCGTCAGTTGACTCTGTATGTCTTTACATTCTAAGCATATGATCCCTACTATCCTTTGTCTATGGTTAGATTGAGTACAATGAACGTTGTGTACTAACAGTGTGCGACGTACTGCATCTGTCTCCGCGCCTGTTCCGCCCTCTCCGCATCCAGGGCGCCGTTCAGCAAGTCCAGCTTGCGCTGCAGCTCCGCAGCGGCCTCCGCTCCGGCGCCCTCGGCATCTGTCAACCGACGCACATCTGTCAGCACGATAAACGCCGTGCCTTCGTCGTTGAGGACACCCAACAGTGTCTCCTCTGTCAACCGATGCACATCTGTCAGCGCGAGAAACGCCGTGCCTTCGTCGTTGAAGACACCTAACAGTGTCTCCTCTGTCAACCGACGCACATCTGTCAGCACGATAAATGCCGTGCCTTCGTCGTTGAAGACACCAGATAGTGTGTCCTTTACACCCACTGATCCTTACTTATTCTCTGCCTGCACCACTGTTTGGTAGTCTTCCCAGGCCACGAAGAAACTGGTCTAGAAACTGGCAACCCAAATGGTGCCAACGGAACGCTATTACTAAGCCTCCGCTGTCCATCCATCCGCCCGTCTGTCCGTCCGTCCATCTGTCACAGGGCTGAATCTTATGAACTGTAATAAATAGGCCACTCAAATGTACTCAGAGTGTGTATTTATTTAGCTGCTATAACAACAAATAGGTTAACTTTAAAAATATAAAAAATTAAAGGGATTACGCCCATACAAAAAATATTTTTTCTGTTAAATCTTGTACGATGGTATGGAACCCTTCGTGTGCGGGTAGGACTCGCACTTGGCCGGTTTGTTTATGTTTTATGATAGCAAACTGACTGTCAGATATTAGCCTAACACACCACAATCATGGGAACAAGGTGCCATGCCAGGCCTTTATTATATTGCTAGGCTACATTTAAATCGATGGAAAACACGAACAATTTTCATTGCCGCTTCGACCATCGTTCATTCAATGCGATGTTGAAGCGTCAATGAAATCCGTGTTTTCCATCCAGTTCAATGTAGCCGAGCAATATAAGGAAGGTCCTGGCATGGCACCTAGTTGCGATATGGTGTGTTAGGCTTATATCATGACGTTTTATGACGTTTGACGCTATCCATGTCCAATTATATAAAACGATTCTTTAACTTTTGTAGATCATCCATTGAAATTAGTCCAGCTGGATTCAACTTTATCTAAACAAAGAGATGAAACTAGATAACGTTTCTTTATTCTCTAAAAAAAACATGACCTAACCTTTATCGGAGACCCACATGCTATGCGTGTACCAAGAGCGTGTGCTGTAATCAAGTCACATGTATTGAGTAGGCACCTGCATGTCACATTCTATAACATACTGCTTCGCAGCACCATTACATTATGTTAACCTGTAAAGTTAACCCTTGCGTGACTCGAGTTAATTTGAAGGCACCTCAAATTCACTGGATTTAAACCAATTTTTGGAGTCACATGCGTAACTATTATCTTTATCACATGATCACGTATCGCATCACCATCTATTGTATTTCGAGCCTGTTAGTGTACTTTTATTTCTCTATTTCTATCGTACACGTCGCTCTCGTTAATCCATAATCCATTTCATTGAATCATTTCTTCGACCCTTTTTAATCTGCAAATAAATGATCTGCTCGATCTGGGCGACATTTATGGCTGAATACGCCGGTCACCCAACCGCAAACCGGGCTGACGCGGAGGAGAATAGGCGTCTCGTTGTTATACTCAATGAGACTTTGGACGAACCTCGGCGAGTTTAATTCGAGTAAGACATAAGCGTGTATTTAGAGCGAGGCGGACACCTTTCAATACAGCTCCGACCTTCCAGAGTACAACTTTGGGTATTGATGACCGAATAGGAGAAAGTCAAGCTCAACTTAAAAGCTAGTCCTAAACACAGTGCGTCAATATTGGACGTCGGATTAAAAGCTGGTCTCTACAAAGAGTAGACGAGGTCTTTAGACGATTGCATGGATCAGTTAAATACATGCTTGGCGCCTTCAACTCAATACGGCTACGCGCCGTTCGCCTCATCTACGACTCTGAGGTATGGAGGGTCTCTGTCTGCGTTCTATCGTCTTTACCATTATCGATCTGCATAATCTGTAAATACTATACGTATAGTGTCGTTACACTGTGCAATGTAATGCCTTCTTAGTACTCCCCGAAAGTATAATCTGGGATCCTTCAAACATTTTATGCCGATGGCCGGCGTGATAATCGCATTCCGTGCGTAAGTTCTAAAGCCCATGGGCGTCATCGGGCACGTTTTTTATGACCTGGCATAGTCATATGTCGTGTTATGTATAAAAATCTAGATCTTTCTCACTTTTTTTTATGTAACTGGACATGAATGGCTAATACCGAATTGACCGGCAGATATTAGCCTAAAACACCACATGGGAACTAGGTGCCATTCCAGGACCTTCCTTATATTGCTCGGCTACATTTAACTGAATGGAAAACACGGACAATTTTCATTGCCGCTTCGACTATCGTTCATTCAATGCGATGGTACAAACCCGGGCGGGATTAACCCTACCAACTAGTAAGTAAGCTAGAGGACCTACAGTTTTACGTGAAATCCGAACCGCGGCCAGCCTCAACGGTTAATAATGGACACCCATCCAGAACCTAACCGCGCTACGAGGTGCTTCCCCCAGCTTATCGTCGCACACTGAGCTACGGAGGCTGATTAATGGCATAAACAATGTAAATAAGTAACAGAACATTTTCCATTTGAGCATCCCATTTGCGGAAACGCTTGCAAACCTATTCACCATCCTTATGACCCACTTACTTTAGAAAGTTTATCAGCATTAAGTTATTTCCGGCGAGACAATTCAGCATTCAAGGCGAAACTCTAGGGAGCTCATTACTATTGGCGGCTCAGAGCTGCTAGTCCCAATTGTCACCTAAACTGGCGTTTACTGAACTTCGAAGTACCGTAAAAACGTCAAACTCCGTACAAGTTTTTACTAGATAATCTGTGGTTTTACTTCTTCAAGCTGTTAAAGACAAACTCGGACTTCCATTTTGTATGAAAACGCGGAGTCGGCGTAAACGGCAACGTCGACGTATTTACGGGAACGTTGAGTAAGCTGTCAGATCAAACTCGGACACGCAAATGTTAGTTCCCTTAACGCCCACTGCGCGCCGTTCAATTTCTCCATACATTTGAAAACGCCAGTCGGTCGGTTTGCCGTAAACGCCAATTTAGGTGACAGCTGGGACTACGGGCTCAGATCAACTTCCACTCATTTGTATTCGCATCGTAGGCGGGCGAAACGCTCGAATGGTTCCGGAGCACTTGTTCAGAGCTCGACTTAAAATTAAAGACCCCAGGCCGTCGGTATTCGTCCTATCGAGCTTTGATCCTGCTTCGACAGTTATATTTCTTTCAGTACTATGCTTTTTTAAATTAAGCACCGCATATGGCATACGCCAGGACCTCTCAAGGTGCCCGACGACACCCATGGGATTTTGGTGATTGGCTGCGAAAACTATGCCGGCCGGCCAGGTAATTCCTCACACCATGTTCGTAGGACCCCAGGTTGCACTTTGGGGGAAAAACTTTGTTCATTCCTTTGTCTTCTGACTTTATAGATGAAGGATCTAGAAGATCGGCAGGTTCTTATTTTTGCAATTTCGACTGTGAATATGTGCATTTTCTCCCGGTTCCGCGCTGAGCGATTGTAGAAAGGGGACGGAGATACAGTGTTATGCAGGTCCGACTAATTATGAGCTCATGAAATTTTTAGTAGAACTACACATATCTAGATTTGATTGAAGTACCTACTACAGGACAATGACGTTCATATTTTGGCTATAAGTGTTCTTATGTATGAGGACATAGATGGCTAATACCACACTTACTGTAATGATTTTAACCCAACATATAGGAACCAGGTGCCATGCTATTGCACGACTTCATTGAATTGGACATTTTTTATTGCCTTTACGACCATATTTCATCTAATACGATGGAGCAAATAGTAAGTAAGACGATTCCATTAGTCGTCTCTTACGACATGCACTGGGAATAAATGCAGTGGGCCCGATTTTATTGTTTTACTTACTGGAACCCAGACAACATACGTGTCGAATTAGTTTTTAAGAGATTGAAAAGTTATTTTTTTTATTATGAAACCAGGCCGATTGTGAAATATGCAAAATAATGTTTTTAAAATTTCTTAAGTAAATTTTATACGTGCCACGCGAGAAAAAAAAAATAGACGTAAAATCTTACTTAATTGTAGTCAGTCAGTCAGTCAGTCAGCGTGTTTGCGTCCACTGCTGGACATACGCCTCTCCAATCCTTCTCCAGTCCTCCCGGCCCTCAGCGGTACGGAACCACTGCTTTCCGCCGACGCACTTGATGTCGTCTTCCCACCTGGCGGGTGGTCTTCCCACACTCCGTTTGCCTGTCCACGGCCGCCAGTGTAGGACACGGTTACTCCAACGGTCGTCGTCTCTTAGGCTGACGTGACCAGCCCACTGCCATTTTAGCTTAGCCACCCGGTGTCCAATATCGACTACTTTGGTACGTCGGCGGATTGCCTCGTTACGCACCATATCTTATGGTGCGTAACGTACTTATCCATATCATAATTGTAGACATTGTTATTAAATATATTTCCGTCCGAGTGTCAGCTGTCCAACCCTCGTTGTTTCCAACTTTTTGTTTCCGGCCTTGTTCTTGTTGCATAAAAATAACTTTTTACTTCTTAACTAATATATCATGTACTTTTTCTCGTATTTGAGATGCCCAATGATGAGATTCCCCGCATGCCAGACTTGCCATTCTATTGTATATTATTATATATTATCAAATGGACATGTGATATATTCAATGAAAGTCACATGACTAGAACATAAAGTTACGGCAATATCAATGTGCCTCTTGAGAATAACAGAACTTTCCGAAGCTAACTGTTAAGATACGATACATACATTAAGTTAAGTCATTTTAAAATTAAAATAGTTAAATCTACGAGTGAAGGCATAGATTTAACTTGTGAAGGTTTTTTTACTGAGCCGAGAGAAAATGCAAGCTTGCCATCAGGTTTAAGTGTTGGAACCAAACAATACATTGACAATAACATTTTCGGTTGGAACTTGAGATAACGTGCAAGAAATGTATGTAGTTTAAATTACCCTTCCACCTTTTTAATTTGTGTTGTAAGCTTTTAAAATTATTTGATATTACAGAACATAAGGTGCTTCAATTTTTTTTTTTTTATGTGACTGGACATGGATGGCTAATACCACACCTTCTGTCATGGTATTAGCCCAACACACCACATGGGAACTAGGTGCCATGCCAGGACCTTCCTTATATTGCACGGCTACATTGAACTGGATGGAAAACGCGGACAATTTTCATTGCCGCTTCGACCATCGTTCATCCAATGCGATGGTACCAACCCGGGCGGGATAAACTCTACCACCTAGTAAGTAAGGAAGGGGACCTACAGTTTAACGTGGAATCCGAACCACGGCCAGCCTTTCTCAACGGTCGAATGGTCACCCATCCAAGACCAGACCGGACCCAGCGTTGCTTAACTTCGGAGAGCGATCGCCGAAGTGTCGCGCCACTGGGCCAATGAGGCTGATTGCATCAAATGGATATTTTAATTTTAGTACAACTAGAATATTGATAACATTTTTTTTAAAAACCTTAGCGTTGTCTTAATCTGTGCGTTTTTGTTATTGTCTCAGCAAGTCCTTACATTTGATACCCCATATCATTATGGTCGACTACCCCGAGGTATACTAAGGACAACTGGTTCAAAGTTGAGTTGCTAGATTTGACCCGAACAAACAAATAAACATTACAAGTTAAATCGAAGCTTTGCTACTACGCTGACGCTATACGTATTAGTGTCTGTCTCCACTCCCGCCCTTTCTTTCTCGTTGCTCGGCGCCGACTCGCCATGAAGCCCGAGTTCGGAGGTTCCGAACGTTAGACCCGGTCCTGTTATTATCCTGAATGTCCTACTTAGCATTTTTCTGGGCAAGACACTCGTACTTACAGTGGCGGATAAAGAGCAGAAAGCGCCGATTTATTGTTTCGTAGGATAGAGAAGGCAAACTTGGGTCGATATTCTTCGTCCAGACTAAGGATTAAGTATTTATGTGATAAAAAATTGGCTATACAAGTGAACTTAGACCGAACCCCATAAATGGATTTTTATATATTTTTTATAATAGCATTATTATTTTCAAATCACATTTATGCTAAAAGGTCAACCACCATGTCACGAAAAATTCAAGGCAAATTAAATCTCAGAGATCTGAGAAACAAGACATTGTATTAAATCATTTGTAACAATGTTTAAAAAAAATCGGATAGAAAAATTTAAAGTAAGAAAAAAACTTCAGGTCGCGCTGCGAGTCCTGAAGAAGTCCACAATGCGGTGGACGAAACGTCGACTTAAGCAAGTAAGCGATTTATAACACTGTCTATCCGAAAACATTTTAATAACAAGCTTACTTTTCCTTGCCGCAACTGTTACCGCACCATTACCCAAACTGTGCGATAAAAAATATGCCTACGTTTCTTTTTCGTTTCAGTAACGTTGATCGATTGCTTTGCTGGAGGCATAATTGAAAAGTGCACGCAGGCATATGATTCGGTAGCTCCGAACTCAGACCGCTTTAGTACTTGCTTGGTTTCAGTGCATACATTTGATTTAAATTAGAGCAACTTAGAGAGTTATTCTAGGAGCAAACGTAAGCAACGAATTCTTAAAGTGTAAACCGATTTATTAAATGTATGTTCTGTTATTGAAAGTGAAAGAATAGCTAATAATATGGTAATAATTTCAAAAGGCTGCTGAGCATATATTGTTTTCTTTGACATCTCGAATTCCTTCCAACATTAATGAATTAAATTGGTTTACGCAGCCTCCATTGGTTTACCAGCAGGTCAGCCTCAATAGCCCAGTGGCGCGACACTTCGGCGATCGCTCTCCGAAGTTAAGCAACGCTGGGTCCGGTCTGGTCTTGGATGGGTGACCATTCGACTGTTGAGATAGGCTGGCCGTGGTTCGGATTCCACGTTAAACTGTAGGTCCCCTTCCTTACTTACTAGATGGTAGGGTTAATCCCGCCCGGTTTGGTACCATCGCATTGGATGAACGATGGTCGAAGCGGCAATGAAAATTGTCCGTGTTTTCCATCCAGTTCAATGTAGCCGTGCAATATAGGGAAGGTCCTGGCATGGCACCTAGTTCCCGTGTGGTGTGTTGGGCTAATACCATGACAGGAGGTGTAGTATTAGGCATCCATGTCCAGTCACATAAAAAAAAAACACCCAAATTGCATTTATTAACGTGCATGTCTAACAATGACAAGACCGCTTTGGAGGAGAAGTCTCACTAAAGAGATTTTTGTATACTTGTATCTTTATGCTATAGTTTAAGGTCCCCATACAATTTGTTTGTCTAATGTTTTAAATGAAATAGTTACTAAACTTTTAATAAATCATACAATATTCCATAGTCACAATAGAATGGAATAGAGTAGAAGCCATTAGACAGTCGGGTCGAGCGGCTCGTAGCCTAGTGGCGCGGAGACTTGCCTTGTATATTAGAGGTCTGGGTTCAAATCCTTGCCCCGTTCATACACCAATTTGTTTCTCTTTCTGAGTTGGATAAGTGCATTTCGTCACGAATACGAGCTGCTCCACGGTTCGGAATTCATGTGAAACTGTAGGTCCCTTCCCTTACTAGGTGATCACTTTTAATCCCGCCCGGGTTGGTACCATCGCATTAAATGAAAATATGGTCGAAGCGGCAACGAACAATTGTCCGTATTTTCCATCCAGTTCAATGTAGACGTGCTCATAAAGGGAAGGTCCTGGCATGGCACCTTATTCCTTCGGAAATTTGGTGTATTGGGCTAATATCATAACGGCAGTTGCATGTCAGGTGGCAAACAAAAAAATAAAAGGATAGATTTTGAGATGGATAACTATTACATGAAAATACATAATTGACCAAATTAAGCGTTTCATATGTTGGGCGTATAACTAGGGGACTTCTTTTGACCATAAGGCATTACTATAAAACAGTAGGTTCACATTTTTAACGTGAATTTCACTTGCTGATGTGCAGTTTCTGCAAGTCTTTTGCTATTCTATGGACCACATAAATACAGATACAGCCTACTAAACTATTGACAGCCCACAATCGCTGTGCTAAATCGAGTCCAGCTTCCACCGACCCCGGCCGAGCTTTCCACAAATAGAAACTCGATAATCCAAACTGCTCGACTACTGCTCTTTCACGGGGCGTCGACCTATCAATATTCTAGAACTATTAGAAGCAACATTTATTTACTGTATGTGATACCTATGTCTGTAGAATAAACCGTGAAGCAAGTCCAAAGCTTTGTACTTTACAAGAGAGACTAGAGAACTTATCTTTCATGCCTCTCGAATGGGTTATGGTTCAAATCCTAGCTCCGGTGATGCACCACTTTCGTTATCTTTCCGAATTGGATACATTTCTTTACGAATTCGAGCTGTTCCATGGTTCAGAACCTATCAAAACTGTGGGTCTTCTACCCCTACTAAGTGGTAGGTCCGGGTTTGTACCACCGCATTGGATAAAACTACGCTCGAAGCGGCAATTTTTTTTCATGCGACCTGACATGGATGGCTAAATACCACACAACTACCGTCATGATATTAGCCCAATAAACCACATTCCCAAAGGAATTAGGTGCCATGTCAGGATCTTCCCTTTATGAGCACGGCTACATTGAACTGGATATATTCCGGGAGGTCACGACATTTTTGGTCACCATAAGGTAAATGGCTGAATTTGGGTTCACATGTTAGAGACCAACCCTCTGATGCTAAATATGTCGGTCTGCCTGTGCCAAGTGGTTGCGCTATCTAGATTGGATATAAAATATATGTTGGTATGTACCTGCTGATGAATATACTGATTGTCTAGAAACATTGATACCTATTAATAATACAACAATAACCAGTCGGTTTTTTAAGTGAATACTTCAATATACCTAAAGTTATATCTGTTACCTAAATCGCCTATAAATACGAAATGCAACCAAAGCTTTGTTCAGTTTTGGTATTGCTAAGCAAGTATGTACTGATACGTTCATGCTTCATTATTTGCAGCCATTTACCTTATCATATATTTTTTTGTCACCATAACTACTTTTTCAGGCGCCTTATCTAGGTAACGCAACCACTTGGCACAGGCAGACTGACACATTTAGCTTCAGAGGGTTGGTCTTTATCCTGTGAACCCAGTTTCAGCCATTTACGTTATCGTTACCATTTTTGTCGCCACCTCCTAGTCTAATAGAAAACACGGACAATTTTTCTTCGCCGCTTCGACCATCTCTTCATCCAATGCAACGGTACCAACCCGGGCGGTCTTTAACCCTATCACCTAGTAGGGGAAGGGGACCTACAGTTTTACATCGATTCCGAACCATGGAGCAGCTCGCATTCGTGACGAAATTTACTTATCGAACTCGGAAAGAGAAAGAATGTGGTGCATGTCGGAATTGAACCCAGATCTCTCGTACGCTAGGCCAGTCCCCGCGCCACTAGGCTACGAGTGTTCTTGGTTTTCATCCAGTTCAGCGTAGCCGTGCTCATAAAACGAAGGTCCTGGCATAATCAGTGTAAAGCTTACTTCTAACATTTCAGCATTATTCTGAAGATTACTTCTGACTGGACGACGAGTCACATGTCACAAAACGTATCGGAAAGAAGTAAGCTTTACGCTCTGTGACCGTAAAATGTAATTATTATGTCGAACAACAGTTAAAATCTAAGCAACTAAAATCCGCCTAGCCAGGTTATCCTAATATTAAAAACGCGAAAGTTTTAAGTGTGGATGGATGTTTGTTACTCTTTTACGTAAAAACTATTGAATGGATTTTAATGAAACTTTACAAAAATAACAAGATTGACAATAAAAACAATGTACATCAGAATAACAAGGCTATAATTTACAAAGATATTGTGTGCATTGTCCAAAATATCAAGTAAGGAGGAAAACAATCTAACCTTTTGGACCAGCACTTTGGGTTACTATCCAGCATATAATTGAGCCCGATATCAGTCCGAAACGACATTGACCCGAGCAGAGCCGGGTACCTCAGCTAGTTTATCAAATATGCGCAATTTCAGGAGCCCTGATCTTCAAAATCTCGCGTCCCTCTACCCGTGGGTTGCCGTGTCATGCGCTGACACGGCCCCGACTCGCCTTTAAATAGGCCGGGGAGACCGACGACCGGCGCCTTCCCGCCTCTTACGCCGCGTTTACAAGCTCGCCTAGTCTCGCCACGCGCACTCGCCCGCGTGTTGAGCTTGTATCCGGAGCTGTTTTTTGGACGCGAGTCAAAGGTTTTGCGACGAGGCGCGAGCTTAGCGTTCACAGACTCGCCATAGTTCACTTGCAGACGCGCTCGGATCGAGCGGTTGAGTGATTCCGCTTCGATACCGTATCTAACGTCGGTGAGCCCCACGCTACATCAATTTTGTCGAAAGTGGAGAAAAATATTGATTGGAGCAACGAAAGCCTTTTGAAATTTCTGGAAATGTATAAAACTGAACCTATAATTTGGAATCCGAGGCACAAACAATAAAAAGTGAATGATGCGTTTACACGTATTTTATGTAACTGGACATGTATGTCTTATACCACACTCATCATATTAACATAATATTCCGCATTCCCGACGAAATTGGATGCCATATCAGGGCCTTCTTTTATGAGCACGACTACAATGAACGGGATTGAAAAAGCGGATAATTTTCTATTGCCGCTTTGACTTTTTAATATTTTCATCCAATGAGATGGGTCGAAGGGTTAAAGATAAAATCTTATTTGCTGGTTGAGATCACAGATTACATAATATGTTGTTGATACGCGAGTGACCAGTATTGTGTTCTTTGCGCGAGTGTCCACGAATGAGCGCGAGGCGCGCATGTTAAGGTGGACCATCTCGCTCATCTTCCCATACAAACGGGGAAAGAATATCACGCCCATATTTCTTGTCAGAGATTCAAAATTTTGCTCAAAATAGCTTTATTTGAACGAAATAGATGTCTGATGACCGTTGGCATTGTACAATTGTGTTTGGTTTCCAAGTTATAAGGTCTGAAAGTTCTAATTTTTCGTGTGTTTTATACAATAACTCTTGAGGTGGATTACTCAACGATCGAACGAGATTAGTCATCAGACATAGCTTGTTTCATGAAAATTTATAATCAATTTAGTTTTTGTTAGATTTTTTACTACAGCGGTCGTGCAAATCTTACCAAATCAAACACTTTGCGCATTGTCTGCTTTGTGGGCAAGTTGCATCCGCCTCATCACCTGTCTTTTTATTTCCCGCGAGCGCAATAGCATGGTTTTGGACCGTGCCCGCGAATGAGTTGTCCCGCCGGTAAGGGACACCTTAACGATAGCTCGTGTCTGACACTCGCACACGAGCTGTCGGGGCGAGTCGCGAGGCGAGCTTGTAAACGCTGCATTACATAAAGCCTCCTCGGCCCAGACTCACACAATGATCTGGGGGCCTTCCCGCCAGGTATTCATGTCTCCAGGTAGAAGTTTAAGCACATATGTAGGAATGTACCTTTCTTTGGAAGAAAATACCGTACCTCACCAACTTCAATGTCACTAACTGTGCAACAACGTGCGCTATGTGTAATCCGGCACTTAATAAGGTACTCAAAAATAATAATACAAATGGTCCCACTCCCGTGCATAGAGTAAGAGGCGACTTAAGGGTTTGTGTTTCGT
The DNA here is from genome assembly GCA_946894095.1 of Incurvaria masculella. NCBI lineage: Eukaryota > Metazoa > Arthropoda > Insecta > Lepidoptera > Incurvariidae > Incurvaria > Incurvaria masculella. Next base: position 11,636,703 of record OX335658.1, on the reverse strand, counting down.
TGTTCGAATTCCACGTAAATCTATAGTTACCTTTCTTTCTGACTAGTTGGTAGGGTTAATGCCGCCCAAATTGGTACTATCGCATGGGTTGAACGATGGTCAAAGCGTTAGTAAAATTAGCCACGTTTAATTCTGTTCAATGAAGCCTTGCAATATAATGAAGTCATAGCTTTACACCTAGTCCCCATGTGGTGTGATGGACGATGAAAGTACTTATACCTAATAACGTACGTAACATAAACAAATCGAACAAAAGTCTACAGTACATACATACATTGAATATAGCGCGAACCAACGATGGGACACGAATCTGGCCGTATATAAGCTTACCTTTCCGCAGGCTTGCCACCGGCGAATTAACCAGGAATCTAATTTAACAATGATATATGTGACAGTTTGCGAAGTCAGTCAAAGCTCCGGCATGACTACCTCTACGCTATTGTGTCACTCGGTAGAGCTTCACTACCAAAGTCTGCGATTTTTCAACTTGTAAGCGACACCTCAATACTATGTTTTTTTATGCAACCTGACACGCAAGGCTAATACCACACATTTCCCGTTATGATATTAGCCCAATACATCATATTCCCGATGGAATTAGATGCCACGCCAGGACCTTCCCTTTATGAGCACGGCTACATTGAATTGGATGGCAAACATGAACATTTTTTCATCTCCGCTTGGACCATCCTTTCATCCAATGCGATGGTACCAACCCGAGCGGGCTTAAACCCTATTACCTTGTAGGGGTTCAGTTTTAAATGTATTAAGAACCATGGAGCAGCTCGAAGTCGTGACGAAATGCACTTATCCAACTCAGAAAGAGAAAGGAAGTGGTGCATAAACGGGTTGAGGATTTGAACCCAGACCTCTGGTATGCTACGCAAGTCCCCGCGCCACTAGGCTACGAGCCGCTCAAATATCTATGTGTATACCTAAGCTTGTTGCGTGCTTTCGCCAGCCAGGGTCGGCCTACCAGCCATTTATTATTTTCAACCGCCCTATTTATAGCTTGACTTATTTAATTTCTGCTAACATATTTATACGGTTTGAAACTCGATTCAATTCTGTGTGGAGGATAATAAATGATAATCACACAGTGGGTTAAGAACAGAGTTTACGTATTCGTATCCTCTACTTTTGTTAAAGAACTGTTAGGGTCACTGAAAATTTCAAGTAAACTTGTATTCTTGAATAATTAATTAATAGATTAATCGTAATTCATAATAGATCTGATACTTTAACTATTTTCACCCCTTTTCTTTCGAATCCCAGATAGATATTTAAATTTGACCTGAGAATGCGGGTCGACTTTAAATGTATTCTTGAAACATTCCCTGGTTCCCTTCGATATTCTCAGACTATCTGACATTTCATTAACTGGCACAATCTCAGACATATATCTGGGGGTAATGCGGAACATTATAAATCACATTCTTGCGTGAGAGGGTTTTGAATGGGCCCCGGTCGCGGAGAAAATATGAGAAAGGCGACCGTCTTAAGGCGCGCGGGCTTTTTGAATTGAACGAGGTCACGTGTGAAGAAATTGATTCCGAATGGGCCTATAAATTAGGCAACCTCATATTTTTTTTTATGCGACCTGACATGGATGGCTAATACCACACAAATACCGTCATGATAGCTCAATATAGCTATGATATTAGCCTAATACACCACATTCCCGAAGGAATTTGATGCCATGCCAGGATCTTCCCTTTATGAGCACGGCTACATTGAACTGGATGGAAAACACGTACAATTTTTCATAGCCGCTTCGACCGTCTTTATATCCAATGCGATGGTACCAACCCGGGCGGGCTTAAGCCCTCCCACCTAGTAGGGGAAGGGGACCTACAGTTTTACATGGATTCCGAACCATGGAGCAGCTCGCATTCGTGACGAAATGCACTTATCGAACTCGGAAAGAGAAAGACAGTGGTGCATGTCGGTATTGAACCCAGGCCTCTGGTACGCTAGGCCATTCCCCGCGCCACTAGGCTACGAGCGGCTACAATATAATGAAATACTTTTTTTAAAGAATATTGAAATGAACCTTGCTATATACATAAACGAGCATAAACCTAAGCGAGTATGAACAGACGGAATGAGCGATCGAAACTCATTCGTATGGCAGAAGCGTCGGTACTTTTAACTGATTACACACATTGACGGTAGCGGCGGCCAGTCAATTCGCTTAGAAATTCGCTTACAATTTAAGAACTGCATCGGCACAGGACGCCTATTTAATTATTGCGAACATTCGGTGTTGCGCGTCCCGAATACGTGAACTGAATGGTCGGCGCTACCATCATGTATGGTCAGGTGACTATGCTTCCGCTATACATATGAGTTATGGTCGCCGCTTCATTACTCGAGGGTCTGGACACTTCGAATTTAAAATGACGCTATAATGGAATAATATTTGTATGATACTTTTGAGATTAACGCGGTCGTTAGACATGTTTGAAAAATGTTACGGCTTTTCACGCAGTAGGAAGAGACATTCTCAACAGAGAGACAATGTCTCTTCCTGCCGCGTGAAAAGCCGTAAAATTTTTCAAACATCATATTTTTACTTGACCCCCCTAACAAATTTACCAAGACATATTGATTTAGTATTCCAAACAGAAAACAGTTAATCATTCAAAACGTTAGACTACAACCTGAGATATGGGGCGTGTTCAAATACTGACTGAGCGTATGTTCATTAATCGCCCAAGTACTTTTTGTGGGCAGTGCTCAGAAATTTGAGCAAGCAATAATAGAGTTATTCTTAATTAAACTCAAAGTGGTTACAAGAAGAAGTTTACTAAACGGGTAAATATATATACATTTTTTTTTATAACAATTATTAAGCATCAGATAATAGCCGCAATTTTCTCCCGCCGCGTGAAGATTCGTAAGTTTTTCAATAAATAAGTAGCCCTGCTGTCGGAATTTAAATATCTCTGTATAAGCAGTGGCAAACACTTTTGTAAGCTAAGACAAAGTCGATGTTTCGAAAATCTGCGAAATTTCTTGCCAATTATTCTTCGCTGGGATTGCTGAACTGGCTGGCTTATGATAAAATATCACAAATCCGAGTGCAGAGTGGATGATGAACAAACAATAACCAAAACATGTTATTAAGAACGGCCCGTAAGCTATGCTCCCCTTACAAACGTAGTTTACTAATAATTTGGAAACCGCTATTCCAATTAAATTGATATTTAATATCTAATATCAGGTAACAAATATCTGTGTCTGCATTCTTTTGTTTTTTTGAAAAATCCAAACCGAATGAAATGAAAGCAACAAGAAAATCTTCATACGAATTTTGTTTTCTCTATGGTTTGACCCAGAATACATTTACCGAAAAAACAAAGGCATGCAGACACAGATATTTGTAGCTTAATATTACATACCAAATATCAAGTATGTTGGAACATTGGTCTTCAAATGATTAGTAAACTACGTTTGTATGGGAGGCGAAATTTTCAGGTGCTTACCGGCCGACCTTAACTGAAGGTTATGATGCTTTTGAGATTACCGCGGTCGTTAAACATGTTTGAAAAATGTTACGGCTTTTCACGCGGCGGGAGGAGACATTCTCGGACGTTTCGAGCTGATCGTTCAGCCCGTTGTCAAGGAGGCATCCGCCACTTTCGTATGCAGCAGACGTCTGCTGTCGGAGAATAACTGAAGGTTGATGGTTTGTATTGAATATTTTTTTATAGGATTTTAAAGTAAAAAATGCGGGCGGGCATTTTTTAATTTAGGGCTGACGAAAAAAATGTCGTGTTCCACCCATGTCCAGTCTCACAAAAATTATAACATCGGGACACCGTATATGCTCAAGTTTTTCAAAATGATGTACCAAGGTTTTCTTGGAATAACGAAAAAAGCGTCTGGTTGTTACGGCTTTTAAACAGAATAATCACAGGTTCTCATGAACTTACCAATCTTGATTACAAGTAAAAAACCCTTGTTTGAGAATTGAATTAATTCTATAAATGTTCCCTTGGTCCCTCTATGCTCCGAGAGGCCTCTCTCATCTTTCGCGCGGAGTGAAAGTGCAAGAATCACGCACGTATTGGAAATGGGTCAGGAATGCTTTTCATTTATGCGGCCATTACACGCACGAAGTCGCCTTCGACATTTAATTCGTTGCGTAATCGGTTTAAGGGTTCCGTACCGAAAGGGTGCCAATGGAACCCTATTACTAAGCCTCCGCTGTCCGTCTGTCCATCCTTCCGTCCGGCAGCACTTATCTCGAATAATTTTATTATAGAACGAATTAACTAGAAAAATAATCATTTCATGGTCTACATGAGAAGTATAAGTTCATATAGCAGTCTTTTAGGATTTATTACTAAAATTTGTATTAGAGTATTATGTATGTATACATAATCTACCGTGAAACAAGGACACATTATTTGAAGAAAGAGACCATTAAAAATAACTAGTTTACAAATAATACTGCAAGGCTGGACCCGAACCAGCAAAACATACATACTTATCACATTCTTTGGAATATGCGACGTACCTGCTTAGTACGAAAAAAGTATATTTAATTAAGGTTAGTTGTTTTTTTTAGTTAGTTGGTAAAGTAGTAAAGAGTTAGTATTAGGAGACCCTTCCGAAGATTAGCAAAAACCAAAATCGGTGAACGGTCAAAAAAATACATGCAGGTGAACATCGAACCTTCTCCTTTTGTGAAGTCGGTAAGAAATAGGGCAATCGCGCCAAGACATAAGAAGAAAGAAGACAGACAATATTAAACAATAATATGAACCATAACCAGAGATGGTGCCTCCAGCCTTAGAGTGTTTCTTTGGCCCCTTTTAAGCTTCCGTTCTCTTGCTAACTGATGGCAGACTCTTATTCAGCTGAAAACTCAATGCTAACCTCAAGGTACATTTTTCGTAGCCAAATAATGCAAAAAAAAAGGAATCTCCTTTGGAAAGGAAAGCCAAAATTCAACAACATTGCTAGATAAGATAAGATAACAAATATGTATGGCTGCATTGCATGCTCGTAAATACATAATTACCAGCAGTTCTGCAGTCGAACGTTATCGCGTAACTAATAACTCACATTACCAATTTATTGGAGAAAAATATGCAGCGTCCTTCATGAATGGTATTACAACTATATTTTCTCATTCAATTAACTAATTTTGAATGAATGAATAAATTCTTTATTGTGCATAAACAAAAATACAATTACAAAGAAAACATACAGCAAAACAATAATACTGCACAAAGGCGGACTTATCACTAAGAGTGATTTCTTTCAGTCAACCCTTGGGGTGATGAGGAAAGGCAATGGAAGTATCTATAGGTAGGTGACACACCAGAATTTGAAAAGAAAAAAAAATAACTCCATAAACATACATATACCATAATATATACATATTTATACATATCATTGAATATACTTATATATATGATACAATACACTAATACATATTATTATATCCACAAACCAGGACAAAAAAAAACCTATAATACCCATTGCCATAATTTTCAATGTCAGATAAGTCTATCGATTCTATTTCTAATAAATAAAGTAATTTTCTTGTAATAAATTTATCAATATATGTATTATGTGCATATAATTAGTATAATACTCATATTTAACGTGGGTATAGAAGATAGAAAGAGGAAGTTATGAATAGCTTACGTCATACAACGTGCAAAACTCGCCGAAAACTGCTTATTTTCGCTGGTACTGTGACATTTGTAACCAGCGCCATAACCCGTTACGTTACGTCACGTAGTATGGATGTTTCGTACTTTACAAGAATTAGGGGGGGGCGGCAATCTTCCATAGAACAAACAGCCAAGATATCAACGCCACTGACAACCATAATCTAGTCCCCACACCTTCTTCTGTTTAAAGTTATAACTAAAAAATCCGAGTAGAAATATCATTTTATTTTACCACGAAATTATTCCACTTGAATTTTAATTGGCCCACGCGTCTACTCATCTGTAACGTAACGAGGTTATGGAAGACAATTTTCAGCGAATTCGTTTACGATAGGCTGAATTTCTTTAAAGTCAAGCTAAGCCAATTTTCTTATCCCTCGCACGATAATATCGTAGGGCGGTCTGATGTATTTTTAGGTTTAATTTCCGTGCGAAAAATTCCAATCACGTGCATTAGAGCTACGTTTTAATACAACTGAAATATGTTTTGGTATCTATTTTCGCAGAAAAATATCAAAGCCCTTAAATTTCAAGGTGAAGGGCTTGTCTTTCAAATAATGTTTTGCTTCATCTGAAGGTTCCTGAAAAAATTATTTTCCTTCCAAGTAAAAAGTAGGTTAGTAAAAATATATACAGCCACAGACTTCTCAAGTTACAAGCCATGAAATAGAAGTTAGGCAACGTAAAAAGTGTGATCACTTTTAGGATTTTTGTTGTCAGTTTTCGTTAATGGAAAGATTCCGCAACGCAGTTTCATCTACTGCATTTTTATATCATAGATATGTTTAAATTACGTTTCGAAAATAATCCTATTCGCCCAGTTGTAATTTTATTTTATAAAGACAATAAAACTTACTATGTAGAATAAAGAATAATGAGATACTACAGAAATAGCGCGCTGACAACATTCGTAATGAATACAAAAATACTTTTGTTTACTCACATATTACTTCTTGAATCGATGAAGAATTTATAAAAACCGACCCAATAATAATTCGTCAATGTTGTGTTGTAATATGTTTACATCGTATTTGTAAAACTTTCAAGGAAAACAATGCACACTATATATTGTGCATTACTCCTTAAGTAAATAAAAAACTCTTTATGAAGCAGGTATTAGGGTTTAATAAAAAAAAATTGTTAAAATTTTAACAAGTGAACAGTTTCCATGGACTTGGTTATATTGTTTTTAATTCGTTGAATATGAGCTATTGTGTTGTATGTGTTCTTTATTTTGATTAATTTATTACTCTTATGTGTGTTATTCTGTAATTTCTGGCTCAGAATTTTGCCACTTCTCTTTTTTTTCTCTTCTGATCCGTCCATGTCTACAAAGGACTCTATATTGCGGTATACTTCTCCCCGGCTTAAGCCGTGGTCGCTCGAATTGATAATCTAGCTCGCCGCATCCACAGCCACTCCGCTGATATCATCAAAGAGCCTATTCGACTGAGCGATACACCTCACATATCACACCTAAATCTAGGTACAGTAAGTATGTGATATAGGGTCACTGGAGCCTTGCTGCGGACGACATATTTACCGTTGGTAAATAGGCGTACCATGGGCAGCGAGCATTTAAGGACGGGAGTAGTCATCGATACTCGTATGGCAACGTAGCCACGAGTTAGTGGAAATCGTCGGAATGTATTTAGTTCGCTTACGGATTAGGGACGCGCCAGATCGAAACCGAATATATGACCAGTGCGTCCTCCCGGTTATGACGTACGGACGTGAAACGTGGACTCTCACTGTCTCTGTTGTCCAAAGGTGGAAAGTTACCCAGCGAGCAATGGTGCGAGCCATGCTGGGAATATCACTACGGTATATGGTGCGCAACGAGGCAATCCGCTGACGTACCAAAGTAGTCGATATTGGACGCCGGTTGGCTAAGCTCAAGTGGGAGTGGGCTGGTCACATCAGCGGAAGAGACGACGACCGTTGGAATAACCGTGTCCTACACCGACGGCCGTGGACAGGAAAACGGTGTGTGGGAAGACCACGCGCCAGGTAAGACGACGACATCAAGTGCGTCGGCGGAAAGCAGCGGTTCCGTACCGCTGAAGGCCGGGAGGCCTGGAGGAAAATTGGAGAGGCGTATTTCCAGCAGTGGACTCTAACATGCTGACTAACTAACTGAGGATCAAATGTTCGTTGCATTAAATAGCGCCTTGTGAAGTTATTACGCGTTGTTGGAACTCGAGAAAATCAGTAGTAAGCGAACGTTCTCCCCGGCGCTGCCGCCATTGTATTTCAAAGTGGCTACGCCGCCGCTCCCATAGTTTCGCTTGCTACTCCCGTCTTTCGTGACGGGACTATATGATATTTATAGTTTCCTAACGCCGCGGGCTTGAAAACATAGTTAAATAGGTGTTTTGAAAACATTTTTTTAGGGTCTTACACTAGATAATAGTCTTAACTTTGATATTTTGATTTGTATATGGGTGTTAACAATAAAAATAACCCCTAAATATTGGAGCTTTGTGTCATATACAGCCTTTAAGTCATGGCGCGCAAAAATTCTAAGGAGCCATCGGGTCGATGAAAGAAAAACGGCAGTTGGCTATTGCCTCTTTTCTGTGATGGCTAGCGCCGTCTTACTCTACAGAGGGGTCACGGAGTAAACTTTTTCAGGTCGCGTTTGCGTCGTATTTTTTTTTAATATTTTTTTCTTTGGGAAACATACAGTTACAAAGCAAACACATAAATAACTTTCAGAAAATACACACAAACCAGCAAAATGGCGTCAGCTTCCGTATGTGCGCGAGCTGCGACAAGCGCCGACACGATTGCGACTGCGATGAAGTCATCCAGTTGCTATGTCTTGACCTTGAGTCTCTCTATCATTGCGTTCTTCATGTCCTAGCTCCGCTCTTCTACGACACGCGTCGACACGATTGTGACGGGTCGCCAGAGGTCCGATGAAGTCGTACAGTGGCTCAATTTTAGCCTTGAGGCTCTCTATCGTTGCGTTCGTCACGTTTGAGCTCCGCCCCTCTGCAAATGTGTCAAATGGTGGCGCTAGAGAGAGGGAAAGGCGCGATACTCACCAAAGGGCAGCTCGAAGCGGCAGTCGAGCAGCAGCGCGTGTCCGGTGACGCCGGCGGTGCCGACCACGGCGCCGCCTCGCATCACCAGCTGCGCCTCCAGCTCCACCCATCGACCGCCGCAGTCCTGCACACATTAACATATATCTGAGATAATATCGTTTAAAAAATATCCACATACGTCTTCCGATAAGAAGAAGAACGTACCGTGACATATAAGTTAAGAACGGCCCGTAAGCTGTGCTCCCCATACAAACGTAGTTTAATAATCCTTTGGAAACCGCTGTTCCAATTGAATTGATATTTAATATCTAATATCAGGTAACAAATATCTGCGTCTGCATGCTTAGGTTTTTTTGAAAAATCCAAACCGAATGAAATGAAAGCAAAAAGAAAATCTTCATACGAATTTTGTTTTCTCTGTGGTTTGACCCAGAATACATTTACCTAAAAAACAAAGGCATACAGACACAGATATTTGTAGCCTTATATTACATACCAAATATCAAGTATGTTGGAATAATGGTTTTCAAATTATTAGTAAACTACGTTTGTATGGGAGGCGAAATTTTCTGATGCTTACGGGCCGACCTTAAGTGGTTCTTGTGCTCGTACAAAGCAACCGAAATCGATTATGTAGTATCTCTTGCATTGTGTCTTATTGCAAGCTATGTTTATGGACTTCACGGAATCGCGCATAGAGACGGAAAAGCCGTGTTTTTATTTATTTATTATTTTTTCAACTAGCTGAGGCATGGCACCTAGTTCCCATGTAGTGTTGTAGGCTAATATATGCCGGTCAGTTGAGTATTAGCCATCCATGTCCAGTTACATAAATAAAACCTTATGTCGCTCTGCCTCTTCCTATCGCGAAGCGTTGTTATGATATGTATTTATGTATGCGATATACTTAAATGTACGGAAAGAGGATATAAATTGAGTTCATAAACCTAATAAGGCATATTACTAACACAGAAGCTTGAGTCAGAAATAAAGATAACATCTTCAAGAGCATATATACTTATATATATACACAGCATTTCATTTATTTATTTATTTATTTATGTTTATTGCACTCAAAATTCGGGCAAAAGGTACAATGTGTAAGTTTTTAGATTACCGTGGTTACTGTTCATTTGAAAAGATTAAACGGCTTTCTACTCACGACATGATTTGTGCGGAGCACGACGTTTCGAGTCAAACGTTTGGCTCATCTTCAGGTGAGCTCCCGTGTCCAGCGGCGGCCAACGGGGAACTGTCAATTTGACGTGTTCCGCCGTTGGCGAAGATTGTAGTTGTGGGTAGTTTGTACGTCTTGAGCGGCTTCGTTCCGGAGATCCAGGGAAAGGCAAAAGGCGCTAACTGTGTCTTGACTTTCACTGCACGCCTTTGCCTTCCGGATTTTCAGAGGAGCAAGTACTGGATTCCACATGGGAGATAACTTAAATGAGTCTTCTCGATTAAAGTTATCGTGCTTGGCGATTTCAATAGACTCACGGACGATGCGAGGAATGTGTCGTGTTTCAGCCGTCAGAATTTCGACCTGATCGAACCTAATCCAGTCGGAACACGTCCAATTGACAGTTCCCCGTTGGCTGCCGCTGGACATGGGAGCTCACCTGAAGATGAGCCAAACGTTTGGCTCGAAACGTCGTGCTCCGCACAAATCATGCCGTGAGTAGAAAGCCGTTTAATCTTTTAAAATGAACAGCGTTTCATGTCCTATGCCATAAGTTAAACCTAGGCATAGGATAAGTAATAGTGACCCTAGGAAGTTGTCAAGTTCTAGGTTAAAGTAGATGTCGATAAACGTTTCCCCTACGAATAACTTCCACCCTCTGCCAGGGAAAAAGTAAGAGAAAGTTAGTGTCCCCACAATGTCAGTGACGTCCATGTGTAAGACTTTATTTTCCTTTCCCAACGTAGAATATGTCTTAAATATGTTTTAAAAAATAAAAATAAAAAATAAAATAATTGATGATACAATTTAATTAATTTCAGTTCTCAGAATGTATATTTAAATATAAATATACAGATGCAACAACAACTGATCAAAAATCTAAGATTTTGTTTTTATTTTAAGCTATTTTTTACTCATTTATACCCACTGAAATTGTTACTATTTCATGTAAACTTCATCACTATGTTGCATACTATATTTTTTCTTTACATCATTTACATTTTCTTTACACACGCACACAAACCGAAAGGTTACGATGTATATTTATAAATACAATAAATTGCAAATAATAGAAAAATAAACGCGATTTTGTGGTATTGAACCAAACTGAAAAAAATACGTGACATAAACCTCGTACCTTAGAAATATTCTATAACTTCAGCACGGGTTTCAGAAATAAAGTCAGTAAATATAAGCGAGGGTGACATTAAGAGAATTGAACGCTGCCCTTTACTTCTGCGAGTTCAGACCCTGTCCCTTTATAAATATTTACCTTATATATCACTCGCCCGATTTACCGCCAATCCGATTTCTTATTTCCTTTTAGACTAACTTTAGTTCAGGAAGACTGATCCTACGGAATACTTGGAAAGGTGTGAAAAAAGTGGGCGTGCGTAGCGGAATATTTTCCAATTCAGATACCAGGCGTGTGTAAAAGATATTGTTTATATAAATAACTTAGTTTCATATATTTATATAAAACTGAGTTATTTTTTTTATCGTTTAAATCAACGTAATTATCGAATCCTATTACGTTAAAAATAAACAAAATCGGGTCTCTCATTGTTATAATTTTTATTTGGGTTAAATTTATGTACTTAGTAACGATTATATCACTTGGAAGTTTTAGCTTCGTCTACTATTCTGCAGAGATTTAAGTGCTCCTAACGTTATTAGTTTCAAATACTGACATAGGTGAGAGTCCTTCAGGCTGGAACTAAACGGAATATTAGCTATGTAAGCGAGTCGCTGACGTGGATGGAAGACGCCAATTAAAATGGCGGCACTTCAATTACCCCTTCCAACCTATTATTCCGAGAGGTCACGACATTTTTGGTCACGATATATGAGTGAATCTGGATTAACAGGTTAGAGAACAACCCTCTGATGCTAAATATGTCGGTCTGCCTGCGCCAAGTATAGTTGCTTAAACTAGATTGGCTATAAAAATATATGTTGGTATGTTTATATAGGTCCACCGATGAATACTGATTTTCTGGACATATTGATACCTATTAATTATACAACAATAAGCAGTCGATTTTTATAATTAATTCGTTAAATATACTTAAAGTTATATCTGTAACCTAAATCGCGTATGTACGCTATGAAACCAAAGATTTGTTCAGTTTTTAGGGTTCCGTACCCAAAGGGTAAAAACGGAACCCTATTACTAAGCCTCCGCTGTCCGTCCGTCCGTCCGTCCGTCCGTCCGTCCGTCCGTCCGTCCGTCCGTCCGTCCGTCCGTCCGTCTGTCCGTCTGTCACAGGGCTGTATCTCATGAACCGTAACAGGTAGGAAGCTGAAATTTTCACAGATTATGTATTTATTTTGCCGCTATAACAACAAATAGGCAACATTATAAAATAATAAAAATTAAAGGGGGGCCCCATACAAAAAACGTGGTTTTTTTTATAAATCCTGTACGTACGTACGGAACCCTTCGTGTGCGAGTCCGACTCGTACTTGGCCGGTTTTTGTATGACTTTTACTTTTATGTTTTATAATTTGCAGCAATTTACATCATCCTTTTTTTTTGTCACGGTAAATACTTATTCAGGTGCTTTATCTAAGCAACCATTTGGCGCAGGTAATTTAGCTTCAGCGGATTGGTCTTTATCCTGTGAACCCAGTTTCAACCATTTACGTTATCGTTACAATTTTTGTCGTGACCTCCTAGTCTATATTGAGGGCGGCAGCGATACAGAGACAGGAATTTTGAATTATTAAACACAGAGCAGTATTATACACTAACAACTATCGATTTTCCTTTTTTCGCGCACCTGCTCGTATTTTGGAGGATTTTTTGTCTTAAAAATGCATTGGACATACATTTGAAAATAATGTATTTGTTTCTTTTTAAATGTCTCTAAAATGACTTGACGGTCCAACATGAACTTAAAAATCAAGTGCACTCATGATTGCAAACTCCACATGCATCGGCCAACAGATGCCGTAACATAAAATATTTTTTTTTAACCAAAAAATACATTATTATTCAAATAAAGCAGTTCTGTTTATTCTCCGCAATTTATGTTAGCGTTGAATTTTCTATTTTAAGAAGCCTCGCAATTATCTTAATTCATAAACTTTCTTAATACTTTATTAACTAGGCAATATAAAATACCCGCAACTTGAAAATTATTATTTTTTTTATTTCAGGCTCATTGCTTTGGTTGTAATAAAAAATATATCCCTTTAGAGGTATAACATTTTTGAAAACAAAAAAAACAATAAGCGTAAAATTCTGAAAATTATTGGTCACAACACAGGAAACATGCCTTTACCGCCAATTTCATATATAGAACTATACAAAGTTAGAATATGTTTTAATTTAGTAGCTCAACACATTTATTGAATAATAACAAAATAGTGAAATTAGTTTTGTAGTTCCCGATAGTTTTTACTCATAGTACTGTCGATTTAATTGAAAAAATCGGTAAAAATGTCGGCAGAAAGAAAGTCGGGTGATTCTTTTAAATGAAAACTAAAATTTAAATATGTAATTCCACTCTTCGGGTTCTCTTAGGGCCTATTTCACCTACTGCTGATTAGCTTTATCGCCACATATTAAGGGCCATTTTTTAGCAGCTTGCAATCAATTCCAGTACAAGATAATCAGTACTTTAGTAATGGCCTGCATTTAAGTGTCGATTAAAATAAATCAGCACTTGGTGACATGGCTTGGCTTAGACATGTAACATGAATATAACTTAGACAACAAAATATGCCCTGGACTAACACAATTTCCAGCATTTCATTTAAATGAAGAACAGTTGAAACGTTGAAAATTATTGTTGCTAATGATTTACAAGGTGACCTTAAGAATACCTGCACCATTCCAGGGGGTGTATCTAGATGGGAAACTGAACCATTTTCATGAAAAATAAAATTTTTAAATTCCTATGTTTTTTGCCGTCTTTTTTACTTGAAAAAATCGATTAAAAATATATATTATATGCACTATTATATACAATTCTATTGTGATCTGCTGCCTCTCAAGCGTGAATTCGGACCGATATTAAGTTCGAAGTCAAAGTTCTGTTGGTGATCTATACACAACCGAAGAGTTTCAATATCCAAGAACCACAGGGTTATCTTATGAATACCGTCACCACTCGAGGGAGTATATCTACATAATTAATGTAATATGCCCAATATTTAAACTCAAATTAACAATGACTGAAAAATTTATCATCTGTTATCTTTTATGACTGACGACCCAATTAATGGAAAACCCAAAAAAACAATAACAAGGTTTTAATATTTTTCGACCGCGAAGGGCAGCAAGCTACCTGCTACATAATTCACATTTGAAAACTTGGCATAAAACCCCGCTCTACTTCCATATTCCACTGATAAATGTATCCGTGGATATACCCGTGTTGAATTCCAACGAAAAGATTTGTTTTTTCTGCTCACACACAGGATATTTACCGTGATGCCACGTAATCAAAGAGTTATGGAAAATGCTGCATATAAAAGTTCAAAACCTGAATTGAGATCAAGTGCGTGGTTCTCAATGTATTTATAAGCGAAAAAACAGACGGGAGACATTTGATTTTATAATGAATATGAAATAGATTAGAGAAGACATATATGATGATAATACGACTGTTGTAGCTTGGGGCTTAAGCAAAGCCGTAAAAAAATCAGTTACGCCAAAATACTTAGGATTTTAGTTACACAGCTCAGCGCACCGAGACGTATTTCGTTTTTATGAATTTTGCTTTATTTGAATAAAGGCTTCCAAAACTCAATAAAGGCTCAATCCAGCTCTATAACAGAACGTGCTTGCATGGTGGCACTTCAGAACGACGCTTCAAGAGAGAGCTCTATTGACGTATGCAGTTGACGTAGGACCGCGTGACCAGACATATAATAATGCATGAGTCCGCGTCGAACCCACTGCGAGGTGGATTTTCTGTGGTAGGGTTAAGATTTGATATCGCATCGCAATGAATGAACGATGGTCTAAGTTCTCCGTGGTTTCAATCCTAGACTAGGAGGTCGCGACTAAATGGTAACGATAACGTAAATGGTTGAAACTGGATTTACATGATAAAAACCAACCCTCTGAAGCTAAATGTGTCGGTCTGCCTGCGCCAAGTGGTTGCGTTACTTAGATACCTCAAAAAGTACTTATCGTTACAAGAAAAATAAATGCAGAGTTAAATGGCTTGAAATAACGCAGCATGAAAGTATCAGTACATACTTACTAAGTCATACCAAAACTGAACAAATATTTGTTTGCATTTCGTAGTTTTAGGCGATTTAGGTTACATATATTACTTTAGGTATATTTAAGCCATTCCATTTTAGGTATATTCAGCCATTTACCTTATCGTGACCTCCCGGAATATCCATGAAGTCGTGCAATAAAAGGAAGGTCCTGGCATGTCACCTAATTGGTTTGAAAATGCGATGAGTTGGTCTGATATAACGGTGGGTGAAGTATTTATTACGGCCGATGCACATTGGCGATAAAGTGACGCGCGACGATATGATGCGCGTTCCTCGCATCCAATCCACACTTGCGTCAAATCAACGCAAATGTCCAGTCAGTGACAGTCAGTGACGCTCAGCCGTCTCGGACAGTCGTGTGCCCTAACATAGAGTAATGAATTTTAGGAAAATATTAATTTCTACGAGTTTTATTAATATAATAAAAGTTGTTTTTCAATTACTACTGAGTTTCTGTGAATTCATAAGACGAGATGCAGGGAGAACTGGAAAATTGTATAAGTTCTCTAGAAACCAAGATAAGAGAGTTCTTTTGGCTTTATCTGGAAATTTCTATTACAATTTTTTGTCAGCCTCAGTGGCCCAGTGGCGCGACACTTCGGCGATCGTTCTCCGAAGTTAAGCAACGCTGGGTCCGGTCTGGTCTTGGATGGGTGACCATTCGACCGTTAAGAGAGGCTGGCCGTGGTTCGGATTCCACGTTAAGCTGTAGGTCCCCTTCCTTACTTACTAGGTGGTAGGGTTCATCCCGCCCGGGTTGATACCATCGCATGGGATGAACGATGGTCGAAGCGGCAATGAAAATTGTCCGTGTTTTCCATCCAGTTCAATGTAGCCGTGCAATATAAGGAAGGTCCTGGCATGGCACCTAGTTCCCATGTGGTGTGTTGGGCTAATACCATGACATAAGGTGTGGTATTAGCCATCCATGTCCAGTCACATAAAAAAAAAACATATATTTTCGTATATTTTAAGTAATTGTGACCTAAGTCCAAATGACGTTAACATTTATCTCTTCTTAAGGTTTTCCACGGAAATTTCATCCTCCATGCTAACGCGCGACAATACAACGCAGGTGTGAAGAGCGCAGTAGCCACAGTGCACGTTGGCAACTTGACGTGCGCGTTGGCGCGTCACCTCAACGCAAATGTGTACCCTTCACTCGCGTGCGGTACCTGCAGGTCTATTCCTGGCATTCAGTAACCAGGATTTTCAATCAAGGTTTTCCGGAGAAAAACTCGCTTTGTAAATCGCTTTAAAAGCGGTTTTCTAAACTCCGGATTCCTGATTCCTGATTACTGAATGCCAGGAATAGACCTGCTGCTCGTGGTCACCGCGCGTCGAAGTGAGGCGCGACGACGAGCGACGAAATGACGCAAATGTGCAGCGGGCCTTAGCAATATATCTCTAGTTACATTTTTTACGAGGTATTCTACCTCGTTAAATACTTTCTTTGGCGAGTTTGTGATTTATGAAATCTGAACGAATTAGGTTGTCAGAAAGGATTCAGGATTATAAGGGGAGACTTGCAGTCCGCTGCGGGGCGGCTGAACTAATTGGAACTAAGTGTTCGCATTAGCATTCATTATTCAGTCGGCGACCCACCGAATGGTTACCGGTGGCAGCGGCTTTATGTATTTACTACCATAATGGCAAGTAAGTTCCCAGATGGCTCCTGCTAGCATACCGAGTGGTATGGTGTGAAAAATATGTATTTCTTGATAATTGTATGTATTTAATGGATACGACATTACCGTTATCTCATTAATTTGAGTTTCAGCGACATCTACATTTGAAGCATTGCAATCAGATTTTGAAAATAATCTGATTACAATACTTCAAATGTAGATGTCGCTGAAACTCAAATTAATATGTATTTCTGTTGCTCGAATCATAACTAAAGATCTAGTCGGTACCTTTATTACACTAGTGCCTCTCTGAGCTATGGACCTCGCGAACATTTGAACATTTGACATTCAAAATAAAAATAAAACAAAAACTAGCTCAACTGAAAACTCACGCCTATGCCGGTGCACAAATTTTGATGAACGTCGGTATAGAGATAGTCTGGACCTTGGAAAAAGACAATTAGGCGAAAATTAAACTCGAAGGGGGTGAACCAGGGAATTACTATTTACATGGGGAGCTTACATAACATCCAGGAAATAATTGAGCCCCACATCATTCCAAAACGACATTATCCCGAGCGGAGCCAGTACCTCACCTAGTTATATATAATTATCGAATCTGCTTACACAAATTCACGAGAATCGGTTGATTTATACGACCTGTAGAAGAGAACAGAGAACAGGCGAACAGACGGACATACGAAAGCATTTTTGCTCAATCTGAAACGGAGACACACGCTCGAGCTTCACTCTTCGCTCAGTTAATAACTTTAAATGTATGGCCAATTGTAATTGCAGCTTCGATCATCGTTCATTCATTGCGATGTTATTAACCCGATCAATATATACCCTTCCAGTGAGTAAGAAATGCGTGGATAACGAACCCAGAACGGCCAACTACTAGTCGTCTCTTGTAATATGTACGAAAAGAAATGGTACAATGGAAAAAACCGTACAGGTCCAATCTGTTTAAATTACTGTTCGTCTTGAAACTGAACAGTTGCACGCCTGATTTGCAGTCAGCCGTAATGTTAAATCAGTTAAGATGACCGTTTAAAAATCTCTCTTTGCTTATTTACAGATACTTACCAAAATACAAAAATAGTAATGAGAAAAAAATTACAATAAATGATTGAATTTTAACTGTGCTAAAACAGAGAACAGTTGCTAATCATTATTTTTTCAGCGGTTAAGGTTCGGTATTCCTTTTGTACTGATATTCACCTGGCAGGAAGATGTCGGCATCAAGCACTTATACATTCCACGGTCGTGTTTTATTTATGACGCGCACAGAACATCATAAATAAAACACGGCGTCTAGCAACAGATGTCATGATCACATAATAATGGAGACAATATTGATTTAACGTTTAGAAAGCACTCTTCAATGTGGATAATATAAATCCAGCTCGAGGATAAACTTAACTGCTAACAAATAACCTATAACTACTATTGAAAAATAACGAACCGCCCTTCTATACACTTGACAAGAAAAAAATATGAGTGCAGCGAAATCGTTAGCAAAATGATATTTGTGTTCCGCCCTGTCCGTTTAATTCACAGAAGAGAAAAGAAAGGAGAGCTGCCATGTGGTCGTAACTGCGACCACGTGGCAGTAATTGTGCATATAATGCGTTTGTCATATCATGTCATGAACTGCTGCATACGGCATAAATAATAATTGTGATTCTCATGAATTCATATTAGTTTCGTGTTTTAACCCGTGTTGCTGTTTACGGCTTTTACACCAGAGTATACTTGTAATGCTATAAATTATATTAATTTATATAATTGAATTAGTAACTTTATTAGTTGTAAGTAACTTAAACTTAGGGTTGCTGTTTCTATTGTTCTTTGTTCTTTGCCTTACAACTGTTCTGCCAAGGAATTGTTTGGCAGTAGCATTTAGATCTAAGTATGTATTTCATAATTGTGGACGGAAAAATATGTTATGTAAACCCGTGAAGTTTCTTTGCGGGTTCTTCTTTACTGGGTTGATCGAATCCGCGGATCTTTGTGACGTAACTTGGTGTAGTTTGACTACCAAAAAGTTTAAATAAATGAAATGAAAACAAATGAAAATACGTCAAAATATTTTGTAAACTTAGACGAAGTGGACATGTTTTTTTTTCCAGCGAAGTTTCTTCTTCTTCGCTGTGATTGTTGAACTGTCTAATGATAAAATATGTCAAATCCGGGTGTAGTTTTACCCGGCGGTAAATAATACTCATCAGATGGAAAGAAACAATCGGATGGTTTCGGCTCGTAGAGCCTCGTCGCTGTCACTTGGTGGCATTCAGTATCTAGCCGATTGTCTTCTTCCAACGTCCGATGTACACTATTTTCTGCCGGTTACTGTAGCAGCGGAGGTCCAAAATATGGTATACGGTGAATAAACAATAAACAAACAAGATTAAGTTTGTGTCTTTGTCTGTAGGTTTAGGTTGGTGCCTGATATTAATTATTAATTCAATTGAAACATTCATTTGAAATAATTAGTTAACTACGTTTGTACGGGGAGCATAGTTTAAATTGTAGTCTTAAGTTGGGCTGGTAGTTTCAGAAAATTTGAAACAGCCGGTCTCATAATAGCCGAGCTAGATGGCACATCGCCTTCCTTTTTTCATCTGAGGTTGAATGAATTTATGACTGTTGTTCAGCGACGCAAGCTATCTGCGTGAAGTATGGCTTGAGCGGTATTTGTTTTGTCCAATTCGCAACGAACTTTACGAGTTTAGTCGTCATCGTTAATCTTAATGTCCCGTCGGATTAAAAGAACATTTTTGGTGTACTCTTTGCAACAGCAATCCAGTAAAAAATTTTGTGATCTTAGTAAAAATACGCAGTAATGGTTAATAGGGGATCGTACACAAATACCATGACGTTATTTGGAGAAGGGGGGGGAATGGGGGCGTGACGTGACGTACGTCACGTTATGGTCAATGTTTGCGTTACGTCACTCTTTGCCTCTGATACAAAATTAACCAAATCTTTTCAAAGACAATAATACATCATTCCTAAAACCTTAAGAATCAATTTTCGTTGATTTCCAATGTAAAACCATACTTTAATGTTTTTTTAAACCAACATTGTTTATTAAAAAGATTTTTTTTTTACTACAAAACTATTCAGTTGTAACACAGATAGTACGGGGTATTTTAATATGGTTTGGACATGCAGGACTAATGACTGATGAAATAATGACAAATCGCGAAATTGAGTAGAACTGGCATGTCTGGACGACCAGGAAGTTACCATGACAGTCAGGTGCTTCGTAAATTTCAAATTCGTAGCACCCATATTGTTATACCAAAAAAACATTGTCGCTAATATTTTTCACAACGGTCCCGTGACGTACCGGAATGGGGGCGGGGGAAAGGGTTTACGGTCTTGGTACGTGCGGCAAGGGGGGAATCGAAAATAAGAATAACATCTTACCTCGTTAGCGTACGCGACGGTGGTGAGAGGAAGCCAGTGGTAGCCAAGCGCGCGGTCCCAGATCACACCCTTGTTCCACACCTCCACCAGCAACCCAGAGTTGATGTCGTTGGTCTCACTGAAACAACAGTCATTATTTTAACCGACTCCACAAAAGGAGGCGGTTTTATGTTCGACGTTATGTATTTTCTTAACCGACTTCACAAAAGCAGGAGGTTCTATGTTCGACTTTATGTATTTTCTTAACCGACTTCACAAAAGCAGGAGGTTCTATGTTCGACTTTATGTATTTTCTTAACCGACTTCACAAAATCAGGAGGTTCTATGTTCGACTTTATGTATTTTCTTAACCGAATTCACAAAAGCAGGAGGTTCTATGTTCGACTTTATGTATTTTCTTAACTGACTTCACAAAAGCAGGAGGTTCTATGTTCGACTTTACGTATTTTCTTAACCGACTTTACAAAAGCAGGAGGTTCTATGTTCGACTTTATGTATTTTCTTAACCGACTTTACAAAAGCAGGAGGTTCTATGTTCGAATTTATGTATTTTCTTAACCGACTTCACAAAAGCAGGAGGTTCTATGTTCGACTTTATGTATTTTCATAACCGACTTCACAAAAGCAGGGGGTTCTATGTTCGACTTTGTGTATGTTTTTTTAACCGACTTCACAGAAGCAGCAGATTCTATATCATATATATATCAGGTTCGTATTTATTATGTCCGTCCACCGATTTCTCGGTAATTTGTGAACCGATTCGAAAATTGTTGTGTTGTTAGAAAGGGTATACTCTCGGAGTGGTCCCATTGCCACCAAGTCAGAATATGATGAGGGGATTCCATGGAAATCAAGGGAAACCACCAAATTCAGTGCTGATCTGGACCAATGAACTAAAAATATGGTATGAGAACATTTTATAAAATATTTGAGATGATTGGCAATCGAATAATAATGATTTTTAGATATGGTTTATTTGTTTGAATTTCCAGGAAGGTTTAACGTTCAAGTTGCTTTACAAAATGTACAATTATATGGATGTATTGATAAGATACAAATAAAATGTATGGTACACATTCCATACTGGCACCAATCCTAAACAGGGTTGGGACCCGTTCTAAACAACATTCGATTTGGTGTATCGTAACTTTTGGTCTCAGAACTATCTTCATTATTTTTTGTATTTGTCTTTAACATTCACATCCATCGTTTTTGTCATTTAGAGGCCAACGAATGTATGATTAAATAAGAAAAATCAAGTTGTTTTTTTTATATTTCCACAGAAATTTTACGAGTTATCATCCTGGAACTTGTAAAGTCTAATCCTTTTAGGTGCTGGGAAAGTATGTACCGTTAAGAGCCTACATTTTATAATTGAAACACCCATTAATTAGGTACAAAGCAGAAATATATTGAGAATTTTTTAGTTGAGCCAGTTTTTGAAAAATTTTCAAAATGGCGGAGTAATTTTGAAAAATTTTCAAATGTGGTATGTCTGTCCGGTTATTCTCCTCTACAGGTCGCATTTCTCAACTGATTCTCGTGAAATTTTGTAAGCAGGTTCGATATTTACATAGAATATTTTGATCGAGCTGAGAAACTGTTAAACAAAAATAAAACTTATTTTTTTTTGAAACTATTTTTCGTTCTTTGCCGTAAACTTTTTTAACAAAAAACTTAGTTTTGCCGTATTATTTTTGTACGATATAATAAAATGTCGACGAAAAAAATCTGTAAAGCAGAAAATTCTCTTTGTAAATTTCGAATCAGTTGTAAAATGAAATGAAAAAAATAATAATAAAAATTCTAATAAGTAATAAAAAATAAGAAACAAAAAATGCTTCGCGTCGTGAAACCACATAAAATTATATTAAGCTTTTTAACGGCCAAATAGCTAACGACATAACGATCATATAAATTAGATTGTAACTTTTTCATTACGTCAGCTAAAGCTTCGAACTATGTGTAATAAAAGTTTTACGGATAATGTCGAAGCTGGCAATTACTACAGTCGCATTTATTTGGGGTCATTCATCAACCTGTCAAACATTTCCCATCGTGTTGACAGCAATCGCCTCTATTGCCTATTTGTACTACCCACCGCGTATTTTTTCCTGAACCAAAACTATAATTCTTACACTCAATGCGTTCACGGTATGTATTAAGGAAGTATAGGTAGTAAAGGCCTCTCAAATCAACGTACTTGCCAGCTAAAGGGCGTGCTTTATTTTTTTCAAAAACTAAAACAATTGCGCGGACATTTAGAGGTCCGATGCTCAGTTTATGTCGGAAAAAAATTAAATAAACTTACAAAGATTTTAAAAATGTGTGAAATGGAATATCGGTGTCATACATATACACATCCATACATACCTTCACGCCGCTATCCCGAAAGGGGTAGGCAAATATGATAGAGCGCATACGCTACGATCACAGCACACCTCTTTCAATTTCGATTGACTGTATTGCCCGATTAGCCACACCGGACAACCTAAAGTGTTAACCGCCATTATAGAGATATCTTGGCATATGGTATACGTTAGGCCCTCACATTAGAGGTGCACGATGCCCATGGGCTTTCGAACTTATAGAGGGGATGCGAAATCATGCTGGCAGGTGTGGTGATCCTTTACATAATGTTAAAAGGAAAGGTTGTACTTGTGTTTATATAATCTTTATTTATCTCAAAGAACGTACTTACATTCGCCTAAAGAGATAAGTATATTGTTGTTGTGCGGTTACTTGCCGATTTTTTTATATTATTTGGGAGATTATTGTAGATTTGGATGCCTTAGAACAGTATATTTCTTTGGGGGAAATACCTCGCCGTGCATTCCATAGTTTACCGGCCATATGGATAAATGATCTAGTGGATCGGTGGGTTCTCATTTTCGGATAGTCTAAAGTGAATAGGTGCATTTCCAGACTGATCCGCATTGAGCGAGATCTGATTGGAGTCTAGCGCTGTTTGCACCAGGATGCGGGGTTCAAATCCCCGCCCCGTTCATGCATCACTTTCTTTCTCTTTCCGAGTTGGATGAGTGAATTTCATGAATAATGCGAGCTTTTCTACGGTTCTGTATCCATGTTAAACTGTAGGTCCCCTCCCTTGTAAGCCGCCCGGGTTAGTACCATTGGATGAAAAGACGATCGAAGCGGTAATGAAACGTTGCCCGTGTTTCCATTCAGTTCAATGTAGCCGTGCTCATAAAAGGAGGGTTCTGGCATGGCGCCTAATTTGGGAATGCGTTGTGTTGGGATAACATCATGACGGTGAACTATATCTCATGAACCGCAATAGGTAGGCAGCGGAAATGTTCACAGAATGAGTATTTATTTTGCCGCTATGACAAGAAATATGTAAAATTTAAAAATAATTAAAAAGTGACTTTTTGTGTTACATCTTGCACGATGGTACGGAACCCTTCGTGTGCGAGTCCGACTCGCACTTCCTTTCTTGTTGACAATAGTACTATTTAGAGAATGAACCGTTTCTCAAACTTATTTCTCGGCCGCACCGCAATGATACGGAACTGTCGGCCGGCGGGTGCCTTTCCTTAACCTAGGAGTTTTAACTTTACATGGAGAATGAATTAATTAGAAGACGAATAATTAGGAGAACATAAAAAAAATATCTGGCATTTTCCATGTGACGCACTATACAAAACATTTGTTGTATTGTTTTGTAAGGTGGGTGTACATTTCTTGCAAAAAAACATCCGTAGTAACTTCTACGCATCTAAACACACCAAGTACAGGATCACAGCATTCTAATAGGACAATTGCGCACAAAAGCACGCATTCAATGTGAAGTAAAACCCTGAAAAGAGCTCGTTAATTGCCCACAATATGATTATCACGGAGCAGCGATAACCGCTTCGCAAACAAAGCGCGGCAATCGATTTTAAGCACGCGCCTGTGAGTTGACTCAGATTACCTCCAGGCCGATTCGGTTGGCCGTTCGGAAAAGGGCTGATTCGGTGGTCAAACAAGTTTTGTACCGGTAAGCTTAGGAGCGCGATAAAGGACGACTTATGACAAGGTGGCGACGCGCGCTCAAACAACCTTATAATGCGACGATATGTTTTTTTTTGGCACGACATTAAACCCACGGAATTAAAAACAGTCTAGAAGTGTATGTGCTCATCACTACCGCACCTTGACGTATTCCAATTTAGTTACGACGGTCGCCTCCCGCTCTTAAATAATGGTATATCGAGAGCGCGAACTTATGGAAGTTTGACATAATAGCGACTTGGTCTAGTAGTTAGTTCTTGTTGCAAATGTAGAAGTGACCATGGAAATCGGTGTTATGTCTGTGTTTTTTTTTATGCAACCTGGCATGGATAGATAATACCACACAACTGCCGTTGTGATATTAGCCTAATTAATACACCATATTCCTGAAGGAATTAGCACGCCTACATTTAACTGGATGGAAAACACGGACAATTTTTCATTGTTGCCTCAACCATAGTTTCATCCAATGCGGTGATACAAACCAGGGCGGGATTAGCCCTACCACCTAGTAGGGGAAGGGGACCTACAGTTTTACATGGGATCCGAACCATGGAACAGCCGCATTCGTAACGAAATACACTTATCCATCTCAGAAAGAGAAAGAAAGTGGTGCATGACCGGGCGAGGATTTGAACCGAGATCTCTCGGATGAAAGGCAAGTCCTCTAACCCCTAGACCACAAGCTGTGTGATGTTTTAAATGAATTCCGTATTTGCAATCCATTCAATTAAATGTAAACAAACATTTTAAAAATTTGTCGTTTTGATGTTAATTAATTACTACAGTATACTAGAACATAAACAGGGTGTATTCAAATTAGTATTAAGTGTTTAAAAGGGTTTATCAGTATCGCTGAAAAAAAAATTGTTTTTCTGAAGGAACATTAGGAATCGAATTATTGTCCGATAGCTAATTATTGACACTGAAAGGCTTCATAGGAATTTTATTACAGACTGTATAATTGCGAATCTTACAGTCGAGAATATTTTTTGCTCCCGTTACTCGACAACTTTCTATTACACCCAAAGCGGCCAACGACCAAGTCTTCTTCCTCCGCAAAATGTGTTATAAAAAGTTCTCCAAGTCTCCTTATAGCGATCTCGAGAGTCGTCACACTTTCCACGCTTCGTGTATAGACCGAGAGGTGAATGCGTTAACTGTACCTAAACGTCATCCTTGGCGTAATGTTTGCTCCCTAGAACTGCAGAAGTCCCTATAGCGCGGCTTGGTATACCGCGGATTCGGATATTACCGCTCTCCTTTCGTATACCCGCAGTCAGGGGCAACCATGGATGGAACAGTAGATATTGGTCAGTATTTGTCTGACCTAATTATTATTGAGATGGAGTTGCGGTGAATGAGAGGTGAATGAAATGGCTTACCATACGTTTGATGTGCCTCCTACTACAAAAGAGGCAGCACAATGCATGACATTAACGAAATGGGAAGAGTATCAAGGAAATGTGGACTACACGAAAGTATTACAACCTCACTTCCGTTAAAAGATACATATTAAATAAAGTAGCTTAATCTAAGTAAAAAAGATTACCGATTTTACATTCTTATTTTTAATTATATTCTTAATTGATAAAATAACATATAATCATATGTAAGCTTAAGCGATTTCTGCATGTCATTTCGTTCAAACTATTAATATTCTACTACTACTCTTCATTGATACCATGTACTATCGATTACTGGTAACGTAAAACTATCATTTTATATAATCTTCAGTGCGTATGTTTGTCGCGGATTCTCTTAACCGCCCCAAACCCGCGTTACACCGAGGTTCTAGTGTTTTCACTCGTGGGGTTCAAAGCGGCTCATGAGTGGCTAATACCACACCCGTTATCATGATATTAGCCCAACACGCCTCATGGCAGGTCTAGCTTATTTCTCACGAAATATAAAATCTTATTCAATGATGTAAGTAATAAGAGCATCAGCTCTCACGAAGAAGCCGAGTGATACTTTCAATGACTTTGTTGTTGTTATTTCTCGGTCGCTAGTTCGTGTTTATCTGCAGACTGGGAGAACTGAGCGCTGGGCGGGCATAAGTGTCATGGCTTTTACTGCGCTGTAGAGTTCAGAAGCCTAATCCCACCTATAACCCATGCGAGCTGTTCCATTTTTCGGAATCCATGTAAATAATGACGAACTAATTAAAGAAAATATGGATTTCTTTCCGCTCGGTTATGTTTGTTTAATTATTCCATAAGATATTTAATAAGTAAATTTAAAAAGTCAGTAGCTAATTAGCGAGGGGACTTGCTTTCAATGTCAGACGTCATGGGCGGGCCGTTCATGCACCACTATATTTCCCGACTCGGAAGCAGGGTGTTAGCCCACCGGGATTGGTTCCATCGCATCGGATGAAAAGACGGTCGAAGGAGCTATGAAAAATTGTGCCCATGTTTTCCATCCAGTCGCCGTTCTCATAAAAGAAAAGTCCTGGCATGGCACCTAATTTCTTCAGGAATGCAATGGTTTGCTAATAGCATACCGGTAGATGAGGCGTTTTTCATCAATCTATCTACCGTTACTAAATAAACAAAAAAGCAAAAAAAAAACATAAAATAATACAGTCGAATTAACAACCTCCTTCTTTTTTGAAGTCGGTTAAACAACGGATACTATTCTTAACACAATCAAAGGCAGTCTGCGTTGGTAGACTCATTCTTGGGCCAGGTGAAAGGAATTTAGTAGTGTTTAGTAGTATTTCCCTTATATTAAGATTCCCTGTATATTTTTTATGGCCGCAAAATGCAAACAACAAAAATATTAAACGCAGTTAACACAGCCATTTTGTTTTCTCTTCCATTTTATTGTGGCGGGAAATATAAATATTTGCATAGCAGCTATGGATAGATAAGGAGGGTTAATACTTTGATGAATCAAATATGACGTTTTTTTTTCTTAGTTAACGACAATTTCATACTTTAACCCCCTTATACGAAAGTTCATTTTAATAAAACATAACTTTGAAAGCAACCAGTTTTTTCCCTGTCGCCTTTCATACTCGTAGGCCCTCCATAAGATATTCCTGGGTACGCTAATGGAAAAGGTTGACCTTTTAAAGATAATTTTATATGTTTTCTCTTCCTCTCAGGCTAAGTTCCATAAATTAACAACGACGTATGAGTACTAATGAATGAAAATCGTATAAATACGTTTAAATAGGTAGATTCATTATATGCAATGAATTTAAAATGATGAGGAATGAGCAATCGGATCACATTTTTGAGATTAGCGTCATTACAGTAAGCCAAAATGGAACAGCAGCCACTACCAATTATTGAGGTTTTTTTTAAATGACAGAACGCGGATGGCTAAACCACACCTAACCGCTACATGCTTCCGTCGTTGGAGGCAAAACATGTCGGCCAAGCACGGCATTGCACACCGAAAAACCGTAAATTTTCCAAACATGATTAGCATTAGCATCTAAGCATATACTTTTTTTTTGAAGTTTTGAAGAAAGTTTTGAATCCATAGGCACCCGATCTAGTTTACACTGTGTGTCATGTGCCATCTAAATCATGGTGTAAATCTGAGAACATATGTAATGTGTTTATCCGACTATGTAAGTTTTCAAAACATTATGATAAACACATTACTTTCCTTTGCGCGCAGTCGGGTAAAAAAGTGTCAGTTTTCAAACAAACTAATACACAAAAAATATTTTTAAATAAAAAAAGGACCGCCTTCAAAAAAACCGGAACTAAAAAGCAAAAAATAATTGGTTACTTTTAATTAATGTACGAAAAGCTATTTTAATTCTAACTAATTATGTACAATTTCTTAATTTTTAATCATCTTTTGAAGTCGGTGCCTTGGGTAGAGTTCGCTTCGCACGCTGCTGACCGAACAGACACTATTTCAGCCGAACACACCCGAAGTCTACGAGAGCGTAAACAACCTGAGTCAGCAATGATTGGTCCACAGAGCATTTTGTCTAACTGGAGATGCCCTTAGCGTTGGTTTACGTGCAAGCTGATATCGATACAGCGCAGCGTACTGAAATTGGGTTTCAGCGATTATTATTAGTACTTTCGGGTTTATAAAGGCTGGTCTGGTGAAGGAGGACGTTAATTCGCTGTCTGAACGAGACGATTTCTGCCGAAATTGGTGAGATATGTACTAACCGCACACTTTCTCTCGTTTCGTTTTGACACGTAGTTGAGAGCAGACACCTCAAAGTCGCTACCTATTGTTTTCTGTTCTTTTTTATGTTTGTATTTTTTTTTGTTTTGTGTTATGTAGGTATTTAGGTAGAATAAAAAGTACAAGCTACACCTACCTAAATATTTATCATATAAGTGGTCGTTGTTTTTATATTGGTTTGTTCGTAAGGTTTTCTTGTAAATATTTTGTTTTTATTGTATTAGGTATTTAGTTTAAGTATAAGGCATATTTAAATTACAAAGTACTTGCCTAAATACCTACTTACATACGTTTTTCCGACCAGTTTGTTCATGTAATTTTTGTTATTGTGTTTTGTTCAAGTAGGTAAATGTAAGTAGCTACCTACTTATATTTCTTTCTTAGCCATAGGTAATATTAATCTAACTACTTGCAGCCCTTAAAGAACGTCTACCCAAGGCACCGACTTCAAAAGATGATTAAAAATTAAGAAATTGTACATAATTAGTTAGAATTAAAATAGCTTTTCGTACATTAATTAAAAGTAACCAATTATTTTTTGCTTTTTAGTTCCGGTTTTTTTGAAGGCGGTCCTTTTTTTATTTAAAAATATTTTATTTTTTGCTTTTTAGTGGTGGCGTAACTTTTAAGTCAAGGTGGGCGAGCCCTCCTGCTCAACTTCACATACAAAGTGGAAAGAAGATATACATACATATACAATTCAATACAATACAATGAACGAGCATTAGCAGAAATACAACCATTGAGAAATCTCATTTCTGACGAAAGGTAGACCGGTAACTATCTGGATTCATGAGTTCACGGTTGATACGTACGATAATTGATACGATGAGATCACGTGAGATAGAGTGCTGTGACAGACGGACGGACGGACGGACAGCGGAAGTTGGTGCCCTTTGGGAACGGAACCCTAAAAAGACAAAACAACGATGAACCGGAACCGCTGAGCTTCTGAATTTCTCATCCTACCATCGTTCCGGATAGTCTGTTTCTTGCGTAAGTTTAAGTTGTATGAAAATGTGTACATATCGGCCTCGTTTATCCCCCCTTAACAGTTGAATTTTGTAAAATCCGTTGTGAGCGAGCCTTTTCGTCTTAACAAGAAGTCACTGAAAATTTTAAGTTTCGAGGATAATTGGTTTCAGAGATCTCAACATGAGTGGTTTTCGCCTAAATGTGTTCATTTTGACCTGTTTTACCCCCCTAATAGTATAATTTCCAAAAATATTTTCTTCTTAAGAATTCCCATCTAAAACAAAACATACTCTGACATTTCTGGGTTCAGCGGCTCTAGAGATAGAAATGTGTACAATTTGCCCTCTTTTACCCCCCTTGAATACCCCCAACAGTTGAAGTAAAAAAAAACCTCTCATACTGAGCAATCTCACCCGAAAAGAAAGCTACTGTAACTAAAAAATCACTTTTCTGGGTTCGCGGGGTTAAGAAATTCGATGTTTGTTATAGTTAAGTACCAAACTACTGAACCGATTTTGATAAAAAAAAAATGGGACCAACTAGAAAGTATACCCTTTCGAACAAAAAAAGAATTTTCCAAATCGGTCCACGGGTCTTCGAGTAATCGGTGAACATACATAAAAAAAAAAAAAAAAAAAAGATTCCGACGAATTGATAACCTCCTCCTTTTTTGAAGTCGGTTAATTAATGTAAAAGAACACCAATGGAGAGACTAGTGGGATGATAGGATGGCGATTCGCTATCGTCTAGGATGGTAAGAAACAAGAGTGGGGGCTAGTTAGCTCCAACATGATTGACAAGATCCCGAGATTAGTCGCGACCCGTCGCCTCCTCTATAAGGATATTTTCATGCACATAATAATAAACTTCATCGAATTCATTCAACATTTATATATTTCAAGTTGATAGAAATTCCATTTATTGTTTTGGAATTGAATACCTACATTTAGTTAAACATATAGAAAATAAGTAACTATGCTTACTTTATGTTAAGTTTTCATTTATATTGTTCTGTATTTAATTGATAAGTAATAAGCATTGTTTTTCTTTGCATAGCCTAAGCTGTAAAAAATCCTTATGATATGGTTGATTGTTAGAAATTGCCTGAGGCAATAAATCCGCCTTTGCAATGTGCTTTTGTATGGATTGCAATAAAGAATATACACAGGATATACACCCTTAATTAATTTTTCCGTCAAATAATCATAAAGATGCTGTCTCAGCGATCGGTCCAGCAAGTTTGAGTGAGACAATATAAACAAAACTCGACAGTTTTGTAGCTCGTTCCCACCTGTCGGCTATCTGATCCGTATATTAATCGGATGTCGGCGCCTTTGTTCACACACACGATTAATAATCGGTTGTCGGCCACGGTCGAAGCTAGTGCCAATTTTAAGCACTCTACGCGAGGCGATTGTGCACGATGGACGTCGACGAAGCTCTTGTTGTGATGTATTATTATTTGAGAAGAAAACGAAGAAAGACAGCCAAGGAAAGAAAATATTGGGTGCACCCAATCCTGAGAGAAAGATTTAGTTTGGGAACATTTCAGAATTTAATAACAGAATTGAGGAGTGACGAAATTAAGTTTTTCAACTATTTTAGAATGTCGATAACTACATTCAACCATCTATTGGCTCAAATATCAGTGAGCATAAACTACCAAAATACGAGATTTAGAGACTGCATTTGTACTGAAGAAAGGTTGGCGATATTTTTAAGGTAATATAATTTTACATATTAATTTGTATAAAGGAAGAAATAAAACAGTCACTTTTAGTTCACATATATTTATTGAAAGAAATAACTTTAATTTTTTTTAATTACGAAAACAAATTAAATATTACTAAAATCTAAGTCCGAATCTTGAGTATTACTTGAATGTAGTGACAAAGTAGGTGATGCTGGTTCAACGAGTTGGCGTGTCGAATATCCATATCCACTTGAAGGGAAGATATTATTCTGGTTTAATGGTGGGTGCACATTCTGGTTTTGTGACGAATATACAGATTGTTGCACGTGATCTCTTGACTGTGAATGCCAACCATAGTTTGATGAGTATAAACGACTTTCACGCTGCTTTTTAATATTTTGAATCAGTGACAGCACGCCTGATTGAAACTCTAAAGTTTCGCTATCGTCAAAAGACGTAACGCTCGGTAGAACACCTTTGAAAAAAGAGAGCATTGGATGTTCGTTACTTCTGTCTGACTGTAGCCTGCTATCTAAAAACTGGCTCATTTTGTCATCGAGGGTTTTGGGCTTTTTGGAAGTGCTTGGTAATAGCAGCTCTGAATTTATATCTGTTGTATTGGCCGCTGATGCCTCGGGACATGTATCTGTTGGACGCTTCTTGACAGAATCATGAGTTCGATTAGGCTCAGCCACTTTTTGCAGAAAACTCATCTGTTCTTTATATATATATGGCTTTGAAAACTTAGCCCCTGCTCCGGATTTTTTGACGTCTTTTTTATTTGCTCGCATCCAGGCATCTCGTAGATTCGACCACTTTGTAGATACTAATTTACCTGCAATTACAATAGGTACATATAGAAATGTTAATTATTTTACCTACTTAATTATTTTACAGATATTGCGCATCGGGTTGTTCCTTCAAAGAATTGCACTATAGTTACAGAGTTGGTGTGTCAACTATTAGTAAAATCTGCAAAGAAATTAGTTCCACTATCTGGGATGTATTAAGAGACGAGTTCATGAAAATTCCTGATAATGAGAGTAAATGGTTGGAAATTGCAAAAAGTTTTGATATGAAAGCCAACTTTCCGCACTGTCTTGGAGCAGTTGATGGTAAGCACATAAGAGTGGTGAAACCAAACAATACTGGCTCGATGTATTTTAATTACAAAGATTATTTTTCATTTGTTTTACTAGCCGTTGTTGATTCAGAATATCGTTTTATTTTTATGAGTGTTGGCTCGTATGGAAAAGAATGCGATTCTTCAATATTCAAGGAGTCAACTATATGGAAGAAAC
This sequence comes from Incurvaria masculella, assembly GCA_946894095.1. Lineage (NCBI taxonomy): Eukaryota > Metazoa > Arthropoda > Insecta > Lepidoptera > Incurvariidae > Incurvaria > Incurvaria masculella. The sequence goes on along the minus strand of OX335658.1, from coordinate 11,604,320 downwards.
TGAATGATGGTAGTTTAAATATACCAAAACCAAGGCCTCTACATGCAACACTTCAAAATGATATGCCTTATGTTCTCGTGGGCGATGAGGCTTTCCCTCTGTCAACAAATTTGTTAAGACCTTTTGGAGGCACTCATTTAGACCACATGAAAAAAATATTTAACTATCGTTTAAGTCGGGCAAGAAGGTACGTTGAATGCGCATTCGGTATTTTAGCCAATAAATGGAGAATATTTCATCGGCCACTGGATGTCCACCCAGACACGGCTATCGAAATTGTAAAAGCGTGTACAGTATTACACAATTTTGTAAGAGAAAAGGACGGTCTGAACTTTGAAGATATTCATTATGCGGCAGAAAATCCGATGCAAGAACAAGTACAACTGCAAAACTGTAATCCACGTGGTGGTCCTATTGCAAATGATATACGGTCTGAATTTGCAAACTACTTCGTTTCAACAATAGGCTCGGTGCCTTGGCAACCAGAAGCGCATGGTTAATATTTATGTTTTGAATTTTACGTATATTATTAAATAAATAACTTCAAACACTTACCACATGATTGTCTTTCTTTTTCGTCCAAATTGTCAAAATTAGGTATGAGTAGGCAGCAAACTTCCCGCCAAGCAGCTATTTTCAGTTGCTTATCTTTATAATCATTTAGAGTTTTGTCCCAAAGGACACCTCTTTCCTGAACTAGTGTGATCAATTGTTCGGGGTTGATATTTCTTTCCATTACTACGAATCACCAAACGTGCGTACAATAAAAACACAACAACTCTGCTTGCGCGCCGCGATGTGTGTGTGCGCGATCGCAGGTACGACGTACGCACGAACGGAATGAGGGGTAGCGGGGAGAGGGTTATCGGCTCCGACATCAGACAAATGTGAACAGCGCCGTTCTTAATCATAGGCGAGCGAGATCCGACACGATTTTTTTCCGGGCGTAGAGGGCTGGCAAAACACCCGACATTTCTTGTCGGAGCCGACACAAAATCGGTTTCCGATAAGTGTGAATAGCGTCATATACAATGCTCTGCCACTAGAACTTCCGTTTAATATACGGATCCGACACCCGACAAGTGGGAACGAGCTCTTACTCGGACTGCCCGGTCCACTCACATTTTCAAATGTAGGTGATCAGCGAATTCACATGTGCGAACCCGACTCAACTTACCTCGTCATAATAAGCCTGCGAGCATGGAAGGACATGAGTAGCTTAGAAACTCATTCGTATGGCGGTAGCGTAGCCACGAGTTAGTGGAAAGCGTCTAACTGTAGGAAGTTGTCTTACGAATTCGGTACGAGCAGCATACCGAATGTTCGTTGCACTGAATGGCGCCCTGCGATGTTCTCTCGTGTTCTTATGTATTCTTGCGTGTCGTTGGAACTCGAGAAAAGTAGTAAGCGAACTCATTCGCTGGAGCGGTTACCATACGTCGCGAAAATCACGATTTTTTCCGCTATTTTATACGGAAATCTCGTACCGCCTGTAATATTTGTTTTTAATTAAAAAACCGATATGGGGGGCTGAGCTGAGAGACCAAAAGTACTCCAAAAAGCCAAATGCACGTCACCTCGCGAAACTACGCTCAGCAAGGTATCATACCGGCGAATTTGCGGACAATCGCTGAGCTATCAAGCTTGAATAAATTACGTTTGAAGACTCCCAGGTCATAAGTTTGAGGAATGACACAAGCCCTAATTTAACAAATGTCGCGACTATCCGATTTAAAAATTAAGATATATGCAGTAAACATAATTAATTTATGGATCATGGTTTAATCATTAAATGATTTTTAAAATATACATTTTATAGGTTTTTTTGTGAATTTTGTGAAATTTGTGCCAAATTTTGCCCATGGTAGGTATGATCGCATCATTTAACACCTTTTGCCGATACACAGTGCGGGTTGACTTTAACACCCTTCTCGATAAACACGAGCGGAAAGTAACCATTTGCGGTCACTGCTGCCCAGACTATAACAGACGCTTGCTTACGAACGGCAACTCTATCGTCTAACTTCTTGTTGGACTTGCCCTGCAGCCAAACCGATCATTTTGTTTGTTTACATACAATTACAGCACAGTAAAAAATGTTCATCAGAAAAAACAATATTTTCCAGATTGCCACATTCGTGCAAGGCTTTCAGTGCTCGAGCTCTGCGTGGTCGGACTGGCTTCTGCGCTGAAGGAAGATGTTGTACTTTTTGTATCTTGTAGGGCTTCAGTTTTAGGTCTTTTTTTTTCAGTATGCGCCGAATACTTGAGGGATACTTTCAGACTTTTGGCCAATTTTGCAGTTCTATGTCGAGGATTTTCTTGAATTCGAGCCTTCCCCATTCGAACCATATGACGTGATGTTGCTGTTTTCGGAAGACCGCCTTCATGCTGTTTAGCAACGGGTTTGGTAATAACGCTTAAGACGCTAGGTACAGCCAGCTCGTAGCGCGATTCCGTAGCACCGGAGCGAATATTTTTCGTAGCGCGTAGCGAAAGCGTAGACACATATGAAAAAGAGGGTCCAATTCAATTGGGCGGGCCAGGCCATTTGCTTACAGTATCACTGGCCTCACACTACCGCATCGTTGATGAGCGTGACATACAGACGTAGATGCTCTATATTTGTCTCTCACCGCCTCGTCGCCTCACCTCACCTTCCCGCGCCTCGCCCCGCTGATATGGACGGGGCGGCCGGTGCGGTGGCGCGGGCGCGGCGGGATGAGCCGAGCGGGCGAGTCATTCACAGTCTACCTACTCCATCGATATAACCTACTCGTTGCGCGTTGAGATAAAATACCTACATATATCGCTAGTCCGTGGCAATCAATTATGCATATGTAATACCTATGCCATGTGACGATAATAAAACTAAAGAAACTGGAAGAAAGTCGATCATGCTAAAGGCTGAGATATAAAATATAGGAACGATTTGGGTTTAGATGAAAAAGAGCTTTCAATTCTATATGGCGGGCCATGCATTTTTCTTACAGAACCACACGCGCCGTTGAGTAGATAGTATTTATTTGTTTCCTCTGTCGCCTCAATTCACCGCGAGGTACGGACGGAGCGGATGATGTGATGATAAAGTGAGTTTTATAGGCGGTCCAAGAAATTAAAAAAAAAACCGGCCAAGTGCGAGTCGGACTCGCACACAAAGGGTTCCGTACCATCGTACAAGATTTAACACAAAAAAAGTTTTTTGTATGGGTCCTTTTAATTTTTATTATTTTTTATTTTACCTATTTGTTGTTATAGCGGCAAAATACATACACACTCTGTGGAAATTTCAGCTGCCTACCTATTACGCTTCATGAGATACAGCCCTGTGACAGACGGACGGACGGACAGACGGACGGACGGACGGATGGACGGACAGCGGAGGCTTAGTAATAGGGTTCCGTTTTCACCCTTTGGGTACGGAACCCTTTTTAGGGTTCCGTAACAGGGCTGTATCTCATGAACCGTAACAGGTAGGCAGCTGAAATTTTCACAGAATGTGTATTTGTTTTTACGCTATAACAACAAATAGGTTAAATTAAAAAGTAATAAAAATTCTAGGGGGGGCACGGAACCCTTCGTGTGCGAGTCCGACTCTCACTTGGCCGGTTTTTTTATGTAACTGCACATGGATGACTAATAAATTATTCATGAAAGCGACCTTCATGATATTAGCTAAATACACTAGCTCGTGGTCTAGGGGCTAGAGGACTTGCCTTTCATGCGTCTGGGTTCAAATCCTCGTCCGGACATGTACCACTTGCTTTCTCTTTCTGAGCTGGATACGTGCATTTCGTTACGAATGCGTGCTGTTCCATGGTTCGGAACCCATGTAAGACTGTAAGGTGCCCCCGGAGGCGACTTTGCCCATACATCCGTAGTTGACCAATCATTTGAAAACCGCTGTTCCGATTTACTTGCGATTTACTTGCACCAAAGACAATGCCGCTTTACACCAGGTTTTATTCCAAAATATATTTTTCCATATGTTACATTTATGTGTGTGCAGGAAAAAAAACCAAATGAAAATCACTTTTCTATATCTAGTCACATTATGTCGGAATCCTATTTGTAATACATTTAAGCATATATTTGAAAAAAAAAAACTTGCGGAGCTGTGGATTTGATCTTTAGTTATTGAATGTAAGATTAATTAAATCAGTTAAATATTAAAAAAATCTATAACATTTAATCTTATTCCTTTTAACATGCTGCCCCATAATAACCAGATTTCGAATCGGTATTTATTGATTTTCCCCATGTATAAAAAATACAATATCGTTTAACTAAAATATTGGAGAAAATAAACGTAAAAAAATATTACAATGCAATCTCTGAATTGGTTCGGAGATTATAATATGAAATAGGTACTCTATGCTCGCCGTTTGGCGGCTCGAACAGTGATGGCGGGCGGCGCGCGCGTATCCAGCCGCCCGGCAGGCCCGGCCGTGCCGACGCACTATTACTATTCTGTGCCGCCGCTCCGTACCGGCAGAAGCTGCGCGGCGTTGCCAACACCGCGCGTTTAGTTGCCTAGCGCGAGAATTCTGGCAACGCAGCGCAAGAAAAATATGTAGGCATGATAAAATAATTAGTGTTACAATACAAAACAGTGTTGCTATTCCACTACTATGATAACTATAATGCAGTAGGTATTCCATTGTAATAATAGGTAATCAATAATAATGGACAGCGTTGCCGATGGCCACTCCAATTCCCAAAAATCATTGTTAGGGTTCCCAGAAATCCGAAGGAATATGAACGAAGTTTTTATTAGAAATTTCGGGAGCAGATGAAATCCGGACTTATCCCGATTGCTTCAATGTTCAAAATATTTTTGTTTTTTTTTATGCGACGTGACATGGATGGCTAATACCACACAATTACCGTTATGATATTAGCCCAATACACGACATTGCCGAAGGAATTAGTTGCCATGCCAGGACCTTCCATTTATGAGTACGGCTACATTGAACTGGATGGAAATCACGGACAATTTTTCATTGCCGCTTCGACCATCTTTTCATCCAACGCGACGGTACCAACCCGGGCGGGCTTAAACCCTACCACCTAGTAGGGGAAGGGGACCTAAGGTTTTACATGGATTCCAAACCATGGAGCAGCTCGCATTCGTAACGAAATGCACTTATCGAACTCGGAAAGAGAAAGAAAGTGGTGCATGTCGGAATTGAACCCAGACCTCTGGTACGCTAGGCCAGTCTCCGCGCCACTAGGCTGCGAGCCTAGTAACTAACTAAAAAAAGGTCATGCAGCCAGAAAACTGAATATCCCGCGGATTGGCCCGTTCCCTGCAAACAAGACGCTTGCATTTCTCAATCTTTTTCCCCGCAACACATCAAATTACCCGCGCTTCGGGGAATCAGGGAGCGATCGGCAACTCTAATAATGATGAACATCGAATATTCTGTGCTTTCGAAGTACCTACCTAATCAATGATTTGAGATCGTTAGATGTGAGGTTCATGACGTAATGGTCAATGCGTCGGCCTTGAAAGCCGAAGGTCCCGGGTTCGAATCGCGCGTGATTTTTTACTAACTAAAAAAAGGTCATGCAGCCAGAAAACTGAATTTCCCGCGGATTGGCCCGTTCCATTCTGTGCTTTCGAAGTACCTACGTAATCAATGATTTGAGATCATACTTCCCCTTCCCCGCGATTCGGGGAATCAGGGAGCGATCGGCAACTGTGATAATGATGAACTCATGAACCATTTCGAATATTCCGTGATTTCAAAATACCTACCTACTCAGAACAAGTCGAATTATTTCGACGGTTAAAAAGGCATCAATGATTTGAGATCGTTGGATATGAGGTTCACGGTGGAGTGGTCAAAGCGTCGGCGCGCGCGGGGAGAGTTTTTTTTTTTTGGAAAATATCTTTTTTTTTTGTAAAATTGCATCCTGCCCGCTCCATAAATTAAACTAAAAGGTTTTTGTGACGACAAGATATGTGCAAATGTTTTTAAACATTATTTTTCACTTTCTTTCTCATTCTGAGTTAGATAAGTGAATTTTGTCAAGAATGTAAGCTGCTCCATGGTTCGGAATCCATGTAAAACTGTAGGTCCCCTTCCCCTACTAGGCGGTAGGGTGCCCGCCCGGGTTGGTACCATCGCATTGAATGAAAATATGGTCGAAGCGGCAATAATGAATTGTCTGTGTTTTCCAGCCAGTTCAATGTAGCCGTGGTCATAAAGGGTAGATCCTGGCATGTCACCTAATTCCTTCGGGAGTGTGATGTATTGGGCTAATATCATAACGGTAGTTGTGTGGTATTAGCATCCATGTCAGGTTGCATAAAAAAAAATTAAGAGGACAACTATAGGTAAAATCCTGACCAAATCTGTCGCACGTATAGGGGGAGCGATCGGCAACGCTGATAATGACGAAATCAAGAATACATTTCGAAGTACCTACCTACTCAGAGTAAATTGATTCTAACCAAGGTAAATTCTTTAGACGGTTAAAAAGGCATCAATGATTTGACCTCGTCAGATATGGCTTGCACGACGCAATGGCCGATGTGTTGGCCTAGCGACCCGAAGGTCTCGGGTTCGAATCTCACAAGAATATATTTTTTTTATTGAATTATCTTTTTTTTTTAAACTTTCATCCTGCTCATTACATAAATTAAACTAATAGACTTTTGTGACGATAAGATATGTGCCCATGTTTTTAAACATTATTTATCCCCATTAACAAGATAACAACTATAGGAAAAACCCTGACCAAATCGGTCGCACCTATAGGGATCTCCTTACCTTTTTAGGGATCCGTACCGAAAGGGTGAAAACGGAACCCTATTACTAAGCCTCCGCTGTCCGTCCGTCCGTCCGTCCTTTCGTCTGTCACAGGGCTGTATCTCATGAACCGTAATAGATAGGCAGCTGAAATTTTCACAGATTGTGTCTTTATTTTGCCGCTATAACAACAAATAAGTAAAATAAAAAAATATTGAAAATTAAAGGGGGGCCTCTACAAAAAAAGGGATTTTTTTTGTGTTAAATCTTGTACGATGGTACGGAACCCTTCGTGTGCGAGTCCGACTCGCACTTGGCCGGTTTTTAATGCAACTGGACTAACCCCTGTTTTCACCACCTCCAGTTACCTGAATTCCGATAAGTATCTTTCGGCTACATTGCATAATTACATAGTGTAACCGAAAGGTAACTTTGGGATATTTGTAGCTGGAAGTGGTGAAACCGAGCATTCAATGGCTACACCCACCGTAATGATAAAAGCCCAACACACCGCATTCTCGAAGGAATCAGGTGACATACCAGAAATATCCCTTTATTAGCACAGCTGCCTTGAACTGGATAGTAAACGAAACATTTTCCACACTTTTTCATTTAGGCTTCGACCATATTTTCATTCAATTTTCGTCAAAGCCGGAAAAATATGTGGATAAGAACGCGTAAATGCAAGGAGTAGCGCCTATAGACGCTTGTTTGCTACGCTGGACTAATGATTGGTAGTTTTAAATATCTATTGCGGGTATCTTTTAAGCTAGGCATTTTGGAAAAATAATCGATCTTTTACATTAGGACTGTCAAACTCATTCGATTTCTACATGTGATACATAGTGAAATGTTAGTATAATCAATATTTTTTAAATCCTTATAGTTTCCGACATTTAGTCAAAAAAGTTTAGACATCGACACTCTTTCGACATCATAATTTATATGGAAATGTCATGTCAACGAACACAAAAATTATTCGATTCACAGAAGAAGAACCATTACGCATATCAAAACAATGTATAGGCATCAGAACGACCTAGTTTACTTGCGGTGCCTCGCCAAACATCGCATTTTGGCTAGTACCAGGGCCTTAATGGTTCCATGCACTAACATTTTCTTCACAGGTAAATATTGGAGCTCCCGAACGATGACTGGTTGTGATTTTCCGGCCAAATGCAAAACGATCACAATGTTACAAATTTCTTAAATTGGTCTTTGTTGCCGCTCTTTTCGCCCACTTAAAAACAACGTTTCACCAAAATTTGGCGCTCGGTCATTATTATTTTGAAAAAAGAGGCAGTGTCAAGTTAGTAACAGTTCCAGGGACGAACTCTGTAAATATCAATCCTGCTTGAATCAACCACTATAAATTGGTTGAGAAATTCGACCTGTAGAGGAGAACAACCGGACAGACATTTGAACTTTTTTCAGAATTACTCCGCCATTTCGAAACATTTTCAAAAACTGGCTCGACTAAAAAATTCCTATAAGAATATGCAACCCGCTTACAAAATTTCAAGCGAATTGGTTGAGAAATACGACCTGTAGAGGACAGCCGGCCATTCGAAAGCATTTTGGCCAAGTCTTGAAACGGAGACCTCCGCTACGCTCGGTCAATAATATTATTCTTCCACCTAGTTTGGATGTGTGCTGATCCGAGTGACGTCACCGGCTAAATACATCCGGCCTCTATCAATCCGCAACCACTTGACACGTCAACACGGATGATAACCGTGACATCATGGCGAGCACAAGGGCAACATTTACACGGAAATATAATATGTATCTAGCGACCCACCCCGGCTTCGCGTGGGAAGCACGCGTTATTACTTCTGGTGGATAGATGGGCGCACACTCGTCAACGAATTTTAAAACTGTCAATCGCCACAGAATAACGCATGGCGACCCAGCCCGGCTTCGCGCGGGAAGCAAGCATTATTACTTTTGGTGGATACATGGGCGCACATTCGTCAACGATTTTTAAAACTGTCATTCGCCACAGAATAACGCATGGCGACCCGGCCCGACTTCGCGCGGGAAGCAAGCATTATTACTTTTGGTGGATACATGGGCGCACATTCGTCAACGAATTTTAAAACTGTGAATCGCCACAGAATAACGCATGGCGACCCGGCCCGGATTCACGCGGGAAGCAAGCATTATTACTTTTGGTGGATAGATAGACGCACATTCGTCAACGAATTTTAAAACTGTCAATCGCCACAGGATAACCCATGGCGACCCGGCCCGGCTTCGCGCGGGAAGCAAGCATTATTACTTTTGGTGGATACATGGGCGCACATTCGTCAACGAATTTTAAAACTGTCAATCGCCACAGAATAACGCATGGCGACCCGGCCCGGCTTCGTGCGGGAAGCAAGCATTATTACTTTTGGTGGATACATGGGCGCACATTCGTCAACGAATTTTAAAACTGTCAATCGCCACAAGGATAACCCATGGCGACCCGGCCCGGCTTCACGCGGGAAGCAACATTATTACTTTTGGTGGATACATGGGCGCACATTCGTCAACGAATTTTAAAACTGTCAATCGCCACAGGATAACCCATGGCGACCCGGCCCGGCTTCGCGCGGGAAGCAACATTGTTACTTTTGGTGGATAGATGGACGCACATTCGTCAACGAATTTTAAAACTGTCAATCGCCACAGAATAACGCATGGCGACCCGGCCCGGCTTCGCGCGGGAAGCATGCATTATTACTTTTGGTGGATACATGGGCGCACATTCGTCAACGAATTTTAAAACTGTCAATCGCCACAGAATAACGCATGGCGACCCGGCCCGGCTTCGTGCGGGAAGCAAGCATTATTACTTTTGGTGGATACATGGGCGCACATTCGTCAACGAATTTTAAAACTGTCAATCGCCACAAGGATAACCCATGGCGACCCGGCCCGGCTTCACGCGGGAAGCAACATTATTACTTTTGGTGGATACATGGGCGCACATTCGTCAACGAATTTTAAAACTGTCAATCGCCACAGGATAACCCATGGCGACCCGGCCCGGCTTCGCGCGGGAAGCAACATTGTTACTTTTGGTGGATAGATGGACGCACATTCGTCAACGAATTTTAAAACCGTCAGTCGCCACAGGATAAGCCATGGCGACCCGGCCCGGCTTCGCGCAGGAAGCAAGCATTATTACTTTTGGTGGGTAGATGGGCGCACATTCGTCAACGTATTGAATTCTTTAACGGGGCTAAGAGATTTTTTTCCATTCTCGCGCTGCGTTTTGAATGTGATTTGCCCGCGAATAAATAAAAACAAAAATTTTGTTAATTCGATCGCAATCGGTAGCTAGGCTAACCTAGATTGCCTGAAAATGTTATCAAAATCGGTCATTCTGTTTTGTGGTCCATGGAAACATACATACATACACGCATCGATTTTTATATGTATTCAAAATTTTGTTGCACTTTTATTTCTGAAAAAGTTCTTTCAGTGTTTTAACTTATTTGGAGAAAATTGTTTAGGTTACTTGCATTAAGTGACTTAGGACCGCATAGTAACAACGAAAATGTAATTCGTGATCATTTAATCAATATGATGTACATTTTGATTATGTAAATGATGAAAATAGATATCTAATAATCTATTATAATCTATTGTTTTAATTAAACTAGTGTATACGTATACGTATACCTACTGTATACGTATATTGTCCATGTTGTGTTCACCGTTTTAAGAGTGTATAAGCTACATTACTTCTTAGATTTATATTTTCACCATGTACCTAATAAAAAAAACACCAAGGCATCAAAGCCTCTAAGCAGAGCAGAGCTTAATAACTTTGTCTCTCAATAATTTCAAGAAATTTCAACGTTGAGAAACATTTAATTGTTTGGTCTTTTCAGCATTGAAATGTTTTTTTAATTAAGCCGAAGAAAAGAGGTAGCTAAAATGTGGTATGCGTATTATATGGATAAGTCTTCTTTTGTAAGATTTTCCAAGGTTTCATACCTCGTCTGCGTAAGTTTCACCTTAGAAACATAAGTTAAATTAGAAAACTTTTTGATTGAATGTGTAGGGAAGTGTTTAGCTCCGACCTGCTGTTAACGAAGAGAACATTTAAGGAATAAAATATTTGTCAGCCTCGGTAGCAAAGTGTGCGACGCCTTGCGATTCTGGCTTGCGAAGCTGGGGAAGCACCTCTGAGCGCGGTTAGGTTCTGGATGGGTGACCATTTTCAACCGTTGAGGCTGGCCGTGGTTCGGATTCCACGCGAAACTGTAGGTCCGCTTTCCTAAATTACTAGGTGGTAGGGTTAATCTTGCCCGGGTTGGTACCATCGCATTGAATGGACGATGGTAGAAGCGGCAATGAAAATCGTCCGTGTTTTCCATCCAGTTCAATGTAGCCGAGCAATATAAGGCAGGTCCTGGCATGGCACCTAGTTCTCATGTGGTGTGTTTGGCTAATATCGGATGGTCAGTTCGGTACTAGCCATCCATGTTTAGTTAAAAAAATATTAACTATTTTTTAATCTCCTAAGACACATCAGGAGCGCCAGGAAAAAAACCTTAAGAAAGTCCGTGATAAGTTTTCCCACGCCCAAACTTACATTTTTAAATATTTCAATTACTATGATTTTGGATAGTTACCCGATATGAAGTAAAGATTAAACTGGTCCATTTTAATAGAATAAACCTGGTTTTCATCAACTGCTGACTTATTTTAATCGACACTTAAAGGGCCTTTATCACTAAAGTGCTGATTGTCATGTACTGGTATAGATTGCGAGATGGTAAGAAAGGCCCTTTAATATGATGATTAAGTTAATCAGTACCTGGTGGAAGATACCCTAAAGCTAAAAATTTTATTCCCTTTTAAATGTTTACGACTACCGCGAATGTGGTAACTAAACAATTAATTAATGATTTATTGTACAAAAGCACTAAGACTGTTTTAACCGCTAGGTCTGTGGCTTTAACGAACAAGAAAAGTTGCGTTGTTGCGTGCATAGTGACTTAGGACCGCATGGTGCCATTTTTTTTTATGCAACCTTACATAGATGGCTAATACCACACAACTACCGTTTTGATATTAGCCTAATAAACCACATTCCCGAAGGAATTAGGTGCAATGCCAGGACCTTCTCTTTATGAGCGCGGCTTCATTGAACTGGATGGAAAACATGGACAATTTATCATTGCCGCTTCAACCATAGTTTCTTCCAATGCGGTGGTACCAACCCGGGCGGGCTTAACCCTACCACCTAGTAGGGCAAGGGGACCTACAGTTTCACATGGGTTCCGAACCAAGAAACAGCTCGCATTCGTAACGAAACGCACTCTATGCAATCTAATTCAGAAAGAGAAATAAAGTGGTGTATGATTCCTTAACTTTATTAATGTATTTCATTCTTAAACTCATAAAAATAATATTCATTTTGACTTTTATAAATAGGTGAAATATTATGTAACCTTTTCTTTGAGTGACTTTTAGATTTTTTCAAGGCCGTGAACTTTTCACTGTATTCGTATATCCATTCGACATTGAAATGTTTTCAAATGAAGCTTGATAAAATAGTTTGCACAGATTAAATGGACAGGGCTTCTTTTGTAAGATCTTGCAAGGTTTCATACCTCGCCTGCGTAAGTCTCGCCTTAGTAAGAACAAGTTAAATTAGAAAACTTTATAAATGTGAATGCAGCCAGGTTTTTAACTCCGCCGCTAACGAAGAGAGTTGTTTTTAACACTTAAGTATGTTGTAAACACTTTATTGTATACACATTAAACTAGAAGTTGTAGTTTTACACCTCAATAACTTAGAACATAATACTGTCTGTCAGCCTCATTGGCCCAGTGGCGCGACACTTCGGCGATCGCTCTCCGAAGTTAAGCAACGCTGGGTCCGGTCTGGTCTTGGATGGGTGACCATTCGACGGTTGAGAGAGGCTGGCCGTGGTTCGGATTCCACGTTAAACTGTAGGTCCCCTTCCTTACTTACTAGGTGGTAGGGTTTATCCCGCCCCGGTTGGTACCATCGCATTGGATGAACGATGGTCGAAGCGGCAATTAAAATTATCCGTGTTTTCCATCCAATTCAATGTAGCCGTGCAATATAAGGAAGGTCCTGGCATGGCACCTAGTTCCCATGTGGTGTGTTGGGCTAATACCATGACAGAAGGTGTGGTAATAGCCATCCATTTCCAGTCACATAAAAAAACTTACGCCAGTAAGTATAATTAATCTATGATAACACCTATTAATTTAGAATAAGATGTAATTTTGGTAGTCAAGACTTTTACAGCATTTCGACTATTATATTCTTAATCAGCCACACGTACTAACTGTTTTAAAGTAACATTACATCATTTATATTTGATTTTTATTTAAAGATTGCATCCAGTTGTAAATAAAATAATAATAGTAAAATTTTCGGTAACTTAGTGGTGTGACGCCTTCCGTTAGATAAATCGAGGTGAAACAACTCACAGTGTGATCGGTTTATAGTTGGGTGATAGTTTTGGACCGTTGAGGCAAGTCGTGGTTCGGGATGCATTTAAAACGGTTTCCTTAGCACCTAGTAATTAATCCCCACCCGGGATTGTACCATCACATTGAGTGAAAGATGCTTGAAGCGTCAATAACAATTGTCCGAGAAATGTAAAATCGTTTTAGTGCATTAGAGGTGTATTAGCCAAACATGTCCAGTTCCATAAAAATAAAAATATTTTATGCTTGGTTTACTTTGCTAAGAAGATAACCGGTAAGGTGAGGATGAACAAATTATTTCAACGACAAATTTTATTTAAGTATACAAATTCTTACGTTTGTTATTTATTGAGTTCAAAATCTCTTTTGAGACTAAGCCAGGTAATCTGACTTGACATTTTCCAAGTTTACATAACCTTTAGAAACTTTACAAACTGCTTATAATTAAAGGTTAAAATACCGTACAAAAGTCGTACCCAGGTATTTTATAATGTTTAAAATGCAAATTTTTTTAATTATATTATTTATGATAAATAAAACCGGCCGGACTTGCACACGAAGGGTTCCGTGTCATCGTACAAGATTTAACACAAAAAATCACGTTTATTGTATGGGCCCTTTATACATATTTTTTTATTTTACCTATTTGCTTTTATAGCGGCAAAATAAATACACGCTCTGTGAAAATTTTGGCTGCCTTAGGTAGGCAGCCAAAATTTTTACGGTTCATGAGATACAGCGCTGTGACAGACGGACGGATGAACAGCGGAGGCTTTGTAATAGGGTTCCGTTGGCACCCTTTGGGTACGGAACCCTAAAAAGTAGCAGAATAAGTCACTAATTAATATTAAAAGTTCGTGAGTTACATTAATCAATTGTATACCAAAACGAATACTAACAATTACAAACATATGTTACACATACATGTCGGACGAGTAACGAATTAATAGTAAAAGCCTCAGACTCGTGCCTAGGCTATTAAAATGAGTCCAAAAAACAAATTGTTTACGAACTTTCGCCTGTCTGTACCACATTAATTGCTTTAAAAGCAAACCTTATAACAGCTTGCGTAAGAGTTCTCTGGAACCTAATCTGTGACATTTTGAAAACCAGCAGCTAACAGAGGGCTCTAGTGTCGTATTCAAAGTGGACTGTCAAAACAAGGATTCTCTCCGGACTTACCATGCTAAATGCGATTTAGTCGGGAGATAATCCGCGTATTTTTTTTGTTTATGTTAAGCGCGTCATATGACTATATGCCGTATATACAACTTATCACGCCTCCTGTGAATACTAACGTAGTTGTTTAATTTTTCCAATCAGTGATTTTTTTCACGTACTTTTATTTATGTTAAGCTCGGCAAATGGCGTACGTACCTCTTAAGGTGCCCGACGATGCCCATGGGCTTTCGAACTTTCAAGGGAGCTGGGAAAACCATGCCGGCCGACCAGGTGCTTCTTCACACCATATTTGAAGGGCCCCAGGTTATACTTTGGGGAAAATACCTCGGCACGGAGATCATTCCATTGTTTACTGACCCTACAGACAATCTACAGGATCGGCTGTTTCTTATTTTCCAAATTTTGCCAAGTGAGAAAATAGGTTAATTTAGTTTATACTCCGTTAATGTAGATTAATTAGTATACATGGAGAGGAATTAACATTGTTTCTTAATTTCAAATTAATCCGTATTTTTAAGTATTTATTTCACGTAGAGGTCGGTCCTCAGAAAATGAAACAAAGCTTAACGAAGGTACACAAATACACGAGCTTCTAACAAAGGTGACGAGTTGAAAAGAGGGCTCGTAGGCTGTATCACAGTAGTACGAGTGGCTACACGGACTACAGTGCTACAAGTAGGCTTCACCCTGCTACTGTCAATTCACAAATTGGACCATAGTAAAATAGGGGTACACCGTCAAAATGATACACGGTCCTGAATCTTGGACTTATTCTTAGCTCACTCACTTATCGCATAAAGTTTGCGAGCGTGAATCAGCTCAATTTGATTCAAATTTTGTAAGCAAGGGCTTACATTTTGCCTGCTCACTTAATAATGATAACGAAATTACAAACGTTTTATATTTTACGTAGTACACAAGCTTTGTCAAAGTTTGTCAGCCTCAGTGGCCCAGTGGCGCGACACTTCGGCGATCGCTCTCGGAAGTTAAGCAACGCTGGGTCCGGTCTGGTCTTGGATGGGTGACCATTCGACCGTTGAGAGAGGCTGGCCGTGGTTCGGATTCCACGTTAAGCTGTAGGTCCCCTTCCTTACTTACTAGGTGGTAGGGTTTATCCCGCCCGGGTTGGTACCATCGCATTGGATGAACGATGGTCGAAGCGGCAATGAAAATTGTCCGTGTTTTCCATCCAGTTCAATGTAGCCGTGCAATATAAGGAAGGTCCTGGCATGGCACCTAGTTCCCATGTGGTGTGTTGGGCTAATACCATGACAGAACGTGTGTTATTAGCCATCCATGTCCAGTCAAAAAAAAAAAAACAAGCCTTCAGAATTTCCGATAATATTTTTTTCTTACTGAACAACCACGATTTCTCGAAATTATTCATTTTGCTTTACTCAATTCTTTCCGTTTTTTTAAGAGAACGGTGAGCCTACTATTGTTCAAAACATGACCAGTGATTACGAGATAATGACATAAAGAAATGTCAGGTGAATATTTTCTCTTTAATATTTTTGGCATAACTACTATTTATTTTGTATATAGAATGTTAAGGCAATTTTTTTACGTACTTCAATAATTGGTTTATTTGTTGCTGAATATCTTAAGTGCAAAACCGATATTATAGCAATACTTTTTGGGTTCTGTGTACAAAAAACGTTGTATGCGTCGGAATAGCCCTAAGACCTACAAAAGCAGTATTGTTAATACGTGCAATGTAGATGACAGTTAATCTGGAATACTTAGAAGTAACTTAGACGAAGAAATAAAAATCAAAACTATTTATTTATTTAAAAATGTTTAAGTCTAATCTGAAAATATTCATTTATTTTAATAATGATAGTATCATAGGTTCAATATTTTGAATAATTTCATATCTATAAATATTTGATTATAACTCCATTTAAATATTTTTAATTTATTACTAATTATTGCAATATAATTCAATTTCCTGTTTTGGATTTAATTGGTTGGATTTTATTATTTTTAAGACTATTTTTTATTGATTATTTTTCTTTATTATTATATGATAGTATTTCTTCTTGTGTTTTCTTTATTTTTTTTATTTTACAAGATGCGTTGCACAACATTGTATTGTACAGTCAAAGTGAAAGTAAAATACATAAATAAATAGTAAAGAAGCACTTACAATAGGAAGTCCTGCTCCCAACACGGCGCCGGTCCCTTCACCGTCACCGTGGTGGACTTGACGTTCTGCAGCTTGAGGGTCACGTACGTGTTGAACTGCGTGGCTGCAACACACGACACGTCACACGTCACTCGCACGTCACGCACGACTCGTTGCGTCACTCACGCTGTCGCGCAGTGCCTGGCTCCGGTCCGATGGTACGGAGCCCTTCGTGTGCCAGTTCGACTCGCACTTGGCCGGTTTTATATATTTTTGGCCGTCATGAAACCCTATTAGTAACCCTCCGCTGTCCGTCCGTCCGTCCGTCCATCTGTCACAGGGCTGTATCCCATGAACCATAATAGGTAGGTAGCTGAATTTTTAACAGAGTGTGTATTTATTTTGCCGCTGTAACAACAAAAAGGTAAAATTTAAAAATAATAAAAAATAAAGGGGGATAAGAAATACGATTTTTTTTGTGGTAAATCTTATACGATGGTACGGAACACTTCGTGTGCGAGTCCGACTCGGACTTAGCCGGTTTTTTTCTTGATTGATATTGAACAAATTAAGAGGGTGGATACAATTATATAGATGAAAAATATGATACTTTTGAGGTTACCGCGGTCGTTGGACATGTTTGAAAAATGTTACGGCTTTTCACGCGGCAGGTAGAGATATTCTCCGAGTTTCGAGTCGTCTGCTGCGCACGAGCGCGGCGGATGCCTCCTTGACAACGGGCTGAATGATTAGCTCGAAATGTCGGAGAATATCTCTACCTGCCGCGTGAAGAGCCGTAACATTTTTCAAACATAGATGAAAAATAATTAAAACTTTATCGAATTAGAGTAAAAGGCCCTGTTTAAAACGTGTTAACCATTTACTCTCTTTTGAATGCACACACTCGTACAACATTTATTAATGAACGTGAACGGAAATCAATTTGGTTTACATACTAATATTTATTCCACTACTCCAAATCCGCTGGTATGGTGCCTCGCTGAGCGAGGTGTCGGAAAGTGAAGTTCATTAAGCTTTTCCGAGTACTTTGGGTCTATTAGCACAGCCACTCATATCGGTTTTTCATAAAAAAATATTAAGCGAATATCATAATGGCAGAACGTTATCTTAGTCACAATGAAATATTTCTAATTAGCAATTAGTTCGCAGGACATTTGAACTATCGTATTAATATTAAATTAAAAATAAATTGTGTACCTAACAAGAAAGAATATGCAGAAAAATACTATCTACTTCCATTCTAGAAAGAAACAAGAACTGGGGGTCCATTCAGAGTAAGAGTGAGTTCGAATTCGCCACTAAATATCAACTCACTTTTTTAAATAGTTAATGTTTCCACACTTCTAGAACATCATTACAGTAAGGTAAAAATCTGGTTTGTCCCGTAAATCAGTTGGAAGTATAAATAACGGTTCCGTTATTTAAATAATTAAATATTTCCCAGCTATTTTTAGGTTAACTCACTCCCGAACTCGAACTCACTCTTGCTCTGAATGGACCCCCAGGCGTAATGCGATTTCGTTCATTACTTTCCCAAAGTAAAAGCGGTAGAAACAAATCAAGATAATGTGTTGGAAACAAGTATAATATATAGGGAATGGATTACATACGGAGGCATAATTCTTGCTCAGAGGGAACATTTCGTGCCGCCCACCAAACTAGGTTCAACGTACCATTTTCCCTCCAAAAACATTTATTCCACCGAAACATCGCGTGTCGAACGTATGCCCATAAAAAGCTTTACCTCGCTAACCTTAGTACAGGAGGTTAGTTCCTGATCATAATTGCTGCTGAATCAAATGTTAGAACGCCTTTAAGACGGTCGTTACCCTTTCAATTTTTTGAATGCTGTACATATTCTACTAGGTTTTTTTTTCAATTTTGTATGGTTGCAATTTTATAAAACACATTATCTACTTTACTTATTATTTATTTGCATTTTAGTTGAATCTTAATTATAAAAAATCACAGGAAAAGATAATAGTGAACTTTTGATTGCTGTATTGTTTTAATTTAATTAATTAATATTTATGTTAAGCTACAATTAATAATTAACTATAAAGTGTTTTTAAAACACTGTTTTTAACAGCGGTTAAAAGTAAATAAATTGAAATATTATAATTCCCACGATTAAGCAATTTATGACTGGCTAGCAGTCCGCTTGAATAATTTAAGTGTGCAACTCACAGTCAAGACTTACGACTGAGGAGGCTGAAAAGACGTACCATTGTCGACCTCAAAGCAAGAGAACGATTGTGCCCAAATACAAAGGCTAAACAAAGGACGGCCCGTCACTCGGCGAGCGCCCTCTACTTGCAATTTATACTGAAACTTCAGCTTTTACCGAAAACACAAATGATCAAAATGAAATATAAATGATCGAGAACGATTAGAATACATAAATTGTTAAATTTAAGCAATCGACATTTTGACGTTACTAGTCTGGTTGTTATGTTGCCACAAGCTAAACTGGATGTATACGATTCATATGAAATGTAATCTTGGACACTAAAAAAAAATATTTCCAACTGTTGTGGCATCTGCCTTTCTCTTTCTGAGTTGGACAAGTGTAGTTTGTTACAAATGCGAGCTGTTCCATAATTCGGAAACCAATAAACTGTAGGTCCCCTTCCGCTACTAGGTGGTAAGGTTAAGGGGAACCCGGGTTAAGCCCGCCCGGGTTGGTACCACCTGGCGATGAAAAATTTTCCGCGTTTCTCATCCTGTTCAATGTAGCCGTGCTCATAAAGGGAAGGTCCCGGCATGGACCTAATTCTTTCGCAAATGTGGTTTATTAGGCTTATATCACAACGGTAGTTGTGTGGTGTTATATTTCAGTCATGTATGGAAAAGATTGAGGTTGGATAAGTTAGTTAAATGAGCCCAAATAGTTAATATTATTTTTTTATTTTAAGCAATTAAATAGTACCGCTTGGTGAAAATTACACGTGTGAAATATCATATGAATTTTAAACTTTATTTGATTGTGGTTAATTTAGAATCTTTAACTGATTGAACATTATGGCTCACTACAGATCAGGTGTCCAACTTCGTATTTCTACAGGTACAGTAAATAATTTTAATGCGGTATTTTTTATCTTTCACTGAATGTGAAACGCAAGTGAAAAATGGAATAATATTAACTCTAGGAACAATTTTCGTACAGCTAGGAAAACAGTAAGAGAAAGAGTTATTGCACACATTATTAATAGTTAAAAGGTTTTTACAGAGTAACGAATTTATTTAATTGAGTATTATTGAACATTGCAAGGCAATTGTTACTATCGAAATTACTCTTAGATTTTCTGATTTTTTTTTCAGTGAGGCTTTGTTGTGTTTCTGATTTTGTTACCATTGATAACCTGATTGTCTTTGTTACCTAGGCCAAATGTGTATTGCTCCTGTGATATACTTAATACATTAAAAAACCTTTTTTTTCTCGTTTTGAGCCAGGTATTTCATACATCTTACACACCTGATTATTTATCATTATGTGACTAAATGATGTAAGATTTATCCAAATGGGATTATTGTTTTCAATGCTAACTTCGTGTACCCAACAGACATATACCAGAGCGATCCAATGTATTAAATAAAAAAGGGAGCCATTCTAATATTTTTATAAAAATATTTTGTTTTGATATCCATGCATAGTTACGTTCTTAAAATGCTAAGACATTACCTTACCCCTTAGCAACAGAAAGGTTTTGCGTACATTTAATACTAAACGATCAAACTCTTTACCTCCGGTATTTTTTCGCCCTAGAACTAAGTGATCATAATTTATGTATAAGTTAAAAACCTCACCCTTACCTCTCTTAGAATGATGAGGCATGTTTAGTGAGTAATGTATCTATTTAATATGCAGTATGGGTTGCGGTGCCTCTCGGTAAATCGGCCGCTAGTACTTCAAAATTTCATTGCTATTTGTGCACCAAAGCCACAGCTTAAATCATTAAAACTATATGTCATAGGTAAACTACAACAGCTTTTGTTACCCGTAGCGCCGGATTTCAGACCTTGGCTGCCTTGCTAGGCCTATGAAAGATCGTCGCCCCACTATTTCAATGATCATTTCATAAAAGGTCATGCAGATCGAACAGTTTTAGAATCAGCAAAAAACGCTCATACGGCCGGCAAACTGCACGAGAGAAAAATTTCGAAAGAGTAAAAAAAGGTTCTGCATCCGAATTTGAATCGAATATTCGTCAATGTCGAATGGGCAAAAAAAGGTAGGATGATTTTCGAAAAATAAATCGAAACCCCCCCCCCCCCCTTACTTTTTTGCCGCCCTAGGCCCGAGCCTACTCGACCCATATGAAAATCAACCCTCACACCGACTGAGCTGCTGCCCCCTTATGTCTCCTTAGGTCGCGGCCTGTACGGCCTATTGACAAGTCCAAAGCTGGTTATCCGTATAGAATAACTTTACATTTTGTTGATAATTTTAATGTGTGCGTGCATACAATAATGGAATGTACATACATTTCTTTACAATAATATTAACTTTACCAGAGACCATCATATTTTATATCCATGCTTTTAATCAACGTCCACTTCGTATCGTCAGGATTTCGGTTTTTCTTTCGAAATGTCCGATTATTTAAATTATCCGATAAAAAAAACACTTACATTCGGTAAGTGAAACAACTAAGACTTAAACAGAGAATTACGTTGTGTTTTTTTTTTTTGCATAAAACATCGCTTAAACCAACATGGTACCTTAAACATGTCCCAGTATCGCCTACAAATTATAGCACAATTTGTTATAAGATACAGCTTTTGAACAAATAATAACTACGAATTTCGTAGAAGATCTACCGATTTATACCGATACCGATACCGATACCGAAACGAGAAACATAAGGGAACTAAATAAAACAAACTATCAAATGAAAAGTAGTCGTTCTCTGGCCAGAAGCTAACATTCCAGCCAGCACAAATATATACAGGATTTCAACGACCGGAGATACATCCAATGCACATAAAACACATTGGTATTTTTATTTTATTTTGGATTCTCAATAAAACTTCCTCTAACACACACAAATACATATGTGTGTCATCGTTTATCAATAATTTCTAAGGAATTTATGACATATATTTTCGGGCATATCTTTCATAATGAAACACTCTGCAAATTTGTGAAATCATTCGTTGACACCAGTTTAAATACATACTATTTGACATTTTAAAGTAAGCCTCAGTTCAATGCCAAACGACCAGTGAAAACCAAAACAAATATATCACGTAATAACGTTAAACCTTAGTATAATGTTTGACCTATTCTCCGATTTATAGAGACGAAGAAGCGACGCGACCCAGAAACTGAATTAATGAGGTTCTAAAGTGATTTAGTTTCCCATCATAGTAAACGAAGAGCTCCCAGCAATAATAACACTGAGTATTCGTTCATAATTTACTCAACAGATTAGAAACGTTGATACCATTATTTATTTTTTTCTATTAAAATTCAAACAACAAATAATATTTCATGGAAAAACCGTACATAATGCAAAAAAAACTGCGTTGATAGTTTTCTGCTAGGATTTATTTATTATTTAATAGTTCGTTAACGACGTGTAGTATGAGAAAATTTCAATCACACTTCAATTTCAAACAATACATTAGACAATAAAATAATTCAACACAACACTTAATCATAAATACATCAAACATTTCTTAAAAAACATAGGGTAGTTAAAATCATCATAACTATGTATACCTCAAATATTAGAATAAATTAAAATAAAGAGGAACCGATATCGATAAGGATCCTCCCAGGAAAAAGAGCCGTTTTTTTTTTTCATATTTCATTGTCCTTATTAAATAGTACATTTACTATATCTGTATGAATGCAATACTATCAATTGATCAAACAATGCCAAGTAAATTGCTTAGTTATTATAGTTTAATTTCATAAAAACTATTTGAGATTTGAGATTGTTGTATTGTGTGGTATTTCGTTTCGTAACGTAAGCTACACTCATAAATGTCGGTTTTTGTAATTTTAGGGCATAGATAATTATGTATTAGCATTTATATTCGTCAGCCTAGGTAGCCTAATGGCGCCTTGCGATTCGATAAGCTTGGTGAAGCAACTCTGAGCGCGGTTGGGTTCTGGATGGGTGACCATTCAACCGTTCAGGCTGGTCATGGTTCGGATTCCACGTAAAACTGTAGGTAGGGGACCTACAGTTTCCTTACTTACTAGGTGGTAGGGTTAATCCCGCCCGGGTTGGTACCATCGCATTTAATGAACGATGGTCGAAGCGGCAATGAAAATTGTGCGTGTTTTTCATCCAATTCAATGTAGCCATGCAAAATAAGGAAGGTCCTATAAGTGTAATAATATAAATAATAATATACCTGTTAGTCTAATATCTGACGTTCAGTTTGGTATTAGCCACCCAAGTCCAGTTACATAAAGTTACATAAAAATTGTACAGCAGCAAACATACATAAAACGTACAACTTGTGCATACCATCGTCATCGGTTTCTCGCTGTATATATGTTACGTAAGAACTTACTTACAGTCATGGTCTATCGGACGTTCGGAAGCGACTGTACCGCCACAAGCGCGTTAAAAGCCCTGAAACCGGCTACCGACTGAAATAAGGGAGAGCTGCCCGGGCGCCACCAACGAGTAAGGAAATCATTGAGTGGCGACTGAAACTCATCCGTGCAGCAGCACAACTTTCTTTATCTTTCTGAGTTGGATAAGTGCATTTCGTCACGAATGCTAGCTGCTCCATGGTTCGGAATCCATGTAAAACTGTAGGTTGTACTACTAGGTGGTAGGGTTTGAGCCCGCCCGGATTGGTAGCATCGCACTGGATGAAAAGATCGAAGCGGCAATGAAAAAATATCCTTTTTTTCATCCAGTTCCGTGTTGCCGTGCTCACAAAAGGAAGGTCCTGGCATGGCACCTAATTCCTTCGGGATTGTGGTGTTTTGGGGTAATCATCCATTGGTATTAAATGATCTAAAACAGTATTAAACAGTTATTTTAACCGATTAAACAGTACCGCTTGTTGAAAATAACATGAGATCAGATAATTTTGAAACGGTTATCTTAAATGATTGAACATTACGTCTGACTACATATTAGGCGTGCAACTGTCCAGTTTCAAGAGGTACAGGAATTTTAATAGATGGGACTATGGAAAAAATATTAAGGTTAGAAACAATTTTCACACAGTTCGGGAAACAGTAAGAGAAAACAGTTATTTCAAAAAAAGAATTAAAAGAGACACTACAATTTTATGTGTCAGGCTAATTGTTTTCACTCAGTTAGAGTAATCGATTTACTCAGTTGTCTTTATGTTAACGTTGCAAGACGGTTGTTATTATTTGAATTACAGTTAGATTGTTGATGATATATACACTGACGGTAGCACCGGTCAGTCAGTTCGCTTACGAATTCGCTCACTCCTATTTTTCTCGAGTTGCAATTCATCATCTATGAACAGTACACGCGCGCTCGAATGTGTCATATTTTATCATTTGCCAGTTAAATAATCACAGCGAAGAAGAACTGTCGAGAGAATTCGCTGGATTTTCTTTCAACATAGCTTACAGACAAACACAGGTAAAATATTAAATGAATACGAATTGAGGAGAAACAACATGTCGAAACTTCGTGTCGTATACAACGGTTGAAGAGAAATATCAGTTTATTTTCAAGTGCCTGCCATCTAACATGTTGCCAATTGAAGCAGGCCATTCCCCAGAAACAGCACCCGTTCACGAGCATTACGCCGGGCAAAGCCATCGCCTCTCTCAGCAATGTTTGAGGGAAAGAGGGGACTAGAACCAAGCTTCACCATAAGCAAGGACTTAAAAGCTATGCACTACCGCAGTGGCAACAAGAATGTAAAACATTTGTTTGCAACGTGCACGGGAAGAAGTTCAGAGGGCCTAATTCAATATTTTAGACATGGCGGTACCTACACAATTTAGTTTATTAAAAGTTTTTATTTTGGTACTTATGGTTGCATTAAGGGCGTGATAACACCTGATTGCATTCAGTTCCATAAGGGCGTAAGTAAAACCATATTTTTATTATAAAAAAAAAGCTGCTACTCATTTCGGGATTTTTAAAAGATAAAAGATGCATTGATGGTCTAGCTATATTTGAAACCTTCAACGGTAAATATCTGAGGCTCATATTCTGTGTTCAAACTTTTCTTATGAAATCTTATGAATATTTGTCTAAAACACAAACCACCAGGGACTTTCATATTTAAAGCTAGACCGTTAATCTACACATTTACTTCTTTTATCATCGATATTCGTTGTGGTTATTTTGTAACATAGTTAAATGTTGTTTTACTTACGTGCTTATCAAACTGAACGTAATCGGCCCTTAAGTGTATCATATTGGCACATTCTTAGATTAAAAGAAACAAAGAACCTTCCTCGCTGCTTGTGCGCGGGGGCAAAGGGTAGGGGGCTAACGCTGGTAAGGGGTGGTGGTACGGGACGGGGGTACGGGGCGGAGGTACGCGGAGGGGGTATGGGGCGAGCCTTGATGGCCACTTCACGAGTTTTTTAACCGCCTGTGTTTATGCAAATTGTTAAAGTTAACAACGTCGCAATTAGGGGACGATTGATCGATGCTCGCTATTATGTTAAGGTCACTGTAAAGTGCTGCCCTTAAGGTGCATATTGTCCACCAATTGAGTTTATCCGAGATGTGTGGATTCCGGGAATGTTAATTAATGGTATCATTTGAAAAATATATGGTATCTTAACTTTAAATAAATTTAAATATTTATTTGTAACTTTTAAGCCATCTAAACTTTCTATAAATATCGAGAATTTCAAACCACCAAGGAATCATATCTGGCAGAATTATAAGCATGAATTGCATCAATATCACAAACGAAATGACGAAATTTGTATTTAAATACAATTTAATAGTCAGTTTTGTCTCTAAAATACGAAATATATATATATTTCATGCCCTTAAAACTACATTCCGCTGGCAATGTGAAGGCAATTCAGCGTTAGCTTCCTACGAAAATGGAAATCACTCACCTTGCATTGCAACATAGCGCGCCTTTTTTACTGAAACAAAAAAGAAACAAATTAGATTAGTATGCAAATTAACTTAAGCTTTTATCACAAAGTTTCAGTTGTGTGGTAGATTTAATATGGTATAAAAACGTTACAATTATATAAATCATTCGAATTCGCCAAATGCTTAGTACAGTTTTTGGAGCAATAATAAAATTTAAACTGAAAAAATAGTCAGTGAATCTAACTGTAATTCCTATATTATTAACATTCTTGCAACGTTAAAATAGAGCCAACAACAAAAGTTACTCTAACTGAAAACAGTTAGCCTTAATCATTAAATGTTACTGCATCTTTTAATTGATGTTAACTGTGTGCAATAACTGTTTTCTCTTTCTGTGTGCCGTAATATTCAATCAGTTAAGATAACCATTTCAAAATCTTCTGATCTGTCACACGGGTTATTTTCACCAAGTGGTGCTGTACAATCGATTAAAAGAACTGTTCAGTACTAACTGTTTTGGCGCATTAATAGATACTTACCGTAAAACATTAATAGCAAAATACTTGACGATTAATGATTGAATTTTAACTGTGCTAAAACAGTTGCACTTATATTTTTTCAGTGCATTCACTTTTTTTTTCAGTACATATTGAAGCTAAGCGAGCGTTGCAAACCGAAAAACGATAATAATCGAAGCGATCACGTGACCCGGCGAGAATGTCAGCTAATTGAAGCCGAGCTGTCCACGCAGATAAAGTGAGCTATAAAGAGCGAACCACAAGCGACTAATAATTGACCCCGTAACTGGCTACAAAGCGTGAACATACGCGTAGAGGAAGCACTTTGCAGCTTCTCACGCCATCGGGGGGTTACCGTGGTAAATTACCTAGTAGGGTGAACATAGGCCAGTAGGTGATTATATCTGACGCTTGATTTGAGTTTGGGATTTGACATTAGTTTAGTTTTCAAAAAAATCAACGTACTTACGTAGCTCTCAGTTGATTCATTTGATTTGTAAAATTTCAGTACAATGCTTCCTGATTTGACGTGACGATCCGTTGTATAGAACTGGATCACGCAACCTTTAACTTGGTATGAAAAATAATTAGACGTACCATTTTGCAAATAAATGTATAATAATTATGTATTTATTTACAATACAATGCAATAAAGTAAGAAATTATTTCGTGAAAACGTCTTCGTTTCAGCTTGGGCGAAAATCCGGTCCGGCATTCGCCTGTTCTCCTCTACAGGTCGCATTTCTCAACTGATTCTAGTGAAATCCTGTGAGCAGGTCCGATGGTTATATGGATTTTTTTCGATTTAGTTTTTGGAATTATTTCGAAAGAATGTTCGAAAATGCAAGCGCTAGGTAATTAATACAGTGAGAATAATACAAAAAAATCATATGATTTTGTTTTAAGTTGCGGTGAACATTCATTGAGTTTTAAG
This sequence comes from Incurvaria masculella, assembly GCA_946894095.1. Taxonomy (NCBI): domain Eukaryota; kingdom Metazoa; phylum Arthropoda; class Insecta; order Lepidoptera; family Incurvariidae; genus Incurvaria; species Incurvaria masculella. Next base: position 11,577,285 of record OX335658.1, on the reverse strand, counting down.
CTATGCGAAGAAGTACACGTAAGGTCTACATCTCAGAGAACCACTAGTATTAAGATGCTGAGTAAATTTTTAATAAACTCATTTGCTTGCACCCCAATAGTGCATTGACTCTGAACGCGGCTGGGTTCTAGATGGGTGACTGTTTTCAATCGTTGAGGCTGACCGTTGGGTTTTACGTAAAACTGTCCTTGCTTACTAGGTAGAAGGGTTAGTACTACCCGGGAGCGTACCATCGCACTGAATGGACGATGGTGTAGACGGCAATGAACATTGTCCGCGTTTTTAATCCAGTTCAATGAATCAGAGCAATATAAGGAAGTTCTTAACATGGCATCGATTTCCCAAGTGGTGTTTTAAGCTTATATCTTACGGTCAGTTTGGCATTAGCTATCCATTTCCAATTAGATAAAAAAATCACCCTAGGAGAATAGGTAGAGATTCTAGAGCGTCACATGGCATGAACTCAGCTCGTTTATGTAGCAAAAGTACCCGATTCTCACACAATAAGCTATCTAGGCCGATCAGGGCCTATCGTTTCACATACTAGAGCCTTGTTTGCCTTTGAAGCGTTCTCCCCGAGTCAATTTCCAAACGATCTCACGCACAACAATCCGCCAAATATTTGAGCGAATCCCCACGACCACGTGGGCTAAATTGAAAACTACACGAACATTCTAAATCAGTTCCAATCAACCTCTACGACGCGTGATATCGTCAAGGAGCTCGTAACTTGCCTCCGGGCCGTAAACCGCTGGTGAATGATTCCCCACACCCCCACCCCCGCCCCGACCTCCTTCATGCCGCCCCCCCCCTCCGTCGTGCCATCACGCCTTGAGTGTGGGGGGATGCTGCCGGCAACACGCGACACTGCACCCCGTCTACCCTCCCGGACACTTTTTAATATAAAGTTTTAGGAAGAGCAGTTTTCAGTGAAGCACTATTTTGAGTATTTACGCTCTGCCGAAATGTGTTGTGAGGTGAAAAGCGTTCAAGAATTTAGATATTCGAGTTTTCTTTTTCTCTATTTTTTCAATTGACCAAGGAAACTTCACTTCGTATCACAAAAAGATCCTGTACACTTTAAATAATAAGAGTATAATTATATCACACTCCTAGGAATGAGCGATGTAACCTGCTTGGTACGAATAAGTTTTATTACTTGACTCATTACATTTCAAAAGTGACAGTTATAGCTAAATTTCAAAAGACAACATTTCTTAAAACTCTTTTCTGACATTTGGACACGTAAAAGGACTTTTAAAATTCAGGTAGTTCAATAAATTCCCCCACAATATTCGTGTTTGCACATTTCTCGTTCTGGCATTGTATATTTGACGGATTCGTAATACGGTGAGCGCGATGCCCGAAGCTTAGCGAATGTAAGCACAGCTTTCACGTTTTAAGCCGATCGCTAGGCGGCGCGCGGCGGCAGCGCGGCCGGTGTGGGGCGGGCGGCGCCCTGGGCCGCGGGCGCAGACGGAATGTTTAATCTACCGCAGTCTCCGAGCGGTGCAAAGATTTGAACCTCAAACATCTCGTGACGCTTTGTGGCGCTTGGAAACTATACATGATTTAGACAATTTTCTTTTTTATGGTACAAGATCACATATTTATCTATTAAATCACCGTGAAACATATATTAATTCACTTTAGAAAGTGGACTTAACAGGTCAAAAACCAAAATTTCGCTTCGTCGCGCTCGATTTTCACGCTCATTCAACAATGAACCCTAACGCAAAATCAATGCTTCCGGAGATCACCATTATCGTTTGTTAGCTGAACGCTGGAGTCAGTTGGAGCCCCAAACTAGAAGTACAGAATGGTTTCTGGCTCGCTTTTTTGCTTATTTGAGCCACAAATGTATTTCTAAAATCGGGAAAGGAGTGCTAGGATGGTTGTGTGGATATGTCTACATATGGAACGAATGGATGACGAAAAAATGTCGAAACAAAGTTACAGTGTAGAAGTGAGCGGAAGTGTCGTGCCCGGTCGGCCTAGGAGAAATTACCTCGACCAAATTGATGTAATTCTTCGTAAAGATCTGGTACATAGCACCCGTAAACGCAGAGCATGAAACTTGATTCCTTCGGAAATGTAGTGTTTTGGGCTAATGTCATAACGGTAGTGGTGTGGTATTAGCCAGCCATGTCAGATTCCATTAAAAAAACGTCTTTTACGTGGAAAACACGAACAATTTTCATTGCCGATTAGAGAATATTTTATTCAATTCGATAGTACTAACCCCGCAATTAAGGACCTACAGTTTTACGTGGAGTCATAACCACAGCTAGCCTCAACGGTCTAAAATGATCACCCATCCAAACTTGACCGTTTAGCATAGCCTCTAACAACACACTGTAAAGAGTCTCGCCTTATATTTATGAAATAGGTATTATCCATTTATTTCGGAGACGCCCGCTCCTGGACGAAAGCCAAAGAGGTGACATTATTTTTATTATGGGTAAACTATGCCACCAGACAGATTCATGTTCCAGCTCAACTTAAGAGCGTGCTTCCCGAAGGGACTAAGTTATTGGCGAGCGCAGCACAAAATCGTGCTATTGCGCTCTGGGATCTACTCAGGTTCAAAGGCTCCATTATGAAGGATTGAAAATGTCTACGCCAAATAGCTTGAACTATGCAATGAATTGGATCGAATACCGTTTCGTCAAAATTACAAAATGACTAGCTGAACGAAATCACAAACGCTGTACGTAGTCAAAATGTGCATGTCATAGAACGCGCAACAAGACAACTCAAGAAAGTCCTAATTGAACGGGGCAGGGATTTGAACCTCTGACCTCTATAGCATGCAAGCCAAGTCCTCGCGCCACTGAGCTGCGAGCTGATCACTCGGGAAGAAATTTAACACAGTCGTTACCCTCTCAATTCCCCATACTACAAGTTATAACTGTTTACATCCTCAAATGTTAAACTAGGTTTTTTTTTTATTTTGGATTCTAAAATATATTGTTTGTATGTTTTCATTTTTTTAATTTACATTTTAGATTGGAAAATATTGGCTAATAAATATCGGAAAAAGTTGTCTTTTTAAAATTTGTTGTCGTCATTTTAGTTTTTTTTTACTAGAAAATACTATAAATTACATGAGAATAAAAACACACGGATATAAGCTTTTTTAAGTGATTAAAAATGTTTGAATAAAATCTGAAAGCTTTTAGGGGTAAGGGAACGTTAGGGCCCGGAAGACGATTTCGCTGGTTTTTTCGCAGTCGTGAACAATTGTGCCTTGGCCGAAGGAGAAAGAGTAAGAAATGCTCTTAAAATTTTCAAATCTCAGAGCCTCGTTGACTTTCCGACAGTCCTGCTTAGCGACTCTAGCAGGGATTTCTATACCTAGAAGAACTAACTTCAAGGCTCTCTTATTCTAATGCATCATAAGACATTAAAATACATGATGATCGTGACTTCAAACGTATTTTTTCAATCCATTCTTTGACAAATGTGAAAATCTACAGCTACACGTAAAATACAACCCTGAGGACATGAGAGCTCACGAAGTGGCTGCAAAAGGCAATATGGCAATATGCGTGGGTAAACAGAGGAAAACGCGTCACTGAACAGACGCTAAATAGCTGTACAATACATGTACATGAGCTAAAGCTTCGGAGATATAGAGAAAAAGGTAAAGCTATTCATAGCGTTTTAGGGTTCCGCACCCAAGGGGTGCTAACGGAAACCTATTGCTAAGCCTCCTCTGTCCGTCCGTCCGTCCGTCCGTCCGTCTGTCTATCTCATGAACCGTAATAAGTAAACAGCTTCAATTTTCACAAAGTGTGTATTTATTTTGCCGGTATAACAACAAAGAGGTAAAATTCAAACATAATTAAAATTAAAGTGACAAAACATTTGTTTTTTTTTGTGTTAAATCTCGTACGATGGTACGGAACCGTTCGCGTGTGAGTCCGACTCGTACTTGGCCGGTTTCTTAAGACACGATATGTGACGTCAGTACGCACGCATACGCAGAAGTTGCAATTAGGGCAGATATTGTCATCGTGCTCGCATTAAGAACTGAGCCATACACTCGTCGGGCCATAAATCATTGTTATTTCGCTCGAACTCTTTGGGCTTATAGAGTGTAATAATGACGTTTCATTCTTATTCGTGCTGACATATATGGCTCAACGGCTCAGTTCTTAACACCAGCGCTATAAGTAGAAAGACCCAGTCACAAAACTAATTTTACAATTAAGCTCTTCACAATATATCTGAGAGCCGTTATTAGTTTGTACACATTTACGTCAATTCTACTGTGAAATGACACCTGCCTGGGAGCGGGCGGGCGGTGCTGGAGTGAAATTGGGAAATCCAAATATCATACAAGAGCTCATCCGAACAATCTCTCCTCTGCAGACGTACGAGTAAATTAATTAAATAACGTCTACATGTCAGCACAAATATACTTAGCCGCGGTTGCACGAAGAGACAGCTGAGTTAATCAATGTTCAAACACGTCACTTTGAGTGATCCGCACAGAGTTCCTTCCATACTGTCCACACAAAGTGACGTGTTTGATCATACTTTGACGTTGATTTTGATTTTTTGTCCTTTCGTGCACTCGGCCCTTAGACATCATTTGACGAAGTTTGCTTATTATTGAGAATATTATAATTTTAAAATATCAACAAAAATGTGTGTTTAGGAGAAGTCAGTCGTTCAAATAATAGGTTGTCGAAAATAGCGGTTCTTAATCTTAGATGAAAAAGAATTATCTTCTTTTCTTCATTTCTTTTTCATCTAAGTTCTTAATGTAATAAATATTTTCAGAGTTTTTCTACAAAAGTTACAAAATATTTTATTAGGACAATGGCGGTCGAAAATCCTAAGGAAAACCGAGCTTTCCAAATAGTTTTAGACGGATAATACCACACCTACTCTCAAGATGTAGCCCAACTTGGTGCCATACCAGGGGAAGTACCATGGTAAGTTAACAGGCAAGTGGGTGAATAAATATGATATTTAGTTGCATTTTGTACCATGTTAAATGGTAAATTTTAGTTTACTTGGCTGCATAGCACGTTGTTTGGCAGTAAATATGGTACGTAATACAAATGCACATCAGATTGAATCACTCACTTGCCTGTTCACCCTGCGAGTTAAAGTATCATGGTAACCCCCCAGAACCTTATTTATAAGGCACAGTTACCTTGAGCTGTGTCGAAAATACGGACACAATTCATTGCCGCTTCGAGTACCGTTCATTCAATGCGATAGTGCGAACTCGGGCGGGCTTAAGGTGGCCCATCCCGCTCATTTCCCCATACAAAAGGGGAAAGAAGATCACGCCCATATTTCTTGTCAGAGATCCAAAATTTTGCTCAAAATAGCTTTATTTGATCGAACTAGATGTCTGATGACTATTGGCATTGTAAAATTGTGTTTGGTTTCTATGTTATAAGGTCCGAAAGTTCGAATTTTTCGCGCGTTTTATAGAATAACTTTGGAGGTGGATTACGCAATGATAATTACGAACATCTTAAAAAGATTAGTCATCAGACAACGCTTATTTAATCAAGATTTATAATCTATTTGGTTTTTGTTAGATTTTTTACTACAGCGGTCGTGGTTTACTTTTAGCTATAAGTCGTTTTGAAATTAAAATTTTCGTAAATATTACCAAATCATACACTATGCACATTGTCTTTTTTGTGGACATGTTGCATCTTCCTCATCATGGAGCCTGTCTTATTCCTTGAAACAGAGAAGGTCCCAGAGCGCAACAGCAGGGTTTTTTACCGTGCCCACGAATGAGTTAGGCCCGCCGGGTAGGGCCACCTTAACCTTACCACCTAGTAGGGGAAGGGGACCTACAGTTTTACATGGGTTTCGAACCATGGAACATCTCGCATTCGTAACGAAATGCACTTATCCAACCAGAAAAAAAGTGGTGCATGATCGGGCGAAGATTTGAACCCAGACCTCTCGGATGAAACGCAAGTCCTCTAGCTCCTAGACCGCGAGCAGTTCACTAAAAAATAACCACGCACAAAATATCCCTTAGTCGCCATTTATGACATCCACGGGAAGAAATGTAGTGGGCTTTCTTACTTGTTCTTATTACGTGCGGAACCTACGCACATTGACATTTATATAAGTTTTGCTGGTTCGGGTCCAGCCTTGCAGTATATTCGTAAAGCAGTTTCTTTTTACTGGGCTCTTTCTTCAATTAATGTGTCCTTGCTTCACGGTCGATTATACATACTACGTAAAGACAGGCCCTTCCATGCAAAATAAATGGAGCAACAAGAGTGGTGTTCTATGCGTCGCGGGGAAATCACTTTGTGACCAGACAGCCGCTCGCTGTCGTCATGCGTGTGTGCGTCGCTTCTGGCTAATAATGCGCCGCAAAAGCTGCCATTTTTTGTGGTAAAACCATGCAATTATTACATTAAAAAAATCGGCCAAACTCGCACACGAAGGGTTCCCTACCATCGTACAAGATATAACACAAAACAATCACGTTTTTTGTATGGGACAAATTTTTGTAATTTTTTTATTTTACCTATTTTTTGTTATATCGGCAAAATAAATTCTGCGAACATTTCAGCTGCCTACTGGTATTACGGTTCATGAGATACAGCCCTGTGACAGACGGACGGACGGACGGACAGCGGAAGATTAGTAATAGGGTTCCGTTTTCACCCTTTGGGTACGGAACCCTAAACACGCAAATAAAGACCGAATACGGCCACAGGCGACAATATTGTATGAAAGGCCATATCCTTACTTTTAACCTATCACTGCCTACACAGCACATAATTTCGTGAAATTCTAGAAAATTCGAAAATTTTCTGCGTGTATTTTGGCCGGTCAAAAACGGTATCATACCCTTTCTCCGCCCCCGAATGATTAAGCATGACATAGAATCCTCCTTAATGTGTTCGCCTGTTGTTACAAAATACTGGAGTATTTAAATGAGTGGTCCCTAAATGTCGGTCTGGTGAGGATTATGAGAGACGGAGGATCAATGTTGGTTGGCCCTTACCCAACGCGTAATGTGGGAATTCTTAAACAGCGCAAAATCCTTAGTTATATACTATACTTGCCCATCCGGTTTTTGAACGATGTTTATAGTAAGTTACGCTTTTTAAACGAGATCTTAACAATGGCCCAAAAACTATGTTCCCCATACAAACTTAGTTTACTAATGATTTGAATACCACTGTTCCAATTTTAAATATTTAATATTATCAGGCAAAAAATATCTATGTCTGCACGTTTTGGTTTTTTTTTAATCTGAACCGAATCAAATGAAAGCTAAAGGGATATCTTCAAACACATTTTGTTTTAACTTTGGTTTGACCCAGAATACATTCCCCACGCATACACAGATATTTGTTGCCTAATATTTGATACCAAATATCAAGTAAATTGTAACAGTGATTTTCAAAATATTCTTTAACTACATTTGTATGGGGAGAACAATTTTCTGGTCACTATTTACACTCCTTGGTTACAGCTAAATCAATGAATGTATCACAAAAGCGAATTATTTACTTATGATGTAAGGATGTTTTCGTAATACACTTCAAGAGATGCTCCATTACCCATTCCTAATCACTTTTTAATAATTTGGAACTAGCAAAAAACAATGAATTTAAAAAAACCCATAGAAATGGCTACGCTAAGAGACAAAAAGTCCTCAGAAAAGACAATCCACCTCACCTCGCGAAACCACGTACAGCGAGGCACCATGCCAGCGCATTGACGGACAATGGAATCGAGCTTATTTAAATTTCGCCGACGGACAGTTCCATACCCTGGCGATGCGGAAGAGAAATGGATTTGAGAAACGATTTGTTCTCAAAAGCCGCCACACAAAAGGGTTCTCTCACGGAGGATATCCTCCGTGGGTTCTCTGCTTCGCTTCATATAAAAATAATGTTTGATGAGTTTCTCTTTTGCTTTCCCGGGATAAAGTTTCACGATAACAGAAAAAAATGCAAATCTTAATTGCCTGCTGTTAAATTCTAAATATGTAAGCAATTATAAAACTGGTTTTTACATTATTTCCCAGTACGTTTGTGTAAGGAGCGTAATTTTCGGATGATGCTACTGCTATTCTCATTTCGTATTTAATGCATGCATCCGAAATGAGCGGCTCGTAGCCTAGTGGCACGGGGACTGCCCTAGCGTACCAGAGGCCTGGGTTCAATACCGACATGCACCACTGTCTTTCTCTTTCCGAGTTCGAAAAGTGCATTTCGTCACGAATGCGACATGGAATCCATGTAAAACTGTAGGTTCCCTTCCCCTACTAGGTGGTAGGGTTTAAGTCCGCCCGGGTTGGTACCATCGCATTGGATGAAAATATGTTCGAAGCGGCAATGAAAAATTGTCCGTGTTTTCGATCCAGTTCAATGTAGCCGTGCTCATAAAGGGAAAGTCCTGGCATGGCACCTAATTCCTTTGGGAATGTGGTGTATTATGGGTTAATATCATAACGGTAGTTGTGTGGTAGCCATCCATGTCAGGTCGCATAAAAAAAAAGCAAAATACCTCACCGTACTTTGTATTTAAGTAAAACAATAATCATCCAAAACAACATCTGCTGGCTTATTGGCACAGCATCAAGACAGGGCCGGCACGGTCCTAGTAGGTTCAAACCTGCATACTCCCCTCATCGTTCCTCGTCAAACAAGAAACTTCCTGCTGATATCACTCACAATATCCACCTGCCAACGTTCAGATAAAATTCAAACGGACGTGGGTTGATATCACAAAAACTTAAATTGGTCTTCGTCCCCTGAAATACGTCACACTAACAGAACTTTTGTGATTGATTTACCTAACCCTAAAGATAAATTCGCTCTAGAAACGTTTGTGTAAGCGGCTCGTAGCCTAGTGGCGCGGCGACTGGCCTAGCGTACCAGAGGCCCGGGTTCAATACCAACTTGCACCACTGTCTTTCTCTTTCAAAGTTCGATAAGTGCATTTCGTCACGAATGCGAGCTGCTCCATGGTTCGGAATCCATGTAAAACTGTAGGTCCCCTTCCCCTACTAGGTGGTAGGGTTTAAGCCCGCCCGGGTTGGTACCATCGCATTGGATGAAAAGATGGTCGAAGCGGCAATGAAAAATTGTCCGTGTTTTCCATCCAGTTCAATGTAGCCGTGCTCATAAAGGGAAGGTCCTGGCATGGCACCTAATTCATTCGGGAATGTGGTGTATTGGGCTAATATCATAACGGTAGTTGTTTGGTATTAGCCATCCATGTTAGGTCGCATAAAAAAAAAGAAACCTCGCAAAGCTTACGAAAATAGAGTCAAAAAAGTTCAGAAATGTTTCATGTCTTCCTCTCATATTAAAGCAATAATATAGTACTATTTAAAATATAATGAATAACAACGATTATGCGTTAAATTGTTTAAATTGTAATGTTTCATTCGACTGATGTAGAAAAAGAGATTCGCAACAACTTACACGCCCGCACATACAGGATAGGAACCAAAACAATGTTTTTTGAAGCAGATATGGGTTTTTTTTACATGGCTTCGAAAATGATATCCGTCAAGTTATACCCCCCATTGTCGCCGCTCACACTGGGTATTCCGAATTATGTCGTTCACTATTACTCTTTCCAGCGTAGCGACTGGTATGTTACCCGTTTATTCCCGAAAAAATCCTTTGTGATTTCAAGGGTCTTTGGACGGTTATTAAAAATGCAGGATTTCACGATATTCATTAATAATTAAATTGGGAAAGCGCGCCTGGCTTAGGTTACCGGACGGCCGTAAGAAAATTAGCGTTCCTCGCACGCATGATGGCGTCGGACCGCCTCGCTACAACTCAGTGCACAGAAGCTTGCAATTGAAATAAGGAACGTCAACGGCCAACACACCCCTCACTGCCTGAAAGGGTAATAACAAACGCCAGAATAAGATGGCTACTGACCGTCTCGGTACGATAAGTCCACAAAGACTCGCATTTCAAATAAGGAATGTCAACGGCCATCATACCCGTCACTATGCTTGAAAGAGTAATAACAAACGCCAGAATAAGATGGCGACTGACCGTCTCGGTACGATTAAATCCACAAAGGCGCGCATTTCAAATAAGGAATGTCAACGGCAATCATACCCGTCACTATGCTTGAAAGAGTAATAACAAACACCAGAATAAGATGGCGACTGAGATTCTCGGTACGATTAAGTCCATAAAGGCGCACATTTCAAAAAAGGAATGTCAACGGCCAACATACCCGTCAGTATGCTTGAAAGAATAATAACAAACGCCAGAATTCGGTATACCCGTTGTATTGACAAAAGGTAACGTCATCTACCGGATATGATTTTCAAAATCATGTAAAATCTAATATTTCAGTTGTCAGTATATTGAATAAAAACATGTATTCTTAATCAAATACGTTTATTACATTCCGATAAAAGGAAGTTATGCTGCCCCATCCTGTTCAAACATACCCACAAACTTCGGATATATCCGCCGCGAAGCGCGGTCGGTGGACCCCACACAAGTGTTACACATTGTTGGCAGAACGCCACCACGCGAGCAATCATTACTAAGTCCCCAAAAACAGCGCTCGCCCATCGCACTTTCAGCTCTATGTAGGAGACAGAAGAACCAAATTCGAACGGAGCTCACCCAAAAGGGTTTCAGTGTGACGAGCCGCGCGATATGAAGACTTATTAATAGAAGGGATGACGGAGGCTTTTCGTTGGTTTGTTTTACTTTTTACCAAAACATTTTCAAACTCCTGTCGCGGGTAACAGGTTGGAAGGTATAATTTTCATTTGTCACGCGATAAAAGAGATTTTTGAGCTTAAATGTTTCGGCAACGTATCGAAATGATGTCCGTTGAACTCTGAATTTTCAATTTACATTTTCAGGTCATACACAGCGAGCATGGATTGACGGGAATCGCAATCCGAACTCGTTTGTGCGGGGGCGGCGTAGTGAGAACAATTTCGAATTCGATCACTACTGATTTTCCTCTTGCACTTAGGTGCGGGTCTTCTCTTTAGCTACAATATGATTGAGAGAGGTAATGGCTGTGCCCGGAGTGTTGCTCGTGCACGGGTGCTGTTTGTGGGGACTGGCTTGCTCCAATTGGCAACATGTTAGATGGCGGGCATGGTATTTTTTAAATAAACTGATATTTGTCATGAACTGTTTCATATGACATGAATTGTTGATAATCGACAATTCATATTAATTTATAGTTTTACCTGTGATTCTAAATACTTTTGTAAATTTAGACTGACTGGACGTTGAAAAATAAACCAGCGGAGTGGAGTTACTTGCCAGTTCTTTTTCGCTGGGATTGCCGAACTAGCTAATGATAAAATATGAAAAATCCGAGTGTAGTGTACTGTCTATGGAGAAAGAATAAACAATAAACAATTTGTTTACAAATATCCATGATATTTGTATACGAACGCCATTTTGTGGGAATGAACAAAAAAAAAGGAAATATTTAATTCTTTGAAAATGTCAACTCGAGCTCAAATTCAAGTTTTTTTTTTATGCAACCTGACATGGCTAATACCATACAAATACCGTTATAATATTAGCCCAATACATCACATTCCCGAAGGAATTAAGTGCCATGCCAGGACCTTCCCTTTATGAGCACGGCTACATTGAACTGGATGGGAATTTTTCATTGCCGCTTCGACCATCTTTTCATCCAATGTGATGGTATCAACCCGGGCGGGCTTAAGCCCTACCACCTAGTAGGGGAAGGGACCTATAGTTTTACATGGATTCCGAACCATGGAGCATCTCGCATTCGTGACGAAATGCACTTATCGAACTCGGAAAGAGAAAGACAGTGGTGCATGTCGGAATTGAACCCAGGCCTCTGGCACGCTAGGCCAGTCCCCGCGCCACTAGGCTGCTCAAAAAAGGTGCGCCACCGCATCGTTTTTCATTTCCCGCCCCCACCCCCCACTCCACCCCGCCGCCCCTCCGCCCCACGGCCGCAGCGCCACGCGCTTCGCATATTTTGAGGAAAGCAGATTTTTTTTATGATATTTAAGGTGGCTCAACCCGGCGGGACTAACTCATTCGCGGGCACGGTACAAAACCGCGCTGTTGCGCTCTGGGACCTTCTGTGTTTCAATGAATAAGACAGGCTCCATGATGAGGATGATGCAACATGTCCATAAAAAAGACAATGTGCATAGTGTATGATTTGGCTAAAAGTAAACCACGAACTCTGTAGTCAAAAATCTAACAAAAACCAAATAGATTATCAATCGTGATTAAATAAGCTATGTCTGATGACTAATCTTTTTAAGATTTTCTTACTTTATCATTGCGTAATAAACCACCAAAGTTATTGTATAAAACGCGCGAAAAATTCGAACTTTCGGACCTTATAACTTAGAAACCAAACACAATTTTACAATGCCAACGGTCATCAGACATCTAGTTCGATTAAATAAAGCTCTTCTGAGCAACATTTGGGATCTTTGATAAGAAATATGGGCGTGATCTTCTTTCCCCTTTTGTATGGGGAGATGAGCAGGTTGGGCCACCTTAAGGACATTTCGCCGAATCCTTTCGAAGGGGATCTTAATGATTTTTTTTAAAACATTTTTTTTATTTGTAAATTAATGAATGAACTCCCTTCCGATGTATTTCCCCCAAAGTACAACCTGGGGTCCTTCAAACATGGTGTGAAGAAGCACCTGGCCGGCCGGCATGGTTTTCGCAGCCCCCCTGTTAATTCGAAATCCCATGGGCGTCGTCGGGCACCTTAAGATGTCCTGGCGTACGCCATATGCCGCGCTTAACATAAAAAAATAAATAAATATGGTTTTAAAGGTTTTTTTTTGCAACCTGACAAGGATGGCTAATACCACATAACTACCGTTATGATATTAGCCCAATATAGAAGGCAATTAAGTATTACAAAGTGCGAGTTTAATATATGGATATATTGCTATTTTTATAAAAACTAAAAAAAAACTATATTCATTAATAATGTTAATCACATATCTACATGATCAAAGGAAAAAATAATAAATCACCTGACGTTCCCGGCTCCATTCAGGTCTATTTCGTTTTCAGGTTAGAATAGAGCCACTTACCGAGTCTAATTGTGAATATAAGCCTCCCACCATGCAAACCCACAGAATACATACAAAAACATTCTTCAAACTAGTTCCAAGCATTTAGAAGGAGTTCAGTGTTATTCACACCTACAGGGACAGGTAAATCCGGAGTATCGTTAACATCACATTGAATGAGCTGTGGTCGAAGCGACAATTATATGGAAAAATGCATAAAATATGCGGGAATACTTTGAAAAACAATTGAAGGTATGAACGGGTCTACTTGTTTATTTTTGCTCAAACGACAGATCTTAAAGAGTACGTCACGTATCTAAGCGAATCACAACAGACCGAGTCAAAGTTTGTCTGCAAAATTGACTTAAACAGTAGAACTAGTTTCATCGTCAACAAAACTCGTAACTATAGTCAGACGGCGATGACATTAAAACATGCGCTTTGCATCCTAGCGTCACGTCTGTCTAGTGCATCTCTGAAACTAATCAGAGAACTGTAATCCAATTTTCAGGTCTCGTTACGTTGATTGGAGTTGATGAATTTAACTTTATCGTTTTAAAATAATAAGAGTACAATCTTGATAATTGTTCATGTAATATAATAGCAATTCAGTAACACCATTTTTTAACAATAATTGCCTAAAATAATTTAAAAAAAAATAACTGACCGTCAGATATGAGCCTAACGCACCACATGAAAACTAGGTGCCATGCCAGGATATTTCTTATATTACCCAGCTACACTGAACTGGATCCCAAAGCGGTTTCGGCGGAAAGATTCTCGAGTACGGAATTTCAATGATTTAACCGTTTCGTCGACAGAAACTCTTTGATAACGGTTATTAAAGCTATTTTTTCCCGAAAGATTCCAAGGTACAGAATTCCGATAATAGGCCTACTACTACTCTAGTGATTTCAGCAAAAACCCTCAATGAAATATTCACATTAATCTTGCTATCTCACTATTCATATTTAACCTAACCGAATCTATACATACAATCCTTACCGAATTCAACATAACCTATCATATCCTCACTCAGTGTCCAGTCGAGTTACACTGGACATTTACGAGCGTAATTTGTTTTTTTTTTCTACACTGTTACTTACATCATATAAGGCTGGTTGTTATATTATTCTATGTTAATATTATTCAAAGTTAACAAATCTTGTTTTCATAATACACTTAAAGCACAGATTTTTTATCAATGTTTTTAGGGTTCCGTACCCAAAGGGTGAAAACGGAATCCTATTACTAAGCCTCCGCTGTCCGTCCGTCCGTCACAGGGCTGTATCTCATGAACCGTAATAGGTAGGTAGGCAGCTGAAATTTTCAGAGTGTATATTTATTTTGCCGCTATAAAAACAAATAAGTAAAATAACAAAAATATTAAAAATTAAAGGTATTAAACATTAAAAATACAAAAAACATGATTTTTTGTGTTAAATCTTGTGCGGTGGTACGGAACCCTTCGTGTGCGAGTCCGACTCGCACTTAGCCGGTTTTTAAATTACATTGACGTAGTTCTCTTGCACAAACCCTTCGTTCTGTATGCCAATCTGAATCGAGTAACTCGTAAATAGAGCAAAGAGCAACGTACTTCTCTTTATGGTTACAAGACACGCATGCGGGAATCCGAGCTCAAATTCCTATAGCCAGCAGCTCTGCTTCATGAATAACCCATCTCGCCTTCTTTTCTAATGTCCATTGCAGCGCCATCCGATTCATATTCATAGCACATGTTTCCATACGGCCTGAATTTTACGAAATAGTTCTTGAATTAACGCCATCTCAACGGTTAAGCAAGCTAAAAAGAAAGCTAGAGACACAATTTTTATGTGACTAGCTACGCGTAACGCCGCCGCTTGTTGTATCATCGAGGTAATGGAACACTGGGCGCAGCCGGGTCCGGAACTAAAGCTTTCCTTCTATAACTTCCTGTCCCGCCCATGATGGTCCCATCCACGGAGGATTGAGGTAGAGAGGAGATGGTATAAGCAAACTTGGTCTGTGTCTACCAAGTGGGTCGCTACATCACAGCCCACGTGATAAAGAAGGCGTGGCTTAGCGACATTCGCGGCATGGCGCTTGCGGTGTTAGGTTGTGGGACAATATTATGGTCTGCGGCGCAATTTTCGGCGAACAGTCGATTACACGATGAGATTTTGTGTAAAATGTTGCAAACATTACACAGGACAAAATAATCAAAAGTTTGTAGGTGGAATTACGTTTGATTTGTCAGTAAAACACCTCATATTATCATTTGAGTCAATATTCGAGCATTGTATCGATGTATCGCTCTTGCTATGTGCCGATAGATGGCGCGCAATCATTTTCGTTTTACGGTAAGAAATGTTGATCTCATGATGCAAATTTTAATGACATTTTTAAATTAAAATTATTTGAATCCGCGCGAAGGCATAGATTTAAATTTCTAAGGTTTTTTTATAGAAAACCACTAAGAATATAATAGCTGCTACCAGAATATCGATTCTTCCAGTAGATGGATTTCGCAAAAATGGGCGGTGCATGATCCCACCATGAAGCGATTTTCCCCCCGCTTCCCCGCACAGTGTCACGCTGCGATCCTTAGTAATATCACAGAATAACTAATAGTGCTACGGACAGAAGTTGCACTCCCCGACAGTAATTATTCAATTTTGATCCTAATTGTCGTTATGCTAAAGTATTTATTACGTCGCTCATTGCCGGCGCGGCGGCGAGATGAAACGCGTCGTCGCTCACACGCCCACAATATTGTCGCTGGAATGCGGTTTGCGCTAGGGTTATCACGCACGGCCGCCGCCTATCGTTTTAAAGTCGAATAAAATACAAACAAAACGTTCAAAATTATTTTTTCATAATGTGTCTACAATCATTATTATTTTAAGATTTTGCGTCACAAATATGCCTGGTGCTGTTATGTGTTGTTTGTTGTTTTTCGGTGTTGTTTTATATTGTTTAGTGTTGATTGGATTTAATGGTGGAGTTTGATGTTTCCTGTGTATTTCGGTGTTTTCGATGTACTTTGGTCTAGTATTCTTTGGCATTGTTGATTAAGGCGGGGTTGATAATATCACATTTGATAAAAAGATGGTCGAATCGGTAATGAAACATTGTCCGCGTTTTCCATGCAGCTCAATATCGCAGTGTTCATGAAAGGAAGGTCCTGGTACGGCAAAAAACAAACTACATGCAGCAAAGGAGAATAGGAATAAGTAACTGGAGCTGCCACGAATGATTGCCGATTATTCTTTCACTAGACAAAACCAATTTATTTTGTTTTTCCTTGTAATACATGGATAAATACTACCTAATGTACAAAAAGGGCTATGCTGATACCAGTTAAATACGTGTCAATTCAATAGGCCCCTCATAACACTATACCACATACCTACCTACATAAAGAAGTAAAAAAAAAGCTACATAAGAAATAGAAAGAAGAGCACAGCAAACATGGAACAAATACTGGTATCTGAAAGAATTTTTTAAAAGCAACATGCCAATAATTACTAAAACAAAAATCATGAACTCAACCCTCTTACCGTGTCTGACGTACGGATGTCAGACGTGGAAATTTACGGCCAAAGCCAAGCAAAAAATCACCACCTGCCAACGAGGACTAGAACGAAGCATGCTCAAGGTAAAAAAACTAGAGAAAATAAGACACACAAAAATTAGATCAATAACAAAAGCCACTGATGCCTTGAGCTATGCACAAAAACAAAAATGGAAATGGGCAGGTCACGTAGCGAGGCTTAAGGATCAGAGATGGACTGTAAAAGCAACGCTATGGAAAGGTCCACATGGAAAAAGAAACCGAGGAAGACCGCTGACACGTTGGGAAGACGAGATCAGTAGAACCGCCGGCTCAAACTGGACCCAAATTGCACTGGACCGAGACAAATGGGCATCTTTGGAGGAGGCCTTCACCCAAACTGGGGTTCTTGCAGATGATACAGTTTCATAAAAAGTGCAACTTAAACTTTCAAACTCAATGTAAAAGAATATATAAGTAAAGCTAACTCTTTAAAGCATACCTACTAGAAAATAAGATAGTAGTGTAATTCATGCAAGAAATAAAAGGCTTTTTTTTATTTATTTATATTTATTTTTTTAATGTACAAAAAAGGGCTATGCTGGTACCAGTTAAATACGTGTCAATTCAATAGGCCCCTCATAACACTATACCACATACCTACCTACATAAAGGCAAAACGTCAATAAACCTAAACTAAAGAAACAAACTAACCTTTCAGAATATTTCGGTAGCTTAAGGAAAGGTAACTTCAAATTCTTCTGTGTCCTATGACATCCATTCACGCAACAGTTATCATATTTAATTCTATGATGATTAGACATTATTACGAAGAAAAACGGCGAAAGTGCGCTTTCCGAAGCAACTGATCGACTGGACGTAGTGGACGTGCGAGCGTGAGCGCGCGGCGGCCCTGAATGAATTTGGAACCTCGGCTTCCCTAGCGCCGTAGGTGAAGATCTCAGTAGGTATTTAGGAGTGACGGATGCCTGGTAATATAAGTTAAAAACGTCTCCTCTCTCCCTCTATCCTCCGTGGTCCCATCGAATCGAATGAAAGCAGACAGTGACCATTTTTTTATGTTAGTGGATATGGCCCAACACACCTCATACGGACTAGGTGCCATGCCATGCTAGGAAAATGCACATATTTTGATTCAATCATCGTTCATTCAATGCGATGGTACCAACCTTAGATTAACCCTACTAGTAGTAGGGTTAATTCAGGAGGGGCCTACTGTTTAATGTGGAATCCGAACAACGCATGCAGTGGGCCCAATTGAATTATGTTTACGTGCCGTAACCTAGTTACATGGCCGTAATGTTATTTGGGTTGACGGGTCTGTAACAGCAAAATTGTCGCTCGGACACTTTAACCCGTGTAGCTTCCATCCGCCAATCGCGCCGTAAGGAACATTGTTCCAAAAATAAATATTGAAATGACCGTGTGACAGACGTTGCCGGTGCGAGGCAAAAAAATATCGTGAGAAGTGCGGAAGGAAAACGTCTTAAACTTTTAATTGGAATTTAACTTCTTTGGCAAATCCCCTCGGTCGAGAAACGCGCCTACAGCACTTCAAGTTTGTCACTGTACGCGCTTGCTTGCAGACCGAAGATGGCAAACCCCGAATGTACATTTACGTTGAATGAAATACCCATAGGCTTAGAATGTAAAGATATACAGAGTCAATTGACGGATGAGACCGTGTACTGTACTGAAACTTCTTTTTTTACAAAAATAAATCTAAATCGCTGCGTAGCTTCAAATTTGAAGTGTAAATATGTCCATATCCAGATGACAGGCCAATGCGTTTTCCAGTCGTTCTTTGTGCCATAAAAAATGCCGACATCCGGTTGAAAAAAAACTGAAGTACATAAAAATATTGATTGTGATTATAACCACTTTAAATAGCTGTTCCCATATTTTTCGAACATTACAAAAACCAAAGACGAGGATAATGAGTGTCCTTGAACATGTTTTTCATCTGATTGTACTTTATCTGAAAGTCAACGAATGAATTCTATTCACAATTCAAATATTGTAACTCCAATCAATTGCTAAGCAGAAGACGGAACGGGCAAAATGTACTTGTACTTCTCACATTCCATGTTTAAGGAACTTCTCTAGGAGCTTTCGCTTACTTTTTTTTGGGAGGATATTTTCTATGACAAAATTGTGTCGTTTGCAACATTTGATTTTTTTTTCTATTTTACTAGCGATTTTTTTGTTCAGTTATTCTCATCTAGGAAATCTACTTTGAACAATGCCGATGCGAAAATTATTAAGTGCTCAATCTTTAGACTAATAATGCGTTCAATCATTATTAATTAGTAAAGTACTTGAAAACAATGGAACTGGCCGCCGACATTTTATTAGGGAACTCCAGCTACGATTAGCTCCGTACCGCTAAGGGCCGCGAGAACTGGAGAAAAATTGGAGAGGCGTATGTCCAGCAGTGGACGCACTGACTGACTGACTGACTATCAACATTTTGACCAAACCGGGTTTTAACTAGACTTAGACTTAGACTAGTTTAGATCGAAGCAGCAATGAAAAATTAACTTCGTTTTCCATCCAGTTTATTGCTATATCGTATTTAAAATAAATAAACACTGTAACGTTTGTTTAAAAAAGAAAACAAATTCAATTTCCATTCTTCGAACAGTCCGGGTAAATATGTCCATCCTTGTACATATTTCATGTCAGTACTGAATAATGGTCTGATCAACTCTGTTATAGCAATATAAGTGTTAATTAACGTTTATTCATACGTAAAACTATCCGTTTTCTGCACAATTATCATGCATACTATCTTTATGAATGGTATTGCATTCAGAGAAATATCTGATACGGCCATTCCGCCACAAAAAAAAAATGTTTTAATATTAAGCAGCAACTTCCTCCACTGGAAATAGCTCGTAGTATTTATTATCAGGCTGTTCGAAAAAACTTTGTAATCGGCATCCATGTCTGTCGGTGTGACGCTTGGAACATAACATCCGCCTATATACGACCCAGCGATATAAATGGGAAGATATGGCATTGTCAAATATTGGTTCCTTCAAATCGTGTTCTGCTAAGTTGGCCGCGTGCGGGCTATTGGCGATAGGGGGCCTTGGAGTGACAACGGTGGATACAATACTATAAAGAGCTAACACTATTTTGCCTTGTTGGCAAATTGGTAACACGTTCTAAGGTGCTTTTCCCAATCTTCACATTTCATATCGCTGATACGACCGATATAAGACCGAATTACTATCTACATACATATACACATACATTCGCAATATTATGATGCTCTAAGGTACATGGGTAATTTTTGAGGCAATTAATGCTGGATAAATGTTGCCAAACATAGTCGAGCAATAGATGGAGCAAAATAGAGCAACCTGAAAACATTTTGGACAATTACTCCAGCGATTATGGCCCCATCCTCAGAACGGTCGAGAGCTAGGGAGTGCCATGAACACCTGTTCAAGTATTTCAAAGTGTTACCGGCCAGAGCAATGTGTGCCCAAAAAATTATATTGTGCAATTATGCTGATGAATCTCGTAAGATACCTATTTCACATGACTACCCGACAAGACTCAAACTTGACCTTTATCTCCAAATACCGACCACTTTAAATTACTTCGGCAAAAGAACTCTCAATTATGTAGTTCCTAAATTATTTAACTCTTTGAACCCAGGCTTGAAAAAAAAAGATTTGTCAATATCAAAACTAAAAATGGAAATCAAAGAATTGTTGATAAATGGATTGTAATTTTTTAATGTAGCTGTAACTCTTTAATACTGATTAAGGGTGAATACATATATATATTATTGTGTTGATGTATGTATGTGAATTTATTGGTGTGTATAAAAAATGTCTCAAATGCTAAAAGTTTTAAATGCTAGCACACGAAAACAGGTTGTCACGCGCAGACAAACCTTCGGGTTTCGCGCGTACAATATACTATAAAAAATATAAAATGTGTGTTCATGAAATATACGCCACATTGTGGCACTGAAACTGAACTGATCTGGAACGATATGGCATACTTTTCGTGTCGCCGGTAAGTTGTTTATCGAATTGCCACATATCAGTGCACTTGTTCGCCACATGCGAGCAATTAATTGCTCCATGAATGGTTCCATACTAGTCCATAAACCATGTTGCCGCCATGGAGGTGCAGAATGCTGGATGTTGTCGTGACGATGAAATCGGCAGAGATTGCTGCAAGTTGAGCAACTTTAGTTGCCCGTGTATGGTTACCTTTGGTTTAAGCATTTTTATTTCACCGATTGAAAGTATATTACACACTCGTCGGATTCGTCAATAATATTTTTGTCTGTCGAGGTCGACGATTCGCCGGGTTGCCAGCCATAACTTCTGCAGTTTTGAGACGGTGTGTTGTGCGGTGTGTGAACAAGCGTCATTTTGAACAATCCTTGACAATGTGTGACAGCGAGCTAGCCCATAATCATTTGCAATTATTCACAGTATAACTCTGGAGTGATTGTTGTGTCAAGTCTCAAGGAGCTGTAATTAAACAATGCCAGCACAGGTTCACAAGCAGCTTATTTTGACTCAATTTGAGTTTGCGTGTATGTGAGTGTGAGGGACGTTTCCGATTGTCATACGGGATCTACTTTGTATCACAAGTGACAATCTAATTTAGAATCCCCTCAGTTGTGTGCCTATTCAACAAGTTTCTGTGAGTTCATACGGTACCAATTTTTCGATCTTTTTTATCTTTCCAATTTGACGCAAATGAATCCGTATCATTTTATCACCTACGTCAAAGATTGCTACAAATACAAACGTGGTTTGAGATGAACTGTGGCTTTCGATTAATCATTATCATTCTTCGGCTGGCCTCGGGGCCCATTGTTGAGATAAAAAATTTACACAGAACTTAGCAATCAAACTAAAAAGCACCGTGCGTCCACGTGCGGTACCTGAAACCTGAGTCCGCTAATAGATAACTCCACTTTCGAGTGTTAGCCTTGTAAGATAACACAAAATTTGGTACAATTTTGTGTGATGCCGGGGTCATCTCATCTCGGGGTCGCTAACGCTCGAAGGTGGAGTTATCTATTACCGGACTAAAGCTTCCGGTCCATACACGTCATTGGTATTGCGTAACATCTGTGCTGTGTTGGTTTCACGAAAATACTCGTATTCGAAAATAAAGCGCAATGAAATACAGACAAACAAATTAAAAACAGATTTTATAAAAGAAATTTCATGGCCATATTAAAACATTAATTAGATTTTGGAATTCCAAGTAGAACAAAAGATCTTCACGGTATCAGTATTGAAAATCAGCAATTTTATAGGTAAGGACCTAACATTATACATGATTTTAGCACAGCATTGAACATTTTAGCATATATTTTTCGGATCGTTATCTAAATACGTAAAATGCCTTAATATCTGCAAATTAATTCCGTCTAGACAATTTTATTTGTATTCTCAATAATTCTCATCGTTCAGTGTATCTAGGATTTCAACATTTTCTTCGTTCTAAAAAAATATTTGAATATTATATTTCTCTTCACAATTTCCTAATGATAAAAATGAATCTTCAGATCCACCTTGTGGACTGAATGATGTAAGTGGATTTGACTAAACACTAAGGAATATTTCGCGAAAACCCTTTTTAACAGAATAGTCCTTTGGGCTCTTACAACTAAATATAAGTTCCCCGAGGACATAAGAAAAATGTAGAAAAATGAAAGAAGTAGCCACGAGTTTATAGTCGTCTACGTCGACGTACGTCCTACGTCGTTCAGAACTAGATAGGAGTTAGTTAAGAACTAGCATACCAGAGGTCTAGGTTCAAATCCTCGCCCCGTTCATGTACCACTTCCTTTCTCATTCTGAGTTAGATAAGTGCATTTCGTCACGAATGCGAGCTGCTCCATGGTTCAGAATCCATGTAAAACTGTAGGTCCTCTACCCCTACTAGGTGGTGGTAGCCCGCCCGGGTTGGTACCATAGCATTGCAAGAAAAGTTGGTCGAAGCGGCAATGAGAAATTTTCCGTGTTTTCCATCCAGTTCAATGTAGTCGTGCTTATAAAGGAAAGATCCTGGCATGGCACCTTATTCCTTCGGGAATGTGGTGTATTGGGCTAATATCATAACGGTAGTTGTGTGGTATTTGCCATGCATAAAATAAAATGTGTTACGAATTCGGAACGCGCAACGTTCTTACGTGTTCGTACATAAAATTGGATCTCTATGAAATCAGTATGAAACGAATTCTTGGGTGAGCTCACTCGCCGGCGCTGCCACCATGTAAAAATGTCTACGCCGCCCCCATACAATACTTCCCAATCCTCATTGATTCATTTGCATTCACTTATTTCATCTTACCTTATCTCTGTTAAGGGAGCGGTAACTCATGGAACCGATGAGGCACCGGTTGACGCCGATGCGTTGGAAAGAAACCCTACCCTAGCCTGGATGCAGTTCTAAATATGAGGTTTTTTACGACTCGCAGTTCCGCTGGCATCAGCTGGGCTGGCTGAGCTTCCTCCACTCGCAGCTCGCAAGCGCCGACATTTCATGGCACAATATCATTTACACGGCAATGCCGAGGCGAGACCCCAAATACGTGGCACTTACGTCGTCGATTTCCAATAAAAATGCTCACCAAAAAAAAAACTATTCTTGTGAACGCTTCAAAAATATCTCTCCTGCTAGCGCATGCCCACCGGAAATGCTACTTGATCTGTCATAGCACTGACAGACCAACACCAAATACAACGACTCGTAGCCTAGTGGCGCGGGGACTTGCCTAGCATACCAGAGGTCTGGGTTCAAATCTGCGCCCCATTCATCTTTCTCTTTTCGAGTTGGATAAGGTGCATTTCGCTACTAATAGGAGCTACTCCATGGTTCGGAATCCATGTAAAACTTTAGGTCCTCTTCCCCTGCGACGATTTCCCCGGCGAGAATTTCAACTCAGACCTCTGGCATACTAGGCAAATCCCTTCAGCCCTAAGCAAGGAGTAGCTCTGCTTGTTCTCTGCTGCTCTTATGGCTGCTTACACTAAAGTTATGAGGACATTGTTTAGACGTGACTATGTTCTGAGGTAGGTTTGCATATTGTAGTTTCCATAAGTAAAATAGGTCATCCATTTCGGCAATACTTACGTCATTCGGCGCTGTGAATGGATAAAAAGACAGCCGGACAACAAAAACAAATCCGGGCATACTGAATATTTGATACTAGAATAAACTTTGTCATCACCAAAGTAGTTAGTAGGAAAAAGAGGATGCATTGTGTCAAATCGATTGTTAAATTGAGAATGACAACATTGGTTAGTGACTTAGTTTGAGTAGCTCAGTTGTTGCATGCATGCTTTTCAAAAAGTTCGAAAGCCCATTGGCGTCGAGCACCCCTTATGTGAGGTTCTGGCGTACGCCATATGATATAACGGGATCACTTTTATTTTTTCAGTAGCAAAGTCAATCGTAGGTTATTATTAAATAAACCTTTAGTCAGATTATTAGATTTGTATGATTATTTTCTTGATCTTAACTAGTCGAATTTAATGAACCTTCTATCGTGATATTTCTTGCATAAAATTATTCTGTCAATTATATATGTACAACAAGACAACCACAAATGGCTCCAAGCTGCACCACACTCGGTTATAAGCCCTACCATAAGAGCGCTTTACCCTCTACCCTTCTTCAAAATCCTGTCCCTACTAATTCCAATTAATTCTATTCGTTTTATTCATGCTATCCACTTTACCTTACAATATATGGAATTTGCTTACCTGCATTAATTTAATATTATTTGGTATATCGTTTCTACCTAATTGATAATTTTTTTTTGTTTGATTTCTGATAATACTAAGTTCACGAAAGTTATTAGACATAATCTTCCGTCCGATTATAACTTGCTTTGTTTTTATATGCACTGACAGAAATATGCAAAAAAAACCTGAATTATTGCTAAAAAGATAAAAATCCTTTGTGGATTCGATCCTTGGTGGATACCTCAGTATTCTTAAGCACCGGCAATTTACCCTAAAATACCTTAATCCTTAGAAACTAGATACCTATATCTTAAATTAAATCAACGATACAACCTTTGCGGCAGTAAAGTTTATATGAAGCACTTATCCGATAGGATCCTGCTTTTGTCCCGATCTAATAGGATATTAAAAATTCCCACAGCACGTCATCTCATATAATTTATTAACGTTATGCTGAATACTTCTCCCTATGCCATTGGCTGTGCATATTGTAATTATTTTTTGATTCCGTTCCTATGTATACAATAACCCTTCACTACTTCACTTCATTGTCCGACTCTCTTTTGTTCGTCTAGGCTCTTTTTTCTCAAGATCGCGTAAAGGAATTCAGTTGAAATTTGTATCAAATTCTAAGGTCTATGATCCCTTAGACCTGTAATAAACAAAGAAACTAAGCTTCTAAATTAACGCGTTAAAAAATACAGTCAGTTTTGCCGCATATTTAGAAAATTGCAAAAAAAAACATACTCTTTGCTCTATAGGGTATAAGTAAACGGGTAAAAGTATATATGTATATGTATACTTTTACCCGTTTACGTAAAAGTATATGTATACTTTTACCCGTTTACTTATAATCATGAAATTGGTAAGATGCGAGGAGTTCTCTAAGTACTATTATACAAGGGCGTCGCCAGCCGATGGCGCAGGGGGGAGGCAAGTTGACTTTACCTACTACAATTCATACTTTTCTCATTCTCATTGGTGAATTCATTCGAGTTTAGACGTACGGGAATGATTGTTCAAGGCTTGAACTTCAAGCAAATCAACTCAAAGACTTAGGACTTTGGTTGCATTATATTTGGCAACTTTTTTAGAATCTCTAGGGGGGGGGCAGCTGCCCCTCCCGGCCCCCCTCTTGGCGACGCCCTTGCTATTATAGTGCTTACGTAGTTTTAAGAAAATTCATGTTTTGCTATCTGTTAATATTTTCTCTAATTTTTAGGTTAGCTATTGTTAGAGTTTGCCATCGGCAACAAGCTCGCCTCTTGCATCATATTTACTCATAGTGGTAAGCAAAATAAAATATACTCTTATTTCATTTAATTTTTATTTAATTTCATTTAAAAAGATTGTCATGTCACAAACAACGAATGAAATTTTGTTGTAATTTATTGGAAATTAAGGAAACTTTATTGTAATTCAATTCATTTAAATACATTTATAAATTGGTCTAGTCCGAATCTGTGATATTTACGTGTAAGTTTGAGCTAATGACAAACCGATTGATGCTTAGTGACCTTGTGATATTTTGATCTAATTTTACAACTGTCTGGACGCATTTGTAATTTTAGTATATTAATTATCCTACTAATATTATAAAGGGGAAAGTTTGTAATAATGGATGGATGGATGGATGGATGGTTGGATGTTTGTTACTCTTTCACGTAAATACTACTGAATGGATTTTAATGAAACTTTACAATAATATAGCTCATACATCAGAATAACACATAGGCTACAATTTATAAAGATATTGTGCCCATGGGCTTTCGAACTTTCACGGGGCTGCGAAAACGATGCCGGTAGCGCTACTTCACACCAGTAGCCAGGGGCAGGGGGCGGGCCAGGCGGTCCGCCGGGTGCGGGTGAGGGGGGTGGCGCTGATTGCGCTACCCGAGCACGGGCACACGCGTGAGGGCAGACGTCATTGACGGTTGTGTCCGTTTGTCGAATTTTCAAGGCACTAGCGATTTGTTAAAAACGCATTGTACTTAAAGTAATATAGGCCCAAGGTTAGTACTAATAATAAATCTGTAAGGGTTGCTCATGGAGTAAGTTGCTTTGTTTTATAAGATATTACGTTTGTAGACTTTATTTATGATACCAAAACTAAATTGTCGATTTTTAGAAATCATAATCAAGGTCAATCATAACCATCATCAAGGCGCTTATTTTTACTAATTGTACCAAAGTACGGCTTGGTATTTTCCGCAACTTTAGGACTACTTGGCAACACGCTAAATCGCCGGAGGTGCGACCAATAGAATAAAATCCTTGAGAACCAATTACTCTATTTAGATGCGGATTGTATCTACGTCTAGCCTGATTCTTCTCAAAACTTATAGGCTACATAATATAACGCTTCATTACCAGAAGGGTGAGTAGTGAGTCTTAAATTCTTATAACTTACGAACCATTTACCCGATTTATGTGCGTATTTTATCAATTTATAGCATCTCTGGGAGCAGTAAGGTTCGAGATGGGTTACTGTTTTCGATGTTGAGGCTGGCTGTGGGTTGGAGTCCCCGCAAAACTTACCTACGTTACACGTTAATTACTTACTAGGTAAGCAATGTAGCAGTGTGGGTGCAGAAAGGTTCTGGCAGCAAATGCTTTTTTTTAAATAGCCACGAAATGTCTACGAAGCTCTAAATGGGAATTTTTGTATGTTTCTCATTAAATTATGCTATATCGGCTTGAACGATCTTGAATAAATTTGGTAGATGAATACATTGTCCTGGACCAGTTTGACCCTATTTTGGATCAGTTATGTGGGTTACTTTTTATCCATGAAATAATTCAGCCGACACTGACCCGAGCGGAGCCGGGTACCGCAGCTAGTTATTTTATAAATGTATGACCATTTAGTAATGAAGTACTTTTAAATTTTCATGCAATAATAATCTATTATTTCCTTGTTATGAGGACTTAATCGCTTCCTTAGTTATAAAAATAGATGTTACTTTTATGACATAAGCTTATTGACATATTTAAGTGCACTGTTAAAGTTCCAAAAAGTAACCAATACAAAAACGAAAATAATATTTTTGTGTGATTACAAAGTTACATTTGCAGTTGAATTTGAACCTTTTACGGTTAATTTTACATTAACTTACATTTCACGGTGGAAACTCCCGTAAATATATCCACCGTACCGTACCGTCCAACTGAATTTAAGGGCCTGGTACTAGCCAAATCGCAAAGTTAGACGAGGCACCCCAAGTAAACTAACTAAGTCTGACGATTATAAGTGTCATCCTTACAATATATGATTCCTTGTCTAGGAATCGAATTATTTTCGTTAATGTATGTTTCCTTTTTCTATACAAAATACATTGCGGAAACGGTGTCCATTTCCGAACTTTTTTGACTAAATGTAGAAATCTAAAAGCAAATGGAATTTTTTGTTTATGCATATATGCTGTTTTTGCTTATATCTAGAAATCGAATGACTTTCAGATTTCTAATGAGAAAAATCAACTTTTTTTATTTTTATTATTATTTAAATAAATGATGGAATAAAAAAATATTAACAATCCATTATCAGTCTGGAGTTCTATTTGGATTTGCTGAAGCGTTTCACTACATATTATTACATTTGTTAAAAAGTGCATTTGTATGACGCGAGTAGTTGGCTAGTCCTAGCGCCTTAAGCCTGGGGAGGCTAAGTTGGTTGGAGAATAGAAAGACCAAATAGCCTGAGGAGGATGAATTTGAACCCACGCCTCAAGATTGTTTCACTGTATGTTTTCAGACGCGTTTACAAACGACTGAGATAACAGAGCCACTGAAAGGCGACATTATAATGTTGGTAGCCTAATTCCCACGGCCAATGAAGGGTCATCGCAGTAAAATATTGTACAATATTGGTAAATTGATAAGGTTATTTACTAATGTAAATATAATAATCTCAAACAGACTATTGTGCACAGTAGGCTTATTGTAGCGTAATATTAACGAATACATTGCGTGTAAGGGAAAATTTCCTATTCGATATGCTACAAATATTGAGGTTACCATGGTAAATTAACTCGCCGGGTGAACAGACAAGTGAGTAATTAAATCTGACGTTTAAATCTGAACACGTCGTGTGACGTCATTAATAGTCAAACGTCAGTTTTAATCACTCACTTGCTTGTTCACCCGGCCAGTTAACTTACCATAGTGATTTCACTCATCCTAATGCCATTAAATAATACTAATTCTACCTATTGATCATGTAGCAAGAAATGCGGAACGCGTAGCGAGCGAGCTCCAAATAAATCCAACATCTCAGAAAACGAGTGCTACGCAGTCGTAGAGGCCGCTACGTTTTGCCTCCTACGAAGTTACGAGGGCGGCGATACAATTGCTGGCGTGTAAACAGGACCGAGCGTTACGAATTATTTAGTTTGCTGACTCTCGTAGCGATTGCTACGCGCTTCATGAGCGTGGGTTGCTTTCAAACTGTATTTATGCAGCTCGCCGTTATTACTAATCCGAATATAATTCCCTTCGAAGATTTTTATTTGTTTGCCTATTAAAAATATTCGCATATAGTCTCGTCTATAATATATTTTCGCAACAATATAGTTTCGTCAGCCTCAGTGGCCCAGTGGCGCGACACTTCGGCGATCGCTCTCCGAAGTTAAGCAACGCTGGGTCCGGTCTGGTCTTGGATGGGTGACCATTAGACCGTTGAGAGAGGCTGGCCGTGGTTCGGATTCCACGTTAAACTGTAGGTCCCCTTCCTTACTTACTAGGTGGTAGGGTTAATCCCGCCCGGGTTGGTACCATCGCATTGAATGAACGATGGTCGAAGCGGCAATGAAAATTGTCCGTGTTTTCCATCCAGTTCAATGTAGCCGAGCAATATAAGGAAGGTCCTGGCATGGCACCTAGTTCCCATGTGGTGTGTTGGGCTAATACCATGACAGAAGGTGTGGTATTAGCCATCATGTCCAGTCACATAAAAGAACATACACCTGTTAATTGGCATTGTCCATATTTTCTTCTTAATAAAATAAAACAAAACTATTAGTATGAATACAATGTTTGCATGGATACACGCTGAATTTCTTTGGCTTATTAATGTAATAAATGTATTTTTATCGTGATTATCTTGGTGTGGGCGAGATGGGGGGGGAAACTTTCCACAATGGGTGCCGATGCCATAGACAATCCATTATCAGTCTGGAGTTCTATTTGGATTTGCTGAAGCGTTTCACTACATATTATTACATTTGTTAAAAAGTGCATTTGTATGACGCGAGTAGTTGGCTAGTCCTAGCGCCTTAAGCCTGGGGAGGCTAAGTTGGTTGGAGAATAGAAAGACCAAATAGCCTGAGGAGGATGAATTTGAACCCACGCCTCAAGATTGTTTCACTGTATGTTTTCAGACGCGTTTACAAACGACTGAGATAACAGAGCCACTGAAAGGCGACATTATAATGTTGGTAGCCTAATTCCCACGGCCAATGAAGGGTCATCGCAGTAAAATATTGTACAATATTGGTAAATTGATAAGGTTATTTACTAATGTAAATATAATAATCTCAAACAGACTATTGTGCACAGTAGGCTTATTGTAGCGTAATATTAACGAATACATTGCGTGTAAGGGAAAATTTCCTATTCGATATGCTACAAATATTGAGGTTACCATGGTAAATTAACTCGCCGGGTGAACAGACAAGTGAGTAATTAAATCTGACGTTTAAATCTGAACACGTCGTGTGACGTCATTAATAGTCAAACGTCAGTTTTAATCACTCACTTGCTTGTTCACCCGGCCAGTTAACTTACCATAGTGATTTCACTCATCCTAATGCCATTAAATAATACTAATTCTACCTATTGATCATGTAGCAAGAAATGCGGAACGCGTAGCGAGCGAGCTCCAAATAAATCCAACATCTCAGAAAACGAGTGCTACGCAGTCGTAGAGGCCGCTACGTTTTGCCTCCTACGAAGTTACGAGGGCGGCGATACAATTGCTGGCGTGTAAACAGGACCGAGCGTTACGAATTATTTAGTTTGCTGACTCTCGTAGCGATTGCTACGCGCTTCATGAGCGTGGGTTGCTTTCAAACTGTATTTATGCAGCTCGCCGTTATTACTAATCCGAATATAATTCCCTTCGAAGATTTTTATTTGTTTGCCTATTAAAAATATTCGCATATAGTCTCGTCTATAATATATTTTCGCAACAATATAGTTTCGTCAGCCTCAGTGGCCCAGTGGCGCGACACTTCGGCGATCGCTCTCCGAAGTTAAGCAACGCTGGGTCCGGTCTGGTCTTGGATGGGTGACCATTAGACCGTTGAGAGAGGCTGGCCGTGGTTCGGATTCCACGTTAAACTGTAGGTCCCCTTCCTTACTTACTAGGTGGTAGGGTTAATCCCGCCCGGGTTGGTACCATCGCATTGAATGAACGATGGTCGAAGCGGCAATGAAAATTGTCCGTGTTTTCCATCCAGTTCAATGTAGCCGAGCAATATAAGGAAGGTCCTGGCATGGCACCTAGTTCCCATGTGGTGTGTTGGGCTAATACCATGACAGAAGGTGTGGTATTAGCCATCATGTCCAGTCACATAAAAGAACATACACCTGTTAATTGGCATTGTCCATATTTTCTTCTTAATAAAATAAAACAAAACTATTAGTATGAATACAATGTTTGCATGGATACACGCTGAATTTCTTTGGCTTATTAATGTAATAAATGTATTTTTATCGTGATTATCTTGGTGTGGGCGAGATGGGGGGGGAAACTTTCCACAATGGGTGCCGATGCCAAAGATTCGCTTTCCACAGATTATTCCGTTTTCCAAAGACATGTAAGATAAGGACTTCACAGGACGCTATGTAGTGCAACGAACATTCCATGTTGCGCGTCCCGAATTCGTAAGTAACATTCTACGTTAGGGTTCCGTACCCAAAGGGTGCCAACAGAACCCTATTACTAAGCCTCCGATGTCCGTCCGTCCGCCCGTCCGTCTGTCACAGGTCTGTATCTCATGAACCTTAGTAATAGGTAGGAAGCTGAAATTTTCACAGAGTGTGTACTTATTTTGCCGCTATAACAACAAAAATAAATAAAAAAATTAAAATTATAGAAATGAAATGGGGCCCTCATACAAAAAACGTGATTTTTTTTGTGTTAAATATTGTGTACGGAACCCTTCGTGTGCGAGTCCAACTCACACTTGGCCGGTTTTTCACTAACTCGTGGCTACGCTGCCGCCATACGAATGAGTTTAGATCGCTCCTCCCTTCCTTACATGCTCGCTGTAAACTTATAACAAATTTACCAAACTGAACCGATTATTGGCTGCACATGCTTAACATTTAAGATTGATAAAAAACAATATAGTTAAGCTTATACTTGAAAAGCTTTTTAATTACTCTCTTACCGAAATATGCCATCCAATAATACAATTTAATCAAGTCAGCACAGACGCGACGCCACCAATTCTTTATTGCGTAGGCATACTCACGTAACGGCCAAGTTTTTGTAAGTAGGCTGAGCTAGTGACCTCACTTTTTATCTCCCTACATCGTCCCGCCCCCCTAACTGATATTCGTCTGGTAGGGTTATTAAGCTCTCCTACCAGAGTACATAACGAATGGCCCTAGACGCTGCGTGAGATGTCGAGGCGTTATATGCTATAGCACCGAAACACTCACCATCTACGATTATCTCCGCTTTTAGGAGTCCGTGAGCTTTTTATTAAGATCCTATTCAAGAGGCACTCCGTCTAATCTGTTCGATCGGAAATAAATATTTCCAAATCACGGAATTATAAGCGATACCCTAAATTTATATTAGGTTCGGCTTAGGTGATCAAGGCATGATCCACTCTGAAAGCTTTGCGTAACTTAAAATAGGGGATTATTATTATTATATTTCAATTTCTTCATATTTAAAAAAAACCTTTTAATTTCCTACAAATTAAAATACTTTATTCAGACACAATACACACAAATATGCAGCGACACAACAAAACTCGACATGGTCGAAGAAATGACTAAATAAATGCATATATGTAATTATCGAACATGCTCAAAAAATTGTCACGAGAATCGGTTGAGAAATACGACCGGCACAAAGTGATATGTTAAAGGTAAGGAGAAGCCTTTCATACAATTCTATCGCCTGTTGCGGTATTCCGTTCGCTTTGCGTTTTTTATGCAATTCTTGCACGGTTATAGCACACCATTTTAGGGCGCATTATTAGCCAGAGGCGACGCAGACGTGCATGATGACAGCGAGCTGCTGACTGGCGACAAACTAGTGTCCCCACGACGCATAGAACACCTTTCTGTTGCTCTATTTATGTTGTATCGAAGGGCGTTCTAACGCAGTAATATATATGTCAATGCCTGTAGAGAAGAACAGCCGGACAGCAGGACATACGAAAGTATTTTTCCCCAAGCTGAAACGGCCACACTTCGCTCGATCAACACATATAATAGCATAGTAATAGCATAATAATAGCACAACACATACTCTAGCACTTTGGCCACGTTTGGGGTTATTGATTGTCTTTTTCGATTTAATGAATAATTTTTAATAAAAAAAATAATTTAACAAAACCTTATGAAAATAATTCGGCGTTAACTGGAAAATAGTACGCCTTCACTTGCGTTCCACTATCAAAGTAAGTAAAAACCATGGAGGTGAGGAAATTCACCTCCATGGTTAAAACTGTTTTTTTTTATCTTTATTATTTTTAGGACTTTTTAAGCTTAGCCTATGCCAGTCCCATAGTGCCTTTAAAATAAAACTGTTTTAGTACTCATGTACCATGTCACGTATAGCGTTCGTGATTTTGCGGACCTGGTTTGGGAAACGGTTCTGACAACAAGGAAACCACATTTTTGGGGATAATAAGGTTTATTTATCTTTTCTGACGATCTGGGTTGGTACGGTACAACCTGAGGGGTTGGGCTCCACTTCTGTCCTGCGCCAGCGCTCTACTCCAACCGATGGAGGACCCGCTGGACTCTCCGTACAATAGCGAAGTTGGCTCAGGTTCCAGGTTCCACCCAGGCTTGGCTCCAATCCAGGCTTGACTCCATCCAGGCGTGACTCCAATTTACGCTTGACTCAAATCCAGGCTTGGCTCTATCCTGGATCCCCTGTGAAGGTCACTTGGTGAGACCTCCACCCTCTGAGGCTGGACCCTCTCGTTTCCGAGAGGGTGCAGGGTCAGTCAATGAAGGTATCACAAATAAAAAATAGTAAAGGTGTTGAACAATAAATACCTTTCGGGGATTCAATTTGGAGCACGTATGGCCGATGGCCAGACCATTTGTCTCTCCTGGGGCTCTATTAACATTCAAAAATATAAATTATAAAATGTGTATGTACTGGTCCATGAACTTTTCCCGTAAAAACAAAATCTCCTGTCAAAATTGACATAAATAAGAAAAAAAAACCTAAAATGATTGTTTCGTGCCAGGTTCAATTATCATTCATCCGACAGTATTGTTACGCGGGTAGGGTGCAGATTAGAGAAGAAAACACCAATACTCAACACTCTTCCTTTATTTCAAATAATTCACAAGCAAACTCACAAATACAATTTCACACTAGGTTAATTCAAACACTAATTTACAAACTATATCACTCACTTCACTGATTCACTTCAGAGCTAGTTCACTGCACTTCTATATCGCTTGTTGTCGCTCACTTTGCTTCCAAAAATAGACTGCCGCCCTCAGCGCCTTGGGCGCCTTTTATATCGGTGGAGCTTCTTTCCAGAACACTCCATCGATTTCTAGGCGCCCATGTAGGGCAGCAGTCGAGAACAATCTCCCTCGAGACATTACTAGAATGTCCGAGATTTGTTTCTGAAGTCAGCTGGACGAGGCGTCACTTTATATGGGACGACAGTGATGCGATAGCCTGCGCAATGCAATAAGACAAGTAGCGCCATCTACTGAAATTCGAAGGAACCATTTGGCGCACTTTGGTAGTGTATCAGCGCTATGTCTTCGCAGCGGGGCGCGCTCGTAACACTGCCTCCTCCTTAGTTATGCTCGTCTCGAGCATAATTGTCTCCGTGGTATCGGGCCAGACGATCTACGTGCACAATCTTTTCCCGACATCTATCATTCCGGCGGATACGATATGTCACATCATTGATTTTAGTCACCACTCTATATGGGCCTTCCCATTTTGGTTGCAGTTTGGGACTTTTTCCTTTTTTTCGTAATGGATTATGTAGCCAAACTAAAGATCCTTCTTCAAATACATTTCCATTAGCTTTGCGGTCGTAACGTGTTTTCATCCGCTCGCTTGCTCGTAGACCAGCCTCTCTGACACGTTTATAAACAGTGTCCATTTTTCCTCGCAGATCTGACACATACTCTGTTACACAATGGGATGCCTCTGGTGGAATTCCTGTCAGAAGGTCAGCTGGTAGTCTGAGTTCGTGTCCAAAATTTATGTAGGCTGGAGTTTCATCTACGCTTTCATGCACAGCGGTTCGGTATGACAGCAGAAACAGCGGAATATACTGGTCCCAATCCTTTTGATGGTCTTCTACTAATTTGGCCAAGTGTCTTTCCAATGTCTGATTAAATCGTTCCACCATGCCATCTGACTGTGGGTGGTATGGGGTTGTCCTGGTCTTATGGATTCCCATTATTCGACATGTCTCCTGAAACACTCGGGATTCGAAGTTTCTGCCTTGATCAGTGTGTATCTCGAGAGGTACTCCATAGCGACAGAAAACTTCGTGGACCAATTTCTGTGCAACCGTGATCGCCTCTTGGTTTGGTATGGCAAATACCTCAGGCCACTTAGTGAAATAATCCATTACAACCATAAAGTAACGGTTGCCGTCATTTGTCGGAGGAAAAGGGCCAGCCACATCAAGAGCAATTCTCTCCCACGGAGCTCCAACATTGTACAATTTTAAAGTTCCCTTGCTCCGTGTATGAGGCCCTTTAACAGCGCTACAGATCGTGCATTTACGGCACCAATCTTCTACATCATCGCGACAATTTATCCAGTAGAACCGTTGTCGTATCTTCAGGAGAGTTCTCTTTATTCCCAAATGTCCACCTGAAGTTCCATCGTGCAGGCATTGAAGAACTTCTTTAATCTTAGATCTGGGGATGACTAATTGCAGAGAAGTATCCTTTCCGTTAGGTGTTTCCCATTTTCTGTACAATATTCCGTCATGAAGTACCAGGCTCGACCACTGCGCCCAGTAACTTTTAGTCGCTGTGCTCATTGCAGAAATATCTCTCCATTCTGGCTTTGTCTCTCCTGCTCTCTTCCAGTGAATAATGGGCATCAGATCATCGTCCCCCTCCTGGGCTAGCTTCATGTTTTCATTGCTCCATTCTTCGCTGATGTTATCCGTTCGGATGGCCTTTAAATGAACGGTCTCCTTTATCTCCTCCCTGATGCAGTGCTTACACTCTTCTGGGCAGGGTCGACGAGACAAAGCGTCAGCATTTCCATGGGTTTTACCACTCCGATGCTCTGTATCAAACTGATACTCTTGGAGCTGTTCCAGCCAACGTGCAACCTGCCCTTCTGGATTCTTAAACTGAAGCAGCCATTTCAAAGCAGCGTGGTCAGTCCTCAAGCGGAATCTTCGGCCGAGAAGATACTTGTTGAAATGCTGCAAAGTCTTCACTACTGCTAGAAGCTCTCGTCTTGTCACACAATAGTTCCGTTCTGGTTTTGAAAGGGATTTGCTGAAATAACCAATAACGATCTCCTTGTCCCCATGACGTTGTGAGAGTACACCGCCGATTCCGGTATTACTTGCGTCTGTGTCGACTATGAACTCTTTATCGACTTCGGGGTAGCCCAAGATTGGAGTGTTACAGAGATGTTGCTTAAGTTCTTGAAACGAATTTGCGCAGTCCTCGTCCCAATTGAATTGACGCTTATCTTCTGTAAGTCGATGCAGAGGCTTAGCAATCTCGGAGAAGTTTCGGACGAAACGGCGGTAATATGAGCACAGTCCTAAAAAGGCACGAACTTCAGTCTTATCCTTTGGAATTGGCCACTCCTGTACGGCTTCGATCTTCTTTGGGTCAGTTTGGATGCCATTTCCAGAGATAACGTGACCCAAATAGCTAACCTGACGCTTGAAGAAAGAACACTTCTTGCCACTTAGTTTAAGGTTAGCTTGGCGAATCTTGCTCAAAATGTTCTCCAAATTCTTGATGTGCTCGTCAAATGTCCGCCCTAATATGATTATATCGTCCAAGTACACCAGACAAGCTTCCCCGATCAGCCCAAAAAGTACTCGTTCCATAAGCCTCTCGAAGGTTGCGGGAGCATTACAAAGTCCAAACGGCATCACTTTGAATTGCCACAGCCCATGCCCTGTGGTAAACGCTGTCTTCTCTTTGTCTTTGTTGTCGATTTCCACCTGCCAGTAGCCGCTCTTCAGGTCCAGGGTTGTGAACCACTTCATACCACTCAATGTATCCAGCGTGTCATCAATTCTAGGAATCGGATAGCTGTCCTTTTTCGTTACATCATTTAAACGACGATAGTCCACACAAAATCTGGTGCTGCCATCTTTCTTCTTTACCAGAACTACGGGTGAACACCATGGACTTGATGAAGTCTCTATAACATTATTTTTCTGCATGTCTGCTATCATTATCTGAACTTCTTCTTCTTTAGCTATGGGAACGCGGCGTGGCCTCTGACGTATTGGAAGAGCATCTCCTGTGTCGATGCGGTGCTTAACCATGCTTGTTCTCCCAATGTCTCCGTCGTGCGAAGAGAAGATGTCTGAATATCGCATAAGTAGATTTGTTGCTTTCTTGAAATCATCAACAGTCAGGTCCCGTCTGCTTTCTTCCAAAAGAGTGGCGACTTTAGATCTCCCTGTGTCCAATTTATCTGAGGAAATTTCATCACATTTGCGTAGCCAGGAAACTTCTTCTTTGCCACATATTAGCACGCCATTTGCCACATCGATTTTACAGTTGTTAGTTCTCATAAAGTCCAAACCTAGAATGCAATCATCGATGATATCTGCTAAAACGGCGGTATGACGATAAGTCTTACATCCAATTTTAATCGTAACTTCTATCTCTCCATAAACGGGTATGTGCTGGCCGGTAGCTGTCTGAAGCCTGCAACCATTAAAATACTGGCGACGATTCCATATGACGCGGCCAAAGGTTTTTGACTTAACGATTGTACGGGATGCTCCAGTATCCAAGGTCAAGTTGCAATATATCCCGTTCACTTGGCCTTCAACGAGCAGGCTGTTTCCAGTACATGCCTGCGAAATTGTGACTTTTGGGGCTTCTATTTTACCAGCCAGCATCCGCCCCCCGGTTCTGGCCTTTTCATCTTCATTTGCAGCATCAGGCCTTTCGGATTGATTTTTGGGGCAATTGGGTCGAAGGTGCCCCAGTTCATTACACTTGTAGCACCGGGGAGTAAATTTACGTCTTACAGGTGCTCTGGTTTCCGACGACACCATTTCTCTTACTCGATGCGCTCGGGGATCTGATCGAACCGCTTCGACCTCCAACGCGTGGGCAAGAGCGTCCTTCACCGTTGTGTGGTGACTCAATCGTACAGCAGCTCGTACTTCGACGTCCCTGATGCCATCCACGAAAGCCTGCACCAAGTAATCTTCCAACGAAGATTTCGATGATGATTGATGGGCCTTTCGGACAAGTTTTTCGATTTCCAGTGCCCACTGTTGAAGTCCTTCACTTGCTCGTTGTACTCGATCACGAAGTTGAGCTCGGTAGACGTGTTCCAAATGCTTGTCGCCAAACCTTGACTCCAGTGCTTCTAAAAGTCCGTCATAGGTGATTTGGGGACCTAAAGCCTCGAGAACATGGAGTGCCTTGTCCCGAAGTCCTAAGGTCAAAGCAGTTCGTGCTTGGTTCTCATTCCATCCATTTGCAATAACCACTGATTCAAACTGAAGTTTGTAAGCGGCCCAGGATGTCAAACCATCGAAAGGAGGAACCTTAAATCTTGCTCCTGCTGTTGCAGATGAAGATACAGTTACTCCACAGGTCTTGATTTTCTCCATTTCTTCGGATATCTTTGACTCAAGCCCGTTCAGTCGCTCTTCATGGCGCCCGAGAGTTTGGTCTTGCTCTTCGATCTTAGAGTTGACCTCATCAAGCTTCTCCTTTATTTTGGCATTGGATTCCCTAACGGCCCACATCAGTTCTTGCTGCTGCTCCTCCTGACGGCGAGCATGTTCCTGCAACTGCTCCTCTTGACGGCGGGCCTGTTCTTGCATGAAGGTCATCAATGCGTTCAAGTCCAAGGCAGGAGTTTGCGTCATTAATTGATGGCTCTCGAATTCTTGAGTTCCTGAGGCTGCTGCATCCTCGGCCGGTGTTGTGTCGGCTGCCGTCTGGCTCCTGGTCCTCACGCCTTCCTGGTCTTCTCTCGGTGTAATCGGCATCTCTAATCCCCGCTTCTGACACCAATTGTTACGCGGGTAGGGTGCAGATTAGAGAAGAAAACACCAATACTCAACACTCTTCCTTTATTTCAAATAATTCACAAGCAAACTCACAAATACAATTTCACACTAGGTTAATTCAAACACTAATTTACAAACTATATCACTCACTTCACTGATTCACTTCAGAGCTAGTTCACTGCACTTCTATATCGCTTGTTGTCGCTCACTTCGCTTCCAAAAATAGACTGCCGCCCTCAGCGCCTTGGGCGCCTTTTATATCGGTGGAGCTTCTTTCCAGAACACTCCACCGATTTCTAGGCGCCCATGTAGGGCAGCAGTCGAGAACAATCTCCCTCGAGACATTACTAGAATGTCCGAGATTTGTTTCTGAAGTCAGCTGGACGAGGCGTCACTTTATATGGGACGACAGTGATGCGATAGCCTGCGCAATGCAATAAGACAAGTAGCGCCATCTACTGAAATTCGAAGGAACCATTTGGCGCACTTTGGTAATGTATCAGCGCTATGTCTTCGCAGCGGGGCGCGCTCGTAACAGTATGTAGGTCTCGTTTCACTACGTGACAACCAGCAAGAAAAAATACCTTGGCCATACGACCTTGTGTTTAGAGAAAAATCTTACTTCTTGCGATTGATATTTTCAATATTCTTACCTCGTACCTCCGCATCAACGATTCGGGCGATATTATAGACTGATCTCATAAAAATTATCTTCTAGTAAGAAGTTGGAATAACATGTTTTGAACAAACAATAAAAATATGACAATTAGAGCAAGAACAACACTATGGTGGTCATTGTTATAATTGTTTATCTATAAGTCATGAATGTATTTCCTTTGTTACTAACCAGTGGTTAAAAGCTTTCACCAAACAATATTTGTAATGCTATATATTATATTATTGTATAACTTTGTTAGTTAAAAGTAATTGACACTGAGGGTTGCTGCTACTTTTTAACCGACTTCAAAAAAGAGGATGTTCTCAATTTGACTGTATTTTTTTTTTTATTTGAATAATATTTTTTCTCATCAGTAGTGTATACCTTAAGGGTGGTGCGTTAATAATATTTTTGAAAGAATACCACTCCTAAGGGTAGGAAATACTAAAAAGAGTGAAAAAATAACAGTTTTAAAAAAAAAATGACCCAAGCACCATGGAGTAGAAGGTGGTACAGAGGCACACCTGAGAATGTATAATGGACCCTTTCTGTGCCTTTTTACCGCCTTCTACTTCAGGTTGGTTGGAGCTGGTTAAAAGTTTTTTAAAACTTTTATTTTTTGTTCTTTATATTAATCTACTCTACCGAAGAATTGTTTAGCAGTAGCATTTAGATCTAAGTGTGTATTTCAGAACTGTGGACGGAAAAATATGTAATCTGTTTTTTACTGACTTCATCGAATCCGCTGTTCAGTTTGACTACAAAAAAAATTAATAAATGTTATTGAAAATGGAAATCAGTTTATGGTTTCTTGTTTTAAATACTTTTGGTTCAATCCCAGGGTATGCACCTATTTTTCCAATCCGAGATTTGAAAATGCATTTTCATTAAAAATTCGGCTCACCACCAGCTCAAATAAAAAAATCTGAAACATGTTCTCAATATCGAATATAGCATACGTAGTTTCCATCCATATCTTCATGCAAAAAAAAACGAAAACATATTACCATGACCAAAATATTAAACTATAAAAAAACAGTACATAACGAGGAGTCGTATTCACTACGTATAATATTCACAACGTATAAAAGTATTTTTTTCAAAAAAATAAAAACCATGCATATCGTATAATATTCACAACGTATAATTTTATACGTTTTTTTTTTTTTATGCGACCTGAAATGGATGGCTAATACCACACAACTACCGTTATGATATTAGCCTAATACACCACATTCCCGAAGGAATTAGGTGCCATGCCAGGACCTTCCCTTTATGAGCACGGCTACATTGAACTGGATGGAAAACACGGACAATTTTTAATTGCCGCTTCGACCATCTTTTCATCTAATGCGATGGTACCAACCCGGGCAGGCTTAAACCCTACCACCTAGTAGGGGAAGGGGACCTACAGTTTTACATGGATTCCGAACCATGGAGCAGCTCGCATTCGTGACGAAATGCACTTATCGAACTCTGAAAGAGAAAGACAGTGGTGCAAGTTGGTATTGAACCCGGGCCTCTGGTACGCTAGGCCAGTCCCCGCGCAACTAGGCTACGAGCCGCTCAATTTGTTGTCAAAACGTTGTGCATGAAGAAAGTTTATAAATAGAATCAACTCTTTGCATCATGCAGAACGTATAATAGTCACAACGTATAATATTCCTATCGTGAATTCACAAAAAAGAAAACCATGCAGAACGTATAATATGCCAACAAGCACTGCATAAAGCGCCATAATTACGATACATTTAAGGCTGAAATTGCTACGAATGGATATTTGTTAAAGAGTAACAAGGCCACCTTACGCTAATTGACATGGTCGAAAAGTCGCGTTCGAGCATACGCTTTAAAACTATAATCATAACGGCGCTTATCCTATGAAAAGTTTTTGAATTATATGATATGCATGGTTTTCTTTTTTTGTTAAATAAAGGTCATA
Source organism: Incurvaria masculella (assembly GCA_946894095.1). Taxonomy (NCBI): domain Eukaryota; kingdom Metazoa; phylum Arthropoda; class Insecta; order Lepidoptera; family Incurvariidae; genus Incurvaria; species Incurvaria masculella. Next base: position 11,535,901 of record OX335658.1, on the reverse strand, counting down.
ATTTTACGTTGTGACTATTATACGTTATGCATTGAGAAATAAGTAATTTCATTTTTTAAACTTATTCATGCACTACGTATAAAATTATACGATCTGCCGAATATACGTTGTGCATGGTTTTAAAATTTTGTTAAAATATGATATTATACGATCTGCATTTTAGACGTTCTGCCGTTCCCCCCATAACGAGGAGGCAACAATAAAATAATAACTAAACGGAGAAAAGCTTTTACGATCTTCTTAAATGAGCCCATGTAATCTCCTGGGAATGCGGAGGCGGGTAGTGCATACTAAATTGTAACAGTACGTTATATAAACGAGCGACCTATTCGTTTCGTACGTTAGCCCGGTAGATCGAGAGTAATAGAAAGCAGCCCTCAGATCAAAAAACCGGGCAAGTACGAGTCGAACTCGCACGCGAAGGGTTCCGTACCATTGTACAAGATTTTCGCGCGTTTTATACAATAACTTTGGTGGTTTATTACGCAATGATAAAGTTAGAAAATCTTAAAAAGATTAGTCATCAGACATAGCTTTTTTAATCAAAATTTATAATGTATTTGGTTTTTGTTAGATTTTTTTACTACAGCGGTCGTGGTTTACTTTTAGCTAGAAGTCGTTTTGTAATTACAATTTTCGTATATCTTACCAAATCATACACCATGCACATTGTCTTTTTTGTGAACATGTTGCATCTTCCTCATCACGGAGCCTGTCTTTTTCTTTGAAACACAGAAGGTACTTCGTTTTATTTATTGAAAAATATAATAATAAATATTAATATAATCATTCATACGAATTAAGAGTACTGTGGATGTTTATATTATTATATGATTATTGCTTACCACCCCTATTAAATTCTAAAGCATACCTAAAGTCTTTTTTAATAAGTATTTCTTGTTTTTATGGCAAATAAAAATGCATTTCAACGTTTAGTTTCACGCACATAATAGGAGTTCGTGGGTCGAACAAACTGAAGTCGTTAAAAATATGGCCGCCACTGAATAGGCTCTTTTCAGTGAGAAATAAATTATTACAGTGAGCGACCTCGCGAAATAGGCGCAGACTAAGCTATGAATAGCTGAGCTTTCAGCATTACAAATTGTGTATTTTACGAGCAAGACATTAATTGTGTATTATAATGCAGTTCAAACCAGGCAAATATACCTTCACGCTTTAAGCTTGAAGCCATAAAGGTACTTAAACAAGTATTAATACTGTAACAAAAACATAATGTTATATTTAGGTTGTTCAGCACATCGACCGACAAAAGTGTCATGCAAGCAAGTAGGGTAATTTTCAAGGTTTTGACCTATGATACCTTTTGTCAAATGTCATGTTGTATCGAGACACGACTTTTCTTCTTTCTTTTTGAAAATTACAAAAATCCCCGCTTTAAGGTGGCCCAACCCGCTCATATCCCCATACAAAAGGGGAAAGAAGATCACGCCCATATTTCTTATACGAGATCCGAAATTTTGCTCAAAAGAGCTTTATTTAATCGAACTAGATGTCTGATGACCGTTGGCATTGTAAAATTGTGTTTGGTTTCTAAGTTATAAGGTCCAAAAGTTCTATTTTTTTGCGCGTTTTATACAATAACTTTGGTGGTTTATTACGCAATGATAAAGTAATAAAATCTTAAAAAGATTAGTCATCAGACATAGCTTATTTAATCAAGATTTATAATCTATTTGGTTTTTGTTAGATTTTTGACTACAGCGGTCGTGGTCAGCCATAAGTCGTTTTGAAATCAAAATTTTCGTAAATCTTACCAAATCAGTGTATGATTTGGTAAGATTTACGAAAATTAAAACATTATCTTTTTTGTGGCCATGCTGCATTTTTCTCATCACGGAGCCTGTCTTTTTCTTTGAAACAGAGAAGGTCCCAGAGCGCAACAGCACGGTTTTGTACAGTGCCCGCGAATGAGTTAGTCCCGCCGGGTTGGGCCGCCTTAAAGCCTTGTAACTTTTTTGTTTATGGTTTTATCAGCACGAAATAAAATGTATTGGATTTTACAATGCATTATTTTTCCAAAAAAATATTATGCGATGAAGGAACTACCAAAGTCCCGAGAACAAGTAAGAATATGACAGATTCTTAATTTTTTTATTCAGTTAAAACGCGCGACCCTAACAGGTTCTAAATTTAATATAAATCTTCATCGAAGTTTACCCCACCATAAAACATGTTCCCTATTTTTTCCTTTACTACCTACACAGCAAGAAATCCATTGAGACTACGTGTAAACTTTAAAGTGCCGACCCCACACACCACAATTTATTTAGCACCCCTTTTCTATTATTCAATTGAACTTAATTTATGAATATATAACCATGGACCACGATACAAGACGTTCCATAGGAAATAATTGTGCACTGCATACTGTATATTCGTTCGGTAAACATAAGTCGCAGTGGGAAATCTAATAAAGTGCTCACTAACTTTTTACTAAAAGCCCGTTTCTTACTAGACTTTCTCATCCAATATTAATGGAAGAAAACTTTACCCGTTTCCCAGCTTATTCTCAGGAGTATTTATAGCATGAAATGGAAACCAGTCATCAATCATGTTATCCGATCACATCGTCTCTACAAACTCTAGATTGCGAAAGAGCTTTTGTTTTGTTTACTCGTAGTTCGCCATTATGGCCCCTAGCCTGTCGCGTTACGTCGCTTGAATGAAATGAGCGGTGCAATGTTTGGGATCATCTGAGAGTAACGCCAACGCAACGGCTGCACTGAGCGGGGGAGCACGTGCGCCGGTCAGCGGGCAGAGCCAGCACGTGGCATCGACTACGTCGGCAGCAGTCACAACACGCACGCACTAGCACACGCCGCGGGCCCCGCGCGGCTACTCGCTCGCGGGTCAAGTGCCACTATGCACTTGCACATCCGCCGCCGCCGCGTACCTGTCACGCTGAGCAGGGACATCGCTGCGGGCGCCTCCCCCGCCGCCGCCGCGACGCTGCGCCGCCGCGCCCCCGTCGCCCTGGGCCCGGGGACCGCAGGCCGGCGGGGCCTGGCGCCTCACCGGCCGCCGCGACCCGCCATCTCGCTCGCGACCTGCGCGCCGCTACCGCCCCACTCGCTGGGCACCGGCCACGAACTGAGCCTCCGCGCCGCCGCCGCCCTCCTCCCGCGCCGCCGCGCCGCGCGTGCGCGCTGCCGCCACGCCGCCGCCGCCGCCACCGCCGCCGTGATGTCACGAGCGCCGAGCCGGCAGATTGTGCCGGACATATTTATTTATTTTTGGCGCATGAGGTAAATAGCCTGTCGCGTCGCGGCTCATTTAACCCCATCGGAATATTAAAGCAGCCCCAGGTCGATTTCACATAGGTCAGGGCTATTCTCGATTCATTTAACAGAAGCCTTACCTTGGATGGAAAATGTGTTTGACCTTTATCTTACTCGTACACATTTATGATTCATTCACAATTCGCAATCCATTTTATGGTAGAGTGGCATTCCTATCTAAGTGCATATCTGCTTAATAAGGCAGTGTAGATAAGTATATCGAAGCTTCTTATCAACTGAATTAATATAACCATATCCAAATCATAGTTCTCAGATAGAAAAAATATCCTAATATACTAATTGGTGCCGTGACTAGGATTAAATCTGCAAAGATGAAACTTTTATTTTAACAACCAAGAGATAGATCCGATTTTCTCATGGCCAAGGTATCGGTCGCAAGAAAACAAGGTCTAACTCTGCTAGAACGAAGAATCGATTACCAAAAGCGTGTATAAAGTAAATTCGGCAATGTGTAACGGTTATGATAGCTTTTTCCTTAACCTGTGACTAAGACTTAATCCCAAAAAATTTTATTCAGTCGGAATTTTGAAATTTAGTGTAATAATACTGTAATCGTGCATTAGGGCATATGGCATTCCAGTTACAGTTGAGCTGACAATTTTCCTATTAATGTAGTGGTCTCGAAAGTGGAGAACTCATAAAAAATAACGACGAAATTACTTGTTTAGCACAAATGAAAACGTAAACAAGCCATGGGCCTTCACTTAGTGCGCAGAAGAGGAGCGGCCACAGAATTCACAAAAGTAGGAGCTCCAGGCTTTTTAAACAATTAAACTTCATATTTCGAGGATTTGGTGGCGACCTCCAGTGTTACGCACAGAAGTGCACTCAACGACGCAAATATACAATTTTGAGCTTAAATGCCGCTCAGCTAAAGTATTTATTCCTTCACTCTCGCCAACTCGCTCGCCCACTATTGACGCTCGAAACCGGCTCGCACGTGCGACGGGGGGCTGGCGTTCTCAATTATTAAGTTACAGAAATGCAAACGGTATCAAAAGATGCGTTACTAAAATGACTACAATACTGCAAATAAAATATTTCATTTATAAATTGAATTAAAAAAAAACGCCAATTTTTTACCGTTTCTTTCACTACTTTCAAAGAATCTTGAACTTCACGACAACGAAAAGATATATAAAATTTGTTTTTCATGTTCTAGTTTCAATAAGATTATAATTAAGGGTAGATGTTTACCCCTTTCGGAGACACCGTTTTGATGATTTCACATATTTAATAATAATTCATTTAATCCGCTTGGATACAGTTTTAGAGGCAGTAACATAAGACGGCAAATGTTGTGATGCAGTAAAACAATGTTTTAAACTTAAACTTAAGGCGTATTAGAAAACACAACCAATACATAAACATAAGTTTAAAGATGAAATGGTATGTGGCTAAATATTAAGCTATTTAACCATATATATAAGAGAAAAGGGTGATGGGCTCAGCGATAGACTAGGTGCTTCTCAATACTGAGCCGGTAGTCTAAGTTGTCACCTAAATTGGCGTTACGGCAAACCGATCGACTGGCGTTTTCAAATCTATGGAGAAATTGAAGAGCGCGCGCAGCGGGCGTTAAGCGAACTAACATTTGCGAGTCCGAGCTTGATTTGACAGCTTACTCAACGTTGCCGTAAATACGTCGACGTTGCCGTTTACGTCCACTCCGCGTTTTCATACAAATCGGAAGTCCGCGTTTGACTTTGAGAGCTTGAAGAAGTAAAACCACAGAATATCTAGTAAAAACTTGTATGGAGTTTGGAGAAAATGCCAGTCGATCGGTTTGCCGTAAACGCCAATTTAGGTGAGAACTCAGACTGCCCACTCTGGCCAACACTAGGCTCAGACGGCATGGGAAAGAAGAATGTAGGACAGTATTGTAGTCTAGTTTAATATGTTTTTGTGTTAGAGTGTATGTGTGTGTTCAAATCGAGGGCTTCAAGCCATAGGGGCGTATCCACAGAATCGCTACTTTTCAGGAGAGCCAAAAAACTTAATAACTTTTTATGTGATTAAAATAGGTAACTGTAAATTTGCATGTGGTTTAATAAACACATTCTAGTTTATAAATTATCATTGAATTCTTGTTAAGTTTTCTCTAAAAGTCGTTTAAGGTGTTTATGTCTCTTTGGTTTGACAAAAAAAATTTAAAATCTAGTCAAATTTCCGCAAAAAACCTAAAAGATTGGTGGGCGTAAAAGTAAAAACTTTTATTAATGAATTATTTATAACATAATAATTTTATCCTAGTTTAATATTAAATATATACAATTTTAGAAGTAAAAAACGGTTCATAAGACTATTACTGCTATGATTTTTTTAATTTATGCGTCTCTATGGCTTGATGAAAATCACAAGCTACGAATTATTTAAAGGGAGAAGTACAGTCCATTCTAGGGTTTAGTTCATTCAACAAACTATAAAAAAGAACGTAAAAATTCAATAAAATTACATTTATTTGTAAGATGTAATGTTAAGAAAATAACTAAAACACAAAACATAAGAAACTTTCGATTAAAACGACAAAAAAAAATTCAATCTTCTAATAAAATGATCTCAAATGTAATAATGGCTGATCAACCGGCCTTGTGTGAGTAATTATTTTTAAGCACAAATCACACAGTTGACTCATATCAAGAAACAAAAAAAGGCCTGCATCAATTAGGTAACTAAGATAGGTACTTTTAAACAATACAAAAAGTTTATAAAACTTATATTGCAATCTGATTTCTTATTATATGCAATTGCATATCCTTTTGTGCATTTCCGTATATAATATGCAAAAACCTTTAAAAATATTAATTATTCCTTCTGGGCCGACGCTTCAAATATATTGCGCGGGTTGCAGAGAGTGCCATTTCGTCATTGCTATCTCTGGCATTATCGGCAACAGCTCCTACGCTTTCTTTCACTGGTAAATTTTCATAATAATTGTGGTAATTTTTCGGTATTGTCATATCCTGGCACATTGCCATCAAATCTTGATGTTTGATCTGTTTCAACAAAACTTGTTCAGGGTATAGTTTTGTGGTTATAAAAGACGAACATTCTGATCGTGTTATTTTCTTTTTTAGTTTTACCTCTTTGAACTCTTCCCAGTAATCAGATTTAAAATAAAGGGAATCAGGAACATCTTTCCTTACTTGTAACCACCTTACGTTTGTCCACTTTAAAACTGTGCCATCAGTTGCTTTAATTGTATTGGCAATAGATGCCCCTCTCATCGCTTTAAAATCCAGGAAATCGGTATGGTCCATGATATTAACTTTGTATGGATTTTCTTTACGAGCCAACCGTATAACATTTTGCCAGTCTTCCGGGATATAGATCTTGGCATACTCCGATGCCCGTTCTATTGCCGAATGCATGTTATCACATTCCATATAGGTGTGACCAGGCTCAAGGAATTTATAATCAATAATTTTTATGTTATTTTCTGGTGACATTATAATGAAGTTAAGCATTATTGCAACAACAGAATTTCTGTTCTGTCCCGGGCAGCAATCTGAATATAAGACGAGGTGTTCAACATCAGTGAGTTTTTTAATAAAGTCATACAAACAGGTTGAGACTTCGTTTGCCCCTCTGTTGCCTTCGAACTCTGGCCAAAAGTAACAATATCCCTGTTTAGTCACTGCGTTGTGAATTGTAAAGTTCATGCTGCCCAATTTTCGTTTATAGAACACAGGTTTTCCTAAAACTAGTGGGCAATATAAAACTGCCTCAAAGTCAAAGGTGCAAACAAGCAGAGTCCTATCAGTCGTTGCCCTCATTTTATCATTTGTTTTTTCTTGTTTGGCATACTCTTTTCTATGAATATGTTCTTCGTATTCTTCCTGCTTTTCTTTTTGTTCTTCTTCGGGTAATTGCTCATATTTGTGACACCAGCACTGATCTTTTCTCGGTTTGTGAAAATCTATGTTTTTTGCCAAAATCAATTCTTTGTATGACGTCTTGCAAATAGGATTTTTATCGTTCTCTAAACAATGCTGCTTGTACAGTTCATACATTTTTTCTTTATTCAGTGTGGACTCCAAATACACCTTTTTTGTATCTTTGCGACACCAGTGCGATGGCACAACTGGAAATAAATCAATGTGATTATTGGCAAACTGAATCTTGTCATGTTCATATTTATTTGAAGGTTGGTGTCTCCCTCGTTTGTCGGGGGACTGAATTTCTCCCACCCCTCTGCGTGACTTTTTCAGAGCTGTGCGGACCATTTTGTCACTAATATCTAAAGTCATAAGGAAAAATGGTTGACACACAACTACTTTTTCATTCTTGATCTTGAAACTATAGTGCAGGGTGAATTTTCTTCTGGAATTCACAACACGTGATCCTGTTGCTTCAGTTGATGTCACGTTTTTGGCTAGAAAATCTCTTTGCCTGTCGAGACTTCCAAGGCCCCAGTACGAAACAAAAAGGCTCTGCCTAGCGTCATTGTCAATTTTAAGGTGACAAGCTTTTTGGCACTTACATGGGTCATTACTGCACTTTCTTGCCGGTTTATTTTTACCTTTAGCGGTGTTATATTCTACGCCGCTGTTTCTTTTTATTTTTCTTGTATTTTTTTTCCATGTCTCAGGTGCTTTTCTTTTATTTCTTTTTACCAGTGGAGATATAATTCCTTCTTGATGGCTTATATTGATGGCAACGGACAATGGTGATTCTACTTGTATAGGTAGTTGATCAAGCAAATTGTTCATGCTGATGGGTTCTTGGGTTTGAATAGAAGTTGGTGATGGTTGATTTTCAGTATCAGAAGGAACGTAGTCTGGGTCTGCCACAGAATCATCGTCTTCAGAGTCTATGAGTGTTGGTCGTAAGATGTCATCATTTAAATTTATTGTAGGATTAGAAGATTCTAAAACAGTTTCCAATGGTTGCACGGATGATATTGGTGTAAACAGTGGTGTTAGTTGCTGTCTACTTTCAACTGAAGAAATGTCTAGTTGGTCTTGTACTATTTCGTTATTGATTGTAAATACTGACAATGTGGTCGAATGCGAACATATTGGAATGTCTGCTGCACAATTATTCTCGAAAAGGCCAGAGCCAGTAAAGCCTAGGTTTTCCATTTCAGCCACTACTAATTGTTGTTCAAGCGTTAGAGGCGACTCCCTTAATGCCTCCGATTGCGCCGAATGCAAAATGTCAATTTGTTCTTCAACCGCAGGTGGATTTTCTTTCGAAGACCCTGGAATGTTTATCAATGTGAGTTAAAAAATCAAAAGGGATACCAAAGTTGTAAACCTAGCAAGGTCATATCACAGAGTAGTTAAGTCACCTTAATTTCATATTATTTTATAGAAATTGACATGATGGCACACCCACATAAGCCCACCATACCACATTTGAACAAGGTGTCCCCCAGGACCTTCCTTATAATGCGCAGCTAGACTAAACTGGATGACAAAAACGGACAATCGTCATTGCTCCTTTGTCTATCGTTAATTTGATCCAGTGGTACCATCCCGGGCAAAATAAACCCTACCAATTCGTTAGTAAGAACAGGATATACAGTTTACTGGGACAAATCGCCTCTTACGACATGCATGTGAAGAAATGCAGTGGACTAGCTTGTATTCTTTTTTTGTGCCGGAACCAAAGCAGCACCTATTCTTAAATCTTAACAAACCAATACTGTGAGATAAATTTAATTAAGCAAATTCTAAAATAACTAAAATATACTAAACAAGCTCAAAAATAAGCCGTTGTTATATGTATATTAATTGTATATTAAATCAACTATTTTTCGCACCCGCCAATATGATATGATAGTTAGATATAAGGAAGGTCCTGGCATGGCACCTGATTTTCATGTGGTGTTATGGGCTGATATCATGACGGTGGGTGTGGTATTAGCCATCATGCTGGTATTCCATAAAAAAAAACCATATATTATGTGTCGTATGGGTCCAGCACGCAAAAATAATACAAGCTAGCCATTGTATTCTTTTTACGTGCCGGACCCACATTTCTTCTCGTGCATGTCGTAAGAGGCGACTAAGGGATTTTTCGCTCGTGGTTCGGATTTCACGTTAAACAGTAGGTCCTTCCTTACTAGCTAGGTGCATCTAGGTGGTAGAGTTAATCCCGCCCGGGTTGGTACCACCGCATTGGATGAACGATCGGTCGAAGCGGCAGGGAAAATTGTTCGTGTTTTCCATCCACTTCTATGTAGCCGCGCAGTTTCATGTGATGTTATTGGCTGATAGCATGACGGTGGGTGTGGTATTAGCCATCATGTCGGGATTCCATAAAAAAAACCCAGGTTTGAATACCTATTCTGCTGTTTTCTTTTCCACCCTTACCATCACCACACTGCACGATCGCAGTCCTCTGTGTGGCGTGTTGGTCTCGTATGAATGTTTTCCCGTGCATGTCGTAAGACTAAAGGATTCTTCGTTCGTTGTTCAGATTTCACGTTAAACTATAGGTACTACTCTTCCTTAATATGAGTTTTTATATATCACCAGTGTTTGTACCACCACATTGAACCAACGATGGTCGAATCGGCAATGAAAATTGTCCCCGTTTTCCATCCAGTTCAATTTAGCTGTGCAATATAAGGAAGGATATAAGTTTATATCATGACAGTGGGTGTGGCATTAGCCATCATGTCGAGGATCCATGAAAATAAGAACAATCAGCTCTCAAAAACTGAGCCGGAACAGTAGGTAAATGTAAGCAAGTTGTAGGTACCAACGTAAATCATTATGATAAACTGTGTACAACTAGCTTTCTTCTACATCCTAAAACCATTTTTGTCAGCAAGAGTATTCCCTATAATCTGCTATTATGCCAACTAGCAATTACTTCTCATTGTGTTTTGTATGCAAATATCCTATATTTTCTCTATTCGACATGCACAGTAAGATTTTGATGTTCTGAATTTTCAAGCTAGCACTGTAATTAAAGTAGGTACTGGAATTACTCACCATCATTGATTGACACATTATCACACAGTGCCAAACGTAGGATTTTGTCCCGACGCTCTGACATTGATTCGTTCAAATAACCACATGCACGTTTACTCTACGCAGCGACGCACGGCGCACTGCAAACTGAGTCGCTGACGTAACAAACTGTCGAACCTCAAGGACGTAAAATCTATGCATGCGCCCGCGTTTTGACGAAAACCTGAGACAGGAACACTAAAAGGCGCGGTCGTATGCACATACGTCTCTATTGCCTGCCATAAATCCGAATATAATTTCAAAATGCATGGTCGTATGTACATACGTCTGCATTGCTTGACATAAATCCCTATACAATTTAGAAAATACATGGCCGCATGCACATACTTCTATACTGCTTGCCATAAATCCCTATACAATTAAGAAAATACATGGCCGTATGCATATACATCTGAATGGCCTGATACACTTTTCTAGATTACTACTGAAATTAATACTCGTATGCTCATACGTCTATTTGATCTGTTTAAAATGCGCAAATGTGCTATAAAATTGCATTTACGGCTACTATTCGCCTTTTTGGTATGACAATACTTTTTTTATTGCAAAGATACGCCCAATGATAATTTGTTATTTTCTCAGCAAATAACTACCAGAAATTTGTGAAAAAAATTGTGATTGTGTATAGATAATAATGGAATAGAATGGCATTAAAATCGAAAAATCGTATTTTTGCATATACGCCCCTATGGCTTGAAGCCCTCGAAATGTGAAAGTTTCAAGGGTAGGAATTCATATGTGTGCGTGGGGGTGTGTGTGTTTTGGGAGGATGAGAACAAAATTTACCATTTTGTTGAGAATCTGGTCATTTGTCATATTGAGAAGACTGGTGTGGATAGACTTTGTAATTCATTCAATAAAAAAATATATATTTCTACTTTGTTTAAGTGGAAACATATTTTGGAAACACTTTTTTCAGCTCCTCTGATTTTAAGTGCCCCAATGTAATAAAGGAATGTTCAATGCGATGATTTGCCTATTTAATTGCAGTTAAAACTAATATTGGCCTAAATAAATCTTGTTTTAACATCTAAAACTGAAAGTGCTTATAACGTAGAAGTAAAAATAGCAGAGACTTATCGAACAAAATGGTATGTGTATGTCGACGTCAAGAGATTGACGGCTTTCTCTATAATTGTAGGATAGAAAACGTGTATGCATAATTTAAGATCAATCGGTTGATTATAACTGGTTCAAAATAAAATAACGCCTTGAATCGTATAAAGATGAAATAAAGATCTGAATCATTAAATTAATTTAATTGAATATTCCTGACACGTAAAAAGACTACTATTAGGCCCACTGCATTTATTCCCGAGTATGTCTTAGGAGCCGAATAAGGGATTCGTCTTTCGTAGTTCGGATTCCACGTTCCTTACTTACTAGGTGTTAGGGTTAGTCCTATCCAGGTTTGTACCATCACATTGAATGACCCATGCTCGAAGCGGCCATGCAAAATTCAAAAATTCGTGAGATGAATACATTACAAGCGCAGGTGGTAATGTGAACAAATACGTGGAAAAGTCTTGCATGCCATGGGCTGCCCGAGAAATATTACGCTTTAGTTCACTCACCGCCACCAACTAGCCGCAGTCGGGTCACAGCTGCCTTCTCTGCTGCAAATTCAGCTCTGAGGGTAACCATTGTAAATTAACTCTCTGGGTGAATAGACAAGTGAGTTCATAAATCCGACGGTTACTTGCGTTTCGTACCATTATCATGGTCCGAAATTCAACCATATATCACTCACATGCCGGTTCAGCCCGCAAGTTAATTTACTATGGTGTCCCCCTCTGGTCGAGGTATCATAGTTCCACGCTTGCGCTCGGTAAATCTGTTTCGTCATTCTTTCGTTCCTTATTCCGTCTGCATGTCCAAACCACCTAAATATATCCTCTTCAATTAATATCACTATGTAAGTCTTATTTCGGTTTATACTGCAAGAGCTGCTGAAAAGAGTACACATATTATGCTATAATACCAACATAATTCTGCTTCGCTCACCCCTCGTGGAAAGCGGCTTTACTTAGCGTACACGTCCTAATTTATGATTCATATCATTCGATAATGCATCGAATATACATCGCATATACATCGAAGCCCGCTCTTTCGTCAAAGATAAATTCTAGAGCGAATGGGGTCTTGACATTAGATAGAAGCCAGCTTGAATACTCACATGTTTGTTCGGACTGACAGCTCCGTATAGAACCGAACGGAGAGAAACTTATACGTGGCTTTTATTGTAATGACTCTTCAAAACTACGTAGTCGGGTCATAAGTTGTGAGGGCCTAGAGCTTCTTTATCTAGGTAAATTAAAACTTCGGTGTGGACTGTATAAGTATGAATGTATCGCTGATTTTAAATATAATAGAGAATATGACACGAGCGCAGCAGGACTGAAGTAGGTATGCGCGTCGGTCCGGAGCGCGAAGCGGAATGGAGGCGCCGTCGCCGATAGTGGTCTACTAAATTTCCGCTAGTGGTCGCGGCGTAAACATAAATTCTGTCACAAGTTCATTTTGAAATAATCTTTTTTTTATGCGTTCTGACATTGATGGCTAATACCACACAACTACCGTTATGATATTAGCCCAATACACCACTTTTCCGAAGGAATTAGGTGCCATGCCAGGATCTTCCCTTTATGAGCACGGCTACTTGAGCTGGATGGAAAACATGGACAATTTTTCATTGCCGCTTCGACCATCTTTGATCTAATGCTATGATAACAACTGGGCGGGCTTACCAACCTAGGAGGGGAAGGGGACCTACATGGACTCGTTTTACATGGATTACGAACCATGGAGCATCACGTGCCGCTCAATCGAGACATGTTGGTTTTATAGTTATCATTTTTGTACACAGAGTAAATTACCCCCGCGATTTTGAATACAAGCCATCAACCTGTGTCAGTCGTCTATAGCAGCACGAACGAGCTCCATTTCAATATCTACGGCTGATTTCTAAGCCTTTTTCTCCAAGTGTTGCCATATTTTATAAACCAACGGGTTCAAGTCTGGACTGGAGGAGAACCAGCCTTCGAGCCAGAAGAAGTCAATTTCAACGTGCCGCTACCCAGTTTTGCGTGCTTTTCGCTCTATGAGCTAGCGCAAATCTCGCTGGAATTGAACATGGTATAAGTAACGGGTTTATTCACCTTTCTCACAAAAATAGCCCGAATAAGAGACTCCCAGCCAAACCATTAGTGACGATGGAAAATGTATCACTTCAGTCCCAGGCCTATTAAACGCACAACTAAACGATGTGCTATTTTCAGCCAATAAGGTCTAAGCACTAAATCTTAATTAAACCCTCTTTTCACTGTAGTTCTACTTAACCCCATCTGACGAGTCAACAGTTTCTGCTCACCCATGGGATTTCTTTTGATTAGTGCCTTCACAGCTTTTATCACTGCTGGAGTCCTAACAATGTGAGAGCACAGAATAACTTATTGGTGAGAGCGACCACTTATTTTTCTCTCTTCTAAACTTGAATCTTTATGATATCGTTTGATGGAACGATACACGAATATTTTGGTTGTATTCAAAATTTTCAGTAGTTCCAAAATCATATTTGATGCGAATTCGCGAAAACGTTCACTCCATTTTTCATAATTTAATTTGTGGCAACATTCTAAATTCAAAAGTTTTGATTATCTGGTAGAACTTTTCACCTGACTAGGTCTATTCTGCTTACCCTCGCCGAGCTGGAACTCGGAATTTAAACGAAATCGGTCAACTGTCACTTAAAATTCAACCATTAAATCAAACAATTTTGATTTCATTAATACTAACCCCAGGGTGGGTTTTCAATTAATTCAGACATACATTGTTTGGCTCCTGATATCAATCTAATCAGGTTTTAAACTATTGTAGTTTAGTTCTTTAGCTCTTTAGCTCTAGTAGCTCTTTTGTCGTTTTTTTTTTGTTCGAGCTAGGGGACTTTCTCTTGCAATTCTGCCAGATTTCATCGTATTTGTATTTGGGATGTCTTACTCGGTACTGTTGTGAACAGAAAGGAGCAATAAATGTCATTTTTGCTTACAGAATGAGAGTTTCTTTAGCTTTTTAGTAGGTCTTAAAGTCTGATAGGAATATGTCTTAGTTTTAAACAAAGCAGCATTTCATTTGTTTCGTTTTGGTTCTTTGTACAGTAACTTAGTTGTTTGTGAAATGTCAGAACATTTTTAAATGACTTTACATGGATGGCTAATACCATACCTACTAGCATGATACAAACCCAACACACCTCGTGAGAACCAGGTGCCATGCCAGGAACTTTCTTATTGCATGGATACATTGATCTGAATGCAATAAACGGTCATTTTTCATGAGTGACGTTTATCTCTCCCCTTTTTCTTCGTCTTTTCGCTCGGGGAGGAGCACTCACCACGCCGTTTCACTTGTTATCATCAACCAAAACCCCACCGGGTAAAGAGGCAAGTCTGCGATTAAAAATTACGTTTATTTTCATTTCAATTGAGAACTAAATGTACCAGTTAACATGTTACAACATTAAACTAAACGTCTGATTTAATCACTCACTTGCCTGTTCACCCGGCGAGTGAATTCACCATGCTAACCCCCCAGATCTGAGTAGATCATTGCTGTGAGATCAAACCGTCTGTTAATAATATAACAGAACAGAGTGAAACCGAGCTGCCCGAACAAACCTAGAAGTAGACCTTGCGTGCAATTCCACTACCAGCCCCCGCGCCGCCGCCGCCGGCTCCCATATTCCATACAGAAATAAATTTCTTGCAATTTATAAAAAATATAAATCCATCTATAAAAGGGCTTATCATTATAAATCACGTTTTCTTTTCAAATTATTTCGACACTATTAGAATACGAATATGTATTGTAAAATTGCCTCCGGCATTAAGTTGTACCTTTTGCCCGATTTTTAGTGCAATAAACCTAGATGAATAAATACATAAAATTTCCAACATTTTTTCCTATAGATGTATACCCACTTAAATCAAAACAATCTGAAACCAATTTTAGAGCTACTTACTTATCTAGTAAATTCTTGATACATTAGTTAAACAGCAAAGAACTAAAAAATCAAAATTATATGAACTTGTGTATGGTCTTATTTTTAGGTATTATCTGATTTTCTCTCGTATTTCCCATTAACCCTTGATCGTGTTTCATACACTTTTCCATGAAGATTATTTGTCGCGGCCTCAAAGCTTAACTTTTCATTGACGATCCCACTAAACCTGTGGTTAAAACCGAGATTGCTCGTCGAGCTTAAACACAACATTACTTGATATGTCACCCGTTGAAAAGTTGAAACTATTAATTATAGTATAGATTTCATTAAGGTTGTCCCAGAAGCTCTTTCCCACCTCTTCGGAGGCTTGCTCGCATCGCAAAACAATCAGGCGTCGGCTATTGTAGGGAGCGAGGCGAGCGAAGCGCGAAACTACGCTATCGATCTGCACGCCTCGGTTCGTGCACTCCCGGTGACGTCATCGGCGTAGTAGCCCCCCCGCCCCGCCGCTCCGTCACCCGCTCCCGCCCGGCCCCCCTTACCTCATGACCTACATAGCGCCTGTACGCACTTTCAGCAGTCAGTGCCGCCCGTTGTAACGGCTATTGTAATATGCAGTTCGATCGGTTCTCGCAATACAAATCAGTAGACAATCAGTAGGCTGTAGGGTAGCTGGAAATAGAACCATTCGACTGGGAGGGTGACCCTTGGAGTAATTTTCCGTTCTGTATTTTTTGCAATATGATTGAGTCAAACGTGTATATCTCGAATGCAGAAGAATCCAACAACTTATTAATCGCGAAAATGGTGTTTTCACCGAGAAGTAAAAAATACATCGGGAAAAAATATTCCGGCCGATGTACCTATGCAGCTCCACGATTTGGATCCATTTATTAACCGACTTCAAAAAAAGGAGGAGGTTATTTATTACATAAAAATTACTTTGAAACCAGAATATAACAATAAATAATTTACTCAAATGGGGAGCGGGACAAATGTTCCGAAGAGGATTTTTTTTTAATATTTTGATATAATTAAATACATCCAAACAATGGGTATGAAAGACAAACAATTTACACTTATATACAGAATTTATGGCAATACACCTGTAGTTTTTCGGCAAGAGCAAGTCTATTCCTACTTTAAAAATAAAATATTATCCGATTAAAAGTTGTCAGAATCCTTAGTAATCGCCATTTACATGTATTTAGTTTAATTACAAACTAAATGCGCATTAATTAAAATCTCTATTTTATTTGACGAACAATCTCTTTCAATGTTCATTTATTTATTTCTTCAAAGGTATCGGATGACTGGAAATTGCAATCGCAATCTCGCTCTACTTAAAGCGTGAGTGGGAGGAAGAACTATCCCTTATTCAGTTGCACAATAACCGGTGAGAACTGGTGATGCTAACTGCAGCGACACTGGTGAATGTACGCCGTAGCGGAACTGAATAACACAGAAGCGACATATTCTCTCGCGATAAGGCTTTCTGGGAAACCCGTCCGACCCATGTAATATTTCTTGTAAACTCTAAAAAAAGTACTAGTCAAAATATAGACCCGTGAGGCCTTAATTTTGAAAATGATTTGACCACAACGTGTAAAGCTATATTTTCAGAAGTACCGTTACTTTTGTACGGGATTTTGCAAAAAAGGCAGACACGTTCAGAGCATTGAATACACATGATAAAAAAGATAAACAATTACATTATTTTTATCCACGTAAATTTACGCTACATATTTACTTCCTTTTTCGTGTAGTTAGGAAACTACAAGAAAGCAAGAATATATTGAAGACAGATAATCTGGGTAGCTATATGTCTCAAATCCACAGGGCGTAACAGCAGTATCTGTTGTACCTTTGTTGCACATTATTGAGATGTTATTATTCGGAGTTAAAAAAAAATTAACAAAAAAAATAACCGACTTCAAAGAAAAAGCACTAAAAAGTAAAAAATAATTTCCATTTTTGTAGTTACGATTTCTGTTATTTTTTCAGCCGGGCACGCGCTGCGCCAATCAAGAGAACCTAACCTAACCTAACCTAACCTAACCTTGGCTGACACCGACTCAAAAAATAACAGAAATCGTAACTACAAAAATGGAAATTATTTTTTACTTTTTAGTGCTTTTTCTTTGAAGTCGGTTATTTTTTTTGTTATTTTTTTTTATTTGTTTATTTTTAGTGAATCTGAAGTACACTTACTAATTTGTACACGTCCTTTCCAATAAAAAAAGAATCATCAAAATCGGTTGGCGTTATATTGAGTTATTCGTCCATTTGTCGCGCACATCTTAATACAAATTTAAGACTTTTATGATGTTCTCATGGATATCATTGTCAGAACTTAACCAAATTAAAATGGGACCACTTAGGAAGCACAAGCTATCATTTAAAAAAAATCATCAAAATCTGTTCACCCAGGCAAAAGTTATGAGGTAACAAACATAAAAAAAAAACAAAAAAAAAACATACAGACGAATTGATAACCTCCACCTTTTTTTGAAGTCGGTTAAAAACAAGTATGGTAGCACCCATCCTTATGAATGCGGCAACCCTTTGCGGCACGGTCTTAGCACTTTTATTAGGGCTAACACTTTTCCGGTTGCCCGCCGATAACCTAACTCCATAGTGATCGTTAACATTGATTGTTTTATATTCTGGGGATATTTTTTTTTGCGCAGAATACAGCTAAACAGAGGGTGAGTTTATTGTTTGTATTGACCCCTGAAATCATCTCCCAAAGTTTACTGCAGTGATTGATGTTACACCTATAGGTGGGGCAGACCGGGTATCGACAAATCTTCAACAAATGAAGGTAAAACAGTCGCCAAAACTCGCACCAATCAGAAGCGATAATATACTCTGTTATCAGTAGAATTAACCGTAAGGCGACCACCTGTATTTTGCAATGCTTGCCAAATCTGATATCAGAATATGAATGGAGAATGCAAAATTTTATAGAAAAAGTATACCCTTTCGAACAAAAAAAGAATTTTTCAAATCGGTCCAGGGGTCTTCGAGTAATCGGTGAACATACATAAAAAAAAAAAAAAAAAAAGATTCCGACGAATTGATAACCTCCTCCTTTTTTGAAGTCGGTTAAAAATACTTTTCTATAAAGAAATAGATCCTGAAAAATGAAAAAGAATACAATTACATTTTTTATTGTGTAAAGACAGGAAACAACAAGTTCATTATAAAGTCATTGAATAACAAATGTACATAGGTACCACTGTACAGGCGTTGCATTATATTATGTACCATAGAAAGTGCTAAGAGTCCGAAGAACATATTCGAAAAAACATGAATAATATTTTTTTCTGCTGAAACGAAAACATACTGCGATTCTGCTAATTTTACATGTGATCATTTCAAAGGCAATCTATGCAATTCCAAGTATCCACTGAATTGTGGCCATTTACATTTTATTTATTACATAGATATTAAAATAACTGACAAACATTTTTAAGCATTCAAAATAAATACGCTTACAATTTTATTGCTAAACATTATTTCCATTTTATTGTCGATTAAAATTAAAACAAAATGAACGTTATAAAAAAGGTACTAGGCGATTACACAAAAAAATATGTGTTATCAAATAAAAACATATACACACAAATGAATAATAAAAGTTGAGGTAAGCTATTAGGAACGTAGTATGTAATGTGTTATTATAAGTTGCATCAATGCATGATCAATTCTTTAATTTAAACTGTCTATTAGGTATATCCATATTTATTTTGTCCAGATTGTATTGTTTTTCTAAACTATGTTCCTAGTTTCGCAATACCTACTTTTACGTGACTGTTACAGCGCGTAGGTAGTTCCTTTTGAAGTTTTGTGCGGTGGGTTTCTTTTCGGATTCAATGCCATGAAACAATTTCCTATGGTTAACATTAAACCACCCAAAACTTTTACAAAAAAATAAGTAAGCTTCCATTGTCAAAGTCGTTTTTAAATTCAAAAATGTTTTGAGATAGGTGCTTCTATTTGAGTAAATTTAAAATTTCGGTCATAGTCCTATTTAAGCAATCATCGATTTAATTATTTCTTAAAATACTCTATAGTGCGACTGCATTGAAATTGGTGAAGATATTTATTTTCAAGTTTTATGGATACAGAAATAGCAATAGGTCAACAATTCAATAAACTATTTATAATATCTTAATCATAAGAATTATTAGAATTTGGCAGAATTACGAATTAAAAATATAAACAATTTTTTTTTTACATTTTAACTTAATCTATAATACTTGAAGTCATTATAGGAATTAATTTAATGCATAACATGTAACATCATTTCTCTTTTAAAATCAAACATTTATTAATTTCCCATATTTTAAAATAGCTTTAGGAAAATATTTTTTACAAAAGTTGTATTGTTATTAATACTTAGAGCTTGAAGCTGAAATGGCTTACTTTTGTGTGTGTATGTATGCTATGTATTTTATACAATAATTATGTGCATATATTCAACGAAAACGTCTCACTTTCAATCACTTTTTTGGTAAATTTTCTAATATATATCTCTTAAGATTATTTGTACTAACATCTATATCATATTAAATATGTGTAACTCACTTGAGTATTTCATAATATATCGAAACTGTGTAAGTAACTCTTTCCGGCCAATAGGAATTAATATATAAACAGTTTTCCTTTCATAACGACAAAATTTTAAATATCCTCTATTTATTAAGTGTTTAATAGTGAAAAGGTATCGTGATATTTCCATGAAATGACAAGGAAAAAAACTGTTTGAGTTAATAATATATTATTTTATCAAATCGATCGCAGAAGACTAAGAAATATAAAAAAAACCGCTTAATAAGTTTGATGCAAGGCTGGACTTTAAACTAGCAAAAAATCTTTGAGAATCCTCTATCAGTCCCTACGTCCTTTATCATTTCCTCCTAATAACACAGTGTTTAAAATCATTCTTAATATACGTTTTAATTGTATTCTTTTTTGCAGAAATATCAATCGGTTGGGTCGTGACAGTGAAAATAAGTACATACATCAGACATAGCATGCTAAAATTCTTTGTCTTGCCATTGTCGATTAACTAGAGCAGCAAATACCATTCTAATTGTATTACGGGTAATTTGTATACAGGTTTTTGCAAGCCAAAACCCAAAAAATATATCTCTAAAGTGTCTATTTACTGAGAATTTTTTTTTTATTATACTTTAGTATAGTCGCTGTGTTTGGCATTCCAATGAGAAATTTGAAGGTTTTTTTATGTAAAGCGTGGCATATGGCGTACTCCAGGCCGTCACATAACAGGTCCTAGATGAAGCTCAAGAATTTTCAAATTTAACCAAACTATTCCGATTGGCCAGTTGCTTCTTCAAACCGTGTTGGAAGCACCCCAAATTGTAATTTAGAGGAAACACCTCGGCGAAGGGTTCGAATTCCACATTTTACCGTCCCTATAGATTTACAGGATCGGTTAGTTCCTATTCTTAGGAATGTGTACAGTGAATTGGTGCATTTCCTGTCTGTTCCGCGTTAAGCGATGGTTAAAATGGAGGGATTGCATTATGCAGCTCCAAAGAGTATTCTAGACGGTAGAGATGATAAACACACAGAAAGAGACCTTACCTACATCGCTTTCGTGTTGAAGGGCCTCAAAATTCTGCGATACCTTGTGGTCGTCGACACGTTGACGAGGAGCCAAGCGGGAACTAAGCTAACCCGTCCCACATACGTAAACAATACTCCACGCAAGGCCTTATCTGCCCCTTGTAAAGCAACAGTTTTTGGTCCGGCCTGAAATACTGGTTGGACTCCCGGCTATGAATCGAGCTGGGTGATACGGCGTTCAAAGCTCTGAAACTATGTGTGTGTAATTTGTGCGGAAGACAGTAAAGATAAGAAATGCATACAGCCAAAAAAAATTTTGGTTTCCGCATTGTTTTCTTTTTTGGAATTGGAATTTCTTGACTCAACAACATTTTTCAGATACTTTATAATTATGTAGAGCTATAATCTACCTTAATATATTAAAGGGCACAATTATAAGTAATTTTATAGAAGAGCAACTTGTGATCAACATTTAAAAAAAATCTAAACCTTATTTTCAAGTAATAGATTATTACAACGAGAAATGTTTTGACACCAAATGGCACAACGCAGTACCGGTGAATTTCAACAACCGCCATCAAGTTAACAACCACGACTCAAAAGCTGAAATATATAGTCGAAACTAATGCTAACACTAACAAAAATCGCTTTGTGCACTAATTGCGGTGAATATGTAGACAACCATTCATTTTTGACACCAGAAAATATATTTTTTAGAGTCAGTCTTAGTTACGACTATCTACAGATATCAACTTAAGTTTAAATTGCACCATTAGGGACCAACAGGATAACCACATGATCTTACTGTACGATTATAATAGAATTGAATGGAGAAAAACAATGTACCTACCGCGTTTCAAACCGTAACCATACCAAACAACTACGACAGTTAAGAGCCACAGCTAAACAACCAAGCCATAATATTATACTCTTCTGTTGGCAGTAATAGTGCAATAAAAATAACAGATATATGGTTATATACTTACCTAAGTTGTACGCATTTCAACTTACATATCCTAAGTATTAATTGCTTTTCAGTCGAAGACATCTAAAATATTATTGAGGTTGAAAAGGAGCATTTCGCGATATAATGTAAAGATATAACATGCAGTCATGTAAACATACATAACTATTGCAATAGCATTGAAAAGAGCAACATTTTACACAACAATCACAATCATGGATTACGTTATCATAAGTAGATTAGAAGGTAGTTTTGTTTCAAAAACCCTGGCGTAAATATTTTGAACTTACTTTTTTTAAGATATGATTGTGTTTATTTAAAAGTTACGTACATTGAACTTACCTACCTAATTTTGAATAATTGGAACGCACGATCAAAAACAATTTCCTTAATCAATGATTTTAATTCTTAAATATTTAAGTATTGGTTACATCGGTAACCTCCGATTATTATTAATACAAAATAAATGTCATTCTCAGCCAAAATACATAAATGTAAAGACTTGAACAGAAACATGTATTACATGAAAATTATTATAATTCAAATAATTCAATTACTATATTTCTTTGGCGAATCGGTTAATGGTGCGCCAAGCACTAGAGTCAAAGTCGATTGTACTTTTTTAGGTTCTATGCAAATATTATTGATCGAAGGCAATGGAAGGTACGAAGGTGTCCGAGCTTTCCAATCAATAATATATTCCTTTCGTTAAAGGAACCTCAAAACGTACACTCGACTTTGACTCTGGTGCTTGGCCCACCATTAACCTACCAAATTGATGACCCCGACGTGATAGACGTAACGTAGTGTAGTGTGCTGTTTCGTGCGCTTCACAGATGGGCGCTACATTACGAAAATAAACCATAAAACTTAATACTATCCTAATAGGTACACGAATTGACTATTGTTTTTACATATATATTTTTCATACGAATACATTTAGTTTTCATTGACACCTAGAAACAGGAAAAAGTACAAAAATAGCATCCGAAAATTAAATATTCTCTGATATAATAATTATTTATTATCAGAAATAACGGTTCTTTATCAGATTTTATCTTAATGTCAGTAAATCATGATTAAATAATAAAATAAGAATATAATATCACAGAGTCATAAAACCTTTAAGGCATTTTATCAAGTTGAGAGGTATTTCTTGTTAATATGTCAACAATTTTATTAGCTTTTCATAAAAATACTTTTATGTTTTATGAATTCATCAAATTGTTTTTAAAAGTATTTTCTTACAACAATGCCTGCTATTTATCGTAACAATAAATATATACGTAGGTACCTGTCTGATTAAAAGTAATAAAGCGACTAATAAATTACCAAAAAAAAAACATATTTACTATCAACGTCAAAGTATGTACAATTTTATACTTAACTGAGAATTCCACTCCAAATGAGCTGTGCTTTGTAAATAAAATCGCTAATTTCGATTTCTGATTTTTTCCGCTCCAAATTACTTGCCTTGTAAAAATTTTGCTTAATCTTTTAGGAATAAAATGCATAATGATGATTTTACTAAAATATTTTGATTTAAATGGTTATCATTATAAAAGTAGTAACAATAGGTGTAATATTTGATGCAAACACATGTCACTGTTTAAACCATTTTAACCTCAAATGTATCATTAAAATAATTTGAAACACAAGACAGCGTTCCGAACAATATTTTATAGACTATATGTAAGTATTATTCATATATGTACAATTATACACTTATAAGATGAACGTCATTTCTTGCATTTGTTTGTATTTCATATAAAGAGTCCACCTGCACAAAAGCGTCCCCAAAAGAGTGAATGCGAACGTCTTCGTATGATTTTCCCAGTGAGCAGCTCGGCGTAGCGATTCAGTTGTGTTGTCTACGCTAGATACTTGTGCAGAGTTCGTGTCTAAGAGAAAAAGTGTTTTGTCACACGGCTTAGCTCAACTGGTCAGTGCGGTAAGTGAGTAAGTATCTCGCAGAATACGAATGCACCCAGAAGGTGGAGACGTGCTTCAGCTCAGCGGTTTGCCTATAGCGGCACGAGTCCAGCGAGAGCGAGAGGGTTTGCTGGTGAAGGGGATATTTTCTTGCAGAGTGCGGTAGCGTGTGCAATAGGGCGGGTGTCGCGTGACGCACCCCATCTCAGCGATCAGCCTGTAGTGGGGCAGATACAGCGAGCAAGGAGCGGCGGCAGTGCTGGTGGAGGAGCAAAGTGTAAGCAGATTGCGAATACAAGAGGGAAGGGGGGTGTCGCGTAATTATTATGTCGCTCAACGGTCGGCCTATAGCGGCAAGAGTGCAGCGAGCAGCAGTGCTGCCGGAGGGACTAGGTGCCTGCAGAGTGCGGTTGCGAGTGCAAGGAGGGGGTGTCGCGTGACGCGCCCCAGCTCAGCGGTCGGCCTGTAGCGGCGCGAGTGCAGCGAGCGAGGCGCGACGCCGGCGCTAGGAGGCTGGCGAGGCTCGCGTGGAGTGCGGGTGCGACGGCAAATTGAGTCCTGCACTAGAGCCGCGGGCTGCTCGTGGCTCGAGTTCTAAGCTCAGAGTGTACTGCTGCTCCTCGTCGATGTGCAGTGAGCAGTCAAGGAGGTAGTCGCACACCTGAAATTAAGACATGCATGAAGTTCCTCAAAAAAGTTGTTAAAAAAATATTGCTAATCTACGTTTTCTTTTTTCTAAATTTGTTTTGTGTGATTCACTCATGGAAATCGACGTCCGAGGATTCTCTACTTAAACTTGTTTTGTTATCTAACTTATTTTAATTATTTCTAAGTAAAACCTCGACCTATTTTATTTTCTATGTACCTATTTTTGTTTTTTAACCAAGCACCATTACTTACTTTTGGAATATGATCTATCTTATACGGCGTCAATTGGAAATGTCTGATCTCTCTGATCACATGCGCAATCTGAAAACAAAATTTGAATCAAATAAATGTCAATCAAATGACATGCACATAATGTTTTTTTCTTTTATTACTTCGCTTACCATGCGCATCTTTGAGAAATTAAGCAGTCCCTCGGGAGTATAATTCGCTGTTCCCTCTTCGATGAAAGACAAATCGGAGAGGTACATGCCCACGTAGGGTATGCATGGTGGGTCACATCTGAAACACAACAATATGAATGATTGTTTATCCTAATAATGTAAGTAAATATTTTTTTCATTATGTTATTTTGCGGGGTAAATATAAAACTGTACCCACAGCGTAGTCAACACTTCTCAATACCTGTGCAAAGCATCACGAAGCAGCCTGAAGCGACCATCTGAAGATACTAAGGTTTGCAACTTTTCTATGGTTTGTTTGCTCTGAAAAAAGAGGATTTTATATTACTTCAGGTGTAATGTTTATTAAGAAAATGACACTAATTATAGAAATTTTAGAAAATAATCAAAACTTCAACATTAAGATAGTACTCGTACTGCAACATGTATCTCAAACTAATGTGTCTGGTTTATCTGCTATTGATTAAGCTTTATAACTAAGTGATGTGATTTTTTTAAACAAGCTTGTACGGTGGTTACATAAACCGCCATTATATGTAATGTTAGATAGATACACCGATACATAGACATACGTACCGTTTTAGAAACCTTATCCCAAGTTTTCTTGAGTCGGAAGATAGAAGTGTTGGTGAGTGCAGCGCAAACCTGAAGTACCCCGTTAAAGTTGTGCAGACAGCGCGTAATGTCTGCTACGGCCACCCACTTTTCGATAGCTGCAACGCGACCTGCAAAGGCCATCACAACAAATACTTCATTAACGGACTGAAATACAGGGGTTCCAAGTGCAATGTGAGTAGCATCCATAATAATGGTAAATGTAGATTTAAAGTGAGGAACTAATTTCGCAAAAGATTTAGTATGGGCAGATATGCTATGAAATAATTACTATAACGGGTTAATGATTTGGAATAACAATTAAATTTTAATCGTGTCAGAAAACATAGTTAAAATTTTCAAATAATGCACAGACAGTTGTAAAAGAGTGACTTATAAAATAATGTTTAATTTCATAAATTTACTCACCAATCAAGGTATTTTTCTTCAGTATTTCTGATATAACTAATGTAGATATGTGGTTGAAATGTCGCGTCATCATTAGGATATGCGGAGCACGCTCTGCTTTATCAGCTTTGGTCCAAGCTTGACCTAGGAATTCTCTGAAAATTTGTAATACATTTTTGTGTATATGGTTTCCTTAAAAAATCTACTAGAATGTTTATTCAAATTAAAGTTATTCATCCAAAAAATACATAATCCATAAAAATCTTAATATATCCCTTTCAAGGCTGGCGAACACGATCGTGCAGTTCATTTTTAAAAAATCCTGCGCTTTTTCTATTCTCCTTTTCGGAACCAAACCGCTACGCGACGGTCGTGCACAAGTTTGTTTATGTAATAGTACCACAAGTTAGAATGAAATAGTTCTTAGTGTTGTTTAGCGACCCGAATAAGATGGCGGCTTTTGTTGATAATGGGAGTGGTTTTAGTAAGCATTAAATATTTTATTATTATTTTCACTAATTTGTTTTAATTTGGTTTATTGTTATTGTGTAGTTACAAATATATCCTGGGAAACAAGTTTTTTGGCCATATTTTTTTTGTATCGCAGAATATTGCTCCTAAAAAACACTCGAGCACGATCGTGATGTTCAGGCTCAAAGCAGATTTTCGGTTTCTTGCTTTGTATGGTAATATGGGGTTTTCTATTTCGTTTTTAACAAAAAAATCCTCTGTTTTGCTTTTAGAAATAAAACCATCGAGTGAGCTGGTGCTTCCGCTCATGGCGATGATGAAGTTCATCTTAAAGAGCCTGAATTTCCCTCGTGTCCAGAACAATCGCGTGCACAGGTCATAAAACGTTTGAGATAGGTCATGACACAAAGCCACGGCCGCAAGGACTCAAAGCTTTCGTCGCTATCCTTTGAACCTTACCAGAAGACTAAACCCCTGGTATTGGAGCCTCGGGCGTTCTAATCTTTTAAAGTCTATTCCACGCGGTAGACGCATTTATTTCGAACTCTACTTCTCCTCTATACCCGTTCTTGAGAAGCTGAATGTAATTGGATTACATGGAATGGGCACTTGAATGATGTACCGAATTCTTGAGAGGAAGAACATGGACTTCTAGCAAGATCGCAAAATGAATCGTAGCGAATCCCAACAATTCGTTAACAACAAAGTTCTTGTCGTAAAGTGGATGGACACTGAATCGGTATTGGTAGCCTCCAACTGCTTATCCTGAGATGATTCTTGTCTCATCAAGCAATGGAACATGTATCTGTCAGCGTTTACAGACATGACTTGTCCGAAGGTAATTGTGAATTACAAAAGAACACATGGGACATGTGTCCCAAAACGAATGATCTAATTTTAATAAATAAATTTAATATAACCGAACATTTATGAAAATGAGAAAATGGATTTTAAAAGTCATCCTCAATTTTTTCGACCTATCGGTATCCAATGGCCAACCAGCTTTTGTATTGGAATCGACCGCAGATGGAATACCTAAAAGCAAAATTGTGGATTTGCTGGAGTTCAGAATGCAGTTTATTGATGAAATGCACCAAATTGTAAAAGAAGATTGCAGTCCTATGATGATGAGGAACAAGATCAGATCCCGTTTCAAATTACCACTAAGTTCCGTTGTCCGAATCCACCCTCCGTAGCCTCATCATTCGATGATATAGATAGTCCAAAGGCATGCAGAATAGAGTTGTAAAAGTAGGTCCAAGATACAGTGTGATACTGTAAGGCCTTTGTTTGTCCAGGAAACAAAATTGTTTTGCAGCGTATCATAAAAAAATAAAAAGTTTTGGAGTAAGCAAAATATCAATTATTTGAATTTATTGGTATCATTTTTATAAAAACCACATTAGTTTCTTAGAAAAGTTAAGGTTTTTAGTATTTCTTTAAACATAAGTATACAAAGCCAGAACTTAGAGTTTCTAGTATTTTGATAAATCAATAAAAATATGTTTAATAAGCTTGAATGTGTTTTTTCCATTATTTTAAAATTGAAAACCTGACATGATCACGATCGTGCACAAAGTCGTTGTAAGCCTCAACGTCACAATCGTGCAGGGGGGGTACAGGGGTACGGGGAGGGGTGGGATTTTTTTGAGTATATTTTAGAGGTTTCTCGTTTAGTAATAAAAGATCCTAGGTGATCAAAAGTTTCAATAAAAACAAAAATGAAATCAGGCCTGAAAGAGATATTATTAGATTATAATTTCTATTTTATGTTTTCAACGTAGCGAATATGGCAGCAATTTAGTGATTGAACCAAAATGTATCTTGATCTGAATAGATCAAATTAAAATAAAATTTCTATTGTATATAATGTTTCCAATTTATCAAACATCGCAACTATATAAGTTAAGTTGGCCCAACCCGCTCATCTCCCCATACAAAAGGGGAAAGAATATCACGCCCATATTTCTTGTCAGAGATCCAAAATTTTGCTCAAAATAGCTTTATTTGATCGAACTAGATGTCTGATGACCATTGGCATTGTAAAATTGTGTTTGGTTTCTAAGTTATAAGGTCCGAAAGTTCGAATTTTTCGCGCGTTGTATACAATAACTTTGGAGGTGGATTACGCAATGATAAAATAAGAACATCGTAAAAAGATAAGTCATCAGACATAGCTTATTTAATCAAGATATATGATCTATTTGATTTTTGTTAGATTTTTGACTACAGAGGTCGTGGTTTACTTTTAGCTATAAGTCGTTTTGAAATTAAAATTTTCGTAAATCTTACCAAATCATACACTATGCACATTGTCTTTTTTGTGGACATGTGGCATCTTCCTCATCACGGAGCCTGTCTTATTCTTTGAAACAGAGAAGGTCCCAGACCGCAACAGCACGGTTTTGTACCGTGCCCGCGAATGAGTTAGGCCTGCCGGGTTGGGCCACCTTAATGGTCCAAATCATACTATAATTCCATATAATAAAGTGCATAGCTGAATTGAAGCATGCATAAAATGTAATAATAAGGATTTTTTATTTACTCGCTATGAATCGAACTGAAGATTTGATGGTCCAAGTATGTCATTTGTTCAGCGACTTCAAGAGCTGAGAGCGTTTCGATGCTCTCTTTTGTTGGCACCTGTTAAAAATCATAAACAACAGTATATTAATTAAACATGTTTATTGATTGATTCATGAAATTGTCAAACGAAAAATATACATCTTCATACAAACATTGTACAAACGTTTACGCCAAAGCAATGGACTGGTTGAATAAACAAATAATGGAAGATCTTTGACCACAAGCATTCAAGATATAAAAATATATGCATATACAGGTGTCTACCTGAAATATCCTGAATGCAGTCTAAAAGATGGCAGGAAAAACCAATACAATTCCTTCTTTCCCCAGAAACCTAACTAACTTGCATCACTCTCTAAGCTCCGATGAATATGCCGCAAACGTACCGGTGGTGGTTCCAAGAGCGCAGCTAAGTCGACTGGGTGGTCCGGTGTACGATCCATCAGGCGCAGCAGCTGCGTGGCAGCCTTGTGTTCGGCCGGCAAGAGGCCGGGGCTTTGTTCAATGTCGCGCAGGAATTCTGCCGTCAACCCGCGCAGCTTCTTATCCGACCAGAAGTCGGATGAGTGCTTGGATATCCAGTGCCTGTCTTCCACAAGCGTCTCATGTTAGCGCATTCATTTTATCAGAAACTTAACAGCGGATCCTAATGCGATTTCTTCTCAAAAAAAATGAGTAACCGTATCGGGCTGGTAAAAAGTGAAGAAATTAATTAAATATATTATGTAACATCTGTGTTTTTTATATGAGATTTAATTGTAAAATAGAACTGTCTCAGGACATGTTACTTTCAATTTGCCTGATTGTCATTGGTCTTTTCATCGTGAATTTGAATGGACAACATTTTCGCTCAATGATTTTTTACTATTTTTGCTGTGGCGTAAGTTATTAGTTAATTTAGAGAGATCTTAGAGATTGACATTTTTTGTTTCTCATAGCTCTATGTAAGCGTGGTTTAGGGATTTGACCAGCGACTACGGTTACCGAACCATATATTGATTCTGTACAACCAAATGTGTACTTACTTCGTTTTAGGTTAATCTAATAAGTATACTCAAACTAACAAACCAAACCTACCGCCACTACCTACGAATATATCCCTATTGAATTTCTCAAACATCCCAAGAAGAAATCTCTGTGAGGGATAAGCCCGCCTTTGCGCCCCACTTATGTTGTTATTGCACTTTACTTTCTTTTGTAAATTGTTTTTTTATGTGGCGTATTAAAGAATTTTTAACCAATCAATCAACTAATCGAGACTGATAAAAAATACTTCTCAGCAAATTCGTACTGTATTAGGCATTGGAATGCCTAAGTAGTGCCTTAAACATTTTTTTTTATCTCCCTTTAATCTGACGATCTGCCTATGCAGACATTTAGCTAGAGTTTGTAAGTTGTCTTTCGGTCTTGCATGGTATTAGCCCAGTGGCTAATCCATATGTTTCAGTGATCTTATATGAATGGTCTTGGGGAGCTATCATTTTAATTCTGCAGAAGGTGGGGGTCGAATTATCCATCAATTTGCAGGCCAGTTGGTTGGGATGCTTCTGTATGCGTTTTGCATAGGATTTAAGTTTATTCGTTATTTCCTCCTTAACCGTTGGTATCTTTAGGTGGCGATGAAGTTGAGAGTTGGTCATATACCACGGCGCGTTTGTGATCATACGCAGCATCTTGGATGGGAACCGTTGGAGTATTTCCAGATTTGTATTAGCTGCAGTTCCAAACAACTCTATCCCGTAGGACCACACAGGTTTAAGTACACACTTGTAGATGAGAAGTTTGTTGTCCATAGATAGTTTTGAATTGCGAGCCATTAGCCAATACAGTTTTCTTAGTTGCATACTTAGTGCTTTCCTCTTGTTAAAAATATGCTTCCTCCAAGTAAGGCGTCGGTCTAGGTATGTATATTCCCAGATAGTGCACTTCCTCACAGTCGGGTATTTGTATTCCGTTTAACTCAACGGGTGGGCATTGGCCGTGTCTGAGGGAAAAGGTAACGTGCACTGACTTTGTCTCATTTGCCCTAATGCGCCAGTCTTTCAACCATTCGGAGACCAAGTTGAGATTTCTTTGAAGCAAAACTGATGCGTTACCAGAATGTTTATGGGTAGCTATGAGAGCTGTGTCGTCTGCAAATGTACCTACAAGTAATTCTTTGGTCGCCGGTAAGTCGAAAGTATAAGATTGGGCCCAGTGCACTTCCCTGGGGAACTCCTGCTTTGATTGTCTGTAATTCTGTTCTGTCCTCTCCATGCTTTACGTAAAAGTGTCGCTGATTTAGGTATGATTTCATGAGTAAAAAATAACTTGGAGGAAGCGTCTTTAGTATTTTAAAAAGTAGGCCTTAAAATTATAAAAAAACTTGTTGCAGGGCAATCGTGGGCCGTATATAATATCGTGCCAGCTGACGAAACCTGGGTGTACTGCTTTGAACAGGAAAAAAGCCAATCGGCACAAACGGTCTATCCTTTTGAATATTTACCTGTGAATGTTAATAAAAGTCGAAAAATCGGTAAGGTTATGTTTTCGGCAATTCAGAACATTACGCAACAGTGTCGCTTGAAGACCAAAGGACAGTCACTGCAGATTGATATGTATGTTGTTTACAGCTTACTTGCCCAGAGCACGCGAAGATGTCCTCAAAGCATGGTCGTCCTTCACCACGATTACGCGTCTGCATATTGCGCTAAGCTAACGGATGCGTATTTGAAGGCTTCAAATGTAGAACTAATGACATATCCGCCATACAGCGCGGAAATTGTACCTTGCGACTTGTTTTTGTTTCCAAGAATTAAAGATAAGCTTAGAGATTTACGGTAAATGTGTTCTACAAAACCATTTAATAAGTCCTTATGGAAGACTGGTCCAACTGCTTTTTACAATGGTCCCAATGCACGCAACGATGCGTTTATTGTGAGGACATATACTTTGAATATATACCATATATAGCAAGTATACCATCCGGTTTTATTTATCAGAATCCAGAAACTTTCATTATGCCCGAAGTGCTCTTCTTTAACTATGAGAACCTGTAATTAAATCTCACTGACATACATGACTTATTGGGATTTAAAAACCGGCCAAGTGCGAGTCGGACTCGCACACGAAGGGTTCCGTACCATCGTAAAAAAAACAATAAAAACACGTTTTTTGTATGGGAGCCCCCTTTAATTTTAATTATTTTTTAATCTTACCTATTTGTGGTTGTAGCGGCAAAATAAATACACACTCTGTGAAAATTTCAGCTGTCTACCTGTTACGGTTACTGAGATACAGCCCTGTGACAGACGGACAGACGGACGGACGGACGGACGGACGGACGGACGGACGGACGGACAGCGGAGGCTTAGTAATAGGGTTCCGTTTTCACCCTTTGGGTACGGAACCCTAAAAAAACGACATTCTTGATAATAGCCGGCCTCTGTATATACTCTGCCAGTGCAATTTGCAGTGCGATTTGTTCCTCGAAATGATCCGAAGAGTATTAAAACCAAACAAACTGTTTGCTAAGAGTGCAATAGTGGTAAATCCATTTTTTTTAATTTGTTTTATGTGACTGGACATGGATGGCTAATACCACAAGTTCTGTCATGGTATTAGCCCAACACACCACATGGGAACTAGGTGCCATGCCAGGACCTTCCTTATATTGCACGGCTACATTGAACTGGATGGAAAACACGGACAATTTTCATTGCCGCTTCGACCATCGTTCATCCAATGCGATGGTACCAACCCGGGCGGGATAAACCCTACCACCTAGTAAGTAAGGAAGGGGACCTACAGCTTAACGTGGAATCCGAACCACGGCCAGCCTCTCTCAACGGTCGAATGGTCACCCATCCAAGACCAGACCGGACCCAGCGTTGCTTAACTTCGGAGAGCGATCGCCGAAGTGTCGCGCCACTGGGCCACCGAGGCTGAACAAAATCCATAACAACAGCAAGCTTTTAAACTTTAAATTACTCTCATAGTATGTTAACAGCAAAAGTTGCATTAAAAATATTAAAGGTTGTGTTTAATTTAAAATATTTAAGCACATATTTCTTATCAATTCCAAGGCAACTCAAGTCCAATTGGTCCATAACAATTATATTTCGTCCCCCGAACTAAAGTGATGCTGTCCAACAGAACCTGAGCACGTTGAGGACCCGCATGGTGGCCGCGGTGGAGATAACGGAGTCGCGGCGCTGCGCGGCGGTCGGCGGCTCCGGCGCGTGCGGCTCGCGCGGGTTGCTCGACGCTGACGTCGCCACCGCGAACGCCGCCGCCGCCGTCGACGTGCTGCTCCTGCGACAGCCAGCGGCACCGTGACATCCGGTGTGGAGACGAAGACCGATCCGTGCCAAAATCGCCAACCTCGATTGCTTGAAATCGATAGTGGAAATATCGTAGCTCTTGACCAAATTCACAGTGTTTAATAAAATTGCAAGGGGTCTGGTGCGGAAAGGCATCTAACCGGTGCTCAACAACCACTCGGTAAAGCTTACTGTTAAAAATCCCAAGCAGCACAAAATCCAATACTAGACTCTTTTTAGCACTAAAAAATTTTATTGATTCTGTAGATATCTAGTAGACTTCGTGTAGATATTTATCAGCAGCTGCTATATATATTTCAGGTGATTTTAGACAGAAATGTGTGCAAACAGTCTTTTACGTAGACACAATTTTAGTCCATTAGTGGAGAAGTAACTTTGGCATCCCAACTGAAGACCAAATCGAAATTGCAAAAAAATCTAATGGAGTTTGTATCCCTAAGTTCTGCCTCTCCGCCGATATGGCTTTCTATTGACTATTGTCAGTCGATATTGCTCGAATGAAATAAATGTTTTTCGATTAAATCAACTTGCAAATTGCTTGAAATGGTGTTCGAAATGCGTTGAACTCATTAACATTAATGAGAAGTCAGATTTACACTGAAATTTAAGGGCAAATAATTACTTTTTCATGTAACTGCATTGTAACATTAACATTTTTCATGTAACGCGCTTGCAAAGAACGATTATATTAACGATTTTAATTATCAGCCAAATAAATTTTCTTCGTAAATAATGTGTTTTTACAATGAGAAAGACCTTGTCAGAAATTATTATTGTCGAAATATTAAGAAAACCAGACATTTTAAATTGTATTTTTAAAATTTAGACCATGAATGATGCCCATTTAAAGTCTTTCTAAGTACGCTCTATTAATCCATATCCTTTTCCAAACCGTTATTAGAATCATTGCAGAATTCGAGTAAAGGAAGGTCAATACCATTATATAAATTGACTATTGTGTCTTATGAAATTATCTATGTATGCTCTCTTAGAACGGACTAGAATAGGTCTTAAGAAAATTTTATGCCTACTGTTGCCTATTTTAAAATTTCTTTATTGATGTTTAGAAACAGTCTATTAACAGACTGTTAGAAGAATTTAATTTATGTATGATATATTGGACTACTACGTTAAATTGAAGAATGTCTATTGAGAGCTCGGTACAAGACTTTATATCCAATATTGACTTGGTCTCTGTAGGGTTTGAAACACCTTAATGTCTCTTCCTGCCGCGTGAAAAGCCGTAACATTTTTCAAACACCTTAAAACGGTTAATTTAAAACCCTAATAGACATTTTGTCTACGGAAAATCCCATTATAGGTTGGTCCTATAATTTATAGACAGTCTGTGCTGCTTGGGACGTAAACTTTTGAAAGAATGGGTTTTGATGTATTTAATGTGCTTGGTCAGTAAAACAGTGAAACGGATTAGCAAAGATCAAAGGTGCAAAGGATCTGTGTCTTATTTAAATTTTGTTATAATTTGCAATTCACTCTGGATTAATTTGATCTTGCACGATAACTTTCTTGATTATTTTGTAAATGCATACGTTTCACGAAATCATTGTATTTGTCTTATGACATATAATTGTTGAAAACACTATGATACTCTAGTCTAAAAAGCCTTCACTCTATACTAGAAAGCTGAGGTGACATACATTTGAAAAATCTATCTACTTTGTAAAGATGTAATGAGAAAAAAACACTAAATACATGAATAAAAATCTAAAGTTTAGAACACATTTTCTACATATTACTAACACTTTTATATAGGTTGCTTACTCTTGTAGAAGTAATGTTATTAGTTTTTTTTTTTATATTTTGTTTGATTAATAAATGAAAATAAATAAAGCATTACAAGCTTTCTACATACTTATGCAACACTTCTTTACTGCTAATTTATAAACTTCCGATTTATTTACTTAGATATTACTTTATTTTATTAGGTACATTGTTGTTATCAATTTTTATCTTATCGTTTCTGCGTTGAATCTTGTTTTTATAATTTTTTTACATAAACTGTAAATACATATTTTATCATATTATGCAGTATAGTCATTGAAATTATAATTTACTACATCCAAGATTTTGTTAAGAATATTGTCTTGTGTGTCATGTTGTAACAAAATTTATAATTTTTACTCTACTATTATAAAATTAAGGGAAAACTACAAATCGGTAGGTATTGTGTAAGGAGTGCTCCGTTTATGATATATTCTACAATAAATACGGATTTCTACAATAATTGCTCCGACTAAACTCTTTTACCTTCTCCGCTTACTCACCACAACAGATCTTTTCCGAAGCTGTGACAGAATGAACATAGATAGATAAATTAGATGAATAATAGACGAACAGACTGAAGAAATTTAATGACCCCATTCCTTAAACAAAAATCATGCAATTATCTATGAGTCAAATCACATTATGGATGAACAAAATTTGGAGATTTTAAGGAATACAATGATTGAAAGAACCTCCTGATTGTGCTAATGATTTTGACCCTAAAACATGAGATGAAAAATGTTTCGCTCACCTTCTGTGGGATTGTCTGAAGGAAGTAATAACGACCCCGGCTCGTGGCTGAGTAGATTCTCGACGGTAATTCTAGAATTAGAATGCATCAAACAATCAGTTGTGAATCTTATTTATAACACAGTACCTTAAAAAATAAGCCATTCTAGAGGCTAAACTTCACTATTTTTTTTTTCTCACCAAGTACATTTTGTAAATTTCACATTTTCACAAGAAACCACGAAAATTTCACGGTATTATTTTTTTATATTTTCAAGTCTTAATTATATTAATAAAATTACACTAAACGTGCTAGAGAGTATAACCACTATCAAGCACATCGACATAAAATTTTTCAAAATCTTTGGCGATTTCGTTTTAACAACTCCGTTACAATTGCCTTCTATGTTGCCGCCATGTGGCGGAAAACCACCATTATTAACATTAGACTTTGAATACTTAAATAACTTTTACTTAATTATCATTTATTGAAGGTTTTAACGCAAAGGTTTTTAGAGTTTTAGTCAGCTCGCATGGTAGGGCATTTTACTTGCATTGTGAATTTAATTTTGTGTAACAGAAAACGTGCATGTGTGTGTTTTTTTTTCTTTTTCTTTTCAATTTTACCCAATTTATTTCCTTGACCGTATCGGGGTCTGGGCCCTGGCCCAGATCGGCCCATCATGCCTCGGCATTTTATAGCTGAGATAAAAAAAGGAGCTGAATAAAAAAATACCACCATCGTACCAATTATACAAAAATATTTACCTGCGCCACCTGTGACACCTGAGAAGTGACCGATGTGCGCGGCTCGGAGCCACCCCAGAACCGCCTCCGCTCGCTGTTCAGTGACGAGTTGGTGTAACGCCGCTCGCTGCAATCAGCCCATTCAACGGGATATCGAACATGCAGTCATTCTCGCGTCTCTGTTTATTTTCCGATATCTTCTATGAACATACAATTTTAGGTGCGTGGATATGTTGGTTATATATGTGCTCCAAAACGGCGTCACCCATTTTTATGAAATTTTTAGGCAATCTTCAGAAAATTCCAGCGGGTTATTCTGTGTTAGATTGATACCATAGCATCGAATGAACGATGTTCGAAGTGGCAAAGAAGATTCTACGCTTTTTCCATCCGGTTCAAAGTAGCAATAGAAAAGGAGCAGAACTAGCCTTGAAGATGGTGACAGAAGTGCATACCAGCAAACGGCAGTTACTGCAGAAAATGTATGGACTACTGTTGCAAGAAGACTCACGAATCACAAGCAAAGGATGTAGAAGGAATCGTAGGCATTTGTTTGGTGAGTGTTCATACCACCTTTCATGAACATGTTGGCAATAGAAATATGTGTTGTCATTCTCACCACGTGTGCTCAGAGCCCCTTGTTGGACTTCTCGCCTAAATTGGCGTTTACGGAAATTCGAAGTGAAACGTCAAACCCCATACAGGTTTTGTTATTTATACTGTGGTTGTACTTCTTCAACCCGTCAAAATCCAACTCTGACTACTCGATTTGTATGAAAACGCGGAGTCGGCGTAAACGGTAACGTCAACGTATTTACGACGACAATGGGTAAGCTGTCAAATCAAACACAGACTCGCAAATTTTAATTCGCCTAAGCCCAGTCGATCCATGGGTGACAAATCGGTCTAGGGGCTACCTATGATGAATTTTTCAAAATGATCAAGAAAGCAAAAATGGTATGGGTGTTTCCAGATAGCCAGTTCCTAACAGATTTGCAAAGTTTTCGGAAAATTAGCTTCATAATGTTTTTTAGATCAGTTAAGTATTAGTTAAATGGTATATGTATAACCATAGAAATTGGATGTAAGCGCGCTGCGCGCACATGCTAGGTATATGTGTAATAACAGTCGCATTGTGAAAAATTTCAAAACTGTGCAGGAAAAACGACCAAAGAATGGGCTGCGTCTTCACACACTTTCCTAAAATCAAAGCCGGTTATTCAAGAATCTAGTATTGAAACCCTGACTCATCCACGTTACAATCTCGTATTATCTTATTGTGACTTCTTTTTATTTTAAATTGAAGCATACTGCCTCCGAAATCAATGATTAAGCTGAATAAATAAGCATTTCAAACCGAAAACGCGTCAAAAGTTCTCATACATGTAACATGACATTCGACTTGTATAGCGACGACTCATTTATCGATTTAGATCTTTGTACTAAATAGCCATTTCTGGCCTAACATGAAAATGTTTTCAGAGCTGGTTCAGGGGGATGGAAATATAATATGATTTATAAACAACTATTGCCAAATTGTATTTAGTGACCTATGTATCAAGTCCACATCAGCACAAATCCATAATAATATTATGAATGCGAAAGTAACTGTGTCTGTCTATTGCGTTTTCACGTCCAAACTGCTGAACCAATTTTGATGAAATTTGGTATAGAGAAGGACATAGGCAATTTGTTATTTGTTTGTTTTAAAGGGGGCGAAATAGAGGATGAAAGTTTGCATGGGCAACTCATAGAACATAAAATATTCGGTTCAGCCCGACATCAGTCCGAAACGACATTGTCCCGAGCGGAGCCGGGGAGTCGCCTCCATAAAGTTAAAAAATATAAGGTTTAAAACCCATAAAGTCCACTTAAACGCACCAAATATCCTCAAAACTCAACAATAACATGATAATGAATACTTATAATAATCATTTTAGTTCACAATATATATTTGCTTTAAGTAAAAATGTATTTAAAATTGCAATAAAAAAACATATAATACTTAATTTTGATCTTACACTCTGTGTTCCTAAGCTTGTAACCTTTTACACAAACGCACCCTCACACATACACACACATTACACTTACATTACACAAGTAACACACAACATCACAATATAATTATACTGAAAACGAAACATGTCAACATGGCACACATCTTTATCTTTTTAGAAGTAGTGGTACCCTGTAATTGGCTTGAATTTGTGTATTTAACGATCAATTGTTTAGTTTTTAAGCTGTTGGTGTACCTAAATAAATAAAATAAAACGTATTTTGTGAGTGCATTATAAAATGCATATAATCTAACCTAACCTAATCTAATTGAAAATATCCGTATTCATTAGTGTTTCGGACTGTATGGGTTTTGGACCCATTGACGTAAATATTAATATGTAAGAACAGGACCTTCCATACAACCACAATGGAGCTCTATGCGTCGAGGGGACACCATTCTCTCGCCACACAGCCGCTCGCTGACGTCATGCGCCTGTGCGTCGCCTCTGGCTAATAATGCACCCCAAAAATGCCCAATTTTGTGGTAAAACCGTGCAAGAATTACTTTAAAAACGCAAAGAAAGACATAATATCGGAATACCGCAACTGGCGACAGAATTGTATGAAAGGGCATATCCTTACCTTTTACATATCACTGTTTGGACTGTATGATGCATCCCTGATCCGGGTATCTGAGCTAGTAATTCTATATTTTACTTTGATTGCTGACACGCGTTTAAATTCGTATTTTTTGTGATAATACCTGATGGATCTTCGATAAGTGTAGTCAGTGTTGGAGTCGGAGCAGCGGCGCAGCTCGGGCGCCTCCTTGGGCGCGAGGTGCGCGCGCGCCGCCGTGTCGGAGCAGCGGCGCGCCTCGTCCGCCGCGCCGCCGCCGCCACCTCCGGCCGCCTCCGAGCGGCGCCGCGCCTCCGCCTCGGCGCCCGCCGCCGCCAGCTGCCTGGCGCGTCGCCGCGGGCTCTCCGTGCTCGGTCGGGCTCTCTGAAGCGTGACGTTCGACGAGAGTAGCAAACGCAATACCATAGTAGATGGCTTACCGCCATAGTGATGGAAGTATCATACAATATATGTTAGGCAAGCCCGCCCTCTATTGCAATAAACGTTGACCTAAGATGGTAACTTCCATTCAATCGATCACAACAAAACGATTGTTTGTACCAAGAGATGGCGCAACTATCAGGCAAGTCGTTTGATCTTATTGGTTGTCAAAAATGTGTGTATCGATTTAAAATTATACATATTTTCCAATTTTAAAACCAAATTGTATTAAAAATGGATTAGCATAATAATAGGTATTATTAATTTATGAATAAATCCTATGTTTGTTCAGCACCATCTATTGGTTATTTCGCAAGTTCAAGGTACGAAAGTGGCGGCAAGACATTTCCGTAGCCTATAACGTGTATCCATGTGGTTGCGCCATGTATTGTTCGTCCCTTCGGCATTGAACTATCGGTGAACCAATTTTGATGAAATAAGGTATAGAGAGTCTGGGCCATGGAGAAGAGCATAGGCAAACTTTTGTGGCGAAATTTAATCTCGAAGGGGGCGAAATCGGAGATGAAAATTTGCATGTCATTCATCTAGACCAATACTCAACCAGCCATTTAATTTTTTTTATGTTTTTTTTACTATGCAACCCTGACTTGGATGGCTAACACCAACACAACTAGCGTTATGATATTAGTCCAATACATCACATTCCTGAAGGATTTAGGTGCCACGACATGACCTTCCCTTTATGAGCACGGCTACATTGAAGTGGATGGAAAACACGGACATTTTTTTATTGCCGTTTCGACCATCTTTATATAAAATACGATGGTACTAACCCGAGTGGATTTAAACCCTACCACCTAGTAGGGGAAGGAGATCTCGCATTAGTGACGAAATGCACTTATCCGAAATCAGATTATCAGAAAAAGAAAGAAAGTGCTGCACGGGATTTGAACCCAGACCTCTGGTATGCTAGACAGGTCCCCGCGCCACTAGGCTACGAGCCGCTTTATTTCATTAATTTGTTTAAACTTTTTTTGTAGTTATACCACACTAAATTACGTCATATTTAATGGGCCGTTTACTTTCAATTAATATTTTACAAATTTTTGTTGAAAAATAAAACTAACTATGTTTGATATACATTTTAATACCGATTGAAAAAACCTGTTTAATAATAGAGTTCATATTATTAGTCCAAAAAGATAAAATAATGGAGTTACCTCTGAGAACCGATGTGCCAACTTGAACCTGTACTCCGACTTCCTGGCGGCTATCAAATTCTCCTTTTCTTCCTCCGCATACTTTGCGTCGTCATCCGACTGGTAGATGATCTCGATGCATTCGTCTTTCTCCGCTTGCTTGGAAGATTTCTTGGCGGAAGTCTCCGGTTGGAGCTGCTCCGAACTTGGGCTAATCTTCTTCGGGCTGCCCACCAGGGTGACGGAGCTCATGGCGCCTGGAGACGTGGCCGGTGAGGCTGAAAATAGTTTGCATCAAGTTACTTTATTTAATGGTTTATCAAACAACTACCGTTATTATATTAGCCCAATACACCACATTCCCGAAGGTATTAGGTACCATGCCAGAATCTTCTTCAACATTAACAATGTTTCATTGCCGCTGCAACCATAGTTTCATCCAATGCGGTGGTACCAACCCGGGCGGGCTTCAACCCTACCACCTAGTAGGGTAAGGGGGCCTACAGTTTTACATGGGTTCCTAATCATCGAACGACTCGCATTTGTAAAGTCATTATATGCACAAATCCATACTTATATTAAAAATGTGAAAGTAACTCTGTCTGTTGCGTTTTCACGTCTAAACCGCTGAACCAATTTTGATGAATATTGGTATAAAGATAGTCTGGACCTTGGAGAAAGACATAGGCTACCTTTTGTGGAGAAAATTAAACTCGGAGGAGGTGAAATAGGGTATAAAAATGTGTATGGGGAACACACATAATATCCAGGAAATCATTCAGCCCGACATCAGTTCAAAACGGTTGAAAACGAAATGGACCCGAGCGGAACCGGTTACCTCAGCTAGTGTAAAACAGATGCGATCCTTGACGATGGTTCGGAAGTCTACAGGGAATGGGTGACGAAAAAATAACAGTGAACAAAGTGTTCAGGGCCAAAGTGGTAGAATAGTTATCATCATACCTCCAGGTTGATGTAATACTTCGTAATGGTCTGGTTCTTACCCGTATCGTATCATACATTTTGGTGTTCTACCATCTTTACCTACCCCTCCGGGAAAGCGGCGTAATATTAGGTATGCATATGTGACCACACTTGAAACATAAGAACTTTATTCATCTCACCTTTCAAGGTTTCGGAGCTGGATGATGGTGCCATTATTTTCGGTATTGTCAAATGACTAGGGTCCTCCTCCACCTTCAGTAAGCGTGAACAAAAAGGAACACCACACGATTTTACAAGCACACTGTGTATTTGGAACTAAGAAAGACTAAGCCCCGATTACACGAAGAGACGGCTGAGTTAATCAATGTTCAAACACGTCACTTTTAGTGAACTGCATGTAGTTATTCCATACTGTTCATCCAAAGTGACGTGTTTAATCATATGTTAACGTTGATTTAGATTTTTTGTCCTTTCGTGCACTCGGCCCTAAGAAAGC
This sequence comes from Incurvaria masculella, assembly GCA_946894095.1. Classification (NCBI taxonomy): domain Eukaryota; kingdom Metazoa; phylum Arthropoda; class Insecta; order Lepidoptera; family Incurvariidae; genus Incurvaria; species Incurvaria masculella. The sequence continues at coordinate 11,493,735 of OX335658.1, read as the reverse complement.
AAGCTTACTTTGACGGCCGAAGCGCGCCGGGATGGTGCAATCACATGGGGCGATAGTTTGTCATCTTCTTCACCTGAAAAAAGCAGAAATGTAATGAATTGTATATGTTTGCAAGAAGATATGGTGTTTTGTTCAAAATTATTTATAACTTTCACTGGCTGATTACGTGAGTTTTGTTCATAACAAAAATCATATTGTTAAAGTGCTTACTTCTCCTTTTCCAAAGCCTGGCTTGCCAGTCTCGCTCACTGAATTCTGACCCGTAACCTGAAATATTAATATAATTTTAAAAAAATGTGGCGAAATACCGACAAGCAAATGTTTCGCATAAAAAATAGTGCATACAAGTCTAGCTGATGAAAAGCTAACTATCCTTGTCCTATGCTGAGTAAGCATACATTTTTAGTTATTAAAAAAACACCGTCAAAAACACCTGTATGTACATGCTCTTGCATTCGTAATGTTTATAGACAGTTCGATTAACATGACAAAGAAGAACCGACATGAAACTTCGCCGGGAGATTCTGACCAACAAACCAAATAATGAATGAATGAAGAAGGGGGCCTATAGTTTTACATGGATTCCGAAACATGGAACAGCTTGGATTCGTAACGAAATGCACTTATCCAACTCAGACGCAAGCGCGCTGTTCATGGTGCAAAGCATGGTGGCCTGTGCATTTATAGATTGTTTAGTAAACGGGAGTAAAAAACCCTTAACATTTTTTTTTATGGCAAATAAGGGGTGACCCACTGATTCTTTGTCAATAAAATTTCTTTACTTTTCCTCAATATTTAAAAAAAAAACTTAAAACATAACTTCAGATCACTATTTTGAAGCTACACAGCGATTTAGAAATTGTTTTGAGTAAATAAAATAAATTTCAGCCCATTTTGTATGAAGCAATTTTGGTCTCATCCGCCAGTTGACTCTGTATGTCTTTACATTCTAAGCCTATGCGCTCACCCGACACGGAGCTTGCGGCGCTGGTCTTTCTCGTGGCGTCCGTGGCGGGCAGCTCGAGCTCCGGCTGGGACTGTTCGTAGAACACCTGCTTGAGCGCCTCCAGCACGGTCACGCCGTCCGTGAACACGCGGTACGTCAGCAGGAACGTGTTCAGGAAGTCCACGGACAGGAAGCGCAGGTCTGTCGGCATCGCGAGGACAACGGTTTAATATTTGCTGGGGCTATTTTGGAATCTATAATTGTCTTTTTAATGCCCATTAGCTTACAAACGGCATGCGCCGCCTTTTCCTCCTGAGGTTTGCCCACCTACCATTAAAACCATTAAAGTGTGTGCAACACAGTGAACTTATCATACCCAGCATACACAACAGACGGAAGCCATTGTGACAAGTGGTCGACATAAACTCCGCATGAACAGCACGCGCGCAGAAGCTTAGTCATAACCACGGTATCCATGTACTGCGCAAGTTCGCTAATCCACGCTGTCATTCAGGGGGTTGGTTGCCTGCCATTGCACACGGAGCACGAGTTAAGCGTGTGAGAAAAGCTGATGTCGATGAAGAGGTAGCGATTGGTACAGTAGGTAGGCAAGCTAGCGGACGTTTCACCCTACTCTCAAACGCCAGTTCGCTCATTCACGCTGCCTGCTGCCTGCTTGCCATTGTACATTATTTACTGACCAGTAAGCCTCTGCAGCAGGCGCTGCGGTGTCGCAAAGCGGATCTGCGTCAACTTGCACGAGTTGAGCGTGCGCGAGAAGCGAATGTCGACGTCGCCGGTGACGAGGGAGCGATCGGTGCGGCAAACGGGCAGGCTGGCGGGAGCGGCGCCGTGCAAGCCTCACGCGCGCAGCAGATCCGTCAACGCTGTACTCTCCGTGCACTGCACCAACTCCTCGTCCACGCCACCTTCGCGACTATGGGGCAGCCTTGCCACTGTTTACTATGTACTGACCGGTTAGCCGCTGTAGCAGGCGCTGCGGCGTCGCGGAGCGGATCTGCGGCACCTTGCACGAGTTGAGCGTGCGCGAGAAGCGAATGTCGACGTCGTCGGTGAAGAGGGAGCGATCGGTGCGGCAGGCGGGCAGGCTGGCGGAAGCGGCTCCGCACGAGCCGCATGCGCGCAGCAGCTCTGTCAGCGCCGCGCTCTCCATGCACTGCGCAAGTTCGCTCGTCCACGCTGCCTTCTCCTCAAGTGAGGCGGCCACTGAAAGTTGGCGACAGAAAATAATGATGCAAGATCATAGACTTATTATATGAATAGCGTACTGCAAGATGGTTTGTTAATTTGTTCAGGTCAACAAACTTCCCCATTTAAAAATAAATAATAATCAACTTAAGAAAAACCATGACATGACATTTAATGATTAGATATAAATCTACAATCTTACCAAGATGAACAGAGACTTGTTCTCCTTTGATATCAACCAGTATCTTGAAGTCTTTGCCTTGATAGAGATCCCCTCCAGGAGACGAACATACGGATGTTGAATCTGAAATCACAGCAAATTTAATGAATGTAAATTAGTATTTTGTATTTTTTTACATTCCTAGTAATATTAAATTCACTGCGAGAGACCGCAAAAGCAAGTTTTCCTCTCCGTCCTGTAAATAAATTATGAGCATCAAAAACAAACCAAGACCGAGACCAAGACACGTCGAGAAACAAATTAATGTTAATTTACAAGCCTCGGCAATCACTTGCCACGCGATGGTGAATAATACTAAATTAAATGGCCTACAGTTTTACATGGGCCAATGTCGGGGCTATTCCAGTAGCCCCGACATGGCAGTACATATTGGGTTGTCCACCCTACTGTACTAGCATCGTGTGTGACACCGTGGTGATGACAGAACTAAAGAGTTATTAATCGTAGTGCTACAATTTCTATCTTTTCGGCGCTAACTGGTGCAACGTACACTCTGGCGCCGTTGGGGCTACGAAGAAGTGACTACTCGGCATACAAACCATCTTCGTCCTTCTGGGCCGGATCTTCCAGCAACAGGGCGTCATGCAGCGGCAAACGACCGGCGGGCGGCAGGTGTAGGCGACCTCCGGCGGCGCGCGTCGTCAGCAGTAGGTGATTGCTGAACAGGAACGCCTGGCGAGATTGTAAACTGGCGCGCCGCCCCTTGCCGCATACTTGAGATAGTGTGCCTGACATCATCGTAAAAGCGGTTTAGTATCAACATGCAGACGCAGTTTTTAGATTAGAAAAAAAAATAAGATATTAAGGAGTCTAGATAAGAAATGATGGAAAAGTTAAACATAACATACCTTGTCTTATAAAGACTTGATTCACATCCAGTAATATGTCACAGCCTTCTATTATCATCCTCTCCAGCGCTAAGTTCTTTCGAAGATTTTCAGTTTCGCTGACCTGCGCAAGTATCAAGATTTTAAAAAAAGGTTCATATTAATTGTTTCTATATAATGCTTTTAACCAACTTGAAGACGCAACTTAAAATAATTTGATTCAAGAGATAGGACGTAGATAAACAGAAGAATGGATGGTACCTCATCGTGCATCTGTCGACTAAGCTCCTCGAGTTGCGCGCGCGCATGTTGAAGACTTTTACGCTCGACGTGGTCGTGTGGCGTGTGCGCCAGCAGTTCGTGCAGCGTGATGATGTAGCGCGGAATCTAAATAACAAAGTCAATACATTTGTACTGAAAAAATGGAGTGAATAGACCAGTAGATGGGCGGCTAACACGAGTTGGCAAATCGTGGTTGCCAACCGTGATGTCCGAATCGCTAAATTGCTTCGAAGTTTTGCCTAAACCAATGAATTCCGCGATGCGACGAGTGGTAAAAAGTAATTAAGCTCATCTATTTTGAATAACTTCGTCAATCTATTAGAGATTATTTTCTTACCTGGTGCATTGGGTAAGTGAGAAAAGTCTCGAGCGAGCGACCCTGGCAGGCGGGTTTGCTCTCCAGGCGCGAGAGTAGCGTTGCGAACGGCGCCGCCTGCTTGCATTCGGTGAGAACTTGGAGCGAGTAGTGATGGTTACGCACGTACTCCTGGTAGATTGTCAGCATTGGCAGCAACATGTCGAATAGGTCTCCTGTGGACAATCCCTTACTAAGCATCCGTTTACGTCACAAGTCCTTTTGCTGCCCAGCAAATTTTAATATTTGTTACAGTTGACAATATTACCGACTTCTGATCATCTTAAAGCAGTGTTCCCCAATTAATGGTGTGCGTAACTTCAGGGTTATAATAATAATAATAATAATTATTTTTATGATTTTTTATTGTAAATATGTAAAAATAATTTTAAAAAACGTGCAAATAAATATATACAGTATAATAATAATAATAATAATATTGTTTATTGGCAGACCCAAGGTCCATAAATTGTCAATATTTTTTTTACATATAAATCAGAAAAATTTAAAATGACAACAATACAATAATTTAAAAATATAAAAATATAAAATCAGTCACAAAAGCAAAATCCCATTCCATTTCTGAAAGATTGCTGAGTGGAACCAATCAGCTATCCCACGAATAATTGTATTGGAACAAAACCTGATTCCAGACCAAAATCGGGCAATCCGGTTCCGCACGATAGCATTAAACGTGTTGACACGCTCCTCGCAGAACATACCTGATGCGCTGCAGTGGCGCGGCAGGCCCATCAGCTGCCGGAACGTGTTATTATATTGAACACGAATGCTATCGTGCGACCTTTTCGCATAGTTCGTCCACAGCTGACACGTGTAGAACGTTTGGCAGTACGCTGTAAACAGTGTCCGTTTCACTTGTTTCGTGCACCTGGCGAACCTTCTCACCAGCATATTACCGACCACCGACAGCGACCGCCTCTGCCTCTCAATGTCCATGTCATCCTTCCTAGAGGAGGTGAGGATATGGCCCAGATATTTGAAGCTGCTAACTATCCGGATTGGTGTATTGTCAACTTTTACCTTATTACTTGGATCACTTACTAAGGTAATAAATAGTAAATCTACTTATTTACTAATGAAATACTGGTCTCAAAATAAGGAAATGGAGAGCCCATCTGGATGGTTACCGGATGGAGTCTTCAAAACCTAGTCGGGTTGAATCTCAAGTTCGCATAGTGCTTCCCCGTGCTCTCTCACCCACCGCCCGACGGGGAACAGGCAGGGAATGAACCCATTCACTGTTCAACACGGTCCCTGTGGAGGTATTTCTTCCAAATATTTAGAGAAAAAAGTGACGAGCTTAGCACGAAAAAATAGATTTTACTCAAAAACTGGGTTTTCCGTGACTTTAATAATATCACTTTAACACTTCACAAAAATTGTGATAATAGAACATAATAAATAGTAATTAAACAATATTCACCTAAAACCAGCGTGGGCCAAGACTCCATGCGTGACGTGAGTCCCTTGAAGAATATCTGATGCAGGAACAGCACTGTCTCGCTGTTGAGAAAGATGGAGTTGACGTCCTCGTGCGAGCACGGGGGTTTCTTTGAGCTGGCGGCCATTTTGAATGGTCTCAGGTAGCACGTCACCTGCATAGAGAAAAGGTCAAGCACGAACTGTACTGTAGTTAGTAGGGTTGCCATCATTGCATTGGATGAAACATGGTCGAAGCGGAATAATACATTATCCGTGTTTTCCATTCAGTTCAATGTAATCGAGCAAACGAAAAGTTATGGCAAGACACCTAGTGTTGGTTTGGCTGGTACCTTAGGGAATGTTATGTGTAATGACATGACAGTAGGAGTGATATTAACCAGGTCGATAAAGCAGGAGATATAAAAATATATTGAAACCAACTTTCTCCATGCATGTTGAAGCAGTGAATGTTCATTTAGCATGTTCCGTATTCATTTATCCACAATTATCTTATAAACTCCATACCAATACTTCCATCTGCTCCATATACTCTTCTTCTGCCTCCACCATTTTGAATACGAGGCTGAAAAAATAAGCAGCATCGATTGGTTCAATACTAAATCTAAATAGAATGAAAGATAAATAAAGAATTTACTGAAATGTTTACCTGTTCCGTTTTCTCATGCTCTCGGCATGAGGACTTTTGATGTACTGGTCGACAATCTGTTTCCATCTACGTCTGCAGAGCCAACCTCGGAAAAAGCTCTGAAAACATTTTAAATCACATGTTTAGTCACTACCACCACAGCTTTTGCTTTGTTTTCACATACAGTGTTCCCATCTTCTACATCCTCCAAAACACCATCCCAAAACGCACAAATACGGAGTGATCCAGCGCAAAATAACTTAGAACTGGTTTGGTGATGTACGAACTTGAACTTTTTTTATCTTCCTGATCTCCGAGGCGTCGACCTGAGCGACGTGGGTGGGTGATGTGTCCTCGCTGCTGGGCGCCGGGGTCCGCGCACTCGGCGGATTCATCTCCTTCTTGAACGCGCACAGCTGGAAAATGTGAAAGGTTCCGTTTTATTATGTTGTTTAGTCAGCAGTAATTGTAATTATTTTACTATCTGTTGGGTACCATTCTGGTATTAATTAAGTCCGTCGCCATTTTTGTTGTTTAATTACAATTTTTACGTCTTTGAATTTTGATATCCTTCTTCGTTTTCCTAACACCAATTCTACTTCTTTCTATTCCGTTCCAGATTTCCAGTCAAGATTTTCTTGTAGTGCCTATGCTTGCAACCATATGTTAAAAGAATAAGTTTGTAAAAGAAGCAAAGGACAACAGTCAAAGCTTTGGCAGGATGACTTCAAAAGAGAGGGCCCACAATGGATTCGTATAACAAAATACAGGACGAATGGGAAATCTTTGGAGGAGGCCTTTGTCAAAATACAAGCTGATGCAAAATCATTAGAACCGGTTCCGGAGTCCAAAACGAGTGAGTTGTCTCGATCCTTACATCTTGCATCATTTTTAATATTCCTCACAGCCTCCTCTACAAGGTTTCCGGGAGTTTTCATTAGACTTTGCAAATAAAAATCTGCCTGCTCCCAGAAGTATTTAGTCATAACATAGGTTAATCATTACTTGTAATCATCTGAAATTCTTCCCGTATTTCTAATTGCGGATACGAGGTAAACATTTATATTTTCAGGCCTCCCGAAGCGAAAATAAACATTTACTTTAAACATGACGAGCCACCCCTAGCGAGTACCTCGGCGCGAAGCTTCTTGACTTCGTTGGCGAGCTCGTCGCACTGCTGTGTGTACTGCCAGCGTGACGTCTTCTCGCTCTCCACCACCTGCAGCAGGTGGAGCTGCTTCTGCTCCAACTCCTCCTTCTGGAGAAGCAGCTTGTTGAAGCTGCGTTCAAACCCGTAGATTAGACATATCGTTCGTTGTAAATTGGGACGGGGACGTGGCTAGATTATGAGAATATGCGAAGCCTAGCAATCAGAATTCAGGCACAGTTAAAAATACGTGTTCAGATTCTACCGCGAAGTAAGGACACGTTAGACAAAGAACCTAACCTAAACTTAGAATACTTGGATGAATCAAGTAAGTAAACCAATCAAGAACAGAGCACCTGTTGACCCGACCGAGTTAATGACAGAAACAATAGAGTCTTAAAGTAAATGAGCAAATGTTTCAATTCATAATGTTTTTCTTGTTGCCACTGGAGTTGTGCATCGCTTACGGCGACTGAGTCACTTCTTTCAATAAAATATGGTTGAGAGAGGCGATTGCTGGACTCGGCGTGATGCTCGTGAACGGGAGCTGTTTGGGGCAGCTTCAATTAGAAACACGTTAGAATGCACGTGTATTGTCAGACAGAGCTATGAACAAATGTATGTATCTCACCTGGCTTCCCTGATGGAGTCGACCCAATGCATACAGTCCACCTCCGAAGCGGCGCGCAGCTCGTACTGACGCTGCGTCTCGCGCCGGTACGATATCGTGAAGCAAAACTATTGACAAATTTCATCCTCATTACACTGCTTGTCCTCTCTCCGATAGTTTAGGTTACAGTTCAAATTCTTGTGGTTGACATTTCAGAGAAAACCGTTTTCAAGACAGTGTCGGAAAACGCCCTCAGAAGTTCAGAGAACTCGTGAGCTAACCATATCTAAAGTCCAGTGGCTTTGTCACGAGAAGTAACTTTTCATTTTTATGGCATGATGAATTAGAAAAAAATAAACCAGAGAGGTTCTGGGTTAAGGAAGTTTTGACCACCATAAATATTTTAGTCATGTCAATTAGTAAAAATTTGCTGAGTGCATCAGACAACATAATTTATTTGGGGATGCCAATAGAGTTAAATAAACATCTTTTTCACATGGTTATTCCTTTTTCTGTGGTCCACAAAATTATTGGTGTACTAACTTTCTCTAAGGCTCATATGTACACATGAGACCCAAACATGAGCGGTACACTAACTTACTCGATGGTTCGTACGCACACATGAGACCTAAACATGAGCGGTGCACTAACTTACTAAATGGTTCGTACGCACACATGAGACCTAAACATGAGCGGTGCACTAACTTACTCGATGGTTCGCGCACACATGAGACCTAAACATGAGTGGTGCACTAACTTACTCGATGGTTTGTACGCACACATGAGACCTAAACATGAGCGGTGCACTAACTTACTCGATGGTTCGTGCGCACACATGAGTCCTAAACATGAGCGGTGCACTAACTTACTCGATGGTTTGTACGCACACATGAGACCTAAACATGAGCGGTGCACTAACTTACTCAATGGTTCGTGCGCACACATGAGACCTAAACATGAGCGGTGCACTAACTTACTCGATGGTTCGTGCGCACACATGAGACCTAAATATGAGCGGTGCACTAACTTACTCGATGGTTTGTACGCACACATGAGACCTAAACATGAGCGGTGCACTAACTTACTCGATGGTTCGTGCGCACACATGAGACCTAAACATGAGCGGTGCACTAACTTACTCGATGGTTCGTGCGCACACATGAGACCTAAACATGAGCGGTGCACTAACTTACTCGATGGTTCGTGCGCACACATGAGACCTAAACATGAGCGGTGCACTTACTTACTCGATGGTTCGTGCGCACACATGAGACCTAAACATGAGCGGTGCACTTAGTCGACGGCGCGTACCCACAGGAGCTAGGCTCGATGGTTCGCGCGATCTCCGTGACTAAGGTAAAATCGGGTAATTCCGAACGAGTTAAAAAATCCCACCTAATTATCGAACGCTTTTATTTTGTCTGTATTCTATTATTTTTGTGCTATTTGACACAAAATTTAAAAGCAAAAACATCCAGAATGTATTAAGGAAGAAAATGGCTTACAATAATTAGAATATATATTAGTCAAATTTGTTAAAATTCACTCAGTCCCGCGCCGGAGAGCGTCTGCCACGTACGCCCATACAATTTTGGCGCGAATCCCGCGGGTGACGTCTTCTCAGAAGTGGTTTAGCGGCGGCAAACATCGTGACATGCAAGACTATTTTGATATAGTGAGGAAGGTGATAAGTTTTTCTGTGATTTTAAGTGAGTAAAATTTCAAGTTTTTATTTGGAATTGTAGAAATATCGTAGTTCGGATTTACGATGATTTGTTGTATGGACTATCTAATTCCGAACGACGTTCGCTATTAGGTATTTCCATTGCCTATTTACTATAACATTTGCACAGAAAACACATTGCTTAGCAAATTTCTGCTTAGTTATTAGAAAAGATAAAGACTTTTCAAGTCTATTTACCAAAATCCGTCGTTCAACCTGTTAATTGTTAACATTTTAAAGACTAAAGAATTTGGGTAAAGTAAGTATTTTCAATAATCAGAGAAACACGTTTTTCTGCCAAAATCCTAAAAACATACTTAGTTTGGCGGTTCAAAATAATAAAGTAATGTTATTAAAAAATGTATTACTTAAAAAAAAACTATTTCACAGTATTTTTCTCGTACGTAATTAGGGTTAAACAGTTTGCCATATAATGCCCTAATTCCGAACGATACTATTCACTTAAGGGGAGATACTTACTTATTTATTCACATCAAGGTTTTTTCGGGTGCATGCTAAGGCATGTAGGCACATTTTTGTTTGAAGAATTGGCATTTATAGTGTTAAATAAAAAAATAAAAATAAAATGGTGGTTCGGCTTATTGTAAAAATAAAAATGTTCATTTGTCTATTTAGTTTCAGTTTAAATTCAAAACCGCGGCTTAAGCGAGTTGACGTGAATCAATAGCGCTTCGGATTTAAATTGAAACCGAATTGATAAATGATAATTGTATCACACCTAAGGAAGTAAGCTTTACCACAAATCAAAGATTCCATCTTTTTTTTTTTATTGGTTACGATTTTTTTTATCAATATTGCGTAATTCAAATTGTGCTTTTTTATTTGAAAATTGGGGTTGAAATAAAAAAAATTAAAAGAATAAGACATAAAAATTACATAACTCCTGTTTGTCTCTTTAGATTTTCACTATTTTTTGACAAAATATTTTTTATTTACGGATAAACAGTGTTCAGCTTACTTAGCTCCACCATGATGTGGACATCTTCAGGATTCGCTCATAGTACTCCTAGCACTCTATGGATAAAGCAGACGACAGTCGCGAATCCAGAAGATGTCCGCAGCGTGGTAGACGAATAATAATAATAATAATAAAGCCTTTTATTTACTCAGTTTACAGTTTCGTTCCTTATATGTATGTTATGTTATTTATGTTGTAAGAAGTAGTTTACTGAGTTCCCCATTGCAGGGCATAGGCCTCTCCCATCGAGATCCATGCTCTTCTGTCTTTAGCTGCTCTTGTCCATATTTTTCCAGCTGTCTTTGCGATATCATCGTCCCATCGCTTTCTTTGTCGTCCTTTGTTTCTTTTTCCATCTCTTGGATGCCATTCGAAACGTTGAGCTAAATAATTAAGCTGAGGACTGTTTATCCGTAAAAATAAAATAATTTGTCAAACAAAAGTGAAAATCTAAAGAGACGAACAGGTAATCTGATTGTTTTCTTAAATATTGGCACTGGGTAGCATAAAACTCGACGTTTATGGACGTTTTGGACCATAAGGCATGTTAAAGTCAAATAGGCAAGCATCGTACAAACTTTATTAAAATTTTTTTTTTCAGTTAATCAAGGCACCGATTGATGTAGCAAATGCGTTACGTAAAAAAAAATATAGCAATAAAATAGATTGACAAGCCAGATTGGATTCATTGTGAATTTAAAAATACCGAAAATGCTACTATAATATATTACATTTTAGGAGAGCGGCGCCTTAAATGTGGTGTTTGAACACAGAGAGGAAATATCGTTTTCTTATGGAAATCGTGGTAAAAATGACCAGTTATGTGAATTATAACATGTCTAGATTTATTTGGTAACTATTCCTTTTTTCCAAAGTAGAATTATTCGATTTTTTATGAAAATAATATGTACGTTCGGAATTAGGCACTCATCATTCGGAATTAGATTTTTACGTTCGGAATTAGAAGGTTCTGCTTTCTGGCGCATTTTAATTTATTTTTTTTTTGCTCTTTGCGAATATAACTCCATTCGCACATATTAACAAAGATTAAAATATTCTTACCTTACAAAAAAAAAACCTTCAAAGAAAAGTATCACTGATAACGCACAATTTGACGCCGAAGTAAAATATCGTAAAAAGCGTTCGGAATTACCCCAGTTTACCTTAGTACGCGTGAGGATATGTTATGTTTAAAGTACGCAATACCTAGAAAATAATATTATAATACTTACCGAAGCATTTCTCTCCAGTGGTGACTTGCTGAGCCGTTCGCAGTAGCTGCCTTCTAGCAGTAGCACGCCGGCGGGCCGCATACTGTTCTCAGACTCGTAGTAGAACAGGATGTTCTGCGGGCCCATACATCGGTAGAGTTAGTCCAAGCCTAACATACTGTAACTAAACAAGCAGTATCTACTGCTGCTTCTATAATCGAGCGACATGCTGTAGGGCTGAATACTGTTCTCCTACTCGTGTTAGAATATGATATGCTTTTTACGTTTACATACATTTACCTAACAAAGCATAGTATTTATTCATTTTCTGTGATTTCCTTATTTTCGTAACTAAATTGGGAATTATGCGCGCTCAAAATATCGGTTTACACAAAATATTAACTGGAATTTAATTCAAACAATAAAAAAGGTAGGTAACATAAATAAAGCTGTACAAAAAATATGATTCCACGATTTACAGAAACAAGTACTCTGCGGACTCATGCATTGGTTTAGCTAGCCATAGCCCAAATATCTAAATCTACCTAAGCAAATATTTTGGGGGCTTACCATGGGTTATTATCTCGCCGAAAGAGCAGGCAAGTGATTTAATCTTACGTTTAGTTGCATTTCGTGCCATAATAATAATAAAGTCGTTTATTTTATGAGCACAGATGGTAATCGTTAACCTATGATGATTTCTAGAATATTAGTTTAAAAAAAACTGTGAATAGATATTTCCTCTCCATCTTAAAACTTAAATCCTAAATATAAGTATAATACAGCATTTTTGCAAATTGCTGTGCTCCTCACTGTGAAGGCCTCCCCCATTTCTTCCCATTGTTTCCTCTCTTATGCCTTTCTTGTCCATATTCTGCCAGCAATTTTAACTATGTCGTCGTCCCATCTCATCTTCTGTCGTCCTACGCTCCTTTTTCCGTATCGTGGGTACCGTTCTGTGGTCCTTTTTGTACGTCTTTCATCCTTAGTCCTAATACGGTGTCCGGCCCAATTCCACTTTAGCTTTTTTGAGTGAACAATTACTATCTTTTATTTTGGTCTTTTCTCTCACATGTGTATTCGTTATTTTGTCGCGCCTTGTTATGCCTAGGAGATTACTAATAATATTTTTCTGATAATTTGCGCAATAAATAAATCAATTGAGAGCTTCGTGTGTATGTTTTACTTATCTTATATCAATAATATAAATATCTAAAGATTTGTATCAAAATGTTTAAGGGCGTATAACATGGATACAAGTTAAGTTATAAAAATAATCAAAATGCACAGACGTCGCTCTCGGTTGGTTAATGTAAAATATTCCTTAATTTGACTGAGAAAACAGGCACGTGCCATTGTATGAAACTCGATCACCCCATTATCCTCTTAAAACCCCGCAGTATTTACCACATGTCGTAGAGCAGCTGTACGTGGGCGTACCGAATATTACTCTCAGATTCCTACTCGGTGTAATCCACCCACATCTTGAAGTGGTCGCCCACTTCCAGATGTGGGCGAATTAACGCTGTTGATAATGGTAGCTTTTACTGTAATCATACGTATCCTATTTGCTGGAGTGATTTTTTTGGCGTAAGTTAATCTTTTATCAAGTTAGAAGTTGATTTTGTCGCTCTGTCGGAAAAAGTCATCGAAAGAAAAAAATAATTTAACACACCTGGTACAGTATGAACCACCGCAGCTGCCATTTGCTGCTGTCGGACGTCCGTTTGTGCAGGTAACCTGCCTGGAATATATAAACGTGTTTATTTTAAATAATAATAATAATAATTTCTTAAAATAGAAACTTCTGAAGAAAAAATAATACCGTCTATAGCAAGCGCAAATATAACCTTGGACCAATCCGATGGTGGCTTAAACTCACGTTACTCACAAAGAACGAGAGAATCGAACGAAACTCAGTATAGCGACAACGTACACACGTTTTAGAGATAATACTTACGGACGGCTAGTCCGTTATTCGAATTCGCTCAATCTGGATACTTTCGAGCTCTCCAACGACAAAAGAAATGCACACAATCCCATTTAGTGCAACGTACATTCGGTGTTTTTAAAGAGAATTAGTGGCCGACGCTGCCGTCGGTGCATTATTAAAACGTGGTTACGCTGCCTCTATTATACGCACCGACCAGTCAGTTCGCTTACGAAATCGCTCAATCCTGTTGTTTTTTGAGCGCTCTAACGACAGAAAGAAATGCGCAGGACTCTATTTACGCACCGACCAGTCCGTTTGCTTACGAATTCGCTCAATCCTTATGTTTTTTAGTTCTCCAACGACGAAAGGAATGCACAGTATGCCACTTAGTGCCACGAACATTCGAGGTTTTGCGTCTTCAATTTTTAAGCGGATTAGTGGCCGACCCTGCCGTCAGTGCAACATTAAACTTGGTTACGCTGCCGCTATACGCACCGGCCAGTCCGTTTGCTTACGAATTCGCTCAATCCTGATGTTTTTTAGTTCTCCAACGACGAAAGGAATGCACAGGATGCCACTTAGTGCCATGAACATTCGAGGTTTCGCGTCTTAAATTTTTAAGCGGATTAGTGGCCGACCCTGCCGTTAGTGCAACATTAAACTTGGTTACGCTGCCGCTATACGCACCGGCCAGTCAGTTTTCTTACGAATTCGCTCAATCCTGATGTTTTTTAGTTCTCCAACGACGAAAGGAATGCACAGGATGCCACTTAGTGCCACGAACATTCGAGGTTTTGCGTCTTAAATTTTTAAGCGGATTAGTGGCCGACCCTGCCGTCAGTGCAACATTAAACTTGGTTACGCTGCCGCTATACGCACCGGCCAGTCCGTTTGCTTACGAATTCGCTCAATCCTGATGTTTTTTAGTTCTCCAACGACGAAAGGAATGCACAGGATGCCACTTAGTGCCATGAACATTCGAGGTTTCGCGTCTTAATTTTTTAAGCGGATTAGTGGCCGACCCTGCCGTTAGTGCAACATTAAACTTGGTTACGCTGCCGCTATACGCACCGGCCAGTCAGTTTTCTTACGAATTCGCTCAATCCTGATGTTTTTTAGTTCTCCAACGACGAAAGGAATGCACAGGATGCCACTTAGTGCCACGAACATTCGAGGTTTTGCGTCTTCAATTTTTAAGCGGATTAGTGGCCGACCCTGCCGTCAGTGCAACATTAAACTTGGTTACGCTGCCGCTATACGCACCGGCCAGTCCGTTTGCTTACGAATTCGCTCAATCCTGATGTTTTTTAGTTCTCCAACGACGAAAGGAATGCACAGGATGCCACTTAGTGCCATGAACATTCGAGGTTTCGCGTCTTAAATTTTTAAGCGGATTAGTGGCCGACCCTGCCGTTAGTGCAACATTAAACTTGGTTACGCTGCCGCTATACGCACCGGCCAGTCAGTTTTCTTACGAATTCGCTCAATCCTGATGTTTTTTAGTTCTCCAACGACGAAAGGAATGCACAGGATGCCACTTAGTGCCACGAACATTCGAGGTTTTGCGTCTTAAATTTTTAAGCGGATTAGTGGCCGACCCTGCCGTCAGTGCAACATTAAACTTGGTTACGCTGCCGCTATACGCACCGGCCAGTCCGTTTGCTTACGAATTCGCTCAATCCTGATGTTTTTTAGTTCTCCAACGACGAAAGGAATGCACAGGATGCCACTTAGTGCCATGAACATTCGAGGTTTCGCGTCTTAATTTTTTAAGCGGATTAGTGGCCGACCCTGCCGTTAGTGCAACATTAAACTTGGTTACGCTGCCGCTATACGCACCGGCCAGTCAGTTTTCTTACGAATTCGCTCAATCCTGATGTTTTTTAGTTCTCCAACGACGAAAGGAATGCACAGGATGCCACTTAGTGCCACGAACATTCGAGGTTTTGCGTCTTCAATTTTTAAGCGGATTAGTGGCCGACCCTGCCGTCAGTGCAACATTAAACTTGGTTACGCTGCCGCTATACGCACCGGCCAGTCCGTTTGCTTACGAATTCGCTCAATCCTGATGTTTTTTAGTTCTCCAACGACGAAAGGAATGCACAGGATGCCACTTAGTGCCATGAACATTCGAGGTTTCGCGTCTTAAATTTTTAAGCGGATTAGTGGCCGACCCTGCCGTCAGTGCAACATTAAACTTGGTTACGCTGCCGCTATACGCACCGGCCAGTCCGTTTGCTTACGAATTCGCTCAATCCTGATGTTTTTTAGTTCTCCAACGACGAAAGGAATGCACAGGATGCCACTTAGTGCCACGAACATTCGAGGTTTTGCGTCTTCAATTTTTAAGCGGATTAGTGGCCGACCCTGCCGTCAGTGCAACATTAAACTTGGTTACGCTGCCGCTATACGCACCGGCCAGTCCGTTTGCTTACGAATTCGCTCAATCCTGATGTTTTTTAGTTCTCCAACGACGAAAGGAATGCACAGGATGCCACTTAGTGCCATGAACATTCGAGGTTTCGCGTCTTAAATTTTTAAGCGGATTAGTGGCCGACCCTGCCGTCAGTGCAACATTAAACTTGGTTACGCTGCCGCTATACGCACCGGCCAGTCCGTTTGCTTACGAATTCGCTCAATCCTGATGTTTTTTAGTTCTCCAACGACGAAAGGAATGCACAGGATGCCACTTAGTGCCACGAACATTCGAGGTTTCGCGTCTCCAATTTTTAAGCGGATTCGTGGTCGCTGCCGCTATACGTGCCGGACAGTCCGTTCGCTTACGAATTCGCTCAATCCTGATTTTTTCGAGTTCTCCAACGGCAGAACAAATGCACAGTACGCCATGTGCAACGAACATTCGATGTTTGGCGTCCCGAATTCGTGGCCGGCTACAGTCAGTGTATCACTAAAACGTGTCTATCCTGTCGCTGTACGGATGATTTTAGGTCGGCGCTCTCGTCCCTCGATCATCTATTATTTGATTTGAGATCTAACAAATGGGCAATAAGATTGTTCTACCTATCGGTGCTTTCTAGCAATAGTCACTCACAGTGTGCGCATAAAAATATCATTAGACGAAACGAGGTTGACATTAGTCAATCACTCACCGAATCACAGAGTTCGGGAGCCAGAAATGGCACCCATGAACTGTTTTTTTATTGATTTACCTGCGAATGGTCGTAGTGCGCCCGCTCCGAGAGGGCCAGAAGTTGAGCGTCGTTGACGCGCACTGCGCGCTGTATCTTCGGACTCAGCATGCTGTCTCTATGTTCAATCTGCAAACATCAAGAGCCTACATTTAAAAACCGGCCAAGTACGAGTCGCACTCGCACACGAAGGGTTCCGTACCATCGTACAATATTTAACACAAAAAATCACGTTTTTGCATGGGTCGCCTTTAAATTTATTTTTTTTAATTTCACCTATTTGTTGTAGCAAAACGAATATATACTCTGTGAAAATTTCAGCTACCTACCTATTACGGTTCATGAGATACAGCCCTGTGACAGACGGACGGACTGACGGACGGACGGACGGACGGACAGAGGCTTAGTAATAGGGTTCCGTTTTCACCCTTTGGGTACGGAACCCTAAAAATTAAAATGGCCATTACTTACCTACAAAGATGTACCCTCAGGAGAAGACGGATTTCTACATCAAAACATGTCCGATTTAATATTTTTTTACTTGAATATATTATTAAATCGTAGTAGCTAGTCTCCTATGTTTCCATGAATTCGTTTTACTCCTAAATTACTGAGTTAAAAACAGCTTGATTTTGCACACTTTTTAATTCAAAATGTTTACAATTCCAGGAAATAAAAATTTTTCATTGCCGCCTCTATCTTTTCATACAATGTGATGCGATCCAAAACTATGGCGAGCTGGTGGAGGAATGGGACCTAAAGTTTTACATGGATTCCGAACCTGCACTTTCAAGTGCGCTTATCCTTCTTTGATTCGATTTTTTGGGATTGAGACCATTACTTCTGGCATGAGAAGCAAGGCATCGCGTACCTGAGCTTATGTTTTTTCTGTTTGTTATTTTCTATTTTGCTCCTCGAATGCGTTAAGATTTTTATTAAAGAATCTATCAACTGACCAAAAGTAATTGGATTCGTTCCATATTTAAATATTGAACGAACGAACGAGTCCATATAAAAATAGCTTTGTCAATTTCATTCACGGAGACCGTGCATCCATTAGCAAAAAAAAACGTTGACAACCATTTTTGATTCGTCAAAAAAGTTCTCTTTTTTTTTGTAACTGTGAGAATGTTGCCCGCGGCGAGTCGTATTCCAAGCGTGAGTGAATGAGATCACGAGTAAATACCATAATGAAATAATGTCTGTGAATTCTACGAATACAAATGTTATTCGTGGTTCAGATTCCACGTGAAATTATAATTGGTAGGGTTAATCCCGCTCGGGTTTGTACCATCGCATTGAATTAACGGTGTTTGAAGCGGCCATGAACATTGTCCGCATTTTCCATCCAGTAAAATGCCTCCGTGCAATATAAGGACGGTCCTGTCAGTGCACCTAGTTCTTATGTGGTGCTATTATGGTATCCGTATCCAGAAAAAAAATTAATTTCAAAGAAACCCATGATTGTGCTTAGGGTTCTGTCCTCTGACACCTTGAGCGGCTCGTAGCCTAGTGGCGCGGGGACTAGACTAGCATACCAGAGGTCTGGGTTCAAATCCTCGCCCCGTTCATGAACCACTTTCTTTCTCATTCTGAGTTAGATAAATGCATTTCATGTAAAACTGTAGGTCCCCTTCCCCAACTAGGTGGTAGGGTTTAAGCCCGCCCGGGTTAGTACCATCGCATTGAATGAAAAGATGGTCGAAGCGGCAATGAAAATTTGTCCGTCTTTTTCATCCAGTTCAATGTAGCTCTGCCTAAAAGGGAAGGTCCTGGCATGGCACCTAATTCCTTCGTGAATGTGGTGTATTGGGCTAATATCATAACCTCTCCGTGATCATAACGGTTGTTGTGTGGTATTAGCCATCCATGTCAGGTTGCATCATCGATCGATGGGTTGCATAAAAAGAAATCTAACTACCTAGGAAAATGTACTTAAAATTAAAGAATGATATACACTTGGGAGGAACAACATTTCTTAAGTTTGCAATTCAGTACAATCGTTATCCGTTACCACTTTCAGTGGTTCCGCCCCAAAATTTTCCGACGCATTGCCTCGCTCACGTTTCGGCGCGTTCTCCCGGCGCTAGGCTCTGGTGACAATTAAGCATGATTTGCCCAAAGTGTCTGATAACGGCCTGAGAGAGGGCAATAGACGAAATAGAATTCTTGAGGTGGGTCTTCCCGCTCACCTCCCCATAAAAATGTGGAAAGATCTTACGCATATTTTTTGTTAGAGATCCAAAATTGTACTCAAAACGGTTTTATTTAATCGAACCAGATGTTTCATGAACATTGTCATTGTAAAAATATGTTTGGTTTCGCCAAACATATTCTACGAATACGTAATACGTAAAAATAAGTTTGGACGTGGATTACTCAACGATGAAATAAAAACATCTAAAAAAGGTTAGTCATCAAGCCTAGCTTGTTTTATGAAGATTAATAATCAATTTGGTTTTTGTTAGATTTTTTACTAAAGCGTTAGTGATTACTTTTAGCAATAAGTCGTTTTGTAATAAACATTTTCGCACATTTTACCAAATCATACACTATCCGCATTGTCTGCTTTTGGACATGTTGCATCCTCATCATGGAGCCTCTCTTTTTCTTTGAAACAGAGAAGTTCCCAGAGAGTAATAGCACGATTTGGGTCGTGTCCGTCGGGTAAGGCCACCTTAAGACAGTCTTGAAGTCTTAAGGTGGCCCAACCCGGCGGGACTAACTCATTCGCGGGCACGGTACAAAACCGTGCTGTTGCGCTCTGGGACCTTCTCTGTTTCAAAGAAAAAGACAGGCTCCGCGATGAGGAAGATGCAACATGTCCACAAAAAAGATAATGTGCATAGTGTATGATTTGGTAAGATTTACGAAAACTTTGATTTCAAAACGACTTATAGCTAAAGCAAACCACGACCGCTGTAGTCAAAAATCTAACAAAAACCAAATCTATACTAATAGGTCGGGGAAAAAGTCTTTTCGCATTATAGTATGTATGAACTTGTAATAAAATCTCTTTGGCTATACTATTTGTATCTGGCTGGTTTCGGTATCATTGAAAGTTTAAATTTTAAAGAACATAATTCCAAATTCAAATTAGGAAAATGTGTGATTCTCATTTGTTTTTCGTACTGTCAAAATGAGTGAATCTAATGAAGAAATTCGATACATTTTAAAATTTTACTACAAAAAAGGTAAAAATGCAACGCAAGCCGCGAAAAAAATTTGCGATGTTTATGGACCTAGTGCAGTGTCTGTGAGAGTAGCACAAATTTGGTTTAAGCGTTTTCAATCCGGAAATTTTGATGTCAAAGATGCACGTCGCTCTGGTCGCCCTATTACGGATAAAATGGATGCCATTTTTGAAAAAGTGGAGCAAGATCGGCATTTCAGTAGTTACGACGTAGCTGAAGAACTAGGAATTGACCACAAAACAGTTTTGGCGCATTTGAAAAAAGCTGGGTACACAAAAAAGCTCGATATTTGGGTACCTCACGAGCTCACTGAAAGAAACCTAATGAACCGTGTACTCATTTGTGATTCTTTATTACGACGTAATGAAACCGAACCATTTTTGAAGAAGCTGATAACTGGTGATGAAAAGTGGATCACGTACGACAAGAACGTGCGAAAAAGGTCGTGGTCAAAGGCCGGTCAAGCTTCACAGACTGTGGCGAAACCCGGGTTAACTCGCAACAAGGTGATGCTGTGTGTGTGGTGGGATTGGAAGGGCATTATTCATTATGAGCTGTTACCACCAGGCAGGACCATCGATTCTGAACTCTACTGCGAACAACTGATGAGATTAAAGCAAGAAGTTGAGCGAAAGCGGCCGGAGTTAATCAACAGAAGGGGTGTGGTTTTTCATCATGATAACGCTAGACCTCACACATCTTTAGCAACTCAGCAAAAACTAAGAGAGTTTGGCTGGGAGGTGTTAATGCATCCGCCGTATAGTCCTGACCTTGCACCTTCAGATTTCCACCTGTTTAGGTCTCTTCAGAATTCTTTAGGCAGTGTCAGGTTAACATCACGAGAGGACTGCCAAAACCACTTGTCGCGGTATATTGATCAGAAGTCCCAATATTTCTATAGCAATGGGATCATGTCCCTACCTACAAGATGGCAAAAAGTTATCGAACAAAATGGTAGCTACATACTTTAGTTAAATGTAAATAAACCATATTAAAACATGTTTTGAATTTTCTTAAAAAATGCGAAGAAACTTTTTCCCCAACCAATATTATATAAAGAGGAAAGGTTTGATTATTTGTTTATATGAACCGAATAGGCTCTGAAACTACTGAACGGATTTGAAAAATTATTTCACCGTTGGAAAGCTACAGTCTATCCGACGGACATAGGCTATGTTTTTTTATCTTAAAAAAATTAGGGATCCTTACCAAAACTCCGATAACGTAACCCTAGGTGCAAAAAAATTACCAAGAATGTTCCTTACACCGCGTGCGCTGCGAAAACTATTTACGCTAGAACAAAATGATGTACTACAATTTTATAGAACACATTATTATACACAAAAAATGTCGGGACAGCATACATCTAACTATTATAGTTATGACACAATAAGTGTGCATTTATTTTAAAATAAATATTTAAATACCGCCGCTAGAAAAGGCTCTTTATTTGTACCTAGATATTAATCCTTATCAAAATAAATAAATTATTATTTAAGACTGTTTCAATACCTTTATATTACTTTTTGAATTATTCGATTCGGACATTTCATTCGAAAGATATCATGAGTTTAAAAATTAGAAAAAACTCCGCTCGGCCAACTATGCGTTTTAGAGTTTGTAGGCGTCACTCAGAGGTACGGGAGGGGCTCCCTACGCAGCAGCCGTGTGCGGAATTTAAGAAATTGTCGCTTGATAATATTTTGTCGCTTCATGATAATTACTTTAGTAGGTAACTAAACGCATTCAAAAAGTTCTTTTCAGAACTAGACCCATTAATATATGTTGTACATTTAGTTATCCTAATAAATTTGTGATTTAAAAAGTTTTTATGATTTTCGATTAAATACTTTTTAGTAGTAGGTTATAGCAGTAGTTGTAGGTAGCTAATAACAGTTAAACATGTTTGAAAAATGTTACGGCTTTGCAAGTGGCAGGAAGATACATTCTCCAAAGACATTCTCAAAAGCCGTAACATTTCTAACGACCGCGGTAATCTCAACAGTATTTAGTGAAAAATAAAACAACATCAAATAATGTTTACTTCCTGGCTTTAACTCATTAAATTATTTAAAGTAAAAAATATGAAAGATTAAAAAATAATTTATGTGTGAAAAATACATAAAAGTAAAAAATACAAAAAAAGAATAAAAATACAAAAAAATATATTCACAAAATTTGTCATTTTTATTTCAAATATTTAAATGTAGGTATATGCTCTTTTATTAGGAACTCTACGTAATAAGGGGTTTATTTGTGTATCATTGTGTCAAAATAATATTTTTTCAATTATATTATGCCCGTGCAAAGCCGGGACGGGCTGCTAGTAGATTATAAATCTTGATTAAATAGTCTGATGACTAATCTTTTTAAGATTTTCTTACTTTATTATTGCGTAATAAACCACCAAAGTTACTGTATAAAACGCGCGAAAAATGCGAACTTTCGGACCTTATAACTTAGAAACCAAATAAAATTTTACAATGCCAACGGTTATCAGACATCTAGTTCGATCAAATAAACTCTTTTGAGCAAAATTTGGGATCTCTGATAAGAAATATGGGCGTGATCTTCTTTGACGCCGTTTGTATGGGGAGTTGAGCGGGTTGGGCCACCTTAAGGTGGTCTTGAATCTTAGATTTGAATGTTTTAAGAAATGCATTCTTTGTTCATTGGCCAAGGCACAATTTTGCACGGCCACTGCCATAAAAATTGCGAAATCGTCTTCCAGGCCGTAACGTTTTCCAACCCCTAAACGTTGTTAGATTTCTATCATATTTTTTTACACTTTAGAAAGCTTCTTTTTTTCTCTTTCTGAGTTGTATTAGTGCATTTCGTCACGAATGCGCGCTGTTCCATGGTTCGGAATCCATGTAAAACTCTAGGGTTTAAGCCCCCCCCCCCCCGGGTTGGGACCGTCGCATTGAATAAAAGATGGTCAGTGAGCGACAGTGAAACATTGCCAATTTTCTCCATCGTGGCGTGGCACCCGATTCCTTTAGGATTGACGTGTGTTTTGTGGGGTGTCACAACGATTGGGTGTAGTATTAGCCATCGAATTGAGAACCTCCTCCTTTTTTTTAAGTCGGTTAAAAAAGCCGAAGCCGATGGTGGGCATATACCCAACTCCCGCAGTACTCTAGTCCAAGCAGCCCGAACCATCATGGCGGCATGAACCATCTGATCGAGTCCTTAGGGACAGACAGCTAGACAGACCACGAAGTGAGCGTACAAAGGTTTTGTTGTTCTATTTCCCTATTGAGAAACGGAACCCTTAAAACCGGCCAAGTACCAGGGTTCTGTACCATGCCAAAACAATCACGTTTCTTGTTTGGGGGTTCCCATTTGTATTATAGTTCTTACTTTCTTGCGTCAACAGAAAAACACACTCTGTAAAAAAAATTCAACCATGTCTAGCTATTGCGGTTCATGAGATACAGCCCGCTGATAGACAGACGACCGGACGGATGGACGGACGGCCAGCGGAGACTCAGGAATAAGGTCCCGTTGGCACCTTTTGGGTACGGAACCCTAAAAATGACTGACACCCCGACACCTGCAACGCTGTTTATTAGGGTTCCGTACCCAAAGGGTGAAAACGGAAGCCTATTACTAAGCCTCCGCTGTCCGTTCATCCGTCCGTCCGTCCGTCCGTGTGTCACAGGCCTGTATCTCATGAACCGTAATAGGTTGGCAGTTGAAATTTTCACAGAGTGTGTATTTATTTTGCCGCTATAACAACAAATATGTAAAATTAAAAAATAATAAAAATTAAATGGGGGCCCCATACAAAAACCTGTTTTTTTGTGTTAAATCTTTTACGATGGTACGGAGCCCTTCGTGTGCGAGTCCGACTCGCACTTGGCCGGGTTTTATAGTAATTGAGTCTACCCTCGCACACACACGGGCGGAGGCGGAAACGTTGACAGCGCCGCGCGGCGGCGGCTTTCATCAACTTTTTTGTAATATAAGCTCGCTTACTCAATTATGATTAGCTCGATGGCTCGTATTTTGTGTAGAAAATGCTACAGTGAATTAGGCAAAATTAATGCGGGGGTGCTCAAGATTATTTATTAGTGGTTATTTTGGAATTAATAAATTGTTTTTCCGGGTATCTATGGTAATATAATAAATCTGAAAAGTTTGTTTGTTTTTTGGTTGAACGCGCTAACCTCTGGAACTACCAGTCGGATTATTTAGGGAGGTTTTAGGAAACAAAACACAAGGCGAGACACAAGGGTTAGGAGCCGAGCAAAAACGAGTCATGCAGAACGCGAAGCGAAAACGAAGTAATAACGCGGGGGGCGATGCGACGCGGTGCATTGAGGGCCAAGAGCGCTTTTTACGGGCTCCGCTCGGATAATTTTCCAAAACGAAATTGACCCGAGCGAATCCGTGAACCTCAGTATTATGTATGTTGTGTAAAATCGAGTAATTGTACAAACTTAGCATTCTAACCTTATTATAACCCCTGACAACCTGAATATGTTGGGTATTAGTGTTTTTTTTTATAAATGTCACTGTTTGAATTTTAATAATACAGAGTTGACAGATAGAAAAACGCATGTGCATGTTCGGAACTCGTGGAACACTTCATGCTGTTTATAAAATCTCCAATTTCATAGGTAATCCTATTATAAATAATATTATTGAAAATGTAACTAAATTAGATCTTTCATCATTTTAATAAAAACAAATAGGGGTTGTAGAAGTTGGGTTTCTTACTACCGCTAGATGAACGTTCAAGATGGCGACCATTTAGTTCCGATTTTGGCCACGCGCATCATAAGCAACGTGGCACGTGCTAGTGCAAGGTTGGGTTAGCTTTACTTTCTAAGTACTTAGTCGTTTTTCTTTGTTTTTATGAGAGCTATAAGACTTCCGTTGCTGTTTGAATATTTTTTTAAATATATCGAAGTCGTTTTGTCAACAGACTATAGAAGTAGAAGTACGTACAGAATGTTAACGGAGGTATGGTCCAAACGTTAACCACGTGTGCCTTAGCATATTTGGAGCAAAACATTTAGATCACATTTTTTACGACCGAAAAAAAATCGTCCTCCCCATATTTTGTGAGTAGGTATTTACAAAAATGTATGGGGATTTTTAAGTTGGACAGCAAAATGTCTTCTACCTTTTTTGCTCCAAATATGTCAAGGAATACGTGGTTAGCTTTTGGACCATACCTCCGTTAACACCCTGCATCATGTAAGTCTCATTAATCTCCTACAGTCGTGGGCGGACTGACTTTAATACGCCGGACTAAACCGGTTTTTGTATGGTCAGTCCGGTGCTAATCCCGTACTAAGTTTTGACAGGCTCACTCTGAATACGACTGCTATTGTTTAGGCTAGGCATACTTGTTAGGTAGTATTTTTTTCTTGAAAATATTGGTATGTAACCTTTAAGATTCATTAATTGATGTTTGAAGTTATTTTCAAGTCTCCATGTTTACTTTTGTTTTGACAGATGGCTTAGCTATAAATAATATATATTTTTAATTTTTCAATGCACGCAATATTACTCTCGATTTATTTTCCGAAAGACTTTCTAACATCCCCGTCCCGCAACGAGCGCCAACTAACTAAGTGGGCTGCAGGAGTCCGATTCTTGTGATAATTCGTTTAAATACGCAATAAACACTCCTGAATCCTGCCTGAATTGCTTACGAATTGATTGCTTACGAATGGATTGCTTACGAAAATGGATATGTAACTTTTCTTTCTGAAACACATGTAAATGTTTCATTTCGTGCCAAGCGATTGCCAGAATACCAAAGTAAGGTCAAAGTGAATTCCTCTCCTGAGAGCGCTCCTGATTCATCATCTCGGAGCGCCCAGAATTGGCCGCCAGTAGCCGGTGTCCTCCACGCCGGAGGTCCCGGGCGCGGAGGGACCCTGACACACATCCGGCGTGACCTCGACATTTTGCGGGAGCGCCTACGTCCAATTTGCCACGCGCGACGCCAAAGGAACGTTCTCGGCGGAGCGAGAAACCCTACGCGGTGCCATTTCGAGACTGTGAGAACTAAATTTTTTTTTATATGTGTGGCAAATAATAACACATTCGAACCACAAGTTCAGGGAAAGCGGTTTAGCTACATTATAATATTTATACAATTTAATTTTTTTTCTTCAAGACCTCTTCCCATAATAACAGAAATTTACAAAGTAAGGCGATTTCGCAAAAAAGTTTTTGGATAAAATAACAAAATTAGTAACTTTGCCTTTTCAACGAATGTATAATGTAGAACAAAACAACGATGCATAATCGACCGTGGAGCAAGGACACTTTCATTAAAGATGGTTGTAAAACTAATGAAAAAAGTTTATTCATATAGGTACCTAGTGCAACCTGCCGCAGTATTGCGTCTACCAATTTCGCAACTGCTCTATACTCATAATTTGGTATTTCTCCGACAATGCCTCCTCCCGTAACCAATGCGTCACCGCAAACACTGTTTAAGATTATGCATACATTCTATCTATAATAAAATAATAATTGGGCCAAATTAAATAAATAAAACAGCTTCTCTCATATTTAAACCGACTGCTCTCCTTTCAGGTAAACTAGTATGTAGGAAAACATAGGAAAATATCAGTTAGAAACCGCATCGAAATAAGTTAATTAATCCTCAAGTTTTTAAGATTGAAAGATAGAGAGAGTAGGATTTAATTTTCGAATGAACTGAAGCTGTTTATACATATATACATTTACAAAAGATGATAAACACTCAAGCATCTCGCCAGGTTAATAAAATAAAGTCCCTACCACTTCGCCGTCACTTAAGGACATAATTTTTACAGACAGCATGTTGCCCATAATGTTGCCAGATTTAGTTACTCCATCGCTATCCCTCCCGTGCGCCCCTGCAATATTAATGAGCACTTACCCTTATTTATAAATCGATACGTCGCCGAAATATCATCCGGGACTCCCCGTGCGGGCGGACGCCGTCGCTCTCATGTCCCTCCGCCGCTTTCGGCGGGAAACCGCGCCTCGGCTGCGCCCTGTTGCGCCTAGCGGCCCGCCGCCGCGTCCTCCCGCGGCGCGCCATCACCGGCCGCCCGCATCGCTCTCGCGCGGTCGACTGTTTACCTCGGCGCGGCTCGTGCGGGGCGAGGGCGCGAGGCGGCGGGCCCGAGCGGTGTGGCGCCGCGCCGGCTGGCACCTGTGGCTGTATCGACCGCGGGCGCGCACGCGCGCGGCCGCCGCGACCGACGTCACGGCCGCCCGCGTCGCGTGGCGTCGCGCCGCGTCGCGACACGCCCTGCCACGTCCGCGGCGTCGAAGTCTAGGTCTACTTTATGGATGGTCGTCCTGCGGTCGGGACTTTTTTTTTGCTTCTCCAGAATGAAAATTCAAATTGATTGTTTGATTTGATTTGATTTCATTTAATAAATTTACAGTAAAAATAGCTATGTTCCCTTTTCCCAAACTAATTCTTGACTGAAGGGGTCAGTCACTCGAGCAAAAAGTGTACACCAAGATTACCATTATCTAGTCAAAATACTAGGATTCCCAAGGACTATCAAAGATTTTTAAAGATTCCTGGAGATTTCCAAAGATTCCTGGTAAGATTCCTGACGATTTCCAAAGATTCCTGGAGATTTCTATGATTCTTAAAGGACTACAAAAGATTTAAAAGACTGACGATTTCTAGGGTTTCTGGGATTTCTTAACATGACTAAGGAATCCAAGATTCCTAGAAAAACCAAAAAGCTTTGTTTTTTGAGCAGGCATTTCGAATGAGCAGAAAAAAAGGCATGCGGCCAATGGTCTCCCAAAAAAAGTTTCTCTTCCAGAGATTCCCCGGACTCCCACCAGGTTCCCCAGACTCCCACCAGATTTCCCGGACTCCCACCAGCCGGACTCCCACCAGGTTCCCCGGACTCCCACCAGATTCCCCGAACTCCTACCAGGTTCCCCGGACTCCCACTAGATTGCCCGGATTCCCACCAGGTTCCCCGGACTCCCACCAGATTCCCCGGACTCCCACCAGATTCCCCGGACTCCCACCAGATTTCCCGGACTCCCGCCAGAGATTCCTTGAGTGACTGATCCCTCGGCTTGACTGTATCATGGCAAAGAGAGAAAATAACTAAGGATTTTTCTGGTGAGATAATGCTTATGATTGATTATGATTATGTGATCAATACATCACTTTTAATTGGAACGGAGAAAGTCAAGCTAGGCCAAAGCCAAGATATTTGTAAGGCGATTGGCTGACAAGATGGTCGAAGTGGGATTAAAATTGTCCGTTTTCCATCTAGTTCAATGTACCCGTACTCATCCAAGGGAAGGTGCTGGTATTGCACCTAATAATTTCAGGAATGCGGTTTAGTGAGTGTGGTAATCTTTCACTGTCTCGGTTTTAGATCCCTACCAATTTTAATTGTACTAGAGACAATTGCAACAACGCTGTAACAACCTACTGCAATACTCAGCGATTATGGTGACATCCATTGTTTTTCTAACATTCTGGGCGCCACACAGCTCCATGCGACCTATGGTACAGTAGCGGCCCCCACACCGCAACCTTGTCCAAGGCCGTGCAGACAGCGTCCCCCCGCGCCGCCCCGCCAACCCGCCGCAGCCGGCGCGCCGCCTGTTGGCATCGCGCGCCGTGCCACCGTTGCCGCTGGGCGTCTATTTGTAGCTGCGCGTCGTCACGAGACCCTCGGCGACAATGAGATGAGCACTTGACGGGCAGTCGAGAAAAAAAAACGCCAAGGACTAAAAAAAACGGCCAAGTGCGGGTTGGACTCGCACACGAAGGGTTCCGTAGGTTTTTTGTGTAGGAACCCCCTTTGATTTCCATTATTTTTACATTTTACCTATTTGTTGTTGTAGTGGCAAAATAATTACACATTCTGTGAAAATATCAGCTGCCTACGGTTCATGAGATACATCCCTGTGACAGGCGGACGGACAGCGGAGGCTTAGTAATAGGGTTCCGTTGGCTCTCTTTGGGTACGGAACCCTAAAAACCCCTATCACTTCTCGTACTAAACAAGTAAATCGTATTTTTTCAGCCTTCCAGTTTATTCATACATTCTCTATTAATGTTTCTGTCCTCGGTAGCCTAGTGGCGCGACGCCTTGCGATTCGATACGCTTGGTGAAACAACTCTAAGCGCGACTGGGTTCTGGATGGGTGACCGTTTTCAACCGTTGAGGCTGGCTTTGGTTCTGATTCCACGTAAAACCGTAGGTTCCCTTACTTACTTTCTGAGTAACCCTACCAGGGTTACTCCGCCCGGGTTGGTACCATCCATCCATACCATCTAAGCGGCAATGAAAATTGACCATGTGTTCGCAGGTTCGCAATTTCAATGTAGCTGAGCAATATAAGGAAGGTCCTGGAAAGGAAGTTCCTATGTGGTGTATTGGGCTAATATCTGACGGTCGGTTTTGTATGCTATCCATGTCCAGTTGCACAAAAAATACAAGCGAAGACAAGATTCAAATGTAAATATGTCCCTCTAATCAGCGACTTTACTGTACACAATCGCGTTTGGAATAAGCTTACATGGTCCCATTGTCAATGGCCAGCGCAACCTTGTCGCCTTCAACTTTCGCAAGACCTTATGCTGTGTTTTCTCTGCCAAGGCAGAACACTTTCCGCTCCTAGCAAGTTTTCAAGGCAGCGTTGTACCTGTCTCGGAGCACCTGGAACTACTGGTCTGCAACATCTCTAAAGGCGGGGGTTTTAGGCGTTTTATTGGGTCCAAGGCCAAAATTACATCGCGGAAACTGGGAATCTTATACCGTTACAGAAGGTTATTTCACAATTACAAATCACAGATTAGGCCGGTCATAGAATACTGTAGTCACGTATGGGAACGAAGTCCCCCAGTACCTGTTGGCGTCCTTGGAATCAATTCAGCGCCGAACGGTCCGTTTTATTGGGGTTCCACAACTCATCGCTGGCTTGGAGGCTCTGAGCCACAGAAGGTTTTTTTGAAGCCACAACGGAACCGTTTTTAAAGACCATTTCTCTGTCGCAACGCCAGGACATGGAACTGTCTGCCGGCTGGTGCCTTTCCTCATGCATATAATCTGGGAGTCTTCAAGCGTAATTTGAACAAACTCGAAAGCTCAGCAATAGTCCGCAAATCCGATGGTATGGTGCCTCGCTGAGCGTGGTTTCGCGAGGCAAGGTGTATTTGGCTTTTCTGAGCACTTTTGGTCCTCAGCACAGCCACCCATACCGGTTAATAATAAAAAATATTTCGTATTGTAACCGATCATCTGAAAACACCCATACCGACGAAAGCTTCTTGCTTTCCGGATCATATCGATCCATGTTTCGTTACCAGTAATGATTTTAGTAATACGCCTCGATGCTCCATTTTCGAAACGTAGTCGAATTTATCTGCACCTATCCACGCGGGCTTGTTATTCCGCTTCGGAGAGCGCTCGATATTGACAACAAAGTTTCCTCACGCCCAGATGCAGTAGCAGGTTTCCGTTTATTCCGACTCGGCCCGGGCCTACTGCGGAGATATTAGGGGTGGCTAATCGTGCCAAAATATATACTGATGCGAACAAGAAACGACTCTAACTTATAGTGCACTAAAACACACACTATTTCGTCTCCTTACCCGGAAAAAAACAGTTACTTACTTCTTCACGACCTAACGATTTCGATAAAAGGCAAGAAAGTAATTCATATCAGTAAACGATGAGCTGAGAAGGGGCCGGCTGGCACTATACGGCCTAGGGCGGCTAAATCTGCAAGTCCGACTCTGCCCAGATGTTCATGGACAATGGTAGGACTGAACAATAACCGAACGAATTCCTAATGACTCTATATCCATGTACGTGTTTCGTGAACTTAGTAGGTCACACATTTTCTGCAGTAACTGAACTGCCATTGGCTGGAGTCAACTTGAAAGCTAGTTAAGGTGGCCCAACCCGGCGGGGCCAACTCATTCGCGGGCACGGTACAAAACCGTGCTGTTGCGCTCTGGGACCTTCTCTGTTTTAAAGAATAAGACAGGCTCCGTGATGAGGAAGATGCAACATGTCCACAAAAAAGACAATGTGCATAGTGTATGATTTGGTAAGATTTACGAAAATTTTAATTTCAAGACGACTTATAGCTAAAAGTGAACCCTCGAGTAAACCACGACCGTTGTAGTCAAAAATCTAACAAAAACCGGCCAAGTGCGAGTCGGACTCGCACACGAAGGGTTCCGTACCATCGTAAAAAAAAACAAAAAAAACACGTTTTTTGTATGGGAGCCCCCTTTAATTTCAATTATTTTTTAATCTTACCTATTTGTGGTTGTAGCGGCAAAATAAATACACACTCTGTGAAAATTTCAGCTGTCTACCTGTTACGGTTACTGAGATACAGCCCTGTGACAGACGGACAGACGGACGGACGAACGGACGGACGGACGGACGGACGGACGGACGGACGGACAGCGGAGGCTTAGTAATAGGGTTCCGTTTTCACCCTTTGGGTACGGAACCCTAAAAACCAAATAGATCATTGCTAATGACTAATCTTTTTACGGTATTCTTACTTTATCATTGCGTTATCCACCTCCAATGTTATTGTATAAAACGCGCGAAAAATCGAACTTTCGGACCTCAAACACAGTTTTACAATGCCAATGGTCATCAGACATCTAGTTTGATCAAATAAAGCTATTTTGAGCAAAATTTTGGATCTCTGACAAGAAATATGGGCGTGATCTTCTTTGCCCTTTTGTATGGGGAGATGAGCGGAAAACGTTCACGAGTTCCATACAATGGCTCGTGCCTGTTTCCTCAATCAAATTAAGAAATATGTTTCTGATGTTTTGCACATTAAATAAGTCAACTGAGAGCTACGTCTGTACGTTTTGATTTTTTGATTACTTTTATTATATTCATTTTATAAGTCTCTAAGGATTTGTAAGAAAATATTTAAGGCGCTAGGACTAGCCAACTATTCGCGCCATACAAATGCACTTTTTAACAAATGTAATAATATGTAGTGAAACGCTTCAGCAAATCCAAATAGAACTCCAGACTGATAATGGATTGTTAATATTTTTTTATTCCATCATTTATTTAAATAATAATAAAAATAAAAAAGTTGATTTTTCTCATTAGAAATCTGAAAGTAATTCGATTTCTAGATATAAGCAAAAACAGCATATATGCATAAACAAAAAATTCCATTTGCTTTTAGATTTCTACATTTAGTCAAAAAAGTTCGGAAATGGACACCGTTTCCGCAATGTATTTTGTATAGAAAAAGGAAACATACATCGATTCCTAGACAAGGAATCATATATTGTAAGAATGACACTTATAATCGTCAGACTTAGTTAGTTAACTTGGGGTGCCTCGTCTAACTTTGCGATTTGGCTAGTACCAGGCCCTTAATTCCCGAAGGAATCAGGTGCTATGCCAGCACCTTCCCTTTATAAGAACGGCTACATTGAACTGGATGGAAAACAAGGCTATTGGGTTTGTTTTATGGTCTGCACCATACGCTTCACAAACAGTGGCGTGATTATTTGGTGATTTAGGTTAGGTTTGGTTAGCGGATGCACGATTGCTAAACATTTGCAAAATTTAATATACTACCGTCATGTTTTCTTATCACTAAGGCTGAGATAAATAGTCGCAACAGAGACTAAGGCTGAGATAAATAGACGTAACAGAAACTAAGACTAACGGAAAGTAGTACTTTGTGACGTCAATTTGGATTACTTTGAGATTTCGTCCATACAAAATGTGTCAAAGTGACGTCACAAAGTACTACTTTTCGTTAGTCTTAGTTTTTGTTACGACCATTTATCTCAGCCCTAGTCTCTCAAAGGGATGAAAGCAAAGCAAATCAAGGAAAACTAGTGGATTTTCCAGATGAATTGTTGAAATAAATCTGATATGTACGTAGAATCGACCGTGAAGCAAGCAAACATATCCATACTTATATATTTATTATTTATATTAATTTATTTATATTATTATATTATTTGTATTAAATTAATTTATTTATATTATTTATAAATGCGAAAGTAACTGTCTGGTTTTCCCCCCTTAACCGCTAATCCAATTTAGATTACATGTACTCTGAGCTATTATATTTCTGACATAAATCTGTGGCAGGATATTTTCAAACGGACGTTTCTCTTCACCTTGAATCTCTTCAATACCCACTGAGTCAAACAGGTAAGGCTACGTTCACTTTTGGACGAGTGCTCTCCACACAGAAATGCTCATTTGTGATTGCATTGCTAGTGGCGCGGGGACTGGACTGGCGTACCAGAGGCCTGGGTTCAATTCCGACTTTATTACGACTTTCTACTGTCTTTCTCTTTCCGAGTTTATTAGCCATCCATGTCAGGTCGCATAAAAAAAACCGGTCAAGTCCGAGTCAGACTCACACTCGAAGGGTTCCGTACCATCGTACAATATTTAACACAAACAAGTTACGTTTTTTGTATGTCAGTCAGTTAGTCAGTCAGTCAGTCAGTCAGCGTGTTTGCGTCCACTGCTGGACATACGCCTCTCCAATCCTTCTCCAGTCCTCCCGGCCCTCAGCGGTACGGAACCACTGCTTTCCGCCGACGCACTTGATGTCGTCTTCCCACCTGGCGGGTGGTCTTCCCACACTCCGTTTGCCTGTCCACGGCCGCCAGTGTAGGACACGGTTACTCCAACGGTCGTCGTCTCTTCGGCTGACGTGACCAGCCCACTGCCATTTTAGCTTAGCCACCCGGTGTCCAATATCGACTACTTTGGTACGTCGGCGGATTGCCTCGTTGCGCACCATATCCCGTAGCGATATTCCCAGCATGGCTCGCTCCATTGCTCGCTGGGCAACTTTCAACCTTTGGACAACGGCGACCGTCAGAGTCCACGTTTCACACCCGTACGTCATAACCGGGAGGACGCACTGGTCATATATTCGGGTCTTTAAATTTTTGCGGAAGGTCAGACCTCAGAGCGAACTTAAGCTTTCCGAAGGCAGCCCAAACCAGTTGAATCCGTCGCTCAACCTCCCTAGACAGTCCTTGTCTACCAAGCCGCAGGATTTGACCGAGATATACGTACTCTTCAACCTGTTCGATCACTTCTCCGTCGATAACGATTTGTCCTCCCGTCATAACCTCGGTCGCCATGACCTTGGTTTTGTCCCGGTTCATCTTCAGACCTACCTTTATCGATGCTTCATAAAGGTCTTCCAGCCTGGTCTGAAGCTGAACTCGGGAATTTGACAGAAGAACAATGACATCGGCGAAGCGAAGATGACTGAGAAAATCTCCATTTACGTTGATACCCATGTTGTCCCATTCAAGCGTCTTGAACACATCTTCCAATGCATTTGTGAAGAGCTTGGGTGAGATCACATCCCCCTGCCTTACGCCTTTACCAAGGAGGATGGGTTGGGTATTTTCATGGAGCCTCACAGTCATCGTCGCGGACCGATACAGATTTCGGAGTACCTCGATGTAGCGGTGGTCGATTCTGCATCTCAGAAGGGAGTTTTCGACGGCCCATTTTTCAACTAAGTCGAACGCCTTCTCGTAGTCCACGAAGGCTAGGAAGAGCGGCTTGTTGTACTCCTCGCACTTCTGCACCACTTGTCTCACAGTAAATATGTGATCCATTGTGCCGTATCCTTTCCTGAACCCAGCTTGCTCACGAGGCTGGTACTGATCCAGTCTCTGTGTCAGCCGACTCGTGATGACTCTTGAAAAGACCTTATACACGTGGCTTAGAAGTGAGATAGGTCGATAGTTTTTCAACTTCGCCCTATCCCCCTTCTTGTGAAACAGGACAACGACACTATTTCGCCATGCAGCCGGAACGACAACATTTTCGAGAACTGCGTTTGCAGTTCCTTCAAGATGGGTCTCCCGCCAGCCTTTAGCAGTTCCGTTGTTATCCCGTCCTCACCTGGAGCCTTGTGTTTTTTGAGTCCTTTCAAAGCAGCCTTTATCTCATAGACACTAATCTCCGGTAGATCCTCGGTGTAGTGTTTAGTGAGCGGCGCGCGCCTATCAGAGTCGACTGGTTTGCTTGGGCTCGGGGCAGGAATTGCTGAGGAGTACATTTCGCCATAAAATTCTTCCACCGCCTCAAGTATATCCGGCTTTCTTGCAGTGATAACCCCATCCGCTCGCTCGAGTTTTGAAATTTGGTTAGCGCCGGTAGAGAAGGCACGGGCAAACACTTTACTGCCTCGATTTTCCTCTATAACGCGCTCAACCAATTTCATGTTCTCTCAGCGAATATCACGGCGAATGGACTTGCTGATGTTCTTGTTGAGGTTCCTGTGTACTACACTACTCCGGATCTCCGATTTCATGTCTCGTCGTGTTTCCAGGAGCCTCAACGTCTCTGCGGATAACTTGCTGCGGTTTGCCTGTGGACTTTTGCTGAAGTGCTTTTCTGCAGTGTCCGTTAGTGCGGATACGAAGCCCGTATATGCCTTGTCGATGTTGGCATCCTCATCGCGTGGCACCAAGCTAAAGGCATCCTCGAGTTTGGCTTCGAAATTTTCGAGCAGCTCGTCTGGTATGTTTAGCTTGGCCAGTGGTTTGTGGATGAGTTTGCGCCGTTCCATCTTAAGGTTTAGCTTCAACGTACCACGCACTAGTCGGTGATCGCTGCCAGTATCAAAGCGGTTGAGGACAGTTACATCTATACACGATGACTTACTGTCCGTCAGTATGTAGTCGATCTCGTTTCTCGTGCAACCATCAGGGCCGGCCCACGTCCATCTCCTCTTTTCTTTTTTCAAGAAAAAGGTATTCATGGCATGGAGCTGGTTAGCTTCGAGATAGTTGACCAACATCTGGCTGCGTCGATTCCTGACACCGATACCGTATGGACCTACTGCTCTGTCTCCACTCAAAGGTTTGCCCAATTTGGCATTGAAATCTCCCAACACGTACTGGAAGTGAGATTTATTGGTTTCTAAGGCTCTCGATACGTCCTCGTAGAACTGCTCCACCTCGTCGTCAGCGTGCGAACTCGTGAACCTGCACCACCTTCAGCTGATAACGCTTATTCAGCCTGATGATGATGTAGGCCACTCTGTCCGACACGCTGTCGATTTCGATGATGCTGTTCACGAGGCTTCGCCTCACCATAAATCCCACTCCACCTTCCGATTTTTGGGAATTTCCTCTGAAGTAGAACAGGTTTCCGGAATGTAGCACTTCAGTCTCTTCGCCCTTCCTTCTGACCTCGCATTTTTGTATGGGCCCACTTAAAAAAATTTTATTTTTTTTATTTTACTTATTTGTTGTTATAGCGGCAAAATACACACTCTGTGAAAATTTCAGCTGCCTACCTATGGTTCATGAGATACAGCCCTGTGACAGACGGACGGACGGACGGACGGACGGACAGCTGAGGCTTAGTAATAGGGTTCCGTTGTCACCTTTTGAGTACGGAACCCTAAAAAGCACGATTTTTGTATGGGCCCCCCCTTAAATTTTTTTTTATTATTTTACCTAATTTATTGTTGTAGCGGCAAAATAAATACACACACTGAAAATTTGAGCTGCCTACCTATTACGGTTCATGAGATACAGCCCTGTGACAGACAGACGGACGGACAGTGGAGGCTAAGTAATAGGGTTACCTTTTCACCCTTTGGGTACGGAACCCTAAAATGTAAAGTGTACCTACTTGTCCCGCACCCTTGAAGTTAGACTCGCGGCGGATCCGGCGCACCGCTATAAGGACTTTCCTTGCGCTACCGCAGAAGACATCTTCCCGTTACGGCCCCGTCGAAGCAAACCCGACAGTCTGGAGAAGAGAATTGCATATTTAAAAAAATACGGTTATAAAATTATAGTGAAAACAATATATTATATGTCAGCCTCGGTAGCCCAGTGGAATTCGATAAGCTGGGTCAGCACCTCTGAGCGCTGTTGGGTGCTGGATGGGTGACCATTTTCAATCGTCGAGGGCACAGAACACAGAAAAGGGTTCTTTTTGTTCTTTTTGTTCTGTGGTCGACGGTGCCCGTGGTTCGGATTCTACGTAAAACTGTACTTACTTACTAGGTGGTAGGGTTAATCCCGCCCGGGTTGGTACCATCGCATTGAATCAACGATGGTCAAAGCGGCGATTAAGTTCAATGTAGGCGAGCAATATAAGGAAGGCCCTGGCATGCACCTAGTTCCCATGTGGTGTGTTGGCTAATACCTGACGTTCAGTTTGGTATTAGCCATCCATGTCCAGTTACATTGATAAGGATCAAGGAGGGAAGCTTATTTCGTGGGAAACATGTTTTACCTAATTTAACCTTTGTAGCAATTTACACAGTTTCATGCGGAAAAATAAATCACGTGATATTTGCCGAAACCCCCATACATGACAATCGCCTCACGTAATTAATGGACGCCCTCTGAAGTCGGGCACATGTCGTCGGAGCAGCATTGTGTTAGGATGCAGGTTTTTATAAATTAGTTAATCCACTTTTACTAAAAGGTCATGGGATAAATAAACCGAAACATTCATAATTCACATTTTATTTCCATCTTTTCTTTAGTAAATTAAAGATACAGTACACAAACTCCATACATACTTTGCACAAAACACGCATAGAACACTCGGCACCTAATGAATTACGGTACGTAAATCTAATTTAAATAACTTAAAATGTAGGAGTCATTTACATACATATAGCTCTCTTGAAATTCTCTATATAATCCTAACAGCGTATTTTTATTAAATGTATTCCAATTGTTACACCCGAAAATACAAATACATTGGTACAGAAACAGGCCAATACCCAGTGACTACCAAACCGAGCCCTCATGGGACCATGTCGGTCTCGTCAGGGTAGTCCACAGTTTATTACCGTTCTTTATACCAAATCAATAAATTAAATATATTTTAATACAGTTGCACATTTTTACATTTAACGTAGCTAATACTGTTTCTATGTTTGGGCTAGTTTTGTGATATAGTTATCTCGCTATTGTGCTTTTTTCTTCTCCTCAGTAAAATTTTCATCCAATGCACACCATACTGCTAATGCGCAAGCTAGACTTGTACGGTACTAGGTACGGGTAGTACCTTACATTTGCGCAAACCGTTTTATCAGCGTATTCACGCACAGTATGGTCAGTCCGTGTTGTCACCGAAATTGGCGTTTATGGAACTTCGAAGTTACGTCAAACTTTTACTACTTATTAAGTGGTTTCACTTCTTCAAGCTGTCAAAATCAAACTCAGACTACCGATTTGCACACAACGTATTGCAACGTCAACGTATTTACGGAAACGGTGAGTAAGCTGTCAAATCAAACTCAGGCTAGCAAATGTTAGTTCATTTAACGCCCACTGCACTCGCTCTTCGATTCCTCCATACATTTGAAAACGGTAGTCGATCAGTTTGGCGTAAATGCCAATTTAGGTGACAAGTGGTACTAGGAGCTCCGAGCCCAACGTTGCCGTTTACGCAGACTCCACGTTTTCATACATATCGGGAGTCCGAGTTTGACTTTGACAGCTTGAAAAAGTAAAACCACAGAATAATTAGTAAAAACTTGCATGGTGTTTGACGTTTTGACGTTTTTACGGACTTCGAAGTACCGTATACGCCAATTTAGTGAGAACTCGGATTGAACACTCAGGTTTCAGTGCGCACAAACTAGTATGTGAATGCAATGCTATGAAACATTTGATGGATGTTGTCTTGAAATTCCCATTGATTTCAGTAGTCCCAGAAAACAATTCTGATGACTGTGACCTGCTTTTAGAAACTTTCAAAGTACCATGAATACACAACACCGTTTTTTATTGCTTTTCGTGTTATACCCAAGGCTAAAAATGCCGCTCAGTCGTTGCAAAACTTTCGCTGCATTTGGTATTCCCATTCACAATAGACCTACTTTTAGCTTAGTCATACTTTAATGAGTTCTACTTTCAGGTACTTCTCCTGTAGGATATTGTGGCATTATAGTAATAAATTTGTTACCTTTTTTTTTTATAAATAATTATTTTCACATATACCTCTAATGCAATTTAAACCCTAACTTTTTAGATAAATTAAACCCCTTGAGATTATATATCGTCTGTTTTCAGTCAGCTTAAAACATGTAATTTTTTCATATAGTTTTCCCAAAACTACAAAAACTTTCTCACTTCAAATGCACTGAAAAGGCTAATTGCATCCTTATTTGATGATATCAGAAGCGTTATTTGTTTCCGCTTCTCCCGGGATATAATTCGAAATAACGGCCTTATTTCTATGCATGTATGCTAAAGTGTTTGAGTTCATTTTATTTACATTTTCTCTCGGCAAGGCAAGAAAAATGGTTCCCGTGCATTACAATTAAAAAATATATGTTGACCTTTACATTTATTTACTTTGATTTAGTAAATATATTAGTGATTGTTGATTTTGTTCAACAATCTCTTAAATCCCCAAACATAATTTACTACACTGTTTTTGCGAATTTAGCTACCACATAATGCAACCATTGCAAATTGTTAATAATTACATTTATTATGATGTGATGATAAAAATTTAAATTAACTAAACTAACCAAGCAAATTAAAATGTATTATGTACATTTCGTATTTGTTCCAAGATGGAAAGAAGTATATCAAGTGTTGTGCGTTATCGAATCTAACACTAGCCATTGCAAATG
Source organism: Incurvaria masculella (assembly GCA_946894095.1). Classification (NCBI taxonomy): domain Eukaryota; kingdom Metazoa; phylum Arthropoda; class Insecta; order Lepidoptera; family Incurvariidae; genus Incurvaria; species Incurvaria masculella. The sequence continues at coordinate 11,454,211 of OX335658.1, read as the reverse complement.
CTATTTACATATTTTTAGGTGGAACTGGAAACTTGGAACTTACAACAACGAATATGAAAGAAAAATACTTTACTATAATTTAATAGTTCTAAGACGTTTGAATACAACAATGAATAAATAATATCAGATAATAGAAACTATAACTTTACAACATACAAGCTAACAGAGTTCAGTCTTGTTGCTAAAAACTATGTGTACACAGAAATATCGACGTTTGAAACAAAATATTAAGTTTAAACAATTAACACAAACTTATAGATTCTGTTACGCTTCCTAGCACTTCGGTTTCACTTCACTATACAAACCTTCCCAGATGATTGCAATTTATTTTTGATTATTCAACATCGTAGCTCAGGTAGTTTTATTTAAACTAGAAATAAAAGTAGTAAAAAGGGTTTTGGAGATTCTTAAAGTTTGCATGAGACATTATAAATAAAGTGTGTGGTCCTATTTGAACTTGCGTTACCGAAAACGTGCTCACAACTGGTCAGATTCACGCTGACAGCTCTCAAATGGGTCACTCAATGCCATACACAGTGCTCACTCTTTGGAGGTAGGGCACTGAGTGAGCAACTGTCAGTGTCACATTTTGACGTTCCTATAGGGCTATCTATGGTGTTTCGACCGTGTTGTTTCACAAACCGTTGAACGTCTCCGAGATGAAAATTATGTTCAGCTTAGAGGAATTTATTAGGTTCAAATATGAGGTTAACTACTACAACTAATGTCATTTGTTCAATGTTTTGTTTCCGTAAGCGGGCACAAAAACATCCGAATCGGTCCATGATCCGGAATGGTGCCTGAATCTGGACGATATTATTTACCATGAGCACTGTAATCGTTTACAGTTCAAATTAGACCACGCACCAAATAGCAATTTCTGTTGTCTCTGCACAGACATGCAATATTATGAACTAAAATATTCAGTCAGAGAAATACACACAAGTAAATTCACGAGTATTGTGTTTGAAGTAGAAGAAATTGTTCGTCTGTCTGTAAGTGTCCGTAAGTAACAGCTACTTGAAGGTGTACAGAAGGGCACCGTTAGCTTGTGGAAGTCTAAACGTGCATCAAGAAAACGAAATCGTCCCGCTTGTCAGCTTCCACTTTCCATTTAACGTCATAGTAATGCCTGGCAAGCACTGAAACGCTTGGCCGACAGTTCATAGCGTCGGCTGTGTGCATAACCAACGTTAGGAATATTATGTATGCATTCAGCTGCACTGGCGATTCGTGTCCGAGTTTCTAGTCCTTTGAAATAGTCCAAAGTTCCCACAAAGATTTATCTCCACCTTGCATCACAACCATCCTTCGCTATGTCGGGCACAATTACTGGGATGCCAGCATCTCTAACTTCCATAACCTCACAGTATATTAATGCCCAAAGGACAAAAATCTGAGTACCTGTGAATACTGACTAAATATCTGAATACTGGTGAAAAAACCCTATGAGTGCAAATCTTGCGGCAAGATGTTTTTACAGACGCTATCTATATCTAGTCAACTTCGTAAGTGACTTGCCAAGTTGGCCACTGGTCAGATAATGCCTTTAGTAGCTGGAGTCTGCCCATTCCGATCTGTGGCTTCTACTGTCATTACAGCAGTTTAGGACATTTTGCAATTCTAACAGAAGCTACACATATACATGAAAGACAGATTCAACGTCTAGACATAAAACAAATTATATACAGGGTTTAACAGCAGTCCCTGCAGTAACAACTCAAAATACTTTTTTATATAATCTCTTATTTTTGAGATATTATGTTTTACAATTTGAACTGAAAACTTTATATTCACAAAATAATGCAATATAGCAGTTTATTGCTATTGAAAGAATAATATACCAAAGTTATAGCAGTGACTGTGACACCCTTCATACGTATCCCCAAATATGTACAACACAATAGTAAAAGATTACTCTTTGATACATTAGTCGATTCTACTCCAATGGCCCGACCCGATCTCCAGGCTCCGGCTGGTCGCGCGCCGATTCAACTTCAATGGCCCGACCCGATCCCCGGTCTCCAGTTGACCGCGCGCCAATTCAACTTCAATGGCCTGACCCGATCTCCGTTTTCCGGTTGGTCGCGCGCCGATTCAACTTCAATGGCCCGACCGGATCTCCAGTCTCCGGCTGGTCGCGCGCCGATTCAACTTCAATGGTCTGACCCGATCTCCGTTCTCTGGTTGGTCGCGCGCCGATTCAACTTCAATGGCCCGACTCGATCTCCAGTCTCCGGCTGGTTGCGCGCCGATTCAATTTCAACGGCCCGACCCGATCTCCGGTCTCCGGTCGGTCGCGCGCGCAGAAAGTGGGGGTGGGGGCGGGGGGCGAAGGCCGCCGGGCAGTTTAGTAGCCCGGCGCGCCCGGCCACTAGCTGGCGCGCGCGCGCTTGGCGGGTGCGGGCTGCGCGGCGGGGTGGTGCGGCGGCGGGTGATGCGCGTGCGCCGGGTGCGGCAGCTGCTCGTCGCCGGCGCCGCCCGCGCCCGCCGCGCCCGCCAACCCCGCGCGGATCATGTACTTGAGCTGCGGCATGTGCTGCATCACGTCGCGGATCTGCACGAGCGCCATGCCGTTGTCGCCGGCCGCCGCCGACTTGCACTTGCCCGAGTTGCGCAGGATCTGCAGCTGGGTCCTGCCGGCGTGCACAAGTTTTAGTCGCGTTGACAATCAAGGGGGCAACGGTCTGCGCTATCGAAGGTTTCGCCGAATAATCCTGGACCCACTGCAGGAATTGGCAGACGACCCCTATATAGCGCTTGCTGCAGCCCGAGCTTTTCGTTTACTTCTACAATCGCAAGCGAGCCTAGTTTGGCTAGGGCACTAGCGTAGAGCCTTTGATATATTTGGTTTGGTAGGACAAAAAGTAGAATAATAAAATACTATATGCGTATATGGCTCTAAAGCTCAAGCACTTGCTGTCTCACTCACTATGCTGTCTCAAGACCATTTTTAGTACGCGCTAGGCGCATATAAGTTTGACGTGTGCTGTATACATGTGTATGTGTCTGCAGTGACGTCGGCACAGCAAATAAACTCACGCGTTAGGCTTGTAGAGCTGGAGCGCGAGAGCATCGAGTATGGCGCGGCAGGTGGTGAGGGGCAGGCGCGGGAAGAAGTATGTGGCGAGGTCCGGCAGCGTCATTAGCAGGTCCGTGTACAGGTACGGTTTCATGTTGATGCATGGCACCATCGTACCCTCAACAAGTGCCTTCTGCACCTGTGTGTGCAATGTGGTAACATTAGACCGGTTTCATAATAAAGTACAGTAAATAAAGGTTTATTATGTTGCATATGTGATCAGAAAACCAGCAATTGCCTATTCGCAAGGATATTTATATAATTTTAATTTCGGCAACTTAATGGTGTTAAGCCGCGATCTCACTTGTTTGTTTTGTTGGTAAGTTTTAACAATTTGTTAAAATACACCCGTGTGATTGGCATTTGCTGGCAAGTATCCGCGAAGCTTGTTTCGTTAACAATGGAACAGTGTTCTATTTTTAGTCGTTGACAAGGGCATTCATATTCTATGGTCTCCAATATCCGCATTATTTTGTAACTGGACTAACTATTATGATATCAGCCACATATATTAATATATAATAACACATCACATGGGAACGAGGTGCCATGCCCAGACCTTCCTTAAATAAAACAAAAATAAAATAAAATAAATAAAAATATTGCTCAGTGACATTGAACTGGATGGAAAACTCAGACAATTTGCATTGCTGCTTCGACCATCGTTCATTCCTGCGACGGTACCTACCCGTGCGGGATTAAACCTACCATTTATCTATTATTTTTCTTACATGAGGGGTTGAGGGTGACAATTTGGTTAAAGGCCCCATTTTTAGGGTTATAGCCATAGAATGGAAACACGAATACTGCCGTCGATTGCCCATTTTATTGCAATTGTTTTCATTTCGTAAAACATTCACTGGCCTCGCTGTTCGATCATTGAGGTTTAGCGACATTTCACACAATCGGTTTCTGACCATGGTTCGGATTTCACATAGAACTCTAGACCTCTTAAGGTGGTAAGGTTATATTCCACCAGTTTTGGAAAATGTTTACAGGCTTATGTCATTGATGTAAGATGAGTTATCAAAAAAGTCTAAAAGTACGGACATAGCTCTCAGTTGATTTGTTTAATGTGCAAAATTTCAGAAAAACATATCTTAATTTGACTGAGGAAACAGGCACGAGCCATTGTATGGAACTCGATCACCTCAATATCCTCTTAAATACATAACTTCTTAGTGTGCTCGCCAATACAGTTATAGATGGTAACTTCCTATTGTTGGCGAGTTATAGCAGAAATACCTAAAAACGTCCGTGTCGCTCACCCTCAGACGGTCGATATCAATGGAATATGTTTTTTCTACTAAACTGCCCATCCCTACATCCGAATTAGCGACTTATACGCCATTAAAAATGTTTGATTTGTGACTAGTGGCTTCTGAGTGTGGCTTATAACAGGTTTGGAGTGAAAACTTTCTAACATCCACTTAGGGTCTCTTCCACCAAGTACTGATTTGCTTAATCCTCACATCAAAGGGCGTTTCTTACGATTTCTCAATCGATACGAGTACAAGATAAGCAACACTTTAGTAATAAAGGCCCTTTCAGTGTGGATTTAAATAAATCAGAACTTGGTGAAAACCAGGCTTATTATAAAAATCTTTGTAAAAAAAAAACAAATTTGTTTAATTTAAATTTGCATTCATTCATTAAAAAAAATCATCATCAAAACAAAAATAAGCAAGAAAAAAGAACTAAACTATTAATGCTGCGATAAGACTTGGCTGTTGATCAGAATACCAATGTCCAGGATCATGCAACAATCACATCCAGAGGGGTCAGTCTGAGTTCTCACCTAAATTTGCGTTTACTGGCGTTTTCGGTAAAAAAAACGTCAAACTCCATACAAGTATTTATTAGATATTCTGTGGTTTTACTTCTACAAGATGTCAAAGTCAAACTCGGACTTCCGATTTGTATGAAAACGTCGGCGTAAACGGCAACGCCGACATATTTACGGCAACGTTGGGTAAGCTGTCAAATCTAACTCGGACTCGCGTCGCCCGTTAGTTCGATTAACGCCCACTGCGTGCACTCTTCAATTGCATACATATGAAAACGCCAGTCGATCGGTTTGCCGTAAACGCCAATTTAGGTGACAACTGGGACTACAGGCTCAGAACTCGAATCATCTTCAGGCGTTAACCTTGTATGGTGTATGACTCCCAGTGGTTGGGATGTCCGGGATGGCGGTGAGCCTCTTGCGGGGCTCCGTGTGGGCGGCCGCCGCGTGCCCGTTCATCGAACTTTGCTGCGCCATGCTGCACACGAGAACACATTTCGCCAATTAAGCACACGCGAGAACAAGTGAGATCTGGCCTGCGAAGTAAGATGAAAAAGAAGAAAACAGTTTTAGAATTTCAGATTTAATGGATTTATTGTATTTAGCTATTAGAAGTTTTAGTTAGATGGCGCTGTGAAACATTTATTGTACCAACCCAATAAGGCTGAAATTCTGAAAACTTTTTCGCGCAACTGTTATGGCTATATTTAATATTTATGATTAATGTGTGGCTCAAAGTGCAATACTTTTTACCTTATGTGAACAAAAAACTATGCATGGCCTCAACACGCTACACTGGTAGTATTTTTTTTATGTGTAAATACTTATTCTATATATAATATATTGACTTGATACACTTTGTTGGTATCAAACTTGACGAGGGCTTTATACACCTGACATAGGTTAAGTTGACGACGGCTTTTACACCAGAGTATACTTGTAATGCTATAAATTATATTAATGTATATAATTGCATTAGTAACTTTATTAGTTGTAAGTAACTTAAACTGAGGGTTGCTGTTTCTATTGTTCTTTGTTCTTTGCCTTAATCTGTTCTACCAAGGAATTGTTTGGCAGTAGCATTTAGATCTAAGTATGTATTTCATAATTGTGGACGGAAAAATATGTTATGTAAACCCGTGAAGTTTCTTTGCGGGTTCTTCTTTACTGGGTTGATTGAATCCGCGGATCTTTGTGACGTAACTTGGTGTAGTTTGACTAACAAAAAGTTTAAATAAATGAAATAAAATTAAATGAAAACAGAATTCGTGGGGCGAGTCCTGTCAACGGCTGAGTAGACAAACTATTTTGTCCCAGTTCAATGTGAACAATTTGTTCACATTGACTAGTACACAAAGCAATAAATTGACAACCCAGTTCAATGTGAACAAATTGTGTGAACAATTTGTTTTACAAAGCAGTAAATTGAAAAATTGTAACCTTGGATTGAAGTAATGAAAACGTTAAAAAAAATGTTGAATCGAGTAAGGACAAAGTGGTGACTGAAGTTCATATTCGCTCAGTCCTAATGTTCCAGAGTTCCAAGGACACTTAGAAATGCACATGACACTATCTAACATTCGATGTTGCGCATCCTGAATTAGTAAGCGAACTGACTGGCTGTCGGTGCTAGTATTATCACTAAAACGAGTCATGCCGTCGCTATATAGATGAGTCTTACGTTCTTCCTTGCTCCATAGAGCAGATTTTTTTCTCGTCTCGAGGCTCAAGCAAATTGTTTTTTTATGCAACCTGACATTGATGACTAATACTACACAGCTACCGTTAATATTAGCCCAATACACCACATTCCCGAAGTAATTAGGTGCCATGCCAGGACCATCCCTTTATGAGCACCGCTACATTGAACTGGATGGAAAATACGGACAATTGTTCGTTGCCGCTTCGACCATATTTTCATCTAATGCCCGGGCGGGCTTAAACCCTAACACCTAGTAGGGGAAGGGGACCTACAGTTTTATATGGATTCCGAACCATGGAGCAGCTCGCATTCGTGACGAAATGCACTTATCGAACTCAGAAAGAGCAAGAAAGTGGTGCATGTCGGACCGAGTAATTGAATCCAGACCTCTGATCTGGTCGCTAGACCAGTCCCGGCGGCATTAGGCTACGAGCCGCTTAAACGTAACGTAATGTTAAAATATAATTTTAAACAATGATAGGATACATTTTAAATAACATGACAATCATATTTTAGGTAATTATTGTTAAAACCGACACATGCATTGGTTAATCACAATTCTTATAACCAAAAACAAGTGTCCATTCAATGGCGAGGGGCATTGTGGTATTCAATATTACTTAGGATGAGTGTAAAATACCAACTATAAAACCAATGTATGTGTCAAATTGATAGCCCTAATTTTATATTTTTAAAGAAAAAGACTGAGGTTTACAACCACTGTGCTGTGGTTTACTGACACACATATTTACTGTGACACTGACTATGTTCAATTGATCGAAGCCAATCAACCTTGATCATTCAACCAACGCATCAACGAGGTCGGCCAAAATTCGCGATAGTTCCGACCTTAGGCATCGTGCAAGATCTTTTCTTTCAATGATTACTGACGTAGGCAATGTTCGAAGCGGCATTTGAGGTCTCCGAAGGAGGAGTGTATGCGTTGAACGCACATGTCCTGTCAATTTCACATGCAATGAAACGACCAGAGTGCGGGTGGGATGAATGGCAATAGAAACTCTTGGCCTGCCCTTTCAGGGCGCGATAGGACCCGATTGTGTTCAGCTTGATAAGGACGTAAGTAAAACAACATTTAATTATATTTTAAAATAACCATGACGAATTTCGATAGATAGATTGATGGTCTAGCTATAATGCTTTGTATTCTCATACTAGACAAATATTCATTATCTTAAAAAAAAAGTTTCAACACAGAATATGAGCGTTAGATATTTACCATTATAGGTTTTGAAATATAACTAGACCATGCATCTTTTATCTTTTTGAAATTCCAAAATAATTAGTTTTTTTTTAAATAATTAAATTTAGTTTAAATTATGCCCGTATGGAACTGAATGCAATCGGGTGTTATCCAGCCCTTCATAATAAAAATGGTGTCTCACTTGATGTTGGTCGCGTTGTTGTTGGCGGAGCTCCGCACGAGGGGCGGGGGGGGCTGCTGACCCATCGCCATTGATATCGCACTATTGGGGAACTGAAATAAACCATAGGTCACACTTGACACCCACCCAACGGAAATGTTATTTACGAGGACATCCTTGGAGGTGAAGAATGTATGGAGAAATAACTTCCATGCAACGAGCGCACAAAAAATGACACCAGGCGACTTACAACATTATATCGCCGTATATATTTGTAGCGCAGTGATGAAAAACGGAGAAAAATCAAATTTGAAGTCTCCCAAATTGGCAGGTAAACTGATAAAGATAAAAATTATTTTTCAATAAACCAGATGGTCGTTACGTCATTCTTCATTCGTAATGATGTATTCAGCGAGAGCCGAAACAAAGGCTAAATTCCTCCCGCGGCACAATTGAAGTGTCGAAACTTTTTTAGTTCAATTCGTTCTCCTGTAATTTCTTCACCTCCATAAGTACATCTAACTACCTACTTAAAAGATTTTTTTAATTATCTGGAGTAACCTAGACAGGTGTTAATGGGGAAGAAAACTGCTCATTTATCACGACAGGTGGCGTCTAAGCGAGCTCACCTTAAAGAACTGTCAAAGCTCTCAGACACCATACAAAATAAAACAGAATAGATAGAAAATTGTATTTACTCAATCTATGTAATCGAAATGATTCAATTTTCTCCAAGTTGTTCCGAAAATAAATTGTTCTTAATTATGCTAATCAAAAGAAGTCGTGAGAAAGAAAATATCCCAAAAACATAACCTATAATATTTGTTTCATACTACATCTACATCTAAATTTGTTTGTAAACCAAAAAAAATCTCTTCTTTTTCTTTAAATTTTATTCTAAGTGCATCATGGAGTACATCTTTCATCTAAAAACTAGTAAATCAAACTTGACAGGGATGACAGTTTTGACGTTTTTAAGGTGAGATCTACAATAAGCTTTGAGTTTTCTTCCCGATTTCGCATTGCATAATAATTTTCCATGTCTGTTGGAATATTGATGCTCATCTTGATGGAAATCGCAAAATAAGTAGTAGATATTTTTTTTTATATAAAATATGGTTTGATACACACCCATAAACTGAATGCAAGCAGGCGATATCAAGCCCTTAAATAATTAAGAAATACCAATTGCAGGTTGAGCCCTAAAATAAGATTTTCTTAAAAAAATTAAATACCTTTCTAAACCTTTATTTCAAAGTAGTAAATTCTGAGTTGCAATTCCATTGGGTCTTATTAATTCATTATCTGCAGAGAATCCTTTTTGTAGACACTATTTTATTTACATAAAAAACAACCCAAAAAAAGTCAGTTTCCTCCAGCTAATTAAGAAAACGACAATTTTAGGTCACACGGATTTTTTTGAGTTCAAATTAATTGGATGTAGTAAACGTAAAAAAAGCATTACAAAATGGCCAGAAAATGAATTCTTTGTAATACGGCTGATTTTGGCAGCGGTCCGAATTGCACTCAAAATGCTGACATCGTGAATACAGTTGGTCCGAATTGCGCTCCCAGTGCTCGGTTACGAGGTCTCGTCAGTTGCCTCGGTTACGAGTCACACGTAACTTTCCAAATTTCGACTCTACGACTTTGAGCACTGTGAGCGCGATTCGGACTAACTGCATTCACACTGTCAGCGTTTGAGCGCAATTCGGACCACGGGCTTTATGAACAAGCGGCGACACGTCACTTTTTACAAATGCCGGTGTACACAAACCTGCATGCCGCGCTGCTGTGACTGCCGGTGATTGTTCATGGCAGCAGCGGCGGTGTTGCCATAGCGCGCTGCCGCTTGATTCATCTGCGCCTGTAAGCAAATCTGCAGTGAGTTTCTCTTCATTGTTAGGATCTGTTTTTCTTTGTGCTCTTTTGGGTTGCTGCAATAAATATTTACAGTCGTATTCAGATTGAGCTGTCAAAATTGTATGTGCAGACCATCACCGGACTAACCACTCTGAATACTAACTACTGTTACAGGTCCCATATCAATATACATAAAAACAGTCCAGTCTGAGGGCAACCAGTGACCGTGACATGGATTTCATCATCTCGCCTGCCTTGCATTGCTTGTCAAAATGCTGTTATGTGCAATTTTTTAGGACATTCGTAGCAGGGCAATAAATTAACCAATCTCAATCATTGGCATATTGTGACGTCCAATACACAGGGTAAGTTAGCAGTGACAGGATCTATCTATAGCATTAATTTCTTAATCTCAATTTAAATGGGATTTTAGTGGCAAAAATAGGCCCTTTTTTCCAGATCCCTTTTATTCTCATAAATGTTGAAGTCTCAATGCAATGTGATCTGTTTTAGGATTCCGTACCCAAAGGGTGCCAATTACTAAGCCTCCACTGTCCGTCCATCGGTCCGTCTGTCCATCCGTCCATCACAGGACTGTATCTCATGAACTGTATTAGATAGACAGCTGTTTTCACAGTGTGTATTTCTTTTGCCGCTATAACAACGAATAGGTAAAATTAATAAAATGTTAAGGCCCCCCTCCCCATACAAAAAACCATTTTTTTTTGTGATAAATCTTGTACGATGGTACGGAACCCTTCGTGCGCGAGTCCGACTCGTACTTGGCCGGTTTTTTTTGTATTATGTTTTGTAAAAATTCAAGAATTGGAAGCTTCTTTATATACAAAGAAATGTATGCTGACTTAGCCTAAGGCACGCCCCCCGAGATGTCGGCAGGGCGGTGCGCTCACCTGGGCCAGCCGCAGCACCTGCGCCTGCGTGAGCCCCGGCCCGTACGACCAGCCGTTGCTGATGGCCGCCTGAATCGCCGCGGCGTTCAGGCCGGCCTGCTGCGCGCCCATCGCCGCCGCCGCCGCCGCGCTCATCGCCGACGCCTGCGGGCAAGCCTACCGTCAGTATTCCATTGTATTGTATTTGTATTCGTCAAATTGGCAGACAAGCTACACTCAGACAGGTCGTATTTTTTTATTTAAAGGCATAATTAGCATTTGCAACAATAAACAGAACAACAATAATGTCAAAGTGAACAAGTCATAAAAGTCACAAAAAGTCCACAGTGCACTGTGCTAGTGACGGCCAGAGACCGTCGTAGCATAGATTAACAATTACTGGCCTAAGTACATGGCTCACCGCCAAAGTGACGGAAGATTTATACAATTTGTGTTAAGCAAGCCTGCCCAATATTGCAAAAAACATTGAATTAAGATGGTAACTTCCATTCAATCGATAACAACAAAAAGAGGGTTTGTACCAAGAGATGTCGCAGCTATCAGGCTCACACCTTTAAATCTATTAAAAAGTATTTTGATTTTATGGGTTGTCAAAAAATGTGTTTATCGTATAAAAAAATTATATTTATAACAAAATTGTATTATTAATCTATGAATAAATCCTATGTTTGTACAGCGCTATCTTTTGGCAATTTCGCAAGTTCTAGGTACGAAAGTGTCAGATACAGCCTTGTCAAAATACAGCCCACTATATGGTGAAGGGCCCCTAAGTGTCATGCCAATCCACCCCACAGACGGCCAATTCTACTTTATTTAAATGGCAGCGTCCTGCCGATTGGACCATCGGCAGTTTGGTGTATGGCCGCCTTTGGGTTCATTAATTCAATGCACACGGCTCTGTTGGGAGGAGCTCAGCGCACCTGCGTGTGACGCTGCTGTTGCGCGGTCGCCGGGCGACGGCCGCGGCCGGAGCCCGGCGCCACCGCCGCGCTCGGCACGGCGGCGCCCGGCGGCGGCGCAGGCGGCGCGCGCGTCCACTGCCCGCCGCTCGATGCCATCGAGCCTGCGACAACCATATTTACATTTCATTTGGTACTGACGACCTGGGAATCACTATTCATCTATAGGCAGAAGCTTAAGTTCGCTTATAGATATATCCACTTTTGTTTGAAGTTGTAGTGGTTTGGTACAATTTTGTGTTATTCCAGGGTTATCTCATAACACTAATGCTCGAAAGTTGAGTTATCTATTAGCGGACTTAGGCTTCAGAAGACTTCTGGTGGATGGATGGAGGCAGGCATGTGACGAATTTTAAAACTGGCATACGCCACTGTATAACACTGTCTCTTCAGTCATCTGTCACGCTGCCGAAGTATGGGATGACAGTTATCCGGTACAACTACCCTAACATAGGTATACCTTTAATGGTGTACCTGCATTACGGGCGTTACGGAAATCAAAGCATCTTATGTTTGACTGCGAATCAAACTAGCGAATTTATCGTCCAGGCCCTAACGGTTCCTACCCCTAAAAGTTGACAGATTTTAATAAAAAAAACAGCCTTATTCTATGTCCATTCTAAGATGCCCCAGTCTCTCAAGACCAGACTGTTTGACCAATGCGTGCTGCCAGTTTTGACCTACGCCTGCGAGACATGGACGCTCACAGTTGGTACTGCACACAAGGTGAAAGAAGCCCAGGGCAATGGAAAGATCCATGCTCGGCACCTCACTGCGCGACCGAATGCCAAATTCGCTGATACGCCAAAGCACCAAGGTCACTGACGTCATGCATAGGGTTGCTAAACTCAAGTGGCAGTGGACAGGTCATGTATGCATGTTGGTCAGACGATATACGTCAGACAGCAGGTGACAACTGGCGAAGAAAAACAGGAGACCGAACAACTTGGCGAAATCTGGGGGAGGCCTACGTCCAGCAGTGGACAACAAAAGGCTGAAGAAGAAGATGTTTTTATTTTTAAGTAAATATTTGTAATTTGGATTCTTTATTCTTATTCAGGTGGCAAAATTGAAATGCACTACTTATTAGTTCTTTTTACATCTTACTTCTTTACGGTTCATTGTACATACTTATCGGTCACATACTTATCGGTCACATACTTACCATACATAAAAGTGACATGCTTGCTTATACAAAAAGTATTTTTACTAAAGTCAGATAAGTATTATTATAGAACCGAATAAATAGACTTGAGTCCGTGCAGTAAAGGGTGGATAGGTATTTGTTTTCCTCATGAATCAATTACTACGGTGTTTCATTGTTGTTGTCATAAAGGAATTTCCCTACAAGCATGTCAAACAAAAAATGTGAAAACCATACATGATTAATTTATCTTTAACTACAAAGTAAGAGAATTTATTAACCCCCATTGTTTTTAATTATTTTCGCTTATTGAATTTTTGAAAAGTAAATGTATGTGTATAAAATAATTGGTACATTTTTAGGGTTCCATTTTCACCCATTGGGTACGGAAGCCTATTGCTAAGCCTCCGCTGACCGTCCGTCCGTCAGTCACAGGGCTGTTTCTCATGAACCGTAATAGGTAGGCAGCTGAAATTTTGTATGTGTATTTATTTTGCCACTATAACAAATAGGTATATATAAAAAACTAGATTTTTTGTGTTAAATCTTGTACGATGGTACGGAACCCTTGGTGTGCGAGTCCGACTCGCACTTGTCCGGTTTTTTTTAAATATTTTTTTGTCTTTTCAGTCTATTATTATTTTATTATTATATTATTAGATTACTTCTTGCTCGTAGCTCTGTGGTGCACAGAAATAGGCTAGCACCAGACTGGGCGCAGCGTCCGCCGCGTCTCTTCTGCTGCTTATGAGTATTACTAGTATACAACCGACCATTTACCGAGACCGAAACTCCATCGCGGAAATTGTGTGAAATTCCGCAGTGCTAGGATTACCTTCCATGCCAAAGGTCATGGGTTCTATCATCGCCCCATTTATGCACCACTTTCTTTCTCTTTCTGAATTGGATAAGTGCATTTGGCCAGTGCATCCCCCTTCCCTGTCCCTTTTTCCTACTAGACGGTAGGGGTTAAGCCCGGGTTGGTAACAACGCATCGGATGAAAAGATAGTCGAAGCAGAAATGAATATTTTTCCATAAGGGAAGATCCTGGCATGGCACCTCTTTGTTTTGGGAATGCGGTGCGTTGGGCTATCATGACAGTAGGTGTGGTGTTAATTTCAAGTACGTGTCCTTCCCACCACACTTCCTTGCTGAACTAGAAAAACTCCTACCATCCGATGATCATAGATTCATTTCCCCATTCGGCAAGTAGGTTTGGGTGAGAAGCCGGGCGATTTGCATGCTGTTTCTTGAACCGCTAAATTTCTGTTGCAATAGTTGGTGCGTTAAGGTATTTGTGAATGGTTCGGAATCCATGTAAAACTGTAGGTGTTCACTGGAAGCATACCAAGCACGCCAAACTCAAATCAATCAAACTTTTTCACTGAATACCTTGGAAGTTGGACAGATTGTAAAAATAAAAAAGGTTGAAAAAAGTGTGACAATGGCTAGGTTAAAAAGACCGATACGTCCGAAGAAAATCTGACTTGTAAGTCTACTACGAACACTATCTTGTAAGCGCCATCGAGAATGTGATATCGTCTGTCAACATTTTTGTATGCATTTGACGGTTGGTATCGAAAGCACTGTCGATACCATCTGTCTAACGCATACAATATTTTTGACAGGTGATATCGCCTCTCCGATAGCGTTTGTAGCAGGGGCCAGATGGTAACCCTATTCTCATTATTATATTGCAATATTACCACTCGGTGGTATTTTGAAAATATACCATTTGGAAATATACGAGTTCTAATTTAATTAACAAAAAAATATCTACATTTTATCAGTCATGATGCAAGGTGAACGGGAAATTGTTTTTTTTTATAAATAGTGTTATAGAAATTTCACAGGGCTGTTCATTAGTACCTTCAGCTGTAAAAGTAACAAGGAGATCTCACCTTTGGCAGCAAGCAGAAGTTGCGAGTCGACAACCTTGTTAGGCCAGTACTCCTCGAACTCCGTCCCAGGAGGGAAATAGCTCTTGATATCGGCAAGACTTATCACTGAACACGTTTCACTCGCAAACAGTTCATTCCGGATGCCCTGCACCTTGCAACAAAATTTCAAGTAGGAAAGATCCCAGCCTCTCAGCTGGTCAGCTTTAAGTTTTAAGTTGTCCGTCTCGCCTTCAAAATAAAATAGAGGGACAAACTTCTGCTGGTCGCGCACTGTGTAAGGCACTACCGACTCCTTGTTTATCCGTATAAAACCACACTTGTCCTTGTCGTCTGTGGTGCCCCTAAGGAGTTTATTGTAACATACGTCCAAGAAATTGTAGAACTCATTTGCGTCCGAAAGTCGCACCACTAGGTCCTTTTGGGTGAAATTTTCGCGCCCAAACTGAAGGTCGCAATGTCGCGTGTTTATCTCATTTAGCAACCGGGCTTCCACTTCTGTGATGTAGTACGATCGGATGCACGTGCAACTATATATGTCCTGATGTAGATAGTTGAGGTATTTGTTTAAAAGTTTCACTTCCACCATCCGCACAGCGACGTACTTTTCCCCAGATCGGAATATGTAGGGGATATGGCACTTGCCCAGCACGTCCCACCCGAAATGCCCCTTCCAACTGGCCTCGTCCTGAGCGGGCACGCGGCGCTCCTCCGGGCGATCACCAGCCGCGGGGATCACGCCCGTCG
Organism: Incurvaria masculella; assembly: GCA_946894095.1. Taxonomy (NCBI): domain Eukaryota; kingdom Metazoa; phylum Arthropoda; class Insecta; order Lepidoptera; family Incurvariidae; genus Incurvaria; species Incurvaria masculella. The sequence continues at coordinate 11,438,736 of OX335658.1, read as the reverse complement.
CCGTTTTCCTCGTAAGGAAGTTGATGATGCTAGCCTGCCCGCCGGCCCCGGGTGGGGCGCCTCCGAGCGGCGCGGGCGGACGCACGGCCGAGGCCGCCAGCGCCTTCGCCCGGTTTGCCTCCACCATCTTGGCGGCAAGCTCCCGGATCTCGGCCTCGTCTGGCCGTTCCACCTTCACTTGCACCATCTCCGCCATGGTCTCTGCCACGGCACTGCACCGAAAACTTGATGGATAGGCGGGAACCGCCTAATTTGGGTCACACATTACCAACGTTGATCTATATCATTTTTACTGTCAATGATCGCGCAGTGATCGCGAATGTTTACTTTGTAATTAACACGACGATACACACAGCACTTCATAAATCCTCAACGTTGACTCCGACGCCGGCTCCAGTGTCTTCGGTGCGACGCGCGGGCTGCGCTCTATCACCGATTCCGCCCCGCCGCGACAGCCAAAAACTTCTCCGGTTTCAAAAAACTTTTTGTTTACTTCTTTAACCTTCACAGCCTTTTCAGGAGCATGCCGCCAGTTTTCAAATTTGAGGTGATCACAAAATCTAGAAGCAGCGTCTATCCGAGCTCAAAATGCTGGGGAAGTGGACTGTAGCTGTGTTGTGTCAGTAACTAGGTAGGTATTGTGTATGTACCTACTCCAAAATTTACCGCCGCTCGGGGAAACGCGGCAAGTAGAGTAATCTCGCCCCGAGGGCTCGTTATGTCGAAACATTTTAGGAGGTTATTGTGAGTCATGACGATAAAATGGCCGCCGTGCAGCTTTTTGGACCAATCACAACGCTTCATGCGGCATTTGAGGCTACAAAAATTAAATTACCCACGTCACGACACCAGGGGCGAGATTACTTTCAAGGACTTTGAAGGGTCACAGCGTTATTTTCATTGTCCTAGTACTAAAAGAGCTGCAATAGTGTCCAGAATAGAGAAATATATTTCATACTTATTTCATCTATTGAAAATATTGGAATTCATCCAAATAATTCCCAGAAATTTTACAGAATTACGAAATGTGCAGAATGTAAAAGTAAGCAATGTTCATAGAGACGTCGACGTCAAGTAACAGCATAGAAAAGTTAAATCTAGCCAGGCGAAAATGCGCCTTACCGACATATCCGCCGAGTCGATTCGGAACGCTCACTCCAGCATGGCTATTTTCGATGTAGAGTAAGAGGGACGCATGCAGTGAAACTTGTTTGAATGGTTTAGGTATTTTAGATAAAATAAGTGAGTAGGTAGGTACTAGTTTCCATTTCTTTATACTTACCTACTTGGCCGCGTGTTGTTCGTGTCATATCCAACGTACCTACTAGTCAACCTATATAAATTAGTACCTAGTGAATTTCGGTTAAAAGCAGTAATATAAGTTTAATAATATTTGGTGTGCAAGCACAGGGACTATTCAATTAGGTGTATAGCTTGCCTAATAGTACCTACCTATAATGTACAGCGTAATCTAGGAATAAAAATTTAAAAACCGTGTTATTATTCGCACAATTCAATGCGCAGAATCATAGCCTTCGGCTATGGTAGAATGTATATTTTATCCCTTTACTTAACTTATATACATCGACGCTTATAATTTGAAACTGCATGGCAATGCAACGGACAAAACACATGGAGGAATATATAAGTCAATGCCAATGCACGGAGGTGAAGAAATAACAAAACATAGATTACCTACAATATTACGATGATATTACCTAACTATTCCCTTAGCATTGAACTAAAAAAAAATACAGACGAATTGAAAAGGAGGAGGTTATCAATTCGTCTGTATGTTTTTTTTATGTTTGTTACCTCATAACTTTTGCCTGGGTGAACCGATTTTGATGATTATTTTTTAAAATGAAAGCTAGTGCTTCTTAAGTGGTCCCATTTTAATTTGGTTAAGTTCTGACAATGATATCCATGAGCAAATCATATAAGTCTTAAATTTGTATTAAGATCTGCACGACAAATGGACGAATAACTCAATATAACGCCAAACGATTTCGGTGATTATTTTTTTATTGGAAAGGACGTGTACAAATTAGTAAGTGTATTTCAGATTCACTAAAAATAAACAAATAAAAAAAATTAACAAAAAAAATAACCGACTTCAAAGAAAAAGCACTAAAAAGTAAAACAATATTGCCATTTTTGTAGTTACGATTTTTGTTATTTTTTGAGTCGGTGTCAGCCAAGGTCGCCAAGGTTCTCTTGATTGGCGCAGCGCGTGCCCGGCTGACGCCGACTCAAAAAATAACAAAAATCGTAACTACAAAAATGGCAATTATTTTTTACTTTTTAGTGCTTTTTCTTTACAGTCGGTTATTTTTTTGTTAAATTTTTTTTGCGTCTTGGCGTTTTGTGGCGTAGGTATACTCAAATGTTTAGTTAACCAGTGACTAAAAAGATTTAGGACATATGTGGATCTGTAGGACATATGCTCAGTGGCACTCGAAGAAAATCTCATGGCGCTTCTAATTCATATCGATGATTTTCTTTACACTAGCTGAGGTACCCGCCCAAGTAACATTCTAGCTGAGCATGCAGTATTTGTGCAGCCAAATGGCTATACAATAGCCGTAGAATGGCGTATCTATCCTCTTAAGCATGTACAACATAATATTACGCAGCTCTTCAAGAGCTAGGTGGTATAGTCGCCGTAGAATGGTAACAAATTATCTCTTACGCTGCACAGAGGTGTATTTAATCCTCGATTTAATCTCTGTTGTACGGGCCAGTACAGTAGCCCTACCATGAGTTTTGGTGATGTTCACTTCGACCAACGTTAACGAATTTTTTGTATAGGGAAAATTGCAGCGCCTCTAGCGTACGATGTTATTACTAAAAACGGCACTACGAGTTCATATTCACGCTCGTTGTCGAGCATCACGAACGTTATCGAACGACGATGCGATACGATTTGTATGAAAAATGGTACCATGAGTGTACATTTTGACAGTTCAACGTGATCACTTCGATAACGTTATTCGAATTTCTTTTCACTAGTCATATCTTGGGTGAAAGGACGATCGAACACACATTTTAGTGCCAAGGATGAAAAACCAAGCGTATTTCATGTCAATTTCTGAATTCAATATTATGTTAGCAACTTAATAACTACAACTCTACGTAAAAAAATACTATTCGAAATATTGTTTTAACGGTTTATTTTATTTATAAACGTTTCTTCAAACCTGTTTCAGGAATTAATTTATTTTTAAAAAATTAATTTATGTAGGTGTATTTCCTCAATACATATTTTTTTATGCAAAGAAAATAAAGCATTCAAAACATAATCTGTATCGGTAATCTATAAGAAAAATAAAACAACTTTAATTGCATCCAAGAAAACCAAAGTCAAACAAACATTTGCGCGAAATGGGTAACTAGGTATATGATGTTATTTACAGACAAATGGTACGCCCTATGAGTCACGCTTATTGTCTCGCGCCGCCCGCCGCCGCCGGCAAAGTATCGGTCAACAAATATCGTTACAAAATATCGGCTGCCAACAATCGACGGTTTGTGGTATGTTTTTACTAGTAAACTTAGGAAATTTATACTCAATTTATAATAGTGCGGTCCTATTTTATCTCATGCGAAAGAAGATACGGACACTGTTAATCACGGCCTACTCACTATCTTCCATTATTTCTTGTCTCTGGTCGAACGCAACGTTCATCGAGCGTTCGATAAGCGATCCGTCGGTGAATAAAGCAACCCATGGTAGCGACTGTAACGCTGTTCGATCTCGTTCGTGAACATTCGATGATATTTTTCGTTCGTTCGATAGAAAACTCATGGTAGGGCTACTGGTACGGGCATTGGATCTTGAACAGGGTTGAACCCACCTCCTGTAACACTATACGGTCTTTAAGAGAACATTTGAAGGTTAAGGCTTTTGACTGGCGTTAGAGATGGCGTTCCATTGAAGAGCTAATGAACACCTTTAGCTCTTCAATGGAGTTTGTAAACCTTAAAGCTTGAAACTATTTAGTAGCGCCAAAAGTGGTACAATAGCGAAATTTACAGCGATTGTATGGCCTTAGGCTACAACAGTATATATAATAGGATAAAAGCTCTGCCGTTGTTTGACAAGTGACGCGTTTCATATGGACGTAAAATTGTGGAAACAGCAATGATTTCAAAGGTAAGGATACGCCCTTATATAGAATTGAAACAAATCTTCTCCATACAAGCAAAAAGTAGCGCCATCTATCCAAACTCGGAAGAACTACGTGAGCGCCGTGTCAAAGCCGTGTTGACAACTCGCCGCCATGTTGCATTAGGTCTAACGATGTAGCCTTGTACCTGCGTACTTAAATCTTTCTTTTTAATTTAAACTTTTAACTAAGGCCCCCTTGCACCAACATCGTATTTAAATAACTAAATACGAGTTTTGTTAAATTGTATTTAAGTTCGTAACTCGCTAAATGCATCAACAGATAAGTTCATCTATTTAGCTAAATACGCATTTAGCTAAGAAACAATTGATTTTCTAAGCAATGGCAGTTTGTTCTGTCCCATTAAAGTGCCGTCTCTATCTTTTGACGCATGAAAAAGAGTGATGGTAAATTGGACTAAAAACGTATTTATGCATCAATAAAACAAACCCTACACTCTTGCCTGATTGGAATTATTTAAGTTCAATTTCGTTTGTCGTCCTTTTGAAAATCGAATCTATGTTCAATTTTGTCCAGCAAATGTAGGCCCGCAGTCTTGGAGACTCGAAATTTACAAAATAAATATTTGTCGCGCATGTTAACAAAATGGTCAGTTCCATCTATAGAAAAAATGTTTGCCGATTAAATCAATTGTTTCTCCGCCATCATCAGAATAATCGACGAAATCCATGTCTGTTGGTTGTTTGTTTGGCTCAACCAAACAAAGAACCAACAGCTCCATCCAAATGTATAACTTGACCCTCAACAGCTCCCTAAACACGTATTTAGCGAGTTAAATGCGCGAGAAGGCTCATTTAACTTTTATTTTCTTAAATACGATTTAAAGTGACGTTTACTGTTGGTGCAACGAACATTATTGAGTTAAATCCATTTAAGCCGTTAAACCTTATTTAAATCGCTAAGTGAGATTGATGCAAGGAAAATTTAGTACAGTCGAAACAAAAATCTACTAACAAAATAATAATTATGAATGAAAATTTTGTTTTGTAATTTCAAGGTATTCAAGTTAAATACAATTTGAATTTTCTCTTGTACCTGCTTGGTCTGTGATCTACCTGCCTGTCATGTCAAAATTTGTTTTCGTTATATCTTGGGAAACCCTGGTCGTAGACCTATCGTGCGACCACTCAAAGTAAATGCCCCGACCTGAGCTGCCAGCCAGTCATGTCAAAATTTGTTTTCGTTATATCTAGGGAAACACTGGTCGTAGACCCATCATGCGACCACTCAAAGTAAACGCCCCGATCTTATCTACCTGCGTGTCATGTCAAAATTTGTTTTCGTTATATCTTGGGAAACACTGGTAGTAGACCCATCATGCGGCCACTCAAAGTAAACGCCCCGACCTGATCTACCTGCCTGTCATGTCAAAACTTGTTTTCGTTATATCTTGGGAAACACTGGTCGGAGACCCATCATGCGACCACTCCAAGTAAACGTCCCGACCTGATCTACCTGCCTGTCATGTCAAAATTTGTTTTCGTTATATCTTGGGAAACACTGGTCGTAGACCCATCATGCGACCACTCAAAGTAAACGTCCCGATCTGATCTACCTGCCTGTCATGTCAAACTTTGTTTTCGTTATATCTTGGGAAATACTGGTCGGAGACCAATCATGCGACCACTCAAAGTAAACATCCCGACCTGTGGGACGTTTACTTCGAGTGATCGCATGATAGATCACATTAAAAAAAAAATCTGTGATTACCCACTCATACTCATATCCACTCCAAAATAAACCCGAAATAAAAAGGACGCCCGTACAAGGTTAGTTCACCTACACGTGCGACGTAGGGCATGGCGTCACTTGTCCGCTTATGAACTTTGGTAGTTAATTAAATTATCGATTGAAAATGCAATTATTCAATTGTTAACCAGGAAAAAATATTATCGATGATACATTATTCCATGTGTCGTTGTAACTTTCGTATCGTATTTTATGCACCCTTTTACTACGCAACTAGGCATTTTCACGACTCAACATCACTCTGCAGTGGTCCGCAGACGATTGAGCCGCATTGGCCCTAAAACGAGTATTTTAGGGCCAACGTACTGGTGCCATTAGGCGTGCGCGTTGACCGGGTCAACGCGTAATATATAAGTCAATGGGAAACAGACAAAATAAAACGGGCTGCATCAAGAGAAAGATATCCAGGGAATATTTATATATTTTAAACAATCGAGCCATCGCTGGGTCTAGTCATGAGGCTAAGCGAATAACTCCATATCGTATAACTCTGTAAGAAAAGAAAACCCCCCTAAAACATTAGGTGTAGAGCGTATAGCTCCAAGAGAGCTAATACTATCTCCTTTGTCGAGCTGAAAGCGGTTGAATGGCGATAGTGAACTCGAGACGCCAGTACAACGTTTTAATGAATGCAATATTCGTTGGAATATTTTAACATTTTTTGCATAAAACATTATTTTAAATCATGTAACACACTAAGCATTTCTTATTTAAGACCTAATAAAACTAACACGAAGACTAAAAAAATAAAAATTATTAATTAAAACTCGACACAACATATATGCAGGCATTATTAAATAAATTTTATGATATTAACCGCATATTTTAGGGACGCGTGAAAAATTTACCTTAAACATATACCTATATTCACAGTAAACTAGTGTTTCTCGCACTTTACTTTCTATCTATTTCATTTCGCTGTTAATATTTTTTATCAAGCACTTGTTGTTTTGCTGTTGTAAGATCTTCTGTACTAATATTATCCAGCCTTAGCCTGCAAATTCAGGGGGTAGAGAGAATCAAAATACGGTTAAAACTGTACAAAGGCGCTAGAAGAGGATATAACAGATGCATAGGAGTTTTCAAGCGCTTTTGAAGAGCCGTTGTATCGCCTTTTGGCGAATTCATGCGGCGCATAGGGCTCTTTTTGGCGCTACCGCGGAATATTCCGTGGGCGCTACAGCGGTGTTATTACCCCCACTAACCCTACTGTAGCGCCTAAATGTACAGCCTTAGCCGTTTTCCAGAACCGTAAGCCGCGACTGTACGGCTTATTTTAGCAGCTTGGTGCTACTTGGGGCGGATCCGCTCGGCTCAATGTCTTTTCTGTTGATATTCTGAATTAAAAGTAGCCCAAAGGCTGGTTTAAAAAGCTGATCCCATTGATAAAAGCTATGTCGATGGCTGATCCCATCTACGTAATTGGACGACCACGAAACTCAATCAAAATAGGTTGAACCGAAATGGTGCTAACAATCCTGCACCTTTGGAAGTGCGATAAGGAACATCCAAACACTTTCATTTATACCTAATATCAGTGGAAGGAATGTCGATATTTGTAAAGGTTTTTTTAAAAGCATGCGCCACCGCCAGAACCTCTTCACTGGCACTGATACATTGTAATATCTATGATAAACTTACTTATTTTACCGTTTCATCCAATACGATGGTACCAACCCGGGCGGGCTTAAACCCTACCACCTAGCTATTATAAAATCGCTGATAAAGTGCCCAGAGTTTAGTTTTGTTATTTTACAGTTATCACCTGTGGTTATCACTTTGTACATTTTGAAAAAAAAACTTAAAACTTAAATAACTCAAAACTATTGATTTTAGAACACAGATTCACTGGGCCTTTGTTGCAAATTAGCTCTAGAATGACCCATTAGAAAGAATGTATGGAATAAGCGAAATCCATAGGAATTTAAAACTTTTAGTAGCTTTTTTAAGTAGGAAATGCTTTCTGAAAAGGGATAGCCAAAACGAATTTACAAATAACATTTGAAATCTCTAGAACCATTAAACCTAGAAACTTAAAAACACAGTCGCTTTCACAGTTGTCAGTCCGAGATCTCACGTAAATTGGCGTAAAAAGTCAAACTCCATACAACTATATCTATTCTTACAAAGAATATCTATTCTTTGGTTTTAATTCTTCAAGCTGTCAAGGTCAAACTAGAACTTCCGATTTGTATCCAGACCCTGATGATGAGCCTATACATAAAGGATCAACAGGATTGCTTGGTTCTTATTTTCGGAATGTCAACCAGGTGGTTCTTCACACCATGTTGAAAAAATCTGATTACAACGATGCAGTTGAAATGTCGCTATGAAGGGGGTAATATAGGGGATGAAAATTTGTATGGCTTATCCAATATTGATGCTACATAATTATACCTACGTTATTACCTCATATTACTAAGGAACGCAGCGTGACACTGCGCACGGTAGCCGGGGGAAAAACATTTCATAGTGGGGGTTCAAGTTCCGCCTTTGTTCTAAATCCATCTACCGGAATAACCGGTATTCTGGTAGCAGCTATTCCGAGAGCTATTCGTAGTGATTACGAGACAACAACTAGATGGCGCCTTTTGCATTTTACTATTAGTTTTTCTATAAAAACCACAGAAATCAGAATTCCGATTTCTGTGATAAAAACCTTAGAATTTAAAATCTATACCTTCGCGCGTATTCAAATAATTTTAATTTCAAAATGTCACAAAAATTTGCATCATGAGATCAATATTTTTTACTGTACAAAGAAAATTATTTCGCGCCATCTATCGGCACATAGCAAGAGCGATACATCGATACAATGCTCGAATATTGACTCAAATTATAAAATACTAGCAGCCCGTGCCGGCTTTGCACGGGCATAATATCATTTAAAAAAATATTATTTTGACACAATGATACACAAATAAACCCGTACGTTTAGTTTTACGTAGAGTTCCTATATTGAAATATTTGAAATAAAAAAAAACTTAGATATTATTATTAGATGATTATAAGATATTAGAGAAATAATAAATTCAAAGTGCTATAGGGAGAACCGCGGCCACCGACGCACTATTTATAGGCACGCTCCCACCCGCCCCGGCCGGCCGGTACCGCCGCAAACGCTACGTCCCGCAATTTTTAATTTTGTAATATCTTCGAAAATATTCATTTAAATCATATGCTGTAACGGGCCATATAGATCTATATTAAATCAACAATGTATTTAAGTTATTTAATTGGATAAGGATTAATGCTGTATTGGTTAAAATCACTTCGAAAATTAGCCATTATTTGTCGTAAAAAGTAAATGACACAAAAATGTTATTGTGGAATATCCATAAGAGATAGACATATACCATCGCGGAGTTTTCTGTAAACATTTTCAATGTGTACAATACTTAGTACGTTATTTTGATAAATCTTGTAGGGTTCAGCCTGCGTTTGCAATTTGTGTGTCAAAATGTTGTGTCCAATAAAAAATGAAATTTTATACGACATCACATTGGAAAACTCAAAAATAACAGTATTTCTCCACTATTTAATGGATGTTATTATACATATAAACCTTCCTCTTCAATCACTCTATCTATTAAAGAAAACGCATAAAAATCTGTTGTGTAGTTTTAAAGATTTAAGCGTACATAGGGATATAGGGACAGAGAAAGCGACTTTGTTTTATACTATGTAGTGATGATGATGAGGTGCTTTACTGACAAATAAAACTTAATTCCACCTAAAAAACTTTAGATTATTTTGTCCTGTGTAATGTTTGCAACATTTTACACAAAATCTCATCGTGCAATCGACTGTTCGCTGAAAATTGCGCCACAGACCCATAAAATTGTCCCACAACCTAACGCCGCCAGCGCCATGTCGCGAATGACGCTAAGCCACGCCTTCTTATCACGTGGGCTATGACGAATAGACCCACTTGGTGGACACAGACCCAGTTTGCTAAGACCATCTCCTCTCTACCTCCCTCCTCCGTGGTCTAGCCCGAAAATGCACATTACTTATAGGCTACATAACATCACCTGTGACATCACGCTAACTTACCAGAGAAGTGAGCGGTCGGGGTTGAATACTTTTTTTAAAAAAAACAATAAGTGGACTGTTTCGCTCCTGCAAGTCCTGCATGTACCATAGAAATTGGCGGAGTACATCACTCTAAAATGAGGGTTGACCTGGGGGAAGGGGGGGGGGGGGGTTGAAGGCTAAAAGCTTGCGAATTACTCACTCGATTAATAAGCGAATTGCGTCTAAGTTTTAAGCGGTTATTGAGCGGCTCGTAGCTTAGTGGCGCGGGGACTGGCCTAGCGTACCATCAGTACCAGAGGTCTGGGTTCAATTCCGACATGCAACGCTGTCTGTCTCATTCCGAGTTAGACATGTGCATTTCGTCACGAATGCGAGCTGCTTCATGGTTCATGTAAAACTGTAGTTCCCCTTCCTCTACTAGGTGATAGGGTGTAAGCCCGCCCGGGTTGGTACCATCGCATTGCATGAAAAGATGGTCGAAGCGGCAATTAAAAATTGTCCGTGTATTCCACCCAGTTCAATGTAGCCGCGCTCATAAAAGGGAAGGTCCTGGCATGGCACCTAATTCCTTAGGGAATGTGGTGTATTGGGCTAATATCATAACGGTAGTTGTGTGGTATAAGCCATCCATGTCAGGTCGCATAAAAAAAATGTATGGGATCTATCCATGGGGACGGTCGTGTTTTGAATGGGTGACCGATTTCGATGTTGAGGCTGGCTGTGGTGCGAATCCCACCTATCCAATCGGTTTTCTTTCTTACTAACTAGGTAACTACTACTAACTAAGTACTACTACTAAATAGGGAATAAAAATGTCCGTGGTTTCCATTTATGACAATGAAATGTTATTTTAATTCCTTCCACTGAATTTATACATGGCAATATATGGATGTTACTTATTTAATCGTGCCACATCGGCTCAACCGATTTTTAAATCTTCGATAGATTGTCAAATCTGTTAGTAAAGGAGTGTCTATACCAGCCCTTTGGGTTACTTTTTATACTTCATATAATTTTATTCTGCGCGACATCAGTCCAAAACGACATTGACCCGAGTGGAGCCGGGTACCTCAGCTAGTTCATTATAGATGTTAAATATTATAGCCGCTGAAGTTGCAGCAAATAGATTTTCGTATTATCACCAACTCATTCATTGCACAAAACCATAATGTTTTTGTCGTAATTAATACCGAAGCCGGCGCAGTTAAATAAAAAAATCATTTCTACTAAACCAATAAACCTGAAAACCTGAAATAGATCATTTCGCGCCTGGCTGGGGGCACCACATCTTATGGATACCACAGGAAATAAAACCCCCATTTATGGGGGAAGATTTTACGACCTACCTCTAAAATTAATTCAGCCTAAAGGGGATGAGGGGAAGGAAGGAAGAGCCGTTTTAGTTCCATCTGTTACCGCTTTCTACTCCTTCTTGTAGAGCTGTAGTTGCACAATTAAATATCCACATAGCTTATTTTGCGCGTGGTCAAAACCGAAACTAAACGGTCGCCATGCCATATTGAACGTCATTCGGCTGTCAGATCATAATTATCATTATGCTGTGCTCTGATTTTGTGCTTGACTGTACATTGGACCCCTTTCTACTCTTTGTTGTCATACTGTATGTGGCCACAACATAGAGGCCACAAATATACTTGTAACTCACCGGTGGCTCATAACGCTTTCGTACTCATGAAATGACAGCCACGAGTCACCCTAGAGTTGTCTCTTTCAAATTATTCTGATTCCGAGTGTGATGACACGAACATAACATTTTTATGTTTGAAGACGTCAGGCGAAAGCGTTTCACTTTCATCTGTGACTTACTCGCTTTCGCTTTCCTGGGGTCTACTCATGAGATTCTCACCTGTGTGTCCCCAATGACTCAACTGTGAGTCACAACGCTTTCGTACTCATAAAATGCTAGCCACGAGTCACCCTAGTGTTGTCCCCTTTCTAATTATTTTAATTAGAGTGCGACTCCTATGGTGCGACGTAACATTTGATGTTTGATGACGCCAGGCGAAGGTGTATCACTTTCATCTGTGACTAACTCGCTTTCGCTTTCCAAGTAGATAGGCCTGAGTGGATATGCAGTGCTGGGTAGTGTACAGTCGAACAACGAGTTTGGGATACACATCCGGTGGAATGAAATATGAACAGTCGAAATACTTTGACTTTTGGAAACAATTGTAGTATTGAGTATAGATTCAAACATAGTTAAAGATGTCTACTAGCTACTGAGTAAACAAAACCCTAACAAAATTGAATCAGAGGTTGTATTTAAACACCATTCATTTTCACGTTTAACCGGAAGTGTATCCTTTAACCTTTGGTTGACTGTACATTCAACCAATGGTTAAAGGATATACTTCCTCAATTTTACTCAATCTTTTAGTGTATTCTATTTTATATTAAATAATACTAAACTTGCAAGAAAGAGCAAAAAATCAAAATCAACGTCAACGTATGATTAAACAGGTCACTTTGTAAGGATAGTATGGAATAAACTCCATGCGGTTCACTAAAAGTGACGTGTTTAAATATGTATTAACTCAGTCGTCTCTTGGTGCAATCGGGGCTTAGTGAGGAATAATTATCAACACCAAATATAATTCATATACATTAAAGTCCTAAAACCATATTTTGAAGAAGTAAATTTGGTTAACAAAGATGTAAAATTAATGTCAGGTAAGTTTGTTCCAACATTAAAAAACGGCTTTGCTCCAACAATGATTAACTAAAAGATGTCAAATGTTCATTCCCTCGGAGGCTGGGCTGTAGGGTTACTCGTGGCTGAAATTTCATGACTAACAAAGTTTTGTAACGGGTGACTATGAATCACAAGCGAATGTGAAACCCCAGAGTAGACACCCTGCACAGAGTATTATAGTTTTATATATTCGTTTTAAATCTACACAATATTTTATAATAAATTCAAATATCCCTTATTACTCTGTGATCCAAATCAAATTATTCTGTGATTGACATTTTTCTTCATAGAACGTATTCCTATGATTTTTATTCTAAATTAATACCTAACAGAAATTTAAAAAATTCACTGGTGAACCGCGGATGATCAATTTTTTGTTTCGTGGATGATTCAGACAGGAAGGGACAGGTGAGTACCCAATTTTATTCCCTCTTTTGCATGGTAAATTGATTTCCCTTGACTACGGGACTGTAGTTTAGAAGGGTGCGGCAATCTTGCGATCTCACTGGTAGACTGAAAATGTAGTTTAGGGACTTACGAACATATCTAGCAAAAAATCTCACCGGATATGTATTCTTTTTTAGGGTTTCGTGCCCAAAGGGTGCCAACGAAACCCTATTACTAAGCCTCCGCTGTCCGGCCGTCCGTCTGTCACAGGGTTGCATGGCATAAACCGTAACAGTGAGGCAGCTGAAATTTTCAGAGTGTGTATTTATTTTGCCGCTATAACAACAAAGAGGTCAAATTAGAAAATAATAAAAATTAAAGGGGGCCCCCATGCAAAAAACGTATTTTTTTGTGTTAAATCTTGTACGATGGTACGGAAACCTTCGTGTGCGAGGCCATCTCGCACTTGGCCGGTTTTTTATAAATTGATAAAGGCTTAGGTTGCTGGCTACAGTCACAGTAGATAAATACCTTCCCTCCATTGAGTGTTGGGGGTTCTCACTTAAATATTGGCGAAGTACTGCTGGTTCTCTTATTTTTAAAAAGATGGCTTCGAAGGACCATTCGCGACAGTTCAACACTGCGAAACTAGCTTAGAGCCCATACAAGCGAAATGTGCCTATGCAGGTGCACGAAATCGGGTTTGCCCCCCCTAAAATCTGCCACTGCTCCAGCCTACTCAGCCTGCTGGTAAATCCGCAACTGGTATACACTACGGCCCCTCTCTTACCGCTTGAAATGGTGCATCACCATAATCTTTTTTACAAAGTGTTGCATCAGATGAAGTACAGACCTACGTAGTGCGCTCGCCAATATAGTTATAGTTAGTAACTTCCTATTTTTAGGGATTTATAGCAGAAATAGAAGTCACTCAGCTAATAAAAAAATCATGCAAGGTGAAACTAGACAATGGTCTCTCATGGCTTCCATGAGGTTGGTCCAATGTGATTATGAACTCAATGCCGAAATTCTAGTATTTCTTGAAGTAGCCAAATTTACTAATTCACTTTTTCTTTTAACTTTTCAGAGAGCACCGACGAATCCGGAATCAGTCTTCAGAATGTCACTAAAATTTCTAACAAGAGCCAAAATCCTCACCACTGAAGTTAGGTTTCCTCAAAAATTTAAGGGAACCATTGTAGAACGATGGGCGAACTTTTGGAAGAATTTGTTCATTGACTACGTACAAATGGTCAAAGATTTAAGAGGCGACATGCAGAACAACCCTAAGAAAGCTTTCTACTACATAGGAGGTCTTAGTGCTGCGCTGGCCCTGTCCCGGTCCAATCCCACGGAAATAGACTTCAAAGATGACTTGAGGATGTACACCAACGAAGTTATACTTGTAGGTGATGAATGTAGAAATTCCAACAGCGCTGAACATCTGGCATATATACAGAAGTGCTACAATGAAGGAATCCTGAAACGGTTAAGTCTTGGCGTCGCATCTGTTATGTACACCACCAATTACAGTGACCAGTGCAGTCTTTACAAGGCACAATGCAAGTATACCATTCCCACGTACTTCTCTTTTCCCAGCAGAATAGTGGACGTTGGCTTCATGGGAAAGTGGTGGAACATTTTCATAAAGACATGTGATTACGACGTCAACCCTAATGAAGTTATAAACCACCCCAATTAAACGTATATTCATTCGAGATGTAATAGTTAGGATGTTGCTTAGTTTGTAATGCTGTTGCAAATTAAATGGAGACTTTCAAATTGGTTTTGATTTTCAAGTAAATTAAATAAATGCATTTGTTTTGACCCAGCAAACAGTTTTTCCATTTTGCACTAGCCAAGCTTGTTTCAAGAAGATTACATTCAAGGCAATCAAACCAGTTGAACGAAAGGACATGAACAATATTTTATTTACGCCATCTAGAGTAAATGTTTTTGTTAGTTTGCACAAACTGTTTCTGAATTGAACCGCTAGGTAAGCTAGAACTGCCATTCGTCAACTGTCAATTTTATTCTACTGTTAGAACAAGAACAGCACTACATCAGTTTAAGCGCATATATAGATTTTGTTTACTAATTGATTTTAAGGATCATTTGTGTTCTGACGCCTGGCAATCCAACTTTGATGAAAAGCGTTTCATGCAACTAAATTTTAGACAATCTTTTAGATTGTATTATTTGTTACATCATCGTTAAAAGTTATCTTAATGGATATAATTTGATAATCCTTTGTGCACTCAGGGCTTAAGGTGGCCCATCCCGCTCATCTCCCCATACAAAAGGGGAAAGAAGATCACGCCCATATTTCTTGTCAGAGATCCAAAATTTTGCTCAAAATAGCTTTATTTGATCGAACGTGTGCGTCGGCGGAAAGCAGTGGTTCCGTACCGCTGAGGGCCGGGAGGACTGGAGAAAAATTGGAGAGGCGTATGTCCAGCAGTGGACGCAAACACGCTGACTGACTGACTGACTGACTGATCGAACTAAATGTCTAATGACCATTGGCATTGTAAAATTGTGTTTGGTTTCTAAGTTATAAGGTCCGAAAGTTCGAATTTTTCGCGCGTTTTATACAATAACTTTGGAGGTGGATTACGTAATGATAAAGTAAGAACATCGTAAAAAGATTAGTCATCAGACATAGCTTATTTAATCAAGATTTATGATCTATTTGGTTTTTGTTAGATTTTTACTACAGCGGTCGTGGTTTACTTTTAGCTATAAGTCGTTTTGAAATTAAAATTTTCGTAAATCTTACCAAATCATACACTATGCACATTGTATTTTTTGTGGACATGTTGCATCTTCCTCATCACGGAGCCTGTCTTATTCTTTGAAACAGAGAAGGTCCCAGAGCGCAACAGCACGGTTTTGTAGCGTGCCCGCGAATTAGTTAGGCCCGCCGGGTTGGGCCTCCTTAATCTTGGTCTTAGTTACTAAAAACATGGCAACACAATGACTCAGCAATACTGTATGAATGTAATGCCGAGAGAAGTGCTGTTCGACGACACTCTTCTGTGGCTACAATTTGCACTGTTTACTCTGTTAACTTCTGATAGGAGGCATGTTGGAGGTCCTCCGGTTCCACACTGAATCCTTAGTTCTAAATATAGTTTAAACAAGTAAGCATAGGAAACTAACATACATTATAATCACATGTTTATTTCGAATTTAATTACTTAGAAGTAAACAAATGTATACAGATTTAGACTCACACTTTCAAGCATTGACACAAGAACAGAAATCGCAAAGAGATCTCAAGCTAATTCCTCGCTCTTCACATGAACCAATTGCAATAAATTGGGGCTCAATAACAGTTGAACAAAAATGGGCCACTAAAAACTTAAAAATATCCATCATTTCCAATGTGTATACAAGTGTCAAATAACTGAACGTTAATGACGAAAAAATATTAAAAAAACAACCACTTTCTTCATAGAAAATAAAACAGTTTTCTAATGTACATATATTACAATATTATTCAGACTGATTTCTTTTTTAAAACTGTAATAAATAAGCCCAAATATTATTTATTTGAGCTTAAATAAAAATCACTTCTATCAAATAAAATAAAGTTACTTCGACCAATTTATATCGAATAGCAATCATAGTTGCTGGAAGCTATGTTAACACTAGTATTTCAATGCTAAATCACAGTAGTTTTGGATTAACAATATATTTTCTTACTTTTCCCCTCCACAAAAGACGAGCGCAAAATGTGTAAAAACTTGTGGCTATTGCCTATTTCGTAGAAGGCACTGAACACTGAGGTATTAGAAAGTATTACAATTAAAAAAAGCACATGAAATATATAAATTCTATTTCAACAATAACATCCATTGTAAAGAACACCAATGAATTACATTATTAGAGGATTCTTTAATATCAGTAGGGTTGGGACACCTTTAAGAACATTAATTCCTCGCTTTGGCGCTGGTTGCCAATAAATAAATCATTAATATCCCACAAATTGAACAATCCACGTAGATTGGTATCTAAACTAGAATCACATACTTTCCTGCCAGAACACGTTAGTTTGAATGACAAACTGAACAGATTTATGACTGACTTCATTGTCTTCAGTTATTTGATATAGATTGTGCCAGATTACTCAACAATGTGGTTTTTTATAAAAAATATTTATGGAAACAAGTATCCATGATTTTTTCAGATTTTTTAAACTAAGTTTTGCGGGCAAAGGTGGTGATTATTTTTATATGCGATGGCAAATATCTCACGAATGATTCACCTTTATGATGAATGTTGTATTGCATTAAATTTTTTATTTCAAATGCCTATTCAACAAAGTCACCTTGATGATGATGTTAAAAAAAATCTGTTTCTTTGTGCATGTTTTATTTAACATTAATTAACTATGAAATCCACGGATCAGTTTGTGAGTCAATTTAGCATAGTTCGACTACCAATAAATAGTTTATAAATAAATAAATGATATGAAATGAAAAAAAAATTATGGGATATGCAAATATTTAGGCATATGCTCACAATGCCCTTTTAATTTTAGGGTTTCGAGTAAGCAAGGAAACATTTATAATCTCGTTCTTCTGTACGTCACAGCCTTAATTAAAAAATATATTGAAATTAATTTTGGAAGATCAGATACTAGCTAAGGTTGCCAGTTCCGCTCAGGACGATTAAGTTTTGGACATTCACCTGAACGAAACCCCGGTAAAATTAGGTTTAACCTTCGCGGGCGTATTATCTTGACAACAGTACCACCTATCGGGTCCTACTGTAGCTAAGACATTTTGAACATTTGGAAGCATATATGATTTCATTCAGACTAACGTGTGATGACATTAAAGTAAGGTACGCCATACACATAGATCTGTTCTGGTCTATGAAGGATTGTATTCTGTGGCATCAGTTAAATTAAATCAGAGACTCTAGTCCCAGCTGTCACCTAAATTGGCGTTTACGGCACACCGATCGACTGGATTAAAATGTATGAAGAAATTGAAGAGCGCGCGCAGTGGGCGTTAAGCGAACGAATATTTGCAATTCCGAGCCTGTAGTCCCAGTTGTCACCTAAATTGGCGTTTACGGCAAACGGATCGACTGGCGTTTTCAATTGTATGGAGAATTTCCTAACATTTGCGAGTCTGAGTTTGATTTGCCGTAAAACACGTCGACGTTGCCGTTTACGCCGACTCCGCATTTTCATACAAATCGGAAGTCCGAGTTTGACATTGACAGCTTGAAGAAGTAAAACCTCAGAATATCTAATAAAAACTGGTATGGAGTTTGACGTTTTGACGTAACTTCGAAGTTCCGTAAACGCCAATTTTGGTGACAATTGGGACTAGGAGCTCAGATTATTATTCTTGAGCCAAGAACATCATTAAGCGAAAAAAATCAGAGGATTTCGAAAGCCCTCCCCGAGTTGAGCAAGAACAGCCATAACATAGTAATCAATTTACGAAGCAACAATTCTTGCTTGTTGTATAGTGTGTACGTACACACCTTAAGGTCGGCCCATAAGCATCAGAAAATTACACCTCCCATAGAAATGTAGTTTTCTAATAATTTTAAAACCACTGTTCCAACTTACTTGATATTTGGTATCTAATATTAGGCTACAAATATCTGTGTCTGCATGTCTTTGTTTTTTCAGTAAATGTATTCTGGGTCGAACCAGAGAGAAAACAAAATTCGCATGAAGATTGTTTAAATTTTTCAAAAAAACAAAAGCTTGCGCAGACACAGATATTTGTTACCTGATATTAGATATTTAATATCAATTTAATTGGAATAGTAAACTACGTTTGTATGGGGAGCATAGCTTACGGGCCATTCTTAACTGTGACAGCATAGAAGTAATCTTGGGGAACAAAAAAGACCAAAAATCTATTTGTATGAGAATCATTGTGCTATAAAAGCACTTATGTAGTTTTACACGTATTTGCGACGCCCAGGTTTCTGCAAGCCACTACTCCGAAAGAATGTGCAAGCGAGAGAGTGCGGCGTAAAAAAGACAACATGTCGCCAGCCTGCTGGTAATAACTCTTGTGCATTTATACTACAAATAAATAGGACTTCGTAAAAAAACTTTTTATTCTAATTAAAAAATTAGAAGACTGATTTCATTTAAAAAAATAACCAAAATTGTTGAACAGAGTACAAATGTGTATTTAATACCAGTTTTAGCTGAATTTTACGTATAGATAATGTGGTAGTCCAAAGTTATCCAATATTTTCACAATAAATACCAATGTAGGACGGTGACGCGGCAGACACAGAGTTTCTAAAACTATTTAAACAAAAAATATAAAAGAAATAACTAACCTAAACTTATTTCTAACGCTAATTTCAAAGACGCTGCAAACTATTTCAGCAGGAAGTCTTCAAACATGCTTCCATTCAAACACTTTAAAATTATAACACTTAAAACATTTTCTATGATAAAAGTAACAAACGCAAAATATTACATTACATAGTAAAAATAAATAAATATTACTAGCGCACACCCACGAAACTTAACACAAAATTTTTGAAAAATTAAATAAAAAATTACACCTAAAGAATTTAAAACAAAGAAAAAAAACTCTCACCGTCTCTAATGTCACATTGTCATGTGATGCATATAAGGCCTGTTTCAGTGCTCGAGAGCCGATCCGATCCGATGCATTATCTTCTGTACTGACAATATGTAACGAGGTTACGCATACGCACTGCATGAGGAACTCTCAGTCGAGCGGATCTGCTGTGCGTGTGTCGGTCTCCTGACGTGCGTACATTTGACATCGTTGCTGCGTGCGCATAATTATAATCCCAAACAGTTTTTTTCGCATTATGCTGGTCGGATTGACATACTTATCTACACGAATCTGAATAAAGAGTGCATTGCTAATACAAAATGGATGGATTAATGAACTATGGCAAAATAAGGACATGCCACAACAATTTCGTGGACAAGAAAACGTCAGAGGAACACTGAAAGCAAAACACCGACAGTTCAAACGGTCAGATGGAACAGACCGACCATCGGTCGGGCACTGAAACAGGCCCGATACTTATTAAGACAAAGGCCAACGATGCAACCCAAACAATTTTGAAATTCTCTTGTTGCGTTGCAGAATTTTAAGCTCATAAATTTGAGTTTTAACAAGTACTTTGCTTATTCATTTATTTTAGATATGCAGGCTTGGCTGAAGTTTTAACTTTTGTAAACTGTCGCTATTAAATTTATTTATTTGTGATTTATTATGGGCACTCTTTTACTTAATTACGAAAATGTTTGTTTAGATGAAGTATAACAAATACGGTATATTACAAAATATACCGACTACGCTTGTATATCACTCTGCTGTCACAAAGTGACGGCTGTATTCTAGAGTACATGGAAGATTTCCTGCATTCATAAAAACATTACTTGCATTATTATGCATGAAGATCTGACCGTAACAAGACAAGTACAGTCCTTATGCTTACAAAGTTAACTGCATGTTGTTGGCAAGAGTTTTTCCT
The DNA here is from genome assembly GCA_946894095.1 of Incurvaria masculella. Lineage (NCBI taxonomy): Eukaryota > Metazoa > Arthropoda > Insecta > Lepidoptera > Incurvariidae > Incurvaria > Incurvaria masculella. Next base: position 11,418,150 of record OX335658.1, on the reverse strand, counting down.
TCAGCAAACCTATAGAAAGAGCGGTTCTATATTTACTTCCACATTTTCGAAGTCGATGTCGTCTTCATCAAAATCTTCCTCATCGAAATCATAGTCTTCATCTGAAAAAAAAATACAATAAAAAAGAATACAAGTGGTCCCACTGCATTTATTCACATGCATTTCGTAGGATACGATAAGGGTTTTGTCATTCGACATTCAATATCATGCTTAACTTTAGGTCCTCTTTTCTCTGCCTACAAGGTTGTTCCATCGCTTTGAATAACAATGGTCGAAGCGGAAAAGAAAATTGTATCAGGAAGATCCTGGAATGGCACCTATATCCCGTACAGTTTGATGGGGTATTATCATGAACATATGTGTGGTGCTAGCCATCCATGACCAGTTAAAAACAAACCACACAACAAAGTAAACCTCTCAAAGATGTATATAAGTTTCCAGATATGAGATTCCACCGTTGTCAGCCTTGGTAGCACAGTGGCGCGACGCCTTGCGATTCGATAAGCTGGGTGAAGCACCTCTGAGCGCTGTTGAGTTCTGGATGGGTGACCATTTTCAACCATTGAGGTTGGCCGTGGTTTCGATCCCATGTAAAAGTGTAGGTCCTCTTCCTTACTAGGTTAGTCCTGCCAGAGTTGATACCATCGCATTAAATGAATGCTGGTCGAAGCGGCAACAAAGATTATCAGTATTTTCCCCTTCAATGTAGCCATATTAGAAAGGTCCTGGCAAGGCGCCTAGTTCCCATGTGGTTTGTTCGGCTAATATCATCTAGTTTGGTATTAGCTATCCATGTACAGTTACAAAAAAATTCTCTGTGTGGGCTTTTAGACAATTGGCGACAGTGGGTCTCATTGTACGTGCGCTAGATGGCACATCTTTCTAATTTCACCTAACGTGCAAACATACCGGTGTAGAAGCCGTCGACTTCCTCATCGTCGTCGTCGAGAAACAACGAGCTGTCGTCGGAGTCGTCCATATTGTGTATGAAGTCCGGCCGGAGGTGAGGCACGTGCCGATCCTCGCTGACGTTCACCGTCAACATGGGATGGGTCGGCAACTCCTGCGCCCGGTACATCCATCATTCTATCGAGCCTACGCTAATAAATACTTAATATTTACGGATAAATAGTGTGAAATCCAGCGATATAATAGGGATAGATTGGGTAACGCACATTAGAACATGTCACCGATTTGCCAGCAAGGCAAAATGGTGTTAGCTCTTTCACTCACGCGGTAAATAGCATTGTATCTACCTTTGTCACTCCGAGGCCATCGGATGCCAGCGTGCATCTTAGCAGTAACACGATTTGACGGAACCAATATTTGACAATGTTATATCTTTCCCTTTTATATCGGTGGTAAAAGCTTACTTCTGCGGTTTGAGGCTTCGTGAGGAGTGTGACTTTAGGAGTAAGGTGGCGAAAGGACTTCTTGATGAGATAGGTTATGGAGATTGCTCCTTACTATCTGTGCAATATGAGGCTCCCACTTTAGACCATGATTTTGGTTAGGTTAAAATCATCAGTGATGATGATTTTAGTGAGAGGGGATTCAAATCAGAAAACCGATGCCATACAAATGGACAGCCCCTGCTCTCAAAAGTTGAACCGCTACTCACGGCGAGGTTGTTGGCGGCGGCGGTGGCCGCGAGGTAGAGCCTCATCCGCCGCGGCCGCCGCCCGAGCTCCGACACGCACGGCGCCACCAGCTCCTCGGTCACGCCCTCGCACCCGCTCACGTCCAGCTCCTGCGCACGTCCACCCGGTCGGGAGTCAATCTTGAGGTCTGGGTTCGAATCCCTGCCCCGTTCAGGTACCACTTCCTTTCTCTTTCCGAGTTGGACCATGGTTCGGAATCCATGTAAAACGGTAGGTTAAAATCATAGTTCCCCGGCTAGGTTGTAGGATTATACCATGGCATTTGATGAAAACATGGTTGAAGCGGCAATGAAATATTGCCTGTGTTTTCCATCCAGTTCAATGTAGCATGGTACGTAATTCCTTCGGGAAAACGGTGTTTGGGCTAATATCAAGACGGTGGGTGTGGTATGCCATGGTGGCCATTTAACTTTTTTTATGTGAGTGGCCATGTCCAGTCACATAAAAAAAGTTAAACTTATATTAATGTGCTAAATAGAGCACACATGCTCGCACTGGAACAAAAATAACAAACATGACATTATTTAAAAAAAAAACTTTTGGGAAAGAAACACATTGTTAAACTTGTTGAACACTGTTTCACAACCGTCACCAATCCTTTGTTTCCGAATACCCAAACATATAGGTAGAAGCGGCAATGAAAATTGTCCGTGTTTTCCATCAAGTTCAATGTAACCGAGCAATATAAGGGAGATCCTGGCATGGCACCTAGTTCCCATGTGGTGCCTTAGGCTCATATCTGACGTCATTTTGGTATTAGTCATTCATGTCCAGTTACATCAAAAAAATCTATGGAGTAGAAGGCCCACCTCGAGCCGATGACAGCTCTGCAGGCACTGCAGGAGCGGTGCGTCGGTGAGGTTGGCGTTGCCACGAGCCGTCAGTACAGTCAGCTGGGAGCAGTCAGCGAGCGCCGCCACGCCGGCGGGTCCCAGCCGCGCCAGGTACGAGATGTCCAGCGAGCGCAGCTCCTCACAGCATCGCCCCACCGCCTGCAGTCCCGCCTCACTCACACCTGACGAGACACCACACTTCAGCTGGGAGCATTTAGCGAGCGCCGCCACTCCGGCGGGTCCCAGACGCGCCAGGTACGAGATGCCCAGTGAGCACAGATCCTCGCAGCCTTGCCTGCTACCACTCCTCAGTCACAATTGACGAGACACAGCACACTTCAGCTGGAAAGTACCACACCTAACCTAACCTAACCTAACCTAATCATCTGCAGTTGTTCCTCACTCACAGCGGAAGAGATAAATCACACCTCCCCTGAGATCAGTGAGTAAGTGTCGTCACGAGTAATCAAATACCTAAGAACAAAAATTGTTTGTACGCAATTAACCTAACCATGGCTAGGCGAACAAAATGGCTTTTTAACTGCCTACAACTGCATTGACCTTTTTTATATGAAGGTGGCACATTTGTTAAGGTTATTATAGAATAAATGAGAGCATACATATATCACAAATTATAACGGGTCATGCAAATACCATAAGAATAGTGGTAAAGTTTTTTATATATTTGTTTAATGATATAGGAACTGAAGCCCCATTTAAATCAAAATAGAGACTTTTCGATAGAGCCCATGCAAATATACGTATGGGATAAGCAGCTTACCGGAATCCGGAATACTCCGTTTTGCGTTGCATCCAGAGATATCCAATTTGTTCAGCTTCGGGCAACCGCTCGCTATCCTCTTCAACAGCGCGTCGTTCACAAAGAGGTTCCTGCTCAAATCGAGGGACCTCAGCTCTTTGAGTTTGTCCATTGCGTCGCACAGCTCCTCGTGGTGACTGGGCTTGATGGTGACCGAGCAGGAATATTCGGCGAGGGATAGCTCCTCCAACGCCGGCAGGGCCGAAAGAACGGCCGGCACCATGTTCCACACGCCAATGGGACACTGGTCCAGCGTGAGGGACGTCAAGTGCGGTATTTTCGGCAGGGCGGCGAGCAATATCGACCCGTTGAGGTTGAAGCAGTTGTGCAGTGCGACGGTGTGCAGTTTGGGCGGTGCGTTGGTCGAGAGAAACATGCCGGTTACGAGTGTGTTGGTAGATAGGAACAAGCTCTCTACTGAGGAATCCTTACTGATGAGCGGTAATAAATTAGCATCGGCGAGCTGTAAACATTTCATAAATAAATTCAAATCTCTGAGACATACTTTGCTTTCTTGATTTGAATTTCGTTAAGCGGGGCTTAACGTGAACAGTTTTGAAGAAAAAAAAAACCTTCGGAGAGTTCTCCCGTGACCACGATTGGACATTCGAAGCGTCAGGTTTTAGAAAGGTATTTTAATTAATCTTTCTTCATAATTGTTTACATATTGTTTACGTACAGTCGTTTCGTCTGAAATCTATACACCGGAAATAGAGACAAATTTGAGATCTCTTTCTGACATGCTGACGTCAACCAAAGAGTAAAAGGGACTTAGAAATTCCTTCTCTTTCCAGTGTATACATTTGATAAGTAACGACTGTACTTAAAATAATAAAGTGTGAAAAACGCGAAATCTTAAGATATATGATGAATGTTGTTGATGCTGACTCAAAAAACGAAAAGAGAGAACGAGACAAAAGCTATGTTATATTTTGAAAAGTCCACTCAACTAGGGATATACACGCTTACGTTAGTCTATTGGCATTTTCTGTTGGCAACCACAATTAAAATTGGAATTCATATGCCAGCATTTAATTTCACTAATCATGTTCATGTAATTGCTATATTTGCTAAATCGCCAATGTGTAAGTATGTGTAATAATGGCATTGTGAAATCAGCTTTCAATGGCTTCACCAAACATATTTGGCAGGGTTTCAAGCGAGTTTGGAACTAGGGACTGATAAAACCAATTTCAAATAACAACATTTACACGTGCTAGCATTTTGGCTAAATTTGAAACATGTATAAATGCGGCTTTATGCATAGTGTAAAACGATAGCAACCATTTTAAGCCTAAAGCAAAACTGCGATTCAGACAGTGTAAGAGCCTACATCGACGACGACATACTACGACTTTCATGCAAAAATATAATATACATATGTATTTTTTACGCATCATGTACTCACCTCAGTACAAGAGGTAAATGATATGGATTTTAGATTTTTACAGCTGTACATCACGGGATTCCAGTTCTTTGTCATCATGCCAATAACCTGAAAAAAAATGTATTTTCATGCAGTTTCACAGTAAACATAGTTAGGAGATTGTTTTGAGTCGAATCGGAGTGCCTAGCCGATGTCAGCCTTAAGACTGTCGTGAAGGTAGCAGGGCTCTGAGATTTGAATTAAGACATTATTTCTTTGTCGATTGGCCAGGTACAGTAAGATTGTAAACTCCCACAGCGAATTAAACTAGCGAAATCGCCTTCTGGGTCCTTACGTTTCCCTTCCCAGATTCTAATCAACAATTTTTAATCAACTGAGAAAGATTTTATTTTTATGTAAAATTATGTATTTTCCCATACAAAAAAGTGACAGCAAAAAATACCACTTTTTCCAATATTTATTAGGCAATATTTTCCAATCTAAAAAGAAAATTTAGGTTAAAAGAAAAGTTATGATTTAGAATAAAACAACTTGAAAAAACCCAGTAAAACATTTATAGCATGGAAACAGTTATCGCCAGTGGCATACGTTTTCCAACTGATTTTTTTTTAAATCTTTCGGGGGTGTCCCCCATGACCCCGCCCTATTCATACACATACATTTCGTCACAAATGCGAGCATGTTCGAGCGAGTTCCATGGTTCAGAATTCGTGTAAAACTGTAGGTCCCCATCCCTACTAGGTTGTTAAGCCCGCCCGGCGAATTAAGCAGTCCTTGTTTTACATACACAATCGGTTGTTCGGATAATCGGACCGTTCGGTACCTTCAAGTGTTCGAGGTTGGGGCAGAATTTGCCCACGGTATGGGCAGTGCGGTCGTTGAGCGCCGACCAGTGGTGGTCGATGTGGAAGGAGGTGAGCGAGGGTCCCAGCCGCATCAGCAGGTGCCTGAGCACGGCCGTCGTGAGGGTCTTGTTGTTGTGGTTCCAGCAGGACGTTTTGAATGTTCGGATACCTGAGGTGAACGGTTTCAAGAATATATTATAACATTTAAGTGACAACCCCGACACTTGCTGGAGGAAGTATTCATCTCAAAAATCACCTGAGTTGAGCTACTGCTCAACCCGTCCCGGTCACACAACTATATATCTACTGTGACCAAGAGGTAACGACTAAAGCCCGTTCTATGCTTCCACTGCGAAGCCCAACGAAAGCCGCAAATCAAGAGTTTGGATGGCTTCGCGTCTTCGGGTTCGAGGTTCGCGGAGTTCTTCGATCCGTGCCACTTTTTAGTCCCGCGAAAAAGAGTTATCGCTTCCACAATCGCGACTCTTCGCAGTAGCGTGCAAGGCGCAGTGACGAGTGGTCATGTCGGTGCCTGTTTTTAAAATGAGCATTACGTTGAATAACGACCTTGAGCAAATGCCAATACTTTAGCAGGCCATTTCTTCTCTCTTCCTTTTTTTTAATACAGACTCCGCATATGTACTCCGCTTACCAGGTGATTGAATTTTAAACTCTTGCATGCTAGTACTGCTTACTTAAATATTTAGAAAAATAAGCAAGTTCAATACGCCGCCGTCGAGTCGCTCGAACTCCCGGCAGGCGAGACATTTCCCGCACCTCAAACAAAGCGGGCAACACATGCACATATGCGCAATTGTTTATAGTATACCATCAACTATGTCGCTGACCTGACAGGAGTCACGGCACCCGTGATATGTTCATTTAGGTCGTGGTCCGATTCGAACCATCGTTCAGTTTCAGTTTCAGTTTCTTTATTTCCTCCATTAGATGTATATTACACACTCGGATTCGTCATTTTTTTTTTCCTGTCGGTTCGATTACTTCTGGCGAAGAAGAGCCGACAAGAAACTTCGTCAGGTTGGTCATTGTATTATAATTTTTTACAGTGATACTTACAAACTAGTTTACAGTGATTGATTGATTACTACTGCTCACAAAGAACATTATTATAAGAACATTATATACATTGGTGAGAAGCAAACTCTTGACTACTATAATGACATCTTATTCTAAATTAATAGGAATTATGATCTAAATTATTCAGGTGTAAAAAGCCATCGTCATTTTTGATACAAGGTAATATCAAATTAAATATAAGATAGTAAATAAACAAATTCATACTACAATGCGTTACCCAGAGCACGCTCAAAACTGGTCCGATTCGCGATTACAGCCCTCAAAATGGCGTCCTGTGAACGGTATGAACTTAACGCTGTGATACGCAATGCCGTACACAGTGCTCATACATTAGAGGCATGGCACTATGTGTGGAACTGTCAGTGTCACATTTTGACGTTTCTAAAGAGTCGTCTATCGTCTTTCCATCGTGTTTTTTCACAAACCTTTGAATGTACCTTAGTTAAAAATTCAAGTTAAACTTAGAGCCATTGATTAGATTAAAATTAGAGGTGAACTACTACAATTAAACTCATTGGTTCCATGTTTGATGTTTTGTTTCCGTAAGCGCGTACACAAACGGTCCGAATCGTTTGTAATGCTTACTGCTTTGAGCGTGCAATCTGATTCGGGACGCATGTATACGCTTTCAGCAGTGTAATCGATTACAGTTCAAATCGGAACGCGCAGTTAGTTTTATATTTTTAGAATAAAAGTGAATGAAAGTGACAAAATAAAAAGTTGTTACATTGACGTGCACATACTGTGAAAATAATCGCGCACAATGTCCCGCCATCGGTGGCTGACTCGCTCCGTGCGGATGAGGTCTCGCAGCGACAGGTACGACATGATGTGCGCCAGGCAATCCGGATTCAGGATGTCCATTATATTGTACTCGGGATCTGCTTCAGTGATACCAGCATGCGACTGCAATGGTGACGTTTTCATTGAGATTATTTCGATAAAAAAAGCCATATATTAAGCATTATATTTTTTTTAAGGATTAGTGGGGTCATTTGCAAGGTTGTGACCTTTTGTCAGATGCCACGTGATGGCGAGATCAGATATTTTTCTTAATTTTACTAAAAAACACGATTTAAACCCTTGTTACTTTTTATCTTTTTTTTGACGTTTGACATTTGATAACTTTTTTTTAATCTATTTATTTTGTTGAGACTTTAACCGCCTAGCAATTATGTCAGCCCCATAGTGCCTTTATATATTACTACAACAATACTACAGTTTAAATAGAGTTTATTTGATAACGTTAATAAATCGAAAGGGTTTTTAAAGCAGTGATTGTTTTCAAAAAGGAAAGAATAAAAATTTTATCTTGATATCACGTAACATCTCACATAAGGTTTTATGGGTCAAAACCTCTTCAGTGGTCAATACCTTGCAAATTACCCCACTTACCTAAAAAAAATGTTGATCGATGTGCCGCGCAACCTGTATATTTATAATATTTTTAGTTCAAGGAATATATGATAGCAAGCCAATGAGAAATTCTACTTACATTACTAGGCTCAGGTTCACTCGGTGTCATTGAAGATGTGCCTGAAAATAAAGACGTACAGTCCAGATGAAATGCATACCATTCCTTAATATGGCGACATAGGCCAAAGTCCGGGCCCATTGGCAGTTTGTTTGCGCACTCGTGTGATTGTCACACCCCGTGGCCATGTAGAGGGGCAAATTTCAAATTATTTGTCATAACCTAACATCATACGCATCAAGTGTTACATAGCTGATATTACTACAAGATGCTACGAGTTAGCAACTATATCTTTTGATTATAGTTTCAATGCAATAACAGTCATTTACTGCAGTATAGGTTCCAAAAAAAAGGCATTGTTGTTAAAAAAACTGAGAACATTGCATTGCATTGTAAGTGAGCTAGTCGATTGCGGAGCCTTAGCAAACTTCCTGTTTTGGGTGATATCACAGCCTTAACGATACTGAACGTAGGCCTCCTGCAATTCGCTCAATGACTAGTCCTCTTCATCTAGCTATCGCCAGCTGTATTTACCAGGTCTCTTGGCCAACGAGCCGCTAGGTGTCCTAGACTACGTTTGGCGGTACGTGGTCTCCACTTGAGAACTCATCTGCTCCATCGTCTATCGGTTCTGTGGGCGACATGGCCAACCCATTGCCATTACAACTTGCCGATCTTGTGAGCTGAAGTAAACACGAGTTAAATGCTTGATCTAAATTCATAATAATAATAATAAAAAATATTTATTGTACACCTTTAAAAATGGTTACAAAAGGCGGGCTTAGTGCCCAAAAGCATTCTCAACCTACCAACCTTTGGGATGTACATAGATAGAGGTATGTGGCGGTAGACAGGGAGAATTAAGAGCGAGAGAATTAATAATAAGAAATACTTTATATAACATATAAACATCAATAAAAATATCTACATACATAAGAATACTAAAATATAGATAAACAAAATAAACCCGAAGTATATAAATACAATACAATACACATTTTCAAGTGTTATAAATGTGTCTCAGGGGTAAAAGTAATTGGAGAGAAAACGAAATGTTCAAGTTTTAATAAAAACATTTTTTTATAGTTTACATATTATTTAGGTCATTTTGGATTTAAACAATTGACTAGATTAGGACGACCTAACTTCTAGAGGAAGCAGATTCCATAAATGCGGGGCATTTACAGTGAAGCAGTTAGTAAAATAAGAGCACATACTCAGGAAAAAATGTAAAGTCGGCCTAACATCTATTGAAAGTGCAAAAGGCGGTTATTTCAATATTATTGTCAGGGAGTTTTAGGTTGTGATTTGTACATATTTACTAAGTAGATATCGATACATGTACTATGTCGTATATAACATCAGTACATATTTTATCCCTCAGTGAAATGTCAAGCATAAAACTTGCCATAGCTCATTGAGTGACCTGGTAACGAACGAGTTATAGCTCCATAAGTCATTGTAGGTAGGATGCACTGGTCGGAGAACCTGATCTTAAGGCACTGCAGCATAGGTGCCGAAATAAGAAGGCATTACTGATATTAAGGTGGGCCTTCCCGCTCAACTCCCCATACAAACGGGGAAAGAAGATCACGCCCATATTTCTTGTCAGAGATCCAAAATTTTGCTCAAAATAGCTCTTACTAAATCAAACACTATGCGCATTGTCTGCTTTGTGGACATTTTGCATCCTCTTCATCACGGAGCCTGTCTTTTTCTTTGAAACAGAGAAGGTCCCAGAGCGCAATAGCACGGTACCCGCGAATGAGGTAATCCTGCCGGGAAGGGACACCTTAAGGCGGCCCAACCCGGCGGGCCTAACTCATTCGCGGGCACGATACAAAACCGTGCTGTTGCGCTCTGGGACCTTCTCTGGTTCAAAGAAAAAGACAGGCTCCGTGATGAGGAAGATGCAACATGTCCACAAAAAAGATAATGTGCATAGTGTATGATTTGGTAAGATTGACGAAAATTTTAATTTCAAAACGACTTATAGCTAAAAGTAAACCACGACCGCTGTAGTTAAAAATCTAACAAAAACCAAATAGATCATAAATCTTGATTAAATAAGCTATGTCTGATGACTAATCTTTTTACGATGTTCTTACTTTATCATTGCGTAATCCAACTCCAAATTTATTGTATAAAACGTGCGAAAAATTCGAACTTTCGGACCTTATAACTTAGAAACCAAACACAATTTTACAATTCCAATGGTCATCAAACATCTAGTTCGATCAAATAAAGCTATTTTGAGCAAAATTTTGGATCTCTGACAAGAGATATGGGCGTGATCTTCTTTCCCCTTTTGTATGGGGAGATGAGCGGGATGGGCCACCTTAAGTTTAGTGTAAATCACATCCGAGCCCGGACGCGGTTTGGTACCTTCGGCAGCATCGTTCCTGCGCTCCTGGTGCCTCCGGCCGGGCCACTGCACCGTGCCGTCGGCGCCCACGCCCGGCTGGTGCCAGCTGTCCGCCGGGGACACGCGCAGCTGCTTCCCGCGCAGCTTCCGCTCGTGCGCCGGCGCCACGAGCGCCCTGAAGCATCATTGTCGGAAATTAATTGAATGTTGTATGTTATATATATGTAACATTTATTTAAAAAACGGTCAAGCTTAAACGTATTCACGTGCCAAGCGTCTCATCACTGCTGGACAAGCCCTCGCCTGATGATTTGCGCTTCAGAAATCTAGCTTTTTTCTGAAAAAGTATGACATTGGTAATTTTTTCAAAATTTTCAAACCACCGCTAATAGGAGAACAATTGGGGAAAAAATGCATGTGACCGGCAGACATCATAGTCAAGACCATAAAGGTCCCTTTTTTCGCTTTTTCCGACGGGACTCTAAAAAATCACCCCAGTCATGTTTCTGGCTTCCCCAAACTTCACTAACACCTTTTTCTTTATACAACCTGACATGGGCGGCTAATACCACACAACTACCGTTATATTAGCCTAATTCCCTTCCGTCCTTCCCTAAGCCCTTCCCTTTATGAGCACGGCTACATTGAACTGGATGGAAAACACGGACAATTTTTTAATGGCCGCTTCAACCATAGTTTCATCCAATGTGGTGGTACCAACCCGGGCGGGCTTAACCCTACCACCTAGTAGGGGAAGGGGACCTACAGTAATACATGGATTCCGAAACACGAATGCATTTATTCAACTCAGAAAGACAAAGAAAGTGGTGAATGACCAGGCGAGGATTTGAACCCAGACCTCTCGGATGAAAGGCAAGTCCTCTAGCCCCTAGAATGAGAGCTGTTGTCTAAATTGTCTCATGTTTTCCTTTACCATTAACATTTAATAAATATGTAGTCATAAAGATCAAACAATAAGCAGTACACGTCAAAAGAGGAGAGAGAGATTGATAGATGCAAAATTTAAAAATAAAAACATTAAAAAATGTTTTTACTTGTGTGCATCGGTGGGTTCCAGGAATGTGACGAATGCGTATGGTGATGAGTCGACGCACTGGTTGTCCGAACTCTTCAACCAGCAACTCTTGATGAAACCGTACTGGGCGAAGAAACCAAACAGTTCTGATCGACTTGTCTGAAAGCAGGTTACTGGGTTAGGATTTGTTCATCAAAGCGTTAAAATTATTTTCTTATAAATGAAATGAAAGCTAAAAATAAAATCAACCTTTTTTAATCTTAGAAACTCAGCTCCAAAAATAATATAGAAAATTTTCAGTGTGTGTCAAATTTGCCAGTTTCATATGTGACTCCCTTTGCCATCGCTTTTCAGTTTTTTTTTCATTGAAAATCATTGAACTGGATGGAAATCATGGACAATTTGCATTGTCGCTGCGACCATTGTTGTATCAATATTGACGAGGGCTCTATACACCCGAATTTAATTTGATTTTAGTTTTTATTTTAGTTAAGCATTATTAGTTTCTCAGTATTGGTCAAAATCTCATATAGGAATCTATGATTACTTTATTGATAGGGCTGCTCTCAAACCATTATACTCTTAATTTTCTGTAGGTGGTAGCATTTAAAGGGATATGTAACTATGTCATCAGCTGACAGTAGTAGTTTATGACAAAACTTATAGTATTAAAACCTAATGTGCAAGTGTTTCACAGTGTTGTGGTGCCACTGGAGCTGTGCATTGCTTAAAGGTCCTTGCTTACGGTGACGCTTGGCTCGGGTTATCTCTTTCCCTAAAATATGGTTGAAAGAGGTAATGGCTGCGCCCGGCGTGATGCTCGTGAACGGGTGCTGTTTGTGGGGACTGGCCTGCTCCAATTGGCAACATATTAGTTGGAGGGGATTGTCTTTGCAAATAAAATGATATTTGTCATGAACTTTGTTGCATACGGCATGGATTGTAAATTTTGTGTATTCATGTGAATTTAGTGTTTTAACTATGTTTTTGTTAAAATAATTGACAAACACTTTTGTAAACTTAGACTAAGTGGATGTTGAAAAAAAAAACAGCGGAGTTTCTTTCCAGTTCTTCTTCGCTGTGTTTTGTTTTGCTAAACTGGCCAATGCTAAAATTATTATATTGTAATGCACTAGCAGCATTATGCTGATGCGTGCACTTCTTTTTATGCACTTGCACTTTTGTTTTTAAGCACTTGCACTTATTTATTTATTTATTGTGTATGAATTTTTTTTTATAAATTATTTTTTTATTTATATATATTTTTTTTATTTTAAGTAAAGATCCAGTTTGTTTTTGAAAACATTTTCTGACGATGCACTTATTATTTCTTCAGGTAGGCCGTTCCAATTATCCACAACTCTGTTTGTTAGGAAATGTTTTCGAGGATTTGTTGATGCTAGGGTGCGATTTATCTTTAGCGAGTGACCTTTCGTTAGTGTTAAATATGTACATTGTTTTGAAATTATTGACATCATAGGAATCATGCAGTATTTTATATGTTTCGATAAGATCCCCACGCTGTCTGCGTTTTTCCAGTGTTGTGAGGCCTAATAGCTTTAGTCGGTCCTCATAATGTTTGTTTTTCATGGTGACTACCATCTTTGTTGCTCGTCTTTGGACTTTTTCAAGTACATCTATATCCTTCTCGAAGTAGGGGCTCCAAACTTGGTAGGCGTATTCAAGAAGTGGCCGCACATATGTCTTATATAGCTTGATGAATAACTCCGGAGTAATAATAGAGAATGCTTTTCGGATCATGTAAAGCAGGGAGTTTGTACGTTTCACTGTTTCAGTTATGTGTAGATCCCACTTAAGGTGGCCCAACCCGGCGGCCTCAACTCATTTGCGGGCACGGTACAAAACCGTGCTGTTGCGCTCTGGGACCTTCTCTGTTTCTAAGAATAAGACAGGCTCCGTTATGAGGAAGATGCAACCTGTCCACAAAAAAGGCAATGTGCATAGTGTATGATTTGGTAAGATTTACGAAAATTTTAATTTCAAAACAACTTATAGCTAAAAGTAAACCACGACCGCTGTAGTCAAAAATCTAACAAAAACCAAATAGATTATAAATCTTGATTAAACAAGCTATGTCTGATGACTAATCTTTTTAAGATGTTCTTACTTTATCATTGCGTAATCCACCTCCAAAGTAATTGTATAAAACGCGCGAAAAATCCGAACTTTCGGACGTTATAACTTGGAAACCAAACACAATTTTACAATGCCAATGGTCATCAGACATCTAGTTCAATCAAATAAAGCTATATTGAGCAAAATTTTGGATCTCTGACAAGAAATATAGGCGTGATCTTCTTTCCCCTTTTGTATGGGGAAATGAGCGGGTTGGGCCACCTTAAGGTCGTAAGATATAGTTACTCCGAGGTCACTTTGTGATGTGACTGATTTTAATTCGTGATCATCAATTTTGTATCTGCAATGGGGGTTTTTAGGACCAATATGTAACACAGTGCATTTTTCGGGGTTTAATGAAATAAGCCAATCCTTGGTCCACTGGACAACCCTATTTAGGTCATCTTGAATAGCTTGGTGGGCAATGAGTGGATCCGAAAAAATTTTTACATCGTCCGCAAAGAAGGCTGAGGCCATATTGATGAGAGCTCCAAGGTCTGTTAGAAATATGCCAAAAGCAACGGGCCCGATTACCGAGCCTTGCGGCACCCCACTTAGAACTTCGTGTGGGTCTGATAAAAATATGACAAATCCGAGTGCAGTGTACTGTCTATTGATGATGAATAAACAATACAGTACAATACATTGTTCATTAAACGCGATGTTACCAACCCGGGGCGGGATTAACCCTACCAACAAGTAAACTAGACATTAGAGAGACACAGGCTGAGATAAATAGTCGTCATTGAAACGAATGCTAATGCAGAGTAGTATTTTGTGACGTCATATTGCATTGCTTTGAGATTTCGTCCATACAAAATGTGTCAAAGTGACGTCACAAAGTACTACTTTCCGTTAGTCTTAGTTTTTGTTACGACTATTTATCTCAGCCTTAAAGTTTTACGTGGAATCCGAACCATCTTACATCATTCGCTTAGCTTACCTTGTATGGAAGATTTGTTACGTAGATCTTCCGAATGGGAATACCATCCTCGGTGTGAGTGGGAACGCTGCGGCGTCCATAATGAGAACCATCCATAAGGGTTTGCATCTCTCCTGAAATTCAAGAAATCCTGTTATTATTCTCGAAATCGACATTCAAAAACATACAATTACTTTTGATAATTGAACCTTGATAATATTTTTGTAATGGATACAGAGCTAGTTGTTTTTATTACAAAAATATTTTAAATATTTTACACGACATAATTTTATATATTTAATGGATACAACATTACCGTTATCTCATTAATTTGAGTTTCAGCGATATCTACATTTGAAGCATTGTAATCAGATTTTGAAAATAATCTGAATTAGATTTTGATCATGACATTCGTCGGAACCAGGATTCGAAACAGCGACCTTTGGATTACATGCCCACTGCTCTAACCAACTGAGCTATCCCGACAATTATGTCAGCCAACGAATTTCTCAATTATATTCGAATCGACACAATGCTTTCTTTCACTAGATGGTGCTGATGATTTCGCATATTGATTATACGCTAAGGCATTTTCACTGCAATGAAAGAGATACAATCTTATTGCTGCCGTCACCAAAGTCGATTTTGGTATGACACTAGGAGTCAGCCCGGATTTAACTTGATAATGTTATGTTTTTAATTAATTCGACATAAGTAGTTAGAGCAGTGTGAATGTAATCCAAAGGTCGCAGGTTCGAATCCTGCATCCGACGAATGTCACGACCAAAAATGATTTCAGATTATTTTAAAAATCTGATTACACTGCTTCAAATGTAGATGTCACGGAAACTCAAATGAATTACATTATGTTCTCTCAAGATTTATCCTGTGATTTAAAAAGTTATTTTCATTGAATGACCCCAACCAAAGTTTTTGAAGGTAGTCTTAACACCATGATAAAGATGGTTAGTGCTGTGGCCCAAGGGAACAACTGCAATTAGGGAAAAGTTGCAATTCCAACTCTGAAAACTTTAAATGTATCATTGTTAGATACATTTAAGATCTTGGGGTGCACACCTAGTCCAGGATACAGAACTTTATATCTGCTTCGTAATGAATTATGTTATAAATCATTAGCATCAAATCAAAATGATGAATAAGTCGCTAGACAATTTTATTGTAATAATATAATAAAATAATAATTCCATGATGATGGAATTTTTTACATCTATTTGGAATAGTTAGATAAAATATATAAATCAACGTAGGTATGACTTATTTTTTTCCCAATTTTTGTATTTATTAATAAAATGATTTTTTTATTTAACTGTTTTTTGCTACCTGCCAATAACGAATGCCACACCCGGGCATTTTTAAGGACTACATGAAAAGGCTTACACCAAACCGACTGTCATGACCTTAGCCTAACACACCACATGTCAACTAGGTGCCAAGCCATGAGCTTCCTTAATTTGGCTATATTGAACTAGCCGGAAAACACGGATACATTTTATAGCAGCTTAGTCCATCGTTTATTCAATGCGACAGTATATGACACCTACTGTCATATAATTGACTCATCACATCACATTGCCCCAAGGAATCAGGAAAACGAAGAAAATTTTTCATCACCGCTCAAACCATATTTTTTAACAACTAGTAGGCGATGTAAACGTACCTGTCAGTTTCCACAAGCCACAAGCTGCCGTATCCTAGATTTCTATTATTACATGTACTTATGTAGGTATATGGTCACCTGAACAAGAATTGGATCGGATTTAACTAGCTGGGTAGATAGGATGTAAGTGTGACTCTAACTACAGGAACTCGGCAGAGAAATAAATATCTTACTCCCTTGAAATTTACCGGCGCCAGAACAGAATAGCAGAGTAGGTTTAGGTTAGACTTTTTTGTACGATATTTGAATGTATCTAATAGGTAATTGTTTTAGCTATTAGTGTATAGCGACAATGGAAGCGGTATTATAGGACCTATAGAGCAGTGTTGTGTGTTTTATGAACGATGACACGCGCTGATCCTCTGATGCGCGCTTGCAGTCTGCTCGCACATTCAATGTGTGCTCTACCTGTGCAGGCAGACTCGGTGCTCTTGTAGTGTTTTCATGCGATTGTAATGTATGGTAAGTGTTGTCACTAAATTTAATTGAGTGAAAAATTAAGTTTAATGTGATCACAATCATTAAAATTTTAGGTATTTTTCCCGTAAGGTGCAGTATTGGGGAAATGCATGATTTTAGGGTGTTTAGTAGGTATGTAATTATTTTTTGGTGTATTCGGCTTAGAAACCCCTTCCCAAGAATTCGTGGCCGTAGTCCCAAATCGCGCTGACAAATTTTGATTGTAACTATGTCTAGACTAGACAATTCTGCTTTATATAGTGGGAAGAAAAAAAAGAAGAAAATGCATCCATGAAACCTAGTATTTGTCTAGTCACCACCAAAACATTCGAAGGCAATCTTTGATTTTATTTTTGTCATTTGCACATTCTGTTACCCAAAGAATCAAACTCACGCAAGGAACAGATGCTGAAGCCTCCCCACAGTGCCAACATTTCTTCGGACATAATTTCTTCGTCTGAATCCATGAACATGGCGGCATCAAAATCAGCATGCTCAGCAAAGTCCAGTTCATCCATAGCACGATGCAAGGCGAAACAGCTCGTAAAGTATAAAACAATTTTTAGGAAAGTAATTATTTTCAGACCACGAAAAAAACGTTAGCACATTGTTGAAAAATACATAGAGCATAGAATTTACAAAATGTACCCACCCACAGAACAAAAAAAAAAAACTGAAAACATCATTTAACTGCTCGTTCCGATTTGAACTGTAAACGATAACACTGCTAAAAGGGTATGCAAGATTCCCGAATCAGATTAGTATCTAATGTTAACCAATGAACAATTTGCAAGCGGTTAACTATTTACTAAGATTATGTGGTTTTGAATTGTTGATAGACATAGAATTTGGCAAACAGCCAAATAACAAATGTTAATTTTAAAATAGGTAATACGATTTCCTCTATCCTAAAAATGTGTTGGACAAAACTTTTATTATTTGGAAAATTATGAATTTTAATCGAGGCGGGTCTTGTGCCGCCTTTCGTCCGGATAGAGGCCTCGCGTTCTACGGGTTGATAAGCGTAGGAAAGTAATTCCGCCCACTCGATGCTGATATTCATAAAGTCGTATCCAGAGAGCACCTGTCAAAACTTAGTTCGAGATTAGCATCGGACCAACCACACAAAAACTGCTTTAGTCCGGCGGATTAAAGTTAATCTGCCCACTCTGAATACAATAGATAGAGACTTGTACTTGCCTAAGCCCATTGAGGTGAATAAACAACATTCTTCACCTCCATGGCTAAGCCAAGGTAGGCTTTTGACGTAAAACGTATGGAACGAATGTCAAATTTAACAGTCGGAAGCTATACTTTGGTTAAGCCACGAGCATGAATCTCAGCATGAATACTGCAGAGTCTGTAGTAGACAGTACGTTTTTACATGAATCGCCTTCTACGAAAAACCTTTGGCTAAAGCCTTTGCTTTAGCCTATTGGGGAAATGGAGAAAAAAATATAAATGCATTTGTTTTGGGGCCAATGAGCGAGCAGTTTCCGGTTGTCATTATTATCACATATTTGTCTTTTTCTCTAATACATTTCTGAAAGAGATACTACTAAATTCATTAGTATTTTTGACCGCAATTGATCAGACGAACCGGTCTTTTCCGTGAACGCGACGCGACTGTCGTGGAGTCGCTCTGCGTCGGAAAAGTGTTTTATTGGTGATTTCAAAAGCTTCTTGCGCTCGATGATGGCGGCAAACAACTACTTCGGATTTACGCACGGGGGTACGCAGTATGGGTAAGTGCAATTAGATGGTTTTATTTCTTGGTCGTACAGGGCCGCGCGGTTCCACATACAAAATGGCGTCGTCGCCTATCGATCGCGTTGCCCCGCGCCGGCAGGACCGCTATTGCATGATGATTGGTATGTTGCAGCACGGCTGCTCCCGGCGCGGCATACGGTACTCAGACGGGCTATGCGGTGGCACCGACGCCGACTGCGGCTGCTTACGGTACCCAACGTGCCGCCACCGCTGGCTATGACACAGCCTACCAAGCCGCGGCGGCTACGCAAGGTACATGCGATGAATAGACACTGTGGTTTTTTCCGTGTTGTCAGTTCAATGTAGCCTTGCTTGAGGGAAGATTCTGGCATAGCACCCTAATACCCTCAGGAATGCGTTGTATTGTGATGAAATGACGTTCAATATATCATGATGATAATACAAACCCATGGTTGTAAATATATAAATAAAAAATAATTAGAGTTTGTATTCTCTGCACGATTTTCACGTCTTTCAACCTTTATGCCTAAGCCGTTAGAATGCAGCGCTACGGAGAATATCCATCTCTGTCATAATCATGTGGCAGACCAGCAAGCAGGAAAGGATGGGAGTAGCAACCTTAACTCGTTTGTATGGGGGCGGCGTGGCCACATCCCCATGCGTCAGTGCCGGCTAGAGTGTCTGCTTATAAAATCGCTTACTACTGATTTTCTCCACTTCCAACGACATAAAAACTTGTAAGAACTTCACGCAACAAACAACCAAACATTCGATGCATGTCCATCAGCGGCTGCTCACGCGCATGCACACGCAGCGGCGCAGCACGTAGCGGCCGCCCAGTCAGCGTACGATGCGTCCAAGACGGCGTACTACCAGCAGGCGGCCGCCGCGTACCCTGCGGCCGCGCCGCCCCAGCCGGCCGCCGCCTACGACGCGGCCGCCGCCAAGCCGGCGTACTCCACACCTGCCAACTATGCCCAGGTACTTGGCTAGAAGTTGGCATCGGTGCAATGCTCTCCAATTTACTGCAGTGGTTTCTCTTTCTATTCATGTGCTCTTTATTGTCAGCCTCTGTAGCCCAGTGGCGCGACACCTTGCGATTCAATAAGCTTGGTGAAGTACCTCTGAGCACGGTTGGGTTTTGGATGGGTGACCACTGTTGAGGCTGGCTGTGGTTTGGATTCCACGTAAGACTATAGGTCCAAGTTACTTACTAGGTGGTAGGGTTAATCCCACCTGGGTTGAATGGCATTGAATGAACGATTGTCGAAGCGCAATGAAAATTGTTTGTATTTTCCGTCCAGTTCAATGTAGACGAGCAATACAAGAAAGGTCCTGGCATGGCATCTAGTTCCCATGTGGTGTGTTTGGCTAATATCTCACGTATAACAGTTTGGTATTAGCCATCCATGTCCAGCATGAAATAAAAAGTGAAACAAATAAGCAAATATTCTAATATAACTTATATTTTGATCCAGATCTGCAAGTGATTTTTAGTTAAAACTTTGTGCTTACTACTCTCTATGCATGGTATGTGTGTTGCTGCAGAGGTTCTATAAGCACTTTTAGAGACTATTTTGTCTAGTGGGGACTTAAATTTGATTATTTCTAGCAATACTCGTATTACTTTCTTTCTTTTGCCTTTTTGTTCTGTTTGTTTGATTTGTGAATAGTTTATCTCCTTTTGTTATTGTGTTGTTTTACATTTTATTTTGTTGTTGTTATTAATTGACTTTTGGATGGGTGACGCGGAAGAGTTACTCGCAGGGTGGTGCCCGCGCCGGAGCCCCCGTGGCTGCAAAGCCTGCGTACGGAGGCGCCTACACCGCCACCCCGTCCGCTACCACCTACCCCACGCAGCCCTACACCGCACCGCCGCAGGCTCAGGCTCCCAAACGTTAGTATCACATTTGTTTTTAGTAGCACTTCGGCGCTCCAAGCTGTAGAAGGTGAACCAAAACTCGTATGAATGTTGATGCGGTCTTATTTTGTAGGTGAATATGTTAGGATGAATTATTCGACACAACTTTTTGCTCCACAATCGGATTCAGCTGTTTTCTTATAGACATAGCATAAATGAAGAAAATATTCTATTTTAAATAAAAATAATGAGGTTTGGAAAAATACTATTAAACTATAATATCTATCAAAAACATACAGCGTGGTGAGGTATTTTATGTAGATAATTTTTGTCATTTACTCTTGTCATAGATTCCATAATTTTTGTTTTAATGGAAAAAAATGTGGACATGCTTTCAAAAGGGGGAGGGGGCGGGGCGACTTTTGGTTTAACACTGGACAAAATCGTTTTCAGGAGGCCCAAATCAGTTTAAAAAACCGGTTTGTCAAACTACTGCATTCCATGCTGTTCAACATCGGAAAAAGGCTTTTGAGATTATTCTACCGCTCTAATATGTAAAATCAGCTGTCGAGTAATTCTGCATAGGGTCTTACTTGGTGATTCTGGACATAATAATAAAAAAAGATATTTTAGAAACTAAAGATATGTTACCTAATATTTTGATTTTATTTGCAAGTTTACTTATAGCGGTAAAAATGAGTATTTCACTTAGAGCTTCAAAATCATTCAGTTTGACCCCCGTGCAAAATCAAAATCAACACCACACCACATTGGGATCTCAGCACTGAGTTACTTATTAAGTAACAAGTATTGAAACTTTCCCACGATGGGTACGATTAGTTAGGTCCATAGATTTAGAATGTACCTGCTACTTTACTCAAGACAAGACAAAGCGCTGGAGCGAGAAATCATCTTTTAATGCACCCGGGTGTAGAGGAAACAATTTTAACCTAAGCTTGAGAAGGACTTTTTGAAAAGTTTCAATTTGCGTTTAGATGTTTCGGCGGCGGCCAACCGGAACTCATACTCGGGCTACGACACGGCGCTGTACAACGCGGCCACCATGTACGTGGCTCAACAGAAGCAGGGCGGTGGCGGTGGAGGGTAAGTGATGCTATGTTGCGGTACGTCAGTGACGTCCAACACTTAACATGAAATAAGTCAAGATTTGTAAAAGTAATTAGGCTTTATCACACTGCATAACTAAAACCATGACATGATTAGTCTAATTCACCGCATTCCCGAAGGAATTAGGTGCCATGCCAGGACTATCCAGTTATGATGCAAGATATAATTTGATTTTTGAACGATTTCATTACAGAAGTTGAGTATTAATTTATAGAAACTCATATTTGTCAGCCTCAGTGGCCCAGTGGCGCGACACTTCGGCGATCGCTCTCCGAAGTTAAGCAACGCTGGGTCCGGCCTGGTCTTGGATGGGTGACCATTCGACCGTTGAGAGAGGCTGGCCGTGGTTCGGATTCCACGTTAAACTGTAGGTCCCCTTCCTTACTTACTAGGTGGTATGGTTTATCCCGCCCGGGTTGGTACCATCGTATTGGATGAACGATGGTCGAAGCGGCAATGAAAATTGTCCGTGTTTTCCATCCAGTTCAATGTAGCCGTGCAATATAAGGAAGGTCCTGGCATGGCACCTAGTTCCCATGTGGTGTGTTGGGCTAATACCATGACAGAAGGTGTGGTATTAGCCATCCATGTCCAGTCACATAAAAAAATATATATTGCAATCAAGGGACCCAATTTTTCTCGGCCGGTGAGTCAGTCAGCGTGTTTGCGTCCACTGCTGGACATACGCCTCTCAAAATTTTCTCCAGTCCTCCCGGCACTCAGCGGTACGGAACCACTGCTTTCCGCCGACGCACTTCATGTCGTCGTCCCACCTGGCGGGTGGTCTTCCCACACTCTGTTTTGATTAGTGCCAGTAAGGTTATGTGAAAATAGCCTAATTTAAAGGACCACATTTTTCATCAATTAAGAAATATATCCTTCCAATAAATCCTTCAAATGGTCAAGGAGTTTGAACATTTATCTGTTTGATGTGTTGTTTACGATAATAAGTTCCGTTTTCTTAAATTGATCTGTGCTGAGTATACTTTGCAATAAAAAAGAATGGTCTTAAAAGAAAAGTCTGCATCAATTCCTGTCTTTCAGTTCTTGATGAATATACTTACCCACCTATGTTTTTACGAAATGTAATAAATAATTTAGAATTTTAATTTGATAGGATCTATTTGTTCCATTAGCGGTTGGAAGCCTTACAACAAAGGTGGCATGGGTGGTATGGGCGGGCAGCAACGCCGCCCGAAGCCACCGCCCAAGGCCACGCAGCTGCACTACTGCGATGTCTGCCGGATCTCCTGTGCTGGACCCCAGGTTTGTTTGTAAGGGAGTGTGTGCGTTCATTATGTCGTGCCACAGTCGTTCATAGCTTTTTCTGCTACAAATCCTCAAAAATAGGAAGTTACTAGCCATAACTATATTGGCGAGCACACTATGCAGTTATGTATTTAATATCATACAACAGTTTGTAAAAAAGGCTATAATTCATAAAAAAAATTATGAGAAAAAGTGAAAAAGACTTTTCGCCTTTTGACAAAGACAAATTTGTCCTATCTGTCGGATAAATACTATCTAGCGATTGAAAAATCGGCCCTAAATACAATATGTGTTGATAATCGATTCTGTTTCCCATTTGTTTTTACCGATCGCTTGCCGTGTCCCCCCACCAGACGTACCGCGAGCACCTCGAGGGCCAGAAGCACAAGAAGAAGGAGGCGGCGGTGAAGCTGGCGGCGGCGGGCGCCGCGTCGGCTGCGCGCGGCGCCGCCGGCGGCTCGTCGCTGCGCTGCGAGCTGTGCGACGTGACGTGCACCGGGCAGGACGCGTACGCGGCGCACGTGCGCGGCATCAAGCACCAGAAGGTCGTCAAGCTGCACACGATGCTCGGCAAGCCGATACCGTCCACTGAGCCCAAGGTGCTCGCCTCCGGTGAGTTATCTCATGTATTGTATTGTATTGTATTTATTAAGCATAAAACAAAGTTACACATATATAACCAAACATTGTCAGGTACATGGTGGTCGTTTATATTACTTGTCAAAATAAAATAAAAAATCAAACATTAAACATTCTAACAATAACATCAAATAAAATATAAATAGTCAAGTTGGTCACAATGATCAAGTAAAATAAAAAATATATATACAAATTGTACGGATATTATCTTGTATATTGTACGTCCATTACCACGTGCTTCGTAGGCAGGACATATTAACGTATCAACATCGCAAGTCTTTAGGGTTCCGTAGCCAAAGGGTGCTATACCGAACCCTGATACAAAGCCTCCGCTGTCCGTCCGTCTGTCTTTCACAGGGCTTTATTTAAGGTGGCCCATCCCGCTCATCTCCCCATACAAAAGGGGAAAGAAGATCACGCCCACATTTCTTGTCAGAGATCCAAAATTTTGCTCAAAATAGCTTTATTTGATCGAACTAGATGTCTGATGACCATTGGCATTGTAAAATTGTGTTTGGTTTCTAAGTTATAAGGTCCGAAAGTTCGAATTTTTCGCGCCTTTTATACAATAACTTTGGAGGTGGATTACGCAATGATAAAGTAAGAACATCGTAAAAAGATTAGTCATCAGACATAGCTTATTTAATCAAGATTTATGATCTATTTGGTTTTTGTAAAATTTTTGACTACAGCGGTCGTGGTTTACTTTTAGCTATAAGTCGTTTTGAAATTAAAATTTTCGTAAATCTTACCAAATCATACACTATGCACATTGTCTTTTTTGTGGACATGTTGCATCTTCCTCATCACGGAGCCTGTCTTATTCTTTGAAACAGAGAAGGTCCCAGAGCGCAACAGCACGGTTTTGTACCGTGCCCGCGAATGAGTTAGGCCCGCCGGGTTGGGCCACCTTAATGAATCGTAATAGGTGACAAATACTAAAAATAAAAATTAAACGGGGTCACCATATAAGAAACATGATTTCTTTGGGTCAAATTTCATATAATGGTATGGAACCCATTGTGAACCGACTCGCACTTGGCCGGTTTTTTTTTTCACTCTATCTTTTTTACCAGATCATTATCAAAGGAGAGCAATGATTCAAAGATGCGTGTATAGTATATATGTAGATTTTATTTGATGCTCTTGCATGCAGATATTTCTAGTAATGATGATATTGTGGTATTGAATAATTTGGGTGGTTTTTTGATTAAAAATTCTTAACATGTTTCTGTAAAAATCAGAAAGGAGTTATGGTTGAATAGTGTGGTATATGCATTAGTATAAAACTCAGAAGCTTGATTAAGTAAAATGTCTGTTGGGTTTTAATAAAAATACCAGAATAAAGCGCCCGTTGAGTCTGCAAACATGCCCCTAATATTTGAATTGTTATTTCTTTGCTAATGCCAAGACAAAAAATACCCGTTGAGTGCAACTGATTGACTTACGATTGTTGAAATTATGATGTTTGGATGAATTTTTACTAGGATTAGTTACACCATTACAATTTCTATTGTAGCTTTGTATTTGATTATGTGTATGGGATTGGGTGAAGGTGTTTTATCCAGCCACAAAATCATATCTGTATCAGTGAGAGCTAACCTGTTACTCTCGTGGCAGCAAGTTCCGTTAAAAGTCAAATTTTTCATTTTCGTGAAATTATGCTTGCTCAGAATTTTCATATCGGGTACAGATATGGAGTGTGACGAAAATGTTTTGGGCTTTTTTATAGTTCTTAAATGAAATAGTCTGCAGATTGCAATTGCCAGATTGTTAAATAGTTTTTTTATGCAACAACTTCGCAACTAATAAAAAACGCCCATCAGTATTTGTATGCTATACAAATCATTTCATAATTTATCTCACACTTGACGCACATTTATCTCACTTTTCCAATAATCCGTGCAAATTTTCACTCCCAAAGAGCAGATTCTCGGGCGAATCGCGTGAAGCGTCGCTCCGCAAATGTACTGAAAAATTTGACTTTTCACGGTTGTCAGCCAAAAAGACGGTCGCCGGAACGCCGAAGATCGCCTTCGTGGCGTCGGGCGGCCTGAGCACGGTGGCCGGCACTAATGAGAACCGCGCCGAAGGTGACAAGGAGGGCGACGAGAAGGAGCCCGCCGGCGCGGAGGCCGAGCCCGAGGACGAGATCCAGCCCGTGGGGCAGGACTACATCGAGGAGATACGCGGCGACGACGGCAAGGCGCTCAGCTTCAACTGCAAACTGTGCGATTGCCGGTTCAACGATCCCAACGCCAAGGAGATGCACATGAAGGGACGGCGCCATCGTCTGCAGTACAAGAAGAAGGTACGGCTGCAATTTGCGCTCGATGCGCTTTCATACTCTAATATCTTGACCTTAAGGGCGTGATGAGAGCCTATTGCTTTCGGTTGGATAAGGGTGTAAGGAAAACTTAATTATAACGTTAATTATATTTTAATATGACTACTACGAATTTTGATAAACCAAATAGTGAATATGTCGATTAATGGTCTAGCTATAATATAACGATAAGACTGTAAGTCACTGGTGCTTTGTGATCTCAAATTAAACACATATAAATAAATTTTAATTAAAAAAGATTGATCACAGAATATGAATGTCCCATAATAACCGTAATAGGTTACAAATTTAGCTAGACCATCAATGCATATTTCTTGATTTTTAAATTCCTAAAATAAGTAGATAGTTATTTTTAAAAGTAATAAAATATGGTTTTTCTTACACCTATAAAGTTTGCTTAAAAAATATAAAAATTGTAATCGAATGGACAGTCATCCAATGATTACGAAGTAAAAGGTTTGAGGTGTTTGTCGAGCCTGATGAATATATTGTCAAGAGTTCTGGACACACATGATAACAACTTTTCATGAGGATGACATTCAGAGCCACTAAAACTGCATTTGTTATATAATGGTGCAATCAATAAAATGTACAATACATGAGCGAAATATTCCATTTCCTTAACACATTTTATTGGCATGATTGCTTGCAATCCCCGATTAGCCAGTCGAGCGTGTAAAGCAATAAAACCAGCTCAATTCAGACGGACGGAATGGCACGGAGCAGGCTACCCGAACACGTCTTGTGACAATGGAAGTGCTAAATTATGTTCCGTCCTTGTCGTATTCATATTGTCAGTAGGAAAAGAAGTAATTGTTAACGATTCCTTTTCATTATTTAACGAGTAACCGGCCGTGAAAAATGGGGATTCAGATAGTTTAAAATATGTTTAAATAATAATGATTTCTAAGGGGCCTTAATTTGGGCATTCTCCTTTGTAGATGTAATTTTTACTATGTGTCTCTTCTGACGTGAAGTCCACTAACGAATAACTCTGGGTACTTCTAATGTAGTTGTATAATTTAATTAATTAATATGTTTTATACTAATTTTAAACATTGCCGAAAAGAGAAAACAAGTAATTCTTATCTGCAGTTTTATGAATACACCCATCTGCAAACTTACTGTATGTTTCGCTCGGGCTCCAGGACACATGATTTGTCCATCGATGGATAAAACATGTGAGTCCGGGAACTCTAATTTAGTTCCACCATTTGTCTGTGTATGTGTGTATGTGTGGGTGTGTACTGGTGTGCAATGCGTGCGGTACGGTCGCAGGTGCAACCCGACTTGGTGGTGGACGTGAAG
This sequence comes from Incurvaria masculella, assembly GCA_946894095.1. NCBI lineage: Eukaryota > Metazoa > Arthropoda > Insecta > Lepidoptera > Incurvariidae > Incurvaria > Incurvaria masculella. Next base: position 11,391,153 of record OX335658.1, on the reverse strand, counting down.
CCGTCGATGCGCCAGCGCAAGCTCGCCGAGCAGAAGGCGCAGCGCATGCTGGTGCGGGAAGAGCTGTGGGCGCGGCGCCGCATGCACGACGTACGTACACTATACACGTGGGCACCAGAAGCCTATGCTGAACATATTTTACATAATTTGAATGTGAACATGGGAGGTTGGAGGGATAATTTTTCCTGATTAGGATAGTGTTCTGATTGTTATTTTTTTATGTAAAGCGTGGCATATGGCGTACGAAAGGACCTCTTACGGTACCCGACGACGCCTCGGATGAGCTCTCGAACTTTTTAGGAGGCTGCGAAAATCATGCCGGCCGGCAAGAGTCGATTTATTATCGTTGTTTATCATTAAATATTTTGACCTACCGTGCAAACAAATATCGCATTGATTTAAAATATTAGTCACCAGTGCAAATCACTAGTAAAACTATTTTACGTTTTAGTTTTAAACCATACTGCCACAGTTGGTCAGCCTCAGTGGCCCAGTGGCGCGACACTTCGGAGATCGCTCTCCGAAGTTAAGCAACGCTGGGTCCGGTCTGGTCTTGGATGGGTGACCATTCGACCGTTGAGAGATGCTGGCCGTGGTTCGGATTCCACGTTAAGCTGTAGGTCCCCTTCCTTACTTACTAGGTGGTAGGGTTTATCCCGCCCGGGTTGGTACCATCGCATTGGATGAACGATGGTCGAAGCGGCAATAAAAATTGTCCGTGTTTTCCATCCAGTTCAATGTAGCCGTGCAATATAAGGAAGGTCCTGGCATGGCACCTAGTTCCCATGTGGTGTGTTGGGCTAATACCATGACCGAACTTGTGGTATTAGCCATCCATGTCCAGTCACATAAAAAAAAAAAAAGTTGGGCTTTGAAAATTGTGAAACAAATATTGAATGTAAGCTCAGTTTCTGGCAACAGATAAGTTCACTTCTTACAGTCGGGGAGAACAGTAAGTTCTCACCAACTCTCATCAGTTTTGCGTATTCGTGATACAATTTTTAATGATATAATCACATGCCTTGATGCCTGAGCCTATCTACGAAGTTCAAGAACAGTTTTAGGGTTCCGTACCCAAAGGGTGCCAATGCTACCCTATTACTAAGCCTCCACTGTCCGTTTGTCAGTGGGCTGACCTTAATGGACACTTTGAGTGGACAGAATCTGTGTTGTGTGTGTACTAATTAGGTATTTACTAATTAGCTGAAGTAAACTGACGTTTAGTACGATGTCAGGTTTTTTTCTGAAATAAAAAATTGCATTGGGAAAAAAAAGGATTGTGATTTCAATATACAGGATGTCGTAATGGCCAGTACAATAATTTCGCCAGTTTAATCCTGTTTTACCGAGAAAAAAAAAGTAAACATTAGTTACCCGATATACATTTTTGAAATTTATGTTTTCGTCTAGTGTAATTTGACGCGACGTTGTAACCGTGCATAAGGAAGGTCTTGGCATCTAACCTAGACCCCACCTGGAGTGTCAGGCTAATGTCATGGCAGAAAGTATGATATTAGCCATCCAGGTCCAAGTACATACAAAGTTCCCACGTTCTTATGGAAGATTCGATATTTTTACACTAAATTATTGAATCCACTTGTATGGAAAGTCCAACTTTTTATTTAGAGGATATTCAGGAAAACGTTTTATGGGTCGTTCTTCTTTTTAACCTACAATTTGAGAGCACATTAGCTCAATTTGGAAAAAAAAATTATAAAGCTTTCTCGCCAAGATATATGTATGTTCCGACAGCAGAATTTCTATTCTATCGGAAAAAGTTGTTGGCCGAGAAGTTTACAGTTTTTTGTACGATTCTCAAGACCTGAAAGATGGATTCGCCAAAAAAATGTACACCTCCGTCACGAAATCTTTTATTTTATTCTAACGAATACAATTCGTCGAATAACTCGGACTTTTGTAATACATTAATTAACTAAAGAACCTTTTAGAAAATAAATTGAAATCATATATTTGTATTTATTAAATATGTATTATTCATGATCTTATACCACTCTGTCACATTTTCTGTTAATGTAAAGTATGTTTTTGCTATATATCGACTTTTACTATCATTTACGAATAAATATGAATATCATAGACGGCAATATCATCAACTATTATAAATATAAATTTTCCAATGTTGCACCAATCATAACAAAATTTATAAACGACCAAAACAATTTTCCTACCAGGAGACAACATCTTGACGGAGTAGTAACTTATGTGATAGAGTTGTTATTCTAGGGGATACCAGGCTGCGTTTTGGAATAAAACAGGTATTCTTTTCCAGAATAATTTATTTTGTTATAAATCTTTATTAGTCTTCAACATTTTCATATAAAATAACATGAGATCGAACTTAGATAATCAATGAAATAACATTAGAGAACCTTTAGAATCAAATATTTATATTTTAGTAAATTAAATGACTACTCACTCGTCTTAAGTGATAAAAAATATCTAGTCTAACTTGACACAAATTAAAATGACCAAAAACTTATACACAGTATCGTAAAAACTTTTTCAGGGCATCCCTCTAGTGTTCGTAGTATCAGCGAGCGAAATATCCTCCACATCATGAATTATAAGGTTTCTGTTTCGATAGATAAAAACTCGCGCACAGTATTTTGTTGTTGTTGGATTTCAGGTAGAGGCCAATAAGTTTTAGAAACGTGCGAAGAACAGAATTGTTCACAAAAACAACTTAATGCCCTACGGTTTAAGATTTCATGAGTTTCGTGAATATTTGGTGGACTTGCATTGTTCCTTTCAGGGGCACAATGTTACTTGGAATCGTTGCTGCTACCTTTTACACGTCTTCGTCTGTCACCATTAACAGTTTAATTTTGTTGGCATCTTGAAGTGCGGAAAATAATTGGAACACTTATGCAATATCGTTTTCTTTAGCTACTTCCATCATAACCACCAGCTTGGAGTTCCGTTTTCCCATCAACACCATCAGCAGCTCCTTTTCCATGCCCTGATCTAAAGAAGTTCCAGGATATTTTGCGAAGCCCGTGTTCTTCGAAAAACCTGTTTGCCATCAGGTAAAAGTTTACCTTGTGCTTGTACTGGGTTGCAGGATCATCAGAGAAGAAGTGAACAGTTGTTACATATGGTGTTTTGAATTGGACTTTATCTCAGCTACCTTCTCAGGGTATTGTTTTCGTATCTCCCGGCAACGCCGCCGTCTTTCTGTTGGTGTTAATGTCTTTTTTTCCCCGCCATGATTGCACCTAGAAATAGGAAATAAGTAATAAGTACCTCAACATACGCGAAGATAGAAAAATATGTGTAACACTTTCCGAAGGAATAATTACCATAATAACTAGTGTATCTATTTCAGTATATCTCGAATTCAGCATAAATAGAACATGAATTACCCCACCGTCACATACTTAACCACTCCGTCACCATAAACATGTGACGGGGTTGTCAAGTGACGGAGGTGTAAAAAATTGTTGCAAGGTCGATAACATTTAAAAGTTAACATAGAATATATAATTCACACGTTGGCAATAAAATAATTCCTATTACGGAAGAGAAGACAACGAAAAGTAAAAATTATGATTATGTTTTGAATCAATTACCTTCGTGACGAAGCGGTAGCCGAATAAACACACGCACGTCCTATCACAGCTTTCGGGCGACTGACGCGCTGTCTCTTGATCTCAGAGGGGAAATAGTACCAAGAGGAGAAGGGGGTCTAAACCTCCAATCGCAGGCCACAAAGACGAGCGGCACAAACGCGTATTTCGAACGACAACCCACGTGACAGAATTTACAAAATAAAACAGCAGGTAGTAGGAGACAAGAATTTAAGATTTTTTGAATATTTTTTTAAAATTGTTAAAAAATAATGGTGGCTATTACATGGTAGGTTATATAATTAGGAGTTATAAGTTATTTTTAGGTTTTGTGTCTTCATATAATTGTTTCGTAATATTATGGATTATACGCCGGCCGAAGTAGCCGGAGACAACTGTGATTTGTATGAAATACACTTCTGTCACGCGGATTTACAACTCTGTAACGTACTTTTTACAATTAAATTATTAGATAAATATGTATTTAATAATGCACAGCCATTATGGATATAGTACAGTGCATGATGAAATACAATTAAGAAAAAATAACGCTAATTTTCTTGTTCTCTTTTGCACTGATTGGTGGAGACACCTTTTTGTAGGTTAAAAAGAAGAACGACCCTTATTCTTTTTCGTTTGTTTCAATCCCAATAATCATTTCCAAAATTGTATGTACTGGCCATTACGACACGCTGTAAAATTCTACTAGGGTAATGGCAGATCATCTGGATATATTGTGTTGTGATTCGCAGGGCATGGGCGGCATGGAGGATGAGGAGCGCACGTACTGGGACGAGCGTATGGAGCCGTGGTGGCAGCGCGGGCCGATGGGGCCGCCCCACCATCACATGCATCCCGTATGTACAACATCAACCAGTACATTTATTTCTTTGATGAACGAGCAGCCTAAGCCGATGTGTTCATGTCTGAGTTCTCTGGTGCTTTTTTGTTACGGTTACTTTAGTTTATTGTCAGCCTCAGTGGCCCAGTGGCGCGACACTTCGGCGATCGCTCTCCGAAGTTAAGCAACGCTGGGTCCGGTCTGGTCTTGGATGGGTGACCATTCGACCGTTAATAGAGGCTGGCCGTGGTTCGGATTCCACGTTAAACTGTAGGTCCCCTTCCTTACTTACTAGGTGGTAGGGTTAATCCCGCCCGGGTTGGTACCATCGCATTGGATGAACGATGGTCGAAGCGGCAATGAAAATTGTCCGTGTTTTCCATCCAGTTCAATGTAGCCGTGCAATATAAGGAAGGTCCTGGCATGGCACCTAGTTCCCATGTGGTGTGTTGGGCTAATACCATGACAGAAGGTGTGGTATTAGCCATTTATGTCCAGTCACATAAACAAAAAAAATATATTTAGGTTTATGTCAAGCCTGTCTTTAAAGGAATTGGTGGTGGGTGCTTGAACAACATCTTCAGGCAGTTCCATATTTCCACTGCTCTATTCGAAAGGGAGTGTTGTCTCGGGTTTGTTGAGCTGACAGTGGCTTTGAGCTTCAGTCTATGACCTTGGATATGACTATTTGTGTTTCTTGTGCAGTTTGGCCGACTGACTGACTGAAATACCCATGACATGTTTGTCAAGTGTGTTTATCTGTAGTTCTCTGATCGTATCGTATGCACTTGTATTCTGAAAAACGAAGGCCTTTCGCCGTTTGTTAGTCTAGTTAGACAATTCTAGACTTGAAATAACCACTCTCGAGACTTATAAGGCATTTTCGAGGTAGCTCTGACAAATATGTCTGCTCAAATTCGTTCCGATCTGATATCGTGCGATTGTTGCTATGAGCAGTGATATCAATTTGGAACACCAAGTATTCACTGTATTCGCTTTCTCTGCGATATTTGTAATGTACGCATTTTGGAATGCAGGGATAGTCAGTCGCGAGTGGCTGGTCTAGAGTGACCGCAGCCTTACTCGAATTTTGGAATAATGTTAAAAAATTACGTGACCACACATGCATCATAAAATAATGTATTTCACCCCTTTTATCCTCTATAATGTACTAATGAGAAATCATGGTTTCGCGCAGGGCATGGGTATGGGAGCGCCTCAGTTCATTGGGCGCCGACCGGAGACGGCGGACGACCGTCACGTGCAGACGAAGCACGCGGACATCTACCCCACGGAGCAGGAGCTCCAGGACATCCACCGCGCCGTCTCGCATACGGAGCGCGCGCTCAAGTCACTCTCGGACTCCCTGGCGGACCAGGCGCGTCCCAAGCCCGCCCAGAAGGTACCTCCTACTCCAGAACATACCTCGCTCACAAAGTTCTTGTATCGCCAAAAAACATACATAGTTTTGTGTAACTATTTATGTATAATGTAAATTTAATTACTGAAATTGTGAGCAGTGGTATAGAAAATGGGGCAAATAAAAGCTATTTTTAATTAATTTGTACGTCTGCTCTTCTCGAACCAACAGATTGATAATGTGTCCAAGTGTAGGTATCCTACCTATGGATAAGAAATTAAATGAAAGCAAAGCCAAACATTCCAGTGAATTAGGTCAAAACACATATTCCCAAAACAATTTTGGGTTCCTTTCTGGGTGCCCTTTTATTTATTTATTTATTTATTTGATGAACGAGCAGCCTAAGTTGATATGTTCATGTCTGAGTTTAATGTGCTTTGTTATTATGGTTCTTTAGTTTAGTGTTTTTAGGTGTTTGTTAAGCCTCTTTTTAAAGGAATTGGTGGTGGGATGGGTGCTTGATGAACATCTTCATCTTTTACCATTATAACCATGACTACATTGAACTGGATCAGCAAACATGGACGATTTTATACTCTAAATGTGTTCGGCTGCCCTATTTTTGAAATAATTTGACTTGAGGCTTGTGAGCAACTGCTCACACCAATGGTATAATAATGTGGCATAGTTATTAATGCTGTCTTTACTATTATATATAATTGTGCTACTGTCTTTTCAAACCATAGTTTTGTCAACCTATCTTTAACAAAAACAATAAACGAAATGTAATAGTATTACAATAAAAGGTTTCCCTTTTTTGTCAATTTCTATATAATCTAATACATCTACTTAACTACATATATGCATCCAAAGCTGTTTCTTTCCATTGCTATTTATATATACATATATTTAAATACAGCCTATAACACATTATTAAATATATATATAAACTATTATTTTTTATTTAAATAAATAAGGACATGTTAAGTCTAGACATACTTTTATTATTATATCAACCACTGTTACTGAACCCAAATAGACTTTCTGGAAAACGGGCAGAAGCCTTGTCTAGGAGCTATAAATGGACATAAAGCTGACAGCGCAACCACAAGTCTTATACCATTGTTTTCAGAACCCACTGAAATGCTGTACAATTTCATTATGTAATATTTCTTAATAAATAAATAAATAAATAAAATTATTACCAAATTGCTGCAACCATTTGCAATTCTGATATTAAAAATGCAGTTTCGTATTTTGACGTGTGTCTAGATAGCTTATTTGACAGTGTTTAAGGAAAAATTACAAATTTCACAGGTTGCTCCAGGTAAAACTGTAGTGAAGACCGAAGATGGAAAGGCCATCAAAGAAGAGAAAATTGAAGGGAAGGAAGATGGACGTGATAACCAGCTGTAAGTGGTCTTGACATTTTTTTCTAACGATAATTATGTTTTTGTTGAGTCACTACTGGAAAAACGAGTGAGGTGTTGAATCTTCAGTGACTTCACAGAACACCTCCAAGACTTTGACGCGGAGACCAACCAGCCCCGCTATCACACTCCCTATCTCTACTTATCCGTATTCTGTAGGGTGCCTCCAGTGCCAACTTTGCAGCTCTATCCTCATCCGTTCAAATTCGTGATACATTCGTGGAATCTGCATTAGAGGGGATTTTTACTATCTAATACAATTAAATTTAAATTCAGTTCAAACTTAACTATAATGGCGGCCAAACTCATAGCAATTTTCGAAGCCCTTTCGTACAGCTTATCTCTAAATGAAAAAAATATTGTCATTTTGACCGACTCAAAAAGTGCACTTCAACACTTGGTTTGTTGTACGAAGGGGACTCGGGCAAGGCCTATTGCTTACACAATCTTAAAAATATTTATGGAACTGATATTAATCGGAAAAAATGTTAAATTTCAATGGATTCCATCCCATGTAGGCATAGAAGGCAATGAAAAAGCCGACGAGTTAGCAAAAAGAGCTACTTACTCAAATGTAATCTACACCACCAAGCATTTCTTCACTGACGTTCTGCCGAGAGCCAAAGGAATATGTAGACAAATGTGGAAAGAACACTTTGACAGGAGGTCTGTGGAGAGGGGAATTTGGTACAAAACGATTGTATCTGAACCACTCTGTATCCCTTGGTTTAGCAGTGTCCATCTGCCTAGAGAAATCATTACTATTGGCTTAAGACTCAGATCAGGACACACTCCTCTAAATAGAATGTGACATATGATGAAGAAACTGGACTCTCCAAATTGTTCTGCCTGTGACAAGCCAGAAGATCAATTTCACCTATTTATCGAGTGTGTTCTGAACGAGAGGCTTCGACTGGGTCTTGAAAAAATATTGTGTACAGATAGAATGAATTTATTTTTTAAGATACACGAATCATTGGGAAAGCCCTGGTCAAACGAGTTCAGAGAAGTTGTATATTTTTTCAAGCTGTCATTGGCTCAAAGGAGTAGCTGATAGCTTGAAGTAATTATTATACTTAAAAAGTCACTGTGGGGCTGGCATAGTCGGTGACGGCTTAAGTCCCAAATAAACAAGTAGATAAAAAAAAAAAAACACTTCGCTGGTTAAATATTCATATAGCTATTTGATTCAATACCAAGGATAATTATTTTTTCTTTATTTATCATCCATAGACAACACTGCACTTGGATTTGTCACATTTGGAACATTTAGTTGGTTCAATAATCACGGAGAAGAACTGTCAGGAATCTTACTGTAGATGTTCAATGTTTACTTGAATATCAGATTACACATTCAGGTAGAGATGCCACAGCGATTGCGTCAATTGTGAAATGTTTCAGATTCTCGTTTGTGGGCGAGGGTGAGGCGGCGAACGCCAACGGCAGCGCGGCCGCGAGCGGAGCGGACGCCAGCGCTAGCGCCCCCGGGGGCCGTGCCCTCAAGGGGGTCATGCGTGTGGGAGTACTTGCCAAGGTACACCGCTGCCAGACTTTGCGGAAACAAGAATTCTTTAAATTCGTTTATGCATAATATTGCCATAGTTGCAATTATTATTATATTATATTATTATTGATAGGCTAGCAGCTTTAAGCTGATGCGCCTATATCATAACACTTATTTGCCCAGTTTAGTTTTGAAGGAATTTACGGAGACAGCATTTACAACTTCACTGGGAAGACTGTTCCAAGATTCTACTACTCTGTTGGCAAGAAAGGCAAACACGTCCAAAAATGGTGTTTCAAATATATATTTTCCTTATATATTTATATATTTCATAAATATTGTGATCTGAAACCCAGGAGTTTATTTTTATTTGATGAACAACAGCCTAAGATGATGTGTTCGTGTCTGATTTCACTGTTGCTTTGTTATTACGGTTACTTTCTTGTTTAGAATTACTAAACTGCAATGAAAAGTATGATTATATATATGCATGATTATAAATATTCTATGATGGAGTTTTGCGTGTGTTTAGGGTTTGCTGCTGCGTAAGGACCATGACGTGCGGCTGGTGGTGCTTTGCCATGACCGACCGACCATCACGCTCCTCAAGAAGGTGGCTGCGGAGTTGCCGCAGCACCTCGCGAAGATCAAGGTAGGCGGTAGTCACAGGAATCCCTAGTCTTACCCCCACAACACCGGCTGCACAGATTAAAAATAGTAGGGATAGATTGCTGTCATAACGGTGTTGAATAGGGACAGTAAAAGACCACAGGTCGGTTTGCAATTCACATTTCAGAATACATTGAATACAAAACATTGAATATGAATGTAATATTTTTTTAATTAAGTTATTTACATTACTTCATTTGTAGTATGAATTTAATGTTTTCATCATGCCTACCTAGACAAAATTTGGAATCGAGCTTAGTTTAATGATGGTGTAACTAGTTGGTGGTGGCAGTGAAACGAGATGGCGCTGGTTAGAAATGTCATAGTACCAGTGAAAATAAGTAGATAGATAAGGCGAGTTTTGGACATTTTAGGATGTTAGCTATCCATACATTCCTCTTTAATCCATGCCGACTAGGCATATAGGTCCTAATCATAGGGAGTCGTATTCACTACGTATAATATTCACAACGTATAATAGTATTTTTTTCCAAAAAATTCAAATCATGCATATCGTATAATATTCACAACGTATAATGTTATACGTTGTGCATGAGTTTAAAAATAAAATCAACTCTTTGCATCATGCAGAACGTCTAATAGTCACAACGTATAATATTCCTAACATGAATTCACAAAAAAAGAAAACCATGCAGAACGTATAATAAGCCAACAAGCGCTGCATAAAGCGCCCTAATAACGATACATTTAAGGCTGAAATTGCTACGAATCGACATTTGTTGAAGAGTAACAATTTGCTACAACGCTAATTGAGACGGTCGAAAAGTCGCGTGCGAGTATACGCTTTAAATGTATAATCATAAGGGCGCTTATCGTATGAAAAGTTTTTGGATTATATGATATGCATGGTTTTCTTTTTTTGTTAAATAAAGATTATACGTTGTGACTATTATGCATGGAGAAATAAGAAATTCTATTTTTTAAACTTATTCATGCACTACGTATACAATTATACGATCCGCCGATTATACGTTGTGCATGGTTTTAAAATTTTGTTAAAATATGACATTATACGATCTGCATATTAGACGTTCTGCCGTTCCCCCATCATAGGCAGGTTGTTCATGTCTTCAGTACTATTTCTTCCAAGGGATTTTGATTTATTTCTAGATTTTCAGATTCACTTGATTTTAAGTACTGCTAATGCAGTCGACAACACAATAACTGTCACACTTGATTTCAAAATCATGAGCAAAGATGCCCTGGCGAGTGAGTGGTGGGGTAACTATGTGTGTTCTCTTTCTAAAGACTTGATCTGCTGCAATAAATGTTTTTTTATATCATCAGTGAAAAACATGTATTTTGCTTGCGAAAACCACGAAAGGTTATCCAAAGCTCACAAGGTTTCACTGGCACTTGGGGTTGTTGTCACATCCAGGGGTCTGGAGAGGAGCCCAAGTACAAGGTGGAACTGATCCCCGCGGAGGGAGCCGTCAGTGTGTCGGACGGGACGGTCAACGTGCTCGTGAGCCTGACGTCGCCGGTCATGCGCGAGCCCACCGGTCAGTACCTGCAGTGTCCCGAACCCTCCCCAAGCGATGTTCGAACCACCAATTTCATGAACGCCTCACGGAACATTGTAGGCGCACTGTGTACTTTAATCCTCGATTTACATTTCAACCAACACCTTTCAATAGAGGTTTGAATGTACCAAATGTTTTATTCAAGCTGATGCTCTGGTTGAAATTGGGTCGGGGGTGATAATTTGTATGCCATTAGCTGAATTTAAAGTAGTGAGGGTGAACTTTTTTTGTGATAGACTTTTTTTTCAGTGTTTTATTTGATTATATATTATGTCTGTTTATAACGAACACTACTTTAATATGTAAGCTCTTAAAAAACGTAGTTGGACTCTACCTTGCACATGCAATGTTCTCGAAGATACAGATTTTGAACTGAAAACTGGTTTCTTCACCAGTTGAAATTGGTAGTCGATATCGATCACTCCAGGCGGCAGTCGGCAGAAACAAACGAGAACAAACTATCTGTTTTATTTATTTATTTACACTTTAAAAGTTTAATTTTCTGTCAGTATACTGTAAATCTACTATGCGAGTTATTTTTGGAAGATAATTTGTTCAAAGGTTTCCTAATGCCTTGCGCACTGTGTTGAATTGCTGATTTTTAGGTGTGTATAGGATAAGTACGGACGGCTGAGAAGAAAAGGATTTTTGATCATCTCAATATACCTGGCGCATGGCGAGTGCCGCTCCCCACGCGCCGGTGTACTTACAGTCGACGGAAACGGAGCAAACATGAGGGCTTTCTTACCACGTCTTATTATCACTATCTTCATTCTCCACTTAAACATTTGATCTATGCAAATTTCACCCCTTAGACTGTATTTATTTTCATATATTTCATCGGCACGCACGTTAAGCACAGCCTCGCTCATCGATGAATCGTAAATGAATTAGCCTGGACGTTAGCTTTCGTTGTCCCATTGACGATTCGTCGAACGTGCGGACCGTCCCATGCGGCGTGCGCGATCCCACCAGATGCGGATAGGACCCGTAGGCGTAATACACGACGAAGTAGGGTGTGATGTTTGCCCCGTTTTTGTTGATATGTTGATGGTCAAACACCCTTTGCATTGTTGGCGCGTCGGCGGCAGAAGGCGGCGCAGACAAGCGCGACGACAAGGACGTGCTCCCCAGGCAGAAGTGTTTGGACGCGCTTGCCGCCCTCAGGCACGCCAAGTGGTTCCAGGTACACCGTCCACTGTCTACTGTCTACTGCCTCCTGCCTCCTCACCTCACGCTCCGCAGCCACACACTCGCAACTCTGCCGCGTGTCCGGCGGGAGCATTCACCGTGTGACTGTGTGACTGTGGGGTCATCCCATTCATTCATTCAAATAAACTAAGCTGCATTTCCTTTTGTGCACAATGCCCAATGTAGACTATTGATATCTGATTCTTGCCTGTGCATAGTATGGATTGGAAACGCAGTTTGTCTTGGTGATGGCTACTCTATGAGGCCCGTCTGCGTGACGGCTGTTGTCACGGCTAGACCGTCCGTCACGATCCACATTTATTGCTCTATTCCTGTTGGCTCCATATTCTTTTAAGTTGAATGTGAATAAATTAGTTCAAAACCATACGATTTATACAATTTGATATCATGCAATAGAGAAAATGATCTTTTGACACCTTGGAGCAATAAATTGGAAGTCCGTCCGTAGTTGCCTATGGGCGGACAAACCTCGAGGCCCGAATTGATGGAAGTGTGTGTGCAGGCTAGAGCGGCCCCGCTGCAGTCGTGCGTGATAATCATTCGCATCCTGCGCGATGTGTGTCGCCGTCTGCACACCTGGACACCGCTCAACCCATGGGTCAGTTCAATTATTTGAATTTATTATTTACAAAGTCGTTTTGTTGTGGGCAAAGGTTACTTCATTTAAGGAAAACCCTTTTAAAAATGACCAAAGCTAAAATCATGAAAAAATCTGAAATAGCGGTTTTCTGAAATGTTACTATTAAATGTTAGCTATTTAAAATAGATTCAAGGGGAAATGCAATTCTTATAGCCTTTTATAGGATAGCCCTTTATAGGGTCCCGTACCCAAAGAGGGCCAACGGAACCCTATTACTAAGCCTCGGCTGTCCGCCTGTCTGTCACAGGACTGTATCTCATGAACCGTAATAGGTAGGCTGCTGAAATTTTCAGAGTGTGTATTTAGTTTGCCGCTTTAACAGCAAATAGGGGAAATAAAAAAAATACGTGATTTTATGTGTTAAATCTTGTGCGATGGTACGGAACTCTTCGTGTGCGAGTCCGACTCGCGCTTGGCCCGTTTTTCATTAGAAGTTGCGGGATAAGTGGGAACTGATAGTACTTACTGGAGTTGACCGCATGTTGAATGGGACGGTGGCGTTTTGGCGGCGGCAGGCGATGGAGCTGCTGGTGGCGGCGGTGTTGTCGTCGGCGGGCGCGGCGCTGTCGCCGGGCGAGGCGCTGCGGCGCGTCATGGAGGCGCTGGCGGGCGGCCTGCTGCTGGAGCACGGGCCCGGGCTCGTTGACCCCTGCGAGAAGGACACGCAGGTACTGTTACTTGGTGGCGGCGGTGTTGTCGTCGGCGGGCGCGGCGCTGTCGCCGGTCGAGGCGCTGCGGCGCGTTATGGAGGCGCTGGCGGGCGGCCTGCTGCTGAGCACGGGCCCGGGCTCGTTGACCCCTGCGAGAAGGACACCCAGGTACTGTTACTTGGTGGCGGCGGTGTTGTCGTCGGCGGGCGCGGCGCTGTCGCCGGGCGAGGCGCTACGGCGCGTTATGGAGGCGCTGGCGGGCGGCCTGCTGCTGGAGGACGTGTCCGTGCTCGTTGACCCCTGCGAGAAGGACACCCAGGTACTGTTACTTGGTAGCGGCGGTGTTGTCGTCGTCGGGCGCGGCGCTTTCGCCGGTCGAGGCGCTGCGGCGCGTTATGGAGGCGCTGGCGGGCGGCCTGCTGCTGGAGCACGGGCCCGGGCTCATTGACCCCTGCGAGGACACCCAGGTACTGTTACTTGGTGGCGGCGGTGTTGTCGTCGGCGGGCGCGGCGCTGTCGCCGGGCGAGGCGCTACGGCGCGTTATGGAGGCGCTGGCGGGCGGCCTGCTGCTAGAGCACGGGTCCGGGCTCGTTGACCCCTGCGAGAAGGACACCCAGGTACTGTTACACTCGTGGAGACTGCGTGATTTGACTGATAAACAGCCTCATAGTTATTCGATGAATTTATTTACGCTTCTACTTATCCACCTGATAAAGTAAGTCAATATGTTTATTAGTAAAATAATAGTCAGATAATTTTGATAGAAGATATATTTCTCCGGCTATGACTGTTCGTCTTTTGACATACGTGAATTTTTACTATCAGTCCGATAAGTACTATCTGAGGATTGACAAATCGGCCCATAGAGAAAGAAGTGCCTCGCTATCTGATGACAGGTGTCGCGATGCTAACGTCTTTGAGGCTCCGAAGTGTGACTCGTTACTGCGCGGCAAAACGGATAGCACGGGTGACTGCAGGCTTAACCCCGCGAATTGCCGCCCTGTCGACAGCACAGGGCGGCATTTTGCGGGGTTTGCTGTTTCGAGTTGCGTACAGGACTCAACTTGACATGGAAAATGCGTAGTCAGTCCCTCTCTAGCTCTCGCGCTTGCCGTATGTTGACTGCTGACGGCCCGACTACTACATACAATGCGATTCAAATGAAAATAGGACGGGGCTCGTGACTAACTTGACTCGAATTTGGGCGAAAAAGTACGGTCGGTACGTCTGCACGGGTTTACACGGGAAACATTTGTTTCAATATCAAAGGAAGCCTGATGCTTTTTTCTATCCATCTGAATCAAGGTCCGATCCGAGTATGTGCGTCTACATGCTTTTGCGTTTTGTAGCGGCTCTGCCTTGCCGTGACAACGACACCAGACAACAACATTGATAGGATTACATTTGAGTACATTTCACAGAATTTACAGTGTAGGGGGCTGTTCTTTGCTATCTGTGTTTATCTGTTTTCTGTGTATTAGTTATTATGTGTTAGTTTGTGTCGGTGTCCTCAAAAGTGCCACAGTTGCATTGTTTTATTAGTTAATTTTGTTTGTTATCGCATTGCCGAGCGTTTTTTTAATAACTGTTCTTCAAATAAATATTTGGTTAAAACAGATTATTTTGTCTAAATGTTCATTAAGTATTTTTTGTAGAACCTTTTTTGCACTCCGTACTGAAGTTTGTGAAGTGAAGTGAAGGCTTTACCAGTTTGACATTCAAAATGGTGGTGGTCCTCATCTTATTCTTATTCGAATTGCATTGTACATC
Organism: Incurvaria masculella; assembly: GCA_946894095.1. Classification (NCBI taxonomy): domain Eukaryota; kingdom Metazoa; phylum Arthropoda; class Insecta; order Lepidoptera; family Incurvariidae; genus Incurvaria; species Incurvaria masculella. Next base: position 11,375,945 of record OX335658.1, on the reverse strand, counting down.
CTGAAACCGATCGCGCGATGTCTGATGTGAGGCTGATCGTGCATTTTGTTTCCATGACGCTACGAAACTTTATCAACTGACCTTCGATTACCCGATCTAGGGCAGGTCCACATTACGTCAGATTGTCGACGTAGACATAAGGGGAAAACCTTCTATAATCTATAGTCACATGCACATAACCAGTGGTCATCTTTTAATTGAATGGACGTATGCTTTCAGGATGCACTCGGCAACATGCTGGTGCAGCAGCGAGACGACATAACCGCCTCGGCGCAGACCTATCTGAGGTTGATGGCATTCAGGCAGATCCATAAGGTAAGGTGTTGAACTCTGCTTTCACTAGCACCACTGAACATATCCGGTCACATTGGCAGTATAGGAAGGTTTCAGTCTTTAGTGCCGGTGATTCGACTCGAATCTGGTCTGATTAGTTAGTCTGCGAAGACTAGGGCTGAGATAAATAGTTGTAACGGAAACTAACACTGAAATAAATAGTCGTAACAGAAACAAAGACTAACGAAAAGTAGAACTTTGTGACGTCCCTTTGCATTAGTTTGACATTTCTTCCATGCAAAATGTGTCAAAGTGACGTCACAAAGTACTACTTTTCGTTAGTCTTAGTTTCGGTCACGACTGTTTATCTCCGCCTTAGACAAGGAAAGACTTCAGTCCGCTCTTGATATTCCAGTCTCTAATTTACTCATTATGTATGATAACGAATTATTAAATTACCTATTAAAAACGTAATGATCCTCTGATTGCATATCTGTTCAGTCTTTATTTTGGCTTGTTGTTCTAGCTGGTTGGTAAAATGTGACTTACTATTCCAATTTAATATTCTATAAGAAGTAATCCTCTACAAGAACGAATTAATACTTTACTGACCACCTTTTGCGCCTAAACTAAATTCTTCATTGATGTTGATATAAACAAAAAAAAAGATGTACATGCTTAGTATGATAAAGTATATTTTTCTGATACCTGTACATTGTTGCTTAGTGTTTATGTATTGTATGACGTTGGTGTGATTGTATGGTGTCTTGTCCAGGTGTTGGACATGGAGCCGCTGCCCAAGCCCAAGTTTACCAACGGCCCGTGGAAGTTCCCGCGTAAACGCAGGCGCTCCAACACTGAGGCCGAAGGTAACTAGCACTAACATACATTATAAACGAGGTTTGCTCGTTGGAATGGTTTTTTTTTTTAAATCTTATCTAAACTGGTACTAGATTGTTTTTTCATAATAAATGTTACACAGATAAGGTTGTCTACACACCTACGTAGGGGACATTATTAATGAGTAATCGGTCTCGTTTACTGTATGTGTCTAGCATGTAAACCATAAAATATAGATAGTAAAACATTTCAACAAGGAGTATGGAAGACTTTTTCGAAGAATAAGAAATCTTTTAGCTTACATTATTCTGTAAAATCGTTCTGAAAAGGTAGAGTGCCTAGAAAAAGATGTATTTTTCTCTCATTGTCAGGCATTCCTCATGAGAAGTGGTCACCCAATAAAAAAAGTATTTATATTTAAAATACACTAAGACTTCACCAATAAAGACAAGGGTTGGTTCTTGGTTCCTTGGCTTAGATTTTAACATATGGTTTAATATGATTGATTGGAACAATATATATAAGTAAGGAGGTATGCGCGCTTATTATGAGACCCGCTGTCTCCAATTTTCAAAAACTGCCAATACAACTTAAATGTACCTGCCACATGCAAACATGGTCGTAGACATATTGGAGGGTTTTTGTGGGTGGCAACTGACTTAACGAACACATTTTTAGAGCACACTCGCGTGTGGTTGGGATATTTGGACTGGGTGACATGACCCGCCGCCGGATTCCCATACCATGATATGGTCACTCTGACCATACCTAAGAGACACGATATCGAGCGTATGCCACTTCTCCTTCCTTTCTCTTCAGTGCTTGGAACATTTCAGTATTGCAGGACTTTACATTTGAGAGTTTACTTCAAGAAAGCATTAAGTCGGTAAAAGTTGTAGTGAGATAATTAAGTTTTAAAGTTTAAAAAAAATATATATTCACATAATATTTAGGATGTAAATATTACGCTATCTTTGGACCTTACAGTGTACTTTGTGGACTTTGACTTAAAGTGTGTTTCTGAAGATTTTAACGCAAACATTTAGAACAAAATTGCGTCATTAAATCCATTAGTCAACATCAACTTTTTTTTACTTAAAGCCCTGGTATTAGCCAAATCGCAAAATTAGACGAGGCACCCCAAGTTAACTAACTTAGTCTGACGATTAGAAGTGTCATTCTTACAATATATGATTCCTTGTCTATAAATCGACCTATTTTCGTTAATGTATGTTTCCTTTTTCTATACAAAATTAATTGCGGAAACTGTGTCCATTTCCGAACTTTTTTGACTAAATGTAGAAATCTAAAAGCAAATGGAATTTTTTGTTTATGCATATATGCTGTTTTTGCTTATATCTAGAAATCGAATTACTTTCAGATTTATAATGAGAAAAATCAACTTTTTTATTATTTATTATTATTTAAATAAATGATGGAATCAAAAAATATTAACAATCCATTATCAGTCTGGAGTTCTATTTGGATTTGCTGAAGCGTTTCACTACATATAATTACATTTGTTAACCTTTGGAGCGCGAACGACGCAGCATCGGCGTCCTGTACCGCGCTCCCGAATCGAATAAAAATCTATATCTAAGACACTTGTCAAGGTATCTTAAAAATAATAACTGTTCCATGTAGCTAGATAGTGCCTCCATTTATTTACGTTATTTTTGTAGTAGTTTGGTTCAAATATAAAATAATAAAAATCATATAACATTGACTTTAGATTTTTTTTAAATATTTTGTGATGTTACTCGAGGTTTAGGGTAAAAAAGATAAAGTTATGAAACAAATTTGTTTTTTATTTCGTAGTTTATGATAGCTGCTATAACATTGTGTCAAAAACTAATGACCCCGCCATACAAAAAATAATAATAATTTAGTTCCAAACATCGCGAACACAAGCGACACTTATTGTTTTTCAAAATAATATTTTAGAATTTATTATAAATTATTTACGATATTATCTCAGTTGAATTTATTTTTAATTTATTGAATAATGATGGAAGAATATTTACATAAAATTTTTGTAAAGAAAAAGTTTACATAACATTTTCAGTAAAGGAAAACCCCGAAAAATCTCTCTACATTACTAACAGTCTAATTAGAATCTAATCTAATTAGAATCGAGTTAGATTTTATATCATCATAAACTGTTATATATACACAATTTTTTTGTGTAAGATAATGTTATAATATGTAATCAAAAACATTTTATTTTGAACATTCAAATTCGGCTATAAAATTGCACTCAGCGCACTCATACATGCAAACGCTCCACTTGAACACACGTCGGTGAGCGCGCGCTCTATCTATAGATAGGTGGGCGCGCGCGTTCTATCTATATAGGTAGGCACTTACTCAGCGTGACGAGGTCGAAACTTGTTGCTGGAGTAGAAGCAGGCTTCCGTGACACGAAGCATTGGTGACATGGTCTTTGAAATAAAACACGTAAATATAAGTTCATAGAAATATAGCAGCACAAGTATATTTTTTAACATTTTGTAAAAGTGAAACCTAAAATGAATAGAAATTCGAATTAGCGACGGATGGTCAAAAAAAACACCTAATGATTATATCTGAAGTAGAGTTTGTGCGTTGTCTGTCCGTCCGTCCGTCAGACACCTCCTCCTATTATTGAAGTTACAAAATTTACAATGTATGACGAAAACAAGTTTTGACATGACAGGTAGGTAGATCAGGTCGGGCCATCTAGTTTGAGGGGTCGCATGATGAGTCTAAGACCAGAGTTTCCCAAGATATGAAAAAATGTTTTGAAGTTGTTTGACATGCATGGCAAGTGCTCCCGTGCATGTCGCAAGTATATTTTAGGCATCTTTCGTGTCCACACACCACCCGTTAGCATGAGAACAGGTGCGACATGCACGGCAGAATTCGGCGAAATGTAATACAGCATGCACGGCAATTGACCCAGTGTGACTAGTAACCAAAAACCGGCCAAGTGCGAGCCGGACTCGCACACGAAGGGTTCCGTACCATCGTAAAAGATTTAACATAACAAAATCACGATTTTTGTATGGGAGCCCCCTTTAATTTAAATTATTTTTCAATTTTACCTATTTGTTGTTATAGCGGCAAAATAAATACGCACTCTGTGAAAATTTCAGCTGTCTATCTGTTACGGTTACTGAGATACAGCCATGTGACAGACGGACGGACAGACGGACGGACGGACGGACAGCGGAGGATTAGTAATAGGGTTCCGTTTTCACCCTTTGGGTACGGAACCCTAACAAGAATACTATGTAACAGAAACAAATAGTACATATTTTTAATTCTATTCTATTACCAGATGCGTCTTGCCCTATGGAAATGTATGCAGATGATGCAATGGGATTACTTATTAGATATACCAAACGATTTCAAAGCAACAAAATTTGGTATTATAACTCCACGCTCACGAAGTTCCTGAGATCTCGACAAATGAATTGAATCACACTTGACCAACGGCCAGCGGGCGGCCGAGCGGCCGAGCGGCCGACACCAATACACTCACAATGTTTATACTACAAAATATGATTTTCTAGATTTTCGGTCTTTTTTCCATTTTTATGTAAGAAAACATATCAAGTGTGATACATCACCGGATTCTACACAAAATTTGCCACAATCCGGACTAATTACATTCAAGCAAACGTAATTTTTTGTAAACAAATTTTGTAAACAAATGTAATAAATCTTTGAAATCTGAACATGCCAAAAAACATTTGATTTTTTTGCTGCCTACAGAAATTGCAAAAACCTATAACCACTGCATTGATAGATAGCTGAATATATTACAATTTCATTGATATAAAAAAAATTACAATACTTACGTAATATTTTCGTCAATCATCCTTTTCAGCCGGTACAGAACCACGCGCGCAAACGTATCTCGGTCGACTGGCCAGCGAGACGAGCCGCGCGGATTTCAAAAAAAATATTTTGTTTTACGAAGTTGCAGCTATTGGGTCGCGGTTTAGCCAATCAAAAGCGTCCTACACTCCTCAATCCATTTAAAAAAGCCAATCATAGACCAGTAAATCTATGCCCACACAAAAAATCGCCAATCAGCGCAGATAGCGGGAGCGCGGCAGAGGACGCCTATGCGGCGTCGTTCGCGCTTTACGGGTTAAAAGGTGTATTTGTATGGCGCGAGTAGTTCGCTAGTCCTAGCGCCTTAATCCATTCTTGAGGTAAGCCCTATAATTATAAAAGTCCTAAAATTGTTACATTTAATTAATTAACTGGCAGGTGAATTTCGGCTTGCTTTGCAAGACGTTTCGCATGTAATGATAAGGCGCTACATGGAATGTGTCGTGCGTTGCAGGCGAAGGCAAGGTGGTCAAGACGGAGGAGAAGGCCGACGCGTCCGCGGAGGGCGCGCCCGCCGCCGCCGGCGCCACCGTCGCCACCAAGTGAACGCTCCGCGAGCTGACTCCGCGCTGTCCTTCACACTATGCTCCCTCCCTCGTACCATAGACAAAGGATAATAGGGTTAGACTGGTAACTGTAATTAATTGTAATAAAAAAATATCATTGATATGCATTGGTTTGTATTTAATGCATTCTGAAATGTGAATAGCAACGCCATCTGTGGACTTTTATTATCCCTATTCAACACTTGTATGACATTAGCATTCTTTCCCTACTATCATTTATAAACATTTAGGTCCAATGTCACTCGGGTTTTTTTATCGAATGTGTCAACCCTGTCTTCTATTGGCGCCTGAACTCGTCATGGCGATAATGGCCCAGTAAACATAAAAAATAGTGTTGACAATCTGCCATTCTCAGAAATTTTGTGGTAAGACAATTGTAGAAAAAAAATATATCCGTGTATTGGAAATTGTGTAAAAGAATATGAGTGCTAGAGTAAGTGTTAGGTGAGTAGTTGTGTACTGGATGCTGTCTGTGCGCAGTAGCTTGTGTAGATTACTGCTACTGTTCACTTGACGTACGATGTAGGAATACGGAGAAAATGGGTGTGGCAAAGACTGTTGATGGAAGGAAAGAATTTAATTGAGAGTTGGGCTTTGGAAGTTCTCTGAACAGACCTCAAGATAGGTAATAAGGCCACAGCTATTTAAATCTAAATGTTATTTGTAGTATTTGTAATCATCATAAGTAGAATGAACTTCTACAATGTCTCGTGCAAAATTGTACAACGAAACGGCGCTTCATATTTACTGTGCCGTCAAAAAAGGTGAACATTGATATGTTGATGGACATCATGCAAGTGCACAAGCACTCTGTTTTATTGTCTACTAGCTGTGGTACCCAGCTCCGCTTGGGATAGTATCAATGTTTTGTTCAGTATAAAAAGTAGCCCATGTCACTCTCCAGCCCAAAAACTATCTTACGAGTTATGTTATCCGTTGCTCCAAATCAACCAATACATTTTCACATTTTTAATATTACTAGGTACGGTAAGCCTCATATAGACATGCTTAATTTTAAGCATGCTTACATAAGTCAGAATACTAATCTTAAAAAAAATGGGTAGCTGCCAAAAATTAAGCAATATAGGAAGACAAATACGAATGGTTTTTTTATACATAGATTTAATTAACAAAAAATGTTCAAACACTCAATGGTTAACATCACACATAAATTATGTAGTTCTGTGTAGTATTCTCCCAAAAGTATTTTGGTATTAATAATAAGATTTACGACAAATAATATAATGTCCATGGCTTATCTCGCTTTCAGCATACAGAACAAGGTGTTCAATCAGATCAGTCGACCCATAACAAACCTTATCCATAATCTGTGCCCTGGATTAACATTAAAAATGCAGTTATTCACCGACCGAATGTCAGCAGGCTAACTTGAGCATGCTCAAAATTAAGCATGTGTAAATGCAGCTGTAGGGAGCTTCGCTCGGGACAGAATTGAAATGACTCTCCAGTCCAGATACAATCTATATGCAAACAATCATAAGTGGTTCTTTTGCTGTGTGAAAGGACTAATCAACAAAGATACACGCTTGTGGTATTTCTTCACTTAAACAATTGTATTCTACAAATTAATTTGGTGGCTTGGATCTTAATATTTTTAAAACTATCTGAACTGAGCCACAGAGATGGTAGATGTCAACTTTATGAGTGCAGCCACGTCAACATGTGACTTGCTCGTGCAAATTTTAGGTGCAGTATTCTAAATGAATATTATTCTTATTAGTTCCTAGCTTTATCTATTAGGGTGTTTCCATATTGTAATTCGATACGATAGTGTTTGTCATGAATACTTGTATACCAGAGTTAGGGGTTTTCTTAATATATCGTGAATATAAAAGATAGATTAATAATTTTAAAAAAACTTGACTCAGTGTTTAGTAGGTATATCATTTGTTTCAGTAATGCACTCTTTTTTACTAACACGCTTTTTTAGGTATTACTTACATCCTTTTTGCAACAAAAATGTACGTGCCCTAAAAAAAGTCAGTAGATAGTCCGCATGAATGAAATACTTGTTGGTTTTATTAATGTCTGAAGATATTTTATATTATTAACAGTAAAAACAAAGGACTTTAATTTTGACCGCCTTGAACTAATGTGGATAAAAAAATAATCTAATAGCGTTTGTTGACACCCCGAGTCCATAGTTAGGATAATATTTAAGTTTTCACTTTAAAAAATTGACACCAACTTATTTGTACACAATGATGTATTGATGTCAAATAAAAGGTATTAAAACACAACAATGTTGTTTCTTTTTCTAAAGCCCCCACGATACTTTGGACTTTGACCCAGATACGTTTTCCTTGCAAATGCCAATGCCTAGTAGTGAGGCCTTTATGGTGATGCTCTCTGTACGTTATTTAAGACTGCGATCTTAATTGGATACTAGCAGAGCAGCACAATTCCAATGCACAGCGAGGCTGCGGGGTTTGTAGAGAGAAGTAAAATCATTGAACTCCACGTCATCATAAATAAAAAACAAAAATATTATTTTCACTTATTACATATAGTCCATGCCCTTGTCTATGCCATATCTGCTGCGCTGGCGGTGGTTAGATAATGATGGGAGTACTTTGTTCTGAGTTATAAAGATTATTTTAAAAACACTAACAAAATATTCGAGAGTGTGCTCCATTTTTTTTATGTAACGGCATGAACGGTTAATACCAAACTGACTGTCAGATATTAGCCTAACACACCACATGGGAACGAGGTGCCATGCCAGGACCTTCCTTGTATTGCTCCGCTACATTGAACTAGATGGAAAACATGGACAATTTTCATTGCCGCTTTGACCATCGTTCATTCAATGCGTACCGACGTGGGCAGGACCATCTAGTAAGTATGGGACCTACAGTTTTCCGTAGAAACGGCCAGTCTCAACGGTTCAAATGGCCACCCTTCCAGAACCCAACTGCGCTCAGGGCTGCTTCACCAAGCTATCGAATCGCAAGGTGTCGTGCCACTGGGCTACCAAGGCTGTCTTTGCCTTCAAACTAGTATGTGAACACAACTTTCATGTATTAATCTCATGCTTTTGCTCAAAAAGACTTAATTTTTATATAATTTTAAAATAAAGTTAATTTAAAAGTTGAACTTCAGTTCGGGCCAAACTTGGCCTAAAATCCATTACGTTCAAACAAAAAAAATGTTCAGCTTTCAGATTCAGTCACGAATATGAATATCAAAGTGGGAAGTGGGACTTATTTCTTTTTTCACATAGAGGTGAAGAAATAACAAGAACGGATGGAACTAAAAAAATGTCGACACCTCAATTGTGCCGCCGGAGGAATTTGGCCTTTGTTTCGGCATATATTATTTGGTTTCGGCACTCTGAATACAGCTTTCATTATGAATGAAGAATGACGTTACGACCATCTGGTTTATTGAAAAATAATTCTTATCGTTATCAGTTTACCTACCAATTTGGGAGACTTCAAATTGGATCTTTCTCAGTTTTCATCATTGCACTACAAATGTGTACGGCGATATAATGTTACGAGATTTCAGATTTTTCTACGTTTTCATCATTGCGCTACAAATGTGTACGGCGATATAATGTTATAAGTCGCGTGTTGTAATTTTTTGCGCGCTCGTTGTATGGAAGTTATTTCTCCATACATTCTTCACCTCCATGGTTTTTCATTTATCAAATGCTGACGAAGCCATGCTCCTCATACAAACGTAGTTTGGAAATAATTTTGTCAACCACTTTGCAGATTAATTGCGGTACTTCTTCTAATATCCCCATACAGGAGCAAGGTAAGTATTTAAAACCTCAGTCGATCTGTGCTTAATACAATGCATATATATATATTATTTCAATTTGTCGTGCTAAAACCTTGCAGGTACCTCCTTGTCTAATGTGCCTTCATTTGTTTTTTTTTTTATGTTTCTTTATGTTAAGGTGGCCCAACCCGCTCAACTCCCCATACAAACGGGGAAAGAAGATCACGCCCATATTTCTTATCAGAGATCCCAAATTTTGGTGAAAAGAGCTTTATTTGATCGAACTAGATGTCTGATGACCGTTGGCATTGTAAAATTGTGTTTGGTTTCTAAGTTATAAGGTCCGAAAGTTCGAATTTTTCGCGCGTTTGATACAATAACTTTGGTGGTTTATTAAGCAATGATAAAGTAAGAAAATCTTAAAAAGATTAGTCATCAGACATAGCTTATTTAATCAAGATTTATAATCTATTTGCTTTGTGTAAGATTTTTGATTACAGTGGTCGTGGTTTACTTTTAGCTATAAGTCGTTTTAAAATTAAAATTTTCGTAAATCTTACCAAATCATACACTATGCACATTGTCTTTTTTGTGGACATGTTGCATCTTCCTCATCACGGAGCCTGTCTTTTTCTTTGAAACAGATAAGGTCCCAGAGCGCAACAGCACGGTTTTGTACAGTGCCCGCGAATGAGTTAGTCCCGCCGGGTTGGGCCACCTTAAGCTCGACGATGCCCATAGGATTTCGAACTTACTGCGAAAACCATGCGGCCAGCCAGGTGCTTCTTCAGACCATGTTTGAACCATGGAGAAATACCTCGGAAGGGAGTTCATTATATTGTTTTCCGACCCAATAGATGAAGGATCTAGAAGATCAGTGGGTTCTTATTTTTGGTATATCGACTGTGAATATCTGCATTTTCTCCCTGTTCCGCGTTGAGCAAAGGCAAAAAGGCGGCGTGGGGGTACAGCGTTATGCAGCTCCGACGCGCATTCTCCATGGTAAAGACAACACTCCACGCAAGACCTTATATGGGACTTGTAGAGGAGCAGTTTTTGTTCAGGCGTGAAATACTGACGCGTGTACTTTCTGGCATAACATTTATTTTAATAGGTACCTATTTTTACTAATTAAGGCAATGATTACTCCTCTAAAAACTACAATAATTTCGCGATTGAATGATGTAAATAACACGTTGCTATGTTTGGTAGGGTATTTACCTCCACTAAGTTTGTGGTTGTGCCTCAGAATATCAGAGACCACATTACATAATGCTGAATCAGGTCAATTGGAACAGTAGTTATTAAACGAATTCTTAACTACGTTTATATGGCGAGCGCAGTTTTATAATGTCGACCCAGAGTGTTGCGCAATTTTAATTACCGTTACTTGTTTTTTCTGGTCCAACATGAAGGCATTATCGTATTTGCCTTGACATGTAACACATGGAAGTCAATATTTTTCTGGAGACCTGATAACGATCCCGGAAATAGTGTGGATGTAATAACACTGTTTCATGAATTTGTTATATCAGTTTGTATCGGTGACAATCAAAAAACTTAAAGATACAAAATTGTACAATTCGTCAGGGTAATTTGTTTATGGACTTGAACATGTATTTATTAATAGCACACCTACGGTCGCGATATATTCTATGCCAGGACTTTCATATGAGTATGGCTACATTGAACTGGATGGAAAATGCAGACAAATTTCATTGCCGCTTGGACTATCTATCAATTAATAATCTAAAATCAGTCAGTGTCTGTCTATGTCTGCATTTTTTGGTTTTTGGAAAAAAATATCCAGTAAGTTGACTCGCCTATCTCTAAATCACTTCATTCGTCGATTTCGCGCAAACATAATACATAAAAATAAATTTATAAAACTCTTCTAGAACCACATTAAAACCATTGCTCATAGTTTCGCTTACCATAGCCGTATAATGAGACTTATAATTCAGCCCGGTAGATTTTTGCGTAGACCTTTGTTAAGAGCTAGAAGTTTATTAGCGATTTTACAAAACCGTACGGCTGTTTTGCGAAAATGTCAGCCCTTTTGTATCTTGGTTATACACTGCAGCGTGTAGGTACAATTCGATTCAAATATGAATAGAATAGGATTACCGCTATTTTGAATGTCAAACTGCTAAAACCATTACTTCACTTCACAAACTTCAGTACTCTGCCGCGTACTTTCCCTCGCGAATTCGAGTGAAGTTATTCACGAGCCCCGTCATATTCTTATTTGAATCGCGTTGTGCACACATGGAGATCGACGAACTCCGTGGGTACACCCTACAGCTAGTGCAATTTATTATTAATAGGTTCACTGGTGTGAACTGGATATATGCACCAAAGAAATATACGCACACATTAACAAAATTATTATTATTTGTATTTAATAAGGTAACTAATCAGTTATAATACTTCAGAAGCTACAAATAGACGCAACACGAGAAAACACTGGATGGATTAGCCACGGCGACATTTAGCCCCGATTGCACGAAGAGACGGCTAAGTTAATCAATGTTCAAACACGTCACTTTTCGTGAACCGCATCGAGTTTCTTCCATACTGTCCATACAAAGTGACGTGTTTAATCGTACGTGGACGTTGATTTGGATTTTTTGTCCTTTCGTGCTCTCGGCCCTTAATCTTCAACCAACCGGGTCATTTAGCTCTTCACGTCTTCCGTGTCTATGCGTGACACTATTCTCTGCATTTCCACTTCTTCGGGATCGCCCATTCCCTTGTGCAGCAAGTACGCACTGTTGGTGCCGCAGGCCGCCACGGCCAGGTAATCGTCGACCATCTTGAACTGGTACCTCAGAGGGGCGCCGGGACTGCCCGCTTTCAGCGCCAGCGAGAAGGTCTCCCCCGCCGGCACGGCGCGCACGGGCCGAGCGAGCGAGCCGCCGAACTCGAGCAGGAACCGCAGCGTATCGGTGTACCCGTAGGGCTTCACGGAGCGCGCCCGGTGGGTGGCGAGGTTCCACGTGAACCTCACGTCGTCCCAGGAGATGCTCGGGAAGTAGCCGGACATCTCGCGGCTGTAGCTGTCGACTTCGTCGGGAACGAGAGGGTAGAACGACACCACATCGACGCCGAGCAGGGGGTCCGTGTCGACGCCGAGCAGGGGGTCCGTGGCGTTCGGCGCGCCGGAGCGTGCCGGCCACGCGTAGACCGACCTCCAGATACCCTGCAGCGCTCCCTCATCGAAGTGGAAGTCCTGCAGGAAGTCGGTGCAGTTGGACCTTCGCGGGAGGCCCGAAGCGCAGCCCAAGCCGAGAGCGCAGATAACGAACCACGAAGGCGCGAATGACATGGTTGCGGGGAAGTCGGGTCTGGTAATGTTGATTTTTCCGGCATCCGCTATTTATTAAAGCGATTTGCGTAAAAAATTGACAACGTCACCGATAGTGGGCACACGCAATTGGTTTTGGGGAAATAGCATGTTGAAGATAAGCGTTTGTTTCATGGTGTTAACCGAAGGGTTTAACCTGGTATCCTGGTTAATTAATTCGGCTAATATCGAGGCTTTGCGGTTTTCATATTAACCTACCAAAGCTCATTTCCTCATATGGGGTTGTACCTACTCGGGGAATTATAAAACGGACTCCTGTTCCATATCCACAAAATCCAATTAAGGCGCTAGGACTAGCCAACTACTCGCGCCATACAAATGTACTTTTTAACAAATGTAATAGTTAATATGTAGTGAAACGCTTCAGCAAATCCAAATAGATCTCCAGTATGATAATGGATTGTAAATATTTTTTGATTCCATCTTTTATTTAAATAATAATAAAAATAAAAAAGTTGATTTTTCTCATTAGAAATCTGAAAGATTAAGAAGATAAACAAAAAAATCCATTTGCTTTTAGATTTCTACATTTAGTCAAAAAAGTTCGGAAATGGACACCGTTTCCGCAATGTATTTTGTATAGAAAAAGGAAACATACATTAACGAAAATAGGTTGATTCCTAGACAAGGAATCATATATTGTAAGAATGACACTTATAATCGTCAGACTTAGTTAGTTAACTTGGGGTGCCTCGTCTAACTTTGCGATTTGGCTAGTACCAGGGCCTTAATTTACTGTAGTACATGACGGAATCAAAGTAGTTTCTTGCCGTCACAAGCATCACGAAAATATTTTCTACTTTTAGTCCTTCCAATCCCTTTGTTTTTAGTTCAACTATGCAACACTTAGATAAGATAGGTCAGTCGAACAGAAGAATAAGTAAACACCAATGATAACCTACACCAGAGGCAGACTGATTGCACTTATTCAAGAGCATTCGTAACGTGAGACTATACGTTTGAAATAGCTGTGGACCTTGAGAAGTGCAGCAAGATGGTTCGAGTGGCGGTTCTGGGCGCTGGAGTCATTGGATTGAGCTGCGCAGTTAGAATTAAGGAGACATTTCGTGACGTGGAGGTAAGCGGGCGTTAGCGGGAGAGACATTCTCCGACGTTTCGAGCTGATCGTTCAGCCCGTTGTCAAGGAGGCATCCGCCACGTTCGTACGCAGCAGAGGACTGGAGGTCTCCTCCCGCCGCGTGAAAAGCCCTAACATTTTTCAAAAATTAACGACGTAATCTCAAAAGTATCATGGTATTACTAAACATAGTCTAGACATTAGCCGGGAGGGGCCCAACGACGCGACGCCTCTGGGCTTTCGAACTTTCTCGACGCTGCGAAAACCATGTCGACCGTCCAGCTGCTTGCTTCTTCACATCACGTTCGATAGACCCCAAGTTGTAAGTTGGGGGAAATACCTCTGCAAGGAGTTTATTTCAGTTTACGGACCGTATAAATAATCTAAAGGATCAGTTCGTTTTTATTAAAGTAATGTTGATCGTGAATGCGCCTGTTTCGCGAAGGTAGGCGATAGTTACATCTCGGAAGAGCTTTCCCGTGGCATAACTAAAACACAGACAGAGGCCCAAAATCCCATCAGAGTAAGAGGGTGTTCGAATTCGGAGATCTCTGGGGGTCGTCGAGGCAAGGTACGGCTCTGTTTCGAGAACAGCAAGCACTTAGCTACCTGGAAGGCTACTATGGTAAATAACTCTTCAGGTGATCAGACAAAAGAGTGATTGAATCTGACCCTTAGTTGTATTTCGTACCATGCGAACTGGTAAATTTCAGTTCACTTGGCCGAATAACACGTCGTTTGACAGTGAGCATACAAAATGAAACAAAACTTCAGATTTGATCACTCTCTTGTCTGTTCACCTGCGTGTTAACTTACCATGGTACCATGGGGGGTTTGATCAGTCCCACATAATTCAAAATCTCAAACTATCGAAGGTATTTGGGCTGGAAGCAACTGCTGTTATTGATAATGTTGGTATATTTTTGTTCTAAATTAATGTCTCGCCTGAACCTACAGGTAGTGCTGATCGCTAAAGAGTTTTCTCCTAACACAACGGGAGATGGCTCCGCTGGATTTTGGTACCCTTACCTGTGCGGTGACACTCCGGAAGACAAGCTGCTGTAAGTATGTATGCGAGTGTGTCAAGCCTCGGTAGCTCAGTGGCGCGACGCCTTACCGTTCGATAATCAAGGTAAAGTAACCATCCATCCACCATCGCATTGAATGAAAGATGGTCGGAGCGCCAAATAAAATTGTCCGTGTTTTCCATCAAGTTCAATGAGAAAAGTCCAGGCATGGCACCTAGTTCCCATATGGCGTATTGGGCTGATAACAAGTAGGTCTGGTACTAGCCATTCAGCCAAGTATCTATTTAGATCGAAAGTAGCGAATGAGTGACAAAAGTACAAAAGTAGAAGTCTATGATCATTGGTCATGTTTTTCCTAAAGAACAGGTAATCGAAGAGCATTTATGAATAAATATTTCCTGTATATTAACCAAATGAAAATCTAACCCTCCGAAAGACAGTGTGATTGTATTTTTTTATGTAACTGGACATGGATGGCTGAATACCAAAGCGAACGTCAGATATTAGCCTTGCACACCACATGGGAGCTAGGTGTCATGCCAGGACCTTCCTTATATAGCTCGGCTACATTGAACTGTATGAAAAACACGGACAATTTTCAATCCAATCGAATTGCCGCTTCGACCATCGTTCATTCAATGCGTTGGTACGAACCCGGGCGGGATTAACCCTACCACCTACCTAGTAGTCGTGGGGGTTTCCACTGGTCTTCGAAAACGTTAGTAACCGTTATTGCTAATGCCGATAGCCGTTAGCGGAAACGGTTTCAAAAAGAAATTAAAGAAAAGTCCCTCTCCCTTTTTCTCCTTCTTTTTTTTTTTTGTATAATGGGTATAATGACATCTAGCACGGTTCGATCACCTCACATGAATTCTGAATCACGAGTGCAGTGACCTGTATTCTCAACAAAAATCTAAATCAAGAAAGAGGTTTTGTTACTATGTAGTTATCGCAAACAATGAAGAAGTCAGACAAAACTTTTTATCCTCGAAAAAAGTAATCCCCAGAAATAATATAACACAAATGATAAATAAACATAATTATCATTTATTTTATATGCCTATTAGCATTTAGAAATACCAATCGTTGGACTTTTTCTGTAAGCAAACCACAACGGCGGTCGTTAACAATGTAGCCCCGCTTCGATTACAGTGCGCACTGCGCGCGCGCATTACAGTTTCGGCGGTAACCCCAGTTGCGAGAGTCGCCGGCTACAAGCTGCAACGAAGTAATTATTAATATTACTAACATTACTCGTAACCCCAGTTACGAGAGTCGCCGGCTTCGAGCCAGTTAAAGCTACATTGCGCGAGCGAGACAGTCGCGGCTGGCGGGTCGTTGCGTCTAGACGTCTCGCAACCTACGTGCTCTCGTTGGCGCGCCGCGTGCGGTGCGCTACAAGAAACTTGTAGCGGCCATACTGCTCGGCGTAAAATGAATACTTCGTTTTTACACTAGTAACAGTTTACAAACCCATTTCTCATTTCTCGTCCCACGACTACTACCTAGTAAGTAAGGAAGGGGACCTACAGTTTTACGTGGAATCCGTACCACGGACAGCCTTAACAGTTGAAAATGGTCACCCATCCAGAACCCAACCGCGCTCAGAGGTGCTTACCCATCTTATCGGATCGCAAGGCGTCGCACCACTGGGCTACCGAAGCTTACTAATGTATGCATACACGTACGAAATGAAAATAATGTATAAATATGTATTGCAGGAAATGGGGCAAGGAGACATATCAATTTCTGCACAAACTATGGCTGGAAGGTGTACGCGGAACTTGCGCCATGCCGGTCTATCTCCTGGAGCAGAGCGGCCAGTCTGCGCCGGAACCCTGCTGGCAAGACTTCGTGTTCGGGTTCCACGTAATGGACTCGCGGCACCTGATGTATTTGAGCGACTTGCATTCTGCTAATTACGTGTAAGCACTTTTCCTACGTATTCGTTGATTGTGTTTATAGGTGCTACTTAAACCTACACTCGGACAAGTCAAATTAAATAATTACAATGACATTTCACATCAAACTTTATTTAAATTTAATCCCAGAGGTCATGGCAAGGTCATGGGTTCGAACCCCGCCCCGTTCATGCACAACTTTCTTTTTCTTTCTGCGTTGGATAAGTGTATGGTTCAGAATCCATTGAAATATATTCCCTTTCTTACTTGCTTGGTAGTAGGGTCAAACCCGCCCCGGATGGTACCATCGTATTGGATAAAAACGTGATCGAAGCGGCAATGAAAAATGGTCCGTGTTTTAAATCCAGTTCAACGTAGCCGTGCAATATAAGGAAGGTCCTGGCATGGCACCTAGTTATCTTGTGGTTAGGCTAGAAAATCCTGATAGTAATGTGGTTTAGCTAAGCATGTCCAGCAATAAAACATGAGTTTACTCCAGCGTTTTAGTAGCATAAGCTTCATTAGAACGATTATTTACCACGACAACGTGAAATGTAGAATATAATTATAGTTTGAATATTCAATCTGAGCAGTCAATGGCCGCAATCCAGGTAAAGCGTTAAATCAATGTTTGCAGCTAAAATCTTAAACACTGTGTTAGTAGGAGGCATTGTTTCCCGGAGGCGGGACTGTAGGAGGATTTTTTATTTTATTTTTATTTATTTACCCTTTGATACATACATGTAAAGGGCGAGTTTATCGCTAAAAAGCAATATCTTACAACTAACCCAGGAGGGTAGCCACCTGCTGTATAACCCAAGGATTATGGGTATACAGCAGGTGGCGAAATTGGAAGACGCAATACCCGCGAATGGTATGTTTTGCTGGTTCGGGTCCAGCCTTGCAATATAGGTTTCGTAAAGTAGTTATTTTTACATGGCTCTTTCTATAATGAATGTGTCCTTGCTTAACCTCGATTATACATACATACATATTACATTCCTTGTAATAAGCGACGTACCGGCTTAGTACGAGAATGTGTTGAAAGACCCAGATGTCTGTTCTCCCTTGCCACAGAATAAGTAATCCTTTGCGCTGTCGCCAGGAGCGGATTCTGTTTCACGACATTCATAGCGGAGCCGACGAGTCTGCTGCCCTACCTCATGGCGCGCTTCACGGGCGCGGGCGGGCACGTCCTCGGGGCGGTGGTGACGTCGCTGACGTGCGACTCGCTGTGCGGGTGCGACGTCGTCGTGAACTGCACGGGAATGGGCGCCGGTGCCCTCGTGCCAGACGAGAAGGTCTTCCCTATACGCGGCCAAGTGGCTCGGGTGAGTGTTACATTGTCGAGGGCTGGAACCGGCGTAAGATGTGAGAAAATACGTGAGGGAATTCGATCAATTCTGCACCAATCAGAAGTCAAATATTCTACCCAATGAGAGCCCAGAAGGTATGACATAAACGGATTTGATTGGTTCAGAATTAATCGAATTCCCTCGCATATTTTCTTCCATCTTACGCCGGTTACTCCCTGGGCTGTACCGGCGTAAGATGTGAGGGAATTCGTTCAATTTTGCACAATCAACTGATAATATTATACTTTATATGTTTATGATATAAAAGCTTGTCGCGATCTGTACGAATTCATTTTTCACATTTTTTTTCTTAGAATGAATTCTTGTTTATTCATCCAGGTAAATCTCGCGACAAGCTTTTATATCATTTACTCGTATATGAAAAGTATAATATTATAAGTTGATGGGCTTGATTCAATTTACAGTTTATTTTCTTCTTTTTAGTGTGTTTGTTTTTAAAAAGGTTTTTAATATAAATTTATTTTGTAATTTTTTGTTTTCGCTTGACATATTTCTTAACATTAGAACCGGCTATCATTATTGAATATACCTATGTACAATATATCGTGTCTGTGCTTTTCATTGTTGAACAGTTCCTTCCGCACTCGGAACCCAACCCTGAGGGAAGTAACCATGTCATGGTGAAACATAGAATAGGCTTTCGCAATTAAACAATTCCTGTCTGTGCTATTAACCGTTGAGGAATTACCTCGTCAGGGACCAACCTTGAGTGCAGTAGCCATGTCATGGTGAAACTTAGAATAGGCTTTCGCAATTAAACAATTCCTGTCTGTGCTATTAACCGTTGAGGAATTACCTCGTCAGGGACCAACCTTGAGTGCAGTAGCCATGTCATGGTGAAACTTAGAATAGGCTTTCGCAATTAAACAATTCCTGTCTGTGCTATTAACCGTTGAGGAATTACCTCGTCGGGGACCAACCTTGAGTGCAGTAGCCATGTCATGGTGAAACTTAGAATAGGCTTTCGCAATTAAACAATTCCTGTCTGTGCTATTAACCGTTGAGGAATTACCTCGTCAGGGACCAACCTTGAGTGCAGTAGCCATGTCATGGTGACACTTAGAATGGGTTATCATAATTGAATGTGTTTACAAAATTTCGTGCTTGTTCTGTTGACCGTTGAAGAGTTCCTTTGCCTGGAGCTAAGCCTCGATGTCGATTCAGGTTATGCTTACCATAAAAATGCATTGTCATCGGAACTGAACCAACATGTAGAAAATCATCTCGGTAGGATAGCAATATTTGACCTAAACGCCTCCAATACGTACATACATACATACATACATACATGGCAAGTTAAATAAAAGCTTGTAATGTAATAAAAAATAAATAAATAGGTATAATTCCATGCCTCCGGCATGGTATTGTGAGCAGTAGTGCGAGTAGCAGTTATGGAGAAAATCGTATATATCTTTGTTCTGCACAAGCTTCATAAACACTTTGAGATTGTGGGTTCTTGCGGCCCAACCTCAAAACACATCTCTCATTGGTCGAAATGTCGAAAAATATGTATTTTGCCCTAGGTGAAAGCACCATGGACGTACGAAATATTTATAGACCATACCGGGGGAAATTACATTATACCTAAGTAAGTATGTGAAAATATTATTTTTAAAATTTCTTTCTTTCTAATGGCCGCAGTGGCGCAGCTTGTGAAATTACAGAGTAAGCATGCAATTATTTTCTTATGCACAACGCGTTGTGATTGTGTCGCTATGTGGTTTTTCTGTGCTCGCTACAATGCGTTACTCAAGTTTTTGTGAGAGCCACAACATAAATTTCGCGACATGGATGACTTACAGTAATCACAACGCGTTGCTGTTTTCGCTCTCAATGAGCGTTTTTCCGCTCTCAATCCCGTTCAGGTTGGTTCAGTCGAATTGAATGGACGATGGTCGAAGTGGCAATGAAAATTATCCGGGTTTTCCTTCCAGTTAAATGTAGCTGTGCAATATAAGGGTGTCCATGAGTGTGTTGCGCTAATATGTATCATGACAGGGCATTAGCCATCCATGTCCAGTAACATAAATAAAAATATAAATAAAAAATACAAATAAAATTAAATAAAAAATAAAACGGAAATAAAAAAAATATTATGTCCAACCAATGGTCCAACTCAAAACATACTTTTTTTTTCTAACAGTGTGACAATGTGCGTTCTGGGAGGAACACATCAAGAGCATGACTACAACACATCGATCGACCCAGCTGACAGTAGGTTCATTTTGCAAGGCTGCCAGAAAATGATCCCTTCGCTTCAGGTAAATGCTTGGTCCAAGTATTTCTATTGCGGGAGGTTACGACATTTTTGATCACGATAATGTAAATGGCTGAATCAATGGCAGACAGACACATTAAGCTTCAGAGGGTTGGTCCTGTGAACCCAGTTTCAGCCATTTACGTTATCATTACCATTTTTGTCGCGACCTCCTAGTCTTATCAAATCTTCAGTCTGTAAATCTTTTTTTTCTCTAAAGTGTCTAGTTACCGATATACAGGATGTCCCGTAAGTAGTGGATCAAACGAATAGTGGGGATAGAAGAGGTCAGTGCCTATCAGAAACACCTACTTTAGATTCTAAGTCATTCCTAGTTTAGAAGTAATTAATTTATTTCTGATTATTTTTAAATTTTCAGAATGTTAAATAAAAAAAATATGTTTAAAAAAAGTTCATAACTTTTTCTAATTTTTATTTAAATTTATTGTTGCCGAATATCTTACCTTTTTAATAAAAATACATTTGCATCTAACTAATATATTATTTTAAATTTTAAATATGTTTTACGTAAAAAGTTTCAAATTTCAATAAATTCCACGCTAATTCCAACATTCCTGGTGCAAAAAAAATGTACTACCAAAAGTTTGCCCATAATATCAAAAACTTGTACACTTTATTGCGCTTCTAAAAAAGTATAATACCATTTTACTTTCATTTAAAAAAGTATTTTTTTCAAGTGAAGAACCGAAATGAGTGGTAATTTTCGAAATATCTGACTGCACAATATTCTAAGAAATATTAATTTTGTTTATCAGACACTTATTGTATGCTTGATGATAGTTCTGAAAATATTTAAAATACTGGTATTTGTGTAAAAAAAAATTTTTACATGACAATCGACCATTATTTTGCCTGCAATTAAAATTAAATAGATTTTGTTAGTTCAAAATTTCAAATGGATTTTATTATGAATAAAAACAAAAATGCCTGTTCTCTAATCCATTTATTCATCGACTACAACAAGTGCTCAAAGTTTCTCCCACCAACCCGAATGCACAACCGACATCTTCTAATAAAATTTATTCTCAATCATCTCAGCGCACGATGGTTATTTTTTACGATACCAGCTGTTGCTTGTAATTTTTGTCGTAACTCTAGCTCATTCAAATTTTCCTTTTCATATTCTGCTTCTTTAAAATATCCCCACAGGAAATAATCTAATGGGTTCAGATCCGGTGAGCGCGGTGGCCAGCGTCGAAAATTACCACTCATTTCGGATCTTCACTTGAAAAAAATACTTTTTTAAATGAAAGTAAAATGGTATTATACTTTTTTAGAAGCGAAATAAAGTGTACAAGTTTTTGATATTATGGGCAAACTTTTGGTAGTACATTTTTTTTGCACCAGGAATGTTGGAATTAGCGTTGAATTTATTGAAATTTGAAACTTTTTACGTAAAACATATTTAAAATTTAAAATAATGTATTAGTTAGATGCAAATGTATTTTTATTAAAAAGGTAAGATATTCGGCAACAATAAATTTAAATAAAAATAAGAAAAAGTTATGAACTTTTTTTAAACATATTTTTTTTTATTTTACATTCTGAAAATTTAAAAATAATCTGAAATAAATTAATTACTTCTAAACTAGGAATGACTTAGAATCTAAAGTAGGTGTTTCTGATAGGCACTGACCTCTTCTATCCCCACTATTCGTTTGATCCACTACTTACGGGACACCCTGTATATATATTTTTAATTTATGTTTTCGTCTATCATCAACATTTTATAACTGCGCATAAGGACGGTCTTGAAATGGAATTTAGATCATCATTATCAGGCTAATGTCATGATAGTAGGTGTGATATTTAGCCATTCATGTCCAGTTACATACAAGGTTCCCACGTAAGATAGATAAGATTATTTTTAGGGTTCCATACCCAAAGGGTGAAAACGGAACCCTATTACTAAGCCTCCGCTGTCCGTCCGTCCGTCCGTCCGTCCGTCCATCCCTGCGTCCGTCCGTCCGTCCGTCTGTCTCAGGGCTGTATCTCATGAACCGTAACAAGTAGGCAGCTGAAATTTTCACAGAATGTGTATTTGTTTTGCCGCTATAACAAAAAATAGGTAAAATTGAAAAGTAATAAAAATTCAAGGGAGGTCCCCCTACAAAAAACTTACTTTTTGTGTTAAGACTTGTCGATGGTACGGAACCCTTCGTATGCGAGTCCGACTCGCACTTGGCCGGTTTTACACTAAATTAATGAATTACTTTGGATGAAACGTCTAAATGTTTATTTAGAGGATATCAGATAAAAATATTAAACTTTTTTGATTATTTCAATCCTAATAATCATTTCCCAAATTTAATGTTCTGGCCGTTGCAATTCCCGTATTCACTTAGGTTCTTTGAGCACAAATGGTTTCGCTAAGTGCCCATCAGAAAATTTCGAAAACGTTTCTAGCGTTGTAGACCGACAGGAATGGACTACTGATTCACAGAATGTATGGCAATGGTGACAATAAGTTATGCGAGGTGCGTTGTTTGCAGCACGCCGAGGTCGTGTCGCAGTGGGCCGGGCTGCGGCCGGGCCGTGAGACCGTGCGTTTGGAATCGGAGGCTGACGGGGGCAGACTCATCATTCACAACTATGGCCACGGTGACATCTTTTAATATATACTTTTTCGAATGGATGTTTATTCAGCTGCGTTGAGGGAAAATTTTAAAGGCCGTCTTGAAAAAGCGACACCGTTAAAATTAAAGATTTCTTGACAGATGACTCGAAGGCAGGCAAGGAGATAAGATTCGCTGAATATATCCAGTGCTAATTGCAGGTAAAAAGGGTTCGAAAGCTGGAAATTCGTAGGTGGCTGCACTACTGTGTTTGCTGCAACACTGAGGGCTTCGATTAGCAACATAATTGGTATTCTATTTGATTAGCAAAAAATTGGTTTGTTTACTTGTTCTCGGTTCCAGGTAATGAATATTCCCGCACATTACTGATTAGAGAATCCCAAAATTATATTGTCCTTCAATAACATCAGGAATTTGTAGCTTCTGAAATTAAGGATATGTATAGGATATATATATATGTATAGGAATGTGATATGAATGAATAACTACTTTATGAATATACTGCAAGGCTGGACCCAAAGCTGGACGGAGCTGGGACTTATACACCATTCCACTTCTTCAAAGTAAAACAGGTGCTTTGATTGAAAGGTTTTGCATGTGCTATGATTGTAAGGTTTGGCTGGTGTTATGATTGTAAGGAATGTAAGCAAGTACCACCTCAGCTCTAAGCAGCTAGATTCACGGAATCGAGTTGACGGCCGAATTTAAGAGCGGGTGAGTCACATTTCCACTGGTAACAGTCCTTTCCCGCCCATTTTGGTGGTAACAAATACTGTTAACTTAGTAACAAATACTGGCAACTTGGTAACACATACTGGTAACTTGGAAACAAAGGTCTCTCCCCTGGGCTGAATATGTGTATAAAAGTAGCCTTTTGCAGGTGGCAGCGGAGTGACACTGTTCTGGGGCTGCGCTGGACAAGTGTTGGACATTATGAGGCACACACTCGGTGATGACTGTCAAGGAAGTAGAAAGGAAAATGTACAGTCAAAATTGTAAAATATATTTTTTGAGCATAGATGGAATATTTTTACTCAATAGACTAATATAAAAATATTATTTCTTAAATTACTTACAAATTGTAACACAGCCATTTTCTGTGTTGATGATAATCTTCAACGTTTAAGGGCCTGGTACTAGCCAAATCGCAAAGTTAGACGAGGCACCCCAAGTAAACTAACTAAGTCTGACGATTATAAGTGTCATCCTTACAATATATGATTCCTTGTCTAGGAATCGAATGATTTTCGTTAATGTATGTTTCCTTTTTCTATACAAAATACATTGCGGAAACGGTGTCCATTTCCGAACTTTTTTGACTAAATGTAGAAATCTAAAAGCAAACATATATGCTGTTTTTGCTTATATCTAGAAATCGAATGACTTTCAGATTTCTAATGAGAAAAATCAACTTTTTTTATTTTTATTATTATTTAAATAAATGATGGAATAAAAAAATATTAACAATCCATTATCAATCTGGAGTTCTATTTGGATTTGCTGAAGCGTTTCACTACATATTATTACATTTGTTAAAAAGTGCATTTGTATGGCGCGAGTAGTTGGCTAGTCCTAGCGCCTTAATATCATCAAATCTGAAACAAAAAATTAATTACATTAATATATAGATATTTTAAGTTCGTGTGTTTGAATATAATCTCCGGTGCTAAAGATAGTAATCATGTATGAAAACATTAAAGCATGCGCTCACTAAGGCGGTATGAGACTGACCGTCAAAAAAATTACACTCTAACATTTCCACATTTTCTATGGTGGCACAAAAAAGTAAAAAATAGGTCCAGGTAATAGATGGGCATCGTAAAATGGACTTTGGGAAACTTAAATTAACAACTAGAAATACCTACAACAAGAAATAAACGAATTTATAATTCATAAATAAATAAATACATACTGCATTCAATGCTATTCGATAATTAAATATTTTTTCTAATATTTTAAAGAATGAAATATCGATTCTACCTAAGACTGATGATGATGATGAGGCGTTTTTTTCATACAAAATGTATAATGCCATAAAGATGCAAAAAGCTATCTAAAGTATTACGTTGAAATGATGAAGAAAACATAACAGATATGGTCGACCAAGTCTTATTAACCTGTAAAAAGTGTGTTTATCTGATTATCATGTCTTGTTACATCAAGCGACAGGGACAGACTAAGTCTACGATTTCACCAAATTGCTCGGTCAATCCCTCAGTTGAACACTCGGATTGTATTAAATTTTTCTTTTCAATTAAGTATATGGTGCTGATTTATGTTATAAAAATTACGTATCTTGTCAAATACTCGAAATCTCAACACCACAAAACTGTAAGTAACTGTAATAAATGATGAAAATCGATTCCAAGTACTCTTGTATTTGCAGATTTCATTGCCTTTTTATTGGACTACATACCAAAATGTTTTCATATTTCTGACTTGGACTCACCACTTTTTGGCTTTGAGAATAGTGTCATAGAGGTCTGTCCTCCGTTGTACTCGTATAGGAATTTGACTCCTAACTTCTTCTACCACATTCATATCTGAAACAGAAGAGAATAAAATAAAATTTTTATAGTTAAAATAATTCATTCTTTCAGGCTCTTACAAATAGATGTGAGAGGTCAGTGGGTAAATGTATGTATTATAGGTATCTGTAACTTAAGGTACTCACAATATCTGTGTGTAATACAGAAAAGAAATGTTTATTTATTTATTTGTTTATCCGGAAAACTAACGGATACAAAACAGGTTTTATAACCTAAACATATTAAAATTAATAGTTTACAACATAAAGAAAATCCAAAATAGTGCAGAGTAATTTTAAGGTTTAGAAAATAGTTTAATACAATTGAACTTATAGATTGTTAATGATGAAATAACAATAACTTAACAGGGGGTATGGATCCAGGTTAGTTTTCGAGACATCATGGCGAACACTTGGAAATTCGTAGGTACACCTTGAATGAAAGTGGTTGAAAAAAAGGCATACCTGGCAAGTCAACTTATAAGTCAAACGGATCGTAAGAGAAATGAGCTCAAGTGATTCCGAACGACTATTAGAGGTTTCTTGTAATCACCACAGAAAAAAATATGTTTTTTGAGGCACTAATATTACAAAATGTAGGTTAATATATTGTAGCCATTTAAATTTTAGAATAAGTTTAATTACTTTTGTTGCAATAGCGTTCAGATATGGTATACCATTAAATGGGGGGCCCGTCGTCCTGTTGAACGCGCCTGGATAGACCAGAACGGAGCAAGTAATACACGACCTATATCGGCGAGCAGTATGTCGGGATGCTCCTCCAGCTTGGCGGCCAGCTGCCCCCATGGGTCCAGCAGGGTGGAGTGCCCCCAGGCGACGTAGGCGGCGAGCGGGTCCCGCGCGGGGCTCACGAGCGCCACCCACAGCTGCTGGTCGGTGGCGCGCGCGCGTCCCAGTAGCTCCCAGTGGCGGGGGCCCGTCGTCATGTTGAACGCGCCTGGGTAGATCAGAACGGAGCAACCTGGAGAGAGATTGAGGTTCAATGTTGGTTTTATGTAACGGGACATGGATGGCTAATACCACACTCACCATCATGATATAATTCCAAGGAATTAGGTGCCAGGCCAGACCTTCCCTTTATGAGCATAGCTACATTGAACTGGATAGAAAACACAGACAATTTCTCACTGACCATCTTTTCACAAAATGCGATGATACCAACCCAGATGGGATTTAACGCTACCACTTAGTAGAGGAAGGAAACCTTCAGTTTTACATGGATTCCGAACAATGGCGTTTGTGACGAAATGCACTTATCCACCCCAGAATTAGAAAGTGGTGCAAGAACGAGGTGGTGATTTCAACCCAGATCTCTGGCATGCAAGGCAAGTCCCTGTGCCATTAAGCTTTGAGCCGCTCGAAATGCATTTTAATGGATACAACATTACTGTTATCTCATTAATTTGAGGTTATACGACATCTATGTACATTGAAGCATTGCAATCAGATAAAAGGTCGCAGGTTCGAATTTTGCCTTAGCCTAATGTCCAGACATTTTTTTTCTCATTATGTTTAAAATCGGATTACAATGATTCAATTTAAATGTCGTTTTATAACCTCAGATTAAGATTGAGATTAAATTGCCAGAGATGTTTGCACGTTAGCAGCAGCATCAGATTACAAAATGAGTTGAGGCTAATTTTTTTCATTGTGGATTAAGGATTTATTTGCAACATCAGATTGCAACATATTTTTAAAATAAACATGAGGAGACTATGTCTGTTGAAGACGCAAACGTAGTATTCTGTTATGGTTCTCTGCCTCTACCTCCACGGAAGCAGGGTGATGGTATGTGTGTATACAGATTGTGTACAAACCCTCTGCAGCGTACAAGCGCGCCATTTCCTCGAAGCGCAAATCGTAGCAAATCCCGATTCCAATCTTGATGCCATTGAATTCAAAGGTGGTCAGCTCATTTCCAGGGGAGAGGACTTCTGATTCCTTGAATGTTATTTTTCCAGGTATGTCTATGTCGAATAGATGAATCTGAAAGTGAGACATTTCTAATGTCATGTAGCAATTTGTAGTTATCAGGATTCTCTATTGCTCGCCAAACTGTGGCTTAACTTAAGGAATTAAAGTTCAAATGACACTGTATACAAAAATAATCCAAATTTAGAAAAAATATAAATTCATGACTTTATCTCTGCAATGCACAAACAACTCCATGATAAAAAGCGAAGCGATTACGCCTATAGCTATAGTGGCGGTTCATAACGGTATGCTAGTGCCTACACTGATGTATGGAGGCAGTCTTGGGTATAGGAGGAGCGGCATAAATGTAGAATAAACGCTGTGGAGATGCATTCCTGGAGGAAATTTTGCAAAGTTTACCGGACTAGTTCCTCAGACAAACTGGGTTAGAAGGCAGTGTCTATGTTGTGGTGGTGTAGAATTTTTTTTTAATAATAATACAATGACCAACCTGACGAAGTTTCTTGTCGGCTCCTTCTTCGCCAGAAGTAATTTAAACGACAGGAAAAAAAATGACGAATCCGAGTGTGTAATATACATCTAATGGAGGAAATAAAGAAACTGAAACTGAAACTGTAGCCATGTAGAGCAAATTAGTGAAACCGGCATGGCCGTCCCTGAAAGAATGTACCACGACCATATTGACATAGTACTTCGTAAAGTGCCAGAAGATAGCAACCGTAATCGTAAAGCATGCATCAAAGAACGGAAAAAAGGATGCTGTGATCAAACCAGCTAGCGCCCTAGTATCTCTGCCAACCTGTCCGGGTAAGAGGCACAATGGTATCTGTGAACCAATGTGTGTATGTACCACTGCAAGCACTTTTTTCCTGTTTGGATCTATTCAACTAGAAATACGCCCGTCCTTTCGAAGTAATGCCACTATAAGAAGTATATGGAAGAGAAATCAAGTGGATTTATGAACCGACCTTTCTATGCTTGGCAATGAGGTCTCCGCAGGCGTTCCACACGGTGCACGTATTGTAGAGGCGGCGCCCACAGCGCTCCGGGATGGTGCCCCCCACCACACATAGACCCGCGTCCGCCGCTGCGCGCGAGAGCGCCTCGCTCGTGGGACCCGATGGGATCTCTTCCGCATACTCCTCGAAGTATTCTGTGAAGGTGTTGAAACACTTCTGTAGTGTTAGTGGTAGGTTATCTGAAGACGAAAGTGCATAAATGGAAAAACGTGCCCACGGTCAGTACCCAATAAGATTGTCGATCTCTGTACTAGTAGCCTAGTGGTAACTGAGGGGGACTCTTTGGGATAAAGGCCATAATCAATGAGAATTTGGGTCAGCTCATGGCTCTTTTATGACCATGTAAATGCTATTCTGCAACCACTACCAGCAGCAGCAGCAATATGTGGAAACCTACACTCACTAGTTCCGTAGGGAGAGTTGAAGCACTCGGGCAGCGCGACGAGCTGCGCGCCCAGTTGCTTGGCGCGGTGGATCTCCTTCACGGCGCACGCTATGTTCTGCGCCTTGTCCGCGCCCACCGCCAGCTGCAGCAGTGCTATCCGGAAGCCTGTCGCCAAATTATATCAATTATTGCAGATCCCAGGAAAAAAGCTTCAAAATATTTTTTTATATTATCGCCGCAACACACCGATCCCGAGAGCTTGCCACCGTCCACGCAACAGGCAGTCGCTACCACAAGCAATCAGCTTTGCAACAGCCGCCGCCGCCGATCACTTTGTTCTTCACATATCGGTGCACATACCGGACGCATACCTTATGCAGCGGACATGAGGTCCAACACTAGTCAATAATCGCGATACTTCCGGCGCCAGTACTGTTCCGTACTTGCGACAACACAAAATAGACCTACACAAAACACTGGCTATGAAAAAGCTTAAGGACAAAGTCATAGAGGCGACGATTATCAAGACAAAGTACAAATGAGAGGATGTTTTTATTCTGCGCATCCCAGGATTCCGTATCACAATGATTCTAACGGACTTGCCATTAGATTTTAAATGGCTGCAATTTCTCCCATAAAAAATCGCAAAGACAGTCGTTGGAAGTTTGAGGATAATTTGGGAGTTTCCATATTTCGTGCATGGACAACTGTACGTCGCGTATTTGCGTGTCGTCATCATCTTTATTTATTTACACGTCGAAAAACATTACGAAAAACTAAGTTTACCAGAAAGCTTTGCATTGAATGTTAACTGCATTTGTCTATCTTGTTAATAAAAGACATTGTATTATTATTAATAACATTACAGACACAATCATTACATAACAAAATTAAACTGAATACATAAATAATAGGGGAATGATCAACATGTACTATTTCACTCTCATGAATTAGTGGTTTAATGGGCTTGAAAAATAAGTGAATTTAAATTTAAGCTGAACATTTTAAAAATTTATCTATGCTTAGGAAATTTAAATACACTTACATTTTTCAATTCTTATATGAACTTTTAAAATTATAACTTACACTTTCCAGCATCAACCATCTCCATTAATATTTGTCAGACAATCATAATATGAAAATTTCTTTACACTTCGTAAGCATGATAAGATAGTGATGTGAATAAAATAATTACACAAATGAGTAAAGTTATATCAGTGTGTATGTTGATGTGACAAGTTGAATAGTGCAAATAGGTTAGTGACCTATAACCTCTATGCTGAATTATTATTATGAATTAAAATTGCAGTCATTTTAATACAAAAACCAGCAAATTCCAAAACAGTTGCTTTCTTTTCTAAGATACTTCGTTTGTAGACTTTATGTATGATACTAAAACTAAATTGATGATTTTTAGAAATCAGTTCTGTATGTTTGTATGTTCCTCCATAACTCTTAATCCTATTATCCGAATTAGATGAAACTTAGTACACATACATTTAACTACCCGGGAATCAGGATAGGCTAAATAGAATTCAGTTCCGCTTACACTAAGTTGTGGCTGTCATATAAACTGCAATGCTCTCCACGGCTCAGCGGGAGGGCGGCGCCTAGAGAGGGGGAGGGCGGCGGCTAGAGGGGGGAGGGGCGGCGACGACTCTTACTTATGCTAATTGTACCGAAGTACGGCTTGGTATTTCCCGCCACTTTAGGACTACTTGGCATCACGCTAAATCACCAGAGGTGCGACCAATGGAATAAAATACTTATTACTTGAGAACCAATTACTCGATTTAGATACGGATTGTATCAACGTCTAGCCTGATTCTACTTAAAACTTATAGGCTACATAATATAACGCTTCATTACCAGAGGGGTGAGTAGTGAATGTTAAATTCTTATAACTTGCGAACCACTTTCCCGATTTATATGCGTATTTTATCAATGGATAGCATCTCTGGGAGCAGTCAGGTTCGGGATGGGTTACCGTTTTCGATGTTGAGTCTGGTTGGAGTCCACGAAAAACCTACCTATTTTACACGTTACTTACTTACTAGGTAAGCAATGTAGCAGTGCAAGTGCAGAAAGGTTCTGGCGGCAAATGCTTTTGTTAATAGCCACCAAATATCAACGAAGCTCTAAATGGGAATTATTGGATGTTCCTCATCAAATCATGCTATTTCAGCTCAAACGATCTTGATTAAATTTGGTAGATGGATTCATTGTCCTGGACCAGCCATGTGGGCTACTTTTTATCCATGAAATAATTTAGCCGACTCTAACCCGAGCGGAGCCGGGTACCACAGCTAGTAGTAAATATGCTCGTCCAGTGCCATAGGAAAAATGAACAACCGGTGAAGAAACCTTTCAAAATTCTTTTGACATTTTGTCTGCCTGATTTCAAAAAGGGAAAGCAAGAAGGTTTTTTAACGAATATCAACTTATTGCAATGGGCGAAGGAGGCCAATATTTGCTAAGATTTTGGTGCGAAATTTGCCTTATCGCAAAGAGCGATTGAGGTTAAAAGTATAAGCTTGGTGAAGCGACTCTAAGCACGTTTGGGTTCTAGAGGGGTGACCGTTTTCAACCGTTGAGGCAGGCCGTAGCTCGGATTCCACGTAAAACTATAGGTCCCCTTCCTTACTTACTAGGTGGTAGAGTTAATCAGGTCAGGATTAGTAGGTACCATCACATTGAATGAATGATGATCGAAGCGGCAATGAACAACTGCCCATATTTTCAATCCATTACAATGTAGCCGTGCAATAATAGGAAGATCCTGGCAGTTCCCATGTGTTGTATGGGAAAATATCATGACAGTAACTGTGGTAATAGCCATCTATGTCCAATTACACCAAAAATAACACAAAATACGGAAATGATTGCCTGAACAAATGCAAAATAAAATCATACTTCTATGTTGTCCTGTGTCACTAACTTTAATCCTATTTCGCAGTGATATTATAATTTCACTAGTGAATGATTAGGTGTCGTAAATTGTCTCTGTTTCTTGCAATATAACTAATGATATTGTGATTTCACTGGTGAAATTTGTGTGTTGTGATTTCATTGTGATCACATAACTGTGAGCTCTGTCAGAGGCAGCCATAGATATTAAAACATATCAACACTTTCGCTCGCTGCAGTAACAACGTAGCCATGTGCATAACTGCAGTAACTACGTAGCCATGTCCTGCACTGCAGAAATGTGTGCTCCATAGTCTTTCGAAGATTTCTAATACCTATTGCCAAATTGTATATACCTATGTCAACATTTCAAAATCACATTCATCATCATTCTCATTGTCACATAATCTTAGTAAACAGTGAACGCCTTGCAAAACGTTCATTGTTGAACGTGCTTTGTTTTTGAAGAAACTTCAGACACTGGTTTGAAGTTATTTTGTGGGCACCGTAAACACGCTCACATGCGGTCGGATTTGTTATTGCAAATATTACAGTATTGGCGAATACTGATTCAGACCAGGTATTTGCACGAATATATTCGTTATCATTGTCAACCATGGACCACGACCATAGTTCGGTCAGGTTAGGTTGGGTTTGATTAAGTAAGGTAAGTAAGCTAGGTAAGAATAGGTTGGGTTCGATTGGGCAAGGTGATTTCGAGAGTTTATTGCAAGAGACAGAGGCGATTAACAATATTCCGGGAAATTATAATATTATGATTGACTATGTTATAACTGCTTTGACAATATCACTGCAACATCCACACAGCTAGCGACTAAAAAGTATCCTGGCTTGGATATCACAAAATTCGACCTAAAGAGTACCCACCACTGGAAGTTATCTGATGCACCCGTCTAAAGCGCGGGTGAGCGGCGTCCGTGTAGGTTATCCCCTCCATTCTTTGTGAGAAAATGTGTTAAAATATTTACTGTAAATACAATAAGTTAATTACCTCGTCTTAACATATTCCTCTACAGAAAAGTGATTCTAGGTAAATCAAAACCCTACAGTAAAAACTCTATTATATTATCTATGAAAAAACTGCAAATACAACAAGAACTGACACTTATCTTAATACACAGAATATAAAAAATTGACAGATGACAGCAAGAAAGCAACGGTGTTGCCATAGATTATTATTCGAGTCTATTAAACATCACTCCAACGCTTGACGCAAAAAACGCAAAACAAATCACCGGCTACGTGAAAAATCACTTGGATTGCGTGGAGTCCCGGAAAATGTAATAAGAATTTCAAATCATTCCAAAATCCGCGACGCTACGATTCTATTGGCTGCAATCCGACTTATCGTATAGACGGAGTCCCGTGACTACGGACTCCGGACGCCGCCGCCGCCCCCCCAGCGCCTGTGGGTGACGTCGTCTGGGGTCTTCTGCACGGTATGTGTGCAGGTACGGGCCTGAGGGTATCCCCTATTACCCGGACTGCTTCTCGGCATGCTCTGCAGTGCCGGTCCTTGGTCAGCCGCTATGAGCTAGCGGCGGGCTGGGCATCATTTCCTCGAGCCATCGGGCAGGCGCTGCATTCAACCACGTCATTCCTGGCCGAACGACGGGGAGTGCAGCAGCAGCTCTCGGGGCAGCGGGCGTCCTTCGGGCGGCCGTGCGTGCAGGGGGGCAAGATTGGTGAGGTGTGGATGTGGTGAAGCATCAGCGCGCTCAAACATGCGGCGCGCGAGCTTCACAATAAATTCCTCCACCGGTGGCATCTGCACGTCGTTGGCGATTACGTCATTTCTGACGTAGCGCCCGGCCCCCACTATCATGCGGAGGGTGACGTTTTGCTGTACCTGGATTCTCTTCCTCTGAGTGGCTGAGCTTAGCACATACCATGCTGGGGCTGCATAGGTGAGTCGCGAGCGGACGTACGTTTTGTAGATCCTCAGCTTCGCTCTCAACGGCAGTCTTGATGAGATGACCGGTCTCAGGAGAGCGCGTGCCGCCTTGGCTTGTCGGATGACATGATCCACCATAGGCGTCATGCGTAGTGACCGGTCGATGGTACAGCCGAGGTAGCGTACTGAGGATTGCCACTCTACGTCCTGACCTCGGAGCTGCAGGTTGCGTGGGTATGTGCGCTGTTGGCCAGTTACGATGGCGGCCGTTTTCCCGACATTAACGGCCATCCTCCATTTGTCCAGCCACTCAGGTAGCAGGTCCAGCAACCGCTGCATTTTTGAGGCTGCTATATCCGCCCGGCGCGATGAGGCGAAATACGCACTGTCGTCCGCAAACAGCGCGAGCGTCACGTCCTGTTCCCACTCCTGTAGATGCCCTAACAGGGTGGGAATATCATTGGTGTAGGCCGCATAGAGGAGCGGCGAAAGGCAGCTGCCCTGTGGCACGCCTGCCATGATCGGCCGCGTGGGTGAGTCATGCCCATCCACCGAGACATAAAACCGACGTCCCTCGAGGAAGGACGCTACTGTCCTCAGGATTGCACGTGGAGTGGTGGTGTCCAGCAGCTTATGCAGGAGCCCCGCGTGCCATACACGATCGAATGCCTTCTCGATATCGAGAAAGACACCCACCGTGTAACGGCCATGGTTACGCTCAACTGCCAGATGGTGCAGAACACGCGTGAGCTGGAGAGTAGTGGAGTGCTGACTGCGGAAGCCAAACTGTTCGTCACGTAATGGGACGTGCGGCTGGATTCTCCGCAGTAGCAGGCGCTCGAAGAGTTTCGCAATGTGGGACAGCAGCGTAATGGGTCTGTAGCTCGCAGGTAGCCGGCGGTCCTTGCCGGGCTTGGGGAGGACGATGACCTTTCCAGTCTTCCATGCGGCCGGGAAGTGTCCGGTTCGGAGAATGCCATTGAAAATCCTGGTCAATGCGACCGAGGATCTTCTAGGCATCTGCAGCAAGGCCATTGTTGGGATCCCATCTGGTCCGGGCGCCTTTCGCTTGGGAAGGCGAGTGACAGCCTTCGCCAGCTCTGACGGGGAGATGAACAGGTCGCCTCGGAGCAGTGGAAGTGGGGCTGACAGGAATTCCTCAACTTTGGCTATGACAGCAGCATGGTGTTCCAGGATAGGCACTGTAGTGGTGGCTGGGTGTGGTGTGAATTGCACTTCCAAGTGGGCAGCCAGGATGTCGGCGCGTTCATCGGCGGAGAAGAAGCGGCGGCCTGTGCTGTCCATCAGTGGACAGATCGGATCGCTGCTGCGAGTCAACTGTCGGTTCAGATGGTAAAGGCTGGTTTCATTCTCACCCACCCGGTCGATAAGGTTCTCCCAGGTGGTACCACGAAAGGCCTTCACCTCCGACGACAGTTTCTCAGAGAGTGCGTTGAACTCGCGCTTTATTCGCGGGCAGCGGGTGCGGGACCACAAGCGGTGAAGTTCACGCTTCCGGCGCAATGAGACCTTCAAGTGGGGCGGTAACTCTTCGCGACGGTGCGTAGGCCTTGCAATGGAGGTGGCCGCATCCATTGATTTAACGATTGCGGCGGCAAAGGCAGTCGATGTGGCTTCTACTTCCTCCGACGAGGTGATGGGACCACCGAGCGGAACTTGTTCCAGCGCCTTGGTGAATGCGACCCAGTCGACTCGAGGGCGAGGCAGTCTGGGTACCGAGAATTCACCCGCGTGACCGAGCGTCACCAAAATGGGAAGGTGAGTAGTGTGCATATCGTACAGGACCTCCACGTGCAACGGACATGGTAAGTCCTGATGCAACACAATGTCGATCACGTCGGGCAAATGGCGAGCCGTAGCGGGGATGTGGGTGGCCTCGGTTGGGCCGATAACCTCGTATCCGAACTCCTCCGCATGTGAATGGAGAGCCTTTCCGCAAGGGGTGCAGAGTCGTGAGTTCCATGCCGTGTGCTTTGCGTTGAGGTCGCCTAGTAATAGGGCTGGCGAACTTCTATCAAACACGGCACGAAAATCATCCAACTGAATCTTGGCTTCCGGGTGATTCAACTGTCCACGGCGTTGTTTCGACGGCGGACGATAGGCAGCGAAGACTCTTATTTCGGACCCCGCTGTCCTAACTCTTATGCCAATCGAGCGCGTAGATTTGAACGGCAGCAACTCCAGCTCCTCGTGGATGATATCACGCCGCACCAGTATTGCTGTACCACGGTACGCGACTCCTGCAGGTGAAACCTCGTCCCTACGGTAGCAGAAGAAGTTGGGGATCAGGAAGTTCTTCGAGGTGGTTAGCTTCGTCTCGCCCAGGAGAATGATGTGGACATCCTGCAACTGGGCGAGTAGCCGGAGGTCACTGGCTTTATCTCCAATGCCACCAGGGTTCCAGTACACCAGCCTCAGTCCTGCCGTTGTAAGGCTGGGGCGAGCTGCTGCAGGGCGTGGAGAATTACGAGGCGGACGTCCCCTCCTGTAGTCATCGCCTCGTGGACCTCCATCAAGGTCGTACTAAAGAAGTATATCAATTCAGCAGTTTGCTGACGGTGGCTTGCGGCTTGGGTAGGTGCTGATTCAGCTACAACAGCACCAAGACCAGGGGGCATTGTCTCTGCTGGAGACTTCGTAAAGGTTGGCGCAGCAAGTCCATAGGTCACTTTGCATGTGCGTGCGGTGGATTCTGCACTCTGGACAAGGGATTTTGGAATTTCGTTCACTCTTGGGGCTAGAGCGGCAGCCTCTGTCAGCTCAGGCGCTGGATTGGCCTGGGCCGCAGCCTTCCTTGGGCGGCGTCGGCGGTTCCGTCTCCTGCGACCGGGAAGGGCAGGGCCGTTGCGATCCGTTGCCGCATTGGCCGGTGGCGCAAGTGTGGTGATGCCTGTAGTGCGTCTGCTTTCTGGAGGTTCATGTTCATGTGGGTAATCGGTTGGTGGCGCCGGCTGGGGTACTACACTTGTCGGGCGGGTGGGTAAAGGAGGAACGAGTTGAATCCCCCTTTTACGTGCTTCTCTACGTAGTGCGGGGCACCGTCGATCATTCGCCGGGTGCGCACCCTTGCAGTTTGCACAAGATGCAGGGTCGGTCCGGGGGCGCTGACATTCTGCTGCCGCATGATCTCCAGCGCAACGGACACAACGATGGTTTCGGTGGCAGTTTGCCGAGGCATGCCCGAACTCCTGGCAGCGGTGGCACTGGGGGGGGCCGCCACGGCCCTTCCAGGCCTCTAGTGTGATCCCTGGGAGACATAGCAGCTCATCAATCTTGTAGAGCCGTGCAAGTTCTTCGGAGCTCAAGTGCTCAAGCTCAACGAAAAAGAGGCAACCCGGTCTTCCTCCTCTCGGGGGGATAACTCTTACGTGTGTTACCATGAAGCCCAACTCTCCGAGTGCGGACTTGATGCTGTCTGATGGTGTATCCGCTGGCAGTCCCCTCAGTGCCACCTTTGTCGGCAGCTCCATTAATGGAGTGTAGCAATGGAACTGGACTTCAGAGTTTGTGGCGCGGGCTTCTACTAGGTATCTTTGGACTGCGCGGAATTCCTGCTCTGACTTAGCAATAAAGCGAAGTCCGGGGCCGAAGGTCCGCGCATTTGGCGTATGGCCAAGAATGGTCTTTAGTGCGGCGAGATGGCGTGGCCACTCCGGCAACCTCACAACCACGATAGGAGGAAATGTACGGCGAGTAGCCGCGGCCTGCTGGATGTTCCGTTTGGCAGGGCTTGCTTGTGGGCACTGGGAGTGCGTAGGCGACGGCGGTAGGGCAGCTACATCTGAATACAGCGGAGCCGGTGTCGAGGCACGCAGCGGATCCAAGTCGATGTATGAGGTGGAGTCCATCTGCGTCGCCAATTGCGAAACGGGGAGCTGGCACTCGTTGTTCGTGCCGGTGCTAGAGCCAATTGATGGCGCAGAAGGTGGTGGGGTCGGAGCCCGCGGCACAAAGGCGAATATGCCTTCGGGGAGAGCTGGGCGTGGGAATCGAGCCGGAAGGCGAGGAGCGGGTGCCGTCCAGGCACTTGAACGCAATGGTGGTCGGAGGCTGGCCTCCGGGGGGGTGGGGCCGATCCTTGGCCTCTTGTCTTCAGCTGCCTCTAACGAGGATGACGGGGAGCGAGTCCTCGGTGAGGGACGTATTCCAGCTTCAGTTTCTCTGTCTGTTCGCGCCTCAATGGCGGCAGAGACATTCGCGAAAGGCGTGGTTTTAGCCGGCTGTCCGTCACTGCAACTGGCAGGACGGGTGACGGGGACAGTGTTGGTATTGTCGGCGGAGTGTCCGGCGACCGTGCCGGTGGTCAGGCCAGCGACCGTGGCGGCGGGCTGGCGGTGAAAGCCAGAGTAAGTTCTCGTTTTACCTTCTGTCAAACTCGATAAGTCGTAATCAGAGTGCACATGTCAAAACTTAGTAAGAGATTAGCACCGGACTAAGCATACAAAAACCGGTTTCGTCCAGCGGATTAAAATTAGTCCGCCCACTCTGAACACAGTTGTATTCACGCAATTTTTTTCCGAAAATGGAAGTTGGCAGCGGAAATTGCAAATGCGCAAGCGCGTTGCCGCATTCATATTGAGTTCGACCATAGACCTAGCATGCGCGCGCAGCGCGCTTAAGAGTGTGGGAGCGAGAGTCCATTTCAAATATCACTACCGATGAATTAGAGAGGGATGGAACATAATTCCCGATGAGACCACTTTCAAAATCGTTATCACCACCTAGTGTACAAACACATTAAATGTCAAACGTTTTTTCGAAATATCTCGAACGTTTATAAAGCTTTCCTTAAAGAAAGCATTGTTGAGCCATCGTTACCTGTGCCTTTACGGATTGTGAGGTGAACAAGCGCCATAACCGAGAGTTATACACTTTTCAAAGGTAAAAACTAAATGTCAACTAATGGGGGGCAACAAAACTAAATGGGTTGGCCATTTTCTTGTAATATAAGCTGAAATTCTGCAAATAAAGTAACTGTAATTGTGTAATTTATCCTCCATTATATTCCTTTTATCAATATTTATATAATTTATAACATTTCCTGCGTACATTTAGGATATTTTAAATACGTGAGAAAATATTTTACTTCGCTAGGGCTTGACAAAGACCTTTGTTTGACAATCGATATTTTTTGACAGATCACCGCGCGATTCAGACGCCGCGCGCCGCGGCGCCGTTCAGTTCGGTCGCCACTCCTTTCACGGGATAATATATATTGAAACTATTTTGGATCTATTTTAAGGTTATTTTTATGACATCATTCTTTACGTTAGTACCCTGCTGGATGAGTTTTATGCAATTGGGCACATTATTAAGTGGCTAGAGTCCACGTCACAGATTACAAAAAATCTCTCTTGCTCACAGCTCTTTTAATTTAGGATGGTCTTTTAATTCCTATCTGACTCCCATTAAACGTTATTGAAGGACGTTGAAGCCACCTATTTTTCGAAATGAGTAAAAATATGATCGTTTATTTGGTGTTTGTAATCAGAGCCAGGTAAGTGCTGGGATTGCATTATTTCGAAAACGACCAATTACTTGAAATGTTATTGGGAGAGGCAAACTTTTTACCATTTGGTAATCTAGAGAAAAGTATATTTTTTTTTCAGATCGAAATTGACACATTCGCATTTCAATTATTTTTCTTTACAAACTTTATTTTATTTTATTAAAAAAAAACTTGCCGGCCAGTATAACGAAGCAACTGATTGTACTTCAATTGTTACAGTTACCTACACCAGGCATTAGTTTTAATTCTGAATTTCCCTATTCCCTAAAATTCTCCAATTATTTGTATTGAATTGTTCGTGCGAAAAAAGCGTAAGTATTTTTGCACGAACAATTGTCCTGATAACATCATAAAACAAATAAGTTGCAAGGGTGCAAAGCCGGAATATCGGAAAAATTCAAAAATAAAGAAAAAAAAATGTTATCTCGATACCACGTGACATCTGACAAAAGGTTTCATCGGTCAAAATCTTACTAATGACCCCACTTACCTATAAATTAATGTTGTCGGCCGATGTGTCGAACATACTGTATATTGCTCAATCAATCAATGATGTTGTACTAATAGCCTCGGCACAATAACTTGACAACGTATTTTTTCTATTGCACCAGGGCGGCAACCGTTTTAATGAATCCGAAAAATTAAATTTTTAGGTACATTGGCATTGATTGTAAAGTTATAAGGTAACTCATTGATTCAAAAGAAAACATGATTACGTCTTTTATTTTTCTTTAATTTCAATTTAAACAGTTAGAAATACATTAACCACCATAATAGATTTATAAAAGATAAAAGATGCTTACTTTTTTCTACACGAGAACTTCTCGTGTTCGCTTACATGAGTAAACCCCTGTCTTTGCGCTCATGGAACGAATACGAAAAATATTTATCCGAGTAGCGGTCATCCGCTATGTGTACATTTATGTATATAAAATGTCTACAGCTTTTTTCTACTTAGCGGATGACAGCTACTCGCCCTCAGATGAGTCGCGTGCTTACCAGTTAAAGGGATTTTAAAATGGTTTATTTAATATTTTATTTTACAAATGTCGGTGCACATGCACATCCATTAAATATCGATATCGATAATTTTGGATGCGGGACTTAGCAACACTATTTTTCACGAACACATTAACAGTGCACCTATACTGTTGCATTTCGATTTTTGTCTCGCCAGCTATCAGACTTTGTTGTTCTTGTACATCCTATTTCTATGAGTTCGACCCCCGTGGTCCGACTGAATATAATAACAATCACGAGTAACTATTAGGTTGACTGACGTAAACAGCCGTTCAAAGGCCGCTAATCTGCTATTTGCTTTTGAATAAACAGGCTGTAATTGTATTCCACATCATTGAAGGAGGTCAATCTGTTTCGGAAACGGAACCATTTACATGAAAATAAATATTAAATTCCGATGAATGTTTTTGCGGTGCCCATACATTTTGAAACTAAATTATAATCTGGAGGTCTGATCAAACTTTATGTGCTTTTAGGGCCTTCCATTGCGATGATTGTTAATTTGTTTCAACATCATATGTGTACCTTCAAGCAAGCCTTCAAGATTCATCAGCGGTTATGATCTATCTTCATTCCCACGACTTATTTTCCTTAACATAATTAAGATCAATTTATTTTCAGAACAACTTGGAGAAAATTGAGTCATTTCAATCACATAGATTGAGTAAATAAGGTCATAAGGTCCACCACATAATCAAAACTTTTCAATTTACATAGAATGGTCGTTACAATATTATTTATTGAATTCGAATTTCGAATATTTTATGAAAATGAAAATCGGAATTGTTTCGAATTTAATTCATTTTTAAATATGGAGTAGACGCTTAAAAAGACCGTGGCGGTTATAATGTAGAAAAAAAGATTACCTATTTTTTTCCCGGAATCTTTTCTGTCGGGCTAAACAATTATGTGTGTGAGTCGGAATGTAATGAGCATGCACATTGAAGTTAGAGTAAAGGTGGGTTTCAAAAACACGTTTTAAAGGATTTAACTATTTTAATGAACACTTACAAAATTTCAAATTCACACTACGAAAAATTAGCTCCTCAAATCGGCGTCAGTGGGAGCTGCTCCAACATCCCCCACCACAGCGACCGCCAACAACTTGTTGCCTGCAAGTAATGAAAAATGAAATGAAATGAAAAAAATCTTAATTTGCAAGCCTGCAAGCATGGTTCACAAAAAGGCGGAATTAATGCCATGAGGCATTCTCTGACATTCAACCTTAGAGACGTAGGAGAGGTGCGGTGTGGCGGGCAAAAGAAAAAAAATAAAAAACTAAAAACTAAAGAAAATATTAAGTATCTTAAAAAATATTTTAAAATGAAATGGAAATATATATATTTTCATAAAATAATCGTACATAATATAGGCTTATAATGTATAGTACTTAATATTAACAGATAGATACATACAAATATTTACACATATAAATATATAAATATATTCAATGCACAAAAGAAACAATGTGCCTCTTGAATCAGTAGGATCAGTAAAAGCAAATAACTACTGATTAAATAATACAAGTCAAAAATCGAGGAACAGACATTTGAGACGCTCTTTAAATATGTGAATAGAATAGGATATTCGTACATCAAGTGGAAGCTGGTTCCACATACGTGCAGCTCTAACAGTAAAAGAATCAGTTTAAAAAGAAGAATTATGTCCCGGAATAGCAAGAAGCAAATTAACAGTGGATCTGAGGGGTAAACCATGAGAACAGAGGGGTTCTATCCGAGCAGTGAGATATTTGGGAGCAGCCGGGTTATTCAACAAACCAAAGAGAAGGGAAAGTAGATGGGTATTTCTGCGTTTACAAATGTCAAGCCATTTAAGACTGGTGCGAAATTCAGATACATGATCAAACTTACGCAACCCATATATATATCTTATACACAAATTCAGCAGTCGGTCAAGTTTATTAAGTAGAGTTTCATTTAAATCTGGATAACATACGTCTGCATAATCGAGAATAGGAAGTAATAAGGAGTTTACGAGCGTGATTTTAGTGCTGATGGGAATAAAATTTTGCAAACGCTTGAGAGAGTGCATGGAGCCAAATACCTTACGACTGACTTCGTTGACTTGTGTGGCCCAAGATAGTGTTTCATCGATCCAAAGTCCCAGGTTTTTAACGCATTTGCTATAAGGGACAGCAATTCCATTAAAAACAATGGGAGGCAGACTTAGGCGATCCAATTTAGCGAGCATCTTATAGGAACCTATTATGATAGCCTGAGTCTTCGATGGATTGACTAACAAACCAAACCGAGTGGCCCAATCGAGAGCAGAATCCACGTCAACGTTCATAA
This sequence comes from Incurvaria masculella, assembly GCA_946894095.1. Taxonomy (NCBI): domain Eukaryota; kingdom Metazoa; phylum Arthropoda; class Insecta; order Lepidoptera; family Incurvariidae; genus Incurvaria; species Incurvaria masculella. The sequence continues at coordinate 11,333,459 of OX335658.1, read as the reverse complement.
GAGAAACTGCAGATACTGCAGCATCAGGTCGAAAATGCCTATACAACTGCAAGTCATCGGCGTATAGATGAAAGTGGGAAAGAAATAGTCCAACAATGGCGTTAATAAAAATTGAAAATAAAAGAGGAGAAAGTACACCGCCTTGAGGTACACCAGCAGTAATGTCACACCAAAGGGAAGAGATATTGTCCACACGGACACACTGCCGGCGACCCCGAAGATAAGAAGAAAACCAATCAAGTCCTGACTGTGAAATATTCAGAGAACGCAAGATAGCAATGAGAATGTCGAAATCCACTGAGTTGAAGGCACTACTGAAGTCCAACAGAACCAGTAGTGTCAATTGACGATCATCCATGGCAAGGCGAATATCATCAGTTATTTTAATTAGAGCAGTAGTTGTACTATGACATGGACGAAAGCCGGATTGAAATTGATTTAAAAGATCGTTAGATGTTAAAAACTTAGAGAGTTGCGTATGAGCAGCGCGCTCAAGGACCTTTGAAAGAAATGGGAGAATAGAAATAGGCCGGTAGTCTTTGAATAAAACAGGTGAGTTAATTTTGGGAAGGGGAATGACATAAGCCTGTTTCCAAGAAACAGGGAAAGTGTCCGAAGATAGGGAAAAATTTACAATGTGAGAAATTATAGGAAGGATGCTATCCAAGATTGGGATAATCAATTGTCGACTTAAATCATCAGGACCGACAGCCTTGCTTTTTAAAGAGAGCACGATCTTTTTAATTTCACAGTCAGAAACTGGGGTGAAAACAAGTGGATCAATATCAGGAAGCAAAGAGCTATGTAATTGTCTTATGGTATTGGATTTTATAGAAGGGTCCATTGTCACAGGAGATGAAGAGAAGTGTTGGTTCAACCCATCAATGTCAATCGAGTGATTAGCCACAGATGAAAGTTTACCAACACCTAGTGAGCGTAGAAACTTCCACATGTCTTTAGGACAGCAGTCACTGATGGAGTTATGGATATGGCGGCGCTTAGCATTTCTACACATCTGTGTACACCGATTCCTTGCAGATTTGAATAGAGCCCAGTTCTGTTCTGTGGGGTCACGTTTGTGCTTGCGTTTAAGGGCATCACGCTTTGCCATCAAACGTCGAATGTCAGCATTCAGCCAAGGAGCATGGCAGGCATATGTTTAACGCGCACAGGATGGTACCACAACTCCTGGTAATTCATTTAATGGTGATAACTAACTGGCATGTTTCAAGGGTAGATTTTATGCAGAGCGGATCCAGAATTCTGATTAGGCTATTCAATTTCAAATTCACACTACGAAATATTAACTCCTCAAATCGGCGTCAGTAGGAGCTGCTCCAACATCCCCCACCACAGCGACCGTCAACAACTTGTTTCCTGCAAGTACCACAACTCCTGGTAATGCATTCAATGGTGATAACTTACTGGCATGTTTCAAGGGTAGATTTTATGCAGTGCGGATCCAGCATTCAGATTAGGCTAATGAATTTCAAATTCACACTACGAAAATGTTAAAAACTTAGAGAGTTGCGTATGAGCAGCGCGCTCAAGGACCTTTGAAAGAAATGGGAGAATAGAAATAGGCCGGTAGTCTTTGAATAAAACAGGTGAGTTAATTTTGGGAAGGGGAATGACATAAGCCTGTTTCCAAGAAACAGGGAAAGTGTCCGAAGATAGGGAAAAATTTACAATGTGAGAAATTATAGGAAGGATGCTATCCAAGATTGGGATAATCAATTGTCGACTTAAATCATCAGGACCGACAGCCTTGCTTTTTAAAGAGAGCACGATCTTTTTAATTTCACAGTCAGAAACTGGGGTGAAAACAAGTAGATCAATATCAGGAAGCAAAGAGCTATGTAATTGTCTTATGGTATTGGATTTTATAGAAGGGTCCATTGTCACAGGAGATGAAGAGAAGTGTTGGTTCAACCCATCAATGTCAATCGAGTGATTAGCCACAGATGAAAGTTTACCAACACCTAGTGAGCGTAGAAACTTCCACATGTCTTTAGGACAGCAGTCACTGATGGAGTTATGGATATGGCGGCGCTTAGCATTTCTACACATCTGTGTACACCGATTCCTTGCAGATTTGAATAGAGCCCAGTTCTGTTCTGTGGGGTCACGTTTGTGCTTGCGTTTAAGGGCATCACGCTTTGCCATCAAACGTCGAATGTCAGCATTCAGCCAAGGAGCATGGCAGGCATATGTTTAACGCGCACAGGATGGTACCACAACTCCTGGTAATTCATTTAATGGTGATAACTAACTGGCATGTTTCAAGGGTAGATTTTATGCAGAGCGGATCCAGAATTCTGATTAGGCTATTCAATTTCAAATTCACACTACGAAATATTAACTCCTCAAATCGGCGTCAGTAGGAGCTGCTCCAACATCCCCCACCACAGCGACCGTCAACAACTTGTTTCCTGCAAGTACCACAACTCCTGGTAATGCATTCAATGGTGATAACTTACTGGCATGTTTCAAGGGTAGATTTTATGCAGTGCGGATCCAGCATTCAGATTAGGCTAATGAATTTCAAATTCACACTACGAAAAATTTACTCCTCAAATCGGCGTCAGTAGGAGCTGCACCAACATCCCCCACCACAGCGACCGCTAACAACTTGTTGCCTGCAAGTACCACACCTCCTGGTAATTCATACAATTGTGATAACTATACGCAGTGCGGATCAAGCATTCAGATTAGGCTATTTATATTTTAAATTCACACTACGAAAAATTAGTTTCTCAAATCGGCGTCGGTAGGAGCTGCTCCAATATCCCCCACCACAGCGACCGCCAACAACTTGTTGCCTGCAAATACCACAACTACTGGCAATTCATTCAATCGTGATAACTAACTGGCATGGCTCAAGGGTATATTCTATGCAGGACGGAACTAGCCTTCAAATTACGCTACGGTCGACTTAGGGTCGGATTCCATGTAAAACTTTACCCATTCGATAAAAAGATAGTCTAAGCTTCAATGAAAATTGTCCGTGATTACTATCCAATTGAATGTTTTCGTGCTCATGGCCTCGTTGCTCTGTGGATGGACTTCAGCATCCCTTATCAACCTATATCCTATTTTATGCTATTATAATTTACATCCATCCGAACCATATATTCGGAGCACCAAAACAATAGCTGCAACAGGTGAATACCAAAACATGTGCAGCAAACAAAGGAGCACTCGGTACCGACGTTATGGCGCGGGCGTTCTAAATTCGAAAAACTATATGTAGCCCAGCGGCTAGAGCAATAAAGGGTTCGATAATTCTAAAATCGCTGATTTTTTTACAGGCGATGATGTAGTTTACTATGGAAGGTTGGGTACAAAAGATTAGAAAATTCGGAATGGTGCGTTTGAAATGATTTAGGTATTTTCAATAATTCGATCTAAAAGATTGAATAAAATATTTAAGTAAAATTTTATGATTGTATATTGCTTAAAACTTTATTTCCTTCTCCGTCAAGCGGGAACCTGGGACACCTAAATAAACAAACTTTCTATCGACCCATAGTTACGCCAGTTTGCGTGGGTTGCGTGCTCCTAGTGCTAGACTAGCCAGCCAACCAGTCGGGCGATTGATTACATTCGCTAGAGTTGATGACGACACAAGCAATCTAAGATCTGACAATTTTAAGAAATGCATTCTTTGTCCATTGCCCAAGGCACAATTTGGCACGGCGACTGCAATTAAAGTAGCGAAATCGTCTTCCAGGCCCTAACGTTTCCCTACACCTAAAGGTTGTCAGATTTTAATAATTTACTTAAGAAAGCTTAATTCTTTGTCCGGATCGATATTTTTTTGTAGATACCTATATTTTTGAGTAAAAAAATAATAATATGTACGTAAAAAAGACACCCTTTTCCAATGTTTATTAGCCAGTATTTAAAATAATAATATGAACGTAAAAAAGACACCCTTTTCCAATGTTTATTAGCCAGTATTTAAAATAATAATATGAACGTAAAAAAGACACCCTTTTCCAATGTTTATTAGCCAGTATTTTCCAATCGAAAAGGTATATTAAAATAAAAAAAAAATACAGACGCAGATTTTGAAAATATATTTTAGAATCCAAAGTTTCAAAATTCTAGCACAACAGAAAATGATAAGGTAACGGAATGTTGCCCAGAAATATTATTCATTACATAAACATATTTGCTATTCTCATATATTTGATTTAAGTAAAGAAAGGTTTTTTTCGAGATTTCGTAGTAATCATAATTAGTAATCATTACCAGAAAATGATTGAAAAAAAAAATCTTTGGTGTTTTAGAAGAATATACTAGATGTGTTTTTAACTATAATTTTTAGTATGTTTAAACGTATTTTTTTAAATATGAATCGTCAAACAGTCTTGTGCATTGCCGAATCTACCATGTTCAGAAGATACACTTCCGGTTAAAATTAATAATGAAGCTTGTTAAAATACACCCCTTAAATTTTGCGAGGGTTTCGTTTATACAGTAAATTAGAGACGTTGGTTATGAATTATGTTCGAATGTATGTATAGAACTGTCGAAATTTAATACGAGGATCATTAACGGACTAACCATCAAAAGTTCAGTGCGATTTATTACGGAGATAATCCGCGTATTAAAGTTAGCACGCCCATTGAGGCTGAGATAAATAGTCGTAACAGAAACTAACACCAACGAAAAGTAGTACTTTGTGACGTCACTTTGAATTAATTTGAGATTTCGTCCATACAAAATGTGTGAAAGTGATGTCACCAAGTACTACTTGACCTAAGTAAACAAACAAAGATCGCACAGCATCGCATGTTTGGGAAAAAGAACAAGAACCCAAACAGGGGGTTCATTCAGGGCAAGAGTGAGTTCGAATTCGTCACTAAATATCAACTCACTTTTATAAATAGTTAATGTTTCCGCACTTGTTGAATATCATTACAGTTAGGTAAAATCTGGTCCGTCCCGTAATTACGTTGGAAGTATAAATAACGGTTCCGTTATTCAAATAATAATATATTTCCCACCTATTTTTAGGTTAACTCACTCCCGAACTCGAACTCACTCTAGCCCTGAATGGACCCCCTGCAATTTATTCCAAATTATGTAACATGTAATGTCTTAAACGTATCCTAGAAGAGTCTCATCTCTGCATCTGTGAAGCAAAACAACACAGCTTGAAATAAAAATCATATTTTATTCAGCCCTAAGAGCGAAATAATGTGCACGGATAATTTTCATGTTTTTTTATGGGTATTACTTTTCCCTTTCTCGGTCTCCCATTTACAGAATGTATACGACATGAGGGGTAAAAAACGTTTTTAGGGTCCCGTCGCAAAAGCGAAAAAACTATAAGGATTCATAGTTAATTTATTTGATAGATTTTTCTACACGTCACAATTATTTTAATTAGCAATTTCAGTTCCTTGTTCACTACGGTACCCTGAAAAGGGACCCTAATGGTCTAGCTCTGGTGTTTGTCGGTCACGCGCATTTTGCCCTGAAAGGTTATCCTAATGTAGATGTGCACTACCAACTAAGTAATTTTGCTCAAAACGTCACGTCAGAGAAAGAGCTAACTAGTTTTCTGACGCGCAAATTTTGAATGAAATTACAAAATATGTAATCGTAAGGCGAGGGCGAATTTCAATAAAACACGTTCACGTTTGACAGTTTGTTCATGTAACTAGGCATGGTTGGCTAATACCGCACCTAATTTAATCCAAACCCAAACCACCACGTCGAGCACCACGTTCCTGAATGAATTAGGGCCGAGTGCACGAAAGAAAAAAATAATAATTCAATGTCAACGTAGGATTACATACGTCACTTTGCATGGACAGTATGGAAGGAACTCCGTGGGGTTCACTAAAAGTGACATGTTCAAACATTGATCAACTCACCCTACTCTTCGTGCAATCGGGGCTTAGTTGCCAAAGCAAATGGTTCTGCATTTGGAAAGTGCTTCTTGGGGTGTCAAAGAGTCGATATAGAGTCTAACCCGAATATTTGAGAAAATTATTTGAATTTTCAGAGAAAAAATTGCTTTGCAGCGTGAAGTTTATGTGTGGGCGAGGGGAGGGCTAGACACACACAAACCCAGTGTGTGTTAGACGCATAGATAACTCCATGAAGTTATTAAATTAATTAAGTTTAACACACAGGACGTGGTTTTGAATAAAGGTCGCCCCCCCCTGCAAAATTCATTCATTCAATCAATTGGGCGCCAGAAATAAACATCATAACGGTTGCCATTTCTGGCCCCAAGAACCGATGTCTCATTCAGGTCTCGGACCCATACTACGTGACCGATTTTACTCAATTTTTGGCCCCCGCTCGTGAGCTTTCTTGTTATTTCCTCCATTTCCACGTTTAATTGTATTTTGTATAATTGTAAAATAGCGGTTAATTTGTAAAGTTGTGAGGAGAAAAGTAAAGGACGTGGAATCCGATCCACAAACGACTGATTTCTTAGTCGCCTCGTACGACTTGCACGGCAAGAACTTACCTTTTAAAACCATTTGCGCTTAATCATAAGCGTAACTCGGTTCCGTTTCTAAACAAAACTCATCAAAATGAGTCTGTCACAAGCAGAGAGCATTGAAGGGCGGGAATAGAAACTGATACTCGTTCGTATGGGGGCGGACGTAGCCACGAGTTAGTGGAAAACCAATAACTGTAATTAATTCGCTTACGATTTCGGGACGCGCAACATCGAATGTTAGTGGCACTAAATAGCATATCTGAAGTTCTTACGTGTTCCTACCTGTCGTTGGAACTCGAGAACATCAGGGTGGTTACCATGGTAAGTTTACTCGCCAGGTGAATAGCAGGTGAACGAGGGGGTTACCATGGTAAGTTAACTCGCCGTGTGAATGGCGGGTGAAAAGTGGAAAGGTGAAAAGCAAGACAGTGATTAAATCATACGTTTAGTTGCATTTCGTACCATGCAAACTGTCAATCGACAGGTTATTCGGCCAAAATATCTGTTATTTGGCCAAGAAAACTGAAATTTACGAGTTGGAATGGTACGAAATTAAACTAAACATCAAATTTAATCACTATTTTGCCTGTTCATCTGCTATTCACCAAATCATAGTAACCCCGCAGTAGTGAGCGAATTCTCTTTCGAATTCGAATTCACTTTTTAAAGTGGCCACCCCCCATAAAAATGAGTACCTTTTCCACTCCCGTCATTCCATGCTCGCTGGTCACGAGCCTTGAATGTATTATCTTGATGATCACGTCCTATTATAACCTAGCCCGCTCCCCCGCCAGCCCGCGATTCCCGTGAGGGTGGACAAACATCATAAATTGTGAAAAGTATACGCGATTTGTCTTGTCGTATCTGAGGACGCGCTGACACATAGCCGCTTACCCTTGACATAGTAAAACCAGAATAGTTTGTCTTTAATAGTATTATGGATGTTATGCATATCAAATATGGTTTTATTACATTTAACATTTTACTAGAATTAATTTTATTTTAACTTATGACGAAGTGAAAACATTTAGTTGTGTATCTTGTAAATTGATTAAAAAAATATTTTGATTTTATTCTTTTATGGAGCGGTACCAAACGAGTTTCGTATGTGAACCATGCGATGCGATGAAAATGATGACCAAATGGAGCACTATTATAGTTGTCAATTAACAAGCACTGTGCGCACATGTTATCGTATGTTTAAATCCGGTCTACATGGAAGGTATAGGCATAAATTTAAAAAAATCATGCGTTTTTTAGCGATTTTTACTATAGAACAAAGTTTCATCATGTGGAAAAAATATGTTTAATTTAAGCTTGATAAGTTAAGTACTTCCACACCTAGCGTGGGAGCCTTAACGTGAATGGGTAAGCAGTGGCGACAGGTACCATCGACGACATAAGTCCAGTAGCACCCTACGGTCGGGTTTGTTTTGCACATGTGGCGTGCCCCTTCCCCCGCCGACCGTCGTAACTCGCGTGGGCGGTGTTTTCCCCTCCGCCCGCTTTAGGAGGCTAGCGCCTCAAAGCAAAATGTGCTACTGGGCTTTTTAATGCGACCGTACAAAGGCGGCAAAAACGGGACAGAAACGCGCCTCATTTGCTCCCTTGTGAAACACCGCCCCCCGCACACGCTCGCGATTTCTCCGCGCCACCTGTGACGCTGCGCTGCCAACCCACACCGAGAACATTTGATTTAAATGGACCAATAACTAAGCTTTCTCAAGTGATGAAAACATTTTTATTAAAATCTGACAACTTTTAGGGACAGGGAACCGTTAAGGCCTGGAAAACGATTTCGATAGTTTAATTCGCAGTTTGCGTGCAACATTGTGCCTTGGCCAATGTACTAAGAACTTTCTTCTAATTTTAAAATCGCAGAGCCCTACCACCTTCACTACAGTCTTAAGGAAGTTAACACAGTGGCATAGCATGGGGGGGAGGCGGAGGGGTGCGGTCCGCACCGGGCGGCAGAGGGGCGGCACTTTGAAGGGAGCGACAATTCACAGATGGCGGGAAAAATGCGGGTAAAAAGGCATATTTTAAGATCCATCACAAAAATAAGAGGGCGGCAAATTTGGGATCCGCACTGGGTGCTAGTGACCTATGCTACGTCACTGAGTTAACGCACTACTCTTCTTTTACTATGCCCTTGAATTTAAATAAGGGGAGGCGCCACTGTGAAAAGGCCTTCTTATGATGAAATTATTTTCATATTATTCGACTTCAACATAACTTTAATAATTATATTATCAGCCTGAGTCTAGAGCCCTCCAGTTTTGTTTTGTAGAATGAGCTCATTATAATGCAGAATTTCTGGCCAAAGGATGAAAGCGTATGAATCGCTTGGTTCATTTAATATATGTTATATTTCCTCTTTCCAAGAAAGTGTTTAGCTAGGCCCACGGCTTGAACATAATGTGTTATTTTTTTGATATTGTGAACGAAAATAATTATCTTCAACAAAGATTTCGGCTTTATGAAATAGTAATTTTCTGGCGAAGGGTTCCGTACCATCGTACAAGATTTAACACAAAATAATCACAAAATTTTTTAACACAATTTTTTTTCTATGCGGCCCCCCTTTATTTTTTTATTTTACATATTTGTTTTTATAGCGGCAAAGTAAATACACAATCTCTGAAAATTTCAGCTGCCTACCTATTACGGTTCATGAGATACAGACCTGTGATAGACGGACGGACAGCGGAGGCTTAATAATAGGGTTGCGTTGGCAACTTTTGGGTACGGAACCCTAAAAAAGGAATGGACGAAAGATATTAAATAATAGCGACTTTTACAAAGATATACCGAAAATAATTTATTAAAACATTAAGCCTGGTTTTCACCAAGTGCTGATTTATTTTAATCTACACTTTAAGGGCCTTCATTACTAAAGTGCTGATTATCTTGTACTAGTATCGATTGCGAGATGGTAAGAAAAGCCGTTTAATCTGAGGATTAAGCTAATCAGTACTTGGTGGAAGAGACCCTTAGAGTCTGTTCCACCAAGTACTGATTTGCTTAATCCTCACATTAAAGAGCTTTTCTTACCAACTCGCAATGGATACCTGTATAAGATAATCAGCACTTTAAGTGTCTATATGATATTTACATATTGGTTGATTTTATTTGAAGTTCTGTTGGTTTTGCATGATTGTAAACAAAACATTTGCGAATTACTTAGAATAAAACCAATTACCGCGTACGCATACCGTAGGATTTGAAAGAACATAAGGCGATGGGCTGTAACCGCACATAGGGTTTCGTCGCAGAACTTTGGTTTGGTCCTCCCATCAGTCCTAATAATCAGTTTGGAGAAAAGTTTTGTCAAAATGCACAGAAAATGGCCGATTTAAGATTTTTTAACATTTTTTAATTTTATTAAAAAAAAAACAATAAAGCCCTTATTATCTATCCTAGGTACCTCCCGATTACGGTTCACTTGATCGGTTTTTCTAGAGAGCACGAAGGAATTTTCATTACGGTAAATGTTCGTTAAGGCCTTCAGTGATATTCACATTTTTAGCATCATTTCCCTAGCGAAACCTATTTTTATAACGGGATTTCGTATCATGGCCGAGATATTACCCCTCCAACGACGGAACATCGTTAAGGCTGTTTCGACCCATATAAAGTTGTTTGCACACATAACGCAAAAAGTATTGCACTTTAAGCCACGAATTAATAATAAAAGTTTAATATAGTCATATTACTTGCAGCGAAAACAATTTCACAATTTCAGGATTATTGGTTTTGTTGCAATTTATTTAAATACGATTTTTATTTAACAGCGCCATCTAACGGTGTAAAACATCTAATCGGCAATTACAACGAAACCATTAAACCTGAAATTGTGAATATGTTTTCGCTGCAACTGCTATGGCTATATTTAATATTTTTGACGAATTCGTGCCTTAAAGTGCAATACTTTTTCCGTTCTGTGTAAAAAAAAACATTGTATGGGTCGGAACATCCTTAAGACTGGCTCGATGGTCTACCCCTGCGCATAAAGAAGGAAAATTTAGAAAAGAAAAATACCTAAGTTTTTTCTAAATAGTAGATGATAGCTTTCGCCCTCGAGGTAGCTGGTGAGAGTGATTATCAAAATGAAAATAAAATCAAATCAAAATCATTTATTCAGTGATAATATTGTGGAGAGATGAAAAGGTGGGTCAGGTCTTGAGACCCACGGCTGCGCAGCTGCTCTCCTCTAGTCGTGATTTGAATGTTGTATATGTGTTATCTCGCTGGGAAACTTCGTTAGTGCGATATAGACTTCAGGTTGGTAGCGCCATCTAGCGCCCGCCATGTTAACTAGCTTCTATTGCATCTGTTGGTCGCATTTGTGGCATGCGAAACTAGCAGCTCTCAGTAGAGGGCGCTAGGTCGCTACATCACTTTCCCCCAGTCGAATGGCAAGTTGCCATGAAGACGATATTGCTGCTCGTTTCGGTGCTGATCGTCAGTGTCCAGTGTAACGCGGTGAGTCGGTCGTGGTGCTGGATGACGGAGCGCCGGAGGTGCCCAGTGCGACGCGGTGAGTCGGTCGTGATGCTGGGTGACGGCTGCCGGAGGTGCCCAGTGTGACGCGGTGAGTCGGTCGTGATGCTGGGTGACGGCTGCCGGAGGTGATGATGTTACCGGCGTCCTAGTTGGCGTATCGATACACCTACTTAGGACGATGGTGCTGATTTTTCTTCTGCTGGGTTGGAGTGATGCTGGATGACGACATGCTTGAGTTACTACCGGTGAGACCCGCTGGTGGGAGGCCGGTAGCAACTGTCGTGACTGCTGAAGTATACCTTGTTGTGACTAGAGGAGGCGTGGTTGTTGTTCCTGAATCACGTCGGGATGCTGGATCACGTCGGGATACTGGATCACGTCGGGGTCACCACTGTGGAGAGATGAAAAGGTGGGTCAGGTCTTGAGACCCACGGCTGCGCAGCTGCTCTCCTCTAGTCGTGATTTGAATGTTGTATATGTGTTATCTCGCTGGGAAACTTCGTTAGTGCGATATAGACTTCAGGTTGGTAGCGCCATCTAGCGCCCGCCATGTTAACTAGCTTCTATTGCATCTGTTGGTCGCATTTGTGGCATGCGAAACTAGCAGCTCTCAGTAGAGGGCGCTAGGTCGCTACAATATAAATCAATTCGATTTACAATTAAAATTTTCACATCGTCAAAAAAATATAAATAATTCGCAATGCATCTTAAAAAAAGAAAAAAAGTGCAAAAAATTATCTGTGTAAGTAAAAAAAAAATAATTAAAAAGATTCACAATCAAGAATGATAAATAATATAAAATCAAAATTGTAATATTACGTCTAAAATTCTTAAATATCATTATGAAAATGTGTCAAATCATAAAAAGTTTTAGTCAGGAGCCATTTGCTTATTTTCACTTTACTAGAAGCCTCACTTTGTTCTAGTTTGAGTTCTAGCGGCAAACTGACCTCGAAATCGACGGTCAAGGGTGGACCTCATGGAGTTACAACGTCAAACGGTTTACAAAAATTGGTCTCACGCGCTACACCAACCAGCTACTGACGATCAATGTGAAAATAGTAAATCCTTTCATGAAGTAGAGAGCTGACGAAATGGTGGCTGTTTTCTAGCAGCAATGTGAATAATATGGCGGGTGATCTCGAGCCTTGTGATTGGTTGTATGATCATTGACGACTTGCCGCGGGATCGATACAACTTTCACGAAGTTCCAGCGACGGCGTATAGGTGTCGCTCTATCAATTCAGTTTTGTCCTAAGGTTTACGGCGCCACTGCTGCTTCGGCATCTAGCGGAGCGGTGAGGGGGAAATCGGGAATTTGTCTAGCTTCATACGCAGCCTTAATTGAAAAACCCCCGCGTTGTCGACCGCAGGCCGCGAGCGCTGAGTGGTCTGTTAATGACAATTAATAATTTAACTTATTTTCTTCTTATCCCGACCACAGATGAGAAAAGGATGGAAACATTTAATGTGGGACTTAGGGACCACGTGACCGCTTTTAGGCCATTTTTGGACCCCTCCCTCCCCGCGTGACCATGTGTGGCATGTTGACTCATCCCCTCCCCCGTCTGTTTTCACGTGGTATTGCACAACTTGCTGTTTATCATTACGTTTATACGGATTAAAAGCAAAATATTACGGTTTTAACACTTACACGGGACATAACTATAATATTTAGTTTGACGGCTTACCGCGCGTGTGATGAGCAGAGTGTGCTCGACGTCTCGGAGCCTCACATGTGCACAATGTGAAGGGGTTTTTATACTTTTTCAATAATAATTATATTTTTAAACACCACGCGACAAAGTGAATACACCCTTTCTCCCCGAGTTTCTCCCCCACCTGTGACCCAGCGTGGTATTTTTGTAAACCCCTCCCTCCCCCAAACCGGTCACGTGGCATGGGAACGTTCCCTTATCACAGTGGCCGCCGCCGCCGTATGGACATACTAGCTGAGGTGCCGGCTCCGCGGTCGATGCAGTATTTTTTCCAACTTACTTGACACTTATCGTTATATTTTTGCCAATGAAGACAATATTTTTATCCATGCATTATAGCCAAGATATATGTTGTACTGGTGTATAAGCATAAAATGACAGACTATTTAAGAAAAACTTGCATGAATGGCTGCTCACAAAAACGTTTTACGACCTGAAATACTTCATGTAAGTTATACAAATATTTATTCAGTTTAATTATCTTCCATAAATATTACAACATTTTTGTCATTATTGTACTTTATATTTATCTTTATTTCATTGATATCTTTAAATTTATATTAACAGGCTAAGGTTGCTCTATTCTGATTGTAATTGAAAAATTGTATGATGCTGTAACGATATTGTTTATTTGTTTATTTAAATGATACTCGTAATATGCATGCCATTTGACGAAGTGATAAAAAAGTGTACACTAAAAAATCGCTGAATAAAATCTTTGAATCTTTGAATCTTTGAAAGCTACATCACTGCAAAGTTTAAGCAAAATCGGCTTAGTCGTTTTTCGTGAAAGAGTAACAAACATCCATCCTCGGTAGCCCAGTGGCGCCGACGCCTTGCGATTCGATAAGCTTGGTGAAGCACCTCTGAGCGCGGTTGGATTGTGGATGGGTGATCATTTTCAAGCGTTGTAAACGTTGTAAAACTGTAGGTCCCCTTCCTTACTTACTAGGTTGGTACCACCGCATTTAATGAACGATGGTCGAAGCGGCAATGATAATTGTCCGTGTTTTCCACCCAGTTCAATGTAGCCGAGCAATATAAGGAAGTTCCTGGCATGGCACCTAGTTCCCATGTGATGTTTTAGGCTAATATCTGACGGTCAGATCGGTATAAGCCATCCCCAGTTGCGTCGGTCATACAATCAACGCCGCGTGCGAATGTGCTCCCGGAACAAATTCGCCAAGTCAGTTCCTACCAACACAAGACCTACAAAACGTCTGCGACTATATTTGTAAGTTATAGTAAAGTGTAAGTTGGGTCGGTAGTTTTACGTTCGAAAAATTGGCGACAGCGGGCCAAATTATAGACGCTTAGCGACTTGGCACATCTCCTTTCTTTTCGATCTGAGATTACGAGAATTGCATGTTACGTATCAATGGAGTTTCGGTCGAATGAAGTTGCTAGAAATTAATTCAGATTTTATATTCATTGTGGAGAACAAACATTTATGTGAGTAGCTCGTAGCTAAGGGCGAGGGCCTCGCATTTAATTAAAGAGGTCGTGAGTTCAATCCCACCCCGTGCATGCGCCACATTTTTAGGGATCCGTACTCAAAGGGTGCCAACGGAACCCTATTACTAAGCCTCCGTTGTCCGTCCATCCGTCCGTCCGTCCGTCCGTCCGTCCGTCCGTCCGTCCGTCCGTCCGTCCGTCCGTCCGTCCGTCTGTCACAGCTGAAATTTTCACAGAGTGTGTGTTTATTTTGCCGTTATAACAATAAATAGGTAAAAATGAAAGGGACCGTGATTTTTGCTGTTAAATCTTGCACGGTGGTACGGAAACCTCCGTGTGCGAGTCCGACTCGCACTTGGCCGGTTTTCTCTTTCTGTGTTGTATAAGCGAGTGTATAAGTGCCTTTCAACAAGAATACGGACTGCTCCATGGCTCGAAATCCACATAAAATGTCTCTACTAGGGGGTTGGGGATCAGTGGGGTAGGCAAATTAATTCAAGGTTATCATGTTCCATCAAATAGTTGGTGCCTGTTTCCTCAGTCAAATTTAGAAAAAAATAATTTTTTTGAACATAAAATAAACCAACTGAGAGCTACGTCTGTGCGTTTTGATTTTGTTGATAACTTATCTTATACCCATGATGTACGCCCTTAAACATTTTGATACAAATCTTTATGTTTCATATCAAGGATGATACGGCGGCGCTTACTTCTTCGAAGCCACTCAAATAATTTTTGTTACAGTTTACCAATAGGAAGAGCGATCAACGATCAAGGTTTGTGTATATAATTTGACAACAATGAAAACTATGTACTCGAATATTTAAGGTGTTAAAAAGGCCTACAGAAAAGTCCGTGATATCACGTGTCTCCTATGGTACACTTCCAATAACATTTTAAATCTATTAGAGATTATTAAAACATTATAGGTTATTTGTGAAGCTTTTTTCTACAATTCATGATTCATCCTTATTCAGATACATTTGTCACTACTTTTTAATTTACTATAACTAAACTACTAACTAAACATTTCAAACTACTATCGAAACAAATTAAACGAATACACTACTTTTTAATACTATATTAAAGAAATTTAGTTTAAATGACATCAAGTTAGGGATCATAAAACCCTCATATTTAGGCATTTTAATGCAAATTTTACCAAAGTATGGCTTTGTATTTCCCGCAACTTTAGGATTACTTGGCATCCCGCTAAATCGCCCGAGGTGCGACCAGTGGGATAAAATGCTTATTGCTTAAGAACCAATTCCTTAATAAATAAATAAAAACAAAAATTAGCTAGCCTGATTCAAATTAAAACTTATAGGCTACATAATATAACGCTTCATTGCCAGAGGGGTGAACAGTGAGTATTCAATTCTTATAACTTGCGAGCTACTCACCCGATTTATTTGCGTATTTTATCGGAGTATAGCATCTCTGGGCGCAGTCAGTTTAGGGATGGGTTACCGTTTTCGATGTTGAGGCTTGCTGTGGTTTGCAGTCAAGGTAAAACTTTAGGTTAGGTTAGGTCTGCAGTACAAGTGCAGAAACGTTCTGGCGGCAGATACTTTAAATTGTTTTTGGAAAAATAACAATTGAATGTTTCTCATTAAATCATGCCATATCGGCTCAAACGATCTTGAATAAATTTGCTAGACGGATACATTGTCCTGGACCAGCCTTTGGACCAGCCTTTGGGCTACTTTTTATCCTGGAAATAATTCAGCCCGATATCAGTTGAAAACGACACTAACCCGAGCGGAACCGGGTAGCGCAGCTACTTATTAATACTTACTGTTATCCGAGATGTATTCGGCGATTTCCTTGAGGTAGCAGATGTCCAAGCAGCGTATCTCCTTCAGGAGATCGCCCGCGTCCCCTAGCGACGGTCCCGCGACTGTGCGGAGCCCCGACTCCTCGCACGACGCCAAGTCCATGACTGCACACAATAACATGAAATATCAGAATGAATAGATATGAACAGCTCGTGGTATAGGGGCTAGAGGACTTGCCTTTCATCCGAGAGGTCTGGGTTCAAATCATCGCCCGGTCATGCACCACTTTCTTTCTCTTTCTGAGTTGGATAAGTGCATTTCGTTACGAATGTGAGCTGTTCCATGGTTCGGAACCCATGTAAAACTGTAGGTCCCCTTCCCCTACTAGGTGGTAGGGTTAAGCCCGCCCGGGTTGGTACCACCGCTTAGATGAAACTATGGTTGAAGCGGCAATGAAAAATTGTCCGTGTTTTCCAGTTCAATGTAGCCGTGCTCGTATAGGGAAGGTCCTGGCATGGCACCTAATTCCTTCGGTAATGTGGTGTATTAGGCTAATATCATAACGGTAGTTGTGTGGCATTAGCCATCCATGTCAGGTTGCATAAAAAAATCAGCAACATCATAACCACCGTTAGCCTCGGTAGCTCAGTGTGCGACGCCTTGCGATTTGATAAGCTGGGGAAGCACCTCTGAGCGCGGTTAGGTTCTGGATGGGTGACCGTTTTCAACCGTCGAGGCTAGCCGTGCTACGTACTATGTGGTAGGGTTAATCCCGCCCGGGTTGAATGAACGATGGTCGAAGTGACAATGAAAATTATCCGTGTTTTCCATCCAGTTTAATGTAGCCGAGCAATATAAGGAAGGTCCTGACATGGCACCTAGTTCCCATGCGGTGCGTTAGTCTTACATCAGACGGTCAGTTCAGTATGAGCAATTATGTTCAGTTAAATAAAAAAAAACTTGTAATTTCCAGGATTTGGAATGTACGTAGCGAATTGGTGCTACGAGATGATGAGCAGATGTTATGTATTCGTATGCAGCACGGTCCGATTTAATAGAGTTTTCCGTTATCCATTATCTATCCGAGCCCCCGTTTAACCGACGTGGCCTCTCTATACATATGTGCTACACGGGCGACGGGCCATCTGAGTCAGGCATAATACTGACTCAGATGACTTCCCGGATAGCTCGGAAGCAAACGAATAACTAGATAACTATAAAACGAAAATAGACGTGTAACGGTAACAGTGAGTGGGAGGGGGATCGACTTTCGAGCCATGTTAACTCGTGCAGGCTATAGTTATGTGCAATTATTTTATCATCCTTGGAAAACAATATGTTTGATTGTTCAATCTTTGCAGTCAATGTACGCAACGCAGATGAAGCGTTAAATCAATGTATCTAGGTATAATCTTAAACACTGTGTTAGTAGGAAGCATTACGGGAAGAGGGACTGTAGGAGAATTCCAAATTATGGGTATACAGCCGGTGGCGAAATTGGTAGACGCAATACCCGCGAATGGTATGTTTTGCTGGTTCGGGTCCAGCCTTTATATTCGTTAAGTAGTTCTTCTTACTGGGCTCTTTCTTCAATTAATGTGTCCTTGCTTCACGGTCGATTACACATACATACATGTCACATTCCTTAAAAATAATTGTATTCGCGAATTAATAATTCGTCTAATAATAATGTAATAATTCGCGAATTGTCGGGCAGAATTTCCGCGTAGCCAGTGAGATTATGTTGTAGTTGTAGCATTTGGTGCGTCTCGTAGCTCAGAAGCGCGGGGATTTTATTTTCATGCCAGAGCTCATGGGTAAGATTCTCGCCCCGTTGATCGTGCAACGTTTTTTCTCTTTCTTAGTTCATTTGAGTGCATTTCGTCACGAGTGAAGTTTTTCCATGGATCGAAATCCATGTAGAACTGTATGTCCCTTCCCCTACTAGGTGGTAGGGTTACGGCCGCCCGGGTTAGTACCATTGCAATAGATAAAAGATGGCCGAAGCGGCAATAAAAAAATTACCGATATTTCCGTGTGTGCGTAATGTGGCCGTGCACAAGGTTCTAGGATGGCATGGCACCTCATACCTTTGGTAAACGGTAATGGTTGTCGTGCGCTTTGAGTATCAATGCTGTAGTAGATAGTTGCTTGTATTAATTAAATAGGCGTAAATGGAAACAAGAACAAAAGTTACTGTCAAAACTGAAGTTTCAAAATTGCTTAAAATGACGTATCTACTACTTTTCGAAGGTTGATTCAGATACGACTATTGCGGGCCAATTTACGAAACGTTAACAAAAAAGTCTTGGAAGGTTTTTGAACCATCGATTATCCGAGATAGACCGGTTTACATTAGTTCGGATGATCGAGGTATGGAGCTCGCCATCAAAAGCGACTGGATGATGCACCGATGATTCGCCTAAGTTCGCATAACATAGCAAAAGACAGCCGAGTAATCGGATGAAAATATTTCGGTTGCGTCCTGTGAGTACCTACATCAAAATTCCACCGCAAGGCGGAGAGAAGGCGGGACTTCCGGTAAAGTTTGATGTTCGTAGAACTTGGCAACTTTTGCGAGGAATGTTTTCTTACCTATTCAGAATATTAAATTAACGGAAGTACGTTTGTTAATGGTAAAATGGAGAACGCAATATTTCATCTGGGACGGAGATCGGTTTTAATAAACTTTATTATGAACTTTTTGTTTCCAATTCGCGATTTTGACATTTGGTTTTAAAGAGAAAATAGATCGATTGAAACAAGTTTAAATGTAAGCTGTAAATAAAACTTTTACGTATTTATGAATAAAATTAAATGTATAGTTTATTTTTTAATAATCTGGACTCAAGGTGGCCCTTCCCGGCGGGACTAACTAATTCATGGGCGCTCTGGGACCTTCTCTGTTTGAAAGAAAAAGTCAGGCTCCGCGATGAGGAGGATGCAACATGTCCACAAAGCAGACAATGTGCTTAGTGTTTGATTTGGTAGCATTTACGAAAATTTTCATTACAAAATGACTTATACCTAAAAGTAAACCACGACCGCTGTAGTCAAAAATCGAACAAAACCCTAAATGATTATAAATCTTCATGAAACAAGATATGTCTGAGGACTCATGTTTTTAAGATGTTTTTATTGCATCGTTGAGTAATCCAGCTGCAAAATTATTGTATATAACGAGCCCCTTGCCACGATGATGACAGATAACGAACTTTTTATGCTTTCATTTTATCAAATGTAAATTTTTGACGATTCCAAGTGTTCCCTGTGTTCCAAAGGAGGAAAGATAAATACAATACAAAAGTTACAAAAATACATGGGCTGACGTCATAAATGGAACGATCTCTGTGCGGGGAGGGGGATGCAATCCATTGTTGGTTTTGGTTTCGATATTTACTTAATCTGTGGTTTCGATAGTGGTCGAACCTACGACTTAAAAGTCCTGTTCGAGAGTTGGTTGCCTGTCTTCTATTCCACGAAGGGAAAGACAAGCGAAGACAGAGACAGTTAACGGTGTTATCGTGTCGGCAGTAAAGTAATATGGCTTGACGGGTCTGTGACAGAAAAAGTGTCGGTCGAATACTTTTTTCCGTGTAGCTCTCATCCGCCAAACGCGCGATTTCAATAACGCGTATGAGGGCATATGACATGGCGTCTACTCACTCAGCCTCTGCTTTCCGATCTCAAACTGCTCTGGCGTGAGGGCTGGCAGTTTCCGACGCAGGAACTGTGCCGCTCTGGTGGCGACCTCGTTAGCCAAGCGCGCAGGAGTGCGCATCGCAATCCCTGCATCAGATACATTTTAATATCCGGCCCATATTGAGACACTATTCATTATAAATATCTGAAATAGTCATAGTGGTTTTGGCGAAATTATTTTCAGCTAGTGGAAGTTTTGTTACCTTAGATGACGCTAAGCCATCCGCAGCCACACAAAAAAAAATCATCAAATTCGGGCACATGCCACATGCACACATACAGAAGAATTAAATAGGTATACAAGATGAAATTATTCAAGTGTGCCTTCATGGCTAAGCCCGAAACTATAGGAAATAACGAAAAACACTTAAAGGAGTCATGGGGCCGATTTCGATAAAAGCTGAAACAGCATTGTTTGATTTTGTTAAAATACTATACGTGTATAAATAAAGATGTCTAAATTTGAATCAGCTTAACCAGTTAGGTACTCTCTGAGAAAAGAGCCACAGTAGCCTTCACGTTTCTGTGGTGCTGTTATAAAAACACAAAAGCACCGAGGGGCACGGCTGTGATTGCTAACATCATACCAGTGTTGAATAGGGATAATAAAAGTCCACAGGTGGCGTTGAAACTCACATTTCAGAATTTAATCCAATGAATATCAATCATCACGCCCACCAAGGAAAAATTTGAAATCAAGCTTAGCCCAATGCCGGTGTAACTATAGTTGTGGCAGTGACGGGAGATGGCGCTGCGCTGGTTAGAAATGTCACAGTACCAGCGAAAATAAGCAATCTTTGACGAGTACCACCTGCGTTGCATGAAGTCAGCCATATCTTCATCTTTGTTTTTTTTTTATTTTGAATACAAACAGTCATACAAAATAATACAATTCTAAATAAGAATATCACATATACCTTTAGTTACCAATTTTTACAAGTAATATTACTTATTGAGAGCATATTTTGATAAATTTGTGATGTGATAAGAAAAGACAATGAATATAAAAGTGAGTAAAAGAAAATAACGTATAACTACGTGAAAAAAGAGAATCTATGGCACGGCCGACAAATTAGGATCGTTACCGAAAATGCCCGCGTCGCTGTAGGAGAGGTTGAAGGCGCGTATTTGCGTCGCGACGTCGCCGCCGAGGCGCGCCAGCGGCCCCTGCGCGATGCGGCCGAAGCGGTGCGAGCCGCGCGCCCAGCCGCGGGTGCCGCACGCCGCCGCCACCGTGCAGAACGCCAGCACGCTCCTGGGGGCCCATTCAGGTAAGAGTGAGTTCGAATTTTGCGCTAAATATCAATTCCCTTTTTTCAATAGTTCAAGTTTCCACACTTCTTGAATATCATTTAAGTTTGGTAAAAATCTGGTTTATCCCATAAATATGTTTTTTTTTATGCAACCTAACATGGATGGCTAATACTACACAAATACCGTTATGATATTAGCCCAATACACCACATTCCCGAAGGAATTAGGTGCCATGCCAGGACCTTCCCTTTATGAGCACGGCTACATTTAACTAGATGGAAAATACGGAAACTGTTTTCATTGCCGCTTCGACCATCTTTTCATCTAATGCGATGGTACTAACCCTGTATGTTGAAAGTGTACATAGCAGTTACTTTATTTAAATAATAATATATTTCCCAGCTATTTTTATGTTAACTGACTCCCGAACTCGAACTCACTCTTACCTGAATGGGCCCCCAGGGGGGTTACCGTGCTAAATAAACGTAGCTCTTTCGACGTTCGGAAGGAACATTTCACAAAAGGGACTAAATGATTTGTAGCTCAGGGGCGCGGTGACTATTTAACCTCCGCCCCCCGTTCATGAACCACTTTCCTTCTTTATTTGAGTTGGATAAGTGCATTTCATCACGAATGGCACCTGTTCTACGGTTCGGCTCAGCTAAATACCTGCTTGGCTCGCGGGACTCGATAACGCGTCGGGCTGTGCGTCTTGTCGACGATCTCAAGTTATCCCTGAATCTAGAGACCCTTCACTTCCGAAGGTAGTTCTGCTGTGTTGTCTCTTTTTGTGTTCTATCGTCTTTACAATGAAGAATGCTCGTCGGAGCTGCATAACGCTGTCCCTCCGTCCCCTTTCTACCTTCGCACAACGCGGAACAGGCAGGAAATAAACCCATTCACTGTCGACATTCCTAAAATCAGAACCGACCGATCCTCTAGGTCCTATATCTATAGATTCGTTAAACTATGGAATGCATTCCCTGCCGAGTATCACCCCTAAAGTACGACCAGGGACCCTTGTTGTGAAGGAGCACCTGGCCGGCCGGAATGGTTTTCGCAGTCCCCCTTGACAGTTGGAAAGCCCATGGGCAACGTCGGTCACCTCTTTAAGCCTTGGCGTACGCCGTATGCCTCGCTTAACATAAAAAAAAACATGTTAAACTGTATGTGTGGAAGGATCATAAGGCATCATATGGTGGAACTGAGTGGCAATAACTCTTGCTGTTAGCGTCTAGTTACAGTATAAGTAGCGCTTTATGTATAATAAGTGTACGTTCATAACCTAAGTCTTACCTACACCAAATAGAGTCCAAAACTCTCCAAAGCTATTCAGTCTAACCGAGGCATTTTATTTATACTTTGTGGCATGTATATAATAAGAAAAAAACCCTAGTTACTTAATTAGCACGAATAAGTGAATAAAAACATAGATGAATATTAAATCCAATTAAAATGCAATAAATGAAACTAGCGTACCCAAATTCTCCACAATCACTGCCAACACCGGGCACGGCTAAGGCTATCCATGTTTCCGAATTAGCCCCCAAGTCGTAGAATTCATATCCAGCCCTATAACAGGAATCGCTCTTGGTTGGCGCCGGTTCACTTATCTGCAATTGAAAAACGATTTCAGACTCAGAAGATAAAGTCTAAAGGCAGTTGAAAAACTATAAAAAGAAAGAGGGAAGCCTTACACCGGTAGGAAGCTGGATAAGTGATGCCACAGAAAAGGTATCTTCATGTGGCAGTCCCGAAGAAGTGATGCTACACCGCTTGGTTTTGAAATTATCATTAGTGAAGCTCCTCAACATCGCCGAGTCGATTTCGTCCACCGCGTGTCTCCGGCAGAAAACCGAGTTGCTAAGGGGCCCCCTGAACGCTGCCGTCAGGATCTTGTCCATGAGTAGCTGTCGGGGCGTGATTCGGTCGAGGTCGCACTTGACGTGCGACCGCTGGTCGTCGACCTCCCAGGGGTGGTAGTGGCAGCGCACCGCGGCATCGATGAGGTAGCCCTGCAGGGTGCGGAACTTGTGTCTCGGGCAGACCATGGTGTAGGAGATGCGCTGGCGGTCGGAGGAGCAGGAGAGCTGGGCGCCGCTCTGCTGGAGGCGGCGGGTCTTGCTGAATGCGGTGCTCGAGCAGCCCGCGGCGGCGCAGAGGTCCCTCAGGAAGTGGGTGGCGCCGAGTTGCTCGTGCGTCTCGCAGCTGGAGCCGGCATCGAAGTGCACGCTGATCATGGCGAGCGGGGACTTCATGTGAGCTGCCAACACGCGAATACCGCTCGGCGTGGTGGCCTGCACCACCTTCGGCGTGCCGAGCTTGAGAGCGATGGCCGGCGACCCCGAGAGCCACCTAGCGGCGCCCTCATCGAAGGTTCGGTGAAAGAGAACTTTGCCTGGCTTTAATGATCGGGTGAGAAACATTATTCTCCTGCTCAAGTCGGACTCTTCTGCGAACTTAGATGAAAAAGAAATCTGCGGATGGAGAAAACTCTTGCAGGAAAGTATTTGACGTTTAATATTTTTTATTGTAGAATTGACAACTACTTTTCCTAACAGGTTTATGGCATTCAATAATTTCATTTTATCAAAATGTTGAAGTAGTTCTATACATGGGGGTGAGGATTTTAAATTCTTCACCTCCATGGTTCTATAAGGATAATGAGGCAAGTTCGAGTTAAGAAAAATTGATGAACTGAGAGCTAGCTACGTCTACACGTTTTTGTTTTTCGATAAATTGACTTATATCCGTGATATATGCATTTAAGAAATTAAATACATAAACAAAAGGGCGTATATCATGGATACAAGTAAAGTTATCAAAAAACTAAAACTTACAGAAGTAGCTATTAGTTGATTTAGGAAACAGACACGAGCCATTTGTATGGAACTTGATCACCTCATGATCCTCTTATTATTTTTAGTAAGTAGAATCATTCGTTTTTTAGTGTTATCCAAATTCCAAATACCTGTTCTCGAACAAAAATAAACCTGGGAGTATGCAAGCAAACGTAAGCCGAGGCAATGAGTCAGACAAACAAGGTCATTGGATGCTCTTTATGCATAGGCACGAGGGCAAGAGATATGAGTGGTAATCACAGAATATACTCGTAATACTGGTACTTGTGGCAATCAGCGAGCATTGAAGGACGTAGCGATCGAAATTCATTCTTATGGCGGCAGCGTACGAGTAGGTAGTTAGTTCGCTTACAAATTCGGGACGCGCAACATCGAATGTTCGTTGCGCTGAATAACATCTGTGAAGTTCTTACGTATTCTTACGTGTTCTCATTCGTCGCGAACACGAGAAAATCAGTAGTAAGCGAATTCGGATGGTTTCTGCAAAAGTGGCTACGCCACCCACATACGAGTGGGCGACAGAAAACCGTCGGCAGCGACGAGTATTCTAACCTTTTTTCTTGATTAGAAAATGTTGTGCAGTATTTCACTCAAATTGGAATCATATGTACGTCAATCCTACGCATGGTATTTTTTTGCTAAAATGTTTTCAGCATTCTCTCTAAATTGAGAGAACAAGTTTCTTCTTCAGACCATACATTATTTTTGCTCATTCGAAATCCTCGCTCAAACGAATCATTTTTTATTCACCTGCGAACTTGTAGTCGTTAGGTTAGTGATCTTACGAAATTACAGAATATTTGGTAATCCTAGAAATCTTTGGTAAACTTGTTACGTAATACTGTTGTGTCAGACGGTCAGTTTGGTATTAGCCATCCATGTCCAGTTACATTAAAAAACCCTTAGGTCCCTGAAATCCTTGATCTCGAAATCACAAGGTAATCCTGGTAATATTGACTACTGGTAATCTTGGTGTACACTTTTTGCTTGAGTGACTGATCCCCCGCGAGCGAGTTACGTTTGCCACTCCCTTCCTTCCACGCTCGCTGGTGGCAATGCCCCGGCGATGCCGGTATAACTGGTAACAACAAACGGGCGTCAGTCAATGCCAAGACATCATCACAACGCTATGTCAGATACCTCGACAAGATAAACTCTCCGTGATCTGACGAAATAGTCACGAATAGTGTGTTACTGTGTAAACATACGAAAAATAGAATGTTGTGTGTATAGAGGCACTTCACGAGTGAGTTTTAGTGCATATTATCACGGATAGCATCGACTATAGAGAGCAGTTATGGTGTGGGCGGTGTTGCTTGTGATAGTGCTGTTGGTATGTTGCTGTGGATTTTTCTACGAGAGCGAGCGGGACCGGCTCCTGTCGAGTGTGCCTGGCCCGAAGCCTTTCCCGATATTGGGAAACATATACGAGTATCTGGGGCTCAATCAAGGTGAATATGAACTAGTGGCTCTCTGAGCTGTAGACCTCGCGTCTGTCTTTGCATATCTTAAAACTGAATAAATGTTCCGTTTTTTCCATCCAGTGCAATGTAGCCTAATCTATAATCTGTAAATTTTGTAAAATCATCCAAAAACTTATTCCACAAAAAAATCTTTATAATTATCGAACCACTCACAAAAATTAGTCTTCCATTATTGTGTCCTTGCTTCACGGTCGATTATACATACATACATATCACATTTCTTGGAATAAGCGACGTAACTGCTTAGGACGAAAAAAGTAGCTCGGAGGTGCGGGAAATTGCTTCCCATAGGTACCGTGACGTTCAATTCCCCCATTCAGCCCCAGATGGTTTTTATTTAAGTTAATAATGATTTCTGATTTGTTGTAAAACTGACGGTACTGATCAAATAAATATTGAAAACATTTTTGAACTTAAACTATGTTTTTTTTGGCTGGTTTTATTTGTATTTTTCGCTACGTTTCTATGTTTCGTTTATTCGTTTATTTATCTCCATTAGGTGTATATGTCATACTTGTAATTTTTTTAAAGACGGTTCTATTACAACGGACGATGAAAAACCGACAAGAAAAATCGCCGAGAGTCAAAATACCAATACATTTTATTCAGCTTATTCATGCTTCCTGTAATAGATTCTGACCAACACCTAGAACCAAATAATGCTTAACTTCAATTGGAGTGCACTAAGTTCGGAATATAACCGACAAGTGTACCCTTAAGCATGCTTATTTAAGAGGATAATGAGGTGATCAAGTTCCATATAACGGCTCGTGCCTGATTCCTAAGTGGAAAGGTAAAATACTTTTCTAATATTTTGCACATTAAATAAAACAACTGAGACCTACGAGTGTATATTTTAGTTTTTTTGATAAATTAACTTACATCCGTGTTACATGTAAAATTGTGTATGCAATAAAATATTTTTAAATAAAAAAAGGACCGCCTTCAAAAAAACCGGAACTAAAAAGCAAAAAATAATTGG
Source organism: Incurvaria masculella (assembly GCA_946894095.1). Taxonomy (NCBI): domain Eukaryota; kingdom Metazoa; phylum Arthropoda; class Insecta; order Lepidoptera; family Incurvariidae; genus Incurvaria; species Incurvaria masculella. The sequence continues at coordinate 11,307,247 of OX335658.1, read as the reverse complement.
TTACTTTTAATTAATGAACGAAAAGCTATTTTTATTCTAACTAATTATGTACAATTTCTTAATTTTTAATCATCTTTTGAAGTCGGTGCCTTGGGTAGAGTTCGCTTCGCACGCTGCTGACCGAACAGACACTATTTCAGCCGAACACACCTGAAGTCTACGAGAGCGTAAACAACCTGAGTCAGCAATGATTGGTCCACAGAGCATTTTAAGCGACCGTTCGTCTAACTGGAGATGCCCTTAGCGTTGGTTTACGTGCAAGCTGATATCGATACAGCGCAGCGTCTGAAATTGGGTTTCAATGATTATTAGTACTTTCGGCTTTATAAAGGCACGCACTGGTGAAGGAGTACGTTAATTCGCTGCTCTGTGTTGATTGGTACTTCCCTGCGACATCGTTGTCTGAACGAGACGATTTCTGCCGAAATTGGTGAGATATGTACTAAACCGGACACTCGTTTTGACACGTAGTTGAGAGCAGACACCTCAAAGTCGCTACCTATTGTTTTCTGTTCTTTTTTATATTTGTATTTTTTTTTTGTTTTGTATTATGTATGTATTTAGGTAGAATAAAAAGTACAAGCTACACCTACCTAAATATTTATCATATAAGTGGTCGTTGTTTTTATATTGGTTTGTTCGTAGGGTTTTTTTGTAAATATTTTGTTTTTACTGTGTTAGGTATTTAGTTTAAGTATAAGGCATATTTAAATTACAAAGAACTTGCTTAAATACCTACTTACATACGTTTTTCCGACATGTTTGTTCATTTAATTTTTGTTTTTGTGTTTTGTTCAAGTAGGTAAATGTAAGTAGCTATCTACTTATATTTCTTTCTTAGCCATAGGTGATATTAATCTAACTACTTGCAGCCCTTAAAGAACGTCTACCCAAGGCACCGACTTCAAAAGATGATTAAAAATTAAGAAATTGTACATAATTAGTTAGAATAAAAATAGCTTTTCGTTCATTAATTAAAAGTAACCAATTATTTTTTGCTTTTTAGTTCCGGTTTTTTTGAAGGCGGTCCTTTTTTTATTTAAAAATATTTTATTTTTTGCTTTTTAGTGGTGGCGTAACTTTTGACTCAAGGTGGGCGAGCCCTCCTGCTCAACTTCACATACAAAGCGGAAAGAAGATATACATACATATACAATACAATACAATACAATGAACGAGCATTAGCAGAAATGAAACCATTGAGAAATCTCATTTCTGACGAAAGGTAGACCGGTAACTATCTGGATTCATGAGTTCACGGTTGATACGTACGATAATTGATACGATGAGATCACGTGAGATAGAGTGCTGTGACAGACGGACGGACGGACGGACAGCGGAAGCTTAGTAATAGGGTTCCGTTGGTGCCCTTTGGGAACGGAATCCTAAAAAGACAAAACAACGAATGACCGGAACCGCTGAGCTTCTGAATTTCTCATCCTTCCATCGTTCCGGATAGTCTGTTTCTTGCGTAAGTTTAAGTTGTATGAAAATGTGTACATATCGGCCTCGTGTATCCCCCCTTAACAGATGAATTTTGTAAAATCCGTTGTGAGCGAGCCTTTTCGTCTTAACAAGAAGTCACTGAAAATTTTAAGTTTCGAGGATAATTGGTTTCAGAAATCTCAACATGAGTGGTTTTCGCCTAAATGTGTTCATTTTGACCTGTTTTACCCCCCTAATAGTATAATTTCCAAAAATATTTTCTTCTTAAGCATTCCCATCTAAAACAAAACATACTCTGACATTTCTTGGTTCAGCGGCTCTAGAGATAGAAATGTGTACAATTTGCCCTCTTTTATCCCCCTTGAATACCCCTAACAGTTGAAGTAAAAAAAAACCTCTCATACTGAGCAATCTCACCCGAAAAGAAAGCTACTGTAACTAAAAAATCACATTTCTGGGTTCGCGGGGTCTAGAAATTCGATGTTTGGTATAGTTAAGTACCAAACTACTGAACCGATTTTGATAAAAAAAAAATGGGACCAACTAGAAAGTATACCCTTTCGAACAAAAAAAGAATTTTCCAAATCGGTCCAGGGGTCTTCGAGTAATCGGTGAACATACATAAAAAAAAAAAAAAAAAAAAAGATTCCGACGAATTGATAACCTCCTCCTTTTTTGAAGTCGGTTAAAAACAAAAAGGCCTATCTAATGGATGTAAGTTAAGTTATCAAAAAAACAAATACGTCCAGACGTACCTCTTAGTTGATTTATAAGACATACATATCATACACATATCATAAGAGTATTTCATAATTTGACTGAGGAACCAGACACGAGCCATTGTATGGAACTTGATAACCTCATTATCCTCTTAAGCGCCAGCAGACTGGCGAAAGCCCTGGGGCACGGCGTGCGATATGAATTATGCAGACTATTAAGCTTGACTGGCAAAATTAAAAGATAGAATTGATGATCCAAAGAAATGAAAGCAAAGATGACTGGGTGGCGAAGGCATGATCGCGTCGTTATCCAAAATACGATCTTTGATCTATCGAAGGTTTAATTTAGTTCAATTAATTGTTGCTTCATTAAACTTACTTTCCTTTCAAGAAATTACATCGCTTTTTTTCACCATTCTCCTTTCAGGCTTCGAAATGAGATACATCCTTCACAAATGCTGATTGCTAATATTAACCTTTTGAGTATTCTTCTCTTTGAGTAAATTTCAAACTGCTGTCAATACTAGTCTAATCTATACTATGAATATAATCAAGTTGAAGAGTTTGTATGTTTTTTTTAACGCGCTATCTATGGAACTACAAATCCGTTTTTTGAGGAAGGTCTACGACCTTAGGAGCTGAGCAAAAAGTCAGAAATAACGCTAAACAAAAACGAAGTAGGTAATAGCGTGGGCGGGCGATGCGATGCGGTGGTTCGGGGACCGAGGGCTCATTTCACCGGGCTGGGAATTCCGAGTTGATGAATCGGGAGTGTTCTCAGAAGAGGGACTCACTTTGGTATACTGGAAATCGATCGCAGCGCCACACGGAATGAGGGGCAATTAATGAAACGTTTCCATGCTGAAAAATTAAATAAATGTAACCATAAGCGATCCGGAAATGCGCCAAAATAGGTCGGAAGATATTTACTGATTCAGTGAGGAATCAGGAATGTGTATTCCGTACGTAAACTAATTAGCACAAGAATTGGTCATAAGGGCGCAATGATACGTTTCACTCAATTCACATCTGTATCATCAAGGTAATATTATACCGGTCATGTAATCGATAAAAGGTCATTCTCTTCAGGCTACCGAGTAATTCGACTCAGCTTTGACGGCCCGAAGCAAGCCTCGTTACGATGTTCCCAGAATTTAGCATTCATGTTCGTACATGCGATGAGGTTTTTGCTCTTTCTCCTTTTTCCTTACCCGTGAAATTTGACTCCGGTATCCTGACATCGGCAAAGTTGTAGGCCCCCCTAACTACCAATTATCGCTACTAAAGTTAACATTCAAACGGAATCTTCATTTAATGATTCGGTTACCTCCTGAATTCAGGATATACCAGGACTTTTTTAATACTATTAATGTAGACAAATTATAATATATGCCCCCAACTTACTTCAGGTTTTTTAAATGGGAACATTTTAACATTGCAATGAAATATTTATTTATAACATTACATTTAGTACTCATTTCATTCAATTGGGGTCGAAGCTAGGGCGGGGCATTGTGGGGCTTCAACTCTAGCTTAGGCCTGTGCTACGGCGCTGAATTCACTGCGACATTTTTATAGATGATTGCAAATATAAATGCACAAATTATATATCTTATTCTCATTTATGTTATTGTTCCGCATATACCACCTTTTTCTAAGTGTTTTGTTATGTATTAGTGAGGAATAGTTTAGAACGCAAGCAAATTATAAATATTTGTAATTGTTAGTGTCTACATTTCCTTCTAAATAAATAAAAAGCGGGAACGGAGGTGAACTTCCCACGAATACACGAACGCGAGCCAACGCTATAACTTGCTATAGTGTATTTCCAGTTCCCGTAAGTGCTCTAGTCAATACAAACTCTGTGAGCTAACTTTTGGTCGCGCCCTAATGCACTCGGCCCGACAAGTTAAAGTTGCAGATAATAGGTGGTTTCCGCCCCATGGCAGGGGTCACGGGACGTTGCGAGATGTGTCGGGGAGAAGAAGTGAGTAAGGAAGGAGAGGGGCGTGTCGGGGAGAAGCAGCGAGTAAACAAGGAAAGGTGCGTGTCGGGGAGAAACAGGGAATAAGGAAGGAGGGTTACGTGTCGGTGAAAAACAGCGAGTAAGGAAGGAGAGGCGTGTGTCGGGGAGAAGCAGCGAGTAAACAAGGAGGGTTGCGTGTCGGTGAGAAACAGCGAGAAAGGAAGGAGGGTTGCGTGTCGGTGAGAAACAGCGAGTAAGGAAGGAGAGCCGTGTGTCGGGGAGAAGCAGCGAGTGAACAAGGAGAGACGCGTGTCGGGGAGAAGCAGGGAGTAAGGAAGGAGAGGCGTGTATCGGGGAGAAGCAGCGAGTAAACAAGGAGAGACGCGTGTCGGGGAGAAGCAGCGAGTAAACAAGAAGAGACGCGTGTCGGGGAGAAGCAGCGAGTAAACAAGGAGAGGCTCGTGTCGGGGAGAAGCACCGAGAAGTGGCTACGCAGCCGCCATACGAATGAGTTTCGGTAGTCGCTCCTTTCAAACTCGACGAGGTGAAGCGACCATAGGCCTATACGGTATTTTCTTAGACAAGCGATACCGCTTAGGGAAATCGATAGTCGAAACAAAAATCTTAGAAAAACTGAACAGCGCCTCGTCCTGTGATCGTGTCGGTTGGACGTTCAATATCGAATAGTGAAGCGAATATTGCTTCGATACGAATCGGTTTGTGGTATTTTTTGACAAATTATATTACAAGAATTTGACAGACGACTGAACGACGAGTGAAGCAATATTCTGCAGATTGGCCACACATTACATTGAGGGCCATTGAATAGAGGTAAAACCATAGATTAATTATGATAAAACGAAAGAACTAAAATAAATCCCAAAAATATTTATATTTTAAGCCAATTACTTTGAATATAAAATTGTGTTAAAAGAGCTGGATTATGAGTATCTTTGCACGGAAATATGCTTTAGGACGAATATAAAATATCAATGAATAGGCGATTAAATTTATACCTCAATGCTATATTAATTGGATTGAGTTATCGAAATCGACGAAATGGGTTATCGAGTTTTCGAAGAGATTTGTTGATGACGCCGTGCAGCGGAGCCATCGCGTCGATTTAGGGACCAGCAGGTCTATTCCTGCCGTTCAGTAATCAGGAATCCTGAGTCGAGAAAACCGCTCTTATAGCGATTTTCAAAGCGAGTTTTTCGACGGAAAACCTTGATTAATTAAAAAAACTTTGCTCCGGAATCAGGATTCCTGATTCCTGATTACGGAATTCCAGAAATAGACCTGCTGAGCGGGAGGAAGATACTAAAACGTGACATTTGGTTTTCAGCTGAAATTTTCCTGAAGACCCGCGGGTTCGCGGCGCGCTTCGGCGACCGCTACCGGCTGAAGGTGTTCAGCCGACGAATCCTCAACATCTGCAACCCGGACGACGCCGAGGTAAGCGACACATTCACAATACAGGTTGTCCGAAGTTTGGTCAGGAATATCGAAATGAGCCATTGTATATATTCTTATAAACACGGTCTATTCAGTATATTCTAATAAAGTCGGACTCGCACACGAAGGGTTCCGTACTGTTATAAAGGAATTGACCCAAATTAATCAGGTTTTTTGTATGGTGGCCACCTTTAATTTAACAAGTTTTGAACCACTTTTAACACTAGCACCTAGCTCCATTTGCAATTCTTAAATAAAAATAATCGGTTGGTTCTGTTTAGTATTTCAGGAACCAATCATGTTTTATCATAAACATAAAATCCGAATATTTCAGATAGTATTGACGAGCGCGAGGAATATCAAAAAGAGCTTTATCTACACATTTCTGAGTTCCTGGTTGCAGGAGGGTCTACTACTCAGTTTTGGTAAGTCGTGTAAGCTTTTAATTCTTAATTTATATTTATGGTAGGCTATGCTGGCCGTACCTTTTTCTCAAGAACGCGTGGAGAATTCGAAGGCCCTTGGGGTTGGAAAAAAACTGCTCAGTTTTGGTAAATCGTGTGAAAAATCCTTGACGGACGAACTATCTACAGAAAACTTTATACGGTGTTTTTGTGATAGTATACAAATTATTGTAACTATTATTATTCATGGCGATATTTTCGACAAGACTATGCACGCCTCATCCCGTTTTAGTGGTTTGTCGGTATTTTTGTGTAGTACAAGATTACAAAGATGTCGTATTGTGGTGAATTTAGTTTATCTGTTGGACTCACTTTCGATGTTATAACAACATTGTAATTAAGCCAATGTTATCGTGCGAGCGAAATCACAAAGGTGAACGACTTTTGAAAATTACGTTGAACTTGTTTTTTATTATTTTAAGATTTCATAAAACTAGTCACTTAAGGCGGCCCAACCCGGCGGGCGTAACTCATTCGCGGGCACGGTACAAAACCGTGCTGTTGCGTTCTGGGACCTTCTCTGTTTCAAAGAATAAGACTGGCTCCGTGATGAGGAAGATGCAACATGTCCACAAAAAAGACAATGTGCATAGTGTATGATTTGGTAAGATTTACGAAAATTTTAATTTAAAACAACTTATAGCTAAAAGTAAACCACGACCGCTGTAGTCAAAAATCTAACAAAAACCAAATAGATCATAAATCTTGATTAAATAAGCTATGTCTGATGACTAATTTTTTTACGATGTTCTTACTTTATCATTGCGTAATCCACCTCCAAAGTTATTGTATAAAACGCGCAAAAAACTTGGAAACCAAACACAATTTTACAATGCCAATGGTCATCAAACATCTAGTTCGATCGAATAAAGCTATTTTGAGCAAAATTTTGGATCTCTGACAAGAAATGTGGGCGTAATCTTCTTTCCCCTTTTGTATGGGGAGATGAGCGGGTTGGGCCACCTTAAAAGCCCTACTGCTCCATACCATTGTATCAGGTTTAATCGCTTTTCCATAAAATAAACTTATCATGTCCAGGAACGAAATGGCACGAGCGGAGGAAGGTGCTCACTCCAGCCTTCCACTTCAGCATTCTGCAGGAGTTCTTGGGTGTCATGGATGAGAACAGCAGGCGGCTCGTGCGGGCCCTGGAGCCAGACCCGGAGCAGCCCGGGCGGCCCGTGAATATCGCGCCTCTCGTCTCTCACTTCGCTCTAAGCTCGATATGCGGTGGGTATGGCGAAAGGACGAAGTAGCAGAATTGGCAGGAGTTCTTGGGCGTCATGTAGCTATGGCAACAGCTGGCGGCTTGTGCGGGCCCTGGAGCCTGATCCGGCGCGTCCCGTGCGGCACGCCAATATTCTTGCTTAGACTCGAAAAGCTACTGACACTATAGTGTCTTCGTCCATACCATGTCTTGAAACTAAACAGAATACTAGCATAAAACTACTGTGGAAATGTTTAGTGTATAACACTGTTTTGGCGATTATGTAATCTATTTTTTTATGCGACCTGACATGGATGGCTAATACCACACAACTACCGTTATGACATTAGCTCAATACACCATATTCCCGCAGGAATTAGGGGCCATGCCAGGACATTCTCTTTTATGAGCATTGAACTGGATGGAAAACACGGACAATTTTTCATTCATTCATTCAAAAGGGACCTACAGTTTCACTTGGATTCTGAACCATGGAGCAGCTGCATTCGTGACGAAATGCACTTATCGAACTCTGAATTAGAAAGACAGTGGTGCATGCTACGAGCCGCTCAATGAAATATTGCACTAAAATACAATTTATACATTATTTCAGAAACTGCAATGGGCACTCAACTGGACACGGACAAATCAAGGACAGCGATAGAATACAAAGGCGCAATTACAAAACTCGGGCTCATGCTTTTGGAGAGACTGACCAAGTTCTGGCAACACTGGGACTGTGTGTACCGCAGGACCGCCGCCGGCAAGAAGTACAACCGCTTGCTGAAGGTCATCCATTCGTTCCCCGAGAAAGTGATCGAGGACAGAAGGGCGAGCAGGGTTCCAGTTGAGGATTCAGAGGACGCAAGGCAGGATGACCTGTTCATGAACAGAAAGAAGAGATTCGCAATGCTGGATCTGTTGCTAGACGCTGAGAGTCGCAACGAGATTGATATGAAGGGAATCAAAGAGGAGGTGGATACGTTTATGTTTGAAGTACGTGAGTGGCTTACGATTATATATTTCTTGAAGAACAAAATGTTTGCGATCAGGAAATAGAAAGTTAAAAATCTTACGGCAACTAGTTGAATTTTTGTATATTATTTATTTGTTATATGTAACTGAAACTTATCTAAAGATCTAGACGTCTTATAGTGGGCTGATAAGAAAACGAGGTGCGGGCAAAGAATATATTCACGGTTGGTGCGAGGCAGATGAGTGACAGAAAGAATGAAAATCGAAGGGCAATCAATTCCGCAAAACACATTTCCTGTTTATATAGAGTTACGTTTTAATCACATGTTGACTTCAATGTCTTTTCGTACATGCGGCCCTAAATTATGTCACAGATTGATAATTCCGCCGATAATAAAGTCCAAAAATATACCTACGGTTACCGTGTCTCATCGTAAAAACAGTTACGTTGATAACGTCGACGTTCAAAACCACGCAGAATTCTACTTTAATAAAACTAATATCTGGCCAATACTGTTAAAAATACTAAGCTTTTCCCAAGAAAACAGTGGCGTTTAGTCGCAGGCAATATTTAATATCATTTTGTCTGGGTTGTGAAATAATAAGATAATATCGACGTCTCAAGCCATTGGGCTACCGAAGCTGGACAGGCTTGTTCAGCTTCGTAGGCGCTTTTTACGACATGAACAGGATTAAATGCAGTAAACTACTCGTATTATTTAAGTGCGATTCTACCCTTTGGATTCCTTAGAAATTCAACCTTCAATCCCCATTTGCGCTACATTCGCCCTAGGCAACGATGCGCAATAAGGCGATTATCGCGCCAAATTGTAAATATCGACCGAACGTCTTACTTGGCAATATGGCGTATTTTGACGCTAAAATATTTGTCAATATCGACCGTATTTCTTCCCCTGCAATACATTTTGCATTGTCTCATTTATTAATTTTACACTGCATTGTTCAGTTTCTTTAGCATCACTATTATATTTTAATCATATTGTTGAATCGTAGACAAACTTTCTTAGCTAACTACCTATAACTGTACACGCTGTGCCCACTACCAGTAGGATGATTCGTTCGTTTTTTATACCGTAAATGTGTTTATGATTGTGTAATACGGATTTATCCTGTATGTGAGCCATATTAATAAATAAATAAATAAATAAATAAGGCGTATTTTGGAGCTAATTTTTCTGTCAATAACGACCGTACTGCTTCCCTTGCAATTAGGCGTATTTTGGCCCTAAAATCTCTGCACATATCGACCGTCCTTCTTTCTTTGCAATTAGGCGTATTTTGACCCTAAAATATTTGCCAATATCGACCGTGCTTCTTCGTTTGCAATAAGGCGTATTTTGGAGCTAATTTCTCTGTCAATATCGACCGTACTGCTTCCCTTGCAATTAGGCGTATTTTGGCCCTAAAATCTCTGTCAATATCGACCGTCCTTCTTTCTTTGCAATTAGGCATATTTTTGCACTAAAATCTCTGTAAATATCGACCGTCCTTCTTTCTTTGCAATTAGGCATATTTTTGCACTAACATCTCTGTCAATATCGACCGTCCTTCTTTCTTTGCAATTAGGCATATTTTTGCACTAACATCTCTGTCAATATCGACCGTCCTTCTTTCTTTGCAATTAGGCATATTTTTGCACTAAAATCTCTGTCAATATCGACCGTACTTCTTTCTTTGCAATTAGGCATATTTTTGCACTAAAATCTCTGTCAATATCGACCGTCCTTCTTTCTTTGCAATTAGGCATATTTTTGCACTAAAATCTCTGTAAATATCGACCGTCCTTCTTTCTTTGCAATTAGGCATATTTTTGCACTAAAATCTCTGTCAATATCGACCGTCCTTCTTTCTTTGCAATTAGGCATATTTTTGCACTAACATCTCTGTCAATATCGACCGTACTTCTTTCTTTGCAATTAGGCATATTTTTGCACTAAAATCTCTGTCAATATCGACCGTCCTTCTTTCTTTGCAATTAGGCATATTTTTGCACTAAAATCTCTGTAAATATCGACCGTCCTTCTTTCTTTGCAATTAGGCATATTTTTGCACTAAAATCTCTGTCAATATCGACCGTCCTTCTTTCTTTGCAATTAGGCATATTTTTGCACTAAAATCTCTGTCAATATCGACCGTCCTTCTTTCTTTGCAATTAGGCATATTTTTGCACTAACATCTCTGTCAATATCGACCGTACTTCTTTCTTTGCAATTAGGCATATTTTTGCACTAAAATCTCTGTCAATATCGACCGTCCTTCTTTCTTTGCAATTAGGCATATTTTTGCACTAAAATCTCTGTAAATATCGACCGTCCTTCTTTCTTTGCAATTAGGCATATTTTTGCACTAAAATCTCTGTCAATATCGACCGTCCTTCTTTCTTTGCAATTAGGCATATTTTTGCACTAACATCTCTGTCAATATCGACCGTCCTTCTTTCTTTGCAATTAGGCATATTTTTGCACTAAAATCTCTGTCAATATCGACCGTACTTCTTCGTTTGCAATAAGGCGTATTTTGGCGCAAAAACTTTAAACGAATGAACCGACTGAACGGAAGATAAGGGGTTAGAACTTCATGTGTATGTTTATTTATTCGTTTATGCAATGGAGAGAATATTTTCCAGGGATTGTCGAGGTTTGCGCAGCGCCGGGGGAATTCTCTGTTCTGTGATATTTTCGGATGCCCACCTTAACTTGAGAGCCCTATTGGGAATGTTCGTGAAGATGACGGCTACATTAATTGGCTATATCAGGGACACGGGTGGATTTCTTCTTAGCTCATGCTCAACACATACCCTAAATGGAATATTCCGTAACAAAATTCATTACTTCCTTCAATATCAATTCAATGTTTCCTTTAAGAGCAGGTATCATTGCTGTTTTTATTGTTGGCAATTTTATATAGTATCGACTTATAAAACAATTTAAAAACTTAATAATTTCCGCTTATGTGGATTTTGGCACTTAAAATAATACAGTGATATCAGTGAATTTCTTTCCCTGCAGGTCGTAAGAGGCGACTTTACGATTTGCCTTTCGTGGTTCGGATATCATGTAAAACTGTAAGTCCCATTACTTACTTACTTGGTAAGTAAATAAAGGGACTTACAGTTTTGGTAACCCCAAAACAGATATTTGATGCATTGAATGAACTAAGGTTTTTTTTTTTTATGTGACTGGACATGGATGGCTAATACCACACCAATACACCACACCAATACATGGTATTAGCCCAACACACCACATGGGAACTAGGTGCCATGCCAGGACCTTTCTTATATTGCACGGCTACATTGAACTGGATGGAAAACACGGACAATTTTCATTGTCGCTTCGACCGGTTGAAACGGCAATTAAAAATTACCGTTTTTCCGGGTTCAATGTAGCCGTGCAACGTAAGGAAGGTCGTTTATTTTAAAACTATCAAAAAACTACTAAATTTACGTACTATTTACCTACAAAATATTACCTAAATTTGTACTAGGCCATTAACATGTGCCAACTAGTAAGTACTTATTATTTCTCAGGGTATAAACCACGAGTAAAAGTAAAGTAAAGTAAGGAGATATGCCATCTAGCGCTATTACTATAGGACCCGGTGTCTTTTCAAAAACGACCAACCCAACTTAAACGTACATTCCACATGCAAACATAGTCACAGATGTATTGAAATGTTTTATTTGGGTGGGCACTGACTTGACAAACGCATTTTTAGATCACATTCGCGCGCCCCGCCGGATTTCCATTGTCACTTTGATCATTTGGCAGGGACGCGATAACGACCTAATGTCACTTCTTCACTAGTGGAATAAATCTACCAGATAACATTGTGAGGAGTATTAAATTAATCTCAAATCTTTATTAAAATATTGAGGGAAATTAATACGGCTGCTCTTAATTAAATAAAAACTTCAGGTTCAATAATTAAGGCACCGTGTATTTTCATTTCAAATTCCTCGTTGATTAGTTTTTAAAAGTATTATCCTTTATTTATTCATAGACTTGACTTAATTTAGGAACTGCAATTAATTATCTTATTATTTAACAGGCTATTGGCCGAAGTACTTAATTTGGATGTTTGAATTTTAACCGAGGTTGACTAAACCCGTTGTATTCCGATGACTCGGTCTTTACCCATGTCGTCGGCGCCAAATTATTAAAAATGCCACGCTTGAGCCCAGTAACGTAAATAGCTTTTTAGGGTTCTGTACCCAAAGGGTGCCAATGGTTAGTTTGGGGACGGCTCGACGTATGAATTAACAGTTGTGTGAACTAATACCACGACTTTAATAATACGCCTACCCTCGAGAGAGATGGCATTTGGATTTACATGAGGACTTTTATTGATAAGTTTATTACAGTTAGCCTGGTTTTCACCAACTGCTGATTTATATTAATCGACACTTAAAGGGCTTTTGCTACTAAAGTGCTGATTATCTTGTTCTGGTATTGATTGCAAGCTACTAAGAAATACCCTTAATATGTGGCGATTAAGCTAATCAGCAGTAGGTGAAAAGGCCCTAAGTGTCTATTAAAATAAATCAGCAATTGGTGAATATCTAGTTCGTCGAATAATTAGTTCGATAGTCCAGGTATTTTAAGAATTTGTTTTGAATTATCTCAATTTATAATGTAGACTGAGTATTGTAGTTTGGATGGTTAGCTCAAAATGTTATATTTTTTTAGAAATTGCTAGATTTTTGAAGTGAAAGCTAACCCAAGCCCTCGCTTCATTCCGTAACATCTCTATTTTACGGCATTAAAAAGTTTAAGCATAAATATAATATGTATTTGCTGATAGACGTTGGATGCAAAATGATTTTTTTGTGTTAAAGGGGCACGATACGACAGCCATGGCAATAACCTACACTTTGATGTTGCTGGCCAACCACGAAAGCGTTCAGGTAAGTCAATCAAGCATCACCACCAGATCTAATTTGTATTAGCTTTGACGTTTTTCTTCATTATTTCTAATAAAAGCATTTAAAAGCCAACATCTAGCGTCTGTCTGTTTGTCTTTCTGTCTAGGAGAGCAACTAACGCGATTATAGTGCGCTTCGTTTCTACGCTTGATTGGTCTCGTTAATCTTAGGCCGGCATCACACTAAATGACCGATGGATTTTTTTTTATGGAACTTGACATGGATGGCTACACACACACAACTACCCCCAACTAGCCATACACCACATTCCCGAAGGTATGCGGTGCCATGCTACACTGGAATGGATGGAAAACACAGACAATTTTACATCGCCGCTTTGACCACAGTTACATCCAAATGGTTGCTATGCTATAGGATATTCCTTTACTTTAGCGCTGTTCGGGAGGCCGTGTATGAGGAGTTCGAGCGGTTGAGATGGATATGCTATGCTATAGGATCTTTCTTTATTTGAGAACTACACAGAAAGCCGTATTTGCGGAGTGCGAGCGGTTGCGATGGAGAAACTGTGCTATAGGATCTTCCTTTACTATGGCGCTGTTCGGGAAGCCGTGTTTGCGGAGTGCGAGCGGCTAAGATGGAGATGCTATGCTATAGGATTTTTCTTTATTTGAGCACTATGCAGAAAGCCGTACTCGCGGAGTGCGAGCGGTTGCGATGGAATAACTATGCTATAGGATCTTCCTTTATAGCGCTGTTTGGGAAGTCGTGTTTGCGGAGTGCGAGCGGTTGCGATGGAGAAACTATATGCTATAGGATCTTCCTTAACTTGAGCACTGCGCAGGAGGCCGTGTTCGAGGAGTGCGAGCGGGTGCTGGGCGGCAGCGGGCGCGATGACGGCGGTGTGAACATGTCCACTTTGAGCGACCTGCGCTACCTGGAGGCGTGCATAAAGGAGACCCTGCGACTCTACCCTAGTGTTCCCTTCATATCGCGCATCATCACCGAAGACATCCAGCTGCGTGAGTTCTTAAACATTTTTATCCGTTCTATTCCATGATTGTGGGGTTCCGAACTTGTCCAGGTCACACAAAGTTCATTGTATCAGTACCAAAAATAATGGACTTTGAGGCACCTTCTTGTAAAAATGCGAGCGGGTGCTGGGCGGCAGCGGGCGCTATGACGGCGGTGTGAACATGTCCACTCTGAGCGACCTGCGCTACCTGGAGGCGTGCATAAAGGAGACCCTGCGACTCTACCCTAGTGTTCCCTTCATATCGCGCATCATCACCGAAGACATCCAGCTGCGTGAGTTCATAAACATTTTTATCCGTTCTATTCCATGATTGTGGGGTTCCGAACTTGTCCAGGTCACACAAAGTTCATTGTATCAGTACAAAAAATAATGGACTTTGAGGCACCTTCTTGTAAAAATGCGAGCGGGTGCTGGGCGGCAGCGGGCGCGATGGCGGCGGTGTGGACATGTCCACTCTGAGCGACCTGCGCTACCTGGAGGCGTGAATAAAGGAGACTCTGCGACTCTACCCTAGTGTTCCCTTCATATCGCGCATCATCACCGAAGACATCCAGCTGCGTGAGTTCATAAACATTTTTATCCGTTCTATTCCATGATTGTGGGGTTCCGAACTTGTCCAGGTCACACAAAGTTCATTGTATCAGTACAAAAAATAATGGACTTTGAGGCACCTTCTTGTAAAAATGTGAGCGGGTGCTGGGCGGCAGCGGGCGCGATGACGGCGGTGTGAACATGTCCACTCTGAGCGACCTGCGCTACCTGGAGGCGTGCATAAAGGAGACCCTGCGACTCTATCCTAGTATTCCCTTCATATCGCGCATCATCACCGAATACATCCAGCTGCGTGAGTTCATAAACATTTTTATCCGTTCTATTCCATGATTGTGGGGTTCCGAACTTGTCCAGGTCACACAAAGTTCATTGTATCAGTACAAAAAATAATGGACTTTGAGGCACCTTCTTGTAAAATCTCTTCTCTGCCTTCTTGTAAAATCAAAACATCTTTCCTTTCGCTTGTGACTTGAGAATAACAATTGCAGCTACTTGCAATATGTACGTAGATCGTCTAAAATCTAAATCTTGGGGTGTATTTGGTTAAGTAGGGTTAGATTAGTTACATCAGATTCTTACTCTACGAATCTGATATCTAATTTAAAAACGTGGTTGCATGTAACAGACATACAACTTTTTAATTCCTGGGCCGAATCTTTAAAAATCGATATTTGAGCTCTCTGTGATCGGAGAGTACTAATTTAATGTTAAATAAAAAAAAAAGCCACCATTTATACTTTTTAGTTGCTCTATCGAACCCTTTTTTTTAAATGATAAGCTTTAGTCGGAGAGTACTAACCTAGTGACGGATAAAAAATTGGACGCCAATTACAACTTTAGGTTTTAAGCTTATTACTGGATCAATCTTTTCTAAATCGATATCTGAGAGTTAATCTCACTTTTGCTTCAAATACGATAAGGAATGTCTGGGATATATAGACATTAACACCATGTATAATAGGTATATACAGGCTTAACTTTTCAAGTGTGTCTGTATGACCAAATCAGAAACTATTAAAAATTGCGAAAAACAATCAAAGAAGCTTATATCCTTAGGTTTAAAAGTTAACATTGTTTCACATAATGTGTTCTTTATGAGCGACGAATAACACAGAATGAAAAGTTATTTTTGCAATAATGAAGTTTTCGCTTTTATCGAAATGATTCTTATCGGCCCCATTATTCCTTTGAGGGTTTTTCGCTATTTGTTATAGTTTAGAATTCGGCCTCGAAGACCTTTGATTCCATTAAAAAATTTATCCCGTATATGCGTCCTGGGCCTAACCCTACATATCCTCTGCGGCCAAGTTGCATCCGGCTGTCCGAGCCACGCACTATACAATTAATTAATTCTATCTCAGGGTTAGAAGTTTGTTGGGAACACAATCGTTTCACATGTATTTTATGTGCAATGCAGATATCCGGAAGATGCTATTTATTCCAGAATTCAATTAAATGTCTCGTTGTTCGAAGTGATTTCGGACTTTATAACTTAGAAATCAAATTTAAATTTACAATCATCAAGTATCTAGTTCGATTTAATGAAGCGGTCTTTCGTATAGTTTTTTATTTCTGACAGGAAATGTACTCATGACCTTCTTTTCAGGTTTGTATGGGGAGATGAGCGATTAGCTCCGTCTTGGTTATACTTAGTCCTTGTAATCAGTTCACCTTATGTTATCTCTACTTAGAACTTATATTTTTGTCATCTCAATTTTCGTATGTCTTCATCCCACAATGCACTTCCTTGAACTGTACTAAGTCCTTTATTATTTGCATGCGTAAGCACTTTTCTACCATTATAGATATTCTATCATATTATGAATCATAATTCTATTCTATTCTAGCTTAATGGTAAACACTCAGTGCTCCTCACCCCCCTCTTCATAATGATTTCAGAACGACGCATTTAGGAAACATGCCAATTCATAATGCTTCAGTAGTTTTTCTTAGCTGTAAGAATAATAATGTATTTTGTATTTTGACTCTTTGTTAAGAGGTCTTTGTAGTAGTTCATGACAGAAATAATAGTATTAAAACTAAATCATACAAAGTTTTCACTACTTTTTCATGTTGCCACTGGAGTAGTGCATCGCTTTAAGGTCCCTGCTTGCGGCGACGCTAGGTTCGGGACTTCTCTTTCCCTAAAGAGGCGATGGCTGTGCCCGGCGTGATACTCGTGAACGGGGACTGGCTTCCTCCAATTGGCAACATGTTAGATGGCGGGCATAGTCTTTATAAATAAATTGATGTTTGTCATGAACTGTTGCATATGACATGAATTGTTGATTCTCGTCAATTCAAACCTGTGATTCTAAATACTTTTGTAAAATTACCTAAACATGTTTCTCAAGCGTACTTCACAAGGTGGTCACTTATATAAAAGTGAACTTATCTTAAAATTTGATTTATAAAGCCGTCGTCATTATTTATATAAAACTGCATAAAACAGTAATGAAAGCGCTTGTTAATACAATCAGGAATCGCCTTCGTCATAGCCCCGTCCCGTAGGAACGTTGTTGGCGGCATATTGACTCATGGCGGATTCAACCGGGTCTAGTCGAGCAATTCATTACTTGGAGTCCATTTGAAATGACTGTCTAGATAAGTAAGCAACTAATATTTGCGCAAGTAGAGACGGGTAAAAATATTTTTTGCGGATGAGGATCGGACAGAGTGAATATAATCGTATTTTACTGAGAAAATGAAGATAAAATATTATTTTGTATTTCTGAAAGTTAAATAAATATGGCAGTAGACTGTTAGATAACCTTTAACCGACTTACCCTCTGCATATATTATGTTTGCATTTAAGAGTAAGCAATTCGAAATAAAGACATTTACGCAAATACATTTAGGGCTTAGCCAATGCCCTGTCTGTTGTCATCCGTCATGTCAATATTTGTACATATTCGTTATCTTTGCATATATTATCGGCGAAGTTTCTTGTCTCTTCTTATTCGTCCTTGGTAATCAAACCATCTTTACGAATACAAGAGTATGCCCCGGTTGCACGAAGAGACGGCCTAGTTAATCAATGTTCAAACACGACACTTTTAGTGATCCGCATAGAGTTCTTTCCATACTGTCCACACAAAGTGACGTGTTTGATCACATTTTGACGTTGATTTTGATGTTTTGTCCTTTCGTGCACTCGGCCCTATGTGTATCAAGTAATGGAAGAAACAATGTGCCCTGTGTCTTACTAAATAGGTACTCGCCTAAACTGACCTAACTAGAAAAAGGGTGTAAGAAAAAATTAACCTTTTTGACCTTTATGCTTTCAATAATAAACCCATGTTAATAGTCTACTAAGGGAAATGTTTAAAGGTTCTTGAGAAAAATAAATTTCCACATTTAAGACTGATAGGATTAAAATGACAGTTCAAATTTATTTTTATGTTTTGAAATTAAAATTAAAATTTTAAAGGATCCAAAAAGAACATTTTTAAAGTGACATGAGCAGTTTTATTATGTGTTTGAAGAGGACAAGTCTAAAATTATCAAAGTGATTTTTGTCATTGCTTTAATATATTCCGCTTACTTTTCAGGTTCCAGCTTTGTGATAAATTTAATTAAAGTTTCTTTAAAAGTGTTTATGATCACCTCATTTTTATTGAAATAACCAAAAAGTTACTTTTACCTACTTTTTTATCCGTTGGGCAATGTAATTTTTTTAATGCAATAAACAACGGTGATTAAAAACTGTAGAATTAAAAAAATGAGGACCCTCAATTATACGGAAAAGATATTTTGGTGTTAAGTTTCTGATTGGTGCGTGCAGCTTCCAATTTTGGTCTAAATCCTTCTTTTTAATAGGGTTTGTTTGTGAATCTAGTTTTGTGATCGTCGGTCCTTCCAATTCATAAACATTTTGATACATATCTTTAGAGGCTTATGTCATGGATGTAAGATTAGTTATCAAAAAATTCTAAACGTACTGGACGTAGCTATCAGTTGATTTATTTAATGTGCAGCATTTTGAAAAAATAAGACGTAATTTGACTGAGGAAACAGGCACGTGAAGAAATAACAGGAGAAAGGATGGAACTAAGAAAGTGTCGACACGTCAATTGTGCCGCCGGAAGAATTCAGCCTTTGTTTCGGCATGTATTTTTTGGTTTCGGTACTCGCTGAATACATAAGTTTATTGAAAAATAATTCTTATCTTTATCAGTTTACCTACCAATTTGGGAGACTTCAATTTGGATTTTTCACCGTTTTCATCACTGCGCTACATATGCGTGCGGCGATATAATGTTGTAAGTCGCGTGGCGTCAATTTTTGCGCGCTCGTTGTATGGAGGTTATTACTCCATACATTATTCACCTCCATGCACGAGCCATTGCATGGAACTCGATCACCTCATTATCCTCTGTGTATATATGCAATAACTAAGTATACAGTGTATACTTAGTTATTGCCTCCGTGGCCGTCTATTTGTATTGTATTGTTTTATCTGATTCATAGATAGGTAACCTCCACTTGAACATGTAAAAAATCACGCGCTATGATCGTAGAAAGAGAATCTCGCGACTACTTCGAACTCTTTGGATATGCT
Source organism: Incurvaria masculella (assembly GCA_946894095.1). NCBI lineage: Eukaryota > Metazoa > Arthropoda > Insecta > Lepidoptera > Incurvariidae > Incurvaria > Incurvaria masculella. The sequence goes on along the minus strand of OX335658.1, from coordinate 11,287,963 downwards.
AGGTCTATATCAAAAATATAAAAGTCGCATGCTCTATTTTCTTGCATAAAAGAATTAGCAAATATACATTGCCGGTCAGAAAATACGTTTAAAACTTATTTTTCATCTAAACTTAATTCAAATTTAAGAAGTTAGTTAATCAATAGCACCGCTCACAAGAAAAACATAACAATAAACGTCTGGTTGGCAGGCGACGTGCTCGTGAAGGCGGGCACGACCTGCCACGTGCACATCTTCGATCTGCACCGGCGCGCCGACCTGTTCCCGGAGCCGGAACTGTTCCGGCCGGAGCGCTTCCTCGCCCCGCCCTCGCCGCCCACCGACCGCTGCCGACACCCCTTCGGGTACATTCCGTTCAGCGCGGGACCGAGGAATTGCATTGGTGAGCGATTCCATGAATTACTTGAGTTTCTCTTACTGCAATGGCAAACTCATCAATTTCGTGCTCATCCTTTTATACATTGAAACTTTCAAAATGCTGAATTCCCACTGCGATGTGCTTAAACTTAAATCCGTGTACACAAAACGGGACTTCGTGGCCAAGGAAGGACCCAAGGAAGTACTTTCTTTCAAACAGAGTAGTGGAATCCTGGAATAAGTTGCCTCAAGAAGTAATTAATGCTATATATTACCTATATATGACCTTAATAGTATTAAACTTAATTAAAATCACAATAATAATAGTAGAAGTGCACTAAAAATATGCAAATTTAAAGTACGCGCATCAGCTTAAAACTGCTAGTGTATAATATCAATAATAATAATATTATAATTCTTCTGTTCGTTTGTTAGTCACCTAACTCTTCCTAAACGGCTGGAAGGTTTTCGAGATTCAGGATTCTTGATTACGGAATTCCAGGAATAGGCCTGCAGATTAACGGCTGCCTGCACTGTCTCTGAAGTATATTAGGAGTTGCCGCCGTCTGACAATTTATATACACACTATATTCCTGAATGAATTAGGTGCCATGCTAGGACATTCCCTTTATAAGCACGGCTACATATGAAATTTGAAAGAATAGAAAAATAGAAAATACAAAACCATTTAAAGTACATATTAAGGTAATAAACAGTGTTGTTGTATGAATGGGTTCGAAGGCTCAGCGAGAAAAACGCCCGTGAAGTAAGGAACTTCACGAGCGGCGCTGTTTTTCAGCCACCATCCACCCGCAACAGTGAGCCGACGAAGCTGCAGGCCAGATCAGTGAGAAAGTTTCCAGATAGGTATGAAGTATACATGGGTATACAGCCGGTGGCGAAATTGGTAGATGCAATACCCGCGAATGGTATGTTTTGCTGGTTCGGGTCCAGCCTTGCAGTATATTCGTAAAGTAGTTCTTTTTACTGGGCTCTTTCTTCAATTAATGTGTCCTTGCTTCACGGTCGATTATATATACATACATGTCACATTCCCTAGGTATGGCAAGTCTGTGTGTGTAGTTGGTATGTGGGTGTGTACGGATGTGTGAAGACAATTTTTTTATGCATACATTATTGTGACTGGGTACATATATTAAATGAAAGGGTAAAGCAGAATATTATAAATACTAAATATAAATTGTGTTATAAGCACGAGTACAATCCGGGCCAGCCTTACCCTACACCTAGTATGGGAAGATACCTACAGATTTACATACATAGATGTATTGCTGACGAAATACACTTATCCAAATCTAAAAGTGAATGAAACTGGTACATGAGCGGCGGGGATTTGAACCCAAGTCGCTGCGTCCTGTCACGAGCCGCCCTAGTGTACCTAGATTATCTAGGTAAATCTGATTAACAGAACTAATGAAATTCTCGGTTACTATAATTAATCCTTTGAACTTACTCACCGCAATTATTGATGGTTGCCAGGTTGCCAGCGTACTCCAAGGGCCATGAATGCGTCTGATCCATTTCCATTGATTAAATAATTCAATTGGCATATTGGCGTAGGACGTTAGAACCAACAGTTAGTTAAATTCCTCCACAAAGCAATCCATACAATTACAGTTAAAACAGACTTTTTTTCAGGCATTGGAACGAGAATGGCTCTGTAGTTGAAGTGTGCCCTTTCCTGCGTGTGTGACCTTCCCTTTATGAGCACAGCTACACTGAACTGGATGAAAAACACGGAAAGTTTTTCATTGCCGCTTCAACCATAGCTTCATCCAATGCGGTGGTACTAACCCGGGCGGGCTTAACCCTACTACATAGTAGGGAAGGGGTCCTACAGTTTTACATGGGTTCCTAGCCATTAAACAGCTCGAATTAGTAAAGAACTCGAAATAGAAAGTAAGTGGTAATTAGAACCCACAACCTGTCGCATGGAAGTCAAGTAGTTACACCACGAGCTGTAAATGTATTTGCCTGTAACTACTCCCTCTCACCGCAAGCCAACCCCAAGGCACGCCCCGAGCGCTCAAATGTTCGCCGGGTATTTATCCGCAGATAGTCTTTGCGTCTGTCGGCAGCGTATGTCGATATCGGTCTTTATCTGTCATAGACCAAGGATAGAAGGGATAGACTGCCAACGTCATGCAACGTACAAAACTCGCTGAAAACTGCAAAATTTCGCTCGTACTATTACATTTCCTCTCCCGTTCTTGCCAGAACTAGTTATACCGTCATTAATAATAATAATAATAATAATAATAATTGTTTATTGAGGTGCATAGTAACATACAAATAATAATAAATATATATATATATATATATATATAATTTACAATTTGATAAAATCCACATAAAAATATTATTGCCAATAAGTAAATAATAAACTAAGCTTAATTCCAAATCTCCCCCCGCCTCGTTTTCATCACGCCTAATGTAACATTTTAACTAAAAATTAAGAAATATATTTGTAATAAAAAAATATAATTGACATTAATTGGTTTGTATTAAATGTGTTCTGAAATGTGATCTGCAACGCCATCTTTGGACTTTTATTTTCCCTATTTAACTCTTGTATGAAGTTAGCAATATGTCCTTGCGATAAATTATCTATGGTATCTGCAGATGCTCACAGATCAAAAATATATTATCTGCGCCGTGTGTGATATCGATAAATATCTGCGCATACGAGCGCAGCAGGTCTATTCCTGGCATTCAGTAATCAGGAATCAGGAATCTAGAAACCGCTTTTGTAGCGGTTTTTAAAGCGATTTTCTTAATGAAAATATTTCGGAGCATAGTTTTTTTAACCAATCATGGGTTTCCGTAAAAAAGCTCGCTTTGAAAATTGCCATAAAAGCGGTTTTCTAGACTCAGGATTCCTGACTGCTGATTACTGAACGCCAGGAATAGACCTGCTGATGCAGATATCGGCTGTGACGACCTTCTACGCGGTTCCCAGGGCAGCGGTTCGCGATGCTGGAGATGAAGTGTGCCGTGTCGGCCGCGGTGCGCGCCTACCGGCTGCGCGCCGCCACCCGCCCGCAGGACGTCGTGTTCCTCGCAGACCTGCTGCTCAGGCCGCAGGACCCCGTATACGTACTTTTTGAGAAGAGATAATTTAAATTTATCCTGTCTTCATATTTAAGTATCATTTATAAACAATATTTTTACAGTTATAGTGTAATGTTTTTATGAAAATATGTAAAGTTAGAAATAATCATGGATTTATTGATCGTCAAAGAGGTATCCCATTTTTTACAAAACAAACGTACACAAACATTTCATTTTCATTTAATTTCATAGCTGGTCTTCCAAGACCCTTCTCTTCGCATACATGGGTTCACGCCCACTCACCATATCACATATGCTACTGACGTGACACATCGGCCCTCCTGCGCGATATTTTATAAAACAATTTTGTTGGCCGTTTCGGAGAAATCTCGAGGCCACCAAGTTCGCCAGATCTTACCCCCATGGACTTTGACTTCAACTTCAAGTTTATTTATTAAACACAGCAAACATTCCTAACCTGAAATAAACAGAGATCTGCCATCATTTGGCATCGCATTGCGCGGAATACTGGCGCCAGATTCCAGGAGTGTATTACCCGAGGGAAAACATTTGGCCGGGATAGTAAAAAAAACTTTTTGTCAGTCAAAATGCAGGCGTTAATAAATGATTACACTTTGCTGTTTCTTTTTTTTCCAACGTTGAAATCCTTGAAATCCTTAGTCTAAAACAACATTTCTTATATGTTGTTTTAGACTAAGGATTATGGTTATGAACTGAAAAAGTTTGGATATCATTTATTACTAGTAGAGTCATTAGTCAGCCTCAATAGCCCAGTGGCGCGACACTTCGGCGATCGCTCTCCGAAGTTAAGCATCGCTGGGTCCGGTCTGGTCTTGGATGGGTGACCATTCGACTGTTGTGAGAGGCTGGCCGTGGTTCGGATTCCACGTTAAACTGTAGGTCCCCTTCCTTACTTACTAGACGGTAGGGTTTATCCGGCCCGGGTTGGTACCATCGCATTGGATGAACGATGGTCGAAGCGGCAATGAAAATTGTCCGTGTTTTCCATCCAGTTCAATGTAGCTGTGCGATATAAGGAAGGTCCGGGCATGGCACCTAGTTCCCATGTGGTGTGTTGGGCTAATACCATGACAGAAGGTGTGGTATTAGCCATCCATGTCCAGTCACATAAAAAAAAGAGTGGTCTTTATTAATTTTATCCTTCATAAGGGGTCGCGTACAAGAATGACGTTAGGCTATTTGGGGGGAATTATTTCGTGCCTAACCCCATTGCTGAGCATGGTGGTGGCTGCAAACCAGCGGCTCTCGCCTGCACTATCACTTAGCTTCTTTCCTTTTCTCTCAACATAAAATTATTAATAATTTGTTATAGTCAAGTGTCCGTGCTTTACATTCTTTTAAATGTTGTAAGTTGTTAATTTTACACCTGTTTGCACAATGTTGTGATTCTCTATACCGGTATGTTTTATTTTGTGTTTCTTGGGAGAATACAATGAATTTGAATGTTTAAAATTGGAGAATTTTGCGTAACGTAATTTAAGCACGCCCCCAGCTCACTGAAATCCAATATTCTTTTTGACGTTTCGAATCAACAGCAAGGAAATTAAATATTCTGTTTCGTAGTTGATTGTCTGGTGAAAGAGGAAACGAGCGAATAAGTAAGTAAGCATGAGTAAGGTAATTTTAGAAGCCGCTCCAAAATGTTTGACAGTTTTATTAGAAGGGCGCACGGAAAATGTGTCACCAAGAGTGATTTATTTTGCAGCGCAGTCCCAATACTAAAGTTGTCGACATAAATTTGTGAAATTTCCTCTGGACCACTGCGCTGATTTCTCAGAGGTATCTGACTTTTTAAGTTCTCATCTATGTAGCTAGTACTATTAATTTTGTTCTTCTTTCAGTTTACTCAGAACATAAATCTGTTTGATATAAAATTGTATTGAGCTTAAAATAGAATATTTTTGTCAATTCGTGTATGTCGGAAGATTTGTATAGTCAGAACGCTCATTGTTGTGATTCCCGGAGGCAAAACATATTTATTTTATCAGCAGGGAGTGAAACTCACATTTGATTTTTCATCAAGACGATACAAATTCATATGAAGTTCGTAGCGTAGCATATAAGACAAATATAAATTCTAGATAATTGATTTATTATTTATTATTTTTTTTCGGTTTTATTATTTATTATTTTTATTATTTTATTTTTGGTTTTGTACTTTTTTTTTTTATTTATGTAATGAAACAAAACAGTTAGAATTAGGTGGCAGAATTGATAGGAGCACTGCACGCAAAAGGTTTGCTAGCTGGTTCAGGTCCAGCCTAGCATTTTATTTATAAAATAATTATTTTTACAATTTCTTTATTTAATTCTTGTATCCTTGCTTCACGGTCGATTCTACATACATTTCACAATCATTTGAGACTGACGAATTTACGAAGGTTCAGGCCGTTTTGAAATTGATTGCACTTAACGAATGCACAAAACCACTGCTTTTCGGGTGTCACATATCTCAGCGCTAGAATTTCAGTAAATGTGTTTCTGAAGAAAACAAATAAGAGTCAATGACCAAAACACATAACATTAATACCGAGCACATCTCTGTTAATTAGTTACACGAATCAAACGAATCTTATAATGGTCTGGCCCGTCATTTGCATGACACACAAGAAAGCGTTGACTTCGTGGTAGCGATACGTATCGAAGTTGTTGAGCCGCTCGTCCAGCCCGTACACCTTGACGGACTTGGTATCTGCGGCCCACACGGCGTCGGTAGCGTCGCAGAACGACGCCCAATCCTCGCCGTCCGGCCGTATCGTCAGCGTCTCCGCGTCGGCCGTGAACCTCAAGGTCATGCCCTCGGAGAGTACGAGCTGTCCTCGGGCCTGGCACACCTCCTCGTCCTCGTGGGACCCTGATCCTGGATCAGCCTCCGTTGCGTTGGAAGTGTTGAGGCTGCACTCCAAGGCCACGACGAAAGAGAACGCGGAGTGGAGGCGAGTGGCCTCGGCGGATTCTCGGACATCCTGAAAGTACGGGATCGGTCGATAGCAATTCTCAGAAGGAATGGATTTCGCTTGCGGATCTTCGTAAAGGTCATGTACGGAGCACTCGTAATCGTCGAGTATGTATGAAAAGATGTTTGTCTGTAGATGAAGCAACAAACAAACTCTGCTTCGATGTTGCGATGGTACCGTATGGCGCTCTATCATCTCTGCCTGCTCCTCCGGGAAAGCGGCGTGAAGGTATGTATGTATGTAGATGGATTTCGCGGTCGAGTTTTGGATGTGTGTGTTTCGGAATCCATGTAAAACTGTCATTCCCCTTCCTTTCTTATTAGGTGGTCGCGTTAATCACGACTGCATTGGTACCATAGCATTGGGTAAGAGATGGTCGAAGGGGCAATGCCGATTGTTCGTGTTTTCTATCCAGTTCAATGTAGCCACACTATGTAAGGAAGGTCCTGAAATGGCACCTCGTTCCCACATAGTAGGTTAGTAGTGTTACATAGACTAACATCTTCACAGCTGGTGTAGTAATAGCTATCTGTGCCCAGTTCATTACAATGGCAGAAAATATACTCGAAAAAGGAATTAAAAATAGTAAAAAGGTGAAAATAACGAAAGTGTTTAGGATTTAACACAGGAAAATTTTGCATACCTCTTGCAACACAACGACGTCACCCCCTCGAACAATAGTCAAAAAGTCCGCCGTAGCCGACGGCATCGTCACAATCCCATTATCATCGGGCTCCATCTTCAGACCGCCCCCCATTTCGTACCACGTCCCCGGCGGCACCCACACGTTCAGCAGCGTCTGCTGCGGCAGCAGATTCGGAACTACGACCATCGAGTTACCGACGCTGAACTGGCTCGTCAGGTTGTGCAATGCCAACACCTCCGGAAACTGGTAAAACATCGGCCGCAACAGGGGACCACTCCGCAGTACCGTGCTGAAGTAGGGAAGCAGGCTGAGCCTCCTATTCAGCGCCTGGACCATGTAGTGTCTGTCCATCCCTAGGAACGCGAGAGGATCCCTCCGCGCGCCCTTCGAATGCACCTTGAGCAGCGGAAGGAAGGTGGCCGCTTGGTACCAAGTGACGCAGAGGTGGGTCTGAGTCTCCGGTTCGAAATGTTCAGTGTCGCCGCAGACCGGAGTCGATCGAAGCCAGCTTCCCGATACGCTTCCCAGAGCCGCTATAACCAGCTCTCTCCTGAGGTTGGCCCACGTCGCATTCACGAATTGGCGATTGAGAGGCGTTCTGGTGTTCATCCATTGACTTGTCGAATATAGAGGCGCTCGTTCGTCGTCGATTAGCTCTCGCACTGCGTCGGCAAAGTGCTCGCCGTAAGTGTTGTGATGGTGCAAATGTTGCGGACGACGTAGGTCACGGTCCAAATGGGAGACATTCCAGGGTAGTGTGTATCGGAATGAGTTTTCGAAATCCTGCAAATAAGATAATATTTAAGAAGTTGAATTAAACTAGGACCATAGTTCGCCACAAGGGATTCAAAGTTGTTTATTATGACTTATTAATAAGTCACTTATGAATCTATGCTACTTTATAATTGAACGCCTTGCCAGGTTTACGTTATGTAAATAACTGAACACGGATGGCTAATACAACACCCACCGTAATGAAGTTAGCCAACACACCGCATTCCCTAAAGAATTAAGCACCGTGTCAGGACCTTCCCTTTATAAGAACGGCTAATTTTAACTTTATGAAAAATACGGGCATTTTTTCATTGCCGCTTCGACCATCTTTTCAACGAATGAGATGGTACCAACCTAGTGGGCTTAAATCCTACACAGTTTTAGGTGGATTCCGAACCTTGGAAAAAACACTACTTACTCAAGTATTATTATACTAGACTCGAACTAAAAGAAAAAAATCCCACACGAAAGGCTTCATAATAAAATTATTCACAAAGCGAACATACATACTAACAGTATTATTCTGAGTGAGCTGATTTACTTATAGCATTTTGTATGGTTAGTCCGGCTTTAGTCCGCGTACTATATTTTGACAGTTCACTCTGAAAAAGGCTTTTAGTTGTTAAAGAAAAAGCTAGCCAGGATTAAGGCTCCATTTACTTTGCGGCGGAACGGAATGGAGCGGAAGCGTCAACTTCGCCTCGTCGCGCGAGAAGGCGCGCCAACTCGCGAGAATGCTCGAGAATTCTCGCCTGTCTCCGCCTCTCGCGCCACTTCCCGCGGATTCCACAGACAGCGCCGACAGTGGCTACGGGAACGCGCGAGAATTCCACTGAAGACGCGCGACCTGTTTTTAGGGTTCCGTACCCAAAGGGTGCCAACAGAACCATATTACTAAGCCTCCGCTGTCCGTACGTCCATCCGTCTGTCCACTGTCCATGGGCTGTATCGCATGAACCGTAATAGGTAGGCAGCTTATTTTTTCACAGAGTGTATATTTATTTTTCTGCTATAACAACAAATAGGTAAAATGAAAAAATAAGGAAAATTTAAATTTTAATGTACTGTACTGTAATTTTTGCCATGTTACGGAAGCCTTCGTGTGCGAGTCTGACTCGCACTTGGCCGGTTTTCAAGTTTGTACGATACACAATTAACATAAAACTTATATAGTATAATAAAATTGCTTCCATTCCATCCCGTCGTGGTGTTGAGCTTAAAGTGCACAAAAGTAATAAGCCAACCTTGCTGAAATAGGGCAGGTACCGGTGTGTCTCGTTGATTCCCTTATCCGATTCGTCCAAAGGCCAGTTGTTTTCCAATACGACCCCGCTGACCTCCTCGAAGGGCCAGAGAGTCCTGAGGATCTCCGCGGAACCGTTCAGGGCGTAGTCCGGGTAGAGGACGCGTGAGTCCTCCACCGAGCCCAGATAGGGGTGACGATTGTCAGGGTCGAAGAGGAGCAGATCAGCGAACTGAGATACGGTGGGGTCCTCCGCAGAGATCTCCACTTCAGTGCTGTTGGAAGTTTCTTCTGGCTCGACGAATTTAATCTAAAATGGAATAAATATGAGATAGAGATTCAGATTAATTTGTATTATGCTTGCAGACTTGCATGGAGATCATCACATTTTTTGGGACATGGATAGCTAGTACTACACCTGCTATCGTGATTTACCCACATTTCTCGAAGGAGTTAAGTGCCATGCCAGGACGTTTTTATTTTTACGACTACATTGAAACAGTAGGCCTATTTTTTTAATTCCGTGAAGTCGAGAAAATCGCTTTGACAACCGCTATAATAGCCGTTTTCTCGACTTAAAGATTTCTTATTCCAGAGCACGGAATTCCAAGAATCTACTGGATCGAGAACACTAACAATAATTCTTTACTGCTACGATAATTAATATTTCATTCAAATCGATGGTAAGAACGGTACCTACAGTTTGACATGGGTTCTGACGAGCAGTTTTTTATCTCGTCTGGCAACCCCACTCTGCATAGTATCCTTAAGGAGTGCATTTTTTTTGCATTATACTACACTGGTTCTTCTTCTTCCATACCCAAGTCTCGCTTCCATAACTTAGTGCTGGCACGGCATGTTATAAAACACAAACTTACATATGGCGACAAATGCGGCACGAAGCGTGCACCCGCGTCGAGCACCGCTCGCGCGCCCTCCCGCGCGCCTTCCGCGCCCTCCGCGCCCAGCACGAGCGGCGCGACGCCGCAGTGCGAGTCGAACGGCACGCCATCTAGCGAAGCGCCGTATAGGAACTCCGTTAGCGCCTCCGAGTCGCCGCCTTCGCTGGAATGTTCCGAAAGCGTTAACTATACCATGGAGGTGAAGAAATAACAGTAGAACGAATGGAACTAAAAAAGTGTCGACACTTAAATTGTGCCGCGGGAGGAATTTGGCCTTTGTTTCGGCTCTCGCTGAATACATCATTACGAATGAAGAATGACGTAACGACCATCTGGTTTATTGAAAAATAATTCTTATTCTTATAAGTTTACGTACCAATTTGGGAGACTTCAAATTATAATTTTTTCTCCGTTTTCAACACAGCGCTACAAATTTGTATGGCGATATAATGTTGTAAATCGCGTGGCGTAATTTTTTGCGCGCTCGTTGTATGGAAGTTATTTCTCCATACATCCTTCACCTCTATGCGTTATACAGGCTGTTCACACATTAATGAAATAAAATCAAATCAAGAGTTCATTTGAACACTAGAAAGAGAAACAATTCCTAAGATCCTTTTACTCTATGGTTAACAGAATGAGATCTGGAATTCGTCTCTATTTCCGTTGTACCGGTTTCAGAGTAAACGTCCGTACAACTTTTTAAAATCATAACAATCAGTAAAAGTAAAATAAATAAGAGTAAGCCTAGTTTTAACCAAGTTCTGATTTATTTTAATCATCACTTAAAGGGCCTTAATTCCTCAAGTGATGATTATCTTGCACTGTTTTGATTGCAAGCTGCTAAGAAAGGCCCTTAAGAACGGCCCGTAAGCTATGCTCCCCATACAAACGTAGTTTACTAATCATTTCGAAACCGCTATTCCAATTAAATTGATATTTAATATCTAATATCAGGTAACAAATATCTGTGTCTGCACCATAGACCTAGCATGCGCGCGCAGCGCGCTTGTGTGCACGCTTTTGTTTTTTTTTGAAAAATCCAAACCGAATGAAATGAAAGCAAAAAGAAAATCTTCATACGAATTTTGTTTTCTCTGTGGTTTGACCCAGAATACATTTACCGAAAAAACAAAGACATGCAGACACAGATATCCGTAGCCTAATATTAGATACCAAATATCAATTAAGTTTCAATGGTTTTGGTTTTCAAAACCATGGGAGGCAAAATTTTGTGATGCTTACGGGCCGACGTTAATATGTGGCGATTGAGCTAATCGGCTGTAGGTGAAAAAGGCCCTAAGCCAGGTCTAACGCGACCCTTCTTCAAAATTATGTTTTTTAGCCGAGAATCGAACCCGTTGATTTCGAGAAAAATAACACAGTCTGTATTACTACACCAGCCAATAGTGGCGCTTAAGGAACAAATTCTGTGAAGTAATGTAACGGAAAGGGCTAATCTTTAGAGTTCCGTACCCAAAGGGTGCCAACGGAACCTTAAAATTTAGCCCTTCGTTCCTTATAATAGACACTATTGGCTGGTGCAATATTACAGGTTGCTTGTTTTTTCTCACAATCAACGGGTTCGATTCCTGTCAAAAAAAATTTTTTCGTCAACGATTGAATAATGCTGTTTAGTGTTTATCAAAATCGGCCTTACAAGTCTCTCCTCCTTTATCTCTCCTTCGAGTGTTTTTCAATATTTCTTGTATGATAGTTTCGGATTTGGCCATGAAGGCACACTAGAAAATTCACCTGTATATTACTATACCAATATACCTACCTAATCAACGAGCAAAACATATTTCCCTATAACTAGTGTGGTGTGGATTCAGCTTTAGCTAAGCTATTGGTAATCGTTTAAATGCGAAAGGTCATGCTAGAGGGTCATGTCAGGCCACGCAGAGGTGACTTAAACTTTGATTATATATCATTCCGTTATCAGTTCAATAGATGTTGAAGCGCTTTGATTAGAAGAGAGGAATTTTCAATATCAGATTGCCCTTATATTTGCTAGGTCAATGATTCTGCCACAGTAATTTAAGGTTAGTTACTAATTATTTATGCACAGCTAAGTGCAAAACAATTACGGTATTTATGAGTAAGCCTATGTAATTTGTTTACATAGGCTAATACACCAAATAGTAGGTAGGTATATTCCGAAATTTCGTCGTCGACTTGAAACTTTTTTTTTGAGATGAAACCAATGAAAAAATCTGAACAATTGAATAAGTCCGTTATTATGTTTTATAGTACATAGAAGAGGTTCGTTTTGGTTTATAAGCATTACTTATTTATATCGGAACCATATACCCCATTTCCATCACTCCATTAAGAATGGTTTGATAAGGAACGATGATAAGGAAGTTTGGGAAAGTGAACCATTTTCAAGAATCACATTCAATATGTGCCATGAGAAACCAAATATGTCATAGACAAGAAATATCATTGGATCATTTTTTTTTTTATTTTTTTATTTTTTTTTTATCTCAATTATTTTTTGGGACTTTAGCCACATTGTGACTATGTCAGCCCCATAGTACATTTAATATTTCTAGTTTCTTAATTCAAGAGATGCCTTAACAAAACTGATCAAATGTTTGCAATCTGCTGATTGTGGCTCAGTTAGCGCATTGTGAATTGCAAAAAATAAGTTTAGCCTATCAGTTTTGAGTTTTGCAATTAATGCATGACACAAGCTCTCGTTCCGTTCACACTCCATCAAAAGGTGGTATTGATCCTCGACTTTTGGGCATAAATCACAGTTTGGTGAATTGATTAGGCATTGAACATGTTTAAAACAGAGCCGTTCGAAACCACTGTCATCATATAACTAATTGCCTGTTTAACTAGTACTTCTATTATGGCAGTTATCTTATCTCCCCAGGTCAACGTGCTCCGAAAGGCTATTTCTTGAATCTTTTCCAACAAGCGTCTCCACACAGAGGGGCTGTTATCAGGGGTCGTATGATCTTGCTGCATTGGTACGGAATCAGTATTTACTGTATCTGAAGAGTTCTCATCGTACATCCTTGGTGGTGGATTACTCTGTGTTTTCGGGATCGGTTTGAGGAGATCAGTTCGACGTGGGCGCGGCGGAGGCATCATTGAAGTAGAGGGGTGGGCAGGCTCCTGAGGCTTGTCCTCTTCCGGCTTGTTTGCTGCAGTTACTGAAGCGTAAGTGCGTAACATAGAAGGGGAAGAGCTGACTGCGGATAGGCATGGCACGACGGCAATTTCAGGCTGGTGGCTTTGTTGGGCATTGCTGCGTACAAGCTCTTCTCTCTTTTTCAATGCTACCTTGTACGTGACATTTTCATCCATCATTATCTTTCGTATGGCTTTTTCTTTGGAATAGATGGGGCAAGTCCTGTCCAGAGACATGTGGGGGCCATTGCAGTTTTTGCACTTGTAGGAAGAAGACTCACAATTTTCATGTTTGGCTCCACATTTAGGGCATGTCTTCTTTAAACCGTCGGGGCAAACTTTGTAATTATGGCCAAAGCGCCAGCAGGTCGAGCATTGAGTTACTGGAAAGCTGTAAGGTTCCACGCTGCACTTTATTCCATATGCATAAACAAATTGAGGTAAACGTGGTCCAAGAAAGCACACCCTTATTGCTTCCGATTTTGTCCACTCACCGAACGCAATCTTCTTCTGGAGGCGAGTTATGGAAACTATTTGTATTTCACATTCTAAAATGTTCATGATTTCGTCAGTCTCCATGTTTAAATCAATATTTCGAACTACACCGAAAGACTGCTGAGTTTCAGTTGTTCTTGTGCATTTGATATTATTCTTTATTAATTCTTCATTTTCGAGGACTTGCTTTAAGCTGTCTTCAGATTCACACCTGACGAGTGCCTTGTATGGAGTGAGGTATTTAATCTTTGTAATGCCTTTATTTCCTTTGAGCAGGCGAGCTAAAGCAAGTTGCTTAGGTAAAATTTGTTTTCCTACCAGGTAGGCCTCGCATTCTTCGACGCTAGTAGTTTTTTCTTTAAAATTTGTGTGGTTTGTCCTCTTGCGTTTTTGCACCAGTTGGAATCCAACACTTTCCTCATCTGAAGACTCTCTTGGACGTCGCCTGCTGGTGGTGGGAAATTCGTCGGCTGCAGTCGGTGTGTTGGTCATGTCAGACTCATCCCATTCCAGCTCTGCGGTGATAATCTGGTCTTCGGGTACTTCTATGAGGTCTGCAACCATCTCGAGGTCCTGTTCATCTTCTGAGGTCAGGTCTCCAGCTCCTGTCTCTCCAGGATGAGGCACTTCCATTTTTTTATTTTTGAGGGTAGTTATGAATATTACACTGTAGCATAGAATTAAAATTTAAGTCACTTTTAGGCCTTCTAGGGTCAAACCCACACTAGTACTGTGAGTTTGGGTAGTCACCAGCACCTTGCACTACACACTGACTTTGCACTTATTTGTCTGAAATTACTGTAAGCAAATTATGTGAGCACATGAAAATGAAGCTCAGTGACAGCTGACAGCTGACTTCACAATGATTGGATCATGTTCGATCAGGTAAACATTTTGGAAAAAACAATCCAGCTGAAGGTCCGTAAGTCCATCGAGATCTCAAAAAATGCCAATTTCAACGGATAACACTGGTTCAAACTGTCGGGGGCATGGAAACCCGTTCTCGCGCCTCAACGACAAAGAAAATCCAATCGACCAAGCAATCAATCACAGGAGGATATACTGAGCGCTTTCTGATTGTCAACTTCAAAATCACTACTGCGGAAAAGTAAAAATATCGCGTTATTTATATTTGTGTTATACAAATACAATAGAGATTAAACACCTGTAGCGGTAAGCTGCACAACATATATCCTGACCGCTGCGTCGTCAGCCATCTTTACATGCGCCGTTTACTCGGTGAATTAACGCTCTTCAACCAAAGCACAGAACTCTCACTCCGGCCTAGCGAGTCGACATTTCACCTCGCTAAATTGGTGAACCCGAAGTGATATGGCGTCTGGCTTGCGGCGGCACTCTGTCGTCAGCGGTGACGTTCAAAGTTCCAGCATCAACGCCGCATCTAAACTAAGTAACCCGCAGTAGTAGCATTATATAGGATGGGCTAATAAACTAGAATGTCTAACTGCACATCAACCTTCATCACAGATCAGCACAACGATTCGCACTGGAAACTCCGTCATTACCCAGCACCAGCGATGGACCCACCGCGTCGTACTGGCCAATGACCGAAATCGTCAAGATGTAATGACCGACCAGAACCAAACTTGATCTGTAGCCTCACATCACTACACCATCGGCATATTTGCAACACAACCGCGTGGATCAAGGTCTCCTCTGCTGCCTTCACCATCGTGAAGCCTAAAAACGCCACTACAATGTTACCTTCTGTCACCCAGATTACGACCGGCTCCGCCGTCCCACTGGGCATTCGACTGAATCACAGTGTCGAGACGGAAGGGCAAGACTGCAGCGTTATTCCCATAGACTGTACGACCGACTCACCGCGTCCCACTGGGCACTGGGTTGAGACGAATAATGCAACAAGCAGTATAAGGCAGGAAACCTACAAATGCTACGAAGCAACCACATAAAACAAGACAAAACGAATTATTAAAGTTTGCCAAGAGTTTTCAGACAGTGTCATCCAAGGACTTGCTTGAGATATTGCAAAAACACGGCGAATTATAAAAAATACCAAATTCAATTACACTACTAGACATTCAGCAATATATCGCTATTCACTTGTTAAAAAAATCCTCCCTAAACACCCACACAGTAGACTAAAAACATCTTATCGGTGACTGAAAGCGAGTTTAAAGGAACGGCCGAGATTATTAATCAGCTGTGGAAATTACTATAACGTTAGATAACTGGAAATGACAGGCCAGTAGGTAAAGATAGATATTGCAAAAATAAAAAAACATTAGCCAGAAAGCTTCCTGGATTAATCAGTTAAAATAAAATATTATTGTTATGTTTTTCCGTAGGCAAGACATTGTTGCAAATTTACCACTAGGTTACACCTAAAAATACTAAAAAACATATTCGATATTTACGCACTA
Source organism: Incurvaria masculella (assembly GCA_946894095.1). Taxonomy (NCBI): domain Eukaryota; kingdom Metazoa; phylum Arthropoda; class Insecta; order Lepidoptera; family Incurvariidae; genus Incurvaria; species Incurvaria masculella. The sequence goes on along the minus strand of OX335658.1, from coordinate 11,271,923 downwards.
CTTCGAAGTATTTGTTGAGGAGAAACTTTTTTTTAAATCGGTCTTCCTGGCTCCACTAAATGTTCCTAACTAAATGTGCGCACTGACGCATGAAGAGTGAAAACAATTTATTTCGGATTGACTGCGATACTCGAACCGTGAAGTTAAAGTATACCGTTCTTACGTAATTTCAACGCTGCTCTGACAGTTTCTTCTTCAACTTGCTTTTAGTCCTATAAAATGTAGTCCTTTTTTAGGATAGCCACGACTTTCCTAAATCATACGGTAACTCTAACCGCAACGCAAGCCCTATAGTGGGAACATAAGAGAGAGAATCTCACATAAGAGATGCCCGACGGCTTTCGAACTAAAGTTAATATATTAATGACTAACGAAGTAGGTACTTGTTACTTAAACAGGAGCAATAATACAAATTTAATTATCATTTCAAGGATAAAGTTCGCTGCACGCTTCCAGCGAGGGGAGACTTCAAGTACCATCCATTTCTGCGAACTTGCCTTTTCTATTATTATGCCTTTATAATTTTAGGTAGAGTGACTTAAAAATTTGAGTTTCAGCGACATCTACATTTGAAGCATTGTAATCAGATTTTGAAAATAATCTGAAAAAGTATTGGTCGTGACATTCGTCGGAAGCAGGACTTGAACCTGCGACCTTTGGATTACATGTCCACTGCTCTAAACCAACTGAGCTATCCCGACAATTACGTCAGCCAACGAATTTCTGGAGAAATTTCGAATTTCTGTAAAGACGTAATTGTCGGGATACCTCAGTTGGTTAGTGCAGTGGGCATGTATTCCAAAGGTCGCAGGTTCGAATCCTGCGTCCGACGAAAGTCACGACCAAACATTTTTTAGGATATTTTCAAAATCGGATTGCAATACTTCAAATGTTGATGTCGCTGAAACTTAAATATAATTTCGTATCCATTAAAAACATAAACATATCAATATTATGCCTCAACATCATTTGACCGCTCTCCATATGATTTTGAAGCATTAGTATCAAAATATGTTATGTTTAGGACACACAATTATTAAAAGTGGCAATATGTAGGTGCTGTGATAATATTAAAAATACATTTGTTGCGAAAAACATGAAGCTTTGTCTCTTGTAAGGAATATGGCATGATAGGTTAGATAAATAACTTACCTGCAAAAATGAGCTCCGAGCGTCCAATATGAAAAGTCTGGTGGGCCCCCCGTGAGCTTCATGACGTCACGCATGACGTCAGACGGCGTCGGCCCCACGAACACATGAAACTGGATGCTCTCGTCGGTGATCGTCCGGAACAGCAGGTGGTTCTCCGGAAGCACCTCCACCTCCGTCGGTGATTCATTACCGAACAGAAATCCATGAAATGACCCGTTACTTCTGGCAAAGACCAGTGGAATTGAAGAAGAACCGTCCCTGCCGTTGTAGATAACCTTTTTTGTACCTGGCAAAAGAGGAATCTCCTCTAAACCGTACATCGTCTCGTCTGTCAGATGAAAAGATATCTCCCATATATTGTCGGAAGCTATTAAAGGCCCATTATCAGTTTTGAGTAGTGTTCTGTTTCCAGAACGCACAATGATGTCGAGCTCGGGCATTGAAATATTGTAATTATAGTTTTTTTCATCAAGTCTGTGGCTACTTCCCGGTTCTACTTTAGTTGGATCGTAGATTTTGAAGGTAAGATGCGAAACGGACACTTCGTTCACCGACAGACGCAAACTAGGTATCGATGGCTGGCGGGCGAACGGCTCGGTGCTGATTCTAGGATGGAGGGTGACGTTTTCGGTCCACGACCTGTCCATGATGTAGGAGAATCTGGAAGGCAGGCGATGGAAGCAGATGCCGTTCTCGTCGTCGTAGCAGCATTGGGGGTGGCAGAGGTTCGAGGTGATGTTATCGGGGCCGCACGGGATGCGGCGGCTGCGCGGGAGGAGACAGGAGCCGGTGGAGTAGCCGTCGGAGGCTGGGAGGTCGAGCGAGGCAGCGAATATAAAGTGGTATACGAGGACGGGGACCGCCACCGCCAGAACCAGCAGCGTCGCGACCACTTTAAGCGGCCGGTTCAGGAGCACTTGGTCATACCATTTTACTTCTGCAATGAATAAATGAAAATTTGTTCAGGTATAAATAATCCGAATCGGCGATCGAAGGCTAAGTTTCAGCAATGACTGAGATTTTCGTGGAAACAGAATGGAAAGCTTTCGAAACAGGAAAGTTTATTCCAATGACGATTCCAAATGTCTTGTGATGAGCTGGGGTGCCTTAGTTCGTTCTGTAGCTATAATTTAGACACGCAACAGAGTGCAATAATGTTTACAAAAATTACTCATCCTTGCATCGCGTCACATTAAGTATTCGAGATAACGTGTAAAGTGGTTTGATTAAACTCGAAATAGCACCAAAATCACCACAAATTTTATGACCTTGAGGTAGAAGAAGAAAAGATTTCTCGTTGCAAGCCAAGTATCTTACTTACAATCTTTCCGAAATTGTAATTGTGGTGTCGTCATTTTGCATGAAATTTCATTATCGTAAGGATTTTATGGTTGGTTGGGTTCATTCCAGCAAGACCATCAGACGACACAGGACGACAGAATGCGTCAAATATCGCATCGAAATATTACCAATTACAAATTCTCGATTTATTAGGCTACACAGATACATACCGGTCACACTGGGAACCTTCTTTTTACGGTCCTATAGTAACTAATAATAGAGCTTTAAAGTATAAAATGCACCCTATATTTTGCAAGCTAATAATCTGAAAAAATAAATCGTGCCGGTGATTAACCGGTAAATATGAAAAATCGATTTGATTTGATTTGATCGTATATAATGCATATTGAACCTTCCCTCTTTTGCAATAAAGGTCCAGTTCATAGAAAATTAAATCGGTTAGTCATGTTATTGATACAAGAAAATACCCGAAATATGAAATTAAAATAACAATGATAATATTCTTACCTTGATTACTTTGCCGATTGTGTTTTACTCACCTACTTCGTGTCTACCGCATTTGTTGTCCACTATGTATCGCGGATCAATCAGTTTCTTACAGTCTACCAGAAGTTTAAATAAATGAATTTACATTCACGGTTTTTTATTTTCTCTGAAGCCTAACAGCCGTATTCAAAGTGGGCGGACTATCTTTAATACGCGGATTATGCCCCGACTTAACCAGTTTTATATGGTTAGTCTGGTGCTAATCCCGTACTTATTTTTTTCAGTTCACACTGACTACGACTGTTTGTTAAGGCGACCCCGACTCGAAATTGGCATTCTTTTCTAAATCTGTTATAAATAATGTTTACTCACTTGCTGCCTGCTTCTCGTAATACGCCTCATCTTTATCAGGGTCGAAATCTTCCTCAAGCTGGTTTTGCTCAGCGTCCTTGGCGTAACGCAGCATTGCTGCTGTATAATAACTAGCGGCCTGAATTATAAAAACAAAAAAAAATTTTTTTATGTAACTGGACATGGATGGCTGGATGGCCATACCCACCGACATAATAATATATTATATTATTCCAAAACACCGCAATCTCGAAAGAATTAGGTCACATGCCAGGACCTTTCCTTTATGAGCACGGCTGTATTGAACTGAATGGAAAATACGGACAATTTTTCATTGCGGTTTCAACTATCTTTTCATTCAACGCGATGGTAACACCCGCTTAATCTTACCACTTACATGGATTCCGAACCATGGGGCCGCTCAAAATAGTGGCGAAATTAAAGCCGAAAAAGTAAATATGTTGTTTTTGAGAAATGTATGTAAGAAATTATGACATTACCAAATTATTTATTAATTCGATTAATGGTTCATCAAGATCTTAATGTTTTCCTTTTAATGTGGAAATTTCGGTACAGATTTATGAAATGAAGGTTTTTTGTGAAAAAGACTTGAAAGTATTTCTATCCACCGTAAGATATTTTTGTATTCAAGCGACTACAAAGGAATACGCCCAATTTTCTGTAAAATGTGTTCGAATAAAAGAAAATAACAAAGCACACTGAGTGTTTACAAATTACCACAATTATCCTTGAGTATATTTAGAGTCGATCGTGAAGCCAGGACACTTTAATTATAGAAATAAAGCTTTAAAAATGTTTTTGATTACTTGCAGTCAATATCCGCAATGCAGGTATAGTATTCAATCATTGTATGTATAATATCGTACAAGCTGTGTTAGTTGCATGCATTGGTTACGGGAGGACGGACTGTAGGAGAATTCCAAATTATTGGTATAAACCGGTATGTGGCGGTTGCTGGTTCAAGTCCAGCCTTGGAATCATTAAGTAGTTCTTTAACATTTTTTTAATGAGTTAACGTGTCCTTGCATCACGGTCGATTCTTTACCAAATCACATTCGTTATAAAAACGACGTACATGATTAGTACAAAAAGTATATATTACTTAAGTATCCTTGGTTTTATCTGGTTCCCTTTAGAATCCTTACTATGTACTGTTCACTAATATCACAAATTACACAAATTTATAACCGCTTAGTAAAATGTCCGCTATGGGCCTTTATTCTAATGGTCGTTTCACTGTGTTGATTATTCAGAATTATTTGGATAATATTTTTGTTACTTTAGAAAATAATACAAATAAGGGTGACGACTTTACTCAAACTCTACAAAAAGGAATGTAAGACAACACCGTTTATCAGTGGAATCAATAAAATCACAACCGCGCACCTTTGATTACACTGTCGAGCTGTGAATGATACCATTATCTATCGAATTATTGCCCCGATAAGAACAATTGTTTGCGATATATTAACTTATTAGTATACTATCTAGACATATTTCACCGGAAATATTACTGTATCAACGTCAGTGGTGAATCTGGCGGTGCATATTGTCAACTTGTCGTATCACGTGTAAAGCTACCTTTCATAGGTGAGAAACGCTAAATGTCGTGCCTTCTTCTTCAGCTTTATTAGCCTTGATTTATATATAAATGGACAGTTAGTCAGTCAGTCAGTCAGTCAGCGTGTTTGGGTCCACTGCTGGACATACGCCTCTCCAATTTTCCTCCAGGCCTCCCGGCCTTCAGCGGTACGGAACCACTGCTTTCCGCCGACGCACTTGATGTCGTCGTCCCACCTGGCGGGTGGTCTTCCCACACTTCGTTTTCCTTTCCACGGCTGCCAGTGTAGGACACGGTTACTCCAACGGTCGTCGTCTCTTCGGCTGACATGACCAGCCCACTGCCACTTGAGCTTAGCCACCCGGTGTCCAATATCGACTACTTTGGTACGTCGGCGGATTGCCTCGTTGCGAACCATATCCCGTAGCGATATTCCCAGCATGGCTCGCTCCATTGCTCGCTGGGCAACTTTCAACCTTTGGACAACGGCGACCATCCGAACACAAATGGACAAGTATGGTTAATACACGCCAACACACCGCATTCCTGAAGCAATTAAGATCCATGCTAGGACCTTCCCTTTATGAGCACGGCTACATTGAACAAGATGGAAAATAAGGACAATTTTTTATTGCCGCTTTCACCATCCTTTCATTAAATTCGATGGTACTGACCCCGGCGAACTTGCCCTACCACCTAGTAGGGGAAGAGGAGCTACAGTGTCGCATGGATCCCGAACCATGGAACTGCATGGATTCGAGATGAAATGCACTCAGAAAGCAGAAGAAAGCGGGTGCATAAACGGGTCGCGAAAGAACCCATGACTTCTGGCATGGAAGGCAAGTTCACACCTCTGAGCTACGATGAGCTCCAAATCACTTTAGCTAAATTCCTAGTTTAGTGCAATAGAGGATGGATATATTTCTTTAGGTTGGATTATGTTAGACTAGTAACATGGCAAAATGTACAGTTGAGAACGTGAAATATTTAATTTTCACTGCGACGGGTAGGTAGGTAAGCCTTCCAATCTTTATTGGAGCACGGCTGCATTGACCTGGATAGTAAATATCAACTTTTTTTATTTTCCGCTTCAGCCATATTTACCAATTTCAAGCCTACGTGCAGCAATAGATAACTCCCCATGCCGTTTTGAAATAACCTTGCAATTTTTATTCAATCATATTCCGGCATCAAATTGAACTCTTAACTAGGAGTTAAGTGTTATGGATTGGTGTAATCGATAACTTAAAAACCACGTATTAATAGGCCTCGTTGGCCCAGTGTCGCGAAGCCTTGTCGCTCGATAATGGAGCTAAAGCAACACTCGGCGTAATCGGACTATGGATGGGTGACCGTTTTTCAAGGTTAAAGCTAATCCTATAAATTTGTAGGTCAGGGGCGCAGGTACACTCTTCTTATGCCAGAAGGTCCGATGTCCAATTCGCGCCGCACTCATGCACCACTTTATTTCTCTTTCTGCGTTGAATAATTTCATTTCGTTACGGATGCGAGAGGCTCCATTATTCGCTATACATATAACGTTAGCTAAGTAATTTGTGTGTTTAATCCATTTACACAGGGGGTTGGTGTTTCTCTTGATGTTTGTTCTTTGTCTTAAACTGTTTTACCAAAGAAATGTTGGCGGTAGCATTTAGACCTAAGTGTGTTTGCCATTATCGTGGACTGAACATTTATGTAAACCAGTAAAGTTTCTTTGCGGTGAGACAACTGTCTCAAATATATTTATTAGATAACTAAGTATGCATCTGTATATGGTAAAATCGCAGCGAGCTTCGTAGAACTGAAAGACAATAGCATCGTATTTTTATGTATTTAATTGATACGACATTACCGTTATCTCATTAATTTGAGTTTCAGCGACATCTACATTTGAAGCATTGTCAATCAGATTTAGAGCAGTGGACATGTAATCCAAAGGTCGCAGGTTCAAGTCCTGCTTCCGAGGATCAATTTCATGACCAATACTTTTTCAGATTATTTTCAAAATCTGATTGCAATGCTTCAAATGTAAATGTCGCTGAAACTCAAATTAAATAGCATCGCAACTTCTAAAGGAAACGATAAATTACGCTGGTGGGTGTTTTTGGGGGCTGCGCACGAGACGGACAGGGACATTGAGTTTCGGAAGGCGGTACGGCGCGCTACGGTGACGCATTTGTTTTAATATTTAAATAATATACCGGGACATTGAATGTATTCCTATATTTGATCAGTGGTTATGTGAACTGTGTCGGTGCTAGGGAGAGAGTACATTAATTCTAGGTCGTGATATTGAAAGACTGTATTCCTGAGGACGCCTACAACCTGTACGAGGTAGCGGATTGGTGTGACAAACAGATGGCTGGGCTGGGTGTTCGTTTAATTACAATGTTTATTATATTGTATTAACTGATTGAATTATTGTTGTTGCCAGATAATTTTACCGTCGCGCGTTGTCGGAATTAAGTGTTTAATTAAATGTACCTTACGTGACCCATTATTCTTCGCATCGTGAATTATTCGGCGGTTTATTATTATTTTAGTGGCTGCGTGTGACGTTTTCGGCGTAAGACGATGGGCCAAACACCGCCAATTTGCTCAAGATATAGGACGTATACAGCTCTGTTTGTTCTTGGCTGTAAGCAACGATTAATACAATTTCAGGGAGGTTTATTAACCGCCGCCATCTGACGGGTTTGGACGTGTGTGCTATTCTCGTACTCGACTGGACATTGATTACCCGCGATTACAGACCAACCCCATCAGTCCTAATGTCAGGCCTACCGATTAGCTAGAACTGGGGTTAGTACAAATGATAAGATTAATTCCTTTTACGTTTTGTAAACATCGGTCAATGCGTTCACGAGAGAACCGGTCTCACGCTGAATGTGTTCCGCGCGCTTACGAAAGCTCTCTAGCCATAGTCGACAGAGGCCCCGTAACATAGAATAGATTCTAGTACCTAAGTTAGCGTAACCTTGCTATGTATAACTGTGTAGGCGAATTGTATTATACACATAGAAAGTAGTATGTAATCTTGTAGCTAGTGTAAGGAAACCAAATGTACTAGACCTAAGATGCTGACATGACTCGGCCGATGACAGACATGGCGTAGAAGCCTGCCCAATAGTCTCACGCCTCTACGTGGCGGCAGATAGTAAAAACCATTCCAAATTAATCTATTCTTGTAACAAAAATCCCATAAAATGTATATCCATTCAATCACACTGAAGAAGTCTAACAGACATAACCATGGCCCATAACTTCTTACTAGACGATCACATGTTTATAACTTTGGCCATTTTCCGATATTAGTTATTAAGTAGGATCACTAGACTTTTCTACGTATGGGCTATGCGAGACTTGATCAGGTCAGGTTAATTAATAAAGTAGGGTAGATAAGTAGGGTCGTCTTTGCGGGTTATTCTTTACTGAGTTGATCGAATCAGCGGATGTATCGGTTTTTATATAACTAGGGCATTTTTCACCTACTGCTGATTAGCTTAATAGCCACATATTAAGGGCCTTTCTGACCAGTACAAGATAATCAGCACTTTAGTTATCAAGCCTAAGCCGGTTTTTCACCAAAATTGTGATTAACTTATACTGATACCTGATTGCGAGATGGTAAGAAAAGCCCTTTAATGTGAGGATTAACCTAATCAGTACTTGGTGGAAGAGACCCTTAGCCGGGTTTTCACCAAGTGCTGATTTCTTTTCATTGACACTTAAAGGGCCTTTATTACTAAAGTGCTGATTATCTTGTACTGGTATTGATTGAAATCTGGTAACAAATGCCCTTAACGTGTGGTGATTAAGCTAATCAGCAGTAGGTGAAAAAGGTCCTTAGTCGCATAAAGACTAGTCAAGAAAAAGATCCACGCATAGAGGGTTTTTATTACTAAAGTGCAGATTATATTGTACTCGCATCGCTCGCGAGATGGTAAGATAGGCCCTTTCATGTGAGAATTAAGCGAGTCAGTACTTGGTGGAAGAGACCCTTAGTGTAGTTTGACTACCAAAAGATTAAATGAATTAAATTAAAATTAAATCTAATTGGATGCGCAGATGGTCGAAGCGGCAATGAAAAACTGTCCGCCTTTTCTAGACTTAACACTTTGTATGTGCATATATTTAATACATTAAATGAAAACCATTTCTGGAAAGGTCACATTTCTACGAAACAATATTCAGTTGATTTTCCGAGAACCAGAGAGATGAGATAAAATATTTCAAATGCTTTGAGGATAATCACTCTATTTACCCTGAGTAGACTTTTGAGCAAGAATAGAGGTACAAGGAAATAAATTAGTTCTAAAACCGACCGTAAATGCAATATTTTAAAAGGTTTGTCAAGCCTTTGCAAAAAATATGCGCTCGTTGATGACATTGAAAATATTGTTTCTATATGTTTTTAGGGTTCCCTACCCAAAGGATGCCAACGGAACCCTATTACTAAGCGTCGGCTCTCCGTACGTCCGTCCATCCGTCCGTCCTTCCGTCCGTCCGCCCGACCGTCCGTCCGCCCGTCCGTCTGTCACAGGTAGGCAGCTGAAATCTACTATATAAAAATAAGTCGGCTTTTCCTTCCTGACGCTATAATTGTATATATAAATTGCAATACAATAAATTGAGATTTTTTTTGTTAAGGTACGGAACCTTTCGTGTGCGAGTCCGACTAGCACTTGGCCGGTTTTTCTGTATTACCTTTATTCACAGACAAATTCTGAAATATAATTTCAGCTAAGGCGTAATTATGAAAATTTATATCTATTGAACTACATCTAGCGTACTCTTTCTTACTCGGTTAAACAAAGTAACTAAAAAAATATGTTTTGGCAGCTTCAATTTGAAATATAGACTCCATTTGGTGCAATCGGAATAATCGGGAAACCGGACAAATCTTAAAAAACGTTTATTTGGACTTATGACCAGGGATGGATTTTTCAATTCAATTATTATTTTTATTATTCTGAGGACTTACATGCCCCGGGGTAGAAATAAGTATGGTACCGGAGTTCGGTAAATTTACTGTGTCTGCCGTTGTCGCAGTATGTGTATGGAACGAGATTTTTTTGCTCGTGATCTTTTATTAGTAAGCGTGAAAACTTGTTCATTACCTTTGAAATTGCCGTTTCGTGTCGTTAAAGTAAAACATTCTTTTTTATTTATAATCAATCGAAGTATGTATCACCTTATCACCTTATTATCGATGCACCATCATCAGTGCTTTAAAAAATCTTCTAAAAAAATCTGGATCAGTGTATTTTACAAGGTGGTTTTGACTGCCTTATTATCTCGGTAGCCCAGATTCGATAATCTGGGTATTCACCTCTGAGCGCGATTGGGTTCTGGATGGGTGACCATTTTTAACCGTTGAGGCTGGCCGTGGTTCGGATTCTACGTAAAACTGGGGACCTGCAGTTTCTTACTTCTTCTTCTTCTTCACTTACTAGGTGGTAGGGTTAATCCGCCATCCATTTCAGGTGGCAATAAAAATGGTTTTCAATTATTCATTATCGACTTGCGTCTTAGGCCGTCCATGAAATAAAACGTTCCAGAACGTAAACGGAGTAAACGTTGGAACAAAAAACACTGCAGCGCTGGTGTCAAAAATATATGTACGATTTGAGATTACCTTAGTTCGCAATAATCTAATGGTCTGTTAAAAACTGCTGTTGGCGCAGCCCAGACCAAATGCCAGATATTTTAGTTTAAAGTGGCGAGCCTATTATAAGGCAATATCCATGTTTCACCCTATAAATTAAAATGATTTCGGTCTGATATTGAACAACTCTCTGACTGAAAATAAATTCAACTAGGTGAGCTTAGCCCAAAGGTTGACCAAAGCCCAAAGCCATTGCAGTTACCTATCCATGTATAGTTACATAACACAAAGCTAGTATGAGGGGCGTAATTTTCCGTTGCACACATATGACATTCGTAAGTACACTGATTCAGATATGGAGTTCTCATTCTGAAAGTTTCAGGGGCAAAATTAAAGGGGGATTTGTGAGGGGTCGGTGTACCACTTCAGCAACTCGTTGGAAGAGGAACGAATTCCATAATCTCCTTGTGTCGAACTGCCTGTGTCGGTGTGCTTCTCATAGGTCTTCTCGCTAGACTTGTAACAAGCCTCCAGGCGAAATACAAAGACATTTGATTTACTTTCCGTGGGTAAGTAGGCTCCGTCGCCAAGCAAATTATAAGTTATGTGCGATTCGAAATGTCTTCCATTTGTCGAATCGCCGTCTCGCGTAATACCGTATTCAATTCATATTGCACGTTGAAGGGTGGACATTTTTGTGACCCACTCGTGAATCAACCGCACAGACACGCTAGATTTAGGTGGTATCAATAGATTGGTCTGAGCCTCCGGTTTACTAAACACTTAAATTTTTTCCTGAAACCGATCGGGTTTATATTTTTATGCACTTACTTGTTTGCCTATTGTCAGCTATTACTTTACTACGAGTACATCTTTACCTATATACGAGTATATCTTACTTCTCCCATACATTTAAACTGAGCTGCCATAATAAACATTAAACTAGAGCTCTTTCGGTCGTGAAGGCTAAAATTTGAATTTTTTAAGAAATACCTTTTTTTTCGGGTAAAACAAGAATATAATGGTACAATTTCTAACTCAATGTTGAAAATGCTAACTAGACATGTGTTATATGAGTATTGTGTGAAAATGCTTGACAAAAAAATATAATATGTTACATTAAAATACAAAATAAATACTTTGACTGGACTTGAAGAAATCACTCCTAGTGATAAATCCGCCTTTGTGCAATTTTGTTGTTGTTTCGAATTGTTTTTGTAATTGTACTTGTTTTCTATTGCACCATAAAGAATTAATTCATTCATTCATTCAAGAAAACAATATCTTACAGAAGAATATATTATATTTACACAAAGGAATTATTAACCTTATTTACTTAACCACGGAGTAATTAACCCTCATTTTACTTAATTAATTCCTCTATGCTGTAATACATTTTTGTCATATGCCATTTAATCTTTTTCCCATCTGAAATATCTTTTCAATCTTACGATAGTTTGTTATGGAGCTCTAAGTTTTGCTACTAAAGTGGTACGCATAGGCAATAAATACAAATTTCCAGTTATGTTCTGCCGTGTTTTCCGTGATATCAGAGACTTATTGTCTTACAAAACAGCCCAACTCTGAAATGTAAATTGAAGTTTATGTCAACAACCAATAATGTTCCTATTCGGGTGTAAGCTTAGATAACCGCAAATTGAGCATCTCGAAAATACCCATGTATCGAATGGCGCGCGAATTTCATTTAAATTTAGCCGTTGTAAACTCAAGTCAAGTAGCATCGTTAAATGTTTAAATGTTGACTCAGAAATAAGATTTACGATAAAAGGAAAAAAAAATATGTACACAATATTCATTTAGGTTCACACACAAAGTGATACGCTATACATGGTGAAAAGATAAATCTAAGAAGTAATCTACCATATACTCTAAAAACTGTGAACATAACATAGACAATATACGTATACAGTAGACACTAGCTTACTTAAAACAATAGATTATTATTAGATTATAAGAGACACAAGAAACAAAACTTCAAATTTTAAATCAAATCACTTATGATATTATCAATGATCAGCAACTTCATCGTAGATTTTTATTAGAGTAGAAAAAACAATACGAAATGTTGAAGCAAAGAGGCATTTGAATGTGTAGATTAGGAATTAGGATGCCTTTCTAGTCTTTTCCATTATTTTTTTCTGTAAGTTGCCATTAGTGATCACATCAACGAGTATATAAATGTTCCCATAATGATCAGACAACATCAATTGCAGATCTTAAAATGGAACAATTTTAGAACAAATTCTGATCGAATTTAGATCTAGCAAGTGGAGCACGGATCTTCGTGGTGTGGTGTAGAGGGTCTACGCAGCGCCCGCCCTCAGTCAGTAGCCGTCGCGCCACCACCGCGCCCGCCCGCCTTGCTACGCCGTAGCCGCTACGCCGCGGTGACGTTTCTCTACGCGATCGCGAAATCGTCTTATTTGCAGCTTCGAAAGTTCTTCAATGCGGAATGTCAATATGTGAATCAATTTAAATGTTTTTGTGCAATACTTGTGCAATAATGCTGATGATGGTGTTTTTGCATTTTAATGATAATATCACACTATTTAAACATAGTTAATAACATAAATGAGCTTATTCGTGGCAAACAACAAAATGTGTGATTTTTAAAATATAGTGTAATCATGAATGTGTGTCAATGCAATATTCTGTTTCATTTATATGACTTGTCCTTGCCTTACTTAAAAAATATAAAAAAAAAAAGTTTGACACTTATGGCATTTAGGTCGTAAGTTTCAACACCATAAAACCTAGTAAAACCATTTGTGACAAACTTAAGTGTATTACCAGTGTTTTACCAATTGACTACCAGTTGTTTAAATAAATGAAATAAAATTAATAAATTTTACATAGGAATCCTCGGTATTTGGATTACATGCCCACTGCTATAACCAACTGAGCTATCCCAACAATTACATCAGCCAACGAATTTCTCGATTATATTCGAATTAACACAATGTTCCGTTGGCACCCTTTGGGTACGGAACCCTAAAAACAGATATTTACGTGGTTTTATGAGGAATGTAGTGACCGCGATGACACATCAAGTCCTTCCCAATTCGATGCCGCGGAATGACCCCAAGAGCGAAAAATGGTTTATTACAAGCTTTTATTTAACTTGTTTGTATCGGTCAAATCTTTCAAATTAATTTTGAACCAGTTATCTTAAACCGATTGAGCTGAAATTTTGCATAAAAGTTTATTTTGGATGACAATGCATGGTTAGCTAAGTGAGGACCTTCTAAATTCAATATTGAGGACTCACAGAGATGACGGACCTGTTATTTCTTATGCACCTCCATGGTATGGGTATTAAACGAAAGGGTTTGCTGAGAATAATACGAAAAATTCACAGTTTAAACCCAAACTAAAAAGTTAAAGTTAAAATTATTTGATGTAACGGAAAATTAGGTGCAGCCCATGCATCAAATTATTATTGTAATTTTAGGACAGCTGAAATAATGAGTAAAAGCTTGTTTTTAAAAAGTTTCGTTTTTTAAAGCTTTTTTAAAGTTTAGAAATAATGAAATATTTCATGTGTTTCTTTCTGCAACTTAAATAGTCTGCTAGCAGATATGGATCCAAATTTCCTAATATCGCTAATATAGATAGCTAACACCACACCACCGACTAGTACCACACCCACCGCCATGCTAGTTACATCACCGTTACCCCAACGTCCATTATAAGTACGGCTGCATTGAACTAGATGGTAAACACGGACACTTTTTTACTGTCGCTTCGACCATATTTTCATCCAACGCGATTGAGCCGAATACATAATTCTGAATGCTCATCGCTTTTAGAGGGTGAAAATTTCAAGTGGGCCTTCGAGGCCCACTTGAACTTGAACCGGTAATCGCACTCGATGATTTTAAAAATAATTACGCATCCGGTATTATTGCACCAGTGAATATTGTCGCTTATAAGGAACAAATCCTGTAAAGTAATGTTATACGACAAATTAAAGCAAAGTGTTGATTTTTAGGGTTCCGTACCCAAGTGGTGAAAACGGAACCCTATTACTAAGCCTCCGCTGTCCGTCCGTCCGTCCGTCCGTCTGTCACAGGGCTGTACCTCATGCACCGTAATAGGTAGGCAGCTGAAATGTTCACAGAGTGTGTATTTATTTTCCCACTATAACAACAAGTAAAGAGAAACGTGCTTTAGGAAAGGTATGTTTATGTAGACATTTTAATAATTTATAACAACAGTAAATGTTGTTACATATTAATAAAATGTTTTCTGATAAACAGTGTTACATTTGTAGAGAGTAGGTGTTCCTAGTGGGGCATAATCTTTAAGTATCCGAATATCTTAAAACAAATCTACTAGTCTGTTACTACAAATTACAGATTTTGGCGGAATATAAAAAAAATATCAATTTTTCGACAGCAGAAAAGTTGTTAAATTAAAACATTTGAATCGCAATCTGACATATTGGAAAAAACTAAATACGATTCTGAAATCCGCGAAATATTTTCTATCAAAATTGAGTTAGTTAGTAGTAATCTCCAAATCCTGGCAATTTCTGATAAACATTTATGTGTTACAGACATTAAGGTGGCCCAACCCGGCGGGACTAACTCATTCGCGGGCACGGTACAAAACCGTGCTGGTGCGCTTTGGGACCTGCTCTGTTTCAAAGAAAAAGACAGGCTCCGTGATGAGGAAGATGCAACATGTCCACAAAAAAGAGAATGTGCATAGTGTATGATTTGGTAAGATTTACGAAAATTTTAAATTATAAAACTACTTAAACTAGCTAAAAGTAAACCACGACCGCTGTAGTAAAAAATCTAACAAAAACCAAACAGATTATAAATATTGATTAAATTGGCTGATGACTAATCTGTTTTAAGATCATCTTACTTTATTATTGCGTAATGCACCTCCAAAGTTATTGTATAAAACGCGCAATAAAATTCGAACTTTTGGACCCTATAACTTAGAAACCAAACACAATTGTACAATGCCAACGGTCATCAGACATATAGTTCGATCAAATAAAGCTATTTTGAGTAAAATTTGGGATCTCTAACAAGAAATATGGGCGTGATTTTCTTTCCCCGTTTGTATGGGGAGTTGAGCGGGATGGCCCACCTTAAGTAATAATGTTGTAAGGACTATAACCTTCGCATATAATAATAACCTTCGCATTATAGATCGATTTAAATGTGTGCATAAAAACAATGGTGCTATACTTATAAAAACGAGAACAGATAAAATAAAGATAAGTTATTGAAAATGTCTAGTAATGGCAGTGTCTACGAAAGCGCGGAGAAAGAATCAAACCTATGGGACTACTTCGACATTAGCGTCCTAAACGCGTCCGTTCCCGACGACGGCTCGAGCTCGACTCCGGTCGTCGGCGGCGGCGGCGGAGGGGGAGGGGGTGCACCGCGCGCGGAGAGCGGCTTCGTGGTCGCCATGTACAGCGTGCTGCTGGCGGTGGGCGGGGTGGGCAACATCGTGGTGTTCAGCTCGCTGCTCCGCTCGCGCAGGCGCAAGTCCCGAGTCAACCTCATGATGACGCACCTCGTCGTCGCCGACATGATCGTCACCTTTGTCGTCATACCGCTGGAGGTCGGTGTCTATAAACTACATTTTTCAATGCTATGTAAGGTGCAAACGCTATAAAGCTTATAACTGTTTATACTGGTTGTTCGGTACATCGGCCGACAACGTTTTTGTAGGGAAGTGTGGTAATTTGACCCGTGATACCTTTTACGTCACGAAGTATCGAGATATGATTTTTTTCTTTATTTTTTAAAATTACCAAAATCCCAGCTTTTGAGTGTATGGATTTTTTTGTTTTATGTATTTTTTTCGTGTTCGTCCAACTCATTTTAGAGAGTGTTTATTAAGCATTTATCACTTATTTTCTTTATTTATTCCAAGTGTTCAGTACCTAGTTAAATCAAAAGTATTTCTTCGGGTTTGAATTGCTACTTGGATGGTTTTTAAAAATCAGAACCAAATTGACCGAAAAAAGAAAATATTTTTATGCAATTTATTTTCTCTTTGCTTTATTAGATTCTTTTTTTAATATGTTTCTGGTGGTAATTGAACTCGTTTGTGGAAAAATAAGCTAAATTAAAAGTATTGTATTTAGACATACTGTAGGTTAATAGAGATAAATGATTGTTAACAGTAATGGTTTTTTAGGGTTCCGTACCCAAAGGGTGAAAACAAATACATACAAAAAATCTGTATTTTTTCTGTTAAATATTGTACGATGATACGTTCCCTTCGTATGCGAGTGCGACTCGTACTTGGCCGGTTTTTTAGTTTCTAAAAAAAATCTTCACCAGTTATAATCTCCCCGAAAATAAATATTACACAGATAATTAAAAAAACCAAGGATAACGAAATTATATCGCATTTGTTCTGCGACATGGTTCCCAATACGCTGGCAGCATTTCCCTCTGGACGGCGACGCTGATACTTTGGGTGAAGAATGTGCCTGTCTCGCAGATGAGCTTCGGGGCGAAAACTTTAAAAAAGTTTTTGGTTTCTGGTCCCCACGGGCCACAGCGATTGCTAAAGACTTCTAAAAACAGCGTAAGTCGCACAAATGTTGTTATATTTGCAGGATGTTTTGTAAATAGGACCTATGTTTTCTATGTTCGATGCAAATAACGTTGGTCTGACAATAATTATTTCCTTGTGGCTCCGCTTGTGTATCGTTACTTTTCGAGTAGAGTGAAGATGTAAGTATGGGTACCGAATGACTTACCCAGTTAAAATTATCGCAGATTAAAATATAAAAAAAATTGGAGATTTGTATAATTATTTTAAAATTTTGGTATTTTTTTTATTTTAGCTTGTCGTCCTTCATATATTTTTCACATTTATGAGAGGTAATGTCGTATTCATTAAATATATCAAAATATCCAAAAAGCTAATATTAACCTACGCGCTTAGGTAGGCATTAAATCTACCATTACAAAATTGAGGTTATGTTTTTGTCCGAGCGCGAAGTGTCTTCGTTTCAGCTTACGCAAAATGTTTTCGTATGTCCGGCTGTTTTCCTCTACAGGTCGATTTTTCGCAACCAACTCTCGTGAAATTTTGGGAGCAGATTCGATAATTGAATGGATTTTTTTGTCGATTCAGTTATTGTTTTTTTTTATTTGGAAAAATGTTCAAAAATGTCACTGAAGAAGGCGTTATGGACGTAGAGCATAACTCAAAACACGACTTCTTATAGTTTTTTACGTATATTCACATGATGACACACGTGCACACACAATGGCGCGAACGGAAGTGAAAATCTGACAGAACGGCCGCAGCCGGAAGCATACATTTCAGGCAACTATATTTAGTCAACCAATTTTGGTATTATACAAACTCCCCCCTTGAAATGATTATTTCAACATAACAAAACCATTAAACCCAACCATATTATAATGATAAAACAAAACACAGAAACAAAGTAAAAGGAAATACACACTGCTTTGTAAACTAATATAACTCAACTAAGATTAATACTCTAAGTAACAAACACAATATTTATTCTAGGGGTAAGACACATATCTTTGTTATAGGGCGTGTCACCATACAATTTTTTGTCTTTAGTCGGGCGGCCCTGACATGGCCATCTTTACCGACCATCAATTCCTCGACCTTACCGAGTGCCCAGGCAAGAGGAGGTAATTTTTCATCCTTTATAATGACAACATCGTTAACTTTTAGATCAGGTTTGGGTACATTCCATTTATACCTATTCTGCAATGAAGTAATGTATTCGGAACTCCATCTTTTCCAAAAAAACTGTTTTAGTTTTAACATTTGTTGGTACACAGACAAACGATTTATATTGACATTCAACATGTTTGGCTCTGGAAGAGATGTCAGCCGATCATTTATAAGAAAGTGACTCGGAGACAGGCTTTCCATCTCGTCCGCATCACCTAAAGCGCACAGAGGGCGGCTGTTTACAATAGCTTCAATGTGAATTAATACAGTATTCAACTGCTCGTAATTAAGTGTGGTGTTGCCCATGATGCGTTTGAGGTGATGCTTTACCATTTTAACTCCAACTTCCCACAAACCTCCCCAGTGAGGGCTGTAGGTAGGTATATAACACCACTTGATACCATTTGAGGTGACATGATTAAGAATTTCAGTGCTTGCAGACCCATTGAGCAACAGATATAATCGGTGCAGTTCATGGTGAGCCCCCCTAAATGTACTGGCGTTGTCACTATATATTCGCTCTGGCTTACCTCTCCGGTACCAGAAACGTGACAGGGCATTTATGAACTCCTGTGATGACAAATCTGACACAAGTTCGAGGTGCAGACACTTGGTTACCATGCATACCCAGACTACAATGTACCCCTTGGTCACAATGGATCTCCGCATGCTGGACTGCTTGACCTGGAGAGGTCCTGCATAGTCCACTCCGACGTTCAAAAACGGCCGCGTTGGAGTTACGCGAACCGCCGGCAGGTCTGCCATCAGCTGTTCTGCACCGTCTGCTCGAAACCGGAAGCATTTGATGCATTTGTGTATAACCTGTCGGACTAAATTTCTTCCATTCATTATCCAAAACCGACTGCGCAAACACGCCAGCGTGGATTGTGTTCCAGCATGCAACAGACGTTCGTGTTCGTACAAAGCCAAGAGCTTTGCTGCGTGGCTTTGATACGGGAGCACCAACGGGAACCGCTTCATATCTGAAACACTGGCATGCCTGATACGACCTCCGACTCTAAGAAGATTATCCTTGTCTAAGAAAGGGTTTAAAAATTGCAGTTTACAGGTTTTCATGTCTTCATACACATTTCCTCTTCTGTGCAAAAGTAGGCTTACAATCTTTCCGTAATAATTGGACTGTACCAACCTTACAATACAACCAAGAGCATCATTTAATTCCTCAGTGGAAAGAATACCAATAGCTCTGTTCTGTTTCGCAGCTCTACAGTTTTTAATAAACCTCAAAAGGAAAGCAAATGACCGCTGTAGCTTAGACCAAGACGAAAACCTCTGTAAAATTTGTTCAGCCACGCTATCTGTGGCCACATCCACATTCGTGGTTGCGCATGCCAATTTCTGTGGCCTTGCCTCCAATGTAACGCTCGGGAGCTCTGAAACGCGTACTTCAGGCGGCCAAGTGGCTTGGTCGGCGGCAAGCCAACCAGGACCGAACCACCATATTTGAGAGCCTTTGAGTTCTTGGGGTCGCACTCCACGAGAGACTAAATCAGCTGGATTATCACCTGATTTTACATGGTGCCAACAGTCTTTACCGGTTAACTGATGTACTTCAGCCACACGGTTGGCAACGAACACGTTCCATCGGGATGCGTCTGACCTTATCCAGCATAAGGTTATCATGGAATCTGTGAAACAGAACAGCTTTAGATCTCTCAATGTAATTAAAGAATGCTTCACATTTTTAACTAGATTAGCTAGAAGTACAGCTGCGCATAATTCTAATCTTGGAAGACTAACAACCTTTAATGGAGCAACTCTGGATTTGGAACACAAGAGATGCACGGAACGATGACCATTATCGTCAGTCCCCTTGAGGTAGACGCAAGCTCCATAAGCTTTCGTTGAAGCGTCTGCAAACCCACACAGTTCGAAGTTTATGCTATTTTTAATTACGCATAAGCGAGGTATGGAAATTGAATTGAGTGCGTTCAAAGCGTTCCAAAACACTAACCATAAATCTAAAATAACTTTAGGAACTTCTTTGTCCCACTCCAAGTTAGACTTCCAAATTGTTTGCATTATTATCTTAGCATATGTCGTTATTGGTGCTGCGAGACCGAGAGGATCATAGATCTTGGCAATGATAGCGAGAATTTCACGTTTGGTGCGGCAACCTTGGCAAGTCATTTCAGGTACTTTAATTTGGAAACAGTCTTTTTCCGGGCTCCACACTAGTCCTAAAGTTTTTATGGACGGGGTGCCATCACCGAGCTCAAAGTTGCATTTCTCTCGCTTTTCGAATGGTATCGTTTTCAATAAAGCTTGGCTATTGGAGTACCATTTGTGAAGCTCAAATCCGCCCTTACTCAAAAGCTCTGTTAATTCTGTTTGTAATTTAGCAGCAACGTCAAGGTCATCAGCACCAGTCATTATGTCATCCATGTAGCAGTTCTGCAGTAGAGCAGGTGAAGCAAGAGGGTAATTCTCACCTTCGTCCCTCACTAACTGCACTAAGGTTCGCGTAGCAAGAAAGCTCGCTGATGCTGTACCATATGATACCCTCGTCAGCTGTAGGCACCTGACCCTTTCGGCCGGCGAATCTCTCCACAAGATCCTCTGCAAGGGTTGATGTTTGGGGTTAACCTTGATTTGTCTATACATTTTCGTGATGTCAGATATAAGTACAAAAGTGTACATACGAAATCGAAGCAGGATTGTGAAGAGATCCGGCTGCACGACTGGTCCTACCCGCATGACTTGATTGAGCGTCACTCCACTGGACGACGGGGCGCTCGCGTTGAAAACGCACCTGAGCTTAGTCGTGGATGACGTAGACTTCATGACTGCGTGGTGAGGCATATAAAACTCCTTTATTGACCCTGTAACGTAAGCGTTTGGGAAAGAATCAATTTCTACGGCATGATTAAGTTTGAAAAAACTACGAGAAAAATTATAGAATATATTTTAGTCACTTTAAAGCATGCAAAGACAGACTCGCGAGGTCTACAGCTCAGACAGCCACTTCTTTTATTAAAACATGATTACAATTTCTGTATCTATTGTGCACAACTAAACTAAACTAAATGAGCACAACAATTTAAAATCCCTATATGATTAAGTATTACTCCGCGTACGGAAAGTGACATCCAAAGCTTTGGAGGCAGGTAAGGCAGGTAAACAAATACTAAAATCGTGCGGAGCAGCGAGCACGGAAGTATGTGAGTAGCGATAGAAACTCATTCGTATGGCGTCAGTGTAGCCGCGAGTTAGTTGTAAACGTCTAACTGTACATAGTTCGCTAGCCATTCGGGGCCCGCAACATCGCGTGTTCTTTGCACTAAATACCATTCTTTAAGAACGGCCCGTAAGCTATGCTCCCCATACAAACGTAGTTTACTAATCATTTGGAAAACGCTATTCCAATTAAATTGATATTTAATATATAATATCAGGTAACAAATATCTTTGTCTGCATGCTTTTGTTTTTTTGAAAAATCCAAATCGAATGAAATGAAAGCAAAAAGAAAATCTTCATAAGAATTTTGTTTTCTCTGTGATTTGACCCAGAATACATTTACCGAAAAAACAAAGGCATGCAGACACAGATATTTGTAGCCTAATATTAGATACCAAATATCAAGTATGTTGGAATAGTGGTTTTCAAATTATTAGTAAACTACGTTTGTATGGGAGGCGAAATTTTATGATGCTTACGGGCCGACTTTAAGGTGGGCCCGCTCCCGCTTCCCGCTCAACTCCCCATACAAACGTGGAAAGAAGATCTTCCACGAAGAATTAGTATATAGTTTAGTATTAGTGTAACGTAATTTTCATTCATTAGTTTTCTTGTTTTTTGCGCCTACCCATTTCTGATTCTTAATACTGTAAGGTAGGCTGGTAGAAAATGACTTTAGGCATTAAGCTCTACCTTTTGTACAATTTTATCGTGCAATAAATGTTATTATTATTATTATTATTATATTTGTCAGAGATCCAAAATTTTGCTCGATTTTATCGAACTAGAAGTCTGATGACCATTGGCATTGTATAAGTGTGTTTTTGTTTCTAAATTATAAGGTCCGAAAGTTCGATTTTTCAGCGCGTTTTATGCAAAAAAAATTCAAAACATCTTAAAAGGGTTAGTCATCAGACCTAGCGTTTCGTGAAGATTTATGATCAAGTTGGTTTTTGTTTGATTTTTGACTACAGCGGTCGTGAATTACTTTTAGCTATAAGTCTTACCCTAATTAAAATTTTCGTAAATCTTCCCAAATCAAACACTATGCGCATTGCCTGCTTTGTGGACATGTTGCATCCTCCTCATCACGGAGCCTGTCTTTGTCTTTGAAACAGAGAAGGTCTTAGAGCGCAATAGCGTCGGGAAGACGGTGGTTAAGAGGATAATGAGGTGATCGAGTTCCATACAATGGCTCTTGTCTGTTTCCTAACACAAATTATAATAATTATTATAAATTAATAATTATAATATTTCTGACATTTTGTACATTCAATAAATCAACTGAAAGCTACTTTCGTACGTTTGGATTTTTTTTTATTATCTTTAACCCACGTTATAAGCCTCTATATATTCGTATGAACATGTTGAGGGGTACGCTGCCCCCATACAAACGAGGTTCGGTTGCCACTCCCGTACTCTCATGCTCGCTGGTGCGGGGACATAAAATCGTTTAAGCATCTTCAAGTGTTCAATTTGAGGTTGTCAGCGCGGACAAAGAAACGGACAAAAGATTGATAATGGTTATTTTCCTTTGAAGCGGGACAAAAACGTTCCACAAAAGCGATTATACAAACATTTTCCAAATCCAGCCTCAGTAACCCAGCGCCAAGCCTTAGTTAGATCATCAAGGCTAAGCAAGACTGCGCGCGGTTCGGTTCTAGATGGGTGACCGTTCGTCTGTTGAGGCTGACCATGGTTCGGATTCCACGTAAACTGTACTTATTTTTTCAAATAAAAAAGTAATATATTTTTTTATTTTTTTCCGTTCGTATTTGTGAGTACATTGGAATGCGTGTTCTGTACTTATGTGTGTGTTCAAAATTAATATTTTCTAGTGATTTTATTGCATTAGGATTCCGAACCATGGAGCGGGTCGCATTAGTGACGAAATGCACTTATCCAACACAGAGAGAGAATGAAAGTTTTGCGTTATGGAAGTGATGATGGAATGGAAGGCAAATCCGACCTGGTTAAGCCCACCCGGGTTGGTAGTGCGATGGGACCAACCCGGGCGGGATTAACCCTACCACCTTATAAGTAAGAAAGGGGACCTACCGTTTTACGTGGAATCCGAACCACGGCCAGTCTCGACGGTTGAAAATGGTCACCCATCCAGAACCTAACCGTGCTCAGAGGTGCTTCTCCAGCTTATATATTTGCAAGGCGTCGTACACTGAGCTACCGAGGCTGACCTGGGTTCTGGTCACTGGGGACCAACCCTCTGATGCTAAATATGTCGGTCTGCCTGCGCCAAGTGGTTGCGTTATCTAGATTGGCTATATAAAATAGATGTTGGTGAATATACAATAATTATACAACAATAACCAGTCGGTTTTTTTTATGAAATACTTAAATATACCTAAAGTTATATCTGTAACCTAAAACGCCTATAACTACGAGATGCAACAAAAGATTTGTCTAGTTTTGGTATTGCTAAGCAAGTATGTACTGACATTTTCATGCTGCGTTATTTGCAGCCATTTACCTTATCATATATTTTTTATATTACCACAACTATACCAACCACTTGGCGCAGGCAGACTGACACATTAAGCTTCAGAGGGTGGTCTTTATCCTCTGAACCCAGTTTCAGCAATTTACGTCATCTTTACCATTTTTGTCGCCCCCCCTAGTCTATATTTAAATTGGTATTTTTTTCAGAGTTTTCAAACGACCTTTTGTATAGGAGAACCATTCGGGAAAAAAAAGTGTGACCGACGAACACCAGAGCCAGACCATTAGGGTCCCTCCTTTTTTTGTCGCTTTCTACCAAAGGACCCTCAATTTAATATTGTCATCAGCTACTATTTTAACAATTGGAAAGAGAGAAGAGAAAATAGACTATACCATTTTAAATGTATATTTATAGTCTAGAATAATATTGACATAATTCTTGCAAGGACACCGCTGGCCTCCGAGCCGATGTCAACGCTGCCATTTAATTGCGAATTCTTTGCAACTTCACAGACTAGCAAAAAGTGTTGTGCAGAGTAGAACTTTTAAATAGTCTTTTTTCGCATTTATTGCTCTAAGATTTAATCTTGAAAATAGCCTTTTGGCTATCTGCAAAACGAAATATTATATAGCTCCGCATGGATTTGTTTTAGTACAACGACGTTTAATGCCACCTTATTAAAGTACAGAAGTAAGTTATTACAGATTTACGAATAATATTAACAATAAAACCTGGACCCAGCTCGTATTTTTCTTGGGGGTAAAACTAGAGAGTAACCTCTCTACAATAATGGTACCTAAGTAAAAGATAATTGTTTACCAAAGCAAAAACAATAACTTAATCATTGACATATAATACACGATGTGTCGTCAGCACATACATTTCGCCAGCATTATCCTCATGTTTTTCCGAGACAAAACTTTTTTTTCTCTAAAGTGTCAGGTTACCGAGATATACATTTTTGAAATGTTTTCGTCGCAATTTGACGCGACGTTGTAACTGTGCAAAAGTAAGGTATTGGCGTGGAATCTAGATCCCACGTGGCGAGTCAGGCTAATGTGACGGCAGTAGGTGTGATATTAGCCATCCATGTCCAACACAGAACATGTAATATCGATGTCCAAGTACATGCAACGTTTGCACGTTATTATGGAACATTCGATTCTTTTTACACTAAATTATTGAATTGATTTGCATAGAAAGTCCTACTTTTTTAGGGTTCCGTACCCAAAGGGTGAAAACGGAAACTTATTACTAAGCCTCCGCTGTCCGTCCGTCCGTCCGTCTGTCACAGGGCTGTATCTCATGAACCGTAATAGGTAGGGAGCTGAAATTTTCACAAAGGGTGTAATTATTTTGCCGCTATAACAACAAAATTAAAAAATAATATTAATTACCATACAAAAAACGTGATTTTTTTTTTAGTTAGATCTTGTACGATGGTACGGAACCCTTCGTGTGCGAGTCCGACTCGCACTTGGCCGGTTTTTAATTATTTAGAGCATGGAGGTGAAGAAATTCTTCACCTTCATGATTTAGAGGATATTTTGCAAAAAAGTTACTTTTTTGTTTGTCTCAATCCCAATAATCATTTTCCAAATGTAATGTACTGGCCATTACTAATTTGTGTTGTTGACGACCTAGATCTTCAATCTACAAATATATTTTTTTAGAATTTCTAAATTCGTTGTGTAGTAAATTGTGTAATTGTGTAGTAAAAACGGTGTTGTTCGTTGTTGTGTTCGTTCACGTCGCTTTCCCGGAGGGGTAGGCAGAGATGATAGAACCTCTTTCGCTTCATCTAAAGTCATAAATCTTTTCATACATGCTCTACGATTACGGATGCTGCGTACCAGACCTTTACGAATAATTACATCGATTTGGTCGTGGTACGTTCTTCTAGGCCGCCCTGGTACGACACTACCGCTCACTTCTGCTCTGTAATTTGATTCATCATTTTTTCGTCATCCATTCGTTCCATGTGTCCAAACCATCTTAGCACTATTTTCTCGATTCTAGTCACAACATCGTTGTAGTTATTTATAAATATAACGAAATGTGCGGCTCGTAGCCTAGTGGCGCGGGGACTGGCCTACCGTACCAGAGGCCTGGGTTCAATACCGACATGCACCACTGTCTTTCTCTTTCCGAGGTCGATAAGTGCATTTCGTCACAAATGCAAGCTGCTTCATGGTTCGGAATCCATGTAAAACTGTAGGTCCCCTTCCCTAACTAGGTGGTAGGGTTTAAGCCCGCCGGGTTGGCACCATCGCATTGGATGAAAAGATGGTCGAAAAATTGTCCGTGTTTTTCATCCGGTTCAATGTAGCCGTGCTCATAAAGGGAAGGTCCTGGCATGGCACCAAATTCCTTCGCGAATGTGGTGTATTGGGCTAATATCATAACGGTAGTTGTGTGGTACTAGCCATCCATGTCAGGTCGCATAAAAAAAAAACTTACACCCTAATCAAACTAAACGCAAACTGCTTTTATTGCGCCCTGCTATAGCGTCTTCAAAAGAGAATATTTTATTTTCATTTGACTTCACCCACGTTACATAATCCAATACGACACTCTTTTCAGTCCCACTTTGAGAAGAGCGCCCTTCGGCATAATGGACAGATTCTAAGTAACCGTTTGCTGTGCCGTGACCTGTTGATAATACTAATCGAATTCATCAATATTTATTCACAATCTGCATTGTGTAAATAGTTATGCAGGGTGTTGCTACGGCCACTATATACATTTCAGGATGGTTCAATCCTCATGATTTTCCCAGACAAAAATGTTCATATTTTTTCTTTCTAAACTGTTTAATTAACAAGATATTATTTTTTTAATTTATTTTACGTCTCGTGTAATTTGGCGCGACGTTGAAATCACGTTGAGCCCACGTGGCCTATCATACTAAAGTCAAATTAATTAATTACATTGTATGAAGAGTACATTTTTTTATTAATAGGATATTCAGAAAAAAGTCATTAAGCATTTTGGTTTATTTCAATCCCAATAATAATATCCCAAATAGTATGTAGTGGCCGTTGCGACACCTGTATAGTCGGAGACTGGCAGCTTGCGCGATTAAATTCGACAATCTCTTACTTTATTTATGGGGAAGTAGTGTATCCATCGGACTTTAATAAAATATATTTGCACATTAAGTATAACTCGAAATTTGGAATACCGAAAAAAACAGTTGTTACCTAAACCAAGATACCCAAAAGAAAATCTTCATTCAAACGTGATTCGAATTCCAGCGGCAACCATGGCGGAAACTGTTCAAACTGAATTTAACTTTCCTGCAAGTTTATCAATATGAGCCTTTATTTTTATTTCGTCAACTATTGTGAGTTATTTCCTCTTTAGTTATAAATAGCTAGTGGAATAATCATTTACGTACCCACTAGTATTGTTTATTTTTCTACAGAAATTAGTTTTTTTGTTCCATGTAAAATTTGGTATTAAAAAAATGCTTTTATTGTAAATGCCAATACACACATTTTTTTATAATTTTAATTACTGCCCCCTATGATACAGTACTCAAGGCTGTAATTTAGTGGGCAGGGTCTTAAAGCGGCACTAATGGCATACGTACTATACTTTAAAGATTTATTTTTATGTATTGAGTATGATTTCTGTATGAGTTTCAAATGTTTGTATGCATATAAATATTAATTTTAATTTTATTTTCTTTATTTTTTGAAACATCAATGTTGTCGTAATGTTTCAGCAGGGTTTAACGCCACATCTTAGCTTAACTTCATCTTATCTTAAGCTTGAACATCAAAGCATCAACAATCTCATTAAACTGATGACATTTAGCGCTCACACCGCCGCCGCCGCCCCGCGTCGGAGGCGGACACTAATAATGAGTTATTAGGGGCAACGTCACACCTGCCAACGCCCGGATTAAGAAGGTTCAGCACGCAGTTGAGCCGGTACTAATTGAACGTGACGTTCCGTAGACATCGCCGCACAGACGGATTGGCCGCCATTTTAATCCATCAATAAGCCATCGAACGAGAAATTTTAACGACATTCAACTAACAGTCATTCTTCCGTCCAAAGTTATTTTATATCTAGAGAAGATGCCGAATGTAAAAGAACCCATTTTATAAGATTGTTTTATCTTTACTGGTATGTCCTGGAATCGTGCAAGTTAAAAGCATTGCACATTGGTAAAGCGGAGCTGAAGATTTAGTAGACTGTTCCCGAAAAATGCCTAAATTTTTAGAATTTCATATTAATATGGAGATTTATGGTGTGATAGTTTAATTGCAGGAAGATTGCATAAAAAGGCTTGCCATGAATTGCGTTTTGATTTCCGATTGCGCCACTAGAGCCGTAATTACTCTCCAACAGATTTCGCTCGCATCAAGCTTGCTTTGTAAACATGGTATGAAATAATCTTAGAAGAAAAATCATTTTGCTTTATTTGAAACATTGCTTCGCCAAATTTACATAATCACATATTTTTAGCATGGTCATTTATAATACTTTAACAATATTTACATAATCTCATATTTTTTAGTAAAGCATGGTAAGGTAAAAAAATAAAGATAACTTTTTCGTTTGTCACCCATACGGGGCAGGCAAAATATATTAGTTAGGAATATTCAAGTTGACACTGCATTTTCCCCCCATAAAAGAATGGACATTCTCCTTTGGGACACACGTTTTGTTTTTGTGACAATGACAATGCAAGATTACTTAGAAACATTGCTTTGCTTTTATTTGGTGGTCTTCGATGTTTTTTGGTATCCCTTGGTGTCCTTTGATGTCTTGTGGTGTCTTTTGGTGTTATTTGGTGTCCGTGATGTGCTTTGGTGTCCTTTTGCAAAAGTATTCTTTTGTTTTTTCTTCAGGTACCAATATGTTGGTCATAAAAGGCTAAAATATTCATGTATTGATATTAGCGAATCGTATTAACTACGTATAAAATTAACAACGTATTAAAGTTATGTTTGTGCAAAACATCATGCATATCGTATAAAATCCACAATGTATAATTTTAAACGTTATGCATGAAGAAAGTTTAAAAATAAAATCAACTCTTTTCATCACGCAGAACGTTTAAAAGTCACAACCTATGAAATTAACATATAAAAACAAATCCATGCAGCACGTATAAAATGACACGGAGCACTGCATAAAGCGCCCTTTTAAGGTGGCCCATCCCGCTCATCTCCCCATACAAAAGGGGAAAGAAGATCACGCCCATATTTCTTGTCAGAGATCCAAAATTTTGCTCAAAATAGTTTTATTTGATCGAACTAGATGTCTGATGACCATTGGCATTCTAAAATTATGTTTGGTTTCTAAGTTATAAGGTCCGAAAGTTCGCATTTTTCGCGCGTTTTATACAACAACTTTGGAGGTGGATTACGCAATGATAGAGTAAGAACATCTTAAAAAGATTAGTTATCAGATATAGCTTATTTAATCAAGATTTATAATCTATTTGGTTTTTGTTCGATTTTTCACTACAGCGGTCGTGGTTTACTTTTAGCTATAAGTCGTTTTGAAATTAAAATTTTCGTAAATCTTACCAAATCATACACTATGCACATTGTCTTTTTTGTGGACATGTTGCATCTTCCTCATCACGGAGCCTGTCTTATTCTTTGAAACAGAGAAGGTCCCAGAGCGCAACAGCACGGTTTTGTACCGTGCCCGCGAATGAGTTAGGCCCGCCGGGTTGCGCCACCTTAAGCATACTTTTAGTAAGCCGCATTTATTGCAGAGTAAAATATCGCCGCAAAACTAACCTAACGTAACCTAATAGTAATGATTTTTGTTGAGTTGAGTCCATAAATATTGGCTCGCGAGAATATACCTTAAATGTGTGAAGCTTAGAGC
Organism: Incurvaria masculella; assembly: GCA_946894095.1. Taxonomy (NCBI): domain Eukaryota; kingdom Metazoa; phylum Arthropoda; class Insecta; order Lepidoptera; family Incurvariidae; genus Incurvaria; species Incurvaria masculella. Next base: position 11,242,201 of record OX335658.1, on the reverse strand, counting down.
GTTTATCGAATGATCATTTTTGGCTTTATACGATATTCATGGTTATTTTTTTTTTGTTAAATGAACAGTTTTCGATTAAATCTAAGGCTCAATGCAAATGCTCCGATGTTATACGTTGTGACTTTTATACGATATTCATGAAGAAAACAGTTATTTAATTTTTTCAACTTCTTCATGCGGAAGTGCGATGTGTTGGGCTATTGTCATGACTGGGAGTGTGGTGCTAGCCCTCCATTATGTCCAGTAACATAAAAAAAATGTATGCAACTAAAAGGGACCTATGACAGTGAGCTGAACGTTAGTTCGAGAGGATAATTTTTTTTCAATATTTCAATGATCAAAAAACGCCAACTGGTACCTTCAAAAGGTGATAAGAATAGTAATCTAATCTAATAATCTTCTAATAAATATTATAAAGGGGAAAGTTTGTAATAATGGATGGATGGATGGATGGATGTTTGTTACTCTTTCACGTAAAAACTACTGAATGGATTTTAATGAAACTTTACAATAATATAGCTTATACATCAGAATAACACATAGGCTACAATTTATAAAGATATTGTGCCCATGGGCTTTAGAACTTTCACGGGGCTGCGAAAACGATGCCGGTAGCGCTACTTCACACCAGGGGGAGCGGGGCCGGGGGCGGGGCGGGCGGTGCGACGGGGGCGGGTGAGGGGGGAGCGGGTACGGCTTGGTATTTCCCGCAACTTTAGGACTACTTGGCAAAATCCTTGAGAACCAATTACTCGATTTAGATGCGGATTGTATCTACGTCTAGCCTGATTCTACTCAAAACTTATAGGCTACATAATATAACGCTTCATTACCTGAAGGGTGAGTAGAGAGTGTTAAATTCTTATAACTTGCGAACCACTAACCCGATTTATATGCGTATTTTATCGATGTATAGGATCTCTGGGAGCAGTCAGGTTCGAGATGGGTTACTGTTTTCGATGTTGAGGCTAGCTGTGGGTTGGAGTCCACGCAAAACTTACCTACTTTACACGTTACTTACTTACTAGGTAAACAATGTTGCAGTGCAAGTGCAGAAAGGTTCTGGCGGCAAATGCTTTTTTTTTAAATAGCCACCAAATGTCAACGAAGCTCTAAATGGGAATTATTGGATGTTACTCAGTAAATCATGCTATTTCGGCTCGAACGATCTTGATTAAATTTGGTAGATGGATACATTGTCCTGGACCAGTTTGACCCTATTTTGGCTCAGTCATGTGGGCTACTTTTTATCCATGAAATAATTTAGCCGACACTAACCCGAGCGGAGCCGGGTACCGCAGCTAGTGGTATATAATTCCATCACATATTATTCCACTAATACTAGTTTCAATGTTTTGATATTTGTTAACAAATTAAACTTCAACGGTCAAAGCGTAGAATAATAAGTCATTAATTTATGTATAGTTTGGCCGTTGAGGTGATTAATCTATTTACTTATTAAACTATTGGCTGCGGTGCCCGGCTCCGCTCGGGTCAATTTCGTTCAAAAACCCACCAAAAGGCTGGTCCAGGATAATGTATCCATCTACTAAATTTCATCAAAATTGTTTGAGCCGATATGGCACGATCACATTCCCATTTAGAGCTTCGTAAACATTTCGGCACGAATTTTAAAAGAATGTTCCCCCAGACCTTGACTGCACTGGCACTGCTACTTATAAATTAATACAAACCCACAAATGCGTACGTGTAGTTAGTTTCATTCAATTCTGATGATTGGTTTAGGAGTTATGGCGGAACATACATACATACAGAAATGATTTCTAAAAATCGTCAATTTAGTTTTAGTATCATACATAGAGTTTACAAACGCAGTATTATATAAAACAAAGCAACTAACTCCCTGAACATTCTTTACAGATTTATTATTAGTATAGAAGGCAAACTGAAGGGCTTTACTGTTTGTTTGATTAGAACAATACAAATATATATTTCGTTTACATTATCGTTCATCGAACTTATTTCACTTGATATTTGGTATCTAAAATCAGTCAACAAATATGTGTGCATGCAGGTTTTTGTTTTTTAGATAAATTAGAACCGAGTCAAATTACGTTAAAAAATTAAATATGATTTTCTCTTAATCAGGACACATTTTTATAAAACGCAAAAACGTAATAGATAACCTGATATTAGTTGATACCAAATATCAAGGAAATTAGAATAATGTTGGGGTTTGAAAATATTACTAAACTATCTTTGTTTTGGAGCACAATTTACTGAAGCTTGAGGGCTTATTTTAAATGCTTAATTCACTGTTATTTATTATTTTCGAAAATATTAAGCGCAATCGGAGATTTCATCCTTACAAGAAAGCCAATAACGATATTGTTTACTCATTAGTCTACCAATTTATCCACCGAGCTGGAGGCGGGTTGGGAGAGAGGACGTCGAACAATTTTCCGGGAGCGAAAAGTGGATTTATCCAATAACAGCTTTTTGTTAGAGAAACACGTGGTAACATTAAATGCTTGAGTCCGTGAGTATTTCATTCAATTGGAATCTCTTTTAAGCAAAAAGGTTTTTGTATTTATTGGTATAAACGGACATGGATTATTTGAACACCCACGTGTCATGTTTATATTGCGAGTTTGTCTTTTGAACCCCATTTTGAAATTGGGCATTTATGTTTAGACGTTTTCACTAATTTGGAACAGTTGAATAATATAAAGATGTAAGTCAAAAGAAAATTATATGTTAATATAGAGATTTGCATGTTTAGATGGTTTTACCACTTAGATCGCACGAATGATGAAGTAATGACGAAGCAAATTTGGACGGAGACCGGAAATGGGTGAAACTGGCATGCTCGGTCGACGGAAAAGAACTTAACTCATACCTGGAGTCCAATTATGTCGCTAATTAGTTTACATAGGAAATACACAATCCTGAATCCTCACTGAATCAGTAAATAACTTTCGGCTTATTCTGGTGCATTCACGGATCGCTTAAGTAAGGATAAATGAAATTTTTCGTTGGTGCTCAATTAGAATTTCATTTCGTTTGGTATTGCGATCGATTACCAGAATACCAAAGTAATGTCAAAGTGAATTCCTCTCCTGAGAACACTCCTGATTTATTAACTCGGAATTCTCAGCAGATTGGTGAGAGAGGCTTCGTAAAGGTCAAAATTGGAGGCCCCGTTATTTAAGAGGGTATATATTTAAAGGGCATGCATCTATTTGAAGCGAGGCCGTACCGCTCGGTTTTCTATCATTTATGCCTACCCCTTCGGGGAAACGGCGATATATATGCAAATATATGTACATTTTCACAACGAATTGTCTCGGGAATTTCGTTGTCGATGATTTTTACAGCAATTTTACTGACATTTCTCGTAATTTGCATTGCCAATAAACTTCTTTTGAAAATATCATCAATAGACTAATAACTACTTTTGATCGTTTTTTTGTTTGAGAACACTATTGATCGTTTAGTTGGTGGTTACATTTTTAGGGCTCCGTGCCCAAAGGGTGCCAACGGAACCCTTTTACTAAGCTTCCGCTGTCCGTCCGTCCATCCGTTCGTCCGTCTGTCACAGGGCTGTATCCCATTAATCGTAATAGGTAGGCAGCTGAAATTTTCACAGAGTATGTATTTATTTTGCGGCTATAACAAAAATTAGTAAAATTTTAAAAAAATATAAAAGGGGGTGAAAACGTTATTTTTTGTCTTAAATCTTGTACGATGGTACTAAGATGCGAGTCCGACTCGCACTTGGCTAATTTTCAAAAACAGTCATTGGCGCCGCCCGGATTTTGTTATGGGAAGGGTCTAGGTAGGGCCAGCCGGTTTTTTTTATTTTGGATTTTTCTGGAGGCGGCTATTCTGAATAGGGGGGCGTGCTCACCCCTGCCCCCACATGGATACGCCGCGGCCGGTGAAGTATGGCATGATTACGGCGGACGAAGACGACAAGAAACTTTGCCGAGAGTCATAATACCAATATGTTTTTACATAAAGCTCTAATTTGACAAAAGGTGCATTTCAGTTTCAGATTCCGATTCTTTATTTCGTCCTTGAGATGTAAATTACACACTCGGATTCGTATTTTTTTTAATCTAATAATCAGATAATTTATTGTTTTGCACCTGTTTCTGCGTATTTTCATGTACATTTAATCTAAATCGGATTATTGGTTCTCGAGATATCTGCATATTTTTGGAATTCGTCATAATCCTTAAAAAATGCATTCCTTCTAGAATGTGTAGCCTAGTTCCGGACTAGCGTTGGCTAGCGCTGGTTCTAAGCTAGCCTAATCTAAACTAACCTAACCTTACGAAAGCAAGTTTAATATTTGACTTTTTCACTGATTTAGCTATTTTACTTTCTTTCGAAATGAGCGTATCGATTAGAATAATAAGTTCAACAGAAGATAGGCAACGACCCTGAAAAAGTCCCACGCCGCCGTATTTAATTTCTGGTGTGATCTCTGTTTCACAAAAGACAGTTTTGTAATAGAAGGCTATTATGTTACAAATCAGAGGTGGAACATTATACCACTCTATCGCTTTTAAGGTGGCCCTTCCCGGCGGGACCAACTCCTTCACGGGCACGGTACAAAACCGTGCTATTTCGCTCTGGGACCTTCTCTGTTTCAAAGAAAAAGACAGGCTCCGTTATGAAGAGGATGTAACATATCCACAAAGCAGACAATGCGCATAGTGTTAGATTTGGTAAGATTTACGAAAATTTTCATTACAAAACGACTTATAGCTAAAAGTAAACCACGACGGTTGTAATAAAAAATCTAACAAAAACCAAATTGATTATCAATCTTGATAAAACAAGTTATGCCTGATGATACATTTTTTAACATGTTTTTTATTTTATCGTTGAGTAATCCACCTCCAAAGATAATGTATTAAACGCGCGAAAAATTCGAACTTCGGCTCTTATATTGGAAGCCAAATACAATTTTACCCCGCCAATAGTCATCATAAATCTAGATCGATCAAATAAAGCTATTTTGAGCAACATTTTGGATCTCTGACAAGAAATAAAATCACGATCTTATTTCCACGTTTGTATGGGGAGTTGAGCGGGAAGGCCCACCTTAAGGGCGCACTATACCGAAGGCGTTTCTAATTCTAGCAATGTGCCTATAACATTGTCTCATTCTTGCTCGCATCTCTAAGATCTTAGGAAATAATTAACGTTTAATGGCATCTTGAGAGACCTTGAAGAAATCTCTTTTGATATTTCTTCGGTAAGTAGTCGTTCATACGCGTTGAAATAGTCCGGCTTGTAAAATAGCGATACTTATTTTAGAATTGTGTTTACAAGGGCTATACATCGGTGTGATATCCTTGGGATCATGATTACATCTCTTTTTTCGATTTGAGTTCTTGCGGTGGGGGCTTACCTGGACTTAATACGATTAAACTGTTTAAATTCTTCCACATAGAACTTGAATGGGTTGCTCCCTCAGGAAAGCTGCTACATATATTATGGCCTTCCCGAAACTCATTACCAGCTTGGACACATTTTCTGAATCACTTTAGATGAGTTTAAAATTAGGATCTCGCTAAGTTATATCAACAGTTAGTAGTAAATAGGGCTCTCTTCTTCATAGCTGTTTTACAAAATATAATGAAAAACTTACCATGGTCTAAGCAAGGCATTAATATAAACGGGAGGTTTCTGAGTCATCTCAGGTTCGCCGACGACATCATCCTGTTCTCGGAATCTTCACGCAAATTGAGCAATATGACAAATGACCAGGCTAGTTCGGGAGTTGGATTATAAATGAAACTTGACAAAACGAAAGTCATGACTAACCACCACACGACAACCGTCTCGGTAAACAACATCCCTCTCGAGTTTGTAGAAAAATTCGTCTATCTAGGCAAACAGATCACTTTTGCCAAATATAAATTTGCCAAGAAATAGACAGAAGAGTAGCGACCACCTGGAAAAAGTACTGGGCTCATAAGGAAATTTTCAAATCGCAACTCCCGTTGCCTACTAAGAAAAAGAGTTATGGACTCGGAAATTCTGCCATGCCTCACCTACGGTTGCCAAACCTGAACGTTCGACCTCAAAAATAAAAACAAAATCCAGACCACTCAAAGAAGAATGGAGAGAAGCTGCCTAGGTATAAAAGTAAAAGAAAAAGTGAGCAATGCAGACATCCGCAAGAAAACAAAATTAACCGATGCACTAAGTTTCTCGCTCCGAAGTAAATGTAAATGAAAAGGGCACGTGGCCAGGTACACCGACGACAGGTGGACCCAAAGAATATTTAAATGGCCGAGACCACTAGGCACCAGAGCGAGAGGCCAGCCTTGTGCGAGATGGTCAGATGAAATAGCGGCGGTGGCGGGCCAAAACTGGCTGGAAACTGCAAAGGATAGAGATAAGTGGAAAACCCTTTTACCCGCAAGGGGTCCATGCAACATGGGGTTACTAGTGTCAGGTGGAGAATCTAATGATTTATCTATCTGGATGTGTCTAGAAAACCTATTTTGTAGCGATTTTATTGACGAAAATATTCCTGAGCATAGTTTTGTTTAATTAATCAAGGTTTTCCGTCGAAAAACTTATAAAACGCTTTGAAAATAGCGATTTTCAAATCGTTTTATAAGCGCATATTTGCTAGACTAAGGAGTCCTGATTACTGAATGCCAGGAATAGACCTGCTGTTGCCTGTTTCACTATCGATGTGTTTCTTCGCTTGCATCGTTTCCCACAATAACGGGATCTCAAGAAGTCCGGATTCAAAGTTGTTAGATTTCTTGGTCCTTTTGCGCTCCTTGCGCACGGAGACATCACTATAAGCAACTAATATTGCTGCTTTATCAGACACTCGCAACAAAGAACATATACTCTCATATTACATATCTCGCGAAGCGGTTGCGAACCGTGTCCCCTAGCCTTTCTAATCCCTTTTATCGATCTTGTGATATCGCTTTCGACTGTCACGCCCATAGAGATAGACAATATCCGTGTCTATCGCAGATTAAGTTAATAGTGGCTACGCCCAATTGTTAAGGCATAAAGTAAATAAACATATTTAGAAAACAAATGGAAACCACGTCGCCGAGTTACGCTCCCCGTTTTTTTCGTGATGCTTTTTTTATAATTGGACATTAATGTCTAATATCACACCTACCGTTATGACCCTAATCCAACACACCAAATGGGAACTGGGTGCCATCCCAGGAACTTCCTTATACTGCATTGCAAATGTAGCCATTTCAGTTAAATCGCAGTTCTTGTAGCTCGTGACTAACTTCACTCGAATTCGCGAGGGAAAGTACGCGACAACACCGCGGCAAAGTATTGAAGTTTGTGAAGTGAAGTGAGGGTTTTAGCAGTTTGACATTCAAAATGGCGGTGATCCTATCCTATTCTTATTTTAATCGCATTGTACATCAATCAAACCCATTGCTTCTATGTTTAATTCATGTATTATTCATGCTACTATAATACATGCTAATATGTATTATTCATGCTACTATGTACTATAATTTTCTACTATGTATTATCATTATCTTCTCACCCTTCAGGTAATTTAGCATGATGGTAAGCAACCTAAATGTAAATTTAAGGAAAGATTTGAAGCTGTATGAAGATACAAACCGCTTTGAAATCGTTTAAGCTCTCCCACTGCTCACCCCTCTGGTAAATTTGCATAATTCTAACTAGCCTATAAGTTATGGGAAGACCCATCTGTACATATAGAAGGCATTGATTACGAGCGGAAGGACTGAAGGATAAATTGTGGGTAATAGAGGTGGCGGAATTGGTCGACGCACTACACGCGAAATGAAAACTGCAAGTTTCGAGTCCAGCTTTACACTATAGTCATAATCGTTTTAACAGATTTTTGATTTATTGATGTTTAAAAATTTTACTTTCACGATGAGACATTCTCCGACGTTTCGAGCTGATCGTTCAGCCCGTTGTCAAGGAGGCATCCGCCACGTTCGTACGCAGCAGACGACTGACCATTGTCAGTTTAACGACCGCGGTAATCTCAAAAGTATCATTTAGATTATTGTGTCCTTTCCTCACAATACTACTTGTCTCTGCGACGGCAAAGCTATCCATAAATTAATGTGTATTTTTGTTTGTCCTGTATCTGTTCCTATATCAGATTACACTTTCACCCCATGTTTGAAGGACCCCAGGTTGTACTTTGGGGTAAATAACTCGTCTCTAAAGGATGAAGAGGATCGGTTCGTTCTTCGTTTCAGGATCAGTGCGTTCCCTGCGAGTTCCGTGGTGAACTATAGTAGGATGGGGACGAAGGGAAGGCGTGATGCAGCTCTGAAGAAGCTTATCCACGGTAGAAACGATAATAGTAAAAGAGACAAGAGTTTGAGGGTCTCTAAATTCTGGGATACCTCGGGGTCGTCGTCGAAACGCACTGCACGGTGCTGTATCTCGTAAGGCATTTAGCTAAATCGTACCACAAATGGTAACAATACTCAACATTATAGTAGACAATTCTCAGAGCTTTCATGAATTAACAGAAATCTTGAACAGATATGGTAATATCTGAGATGAGCCTGAGAGAATTCGACAACGTAATTATGGAGGTGCTCCATCACAAACTCCTCTGAACTATTAATATTCAGAGATTTGTCTCTAGTCTAAATACACGAACTCGACACGAAATATCCGATTCCAAATATTCCTTCCCCCGCATTGCTTTTGTCACAAATAGTGTAGTTATTTAATCGCTAGGCTGATATATATATTATAGTGTGTCCAACAATTTATTTTACTTTTGACATAAGCACGCCAATGAAGTTCCATAATTATTGAGAGGTAACCATTGACAGATAAAAACAATAATTGCGAGGCGCTGTTTTTTATGATTTCTTGAGCAAACATAAAATATCACTGCGTTGAATCGTTTTAAGCTTAAGTCGATTGTTATAAGAAATAGAATCGGTAACGCATTTGGACATCACTTATCGATTAGTACTCGAGCTGTCAATTGTAAAATAAAGAGGGGTCGTGTTCAGTATAAATAGTAAACATATACAGTATATATTATACATACATACAATATAAACATATTCAGTCATATTTTACTGTCGTATTCAGAGTGGGCGGACCAACTTTAGTGCGCAGACTATTGACGAACTAAACCGGTTTTTGTATGGTTAGTCCGGTGCTAATCCCGTACTAAGGTTTGATATGTTCACTCTGAATACGACTATTAGAATTTACTGCAAAGTTGGACCCGAACCAGCAAAACATCGGCGGGTACTGCGTCTACATACAGTACCCATTATTTCGAATGAAGAGATCCTTCCTCCAGTAATCAATACCCAGTAGTGTCACGTCGTATACTGAGTGGGCGTGGTAACCCTAAACGCGGATTATCTCCGTATTAAGTCGCATTTTGTATGGCTAGTTACAGTTCACTCTGAACTACGAGTGATACAGCTCTATTCAGAGTGGGCGGACTAACTTCAATACGCGTTTTAAGGTCGGACTAAACCGATTTATGTATGGTTAGTCCGGTGCTAATCTCGTACTAAGTTTTGACAGGTCTACTGAATACGACTGATAGTGTTTAAGATTATAAATAAATAAATTTAATTCTTTACCTGCGTTATACAGCGAATGGCGAAATAGGTAGACGCAATACCCGCAAAAGGTATGTTTTGCTCGTTCCGGTCCAGCCTTGCAGGAAGTATTTCCTAAAGTAGTTTTTTTACAGTCCTTGCTTAACGGTCGACTCTGCATACATATCACATTCATTGAAAAAAAGCGATTTAAAAAAAGTATACTTAATTAGAGATTAACATTCGATAAAACAGCTTGATTGGTAAAATGATGAGCAGCCGAAAGTAAATTGGCTTAGTATAGAAATTACTATCACGGAATATTTAAGGGAAACTTATTTCATATGTGGTATACCCGAATTAGAGGGTTGTTATACCTTGCAATAAGATGAGCTCATTTTCCAGGTATACGAGATTATGAATAATATGACATAGGTAGGCTTAGTGAGGATCGGAATAAGGGTTGGTTGGATTCTTGAAACCAGAAATCACGAAAAGGACGCGCAAAGGGAAAAGGGTTGCCTTCACGAATTCGTGGAAAATGTTGAAGTTGATTCAAAGAACAGGGTCGGAATGTAATGTAAATTTACATAGACCTAACATTCATATTGACTTCAGTTCTGATTTTTTTCGTTTTTTTTAAGTGAATCAATTTTTTAATTACAAAGTTTTTTAGTTTTAATATCTTCCAAACATTCAGTATCGCAAGTTCTAGGTGTTTGTCAAAATCTTCAGAACCTCATACAGGAATCTTGATAGTACTTTGTTGTTGAGGTTGCTCTCAAACCATCATAATCTTATTTATATAGGTGGTAGCATTAAAGTGATAATGTGATGCTCTTCGTTATGTTACTATGTGATCAGATCACTATAGTTCATGACAAAAATAATAGTATTAAAACGAAAATGTTTCAATGTTTCTCGATTTTTTCTTGTTGCCGCGGTGACGCTTGGTTCGGGTCACCTCTTTCCCTAAAATATGGTTAAGGCGCTAGGACTAGCCAACTACTCGCGCCATACAAATGCACTTTTTAACAAATGTAATAATATGTAGTGAAACGCTTCAGCAAATCCAAGTAGAACTCCAGACTGATAATGGATTGTTAATATTTTTTTATTCCATAATTTATTTAAATAATAATAAAAATAAAAAAGTTGATTTTTCTCATTAGAAATCTGAAAGTAATTCGATTTCTAGATATAAGCAAAAACAGCATATATGCATAAACAAAAAATTCCATTTGCTTTTAGATTTCTACATTTAGTCAAAAAAGTTCGGAAATGGACACCGTTTCCGCAATGTATTTTGTATAGAAAAAGGAAACATACATTAACGAAAATAATTCGATTCCTAGACAAGGAATCATATATTGTAAGAATGACACTTATAATCGTCAGACTTAGTTAGTTAACTTGGGGTGCCTCGTCTAACTTTGCGATTTGGCTAGTACCAGGCCCTTAAGAGAGGCGATGGCGTGATGCTCGTGAACGGGTGCTGTTTGTCTGGCCTGCTCCAATTGGTAACATGTTGATGGAGCGCATAGTCTTTTCAAATAAACTGATATTTGTCATGAATTGTTGCATACGGCGTGAATTGTGATTGTAAACTTAGACTAAGTGGACGTTGAAAAACAATCTCTGGCAAAGTTTCTTGCGAGTTCAGAATGACAGAATCAGAGTTGACAGAATCAGAGTTCAGTCAAGATTCGGCTGTCTAGCAAAAAAGACATGTCGTTTTGAAGCACTCAAGTAGGTACTTAACGTTTTGTAAACATTACCGCATCGATGGAATAAGACATAATTCCGTCGCCTCGGTGCGGTAAATGCTCCTTATACGCTTTTGCCTAAAAACAAATTTACACCTTTCAAAGGAACAGGTATAATTCAAGAACTCCACACAACTGTCAAATAATTTTGATATCGTTTAAAATAACATGAAGTGTGTTTTCGAAATATCAATCAATTTTCTTTAGCACATTTATTTTCCGCATTTTTATTCACAGTTAGACCCAGAAATAAACAATTTCAAAAAAACTACTGTTTCTTTTCACGTTTGCAACGATGGTCTAATCGAACCTGCCCTAAGCGAAAGTTGACTCAGAAAAAGGTACCGGTGAGTGTCTGATGGACCAGTGCTGGTGTCATCCACTACAGCTTCCTATAAGATCTGGCCAGACGATTACGGCAGATATGTATTATCAACACTTGCAAACCATGATGGAAACTGGTTCTAGCCCACTGCTGCTTCAGGACAACGCTAGACCAGACACTACACAACAAATGGTCGCAAAATTACAGGAGCTGCGATTGGAATGTCTCCGACACACACCATACTCCCCGGGCCTTACTCAAACACATTACCACTTTTCCGGAATCTGGGCCACTTCTTACAAGTAAAAAAATCCATTCCGATGAGGCACTCAAAACCGCCTTCAAAGATTTTATTTACTCTCGCTCCCACAATTTCAGCAAAGGAAATAGATAATTTCTTTTTTATTTTATTTTTCTTTTTCCCTATAAAACGCCAGTTTAATATGTTTTTTTTTTAAATAAAAGCTATCTCTAATTAAAAATTCTGAATAAGAGTGAAAAATGACGCCTCTTCAACATATTTTCCATCGAACAAAAAATTTTACATATTGATTTTAACATTTTTTTTATGTGACTGGACATGGATGGCTAATACCACAAGTTCTGTCATGGTATTAGCCCAACACACCACATGGGAACTAGGTGCCATGCCAGGACCTTCCTTATATTGCACGGCTACATTGAACTGGAAGGAAAACACGGACAATTTTCATTGCCGCATATATACATATATGTCACGTAACAGTTTTGATGGCTTGCAATGCTATATCGTCCCGAAATGGAACTTTTGACAAAATACCGGGTGCCTCAAAATTGTAACCACAACCCTGGAAACCTGGGGGCGTCCTGTCTATCCAAAGTAATAATATAAAGAAAATATTTTCTTATTATCCTTATAAACCTTTTGAAGGACCAAGGCGACTATATGCCTGAGATGAGTCTACTCGTTCGATGAAGAGCATAACCGAATTAATCCTGCCGCATCGTAAGTAGGTGAAATACAGTTTTACTTGGGTTCCGAGACATGCAATAACTCGCATTCTCAATTGAAATGCAAATTTAATCATATGAAAATAACACATTCAGTGCATTTACATAACACAAATACTCATGGTTTAAAAAAACATCTTGAGGAAACTCACTACTTAGCCTGTTAGTTATTCTGTGGCCTGGCTGTGTAAGGCTTCCAGCGTTAGCGTGTTTCGGCATAGGTTATATATTAATTTTAGAAGAAGGAAATGCTCATTACTTGTAAATATGCCGTATATGCCGCGGCGTGGCCGGCAGCAGTGGTTGGGCGGCAAATTTTAGAGGTGCTCGCCAGGGGCGGATTTAGTCATACGCCGTTAGGTTCGGGCCTGGACGGAAACATTATTAAAAATTACAAAAAACCAATACACTCCATATTACCGCATACCAATATACCCAAATATTAAAAAAACAAAATTATACTTTATTTGTTCGAACTAGATGCTTGATGACCATTGGCTTTGTAAAATTGTGTTAGGTTTCTAAGTTATACTTAAGGTCCGCATTTTAAACAATAAGTTAAACCAAAATATCTTAGTCACCAAGCCGGGTCGCCTTCATAAAGTCCAAAAAGCTAATGGTCCCAAACCCAGAACGTCCAAAAGTATGCATTTTTTCGTGTGTATTATAGCAGGCATATAATCTAACCTAACCTAACCTAACCAAATTGAAAATATTCGTATTCATAAGTATTTTGGACGGTATGGGTTTTGGACTTTGTGCTTTTTGGACTTTATGATATTATTATTTTTATGTGACTGGACATGGATGGTTAATAACACACCTTTTGTCATGGTAATAGCCCAACACACCACATGAGAACTTGGTGCCATGCCAGGACCTTCCTTACATTGCACGGCTACATTGAACTGGATGGAAAACACGGACAATTTTCATTGCCGCTTCGACCATCGTTCATCCAATGCGATGGTACCAACCCGGGCGGGATAAACCCACCTAGTAAGTAAGGAAGGGGACCTACAGTTTAACGTGGAATCCGAACCACGGCCAGCCTCTCTCAACGGTCGAATGGTCACCCATCCAAGACCAGACCGGACCCAGCGTTGCTTAACTTCGGAGAGCGATCGCCGAAGTGTCGCGCCACTGGGCCAATGAGGCTGACAAATGCGTCCCCACCAAGCCTAGCTTGTTCTGTGAAGATTCAAAATCAGTTTGGTTTTTGTATAATTTTTTACTGCAGCTTTCGTGATTTACTTTTAGCTATGTCGTTTTGTAAATTAATGTTTTTGTAAATCCTACCAAATCAAACAATATGCGCATTGTTTGCTTTCTGGAGATGTTACACCCTCCTCAATACGAAGATTTTCTTTTTCTTTAAAACAGAGACAGTGACAAAGCGCAATAGAACGATTTTGGGCCGTGCCCGCGAATAAGTTAGTCCCGTCGGGAAGGGCCACCCCCACAGATTAAGTAAGTAAGAGCTATAATATAGATAATAGAGCGCGAGTGTCGACGCCATAAGCGCAAATTTGCGTAAATGATATAATTAATGAACCTTCAGTTTTCTCAAAAATGTTTATTTTTATTCTCGGATAAGAAAGGTATGCGTAATTTATAAATACTTGAAGATTTTAATCACTTTATTAAAAATCAATACTTTTCTTTAGTTTGCCGTATAATATTACTTCACATGATTTGTTCCTTATAAGCGAGACTCTTGACTGGTGCAAGGTGCAATAACACAGGTTATTATTTTTTTCAAAATCAACGATTTCAATTCCCAAAATGGAATAATGCAGTTTTAGTTTTTATCAAAATCGGTCTCATGACTCCTTTGAGTTTTTTTCGCAAATTCTTATATTTTCGCATTTGGCTCCGAAGGTCCTCTTGAAAAAATCACTTTTATAATAGCAGAACAATTATGAAAACTCACGGCATAATAAATTCATATAAGTACTAGTTTAAAAGCAAAACTTCAGACATTCACAATTATTTGTCGATACACCGATGTCGATTGTCGATCGATGTCGTCAATCTCTAGCGTGAATGTAAAAATAAGCTAGTGTTCGTGCTGCCGGCGCGGGGCCGACGTCATTCCGTCTCCGTTCCGCAGCCAATGAGTGACGAAGGATAACGTTAGGCGAGCCAGTTCCCTCCAATGGAAACAATCCAATACGTTTACGACGGCGTGTGCGTGCGGCATACGTACATGTACCCAAGCTGGGTTTGTAGTCGTAGCAAAAATGGAGTTGCGGGCCTCGTTGCTGGCGCGCTACATAAAAAATCTCCTCTTTTCTTTAATCAGTGGCCACCTCCTTTTTCAAGCCTCAACTAACGATCTATGTGTGCTTGGTTGCAGATCGGTTGGCGAACGACGAACGCGTGGTTGGCGGGAAACGTGGCGTGCAAACTGTTCCTAGTTCTGCGCGCGTTTGGCCTCTACCTATCTTCTAACATTCTCATTTGCATATCAATGGATCGGTGAGTCTCACAACTCTCCTTCAGTACATTCCTTAGATAAAAAGGAAGCAGATATGTCATCTAGCGCGATTACTATGAGATCCGCTGTCTTCAATTTTCCAAAACCAATTAGCAAACTTAAACGTGCATGCCGCATGCAAACATAGTCGCAGACGTGTTTGAGAGTTTGTGTGGGTGGGAACTGACTTGACGAACGCAGTTTTAGATCCCCCACAATCCCGCTATTATATTAGCCCATTACTACGCATCCCCAAGGGAATTACCTGCAATGCAACCTTCCCTTTATGAGCACGGCTAAATTGAACAGAATGTAAAACGCGGACATGTTTTCATTATCGATTCGAACAACTTTTAATTAAATGCCATGGTACCAACCTAATAGGGGAAGGTGACCTACCGTTTTAAATGGATCATTGTATAAGCTATCATTTTTTTATGGAACCTGACATGGATGGCTAATACCACACAACTACCGATATGATATTACCCCAACACACCACATTCCCGAAGGAATTAGATGCCTTGCCAGGACCTTCCCCCTTATGATCACGGCTGCATTGAACTGGATGGAAAACACGGACAATTTTTCATTGCCGCTTCAACCATATTTTGATACCGGGCTGGTTTAACTCTACTACCTCGTAGGGGAATGGGACCTGCAATTTTACATGGGCTTCGAACTATGAAACAGCTCACATTTGTAACGAAAGGTACTTATCCAACTCAGAAAGAGAAAGAAAGTGGTGCATGACCGAGGTTTTGAACCCGTGACCTTTCCCATGAAAGGCAAGTCCTCTAGCCCCTACGCCACGAGCTGTCCGTGAATAAATGCACTAATCAAACTTAGAAAGAAAAAAAAAATGGCGCATGAACGGGGCGGGGGGTGAGTCCATAACCTCTGGTATAGAAGGCTTGTCCCGCGCCCCTAAGCGTAGCTGAAAATAATTATATAACTAATTTGTTTATTTTATGAACGACTAGATTATATTTTCAGGAATTGATTAAGTATAGAGTATCTTCCCAGAAACAATTATCTTAAAAGCTTTGCCCGATAACAATCTGCAGATTGCTGGAATAGGAATTCATTGTAAATCATAACATCGTTGACCTCACGAAGGCAAGATTATGGCATGGCACCTAATTGCTACCAGAATGCGGTGTGTTGGGCTAATACCCTGGCGGTGGGTGTGGTATTAACCGCCAATGGCCAGTTACAGTTTTTTTTTTATACTAACCCAAATATGAAAATTATTATTATTGAATTATGGCACAATTTAAGATAATGAAATAATTTAATAGAATATAATGCAACAACTTTTATCAGATTTTTTTTTTTTTTTATGTGACTGGACATGGATGGCTAATACCACACGTTCTGTCATGGTATTAGCCCAACACACCACATGGGAACTAGGTGCCATGCCAGGACCTTCCTTATATTGCACGGCTACATTGAACTGGATGGAAAACACGGACAATTTTCATTGCCGCTTCGACCATCGTTCATCCAATGCGATGGTACCAACCCGGGCGGGATAAACCCTACCACCTAGTAAGTAAGGAAGGGGACCTACAGCTTAACGTGGAATCCGAACCACGGCCAGCCTCTCTCAACGGTCGAATGGTCACCCATCCAAGACCAGACCGGACCCAGCGTTGCTTAACTTCGGAGAGCGATCGCCGAAGTGTCGCGCCACTGGGCCACTGAGGCTGACAATAATTGAAGTAATTGAATTTATTTAGTAATATAATAATGCAGTAATTTTTGACGATGTTAGTAGAGAGCAGGAATTGGATATCTAAATTCTGTACCTATTTGCATTACCTTAAATTTAAAATGAATGATATCTATTAGTCGTCCGTTCACATTTCCTATAGTATTTTCCGCTTAAAGATGAATAATTCATAAAAACTGCATTTTAGATTCAAGTTTTTCGGCAAGGCCGTTTTTGCTTCAAATGGACCAAGGAATCTATAATTATGACCCACAACGCATATAAAAAAATCAAAATATAGAGGTTTCAAGATACATTGTTATTGATAGCTTCGTTCTGTTTGAGTTTCTTTACATGTAAATAGATTTTGGTGATGTCTTTTTATTTTATGATAAAATCCTGTAACGATGGCATCCATGTTGGGGAAGACCGCCGTTTAATGAACAAAAGGCCTTAGAGTTTTCTACTCCCAAAGATTTGACTTAACTTGTTCAATACAAACTGAACAGTGAGCAATCAATTCAGAATAATGTTTAAATTATCTCTTTAAGTTAGTGTGTGCTGTTTATCTAAAGCGAAATTTATTTACGTAGGTTGAGAACTGATACGTGAATGAAAAAAAAATTTAACAAAAAAATTAACGACTTCAAAGAAAAAGCACTAAAAAGTAAAAAGTTATTGCCATTTTTGTAGTTACGATTTTCGTAATTTTTTGAGTCGGCGTCAGCCGGGCACGGACTCAAAAAATAACAAAGATCGTACCTACAAAAATGGCAATTATTTTTTACTTTTTAGTGCTTTTTCTTTGAAGTCGGTATTTTTTTTTGTTAATTTTTTTTTTATTTGTTTATTTTTAGTGAATCTGAAGTACACTTACTAATTTGTACACGTCCTTTCCAATTAAAAAAGAATCACCAAAATCGGTTGGCGTTATTTTGAGTTATTCGTCCATTTGTCGTGCACATATTAATACAAATTTAAGACTTACATGATTTTCTCATGGATATTATTGTCAGAACTTAACCAAATTAAAATGGGACCACTTGGAAAGCACTAGCTTTCATTTAAAAAAATAATCATCAAAATCGGTTCACCCAGGCAAAAGTTATGAGGTTGAGAATTGAGAACCTCCTCCTTTTTTGAAGTCGGTTAAAAATACGATGTTGGTGTGTCAGCTGTAAAGAAAAACATATGAACTTGTCGGAATGAGCCTTATTTGTTTTGATAGAGGGATTCAATTAGATCGAGGAACCGAGGAGCCTACTTTTCGTTATTCCAAACCCATTCAGATTTAAGTCGATCTATGCAAGAGCGCTTTCCAACTATGAGAATTTCGAAGCCTGAAAATTTCTAACCAATTGCTAATAGGTCTTCCACTCCTGCCGCTGTTTAGGTTGAATATGGCTTCTTGAAAACAACTTAAGTACTTATGTTGTCAAACATTTCATTCGTTATGTATTTAAAGGTCTAATCTAAGGCATTGTTTTGGATCGTACATATCATGGTGTTCATTAAATATTATCGTGGCATTCAAACTAAAACAATTAAATTATCGTTACAAGCAAAGAATCACTTCCGTCGTTGATTCTCGCTACTGCGAGTTACATTGGTAGCGGGGAGAAGCACTGGATGTATGTACTGGGTGGGACATAAGTCTCGATGGGGTTATCACTTTTTGTTATTAATATTAGGGTCAATTTTTCAATCCTCAGATAGTACTTATCGGCCTGATAGTACAAATTCACGTTGGTCAAACGACGGATAGTCATTGTGGATAACTATATCTTCTATCACAATTATCCGGCTATAATTTTATATGGATAAGCAGAAGCGTACATAAATCCGTCGAATAACTATCTGGCTTAGACCATTGAAAAATCAGCCCTTAATAAGATAAGAAATAATCAAATAAAACTCATGGAGATATTTTTTATTTAGATTTTAAATATTACGTCACGACCGCCATTTACAGCCTCACAATGACGAGCTCTTCCGAGAGCACTTCTCATTACTTTCCTCAGAACTCTCAGGATGTTTTTCAATCAACCTCTTTTCTTTTAAATAACATCAAAGAAAATAATCCGGCGCTGTTTGATCTCGGAGGGAGAGTTAAGCACATGGAAATGGCGGCGTAATGCTCGCTGTATTAGAATAATTGATCGATTCTGTTCAAAATAAGATTCTATGATATTGGTACGATGGATATCGCCATGATGAATCTCTAAAATGTATTTTATAATTTATGAAAAGTAAGGAATGTTACATGTCACTGCCGATGTCATATTTTATTTTTCAAACCCCATCGTGATTTTTGCCCCACCCGATACAAACATGATACATATTTCCTTATTAAAATCTGAAAGGAAATAAACATATTATAACATTGTGTGTTTTTAAAATTACTCACCCTGACCATTATCTCCTAATCGTAAAGATTCAATTATGATTACAGCTCGTTTTTTTTCTTGAAGATTTTTACGATTTTACACACATTTTGATGGTGTAGTAAGAATAAACCTTTATTTTTTTCGGTATTTTCGAACAAAAAAATGTTTTGCCTTAATATTAAGTTTATTTTCACACCATCATTAGCCGTAACATAAACACTTTCTTACGCCCTTTGAGTAGTGACATGATCACCTGCTCACAGTTATGTAGCATGAGAGGTGCTTCGATACCTTCAAACTACGTTAACTTGTAAATAAATTATCGTCCCCTGGGGGATATACATGATACATACTTATAAAGTATTTTTTTCTTTATTAATTGATGTGTGCTTGCTTCACGGCCTATTCAACATACATACCATACTCTTTGAAAATCGTCTAACATTTTGAAATAATGGAATATTTTCGCAGTTTTTTCGCGGTGCTGTACCCGCTGCGGCTGACAGTGGCTCGTCGGCGCAGCAAGTGCATGCTCTACCTCGCCTGGCTATTAGCACTCGCCTGCAGTGCGCCGCAGGTCTGTACCTTCGCCTGACATAACGTAAAGTTGTGGTGGTGCTATTCCTGCTGTGGCTGACAGTGGCTCGCCGGCGCAGCGAGTGCATGCTCTACCTCGCCTGGCTAGTAGCGCTCGCCTGCAGTGCGTCCGCAGGTCTGTACCTTCGCCTGACATAACGTAAAGTTGTGGTGGTGCTATTCCTGCTGTGGCTGACAGTGGCTCGCCGGCGCAGCGAGTGCATGCTCAACCTCGCTTGGCTCGTAGCGCTCGCCTGCAGTGCGTCCGCAGGTCTGTACCTTCGCCTGACATAACGTAAAGTTGTGGTGCTGCTATTCCTGCTGTGGCTGACGGTGGCTCGCTGACGCAGCGAGTGCATGCTCTACCTCGCCTGGCTAGTAGCGCTCGCCTGCAGTGCGCCGCAGGTCTGTACCTTCGCCTGACATAACGTAAAGTTGTGGTGCTGCTATTCATGCTGTGGCTGACGGTGGCTCGCTGACGCAGCGAGTGCATGCTCTACCTCGCCTGGCTAGTAGCGCTCGCCTGCAGTGCGCCGCAGGTCTGTACCTTCGCCTGACATAACATAAAGTTGTGGTGGTGCTATTCCTGCTGCGGCTGACAGTGGATCGCCGACGCAGCAAGTGCATGCACTACCTCGCATGGCGCTTGCCTGCAGTGCGCCACAGGTACGAGGGCGCCTGCAACGTGTTTGTCTGTTCAATTTTGTCGCTACATTTGATGGAGCGCCGTAATCTGCGTGCTGGGGTACCCGGAGGAACCAAGCTCGAGCAGTGCGTGTCGTTCGGCGTGTTCCGCACGCACGCGCGCGAGGCCGCTTACAACGTATTAGTCTGTACAATCGTGTCGCTACACTTTGCAGGGCGCCGTGTTCCGCGTGCTGGGCCACCCGGAGGAACCAAGCTTCGAGCAGTGCGTGTCGTTCGGCGCGTTCCGCACGCACGCGCGCGAGGCCGCCTGCAACGTGTTTGTCTGTACAATCGCGTCGCTACACTTGGCAGGGCGCCGTGTTCCGCGTGCTGGGCCACCCGGAGGAACCAAGCTTCGAGCAGTGCGTGTCGTTCGGCGCGTTCCGCACGCACGCGCGCGAGGCCGCCTGCAACGTGTTTGTCTGTACAATCGCGTCGCTACACTTGGCAGGGCGCCGTGTTCCGCGTGCTGGGCCACCCGGAGGAACCAAGCTTCGTGCAGTGCGTGTCGTTCGGCGCGTTCCGCACGCACGCGCGCGAGGCCGCCTACAACGTGTTTGTCTGTACAATCGCGTCGCTACACTTGGCAGGGCGCCGTGTTCCGCGTGTGGGGCCACCCGGAGGAACCAAGCTTCGAGCAGTGCGTGTCGTTCGGCGCGTTCCGCACTCACGCGCGCGAGGCCGCCTACAACGTGTTTGTCTGTACAATCGCGTCGCTACACTTGGCAGGGCGCCGTGTTCCGCGCGTGGGGCCACCCGGAGGAACCAAGCTTCGAGCAGTGCGTGTCGTTCGGCGCGTTCCGCACGCACGCGCGCGAGGCCGCCTGCAACGTGTTTGTCTGTACAATCGCGTCGCTACACTTGGCAGGGCGCCGTGTTCCGCGTGCTGGGCCACCCGGAGGAACCAAGCTTCGAGCAGTGCGTGTCGTTCGGCGCGTTCCGCACGCACGCGCGCGAGGCCGCCTACAACGTGTTCTGCCTGGCCGCCATGTACTTCGTGCCGCTCGTGATCATCACGGGCTGCTACGTGTGCATTTTCTGCGAAATTGCTACGAATTCTCGAGACCACTCCGGTTAGTAATGTTTCACTATTTTGAAAGATTTACTGTCTAGCAGTGTTCAGACAAGATCATTTTAGCGCAAATTCAAATATTTCGACAAAGTTTCATGTTTTCTGCAACTTGATTTCACATTTTAAAAAAAATGTATGCCATTACTCGTTTTATTTTGTATTTATTTTGCTTTGCGACTATTCATGATAAATATTTATAATAAATAACTGGTGTATCTACTGTATAAAAAAACCGGCCAATTGCGTGTCGGACTCGCACATGAAGGATTCCATACCATCGTAAAAGACTTGCAATAAAAACATTTTTTTTTTGGGGTCCGTCCGTCCGTCTGTCACAGGGCTGTATCTCATGAACCGTAATAGGTAGGCAGCTGAAATTTTCACAGAGTGTGTATTCATTTTGCCGCTATAACAACAAATAGGTAAAATAAAAAAATAATAAAAATTAAAGTACAAAAAACGTGATTTTTTGGTGTTGATGGTACGGAATTCTTCGTGTGTGAGCCCGACTCGCACTCTGCCGGTTTTCATACTTCCTGTGAGATAATAATCGGAAAATTTAGTTTTCACCCACTTCACAATCAATAAGAGTTTTAAAATTTTCCAAGCATTTATTATGATGTTATTATTATTAATACCTATATTAATCATTCATTCGTGCATGTTGTTACATACAGAAACAATACAGACTCAGTTCTACAAACCCGCCTCACGCTACGCCGCTCCGGACACTTGATCTCCTTTGATTCCACAACACCGAGACCCGAGACGAAATCGAAAAGGGATTACCAATTTGTTGAACTATATGATTTCAAAAAAAAAATACCACTCATCTTTATCTAAATCCCGAAAGCGTATTGAAAATCCCGACTTTAACGAACGTATTGAAAAAATCTTTAACAAACAGTTCGGATTAAAAAACCGGCCAAGTGAGAGTCGGACTCGCACACGAAGGGTTCCTTACATCGCACAAGATTTACCAAAAAAAAACACGTTTTTTGTATGGGCCTCCCCTTTAATTATTATTATTTTATAATGTTACCTATTTGTTGTTATAGCGGCAAAATAAATACATAATCTGTGAAAATTTCAGCTTCCTACCTGTTACGGTTCATGAGATACAGCCCTGTGACAGACGGACGGACGGACGGACAGCGGAGGCTTAGTAATAGGGTTTCGTTTTCACCCTTTGGGTACGGAACCCTAAAAATGGTACATTTGAGCAATAAGAGCGTTCCGTTTAGTGGTTGGTAACAAAATATAAATAAATCTGTTGCAAACGTATACTTTCAGTGATCTTTGACATCATAAAATCTTGTATTATTTATACTTTTGTTCGTATATATGTAGCGTGAAAGTCCATCCATATTATCCATACTCATATTATAAAGTCGAATGCAACTCTGTCTGTCTGTTGCGTTTTCACGCCTAAACAGATAAACATTTTTATGAATTTCGGTATAGAGATAGTCTAGACACTTAGGGGTGAGATAAATAGTCGACACCGAAACTAATGCTAACGCAAAATAGTACTTTGTCACGTCACTTTGACACGTTTTGTATGAACGAGATCTCAAAATAATGCCAATTGACGTCACAAAGTACTACTTTTCGTTAGTCTTAGTTTCGGTTACGACTATTTATCTCAGCCTAGGACATTGACTGCCTTTGTTGCGAAAATTAAACTCGAAGGTAGAAATAGGGGATGAAAGTTTGTTATGGGGAATTCATATAATATCCAGGATATAATTCAGCCCAACATCAGTCCAATACGACATTGTATATGGCTAGTATTTAAATAGTTAAAACTATGTATGAATCATGAAAATGACAAAGCGTATGAACCCCGTTAGGTTGTCAATCCCGGCACCTGTCGCCACGTTACTGTGGTTAACGTTATTACTCTGTGACAGGTACTCTGTCGTCTAGGTTATGAGTTATTAGGTCAACAACACATCCATGTCACCAGCTTCAACTAATAGTTCTCGCCCATTTGCGTGGCAAGCTTCATGATAAAGGTGAGCGGACATTTTGGGCTGTAAACAACAAACAACGTCAATTCGTTTCGTTCGCTTTTATAGGTGACTTCATGTCGAGAGTTGAGGAATCAAGTTTAAACGTTGTGGAGAGGCCAAACCAAAAACGCCGGCCTGTTCAGAAACGAAGTTGTATTATCAAATCTCTCGTTTTTCTTTTATCTTACCTTCCCATTATAAATTATGAGATCATATTTTGTTCTGTTTTATGCAAATACATGCCATTAACATGACATGAAAAGTTATTTTAGTGCCAAATTACTAATGGTATGTAAAAATATTTACTGGAATAAGCCCCGGTTGCACGAAGAGACGGCCGAGTTAATCATTGATCAAACACGTTACTTTTAGGGATCCGCATAGAGCTCCTTACATACTGTCCACACAAAGTGACGTGTTTGATCATACTTTGACGTTGATTTTGAGTTTTTGTCCTTTCGTGCACTCGGCCCTAAGTGTTTGATCGAAGGCAGTCCGAACTATTATTCTTATTTTTTTCCCATGAAATCATAAATATGTTACTATTAATTTTATTAATTAATCAGTCTAGTGCTAAAGCCAACTAACTCGCATATTTCCATCTCATTTAGTGGGTGGGTGGGACCAGTTTCAAACTAAATGCCGAGTTTGCTTTGTTTATGATAATTAGTTGACTTTCAATTTATATTATTCGGTGGAATCATTAGATTTATGAATTGAAATATTTTTAGTATTACAGTAATTTTAAATGGATTTGGTGAAAAAGCGACAACAACGAAATATTTTAAATTTGTTCTGAAAATGAGGAGATTAATGTTTTTCATTTGAGTTTCAGCGACATCTACATTTGAATTATTGTAATCAGATTTTGAAAATAATCTGAAAAAGTATTTGGTCGTGACATTCGTCGGAAGCAGGACGAATCAGATTACTTTCAGAATCTGATTACAATGCTTCAAATGTAGATGTCGCTGAAACTCAAATTAATGAGATAACGGTAATGTCGTATGCATAAAAAAATATCAAGATAAACGTTTGGTCGGATATTCATCTGGAGCAGATGTAAGCTTTATTTGATTGTAAATTATTGGAAAATTTCAATCTTAACAGACAACATGCAACTTAAACAGGATAAAATTTAATATTGTTCGTTATATATAAGGGTAAACATACGTGTCTTAGTTTATCCTTTTTTATGGCCAGAATTATCAAGAAACGTATCTGTTCAATATGTGTAAATTAAGAAAGTGATCATTAAATAATTTTAGCCTCGACATTATTAGTTGTTAAATTTGTGTTTTTTTTTTCGTGTGGAAAAGAACAAAAACGTTTTTAAAATATATCTTAACATTCGACAATTGTTCTCACTCAAATACTAATTTATATCAACTGAAACAAACGTTTCGCTTAGGTCATAGAAAGTTTTATATTTAAATAAATCATGTATAAAGATGTATTTGGTAATTCTCACTTTGCAAGTATTTTCTATGATAAAAGTTCGATGCGTAAAAATAATCCCTCAAAAAACTGTAACGTAATAGGAATGTAAGTTCTCTATCTGTGTTCTATCGTCTCTACCATGGAAAATGTTCTTGGGAGCTACATAAACTGCTTTCCGTTTCCATTTGTATTTCATTTTTTTTTGTAACTGGATACTCTAACGCCAAATTGAACGTCGGATGTTAGCCTAACACACCACATCGGAACTAGGTGCCTATCCAGAACCTTCCTTATATTGTACGGCTGCTCCACTTTCTAGACTTTCTACTAACGTCTGTCCCATAATAGGAAGCAACCGATCCTCTGGATCCTTGAAAGCGGAACTTTCAAAAGCCCAAGGACGTCGTAAGACACCTCTAATGCCGCGCTTGTGCACTTGCACCTGATTAAATTCAGTTCCATAAGGGCATAAGTGAAACCATATTTCATTATTTTTAAAAACAACAGATTTTTTAATTTAAAATATATGAAAGATCACTTGATTGTTCACCTGTATTTGAATAATATAGTTGCATACATCTGAGGCTCCCATTCTTTGTTCAAACTTTTTTATGTTTTTATGCATAACATTCAAAGCATTGGAGTCTTACAGGTTTGTCTTTTTTGAATATTGAAGTTAGTTGTACTTATTTTTAAATACAATTAAATTTTGTTTTACTTATGCCCTCATTGAATCCGCTAAAATTACATAAACATTTGACATCTATAAATATTCACGATTCATTCTTTCCAAAGCTCTTTCTAATGAGAATGTTTTTATAGAAAAAACCTCTTATGAAAAGAAACAGCGCCAGGTAAATAAAAGACTTTGTCCTTAAAATGAGTTGAAATCCTATAAATTGTATTTTCATTAGAAAATCTGTCGCATTCTGAGAGAGGAATAACGTACATTTTGTTTCATTACTGTCACTCTGATTGAGGCATTTTACTTTTAAGTCACTCGCATTCCGGTTTTCATGACAAACGACGTTCTCGTTAATACAATTAGATG
Source organism: Incurvaria masculella (assembly GCA_946894095.1). Taxonomy (NCBI): domain Eukaryota; kingdom Metazoa; phylum Arthropoda; class Insecta; order Lepidoptera; family Incurvariidae; genus Incurvaria; species Incurvaria masculella. The sequence goes on along the minus strand of OX335658.1, from coordinate 11,216,148 downwards.
GAAATGATCTCCTATTTAAACTGTCATTGCTTTTGGTGTGCTTATCTTGACAGTAGTAATATTCATTGAATGAACCCACAAATCTACAATCGAAAATTAATTTCGCAATATTGAAAACAATCGAGAAATATCAACCGATTCTCCACTACAAAATACGAATAATTCACGAAATAACTGAGAGCCACCTCTTTCATATTTTGTTTGTATATTTGTAATTATATATACATTTAATAATTGTGGAGATGAAAAGATGGATCATATCTTGAAACTCACCCCGTAGCTTTTCTCCTCTAGCCGTGATGTTGGGTGGGGCATGTCTTCGATATTTCGGTAGTCCGATGTAGACATCTTGTGCTTTGACGTTCAAGTAGTCAGCTTATATGCATTGGTGTGTTATTTTTTCGTTGGCACATATAAAATAGGAGCTCTATGTCAGGGTTTCATAACCTGGGGTCCCCGTGGCATCAGTACTGGGGGTCCGTGGCATGTGTACCGAGGGATGATGACAATATACTGCACGCGATCAATAAAAAAAATGTCTTCTTTAATTTTCTGTGGTGATAAAGTTTTTTCAAAATTACTTGTTTTCTTTCCACTCAAGTGAGTTCGGAAGGGGTCCATAATAATTTCGAAATACCGCAAGGGGTCCATGACTACAAAAAGGTTAAGAAATCCTGCTCTATGTAGAGAATGAAATGGCCCCTAATATCCTATCGCAAATTATCGTGACGCAATGTTGGCCTTACCTTATTAGATTTTTTTTGGCTTGTTTCGATTGGGACAATTTTCAATTTGAATTTTGGGTGGGGGGGGGGAATTTTTCTGCTGATATACCTGATAACATTTTCCAAATTTACTCCAAATTCCATATGTACACTGTTCCAGAGATTAACGTCATCGCGCCTATTGAAGTAACTAGGATGTGAAAACTTGCCTTAGTAATCAAAACAAAGGCGCATATAAGTCGGTATGTAGGTATGCAGGATTTTCATGTCGTTTCACTGGAATAGGAAATAATTTCTGAGTGCCGTTTACACTAAAGTCAATGTGACAAATGGTGATGTCTTATTCTTGTCTGTTCCGGTGTAACGACATGACAATACGTGACCGTTTTTGCTCAATAACTGCGAACACGGATATATATTTCCTCTGAGGAAACCTCCCGTATTCGGTTATATATTTACATTGCATGTGATTGATGATCCTTCGTCTTGAAATGATGTGTAATACATCATAAGATAACTGGATTGTGAACTGAATAAATATTCGGTATGATATATTTTACCACAATCAGCTTTCTACGTAGTTGTAGAAATGTTTCAATTGTGTTTTCATGCCCAATTCCGAAACTGTAACGATTAGCGAAAACCACTTAGGGGGTCTCAAGCCGATCTTGATATAGCTAAAACGGAATTATTAGTTTTTTGAAATCATTTTTTTTCTCGCTTCTCTTTTTCTAGCTCTTTCCTTTAGTTTATAACATTACTCCACAGAATGTGTTCCTTACAAACGACACTTGGTGGGTGCAGATACAGGTTGTGTTAATTTTCTTAAAATCAACGAGTTCGATTCAGGCTAGAAAAAAAAATAAAAATATACATAATAATGCCGTTGTAGTTTATTTCAAAATCGGCCTCTTAACTCGTTATATCTACTAGCGCGAATGTTCAATAATATCACGCCATTTATCACTCACCTGATTTCTTAGTAAAAAAAAACACAGAACGCATGACAGAAGATTAAAGCAAGATTCAGAGGCACATCAAAAAAAGAGTAATGCCTATCTAAATAAAACAATATCTACAATGGATAGAAACGACCAGAGCGCAAAAGAACGGATTTTGTGCCGTGCTCGCGAAAAGGATTGTCTCATCGAGAAGGGCCACCTTAAAGCAACTCTACTTTTGATACCACTTTAAATTCTCTATCTTAATAATTAGGGATGTTAGTCCTAGGTCGCACTTTTCTTGAAAACGGGTGCGATCGAACAAGCATCAATGCTAAAATACGAAAAGTAAAAATGTTAAACGCTCGCGAACGAGTTAATCAAACTACAGTCAAATTGTCAAAGTAGCTACAGCAATTTACTTGGGACTCAAAAATGTTTCCAGTATTGTTACGATCGATATTCGCAGTTGAACCAGCCCCGGAAAAAAATACCGATGTAAACTACATATTTGAGGCAAACAAGATCATCGCATGCTAGGTCTATGAACAAGATGTTTTCCCATTTCCAAGAAACAGAATTGCTTCAGATACAAATAAATATCCTAAACTGAATAGCCACCTAACCGCGCTTAAAACGGAAAAAAACCTAATGCGATATGGATTTAGATAGGACGAAGTAACCTTACATGATGATTGCCTATTTAAAGGAAATATAGTCATGGTACGAATACTTAAAACGCTACAAAAATATGTGCTAAAAGAACTTCATATTAATTAATTCATCACATCGTCATAACACGATTGAAAGATTAAAACTTAACCCATAACAAATATTATGTTTTTCAATTGGACTTTGTCGTTTCATTGTTCTTTTATTTTCTTTGGTCTGTTTTTTGCATTTTTACTTTTACTTTTATTATGGATATATTTTTTTTATTATCTCTGTTATTTTTTCCTCTTTTTAAACCATAAATACAGTTACAGTGAGTACAAAAATCAAGGAACCTTGTTCACTTTTGTTACCTGTTTCACTTTTTGAAAATCTTATTATTTTGGTTATCGGTTATTGTTTTCTCTTTTATTACTATTAATTGTTTTGCACATTGTATAGTTCTTCTTCAAGCAAATTAAATTAAATTGATTGATTATATTTACTTTCAAGGAAGCTGTGTAGGCCTATAATTAACATGTATTAATTTGTTATTTTTAGTATTGAAACTATGAAACTGTTTTGTGTATAATGTTGTTGGCATACCAAATAAATAAAATAAAATAAAATAAAATTATTATCTGTTTTCAGCTTTTGGTTTTTTAATTGTTTAGTTTGATGATTATTTTCGCATTTTGTATAGACATCTTGTAAACGTAATTCTTATTTTATTTTGTTATCTTAGTAATGTTAAGTGTATGATTCTGTATGTCGATCTATTAAAGAAATAAATAAATAAATAACAAAAAAAACTAAATTATTTAAAAGAAGTTAATGTTTTTTAGTTAATATCCGTAAATATATTGGAGAATGTATAAAATCATGTAGATTATGTTGCCAGAAATTAAATGAGCCTGTAAAACTAATACTTCATTAATGGGAAACATTGATTTCGATGATTTTCCCATATTTATGGATTTACGGAGTAAATAATTCTTCAACTGTTACTATCAACACGATCAGTGATCAACACCGTGTGTTATGGCGATGTTCCGTATCACCGTTTGTTTGCCGGACCGTTTGTTTGCAGACCCGTCAGAACGAGACTAGACGCTATGATTGACGGTCCAAGTTCACAACCTCGAAAGTTAAAACCGGTAATTACGGAGACATACATACCAAAGATCATAGTATGAATTCTTGTTTCCTTCTGTATGCTGACGATGCAACATTTTTTTGATAATCTCGTCTTTGAATGACTGTTTGGAATCTTGGTGTTTGAAGGAAAACCGCAAATGGAAATTTGGTGTTCTCGTAATCAACTTTTTCTTAACCCTGATAAGTGCTACGTAATCTTTTTTATCCGTAAACACAAACAAATATATTTTTAATGTTCATATTGAATTCGTACTTAACGAACGAACGAACTCAACATCAGGTACCGGGGACTGTATTGGTTGCTGGACAAGAATAGTAAGCTGTCGATTGACAACAAGCTCCTTATCTATAAGACAGTACTCAAACCTATCTGGACCTATGGCATGCAGCTATGGGGTTCTACCTGTGACTCCAACGTAAAAATTATGCAACGAGCTGAAGAATCAATACTGAAACAGCTAGCAAATACCGAGGGGTTAGTCACTCGAGCAAAAAGTGTACACCAGATTCCCAGTAGTCAAGATTTCCTTGGGATTTCTAGATTCCTAAAGATTTCCAAAGACTACCAAAGATTCTTAGAGATTCCTAAAGATTTCCAAAGATTCCTGGAGATTCCTAAAGATTTCCAAAGACTACCAAAGATTCTTAGAGATTCCTAAAGATTTCCAAAGATTCCTGGAGATTCCTAAAGATTTCCAAAGACTACCAAAGATTCTTGGAGATTTCAAATATACTGGGATTTCGTAAGATTTCTGAGGACTACCAAAGATTCCTAGAGACTACCAAAGATTACCTGGATTTTTAAGGACTACCAACACATTTTTGGTACATTCCAATGATTTCGAGATTTCTAAAGATTCTTAGTGACCACCAACGATTCATAGAGACTTATAATTGCGCGTTGCGCGCAGCACGTGTCCGTGACGTCATCGCAGACAGGCGGGCGGCGCGGCCGGCGGCGGGGGTCGGCACGGGCGCGGCGTCCGCGCGAGGCGGCAACAGCGCGGGCACGGGCGGCGGGGGCGAGCGGCGCCCGCAGGAGACGGCAACGGCGCGGCGGGCGGGGAGCCCCCGCGCCGTGGCCGTGCGATATTCGTTTTGGACATATTTACCCAGGCGGAATCCGGTTAAATTAGATCCCATATCATCTCAGCGATCTTTAGATCAGCGCTGATTTTTTCTTTCCCTGAGGCATTATACAATACCATTTTTGAATCCACAGTACATATTTCACATACTAAATTTCAAGATGAGGTACTCCGCTCTTTCGAAATCTCTTAGAATCTCAGCCATCATTAGGTCAGGGTTGATTTTTTTTTTGCCTGGGTCATTATAAAAGGCTATATTTGAAACCTTAGCAAATATTTCACGTAGAAAACTTCGCGATTAGGTAGGTACTCTTCTTTTTCGAAATCCCTTGCAGTCGTATTCACTGTGAACCTGTAAAAACTTGGTACGAGATTAGCACCGGACTAACCATACAAAAACCGGTTTACTTCGACCTTAATACGCGTAGTAAAGTTAGTCCGCCCCGAGCTCGGTTCACAACATACCTACAATCATCTAATTATTTAATCAAAATACATACAATAAACACAGTAAACAAACCGGCCAAGTGCGAGTCGGACTCGCACACAAAGGGTTCCGTACCATCGTAAATGATTTAACACCAAAAAATCATATTATTTGTATTTTTTTATTATCTTTAAATTTTACTTATTTGTTGTTATAGCGGCAAATTAAATACTCACTCTGAAAATTTCAGCTACGTACTTATTACGGTTCATGAGTAACAGCTTTGTGACAGACGGACGGACGGACGGACAGCTGAGGCTTAGTAATAGGGTTCCGTTTTCACCCTTTCGGTACGGAACCCTAAAAAGTAGTATACGCATGATAACCTTCTATTCGCTTAGTACGCGTATTAAGGTCGGACTAAACCGGTTTTTGTTTGGTTAATCCGGTGCTTATCCCGTACTAAATTTTGACAGGTTTACTCTGAATACGGCTGAATATGTTTTGGAATTGTGTCGTCGGGCACACGCGGGGTGCGCGCTGCGCACACTCGTGCGCACACGTGTGCGTGATTTCTTCGCAAACTGGCGGCCGCGCCCACGGCCGCGCTATCATTGTTAGATTAGATCCCGTATTATCTCAGCGATCATTAGGTCAGCCCTGTTTTTTTTTTGCCTGATGCATTATGCAATACCATTTTTGAAGCCATAATACATATTTGACATACTCAACTTCACGATGAGGTACTCCGATCTTTCGAAATCCCTTAGTATCTCAGCCATCATTAGGTCAAAGTTGATTATTTCTTTGCCTGGGCCGTTATAAAAGTCTATATTTAAAAACCTAGTAAATATTTCACGTACTCGAGATAAGGTACTCTTATTTTAAAAACCTTTACAGTCTTATTCAGAACTAACCTGTCAAAACTTACGTACTGTACTAGAATTGCACCGGACTAAGCATACAACCGGTTTAGTCCGACCCCGACAAGATTATCTGAGATTACAAAGACTTTGATCGGATTGCCAATGATTCGCTTAGGATTCCTACACTCCCTGGGAGTACTCGAGACTACCCAAGATTTTCCTATTCCTCGGACTCCCGCCCAGGATTACTCGAGATTTCCATTAATTTGAAAGGATTCCCAATGATTTCCTTGGTATTCTCAGATTCCTTAGGATTACTCGGGATTACATAAGATTTCCAGATTCCTCGGACTCCCATCGGATTCCTCGGACTCCGCCTAAGATTACCCGAGATTTCCATGAATTTGATAGGATTCCCAATGATTTCCTTGGGATTTCCAGATTCTTTAGGATTACTCGGGATTACATAAGATTTCCGAGATTCTCCGGACTCCCACCAGATTCCTCGGACTCCCACCTAAGATTCTTGAGATTCCCAAACGATTGTACACCAGATTCCTTGAGTGAGTGACCCCTCGGCAAATACCCCATGGTTCATAAGAAACTGTGAGGTCCATTACTATCTTCAAATCAAGACAATAAAGGAAGAAATAAAAACAGTTGCTGCAAAATACAAGAAGCGACTTATGAAGCATCCAAACCAGCTGGCAGTGTAGCTTACTGTCCCCGACTGCTTACGACGCTTGAAGAGGCGTAACATACTAGACCTAGATGGCGTAAACAACGTCCCCGAAGCATGAGAAGCTCCCAATGGGGAACTAACTCTACACGACAAAACCACACGCAACACATCTGCTCATAGTCTAGAGACTGATTGCATGATAAATACCCAAAAAAAAAAAAAACTTAAGAGAGCATACAAGTAATTAGGTTTAATTCTTCGAATAGGTAGACTTTTCTAGAAAGCCAAAACATATAAAATGCTTTACGTCTCATTTGTAAGAAGTATTCTTGAATTTGCTTGTGTTGTGTGGCACGCAATCTTTATTACATTCACAAGGCGCATCGAAACATTATTATTTAAAAAAAATGTACATATATTTATTTAAAAAAAAATTGACTTTTGTACGGGACATCATTTTGTAGATTACAACACTTCAGTTAATTTTCATAAGATCCCTTCTTTATCAAGTCCTCGTAATTTTTGGATGCATCATTTATTTTTAAATTGTTTATATTATGGATTGTACCATGTTGTTAGATTACGTCAATTTCAAAATTCCTCCCCGTCGTTCTCGCTTGAAACACTTATTCGAAATTTCATTTTGTAAAAACAAATATTGTAATAATACTTTTATTAGGCGAAGCTACAAAAATTATAAAAATAATCCATCTGATATCGACCTATTTAATAACACACTTGGACAATACAAAAATATGGCCAGAAATTGTTTATATACTTACTAAGTAGATCACAGAAACAAATCACTAATTCGCTTATTTCTTACTTGTTTGTTTTTTTATGCACATCACTATGCCTATGGAAACTATGTATGTTACGTGTGAAACACTCTAGGTTTTCATTTTGTTAATTTTAATTTGTATTTTTCTGTATGACTGTTTGTATTAAAAAAATGCACCGCTCAAATTACCCAAATAATACCCAGAATGCTCTTTAAACGTTCTTGAAATACGCATTAGGAACCAGATTTTTTTAGTATCTGGACATGGATGCCTAATAGCAGACCCGAAAACATGATATAGCCTAATACACGGCATTCCTGGAGGAATTACGTGCAATGCCAGGACCTTCCCTTTATGAGCACAGCTACATTAAACTGGATGGAAAAACTGACAATAATTTATTGCCGCTTCAATCTTTTTTCATCCAATGCGATGGTACCAACCCGGGCGGTAGCTTGGTCCCCAACCACCTAGTAGGGGAAGTGGACCTACAGTTTTACATAGATTCCGAACCTTGGAACAGCTCGCATTATGTAATGCACTTATACGAGTCAGAAAGAGAAAGACAGTGCAGCACGAACGGGGTGGGGATTGAACCCATAACCTCTGGTTTGCAAGACAATTCCCCGCGCCACTGAGTCACGAGCCGCTCGTTGTGCATAGTTTTTTTTTATTTATTAGAAGGAAAAACAGAAACAGACAATTACATAGTAAAATATAGAGAATAGGATCACATTAAATTAGCCTATTTCCTAAGTATTCCTCACTGAAACATTTAACATAATATAAATAAAATTAAAACTAGATATGCTCTTAAGTCTGAGAAAAGAGCGCTTTACTAAGTAACTGAAAATAAGCAAACATAAACATATAGAACATACCCGATACTCTCGTGCAGGCGAGGCTCAGAGCGCGGAGACGGACTCGACGCGGGTGCTGCTGCGCCGCTCGGACCGCTCGCTGCTGGAGCGCGCGCGCAGCCGCACGCTGCGCATGACCGTCACCATCGTCAGCGTGTTCGCGCTCTGCTGGCTCCCGTACGTCACCATGACCATGTGGTGAGCTCGGATGCCTCGACGAAGAGAGCTGCATTGTGCATGACCGTCACCCTTGCCGGCTAGGTTGCCTACTGCTGGCTCCCGTACGTCACCATGACCATGTGGTGAGCTCGGATGCCTCGACGAAGAGAGCTGCATTGTGCATGACCGTCACCCTTGCCGGCTAGGTTGCCTACTGCTGGCTCCCGTACGTCGCCATGACAATGTGGTGAGCTCGGATGCGTCGACGAAGAGAGCTGCATTGTGCATGACCGTCACCCTTGCCGGCTAGGTTGCCTACTGCTGGCTCCCGTACGTCACCATGACAATGTGGTGAGCTCGGATGCGTCGACGAAGAGAGCTGCATTGTGCATGACCGTCACCCTTACCGGCTAGGTCGCCTACTGCTGGCTCCCATATGTCACCATGACCATGTGGTGAGTTGACGTGAACTAATAGACACTACCCATGACCATGACCATCAGCGTGTTCGCCGCCTGCTGGCTCTTGTACGCCACTGTGACTTTGTGGTGAGCCCTCCTTGGAGATCAGGTTAGGTTGGGTTCGCTGTCGCCTGACTTTTGTACAAGAAAGTCAACTCTTGATCTCTGCTTACATGTAGGTACTAAAAGAGCGCACATCAGCGTTTTCGCTGTTTATGTCCCTTCCTCTGGCCAGGTACATGCTGGACCGTCAGTCGGCGGCGCACGTGCCGAAGCGTGCGCAGGACCTGTTCTTCATAATGGCGGTGTCCAACTCGTGCATGAACCCGCTCGTCTACGGCAGCTACAACCTCAGCTGTCGGCCGGCGCTGCGCGCGCTGCTGCGGGCGTGCCGGCCGCGCGACCACGGAAGCGCCGTCGCAGGTGAACGCGAAAGTTCATGGGCACTATTGACATTTGTCTACATGTGTACTAGTCCCTTTTTAGGGTTCCGTACCCAAAATGGTGCCAACGAAACTAAGCCTCCGCTGTCCGTCCGTCCGTCTGCCACAGGGCTGTATCTCGTGAACCGTAAAAGGTACGAAGCTGAAATTTTCACAGAGTGTGTATTTATTTTTTCGCTACAACAACAAATAGGTAAAATAAAAAATAATAAAATTTAAAGGGACCATACAAAAAATGTGATATTTTTGGGTTAAATCTTGTACGATGGTACGGAACACTTGTGCAGAACGTGTGCGAGTCCGACTCGCACTTGGCCGGTTTTTTCGTGTCGTATCTTTCTGGGTGAACCCAGCGTTTTATGTGGCGTGTCAAAGCCCTGTAAGCCTATTTTTACAAATCCGTGCTCGGGAAACAGGAATCTTTCAATCGATATAACCGCTTTTATAGCGCTTGTCGTCAAGATGATTTTATCGACGGAAACCTCTTGAAACCATCATTTAAATGCCGTGCTCAGGTATAATTCCGTCGAGAAATTTGCTTTGACCACAATTATAAATCATGTTTTTTTCGACTGAAAGTTTCCTGATTCCTGAGCACGGAATCCCAATAATAAGCCTGAATGAACAAACGGCTCAATGAAAATAAAATAGTTTTTAAATTTCTAGTTTAATAGATACATTTCTAGTTTAATCTAGTCTAGATAATAAATAGTTTTAAAAGTTTCTAATTAGATCCAAAGATTATAAAGCAACTGGTGCTGCCAACCATAGCTATTAAACTTAATACCTAAAAGTAGGTACAAAATTTTATGCGAAGCCAAGTAATCCATCATTCACATTGTTTTTTTTCTTATTTTAACTTAATCAGCCGCAAGGAGTTCGATTTGATTGAGACTTTCCTCCTCATGGTACCACTCAAAATCTTTGCAGCTGATATCTTCGGTGGTTTAATAATCTGTAATATTCATCGCACAATTTGCGACGTCGCTCGCTGTTTATTACTGAAAATGTTTGGCGAAAACCAAACTCGGATGGGACGACTCATAATAAAAAGGAACCACATCTGCCACAAAACCATGCCTATGCAAAAATCACGCCGATCCTTTGCTCCATTGCTGTGTGAAAGAAGGATACAATTACAAATTTCAAATTTATTAGAATAGTAGGGATTCCGGAAACTATCTACCCGCTATGAATTTAACCTAATACCTACAGATTCGCGTTTCAATACCTCACCAATAATGGCATGCGATCAATGTACCAATTTCTGATATCAGGTTGATGCCACATTCCTCAATATGAAACCCGCGGAATTATGGAGTTGATGCGGCGGCGAGGGTATTAGGGTTGAAATATCCAAAACCGTATAGAATAGGAGGTCGCGACAAAAATGGTAACGATAAATGGCTGAAATTGAGTTCACAGGATAAAACCACTTGGTGGAGGCAGACCGACATATTTAGCATCAGAGGATTGGTGAACCCAGATTCAGCCATTTACCTTATCGTGGCCAAAAATGTCATGACCTCCCGGAATAGTAGGAGGAATGCGGATAGTAGGAATAGTGCGAGTGGAATCACATGGGATCAATCGTGGGCCCCTCTTTCTTCTTGAAGAGATATTACTATAAAATATTTAATACTTTTGTTTATTTCTTGTGATGTTTCAGATAATCCAATCACGGCAAAACCAAAAGCGACCGACAATGCCGCCGTTAAGGTAAGAGAAACTGAAATACCTACCTAGACGTTTTATTTTCTGTGTTCGTTTCACGGTAATAATTTTGCTTAGCACCACCGACATCTATCTATAATTTATATACAATATTTTTCGGAAAAAGCACATTTAGGAATTGGAGGTAGTCATTTTTAGAAAAAGAAAATATTGATTACACTATTATGGAAACTCCGAGGATTTTTTAAGTGTTCCCCATGCAAATTAGTCACATGACTTCAACTAAATGTATAGAGACTACCAAAAAAAACATCGTTGTTTAGATTTTTGTAATACGCCTTTGCTTCTTCTTATAATAGTCCTTAAGGCTGTTCCGACCCATATAAAGTTGTTTGCACACATAACGCAAAAAGTATTGCACTTTAAGCCACGAATTAATAATAAAAGTTTAATATAGTCATATCACTTGTAGCGAAAACAATTTAACAATTTCAGGATTATTGGTTTTGTTACAATTTATTTAAATACGATTTTTATTTAACAGCGCCATCTAACGGTGTAAAACTTCTAATCGGCAATTACAACGAAACCATTAAACCTGAAATTTTGAATATGTTTTCGCTGCAACTACTATGGCTATATTTAATATTTTTGACGAATTCGTGCCTTAAAGTGCAATACTTTTTGCGTTCTGTGTAAAAAAAACATTGTATGGGTCGGAACATCCTTAAGTTATCTTAATATATCTCATACCTTGCATGTATATAAGACTGCAGGCAAACCTTTCGCAGGCAGTGTATCCAAGAATTCCGCCACCCATAGCTAAAAATTCAGCTACAGCAGGTCTATTCCTGGGATTCCGTAATCAGAAATCTCGAGTCTAGATAATCAAAACAACTTTCGTGACGAAATGATTTCGGAACATGCATTGTTTAATGAATAAATGTTTTCCGGCGAAAACATTTCTTTCTAAACCGCTATAAAATCGATATTATTGACTCGGGATTCCTGATTCCTTATTACGGAATTCCAGGAATATGCTTGCAGTTCCTCGACCCGTATTTTATCCTACGATTTCATAGGTTGTGTATTTTCTTTCGCCTGAAAAGCGATTCTTTATTTAATTGTCCTTTGTCCGATAAATCCTTTTCGGTTATTACCGCACTCCGGTAGGTGATACAGAAATATTCATGAACACAATATGTAATTTACTCAAGACTCTCAAGTTTTTCAAGACATCGTGACAAGAGATTGTAAAAGTAAATCCTTATGCTGGCACATTACTCAGCAGTGAAATCACGTAAAACATTTTCTTTGGCGTATCCTGGCTGGCAGCTAGCCCAAATAAATATTAACGACGAGGATTTCTGTCGAAAGGCTATTGTGCAAAGCTCATCATCATGTTTGCATGTTGTGTCGAAACATGTTTGTTTGCACCCATTGTATGTCATGTAAATATAATTCACTTTACATCCAAAGTGAATAAACATTTATATAAACTATATAGAAATGGCGCCTTGTACTTGTCCAACGGACGGTAAGGTCAGCATAATATTGTTACAAAGTATACATTTATGTTTTAAGATTTTCGTAATATTTTACGAAAGATAAAACGAAAATACATATCACATTCCTTGGAATAAGCGACGTGCCTGTTTAGTACGAAAAAGTATATTTACTTATGATGTATTAGTTCAACAGGTAGGAAACGGTTATTAAAACTGTGGGTCGTTTAAATGTATTTATTTATGTATTAAAATGCATTATTGCATGCCAATAGGTCCAGAAGATTCATCTGAACCAAGTTATTAACTTAAGGCTGGTTAGAAAATTTTAAGAAATGCATTATTTGTCCATTGGTCAAGGGAACATTTTGTACGGCGTCTGCGATTAAACTAGCGAAATCGTCTTCCAGGACCTAACGTTTCACTACCCCTAAAACTACAGACTACTAGGAAAATACAGATTTTAAATTAAAAATAATTGACTTGAGAAAGCCTCTTTCTAGGTATATGTGTTTATATTTTTTGTAAATATCTGTATTTTCGGTAAAAAATTAACATAAAGATAGACAACTTTTTCCAATGCTTATTAGCCAATCAATATTTTCCAATCTAAAAGATATACAGGGTTAACTTTTCCAGTGGGTCTTCAGGGCTAGATCCGAAACTATAAGAAATAGCGAAAAACACTCAAAGGATCACTCCTCTCACGGATTTTGATAAAAACTAAAAATGCATTATTCTATTTTTTTTTTTTCGTTTCCCTAGCCGCGAATCGAACTCGTTGATTTTGAAAAAAAAACCGCAAACTGTATTATTGCTCCAGTCAATATTGTTGCTTACAAGGAACAAATCCTGTGAAGTAATGTTATGCAACAAACTAAAGGAAAGTGTTGATTTTTAATAAACTGATTAAAATGTTCCAGTATTCATGCATTACCCGTACCCAAAAAATAAAAATACATACGTAGATTTTGACAAAATATTTTAGAATCCAAAATTTAATAAACATAGTTAAACAGTTATCGCCCGTAGTTATATGATAGGATAACGACTCCTCGGGCGACACTTCAAAGTATGTTCCGGCGGTTTTTAGAAGTCACAGTTCTGTTAAGGGGGTCCATTCAGGGCAAGAGTGAGTTCGAATTCGTCACTAAATATCAACTCACTTTTTACCCGACTGCGAAAGAAGGAGGGTTATGTTTTTCGAGTGTATGTATGTATGTATATTTCTTTGTCGCCCCCTGCAGCCTAAACGGCTTGATGGATTTTAGCTTGAGAGGTATCGTTACATTCGTCTTAATTATGAGAGTGACACTGGCTATATCAAAATCATAAAAAACATCATGGCTGATTTTTGGCGCCAAATTATGTGTTTTCAAATATTTTTTTTCTTGAAACCTATCGAGTGGGGTATCAAACTAAAGGGTTTTTTAAATAGTGTACAAAAAGGTATGCAACTTATATGTTTAAATGTAATTTGGAATAAGAAATTCCAAAAACATCAAAATATTCAACGTTAAAAATCAATTCAAATGATTTTTGTTTACGCAAGCGTGCTGGTCACACCAACTTAGGTCATATACTCCTCTTTTCACTACCTCCAGCTATATGGAATGTTGTTTCGGTTACATTGCATATTTATATGGTGTAACCGAAAGATAACTTTGGGATGACTGTAACTGGAAGTCGTGGATCCGGGCGATAGTCAGATAGATTTTCGACATTCTCGGTCGCCGCATAGACCGATATCACCATCATTGCTTTACTATCATAATTCTGCACCTGCACAGCTCATAAATCCATACTTCCGTTGTCAATGGGTGTCACGCTGGGGAAGGTCCGCTTGTTCCACAAGAGGGCGACCCTACAGTGCCGAGATACTGTGGTGCCCAAAATCGGTATCAATCTGATAATATCTAAAAGCTTTACCAAATATAGGAAAACTTTCCATGAAGATGTCGTCAGCCCCCTGATGAGGACCTATGTTAAATAGGGTACATAAAATATGATCGTCATCATAATATCGCTGATCTTTAACCGTGCGTCCTTGGGAGCAGTGGGAAGGAAAAGCACGGCTTTGCCAAAGTTGGGTTTATCATCATATATCACATATTATTAACACGTTATATTATTCAAAATAATAAACCAGGAGTTCATGTACGGATTAAATCATGAACGTTATATTTTGATGGGCTTTGGAGGCAAGAAAAGCAATAAACGCTCAGTTGGGATGTAACAGTTTATAAGCTCCAAGGTAACACATTCGATCGGGCGATTGTGGACCTCGGGCCCACATATATTTGCAAACGATGAATCCAGGTCTCTTTCGCCGCATCCAGTTAAAGTTCTAAACTGTGAAACTGGAACTTAACTAGCTCAATAATTAAATAAAAATGGCTTTAACAATGCTTTTGACTCACATTCAAAGCTGTCAGTCAAGAGACAACTTCCAGTCTTATGAAGTAGTGGATATAAATATTATAATCATGGTTATTATGGAGATTATTGAATTTTAACTAGCAGTTAGTTTATAAATGGATGAAATCCTGTGATCAAAGCGATTACTACTGGGTCCGTCACTTGAACTGTTACTTCTATTTTCAAAATAATAATGACAGTGCGCCAAATTTTGGTGAAACGTCAATCTGTTTCATTGTTTTTAAGTGGGCGAAAAGAGCGGGAACAAATTTGAATTGTATAATAAATTTTCGCAATGGATATTAAACGATCGTTTTGTATTTGACCAGAAAATCACAACCACTCATCGTTCGGGAGCTCCGACATTTACATGTGAACAAAATGTTAGTGCATCGAACCATTAAGCGTTATAACCTAGCATTGCTTAACGGCATAGAGGCGGTCATCCGAAAATAGCAGTATCACATGATATGGTTAGAAAGGTAAAGGCTCGAATTCAAGGAAATCCTCACCAGTGTTCTGCAAAATTTGCGAAAAGTCAGACAATACCCGACTCAAGTAATGGGCGCATACTGAAATAAAAATAAATGCAACTGAAGCCCTACAAACAAGATACAAAAATTACAGCATCTTAGTTCAGCGCAGAAGGCAGTTCGACTACAAAGAGCTCAAGCAATGAAAGTCTTGCGTGGCGATCTGGAAAACATTGTTTTTTCTGATGAAAAAATGTTTACTGTCTAACAGTATATAAACAAACAATATTTTCGTGTTTGGCTACAGGACAAATCCAACGAGAATTTAGACGATGGAGTTCCCGTTCGTAAGCAAGCGCCCGCTTCTGTTATGGTCTCGGCTGCAGTGACCGCAAATGGTCGCTATTCACTCGTGTTTATCGAGAAGGGCGTCAAAGTCAACCAGCAAGTGTGTGCAAAAGGTGTTAAATGAGGCGCTCATACCATGTGCACGTGTAAACAATGCAGTACGAAACGCTGGACGTTCCAACAACACTCAGGATCGTCTCAGAAAGCTCTTATCTATGGATCAAAGGAGGCTATATCGAACAATAACAATTATTGTCTTAAAATTAAATGTTTTATTGTGATATAATTTTTAACGAACCGTTCTTCAATTAACTAAATAACATCATTTTCAATTGGTAACACTTCGAGTGACGGATCCTGCATATAACCACAGGATTTGAGTGTCGAACTGTTCGCTTATAAATTTAGTGTAACTGTAATCAACGATGATGAGAGGGAGATTCTAAAAAAACCATATATAGGGTGTTAACGGAGATATGGTCCAAAAGCTAACCACGTATTCCTCGGCATATTTGGAGCTAAAAAGGTAGAAGATATTTTGTTGTACGACTTGAAAAAGATTTTCCCCATACATTTTAAATACCTACAAATAAAATGTATATCCTTTTTGTTTCAAATATGCCAAGGAATACGTTAACGTTTGGACCATACCTCCACTAAAACCTTGTATATATCGGCATATGATCAAAATTCGTTGAATGAGGGAATCTCATTCTATGAACTGATGACTTCATTAAAGCCTTAAAGATAACATAAAGAAACTTTTAGAAAATGTAGTTTTGTTTTAATATCAATCAAAAAACTCTATTTGTTACACCTCGTAGTGTAGGGACTAAAATATTGCCTTTCATGCAAGAGGTTATGGGCTCAAATCCTCGCATCTGTTATACACCACTTTATCTTGCGAGTTGTTCATGGTTCGGAACCCATGTAAAACTGTAGGTCACCTTACCCTACTAGGTGACAGGGTTAATCCCGCCTGGGTTGGTATCACCGCATTAGGAAAAACTATGGACAAAGTGGCAATAGATCATTGTATGTATTTTCCACCCATGGTATCCGTGTGCAGCCGTGATTGTGTGTAAAGGAAGGTACTGGCCTGTCACCTAATTCCTTCTGGAATTTGTTGAATTAGGCTTATATCATGACGGTAGTTGTGTTACATTAGCCATACATGTCAGGTTCCATAATAATACCTAACCTTACTTTCGTTGGAATTTATTAACGTGCAGATATTTAAATGATAAATGCATGCTCTACGAAAACTAAAAATAATTAAAATAAAATAAATTATTTAAAAATATAAAAAACCCGACTGCGTAAAAAATTGTAACTTAAAATTGACTTAGTAAAGGAACTGAAAAGATAGAAACAAGTTGAAAAATTAAATATTTGTTGTGTTTGAATGATCATGGTTGACAGTGTTTACAAACGCAGTCGGAGGCATAAGATACATTAACTACGATTTATATTTTCAATGGTGTGCCTATGCAAATTTCACGATGGTCGGTTGAGTTCGCGAAACAGACAAACTTACTTTCGTATTTATTATATGACAGTTAGGAGATCATAATTTGTCTCAATAAGTATATTTTTGCTATACCCATATCACTAAGAAAATCGCTAGTCATTTATAATGGAATGTATTGGGAAATATATAATATATCATTATATAATTCATATTGTGCATCAAATACATTAACTATGATTTATATTTTTTTGTTATTAAATTCATTGAAAGTGTACCTATGTAAATTTCATGATGATTGGTGACACCGAGAACGAGAAAAAAAACCTCACTTTAGACATAAAAATGAAAGATAGGATATTGGAACTTCCCCCACCACGTATTTTCTTGCTCCACCGAAATAATCCATAAAATCGCTAGTCATTTACTATGGAACGTACTGGGGCTATTTGATGCCTCCGACTGCGTTTGTAAACACTGTCAAGCATGATCATTCAAACACAACAAATATTTAATTTTTCAACTTGTTTCTATCTTTTCAGTTCCTTTACTAAGTCAATTTTAAGTTACAATTTTTTACGCAGTCGGATTTTTTATATTTTTAAATAATTTATTGAAATAATCAATGTTACCACACTTCTTGGACATCATTACAGTTAGGTAAAAATCTGGTCTGTCCCGTAAATACGTTGGAAGTATAAATAACGGTTCCGTTATTTAAATAATAATATATTTCCCAGCTATTTTTAGGTTAACTCACTCCCGAACTCGAACTCACTCTTGCCCTGAATGGACCCCCAGTTCAACCAGTGAAACACTATACCGACCTAACAACGCATCTGAGTACATGTCCCTGCGCGCTCTGATTTGATATTTTGTTTTCCATGCGGTACCGCACTGTGTGAGTATAGATAGCGATTTAGTGGAAGCGGTATAACATGCGATTAGTTAGGGCAAGCCGCCATTTCTATATAGTTTCTTTATTGAACCAGGTTTATACCAGTCTTTCTCAAAGTGGGCGATAACGCCCCTTTGTGAGCGCTGGAGGCTTACAGGGGGGCAGTAAAGGGCTCAGAAGAAATTGGGGGGCGATGGCTGATTTGTGTTTGTCCAATATTTTATAGTTGGCACCTGGAAACCTACCTACTAAACTATATCGATTATTTTGCTAAACGTTATTTATAAACTTTCGTATAATTGCCCTTATTAGAACTGAGTAACAAGATGTAATTGTAAACTCATGTGGCACGCAATAAATAAAAAAAAGGAATGATTGCAATTGTGATTTATAAGATTTATTTATTTATATAATGTATATTTATTTATTATTTGGTAAAGCTAAATATTTGGGGGACGCAAAAAAATAATGGATCCTCAAAGTGGGCTGTAGATAAAATAAGTTTGAGAACCTCTGATTTATACCATCGCTATTTGTATATTATTTCTAACTAAAAATACCGGAGTGATAGCTATGGTACAAAAGTTTATAAGTAAGGTAGCAACGTTCGTCTAATGCACTTGTTTGCATGTGTTCTCGTAGGTATTTTTAAAAAAAGGAACGTGATATAGAATGCTAAATGGACGCTTGAGAGCCACATAATTATGGTTTCACAATTTCTGCCACCAACGACACACTGAGCTGCGACGGGGCGCGGTGAAGGGAAGCAATTAATTTCTTGTGAACGTTGATGGAGCTCCATTTTGCTTATTATTTAGCTTTCGATAATCGTTGCCCGTCTATTTCCAGACTTTAGCTTATAGCTACCAGGGTGGGCTCTATTTTGTATAAAAAACCGGTATCGGTGGCAGATCTGAGAGACCAAAGGTACTCGGAAAAGTCAAATCCACCTCACCTCGCGAAACCACGCTCAGCGAGGTACCATTCCAGCGGATTTGCGGACTATCGCTAAGCTATCGAGCTTCATATTTTGATTCGTGCTTGAATATTGTCGACGCGCGCATTCTCAAACTGAGAAAATCATATTTCAGAATTAGGTTTATTTCATTTATTTATTAAACTTCTAGTAGTCAAGTTACACTATCATATCATAATTTGATTGATAAACTTCATTTACATATTCATATACAATACACTTTTGAGTGAATACCTAAACATAAATTTTTGGGCGAACGGTCCAAGGAAAAATGTCTTACAGCCATGAGAAATAATAAAATCTAGTCTAATCTCGTTCTCACAGGATCATCGGGAAAGCCTTCATAATCCATACATAATCTACTTTTTCTAAATATGCATCTGGTTGCAAGCTGTGACCAGTATACGAACCGGATTTCCCTTTTGACACCTTTTTCACCGACAGAGATACTGGAATCTCGGGAAGGGACTTGTCGCAAGAAATCTGAGATTTAAAAAATTTAAGAAATGTATTCTTTGTCCTTTTGCTTATCATTGGCCAAGGCAAAATATTGCCCCGGCGACTCCCATCTAAATAGCGAAATCTTCTTGCAGTCCCTAACGTTTCCATACCACTATACTTTGTCAGATTTCAATCTAAATGTTTATATCACTTGAGAAAGCTTCATTCTATGTCCGTATCTTTTGTTTTTTTTTGTGAATATTGGTATTTTTCAGTATAAAAAATGAAATTAACGTAAAAGCAGACAACTTTTTTCCAATATTTATAAACCAATATTTTCCAATTTAAAATATATAAAATAATAAAATAGATAATAGATAGATAATAAAAAAGATACAGACATAAATTTCTATAGTTTATTTTAGAATCCTTTTTTTTTTAATCTAGTAAAACATTAAGAGCATGGAAACAGTTATCGCCCGTAGTACGGGGAATCGGTGCAGTGCTGAACATGGTAATAAGCATGCCGGTATGTTTTCTTTTTTACCCGACTGCGAAAGAAGGAGGGTTATGTTTTTCGAGTGTGTGTATGTATGTATATTTCTTTGTCGCCCCCTGCAGCCTAAACGGCTTGATGGATTTTAGCTTGAGAGGTGTCGTTACATTCGTCTTAATTGTGAGAGTGACACTGGGTATATCAAAATCATAAAAAAAATCATGGCTGATTTTTGGCGCCAAATTATGTGTTTTCAAATATTTTTTTTCTTGAAACCTATCGAGTGGGGTATCAAACTAAAGGGTTTTTTAAATAGTTTACAAAAAGGTATGCAACTTATACGTTTAAATGTAATTTGGAATAAGAAATTCCAAAAACATCAAAATATTCAACGTTATAAATTAATTCAAATGATTTTTGTTTACGCAAGCGCGCTGGTCACACCAACTCAGGTCATATACTCCTTGTTGAGGACCGCCAGGCTGCGAAGTTCCCGAAGCCCGGTCTCTCCTCGTTCCAACAGGAATCTCTACCCAAGTGGTCTCCCTTTCGGTCGGGATGAAGACCACCCCCCTGTACCCTAGTACAGGGACACACGTCTACCTATAATTCTCGAGGGTCGCATACTGCACGGAGAACAATGTCGAATATCCCTACGAGAACTACAGGCAGATAAAATAAAAAGTCTTGAGTGTGTGGGTACCTGCGTGCTCCGCTTGAAGTCTCAGCCACTATATATCGTTATTCGGCGTCTCACTGACTTTAACGTTTGGAAATAACTCAAAGGAAACACTGACTCTACTATAAAAAATACTTTATTTTTCTATTAATTTAAACTATAAGGAACTATTAGGACAGAGATACAGTGTTACAGCAAAATTTCGCAGCGAAGTGCCGTCCTCAGGGCGATCGCCCTTATTTATACAATCGGTAACTCCTAGCACACGGACAGTGGCGATCTTATTTTGTGTTAGTGATGGATGCACACATCTGCATTTAGGAGCAGATCTTTTTATATGAAATTTACAATTTTGTTAATAACTTTTACACCAATAGGTCGATTACAAAAAATGTTACTTTACATAAAATATACAGTAATAATATAACTGAGGACAAAATTTGTCGTTTGTGACTTATTTAAATAAAAAGATATCTTCACTGAAGGCGTTTACAACAAAACATTAAATATCTTTTTCCCTGTTAAATCTAAAATTATAAATTATATCTCAAATTATGCGCTAAGATTTGGATCATCCATCAATATATTATTTACTCGAAATTATTATCAAATAAGGGGCTTCAGGCCTCCTTTAGGTATTAAGATACATAAGTGCTCATATAAATGTACTAAGAATTAGACATATATGTAAACATATAATGAGATATCCTGTGGTCATTAATAACATAAAATATATTAATAAATATAAAGTTTTGGCACAAAAAACTGATATCTAAAATCTGTCAAACATATTTTACACTCTAATTAAAAAATTTTAAGTAAAATAAATCTTAACACTATGCTATCTTAAAGCTTATACAAAAATCTATAAAATAACATATTTTTATGAAACATTACAAGCATACTTTTTCCATAAATCAACTTATTTTAATGATAACTAAAAACCTGTATAAATCTCAAACCTGACACTATTTAACATTTCTAAGTAGGGCAAAATAAAGGGTTTTCTTATCTAAATACAACATCCAAATATCATCGTTCTACGTTTATTAATTGAGAAGTTATTTCAATATTTAAAATGCTTCATACAAAATAGTACCTAAAAGGTGCTTAGAATTCCTGGTATTTCGGGTCCTGCTACCTGTGGAAATTTCCATTATATATTGTAACTCTTCTAAATTTTATACCTCCTTGTTTCGCATTTAACGGACAAATTATGTTAAAGCTATTGAACGCTAGATGGCATTAAAAGGTTATCGAGGTGTCTTTCTCGCTCTCGAATAGTTACAATGTTGCGTCTCTGTCACCAAAATGTTTGCATGTGTGCGAGGTGGAGGAGCACTCCCCCCGCTACCCTCTCTCCTCTCCTCTATACACCTTGTCTATGTATGTGTACACTTTTGGTTAAACTACTCGCCGCTGCGGCGCTGGCGCATTATGTACTTTGAGTTGAATGGATAGATCTTTCGGAGGGGTTGGCCACGCCCATAAAAAATATGGCGCAGTTTTCAGGCGCGAAATTTAAATGAGTACATTTTTAGAAGAGTTACTAAATTGACTTTAATTAGTCTATATAAAATAATGTTACACCCTATAGTCTATGTAAATAAATCTAGGTATCTATTATTATAAAGGTTAGATATCTAATAATCTTATAGACTAATGGCTGCGTCGTCGACACTCCTCTTTTCACTACCTCCAGCTATATGGAATGTAGCTTCGGTTACATTGCATATTTATATGGTGTAACCGAAAGATAACTTTGGGATGACTATAACTGGAAGTGGTGGATCCGGGCGATAGTCAGACAGATTTTCGACATTCTCGGTCGCCGCATAGACCGATATCACCATCATTGCTTTACTATCAGCATTCTGCACCTGCACAGCTCATAAATCCATACTTCCGTTGTCAATAAGTGTGACGCTGGGGAAGGTCCGCTTGTTCCACAAGAGGGCGACCCTACAGTGCCGAGATACTGTGGTGCCCAAAATCGGTATCAATCTGATAATATCTAAAAGCTTTACCAAAGATAGGAAAACTTTCCATGAAGATGTCGTCAGTGACTCACATTCAAAGCTGTCAGTCAAGAGACAACTTCCAGTCTTATGAAGTAGTGGATATAAATATTATAATCATGGTTATTATGGAGATTATTGAATTTTAACTAGCAGTTAGTTTATACATGGATGAAATCCTGTGATCAAAGCGATTACTACTGGGTCAGTCACTTGAACTGTTACTTCTATTTTCAAAATAATAATGACAGCGCGCCAAATTTTTGTGAAACGTCAATTTGTTTCATTGTTTTTAAGTGGGCGAAAAGAGCGGGAACAAATTTGAATTGTATAATAAATTTTCGCAATGGATATTAAACCTAACATTGTGATCGTTTTGTATTTGACCGGAAAATCACAACCAGTCATCGTTCGGGAGCTCCGACATTTACATGTGAACAAAATGTTAGTGCATCGAACAATAAAGCGTTATAACTTAGCATTGCTAAACGGCATAGAGGCGGTCATCCAAAAATAGCAGTATCACATGATATGGTTCGAAAGGTAAAGGCTCGAATTCAAGGAAATCCTCACCAGTGTTCTGCAAAATTTGCGAAAAGTCAGACAATATCCGACTCAAGTAATCGGCGCATACTGAAACAAAAAGAAATGCAACTGAAGCCCTACCAACAAGATACAAAAATTACAGCATCTTAGTTCAGCGCAGAAGGCAGTTCGACTACAAAGAGCTCAAGCAATGAAAGTCTTGCGTGGCGATCTGGAAAACATTGTTTTTTCTGATGAAAAAATGTTTACTGTCTAACAGTATATAAACAAACAACATTTTCGTGTTTGGCTACAGGGCAAATCCAACGAGAATTTAGACGATGGAGTTCCCGTTCGTAAGCAAGCGACCGCTTCTGTTATGGTCTCGGCTGCAGTGACCGCAAATGGTCGCTATTCACTCGTGTTTATCGAGAAGGGCGTCAAAGTCAACCAGCAAGTGTGTGCAAAAGGTGTTAAATGAGGCGCTCATACCATGTGCACGTGTAAACAATGCAGTACGAAACGCTGGACGTTCCAACAACACTCAGGATCGTCTCAGAAAGCTCTTATCTATGGATCAAAGGAGGCTATATCGAACAATAACAATTATTGTCTTAAAATTAAATGTTTTATTGTGATATAATTTTTAACGAACCGTACTTCAATTAACTAAATAACATCATTTTCAATTGGTAACACTTCGAGTGACGGACCCTGTATATAACCACAGGATTTGAGTGTCGAACTGTTCGTTTATAAATTTAGTGTAACTGTAATCAACGATGATGAGAGGGAGATTCTAAAAAAACCATATATAGGGTGTTAACGGAGATATGGTCCAAAAGCTAACCACGTATTCCTCGGCATATTTGGAGCTAAAAAGGTAGGAGATATTTTGTAGTACGACTTGAAAAAGATTTTCCCCATACATTTTAAATATCTACAAATAAAATGTATATCCTTTTTGTTTCAAATATGCCAAGGAATACGTTAACGTTTGGACCATACCTCAACTAAAACCTTGTAAATATCGGCATATGATCAAAATTCGTTGAATGAGGGAATCTCATTCTATGAACTGATGACTTCATTAAAGCCTTAAAGATAACATGAAGAAACTTTTAGAAAATGTAGTTTTGTTTTAATATCAATCAAAAAACTCTATTTGTTACACCTCGTAGTGTAGGGACTAAAATATTGCCTTTCATGCAAGAGGTTATGGGCTCAAATCCTCGCATCTGTTATACACCACTTTATCTTGCGAGTTGTTCATGGTTCGGAACCCATGTAAAACTGTAGGTCACCTTACCCTACTAGGTGACAGGGTTAATCCCGCCTGAGTTGGTATCACCGCATTAGGAAAAACTATGGACGAAGTGGCAATAGATCATTGTCTGTATTTTCTACCCATGGTATCCGTGTGCAGCCGTGATTCTGTGTAAAGGAAGGTCCTGACCTGTCACCTAATTCCTTCTGGAATTTGTTGAATTAGGCTTATATCATGACGGTAGTTGTGTTACATTAGCCATCCATGTCAGGTTCCATAATAATACCTAACCTTACTTTCGTTGGAATTTATTAACGTGCAGATATTTAAATGATAAATGCATGCTCTACGAAAACTAAAAATAATTAAAATAAAACAAATTATTTAAAAATATAAAAAACCCGACAGCGTAAAAAATTGTAACTTAAAATTGACTTAGTAAACGAACTGAAAAAATAGAAACAAGTTGAAAAATTAAATATTTGTTGTGTTTGAATGATCATGGTTGACAGTGTTTACAAACGCAGTCGGAGGCATAAGATACGTTAACTACGATTTATATTTTCAATGGTGTGCCTATGCAAATTTCACGATGGTCGGTTGAGTTCGCGAAACAGACAAACTTACTTTCGTATTTATTATATGACAGTTAGGAGATTATCATTTGTCTCAATTAGTTTATTTTTGCTATACCCATATCACTAAGAAAATCGCTAGTCATTAATAATGGAATGTATTGGGAAATATATAATATATCATTATATAATTCGTATTGTGCATCAAATAGTTTAACTATGATTTATATTATTTTTTTGTTATTAAATTCATTGAAAGTGTACCTATGTAAATTTCATTATGATAGGTGACACCGAGAACGAGAAAAAAAAACCTCACTTTAGACATAAAAATGAAAGATAGGATATTGGAACTTCCCCCACCACGTATTTTCTTGCTCCACCGAAATAATCCATAAAATCGCTAGACATTTACTATGGAACGTACTGGGGATATTTGATGCCTCCGACTGCGTTTGTAAACACTGTCAACCATGATCATTCAAACACAACAAATATTTAATTTTTCAACTTGTTTCTATTTTTTCAGTTCGTTTACTAAGTCAATTTTAAGTTACAATTTTTTACGCTGTCGGGTTTGTTATATTTTTAAATAATTTGTTTTTTTATATAAATATCTGTATTTTTCACTAAACAAAATTCTAAAATGTGCTAAAAACTTTTTTCCTATGTTTTTTAGCCAATGTTTCCAATTTAAAAATATGAATGTGTGGTGTGTTAAAAATATGAAAACTTACAGTTTCAAAAACCTAGTAAATCATAAAGTTTACAAACATTTTGTAATAGTATGGGTTTAATTATTTTATTTTTTATATGAGAGATGTCAGAGGCATATTTCAACGCTGTCCGTATGGTTAAGTTGCAGTTGTGACGTATGGTTAAGAAGTGAATGCCATGCGGATATCAGTCGTTGAGCGGGGCCGCGTCCTAAACATACGTCACAAGATGGGTACTAATTCTGTGTAACCATATCAGAACTAGATAAATTAAATTAATGCACCATGTATTATGAATGATTATATATATACAAACAGAAACAACAACAAACGTTCTAGGACGAGCATAAACACAAATATACAAGCAGGTATAGAAATCGAGTAGGTTCCTAATTGGGCCCCCTAATACGGACGACGACACAGAGAAGTGTTTACGCGCACTGATTCTAAAGCCGGCAAAAAATAATAATGTTCGGTACCATACCCAGGGGTGATGAAGTCAGGAGCACGTGGTCAGGTGGCGAATAGCGCCTGCCCCCGCGTGGCGAAGTTCGATCGGCTGGGTCCCCTCAGCTGTGGACGCACCACACCACAGGGCGAGTCGTTGGAGGAGCCCACTCGGACTCAGGGGTGATGAAGCGCCTGGAGCACGTGGTCGGACGGCGAACAGCGCCTGCCCCCACGCGGCGAAGCTCGAGCGTCTCTGTGTCTCCTCAGCGGTGGACGCACCGCACCACAGGGCGAGTCGTTGGAGGAGCCCACTCGGACTCAGGGGTGATGAAGCGCACCACAGGGCGAGTCGTTGGCGGAGCCCGCTCCAAGGAGCACGGGGTGGGCGCCGAAGAGACGGAGGGGGCGGTTGTGCTCCACCGAGCCGGCCCGAAAGCGGCGACGGCGGCGATACCCCGGAACGCGACTGGCGTTACTCGCGGCGGTCGGCGGTCTGTGGCGGCGAGATGCGCTCGCGCCGTGGCAGGCGAACAAGATGGCTGCCTTTCGTGGTCCTCTCCCATTGGCTCTGTAGTGTGACCTGACTGTCGCTAGGCGTGCTGAAGGAGACAGTATCCTTGAATTGCTGGATGGTAGAAAGAGACGGTACCAATGTTCGTGGTTTGAAGAATTTTGACGGTTGGTTCCTTGAAACGTGTAATTTTCCATTATGTAGATAACTATAAATGTATTTTAGCCCAATACACCACATTCCCGAAGGAATTAGGTGCCATGCCAGGACCTTCCCTTTATGAGCACGGCTCCATTGAATGGAAAACACGGACAATTTTTCATTGCCGCTTCGACCATCACTCTGCCAACAAACTGGTATGCAGTTTGGCAGAACTTTGTTTTAAAAATTCTGTATTATAATTCCATGTTGCGATGGTACCAACCCGGCGGGCTTAAACCCTACCAAATAGTAAGGGAAGGGAACCTACAGTTTTACATGGATTTCGAACCATGGAGCAGCTCGCATTCGTGACGAAATGCACTTATCGAACCCGGAAAGAGAAAGACAGTGGTGCCTGTCGGAATTGAACCCAGGCCTCTGGTACGCTAGGCCAGTCCCCGCGCCACTAGGCAACGAGCCGCTATGGATATGCTCGATTCTGGCGTGGTGGCGGCGGAGCGGTCTCGCATCCATCACGTGGCGCCACGAATGGAAATTTCGCTTTATCCAATAGTCTCAGAGATAGCCTTACTTTTGGTAACGATACGCCGAAGTGAAAACATGCTGTAATTGAATCTTTAGTTTAGTTTTTAATATTTTATCAAATAAATCTACATTCTACTTTAAAAAATTGAATTCATCTATAGCACGGTTTCTTAACCTGGGATGGACCCCTTAAGGGGAGCCCCATACAAAAAACGTGTTATTTTTATGGTAAATCTTGTAGGATGGTACGGAACCCTTCGTGTGCGAGTCCGACTCGCACTTGGCCGGTTTTTTCATAATTTCTTGTTTTCTGAATATTTGAATGTTATGAATGAGTAATTGTTCTAATCGGAACTAAATCATTTCATCTCAATTCACCCACATTAACATTTCAAACAATTCCGACTTCGCAACAATAACATTTCTCTAACCGATACACCAATAAAATGTTTGGCCTCTATTTCCTTAAAACAGCCGTATATGCCCGCGTATAGGGAAAATAATGTAAATAATTTAAATATTGTTTTTCAATAAATGATTTATATTATATTCTTTCTATTATTTTCTATTATTTTCCTTCAAGCGAGTTCGGAAGGGGTCGGTAATAATTTTGAAACCCCACAAGGAGTGACAATGGCTTGAGCCTCTTTTCCTCATTCAAATTAAGAAATATTTTTCTGAAAGTTTTCACATTAAATAAATCAACGGAGAGCAAAGTCCTTAAGTTTTTATCACTTAGATACATGTTGGGTCTACGCTGAAGGTTTGTCCCTCGGAAACACGGCACGTTCGCTGAAAATAGAGACGACATTATTAAATGTGTTTCAAAAAGGATTTTTTATGAAGACATTTTTAATGACACAAAATTCTGTCTAGTCGTTTCTCGGTCGAAAAATAATATGACATACTAATATTTTAAAACTTACGCGGGACATAACTACAATATTATATATAAACGTCGATCAGCACGTCCTGCTCCTCACACGCGCGGTAAGCCGTCAAACTAAATATTGTAATATGACACACTTTTTGCTACGCTATCTCTGCGTCTAAGAAATCCTTCATCCATCAATACAGCGATCGCAAATTAACCGCCACTAGGCTCTGTCAGATGCTGGGTCCTTTGTGAACGGCAACAACAGCTTTTTTGTTCGCTGATATCTAAGATGGAATTAATCTTAAACGTCAAACCCACGCCTATCAGGAAAACATTTTGGTTTATCGTTTTCTTCTATCCAATTTTTATAAATAATGAGCTTTATTCAAATTAGAGCGCACAGCGTTTCTTATACTTTTTGCTAACCACTTTTGCATGAATTTCACCATTTAAAAACGGAAAAAAGTGAAAAGAAAAGTACGTATCTATTACATAGCATTTAATCACTTTTGGTTTGTCATTTTTTGTATTTTCCATATTTCTTTTTAACCGGAAGTGTCCCTTTAATCTTTGCTTGACCTTTTCTGAGCACTAATTTATTTATTTATTTATATTAAGGTAAGCCAACAGAACATGCAAACAACATTTCTTAAAATGCACTAATCGCAATCAGTAGGTAGTCGCAGATGCTGAAAATAGCCTACTGATAGACAAACGGACAGGACGAGATTATAAATAAGGGTGCCGTTTTCGCCTTTTTCTTACGTAACCCTAAAAATAACAATACCGTTTATATCTGATTTCCTTGCAGATATGGATTTTAGGGTATAGTTCGTTTGCCTACACGATTTCTACTCAATAAGAGATATTCATGTAAATTCAATTATGTACCAACTGGCCGTGGTTTTAGGTATTTTTTTTATCTTATGTACCTCATTTATCACTTATTACCTTCTATTGTTTTCTGATATAGGTATATGAAGGGTATTTAACCATAATATTCTGTAATATGAACTCGTGTCAATTTTACTTGTTTCAGGGTTCCAAAAAGTCGAGCAACTACCCGACCCGCTTCCACGAGTCCGCTGTGTGCTCGGTGGCGCATTCCGAGCCGCTCCCGGCGCGCGCCGGCCCGCGCGCCGGCCGCGTGCCGCTCTCGCGCAGCTGCGACGTGTTCCCCCGCCACCCGCTCGACTAGCGGAGCCGCCGCAGCAGCAGCTGCTCCTCCGCGGCGCACCGCCAGGGGGCGCGCCGCGACGAGTGCCCCACCTCCACGGACGCCACAACGCAGACGCAGTGCGAGCTACTCGAGCTGTGCGTCTGGGGACACGCCGACAAACGGTGGCACATGTGTAGAGACTGCTGCTGTGATATCAGAGGACTTGAGACTACTATTTAGGTACGGGAATAATCAGCGAGGGGCAGTCGTGCCGCTCTCGCGCAGCTGCGACGTGTTCCCCCGCCACCCGCTCGACTAACGGAGCCGCCGCGGCAGCTGCTCCTCCGCGGCGCAGCGCCAGGAGGCGCGCCGGGACGAGTGCCCCACCTCCACGGACGCCACCACGCAGACGCAGTGCGAGCTGCTCGAGCTGTGCGTCTGGGGACACGCCGACAAACGGTGGCACATGTGCAGTGACTGCTGCTGTGATATCAGAAAACTTGAGTCTACTATTTAGGTACGGGAGTAATCAGCGAGGGGATGCAGACGTGCCGCTCTCGCGCAGCTGCGACGTGTTCCTTCGCCACCCCCTCGACTAGCAGTCGTCGCAGCAGCAGCTGCTTCTCTGCGGCGCACCGCCAGGGGGCGCGCATGAACCAGTGCCATACCTCCACGACGCAGTCGCAATTCAAGCATCCCGACCTGTGTATTTGGGGACACGGCGATATACGGTGGCGCATGTGTATATAATGCCTTGATGATATCAGAGGATTTGAGGCTACTATTTAGTATCCGGCGTAGAAATGCAAGGACGGTTGGGGTTTTTAAATAGAACACGTTTGAAAGATCAAAATATTTGAAGTACATTTTAACGGCGATTCGGTAAAATCAGGGATGGAAAGTATTGACTGAAATACTAAAAAAATAATGTTTATTCTTCTATTTAAATTCTAGATAATTGGAAATTTGATGATTGATATTTGTAAATACATACATATTGTGTTCATTCAGTGTGATCTATCATTGTTTTACTCTATCCATGCATGTTATGTTATCCTGAATGTTACAAATGGATATTCAATAAAATGTGTTGTTTTTATATAAATGTTTATGAATTCATTCTTCCTACAAATAAGCAAAAGTCATCGGTCAGAAAGGACGGCCTAAATACACGATGTGGCAAGGCTGGGGTACAAATGTAAACATTCCATATGTAAGTTATTGCCATGGGAATAGAGCCGCGTCGAACCTTTCAGAAATTTCAGCGAGAGTTGATAAAGTTAATTATAGACCGAATGAAAGGGATTAATCGGGAATTTTAACAAGAAAATGAAGCTATTGTACTGTACGATGGAAATACAGGGAAATCGCATTAGTTGGGAGGACGGGTAAGGGGTGAATCCGATCGAAATTTTTAAACAAAGCCCCGTAAAGCCGGGTTTTGCTAACAAAAGGGGGTTTGAATGTTTGGCGAACCAAAACACTCAAACATTTTTAGCCAAAGCGGACGGATTTTTTTTATGTAACTTGACATGAAATTTTGAGTGACAGCGGCGGAGGCGGTTGGGCTTCGGATTTTCCACGGAGGATTTTCAATGTTCAATGTTCAATGCTCGAACTTATTTCGTCTACCGCCCACTTTGAGAAATAATTGTTTTCTAGCGACCTCCTGTATTTATTTTGCCGCTATAACAACAAATAGGTAAAATTAAAAAATAATAAAAATTTTAGGGGTTTGGTTTGATTTTTTGGTGTTAAATCATGTACGATGGTACGGAACCCTTCGTGTGCGAGTCGACTTTGTCGTTTTTAGCTTTAGCTCGCCTTAAAAATAACAATCGCAATCGCATAACTTTAACTTAAGGTGGCCCATCCCGCTCATCTCCCCATAGAAAAGGGGAAAGAAGATCACGCCCATATTTCTTGTCATAGATCCAAAGTTTTGCTCCAAATAGCTTTATTTGATCGAACTAGATGTCTGATGATCATTGGCATTGTAAAATTGTGTATGGTTTCTAAGTTATAAGGTCCGAAAGTTCGCATTTTTCGCGCGTTTTATACAATAACTTTGGAGTTGGATTACGCAATGATAAAGTTAGAACATCTTAAAAAGGTTAGTCATTAGACATAGCTTATTTAATCTAGATTTATAATCCATTTGGTTTTTCTTTGATTTTTTACTACAGCGGTCGTGTTTTACTTTTAGCTATAAGTCGTTTTGAAATTAAAATTTTCGTAAATCTTACCAAATCATACACTATGCACATTGTCTTTTTTGTGGACATGTTGCATCTTCCTCATCACGGAGCCTGTCTTATTCTTTGAAACAGAGAAGGTCCCAGAGCGCAACAGCACGGTTTTGTACCATGCCCGCGAATAAGTTAGGTCCTCCGGGTTGGGCCACCTTAAGGTGGCCCCATCCCGCTCATCTCCCCATACAAAAGGGGAAAGAAGATCACGCCCATATTTCTTGTCAGAGATCCCAAATTGCTCAAAATAGCTTTATGTGATCGAACTAGATGTCTGATGACCATTGGCATTGTAAAATTGTGTTTAGTTTCTAAGTTATAAGGTCCGAAAGTTCAAATTTTTTGCGCGTTTTATACAATAACTTTGGAGGTGCATTACGCAATGATAAAGTAAGAACATCGTAAAAAGATTAGTCATCAGACATAGCTTATTTAATCAAGATTTATGATCTATTTGGGTTTTGTTAGATTTTTGACTACAGCGGTCGTGGTTTACTTTTAGCTATAAGTCGTTTCAAAATTAAAATTTTCGTAAATCTTACCAAATCATACACTATGCACATTGTCTTTTTTGTGGATATGTTGCATCATCCTCATCACGGAGCCTGTCTTAATTCTTTGGAACATAGAAGGTCCCAGAGCGCAACAGCACGGTTTTGTACCGTGCCCGCGAATGAGTTAGGCCTTTATAGCGTGCTATATGAGTCTGCTCTACCTTGTTCTTTACCTACTCTTCTGTCTTGTTTCTTAGTTTAAACTTACATTGAAAATAAGACTTAAGGTGGACCTTCCCGCTCAAACTTCGAATTTTTCGCGCGTTTAATGCAATAACTTTGAAGGTGGATTGCTCAACGATAAAATAAAAACATCAAAAAAAAAATTGTCATCAGACATAGCTTGTTTAATAAAGATTCATAACAAATTTGGTTTTTATTAGATATTGGACTACAGCGGTCGTGGCTTACTTTTAGCTATAAGTCGATTTGTAATAAAAATTTTCGTATATCTTACCAAATCAAATACTGCGCATTGTTTGCTTAGTCGACATGTTGCATCCTCCTCATAACGGACCCTGTCTTTTTCTTCGAAACCGAGAAGGTCCCAGAGCGTAATAGCACGGTTTTGTTCCGTGCCCGCGAATGAGTTAGTCCCACCGGGAAGGGCCACCTTGAGTCTAAAGGCCTGTTCAAATATGCGCGAATACCGCGCGGTATGGCGGTACCCGGTACTCGCAACCGTCACAGAATAAGTAATAGTGCTGCACAGAAGGTGCACTCGACGACCGTAATCCGAGTAGGCACCTATGCCGCATAAGCGGCGTAAAAGCCAGTTTGTGGCATAGTTGATTGTGTGTGCGCTCAACTATTACAAAAAGTGAAAAACCAATATTTTTCATAGTGCCCTTATAGAGCGACATGACTATAGTGGCATAACTTATACCTAAAAGTAAATAACGGACGCTGTGCCTTTTTCTTTAAAACAGTGCCTTGTACTGTGCCCGCGAATGAGTTAGTAATGCAGCTCTATTCTTTAAATTGTTTTAATCATAACTATTATTGTTCTTATTGTTCATGTAATTTGTTGTTATATACAATTAAATGCATATAAGTGAAAACTAATTGATAGTTTTGAAAAATAAGGTAAATTAATCAAAACATTTTTATTTGGTTTCAAAGTAATGAATTTGTTAAATATACCATCAGATTCAAATAAGTCGATTTTTGTTTATGTAACCGGACAAAGATGACTAATAGCAAACTGAACGTGACATATTAGCCTAACTCACTACACGGAAACTGGGTGCCATGACACGACCTTCCTTATATTGCTCGGCTACATTGAACTGGATGGAAAACATGGACAATTTTCACTGCAGCTTCGACCATCGTTAATTCAATGCAATGGTACCAACCCGAGCGAGATTAACCCTACCACCTAGTAAGTAGGAAGGTACCTACAGTTTTACGTGGAATCCGAACCACGGCCAGCCTCAACGGTTGAAAATGGTCACCCATACAGAACCCAACCGAGCTTACAGCCACGAGCTACCGACAGATTGATGACAGTAAATCAATGTATAACTGGGTAAAAAATTGATTAGTGTCTAAATCGAATTCCTGACATTACAAATGTCCATAAAAATTGTCAATTTTTTTAATTTTGATGCTAATAATATTACTGCACAATATATTTTTATTCATTATACAAAAAATGCAAAAGTTGTGTAAAAATTTCAAGGCATAATATGAAACATCACATTTCCTGATGGGCGAATAAAAAAGTGTTTGGCGGTCCCCTCCCCGGGTGCCAACCCATGCTACGGCGCCACTGTTGACAAATCAAGAAATCTCGTAAGCATTAGAAAATTACGCTCCCCATACAAACGTAGTTTACTAATAATTTAAAAAGCACTGTTCCAATTTCCTCGATATCGGGAATGTATCATCTGTCACACAACAGAGTAAAGAAAATTTCTATGAGGATTTCGTTTTGCCTGTTATTTGACTGGCTTCTTAGATGAAAAAGAATGGATACGGTACCTCCATACTGATGATAGTTCAAAAGCGTTCCTATTTTTAAAAAAACTCACACACCTATACTTTTACATGCACACCAAAGCCGGGTAAAGGGTAAAAGAGCAGGACAAAGGTATAAGAAAATGTATCATGCGAAAAAGTGACAAATAGATTCATCTAATCGCGGAAGAATGAAATGAGACAACAATTTCCTTAAATTGAATTAGTTATAGCGTGAGAAAAAGGGATGGTGACATTTGTGACATCTGAGTGGGCAGTCTGAGTTCTCACCGAAATTGGCGTTTACGGCAAACCGATCGACTGGCGTTTTCTCCAAACTCCATACAAGTTTTTACTAGATATTCTGTGGTTTTACTTCTTCAAGCTGTCAAAGTCAAACGCGGACTTCCGATATGTATGAAAACGCGGAGTGGACGTAAACGGCAACGTCGACGTATTTACGGCAACGTTGAGTAAGCTGTCAAATCAAGCTCGGACTCGCAAATGTTAGTTCCCTTAACGCCAGCTGCGCGCGCTCTTCAATTTCTCCATACATTTGAAAACGCCAGTCGATCGGTTTGCCGTAACGCCAATTTAGGTGACAACTTAGACTACCGGCTCTGGTCGTAGATATAGTGCAAAATTCATCCTAATCCATCAAGACACATCAACGATGCGCGCATCCTAAGCCCTTTGAGCAGAATGGCGCGTCAAAACTAAATGAAAAATGAAAGTGAAAACGGCAGGGTTGCCAAAAATGATCACGAAAATAAATAACAATATATTGTATTGTGCATTAAAATATTAAGGTTCCTATTTAGTGATAGTGGTCAGAACAAGTAGTACCATGATTGTATAGTTAACATGGCATCAAATAATCTTTTCGCGAATTTGCAAGCGGGAAAATGAAAAAAATATTAATGGAATCATTCATTAAACCATCGTTATTCTGAGTAAAAATCATCGATATTAAGGATAAATTAATAAAGTCGAATATACACAATTTGTAAATATTTAAATCATAAAATAAAATAAACACAAAGAGGGAATCATTAATGTATTGCAAGTATGGGACAGACATTGCAAAAAAAAAAATATTAATTATTCTTGAATTGTCCATGTTTGCATTTTATGCATTTAAAAATTTCGTTCAATGCGTTTTAGATGCTAAAAAATAGTCCAAATAATAGTCAGTACAGTGTTATGTAAAACCTGTTGATGATTATTGCCGTTCGCCGTAAATGTGTGATGGTATTTTGATAAACCACTAAGTTCTTTCTTTTTACATTTTTTTTTTATTTCCTTCAAATAGGTTCAGTTTATTACGCTTTTGTTCTTTTGTGGCGGCTTTAATCCCCGGATTGGTTTTATGTATATGATAAGGTTTTACATTTACATATTTTTCGATAATAGCCCTAAGAAGATGGAGTCTATGATTAAATGTAGCAGGTTGAAGGAATGAATACTCATTCAATGACAAAAGGACATTTGAGCCAAGAAACGACTTGAGAATTTTAATCTTTATGGAAACGAGCTGTCTGTCACATGTAAAATTTTGACCATTTTCAAGGATGTACCTCTTTATCACAGCCTCATAACTAAGACATATTATACAAACATCCTAAACGACATTATAAAAAATAATAAACAGTACGTCGACTATTGTTTTTTGGCAGCCCTACTTGTTTTTAAAATAAAATTTAGTTCAATATATAATACTGAAATGAAAACAAAAATAAAAATCGAACTGACAATTTAAGTTTGCTTGTGCCAACCCTGTTTGCGCCTTTACAACACATAAAAGGTTTCAGGTCAACTAAACTAAAAATATACTGAATATGCTTGCACTTATACGTGGAATGTGATTCCATTGCTCTTGTTGTCCTTTATGGCGTTATTTCCATATTTTTCAACAACACAAGACGACATTTTGTTGATACTTTGAAATCTCGCCCAACTGAATTCATCACTGACGTCTGACACCGACTGAGAGCATATCGGCTGACTGAGCTTACTTTTGACGGACCGTAAAATTTGTTTAGTCCCCTATCCATTCCTTTTTCATCTAAGACTGGCTTTAGATTTTTCAGCAAAACAAAAACGTGCAGACACAGATTTTTTTTGTCGAATATAAGATACAAAATATCAAGCAAGTGCTTTTAAAATGATGAGTAAACTACGTTTGTATAGGGAACATAGCTTACGGGTCGTCCTTAAGGTGGCCCAACCCGGCGGGCCTAACTCATTCGCGGGCACGGTACAAAACCGTGCTGTTGCGCTCTGAGACCTTCTCTGTTTCAAAGAATAAGACAGGCGCCGTGATGAGGAAGATGCAACATGTCCACAAAAAAGACAATGTGCATAGTGTATGATTTGGTAAGATTTACGAAAATTTCAATTTCAAAACGACTTATAGCTAAAAGTAAACCACGACCGCTGTAGTCAAAAATCTAACAAAAACCAAATAGATCATAAATCTTGATTAAATAAGCTATGTCTGATGACTAATCTTTTTACGATGTTCTTACTTTATCATTGCGCAATCCACCTCCAAAGTTATTGTCTAAAACGCGCGAAAAATTCGAACTTTCGGACCTTATAACTTAGAAACCAAACACAATTTTACAATGCCAATGGTCATCAGACATCTAGTTCGATCAAAT
Source organism: Incurvaria masculella (assembly GCA_946894095.1). Taxonomy (NCBI): domain Eukaryota; kingdom Metazoa; phylum Arthropoda; class Insecta; order Lepidoptera; family Incurvariidae; genus Incurvaria; species Incurvaria masculella. Next base: position 11,179,316 of record OX335658.1, on the reverse strand, counting down.
AAAGCTATTTTGAGCAAAATTTTGTATCTCTGAAAAGAAATATGGGCGTGATCTTCTTTCCCCTTTTGTATGGGGAGATGAGCGGGTTGGGCCACCTTAAGAAAGGTAAAAGAAATACATTACGAAATAAATAATGTGTAAAGTTGGTAATCACAGATTTCGTAGTGATTTTCATTCAAATGTCATAATTCTTGAGTAAATGTTATTTTTCATACAAGTAAGTAGGTCACTTATTCCAAGGAATGCTTGGAATAATCTCTCAGCTTCTACTAAGGAAATACGTCGCTTATTCCAAGGAATGTTTGGAATAAGCTCTCAGCTTCTACTCCCATTCGTCCATTCTCACTGGATCCAGACTAGTCAGGGAGGTATACCATATAGTATATAGAATTCGTACAAGATTTGTTTTCGGTTGAAATGCGTCACAAGGACGGATAAAAGTGTATCACATTAAAGTAAATATACTTTTTCGTACTAAGCTGGTACGTGGCTTTTTCCAAGGAATGTTATATGTATGTATGTATGTATAATCGACCGTGAAGCAAGGACACATTAATTGAAGAAAGAGCCCAGTAAAAAGAACTACTTTACGAATATACTGCAAGGCTAAACCCGAACCAGCAAAACATACCATTCGCGGGTATTGCGTCTACCAATTTAGACACCTGCTGTATACCCATAATTAGGAATTATCCTCCAGTCCCTCCTCCCGTGATGAATGCCCCCTACTAACACAGTTTCTAAGATTATACCTACATACAATTGTTTAATAAAGCTTCATCTGCGTTGCGGACATTGACTTCAATGTCCGCAACTCCGAAATTCCTTAAAATAAACGAGACCAAACAACACACAGACTCTTCTGGTGTTCGTTGAATGACAAAACGCATCCAAACAACTGTGAGGCAATGGTGTCCACATCCGTGAGTGGCCGCTGCAGATTCACGAGTCTTCTGGATGCAACAGCTGTGGTAGAATGTGGTGCCCCGGTAGCCTGGGTAGTGCAGGGTAGTCAGTCAGTTAGTCAGTCAGCGTGTTTGCGTCCACTGCCGGACATACGCCTCTCCAATTTTTCTCCAGTCCTCCCGCCCTCAGCGGTCCCACAAATACGAACAATAATCCACGCAAGACCTTATCTGCACCTTCTAGAGGAGCAGTATTTGGTCCAGCGTGAAGTACTGACGCACTCCGTTGAAGACTCCCAGTTTTTTTGAGGCGAGCTTGGCTTTATTCTTGATATGGCTTTCGAAATTCAGCTCATGTGTCAGGTCGACACGGAGAATCTCGATTCGTAGTATGGAAGGTGGGGTATGGAGTCCGCTTTGCACTGAATACGCATGCCTGTCTTGCTCGCATTAAACCCAACCAGTTTGTGGAGACCCTGTCCGGAAACTTTTTCCAGGATCTCTTCCAATCCAATAATATGGGGCCACCTATACTCTTCCACTTCAGCCCGGCTTGCGGTTCGGGGACTAGCACTGTGCTGTCATCTGCGCATCAATATATGCCGCCCATGAAAGATGGGCCACTGGGCAATGAAAATTGTCCATGATGTTGATTCAGTTCAATGTGGCCGTGGCGTATATGAACAATTTTGATTGCAACAGCACCGCCGTACGCCGTATACAATGTAAATCAAACGCCAGACTTCGCCTATCTATGTCATTATATTTTTAAATGTACAATCATTAGGTATAGGGACTTATGTAGGTTACAAAGAAAACGTAAGTCAACAGTGAAATGATAACCATAAGGGTTACTCTTTATGAAAAATATGACAATCGGTACGTACCAAAATTTCTGAAAAGATAGGCGACAAAATCAAAGTCAGTCCAATATATTGAGATCAATTTTATTTGTCATACTGAGTAACCCTCTACGCACGCTCCCCCCCTCCCGTGCGGCGCGGGGAACGGGGGTGGAGGGGTGGAGAGGTGACGTTTTCACCCCTTTCCCACCGCCCCGCCTGTCAACACCTGCACTCACAAAATGCAAACAAATATCCTTTTCTCATGAATCACAGGTTTATTTCGTAACTAAAAACAATTAGGAAAACTTAATAAGTGAAAATTTTCAAACGCTTTCGACACCACAACTTTTGCCTTTCCACTATCCGAGATTTAAATTAGGAATTAAGGAAATGATGATTACATAGAACAATAAAGTTATACAGTAAACAAGTCTTTTAAGTTCTGATCGCCTCCACGGCTATACTTCTTAATCCCGCGTCGCTTTCAAAAACTTCAACATATCAAGACAATTTAATAATGACATCATGCACGCACGATACAAAATAATACTCTCACCGAAGCACGCATATTCACATTTTGTTTTTATTTTTTTTTAAATTACATTTTTTTTACATTTTTTCATCGCCGAACATTTTTACATTTTTTTTTTATAAATTTCTTCATTAGCTAAGTGATTCGTCCTCAGTGGAATTTATATGAAACTTTCGATCGATTGAAAGGCAAGTAAATTTACTTCCGACGTTACTATAACTATAAATTTAATCTTATATTGGATTTAGTCTTATGTAGTTCACAACACTGTTGCACTTTTAGCCGTCTTCTTTTGGAGGTGTGAACCAACCTGAAACAGATAAATATTATTTCAGATGATGTCATATGTGTGTAAATGTTCTCTATGGCCTTGGACCAGCAGGGATTCCCTTTTGATCGGCCTGCCTTCCCCATTGAAAGTATTTCCTCTCAGTATTCGATTTTTTTATAGAATGCGCCATCACAGTTTGCTCCCATCAAATCAGTATTCCTGTGCTTCTGTGATTAATAGTGGATTTTCATGTAAACTTGTTAAAATGTCTTGCTTACTAGGCGGCAGAGACTACACAGTTAATTATCATAGCTGTTTAACACTTTTTTTGTAATTCTTCTTCACGAGCGAATTTGTGAGCAACATTTTCCTTGCAAAAATCACTTACACTTTCTAGGCATTGTGCAACAGTATTATCTCTAAATATCACAATGCTACTGATCAAAATTTTTATGTAATCAAAGATAACATTTTGTCAATAACAAAAGTTGTCTTTTCTTATTGGTACACAATAGAAACACGGATTCGACTCGTATTTACACTCTGCATATTTCTAATTTTTTAAAAACACACAAACAATAGGGAAAAGAGAGAAGGCTACTAATTCTGTGTGCCTAACACAAACAACACTTGATATATGTGCAACTGACAGTGTCAAATTCGCCTCCACTTCCATTCCGCACCGCAACGCACGATACGCACCGTTCTTCTCGTGTATCTGCACGAGACACTTGAAGCTCTGCTGCGCGCGCGCAAGGCTGTACTGCGACTGCGAGACGACCTTGGTCGCGCCGAACTGTATGCGCGCCTTGCCCTTGACGAGCGTCGCCGCTATCTGCATGATGACCGCCTCCACGGTGTACGCCGACGACCAGCCCTGCTTGGTGAGCAGCTCCATGCAGATGGCGCCGCCAACCAGCACGTAGCCGCCTTATACAAACCACAACATTACATTTATTAATTATTGGCTACAGTACCCGGCTCCGCTCGGTTCAATGTCGTTTTGGACTTCTGTCGGGCTGAACCCAACATTTTATGTTATATGAGTTCCCAATACAAACTTTCCTGTTTTCACCCCTTTCGAGTTTATTTTCGCCACAAAAGGGCCACAAAGTCCTTTCTCGAAGTCCAGACTCTCTCTATACCTCCATAGAACTTTTATTTTTCTCAATTCCTGCTACAAAATATTTGCACAGATTAAATATCACTTCCTTAGTCCTCCTATGAAGTAGCTTTCTACTTCAGTTGACACTATTTTCAACAAGGCATTCATTTTTAAAATAATTGGCAGTGTATAAATTATACATTTATTACTATGCAAAACCAATAATAAGCAAAGTGCAGATTGAACAACGCGAAACTACCGAGCCTGCACTGGGTAGCTAGCATTGATAACAATTCCAAGAATTCGAGTGGCCGGCACGTGCATCATGATATAGTATATTTTGACTTATAACAACGAAAATTAAAACTTTTTTCAGAGTTGATTTTGCATACATTTATTGCTAATTGTTGATCATATTTAATATGCTTAACTAATATTATGGCGATCATAAAGTATAATTTGTTTAGTGACCTCAGAATGTTTTTTTTTCTATTTTTTATAGTTTCATTATTAACGTGTGTTGTGTTGTGTTGTTTTTCAATGAAAATTTGAGACTATAATCATCAGAGCATTCCTAATAAATTGAAATCAACTATACGCCTACACCACTAAATTCTCCTAAATAATGGTAAAATATAATTAGACGTAAAGATTAAAAGTGTTTAGGGCCTACAGGTGCTGTGCATTCCAAAGCAAGTATAGTCGATTGGGGTAGGTTAGCCAAACCTACAGATGAGGCAATTGTCCCTATCAAATACATAGTAGTTTTGTTTGTGACAAATTTCACTCACTTCTTCTCTAGTAAGATTGCACACTCCATGTACCATGTAAAATGTTCCATCACACTTGGTAGGCACAGTATAAATGAGAGTTTTTTTAGGTTGCTTCAAATTACAGAAAAATCTAGACATGATACTTTTGAGGTTACCGCGGTCGTTAGACATGTTTGAAAAATGTTACGGCTTTTCACGCGGCAGGAAGAGACATTCTCCGACGTTTCGAGCTAATCATTCAGCCCGTTATCAAGGAGGCATCCGCCGCTCTCGTGCGCAGCAGACGACTGAGGTGACCGCTAGGCTCGCCGTGGTCGTAAATCGTAGCTGTAAGTGGGGGCGGAAGCGGAAATGTGTCTGGCTGCGGTCCGAACTTCAGACAACAGCGACCACGGCGAGCCTAGCGATCACCTCAGTCGTCTGCCGAGCGCGGCAGATGCCTCCTTGATAACGGGCTGAATGATTATCTCGAAACGTCGAAGAATGTCTCTTCCTGCCGCGTGCAAAGCCGTAACATTTTTCAAACAAATCTAGACATGATTATGAGACTGTGAATTTAATTTAACAAAGCTCTATTAACTAGATTTTCTTGGAATAATGGAGGCAAAAAGTAAGCAACAAACTATTCATACTTCATTCTATTAGTTCTCAAGGCAATATAGGCTAGCTTTAACTTTGACTGTTGCCTTCCCCATTGCGCCACAGGAGTCTTCAAGGTTGTCTTCGTAAAATAAACATTGCAGTTTTCAAATAAAGAAACGGTCTTGAATGGCACGTAGATCCTGATCCTAATGATATCACAATAGCTATGATGATTCATATCGGTATTAAAAAAAGGACAAACATAAAAAAGGAAACTAGAAAGTGGTGTGGAGCACAGCATGTCATTATCTTTTTATTATTTAACAGACATGCGTCACCCCATCAGCCCAGTTTTGCGACACATTGCGTTTCGATAAGCTTGGTGAAGCAACTCTGAGCGCGGTTCGGTTCTAGTTTGGTGAGCCTTTTCGACCGCTGAAGCTGGCCGTGATTCGGGTTCACGTAAAAATATTTCCTTACTTACTAGGTGGAAGGGGTTGATACCGCTCGGGTTGCTACCATCACATCGAATGAATTATGGTCGAAGCGGCAATAAAAATTATCTGTGTTTTCCAACCAGTTTAATGTAGCCGAGCAATATAAGGAAAGTCGGTCTAACGTTCTGTTTGGTATTAGCTATCCATGTTTAGTAACATAAAACAAAAAAATTGCTCATAATCTACTATTGAGTTATCGGACCATGTTAACTCACAATCGGCACCCGAATGTACAATTATGTATTTCGCGATCAATCAGGACGCTGCGATCAATGAAGTCACGGAGAGAAATGAACCGTACCGGATATGATGGGGTAGACGACGCGCACGAACGGCGGCTCGAAGGGGTACGTCTCCTTGAAGATGATGTTGAGGAGGATTGAGTCCTTGCCCTCCTTCTCCTTCAGCAGCAGCAGGTCGTTGTGGAGCGCGCTGTCGGGGTCCACCGAACGCAGCCGGATGTTCCACTCGTATATCGAGTCGTTCACCAACTCTGCAACGAGGAACCGCTTCACGTCACAAACTGGTCCGCGACATTCAATATTTTTTTATTTATTAATTTATTCAGGACAGTCAAACAGACACGTAGAGGTTTATCATGATAAATAAATGAAGCAAAAGAAATAAATACACATCCAGCACAACAAGTCACAATATCTCAAGCAAATTCCCAAAGAAACATTGCTGATTCATCGCTCTTCACCATCACTGCTATAAGTAATCCGCCTGTTATAGCATTAAGGGCAACATTAAGATACACAAAAAATACAAACATACACCTTAGATGGCACAGCTTAAAACGAAACCACTCTACATCAAAAAAACTCAAATCCTCATTAAAAAAAAAGTAATGATTATTTTTGGCTCTCTCTAAATCCAGTTCTTATAAGGATACGCCAGCAAAAAAACGCTATTATGAATTAATGCAAGCTTGAACCCTTTTTCAAGCTTCAACTGACAATCTAAAGTAACCACTTCACATCACAAACTGATCCATGGCATCGAATAGCTCATGCAAAGAATGCCCAAAGAATTTGCATCAGCCCGTAGCTCGTAGCTTTTTGGCGCGGGGGCTTGCCTTGCATGCCACAGGTCGGGGTTCAAATCTCCGGCCCTGTTCACGCACTTTCTTCCTCTTTGTGAGTAGGATAAGTGGATTTCGTCACGAATGCGAGATGCTCAGTGTTTCGGAATTCCTATAAAACTTTAGGTCCCTTCGGGATACTTCAGGGAACTTTAGGGTGGCCCATTCGAGTTGGTACCAGGGTAGAGCAACCGCGCTCACCTATCGAGTACATGTTGGTCTTGAAGGAGTGCGAGCGGTAAATGTCGCGCAGCTCCTTCATGAGGCGGTCGGTGGCCTGGAGCGAGCCGGAGACGCTGCCGGCGAGGTAGTCCTGCCGCTGGCTCTGCCGCAACCGCTCCAGGGTCGCCAGGTGTTCAGTCTCCATCTCCTCTTTCTGCAATACAAAGTTGAATTGTTTGCCTTGAACGATTCAGACGTGCTGTCATGATGATAGCCCAAGCACACCGCCGAAAATGGCAGGCTTGCCTTGACCTTCCTTAAAGCATGGCTTCTTTGAATTGGATGGAAAGTAAAGACAATTTGACTGCTGCTTGCGATGGTACTAACCCGGGTGAAATTAATCCTACCACCCAGTACAGTACGCACCAAACTTGATACGCAGTGCAGGTATAAAAAACGCTTTTGAGACAAGGGCATAGAGTTTTAGAGCCACATTTAAGTTTGGCGCGAACTGTATGTAAGAAAGGAGATGCTCGAATGGTTGCCGTCCATCCGAATATAGAATCCGACCGCGCCCAGTGTTGCTTAACCTGGTCAAACACCCGAACATGAATAGTTAGAGGGAGAATCGCCGTCCATCCGAATATAGAATTCGACCGCGCCCAGTGTTGCTTAATCTGGTCAAACACCCGAACATGAATTGTTAGAGGGGGAAAGAGCGAGAAATTCAAAGATTACTCTTTCTTTTTGATAGATTGTTCGCAGGATGGACAGGTCGTAAGAGACGGGGTGAGGAGGTCGCCATCTCCTTTTCCTGCAATGTAAAGTTCGTTTTTTTTCGCATGCACAAATATTTCGGGGATGGAGGAAGTGAATGGGAGAAAGGTTAGTTGCGTTCCCAGGCAAGGTGAAGGAAGGTTTTTTTAAGAAAAAAAAAATATATTCAGCTGAAACTATCAGAATGATTTCTTAGAACCAGAGGATCATTCTTATGATTCATTGAATTAGACAGAGCTTAAACCTCCCTTAGGGCGGAAATGCCACTCGTAAAGTTGCCATAGTAAGAGTCAGTCGCGTGGCAATGCCAAAACGTGCATGGAAAATAACTGTTATTATTACTTTGTGTGCTGTAGAAACATGAATTAAGAAAACAAAGAGGCTAGGATTGTAAATAATAATAAAATGTATGCTTTTACATTAGTTTCATTTCAAAAGATCATTCTCTAGATCATTAAAATTTACGCTTCAAGTTTTTTTTTACGCTGTTTTAAAGTAGTTACAAACATTTCATAAAGGTCGATCTGTAATTTGAAGATCAGAGTATGACATATATTTGGTATGGATTTTTAGTGTTTATGAATTACTCAACAAAATGTCCCTAAATCGTCGGTTTTCACATTTTGAGTCCTGTTTCCGCCTTATTGCAATGCAATGACTAGTGCAAAGTCAGTTATCCATAGTTTTTAATATGATCCTTCAATGAAAAAACACAAGAATGTATCTCAGACACATATATTAGGTGAAATGGTCTCATTGCTAGCATTTTCCAACACATCCTTTGAAATGACTAGTACATTATTCTAAATACATATTTGTGCTCAGAGACTGTACAGTTTGTGCTCTTATCACACAAATTAGGGTCACACAACATTAAATAGTGATGAGAATGTCAGGGATTGAAATAATATTACATTTATTAATAGCTATATTATTCTAACCAATACTTATGACTCCACCAGAAAGCAAGTAAATTGATTTATTTTAAAATTTTAATAATTTGGACACCATCAGATCTAATATACTTGTACTTATATATAATATTATATATAATATACTTCTACTAATATCAACTGTGAAGCAAGGAAAACCTCTTCTTGAGGTGAAGTATCGTGCAACTTGCTACTCCTAGTAGCTGTGCCTACCACCATCTCGAGCGACAACCAACTCGACTGTGTGAATGCCCAAATCCTCACCTCTCTGCCCGCGCCGCCGCCTTGGAGTCCTTGCGACACTCTGCTATGAGACGCAACCTTGTCACAACTCCCTCGCCGCTCACCTTGCTATTCCTAGCGGCGGCGTCTTCCACCATCCCGAGCGGCAGGTCGTCCTCGCCTTCCGATTCGTCCTCATCCATGTCCGCATCCTCCTCCTCGGTGCCCGACTCGGCGCCGCCTGCCCGGCGCCCGGGAGCCCTTGCGACACTCTGCTATGAGACGCAACCTTGTCACAACTCCCTCGCCGCTCACCTTGCTATTCCTAGCGGCGGCGTCTTCCACCATCTCGAGCGGTAGGTCGTCCTCGCCTTCCGACTCGTCCTCATCCATGCCCGCATCGGCGCCGCCCGCGCCACCGCCCGGGAGCCCTTGCGACACTCTGCTATGAGACGCAACCGTGTCACAACTCCCTCGCCGCTCACCTTGCTATTCCTAGCGGCGGCGTCTTCCACCATCTCGAGCAGTAGGTCGTCCTCGCCTTCCGACTCGTCCTCATCCATGCCCGCATCGGCGCCGCCCGCGCCACCGCCCGGGAGCCCTTGCGACACTCTGCTATGAGACGCAACCGTGTCACAACTCCCTCGCCACTCACCTTGCTATTCCTAGCGGCGGCGTCTTCCACCATCTCGAGCGGTAGGTCGTCCTCGCCTTCCGACTCGTACTCATCCATGCCCGCATCGGCGCCGCCCGCGCCACCGCCCGGGAGCCCTTGCGACACTCTGCTATGAGACGCAACCGTGTCACAACTCCCTCGCCGCTCACCTTGCTATTCCTAGCGGCGGCGTCTTCCACCATCTCGAGCAGTAGGTCGTCCTCGCCTTCCGACTCGTCCTCATCCATGCCCGCATCGGCGCCGCCCGCGCCACCGCCCGGGAGCCCTTGCGACACTCTGCTATGAGACGCAAGCGTGTCACAACTCCCTCGCCACTCACCTTGCTATTCCTAGCGGCGGCGTCTTCCACCATTTCGAGCGGCAGGTCGTCCTCGCCTTCCGACTCGTCCTCATCCATGCCCGCATCGGCGCCGCCCGCGCCACCGCCCGGGAGCCCTTGCGACACTCTGCTATGAGACGCAACCTTGTCACAACTCCCTCGCCGCTCACCTTGCTATTCCTAGCGGCGGCGTCTTCCACCATCTCGAGCAGTAGGTCGTCCTCGCCTTCCGACTCGTCCTCATCCATGCCCGCATCGGCGCCGCCCGCGCCACCGCCCGGGAGCCCTTGCGACACTCTGCTATGAGACGCAACCGTGTCACAACTCCCTCGCCACTCACCTTGCTATTCCTAGCGGCGGCGTCTTCCACCATCTCGAGCGGCAGGTCATCCTCGCCTTCAGACTCGTCCTCATCCATGCCCGCATCCTCCTCCTCGGTGCCCGACTCGGCGCCGCCCGCGCCGCCACCCGGCAGCCCGTGCGACACTCTGCGAATGCACACATAATCGATTATTATCAGATCGCGAGCAATATAACTTCAATGTTGAATTTAGTAAGTTTTATATAGCCCGCAACGTAGTCTCTTAGGCATAACAAGACGCGACAAAATAACAAATACACTTGTGAGAGAAAAGACAAAAATAAAAGTATTGTGCACTCAAAAAAGCTTAAGGTGGTCCAACCCGCTCAACTCCCCATACAAACAGGGAAAGATGATCACACCCATATTTCTTGTCAGAGATCCCAAATTTTTCTCAAAATAGCCTAATTTGATCGAACTAGATGTCTTTTTTTTTTTTTATGTGACTGGACATGGATGCCTAATACCACTGTTCTGTCATGGTATTAGCCCGACACACCACATGGGAACTAGGTGCCATGCCAGGACCTTCCTTATATTGCACGGCTACATTGAACTGGATGGAAAACACGGACAATTTTAATTGCCGCTTCGACCCTGATGTCTGGTCTGATGACCGTTTGCATTGTAAAATTGTGTTTGGTTTCTAAGTTATAAGGCCCGAAAGTTCGAATTTTTCGCGCATTTTATACAATAACTTTGGAGGTGGATTACGCTATGATAAAGTAAGGACATCTTAAAAAGATTAGTCATCAGACATAGCTTATTTAATCAAGATTTATAATCTATTTGGTTTTTGTTAGATTTTTTACTACAGAGTTACTTTTAGCTATAAGTCGTTTTGTAATTAAAATTTTCGTCTATCTTACCAAATCATACACTATGCACATTGTCTTTTTTGTGGACATGTTGCATCTTCCTCATCACGGAGCCTGTCTTTTTCTTTGAAACAAAGAAGGTCCCAGAGCGCAACAGCACGGTTTTGTACCGTGCCCGTGTGGTGTTAGTCCCGCCGGGTTGGGCCACCTTTAGTGGAAATGGGCCGGACACCTAATTAGGACTAAGGATGAAATATGGACAAAAAGGACCACAGAACGGTACCCACGATACGGAAAAAGGAGCGTAGGACGACAGAAAAAGATGTGGGACCACGACATAGTTAAAATTTCTGGCAGAATACGGACTAGAAAAGCGAAGAAGAGAAAAAAATGGGAAGAAATGGGAGAGGTCTTCACCCTGCTGTGGGCAGCACAGTAATTTGAACAAATGCTGTAGATTATACTAATATTAGGATTTAAGTTTTAAGATGAAGAGGAGAATATCTTTACATAGTTTTTTTTATTTTAATACTCTAGAAATCATCCTAATGTAACGATTAAATTTTTGCTCATAAAATAAGCGGCTTTATTATTATTATTATTATGATATACGCAACTTCTCTATAATCCTGATTATCAGAGATTTATCTGCAAAAACGGAAAGCTTATAACTGGGAGCCAACCGCTTCGGGTGTGTGCTTTCAGACCAATGAAGAAATGTTTTTATGAAATGTCACCATGGAGATCGACAAACACATTCAACACTTTAAAGTACACAAAAGACAATACGAGTTGCCCCAAATGTATGGGCCACTCCTGCACTTATTTCATGGATTATACATAAAAATGCTCCAAAAGAAAGTAATATATGTAATACTGCAGACAAGATCTTAAGGTGGCCCAACTCGGCGGGACTAACTCATTCGCGGGCACTGTACAAAACCGTGCTGTTGCGCTCTGGGACCTTCTCTGTTTCAAAGAAAAAGACAGGCTCCGTGATGAGGAAGATGCAACATGTCCACGAAAAAGACAATATGCATAGTGTATGATTTGGCAAGATTTACGAAAATTTTAATTACAAAACGACCTATTGCTAAAAGTAAACCACGACCGCTGTAGTAAAAAATCGAACAAAAATCAAATAGACTATACATTTTGATTAAATAAGCTATGTCTGATGACTAATCTTTTTAAGATTTTCTTACTTTATCATAGCGTAGACCGTGTCTTTCACGTTTGTTTTTGTATTCTACTGTATGTTTGCTTGTTCTATAATAAAAAATAAAAAACCACCTTCAAATTTATTGTATAAAACGCGCGAAAAATTCGAACTTTCGGACCTTATAACTTATAGAAACCAAACACTATTTTACAATGCCAACGGTCATCAGACATCTAATTCGATCAAATAAAGCTATTTTGAGCAAAATTTGGGATCTCTGACAAGAAATATGGGCGTGATCTTCTTTCCCCGTTTGTATGGGGAGTTGAGCGGGCTGGCCCACTTTAATGCCATATATAAACAATGGAATGAACTCCCTTTAGAGGTATTCCCCCAAAGCACAACCTGGGATTCTTCAAACATGGTTTGACGAAGCACCTGGCCAACCGGCATGTTTTTCTCAACTCCTCTGAAAGTTCGAAATCTTATGAGCGTCGTCGGGCACCTAAAGAGATCCTGGCACATTATATGCCGCGGTTAATATAAAAAAAGTAAAACAATGTTTTGTATCAGAGGTTGGCTAAGATTTTAAATAAGTACGTAAGTATGTTTTCTCATGACCCATTAGGAATACTTGTGGTGGACATGGATGGCTAATACCACATTGAATGTCATAATATGGTGGTTGTTGAGGTGCCATGCCAGGGCCTTCATTATATTGCATGGCTACATTGAACTGCATGAAAAACCCAAGACAATTATCATGTCCTTTTCGACCATATTTCATTCAATGCTTATTACCTACCCAGTACAGAACATGATTTATCAATTGAGGTATCGATTAAGTTATTCATGGATAAATATCATTTCATAAGTACCTTTGCTGAGGAACATAGTGAAGCGGTAGTGACAGTGAATCCAAGTCAGGTGGCTCAGGCACTCCATGTAACCTACATAATTCCCTTAATAATATTCCCACCTGAAAAGAAAGAAAAACATTTCTGTATTGTTTGCAACATTAAAGTCTAGAAACGTACAGCCGGTTTCTCATTTGTATTCTTGAATGAAACTAAAATATATTCATCACTATTACATCAACCATGACAACATGGTTTGACAAAGTGACATTAGCTTCCGTCAGTTTTTTTTTATGTAACCCGACATGGATGGCTTACACAACTACCGTTATGATATTAGGCCAATGCACCACATTCCCGAAGGAATTAGGTGCCATGCCAGGACCTTCCCTTTATGAGCACAGCTACATTGAATTGGATGGAAAACACGGACAATTTTTTATTGCCGCTTCGATTTTCATCCAATGCTGCTTAAACTTGGTCTTGGGCTTAAGCCCCTAGTAGGTCAAGGGGACCTACAGTTTACATGGATTCCGAACCATGAAGCAGTTCACATTCGTGACGAAATGCAATTATCCAACTCAGAAAGAGAAAGAAAGTGGTGCATGAAGGGGGCAAGGATTTGAACCCAGACCTCTGGTATGCTAGGCAAGTCCTCGCACCACCAGGCTATGAGTCGCTCTTCAACTTTTTTCAATTAAAAATTTGACTTTAGTAGTAAAGTATGAAAATACTTTTTAACCATTTTTTTAGTCATAACATTGAAATAACTACATTTGCACCAATTCATGTTCCTTAAATTTCACTCAAACATCATCCAAAATATATTAAATCAAACAATGACATACAATTAAAATATGCCCTAAAACTTTATATGTATTTTCTCAGAACACTAAACAGACTTGGCAGCAACATACTTGGTGTATGACATGGTTGTCTCGGCCCTGTGTGTTGCTCAGTATCTGAACAGCGTTAGTGACGCTGGTCTCTTCACTCTCAGCAAACCAGACGGGTGGTGTGCTGGGGTATGTCTCCTGCAACCGAGCACAGTTTTTACATTTATACTTAAAATAGTCTTTCTCTTGTGTTGTTATTTTATGTGCAAAATTGAACATCAAATGTTGACGTTGACATGAACCTAACATGAACGTTCAAATTTGCTAAGGTTTGGTTAAGGATGAAATGTCCTTTCCTATGTACCTATTGGACAGAAGAGATAAATAGGCAATTAAAATATTTAAAAAAATTAAATAATTATAAGCAAATAAGATTATTATTTCATAAAAACATAATTCTTCTTCATCATATATTCTAAACCTGTGTTATTATTTATGCAAAAAGAAAACTAATTGCATCACAAAATAATGTTTTGTCTATTATCGTATGTATATGTATACTATGTATAATCAGATATTTGCTAAATAAACATACAAAACCCTTTACAATAGATGCCTTCTAAAGCAAATCTCAAAGTTGCTTCACTTTTATACAATGGGCCAATATGGGATGGTGGGGACAAAAAACACAATAGAGTGGGTCAGGATACAGTTACCTCTACCTACTCTCATCCTTGCAAGTAATCATTTAGAATGACACACATATACAGTAGTAATATGATCAAACATAGCACGTAACGGCTCAAAGGGCCTAACCTTCACTTTGGAAAGGGCAGCAGCATGTGTCTACATTTTCCTAAACAAACATTGGGCGAGCGAATAGCAGCCTCGGGTGGATGATCGCTAGCCGACGGGTGTCGTCTAGAACAGATGACATTAGCACTGCTATGGTCCATAATGTTGACATGGAGCTCGTAAACAATGAAGGGCTCTTTGTCCGCAGCAGGAAATCAATACGTGCTCGACCTATAGTGTCACTCTCTCTTCACAATTGTAAAGCAGAAATAGCAAAATTATACTTACAGTGATGTTGGCGTGAATGTCATAGGCCTTTCCGTTGCACACGAATCTGCAGCTGAGCTCGTCGACGCTGGCAGACGTGATTTGGAAGCGCTCGTGCGTTTCGGGAAACGCACGTTCCAGCGTCTTGATCTCGAGTTTGAGAGTGTTGAGGCACGCCATGTGTGTGCTCCAGCCTGTAGCCGGCACTTCTACGACTACCTACACCACACCGTCACATCGACCACACAATCACGATCAAAACGAGCTCCAACTCCGCTACTTTTCTGAAGGAGCGGGTCGCTAGCACCCAAGATGGCTGCTGCTAGTTCGTATCGCCCCGACGTTCGCTCGCACAGAAGGTAGACAACTTCGGATCGGATATTTGGATTTTATGTTGCCTTGCTAGAAGAAAAAATCAGGGGCCTAAATATCGGTATACATGGCCAACACAGGCAATATTAATATTCTAAGAACATACATTTCCACGAGCCACCCTAGTGTTGTTCCTCTCTAATTATTATAATTTGATTGGGACGACACTAACATAATATCTGATGTTTTTTTGACGTCAGGTGGGAGCGTCTCACTTTCATCTGTGACTAACTCGTTTTCGCTTCTGAGATGACAACGTCTATGGTGGATCATGTAATCCGACAAGCCAAGGTGGCACGTGCACAATATAATGGTGCACTTACAGACCTAGCATGCTCGCGCAGCGCGGTACATCCTATTTCTATGGGTGCACTCCTGAGACTGATCATCTCCTCAAGACTGCCATTGCGAAGCTGAGGATTTACAAAACGCTATTTCTGGAGAGGCATTCGCGGAATGTTTGCGTGAGTATAAACGGATGCTAACGCAAACGCGGGCGAAAGTTAGCATGAAAATTGAAAATTGGTATTCTACAAACTGACAAATCCGGAGGCAGCGCTGCTAACGCAAAGTAACAGAAGTGTCGCCAGACGTACGCTAGAACTGTCATCTGTCACTCGTGAATACCAAATTGCGAATTTCACGTTATATGGGGCCGAGTGCACGAAAGGACAAAACATCAAAATCAATGTCAAAGTATGATCAAACACGTCACTTTGTGTGGACAGTATAGAAGAAACTCTATGCGGATCACTAAAAGTGACGTGTTTGAACATTGATTAACTCGTCCGTCTCTTCGTGCAACCGGGGCATAGTGTCCGTTTTTAACCGACTTCGAAAAAAAGGAGTAGGTTCTCAATTCGTCGGAATCTTTTTTTTTTATTCACGCAAAGAGTCCTTGCATCGAATAGCACTGAGGAGTGTGCGCGAACACGCGAGTGTGCGTCAGGTTTTGTTCAAGGCTGTATAGCGAGAGCTCCTGCCTTTCCATAAGAATATAAGTTTAAAAAAAAAACAGATTATGATCTGTCATTCTGTCAGATTTCTGTGAGTTTTCCTTCTGTGCTCGTGTTGAACAAAATATGATTGAGGTTTTTCCATAAATATCCTGACGGATTTTTTCTTCAAGAGGATATATTTTTATTTCAACTTGTTTATTCTTTCCTTACATTGATTTGCTTTGGGGTTAGACTTCTTAACAGCTAGGGGATCAACATCTGCTGCTATGGAGGAGGTAGACGACAAGTTTCACTACGTATACAGCTCCTCACTTGATTATAAGGTTCAAATAAAAATGTAAGTAAAAACATGTTTTTCCTTTGTTATGTACATACGCGTTTTGCCTCTTTCCCATTCATATTTTAGAATTTAATGTGTTACGCCTAAAGTAAATATGAAGGAATTAAAAACAGGATAATGTAGGTAGCGTAACAAAAAACTAACTCTTGTATTCTGGCTCAAATAATCGAAACTACCTTTGAACCTGTCGCGGGAAGGGGGATGAGTGAAATACGTAAGGTGTTTTCAAAATAAGTGTCCTCTCGGTAACTCTGTCCGTATGAAAGAAAATTTCCAAAAACATTGTGAAGAAAATTGTAATACTGAGCTACTACACCTAACCATGAAAACATTCATTTGCATCCTGCAATTATCAACCTTTTATTTCAAATTTAAAAAATGCCTGAAAAATTTTTTGTCCCTATTTTAAGTGGTCTGAAAATACCTTAATTGATTGAATCTTTCTCTACACTCCACATCTTCTGTTTAACCTTAACCTAACAGGTCAATGTCTGAGCCCGCATGTCGGTTTTGGTATACCAAAACTTATATTGATTCTGTATGACATCTAATTGAGGCTGACAAAAAAATACTTGTCAGCGAATTCATACTGTACTAGGCATTAGAATGAGTCAAGTAGAAAATATTTTACATATGCTTCTGAAGGTTCGGAAGCTTTGCATTGGATGGATACCGCTCTATTGATAGAGAAAATTCATACATTTTATATAGTCTAACTATGCCTGCTGTAGAAACTAGTTAGATCAAAAGTGGCTCGTGCCGTAGTAGGTAGTTAACAACTGGTTTCTTAATAATAATAACATTTATTGCACGATAAATTGTACAAAAGGTAGAACTTAAAGTCTAAAGTCATTTTCTGCAAGTCAGTCATCCTATCTTCTTATTAGCTGGTAGGATTAAACCGCCCAGGCAGATAAAAACATGAATGGGATGAATCAGTTAAATTTGTTTGTCAACGTCAATGTTGTCAGTGTCCATGATGACTGAAGTTATCAATGTAGAGGGCGCTAGAGGCCTACAGAGAGGCAACAAAGGGCTCAGAGGAAATTAGGGGCCGTTGAAGTTTCGAACTCAGAAACCACATGTAATATTAAACTCATGTGCCACATTATAAATATATAATTAAATCAAATTAATTAAAGTAATGATTTAGATCGTGATTTATAAGGTGTGATAAAGCTAAAAATTTTGGAGGGCACTGGAAATTAATGAAACCTCAAAGGGGGCAGTAGACCAAATAAGTTTGAGAACCTCTGGTACAAAGTAATGACAACTAATTCCTTCGGTAATGGTTTGGCCATTGTGTTAGCCATCCATGTGCAGTGTTTAGTTTATTTTAGTTAAGTATTATTTGTTTCTCGGTGTTGGTCAAAATCTCATACGGAAATCTTATTCTAACTTTATTGATAGGGCTGCTCTCAAGCCATTATACTCTTATTTTTCTGTAGATGGTAGCATTTAAAGGGATATGTAACTATGTGATCAGCTCATTGTAGTAGTTTATGACAAAACTAATAGTATTAAAACCAAACGTGTAAGTGTTTCATAATGTTTTGTTGCCACTAGAGTAGTTCATCGCTTTAAGGTCCTTGCTTACGGTGACGCTTGGTTCGGGTTATCTATTTCCCTAAAATATGGTCGAGAGAGGTGATGGCTGTGGCCGGCATGATACTCGTGAACGGGTGCTGTTTGTGGGGACTGGCCTGATCCAATTGGCAACATTTTGGTTAGCGGGAATAGAAAATTATATTTGTCATGAATTGTTGTATAAGGCATGAATTCTTAACTTTCGTGAATACATGTTAAGTCTGTTCCGACCCATATAAAGTTGTTTGCACACATAATGCAAAAAGTATTGCATTTTAAGCCACAAATTCATAATAAAAGTTTAATATAGTCATATTACTTGCAGCGAAAACAATTTCACAATTTCAGGATTATTGGTTCTGTTACAATTTATTTAAATACAATTTAACGGTGTAAAACTTCTAATCGCCAATTACAACGAAACCATTAAACCTGAAATTGTGAATATGTTTTCGCTGCAACTACTATGGCTATATTTAATATTTTTGATGAATTCGTGCTTTAAAGTGCAATACTTTTGGCGTTCTGTGTAAAAAAACATTGTATGGGTCGGAACATCCTTAATTTACCGTTTTATACCTATGGTTTTGTTAAAAAATTGACAAACACTTTTGTAAATTTAGATTAAGTAGACATTGAAAATAAAAACTGCGGAGTTTCTTGCCAGTTCTTTTTCGCAGTGTTTTGTTTTGCTAAACTGGCCAATGTTAGAGTGCCATATAGCTCTTTTTGTGCGTGGCCAAAATCGGAACTAAGCGATCGCCATCTTGAACTGTCATCTTCGCGGTACGAGGATGTGTTGCCATTATAACAATGCAAGTTACTTTGTGAAGATATGTTTGGGTTTAGGTTAGCCATCTAAGGTAAGTTAGTCTGTCGTTTGACAGAGTTCTAACCTCCGGGATTGACGTTTGGGTTTATTTTCTTCATAGAAGTCAAGAAAACAGAACTAGTGGACAAGTGCGTTATTCATTACAGAGGCACCCTGGAAGGTAGCCGGCCGCGGCCCGAGTACGATAAGCTGCTAGCGGACCCCATGCTCAAGTTCTCGGGGCTGTACGGAGGCGGGGTGACGGGGGCGGGCGCGGAGGGCGCGGCAAGCTGTGCCGACCTGCTCGTCACATGTCAGGTGTTGAGCGAGGGTGAGCCGCTAGCGCTTCCCGTCAGCACTTCTTACAAGGCATTTACCAACCGCTGGAAGTAAGTATTAATAATTTAAAAAAGTATTTTGCCCAATTTTTTTACGCTCCTCTTAAAGACCAGAGACGAAGACTGTCAGAGAACGAAAAAGACAAATACAGCTTACAAGAACAGCAAGTTGCAGTGGCAATGGACTGGTCAGGTCTGCCGTAGAACTGATAACCGATTACAAGATTATTTATGGAATTAGGGCTAAGATCTGGAATGAGGTTGTTCATCACAGAACAAAAATGTTGAATAAAACCTACAAGAACAGCAAGTTGCAGTGGCAATGGGCTGGCCATGTCTACCGTAGAACCGATAGCCAATTACTAAATTATTTATGGAATTTATGCAATTAGGGCTAAGATCTGGAATGAGGTTAGCCATCATGGCAGGGATGACAGATAAATCCCACAAGAACAACAAGTTGCAGTGGCAATGGGCTGGCCACTCTGTCGTAGAACTGATAGCCGATTAGCGCCTATCCATTCTGCAGCAGGACTTTTTTCATCTTTATTTTTCATTTTATTTATTTAAACTTTTTGGTAGTCAAACTACACTAAGTTACGTCACAAAGATCCACCGATTCGATCAACCGAGTAAAGAAGATCCTGCAAAGAAACATACGTGTTACATAAGATATTCGTTCCGTCCACAATTATGAAATACACACTTAGATCTAAATGCTACTGCCAAACAATTCCTTGGTAGAACAGATTAACGAAAAGAACAAAGAACAAAAGAAACAGCAACCCTCAGTTTAATAGCAATACTATAAATTATCAAGCCCCAATTTCTGCATGCGTACATTTTATCTTTTTCTTGTACTTATACGGCAAGTCAAGCTGGATCGAATATGGTACCCGAAAACCAGTAAATGTCACAAGCAACAACGATGTGTGGGCGCAGCTGGAACGAGTGGGTTACACTGCCGGTGCAGTACAGCGAGCTGCCGCGCGGCGCGTCGCTCGCCCTCACCGTGTACGACTGCGCCGGGCCGGGCAGGCTCATGGTGGTCGGCGGCACAACTATCTCGCTCTTCGGCAAGCACGGTCTCTTCCGCCAGGTATGCACTGGCACCGGACGTTGGGAAGGAACACTTATATAGTTAATGTAAAATATGAACAGCAGTGTCAATTCGTCGCACTCGGGACATACAAGCGTATCTCACAATTATAGCTTTTATATAGATAATATAGAACACTATATATTAATTGATTTTCTCTATTATTTATGTTTAAACTCTTAGCGAAGCTTCTTACCAGGTTATTTTTACAGCATCATTTGCAGTATATTCACTCAAATATTAAAGAAAACAGAGAAACTATCACTTTTTCAACTCTATTGCAAATTTAATAAAAATGAGATACGCCCGTACGTCCCGGGTGCGACGATTTGAAAGAAGACTTAGCGATAAAAATTGAGAAGAGCATTTTGGGGATGTTTGGACGAGATGATGTTTGTAGAGAGAATTATTGACGAAAAAATGACGAAACAGATATATAGAGTGCAAGTGTCGTACCTGGGCGACCTAGGAGAATGTACCACTTCCTAAAGGTCAGTTCAATGTAGCCGTGAAAGATAAGCAAGGTCTTTGCATGGGACCTTGTTATGTGGTGTGTTGGGCTAGTGTTATGAACGTAGGTGTGGTACCATCCATGTCCAATTATATGAAACAAATTCAGGAATGGTGTCTAATATTAAAAAAAACATATTTTTCAAATGTTTTTATTGGACTCATTGGACATTACCATTACATGATTGTGAAAAAAAAAGGGTGAAATATTCAAGTGGAATATACAAAAAAAATTGCATTAAAAAATAACTTACATTTAAATTTTTTTAAAGCATTGAAAGGAACGTCGAAGGAAATTGCCAAAAAAGTTGCTTAGCCTTTTACTAAAAAAAATTGTGATGTATTGATAGGATAGCCATAAAACTGTAAAAGCAATATTAAAAAAAATATCTATTTAAAAAACCCAGTCCAGTTTAATCAATATAAATAAAATGAATGAATGAATGATGAAAGAGCCAGCTTTCAACAAGACAACATTTGAATTGTTACCTATACACCGTGTCCGGTATAGGGTTCCGAATACTTAAAGGGCACGTCATATATCCTATCCGTAAGCTCGTCATAACAAAGAAAGTTCGAAAGTAGTAAGTTGAAAAAAAATTATAAAAATATTATTTTTCAGTGTACTTGCGCCCTAATACCTACTGCGAGCGCGCTGCGCCATCTTCACCGCGCATCTGTTTAATTGGTTGCATCGCGCATCACATTACCACAATACCTAAGATAGTAGGTAGATTATGTACCTTAGGTACTTACGTTTATATTAGGAGAGGGCGGCGGCCCCTTCTAAGCCCACGCCGCTCGATCTGCTGCCCGCCAACGTGCACACACATTTGTCCACGCCAGGCCGTCTGTTGATGCACTTTTGGCAGCAAATTTGCATCTTGAGCACAATCGTCACGAAGATTTGCAAACGCCTCGTTAATGCGGTCTCTCATTTCGTCTGCAGATTCACATTGCCGCGAAAACACTTTGTCCTTGATGCGACCCCACAGGAAAAAATCAAGCGGCGTCAAGTCAGGAGATCGTGGTGGCCACGGGTGTGGACCGAAACGCCCTATCCATCTATCACCGAATAAGTCGTTAAGTCTATTTCTCACAGCGAGTGTGCTGTGTGGCGGTGCTCCATCGTGCTGGTACCAAACATCCCTCACGCGAGCAAGTGGAACCTCGTCCAGAATTTCGGTCACATGCTCGTTTATAAACTCCAAGTAACCGTCGCCGTTGAGTCTATGTGGTAAGAATATTGGGCCATAAATATGACCTCCCAAAATGCCAGCCCACACATTTACTCACCAACGATATTGGTTTCCGGTAGGTCTGCGCGCGAATGGGTTTACATGAGCCCACACATGCAAATTTCGTCGGTTCCACATTCCATTGTTCGTAAACATGCTCTCGTCCGTCCACAACACAGATTCCACAAACATTGGTTGGCGTTGCTGCTGGAGTTGAAGCCATCGGCAAAAGGTAACTCTCCGAACGTGATCAGCTGGCAGCAGTGCGTGTGTTCTTCTGATTAAATAGGGATGCTGTTTATCACGTTTTAATACACTATGAATTGTTGATTTCGACACGTTTAACACTCGTGCGGCTTTTCTTGTACTCGTCCTAGGATGTAGGCGAAAATAATCCATCACTTCTTGAGCGCGGGGGTTTAACACACCTTCTCGCATAGTTGGTGCTACGGGTCGGTTATCAATAATGCGCTGAAAAGCAGCGGTTATTGTTCTTGAGTCAGCAGGATGACGCCTGTTCGGAAACCGATTACGGTACAAACGTAATGCAGCCAAGGCATTCCCGTGACACTCCCCATACGCCAATATCATGTCTCCATATTCCCGAGCAGTAAAAACATTCGCGTTCATAGCGAATACGCGACCTTGACACACTTTCGACCGCACAGTTACAAGGCCACGCAAACACTGACTGCGTTGCAAGTTAGTGCGAGTAGGCACTTTGTCTCAAAGAGACACCGCCTTTGAAGCTGCGCCGCCGCCGCTTCGTGGATACTACCTACAAAGCGAGCAAGACAGCCGGGGAACGCACCCCTCCCCTTCCGCTCCCCGCCGCCCCGCCATATTTATTGGTGCTTTTTCACACTAGAGAAATTCCGCTTTTGCATAAAGTTGAATTATTTTTTTTCTCGGAAACTATTAGGAATATTAATATAGTTTCTTCGGAAAAGTTGTTTACAATGTGTAGACCTTTCTTAGGTTTAAGTATTCGGAACCTTATTCCGGACACGCTGTATATACCATTTACTGCCGACAGATACACTGAATCTAGCTGTACACACTGACCTCCAAAGGAGTATCATTCAAACCTCTTCCAATAATTTCTTCTATCACAATGATACATGACATGTTCCTGTTGTTGAACTCATGAACTCAGGGCAAAACAGATAACCCACTATAATATCGCCGTAAACATTCCAATTGAATAGGTTGATGCCAGTTAACTTACATTGTTCCTCCCGTATAGTTCTGTGCTTCAGTAATTCACTCTCGAACTTAGTTCGAGTAAGGGTACCCTTACTGGTGATCCCCTCGATACAAAAATAGAAAGATGATCATTCGAAGTCTGAACTAGACTGCTGTTTGGAGTTAAAATAGTTTTTTTTTTAATATTACCAGGCTTTTAAATAGTTTTTACAAACTCAACGAAATTTTCTTATTTCAATTATACACAGATCAACAATGTAATAAAGGTGTTTTAGCATTATTTAGGAAGTCCAACAATATATGTGCGAATGATCATCCGTGACTTATCTATTGTCCTAGTCCATTGAATTGGGAAGTGGTTGGAAGGTATTCCTTCTGGGTTCAATACTCCGCCCTTGTCACCGTCTCATATGCATTCTGCAAACAAATTAAGTGGCGTCAGTCGTCTGCCCCGGAATGGCATGTCAGGTTCATCACGACAAGGATGGGAATAGTATTAATCGTTTTTGTTGCCAAAATATACATGATAGACGAATGGGCTATGTCACGCCCAGAAGAATGCATATATGACGGTGACTATTCCCAATGCAGTGGGCCTATCGGTGCGTCCTTAGCTCGTCACGATTGAAGCGGTACTGGATTGGTTGCTGAGGATGTTGTGTGTGCGTCGAAAAAAGGGCATGTTCGACCTGCGCGTGTGGCCCGGGGTGGAGGGGAGCGAGGGGACGCCGGGAAAGGCGCCGGATCGCGGCAAGGAGCAGATGCAACGGCTCGCTAAACTCGCCAAGAAACATCGCAACGGACATATTCCCAAGGTTAGTCCGTACAGATAAGTTGTAGCAGAATCGCTATAGCAAGCCCTCTGTGATATTTAATTTTTCCCCACGGATTATTCTCTTTCTTTGCATTGAATTATTGTGAATTTCAGAAATTGTGAATGTAATTAATCTTGGTGTTTAGCGTTTTTGGGGTTACCTTTCTGAAACCTGACGTTTCGATTGGAGTTGCATCCTATACTGACGTTATTGATCATTCTTCTGGGGGCTGCGTATCATCAAGACTTGCAAATTGCAGGTAGTTTATGGGATACCACGGACCTGAGGACCTTGTGATGCACGGTGCTTACACTGATCCCTGCTCCCTGCACTCTTACATATCACATTTGATTGCAATCAATAAATTTATTACGAATAACTGAACAATACTCAAATCACACTTACACTCGTCTTTCTTTCAACATGTACCATAACGAACAGTGCCACCACCTCTTGTCACACTCCTTATCTCGAAGAGTAGAAAAACACAAACTAAGCCGTGTCCTATTACATGACCCACCATGTCGCCGCTATGTTTCCGCTGTAAGGGCCATCCATTAACTGAGCATACAGACCGCATGTTGCAAGAGGACCATATGACACGCAAGACCGTTATCTAATGTCACTGTCAGCCAAATGAATTTCCTATAAACTAGTGTCCGTTATTAAACTAATAGCACTGACAGATATGTATCGTATTATATGCGGCA
Organism: Incurvaria masculella; assembly: GCA_946894095.1. Taxonomy (NCBI): domain Eukaryota; kingdom Metazoa; phylum Arthropoda; class Insecta; order Lepidoptera; family Incurvariidae; genus Incurvaria; species Incurvaria masculella. The sequence goes on along the minus strand of OX335658.1, from coordinate 11,154,553 downwards.
GGTGGACTGGCTGGACCGACTGACATTCCGTGAGATCGAGCTTATCAACGAGAAGGAGAAGCGAAGCTCTGAGTACATGTACCTCATGATCGAGTTCCCCACCGTGCAGGTCAACAACGTCGATGTAAGTACATCTGCCGCCATTCTATCTGGCTGTCATATTGTCCACTAGTTGCTATGCTGTAACATTTTTACTTGCAGTTTTTTTTGCATATTTCAAAGGTACTCGACACAGTCTTTCATTAGAGAAGTAGCGAATTAACTTGTCAACTTATTTGAACAATAAAAAAATCCAACTTAACTTTTGTTTGACCGTTTACTTGTCTGTTTACTTGACAACACCTGGCATTCTTTATTCTAAACATAAACTGTTTACCTTGTATGACTTGTTAAAAATTAATAATAGCCCAGGCCTTAGATCGTATGTATCGCGATACAGTAAAATATTCAAACTAGTTACCATCAAGGCAAAACAAATTTTCCAAAAAAATAAATTATTAAACTCTGAAAATAAAATAAAAATGGCATGGACGATAATTAAGGAAGAAACGGGCAAGTCACCTAAATGCAATAATACACAATTAGAATTAAAAATAGGAGACGAACTTATTATAAATGGTCCCGCGGTAGCTAATCATTTCAACAAATATTTTTCTTCTATCGCTCAAGATACAACTAAATCCATCCAATCAAGTGTAGATCTCGCATTAGAACACTTAAAAATATTTTTGCCACGCAATAAGGAGTGTGTCACTTTTGAATCTGTTAGATGTTCTGAGATCCAAAAAGTAATTAGAGACCTGAAGTCTAAAAGATCTCAAGATTTATGGAACCTATCTACTAATTTGTTGAAGTCCATATCGGGCAGTATTATAGAACCTCTTAGAATTGTCATAAATAACTGTCTTGAAGATGGCACATTTCCAGACTTATTAAAAATTGCTAGGGTAATACCATTGTTTAAAAAGGGAGCTCATAACGATGTTGAAAATTATCGACCTGTATCCTTACTACCAGTGTTTAGCAAAGTTTTTGAAAAAATTATAGAACAAAAATTAGTCCATTTCTTTGAATTTCACAGTGTTATTAATTATAATCAGTTTGGATTTCGTAAGGGTAGGTCAACAGGAGATGCCATTGCCTTGATGTTAAAATCTACTTTAACTTCTCTAGATAAATCTATGAACACCTACGGCATTTTCTGTGATCTATCAAAAGCATTTGACTGTGTCGATCACAAAATACTTCTAGGGAAACTAGAACACTATGGTGTTAGGGAAAAGGAATTAGGTATTTGTAAATCATATTTATTGAATAGAAAACAAGTTTGTGAAGTAAACGGCACTAAGTCTGATGTAGAATCAATTACTATGGGTGTACCGCAGGGCTCAGTTCTAGGACCGTTGTTCTTCTTGATTTACATAAATGATATTTCAAGCTGCATCGCCACAGATATTGAGATGATTTTATTTGCTGATGACCTATCATTAATTTTAAAAAATCTAAATATATCAGACCTACGGGAGTCCTTTATACAAGCTGTAAACTCACTTAAATTATGGTTTGAAGCCAATAACCTACTGTTAAATGTCAGTAAAACGAATTTAATGCACTTTGTGCTGGGGACTCAAAGACGTAATGTGAATTGTGATGTATTAAATGCAGCAAATGATCTGTCTTTAGCTATAACTAAAGAAATAAACTTTCTTGGTGTAGTATTTGATCATCGTTTTACATGGAAACCACATATTGATAAGCTCGCTGCTAAGCTCAGCTCGGCATGCTATGCAATAAAAAAAATTAAGGAGCTCTGTGGTTTGGAAGCTGCTAAATCTGTTTATCATGCCTACTTTCACAGTATAATGTCATACGGGCTGATGTTCTGGGGTGATGCAGCGGAAGTTAATCGTATATTTGTGTTACAGAAAAGAGCACTGCGATGCATGCTAGGAATGAGGATGAGAGACTCCTGTAGAAAGGTTTTTAGTGACGTAGGAATTTTGACTTTACCAAGTGCTTATGTTTTCCAAAACTTATGTTACGCGAGGAAACATATACATGACTCTACCCTTAATAGTGATGTTCATAACCATAACACAAGACACAAGAACAATGTTAAAGTGATTAGTCATAAATTAGCTAAAACATCTAAGAGTTTTATATGTAACAGTGTTAGATTATATAACAAATTACCCGAAGAGGTCAGGGAGTTAAGTGAAAAAATGTTTAAGGCTAAGATTAAGAAATTCTTAACACAAAAGGCTTATTATAGTGTTAAAGAGGCCCTAGTTGATAAATTTGAATTTCCTGAGATTTTGACCACATGCTGACTGGGTACCAAACATATCCTACTATAACATTGACTTTTTTTTTTTTTTACTAGTTTTGACACTCGATACATTATGTATCCATATTATTTTTATGATAAATACTACGTGTAGTATGAAATTACTAACAAAATAATATTGATTTGATACAATTTCGTATCAATAATGACGAGGGCTCTGTACACCCGAACTGTATTGAAGCATTATTTAACTGTAGGTGTTGGTCAGAATCTCTTTCAGGAATCTTATTCGTATATGGTTGCTCTCAAACCATTGTACTCTTAATTTTCTGTAGGTGGTAGCATTTAAAGTGTAATATTATATAGTTTTTTTTTTAGCTGTAAGAATAATAATGTATTTTGTATTTTGACTCTTTGTTTACAGGTCACTGTAGTAGTTCATGACAGAAATAATCGTATTAATACTAAATCGTACAGAGCTTTCACAACTTTTTCATGTTGCCACTGGAGTAGTGCATCGCTTTAAGGTCCCTACTTGCGGCGACGCTGGGTTCGGGTCTCCTCTTTCCCTAAAATATGGTTGATAGAGGCGATGGCTGTGCCTGGCGTGATGCTCGTGAACGGGTGCTGTTTGTGGGGACTGGCTTGCTCCAATTGGCAACATTCTAGATGGCGGGCATGGTCTTTACTAATAAACTGATATTTGTCATGAACTGTTGCATATGACATGAATTGCTGATTCTCGTCAATTCATATTAATTTAGCGTGTTTATCTGTGAGTCTAAATACTTTTGTAAATTTAGACTAAGTGGACGTTGAAAAAAAAAAACCAGCGGAGTTTCTTTCCAGTTCTTCTTCGCTGGGATTTCCCCGAACTGGCTAATGATAAAATATGACAAATCCAAGTGCAGTGTACTGTCTATGGATGATGAATAAACAATAAACAATAAACAATAAACAATAATGGAACGGCATGATGTGGCAAATTAACTCGATACTTAACTAACCGCCCTGCAGTACTTTTGGTGCTGCTACCTTGGTCGTTTCCTATGTGCCTTCTTAATCTTATTATCATTATTATCCCATAATTTCTACCTACCTTCCGGAGAATGAGTACATTATTCAAGGCTTATACTACTATTGCTAATGTGTGTTTATTTGACATTAATTGTCAAGATTTTATAGTGAGTCCGTTTTTTTTATCACATTACAATTTTAACCATGTTTATAAAATCCATAAAAACCTCCGTTTTATGCCCACAATATGGTAGAAACAGGCTGGTGTGTTTTTGTCTTGGAAAACCTGCCCACTTGAATCGGGCATAGATATGTTGGTCCAAACAAGCGCTGTAGTGCAATGGTAGTGCGTCGATCCGCACGCCGGAGGTGTGGGTTCAAATCCGTCCTCTGCCGGCTTGTTGGTGTTTTGTTATTTCATTTTAAGTAAAGGTTAAAGTGTCTGGTGCTGTATTATATATTTGGTAACATATGTATAAGCATGTCGATTTCGATCGTGTTCCAGCACTCAGTCGTATACTACGAACAGGATGGAGACGAAGTGTACCAGTTCAGAGCGCAAGCGGACATCGTCACAGTGCCAGACTGTGAGATATTGCTGGTAAGTTAGTATCACTTGTCATATACTTACTTACCCCTTGCTCTGCATGCGTTAAAGTCCAATAAAATAGTTGGTTTTATCCCGTCTTCTCTCATATTTAAATCTACTGCTCACCCTTCAGCTTATGTAAAGAATATTTTTATTTCCCAAATGAACATTAGAAGAACACGTATAAACACGTTGCATGTTGTATTGCGGTTACAGTACAATTAATTCTATTTGTGAAACACATGTAGCCCTTTAGGTAACAAACCATTTAAAAATATGAACCACTTATGGTTGTTCTAAAGTTCTAAAGTTATAAGCATTTAACACCACTGCTCACCCTTCTAGTAATCTGGCGTGATGCTTAGTATCCAAAATAAACACACTAAGATGCGCCAGACTTTGGGAGTTACGTGAGTCGCTTCTTATATGCTTATTTATTCTAGGAGAACCTCGTGGAGAGCAAGCACCACCGGCTGGCCCGGTCGCTCCGCTCGGGCGTCTCGGACCGCGACGCCAAGCCGACGGCGGCGGTGCGCGATGTGCTGAACGCGCTGCTCGCGTCGCCGCCCGCGCGCCCCCTCACTTCCGAGGAGCAGGACGTCGTGTGGAAGTACCGCTTCTACCTCGCCGCGCAGAAGAGAGCCCTCACCAAGTTCCTCAAGTGCGTCAACTGGGGTCTGTCCGGTGAGTAATGTGACACGGCGTTAAGCAAGCTGGCCCGGTCGGTCCGCTCGGGCGTGTCGGACCGCGACGCTAAGCCGACGGCGGCTGTGCGCGACGTGCTGAACGCGCTGCTCGCGTCGCCGCCCGCGCGCTCCCTCACCTCCGAGAAGCAGGACGTCGTGTGGAAGTACCGCTTCTACCTCGCCACGCAGAAGAGGGCCCTCACCAAGTTCCTCAAGTGCGTCAACTGGGGTCTGTCAGGTGAGTAATGTGACACGGCGGAGAGCAAGCTGGCTCGGTTCCGGTGGTGTGACAGTGGTGGTGTGCGATGCGTCATGGACGTTGAATTCTTAAAGAAGCTAGGTACCACGCTACGACACTGTCTGCTGGCTGAATTTGTTATTCTCTGTCCGCTGGCTGCATTTGTTATTGTCTGTCTGTTGGCTGCATTCATTAGCTGTTTATGATATATCCGCAGGTGAGGTGCGTCAGGCACTGGCCATGATGCAGCTGTGGGCGCCCATGGACGTGGAGGATGCGCTGGAACTGCTCACGCCCAACTTCACACACCCTGCCGTCAGAAGGTGAGCGCTCGCAGGTGAGGGGGGTAGGTTCGGTTAGATCATAGATAAAAAGGAAGGAGATATGGCATCGAGCGTGCCTACTATGCCACATGCAAACATAGTCGCAGACGTATTGGTGGGTTTGTGTGGGCGGGAACTGACTAGACGCTATTTTAGTGCACATTCACGTGCGGTTTTTTTTTATGTGACTGGACATGGATGGCTAATACCACACTTTCTGTTATGGTATTAGCCCAACACACCACATGGGAACTAGGTGCCATGCCAGGACCTTCCTTATATTGCACGGCTACATTGAACTGGACGGAAAACACGGACGATTTTCATTGCCGCTTCGACCATCGTTCATCCAATGTGCTGGTACCAACCCGGGCGGGATTTACCCTACCACCTAGTAAGTAAGGAAGGGGACCTACAGTTTAACGTGGAATCCGAACCACGGCCAGCCTCTCTCAACGGTCGAATGGTCACCCATCCAAGACCAGACCGGACCCAGCGTTGCTTAACTTCGGAGAGCGATCGCCGAATTGTCGCGCCACTGGGGCCATTGAGGCTGACGGCGGTGCGATGTTTCGACTGTGTGGTATACGACATGCCGCAGGATTCCCATGCAACTATGTGGTCATTTTGACCATATAACGGAGAAGCGATATCAACCGCATCCCCTTCTCCTTCCTTTCTCTCCTATTCTAACCTAACCTAATCTAACCTAACCTAACCTAACCCATAGTAGGATCGATGCTATGTGGGAAGTGATATTTGCAAGCACTAGTTCTTGCAAAGATTGCACCCACTTTGCACCGCAAGGCGATGCGGGGCGTGTAACCCCGACAAAGATTATTTAGTCTCAAAACGTGGTTTTGTTTCACGACAGTTACGCGATCTCCCGACTGAAGCAAGCGCCGGACGAAGACCTGATGCTGTACCTCCTGCAGCTGGTGCAGGCGCTCAAGTACGAGAATTTTAATGACATTCGGGAAGGTGAGCAAATGTTTTACTTTTTCACTGCATGCACGGTGGACGGTTACCAGTAGTCAGAACCGAAGGCCAAATTACATCATTGTTGCCATTTATTTCTGGCTCTTGACCACCGATATACCGTCTCAAGACTACCCAGTCGTTGAATTTAACTATATGTTAAAAGGCTTGATACCACCAAAGTGGTATGTTTACTAGCAATGTTTATGTTCTCCGTGAATCATATACCCAAAAATGTATGGGAAGGATGAAATAGTTTCTTTGAAACGAAAGACAAAAGTTGTTTAGTCAACCCTTTTGAACCTTCTGGTAGCTATACACTAAGTACTGATGTACGACCCTGCAATGATATGTAAAATTCTAAACACTGTTATAGTAGGAGGCATCCATTACGGTCGGAGGATTGTAGGAGAATTCATAAAGCAGGTCTTGGATTGGTCCTGTTTCAGTCACTCCATAGCATCCGCATGTCATAGCGGGTAACAATTTTATTTAGATTAATCCCTTCGTGCATGCGTTCATTGCTGCACTTTTTTTATGTGACTGGACTTGGATAGGTAATGCAAACTGCATTTCCCGAACGTATTAGCTGCCATACCAGAATACATTCTTTTTGTGAGCAGGGTTAAATGGAATTGGATGGAAAACTTTGACAATGTTTCATTGCCACTTCGATCATCTTTCACCCAATGCAGTACCAATCCGGGCCAGCTTAACCCCACCACGTAGTAGGGAAGCGACCTCCGGTTTTACAAGGATTCCAAAAAATGGAGCGGCCAGGGGTTTTAAGGCGGAACCGCAGGAATCTGTAAGTAATGAATAAATTATTTTTGCTCCCTTTCAGAGTATCTACGGGTGACGTCGGGCAAGGAGCTAAATCTGAACTCGGACTCGGACGGTAAACTGCTGCAGAGCGGCCGCCTCGAGAAGCGTGACAGTCAGACCAGTCTTCTCTCAACATCCGGTAAGTTTTAATATTAATTCATCTTGCTCTTGAATGCTCGTGAATTCCTTCATAGAAATATTTTAATATTCATTCACCTTGCTCTTCCAAGGGCTTCGGTGAAATCCTTGAAGGTATAATCAATAAATAAAATCAAAATAAATATAGAATGTGAATGATAAGTAATATTAGTAATACCAATTTTTTTTTTAATACAAGTGCACTCCGGGAAAAATTTAATTCACGCATCAGGTTCAAGCTGCTAGTGTATAGTGTTTATGGTCGTAGTGATTAGTTTGGTTCTGGGGTCACCAAACTAAGGCAACTATTGCACTATAGCAGTGTATTTACTTTTACAGGGCGATATAACCCATGTTTTCCGCAGTTATCTTCTACACTCTCAGAATGAGACAGTTTGATTTTTGTATTTTGTAGTATTAAACTTGATCTGACTGTAAAGGCCATATCGAAAAGTCTAGGAAATTGGCATTCACTTGGACCACCGTAAGTTTTAGATAACCTATCCATGTGCTAGTGGTGCAATCCGCTCCATGCCTGCTGAGGGCTCTTCCAATACTGTCAGTTTGTCTTGTCGAATGTACCACCAATGTTTATTAAAACACCTACCCTGTTACTAATAATCCCAGATCATCATCTGAATGTTTTGTCCTTTGCATTGACATGCAGTTTCGAATTCGAGAGACAGGGACAAAACATTTTACAACTATTCTAACTTAACTAACAACTTATAGCTAAACGTCAACCACGAACGCTGTAGTCAAAAATCTAAAAAAAACCAAATAGATTATAAATCTTGATTAAATAAGCTATGTCTGATGACTAATCTTTTTAAGATGTTCTTACTTTATCATTACGTAATCCACCACCAAAGTTATTGAAAAATTCGAACTTTCGGACCTTATAACTTAGAAACCAAACACAATTTTACAATGAAAACGGTCATCCGACATCTAGTTCGATCAAATAAAGCTATTTTGAGCAAAATTTGGGATCTCTGACAAGAAATATGGGCGTGATCTTCTTTCCCCGTTTGTATGGGGAGTTGAGCAGGATGGCCCACCTTAAGAGAAATGTCAGTCTCATTGGTCGAAACGCTTCCCTTGTTCAACTATAAAAATAGTATAGAAGAGGTTGTGAGGAATAACCTCACCCTGTACCTCTGGCAGGATTGCTGGCCAGCGACATATCCGCGACGTCGTCCCAGAGCCGGCGCTCGGGCGAGGCGGCGGGCGCGGCGGGGTCCGGGGCGGGGGACACTTCGCCCGCGCTCGACGCCTCCGCGATGGAGGAGACCGCCGACTCGTCTGCCATCGACGGGGAACTCAGGTTGGAAATCTTTATTTTTTTATTTCACCATCATTCACATATTGAGACATAAGATTAATCCTAATGTTAGGGAAAGGCAATTCCACTTTTCTCACTCGTCACTTGTCATCTAACCTTATATTGGTACCTGCACTTAGATGTGACAAAATGTGTTGTACTCCTGTTATGGAGCACAAAATGTTGTGTGCCCTTTGCCTTTGATGTTTGCTCCCAGTCCTCATGAAACCTTGTTATTAGTACTTATTAGTAGTTATTTGTACTTTGGGGGAATTCACTCGGCAGGAAGTGCATTCCATAGTTTACCGACCCTAAAAGTAAAGGACCTAGAGGATCGGTTGGTTCTGATTTTTTGAATGTCGACAGCGAACGGGGGCACTTCCTGCCTGTTCCGCGTCGTGCGATGGTAGAAAGGGGACGGAGGTGTGTGGAGTGTGAAGAGCGTTACGCACCGCTCGGCCCTAGGCAGACCCTTGCTACGTGTGACACCGCTCACTTGCCCGTGCGACTGACTAGGGAGCGGGCGGCAGGCGCGGGCGAGTCCACACTGAACCTCGCCTCGTTCCTGATCTCGCGCGCGTGCGCCAACTCGTCGCTCGCCAACTACCTGTACTGGTACCTGCTGATCGAGTGCGAGGAGCGCGACGCGCCGCCGGCGCCCGGCCAGGACGCCGCCATCCGCGCCATGTACCTCACCGTCATGAAGACGTTCTCGCAGACCCTCGCCAAAGGTAACCTCACTTTCCAGATGTTGAAGTTACCGTAGAACCAATTCTATTAGAGTGTGGGCTATTATGTTTAAACGTGCCCCTCTAATGTGTCCTGTAGTTCATTGTACAAGTGAGAATATGTATACTCTTGACTCCAACCGTGTCCATTTGTTAGCGCACTTTTCTGGCCAATAGAATTAGCAATAAATCTACAGTTCATCTCTATGCGAGCTAGGCAGCGAGCGCATGTTTTTAATCCGGGCAGCAATTTATATGAATATTTAATGATTGCTTACAACAAAACATTAATAAAACCATTTGCTATTAAATTATAACAGGCATTATTTTCCGATTATAATTTTCTGTAAAATGAGATAAGAAATAATAATCTAAATAATAAAATAATGTTCTCTACAACAAACTTGAAAAAATAACAATCGGTGTAAGTTATCTACCAAAGGCTTTTACCTTCCAACAAGTAATACAATCAATACAAATTTTGTAATTGGCTAACATACACGAGTGTCGAAATGGCCACTACATTATTTTTGCCAGCTTATGTAGCAGATGGATACCAACACTTGTCGTAATATTAGCTCAACACACCTCATGTTATATGGGTGTCTTGAATCTTCCTTATATCGCAAGACTATTATCTATATTTAAAAGGCATAGAGCGTTCGTGGCCTAGTAGGTTGGGATTTCACTTGTCAAGCGGAATGCGTTAGTGCGCTACCTTTTGACTGTCTTTATTGTGGATACAATGTATTACACTGACTTTGTCTCAACAGGAAATACCGAGCTCCAAAGGCGCCGCACGTTTCTCGCTCGGCAACAGGTGTTCATAGACAAACTCGTCAAACTCGTAAAGACCGTCACACGCGAAAGCGGCAATCGAAACAAAAAGGCAGAGAGACTCCAGCAGCTGTTGGCCGACCCTGAAGCGTTCAAGTTTAACTTCACCAACTTCGAACCGATACCGTTCCCACTGGACCCAAACGTAACCATCAAAGGCATAGTCGCTAAGAAAGCGAGCCTTTTCAAATCTGCACTAATGCCCTCTAAATTAACATTCCTCACAACGGAAGGCGTAGAATACGCGGCTATTTTCAAGCATGGCGATGATTTACGGCAAGATCAGCTCATTCTTCAAATGATAACGCTGATGGATAAGTTGCTGAGGAGGGAGAATTTGGATCTGAAACTGACTCCGTACAAGGTCCTAGCGACAAGCTCCAAGCACGGATTCCTTCAGTTTGTCGAGTCGGTGACGGTGGCAGAAGCGCTCGCGTCCGAGGGGAGTATACACAATTTCTTCAGGAAGTTTCACCCCTGCGAGGGCGCACCTTACGGCATCAAACCAGAGATTATGGACACTTACATTAGGAGCTGTGCTGGATACTGTGTCATCACTTATCTACTTGGTGAGTTTGTGTTTTTAAGATGTGTCTTATTTGTGATCCTTTTTTAATGTAACTTGGTATGGATGGCTTGTACCACCGATTACATAAGTCCAGTAGCACCCTACGGTCGGGTTTTGCACATATGGTGTGTGCCTGTCCCCCGCCGAGCGGTTTTTAGGCTGGGCTTCTTACCGCAACTCGAGCGGACTATGCGATCCCTCCTCCCGCTTCACCCCCCAGCGATGCGAACGCTTCATAGCACTTGCGTTGGAATGTAGTACTGGACTTTTGAATGCGACCGTACGTAACATCATAAGAGTTTGAATGGCATTTTGTTTCTGGCGTCCATGTCCTATTTTATAAAACCAGAAGGATCCGAAAATAACAATTCCCATACAAACGTAGTTAAAATAAAAATAAAATCAGCTAGTACAATGTACAAACAATACCTATTTGCACGTTTTTGTTTTATTTTTATTAATCCTGGGTCAAAACAACAGCCAAAAAAGTTTGTATGTACGAGTAGATTTTTTTTTTTTTACAACATGCAGATATTGATCCGGCTGTTACACAAAAATCTTAGTAAATCAGCTATTTCAAATTATCACCAATCAACGTTTGCATATCGAGCATCGCTTACTGCCCCTTAACCATTCTACTTAGTACATTCTACTTAAGGGGGGTAGGTTCACTCCCGATAACTAACCAGAAACTCGTCACAATCAGGTGTCGGCGACCGTCACCTCGACAACTTGCTGCTGACGCAAGACGGCGCGCTGTTCCACATCGACTTCGGTTACATCCTGGGCCGCGACCCCAAGCCGCTGCCGCCGCCCATGAAGCTCAGCAAGGAGATGGTCGAGGCGATGGGCGGCGTGCACTCGGAGCACTATCAGGAGTTCCGCAAGCAGTGCTACACCGCCTTCCTGCATCTGAGAAGGTACGCATTGCACTTCACAGCCACTCCCTTCAACTCCGTGACCGATCTTAAATTGTATGTATAATCGCCCATGAAGCAAGGACACATTAATTAAAGAAAGAGTCCTCTAAAAAGAACTACTTTATGAATATACTGCAAGGCTGGACCCATAGCGTCTTCCAATTTCACCACCTACTCTATACCCATAATTTGCAATTATCCTCCCGTTATCAATGCCTCCTATTAACAGTGTTTAAGGTCATACATGCATACATTAATTTAAAGCTTAAAGTATTGCGGATATTGACTGCAAAGATTGCACGCGATATGCCACCAAGCTTTGGAGGTAATTGCAGTTAAGAACAAGGTAACATAACAATGGATCTAAGGACACAGCGGTTCACACGGAAACAACGCAGCAGGACGACCTTATTAAGTGTGGTTCGGACAGCCCACCCGTCGGAGTGGAACTGTTTGTACTTCGACCATGATCGGATCATGCTGGGCCACGACCCCAAGCTTCTGCCGCCGCACATTGGGTTTGTCCATATACCTTAGTAGTAAACCTTGTTATTGTCGCAGGCACGCCAACCTCATGCTGAACCTGTTCTCACTGATGGTGGACGCGTCCGTGCCTGATATCGCGCTCGAACCCGACAAGGCAGTTAAGAAAGTACAGGATAAACTCCGGTGAGCTTTCCTTTCAAATCTTAATGGATCTATAGTAAAAAACCCTTAAAAGCCCACCCAATAAGCACCTCCATAAACTGGGGATAACAGATAGCCCTCTATGCCGTTGAAGTGCAGAGCAACGGGATCCCTCCCAGAGGCCTGCGGGAACTTTAAAAACCTGCTGGACTTCTGGACCGATCTGGGATGGCTCACATAGTCACCCCTGTTACGCACAATGACCTCTCTTTAGCAGTAGGTTTAGTGCACAACAATCGCCAACTAGCTAACTAAGTGGGTGCAATACAATACACATTTGCTGTCTTGTTTCATAATCATTGTAATTTGCAATGATTATGAAACAGGCACAGTTAAACTTTGTCTTACTCTCTACTTTCCTAACAATTATTCAAAGTGTCATTGCGTCCATTCACATTCTTGAAGGAGGTCAATTTGTGTAGATTATTAAACTGTTAATATAAGCTGGCGAAATGTGGCGAAAAAACAGCTGAGCAACTAAACTTGATCCACTTAACATAGTAGTGCTGTTTTTAACTTCATTTTTTTAAACATGTTCCTTCGATGCTTAATCACTTTAAAAAAATTAGGTCAGGTTCACAATACACATTATTTCAGCTACTTTTTCATGATTGTTTTTCATAATTTAATTTTTTTTTTTTGAAATTTTTTTAGTATCGATACAGATTCCTTAAGGATGCAATTGATGCAATAACATTAGGAAGTGGCACAGCAGATTCCTGTTAATTTTAACAAACCATTCTAGTTCCTGTTCTGTTTTCCCAACCGATGCCGCAGCCTGGACCTAGGCGACGAAGAAGCGGTACACTACCTGCAGAACCTTCTTGACATGTCGGTGACAGCTGTCATGGCGGCGCTCGTCGAGCAGTTCCACAAGTTCGCGCAGTACTGGCGCAAGTAGCTTCGCGCCAGTGACACTTGCAAAGCATGAGGCAAACGAAAACTAGTCAGCCGCTCGTTTTGCAGTGCGAAACTGTTGGAGATTAATTCATTATTGTGATCCGATTTTCATTCAAGACTCATAGTTACTTCCCAGTCATCCCCATATCCAAACGTAGAAAGATGACCGTTTGCACATTTCTTGTAAAAAAACCCTATTTTATGAATTCATTAATGTAATCAAACTGTCTAAAAGGTTCCTGAAATCGTCTGAATTTTGCTGTTCTAGTTCTACAGACATCTTGCTCGAAATTAAGCTGTTTTTGGTATTATTTTTAATATCTGACAAGAAATGTGTGAATGTGAAAGAAAACTGCATATATTATATTTCGCATCAAACTTTGTGCTGTTCAGTTACATTTAAAATTAGTTTGAAGACAAACAAAAACTCTTCTTTTCCTCCAAACCTTATTCCAACTCAGTCGAGGAGAAGATCTTTCTTCCAAAACTCGTGAATAAAACTTGACAGGAATTTGACGTTCTTAAGGTGGCCCAACCCGCTCATCTCCCCATACAAAAGGGGAAAGAAGATCACGCCTATATTTCTTGTCAGAGATCCAAAATTTTGCTCAAAATAGCTCTATTTGATTGAACTAGATGTCTGATGACCATTGGCATTGTAAAATTGTGTTTGGGTTCAAAGTTATAACGTCCGAAAGTTCGGATTTTTCGCGCGTTTTATACAATAACTTTGGAGGTGGATTACGCAATGATAAAGTAAGAACATCTTAATAAGATTAGTCATCAGACATAGCTTATTTAATCAAGATTTATAATCTATTTGGTTTTTGTTAGATTTTTGACTACAGCGGTCGTGGTTTACTTTTAGCTATAAGTCGTTTTGAAATTAAAATTTTCGTAAATCTTACCAAATCATACACTATGCACATTGTCTTTTTTGTGGACATGTTGCATCTTCCTCATCACGGAGCCTGTCTTATTCTTGGAAACAGAGAAGGTCCCAGAGCGCAACAGCACGGTTTTGTACCGTGCCCGCAAATGAGTTGAGGCCGCCGGGTTGGGCCACCTTAAGAAGAGATCCTGCGACATCTACAATAAGCTTTGAGTTTTTTCTCCCATTATCAATTTTCTATGTTTGGTTGAAAACGTGACTGCAAAGAGTGTTCTATCTACTCATTAGCCGATGTTTTAATTGCGCATGCCCAATATTTTGTACAATACAATTTGTCTATGAAGGTTTCTTACAGCGAGAATGGAAGGACGGAAGTAGCAAGGGAAACTCGTGTGTATGTGCGTGGCATATCCACTTTAACATACAAAAAAAAACCACTGTTTTTCTCCAGTTCCAAAGACCCATAAGAATACTTAAGGGGAATAAATACCTAAATATGAACGTTTTTCTGAAGTCGATTACAGTAAAGCCTTTGGTTGTTAAACATTGAAAAAATACTGAGCTTATAGAATGTACGTTTGCGGAGTACACATCCCTATTTTGTCCAAAACACTTGTATAATCATCGAAATAAAAAATATTTCTAAAAGGACCTTTTTTACCTTTCAAAGTCATTTTTTCTGTTATCTTTCTATTTAGAAGAATGAAATATTGTTAAAAAATCTTATTTACTGCAACAAACATTCGATGTTGCACGATGTTTCATGAATTCTTAAGCGAACTAACTACAGTTAGATGTTTTGCACAACTCGTGGCTACATTACGAATTATCCATCCTTCCATGCTTGCTGGGTTTTATTACATTCATAATGCTTTCGGTTTTTTTATATACAGTTAAGAAAACAATGAAAATGTGAACTGTGATATTTTATGATTGTAAGATAGAGTTATCATTAAATATGGAATTGTAAATAAATATAGTTAAATAAATATGTTTGGTATTAAAATTATTGTTGCAGCTTAATTTTTTTAAATAATCATCAGTAAACAGCACTTACGAGGAAAGTGTAATGCGCAATCGAAAGACCCTTGCGGGGGGGGGAGCAGCTACTCTAAATTTTTGTTTTAAAACTCAATAAGATCGTTTTTGCATTTTTTTTCTTGCATAGCATATCAAGAAATTGTGTTTATTGTACTGTACTTTTCATATTTCAGCAATCATCTATCATCTTGTTCTCTCCATGGTACATTGCCCATTCCCCCTCTCCACGGACCCATTGGCACTATGGTCTAATTTGAACGTACTCTACCGAAAACGCGTTCACAACTGGTTTGATTCGCGCATTCACCGGGATGTTTGACGAACTTATGAATTTCAAGTGAAAATTCAAGTATAGTTATAGTTTCAGTTTCAGTTTCAGTTTCTTTATTTCCTCCATTAGATGTATATTACACACTCGGATTCGTCATTTTTTTTTCCTTTTTTTCCTGTCGGTTCGATTACTTCTGGCGAAGAAGAGCCGACAAGAAACTTCGTCAGGTTGGTCATTGTATTATTATTTTTTCCAGTGATACTTACAAACTAGTTTACAGTGATTGATTGATTACTACTGCTCACAAAGAACATTACTATAAGAACATTATATACATTGGTGAGGAGCAAACTCTTGACTACTATAATGACATCTTATTCTAAATTAATACGAATTATAATCTAAATTATGAAAAAATAGACGATGGCTTTTTACACCTGGTAAAAAGCCATCGTCATTTTTGATACAAGGTAATATCAAATTAAATATAAGTTAGTAAATAAACAAATTCATACTACGATGTAGTACCCATGTCAGAGAAAATAATAATAGAAAATAATAGTAAAAAAAATAAAAAAAACACAATACTGAATTGTATCGATTGTCAAGTTGTTAGCTTAAAAAAAAATAATAATAATAAATTGGTAGTACCGTGTTAGGTACCCGGTCAAGCATGTAGTCATGAGCTTTAATTTAAACAAGTTTTCTATCTAATAAGGCTTCCTGGATAGTGTAGTAGCTTTTTTTTAATAATACTGATTTCAATTTGCTCTTAAAACATTTATCTCCTAATTTCCTAATCTCCTCTGGAATTTTGTTGTATAACCTAATACTAGTGCATATAAAACTTTTTGAAAATTTTGATGACCTATGCTTAACATTTTGTAAATCAGTTTTATGTCTGGTATCGTAGTCATGTACATCAGCATTTAAGGTATTATGGTGCTTATATTTCCTAGCATGGCAGATATTTTGATACACATATGCGCTAGGTAGGGTCGTAATTCCTATTTCGCTGAATACATTCCTACAAGAATCTATAGCTTTCATGCTAAGAATACAACGCAAGGCTCTTTTTTGCAAGACAAATATTCTATTTGCTTCTGCTGCATTTCCCCAAAACATTAGTCCATACAACATGAGACTATCGAAGTAAGCAAAGTAGACAGTTTTTGCAGCTTGCGTGCCACAGAGTTCCTTGATTTTTTTAATGGCATAACAGGCTGAGCTCAGTTTACCAGCAAGACTGTCTATATGGGGTTTCCAGCAGAATCTATTGTCAATTATTAATCTCAGAAAAGTTAATTCATTAGCCATGTTTAACGATAATTCCTCTACAGTATTGGTTACGTCTTCATTATTTTTACGCCTATGTGCCCCAAGAACAAAATGCATTACATTCGTTTTATTAGTATTTAACAATAGATTATTGTGTTCAAACCATGATGTGAGCGACTTAATTACTGACAAGAAAACCTCCCGTAGTTCAATTATATTTTTGTTTTTCAAAACTACTGAGATGTCATCTGCAAACATAACTAGTTCTATGTCTTGCCCGATTGAACCGGAAATGTCATTCACATAAATCAGAAAGAATAATGGACCAAGGATAGAGCCTTGCGGTACTCCTATTGTAACAGGGTCAACATCCGATTTTATACCACTGACCTCACATATTTGTTTTCTGTTTTCTAGGTATGTTTCACATAAACGTAGCTCTTTTTCTCTTACTCCATAATACTCTAATTTTAATTTTAATAATAGAAATTGATTAGATTAAACTTTGAGGAGAACTGCTTCAATTAATGTCATTTGTTCCATGTTTTGTTTGCGTAAGCGCGCGCACGAATGGTCGTTTGTTTGCTGACAGCTTGGAGCGTGCAATCTGAATCGGGACGCTTGTGTTCGCCGTAGGCACTGTAAACGTTTTTAATCGGATCATGGTGAGGGTGGCAATGACTTCAATATCACATACAATAACAACTTAGCAATTACATTGAGAAACATCCTTTGCATGAAATCCGTTTAGGAATTGTCTTAGTGCAGGAATTTTGAATTATCTATAAACTAGCATCCGAGGAAACTTGCATTTGTACGAAATAATCTAGGTAAACAATCAGTTGTATTTTTTTATTACACTTAGGCCAACTTATTTACAATATTTCATACCCTATACCCTGTAATTACAAGTGTTCTAGTATATTTATTATATATTCTGGCTGCACAAATACAAATGTGTCTTCATAAAAATATATTAATTGAATAGAAAGACATAACAAAATACAAAGTATGCTTTTAGCTAATTACAAATGTACATCTATAGAGTATATCATTGCCTACATGTTAGCGGCAATCAAATCATTGCCTGATATCAAACAATCGCTGGCCACGAATATTCTGCTTCCTGTTATTCTCTGAATAATGTCACAAGCAGCGATCTCTGCAAAGTTTACTCCTCCAATCACATACACCAGCACACACTTTGGTTTCAGTGGGAAAACATTACCTAAGTTGGAATCATTTTTTAAAAGAGATGTGAGAGATTTAACATCCCTAGTACCCAAGTCGAGTTCACTTTGCACATTGAGATTGGATAATTTTTCATCCAGCGTCTCCATTCCTTTCTTGACTCTTTCTAAAACTGGGCCACCCACTCTGACATCGTTTATAGAGCTGAATTTCGTCAAGACTTCAGAAAGGGTCTCACAGGTTAAAATAGTGTTACATAGGACCGAAAGAAGAGGAATGTAGCCACCGTGGAACACGTAACTAGGACAAGTCTTTGACATCTCCGAATCGCTTGGCAGCTGTTTAAGCTTACTCGCCGATGTTTGGAAAGTGTTTTGCCACCTCGGTAGATGGTCGCTGAAGTTGCCTAACTTCTTGGGAATGTTGAGCGGCAGTCGAGGTACAGCCGGTTGAACCAGTAGGCCTGCATTCACGAGGTTGTTGAACACATATAGGTATTTGTGACCAAATGCTTGCAAGTATTTCTTTACCAAAGTGTTGTATTCTTCAGACGTCAGCCCCTGGGTTAGACTGAGTAAGCACATTAGCCTCAGGCTGTGGTGGAAGTGAATGTCTGTTCCAAAATGCTCATCGACAAAGTTAAAGTTGGCTTTCTTGTTTCTGTTGTTAATCATATCTGCTTCAGTGGCTTTGAGCATTTCGAAGGTTTTGCTCATCTCCGATATAATCGTTTCACATGCGAGCACATGGTTCACGAGATTCCGTTTATCCAGGGTGATTTGCTGAAGCTTGGTAGACACAAAGTGTTTCATCTCACGAATTCCAAGGTCCTTGACGTCGGACTTTTTTAGGGATTTAGCTTTGGTACTTAGCACACCGAGTACTTCAGAAAAATGCCTGTACTTCACTTCCCCGTACAAGCCATCCACAGAACTATCTAATGTCATTGAGTTGCTTTTCTCGTTTTCTTCAGGCTCTTTCAGCTTCAAATCTAGCTTTCCTTTCTTTAACTTTGTGTTCTTTACATTTAGTTCGAGATGTCCACATTTTATGCTGAATATTTCATTCAGCAAACCACTGTAAGTGGCTGGCGTGAGCAGATTGGAGGCATAGTCTTGGTTTCTATCCATTACAACCAAAGCACCAATCTCTTGGGGGCATTCGTTGGAGAAGTCCCTCATAAATGTCTCATTGTACACCTCCATAATGTCGAGAACGCTTGCAGATAGCTTGCCCACTGCAAAATTTACTTTGGGTCTGCCGACAATGTGAAACAAGCTCCACAATGACATGGACACGCTAGAGAGAAGCGATTGGTCTCGATCGACAAACGTCAGCTGGTAGAGATAAGGTATCTCAAGGCTGAGGAATCCTTCGTCCAGCATTATGAGTTCCCAAGAGAAGGAGTATAGCTTGACTATGCCGAAGAGACCACGACTTTCGAGCATCATTTCATATTGACTGTGCACCTTGGGGGTTATGACTATGTGAAAACAATTTTGATCAGCCATGGCTGGGGTTTGGCTCAGAAGGGAAGAAATCTGATCGAGGACACATTTATATTTTTGAACACATGTTGGAATTAAGTAGAGTCGATTTCGGTTCAGTGTTGCTCCCAGCTGCAAATCCATTTTGTAAATTTTGTCAACTCCATACTGTCTGAAACAGTGAAAACAGAACATGACAACAAGCAAGCAGAGAAGTTCAATAAAACAGAAATAAATGATTGATTCAGTTATGTTATGTCAGTGGTTTTCACTGTTAAGGTCGGCCCGTAAACATCAGAAAATTTCGTCTCCCATACAAACGTAGTTTACTAATAATGTGAAAACCACTGTTCCAACTTACTTGATATTTGGGATCTAATATTAGGCTACAATTATATGTGTCTGCATGTCTTTGTTTTTTCGGTAAATGTATTCTGGGTCAAACCACAGAGAAAACAAAATTCGTATGAAGATTTTCTTTTTGCTTTAATTTCATTTGGTTTGGATTTTTCCAAAAAAACAAAAGCGTGCAGACATAGATATTTATTACCTGATATTAGATATTAAATATTAATTTAATTGGAATAGCGGTTTCCAAATGATTAGTAAACTACGTTTGTATGGGGAGCATAGCTTAGGGCCGTTCTTAAGTAACATACAGGTTTTTAGGTACCCAATTTTCATATTCCTTTACATTCTACAAAGCCATTCCATTATTCATTAGGTACTCACCTTAGCCAACTGACACCGCATATTCTCTCAAAAGGTTTGATCAGTGCTGGGTCAATGATAAGATCCTTTTTTTCTCCGCACTGAATTAATATGCTCTCGAACTTTTTCTGAGAGATAAGAGACAGTGAAGAAAACTTCAAATGAAGAGGAGGCTCCATAGTCAAGTCCAACCTATCAAATAGATATATTACATTTATTCTGTGTATAATATTCAGATCACCTACCGGACAATACCAAGTTGCCATTTAAGGCCTGGACTGCAACCACAAAACCGGACTAACGGAATTCTGGCCTTTGTTGGGAACTCTGGAACCAGAGAATGCATGAAGCACGACCCATACACTTCCATAGGTGATTCATAAAATGAATTCCGTCCGTCCAGTTTTATTCCGATCATGCGATCCAGGCCTAATGTATCTCGATTCATATGAGTAAGGCATTGAGCTAGCTAGAAAGTAGACAAGTGACAAGTCTCGCTATAGCGTGCTTGCCACCTCTGTCGGGAGTTTCGTGGTTTCATAGTGCGAGTGACAAGTTTTGTATGCACAAATCAAGGTTTTTTTTCTCATCGGACAAAGCTGAACAAAATATTTCCGGTGCAAATGGTGTATGTGTATGCAGCTGTTTTTATCAAAGTTGTCGTGAAAACAGCTTAAATCAATAACCTGAGCCGGCCAGACTAAGTAGAGCCCTCATGGTCAGGCACAATGTACAAATCATTTTAAAGTTTGTCTGATGATTGTGATAACTAACAAGGAGATCTGGTCAAGTGAATTACTCTACTAGTGATTGCCATAGTTTGTGTCTGGCTGACCCGCCAGCGATGGAAAACCCATAGCAACAATTCTTCAGAGTAAATAAGATACAGGCAAAATGCGGAGCCTAACCTCGGCATTTCGTCGAACATCTGGTCTAGTGAATGTCTGATTTTAAGTATGATCAACACCTACCCAATTTATTCTGGGTTAAAAAAGTTGTACTGGTTGCATGTATTATTCTGCATTCGCAACATCGTACGCATTGAATAATAATAGACACTGAGCAACTTTCAAGTGATATTATATTATTCTAGCTGAAAGAAGCTCGATATTCTTAATTTTATTTTTACGATTTTTACCTAAAAGAAATACTTTGTGCCATAGAATATAGAATCATAGATTATTTAATTAAAACTAAGTTGATTATTATAGTTTTTATTCTCTTTGGTTTCTAAATTACTTGTGTCAGAAACATAGTACGTGGTCTGATTTGCACTTACAGCTTGGCTATCGGTCGTTTTCAGAGTGAACCTGTGTGAACTTAGGATCGAGTGCACGAAAGGACAAAAAATAAAAATTAACTTCAACGTATGATTAAACATGTCAATTTGTATAGACAGTATGGAAGGAACTCCATGCGGTTCACTAAAAGTGACGTGTTGGAACATTGATTAACTCACCCGTCTCTTCGTGCAATCGGGGCTAAACCTTAAAGCTGTGTCTTCAAATCTCTTGCTCTTGAAAATCACATTTGCTTGTGATTCACAGTCACCTGTGACTCACCGGTGAGTTACAGGCGACTTATCCGTGAGTCATTCTGTCACTCACTCCGCTTCATGAAGTACGTATAGAGTAGTCTTATAAAATAGTGTTTTTTTTTGCTATATTTATTTTGTCCGTAATTGTTTTTTTTCTCTCTTTTCAAAACAAGTAATTGGAGGAGCCCTATTACGAACGGTATCGAGTAGGCGCTATCAAGATGGCGATGTCACCTGTCAGCTATTTTGTATGCGTTGACAGTTGGTATCGAAAGCGCTGTCGATATCATCTGTCAAACGCTTGCAATGTTTTAGACGGGCGATATCGCCTTCTCGATGGCGCTTCCTCGATAGCGTTCGTATTCCCTATTCCGGCCTGGCCGTCAAACATTGTTTTCGGAGCCCATGTGAACGTCGCGCTGCAAGTAAAAAAGTATAAAGCGAACACGAGGAGTTCTGACAACAAATTCCTGCTAGGTATCAAATACCTGTAGCTGTCAAACTACATATTGAAAACAAATTGTAAATGATTGCTTCTCGCAGGTATTCGTTATGCGAACTCGTGTTCGCTTCCCGAGTAGACCCACAGTTACACAAAAAAAGGTCAGGTTAGGTTCACGGTACGCCTGAGAGCTGTCAGTGCGAATCGGATCATGGTGGAAGACGCCACATCCTCTTTGGTCGATAGGCGGGAAGGTCCAATTTTAAACTTCACATTACAAATGTGGTTTCATGCAATATCAAAGTTGCTCGCATTGAACGTAATACGTAATAACTAATTTCCAACTTGTTTGTCGTATTTTTATTGTATATTCATTGTTATTTAAAAAGTAATGCAAATTGACTTATAGCGGCTGACGATAGATGGCGGTCCAACTGTCTCAGCTGTCAATACGTCATTTCCGGTCATGCGTATTGCGAACGTGTGCCCGAGCTCCGCCTTCTTTGCCCCTTCCCCGCGTTTGTCTGTCAGTTTGCCTCCCTCCCTTCCGCCCCGTTCCGTTCGATCGTGGAAATGGCTGCAAGATTTATCAGGAAAATCGTAAGTGACAACCTTCAGTCATTGCTTGAGTTCACTGACTGAACCTGTAACAAAGCACCTTCTTATAATTCCCATTAAGATAGCCCTATTCCTCTTATATTCCGGTTCGTGGGTGCCTGCCAAAAATAGCCTTTTGAGATGTCAAGGAATTACATAAAGCAGTTGCTGGAATCAGTGCGGGCTTTGTTCGCGCAGGCCGCTCCGGTGAAGGTGGAAACGACTCAGCGTCTAACACCGAAGGTCGTATCTTTCACAGGACTCATTATGCATAGATATATAATGGACAGTATAGCATCCTTAGAGGTTATTATGTTCCAGTTTGAAACTGGGCTAAAGAGAAGCTACTTTTCCGCAAACAATATGATCGTGTGTAAAACAAGGTGTGTACGCCTGCCGTAATATACATACAGTTATGCTCGGTGTTTTGTTGCCCTGAAAAATCTGTTTTCTTGTTACAATCTGCCTGCATATGTATCCTGTAAAATCACTGTCCTGCAACTAATTTCAAAGTCTAGCCGACTTTTCTTTATTTATGTTGGTGCGATTTTTCCTGTAGCTCGTGCAACACGGAGGGCATGCGTGACCGCCCGTGAGAAAACATCCGACAATGCCTGCCTGGTTATGTGCCACCCGCCTCCTCATCCCGACAGCTAGCGTCATGCTCAAAAATAAAAATGTTTTTAATCATCAACGTCCTTAGTACACCAACGCTTTCATAGTGGCTCCTAACGCAGAATTTCTACGATCTCAAATTTTCTGAAATACTAACCTAAATATGACAATAATTATTTTATCTATAAATATCAATGAGAATTATGAAGAATATAATAATTTAAGATAATATTTTAATATATTGTAATAATTAAAAAATGTAGTAAATTTGACGATGTAAGTGGAGAGCAGGAATTAGAGATCTATATTCTTTTGTAACTATTTGCAAATAAATTAATTTTGAGTTTTAAATATACTGCAGCGATTCTCTGCAAATTGCTGGAAAAACAGCGTAGTAGCTAAACATCTGGGGAACATTAGTATACTGCAGTTTTTTCTCAAAGAATTGTCATTATATCTTTCGTTTACTGTGGGTGTGGACGTCATTTCAGCATATCGCCCCAGTCCTCTGTTTCAGATCCTTAATTAAAACTTTCCTCGTTGCCACCTCTTTTTTGTGCGCATTTTTGTAATCCACACATATGATGGCAAATGATAAAATATGACAAATCTGAGAGCAATGTACTATTTGGATGATTAATAAACAATAGATAATGAGGATGGGATGTTTTGTATTAAATTAAAACAAATCTATAATTTTGGCTGCCATTATGCGAAAATCTGTCGGACGGGACGCGCGGCCCTCAGCGCTCTCCAATGCCTGTTTTGTTTTAGGAGAAGTACAGACCGATGATTCCTCGAGACAAAAATCTGCACCAAACTTTCTCGGGATGCATTCGGTGCTGATGTATCATCCCAAATCAGCCAATTTTGCTTTTTTCAGTTCAGTTCATTGCCACAAAATGGCGTTTATTTTCATATTTTAGAAACATACATGATTACATTATGCTGTACACGCGAAACCTTTCGGTTTGTCTGCGTGTGACTATACGTGGGCTATTTAATGTTTACATTCCAAGCAATTTTTGTTCTTTTACATTGCACATTTATATTGCATAACATGAAAAAAAAAACCAAAAGAGATAAATATATTAAAGTAGGAATGATAAGGTTTACATAATTTAACACATATTTAGATGGGTATATAGAGGTAACATACAAAAAACATTGCTTGTTTACCCTTCTATTCATCTAAAAATGGGTCTAGTCGGTGAAGATGATTTTTTTGATGAAGTTTGAGTCAACTTCCAACTGTTACGAACCCAATCAGCGAACACATAGTTTTGTCTGTGCTTGTTTGCTTAAGTTCCTGAGTCAGTTGGATTTCATATGAGTGCAGATCACAGGAGGGACAATCTAAAGATTGTCAATAATAAATCTATAAAAGAAGGATCATTTCCAGACTCGATGAAGTTAGCGAAGGTCCATACCCTTGCACGACAAAGGTGCTCAGGCATTCAGTGGCAAATTTCTGAAGATTTCAAGCATCCTCCATATGTATACTCTGCATATACTTGTACTACTTAAGATGTTCTGTTTTGGTTCTTTGCACTTTTTACTAAAAACTTAACTTTAGCCTAGGTGTGGCTAATGGAACCCGCGTATCAGTTTGTGACCTAAATTAGAGTAGTTTAACTATCAGGAATTGAAATAACAAAATTAATACCCCTGTTGACGTTCGCTAGGCCCCGTCGGCGGCGCGCAGCTACAGCTCGGGCGTGCGACGCGTCACGCTCATTCCGGGCCATGGCATCGGCCCCGAGATCACGGTTGCCGTCGTGAAGATCTTCGAGGCAGCCAAAGTGCCTATTGAGTGGGACGAGGTGGATGTCACCGCAGTCAGGGTAAGTGTTGATTGTGACGTAAGAGCTTACTTTCAACTGCGTTCTGAATATCCTCAAAATCTTGAATGTGAAAATTTTTTAACAGCAAATTTCGAATGTGTAGTGTTAGTAGGGTTTAAATTCGTGGCAAACTCGACACAGGCACACGAGCGGTACCCAGAACTTTCCTGTGTTTAATCACACTAAACCAAGCTGCCCCTCCCTGCCCCCCCCTTGGCGACGCCCCTGCACTAAACTGTGGGTACTTATCCACGTGCTTGAGAGAGGCCAGTACATGCGCTCATAACTCGCAAATGTTTAAACTATAAAACATGTTTAACTTAACCAACTAACTAATACTGGTGTGTTACAGGGACCCGATGGCAAGTTCGGCATCCCGCAGAAGGCCATCGACTCGGTGAACGCTAACAAGATTGGCCTGAAGGGTCCTCTTATGACCCCGGTTGGTAAGGGATACCGCTCCCTCAACCTCGCACTACGGAAAGAGTTCGATCTGTATGCCAATGTCAGGCCCTGCAAGAGCATTGACGGGTCAGTTATTCTCATTTTTATCTAAAGAATGAGATAATCCAACTTCACTGTTCCTCCACTCCACTTAAATTTTGCTAATTACTTTCTCACTGGGTTCCTCATTATCTACTCTCTCATTTACTCTAATTTAAGGCTGGCCTCTACTATAGGCGTGCCAAATCCACTAAAATGGAATAAAAACTCTCCTTCCTAAGTCCACTATGAATCTGATTATATTTGCGCCTCTATAGCCGCCACCGTGCTTGGGCACCTTATACATCGGTGAAGCGTGGTGCTTCTTTCTAGAAACTCACTGTGCATGGTGTACCAGTCGAGAAGAGATGTATATTTTTTTCAGGCCGAGGAGATTATATATAAAACAGCATCGTAGCACGCACCATGCAAACACTTAATGGCACCATTTGTTGACCATTGTCAGCCCATTTAAATGCTTGTTGCGCTTTGATTTTTTTTTTTTTTTTTTTTTTTATGTGACTGGACATGGATGGCTAATACCACAAGTTATGTCATGGTATTAGCCCAACACACCACATGGGAACTAGGTGCCATGCCAGGACCTTCCTTATATTGCACGGCTACATTGAACTGGATGGAAAACACGGACAATTTTCATTGCCGCTTCGACCATCGTTCATCCAATGCGATGGTACCAACCCGGGCGGGATAAACCCTACCACCTAGTAAGTAAGGAAGGGGACCTACAGCTTAACGTGGAATCCGAACCACGGCCAGCCTCTCTCAACGGTCGAATGGTCACCCATCCAAGACCAGACCGGACCCAGCGTTGCTTAACTTCGGAGAGCGATCGCCGAAGTGTCGCGCCACTGGGCCACCGAGGCTGATATTTGATATTTGAAGTTGCTCGTAACAATATTATAAACGTAATTCATCATTGCAGCATCAAAACGTTGTATGACAACGTGGATGTGGTGACGATTCGCGAGAATACTGAGGGCGAGTACTCGGGCATCGAGCACGAGATCGTAGATGGTGTGGTGCAGTCCATCAAGCTCATTACTGAGGAGGCCAGCAAGCGAGTCGCCGAGTTTGCGTTCCAGTTCGCACGAGAAAACAACCGCTCCAAGGTCACCGCCGTGCATAAGGCTAACATCATGTAAGTATCTTTAACATGTAATTTTTATAAATCGTTGTCAGGGGTCCAATGTTACAATTGTATGTAACAAAAATGTGTTAAACATACATGGCCATGACAAGGCCAATATAATATCTAAGCAAAAGGTTTATGCGTTTGTTTGCAATGAGAATAGGTCAAAATTTTATTTGATAAATGATTAAGTGCATTCTGATTTGGTTCAAATTGGTTGGAAATGTAGTGTTTTATAAACTAAATATAGATATCCTCTTTTGCTATGACACCAGGTGAACATTGATGTTGCCTTGATTATTCAATTTAGAGCTTTCTTGGCCAGGAAGAGTTACTGAACCTTGAAAAGATGATGGTTGCTAATATAAGCAGTATCTGGATATAATGGCTGTTAACACTTACGGTTGTCCGGTGTGCCGTATCGGGTTTCGCGCACATATTTCGCCCTCTGCGGCAAACCTGACGGTGAAATGAATCCCAATTCATTACAAATTCACATCTGTAATGAATTGTATTCTTAAAACTTTAAATATATCGTGTCCATTGAAAGCAAACCATACAAATGGAATCATCAAAGGCTACGAGCTGCTATAAGAGGAACGTTTCAGGCGAATGTCGGACGGCCTCTTCCTGCGGTGTTGCCGCGACCTCGCCAACAAGTACACGGACATCAAGTTCGAGGAGCGCTATCTCGACACCGTCTGCCTCAACATGGTGCAGGACCCCAGCAAGTTCGACGTGCTGGTACGTTTGCACAACTTGTCTGCTCGCTTATGTGTTCTTGTGAAACTCTTGAAATGTCGATGGTGACAGGGCTGGTTATATATGCAGGTGTATGGAGAGGAAAGGGGCAAGTGAAGTAGGATATTAGAAATAAAGAATTTAGAATTATACTTGATCGCAACGCTGCTGCCTGCCACTTGTGACTTCGTACATTCTAGTATTCTTTGCATATTTGTAAGTGTTCATTTGTTTCATCATTTAAATCGATACTTACCTCTGACTGCAGCTTGGCAGCTTGGGTTATTGATGTATAAATGTGTAGATTTTCTGATGGTGGCAGATTACCTGCAAATCTTGCTTTGATATAATACGAGAAGCGAAAAATTTACTTATCGTGTTACAATTTAATCTAGCTCTGCTGAACTGGTAGACATTCCTATCTTATCTTTGAAGACCATACAACATAATATTTGTGTTATTGCGATTTAATCTCAAGATTTCTTGTACAGTATACAAGTGGTGCAACTCAGGAACTTCTTTGCGTACTTTGGTTTTGTAACAGCAGCAGTACAGATGACATGCTCGTAACAATACTTTGCTCCTAGATGTTGTACGTCTAGACGCAAATGTGATGGTGGTGTATTTGCAGGTTATGCCCAACCTGTATGGTGACATCATGTCGGACATGTGCTCCGGCCTGGTGGGTGGGCTAGGCCTCACTCCCTCCGGCAACATCGGCAAAAACGGAGCGCTCTTCGAGTCGGTGAGTCGCTTTTTCTTATTTGGATTTGGATAGGGCGTTCTCTGCAATATATATTCCGAAACAATATTAAATTTTTTGTGGATATTTTTTATTATTAAAAGCTGGAATTTTACTGAACATAAGGCTACAAACATATTGAACCACACCCAGATAAGCAGAATTGCTTAGTATCTTTTATAGTTATGTATGAGTGATTTGAATTGGGAAATATTTAAATCTAAAATATACCACAATATCATCTATATTATCTGATTGTGGAAGCATTGAATGATTTTTTTTATCACAATACAGCGCAAAATGTTTCCGGCTTAGAAGAAAATATTTTTTTCAGTTTAACCACAAAATATTGAAGGTTTGAGAAACATTTTGTTTCCACGGCACGAAGTTTCAAGTGCTTCCATGTTTTTAATTTGTTTTGACTTGTATTTGACAAGGTGAATGTTTGGACAATTTATTCCAATGATCGTTACATAAATCTTCCCAATTTTTTTGGAACTTTTTTATTTCGCTATTTAGCCTGAATGCGATACAGATACACCCCCTCAAATTTTACCTGTATTTAAAAATAACAACCTGTATGTATATAAATAGTAATCATGTTAAACTGTTTTAGGGGTTGTACACAAATGAAGTGATATTAGGTGTTGCGATTGAAAACTTTAGTTCTTTCTCATCTTTATAAATCATTACAAACAATCCAAACAATTTTCATGCTCAAAATATTTACCAATAATACATGTGTCGTTTTTTCATGTAGTGCAGATTCTTTGCACATTGCTGTGTGAAAGTGTTAGTTGTACGCTGAATATAATGCGGGAATAACAGATAATATTTTAAGTGCAAGTAAAAATAAAAATACGATGCTCATGGACGACATGTGATAAATGTAAGTAGTATTTTCGGAAAGTTTATACTCGTGTTTGTCACTAACAGAATGTGAATGTGGCTAATGAATAACTGCACCATTTGTCTGAATGTTGTGTCTAACCATCTATGTATAACCTTACAATTTCAAAGTCCACAATACCAAAAATAACAATATAAACTTACATAAAGCATATAATTAATTCAATCGAGGAATTTAAATACACTCATACTGATAATACACTCATACATAAGTGCATTTGTCAGTCAGTCAGCGTGTTTGCGTTCACTGCTGGACATACACCTCTCCAATTTTCATCTAGTCCTCCCTGCCCTCAGCGGTCTTTCTGCTTTCCGCCGACGCACTTGATGTCGTCGTCCCACCTGAAGGGCGATCCTCCCACGCTCCGTTTTCCTGTCCACGGCCGCTAGTATAGGACACGGTTACTCCAACGGCCCGACTGACAACGTCTCTTTGGCTGACGTGCGCTAGCGCTAGCCACCCGGTGTCTAATATCGAAATATTCACGAAATAAGTGTATACCATCAAGGAAAATAGCCAAAGATGATGAAGGTGGTTGATAGAACATGCACTTATTGTATTTATTTGAACCAGAACCCTCCAATTACTTGATGGCAAATTCCTGAAAATTAAGTAAAATTTTTTAAATAATGAACCATATACAACCAGAAGGCTTACTACAATTTTAATAACAGCAAAGTTTTTCACACATTATTTATGTGCTTAAACGGGTCTTACACAACCAATTTAGAAGCAAGATAAGATTGAAAACCAATTCTACCGTGGCCACGATAGAATGCAACTCCTGAGGAGTTAAGCAACGCAAACTGCTGGGCTTTATAACATGCTTATAATTTTAGGACACTAACAATTGAGATCACCGCCAGTCATGACCAGTAATTGGCTTGGATTTTATGCAACACTACTTCTGCATGAGCTGTTTTTCATGTTTCATGTTTGTGTACATGTCTTATTTTGTTATCTACTGTCATGGTTAGGTACGATACAATCGTTTTTTAGTATCGTAAAGTTCGTAATTTAGAGTCAGGGCCTCAAAAATGTAATGATCTTCGATTATTCTACTCTCCATGCTTTGAACATAAAACCGTTTGACGAATATCAATTCGAAAATTAAAAATATTTAATCAAAAATAATCACACCAACGGTCGCCTGTGAAATGAGACTGCGCATTTAGTTTATACTTTTTAAAGGTTAATTTAAGTTCAAATAAAAACCAAATATAAAAACAAAGCCAATCATTTTCACTTAATTAATTTTATTTACTGTAGAGTTAATTGCGCAGAGAAAGATAAAATATAGTAACTAAAACCAGAAAAAAAGTAACCAGATCTAAGTCAGCAGATTTCAAAGATGGATAAAATTTAACATAAAACTTTCTGCCTGATCCTTTTAATTTGATGTTATCTCTAAAAAACGAATGACGAATCACAGAAAACTTACATTTTGACCAAAACTCATACTAAAGCTACGTACTGCCAAATAAAACATCACAGTTGCACTCTGAAACTAAATTCTGCAAACATCGGGGGTGCATCACCTAGCAACACTGACATAAGAATGGCTTTTTCGTTTCAAACATCATCCTGCAGAAAGAACGTAACATGAGATGTAAAGAGATGTATTAAATAGGCAGAATGACATGACCACTGGTGCAGGGTTAACATTGCCTCATAAATTTTTGAATGGATAGTCAATGAAAAATAATTTTTTTAGTTGTAGGTCATTGTGTGAGTCTATTTGAGAGTCTATTTTGACATTTGAAAAATGAAAGGTTGCAACTACTTTTAACCATTAAGAAGGCAATCTGATCTATCAATGGTTTCACCGAATATATCCGAATACGGTTCACAAGAAGGAAATTGGCAGGCTTG
Organism: Incurvaria masculella; assembly: GCA_946894095.1. Classification (NCBI taxonomy): domain Eukaryota; kingdom Metazoa; phylum Arthropoda; class Insecta; order Lepidoptera; family Incurvariidae; genus Incurvaria; species Incurvaria masculella. The sequence goes on along the minus strand of OX335658.1, from coordinate 11,123,701 downwards.
CCCCCTGTGTTCGCTGCAGTTCTGAGCAATTCGTTTAGCAAAGAAAGCTGACTTACCTCACCAGTCCCATCACGCTTCACTGCTGACCTCCATTTATGTTTTTGCATGAAGATGCCTTAACACAATCTCGTCTTAACGTTAAGAGAATAATGAGGTGATCAAGTTTCATACAATGGCTTGTGCCTGTTTACTCAGTCACATTGAGAAATATTTTTCTGATATTTTGCACATTAAATAAATCACCTGAGAGCTACTTCTGTACGTTTTGGTTTTTTTTGATAACTTTATTTTTTATTCATGAAATACGCCTATTTGTATTTGCATACAGATATTTAAATATGTATATCAAGGATATAAGGTAATTAATAAAATAAAATGTACAGACGTAGCTCTCAGTTGATTAATTTAATGTGCAAAATATCAGAAAAATGTTTCTTATTTTGACTGACGAATCTGGCAGGAGTCATTGCATGGAACATGATCACCTCATTATCCTCTTAACGCTCAACCGCAATGGCCGACCGACTGACGGCCGCGCTCGCTCCGCAGGTGCACGGCACGGCGCCCGCCATCGCAGGCAAGGACCTCGCCAACCCGACGGCGCTACTGCTCTCCGCCGTGATGATGCTGCGGCACCTCAAGATGACGGAGCACGCGGACCGCATCGAGACAGCCTGCTACACAGTGCTCAAGGAGGGGAGGCAGCTTACGGGCGACTTGAACGGCACGGCCAAGTGCTCCGAGTACACCGACGCCATCATAGCGAATCTCAACTAGGAGTGTGACTCTTGAGGTGGTTCAGCATGAGAAAATAACGCTCACCGTGAAATCTAAGTTTGGATTTTTTAACAGCAGTCAATTGATATCTATCAGCCTCGGTAGGTCAGGACGCCTTGCGAATCGATATACTGGAGAAGCACGTCTGAGCGCGGTTAGGTTCTGGAGGGGTGACCATTTTCAACCGTTTAGGCTGGCCGTGGTTCGGATTCTATGTAAAACTGTAGGTCCCATAACTTACTAGGTGGTTCAGTTAATCCCGCCCGGGTTGGTACCATCGCATGGTCGAAGCCGCAATAACAATTGTCCGTGTACTCCATCCAGTTCAATGTAGCCGAACAATATAAGCAAGGTCCTGGCATGGCTCCTAGTTCCCATGTGAAGTGTTAGGCTAATATCTGACGGTCAGTTTGGTATTAGCCAATAATTAATAATTAAGGAGGTGTGTGCGTCCATGTAGTTGGCGCCACAGTTAACTATATCTGTTAAGTATAACTATTTCTGTTATAACTCCTCAAAAATAAGGAAATTGCTAACTACTAAAGTACTATATTGGCGAGCATACTACGCAGTCATGTATTTAATCTCATGCAACACTTTTTAAAAAAGACCATCACTTGTGAGATAATTTTTAGGCCTAGTGCAAAAAGTTGCTAATTGCAAATGGCAACTTTTTGGACACATCCTCCGAATTATCTTAGCAATTCAAATAAATACACAGCCGATTAATGTGTACACCACTTCAGTTATAGTTTGTAACTTCCTATGTTTGAGGGGTTGTAGCAGAAATAGCTAAAAACGACTGTGGAGCCAACTACATGGTTGCAAACATCCCCTTAAACTGCCGTCGGCAACAAACACAGACATTTTTTCATTGCCGCTATAAACATCTATGCAATGTGATGGTACCAACCCGGGGGAGGCATAATCTTTACCGAGTAGGGGAAGGGGACCTACACAGTGGCGTAGCTACGCCAATGCAATCAATGCGGTCGCACGGGGCGTTTTAGTAAAAATAACCAAGCTTCTATAGCATAATAGTATAGAAGTGTAATAAGCTTAGTCATTAAGACTATAAGTTTTTTTTTTTCGAGGTTTTTTTTAAATTTTTTTGCTAGTAGCCCAAAAGGTTTTTTTTTTTGCATTGGGGCTCAAAAAAAGCTAGTTACGCCGCTGGCCTGAATGCACTTATTCCACATAGAAAAAGAAAGAGAGTGGTGCATGAACGGGGCGGGGATCGAACCCATGAGATACGAGGTACCTTGCCCCTGAGCTACGAGCCGCGCCATACGACTTGTTTTAGAGTCCAAAGAGTCCAAACAATCTCATTCTCCCCATACATCAGCTGGCAACTTACATCCGTGTAGTCAAGTAAATCAGTAAAGTGGTATTCAAGTTATTTTCAAATTAAGTTTCCAGTGAGCGTTGATTTACAGGCCCACCGGAAAGTCCTAGCAGTGGCTGTGCATAGCATTTCGAAAAAAAATCTTTAGTGGAGATTTAATGTAGAAAAAAAAATCCTGGTATAGGTTTATACTCTTCTTTACACAGAATAAGAGTTTTTTTTTTCGATAAGGTAAGATTGAGCAAAAATTACGGGTTTCGGTGCAAAGCAAGACCCCAGTGACCAAATGACAACAAATTCAAACAACACATTCTGCATAGTTACCATAAATATTATATTAGGTTATTTTGTTTTTATTAGATGAATTACATCCGAATTATTTCTTACATCGCTAGAATTTATATCTGAAATAAGAATCAGCCTCTTACTAGCGTTTAGATTAATTAAAAAAATAACATGTTTTTTCACCTAAATAAATCCCCAGTGGTCTCAAATTATGAATAACTTGTGAATACCGTATAGGTTACGGATTCAAGTATTATTTTTCATAGATGTACTTTAGTAAAACGACTAGATTGATTTGAACCTACATTACTTAGCTTTTGAAGTTATAACGAAGGTGGCCATAAAGATCATTCAAGCAGCACAGTAGTTAGCAGTGGTGTCCACTAGCGATTGGTCCGTCTGACTCCAAACTACACGTCTGAAACATCTCTGAAATTAAGGGTTCTACGGTACTCAAACAGCCCGCAAAAACTATTGTTCTGTCAACTCTGGAATGGTTTTAAGCCTACTACAGAATGGTGCTAACCTACACAGGAATAGTTATAAGCCCACTCGGGAATGGTTTTAAGCCCACTTTCTAATGATTTCAAGCCTACTCCTAAATAGATTGAAACCCACTCCTGAATAGATTGAAACCCACCCCAGATTGGTTATAAGCCCACTCTGGAATGGTTCAGTCAAGATTTAATGATTCTTGAAATGGATGTTCAGGAGTGGAATTAGGAGCATTTCCAGGAGGAGGATGGATTCGGAATGACCTTCGCTAGTGTCTACCTACACCGTAACCTTTACCACGATCTTCTATGTGAGTTGTTTTGGGTGATATTGCATACCATGCAGTAACTGATTGATGTTTATAGTACCTACACCTTTCTGTGCCTGCTTAACTGGCATGTATAGACACTTTGGAATGAAGAAATTCTTAGCATTTCAATGAGAGTATAGTAAAATAACATAAGTTGATATAAGTTTAAGGCCATTTAAATACAGATGTTTATTCAGTAACTACTTCACTACATAATATCATTTTGGGGGAAGAAATATGCATTTATTTCTCTGTTTTGAAATGTTGAATAAATATTGATTGTCTCCATACATTTTTGTCACCTGTTTATTGACAGTTACAATTATATGTTGCTGAATTTGTGTTAGAAGTGTCTGCACTTGATTTTGTATGTTCCTATTTTTTATTTATTGTATTTATTAAGTATTATTGTGCTATATCATAGAATTAGATCAATATGAATTCAGGCAAGTGTTTTCTCATTTTTGTGTTAGCATCATGACATGTACAACTGTCTCTTACCTAACAGAATTGTTTGGCAGGAATATGTTTGCACAGAATTGATAATAAAAAAAAACCACTACTTTCGCATTTATTTTACTGGTATGAATTAATAATAAATTAAAACTGATGATCAGCTGTTATAACAATTACTGAAAATTTAACCATTATTCAAATATGTTTGGCTGGAAATAAAATGATCATCTCACCTATCACACAATACAAGATACCACTGCATATGATGTGGAGGTGTGTGTAAAGTTTGTTATGTGTCCAAATGTGTCGTGTTTACTCTTTGACAATAAAATCGCCTATTGAGGTCAGCCCCTGTGATACTTGTTGTTGTTGCCAAAAAGTATCTTCGTGTATGTACACTGCTAGCTGTGTTTAGTTGACAGATGTCGAGGGGTGTGAGTTTCCTTTTTAATCTCTGTCGAATGTTTCAATGCGCTAAGAACAACGCTAATTAAATCCGTTTCAGTTGAAAGTACAAGAATGTAAAGCATACTTGGTTTACATGTAAGCTAATGTAAATAGGTGTATTTAAATGAAAGTGCTGTGACAATTGTATTATTTAATATAATTTTTCCCTGTGAGATGTCTTTTTATACAAATCTTGTCTGATTAACCCTATCCCATATTGAAAATAAATCCATTTTAATTCATATAATTCTTTTGAAGATACCATAACCAAACGATTGCACATATTCAACGTCAAATTGTTCCAGTGTACATTACATTATAGTTACATGCTAAATGGAATGAAACAGGTAAGGATGTGCTAACATTATTTTCCATGTCCACGACATTGTTTACAAATTTCAAACACTAAAATGCCTATTTGCATGCTGACCTTGGAGTAAAATACAGTAATCGAGCTGAGTTACCTCTCTGAATTCTAAAGTTTTCTGAGCGTCTGTCGGCGCCCGAGTGGCTCGCGAAGTGACTGTAAGAATTGGATAGTTAAATGTTTTTTTGCGTACCGCTGCAATTGCGTGTGTGCGCCGCCGCTACACGCCTAAAAACGTTGCTGCTAAAACGCTCGTAAAACTCATTTTGTTCCTTCCGTTCCTTCTCGTTGTGTTCATTCTTTGGAGAACCTAATTGTGAACATTGTTTGTGTCATTCGTTCTGAAACCCTAAAAATCATATATTCGTCTTATCTCTGGTCTCTTACCAAGTGCTGATTAGCTTAAAGGCTAGTAAGCAGTGACTAAGGGGTCGTTCTCACCATCTTTCAGTACAAAACATCACTTTAATAATAAAGGCCCCTTTAAATGTTAATTAAGATATATCAGCACTTGGTGAAAACCTATCTAACTCTAATGGATTCCATTCGGATCCAAGTCGGAATTATGACATTGACGTTATATCATGTACACATAGCATCTTCACTGCAATCGAGAGGAAAGTGTACCATGTTGACGTGTACGCTTTGTCGGCAGGTGCACGGCACGGCGCCCGACATAGCCGGCAAGGACCTGTCCAACCCGACTGCGCTGCTGCTCTCCGCGATCATGATGCTTCGTCACCTTAAGATGACGGAGCACGCGGACCGCATCCAGAACGCCTGCTACGCCGTGCTCAAGGAGGGGCAGAAACTCACCATCGACCTCGGCGGCAAGGCTAAGTGCTCCGAGTACACCAACGCCATCATCTCCAAGTTAGCGTAGAGCGCGGTGCGGTTCCAACCTCGGCGAATAGCGTGTGACCTTCGGGTGTGAGATTTTTATGTAGAATCGGGTCTGGAAAGAAGAAACGTTGGGAAAACGACCATCTTGAAGTAAATTTCCTCTTACTGGCCGATTCTATGGCCGATTGTGTATCCATCGATGGATCGGCGCATGGAATAGTAACATAATGGGCCAACTAGCTATCCATTGGCTCTTGTGTGTGCATTTTTGAAATGGTAACATTGTTACAAGTGGACCAACTCGCTATCCATTGACTTTTGTATATACATTGTTGGAATGGAAACATTGTTTCAAGTGGGCAATTCCCTATCCATTTCATTTTATGTGTCCGGATGGTACGGGACATAGAGTTGAGATAGAGTAAAAAATTGGCCAACTTTCTAGTCATCAATGGAACTAACGTCAAGCGGATGGAGTGGGTATTCTTTAAACCATTTGTATTATTAAAGCAGTGAGAACCTGACATTATTCTCACATTTTTCCGTCTCGATTCTATATAAAAATCGAATGCACAAAAATCTTTAAAAATCTATCAGTTAGTTCATTTAGCTTGACGACAGAAACCTCAATCTTACTGGAATTGAACATTGTGATCAATATTAACATTTTTTTATGGCTTTAAACCTGTGTCCATTTTATTTTGTGGAGTTATGGATGCCATGTACAAACAATAAATTGCTATGATGCATTATAGAATAACTGAAAACGATTCTAGAATAGACATTAACACAGCATGTGTACGTCACTTCATAAAGAATACTGCAATGGTGGAATCTAAAAGCACCACTTAAACAGTACTCATACACTATCAATAGATCGTACTATTTATCTCTGTAGTACCTAGTTCAAATTATTGAGATCTTATTTATTAAAATTTTAGCAAGTAAGTACAATATTTTTATGCATTGGACCGATGCGGTCAATGTATAGATACGTGCTGTAAGTATTATTTGTAAATAAGTCAAAATGACACAGACGGGATGTAGAAATTACAGTAGACATTTGTGAACTGCACTCGGTATTCCGTTGTTACAGTGTATTGCCAAATGTATTTATCATTTTTGTTAATAAAATTGTTGAAAATTTTGTGTTTTGTCTTGCACATAACACCTCAAATAAACTCTTTAAAGTATCCTCAGTCTGCAAGTTCTCATAAAAATATGTCATCAAATAATGCACCAGCCAAAAGACTAGCGGCCAAGTGCACGAAATGTCAGAAACCTCAACGCCAACCATAGATAAAACGGGAGGAGATATGGCATCGAGCGCGCCTAGTCTGTCTGTCTAGTCTAGACCTGCTGTCTCCAATTTTCAAAGCTACCAATCCAATTTAAACGTACAGTCCACATGCAAACATAGTCGCAGACGTATTGGAGGGTTTGTGTGGGTCGGAACTGACTAGACGAACACTATTTTAGAGCACATTAGCGCGTGGTGGCGATGTTTCGACTGTGTGGCATATGACGCACTGCTGGATTTCCATACAACTATATGGTAATTTTGACCATATAGCGGAGACGCGATATCGAGCGCATGCCACTTCTCCTTCCTTTCTCTTTACTGACGCCAACATAGAACGCCAACATAGGAAAAGTAAAGAAATATGATTCAGAAAGAATCAGTGGGTCACCTCTTACTTACCAGAAATAAAGGGTATTTGTCTGGGTTTTTTATGCCGATTAAATTCACAATCTACAAATGCATAGGTCACTATGCTTTCTTTGAGGAAAATTAGAAAAATCTTAAAGATTTTTTAAAGAAATATTTGACATTATGCAGACACAATGTTCTGATAATTATTTGAAAAGTTGTATCATCTGGTAGGTTGTTCCGTCTCTACCTCGCAGTAGTGATATTTGAGTTGACGTCTCACTCCCACACTTTTTTCTTCTTGTAAGCACAGCACGCTCATGGTAGGTCTGTGAGTGCAATAGAGAACCAACTTTAAGAGGGTCATGTCTGAGAGTAAACCGAGAGGTTTAAGGGAAACGCCATAATGTTAACACAAAAAAAAACAAAGGAATCACTTCTTCTATCTAATTTATTGATCTGTAGTTAACTATTTACATAAATAGAACTCAACAATTTCACAATACCTAAATTTACAAAATGACAATAACAATAATAAAATGTTGATTTCTACATGGTAGAAGTCTTATGAATGATCAAAAGAAACGACATATTGCACAGTGGTCCTGATTTCGAACGTGAAATCCATTAAAGTAGTCCTGTCTGAACAAGACATCAATTAAATTTTCCCTCTCCGAACATCGGAATTCATTTAAATTAGACCCGTTCAAATATTAAATAAATTAAATAAGTCTCCCAAAAATCTAACAAATTAAATTAATCCTCTCCGAACATGGACAAAATTTAACTAGTCCTCCTGACATTGAATCAAATATATTAGTCCCGTCCGAACATAAAATCAACTAACATTAAGTTAAAAAAGTTCTATCTACTGTGTTTCTATAGCAAAGTACAGTCAACATGTAGGGTCAGAGTAATCTCACTCTGTTCCGTTAGTATCTTTGGCAAGGTCGTTTTATTACATTACATACTATTTAACATAACAAGGAGGTAAAATCAACGATTTACGTGAGTTGTCAACCACGTCTAGAATCCTATGACATTACAATGCCTGCCCAATTCTCTAACAGCGAGATTTATTATATTACAAAGTGATTTTGATGTTTTATGTAACTACAAATGTATTACATTGGTATTTGACAATTCACTGGAACAATTAAATCTGATTGATTTTTTTTCAATTGGAAATGCTAGGAGTGAAATTTACAACACTGGATGTTCTGCAGATTTATGGAACTTCAAAAGTAAGCATGCACATAATTAAAGGTACATAATTGCCGAGTGGATATACTTAAGCTACCCGTACACAGGCAACTAAAGTTGCTTACCTTGCAGTAATATCTGTCGATTTCGTTGTCACGACAACATCCAGCAATCTCCGGCAACATGGTTTATGGCCAAGTATGGAACCATTCATGAAGCTATTAAGTACACGGATACGTGGCAATTCGATAACCAACTCACCGGTGACACGAAAAGTATAGATTCGCTCCATATCGCTGGAATAATTGGCAAAAACATATGGGGTTGCTCTATATTGATCCATCTATTGCTCCACTATGTTTGGCAACAGTTGCCCAGCAATTAATTGCCTCAAAAATTGCCTGCACCTTATGAGTGCAAAGGACCACAACGTCATTAAAACCACTGACTGATACAGATTATTTTTAATTTTGATGTAATTAAGTAAATTGATTCAGCTAAATAATCTATGGATCACTGTCACACACACACACACACACGCGCATGCGTGGCGGTCACATAGCTTAAAACCGGTTGATTCACTCACTCTGGTGAACCTTTGGCAAAGCCATAGGCAAGTACATAGTAGAGATAGTAACACAACTTACTTTTATAATGGCTTTTATGTTCGAATTATGGTTTGCCAAGTCCCAGAATGTTACTAAAGTTTTCCGGTTTGCCTCTAAATTGTGGAATACCTAGTATAGTTTAAAAATGGCATTGTGGTCTTTTACAACTGTATATGTTTAACTTGGTTTTAATATTACCAACTTTAAGCTTTCAATAAGTACACAAATGTAAAAATTTACAATATCAAAATTTAATAACACAACCAATTTCGTAACAAAAAAAATAGAAATTAGAAAAACCGGAATACAAAAAATATATGTATATATAATCAACAGGGCCCATGTGCTAGTTTTGTATGGTAATAGTTACTGTACAAAGTTTGGCACGATGGTAACACAGTAAATATGACTGAAATCGAATATCGACAAATTTCGACACAAATAACATTTACAACTATGTATGAAGTAGGTGTGCAATTCTAAGAGTCACAAAATGCATAATTCTGGGAATGTATTCAAGTTTGTGTCCAGTTTTGATATAACGATTATAGCCTTACAGACAATTAAACATTTTAGATTACTAGAAAAATCTATAGAAAAACATCTACAAACCTAATAAAAAATGCGGGTAATGTTGGATGAACCATAAAAAAAGATTAATGTTAAATATTAGTTTGGTTTTCAATCACAAGGAATTTTAAAGTCCAGGCTAGGAACGCTATCGAGCAGGTGCTATTGAGAATCGGTGACACCAGATGGTTTCGAAAGTGCTTTCGAAACCAACTGTCAAACTCATTTTGACAGGCGATATCGCCTTTCTCGATAGCGTTCGTAGTAGGGCTCCAGCTATATCGTACTAGGTTCTGACAATATATATGTAGGGTCTGAAGTTACATAAAAAGTAAATGTAATAATAATTCTGTTTGTATTTCTTTATTTCGCAAAAAAAAGACTTCCGTTGGGGAATCGCTCGCTCAAATCACATCGAACAATGCAACTATCTGTATAATGGAATAGTCGTAAGTACTAAATTCAATTTAACATTAACGCTAATGTCTCGCCCGCCGCCGCGCTCGCATCCGACTAATTAGACGTGAGTGCGGGGCCGAGCGAGTGAGGCATTGACTATACGCTCTCACTCTATCTACCGATCGGGAATCCACTTCACCTCTCCAGAGATCATTCTTTGCATTCCAACGGGTGGCAGTTTGGGCTCGCACTTAGCCGTTCATAACATACGCTCGTACATTTCGTTCCTATAGGAAGCGATCGTACTTTTGGTAACAGAAACAATATCACTCATCAAAGCCTGCACGCCTCGAAAGTTTGAGCAACGACTATGGCAGCCATTTTGTTTTGAAGCAAGCACTCCTCGGAGCTTCTGAACGTAGATTACGCTTCACTGGAAGCATCCAAGCGTGGATCCCGCAGTAGGCCTACCACCACCAGCCTTGTTCCTAGAGCGAGGCAAGGCGGCGCTAACTCACGCCGGGTTGCGGTCGGTTGTCGCTAGATGGCGCGGCGCCGCTGTCGAAGCGCAGCGCCTCGGCCGTTTGTTTGCCCGCGTCTGTGAGGATCATAGTCGACAACGCTTCTAGCGATTGACGCACCTGGAAAATAAAAAAAAATTAAGTGACTTGTTCAACAAAGACCAGCAACCTGCTATTCTTGCTGCAACAAGCTTTGCAAAATGGTGTCGGAATGGTGAACATTTTAGGGAAATTGGGTTATAAAATATTCAGTATCAACGAAACAGACCTTGACTCAAGATGGCTTACGTGGTTCACCTACAGACCGTTCCTATAGTCTTAGGTGGGTTGCTAATATACAGTCCCTATATAAAGTGGGTCAACCGTAAGTAAACCCAAGATTGAGAACAAAAACGAGCTGACAGTAGGCACCAGATCTATCTGAATCTACTGAAAGTCAAGAAAATCGCCACAGCGGTCGGCCGAACTTAGGATGCGTTAGTATTGTACGTAAACATATGAATACCGGTCATACGAATTGAGCAAGTGTCCCGTTGATATCGCTTTCGCGAAGTCCTCTTTGGTGTGTGATGAATAATTTGAATCTTCATGATAAAATTACTTGGGAGAATTTCAAGTTTCAAGAAAGTTCAATGCACGAAAGTATTATTTACGAAGAAATATTTGTCTAATTTGAGAACACAAAAAACACCAGCGACTCAGAGTGTTATCTTTAAATTATAGCTATACCATCAATCTACATATGAATATTTTGGATTTTCGAAATTCGTAGTGGTTATTTATACAATTAAACATAATTAAATGTTATTTTACTTATCTCCTTATCAAACAGAATACAATAGGCTCTTATCATATGAGACTGCAGCTCTAAATCAGTAAAGAAATATGTAGAAGAGAAAGATTTCTCACTGCGATCAATGGATAACACACATTCAGGTTTTGACGGAGGGAAACGTAACCAATTCAACTCAGTTTGCAAGTTCAATAACATACGTTTACGTAAGATATAAACGCCTGCAGGCATTGCCATTTGTAGGGAAAACGTATGTGGGTCGAGGTCCAATGTGTGGCGGGTACGGTGATCTAAATTGTCGACTCTACCTTGGCGAGTAGGTGCAGGTTGGTGCTGAGGAAGGTGTGCACCTCGCTGGCGGCCTGGCTGTGCAGCCGCGCCTGCCAAGCCAGCAGCTCTCCGTACATGTCCGCACTCCTCAGCCGCATCAGGTCACCCTGCACAATCGTTATATTTATGCATATTAAAAACCAAATACTCCCCAGGTCGATGGATAGGTTCAGCGAATTGTAGGCCATATGCTGTAAGCTTAGCTGCAAGTTCTGCCCAGAACTACTCATACATTCTCGTACATAACTCGTGCAGATGTGAGGATATATTATATATTATTATTGATAGGCCAGCAGCTTCAGGCTGATGCGCCTATATCACAACACTTATTTATATATTTATCATAAAAAAAAAATTTTTTTTTTTATATGATTGTCCAGTTTATTTTTGAAGGAATTTACGGAGACAGCGATTACAACTTCACTGGGAAGACTGTTCCAAGATTCTACCACTCTGTTGGCAAGAAAGTGTCGTCGAGGGTTCTGCTTCGACCGATTGTGATACAGCTTTTTTGAGTGCCCTCTCAGGTTTTTAGTATTAGTAAGGGTGAACATATCTTGTAGATTGGTAGAGTTGTAAGAAGAGTTGAGAATTTTAAATTTTTCAATAAGATCTCCCCGTTCTCTTCGTTCTTGTAGAGTGGTGAGGCCAAGCTTGTCCAGCCGGGTTTCATAACTTTTATTTTTCAGTGCAGTTGGCATTTTTGTTGCTCTACGTTGTACTCGTTCCAGCAGGTCAATATCTTTCTTGAAGTAGGGACTCCAGATCTGGTATGTAGGGAAATATTGTATCGACGTTTACTCTGAAACGTGTACACCGAAAATAGGGGCAAATTCGAGATCTTATTCCGTCATATTGACGTCAACAATTGAGTAAAAGGGATTTAGGAATTATTTATCTTTGCCGTGTATACATTTAATCGGTTGCGTCCGTACCTACACAAGCGATCAACTTCACATAGGCCAACAACTGAATCCTATGCTTACCCCGATTATCTATTTAATCAAATGATCACCGTAACCACAGACAGCTTGTTTGGTAATAATTGGTAAAAAGTGGTAATGGCTGTGGTCTTTTCTGTTGAGGATCATGGACCGATAACGAGGTGTGCAATCATTCGAATTCGGAAGCAAAGTTCTCAAACTTTAAAATCTCCGCATCACCTTTTTTTTGGTCCTCCGAAATCTTTGCCATTGCCCCCTTGTCAATGAAATCCTAGATCTGTGCCAGCTATGAGGCACCGCGTGCAGAAAGCTCTCAAGGCCAGACTATTTGACCAATGTGTGCTGCCGCCGTGCGAGTGTTGACCTGCGCCTGAATGGATATGCTCTCAATGCATACCTTTCCAAAGTTCTCTAACACATGAGCAGAGGGTGTGTAGGAGAGTGTATGAGGGTAGAAAATGTATATGTCAGTGAGAGAGGGTGTGTATGTGAGTGAGAGGGAGCAAATTAAATATCAAAATTGAAAAGATGTAGGTTGGGTTAGGTTAGGTTAGGTTAGGCATTTACGTTTTTTATCTAGTCCCAAATTTTGTAAAAAATATTTTTGAATGAAGGCCGAAGAAGTGCAGAAAGCCAACAAAGTTCACCTGCGTGGGCAGCGTGGCCGCGTTGCGCTGCCGGTAGATGGTATGCGCGAGCGTCGCTGCGGAGGCGGCCAGGCCGAGCGCCAGCAGCGCGAGCGCCGCCGACAGCAGCCAGCGCGCCACGCGCCCGCCGCCGCCGCCGCGCGCCCGCCCCTCCGCGCCAACAGCGCCCGCGCCGCCGCCCAGCAGCAGCGTTGGCTGGATCACCGCCGGGGACTTCGCTGCAATAGCGTACGGCACATTGACAACCACAAAGTGCATTGTTTGCATGTAAACATTTCTAAATATCTAAAGGAGAATGCCCATTGCCCCATTTGGGCCCCTCAAAATGTCAGTGTCTAACTTCCAAACCATTGTTATAATTGACTGTTTAATTTGTGTAACATTATAATGACTGTTCAGCCGCCTGGAGTGACTATAATGTTATCTAATGTTTTCTAAGTGTGATTATGGTGGTTAGTTTTAAGTAATTTAATGATTCTTGCTACTGGTTAATACACGGAATATTGAGGAGGCAGGAAGTGAAACGTTTGTAAATTTGTTCCAGGACCGCTGTTGCCGTTTTACTTAAGACCTTTTTGCTCCGCGAATGTATAACAGTCGCAATTGGCTATCCCTTCTTAATCGATAACCAAACAACAAATCCACATTTGTTTAGTAAATATGAACCTTAACGTAATGGCTCTATGTTGGAATTCCAATACTGTTTGCAATCAAATGTTACGTCACTTTCGAACACGGCCGAGCGCCTCACACGCACATGGTCACAAACAACGTAGGGAGACATGACTCGCCGAGCAAAACGACGCCGCGACGCCATATTGTTTCGTAATGCATTTGTCGTAAGTTTTATCGCTATTCATGTAAATGAAACTTACCGGTGATACGAAACTCCTCCATTATGAAGGTTGTGCACCGGCGGTCGTGTTTGCAAGTTATTATGGCACAGTAAGGCATTACTCCTTTTCAATTTTAGATTGTATCACGGACAAGTTAATGCACAGGACAGCCGCAGAGGAGTGAATCATGCGCGTATGAAGTGAGCGGATCCCCGCTAAAGACCGGCGCGTGAGTTCCGCCCACGTCACAATTCTTAACTCCTAATTGTTCTGTGGGTTAATATATTGTCTAATATTAAGGTTAGCTGTTAGAGATTAGGCAATAAGCTCGCCTTTGCATACTATGTAATAATAGTTGTAAGCAATAAAGAATATTTTCATTTCATGTAACTTAATGAGGAGTGGGAATGGGAATAGGAGTCAGTAAGGCTAATGAGGATTGTTAAAAGGAATAACTAGGAAGCAGGTACTCGGAATGGGTTGCACCCGGAATGAGCCATCGCTAGTTGGAGCGACTTTAGGTTGACGCTCACCGCTGGCCATGTCGCCCTGGTGCGGGAGGGGCGCGGCGCCGACGGCAGCGGCGAGCGAGGGGGAGGCGCGGCGCGTGCAGCGCGGGTGCAGCGCGCTCGCCGTCTCGCCGCCTCCGCTGCTGCTCTCGTCCCCCGGTGAGTACTCCGACGCGTCCAGCTCCACCTCCGACACGCGCAGCTCCTGCGTCGCGTCACAATATCACTAGTTACGCATGCCATACGCACTCGGATTCATCATATCCTATCATTAGCCAGTTCAACAATCAACTGGCAAGAAGCTTCGCTGGAGTTGTTTTCAATTTCCACTTCACCCAAAGGAGAATGCCCATTCCAGTATGGGCTAGAAAAGCGCTAGAATTTTTCTTGTACACACATGAAACCAATTTTCTTTTATTCCTCGTATCATAAAAGTAACATTCTGTAACTTTAACTTCTTTCTATAATGGGGATAAGTCAGCAAACACGGCTAAAGATGAACTTTAAGGTTATTTTTGCTCAGAACAGCGCGCGCGCTCAGGGTCTGTGTTTTGCCTACATAGTACCTGCATACCTTATATAGTTGATATTTATTTGCTACACCACTTTTATGAGTCACAGGCTGAGATAAATAGTCGTAACCGAAACTAAGATTAACGAAAAGTAGTACTTTGTGATGTCACTTTGCATTACTTTGAGATTTCTTCCATACAAAATGTGTCAATGTGACATCACAAAGCACTACTTTCCATTAGTCTTAGTCTGTTACAACTATTTATCTCAGCCTTAGTTTCTGTTACGACCTATCTCAGCCACAGAGTGCATAACATTTGACGCCAGTCCAAAGTGGGGTGGTAACCGCAACGCCATCTCTAGTTAATTATAGGTACCTACTTATTGTTTTTTGTTTTACAAATAAACATATTTAACTTCTGGACTGGTCATACCAAGCTTTGAATACCTTAATCGGCTCGTACGACACGCACAGGAATAAATTAATGCAGTGGAATAACTTGTATTATTTTTCAATGGCTGATCCCACACAGCAAGGAATCTTCCTCATTTTAAAGTAGATCATTAAATGGTACCATTTATGAGTCATACCACTCTGACAACCCGCAGTAATATAATACCATACAAACATATGAAGACCCCCTGTCAAAAGGCACCACTATCGATTTATTCTGTTCCCTTACAAATAGCTGGAGTACTCACTATAGTAATAATAGTGCCAACTATATTTTCCCTGATACTGTTTAAGTAAATTATTAAGTGCCTATTTGAGCGGCTAGTATCCTAGTGGCGCGGGGACTGGCCTAGCGTACCAGAGACCTGGGTTCAATACCGACATGCACCACTGTCTTTCTCTTTCCGAGTTCGATAAGTGCATTTTCATCACGAATGCGAGCTGCTCCATGGTTCGGAATCCATGTAAAACTGTAGGTCCCCTTCCCCTACTAGGTGGTAGGGTTTAAGCCAGCCCGGGTTGGTAAATGCGATGGGCATTGGATGAAAAGATGGTTGAAGCGGCAATGAAAAATTGTCCGTGTTTTCCATCCAGTTCAATGTAGCCGTGCTCATAAAGGGAAGGTCCTGGCATGGCACCAAATTCCTTCGGGAATGTGGTGTATTGGGCTAATATCATAACGGTAGTTGTGTGGTATTAGCCATCCATGTCGGGTCGCAAAAAAAAAAACATAGTAATGAGGCCCTGTAAGTAACCATTGTGACAGCAAATAAATATCCACCAGTTGTCTAGCAAATAAATATCCACCACCGATGGTACTTACAATGTGGGAAATAACCTCAATGTTCATCTTTAGCAGTGTTTACTGACTTATCCCCATTATAAAAAAAACTGAAAGTCACACATTTTTACTAATATGATGCGAGCAATGAAAGCAAAGTGGATTCATTGGTGTACATGCTAACTGCTAGCGCTTTTGTAATGGGCATTCTCCTTTACAAAAGCGTTTGCCAATACTTGTACAGACATACATACATACATTAATTATGATATGACTTTACATTAATTAAAACATTAAGGCAAGGCAAGCATCAGCTTGTGGGTCGCGCGAGAGCAGCGAGCCGAACACGTGCCTCTCGTCGCCGACCGTGTCGGATACAGGATGGATATGGCGAGGGAAGGCTACCTCCTGCGGCTGCGGCGTCGCCTGCTCGCACGCGGCGGCCGCGCGCCACACGGTCAACATCAGCTTGTAGGTGGAGTCGCGCGAGAGCAGCGAGCCGAACACGTGCCTCTCGTCGCGCGTGCACACGCCCACCGCGTTCGGGATGATGCGCGCCATCTTCTCCTTGCTCACGCGCAGCACAAGCGCCGTCGGTATCAGCAGCTGCAACAACCACCGATCACAATAAAAGATCCGCAAGATTTGCTTTGCAAGATATTTAGCTATCCGAAACCGTGACTAAAGATACACGTCAGAAATACCTAGCAAAGAACACGTGGCATTCACAAACCATTGATGTCCGTGTCAAATCTCATTGTTTTCAATGGATGAATGATAAAGAGGAATACAGCATGGAAAAATGGCCAATGAATGTTTGTTTTGTTATGCGCAAATTTCATCAAGGCCAACTTTTTAGGTCTAGCTGCTCCTGAAATAACTTAAGTGAAACCAATTTTATGTAGAGATTCCATTAATCTCTTTTGGAATGAGTTTTCAAGTTTTTCTCATTCAATTTTAATTTTTAAAAATTACATGCGAAAAACAATTACTGAAACGATATTTGGGGGTTATAGGCAAGAGCACAACGCAAAGGGATATTGTATATGCACTGGGCAACAGTCGCGACGATCTGCTCAGCCACCCTGGCTGCCATATTGTCATAATGAAAGACATTGGCTGGCCGGAGTAAGGAGGTGCAGTGAATACAAAACGGTCCGGATTGAATTGACCAATTGTAGAAGCCAGATCCCCCATACAAAACACATAAGAAGGTGGGTTAAAATACATAAAATACATTAAAATACTACAGCGGGCGTACCTTGGTGACGTAACCGAAAACATTGGAGTAGAATGCGAAGTAGTTCTTGGTAATATAGAGATGACCCTGCAGCAGGATATCTCCCACCAGCGCGCATGAGTAATCTGAAACGTAGACCACTCTTTTAAAATTAGGTAGTCGCAAGTATAATATTACTAACCTGTGATCAATGCAAGAAATCCTGTCGTTACGGAGAACCAAATATCAGGTACATTTTGGTTGGAGCATTTTGGTACATTTTGGACCAGCAAGACTCAACCAGCAAGACAGATGTTGTTTATAGTTTGTTTCAACATTGCTGCAAACGTGTCATGTCACAGTTTCGTCAATACTTTACTTACATATAACACGAGTTAATACACCACGAGTGTTGCATAAATATTTCAAAGTGATGATTGAAGAACGTCAACGAATAAGTCATTCGAGAAGGCTCGTGAGAGGCTCGCACAGCCTGCAAAATCTGTGCTCTCAGTGAGACGAGCAGGAATTTGAGGGATACAATAAATCGCCCGCTCATAGATTTTTATATTTGTGTAGAAATATGAAATAATATAAACGTGTTAAAAATATGTATCTACATACATTAAAAAAACCCATGGACGGCCGATTTAGTGTATCCCTCAAATGCCTGCTCTATTTAATTATGTAAACATGTGGTAACGAAGAGCTCAGCGAAATTTCGATAAGTGATTTGTACTTTTGAGATTATCGCGGTCGTTGAACATGTTCGAAAACTTACGGCTTTTCACGCGGCGGGAGGAGACACGTTTCGAGCATATCGTTCAGCCCGTAAGTCGAGTGTTGCGTTGCTTTAGAGTGCCGAAAATATTTACACGTAATAAAGACCTATTTCACATTCCGCAATGTACGACCAGTTATGCTCAAAACACTTTTATAAAGCGTAGCACCAGTAACTACAACACTCATTTTCATGAAATAGACCTGTTTCTAAATTCCTCAATGGTGTCATTTAAGAACCAGATAAAAAACGGAAACATTTTTTAATAAATGCATTATTTAACATTTCACTTTCTTATTCATTTTTTTTTGTTTTCCTTACCTTCGTTATTTAGTTCATTCATGTATTGATTGATTGGTATTAGTATGCTAGCTATGTATGTGCTGAACTGTCTGCGTAAAAAAAATAATAATAATAATACAACAGTGATTATTATTATTATTTTGTTATTTAGTTAATTTTGTCGGTTCTATAGGTCTAAGCTTGATTGATTTTTTTTGACAATTTGTATGTGTGACTGTTTGAATCCAAAAAAAAAAGAAAACAAAATCGATTGCTGCGTACGGACGTAGCGGTTGCCTCCTTCGAGAACGATAAGCTCGAAACGTCGGATAATGTCTCCTCCCGCCGCGTGAAAAGCCGTAAGTTTCCAAACAAGTTATTTGTAACTCGTAATGGACCCTCATTTATATTCCGGGAGGTCACAGCATTTTTGGTCACTCCAATATGTCGGTCTGCATGCGCCAAGTGGTTGCGTTATCTAGATTGGCTATATAAAATAGGTTTTGGATGTACTTGCTGATGAATATTCTGCTTGTCTGGACATATTGATACCTATTAATTATACAATAATAACTAGTCGGTTTTTAAATTAAATACTTAAATTTACTAAAGGTATATCAGTAACCTAAATCGCCTATAACTACGAAATACAACCAAATATTTGTTCAGTTTTCGTATAACTAAGCAAGTATGTACTTGATACTTTCCATCCATTAACCTTTGTCACCATAACTTCTTTTTCAGGCGCCTTTAGCTACGTAACGCAACCACTTGGCGCAGGGAGACTGACACATTTAGCTTCAGAGGGTTGGTCTTTATCCTGTGAACCAAGTTTCAGCAATTTTTTTTTTATGTGACTGGACATGGATGGCTAATACCACAAGTTCTGTCATGGTATTAGCCCAACACACCACATGGGAACTAGGTGCCATGCCAGGACCTTCCTTATATTGCACGGCTACATTGAACTGGATGGAAAACACGGACAATTTTCGTTGCCGCTTCGACCATCGTTCATCCAATGCGATGGTACCAACCCGGGCGGGATTAACCCTACCACCTAGTAAGTAAGGAAGGGGACCTACAGTTTAACGTGGAATCCGAACCACGGCCAGCCTCTCTCAACGGTTGAATGGTCACCCATCCAGACCGGACCCAGCGTCGCGCCACTGGGTCACTGAGGAGGAAATTTACGTTATCGTTACCACTTTTGTCACGACCTCCAAGTCTATTACACAAAAATCAATGCTGGGGCAGCCACTCACAGTTGAGCACGCGTTCGTCGGGGCCGACCTGCGGGAAGTGCCTCAGGAACTTCTTCTGGCGCGCCTTGCTCGGCGTCTTGCTGGGCGCCTTGCTCTCGCCGCTGTCGCCCTCGCCGCTGCCGCCGCCGCCTCCTCCCGCCGCGGCGCCGGCGACACCCGTCGCCCGCACCGACGGCGCCGAGCTCGACAGCTGCTTCACGGCGTTCCTGCGGACACACCCATACATACTATGTGTTACGACCATAGGCTTGCACAGCGCCCTATGAAGAAGGAACACGAGGAAAACCTTTTTAGGGTTCCGTACAGAAAGGGTGCCAAACGGAACCCTATTACTAAGCTTCCGCAGTCCGTCTGTCACAGGGCTGTATCTCATGAACTGCAACAGGTACACGGCTGAAATTTTGAAAGTGTGAGTAACGACAAAATAGCAAACATTAAAAAAAAAACTAAAGGAGGCCATTGTACAAGAAACGTGATTACTTTGGGTCAAGTTTTGCATAATGATACGGAACCTTTCGTGTGCGAGTCTGACTCGCACTTGGCCAGTTTTTTAAGTGTGTACTATAGGCGCGTTTGGGAAACGAATGAAATTAATGAAAATATTTCAATTATAACGAAGTTGCGCGCGCTGATGGAACAGATAATTTATTTGAATATAGAATCCACCCCCCCCCCCCTCCCGTCCTATTCTTACGTGTTCTTGCGTGTCATCAGCGAAAAAATCAGCAAGAAGCGAACGCTCTCGCCGTCCCTGCAGCCATTGCACGTGAAAGTGGATACGCCGCCGCCCCCATGAGTACGATCTTTTGCATTTGAAATGTTAAAGTATAATATGATCGCTAGATATTTATAAGTAAAGCTTACATGTTCGCATAAACAAATAAGTTCAGTAAATCGACAGCATATGTTTCCATTTTCCATAATTAATTTTACACGAAAACCATTTCCACGATTTCTAAACATTGGACTGACTAACTAATTTGTCTTAGACTAATTCTAAGAGAAGCAGGGTTTCCCAAAGGTGGAACATGGCTGAATGGCTGCTTCATATATGCTTTCAGGAAAGATTGCGACATAAAGTGGACACAATGAAACATTCTTGAAAGTTTCCTTACATATATGTATGTAATAGCAAATAAGGTGATCAAATATAAAGTGCGGTTAGCGAACATAAGTCGGGAATGGAGCAAGATTTTAAGGTTATGGATTCAGCTTATTTTTAGAATCCTCAGGGTTTTCAATATGTATGCAAGTTTAAAGACTTATTCGTGTACTCGTTTTTTGATTTAAAAACTAAACCCTTTTTTTGCTAAACAGCTCTGGCAAATAACCAAATAATATTAGATATGCGTAAGTCAAATTAATTTAATAACAGCCATAAACTAAGAAGAGCTTCTCTCTCAATTTTGAAAACTGTCACCCATCTATAAAACTAACCGCGCTCAGAGTTTCTTCACCAAGATTATCGAATCACAAGGCGTCGCGCCACTGGGCTACCGGCGTTTTCGGGTACTCTCAATTACTTGTACCTGTAAATATCTACCACTCATCCCCTCAAAGCAGACGTGATTAAATTTTCACGAGCCCAAAGTGGTTCGCGCGCTTGCACTCAAGCGGAATTGCTTTCGACACGAGCGTTTCCCTTCAGACCTGAAAAGTTAATATGCCCACCTCCAAGTACGCACGCACAATTTCACGAGGTTGAAAACCATCTTCGTTCACTCACCGTCTCAGACTATGCGACTAGCCGCTCGAGTGATTCTGACATCGGGCCAGAATCTGATTTGCCTTTAGATTCTGTGACGCAGATTCCCCGCCAACGAGTAAGAAGGACGGGGTGCCGACCGAAACTCTACCGTATAACTATCGGCAGCAGCGTAGCCACTCTTAGGGCCGAGTGCACGAAAGGACAAAAAATCAAAATCAACGTCAAAGTATGATGTCATGACGTCACTTTGTGTGGACAGTATGGATGGAACCCTATGCGGTTCACTAAAAGTGACGTGTTTGAACATTGATTAACTCAGCCGTTTCTTCGTGCAACCGGGGCTTAGTGATAAAACATGTACTGACGGTAGCGCTGGCCAGTCAGTTTAATATGAAAAACCAGTACGGGTGGCTGTGCTGAGGGCCAAAGGTGCTCAGAAAAGCCAAATACACCTCGCCTCGCGAAACCACGCTCAGCGAGGCACCATACCAGCGGGTTTGCAGACTATCGCTGAGCTATCGAGCTTGTTCAAATTAAACTTGAAGACTCCCAGGCTATAGGCATGGGAAAAGGCACCCGCCGCCGGGTGACAGTTCTATATCCTGGCGGTGCGGCAGGGAAATGAATTTATGAAACGGTTCGTTCTCGAAAGCCTAATGTGCAATATAAGGAAGGTCCTGGCATGGCACCTAGTTCCCATGTGGTGTGTTGGGCTAATACCATGACAGAAGGTGTGGTATTAGCCATCCATGTCCAGTCACATAAAAAAAAAAAAACCACAAGGGGGTGCTCTGATTCTTTGCGGCGGCGGGTGCTCCGAATATGGGTAGGATGGGGAGAAGATACACATAGCAACGTCCTTCAGTCAGTTTGTCAGCCTCAGTGGCCCAGTGGCGCAACACTTCGGCGATCGCTCTCCGAACAACGCTGGGTCCGGTCTGGTCTTGGATGGGTGACCATTAGACCGTTGAGAGAGGCTGGCCGTGGTTCGGATTCCACGTTAAACTGTAGGTCCCCTTCCTTACTTACTAGGTGGTAGGGTTAATCCCGCCCGGGTTGGTACCATCGCATTGAATGAACGATGGTCGAAGCGGCAATGAAAATTGTCCGTGTTTTCCATCCAGTTCAATATAGCCGAGCAATATAAGGAAGGTCCTGGCATGGCACCTAGTTCCCATGTGGTGTGTTGGGCTAATACCATGACAGAAGGTGTGGTATTAGCCATCATGTCCAGTCACATAAAAAAAAAAAAAAAATCCATTGTAGTACCTGCAGAAAAGAATGAAGCGACCCCACAAATCGTGAGTGGCTCAGGGACTTCAGGTCAACGGTGAGTTGTGGGTCCCCAACAAGACGGATCTGTTCAAGACGATTTGATTGACTTCTGATTTTCTCGAGTTCCACGACACGTAAGATCTACTCAGGGACCATCATAGTCCGTTGAATAAAGCATTTGAGACATACACTAATTCGCCCGTTTATGAAATCTTCAGATGTGAAGTGTACAAATATCGTTTTAGGGTTCCGTACCCAAAGGGTGAAAACGGAACCCTATTACTAAGCCTCCGCTGTCCGTCCGTCCGTCCGTCCGTCCGTCTGTCCGTCTGTCACAAAAAACCTCATGAACCGTAATAGGTAGGCACCTGAATTTTTCACAGAGTGTGTATTTATTTTGCCGCTATAACAACAAATAGGTAAAATAAAAAAAAATATAAAAATTAGAGGGGGGCCCCATACAAAAAACGTGTTTTTTTTTGCGTTGATGGTACGGAACCCTTCGTGCGCGGGTCCGACTCGCACTTGTTAAAAATAAATGCCTCAGAATCCAACATTTATTCGCAACTAAGGTATTTTGGCCAAAAACACAAAAAAATATGTATCATTTGTCTTCAATGTCTAACAAAAGGGTAAGTATATGTTTATCTGTACAGGAATCCAACAAAAATATTACACGAAAGCGTTCTTTTTCATAAATACATAGTTTTCGGTCTTTTAACTGGGCAAAATTGGCCGGTCCAATCTGTCGTCACAGATTGTTTTTTTAGTTCTAATCAGACCTATAATTTCAAAGAATCCAACAAAAATGTTTCTGGCAATTTTTGCTGCAAATGATTAATCATTTTGTGGTTTTGGCCAAAACCCCTAAGTTGCGTGACAAAACAAATTTGGATTCTGAGTCTTTAATTTTAAAACCTATATTTGTACACACACCTGAAGATTTCATGGACGGGCGATTTAGTGTTTGGGTAAGCCCCAAATTTTACCTACACTCAGTGGCATATCAGTGTATATCCTAATACCCTTATACGCGGCTGCCGTTATGCGAATGAATTTCAGTCGCCACTTCCGTCCTTCTTTGATGTTTCCTGCTGATCCTAATATGCATGATTGTCACCGTATATTTGATGCATTAAGACCGCTGTTTTCGGATTTCTGGCATATGCGCTTTTGAATTATTCATTACTTCTCAGCAGCGGAAGATCCTGTTACGTTGAATGCTTAATCTTTGAATACAAAGTAGATCAGACAAATCCGGTGCATCGCCGGACTCGAATTTTAAAGCTCGAGTATTATGATTGAAATATACCTAGATAATAAAGAGTAGGCTATTAAGAGATTTACGCGCAAAATATAAATTGCAATGCTTGGCAGCGCAGAGATGATGATGTCTTTCAATTTAGGATATTTATTTTAACAAGTAAATAAGTTAAGTTAAATGTATGGTAATGCCACAGAAATAGGTAATGCACTTCGTAGAACCACTAATCCGATTTCAAAGTGGTGTGTTTTCCCGAAATTATTTCTGGCTAAGTAACGTGGGGTTAAATGTATACAACTTGAGTAACACTTACCCGATATCTATGCAGTTTGTACCTACGTATAGCTTGCCCTAACTTAAAGGCTAACTATATTTTTCCCATAAGTTATAGGCTATTTACAGTCACACCTGAGGGTGAGGAGTGGGGGTTAAGGTCGGCCCGTAAGCATCAGAAAATTTCGCCTCCCATACAAACGTAGTTTACTAATAATTTGAAAACCACTGTTCCAACTTACTTGATATTTGGTATCTAATATTAGGCTAAAAATATCTGTGTCTGTATGATTTTGTTTTTTCGGTAAATGTATTCTGGGTCACCACAGAGAAAACAAAAATCGTATGAAGATTTTCTTTTTGTATTCATTTCATTCGGTTTGGTTATGGTGCTGTCTCTACAACAAACACAAAAAAACAACAATCGTTGTTATTAATATTATGTCTGCCTACAGATTCGGTTTGGATTTTTAAAAAAAAAAAAGCGTGCAGACACAGATATTTGTTACCTAATATTAGATATTCAATATCAATTTAATTGGAGCAGCGGTTTCCAAATGATTAATAAACTACGTTTGTATGGGGGACATAGCTAACGGGAGAAACACACACGGTATGTATCTATTGTACGTAGGCTGATTCTTCAAATAACTTATATGCTACCTGTTTGGTAACATGCTAAACCTATTTGGCGGATTTGTCCCGATTTTACATAAAAAAATCGCGTCATGCCTGAATCTGAAAAAATGTCCCGATTTTCCGATAATTGGGATGCATGCACCAAATATACAAAACAAAAAAATATTTATTATAAGTTTGTTATCAATCATATGTTTTTATTGGATTAATTGACTATACCTACATGATGTAGTTATGCCGAGTTTGAATGCAAACATTACCATCAAAGAAATATATTTCATCAAAATGATCGAGATAAAACATTTTGCTTCCGAAAATCAGAACTCCCGCCGCAGGTACCTGCTGATATGCCCGCATTAAGACCGACATTAAACATCGGGTTTTCCACGATTTCCTAATGCTCAACCCTAACGTCGAATTTACACATACACGCGAGCATGTAAAGCCATTTTGAGGCCCTTCGGCAATGCGTAAACACGTGCCATTTCGCTAAACTATACGAGTATCTCGCTGGAAACGTTTTTTTCCTTATCAGGAGGCCATTGCGGTACAAAGTAAAGTTTGTTCAGCGCTAAATCAAAACAAATTTTCATGTTTATTTTCCAGGCTTTTCGGCTATATAACATTAGTTTGCACGAAATCCGGTTCGTCGAATGACAATATTGAAAATTCAAACCACAATAGATACAATGCTTCAAGAATTGAGCCTATTGAGATCTTGAAAAATATGCAGGCAATTTTTGGTCCAAACATTCGTCTGAAGCCGTATCAAATCTACAATCGTTTACATAATTTGAACTGCATATAAAAAAATAAAGGGCAAATTAGCAAAATAAAAAAAAACCTTTGAAACGTCTATTCTGTTCCTGTTGACAATTAATTCCTTTAATTTTTTTTAAGCAACCAGACATGGATGGCGAATCCCACACAACTACCGTTATGATAATAGCCCAATACACCACATCCCCGAAGGAATTAGGTGTCATGCCAGGACCTTCCCTTTACGAGCACGGCTACATAGATCTGGATGGAAAACGCGGACAATTTTAATTGCCGCTTCGACCATCTTTTCGTTGGTACCAACCCGGGTGGGCTAAAACCCTACCACCTAGTAAGGGAAGGGAACCTACAGTTTTACATTTATTCCTAACTATGGAGCAGCTCGCTTTCGGTACGAAATGCACTTATCCAACTCAGAAAGAGAAATAAAGTGGTGCACGAACGGGGCGAGGATTTGAACCCAGACCCCTGGTATGCTACCACCCGCGCCACTAGGCTACGAGCCGCTCAGATGCGGGAATCCAAACCCGAACTGAACTCAAACCATTGACAATGGACGCACATCGATAACTACAACACTATTGCGCAGGCAGGCGGCTCACCCATTGTCATCGTAGCCGATGATGGACTGGTCATCGCTGGACTCGCCCGAATACTCGAACGACATATTATCGACCATCTCCGCAGCTGGCTTCTGGCTCACTCGCCCGCCGACATCGATTGTGGAATTGCTCGATCCTCGGCGAACCTCACTATTTACACTGACCGCAACGATAAGGAAGACCGTGTAATTGTAAAAACAATAAAATTGACCGAGGCGGGCAGTGTGCGTCACGCTTCAAGTAAGTCGCCTAGCCACTGGCCCGCTATTCGACCTGAAGATTATATTTTTGTATCGGCAGGCGAGCCAATTTATCGCCGCACCACCAAAGCGATAAGATAACGGTATACCTTATACCATACTATCGTTCACTAATCTGCTAGAATAGTGGCACAGATCGAGCTTCATTCAGATGTTGTTGCAACAGGGAAAAGTTTCCGTGCGCGCGTGTTTTGTTTTCACATCTTGAATCTTGTGCTCGAGTGTCCCGTTTCTTTTACCGAGTCATTGTTCACATTGCGCTTGCTTCGAATTGATCGAGGGATTGTTAGATACGTTAGGTACATTTACATAGCGCCAGTTATATCACAATACTCACTCGCCAACAACCAATAAGTTACATCGAGTAATTGACTTATCGGCTGTCGAGTCGAGGCCCTAGCACTAACGCAACCGTCGATAGCGGTACACGATTCCACATCACAGCACATGGTTTATCAACGACACGCGCGTCCTAGGAGCGAAAGGTGACGAGATCTCTTGCTCGAATCACACCGAGAGCAACGCGACCGGCATGCAAATCGCTCGAAGGCCGGGCGTGAACTGCGTTTGCTTTCCTATTGAGCACTCGCACAGCCACAATCCTCGTGGTTGCGGTATGTCCGAGTGGCCGTAGACAACATCGCGATCGTACGGCTTGCCACGGCTGGCGATGCACTGCGCGCCCGTGCGATGAAGCGGTAACGAAATGGAGCTCAATTCTTCTCCACGCCTGATCCGGACTGTTCTTGATTGGTCGAACTTAGACATCACTACTTTGACTTGATACTAAAATCCAACATGGTTAACCCTAACCAACTGTAAAAGTTTTCAGGGGTAGATAAATTTAACGATAGACAAGTAGTGTTTGTGTGTGTTACAGTGTGAAGACCACAGAATATAAAAGGAAGAGAAGTGGCATATGGTCGTTATTGCGACTCCGCCGTATGGACCAACTGAGCATATAAATAGTGGAAGCCAGCCACGCGACGAACGCCACACAGTCCAACCATATATCACCATCGAGCGCAAATATGTTCCAGAAATGCGTTCGCCAAGCATTTCCCATCCACACAAACCCTCCTATACGTCAGCGCCTATGTTTGCGTGTTTTAGAAAATTTGAGACAGCTAGTCTCATAGTAGGTGGGCTAGATGACATATCTCCTTCCTTCTTGATCAGAGGTGAAAACTAACCATCGACGTGAGCCGGGACGGCAAACTTGAAGATGGATCACCCTGCGATAACACACCTGATAGATACCACAAAAAAAACCAAATAAATAAATCGGTGAGACATCACTTTATCGTCGATAAGAAGATAAAAAAAGCAATGACTAACTTGAGCAAACATAAATGACGCATACAATTGTGGAAGAATCGACAAAACCTAGTCGAATATGCATATGCAAACAATGTTACAACCTTTCTAGATAGATGCAAACTGAACTGGGCAATATAGAGTTCGTAACAGCCGTAAAATAAATGAACGAAGGTGAATTATACGAGAAGGTAATTGAATGAATTGAAGAGAAGTAAATTGTTTTTTGTGGCGTATTAAAGAATTTTCAATCAATCAATCAAACTGAACTGGGTATGGCCCGTAAGCTATGTTCCCCATACAAACTTTATTTTCGTTTTTCCTAGGACACATTTTAGGAAGAAAAATAACAGTTTTTTGTTGCCCGATATTACAAAATATCCAAATATAAAAAAATGGAGAAGTGATTTTCAAATGATTAGTAAATTACGTTGCATAAGGAACACCGGAAATTAATGTAAATAAAAATAAAGGGAAATGAGACCATAGGAGCAGATTGGTATCGGATCGTAGCTACGAAAATAGAGAAACAGAGGCTACTTAACATACTCACCTACTTGCACACGTGTACTCGTAACTGGAACGCGTTGTTTATCTCGAGAGTTTTACGTGCAGTCTATGCGTTAACGCGTGTCGCCCCCCTACAAATAGCTTGCACTGTTTCGGAGCAGAATTATTATTGCAGGTAAAGCGAAGAATCAAGTACAGAACAAAATAAAGTACGCTAAAAAAGCCTAACTTTATTTTAAAAAGTTCTGAGACGATTTAGGCTATACGTATTATAGATGAAACCCGAATCAAAATCGGATAAATGGTTTTCAATTTATAAATATTAAACCTACTACTAAACCCTGTGGTAATTTTGCGTGATGCTAATAAGTTCGCGTAATGCTTAATTTATAGAGTGATACCCTCTATCTACAAATATATTTAAGAGGTTCATGGACTGCTCCTCCATTTATTGTTTTGTAATAAGAATTTAACCCTACTGGTTACCACTTTAGTCATTTTGTGAGATGCTCACAAGTTAGAGCAATGCTAAAGTCTAGTCTAGTCTGTAGATAAAAATTGCATCGAAATAAAGAAAATTCTTCTCAAGTTACAAGCATAAAACGCCCCTGCTCACCCTCTGGCAACATACATACATAGCTGTTACTAAGTAAGTAGTATATACGTTATGGGAAGAATCAGGTAATCACCCTCTGTTATTCAAGCGTGATGGTGCATAGCATATACGTTTTGTAAAAAAACGTATATAAACGTCTATACGTTGCGGGACAATCAAGCGTTACGTAAGTACAAGCCGCATTGAAATACAACGATTGGTTCTATAGTTTGAACTTTGAAACTGATAAACAGATGGCAGACATTGGATTCTATAAGTAGTAGAGATAGATATAGAAGATGAAATCGATGATGATGTGATTGAGATTCCATATAAATGACATACAACAGAAGACGCTGAGCTGGATTGTCGTCGTTCCAGTTTGGCGTTTATAAACAAGAATAGGGTCTCAAAGATAGTTGCGTTACGTATCGAGCCAGCAGCGACACGTTTGTTTACGAGGCTACGATTGCCTGGGGTCAATGGGACGACTCCGTAACAAACACTGCCACATTGTATGCGATCTATGAAAAGCGTTTGATTTCCGTGCCGTTATTATTAGATATTCTCCGATGCCGTACACATTATCCCGATGACATTAAATCTGTGATTGGAGAGTAATTTCGAAAAGAAAAAATTGGAGTTTGTCGAAGATTGCTGGTTCGAATCCCATAGGAAGACACATATTTTTTCTTATTCTAAGTTCAAATATTTAATGATCCGGAAAAAACACTAAATCTATGCTTCATCAATTTAAAGTATTCCTGTCCGTGCGGCTCCGTCTGCGTGAAATTTTGACGAAAAACAGTCGTTTTTCTGATAATTGAAAATTGAATTGAATTGAATTGAATATATTTCCACAATGTATTTAAGAATTAAATATTTTAAAACTTAGTAAAACATTAAGAGCATGGAAACAGTTATCGCCCGTAGTATGGAGAATTGATATATTGTAACGACTCTCTTAAGGTGGCCCAACCCGGCGGCACTAACTCAATCGCGGGCACGGTACAAAACCGTGCTGTTGAGCTCTGGGAACTTTTTCTGTTTCAAAGAAAAAGACAGGCTCCGTGATGAGGAAGATGCAACATGTCCACAAAAAAAGACAATCTGAGTTCTCACCTAAATTGGCGTTTACGGCAAACCGATCGACTGGCGTTTTCTCCAAACTCCATACAAGTTTTTACTAGATATTCTGTGGTTTTACTTCTTCAAGCTGTCAAAGTCAAACTCGGACTTCCGATTTGTATGAAAAGTCGACGTAAACGGCAACGTTGAGTAAGCTGTCAAATCCAACTCGGACTCGCAAATGTTAGTTCGCTTAACACCCACTGCGTGCGCTCTTCAATTTCTCCATACATTTGAAAACGCCAGTAGATCGGTTTGGCGTAAACGCCAATTTAGGTGACAACTGAGACTACCTGCTCTGATAAGTACAAAAGCTGTACGATCGCGCCCTGCAATTTTGAACATTTTGGGTTATACAAGGTATGAATGCAAAAAAGTTTTGAACGATTGGCTCATGACATTGGATTATACAGCAACTGAAAATATCCTTACAATACTTAAATAAATACACAACGTAATCCAACATACGAAACCATTGCTTTCTTTAATATGTACATACCGCATTATCCCTTGACTAACTCTGTTGTTTTATGTATTATTGCATTTTCATTTTTTTATATTTCATGTTAATTACTTAGCTCTTTTTCATATTTATAATTTTTTCTCAAAATGTTGATATGGTAAACTTAAGGAATATATCCCCCACAACACAGGGAATCCTAGTGTGGGGTTATGAATAAAACTGTATGTGAAATGCATTTTTGGTAAAAAAAACAATAAATTAAGAAATTAATAGAAGCTGCTAACGTTATTCATATCCATCCATCCACGCTCGGCAGTCGGGACGCTGGCTTTCACACCTCCAGTGTGGTTCCGGAGCTGTCCTCTTGTCACGGTCACTTCCCGGTTTTTTTATGTAATTGAACATGGATAGCTAATACCCACTGTCGTGATATTAGCCTAACACACCGCATGGGAACTAAGTGCCATAACAGGACCTTGCTTATATTGCTCGGCTGCATTGAACTGGATGGAAAACACGGACAATTTTTGCCGCATCGTTCAATGCGATGATGCCAACCCGGGCGAGACTAACCCTACCACCAAGTAAGCAAGGAAGGGGACCTACAGTTTTACGTGGAATCCGAACAACG
Organism: Incurvaria masculella; assembly: GCA_946894095.1. Taxonomy (NCBI): domain Eukaryota; kingdom Metazoa; phylum Arthropoda; class Insecta; order Lepidoptera; family Incurvariidae; genus Incurvaria; species Incurvaria masculella. The sequence continues at coordinate 11,092,625 of OX335658.1, read as the reverse complement.
GCCAGCCTCAACGGTCGAAAACGGTCACCCGTCTAGAACCAACCACGTTCAGACTTGCTTCACGAAGCGAGCCGTCGCGCCACTGGGCTACCGAGGCTGACTAACTGCCGGCCCACTACTTGCTGTGTACTTCTTGCGCTCCGCAAGTACCGGAGATGCCGTCCGGCCTAACTAGGGCAACTCACTGGTCCCGCGCCTCATTCGCTTATCCAGTCCAAGGCCGGCCACTGGAACACCCGCCCGGACGCGACATGCTTGCCAGGAAACAAATATTATCCACCCCCGCAGCTAACGCCTTAATGCTAGGGGCTCGAAGTTCGTAGCCGACGGTGGGCTCTCCCCGTAGCTCGGCTGCGAATCAGGGCTCTCGGCCGAGGTAGTCAAATTCAGAACAACTAGAGAGGGGCGTACCTGGGAACCCTCCAGCCAGCGTTCACGGCCCGCACCAGCCACAGCGCTGCATGATTCACCTCGTGAGTCATCCTCCGCAACCTTTCTTCCGGAACATAGGACTCTCTTGCGCACCATGGGAGTCCAGCAACTCACATCACTCAATGCAAGGCCTTTACAGTCGCGGAGTCCACGGCTCGCAGGTGAAGCACGTATGCGGAACTCGCGTCCCTTCGGGGTACTGTTTAGTACGCATGTTTTGGACCTTCGGCTCTAGTGCCGGAGACTCTTGGGTGAACAGGAAGGAAGCGATCGATTATAAGTGGCTTACGATGAACTTGACAGTTATCACGGCTCTCTACACGCAGGATAGACGAGGAATATTAATGACGTTAAACATCGCGCTTCGAGTAAATTCGCCACCAATCGAACCGAGACATTGTTACGAATGGCTTTATCACTTGTTTCGGGCTCATATCACTTCACAAAAAACCTTCAGCGCGGATAGCAATAAATAAAAATATAGCGCCGCATATCGGTGAGCGCGCTACACGTGTTTATCGCCTCGAAGTCAACAGCGCAGGATCGCAACTAGAGGAGTAGGGCCGTTTTGGACTAACACCAAAAGTTGCCGCGATTGCTAGATAGATAAGCTTCCCAAACACTTGCGGAAACGCACCGACATACGATAACACTGATAATGAATTATTTTATGCCTCGACGAAACATTCCGCAACGTGCGCACATAACGGTAACATTTCACTTATGATCGCTCGGTGGGCGACACAGATTGGTAAAATTTTCTCCTGTGTGGTAGGTTATAAGATATTATTCTGAAATACGGCTCTATGGGTAGCATGACTCTACCAGGCCTCAACTTACACAAAGCATCGCACAATAAAAAATGCCAAAGTAATGCTTTCGATTGGAGGATATCTTCTTTTACGCCCGAATCAGGAGAAATCGATGGGAACAATGCAATGCACAACACCAGGCCAAGGTGGTTAAGAAATGTTTTGGAGGATACCTGTTACGTCCGGATCATAAGAAAGGATTATGTCACATCACAGAGCGTCTCAAGCGGTTGTCCTCGGCGGAACTTGGAATACGACTAAACATATCCTGTGTTTTTGCTACCTATTCATCAAACGTTGGTGAGTAATTCATCATACCTAGCTCTGGTGTATTTCGAGTTTCTTCCAAATTACCGTGGCCATTGTTCTTGAAATGTGTTCAAGGGCACACTTTTTCAGTAGGAACAACTTCGTACTTGTTAGCTTGGCAGTTACTGGAAATACGCTTAGCGTGATTTTAGCAACAGAGACCGGTGATGGATTGTTAATCTAAAGATCTGCGGTAAATATTTCCTCAAGCTAAATCACATCGTGAAATCTGCGCCGATTAGCTGACATAAGTACTATGATCTGACTGAAAATGTGTGTCGCAGGGTATTTTTTTTTGTTTTATTAAACCTGCTGATGTTTAAATCTGATGGCGGTACTCGATGTTCCAAGGCGTCAAGGGCATCGTGGCAATAAAATATGCTCAGATGAGAGCTGGTTTGCGTCACGCACATACAATTTGAATGTACAATCATGGCGCACGTGTTTGTGGTCACTAATGTATTGGTTTCCAAATTTAAAAAACCTCGTCCGACGTGTTATCTCCACTCCTTGCTGTTTGTGCGATTAATCTAACATAGGTAATGAATAAAAAAACGTGACGAAAAATAATTCTCTTATTTTACAGAAAAAGCCTAGTTCACATTAGTAGAGTTACCGGTAAAGTGCGCTACCTACTAATTTGCCCTACTAACTCTACCATTTTGAGTAGAGTAGCCGTCCACACGCAAAAGTAGGGTGGTACAGTAGAGTAGGCAGTGTAAGATTAAAAGTACTACAATGAGCCTGATTACGGCATCACCCGCCGTTGTTCTACAGTTACTGTAAAAACTGTTCGAAACTCTTTAGCTGATGTTTTGATTGGGGTAAATTACTTTAGTTGTCGAAGAAGAACAGAACAAAAGGAAACGAATATTAACTCTTTTCTCTTCATCTTCCGAAACAAATTCCCGAAGCACGCAGGTGCACAAAGACGAGTTCGAGCTGTATTGTCGGCTGAGCTGGCAAGTTACTAACTAGGTAGTGTCTACACGGGTAGAGTCGCGGGCGAGCGGCTGGGGGAGTAGAGTAGGTGGGTGGAGTGGGTTAAAAGTCGGTAGAGCTACTCTACGCTATCCACTCTACTCTACCGATTGCCTCTACATTGGTAGAATGAGAGAGATACGCAGTACTCGCCCTACTAGCTCTACCGCTCTAACTCTACCGCTCTAACTCTACCGTTCTAACTCTACCGCTAAAGCTACTAATTTCAACTAGGCTTGATTTATTCATTTAACGCGCGCGCGAGCGGGATTCTGTTTCTAAGAGACATAAACAACGGGAAAAGAACAGAATCTGATTTCGTCGATCAATATGATTATAAGTAAATATACCTTTTCGTACTAAGCAGAACCCGAACCAGCAAAACATACCATTCGCGGGTATTGCGTGTACCAATTTCGCCACCGGCTGTATACCCATATTTTGGAATTCTCCTACAGTCCCTCCTCTCTTAATGAATGTCTCCTACTAACACAGTGTTTAAGATTATAACTATAGACCGAGGTAGATACGGTTTGAGAAGCACATGAAATCCGAAATGATTTTTTTTTTCTCAGAAATATATAATTTCATGTTCATATGCTTACATTAAGTTTGCAACATTTAGCGGGGCACGGAAGATAGAAAAAAAAATGTATTAAAAAATATATATCTCCTAAACAAATATTTAGAAACGGTATTAAAAAAAAAAATATGTTAAGTCTTTTAAGGCGTAATGTAACTGTGAATTTGCAACAATTTTGTAATTACGGAAATGTATTTAAAAAAATGTTTTTACTAAAAAAAATTTATGCCGCGAACCTAACTTGCTATTGCTATATTTCTTTCTAGAATATGTTAAAGCAAATTAAATTCTTTAGAAACTATACAACGAACGATTTTATACGTATTTCGAATTTTTTGTTTATCTTTTGTGTGAATGTAAACATTATAAATGAAAAAAAATGTGCTTCTAATATTTGCAACATTTTACAAATTTCACAGAATATAGAGTTGGCGGTCAGTTTCCAATTTCAGAAAATAAAATAGAATTTTCATTATTTGCTTTGCAGATATTAAATATTACAGATATTAAAAGTACAAAAAAAAAATTTACACAGTTCCGTAAATAAGAAATTGTTGCAAATTCACAGTAATATTACACCTAAAATTAGCTAACATATAACATTTTTAAATAACATTTCTAAATATTTGTTTAGGAGATATCATTTTTTAATCATATTTCATATTTTATTTCTATCTTCCGGACCCCCCAAAATGTTGCAAACTTAATGTACACACGTCCACATGAAATACTACGTTTATGAGAAAAAAAAATGCATTTCGGATTTCATGTTTTTCTAAGTGCTGATTTAAGGCTAAAGTTCCTGGAGTACTATATACATTTATTTAACGCTTCATCTGCGTTGCGGACATTGATTGATGCGGCAAGATTGAACATTCAAACAGAAGTTCGGTTCCAGCCTTGCAGTATATTCGTAGAGTAGTTCTTTTTACTGGGCTCTTTCTTCAATTAATGTATCCTTGCTTCCCGGTCGATTATACTAACATACATGTCACATTTCTTAGTATGATTATAATTTTATTTGATTTAAGAAATACTGAAAGTATTCTATACGAGTGGGGTTTGAGTATGAAGACCTAACCTAACCTAACCTAACCGTTCTATTTTAGCAATTGCAATGTGCAACTGCCATTTCGTAAAAACATGTAAATCAGCATTGCTCGTGGCTGGAGTGTTCCAGACTATTCGTGTCTCCCATACAGTTGACCTTTCTGGCGCATTTATGGCTCACCTATAATTAAAGGATTTAGAGAGTGCGTGGGTGCATTCCCTTCCTGTTACGCGCTGAGCTATATGATAAATAAGACGGAAGGATGGCTTATTCTCCATGATGCAGACGATAAAACACAGAGAAATGCCCTACATCCTTCGGAGGTGGAGAGTCTCAAGACTCAGGGATATTTTAGGGTCGTCGACGAGACGCACAGCACGAAGCTGTATCGAGTCCAGGCTCGGCACAGACGCAAATCACTGCGGTGTTATACAGTCCAAGGAGCCAAGCAGGTACTTAGCTGATCCATCCCACAGATGCGAACCATACTCCACTCAAGATCTTATCTGCGCCTTGTAGAGTGTCCGTTTTTGGTCCTGCGCGAAATACTGATGCACTCTATTGAGGAAAAGAAGCTATTTAATTTATTATACTATATTCTTGGTTGGTCGTTGGTCAACGTTGCTTCATCTCCCACTGGAACGAGCTGCACATACGTGACGGTACGGTACTGACTTGTCGGTCCTGGCGGCGGCGGAGGTGACGGCGAGGTGTCGCGGAGGTGACGGCGAGGTGTCGCGGGTGCGCGTCGAGCTGCAGCGGCGTGGCGGGCGTGGAGCGGGGCGCGGGGGAGGTCCCGCCGCCCGCCGCTCCGCCCCTGCCGCCGCCAGCGCCCACGAAGTTGGTCGACGTTGCTTCATCTCCCACTGGAACGAGCTGCACATACGTGACGGTACGGTACTGACTTGTCGGTCCTGGCGGCGGCGGAGGTGACGGCGAGGTGTCGCGGGTGCGCGTCGAGCTGCAGCGGCGTGGCGGGCGTGGAGCGGGGCGCGGGGGAGGTCCCGCCGCCCGCCGCTCCGCCCCTGCCGCCGCCAGCGCCCACGAAGTTGGTCGACGTTGCTTCATCTCCCACTGGAACGAGCTGCACAGACGTGACGGTACGGTACTGACTTGGCGGTCCTGGCGGCGGCGGAGGTGACGGCGAGGTGTCGCGGGTGCGCGTCGAGCTGCAGCGGCGTGGCGGGCGTGGAGCGGGGCGCGGGGGAGGTCCCGCCGCCCGCCGCTCCGCCCCTGCCGCCGCCAGCGCCCACGAAGTTGGTCGACGTTGCTTCATCTCCCACTGGAACGAGCTGCACAGACGTGACGGTACGGTACTGACTTGTCGGTCCTGGCGGCGGCGGAGGTGACGGCGAGGTGTCGCGGGTGCGCGTCGAGCTGCAGCGGCGTGGCGGGCGCGGAGCGGGGCGCGGGGGAGGTCCCGCCGCCCGCCGCCCCGCCCCCGCCGCCGCCAGCGCCCACGAAGTTGGTCGACGTTGCTTCATCTCCCACTGGAACGAGCTGCACAGACGTGACGGTACGGTACTGACTTGTCGGTCCTGGCGGCGGCGGAGGTGACGGCGAGGTGTCGCGGGTGCGCGTCGAGCTGCAGCGGCGTGGCGGGCGCGGAGCGGGGCGTGGGGGAGGTCCCGCCGCCCGCCGCCCCGCCCCCGCCGCCGCCAGCGCCCACGAAGTTGGTCGACGTTGCTTCATCTCCCACTGGAACGAGCTGCACAGACGTGACGGTACGGTACTGACTTGTCGGTCCTGGCGGCGGCGGAGGTGACGGCGAGGTGTCGCGGGTGCGCTTCGAGCTGTAGCGGCGTGGCGGGCGCGGAGCGGGGCGCGGGGGAGGTCCCGCCGCCCGCCGCCCCGCCCCCGCCGCCGCCAGCGCCCACGAAGTTGGTCGACGTTGCTTCATCTCCCACTGGAACGAGCTGCACAGACGTGACGGTACGGTACTGACTTGTCGGTCCTGGCGGCGGCGGAGGTGACGGCGAGGTGTCGCGGGTGCGCGTCGAGCTGCAGCGGCGTGGCGGGCGCGGAGCGGGGCGCGGGGGAGGTCCCGCCGCCCGCCGCCCCGCCCCCGCCGCCGCCAGCGCCCACGAAGTTGGTCGACGTTGCTTCATCTCCCACTGGAACGAGCTGCACAGACGTGACGGTACGGTACTGACTTGTCGGTCCTGGCGGCGGCGGAGGTGACGGCGAGGTGTCGCGGGTGCGCGTCGAGCTGCAGCGGCGTGGCGGGCGCGGAGCGGGGCGTGGGGGAGGTCCCGCCGCCCGCCGCCCCGCCCCCGCCGCCGCCAGCGCCCACGAAGTTGGTCGACGTTGCTTCATCTCCCACTGGAACGAGCTGCACAGACGTGACGGTACGGTACTGACTTGTCGGTCCTGGCGGCGGCGGAGGTGACGGCGAGGTGTCGCGGGTGCGCTTCGAGCTGTAGCGGCGTGGCGGGCGCGGAGCGGGGCGCGGGGGAGGTCCCGCCGCCCGCCGCCCCGCCCCCGCCGCCGCCAGCGCCCACGAAGTTGGTCGACGTTGCTTCATCTCCCACTGGAACGAGCTGCACAGACGTGACGGTACGGTACTGACTTGTCGGTCCTGGCGGCGGCGGAGGTGACGGCGAGGTGTCGCGGGTGCGCGTCGAGCTGCAGCGGCGTGGCGGGCGCGGAGCGGGGCGCGGGGGAGGTCCCGCCGCCCGCCGCCCCGCCCCCGCCGCCGCCAGCGCCCACGAAGTTGGTCGACGTTGCTTCATCTCCCACTGGAACGAGCTGCACAGACGTGACGGTACGGTACTGACTTGTCGGTCCTGGCGGCGGCGGAGGTGACGGCGAGGTGTCGCGGGTGCGCGTCGAGCTGCAGCGGCGTGGCGGGCGCGGAGCGGGGCGCGGGGGAGGTCCCGCCGCCCGCCGCCCCGCCCCCGCCGCCGCCAGCGCCCACGAAGTTGGTCGACGTTGCTTCATCTCCCACTGGAACGAGCTGCACAGACGTGACGGTACGGTACTGACTTGTCGGTCCTGGCGGCGGCGGAGGTGACGGCGAGGTGTCGCGGGTGCGCGTCGAGCTGCAGCGGCGTGGCGGGCGCGGAGCGGGGCGCGGGGGAGTTCCCGCCGCCCGCCGCCCCGCCCCCGCCGCCGTCAGCGCCCACGAAATTGGTCGACGTTGCTTCATCTCCCACTGGAACGAGCTGCACAGACGTGACGGTACGGTACTGACTTGTCGGTCCTGGCGGCGGCGGAGGTGACGGCGAGGTGTCGCGGGTGCGCGTCGAGCTGCAGCGGCGTGGCGGGCGCGGAGCGGGGCGTGGGGGAGGTCCCGCCGCCCGCCGCCCCGCCCCCGCCGCCGCCAGCGCCCACGAAGTTGGTCGACGTTGCTTCATCTCCCACTGGAACGAGCTGCACAGACGTGACGGTACGGTACTGACTTGTCGGTCCTGGCGGCGGCGGAGGTGACGGCGAGGTGTCGCGGGTGCGCTTCGAGCTGTAGCGGCGTGGCGGGCGCGGAGCGGGGCGCGGGGGAGGTCCCGCCGCCCGCCGCCCCGCCCCCGCCGCCGCCAGCGCCCACGAAGTTGGTCGACGTTGCTTCATCTCCCACTGGAACGAGCTGCACAGACGTGACGGTACGGTACTGACTTGTCGGTCCTGGCGGCGGCGGAGGTGACGGCGAGGTGTCGCGGGTGCGCGTCGAGCTGCAGCGGCGTGGCGGGCGCGGAGCGGGGCGCGGGGGAGGTCCCGCCGCCCGCCGCCCCGCCCCCGCCGCCGCCAGCGCCCACGAAGTTGGTCGACGTTGCTTCATCTCCCACTGGAACGAGCTGCACAGACGTGACGGTACGGTACTGACTTGTCGGTCCTGGCGGCGGCGGAGGTGACGGCGAGGTGTCGCGGGTGCGCGTCGAGCTGCAGCGGCGTGGCGGGCGCGGAGCGGGGCGCGGGGGAGGTCCCGCCGCCCGCCGCCCCGCCCCCGCCGCCGCCAGCGCCCACGAAGTTGGTCGACGTTGCTTCATCTCCCACTGGAACGAGCTGCACAGACGTGACGGTACGGTACTGACTTGTCGGTCCTGGCGGCGGCGGAGGTGACGGCGAGGTGTCGCGGGTGCGCGTCGAGCTGCAGCGGCGTGGCGGGCGCGGAGCGGGGCGCGGGGGAGGTCCCGCCGCCCGCCGCCCCGCCCCCGCCGCCGCCAGCGCCCACGAAGTTGGTCGACGTTGCTTCATCTCCCACTGGAACGAGCTGCACAGACGTGACGGTACGGTACTGACTTGTCGGTCCTGGCGGCGGCGGAGGTGACGGCGAGGTGTCGCGGGTGCGCGTCGAGCTGCAGCGGCGTGGCGGGCGCGGAGCGGGGCGCGGGGGAGTTCCCGCCGCCCGCCGCCCCGCCCCCGCCGCCGTCAGCGCCCACGAAATTGGTCGACGTTGCTTCATCTCCCACTGGAACGAGCTGCACAGACGTGACGGTACGGTACTGACTTGTCGGTCCTGGCGGCGGCGGAGGTGACGGCGAGGTGTCGCGGGTGCGCGTCGAGCTGCAGCGGCGCGGCGGGCGCGGAGCGGGGCGCGGGGGAGGTCCCGCCGCCCGCCGCCCCGCCCCCGCCGCCGCCAGCGCCCACGAAGTTGGTCGACGTTGCTTCATCTCCCACTGGAACGAGCTGCAAAGACGTGACGGTACGGTACTGACTTGTCGGTCCTGGCGGCGGCGGAGGTGACGGCGAGGTGTCGCGGGTGCGCGTCGAGCTGCAGCGGCGTGGCGGGCGCGGAGCGGGGCGCGGGGGAGTTCCCGCCGCCCGCCGCCCCGCCCCCGCCGCCGTCAGCGCCCACGAAATTGGTCGACGTTGCTTCATCTCCCACTGGAACGAGCTGCACAGACGTGACGGTACGGTACTGACTTGTCGGTCCTGGCGGCGACGGAGGTGACGGCGAGGTGTCGCGGGTGCGCGTCGAGCTGCAGCGGCGTGGCGGGCGCGGAGCGGGGCGCGAGGGAGGTCCCCCCGCCCGCCGCCCCGCCCCCGCCGCCGCCAGCGCCCACGAAGTTGCCGGTCGATCTGGAACAAGCGAAGGGGCGAGTCAGAACGCCTTAACTAAAACCGTTAAATAAAAACCCAGAATCCTAACCTGCAAGCAGCATTAGCATTATCTAGCCGCTGTTTTTTAAAACCGCATAAAAACAAGTGCCATCGAAATCGCCATCCTACGATGGTTATGTTCACTGTCTGATGCCAAATAGAGTTATCCTGTATGGAAATTCATCTGATTCCGAGAGAGTACTAACATTGCAAAGGCGAGCAATAATAGAAATAGCTGGTATAACAAAAACGAATAGGTGTAGAGGCGTTTTTAATTAATTTTCTAAAGATGCTAAAGATTTTTACTCCTTATATGTTTAGGCATAATGCATGCAAGAGAGAACATGGGCTCCTTTAAATTATATTATTAAAGTCATAACTACAGCATACACAATTTGCATTGCCTGAAACCAAGTGTCTCACAGATCAGCAATGCCAAAAGGTCCCGATTTGACCGGACCCAAATTGTATGAAAAGCTACCCGACAAAGGTTTTTTTGCCAGGACTTTCCGAATTTACATAGCCTATGGTAACCATTCTCTTGTGAAACCTGTGAATACAAGGGCAGGACACCACCAATATAGAAGAAAACCTGCGTTACGCGCCGTCAGCGTTGGCTAGCGTTTTTTTATTGTTTGTGTTAAACTCCGATGGAGACAAATGGAACTGGACATTGATGGCTGATACCCATTCGATACCACACCACCCGACATGATATTAGCCCAACACACCGCATTCCCGATGAAATAGGGTGACATGCTGGGACCTTTCTTTATGAGCACAGCTAATTGAACTGGATGGACAACACAATTGGCAATTTTTCATTTCCGTTTCGACCATCGTCTCATCCAATTCACTTATGAAATTAGCTTATCCAGCTCAGAAAGAGAAAGTGGTGTATGACAGGGCGCAGATTCGAACCCATCACTTCTGGCATGCAAGGCAAGTCTCCGCGCCCGTGAGATAATCAGATCTTCATAGAAGTAGAGATTACAGCATACCTACTCAGGAAAGCGAAAGGGAGAAGTTTTCGCTTCCGGTTCTGACAAACTCTATGAAGAAAAAATGTGCCTACTTTTTTTCTTCATAGAGTTTGATAGAAGCGAACACTTGAGTAAACCCCAGGAAGTGAGGTAAGAGCTAAATTATATTTCCCGAAGAATTCTAAAACCGATAGGCGTTCCCGCAGCGCCCGGATCACGTGCGTGCCGACCGAGAGCGACTGATGGACTCCCTCGAGACGACGACGTCGAAGCGGCGCCGGCTGCGCGGGCGCATCTCGCCGCTGCTGCAGCGCCCCGCGTCCCCGAGCCCTCGGCCGAGCCCCGCGCCCGCACCGTTCACAACACCACCGCGCCATTTAACAAACATACGTCGTCGAAATCCTCGAACTTTTTAAAATTCGTGCAAAAGAAATCGTTGACAGCAAATCACAAATCGACAAATCAGTTCATCTAATGACAAACGAGCTGAAACACTGTAAAATACATTAAAAACACATTTTTTTAACTCTATCGTGAACTCTATTGTAACGTTGAATCTGCGTATTTTTTATTTCAGTACAGATATAATCTTAATTACTGCGAGGTGTATTTTTGAATAAAAATATACGTGCACCGACGGAGTCGCGCGACATTACTGCACGCCACATCACAATACATTATTATAATAATTATATGAGTCTACTTTGTACAACCAAAGTCACAAAACACTTGTATAAATGTGTACACATAAAGAATGACGCAGCGACCACCTAACACGTTTTAATCATAAGGGTATGGTTTACCCGTTCATATTTACGGGTATTATCAATTGATACCAGCAAGGAAAACCCAGTACTGATATAGACTCAGTGCATGGGTGTAATGGTTAAATTTTGTATCATATAAGCTATTTAAATCTGGTAAAGCGCACTTCCTGTATTTCAGTTTTCAGACCGACCATTCAATCTGTCAAAGTGAAGGAAACCTGATTTAAATTTGATTTTAATTCATCTTGAAAATTATTGTAAATATTTTGGAAAAAAAATGGTATGGCACTTCAATCAACATACTTAGTTCAATTTCAAAAGATCGACTCAGTATATGTAGTTACAAAGGAACAAATATTATTTTTAATAATGAGTTGAACAATTACATAGTCGTAAAAACATTTTAATTCCATAAGTAACACTACCTGAGGTTCCCGGCTACGTTCGGGTCAATATCGTTTCGGACGGATGAACTAACTGCTGAACCTAAAATTTTATGTTATTTGAGATCCCCAAAAAACTTTCACCCCCTTTTCTCCCCCTTTGAGTTTGACCACAAAAGGTAGCCTATGTCTCCTTCCCAAGTTCCAGACTATCTCTACACCAAATTTCATCAAAATTAGTTCAGCGGTTTAGGCGTGAAAACGTAAAACGTAACATCCAGAGTTACTTTCGAATTTATAATAAAAAGTATGGGTTTATACTGCGGCGTAGCGATCCCTCATTGATGCTATATTAAAAACCGATCAAGTGTAAACGTGTTCACGTGCTGAGGGTCGTGTCAGTGCTGGACAAGGAAGAAGTTCGCCCGAAATGCTTGTGACCGACAGACACCAGAGCCAGACCATAAGGCTTATTCCGCTTTTTGCGACGGGACCCCAAACAATGTTTTCCTCATGTTAGGTTCCAACATTACTAGGTTTTTGAAGTTTGGATTCTAAAATAGTGTCAAAATGTTCGTCTGTATGTATGTTTTAGATTGGAAAATATTGGCTAAAAAACTTTGGAAAAAAGTTTTATTTTTTACCTTTTACTGAAAAATACAGATATTTACCAAAAAAATCCAAATATTCGGACGTAGATTGAAGTTTTCTGAAGTGATTTCAAATTCTTGACTAAAATTTGACAATTTTAGAGGTAGGGAACCGTTACGGTCTGAAAGACGATTTCGCTAGTGCCCTGGCCAATGGACAAATAATGCATTTCTTAATTCTCAAATCTTCGATTTCCGTTGCCTTCACGACAGCCTTCAATAGTCAAGTTTCGGAAGGTGTTTGAACAGCTATAACTTGGGAGCTATTTTCAGTTTTATTTCCGCAGCCAAATGCCTCACAGATACGAACTGACATTATGCAGACCGAAGGATTGGGTCCAGAGCTCAGACAGAAAAAGCTCTGCAGACATTAACAGCCATCGCACCAAAGAATTACAAAAACACAACAGATTCGGGAAACAGTTTTATTGTGTTGTACCAATATATCAGGATCAACAGTTTGCGCACATGTCCGACCAGATCCAACTTCAATTTTCCGCAAGGTTATACAAATACCTGTTTCTGACGTACAGAAAAATTGTACTATTTCCGTACGGCAGTAGGACATAAATTGTTTAAGGTCATAGGTTAACAAACCTGTTGCTCGCTGTCATGCTTCGGCTACATTAGCGGGCGAAGATTCGTATCGTGTTGGCGCGACAAAAACATCGTGTTCGGGCATAGGCGATGTTCTTGTCTACATTAAGCGGGCGAGGATTCGTGTCGGGTTGACGCGATGCATCGTGCCGGAATCGCATGTGTTGGTTGAGTTTGTTGTGCGGCCGAGACGTAGGCGGTAATTTAAAAATGGAGGAAACAGTGGCTTTGCATTATGTGTCAGTTAATTATTATTTATTACAATTGTACGAGTATCATTTACGAAAAAATATGAAAAAGAGAAGAAAGAGAGATTTCTTCTACTGTGGTAGGCCAACTGAGCTTATTTTTAATTAGAATCCACGCATCATGTACCAAGTGCTTCTTTTTATGGTCGGGGTCACGAGGATTCCATATGCTTCTCTCCGTTTCATAAAATTGAATTAACTCTAACACTTTTTCGTTACTCCACACCATAGTGTACAAGAAATACAGGCACGTCGGTCTTGCTTAAAAGTTTGGAAGACACTGAATTGTCGTAGGTGTAGCCACCCCAAGTGAATATTGTCGCGACAAATTCCTTTGATCCGCGCCAGTTTACCGACAGCTCGCCGATACTACATCGTCTTCGCGCGAATACAACGCGATGACACGATGTACCCGGCCACATACATCGCGTTAACACGAATATTCGCCGTAGCCCGCTAATGTAGCCCTAGCATCAAACGTGTTCATATAGTTTGGTCATTGCCGTCATGGATATAACATAAAAGTACTAAATGCGCATTAACCAATTCTCCGCGTAACTCGTAACATACTCGTATGTCCTAACGCTCGCATATGTATGTCCTACAGCATTTTTAGGGTTCCGTACCCAAAGGGTGAAAACGGAACCCTATTACTTAGCCTCCGCTGTCCGTCCGTGCGTCCGTCCGTCCGTCCGTCCGTCCGTCCGTCACAGGGATGTATCTCATGAACCGTAATAGGTCGGCAGCTGAATTTTTCATAGAGTGTGTATTTATTTTGCCGCTATAACAACAAATAGGTAAAATAAAAATCTAATAAAAATTAAAGGGGGTCCCATACAAAAACGTGACATTTTGTGTTCAATCTTGTACGATGGTACGGAACCCTTCGCGTGCGAGTCCGACTCGCACTTGGCCGGTTTTTAATCTGTGGTCGACTTAAAGTCTGAGTAGACGCCACCGCAGGGTTTCAATGCGAAAAACGCCGCTTTCGTGCAATCAAAAAGTGGAAAAACAGGGGGGTAAATAATCCATGGTAAATAACTCGCCAGGTGAATGGCAAGTGAACAGGCGAAAAAGTGCTTAAATCTGACGTTTAGTTGCATTTCGTAACTAGTGATATCATGATAATTTTATGTATTTAATGAATACGACATTCGGGCGGTCATGTCCTGCTTCCGACGAATGTCACGACCAATACTTTTTCAGATTACTTTCAAAATCTGATTACAATGCACCAAATGTAGATGTCGCTGAAACTCAAATTAATAGTGATATCAGTTCACTTGGACGCATAACACGTCTTTTCACAGTTTTTTTGGTGCAAAAAACGTAATATTTAATCACTCTATTGCCAGTTCACCTGCAGCACAAGATGCTGAGATGGCTGCTTTTTTTTCTCCACAAATGTGAATGTCGAATTTTGTAATTGTTCTAAATCGTGTGTTGGGAAAAAATAAACGTATTTTCTTTCTTTCTTGTATTCGCAACCCCCGAGCAATGAAGAGAATATTGAGTTAGTTTCCTATCGCAGATTCCTATCGATTCAAATATTTGCTTAGTCTTACGTATACGGGATCGATATTATCGATCCTTCTGCTCACTGTGGGTAAGTAAACACGTGCATTTGCTGTCAAGGTGAAGGCGAAACAGGTGTTCTGCTTCCCTCATCACGTATGCAGACGCGTTGACAATTCCTCCATCAATTTAAAAAATATGTTTCTAAAATTTTGCACATTAAATAAATTGAGAGCTAAGTCATTGGCCGAAACCAAAGAATATATGCCGAAATAAAGGCCAAATTCCTCCGTCGGCACAACTGACGTGTCGACACTTTTTTAGTTCCATCCGTTCTCCTGTTAATACGTTTCTCAGACTCTAATATGTCACATTCGAGTCTCAGAAACTTGTAAAAATACCTACATGCCTCATACAGGAATGCTAAAAAAAGTCTCAAGACTGTGTCAAGTACAAGAGCTGTCTATGAATCTCAGCATTCGTTTGTTACTACTTCCTATTACGCCGCGCCGGCGCATGTTCCCTGCAGGAAAGTTTTCACTTATGAGTACGTGAGCAGTCTAGGCGTAAATAAAACCGTAAACTCATCCACAAATCTTGCGGCGGCGCGACCGGTCACGGCTCAACGTGTGCCAACAGCGCAGGCGTCTGGGACTGCGACATACAATACCTGAAACATCATCACCTTTGTGACACCAAGTAAGCTTTGTACCACAGAAAAAACCGGCCAAGTGCGAGTCGGACTCGCACACGAAGGGTTCCGTACCATCAACACAAAAAAAAAACTTTTTTTGTATGGGGCCATATGGGGGGGGGGGAAGAGGCATTTAAAATAGAGGGCAAAAGAAGAGGACGTAATGACTCCCTCCTATTTCTGTATTTTCCCCCGATGTTTCATGCATTCCTAAAAAGGCAAAAGGTGATTATCCGTTCTCGAAATACGGCCCGGCGGGCGACGCGAGTTAGCAGCGAAGCGGCGATCTTTGGTTAAATTTAACACAAATATACATTACGCGAAGTGCACCCGTCGCACGCGTAGTGCGAAGGAGCAACGAAACGCGAGCATCTACGTACAGTAAGAGACAGGTAACAGTGTTTGAACAGTGTCCTCTTCCGGTTGAAGTTAATGTTGAACAGTCAAAGACTTCACTCCCCTTCCTTGTAAGAGATAAGCGCATTATAGTCCTGGTGATGTCCACTACAGTAGATCAAAGATTTACTTATTGAACCAATGTCACGGGTCCAAGGATAAGATCAGATTTTCTCATTAGTTTGGTCCTAATGCACCACTGTCTTTCTCTTCCCGAGTTCGATAAGTGCATTTCGTCACGAATGCGAGCTGCTCCATGGTTCGGAATCCATGTAAAACTGTAGGTTCTCTTCCCCTACTAGGTGGTAGGGTTTAAGCCCGCCCGGGTAGGTACCATCGCATTGGATGAAAAGATGGTCGAAGCGGCAATGAAAAATTGTCCGTGTTTTCCATCCAGTTCAATGTAGCCGTGCTCATAAAGGAAAGGTCCTGGCATGGCACCAAATTCCTTCGGGAATGTGGTGTATTGGGCTAATATCATAACAGTAGTTGTGTGGTATTACCCATCAAAAAAAAATCCCCACCGAATTGGATGAAGTGCATTTCTTCAAGAAGGCGAGCTGTCCT
Organism: Incurvaria masculella; assembly: GCA_946894095.1. Lineage (NCBI taxonomy): Eukaryota > Metazoa > Arthropoda > Insecta > Lepidoptera > Incurvariidae > Incurvaria > Incurvaria masculella. The sequence continues at coordinate 11,076,623 of OX335658.1, read as the reverse complement.
ATGGTTCGGAATCGGTAGAGGGTAGGCCTTTCCGCGGTGGTACCATCGCATTGGGGGAAAATGTGGCCTTAACTGTAATGGAAAATTACATTTGCAGCCGTAACATTGCATCCAGTTCAATGTAGCCCTGCTTCATAGGGAAAATCCTGGCGTGGGAACGAATTCCTTTAGAAATGCGGTGTTGTACAAATGCTATATATCCTGTTTGTCCAGCGAGAAATGGAGCGAGCCATGCTGGGAATATCGCTACAGGATATGGTGCGGAACGAGGCAATCCGCCGATGTACCAGAGTAGTCGATATTGGACACTCAATTGGCTTAGCTCAAATGGCAGTAGGCTGGTCACGTCAGCCGAAAAGACGACGACCGTTGGAGTAACCGTGTCCTACACTGGCGGCCGTGGACAAGAAAACGGAGTGTGGGAAGACCACCCGCCAGGTGGGACGACGACATCAAGTGCGTCCGCAAAAAACAATGATTCCGTACCGCTGAGGGCCGGGAGGACTTGAGAAAAATTGGAGATGCTATGTCCAGCTGTGAACGCAAACACCCTGACTGGCTGACTGCAATATATATTAAACGGCTCATTACGAACAAATAAAAAGGAAATTTCATATCAGAATAATGATACTGCACTCTTCTCTAGAGATGCATATACACCATCAGACAATATAAACGAACTCGGATGTACCAAAAATCCAATTATAACGAGACAACATTTCAAGTCTAGTGGTCTCCGCCGCGCCGGAACGTGCCACAGCCAAGCTTAATGAAGCCCAGAAAACTCGACTAATTAACCTACTTTGCTAACTAGGTGTTCCCTGCACAGTCCGCAACACAGAGAACGCCACACTCGCGAGGCATTTGAGCAGCGCTAGTTGTAAGAAAGAGATAACCCGCCCCGCCGCCATCATCGCCTTTGTCATGTATTATTATATTATTTGCCTTTGTTGTGAGCGCTATGGAAAATACATTTCTTTTCGATGCACACTACACGGTTGACGGTTGATGGTACCTGTTGAGAACGTTTCAACGCTTTTCTTACGTCTGTTATGTTTAATCATCGATATGTTTAATCTTTTTTGTTGCTTATTTCTCCTAGCTTTCGAGTCGCGGCGTGTAGGAACCCTTTAGTCGCAGCTGCATGCAAATACATTCTCGCTTCTCTTCCTATTATTTCTGTCACACAACCCTCGGCTCTGAGCCGGTACTCTCAGTTCTCACCTAAATTGGCGTTTACGTAACTTCGAAGTTCCGTAAAAACGTCAAACTCCATACAAGTTTTTACTAGATGTTCTGTGGTTTTACTTCTTCAAGCTGTCAAAGTCAAACTCGGACTTCCGATTTGTATGAAAACGTGGAGTCCACGTAAACGGCAACGTCGACGTATTTACGGCAACGTTGAGTAAGCTGTCAAATCAAACTCTGCGCGCGCTCTTCAATTTCTCCATACATTTGAAAACGCCAGTCGATCGGTTTGCCGTAAACGCCAATTTAGGTGAGAACTCAGACCGACCACTCTGTTTTCAAGGGTCAAAGCCCAAATGGTGGCATTTACAATGGCGTCGACTGTACATATTCAAATGGATAGAGATAGTTCGGGACTTAGTATAAAGCCGTGTCAAGGTGAGGACAAGGTACAAGGCTGCCTCCCTTTATTCCTCTGTCAGGAGGGGCGCTATTCATAGTCAGTCAACTAGACAGAGTCATATGCGATATTTACCCAACATTTTGTACGGCAACTACGAGTATAAATCATGTTTTGACTTGACCCTTTTCATTAAAAATAAACCGACCGAAATATGACCGATAAAATATTTTTGTAGATAAGAGGGGTCATTTGAAAGGTTTTGACCAATGATTCCTTTTATCAGATGTCACGTAATATTGAGATACGATTTTTTCTTAATTTTTAAAATTACTAAAATGTCGATGTGCCGAACACCTTGTTATGTATTAGTCAGCTATAGTTGTACCATCACCGCAGAGGTCAATTTATATACACAAATACAAAGATTTCGATTACAAATGATCTTAAGTAAATCACAGACCCTGTGATTAAATAACTTCCCGATATATGTATTTCTAAACGATACATTATCTGCCATAATTCGTAATTCTCACAATAACCTTTGGCTAAATAGGTAGGCATCATTATTTTGCGATGGCCAGCCTCAATGGCCCAGCAGCGGCGCGACACTTCGGCGATCACTCTCCGAAGTTAAGCAACGCTGGGTCCGGTCTGGTCTTGGATGGGTGACCATTCGACCGTTGAGAGACCATTCGACCGTTGGCCGTGGTTCGGATTCCACGTTAAACTGTAGGTCCTCTTCCTTACTTACTAGGTGGTAGGGTTTATTCCGCCCGGGTTGGTACCATCGCATTGGATGAACGATGGTCGAAGCGGCAATGAAAATTGTCTTTGTTTTCCATTCAGTTAACCCATTAACAGCCAAATGAAAGTCAGGAAGGTTACATCAATGAAATTTGTATTTTTTCATTAAACTTAAACCAAATAAACATGATAATAGGAAAAAACCGAAAAATATTTTTTTTACCCCCCTCCAGAGGGATATACTCATTCGAGTACAATGGCGTATTACAGGTGAAAATATTCAAAACACTGCTTTTCAACAGAAAATGTTTTCAGACACTTTTTACATTGCCAGCGGACTCTAAAATGACCTAAAACACATCGTAATTGTTTTTCAAGTTTCTGAGGATAGTGTCCTACCCAATCTCGAGGTAAACCTTGTATCAAAGAAGGGGATTGTCGAGCGTGTTTTGTCGTTAGTCGTATCACGCAATGTTCTGGCGAAACAGCAATTGATCCATACGTTCAATGTGACTCATGACATGTAAACGCCAGGCATTTGAAATAGCCGTATCGATCATGCATGTCAATAAATCCCACCACCACTTTTTTTCCATAAATTGCAATTTTATAGAGTAAAATGGATTGGTCAAGTTCGTCTCCACCACCCATGTTTTTATAATTCTGAAATCGTTTTTAGATACCAAAATAAATTTTCTTTTTACATCTCCCATAGGTTCAATAGCATCCATAATAGTCACCATAGTGCAAATACTGTTATCTTTCCATCTTACTAATAATATCTCCTTATGTTTGCCAAACCTGCAAATCATACGAAGCTCGTCTTGATTTTTTTTGTCTTTAGTGCTTTTCAGAGGACATTCTTAGCCCAGTTTTCTCTGAAAGTCTCAGTCGCACGAAATCCTTCTTTCTTGAGATCAGCCAAGAGATCATAACTACTAAATATGTTGGCAAAAAAAACACTGCATGATTCGTTGGATATGTGTCCAATTTTCAAAGTAAACTTTTAACAACTCTATAACCCAAAGTTTCAGTAGAAGGTTCAGTTGCTTTCAACAGTGAACATCAAAGACATAGCAGTATCCTGGCAAGCTTCCTGCTACCCATTATTTGAACCCAAATCTTACTGGTTTTCCATGAATGATGTTCACGAGATGGATATTCTTTTTTATGTCGCGAAATCTTGGTTTTAGCATAGTATCACGAACTCGCTTTGCAGCCAACGGCTCCTCATCGCTACTATCACTGTCGACACTTGGGATCGTGTCCTCGTTGCTTTGGAATATTTCTATACTACCAGGTATATGCTGTGGCAAATCAGCAGTAAACACATCTTCGCCAGTACCTTCTTCTTCATCTGTCTCGACGATGGGTTCTGGTGGTATGATTGCTAAATCATATTCGGGGTTGATGTCACCCTCTTCTATAATGGAATTAACAGTTTTCCCTAAGCTTTTTGCAGATCTTGGAAACGTTGAACGACATTGAAATCATTATAAAGCACCTGTAATATAAAAAGTTAATTACTGTATGTATTCGGCCGCTGTACCCAACTGAGTACAATAGGATTTCAAACCAAATATCTTGGTATATACAGTTTTTCCAACACTCATTAACCTTTTATTTTATAAATCAGAATATATTGGATAATACTAAATACAAGTATCAATATTTGTTTGTCAATTAGTAATATAAAATATTGAAATAGTAAGCTTACCGGTACAAACAATGTTACTGTGTAGTTCTTATCCTTTCTGCGACATACATTTTGCATTTACCCACTTTTCTTGTCCTTATTTTAGTAAACCATCATCCTTCCAATAATTTTAAATGTAAATGATAACTTTAACTTCTAACAGTTTTGTCCTACCCTTAAATGTTTAACTGTACTCAGTTGAGTACGGCAGCGCCAAATGGGTTAAATAGCCGTGCAATATAGGGAAGGTCCTGGCATGGCACCTAGTTCCCATGTGGTGTGTTGGGCTAATAACATGACAGAAGGTGTGGTATTAGCCATCCATGTCCAGTCACATAAAAAAAACAAAAAATACAAAAATATTAAATTTAGGCGCTTGCCTAGTTTGGCGAGTCGAGACGAGCGACGATCAGTGCCGCCGAAGCAAGGAAAATGGGTTATTTTTTATGTAACTGGACACGAATGGCTAATGCCACACCCACCGTCATGATATTGGCCCAACACACCGCATTCCTAAAATAATTAGGTGGTATGCCAGGACCTTCCCTTCCCTTCCCGAGCACAGCTACATTGAACTAGATGGAAAACACGAACAATTTTTCATTGCCGCTCCGACTACTTTTCGCCCAATAGACTGGGTGGGCGTCACCTTATAGTGGAAGGGATCAGGGGGTCCATTCAGAGTAAGAGTGAGTTCGAATTCGCAACTAAATATCAACTCACTTTTTTAAATAGTTAATGTTTCCACACTTCTAGAACATCATTACTGTTAGGTAAAAATCTGGTTTGTCCCGTAAATAAGTTGGAAGTATAAATAACGGTTCCGTTATTTACATAATAATATATTTCCCAGCTATTTTTAGGTTAACTCACTCCCGAACTCGAACTCACTCTTGCTCTGAATGGACCCCCTGTAGTTTTACATGAATTCCGAACCACGAACCAGCTCGTATTCGTGACGAAACGCATTTATCCAATTCACAGAGAAAATGAAAGTGGTGGTGCAGGTGCATAAACAGCGCGCGTATTTGCACCTCGGGCATGCAAGGAAATTCGCCGCGCCCCTGATCTACGATCCTTATAAATCATGCCAGTCATGGTGGTACTAAGGTGGCGGCCACACATCAGGTTTCCAGATCAGTAATCCGTATCAGGAATCAGAAACTGCCTTTCCGGATTGTTCGGTACACACATTCGATTTTTCCCGTCCGGAATTTTGCGAGTCAGTCGTGTGGGCACGTCCGTCAGGTGCAGAATTATATTTGTTTTCCCGCCTAAAAAGACGTGAGGACTCAAGAAGATTTACTTCTTAGGTACAAATTGAGCGGTTCGTAGCCTAATGGAGCAGGGACTTGCTTAGAATACCAGAGGTACAAATCCTGGCCCCCTTAAAGCACCACTTTCTTTCTCTTTCTGAGTTGCATTAGTGCATTTCGTCAAGAATTCGAGCTGCTCCATGGTTCGAAATCCATGTAAAACTGTAGGTCTCCTTCCCCTACTAGGTGGCACAGTTAAAGCCCGACCGGGTTGGTTTCATCGCAATGGATGAAAAGATGGTCGAAGCGGCAATGGAAAAAATATCCGTGTTTTCAATCCATTTCCGTGTTGCCGTGCTCATACATGTAAGATCCTGGCATGGCACCTAATTTCTTCGGACATGTGGCGTATTTAGCTTATTGGTCGCCGTTATTGGATCCATCCGCTCAACACTAGAAGACTAATAGTTTTATCTCAAAAGAGCAAAATTACAAGCTCATCCTGACAATCCTCGCCCCGGTCATGCACCACTTTCTTTCTCTTTCCGAGTTGGTTCAGAATCTGAATTCCTGACGCACGGGCTAGCATTCGTTCCGGATCAGGAAAGATGTGCGGGGCTACGGTAGTCCGGAATCAGTAACGAGTGTGCGAGCGAGTGTGTCCCGGGTCATAGATTTTGTATGGAGGCGTTGGGTCCGGAGAGGCAGTTTCTGATTCCTGATCAGGAAACCTGATGTGTGTCCCGGCTCTAAACTATGTTGACGCTCAGATGCAGTCACTCAATGTAACACCAACGATTGGAAGCGAGGTCAAGGCGCTTGCGGCGGAGGGGCGGAGCGGAAGGGACGGCGGGGGAGGCATGGGCAGGGGAGCGGGGTGCGGGGGAACGCTAACGGATATTTCACCAAAATAACCTCGAGACAATGAGGCGAGAGAACGATTATCCGTCAATACCGCTAGAACGTCTCGCACGGTAGGCAAACCTGCCAAGTGAAGTCATTCGAATTATTCTACGATTTGGTGGGCACAGAGTGGTTTGGTATGTGAGAGCTATGACGTCAACCGAAAACGACGCATCCCATTGTCACAGAACATAAATAGAATAAACATTGACAAGGTCGACACTAGTTCAGCATTGAGTCGCAAAAGGTCAAAGGGGAAAAGTTTTGACTGTGCAGAAATAAGGCCGGAACTAAGCCACACAAATGAACCGTGTATTGTCGCAAGGGTTACAAGCCACAGATAAACGACGCATACCATTGTTACAAAACATCAATAGAATAAACATTGCCAAGGTCGACAATGCTTTAAATTGAATAGCAAAAGGTCATAGCGAAAATGTTTTAATGTACGTACAATCTCTAATTGATATAATAAACGCGAAAGTGTGTTTGTTGGTTTATTCTTTAAAGGTTACCTTTTTAGCCCGAAAAAATGTTTCGATACTGTCCCGAGCGGAGCCGGGAACCGCATCTAGCATGGTTTAAGCCCGGACCTTTTTTCATTTATTTTTTATGTGACTGGACATGGATGGCTAATACCACACCTTCTGTCATGGTATTAGCCCAACACACCACATGGGAACTAGGTGCCACGCCAGGACCTTCCTTATATCGCACGGCTACATTGAAATGGGTGGAAAACACGGACAATTTTCATTGCTGCTTCGACCATCGTTCATCCAATGCGATGGTACCAACCCGGGCGGGATTAACCCTACCATTTAGTAAGTAAGGAAGGGGACCTACTGTTTAAGGTGGAATCCGAACCAGTGCCAGCATCTCTCAACAGTCGAATGGTCACCCATCCAAGACCAGACCGGACCCAGCGTTGCTTAACTTCGGAGAGCGATCGCCGAAGTGTCGCCCCCTGGGCTATTAATGCTGACAAAAACACACTAAACCGTGTTGGGGGCCCAGAAGTGTTACTGCTCGAGGGACTGTAGATAATAAATCACATTTTCCATTTCTAAAGGAAAGGTGGCAAAAAAATATTTTTCACAGTACATGTTAAAATTAACTTTTTTTTACTGACACTAATGTCGTAAATTCAGGAGGAAATTTTTCCCAACCGATAGAAATGATCGGAAATGTTGTTTTGGGCAATAGATTAAACAGCAAGAAGATAAGAGATAAGTTCAAAAGCCAGGATTCTCCAGAGTTTCTTAACATTTGCAGTCATGAACCCCTTGCGAAATTTTTAAGAATATGAATTCGAAATTCGATATATAAGGAAAAGAAAACTAGGCATTTTAGATTTTTTTTGTTTTTTATTACCACAAAAATGGCAACGAAGTTGAAGATTGACGGATTTTCGTAGAGTTAGGAAAGCTTTCTACGTTATCAGTACGATTTCCACGTGGAAAGCTTTCCGAAAAATTTGGATTTCAATAATACATTTATTCTATTTTACTCTTTTCTTATTAAAAAAATTTAGATTATTTTGAACTCCAAGCACTTTGGAGCCTTCCTGCTGAAAACCAAAAAAAAATTTAAGCCTACAAATTAAGTGTCTGTCCTGAACTCACTTTATAAGGGTGCAGTTATTTTGGTCTCCTGTAAATTTTGGTCCAGTGGACAAGTGGGATTTCAAAAATGCCTGATACATTTTATCTCATCAGCACTCCGGTCACGACCCCCTAAGAGCAGCCCCGGTTACTCCAAACTACGGGCGATAACTGTTTACGTTTAGCAAGCTACATATTTGTAGATGATATCCGCATCTAAATGGGGTAAGTGGTTATCAAGTTATTGGCGGAGAGACATACGGCAAACGTTGGATTATATCATCTCGATATCATAATCACATCTATCATATGACTAATTCTTATAAAATCCAACGGTTGGCATATTTCATGCGGTTTGTATCCAATTCTCTTTCCCTCAAATTATGGGCCATAAAGTTAAATTACCTGAGGAGTGAGCAGTGAGGTTAATATGTAAAAAGTTGAAGAAAAACTGTTTTTCGTCGGACTTTAAAGCGGGCAGGATATAATTCACATCTGCATGAATATGACCAGTATGATTTAAAATTCAGCGTGACTACAATTATATGTAAAACATGCAAACATATTATTATGTTGGATGTTATAAATAAGAGTTGGTGACAGAGACACGAGGCCATTTATGCTCGTTCTCGGACCGTCCCCATCACTAACCTACATCACTGTAACAAATTCTTATAAAATCGAACGGTTGGCATCTTTGATACGGTTTGTATTATGCGGTTTGCTCGTTTAGCTGAATATTTCTTAACCATAACGCTAAATTACCTGATGGGTAGTTAAATGTGTGAGAATCTAGAGAAAAACTTACTGTTTTTCGACTTTGAAGTTAGAAGAGCCGCGGGTATTGATAAAATAATTTCACATTTGCATGTCTATTTTTAACGAATGACTTGAGTGTAACTGCAATGCAATGTATGCATAACATATTTTTTGTTGCAATATCACTTTTACTGCCGATTCCATTACCCAGTTTCCCAGAAATCTCCAACGTCTCGGCGTCTTATTCCGCGTCTCGACACATTTATTTACATTTCAGTAGCTCGAAAGAGCCCGTCATAATCAGTACGTTGCTGAATATTCTCCGAATTCCATGTCATGCTGATCTATTCCGCTCATGATGTTAGCCCAACTCACCTCATGGGAGCTAGGTGACATGCCAGGAACGTCCTTATATTGCCCGGCGGTAGACTGGATTTTTATTCCGTCCTTTATACAGCATTTTTATGTGTCACAATACATACATTATTCATATCTATAAATGTTTAGTTTCTTATGGCGAAACGTCGCAATACCTTGAAACACGAGAAGATTGTGTTTAGAAAGCACGTGTGCGTACTACATTTGGAAAACAATTTTAATTGTGTCGTTTCACACGGTCCGTCTTCACAAGCTAACCGCTTTCGATGACAATAGGTTCACGCGTTGTTGTGTACAGTGGCGGACAGACCAAAATTAAATTACATAAATAATAGATGCCAACAATATTGTACGTCAGTGGTTATATATATGAGTAGTTCTTATGATAAGGCTGTATGGAAAAAAGTCCTTTGCCTACCCCCTCACTAGAACGTTGGCAAAATATCAAAGCGCTTCTTGGCTTTTTGATCTGTCAGAGTGCGGGACAAATTATTTTCGTAATTGGGTGGAAATTAGGAAATTAGGCGTAATTAGGAATTTCCTAGCAAGATTTGGAGCCGGATTGTGGCCTTCCGCCATCAAGATAGGCTGGTGAGTAATGTAGTGCGCCTTAACCTAATGGTCGATTGAAGTGCCACAAAAAAGTCAAGTGAAGTGTGGCCAAGCCCACTAGTCCCAGGGACGTCGAGAGTCGTAAGACGCACTGGATCCAGGTTAGGGTATGGATTTTACCAACGCATCGATGCCGCTTCGGGCGACCACATAGGCAAGGTGAGAGAGTTGCTGGCTCAACCGACCGACTGTATTTACCCAGACTAATAATTACTCGAGACTTACAAACCCATCCGGCGGATGAGACGAACTTGATTTTTACAAACATTTTGTACCTACTAATAGTTGGACAGAATTCCGCGTAGAGTGCACAAGGATACGACATTGAACACTGTGACGTTACAATGACGTCCCATTCGATTGGTCACGGTGCTAACGGTTGACGCATTGCGTCACTCCACGATTTTGCGAATTGTCGGTACGAATTGACAAAAATAATATTTTTATTTGCGCTTTAATTGATTCGTACCGGTCGTTGACACCGATAAAACCACAGCCCAGATCTATGGTAATTTCTTACAGTTGCTAAAGTCCACATATTTTAACTGCTCATCTTTTCCTTCTAATGGAATTGTAGGTATACTTCGGACTGTCCGCCATTGTACACGGGGGCACAGTGCAGGAAACACGTTCGCTCAAGATGAGGAGTCGATGTCGGAATAGTGCTGCTGATGAAAGTCTAACATGGTCTAACTAATGAATATTTGACAGCGGTTTTAACTGACATATCAAGCATAATTCACACTTGGACAATGGGGACGATGATCGAAGCGGCATTGAAAATTGTGTTTCCATCCAGTTCAATTCAGAGCCGGTAGACTCAGTTCTCACCTAAATTGGCGTTTACGTAACTTCCAAGTTCCGTAAAAACGTCAAACTCCATACAAGTTTTTACTAGATATTCTGTGGTTTTACTTCAAGCTGTCAAAGTCAAACGCGGACATGCGATTTGTATAAAAACGCGGACTGGACGTAAACGGCGACGTCGACGTATTTACGGCAACGTTGAGTAAGCTGTCAAATCAAGCTCGGACTCGCAAATGTTAGTTCGCTTAACGCCTATTGCGCGCGCTCTTCAATTTCTCCATACATTTGAAAACGCCAGTCGATCGGTTTGCTGTACAGCTGTGCAATATAAGGTACGTCATGGGCACTAGCCCATGAGGTGAGTTGGGAAAATATGACAGAAGGTGTGGTTTTTACCATCAATGTCCGTCCAGTAACGTTAAACCACACGCTACGCCTATGTTAACCTGATGTTTCAGATATTATCTGACAAGCTCGAATCCTAATTTTATTTTTCCTAATCGCCGTAAATCGTAAGCCGTAAAACACTAGACCAGACGATACGGCGGAGTCGCAGTAACGACCTCATGACACTTCTCCCTCCATTTCTCATCTGTGGTGCCAGCCAACACTGTGCAAAACGATATGATTAATCGCGCCCATTTGGGCATTCCACGAAGAAGATTAAAGAAAATTAGAGCACAAACATGACATCATGGCTGCAGACAACGAATCTGGGAACCACCCAGCACAGCGACATTAAATTAGACTAGGAGGTGAGGAAGTTTAAAAACACATTAGACCATCGAAAGAGCAGTTTGTTGACACATGGATTCCGCCTTAAATCTATGGATGACTTCACTGGACTTGACCCTGTTTAAATGTTAGCAACATAATCACGTCAACGAAACATCCAACTACAAGAATATTAATAGGAATCACCTATTATGGAATCTGGTGTGAGCTCCTTCAGTCTGGATGAAAATGCTCAGCGGATCTATTACATATCCCTGGCAGAGCGGTACGAAACACACTGGCGCCCGTCCCTCTGCACCGCTCCTTCTGCAGCGCCCATCGCCGCTAAACTCCTAGTACTTATAGGTATGGACATTTTAAATTTGTTTTTTCTAAAATTATTTTCTCTTGATCTAATAACGAACCAAATATTACCTGTATAAAAATGTTATATGTCTATTTTCGTGTCACATTTCCCGCGATTGCGCGAATCCGTTTGAAGTGTAAATGCGTTTACTGCTTAAACTATAACATGCTCGCGTAAAAATCGACCGTATCGCGTGGACGTGCGTGCGTAGGCACACGTGTGTTAATTCCGTAGATGATTCGCGTCAGCCGTGTTGCGACACACGTGACAGTTGCGTACCGGCGACGCGCAGCGGCACGCCATGCGACGCGCCATGGCGGCGGCGCGGCGCGCGGCGGGACGCGGCGTGGGCGCGGGGCGCGAGGCGCGGGGCGGAGGCTTGGCGCGATGCGAATGCGACCGACTTTCGGATCGACGCGACAGAACCAAGGCCGTTGCTCCCGAAATACGAGTACCGAATGTTGACCATGTGCGCGGCGAAAGGTTAACAGCATGCGACTGGCAGATTATTAATTAAATGTGCCTAATTTTGGCCATAAATGGCAAGACGGCAGACTAATGGTCAACAACGGTCTTCGCAGGGCCGTTCATTTTAGTCTTTTTATGATCGTACTGTAAAGTATACAGTTAGAACACCGACCTCAGTTGCCTTTGCCGGTTGCACGAAGAGACGACCGAGTTAATCAATGTTCAAACACGTCAAGTGATCCGCATAGAGTTCCTTCCATACTGTCCACACAAAGTGACGTGTTTGATCATACTTTGACGTTGATTTTGATTATTTGTTCTTTCGTGCACTCGGCCCTTAGTCTGACTTCTCACCTAGAATGGCGTTTTTACGCCAAACCGATCGACTGGCGTTTTCAAATGTATGGAGAATCGAAGAGGAGTCCGAGTTTGATTTGGCAGCTTACGCATCTTCGCTGTCAATACGTTGATTTTGCCGTTTACGCCGACTCCGCTTTTCATACAAATCGGTAAACCGAGTTTTTTTTGACAGGTTGAAGAGATTAAAACCACAGAATAAGTAGGTAGTAAAACTTGTATAAGTTTGACGTTTTTACGTAACTTCGAAATTCCGTATACGCCAATTTAGGTGAGAGCTCAGACTTCCCATACAGTACCCGAAGTCTCAGTTGTCACCTAAATTGACGTTACTGCAAACCGATCGACTGGCGTTTTCAAATGTATGGAGAAATTGAAGAGCGCGCGCAATGGGTGTTAAGCGAACTAACATTTGCGAGTCCGAGCTTGATTTGACAGCTTACTCAACGTTGCCGTAAATACGTCGACGTAGCCGTTTACGTCCAGTCCGCGTTTTTATACAAATCGGAAGTCCGCGTTTGACTTTGACAGCTTGAAGTAAAACCACAGAATATCTAGTAAAAACTTGTATGGAGTTTGACGTTTTTACGGAACTTCGAAGTTACGTAAACGCCAATTTAGGTGAGAACTGAGACTACCGACTCAGCTCACAAGTCAATTGCAAGTAATTTTCAGCCAGTAATAAATATGGCAAAATCATTGTCTAGCTCTAATATCGGAAATACTCCCAGAATTTGAAGAAAACCTTTTTCTCTTAGTTCTCCTGACGGGAAATCAATGCATACATGATCTTGTTTAGGTCTCCTGATTCCACCCAACTTAATCATGAACTTTTTTTTAGATGTCCCGATAAGCATGATATGTTTTATGTAGGGTTGCCATCCGTCCAGGTTTCCTCGGATTTATCCTAGTTTAGAGGGCATCCGGGGAGCGTCCGGGCGGGGTCCATTTGTAGTCCCGGTTTACAAATTTAAAGTCTTGGGCCGCTCGCGACACACGCACTTAATTACACTGTCTGTTTAAAAAAACCTGTTGACATGTCCGGGTGCTGGGCTCTTAAATCCGGGGTTTTACGCGTATTTTCACGTCTTGTCCTGGTTCTCAAATTTTAGAGATGGCAACCATAGTTTTATGTCATCTCTGTGCATTTCGGACTACTCCAAAGGTGGCAACCGTAGCTGAAAGGTGTCTGCGCGCGCAGAAAGCGAAGCGCACGCGCCTGTAATCCGATACCCATAATACCTACGATGCAACCTGAGACGGACCACCACCTCACCACAGAATTAAGAGAAACGCTACTGAGTAACGCGACCCCATCTGCATGAAAAGTTGTTATGTAGAAAAAGATGCAGGTGTTGCAATAACAGGAGCGCTATTTATGACAGTATGTGATATACGGTGTTAACAAAATTGTGTGTCGACAATTTTATTTAAAAAACTTCAATCGATCAATGATCGATAACTGGAAAAATACTGGGTTTATATTTTTTTATTTGTGCTTCTCTACAAATGCTACAAATAAGTTCATCATCATTATATTTCTGTCTCGATAGTTCATGACGTCATAGTTTGCAACTTCACGCCCTACCGCGTGCCCGCCCCGCGCCGCGCCGCTCCGCGCCGACAGGTGTCGCAATGGCCAGTACATTCAATTTTGGAAATGATTATTGGACAGCAAACAAAAAAGTTTAAAAACTTTTTGCTGAATAGGATAAAAAGTTAGACTTTCCATGCAAAGTAATTCAATAATTTAGTGTAAAAAGAATCGAATGTTCCGTAAGAACGTGAGAACGTTGTATGTACTTGGACATGGATAGCTAATATCACACGTACTGCCATGACATTAGCCTGATACGCCACGTGAATTTAGGTTCCATGCTAAGACCTTCCTTATGCATGGTTAGAACGTCGCGTCAAATTACACTAGACAAAAATATAAATTTCTCTCGTTAACTAGCCTCTTAAGAGAAAATTTAATATAACGTTTTTGTCTCGGAAAAACATGAGAATTACGCTGGCAAAATTAATGTAATGGCCGTTACGACCCCAGAGTGGTCAGTCTGAGTTCTCACCTAAATTGGCGTTTACGGCAAACCGATCGACTGGCGTTTTCTCCAAACTCCATACAAGTTTTTACTAGATATTCTGTGGTTTTACTTCTTCAAGCTGTCAAAGTGAAACGCGGACTTCCGATTTGTATGAAAACGCGGAATGGACGTAAACGGCAACGTCGACGTATTTACGGCAACGTTGAGTAAGCTGTCAAATCAAGCTCGGACTCGCAAATGTTAGTTCGCTTAACGCCCGCTGCGCGCGCTCTTCAATTTCTCCATACATTTGAAAACGCCAGTCGATCGGTTTTCCGTAACGCCAATTTAGGTGACAACTTAGACTACCGGCTCTGTATATTCTTTGCCGTCGCTCCGCAAAGGCGATGACGCGCCATGGTCGAAAGGTGGTCACTCCGAGTTCTCACCTAAATTGGCGTTTACGGAACTTCGAAGTTGCGTAAAAACCGCCATACATGTTTTTACTGGATATTCTGTGGTTTTTTTTGCTTCTTCAAGCTGTCAAAGTCAAACTCAGACTTTCGATTTGTATGAATACGCGAAGTCGGCGTAAACGAAAACGTCAACATATATACGGCTACTACAAGTCGAACTCGGACTTGCAAATGTTACGCGATTTAAATTCTCCACACATTTGAAAACGCCAGTCGATCGGTTTGACCAAGAGGCTAGAGGCGCCTAGAGGCCGCACATAAAACAACGTGGTTTTAACTAATTTGCTTTCGTTGACACCTGGGAAACAACCCCATGATGTGACGTAACCCACAGCAAACATATTTTACGACGACCCGCGTTCTAAGCCCCTAGTCCCAGTTGTCGTGACTACGTGTACGTGTAGTACGTGTAAATGCGTATTTATAAAGATTTGGTAGCCCGAGCTTCATTTTGCCAGGCAGAAAAAGTAAAACTAAAGAATATGTAGTAAAACTTGTATAGAGTTTGACTTGTTTACGTAACTTCGAAGTTCCATAAACGCCAATTTAGATGAGAACTCGACCATGCTGGATATGGATCCATGGCTCATACCGAACCCATGCGGCGGTTCCAACCCGGGCGGGCCTAACCCTACCGCCTATTAGGGGAAGGGGACTAGAGACCTAAAGTTGTGCTAAGTATATTCCGGACCATAAAACGCCTCCCATTCATGACAAAATGCACTTATCCAACTAAGAGAGGGAAAGAAAGCGGTCCACGAATGGAGCGGGATTTAACCCATGAACTCGGGCATGGGAGGCAAGTCCCCTCGCCCCTGAGATACACGCCGCTCGATCTTCAACTGTTTCTAGTGCAGGAGGCACCTTTTTAGGGTTCCGTACCCAAAGGGTGCCAACGGAACCTAATTACTATGCCTCCGCTGTCCAAACCAAACAATGGAAACCACGGATGGAAACTATCTTCAAATTATTGACTTCCATATATCGATGCTTCCATAGAACAGTTTCTGTGAGGTACTACATAGGTAGCTATGATAGGTACCTATCTAACAACATTAGCATATATGTATACTAGCTGCGGTACCCGGCTCCGCTCGGGTTAGTGTCGGCTAAATTATCTCATGGATAAAAAGTAGCCCACATGACTGATCCAAAATAGGGTCAAACTGGTCCAGGACAATGTATCCATGTACCAAATTTAATCAAGATCGTTCGAGCCGAAATAGCATGATTTAATGAGAAACATTCAATAATTCCCATTTAGAGCTTCGTTGACGTTTGGTGGCTATTTAAAAAAAAAACATTTGCCGCGAGAACCTTTCTGCACTTTCACTGCTACATTGCTTACCTAGTAAGTAACGTGTAACGTAGGTAAGTTTTGCGTGGACTCCAACCCACAGCAAGCCTCAACATCGAAAACAGTAACCCATCTCGAACCTGACTGCTCCCAGAGATGCTATACATTGATAAAATACGCATATAAATCAGGTAAGTGGTTCGCATGTTATAAGACTTTAAGACTCACTACTTACCCTTCTGGTAATGAAGCGTTATATTATGTAATCTATAAGTTTTTAGTAGAATCAGGCTAGACGTAGATACAATGCACATCTAAATCGAGTAATTGGTTCTCAAGGATTTTATTCTGTTGGTCGCTCCTCCGGCGATTTAGCGTGATGCCAAGTAGTCCTAAAGTTGCAGGAAATACCAAGCCGTACTTCAGTAAAAGTAAGCGCTGCCGCCGCAAAGCCGAGCCGTGCATAGCATTGCAGTTTGTATGACAGCCCCATCTTAGCGTAAGCGGAACTGAATTCTATTTAGCCAATCCTAATTCCCGGGTAGTTAAATATACATGTACTAAGTTTTACAAATCGCTAGTGCCTTGAAAATTCGCCAAACGGACACCAAACAGTCACGACGTCTGCCCTCCCCCCGCCGCCGCTCCCCGCCACCGCCCCCGGCTCTTCTCCCCCTAGTGTGAAGTATCGCTACCGGCATCGTTTTCGCAGCCCCGTGAAAGTTCTAAAGCCCATGGGCACATGAATTGTAGCCTATGTGTTATTCTGATGTATAAGCTATATTATTGTAAAGTTTCATTAAAATCCATTCAGTAGTTTTTACGTGACAGAGTAACAAACATCCATCCATCCATCCATCCATCCATCTCCTCCTCAAGGACGCCAACAAGTACCTACCTACTTAGGACTGTAGAGTGGCGGCTACGGTCAGTTATAGTATTCTATCACCGACATAAGAAAGATGATTGTCTACTGTGATTTGAACAGAACAAGTGGGCTGTTAAGAAGAAGCACCCTAGTTTGTGCAAGGCCAAAAACCCACGTCTTCGGAAATCTTGGAGCCCAGTGGGTCAAGGTGTTCTAAAAAAGGTACGAAATGACGTGGGAAAGTTGCTGGGAACGGGAAGGGATCTAGGTACTTTACCAAGAAAGAGAACTTCATTGTCTTTAGAACTTGGAAACCACCTAATATCACCTAGGAAATACATAGGTACCTACGTAAAAACTTAC
Source organism: Incurvaria masculella (assembly GCA_946894095.1). Lineage (NCBI taxonomy): Eukaryota > Metazoa > Arthropoda > Insecta > Lepidoptera > Incurvariidae > Incurvaria > Incurvaria masculella. Next base: position 11,059,336 of record OX335658.1, on the reverse strand, counting down.
AAAAATGAATCACGGCCAGTCAGAAAAATCACAGCGACTCACCGGGTTTTCCTGATAGCAATGAGCCGCCCGCGACGCCGACCTTCGCCCATGATAGAGAACCGGTCGCTGAAGCTCCTCTTCACTTCAGAGATATCGCCGCTTCGCGACTTGCGAATTCCCGCGCCATCGTCCACCCTCAGCGACACCTTCTTCGCGGGCTTTCCGACGCCGATCTCGCGCGCCGCTACGTCGCCGATCTCCCGCGCTGCATTGTCACCACCCGTCACGGAGCCCGGACACTCGAAGCCCTGAACGAAGCACAGCATCATGCCGTCCGAAAACGTCTCCTTCATGAAGCCGGGCTACACTCGGAGGTAAATGGCGAAGAATAGTCTTAACAACACTGACTTCGTGAACTACATGCTCACAAAAGCAGATAGCCTGGTACCTACGCTACGCAATGATCTAATCCCAAACTCGATCATCGCATCCAACCAAAGGGATTCAGCAGACAGGTTTACGAATGTTGGGAAAAAACTTGATTGCCCAAACCGGAAACCGAATTCGATGTTGGTACCAAACAACTAATCCGTTCTAACTACTAGCTTGATAACGGAACAAAAGCGTTCAAAGCACTGTGTTTCGCGAAATCGCCAAACGGATAGTTAGTCACGCGGTAACTAGGCAGCGGGCAGCGGTTGTTAGGAAATAAACACGCGATGAATATCGTGCGTCGGCGTGGCGCGCACACGTGCGCCGCGGTCACCGACAGAACACGCCGCGCGGACAGCTGTTTTGAAACTGTCGGCGGTCGAGCGAGTCGAACGAGTCGAACGAGCGAACTACAAACCCGTCCCCCTACCCTCCGCGCTCGCCCCGACCCGCGCCGCTATGGCCTAAAGTCAAGGGCTCCCCTCTCTTCAGCTGTCCGCCCGCCGCCGCAGCCCGGCAACGCTGACGACACGCGACGACGCGACGAACGCTAGCCTGGGCGGCAGCGTGGGCGGTGCGCGGCGACTTGCCTGTCTCCTATTCATCCTGCGGATTCTTGGTAAGTTCTTTCGTATAGCGTTGTCATAATTATTCTGTGGCGATGTTAACGATCATGGGGGACATAAAGACCCTTCACAGCTAATCTCACACCTCCTGCTAGACCGAAGACTGATGATGCTAAATAAGCAGAAGATCAAGCAGTTCGCTAGGTTAGGCTAGTAAATGTAATCCTATGGTCGCAGATTCGAATTCTGCTGCTTCAGATGAATGTTCAAACGATCAGTCAGTGGTTCAAACCCACGAAGTCTGCTCCTTTTTGGATTTGTTTTTATTAATCACCCGATTTTCATGCGGTCTGTATCTACGTATAGGCCCAGAATCAATAATAGTGTTGAGGTAGCTTGATTCTTCCAATCGATTGTAGGCTACTTATCGTCACACTAAACCACCTGAGGGGTGACCAGTGGCAGTGGGCATTGGTGTATGCACATTTTTTATTTCTTTGCCCATTCGCAAAGGCACAATTTTGCACGCCGACTGCGAATTACACTAGCGAAATCGTCTTCGAAGCTACTACTATCCATGGGATCCTGTGATGGAATCCCACCATTAAAATTTGTCAGATTTTAATTTAAGAAAAATATTACTTGAGAAAGTTCGGTTCTATGTCCGTATGTTTTTATTTTTATGTAATTATCTGTATTTTCCAATAAAAAAATCTGAAATGGTTTAAAAAAAGACAATATTTTTCCGATGTTTTCAAATGTTTCCAAATATTCGCCAATATTATTCAATCTAAAAGGTAAATAAAAGAACACATACAGACGTAGGTCTCAACAATACATTTCAGAATTCAAAAATTCAAAAACCTCATTTAGAGCATGTGAACAGTTATGCGGAATTTGTAGGGTAACGACCACAATTGTAACGACCGTCATGTCATAATTATTGACATTTGAGTGTGGTGTGGTATCTACGCGAAAGCTCTCGGCAATTCGCAGGAGGGCGGGGTGAGAGATGGATGACTCCGGGTACATCGGCAGACTGAGAATAGGTCACACTTCGGGTCAATGACCGCGAGTTCAGTTTGCAAATAATCATACCTACCTTTACATACATAAATGTGTTTGGAAGCGTCTGAAGTGGAAATGAGTAAGTACCACACGCTCCATTTCAGCTTTCAAGGAAAACACATTCGACCTCAATACTATAAAAACCGTCGTAGTGATAGCTATAGTTCGCTACAAGGGATTCGTCGTGCATGAATCGTAATCAACGTAAAACTGAAGGTCCCCTTTGTTACCAGACGGGTTGGTAACATCGAAGTAACATTTGCGAGTCCGAGTTTGATTTGACAGCTGCCGTAAATACGTCGACGTTGCCATTAACGCCGACTCCGCGCATTCTACGGAAGTCCGAGTTTGACTTTGACAACTTGAAGAAGTAGGTATAGCCACAGAATACGAGTATCTAGTAAAAACTTGTATGGAGTTTGACGTTTTTACGGAAAACGCCAGTCGATCGGTTTGCCGTATACGCCAATTTAGGTGAGAACTCAGACTGACCACTCAGGCTCTGTAGACCGACTTGTCACTTAAATTGGTGTTTACGCCAAATCGATCGACTAACGTGCCCCTAGTCCCAGTTGTCACCTAAATTGGAGTTTACGGCAAACCGATCGACTGGCGTTTTCAAACGTGTTTTAAAATGTATGGAGAAAATGAGGAGCGCGCGCAGTGGGCGTTAAGCGAACTAACATTTGCGAGTCCGAGTTTGATTGTCAGCTTACTCATCGTCGGCGTAAATGCGTAAATACATTGCTTGTAAATCAGAATATTTGTGGACCTAACGTTATGATGTTGATGCTTACCATTTTGTTGGAAAAACATAACCCTCCTTCTTGCGCAGTCGGGTAAAAAATATGGGAATGCGATGCCCTACTCATACATTCGACCACGGGCATTTTAGGCAGAAAAATGTCGCCAATATTACACATCCCACTACAACCTAGAATAAGGAGATTTGGTTCACTCGAAAGTGTTCACAGAAAGCCACAAGCACCTGGGAAGGACCTATATGTTCGGAGTTCGGAATAAATGAATGAATACAAAGTCACATGATAGTAGCTCCGGCGGCGCCCCCGTTGGCTGCTGACCAATGCCAGTCGAGAGACCACACGTCATCCGCCAGTCCCATTACAATATTCTATTGGCAAACACATACCTGTGATACTTAGCTTGGTGTTGGTTATCTTGTACTGGTATTGACTGGTATTGGTGAAACAGGCCCTAAAAGTTTTTATATGTATTCGCTTATAGAAGTTTTGGTAACGTTAGCTTTATCCTGCATATTATAGCTCTAAATCAGCGGTTTTCTAGGCGCTTGCGAACAAAATCGGAAAATAAATACACACTTTTTACAAAATTAAATTGTGTAAAATAAATTAAATAAATAATAACTAAGCTGTATGATAAGAGTCTATGCCATATTGAAGAAGCACCTGGCCGGGGCGGCCGGCATGGTTTTCGCAGCCCCCCCTGAAAGTTCGAATGCCATTGGGCATCTTCGGCTACCTCAACGGGTCCTTCAAACATGATGTGTTTTTAACATAATAAATAAGAGTGGTGTAATTGTATAATGTAGTTTCCTTTATATCACTTATGCTTTTTTATTAACTCGGCGGTGCTCGCGTGGCGTATCGGGATTTTCGAAATAGCACTTTAAATATCAGTTCTGCACCGTTGCTCTAAATTATTTTTATTACTCGCTAGCGGAACCACCGAATATCAGTCACCTAAATACAGAGCTCCTCTCGAATTTCTCCATACATTTGAAAACGATCGCTTTGCCGTAAACGCCAATTTAGGTGACAGCTAGGATTACGAGCTCAGGCAAAGCAAGTCTTTGGAAGCGATTCCTTTTTGTTCATGGCCAGGAATGTTGGCAGCATTTTTTTTCTGAAGCCGGATTATATAAGGTGAGTTTAAAATAATCTACAAGCCTTATAGGGTTGATTCGGTATCTGATATAGAACAACTTTTGCTAAGAATGGAGGTATGTAATTTTTTTTGTTCCATTTTAATTTTTGAGAAATTTAAACAGTATGTTCTTCCCAGTATTTTAAACAACTTTTGCGAAGAAACTATGCACCTATCTGTAATGGTTTCCAAGAAAATAAATTATTAAAGTGCACTAACTCTTCAAACTGCCTATTTGCCGGCCGGCGCGGCGCGGAGGCGGCGCGCGGCGGCTGAGTCTATTTTACCTACCCGAATAGTTTTGCCTCCTTCCCACGCTGACGTACGCCACCCCGGGCTATGGATTTGGTCGGCGCGGCTGTAATGTAGGTATGTACACAAGCATGCATGTCCTTTTTCGCCCGATCGGCACTCGCTTCACTTAAATTCACTCACGTGTGATACTCAGGTCCGATGCGCGTCATGGACCTTGTAGACCAAGCTCCCATTGCATAAAATCTTACCTCACTCGATTTCTCTACAGACGTGTATTGCAGTGAAAGAAAACCGTAACCTGGTAAAACCATGTTTTTTTTCGGGTTCAAAACCTCTATTTTGGCCCAAAATTATCTCATAAGATTTCACATAGAAAAGTATATGCAGTGAAAGATATGCCTTAGGAGATGAGAACCCGCACAGGTTGCCTCCCCCCACCCTGGAAGGTTCCATGGTCAGCCAAGTTTAATGAGGCCAAAAAATGGGGTCATTTACCTCATTTGATTTCTCGATGAAATTTGTGCAGAACGATAGCTCGAAATGTGCCATTGATAAAAATATAAGGTTGCCTGTCATCAGCCTGGTAAAACCCTGTTGTCAGCCGCCTCAAAGGAAACGAAGAAAAATTTTCGGTTTGAGAAAATCTCATGTAGTCGCTAAATTCAGGGGGGCAATCAGTCCCAATCATGGTATCAAGATAAATTCCATACCCTGACATTCCTGCGCCTCGTTTATTTTGGCAAAAAAGGGTACAGGGGTCGACTATGGACTATTAGTTTTTTGTATCCAATAATGAAAAAAAAGATGTTATCGTTTAGAATAGACGTAAAATGAGTACCACCAACCATGACATAAGTCGAAACCTATACGCACTGACATTTGCACACATTATATGTTTTGAAATAATGAGGGTAAAATAGTCAAATGTTTGTCTTTCCATTCGCACAGATGTATGATGCCGTTTAGATTCGTGCCCTATTACATGACATTTTTGAGCTTCATGTTTATTGAAACAGTAGAGTAAATGAGTAAATTGTGTCAATTGGTTGTTATCCTGCCTGTTTGCATGTATAGGTATAGAGAAAAACGTACGCTGCCGCGGAGATGCATCAAGGTATGACGAGTGCCAGTCGTGATTTTAAGTCAAATGAATCGCACTGATGTAGTGACAGCCATACATATATATTTTACTTTACTTTAATTTACTTGACTAGTCTGGTTGTTTGATTTTAAATAAATATTCATAATGCCGCTCAGTTTCTAAGTATTAGGAGTGCTATTCGTGATATAACGTAAAAACCTACACTCTGGAATATAATATTCTCAAACAGTTAGTAAGTGACCTTAGTCCGTGGTCCTTAGAAAAATTAATGTAAATGTGGATTAGAGAAGCAACGTCTGCTGGGGGTTTTCACTTCAGGTGACCAGCCAGTTGAGCCAGTTGATCCAGCCAACCAGAACCAGTGCAATTGTACTACTATTGTTCGGTTTATGTTTTTGTTGTTATTTTTTTTATTTAATAAACAAATTTTATTTAATTCTTTCTTTATCACGCCATTAAAAGATAAATCTATTCGTCATCAGTTGAATCTAGACTACTATCTGATTCAGTTTTTCTTACTATTATATCTTCAATACTAAAATTAATGGTATCACCTGCTATCATATGTCGTATACAATCATTCAATTCCTATGGACCATTCAGCAAGACGAAAACGGCTCACGTTCTATTTAACTATATTAAATGCCTTCATTTTTTCTTTGTCTTGTAAGGCAGATGTGTAGTCGCAACCAGTGTAAACCTGCTGAGCTGCATAATACATTTCCTAGCTAGCGAGCTTACTCTATGCAGTTATAAGCCAAATGGCGATGGTCACTGTAAATTCATATTTCCGAACAATTCGAGAGTAGGTGTAAATTCCCAAAAATAAATATCAAAACTTCTTTAATTAAATTTCTCTACATCCAAACTCATCCACAAACCACTGGCTAAGCTAAACATACTAGACCAGATGCTCGATTTCCAAGCCAAACTCGAGGATGCTTAGCGCCACGCGATGAGGATGCCGACATCGACAAGGCATATACGAGCTTCGTATCCGCACTAACGGACACTGCAGAAAAGCACTTTAGCAAAAGTCGACAGGCAGACCGCAGTAAGTTATCAGCAGAGGCTTAAATTATCAGTAAGGCGCAGTAAGTTATCAGAGAGCAGACCTTGAGGCTCCTGGAAACAAGACGAAATATGAAACCGGAGATCTGGAGTAGTGTCGTGCACAAAAACCTCAACAAGACCATCAGCAAGTCCATTCGCCGTGATGTTCGCCGAGAGAATATGAAGTTGGTTGGTGGTTGAGCGCATTACAGAAGAAAATCGAGGCAGTTAAGTGTTTGCCTGTTCCTTCTCTACCGGCGTAAACAAATTTCAAAATCGAGGGAGCGGATGGGGTTGTCACTGCAAGAAATCCGGATATACTTCAGGCAATGGAAGAATTTTATGTCGAATTGTACTCCGCAGCAATTCCTACCCGAGTCCAATCAAACCAGTCGAATCTGATAGGCGTGCGCCGCCCACTAGACACTACACCGATGATCTGCCGGAGATTAGTGTCTATGAGATAAAGGCTGCTTTGAAAGGAGTTAAAAAACCCAAGGCTCCGGGTGATGATAACGACGGAACTGTTAAAGGCTGTCAGAAGACCCATCTTGAAGGAACTGCAAAGACTGTTCAATGCAGAATGTTTTGAAAACTTACGGTTTTCCGGTGTGCAATGCCGTGCTTGGCCGACATGTTTCGCCTCCCACGACGGAAGCATCGTCAGGGCCACTTCGTTGCCCCGGAGTTACGTCTGACAGCCCGGCTCGTCAAACGGTAACTGGCGGGCGTCGGCTGCGAAAGTTGTAGGTGTGGGTAGGTTCGGGCTGCCTCGTGGATGCGGGTAGGTTGTCAATTTACTGCACCATAGACATATAGGGCTCCGTGCACACATAGCTAACGGTGTCAGCTGGTGCCACTGTGACGTGTGCGCCCTTCGGTCTATGCTGAGCAAGAAAAGGAGTCCAAGACGGCGAGAGTCTGATACTGTCGTCCCTGTTGAAGTTTGCATGTCTGGAGATTTCAATGGATTCTCGAACCAAGCATTCTATGGTGCAGCAAATTGACAACCTACCCGCATCCACGAGGCAGCCCGAACCTAACCACACCTACAATCTTCGCAGCCGACGCCCGCCAGTTACCGTTTAACGAGCCGGGCTGTCAGACGTAACTCCGGGGCAACGAAGTGGCCCTGACGATGCTTCCGTCGTGGGAGGCGAAACATGTCGGCCAAGCACGGCATTGCACACCGGAAAACCGTAAGTTTTCAAAACATTATGTACAGCGACGGTGTAAATCTAAGAATATATGTTCAATGCAGTTCTCGAAAATGGTGTCGTTCCGGCTGCATGGCAAAATAGTGTCGTCGTGCTGTAGGACGAATAGGGCGAAGTTGAAAAACGATCAACCTATCTCACTTCTAAGCCACCTGTACAAGGTCTTTTCAAGAGTCATCACGAGTCGGCTGACAGAAAGGCTGGATCGGTACCAGCCCCGTGAGCCAGCTGGTTTTAGAATAGGATACGGCACAATGGATCATATATTTACTGTGTGACAAAAGTACAGAAGTGCGAGGAGTACAACAAGCCGCTCTTCCTAGCCTTCGTGGACTACGAGAAGGCGTTCGACTCAGTTGAAAACTCCCTCCTGAGGTGCAGAATCGCTACATCGAGGTATCGTAAATCTGTATCGGTCCGCGAATATTACTGTGAGGCTCTATGAAAATATCCAATCCATCCTCCTTGGTAAAGGCGTAAGGGGTATGTGATCTCACCCAAGCTCTTCGCCAACGCATTGGAAGATGTGTTCAAGACGCTTGAATGGGACAACATGGGTATCAACGTTAATGGAGATTTTCTCAGCCATCTTCGCTTCGCCGATGAAGTTGTTCTTCTGTCGAATTCCCGATTTCAGCTTCAGACCATGCTGGAAGACCTTTATAAAGCATTGATATAAAGCATGATGATCCTGAAAATAAACCGGGACAAAACAAAGGTCATGGCGACCGAGGGTATGACGGGAGGACAAATCGTTATCGACAGAGAAGTGATCGAACAGGTTGAAGAGTACGTATATCTCGGTCAGATTCTACGGCTTGGTAGACAAGAACTGACTAAGGAGTTTGAGAGACGGATTCAACTGGGTTGGGCTTGCCTTCGGAAAGCTTAAAATTCGCTCTGAGATCTGACCTTCCACAAAATTTAAAGACCCGAATATATGACCAGTGTGTCCTTCCGGTAATGACGTACGGGTGTGAAACGTGGACTCTGACGGTCGCCGCTGTCAAAAGGTTGAAAGACTTCCCACACTCCGCTTTTCTTTCCACGGCCGCCAGTGTAGGACGCGGTCACTCCAACGGTCTTCATCTCTTCGGCTGATGTGACCAGCCCACACTGCCATTTATCCACGCGGTGTCCAATATCGACTACTTTGGTACGTCGGCGGATTGCCTCGTTACCCACCATAACCCGTAGCGATATTCCCAGCATGGTTCGCTCCATTGCTCGCTGGGCAACTTTCAACCTTTGGACAACGGCGACCGTCAGTGTCCACGTTTCACACCCGTACGTCATAACCCAGAATTTGACCGAGATATACGTACTCTTCAACCTGTTCGATCACTTCTCTGTCGCTAACGATTTGTCCTTCCGTCATGCCCTCGGTCGCCATGACCTTTGTTTTGTCCCGGTTCATCTTCAGACCTACCTTTACCAATGCTTTATAAAGGTCTTACAGCCTGGTCTGAAACTGAACTCGGGAATTCGACAAAAGAACAAAATCATCGGCGAAGCGAAGATGAGTGAGAAAATCTCCATTAACGTTGATACCCATGTTGTCCCATTCAAGCGTCTTGAACACATCTTCCAATGCGTTGGCGAAGAGCTTGGGTGAGATCACATACCCTTTACGCCTTTACCAAGGAGGATGGATTGGATATTTTCATGGAGACTCACAGTCATGGTCGCGGACCGATACACATTTACGATACCTCGATGTAGCGATTCTGCACCTCAGGAGGGAGTTTTCAACTGAGTCGAAAGCCTTCTCATAGTCCACGAAGTCTAGGAAGAGCGGCTTGTTGTACTCCTCGCACTTCAGCACCTTTTGTCTCACAGTAAATATATGATCCATTGTGCCGTATCCTTTTCTAAACCTAGCTGGCTCATGAGGCTGGTACCAATCCAGCCTTTCTGTCAGCCGACCAAGAGGCTGACTTTCCGAGAGGCAGCGTTTATCTCATATACACTAAGCTCCGGCGGCGCACGCCTATAAGATTCGACTGGTTTGCTTGGGCTCGGGGTAGGAATTGCTGCGGAGTACAATTCGACATAAAATTCTTCCATTGCCTGAAGTATATCCAAATTTCTTGCAGTGACAACCCCATTCGCTCGCTCGATTTTTGAAATTTGTTTGCGCCGGTAGAAAAGGAACAGGCAAACACTTAACTGCCTCGATTTTCTGTTATAATGCGCTCAACCACCAACCAACTTCATATTCTCTCGGCGAATATCACGGCGAATAGACTTGCTGATGGTCTTGTTGAGGTTTTTGTGCACGACACTCTCTCCGGTTTCATATTTCGTCTTGTTTCCAGGAGCCTCAAGGTCTCTGCTGATAACTTACTGCGGTCTGCCTGTCGACTTTTGCTAAAGTGCTTTTCTGCAGTGTCCGTTAGTGCGGATACGAAGCTCGTATATGCCTTGTCGATGTCGGCATCCTCATCGCGTGGCGCTAAGCATCCTCGAGTTTGGCTTGGAAATCGAGCATCTAGTCTAGTATGTTTAGCTTAGCCAGTGGTTTGTGGATGAGTTTGGATGTAGAGAAATTTAATTAAAGAAGTTTTGATATTTATTTTTGGGAATTTACACCTACTCTCGAATTGTTCGGAAATATGAATTTACAGTGACCATCGCCATTTGGCTTATAACTGCATAGAGTAAGCTCGCTAGCTAGGAAATGTATTATGCAGCTCAGCAGGTTTACACTGGTTGCGACTACACATCTGCCTTACAAGACAAAGAAAAAATGAAGGCATTTAATATAGTTAAATAGAACGTGAGCCGTTTTCGTCTTGCTGAATGGTCCATAGGAATTGAATGATTGTATACGACATATGATAGCAGGTGATACCATTAATTTTAGTATTGAAGATATAATAGTAAGAAAAACTGAATCAGATATTAGTCTAGATTCAACTGATGACGAATAGATTTATCTTTTAATGGCGTGATAAAGAAAGAATTAAATAAAATTTGTTTATTAAATAAAAAAAATAACAACAAAAACATAAACCGAACAATAGTAGTACAATTGCACTGGTTCTGGTTGGCTGGATCAACTGGCTCAACTGGCTGGTCACCTGAAGTGAAAACCCCCAGCAGACGTTGCTTCTCTAATCCACATTTACATTAACTTTTCTAAGGACCACGGACTAAGGTCACTTACTAACTGTTTGAGAATATTATATTCCAGAGTGTAGGTTTTTACGTTATATCACGAATAGCACTCCTAATACTTAGAAACTGAGCGGCATTATGAATATTTATTTAAAATCAAACAACCAGACTAGTCAAGTAAATTAAAGTAAAGTAAAATATATACCTATACATGCAAACAGGCAGGATAACAACCAATTGACACAGTTTACTCATTTACTCTACTGTTTCAATAAACATGAAGCTCAAAAATGTCATGTAATAGGGCACGAATCTAAACGGCATCATACATCTGTGCGAAGGGAAAGACAAACATTTGACTATTTTACCCTCATTATTTCAAAACATATAATGTGTGCAAATGTCAGTGCGTATAGGTTTCGACTTATGTCATGGTTGGTGGTACTCATTTTACGTCTATTCTAAACGATAACATATTTTTTTTTCATTATTGGATACAAAAAACTAATAAGTCCATAGTCGATCCCTGTACCCTTTTATGCCAAAATAAACGAGGCGCAGGAATGTCAGGGTATGGAATTTATCTTGATACCATGATTGGGACTGATTGCCCCCCTGAATTTAGCGACTACATGAGATTTTCTCAAACCGAAAATTTTTCTTCGTTTCCTTTGAGGCGGCTGACAACAGGGTTTTACCAGGCTGATGACAGGCAACCTTATATTTTTATCAATGGCACATTTCGAGCTATCGTTCTGCACAAATTTCATCGAGAAATCAAATGAGGTAAATGACCCCATTTTTTGGCCTCATTAAACTTGGCTGACCATGGAACCTTCCAGGGTGGGGGGAGGCAACCTGTGCGGGTTCTCATCTCCTAAGGCATATCTTTCACTGCATATACTTTTCTATGTGAAATCTTATGAGATAATTTTGGGTCAAAATAGAGGTTTTGAACCCGAAAAAAAACATGGTTTTACCAGGTTACGGAATGGCAACCTGTTATAAACCGATGTTTCCAAGTGTTTTCTTTCACTGCAATACACGTCTGTAGAGAAATCGAGTGAGGTAAGATTTTATGCAATGGGAGCTTGGTCTATTGACAAACTAATTGCTTTCAAAACGAAAACAAACGTCCTTCAGTGAGAGGGGCGGCGGTGGCGGCGGGGGAGATGGGGCGGCGGGGCTTCTGTCTGCGCACGCGGCGGCGCGCCGCGGCGGAGGCGGCGAATTATCTTGTGTCAGTGGGTCACGGTCGGGGGCAATGCCCCGTGGTTGACCTATATTTTTAATTAGGTAGTTGAAGAGTTAGTGCACTTTAATAAATTATTTTCTTGGAAACCATTACAGATAGGTGCATAGTTTCTTCGCAAAAGTTGTTCACAATAGGGGGCAGAACGTACTGTTTAAATTTCTCAAAAATTAAAATGGAACAAAAAACATTACATGCCTACATTCTTAGCAAAAGTTGTTCTATATCAGATACTGAATCAACCCTATAAGGCTTGTAGATTATTTTATACTCACCTTATATACGCCTTCAAAATTTCAAATGAATGTTGGCAATGTTGTTATGTATTCTATTGTACATTACATCATTTTTGTTTTCACAAAAACTTCGCTATAAATTGACTTTTTTGCCCGCCTATCAATGAATGCGACTTTTGTTTATTAATATCAACGCATAAAACGTAATTGCACCCTCGTCAACTGCGTAACAATATTTTTCCACGTGGTTCCACCCAGCCGTTTTCAAGTGCTCACAACTGGTAGACGTAGAGAATTTGCCAAAACGACGTGCCAATGCGCCAACAGAATTTATTGAATTTACAAGCTCATTGTCTCGAGTGTTCTTTGAACGTTGAACCTGCCAATTTTTTTTGCAATTACCGACTAAATATGTTATGTTAGAAGGAATGTATCTGCGAAAGAATGTTCGGTCTTATGACGAACCTAGAAACGTAAACACAATACGTAGGCCACAATTTTTAAAACCCATCTATTTTTTAAACCTTTCTATTGCCCGTTTTTTTCATCCTGTTCAATTATAGCCGTGTTGGTAAAGGAAGGTCCTGCATGGCACCTTATTCGTTCGGGAATATATTCGTCATTGCGTTGGGCAAATATCATGGGTGGGTGTACAGCTAGTGTATTAGCCAATGTCAAGTTAAATAAAAAAAGTGCTGAATGCCCGATCGCTGGTTAAAAATAAACCACTAATTAAACACGCCATTTTTTGTTAAATGTATTGAGTCAACTAAAGGTCCGTTAAATAATTTTCTATAAGGAACTAGATGCCATGCCAGGAATTTCTTGATATTGCCGCTTCGACCATCTTACATTCTATGTCACAACCGGGGGGAAAACGACCCCCTAGGGGCACAAAGTAAGCTGGAAACACGAACGAAGAAGAAATGCGGTGGGGTACGTCCCGCGGTTCAAATCTTCACACGCCCTGAGCTAGATTCAACTAGGATGACGAAGTCATAAAATCTTAGAAAGGATTTATTCGAATTGACAGAACTGTTTAAAAGTTTAATAGATTAAAAAATCTATGCTTGTGTGTTAAGCGTGGTGTGACCAATAGATGCCAATAGGGTTAGATTCGACGCGAATAGCATAGCGTGTGCGCTGCTAATGGAATCGTCCTCGTTCTACTAACGAGATCCCGCTATATCCTGCCCGGCTAGAGTGGAGCAGTAATCCTCGTCCCACTCAGGCTGCGGGCCCGCAACTTCAGTGACCGCCCGTAACCCGCCACGCACCACATTTAGGTCACCCGAAAGTTCATTCGCTTGGTGTGAAATAGGTAGATGCTCGCGCTTTATTAGGATAGGACCACGGAATAGTATAGGACCACGGGATAAGACTTATCATGATTCAACGTTTGGACATCCGTCAGGGTAATTTCATAGAAATGTTTTTTAGGGTTCCGCACCCTATTACTAAGCCTCCGCTGTCCGTCCTTCCGTCCGTCTGTCACAGGGCTGTATCTCATGAACCGTAATAGGTAGGTAGCTGAAAATTTCACAGAGTGTGTATATATTTTGGCGCTTTAACAACGAATAGATAAAATTAAAAAAAAATAAAAAATTGGGGCCCCATACAATTTTTTTTAATGTTTTGTGTTAAATGTTGTACGATGGTACGGAACCCTTCATTGCCCGTGTATTTGCCAACTTTAATGCAAAGACTGACATAATATGTTTCCTTTTTTAACCAACTTCAAAAAAGTAGGAGGTTCTCAATTCGTCTGTATGTTTTTTTTATGTTTGTTACCTCATAACTTTCGCCTGGGAGAACCGATTTTGATGATTATTTTTTTATTTGAAAGCTGGTGCTTCCCATGTAGTCCCGTTGGTTTAGTTCTGACAATGATATCCATGAGAAAATCATAAAAGTCTTAAATTTGTATTAATTAGGTGCGCGAAAAATGGACGAAAAACTCAACTGATCTCGATGATTCTTTTTTTATTGGAAAGGACGTGTACAAATTAGTTAGTGTACTTCAGATTCACTAACTAATTTGACGTACATGTACAAGGACGTGTCTTTTATGTAACTAGACATAGATGGGTAGTACCTACACCCGCCGTTATGAAATTAGAATACACCGCATTCCCGAAGGAATACGGTGCCATCACAGGACCTTCCCGTTATGCACGGACAATTATCCATTGCCGTTTCGACCATATTTTTATCTAATACGAAGGTACAAATCGGGACGGGCTTACCACCTAGTAGGGGAGGGAAAGCTACAGTTTTACATGGATTCCGAACCATGGAAAAGCTCGCATTCGTAACGAAATGAACTCATAAAGTGGTGCCTAAAACGGGCAGGTATTTTAACCCATGTCCTGAGCTTATGTAATCCTGTTATTGTAAAACCGCCTAACTCCAAAATGCTGCATTGTTTTTAGATTTCAGCGTTGGTGTGCTTCGCCCTAATATAAGGGCGGAGTGCACAAATCTCGATTAGTTACGTAACAATTCAACTGATATATCCACGAATTCGATTAACTCAGTAAAGAAGACCCCGCAAAAAACTTGACTTCTTTATGACAGCGTTTATGACCTGTGTATTCGCAGCGTATGTACATGAAACATATTAGAGCCAAACCACCAAATAACGAGGATCATACTTTACCCAGATCTATATGTTGGCCTATAATGTTTCCTAAAATCTTTATTGACCTTCCATAGTAACTACTTGTACGTACTTGGTTATGAATTTATGTAGTTATGTCATGTATCACATGAACAGACAACGCAACAAGCGAGTGGTTGTTATCTAGAAATATCTCTCCTAAATATGAACCGTAATAGCTGAGTAAATAAAATTCGTTGCGAAGGTGACAGCGAGTCGTAACATGGCAGTAGCTGGTTGCTATGGTTATGGTACCCAATGACTTGACTAGCGATCGATCTAGATAGTCACCATTGTAAATAATCGTCGACTTTCGTAAAGTGATTGCTCATCTTAAAGTGATTGCTCATCTTCGAGGTACCGGCTTCGCTTGAATGGCCCGATCAATTAGGGTTCACAGACCGAACTACGGGCACAGAATAATATTCCGGGAGGTCACGACATTTTTGGTCACGATAAGGTAAATGGCTGAATCTGTGTTCACATGTTAGAGACCAACCCTCTGATGCTAAATATGTCGGTCTGCCTGCGCCAAGTGGTTGCGTTATCTAGATTGGCTATATAAAATAGATGCTGGTAATACCTGCTGATGATTATACTGATTGTCTGGAATCATTGATACCTATCTAATAAATATTATAAAGGGGAAAGTTTGTAATAATGGATGGATGGATGGATGGATGGATGGATAGATGTTTGTTACTCTTTCACGTAAAAACTACTGAATGAATTTTAATGAAACTTTACAATAATATAGCTTATACATCAGAAATGTATAAAGATATTGTGCCCATGGGCTTTCGAACTTTCACGGGGGTGCGAAAACGATGCCGGTAGCGCTACTTCACACCAGGGGGAGCGGGGCCGGGGGCGGGGGCGGGAGCGGTGGAGGGGGTGGGGCGGGCGGTCCGGGGCGGGGAGGCTGAGGGGGGGGGGAAGAAGTCGCTCATCGCTGAGTGAGCTACATTGACGATTTTTAGAAATCAGTTCTGGATGTATGTATGTATGTCTGTTCCTCCATTACTCTTAAACCGATTATCCGAATTAGATTAAACTTAGTACAGGTGCAATTAACTACCCGGGAATTAGGATAGGCTGAATATAATTCAGTTCCGCTTACGCTAAGATGTGGCTGTCAACAAACTGCAATGCTCTGCACGGCTCGGCGGGAGGGCGGCGGTTGGAAGGAGGGGGGGCTCGCTTACTTTTATGAATAGTACCGAAGTACGGCTTGGTATTTTCCGCACCTTTAGGATTACTTGGCAAAATCCTTGAGAACCAATTACTCGATTTAGATACGGATTGTATCTACGTCTAGCCTGATTCTACTCAAAACTTATAGGCTACATAATAGGTATAACGCTTCATTACCTGAAGGGTGAGTAGTGAGTGTTAAATTCTTATAACTTGCGAACCACTTACCCGATTTAAGTGCGTATTTTATCAATGTATAGGATCTCTAGGAGCAGTCAGGTTCGAGATGGGTTATTGTTTTCGATGTTGAGGCTAGCTGTGGGTTGGAGTCCACGCAAAACTTACCTCCGTTACACGTTACTTACTTACTAGGTAAAAAATGTTGCAGAAAGGTTCTGGCGGCAAATGCTTTTTTTTAAATAGCCACCAAATGTCAACGAAGCTGTAAATGGGAATTATTGGACGTTTCTCAATAAATCATGCTATTTCGGCTTGAATGATCTTGATTAAATTTGGTAGATGGATACAATGTCCTGGACCAGTTTGACCCTATTTTGGATCAGCCATGTGGGCTACTTTTTATCCATGAAATAATTTAGCCGACACTAACCCGAGCGGAGCCGGGTACCGCAGCTAGTTAATTATACAACAATAACCTGTCGGTTTTTTTAATTAAATACTTAAAAATACCTAAAGTTATATCTGTAACCTAAATCGCCTATAACTAAGAAATGCAACCAAAGATTTGTTCAGTTTTTGTATTGCTAATTAAGTCTGTACTGATACTTTCATGCTTCGTCATTTGCATCTATTTACATTATCATGTATATTTTTTGTCACCGTAATTACTTTTTCAGTCGCCTTATCTACGTAACGCAACCACTTGGAACAGGCAGACTGACATATTTAGATTCAGAGTATTGGTCTTTATCCCGTGAACCCAGTTTCAGCCATTAACGTTATCGTTACCATTTTTGTCGCGACCTCCTAATCTATAAGTAAGAGCCGGCCGGTTGAACCAGGGAAACTCCGGGTCGAGTGGACAAGAACTGCACAGCCAGTAGTGGGCAAGCTTTAAAATGGACCGGTCCATCGGGGAGTGAGCGTGCCAAGCAAACAGCTCCGGTACCACACATGAGAGTACCACAACCCTGGAGCTTACCACTTTCTTTCGTAACTAATATAGGTAATGAATAATTTAGAATCCTTCCCACTGGAACTGAAGTGAAATTGATAGACTGAATTGGGGATATTCTAAATTCGGTGGATTAATCACTGTCTTGTTTTCCATTCGTTCTATGCAGCCGTGCTGGTCATAGAACCGCAAACTCAATGCAAGCACGAGGGGCTTTTATACCGTAGGCACATCGATTGATATAACGAACAAAGCAATATCAATGACGAGACATTACAACTGAATACATGGTATAAGCAAATATTTATATCTCTGAGTATAAGACAATGGTGAAAATTAAAAGGAAAAATAAACATATTATGTCGGTCTTTGTATTTTGTATTGTATTTTAATATATGTATTTTATATTTTTATCTTTTAAATTATTGTATTGTTGTCATTTTAAATTTCTCTGATTTATATGTAAAAAAAAAAAAAAAAATATTGACAATTTATGGACCTTGGGTCTGCCAATAAACAATATTATTATTATTATTATTATTATTAATTAAAGTTAGCAAATACACGTTGACTTTCGTCACTCATTCTCTCATAATGCCCTACATGGTCTTACCTATGTTATTTCTGAAAAATTGTTGTAAAAGTTCCTCATTTCCATGTTCTTTCCCATCTATTATTTTTAACGTTTTAAGGTTTTAACTTCGATGTTTCATTTACTGACCGAAGTATCTTTAATCAACCGTACTAATTTATTCCGAGCAATTGTGAATATTATTAAGTTAGCACTTGTCACAATTTGCAGTGATACGCCGAAAAAAAGATCCTCGCTAGTTTCATGATTGCATATACCGGTTTCCAAAACCAGTTGGCGATTTAACTGAGTGTCTCACGTTGTCTTACCGTGCAGTTTTCACTGCGAGTACAGAACTGCCGCTGCCATACCATTAGCAAGTTAATCTGCTACACCCAACTTTAGAGCGACACTAGTTTCCTGTTTATAGACATCAGTACCCCTATATTAGCGACTGTATTTATCGTCTCCTGTTGTCGTCCTTACCTTCAGATGCGAGCGCAGGAACTCTAGCCGCTGTAAAATACCAGCAACTTGCGCTTCTATACCGAACTATAGAGCGTCGCTAGTTTCGTGATTGTAGACACCTGGAGCTCTAAATTGGGGACTGTACTCACCGATTCCTGCTGTCGTCCTCTGAGGATATGGTGCTCTCTGAGTGCAAGCGCAGGAACTTTCGCCGCGCCCGTAACCATAGCAACTTGCGTTGCTATAGCGAACTATAGAGCCTCGCTATTTTCTGTATAGTAGAAACGCGCACTCCAATATTGGCGACTGCACTCACCGCCTCCTGCTGCTGTCCTCTGAGGACGTGCTGCCCTTAGAGTGCGAGCGCAGGAACTCCCGCCGCTGCCACATCTCTAGCAACTTGCGTTGGAGCGCCGGCAGTGGCAGGCTGGCGCGCCGCCACTCCCAACCGTGCGTGCGCAGCATCGCACTCCTTATAGCGTATCCGCAGTAATTGCCTAATGTGCGCGTTGTAAAGTTTATGAATATTTTTTTCATCCGGCCAGTATGGTGCACCTTTTATTTATGTTTCCTGCAAGAGGGTGTGAACAGATAAGCTATTTTTAACCCTAATCACTAGAATGAGTTCGTTTGTTGTATTTCACTTCAGCACAAACTTGCGTAGCTCAGCAATCAAGCCAGTTTAGTTGTAGCGCAACGTAACGCAACTGATCGTCTGTGCTTTTGCACAGCACGCTGTGAGCGGATTAAAACCCTCGAGTCGAAACGGATACGTCCACGTTCGACTCAGTTTCTTATGGGATTAAGTAATAATCCGACTGACTGCCCGTCTGAGAGGGTGTGTTAATAATAGTGTAGGCCCGTATTTATCTCATTTCCGAAACATAACCTCGTAGTTATTATATATGTGTATTTTTTATCAAGTTTCAGGTGGTAGCTGCCATGTCAAATTTCGACTTCCGAACTTCGAATCCAAACTGTAGGGTACCTTTAAGAATACTTCAGACGAAGCGTGAATAAATCGAAAAAAAAAAGAAAGAATTTAACTGACGTCAGTTGAAAATATGATAGTCGTGTCAAAATACTGATGGAAAACCACTGACCGGGAGTGGCAGACTAAAGTAGCTTAATTTGCGAACGTGGCAACTTGTTGCCGAACTACTGGGCTTTTCAGTTGAATTCACTATTCAACTGTTTATATGTTTATGACGACAAATCTCACATCACAGCACATGCGTGCACTGGACCGAATTTCATTGGTACGTTAGCATTCTGCCACACTCACTACACAAATGTGATTTATTTTCGAACGATAATTTGAAAGAGCGGCGAGACGTTACGGTACTTATCTAGATGCTCATCTGTTTGCTCGGAATGATAAAAGACGCACAGCAATCGCACTGTACGGAGTAATATAATACAGTTGTGTACACAAGCAGAAACAGGTAATTAGATAGATATGATACGATACGATACAGCTCGACTCGATACAGCGCCGGGCCGTGCGTCTCGTTGACGACCCCGAGGTATCCCTAAATTTGGAGACCCTTCAACTCAAAAGGGATGTAGGGTCTCTCTCTGTCTTCTATCGTCTTTACCATGGAGAATGCTCGTCGGAGCTGCATAACGCTGTACCTCCGTCCCCTTTCTACCTTCGGTCAACGCGGAACAGGGAGAAAATGCACAAATTCACAGTCGACATTCCAAAAATAAGAACTCACCGATCCTCTAGATCCTTTATCTATAGGGTCGGTAAACAATGGAATGAACTCCCTTCCGAGGTATTTCCCCCAAATTACGACCTGGGGTCCTTCAAACGTGGTGTGAAGAAGCACCTGGCCGGCCGGCATGGTTTTCGCAGCCCCCCTGAATGTTCGAAAACCCGTGGGCGTCGTCGGGGACCTTTAGGTCCTGGCGTACGCCATATGCCGCGCTTAACATAAAAAAAAAAAATAGTGTTCCTGTTAAAACCACGTTCGGTTCTCAAACGCAAAACAGATTGTATTACATTTTATCAAGAGCGTAATCGAAGTGACTGCAAGACTGCGGGGCTACTCAGAAAGCGAGCACGAGAAGTTTTCGCAAGTTGTACTTTTATTCCGGGAGGTCACGACATTTTTGGTCACGATAAGGTAAATGGCTGAATTTGGGTACACTGGTTAGAGACCAACCCTCTGATTCTAAATATGGCGGTCTGCCTGTTCCAAGTGGTTGCGTTATCTAGATTGGCTATATAAAATAAATGTTGGAATGTACCTGCTGATGAATGTATTGATTTTCTAGAAACATTGATACCTATTAATTATGCAACAATAACCAGTCGATTTTTTTATTAAATACTTAAATATACCTAAATTTATATCTGTGACCTAAATCGCCTATAACTTTGATATGCAATCAAATATTTGTTTATTTTTGTATTGCTAACAAAGTATGTACTGATACTTTCATGCTTCGTCATTTGCATATTATACCTTATCATATATATTTTTCGTCACCATATCTACTTTTTCAGGCGCGTTATCTACTTAAGGCGGCTGATCCCGCTCATCTCTCCATACAAAAGGGGAAAGAAGATCACGCCCAAATTTCTTGTCAGAGATCCAAAATTTTGCTCAAAATTGCTTTATTTGATCGAACTAGATGTCTGATGACCATTGGCATTGTAAAATTGTGTTTGGTTTCTAAATTATAAGGTCCGAAAGTTCGCATTTTTCCCGCGTTTTATACAATAACTTTGGAGGTGGATTACGCAATGATAAAGTAAGAACATCTTATAAAGATTAGTCATCAGACATAGCTTATTTAATCAAGATTTATAATCTATTTGGTTTTTGTTCGATTTTTTACAACAGCGGTCGTGATTTACTTTTAGCTATAAGTCGTTTTAAAATTAAAATTTTCGTAAATCTTACCAAATCATACACTATGCACATTGTTTTTTTTGTGGACATGTTGCATCTTCCTCATCACGGAGCCTGTCTTATTCTTTGAAACAGAGAAGGTCCCAGAGCGCAACAGCACGGTTTTGTACCGTGCCCGCGAATGAGTTAGGTCCGCCGGGTTAGGCCACCTTAACGCAACCACTTGGAATAGGCAGACTGACACATTTAGCTTCAGAGGGTTGGTCTTTATCTCGTGAATCCAGTTTCAGCCATTTACGTTATCGTTACCATTTTTGTCGCGACCTCCTAGTCTATTTTATTCCATACAGTTGTTGCAAATCAATGAATTATTTTATGCATAAAATATTTCATGTGACTTGGGGTCACACATTTTTACTTAATTCGTTTGCGGTAACATATATACGCTTGGACAACTTGGAAATAGCGCAGAGGGAAAGATACATATCTGCAACGTGTCGAGCCATTTCCGCACAGCCTAGAGAACAATGTGAGTAGGCAGTTACAAATTTACAATTTCCACGTGATTACAATTCTTATTAATTACATATGAATGAGGAAACTAAGTCCATGCTATGTAATGTTAACAATATCCAAGACAATCCAAGACGTAACAACATCGCATAACATACATTCCGATAACGTGACGGCTACCAAGAAACCAGTAAGTAAGTATAGCAAATAAAAAACCGGCCAAGTGCGAGTCGTACTCGCACACGAAGGGTTCCATACGATCGTACAGGATTTACAAAAAAAACACGTTTTTTGGATGGGGCCCGCCTTTAATTTTTATTATTTTATAATGTTACCTATTTGTTGTTATAGCGGCAAAATAAATACATAATCTGTGAAAATTTCAGTTTCCTACCTGTTACGGTTCATGAGATACAGCCCTGTGACAGACGGATGGACAGCGGAGGCTTAGTAATAGGGTTCAGTTTTTACCCTTTGGGTACGGAACCCTAAAAATGCCTGGACTGAGCGTGATCAATAAAAAAAATATGGTGGGATTATTGTTATTATTATTATTATGTAACTGGACATGGATGGCTAATCCCAAACTGAACGTCAGATATTAGCCTAATACACCACATAGGAATTAGGTGCCATGCCAGGATTTTCCTTATATTGCTCGGCTACATTAAACTGGATAAAACAGACAATTTTCATCGTTCATTAAATGCGATGGTACCAACCCGGGCGGAATTAACCCTACCACCTAGCAATTAAGTAAGGGAACCTACAGTTTTACGTGGAATCCCAACCACGGCCAGCCTTAACGGTTGAAATGGTCACCCATTCAGAACCTAACCGCACTCAGAGGTGCTTACCGAGCTTATCGAATCGCAAGGCGTCGCACCACTGGGATACATAGAACGAATTGTATTGAATCATTGATTAATACTACAGCAACCTGTAACGCTGCCTTGGCTCGTAAGTGTACTGTTTCGATGGCAAAACCAATGGGTGAAACTTTTTGCAACCGAGAGTTCCGGGAGGTCCACCACATTTTGGACATTCACCCGAGCGGAGCTTCTAAACTTCCAAACTGCATAAACCCAGCCACATAATATAGTTTTGCAAAAATTTTAAACGTATCTAACAATGTCTACCGTCCTGGTACTTTTGCCGAGATTAAAATATTTTTAAATTCAATAGAAAATCAAGGGCCATCAAAAATAAAACAATACCATTTTATAAGTGGCCGTCGTCAAGGTAAAAAGTGTTGGTGTCACTGTCTCTTTGATAGCAAAAGTGTCATCCCTTTCTCTTCAGTAGTGTCAGCACCATTTATAGGGTTCCGTACCCAATGGGAGTAACGGAATCCTATTACTAAGCCTCCGCTGTACGTTCGTTCGCCCGTCTGTCACAGGGCTGTATCTCATGAACCGTAATAGGTAGGCATCTGAAATTTTCACAGAGTGTGTATTTATTTTGCCGCTATAACAACAAATAGGTATAATAAAAAATTATAAAAAATTAAGTGGGCCCCCATACAAAAAAACATGATAGTTTTAGTGTTGATGGTACGGAACCCCGTCGTTTGCGAGTCCGACTCGCACTTGGCCGGCTTTTCGTCTAGCCCCCGATACATAGTTCCAATAACTCACCTGGGCACCAGCAAGCGCGGCCCGTGGCGCTCGGCGTCACTGAAGTCACTTTGCTCCGTCTCTGTCGCTGCAGCTCTGCGGCAAAAAAAAATATTATTCGCCGATGTGAATTAGGCGCGTTTCGCTGCGCAGAAAGTAAATTTTAGGTCAGCGGCGGTATCGGCGTGTATTTAGAACGGTTAAAAAAGTTTAGGCCGTGCTTCCAACATGAATATAATCAGATTTTGATAATAATCATAAAAGTGTTTGCCATGATATTCACATTACATGTCCACTGCTCTACCACTGAGATATCCAGACGATTACGTCATCATGCAAGCGTGTTCCATGATAACGACGACATACGCGTTATACTCATTTAAAAAAAAGCATACTGTATTTGAGAAATGCATTCGTGTGCGTCCCGAATAGTCGAGCTATTAGGACTGGCGCCAATTCAAAATGGGGGCCGAAAATCCTATGGCGTGCGCTGGTTTCGTAATCAGTAAATATGAAAACCCTAAAAACGACAATGGATACACGAAAATGGGGGCCCGCGCCCACCGGAACAGTGAAACGGAAATTTCTCTGGTAACGACTTGTGCATGAATAGGGGTGCCGTGGAGGGGTGAATGCACAGCTGTGACGACGGCACGTGTTGGCAAAGAGTTGCAGGGGCGTTACTGCGGAAACTCGAACTCACCTTGTCCTGTGATGAAACTTTAAACAAAAACTTTGGAAATGTGAGCTTTTTAGGGTTCCATACCCAAAGGGTGAAAACGGAACCCTATTACTAAGCCTCCGCTGTGCGTCCGTCCGTCCGTCTGTCACAGGGCTGTATCTCATGAACCGTATAAGGTAGGCAGCTGAAATTTTCACAGAGTATGTATTTATTTTGCCGCTATAACAACAAATAGGTAAAATAAAAAAATTATAAAAATTACAAAAAACGTGATTATTTTGTGTTGACGGTACGGAACCCTTCTTGTGCGAGTCCGACTCGCACTTGGCCGGGCTGTTATTAGAACTGAAAAGTCATTTGCGTTCAAAATACTATGATTATTAAATAAAAACGGAAAATTTATAATTCAAGTTGACAGCTCCCTTGAATATTTTTTTTTCCGATATTTGATATTTTTTTCAATTTGTAAGACATAAGTCTCGGCTCCGTCATTCGGTCAATCACCCGAGCGAAGCTCGGTAAAATGTGGATGAGAAACCTTCACGGGCGTCTTATTCCAACGGTCAGTTTAAAAAATCTAAACCTCTTTACCAGCTCATTAACCGGGTCTAACAAAGCAAAGATTCACCAGGTAGGTGCCCCAGCAGCACAAAAAAGGAGGAGAAGAATTACGAACACACGGACACCGGAAATTTAAACATAATTTTACATACAAAAATGTGACATTGCTCCCACGCATCCTAGTCAGAAATTGAACCCCGATATTTCTTTTACTTTCTCGAAATGAAGTTTCGAAATGTATTGTATAATAATTTTAATATCTAATCAATAATTACTCTGGGAACGATAATAATCGATAGAACGATATTTTATAATTATTCGAATTATGGCGGCGGTAACTCACCCAAATAAGTGACCAACTCCGAGTCGATAACACTTCAATCTAGTCTATTAATGTTATGGTACTTATATTTGTTTCCACATTCACTCAAGTCACTTAGCATGAACCAAAATGTGCCTAAGGCCAGGGTGCTTAGGCACATTTTGACGAAAGAAGAGTCACTGACAAACGCGAACACGTTAATTTCTCCGAAGGTAATTTGACCATACAAGTGCACGAAATAAGCCGGTATACACCGTTATAGGTATACGTTAGAGTAGAGGGTAAGTTGCACTTAGCTCTGGCCTTCACAATTTATATGCATTACGGCTTCGTCTCACGCAACACAAATATGTTTGTGTTTTTTTTAAACCTATGACCGATTGCATGGCCATCTCGGTATATGTGTGCAGAAGACATGTGATTTTTGTGTGATAATGGCGTGGTGAGAATACGTAACCCCTCCCCCCCTATTACCTATGACCTGGCCACAGCCTTGGGATAGGTCATGTCTTCGCAGTTGCGAAACTGGCCCATCCCGATATCCGCTTATGACGTAATATGAAACTTGAAATTGGTAAATTATATCTCTAATCGAGAGAGAGAGGCCACACAAAGTATGCAGGCAAATGTTACACATAAGTTGGGTAAATCTGGGTCACAGAGACGGCGTGCACAAGTTGTACACTGAGATATATGTACCTATTTGTGTGCTGTGAAAGTATATGCAACTAAACAACACCGAAGATGTGCTGTCATGCGATTGATATTTGTAATTCTGCATCTCTACCATTCGATTGAATATCGATCCTCCGATTATCCGAAACTTCAAATGTTAACACCAACATTTTTTTATTAGCCACACCATTCCTTGGATGGCACAGATGTTTACGTTTTTTCCAAAGTCAGCGGTCAATCACCGCCCAGGAGGAACGAAAATGTCCGCACACACGTTAATTTCCATTTATCTTTCGGAGAACTGAGCACACATTACGTCTCGGAGCAAAAGTCAGATGTACACTTGCCGTGGACACCTAGCCGAGCTGTCATCCCGGCGTGGAAGGATGCGTTAAAGTAAAATGACCCTAGACGCTCGGGAATAGAGTGGAATGTTGGCTTCGCAGTTTTTGTTCGGCGCGCAACCCTGCGCGGTGGTGCACTGCGCCGATATTGATTCTCGTCATGTGGAGGACTAATGGCGCCTATACAGTTCCTGCACCAGCTCATGGCGTTCATTTTTCATACGGCTTAGACGAAATATTGCAACGGTACACGGTAATACTGTGCTGATACTTTCAATGATATTCCTGTGTGAGATTCTGACCAACACCTAGAGCCCTCGCCATTTTTGATACGAGATTGAACGAGTTGACAGTTGCTCAAAAAAACAGCCGTTTTAAATACTACTGCAAGATTGTTTACACCGCCCCGCGCCGGCCGCTTCGTCGCCGCCCAAGGGCGGAGGGAGGGCGGCGCCGCGCCGCGGCGACCGTGGGCCGGGCGGCTGAAGTCCAGGTTGGGCGTAGTGGGGCATTTTCAAACGGTTCTAAAGACATCTGTCGACATAAGTACATCGAGAATAATCTATTTTAGAATGATTTTAGTTCCACAGAATCGTTTTTAAGGTACGCGAAGGTAAGGTATTCGCAAACTTCAGCAAAAGGTTAAACGAATAATTTGTGGTGCAAAATATGATGATACTTGCCGGGATCTTGATTGACATGTAATTGAATATGCATAAAGAACCATAGAAATATAAATAGTAAATAATATAAAAGATAGAATATTTAGAAAAAGTAAAAGAGGTTAAGAAATAACGAAATTTTTCGACCAAAATGTAAAATTTACAATCATTTAAATAAATCCATTACAAAATAGTGACTGCTGAAAGAGTATGTTTTTTGTGAACACCATTTTACAATTTAGAAGATTTTTTAATGAATTTCATTTCAATTTAGACCAAAATTGATAATGAATATTAGATTTTTCTGTTATGATTTATTGAAATTGTTAATTATTTATTTAATCTTTATTTTTGTTGTCATTTTAATAATTAATTGTTAATTTGATAAACTATTAGTGTTATTGTAGGATAGTATTTTTTGATGAAACTATTTGATTTTAAATATATGACAACATAAGTTTCAGGGAGAATACACCGGCGGTAGCGCCGGCTGTGCAGTTCGCTTACGAATTCGAGACGCCTTGCGAATGTTTGTTGCACTAAATGGCGTCCTGTGCCAATTCTTACGTGTAGCTGGAACTCGAGAACATCAGCAGTGAGGGGTGAAGCCAGAAGTCACTTGGTGAAAGCCAGGTTTAATCTAATGTTTAGTTGCATTTCGGTCCATGCTAAAGGGTAAATTGCAGTTCACTTGTTTGAATAACACGTCGTTCGACAGTACCATGGAACTGAATGCAGATCGGATAATCACTCAATTGCCTGTTCACCCGACCAGTTAATTTACCACCGTAAGTCCCCAGGACACAGGTTTTCCCGTGTATGTAACCCATATTAATGTTAATGAACTCGGTAGCAAGTTTTAATTGCCTGATAAAATAACCAATTTAGTTGTCAATATATTTCCTGGTTAACGGGTGACAGAACATTATACACAGGATATTCTAATCGTGGTTATTTCGTATGACGATAACGAACCTATGAAATGACGCGATGTCCATTGTGGTCTAGGTTATGTGGTATAGGTATGTGTAAATGTTGCCTATTTGCAAAGCGGATTTGATACCTTGGCTGCCTATGGAAGATTGCCGCCCCCTCCGGAATCGGATCCAAGTTTTCAATGAAAATATTGAATGAGCAAAATAAAAAAACCTAATGCAGCCGATGGTTATTGTAAACTTTCGGAGGAAATGTTCAGAAATAAAAAACAAAAGACACATTGACATAAGGACAGGCCCTTCCATAAAACAAAAATGGAGCAACCAAAGTGGTGTTCTATGATGTTTATCTAAAATGTTTATTCCTAGCAAATCATTTCACCACGGGCCAAACGGTCTATCGGAATGGTATTAATCCACTTAGATATAGTTAAATGTGAATACTGTATTGTGTATGATTATGGGAAATGATTCGCGGGGATACCACTTTGTCGCCAGACAACCGCTTGCTAATAATAGTGATAAATAACATAATGATGCATCTCAAAAATGCTAAATTGTGAGGTAAAACCTTGCAAGGATTACATGAAAAACGCAAAGAAACACGGAATATCGGAATACCGCAACAGGCGACAGAATTTTATGAAAGGGCATTTTCTTTTACATATCACTGAAAAAACACCACTTTTGGAATAAGCAAAAAAAAGGTCGTGCAGCCGCATTTGAGTTGGGTAGAGCTGTCAATCTCGCTGTCAATGTAACTACAATTACAATCAGCCAGAACGCAAAATTCCCCAAGTTTTGCCGCCTAGGCCCGGGTCTACTCGGCCGATAGCTCGGCCGATAGAAAAACCGGCCAAGTGCGAGTCGGACTCGCACACGAAGGGTTCCGTACCATCGTAAAAAAATGTATACAAAAAAATCACGTTTTTTGTATGGGGACCCCCTTTAATGTTAATTATTTCTTAATCTTAACCATTTGTTGTTATAGCGGCAAAATAAATACACACTCTGTGAAAATTTCAGCTGTCTATCTGTTACGGTTACTGAGATACAGCCCTGTGACAGGCGGACGGACGGACGGACGGACGGACGGACGGACGGACAGCGGAGGCTTAGTAATAGGGTTCCGTTTTCACCCCCGTTTTCGGAACCCTAAAAATCCACCCCTGACTGTGAAATAATAAATTTTATACAAACATCATCTAGACCTCTCACCCACTAAGGAGAAAAGTAAGGAAAGAAGTGTCGTAGGGGCGTTACTCAATATCTAGCTACATATTCAATCTTACCATTTCGCCACATTATAAATTGAATGCCTTGGGAAACACGTGGCTAGCCTCATACAGCCGGAATACCTCTATACATTCATGATATGAATTCCGGTGCTCCGATGCAATGCCTCACTCAACACGCGACGGTACCAGCTGGCAGTGACAACTCAGATAACCCATAGTCAGATTCAGTCGTGTGTGCTCGCTCTATGGAAATGTATGGAAAGTGATGCGTTCTAAATTCATGGCTTTTTACACCTGAATAATTTAGATCATAATTCCTATTAATTTAGAATAAGATGTCATTATAGTAGTCAAGAGTTTGCTCCTCACCAATGTATATAATGTTCTTATAATAATGTTCTTTGTGAGCAGTAGTAATCAATCAATCACTGTAAACTAGTTTGTAAGTATCACTGGAAAAAATAATAATACAATGACCAACCTGACGAAGTTTCTTGTCGGCTCTTCTTCGCCAGAAGTAATCGAACCGACAGGAAAAAAAAATGACGAATCCGAGTGTGTAATATACATCTAATGGAGGAAATAAAGAAACTGAAACTGAAACTGAATAAATCCACAGACTACTGGAAATAGGTATTCATAATCTGAAAACATAATCTTGCGCAGTCGGGTAAAAATACAAATGTGTGTGGATAATCGTACGATTCTGTGCATTTCCGTGCTTTCTGAATTAATAATATGAATTCTGGCCAGCCCGAAACCGGAAAATCCTAAATAAGTCACTCGGCTTTTCTATCAGTTGTGGCAGCCTAAGCCCCGTCGCACGGGGTCTGGAGGGCAATTATTGCACTAATTCGTTTACATACCGAAAACACACTCCAGAATGCTCCGACGAAGCATTCTACGACCTTTTCTGGTTCATTTACGGATCTTTTATGGAAATGGATATGTAATTTCTCGTTAGCGCTGAATTAGGAAGCACGTGGAATTTTTTTGTGTCACTTATTCGTGTGGCGGCGCTGAGACCGATTACCACAATTACAAAGTAATGTCAAAGTGAATTCCTCTCATGAAAACGCTCCTGATTCATCAACTCAGAATTCCCAGCATTGTCGTGCGGGCTTGTCGGGCGTCTGGACATTTCAGAGCCGCTAGTCCCAGTTGTCACCTAAACTGGCGTTTACGGAATACTGTGGTTTAACTTCTTCAAGCTTTCAAAGTCAAACTCGGACTTCCGATTTTTATGAAACATGGAGTCGGCGTAAACGGTAACGTCAACGTATTAACGGCGACGATACGTACGTAAGCTGTCAAATCAAACTCGGACTCGCAAATGTTAGTTCGCTTAACGCCCACTGCGCGCGCTCTTCAATTTCTCCATACATTTGAAAACGCCAGTCGATCGGTTTGCTGTAAACGCCAATTTAGGTGACAGCTGGGACTACGGGTCCTGAGAGAAAGCTCCCAGGTTGCGTCTAGTGCGCCCGCTGCAGCGCGGGGCGGACGCGGGGGCGGAAGTCAAGGTCACCCGCGCCAATCAATACAGCCTCCGCTCCCGACTAGCCTCCATCCTCTTCCATGTGTTTTCGTAACTAATTACGAGGATACGAGGGTGGACTATTCATGCTGAGCATCCGATATTTTTAAGACTGTTTATGACGTTTAATATCTCTTAGGCCGCCTGAACAGGACATTTCGGCTAAGTTTCACTTTGTAAATCTTGTTTGTAATTCTTTAAAAACTCGCTCGTTCGCTCTAAATTTCCCAATCCCTTAATTTTTTTTTAAAATATCTCTAAAATTATTCACCTGGGGGTCCATTCAGGTTAAGAGTGAGTTCGAATTTGTCACTAAATATCAACTCACTTATTTAAATAGTTAATGTTTCCACACTTCTTGAACATCATTAAAGTTACGTAAAAATCTGGTCTGTCCCGTAAAACAACGGTTCCGTTATTTAAATAATAATATATTTCCCAGCTATTTTTAGCTTTAGCCCGAACTCGAACTCACTCTTACCTGAATGGGCCCCCTGTTCGATTCGAACTTATTCACCTGTTCTAATCTTTCATTATTTATACTTACATTACACCCAGTCACTGCTTCGTCTCGCTCGAAAACTTAGAAATATGAAACAGTTTAATTAAAAATCAACACTTTAATGTAGTTTTCCGTATAACATTACTTTACAGGATGTGTTCCTTATAAGTCACACTATTGACTGGTGCAATAATACAGAATGCTTTATTGTTCTCAAAATCAACGAGTTCGATTCCCAGCTAGGAAAATGATTTTTCCAAAAAATCTAATAATGTAGTTTTAGTTTTTATCTAAATCGGCCTCATGACTCCTTGTAGTGTTTTTCGCTATTTCTTATAGTTTCTGATTTGGCCCTGAAGGCCCACTTGAAAAAAATCACCTGTATATGTAACGGCACATATCCTGCCCATTTGGTCATGCCAGTCATTAAAAATGCTGGAAACGTTTGTGGATATGTGGATTCGTGGATATGGTACAGGCAGGTACCAGGTAGGTATAGGTGTCGATTTTCATTTAGCTTATTTTAAAATCTCTCAAATGTAATCTAACAATTAATTTTTTTCTTACTCTACAAGAGTTTTTTATCGTGTGAGGACACATTGAACATCGATCATACATTCATGTTGTTGCAAGAAACCAATCCTAAATCTATTTTACTTCAAGGTCGACGTCAAAACGATGGAAAGCAATTTCGATTTTGCATGAGCAATTCAGTGCGTTAGTATTAGGTTTTTATTTGGCAGAAAATGACGAGTGTTTTATTGGCGGGGTGGATCTTGGCAAGCCTGCGCAACTTATTGCGCTTGGAGATCACCGGATCTGGACCGGCCAAGATCTACCCCGCCGATTATACTGACGTGATACGCAGGGTCGGCAC
The DNA here is from genome assembly GCA_946894095.1 of Incurvaria masculella. Taxonomy (NCBI): domain Eukaryota; kingdom Metazoa; phylum Arthropoda; class Insecta; order Lepidoptera; family Incurvariidae; genus Incurvaria; species Incurvaria masculella. The sequence goes on along the minus strand of OX335658.1, from coordinate 11,027,793 downwards.
GTCGGCATGGCTGCTGCTGCGACAGCCGCGTCCCGTATACTCCGAACCGCCGCCACCTGCAACCATCGCTTGTCGTTAGAGTATACACTTGTTTAATCTGTGGTATATACCAACAAAACTTTTATAGTTTTTTATAATATTTTTTTCAACTATTTGTTGTTATAGCGGCAAAATAAATACACGTTCTGTGAAAATTTCAGCTGCCTACCTATTACGGTTCATGAGATACAGCCCTGTGACAGACGGACGGACGGACAGCGGAGGTTTAGTAATAGGGTTCCGTTTTCACCCTTTGGGTACGGAACTCTAAAAACTTGACTGGCGAATGGATTTGTATAAAAAGTTGGTTTATTTCCATTTTTTCTGCCTTTTGAGATACTTAATGGCGCTGCGTCTAGCCTTCGTTAGCATGCCACCAGGACCTTCCTTATTTTGCACGCCTATAATTCATTGAAGCCTGACTAGACGAAGCGATGTCGCTGATGCCGACGCCGGATATGCAGCGCGGGCGCGCATCGGCAGCACTCGCGGCGATGATGCGGCTGCCCCGGAAGAATCCCCAGTGGCGAGCGATAGACTTCACCAGCAGCCGGTTGTACTTACCTGATGAAGCGATGTCTCTGATGCCGACGTCGGATATGGAGCGCGGGCGGGCACCAGCAGCACTCGCGGCGATGAGGCGTCTGCCCCGGAAGAAGCCCCAGTTGCGGGCGATAGACTTCACCAGCAGCCGGTTGTACTGACGTGATGAAGTGATGTCGCTGATGCCGACGTCGGATATGGAGCGCGGGCGCGCACCGGCAGCACTCGCGGCGATGAGGCGGCTGCCCCGGAAGAAGCCCCAGTTGCGGGCGATAGACTTCACCAGTAGCCAGTTGAACTGACCTGCCGAAGCGATGTCGCTGATGCCGACATCGGATATCGAGCGCGGGCGCGCATCGGCGGCACTCGCGGCGATGAGGCGGCTACCCCGGAAGAAGCCCCAGTTGCGGGCGATAGACTTCACCAGCAGTCGGTTGAATCTGACGCAAAACCTTATTTTTATCTCTCTAGCTATCAGTTGTCACAAATTAGACACGTAGGCAATGACACAAAGCAAGGATTGCGATACACAATCAAATTCATCATTGTTTAAAAATGCTAAAAAAACATGCTTGAAAACTTAGATGAATTCCTTTTTCATCTAAGCTTGAAAACCTAAATTCTGAATTCTCACTGACTTTTCAGGCGTTCAGTCTCCCTTTGCGTATAACCTCATGGTTGGTCATTGGGAGCGCTAAGTAAAAAACATCGAAGGGAAGCATCTCCTGTGCTAATAAATGGTTAGCCTAGTTCAAGTGGGAGGGCTGCGCGACGCGACAGCGTGTTCCTGTGTTGAACCGGCGTAAGATATGAGAAAATACGTAAGTGAATACGATTAATTTTGCACCAATAAGAAGATAATGCTAAATGTTCTACCCAATAAGAGTACAGAAGGTTTTGTTTTTGTAACTGGACATGAATGGCTAAAATACCAAACTGAACGTCAGATATTAGCTTAACACACCACATGCATATCTCGGCTACATTGAACTTGTTGGTGCCGGCCTCGCGAAATTGTGCAAAACAGTTTTAGTGAAGTTGACATTCCAGTATTAGTTCTGATAGGCGCCGGTGTCGCTACCATTGCGCGGCCGCGACACTCCGGGACTCTGAAAGTGATAAATTAGGTGGCCGCGGATAACTTGTTTTCATATTTTCTTGATATTTAACCGTTGAAATTTCCTGAAAACTTCTGTAATTGAATCATGTTTGTTTTCTTCACATGTTGATATATGATAGTTTTGTATAGGTGCACTGTATTACCAGAAAATGTATAGAATACTTTGTTACTTATAAAACGTAAAATATAATTATTTTAACGTGTTAATCTTATTCTAGGTAATGATTTTTGTAAATGACTGTAATAGAATAGTTTTGTACTAGAATAAGATTATTTGAAATGTAAAGAAAAAATAGGTGAATAAATGCATGAATATTGTGTTTTTTACTTCGGCGAGGCTTCGACTGGTGGAAGCTGGAAAATGTAAGAAAACCCTCCACTCCCGTGAAATGACAAAATAAAGAAAAGTCTGTCGGCCGGCGGCCAAGATTGACAGAGGGGAGGACACGGGAGGGGAGGGCGGGCGATAGTTCTCGTCTCTGCCGTCGCGACGCCAACGCCCTATAAATATGGGCATTATTTGTGTTATAAAAGGCGGGCGTGGCGGCAGAAAATTGTCAGTTCCAGTCCAGCTCCATCAGAAGAAACTCGCCGGAGAAGAAACGTACAAGACAAAAAGAAGATTTTCATTTCTCTCCTGCTGGCTGAACCGCTGCACCATACCTGCTATACCACCTTCCCGCCGCCGCAGGGTTCTAAATTTCTTTCCCTGCGGCCGTTGGATGCGGGTTCACCTCGGCGGCATAGTCGGAAGAGAAGACATCCTGAACCGGCGCCAGACGCCGACGCCGACGCCGACGCCGCAACATCTGGTCCTTCGAACGCGGATCCGAAATGTCATCGAGGGAGACCCGAAGCAGGAAGGCTGCGAAGACAGAGCAGCACCCGACATCATCATCGCCGTTGCCGCCGCCCACCGACTCCGGTTTGGCCGCGAGCAGCCGCACTGGCGCCGTCGGTCCGACACCCGCGGCCGCCATTCCCGACTGGCCAGCGAGTCCCAGCCGAGAGAACTCACTGGACGGCACAGTCATCCCGACGCATACGCCGACGCATCGGACCACGCCAGCCGCGTCGCTCAGTGGTCTGTCGCACCGCTCCAGCGCGTCCGCCGCCCGCCTCCGCCGGCTGCGAGCGGAGTACGTAGCCTCCGCCGAGCTCGCCGAGGCCGAAAGAAGACGGGAAGAGGCGGAGATCGCAAGAGTACGTGCACTGACTGCGCAGAAAATCGAGCTAGCTCGCGCGGAAGAGCAGCTTGAGCTAGACGAAGCCTCGCAAGACGACGTTGCCTCGGAACTCCGCGACGATGTCACGGAGGGGAGGGACGGGCCCGCGAAGCAGATTGCGACCCCACCCCGAGGTGGGGCGACCGCAGCTGCTCCCCTCCCCCCACCGCTGGCCCCGGAGGCCGCCGCGTTACGCAGTACACGTCTCGCGAGTTATGGCTGTGCGCCTGGACAGGCTGCCGCCCCCGCGTACGCCGCCCCCGCCGTGCGGCCGGGACCCACCGCTGGGTGCCCCTCGCCCCGCGCCGCGTCCCCGGCGCACCGCGACTTGCCATTGTCTGCTGCCACGTCGGACGCCGGTATCGCAGCTCTGGCGGCTGAGCTGAAGAAGCTCGCCGATCGACCCGCGCAGCTGCTGCACCCACGACACCGCGACTTGCCTCGGTTTAGTGGCGAGAAATCGGAATGGCTGGCCTTCCTGGCGTCATACCGCGAGACGAACGCGGCATACGCCTACACCCCGGCGGAGAACATGACTCGCCTCCGAACGGCGCTCACCGGCGGTGCAAGAGAACGAGTGGAGACCTACCTACTCAGCGGCGGCTGCGACCCAGACAAAGTACTGCAAGATCTGCAGCGCATATATGGACGCCCGGAGGACCTCGTCGAAGCGATGAAAAGGAAGGTCCTACAAACGAAACCGCTAGAAGATCACCGCCCTGACCTTCTAGACGAGTTCGCGTGCCGCATCAGAAATCTGTCATACCTGATGCGCCATTTCGAAGAAAATCAAGACGAATCGCGCTTCATCAAGAACATTTTGGAACATCTCACGCCGATGCAGAAATCACGCTACGGAGACTACGCCGAACGCTACGAGCACTCCGGGCAAGCACAATTGGAGCTCATCAGCGACTTCCTGTGTTCAGAAGCAGACAAAGCGATGAAGTTCAAGTATGGGAAGACGCAAGAAACGTCGAGCCGCCTACCGCGCCCCCCTCCCCGCGCCGACCCCACTCGCGCAACGCACCACACGAACGCCGCCGACACCGCCGCATCGCCGCCGCGCTCGGGTGACAACAAACTGTGTCACGTGTGTGGAGAGCCGCACGCACTGTCCAAATGTAAGAGCTTCGCCGACAAGACAGTCGACGAACGCTGGGCCGCCGTGCGTGAAGCACTGTTATGTTTCAAATGTCTACGCGGGAAACATCGTTGGGGCTCCTGCAAGGCAAAATCGTGCGGTGAAAAAGGGTGCAAGCGTCCGCACCACCGGCTGCTCCATCACGACTTCCGTGAGAAAGAGACGAAAGATGAGAGAGAGACGGAAACACCGCATTCCGATGACGACGCTGCCGCCGCATGTACAAGTTCGTGTTATGCGGCCGGCGCGGCTCGGCGGGCCTACCTCAAGATCGCCCCGGTCGTTCTGCGCGGACCCCGCGGCACTTTCGAGACCTACGCAATGCTGGACGACGGCTCTACGACATCGCTGCTTGAGTCGTCTGCAGCCGACAAGGTGGGGGCGAAAGGCCGGCAGATGCCGCTTCGCCTCTACGGCATTGGCGGCGCGCTGGCCGACACCGGAGCGTCGCGGCGCGTGAACCTGGAGATGCGAGGCCGCTACGAGGACACATGGCACACGTTGGTCGGCGCCCGCACTGTGAACAAACTTGGGCTCAACGCGCAGACAGTCGACGCGGACGTCCTGAAAGGCTGCGCGCACCTGCGAGACGTAGAAAGAGAGCTACAATACGCCGACGCTCGACCTACGGTCCTGGTGGGACAAGATAACTGGCACTTGCTCGTGTCAAAGGGCACGCGCACCGGCAGCAAGAATCAACCGATTGCGACGCGAACGGACCTCGGTTGGGTCTTACACGGATTCAAGCCGGCGCGCACCGAATCCTGTTTCACTCTTCACGCGCGCGAAGCCGAACCGGACGACGAACTCAAGCAGCTAGTGCGTGATGGCTTCGCCTTGGACTCGCTAGGTGTCGCCCCGCGCACGCCGCGCGTACCTACCCAAGAGCGCGCGATGCGTATCCTCGTTGAAACAACGAAGCAACTTGACACCGGACGTTATGAAGTGGGACTTCTTTGGAAGACGGAAAATGTCGCCATGCCACCGAGCGAGGAGCAATCCCTCAGACGACTGCGCTCAGTAGAAAGAAAAATGCAAAAGGATGCAGATTTCGCGCGGCAATATAAAGAAAAAATGAAAGCGCTGTTCGATTCCGGCTACGCTGAGCCGTGTCCCCCCGCGCCCCCTGGCCGCGCCGTATGGTACTTGCCCCACTTCGCAGTCAAGAACCCGAATAAACCAGGCAAGATAAGGATCGTGCATGACGCCGCCGCCTGCGTGGGAGGAACCAGCCTGAACGAAAATCTACTCGCCGGGCCGGACATGCTGCAACCGCTGCTGGGCGTACTCCTACGCTTCCGGGAAGGAGCCGTGGCGGTGACGGGTGACATTCGCGAAATGTTCATGCGCGTGCAAATTCGTGAAGAAGATCGGGACGCGCAGCGTTTCCTGTGGCGCGATAACCCAAACCAAGTACCGAAAAGGTATAGAATGAAGTCGCTAATTTTCGGCGCTACATCGTCACCGTGCACCGCGCTGCACGTGAAAAATGAGAACGCCAGACGCCATGCGCCGAACGAGCACATCAAAGAAGTGATAATAAAGGATCACTATATGGACGACGCGATCCACAGTTGCGCGGACGAAATAGAAGCCGCGACTACCGTGCGTGACGTCACTGCGGTGCATGCGGCCGGCGGCTTCGAGATACGAGGCTGGGCGAGCAACCGATCGACCGCGCTGCAACACGTCGCTCCCGACCGGCGCAGCACTGGGGCCGTGGATCTGACTTCACACGAGGCGGCCTACGAAAAGACACTAGGCCTTATCTGGCGGCCCGAGCAAGACGAACTCGCCTTCAATTTGAGCCTGCACCGAGTACCGAGCGACGTCGCCGCGGGAATCGCAAGACCATCGAAACGACAAATGCTGAGCTTGGTGATGTCCATTTTCGACCCGCTCGGTCTGCTCTCTCCGGTCACCACTCAAGCGAAGGTTCTTCTGCAGCAAGTATGGCGCAGTGGGATAGGCTGGGACGACAAACTGAAAGAACCAGAATACGAAAAATGGTCGGCGTGGGTGCGCCATCTAGCGGACCTGCGAGAACTACGGCTGCCGCGATACTATGGACAAAAAGTCGGGGACACGGCGGAGCTGCACGTCTTCTGTGATGCGAGTTCCACCGCCTACGCAGCCGTAGCGTACTGGCGCTACCCAAAGGAAGAAGGACCCGCCCATACTACGTTAATAGCGAGTAAATCGCGTGTCGCCCCGCTAAAGCCGATATCGATTCCGCGCCTCGAGCTACAAGCGACTATACTCGCCGTACGGCTCGCCGAAACGATCTTGAAGGAGCATCGCACTCAAGTCAGCCGGGTGATCTACTGGAGCGACAACGGTACCAACTTCGTGGGTGCCAACCGGGAGCTCGCGGAGGCGAGAAGAGAACTGGAGCAGCTGGGCGAGGCAGCCGGGAGCCTGGGTATCGAGTGGCGGTTCCTGCCACCCGGGGCCCCCAACATGGCCGGCGTGTGGGAGCGCATGGTGCGCTCCGTGAAGACGGCGTTGGCGGCGACGCTGCGCGAGCGGGCGCCGCGGGAAGAGGTCCTCTCCACACTGCTATGCGAAGCGGAGCACATAGTCAACTCCAGGCCGCTCACACACGTCTCCTGCGACCCCGAAGATGAAGAGGCGCTGACACCCAACCACTTTCTGCTGGGGACGTCGTCGGGAGCGCCGGCGCCGGTCCACACCACCGATAGAGACCTCGTGGGGCGTGCGACGTGGCGCACTGCTCAGCGCCTGGCCGATCACTTCTGGAGCCGCTGGCTTCGGGACTACCTGCCGACCCTGCTACCTCGAGGCCACACAGGGAACACCCAGCGGGACCTCGCTCCGGAAGACATCGTCCTGGTGATGGACCCGAGCTTGCCGCGCAACATCTGGCCGCGCGGTCGAGTGGAGCGGGTCTTCCCCGGGCCGGACGGACGAGTTCGGGTGGTCGACGTGCGGACGACGGCAGGCGTGAAACGACGACCGGTACGACGCCTGGTGTTGCTGCCTACGGAGGAACCGGCCCCCCTAGGACAGGAGTAGGACCTCCACGACGTCCTACGGAGGGGAGAATGTTGGTGCCGGCCTCGCGAAATTGTGCAAAACAGTTTTAGTGAAGTTGACATTCCAGTATTAGTTCTGATAGGCGCCGGTGTCGCTACCATTGCGCGGCCGCGACACTCCGGGACTCTGAAAGTGATAAATTAGGTGGCCGCGGATAACTTGTTTTCATATTTTCTTGATATTTAACCGTTGAAATTTCCTGAAAACTTCTGTAATTGAATCATGTTTGTTTTCTTCACATGTTGATATAATATATGATAGTTTTGTATAGGTGCACTGTATTACCAGAAAATGTATAGAATACTTTGTTACTTATAAAACGTAAAATATAATTATTTTAACGTGTTAATCTTATTCTAGGTAATGATTTTTGTAAATGACTGTAATAGAATAGTTTTGTACTAGAATAAGATTATTTGAAACGTAAAGAAAAAATAGGTGAATAAATGCATGAATATTGTGTTTTTTACTTCGGCGAGGCTTCGACTGGTGGAAGCTGGAAAATGTAAGAAAACCCTCCACTCCCGTGAAATGACAAAATAAAGAAAAGTCTGTCGGCCGGCGGCCAAGATTGACAGAGGGGAGGACACGGGAGGGGAGGGCGGGCGATAGTTCCCGTCTCTGCCGTCGCGACGCCAACGCCCTATAAATATGGGCATTATTTGTGTTATAAAAGGCGGGCGTGGCGGCAGAAAATTGTCGGCGCGAATCGGTCGCCTCACGCTAGAGCTCCTATACTCGCGCGCGCACGGATCGTTCAACTCGTAAAGTTTCTCGCCGGCTTAGTCATCTAAGCCCGGCTCGAGGAACGCCCGGGCACGCACTGCCCGGCGTCGACGCCAGCACCAACAAGCTAACCGCGGGGCAACGAGACTTTTCCTGTGTACCTTGAGTCCGGCCTCCCACAGGCGGGTCTCACCGGACGAGGGGTGCGCGGGGAAGCCGAGTTGTCTCGCCGTACGGTCGCGCGTCGAGCTCTGTAATCTCGCAGAAACCACAGTTCCACCACCAAGTGCAAGTGCAGCGAAAGCCGCAGCCAGCACACGCCGAGGACGAAGGGCTTCAAGTTGAAACCCGACGCGGAGGAATATACTCCATGAGTTATCATGGAGGGTAACGCCCCCGCCGACCCCGGCCCCACCACCCCGCCGACATCCGCACACCGTCCGCCCAGCGCCATCCACGTGCGCGAGATAGTTGAGAGGGCGCAGCGAACCAGCCGAGCCGACGACGAGCTGTTCCAGCAGTTGTTGGCGCTGGTGACGCGCGCCTACTCTGAAGTCCTCCGCACGTCGCCGCCCGCAGAAGAACACTTCCGCAGGGCGTATGCGCTGGACTTCGACGATGCTGCGCCCCTCCCCGCCGCTGCCGCCGCAGTCGCCGCAGTCACCGCAGACACCATTGTCGGCGGACGGCGCGCCCGCAGCCCATCGTCCGAAGAGGAGGACGCGAAGAGGTTCCGCCTGGCAGGCGACTCCTCGGAAGACTCCCTTCGGACATCAACACCGCAACCCCAAGAAAGCTCGGTGAGCGTGGCGATGACTTCACTGTCAACCGTCGGCAGTAACAGCCACGCTCCCGCCTTCTCTGCGTCGTCCGATGCCGCAGCCGAAGCCTCGGCCGCCGCCGACGTCGCCGCCGCCGACGTCGCCGCCGCCGACGTCGCCGCCGCAACCGTCGCCGCCGCAGGGCGCGCTACCACCGCGATATCCGCGGGTGGCGCCTCTGAGGCCGGAACCGCTGCTACTCCAGCGCCGCCCCGCGCCGCCGCAGCCCCGCTACCGCAGCGCGACCCGCGACTGCAGCGAGATCCGAAACCGGCATCTTATGCCAATATGGCGAAGATGCAGCCGCCGCCGCCGCCGCCGCCCGCTGCCACTACAGGACAGTCAGCTACGCCAGCTACTGCCGACAAGCGCCCCCGCTACCCGCCCCTCGTCGTGGAGCGCCTCCCGAACTGGGAGCGCCACTTCAGGGAGCTGCGTGAGAAGCTCGGGCGCGCCCCGAGCGCACGCCCGTTCGGCAACGGCGTACGCTTCTCGCCGCAATCAGAAGAGGAGTACCGGCTGGTCCAGCGCTATCTGTCAGCGCTCGAGAAGAGCGAGAAGATCAGCTGGTTCTCCTACTCTCTCCCAGCTGAGAAAAACGCCAAATTCGCAGTGCGCGGTCTACCAGCGGACACCGACCCGGAGCACATCTCAGCAGCACTGCGCGAGCTGGGCTTCACGCCGGTGTTCGTAAAGCAGATCCGCGCGCGCAGCGGACGACCCGGCTGCATCTTCTTCGCAGAAATGCAGAAGACCGCGAACCTGACTCCGGCCATATACGCAGTCGACGAGCTGCTGTATATGCCCGGAGTGAAGATTGAAGCCTGGAGGGGGAAGAAGGGCCCCTCCCAATGCCACCGGTGCCAGCAGTTCCGGCACAGCTCACACCACTGCCACCGCATCCTCGCTTGCGTCCGCTGCGGAGAGGAGCACCCGGCCAAGGAGTGCCCCCGCCCCCGCGAAGATCCGCCGACCTGCGCCAACTGCAAGGGGAGCCACACGGCGAACAACGTCCGTTGCCCCTTCTTCCAGCGCGAAATGCGCAACAAGAAGGCGGGCACGGTCGCCGCGACCCACGTGGTACCGGACCGGCAGAAGGCGCAGAAACCAACTTCGCTGGCCGCTGAGGCCAACGATGCGCGCCCTCGCATCGTGAGGAAGCGCAGACGCAGGGGCGGACGCAGACTCCGCGAGCGCCAGGAGGGAGCAGCAGTGCACCCGGAAGCGTCCGCCCGTCCATCCGCTCCGCCAAGCTCGAAGCCACCCCCCGCTGCAGCAACACCTGTCGCAGCCACATCTTCCGCCCCCGGCGACCACACCGCGCAGCTCGTCGAGCTGCTGCAGGTGCTCATCGCAGCGGGACCGGATCGAATTGCTACGCTTCTCTGCAGCCTTCGCAGCACCGGCACGCAGTGAACGGCCCGGTGGGCCGACGTCCCTCAGGGTAGTTCACTGGAACGCCAGAGGAGTCGCAAAGAAGCGCGGCATGCTCCGAGCATTCTTGGCGGAGCAACAGATCGACGTGCTCTTAATGAGCGAGACGCATCTGCGGCCAGGCGAAGACTTCGTGGTGCCCAACTACTTCGTCTACCGACAGGACGAGACGTCCCCGTCGGGAACCGCCTACAGGGGACTGGCTGTCTTCGTTCGAAGAAGAGTCGTCCACCAAGAAATCCCTCCAACCACGCTGAGCTCCATCTACGCGCTGGGTGTAGCGCTGAGAATCTCCGGTAGCGAACTTCGGCTGTTCGCTGCGTACAAGCCACCGAAAACCCGGCTCGCCGTGTCCGACATCCGAGCTCTGCTCGATCCGAACACGCCCACCATCATTGCCGGCGACCTCAATAGCAAGCACCCCGCGTGGAACTCCAGCCGAATGTGCCCCGAGGGAAGACGACTCTTCGATGACGCCGAGGCCCACGGCTACACAGTGTCAGGACCCGACACTCCGACGCACATCCCGGACGACCCGCTGCACAGCGCGGATGTCCTGGACGTCGTCGTGCACCGTGGCCTCAGACAGCCACTCACCCAGGAAGTGCTGTTCGACCTCGAGTCTGACCACCTGCCAGTACTTCTCGTCCTGTCGGAATCGCCAACCACAGTTGCGCCGCCTACGCCCCGCCGCCGCACAGATTGGGAGCTATACGCGCGGCACCTGAAGGCGTCCACACCTTGCCGTCCCGTCTCCACTGCAGAGGAGGTGGAAGAGTTCACAGCCGAACTGGTGACCAGCATCCGGAACGCCATGGACGCTTCATCGCGAGAGGCGCGGGTGCGAGGGAGACTTGATCCTCTTCCCGCCCGCATCCAGAACCAACTTCGCGAAAAACGGCGTCTCCGGAGGCTGTGGCAGACGACTCGCTGCCCTACCATCAAGGCTGAACTCAACGCTGCCTCAACACGGGTTACGGACTCGTTGCGAGACCACGCTGCGGAAGGATGGGAACGCCACATCGCCGAGATCGGCGAAAGCGCGAACTACGCGCCCAGCGTTCACCGCCTCTGCAGACAGCTCTCCACGAAGCCGTCACCCGTGAACCCACTGCTGGACAGGGACGGCAAACCAAGATTTAGAGCAGCAGACCGCGCCGACATCTTTGCCGAATGCCTAGAAAAGCAGTTCCGGCCAAATCCGACCACCGAGACCGCCGCCGTCGAGGACCTAGAGAGACAAGTGCGAGAGTACTTCGTGACGCCACTGGCGCCGACCGAGAACCCGCTCTTCTTCACCCCGGCCCAGGTGCGCAGCAAGATGCGCGTCCTGAACCCCAAGAAAGCCCCGGGCGCCGACACCATCCCGAACGCCGCACTGCGCCACATGCCACGAGTGGCAGTAGTGGCCGTGACGCGGCTGTTCAACGGGATTCTGCGCTCGGGCCACTTCCCGGATCAGTGGAAGATCGGACGCATCATCATGCTGCCAAAGCCGGGGAAGAACGTTCTCAAGCCGGAGAGCTACCGGCCCATCACCCTACTCTCCACCCTCTCGAAGGTCTTCGAAAAGCTCCTCCTGGACATCCTGCTCCCGCACATCCAGCCGCGGAACGAGCAGTTCGGATTTCGGCCGGAACACTCCACGACTCTCCAGCTCACCAGAGTACTGCACCACATGACGGTGGCTTCCAACCGGAAGGAATACACCTGCGCAGTACTCTTGGACATGGAGAAGGCGTTCGACAGAGTTTGGCACGACGGTCTGCTGTTCAAACTCATAAACTCCTCCACACCACGCAGAGTGATACACGTCGTAGCCTCCTTCCTTCGGGACCGACGCTTCCGTGTCGCCGTCGAGGACGCGACATCGCGTGAACACCCGATCGCGGCCGGCGTCCCGCAAGGAAGCTGCCTGTCACCAGCCTGCTACTCCCTCTACACCGACGACATCCCCGTGGAGTCAGGCGCGATGCTCGGCCTGTTTGCCGACGACGCTGCCTACTTCGCGACCTCCATGAACAAGCGCCACGCAGCCAAGAAGATCCAGCGCTCCCTGGATCAGCTGCCCGAATGGCTGGCATGCTGGCGCTTGACGGCGAACGTCGGGAAGACGCAGGCCATGGTGACTGGCTACGGCGTAAATCCACCGCCACTACGGCTAAACGGGGAAGCGGTCGCTTGGTCCCCCCAGGTGAAATACCTGGGCGTCACCTTCGACCGCGGCCTCACACTCAAGACTCACTGCAGGGACGCGGTCAACCAGACCCGAATCGCGCGGGCGCGACTCCGTCCAGTGCTCTCTTCGAAGCTTCCCCTGCGCACCAAGCTGGGGATATACAAGACTTACTTGAGGTCCCGCCTCACGTATGCAGCGCCGGCGTGGTACGCGCTGGTTCCGGAGACGCGACGCAAGACCGTCCGCGCCCAGCAGAACCTGGCGCTCCGTACCATCGTTGGCGCACCCCGCTACGTGAGGAACGCAACGATAGCGAGGGACCTCAAAGCGAAGATTGAGCCACTGGACGACTTCATCGGCCGTCTGGCGACGTCGATGTTCAAGCGTGTCGACGCGTCTCAGTTCCCGCACATTCGGGAACTGACTCCGCTCCACGCCCGACCGCCAGATGGCAGAAAGAAGTACCCGCGCGACCTCGTCGTGGAAGACGACAAACCCGTAGAAGACCTGCAGTGAGGGAAACCAAAACAAAATAGACCACCAATGGAAAATGGCCTGAACAAGGCCACACAAACGACCTGCCTGCAGTAGCAGGCAGCGAAATGAAACTACGGCCAAGAGGCAAACGCCAAATGCCGTTTCCCCCGCCCGCTGACGCGGGCGGAAGAAAACAACGAGAGAGAGAAAATTGTCAGTTCCAGTCCAGCTCCATCAGAAGAAACTCGCCGGAGAAGAAACGTACAAGACAAAAAGAAGATTTTCATTTCTCTCCTGCTGGCTGAACCGCTGCACCATACCTGCTATACCACCTTCCCGCCGCCGCAGGGTTCTAAATTTCTTTCCCTGCGGCCGTTGGATGCGGGTTCACCTCGGCGGCATAGTCGGAAGAGAAGACATCCTGAACCGGCGCCAGACGCCGACGCCGACGCCGACGCCGCAACAGAACTGGATGGAAAACACGGACAATTTTCGTTGCCGCTTCGACCATCGTTAATTCAATGCGATGGTACAAACCCGGGCAGGATTAACCCTACCACCTAGTGGGATTAAAGGGGACCTAAAGATTTACTTGAAATCCGAACCAAAGCCAGCCTCAACGTTTGAAAATGGTCACCCGTCCAGAGTGGTCAGTCTGAGTTCTCACCTAAATTGGCGTTTACGGCAAACCGATCGACTGGCGTTTTCAATTGTACGGATAAATTGAATAGCGCGCGCAGTGGGCGTTAAGGCTGTTCCGACCCATATAAAGTTGTTAGCACACATAACGCAAAAAGTATTGCACTTTAAGCCACGAATTAATAATAAAAGTTTAATATAGTCATATTACTTGCAGCGAAAACAATTTCACAATTTCAGGTTATTGGTTTTGTTACAATTTATTTAAATACGATTTTTATTTAACAGCGCTATCTAACGGTGTAAAACTTCTAATCGGCAATTAAAACGAAACCATTAAACCTGAAATTGTGAATATGTTTTCGCTGCAACTACTATGGCTATATTTAATATTTTTGACGAATTCGTGCCTACTTTTTGCGTTCTGTGTAAAAAAAACATTGTATGGGTCGGAACATCCTTAAGCGAACTACCATTTGCGAGTCCGAGTTTGATTTGACAGCTTACTCAACGTTGCCGTAAATACGTCGACACCGCGTTTTCATACAAATCGGAAGCCCGAGTTTGACTTTGACAGCTTGAAGAAGTAAAACCACAGAATATCTAGTAAAAACTTGTATGGAGTTTGACGTTTTTACGGAACTTCGAAGTTACGTAAACGCCAATTTAGGTGAGAACTGAGACTACCGGCTCAGACGCCTACGGCGCTCTGAGGTGCTTACCCAGCTTACTGAATCGCAAGGCGTCGCGCCACTGGGCTACCAAGGCTGGCAACCGGTATGACATAAACCACCGAAGAGAGAGGACGGAGAAGTGGCATGTGCTTGATATCGCTACTCCGCTATATGGTCAAAATGATCATATAGTTGTATGAGAATGCGGTCGCGCGCGTCATATGCCACGCAATCGAAACATCGCCTCCGCGCGCGAATGAGCTTTAAAATAGCGTTCGTCAAGTCAGTTCCCACCCAAACAAACCCTCCAATACGTCTGCGACTCTGTTTGCATGTTGCATGTGGATTGGTAATTTTAAAAAATTGGAGACAGCGGGTCCCATACTAGGCGCGCTCGATGCCATATCTATGACATAAGCGCTTTTGATTGGTTCAGAATTAAATTCCCTCGCATGTTTCCTCGCATCTGCCGGCGGTGACCGCGCACGGTGCGGACCTGGCGAGAGGCGGGGGGTCGGAGGTGGAGCCGGCGGAGGAGCTGCTGTCGCTGCTGTCGCTGCTGTCGCTGTCGCGGCGGCGCCGGTGGTACGCGCCCAGCCGCAGCCCGCAGCGCCGCTCCCACGCCGTCCACTGCACCGGACATTTTTTTTTTGTTCAGTCTTACAACTGAATATTATTTGTATGTAAATATACTTTTTCGTACTAAGCAGCTACGTCGCTTATTCCAATGAATGTGGTATGTATGTATGTATATCGACGTGAAATACTACATTCATTAGTATGTGTATGCACTCTGACATGAATGGTTAATACCACACAACTACCGTTATGATATTAGCCTAATACACCACATTCCCGAAGGAATTAGGTGCCATGCCAGTACCTTCCCTTTATGAGTACGGCTACATTCAAGTGGATGGAAAAAACGGACAATTTTTCATTGCCGTTTCGACTTTTTTTTCATCCAATGCGATGGTACCAACCCCGGCGGGCTTAAACCCAACCACTGAGTTGGGGAAGGGCACCTACAGTTTTAGGTGGATTCCGAACCATGGTTCCACCAACTCGGAAAGAGAACGAAAGTGGTGCATGCAAGGGGCGAGGATTTGAACCGAGCCCCCGCGCCACTAGGCTACGAGCCGCTCAAAGGCGTCTATCATGTCTAGCTTATAAAGCCCTCCGGGGAAGCGACGTGATGGTATGCAGCTCAGTGGTGCGGGGACTTGCCTTCTATGCCAGAGGAGAGGAGATGTCACGGAGATCGTCGATCTCTGTTGTGTGATGTGGCCAGAGTATTTTTAAAGGAAACTATTCTAAAAATGTACATTGGCGTTCGGCGAAAATGGTCGAGAATATGTATTCCACGTACGAGAACATCCTAGACCATTATCTTTGAGGCGCTAGGACTAGTCAACTACTCGCGCCATACAAATGCACCTTTAAACAAATGTTATAATTTGTAGTGAAACGCCTCAGCAAGTCCAAATAGAACTCCAGACTGAAAATGGATTGTTAATATTTTTGATTCCATCATTTATTTAAATAATAATAAATATAATAATAATAAAGCGGATTTTTCACATTAGAAATCTGAAAGTAATATCATTTTTAGATATAAGCAAAAACAGCATATATGCATAAACAAATAATTCCATTTGCTTTTAGATTTCTAGTCAAAAAAGTTCGGAAATGAACACCGTGTCCGCAATGTATTTTGTATAGAAAAAGGAAACATACATTAACGAAATTAGGTTGATTCCTACACAAGAAATCATATTTGCAAGAATGACACTTCTAATCGTCAGACTTATAGGCCCGTCCCCGGACGGTTTGAGAAACACATGAAATCCGAAATGATTTTTTTTTTCTCAGAAATATACAATTTCATATTTATATGCTTACATTAAGTTTGCAACATTGAGCGGGGCCCGGAAGATAGAAAAAAAAATTAAAATGTATAAAAAAAAATATATCTCCTAAACAAATATTTAGAAATGGTATTATAGAAATGTATTTGTTAACTCTTTTAAGGCGTAATGTAACGGTGAATTTGCAACAATTTACTAATTACGGAAATATATTAAAAAAAATGTTTTTACTAAAAAAAATCTATGCTGAGAACCTTACTTGCTATGGCTACCTTTCTTTCTAGAATATGTAAACAAAATTATATTCTTTATCCTGTAAAGTTTTTAGAATGTTGCAAGTCTTAGAACAGTATTTTTTTTAAAATCCAAACTTTCTAATGCTATAAACGGTAAACAAAAAATCAGAAATAAGATTTCCGTCATTCAGTGTTAACATAAATCAATTGTGAACATTTCCCTAATTTTGCAACATCGCAAGTAGTCTGAAACAAGGTAAAAATGAATTAAATCTGCAAGCGTTTTACAGGTGCCACTCTCACAGGTGTATTTGTTGCGCAGCCATATGCAGACATTTATCAGTTGTAATTGTATGAGTGAGTAGGCAGCGGCACGGGGAGACGGACGGAGGACGCTATCGCCGGGTGGTGCGGGGCGGGAGTGGCACGTGCGTGCGACAGTTACATGTGTAGGTACTTTCGGGTATTACGTCTTGGAAGACGCAATATCCACGAATGGTATTTTAGATGGTTCGGACCCAGCCTAGCAGTATATTCTTACAGTAGTTATTTTACGGGGCTCTTTCTTTATTTCATATGTTCTTGCTTCACGGTCGAATAATAGATATTTATTTTATTTATTTAGCATGAGTGACCCTTGCGAGCCGTGCACATTTTATAACATAAATTAATGATCTTAGAGTTTATAATAAAAATTAATTATAAATACATTATTAAAATTCACAATACATTTTCAATACATAATCTGGTTCAATAAATGTCAATATTAAATTATTCTAAATTACAATTAAAATTATTGAAAAATTCTTCTTTATTATAAAACGGGTTACTTAACAAATATTCTTTTAAATTATTTAAAAAATTGGTTATTGTTAAAAATTGTTTGATGGAAATAGGTAAATGATTGTAAATTTTTACTCCAGTATAAATCGATGAATTCTTAAACAATAAACATTTTGGGCCTTTTGGTCGAAAACTGTCGTTATTTCTTAAGTCATATATCTGAAATTCCTTCACTTTATCGAAGTATTAGTTTTTCTTATATATTCCAATGCATATTATATTACAGTCATGATTTTTTAGGGTTCCGTACCCAAAGGGTGAAAACGGAACCCTATTACTAAGCCTCCGCTGTCCGTCCGTCCGTCCGTCCGTGCGTCCGTCCGTCCGTCCGTCCGTCTGTCACAGGGCTGTATCTCAGTAACCGTAACAGATAGACAGCTGAAATGTTCACAGAGTGTGTATTTATTTTGCCGCTATAACAACAAATAGGTAAAATTAAGAAATAATTAAAATTAAAGGGGGTCCCCATACAAAAAACGTGATTTTTTTTATACATTTTTTTACGATGGTACGGAACCCTTCGTGTGCGAGTCCGACTCGCACTTGGCCGGTTTTTTATTTTACGAAAAGGGGTCGGCAACTTTCATCATATTTGGCTCCACAAATAATTCGTAAAACTTTCTTTTGAAGGATGAGAATACTTTTTTTAACATTACAATTGTTTCCCCACACATCTATTCCGTACCTTAAAATCGATTATATATAGCTAAAATCAATTATTCTTAAAGTTGATATGTGCACAGTGTTTTTTATTGATCTCATCGCTTAACATGCACTGGCTATCTTCCATACATATCATAATATAACATACATATCACACTCCTTGGAAAAAGCGACGTACTTGTTTAGCACGAAATATTATCCCTGTTACTAATAAACCTAGATCATCAGCTGAATAGTTATACAATGTTTTCTCCTTTGCATTGACAGGCAGTTTCTAATTCGATAGAAAGGGACAAAACATTGTATACCTATTCAAACGATGATCTGGGATTATTAGTAGCAGGGTTAATGTACATATTTAATGGAACTGCCTGGTTTAATATTTGTTCATAACGATATCTTAATCAAAATTTAAATATTTATACGATCGTTTTTGTTTGAGTCGGTATTGTAATGATTTTTTTTAAAGAACTATAAATGGATGGCTAATACCAAACTGAACGTCAGATATTAGCCTAAAACACGACATGGGAACTAGGTGCCATACCAGGACTTTCCTTAAATTGCTCGGTTACATTGAACTGGATGGAAAACACGGTCAATTTTCATTGCCACTTCGATCATCGTTCATTCAATGCAATGGTACCAACCCGGACGGGATAAACCCTACAACATAGTAAGTAAGGAAGGGGACCTACAGTTTTACGTGGAATCCGAACCACGGCCAGCCCTAATGGTCTAAAATGGTCACCCATCCAGAACCCAACCGCGCTCAGAGCTGATTACCCAGCTTATAGAATCTCAAGGTGTCCCACCACTGTGCTACCGAGGCTGACAATGATAAAAATCTCTTTAGGGTGGCGTATTTTGTCTTCGAAAGAGTATTTACTACTTCACGTTTCATGGTAGTTCGGATTAAACATAAAACTGTAGGGGCTGTACTATCGCATTGAATTAACTACGGTCAAAGCGGCAATGAAAATAGACGATATTTTCCTTCCATTACAATGTAACCATGAAATATAAGAAAGTTCCTGGCATGGCACCTCGTTCCTATATGTTGTTTTGGGCTAATATCATGACACTAGAGGTGATTATAGCTAAAGATGTACACTTTTTTATTTTGTAATTTGCTGATTTTGTAAGATTTAAGTGGGGTTATAGTTTATTTAAAAATCTAGACTTAAGGTGGGCCTTCCCGCTCAACTCCCCATACAAACGTGGAAAGAAGATCATGAGCATATTTCTTATCAGAGATCCAAAATAAAACTCAAAATAGCTTTATTTGATCAAAATAGATGTCTGATGACTGTCGGGCATTGTAAAATTTTGTTAGGTTTCTAAGGTATAAGGTCCGAAACTTCGAATTTTTTGCGCGTTTTATACAATAACTTTGGAGGTGGATTACTCAACGATTAACTAAAAAACCTTAAAAAGATTAGTCATCAGACATGGCTTGTTTCATGAAGATTTATAACAAATTTGGTTTTTGTTAGATTTTTGACTACAACGATCGTAGTTTACTTTTAGCTATAAGTCGTTTTGTAATACATTTTTTCGTAAATCTTACCAAATCAAACACTATGCGCATTGTCTGCTTTGTGGACATGTTGCATCTTACTCATCACGGAGCCTGTCTTTTTCTGTGTAACAGAGAATGTCCCAGAGCGCGATAAATCGGTTTTGTACCGTGCCCGTGAATGTGTTCCACATTCGTAAAGTAAGGCAATGTCTTTGATGTGTCCGTTGATTCTGCATTAATAACACATTTGTTGAACAAAGCGACGTATGTAATTTTAGTACGAAAATTTATATTTTATTAAAATATTTGCTTATCCGTCCTGAAAGAAAATAATAATAATAAAGAGTTTACTTACACCAATTTTCACTACCATCAGCTACAAAAATCCCAAAGTTATCCTATGGTTACACCATACGAATATGCAATCTAACTGAAAGTAAGCTAACGAATTTCAGATAGCTGGAAATAGTGAAATCAGGGGTTAGTGGAGTGGCTGCTCTATAGACGGATACCCTCTTCTTCAGCCACTGGCCGTATTTACTTATTTATTTATTTATTCATACAACAATATACCTAACATTACAGCGTAATGGCCAAGGCGTTAGGCAATTTATAGATAAAGTACACACCTTATTTAAAAATTATGCAGCTTCAAAGTAAACAGCAACTGCCTTCTGGAACTCGGCCAGAGTGCAAGCATAGATGTCTATTTTGTCAGATATATCATTTAGAGCATCAAGCGCATGGGTGAGCGGCGCGTGACGCAGCATGTTGGTGCGCGAGGAGGGCAGCGCGAAGCGAGGATGAGAGCGCGCGCGACTGTAATTTTCTGGGGCGAACAGATTAACACTATCTAGCACTGAAATATTTTGCACGTATCCAATTACTAATTTAAACACATATTTTGTTAACTGCGATTCGGATAAATCGGATAAAAAATATAATTATTTTTATAAAGGAATCTCAAAAACTTTTTTTGCACTCTTTCAAGCATGGCAGTATATTAAGCCTCATGAGGGTTCCATATCATTGCATTGCATTCTAGCTTGCTTCTCACAAATGTGTTGTACTGTTTACGGCATCTGTACTGCGCAAATGGTACGTTTGTCTCAATACAACACCCAGGGTCCGAAAGGAGCTTTTGCATAGTTTGTCGACGTGATCATGAAAAAAGACAATTTGGTGTCCATGATGACACCTTAATTTTTCTGACTTGTCACTCTCGAAAGCAAGACATCACCATGTCAATTTTGGTATTGAATAGGCTCTCTGGAGTGACTCAATGTCAATATAGCGCACTTGTCAGTGTTGAAATAGACCTATCGCCAGTTATCGCCCGTAGTATAGGGAATTGATAGAGTAACAACTCTCTTTAGAGGTTTTTATGCTAGTGTGTCGAGATCAATCTCGTATAAAAAAGGCCGAGAACTCGCGAAAACGAGATCTTGCGAGATCGGGATTGCATTCTTGGTATTAATCTAATCTAATTAATAATCTTGCTATATCTCGCGGAGTTAGGGTGGTTAACCTTAAAACTCAGAAGGGAAAAATAAAATTACTAATATTGAGTCAGCGATTTACGTTTGTTTGTTACGATACGGGGTCATATCAAAACTTCTTGTTATGTTTTTCGCTTATCTGATAATTTTTTCGTCGGTTGAATTTCTTGAAAAATTTTTTTTCCTGGGTCAAATCTTCCTATTATTTCAGATAATGACTATGCGTGGCGAAATCGGTAAAAAGGTGAAATTATTAAGGCGAACAATTTATCATCCAAAATAAAAATATAGATAAAACAAGCATACCATAAGCATACTAAGAATGTTAAAAATAAAAGGACTAGAGGCACGGCCGGCATCCCGTCAAAACATTCTTAGTAATTGCCAATTATGATCGCATCAATTCTATTCCATTTTCATCTCAACACACCGCATTTACGATGGAATAAGTGCCATGGCAGGACCACCCCTTTTATGAGCACGGCTACATTGAACTGGATGGAAAACACGGACGGAAAATGCGTATGAAGGTACCAACCCGGGAGGGCTTAACCTACAGTTTTTCAAGGATTCCGAACCATGGAACCGCTCGCATTAATGACGAAATGCATTTATCCAACTCAGAAAGAGAAAGATAGTGGTGGATGTGCATTGTGGGGATTTGAACCCAGACCTCTGTCGTGTAAGGCAAATCCACCCGACACTGAGCCACGATCGCTCTATCGCAAATGTCCACAGCCATTCTGTATTATCAACAATGTAAATCAATTTACACATGAAAATTGCTCCCGAACGAACACAAAATAAATGCGGCGATGTTTAGGTAGCAAGGCGGGGAGAATCTGTCGAGCCGACCGGCCCCATCCCCCCGCGTCCACCGCAGTCTTCCTAGCTATGTTTACACGCGCTACACTCACACAGAGAAGTGGCTTTACGTCGGTGTACGAGTGAAAACTGGTAATTATAGTAATGTTTTAATTGAACCTAGTTCCGGACGATTTGTATTGTTGCAAAATTGATAGCAAATTATTGAAAGATAAAACTACAAAATGAATGATTCAAACCGCATTTCGAATTTTTTGTTTAGCTTATATTCGAATCTAAAAATTATAAATGAAAAAAAATGTGCTTCTAAGTTTTGCAACATTTTAAATTTCTCACAGAATATAGAGATTTAGGCCATTTACATATTCCAGAAAATAAAACTGAGTTAGCAGTATTTGCTTTGCAGATATTACGGAAATAGTACAAAAAAAATATATTTACACAGTTCCGTAAATAATAAATTGTTGCAAATTTACAGTTATTTTACACTTAAAATTAGTTAACATATTCGATTTTGAAATACCATTTCTAAATATTTGTTTAGGAGATATCATTTCTTAAACATATTTCATATTTTATATGAATATGTTTAAGAAATGATATCTCCTTATTTATATGAATATATGATATATATCTTCCGGGCCCCCCAAAATGTTGCAAACTTAATGTACATACGTCCATATGAAATACTACGTTTCTGAGAAAAAAAATTGCATTTCGGATTTAATGTTTTTCTAAGTGCTGATTTAAGTCTAAAGTTCCTGGAGTATTAGTAAACTTGGGGTGCCTGGTCTAACTTTGCGATTTGGCTAGTACCAGGGCCTTAAATATACAACAACACATTTTAAATAGGCCGTGTACCACATTTAAATTGCGTATCGATAATAAAATATTCTCGCACTCACCTCGGCATCACCGCTGGAAATATCCATCAGGCTGAGTTAAATTCCAGATGTTTATGTTTTTGAACGTAACACTGCAACTCCTAACAATTCCTCCGAGATGTTCGTCTGCCAAAGCACTATCAGTATACTGGTGGCGTCCAATGATAGAAATCGACCAATCAACAGATTTTGTCACTTGCCTCGATCTAAAAATATAACGCTTACCAGATTCGCTAGAACGATTCAAGCAAACGCTACTGATTTAAATTAGGAATCTCGGTTCAGAAGAAATAGTATGGAAACTGTCATCTATTGAGCTCCTAACTTACTTAGAAGGAGAAAAAAAAAAGATTCCGACGAATTGAGAACCTCCTCCTTTTTTTGAAGTCGGTTAACAATCCTGGATGACAAATTATTTCCGAAATGCACGGTCAAATTTATGGGTCGAAAGACTGGACAATTTTAGGATATCACAATAATGAATATCTC
The DNA here is from genome assembly GCA_946894095.1 of Incurvaria masculella. Lineage (NCBI taxonomy): Eukaryota > Metazoa > Arthropoda > Insecta > Lepidoptera > Incurvariidae > Incurvaria > Incurvaria masculella. The sequence goes on along the minus strand of OX335658.1, from coordinate 11,004,885 downwards.
CAATGCTTTGACCGTTTTAGCACCCTTCTAGACAAGTTCCCGTCTTTGGCATTGAGTTATTCTCGTCAAGGGCAAATCATAAGTCCATTAGAAATATTTCATTAAATAATACATTTCATGTTCTAAATACACGATTCAATTTTAATTTTCCACAAGTTATACTGCGTCCATCGGTTCTACCAAAGATAATACTATTATACCTATGAAATATACTTAGGATGGATGGAAAAAATCTGATGAAACAATTTTTGTTATCGTGTTTACAGATTTGGATTGGAGGGAATGGGACTGGTGACAGTGGGAAGTGAGATTGGATCGGTCCGGTCTTTAATAATAATACTTTAATTAAATAAACAAAAATACAACTTTTCCAATTGCGCGGGAACGATCTATTGTAGCATTGTGCCGTTGGCAACACTGCGTTCGTCGTAATTTCCCGCGTAAACAGCCCTTTACGGATTGTTGATATCTCACTTATTTCCCGCGTTGTTTTTTCCTCGCCCGATCATGCACCACTTTCTCTTTATGAGTTGGTTTAAGGAGGTTGCATTTCGTCACGAATGCGAGCTGCTCCATGGTTCGGAAAAGCTGTAGGTCCTCTTCCCGCCCGGTTTTGTACCATCGCATTGAATGAACAGATGGTCGAAGCGACAATGAAAAATTCTCCGTATTTTCCACCACCGTGCTCATAAAGGGAAGGTCCTGGCATGGTACCTAATTCCTTCGGGAATGTGGTGTATTGGGCTAATATCATAACGGCAGGTAGTTAGTTGGTTGGTATTAGCCATCCATGCCAGGTTGCATAAAAAAACAGTTCCTCGTTTGATGACCATCGGAAGGAACATCGGATAGAAGTCTATCGGAAACTTGAATAAGCAAAGATGACGACACATTCACGTAGAGGCTCATAACGGGTGACAGATTTAGGTTTACGGATGCGACGAAGCTGTTGCCTTTCAACTGCGCCCCTTTCACAATACATCACTATCCCTTAGTTTCACCACCACCAGTTACCTGAAATCCGATAAGTAACTTTCGGTTACATGGCTAATTTGTTTGGTGTAACCGAAAAGTAACTGTGGGATTTTTGTAGCCGGAGGTGGTGGAAACGGGCGTATATGATACACATCTTCAGGTACGCCACATGTGTCACAATTTGGTGAGGCTGCTTCCCTCATTAGATGTGCGAACTTGTTTAGAGGTACATATGTGTCCGGAGCTTATTCGAAAGGCAACGACTAGGTATTTTCTTTTCAGTTCCACCTTATCAAACCAGGGGACTCGTATGGGTTCACTCTGGATATTTTTGTGCCATATGCCTATCTCAAATGATCTAACGTCGATGTATTCTTTCCACGAGCTAAAGCTCCGTTTTTTAGCACACGGTAGAAAGTCAGAAAAAAATTGTCTGGTTCTCAATGGTATTCCATCATACGTAGCTGACTTCGCGAGCACATAAACTTCAATAGAGAGGACTCTTTAAAGTTGTCACCTGTACGGATCCAGTATTGGCTCCGCTCAGAAGAAAAGAATAGAAGAAAAAGCAATACCACTTTAAACAGTCAGTGCGCACTGCACATCATTTGAACTTCGGTATGCAGCCTAAAATTCTTCGCAGACTACCCCCACCCACAGCTACAATCTTCGACAACAGCGTACCACGTCAAAGTGGCTGTTCCCTGTTGACCGCCGCTGGCACGGGTTCTCACCTGATGATGGAGCTAATGTTTGGTCCGAAACGTCATGCATCACTATCGTAAATAGCATAAGTAAGTTAACGTGAGTTCATTCTAACCGCCCTGGTAGGTACCTACTTATTTCTTAAAACACACTTACCATGAGAAATCAAACAATGTGATATATTGTTTATTAGGTATATATTAAAATCTTCGGTAGGGAGGTACATGGGTAGTTAGCCCTTAGGAATACAAATATTTGGGAACGGAACTTATTTAACATACATCTTGCAGGTAAATCAAGTGATAACCGATGATAAACTCCTTGAGCTCAGATCTTGTGACATGAGATTAAGGGCCGAGTGCACGAAAGGACAAAAAATCAAAATCAACGTCAAAGTATGATCAAAAACGTCACTTTGTGTGGACAGTATGGAAAAAACTCTATGCGGATCACTAAAAGTGATGTTTGACGACATTGATTAACTCAGCCGTCTCTTCGTGCAACCGGGGCTAAGACAGTTCACTGTTAACTGGGCTTAGACGTGTCTAACATACTTAAACTCAATCAAGCCTTCAAAATAACACGAGCTAAAAACTATTATAATAACTTTACTAATATTATTATTATTATTAATACTCTTGGAATAAAGAAGTAATAATTAAAGCTACGCTAACTAATTCTTCATATCTAACCTACTTCTTCATACGAAATTAGCTAGCACCAGCAGCTGCCGCGATCCCCGCCTTATGCCCGTGGCTACACAGCCCCTACCGCAAACATACTGCACAGAATAATCTATCCTGGGTCACTCCATTCACTGATTGTCATAACTACAAATCAGCTAATGCGTATTTTACCACTATTTTTTTCAGTTCCTCGTGTACTCGAGTAACCTTATACCGACTTTATTAGTAACATTTTTTAACACTAGAAACACCCGAGTAATATATATATAAATGTAAATATAGCCTTATACACTAAATCAAGTTTAACATTATTATACATTTCTGAGTTTTTTTTTCTCTTAGTGCCACCCACTGCAGGGCTTTGGCCTCTCTTGACCTTATCCTAGGTCTCGAGGTTTGGTCATTTAAAGAAATCTCCCCTGGCGACTAACCACATCTGGGAGAGTATGAATACATATTATAAACATTAACATAGGTTGCACATTCTCTAATCTAAAATATAAATATGTTTAATTAAACATTACATTAACCTTTTTTTCTTACCACTTAACTAATCATAATTATGTTTAAAATGTTTTTTTTTTCTAAATCTTTTTTTTTCAATCTTTTTTCATTTTTTTTCATATTTTTTTTCATTTTTTTTTAAATCTTGTTTTATTTTTTTTTCCACATTTTTTTTTCTGTTTTTTTTTTCGTACAATTAAGTTATATTTACTTTCTTCTTATTTACTTTGCACTTCTCACTGTTTCACTGTTTAATAGCACTTTACCCTTTTTGATAGTGTTAACTATATGACCCCACTGGTGACGTTCCTGCGCTGTACGCCACCACAGCGGGCAGCCTGCGTGTAGCTCATCGCTCCACCGCATCAGTGGACGTCCTACTCTTCTTGCTCCTACCAATGGTATCCACTCCTTTCCCGCTTTGCTCCATCTGCCATCCGTCCTTCTCATGACATGCCCAGCCCATTCCCACTTTAGTCTTTTCACTGTTTCAAAAAACTCTATGCGGATCACTAAAAGTGACGTTTGACGACATTGATTAACTCAGCCGTCTCTTCGTGCAACCGGGGCTAAGACAGTTCACTGTTAACTGGGCTTAGACGTGTCTAACATACTTAAACTCAATCAAGCCTTCAAAATAACACGAGCTAAAAATAACTTTACTAATATTATTATTATTACTAATACTCTTGGAATAAAGAAGTAATATTTTTGTTTGTTTGCTTATTTTCTTTGTATTTATATTTACATATGTTTGTTGGTGCAATATGTCTTGTAGTGTCATTTCAATTTTGTCATAAAATATTTGGGTATTATTGTTACTTAAATTCGATTCGGGTATTATATCTTTATTTAGATCAATTAGATCAATAAGTTGGCATTTATGGTGTTCATTTATTTCATAAATTGCACTTCTGATTAATAATGAGGTTTCTCCTTCGTTTCAAATGTGTTTTAACGTTTGCCATTAGTAATGCCACATGGTTTAGTTTAAGAATTACAGTATAATGTATTAGATATTTATATTATAAATAAATAAATTAAAAAAAAATATCTGTGATCAGTATTGAAATACAATTTGCTTATAATTCTAACATCAGTTATCATTTGCACATTTTCTGTAAGAATATAGTCAATCTGGTTTTTAGTTCTTCCATCCGGTGATATCCACGTCCATTTCCTCCCAGTTCTTGATTTAAAGTAGCTGTTTGCAATTTTAAAATTATGCTCTTGTGCGAAAAGAAGGAGTCTCTCTCCTCTTTCATTTCTATTACCGTAGCAATATTTTCCCAGTACATGTTCCTCGTATTCCTTCTTTTGTCCTATTTGACTATTGAAGTCGCCGATTACTATAGTATCTGTGTTTCTTAGTGGGCGAAGTGCTGTATTTAATTGTGAATAGAAACTTTCTGCTTCTTCTTCTGTTGCTGTTGATGTGGGAGCATACACTTGTATTATTCTTAATGATTTTTTACCATTTTTTATTGTTAGAACAGCGACTCGGTCTGAGCATTTTTTACCGCTAGAAACACCCGAGTAATAGCTATTGTTTATTAGTAAGACAGTCTATTTATTCATGGTAACAATTTTGTATGCACATATCTAATTAGAGCACTTCCACAAAACATTGCCCTGGAGGCAGCCATCACGATTCAAACAAAATAATAATATCTTTGTTCTTTAATTACATATTGAAAAAGGGCCAAAGCTAGTAAAAAAACTTCTAGGAATCTTGCACTCGATGTTTATGCACACAGTTAAGAAACTGCTTTTAGTACACTTGCCTACGCTAATAAAGTGACGGTTCAACCAGAAATGTCATAGTTATCATATTCAATCAAAGGCTTCCACCCTTAATAAATTTACAGTAATGTCTGTCGGCGTATTTATCGCCATCTTTTTGTCGCTTCGCCGTTACGTTCTTGTCGTGACTGATCAACACAGTGAAAATAATACTAGACTTGTAGCAAACGATTTTCGACTTATTTTCAGGAATGTCTACACGACAACTGCCACATGTTTTTTTCGCTACTTTGCTGTTCTTTCGGGAAACCCCGTGATACTCATAAATGACGGAAAGTAAGTTGTGAACGATGAATCGTCGATGGTACCACAGGGTCTCGTGGTTCTTGTAGAACCTGATCATTTCGTCATTCAAAATTAGCTCGTGGAAAAGAACCTCGATCTGCCGGCAAATTCGCGAATACGGCGGCTCACAGCCGCAGCCGTTGAGCTTTTTACCTAGGAGTAGTTGGACCAAAGCCTGCTCGCTGAATGATACCAAGTCTGTTTGCGACACTTCAACAGGGCTGTCTTTAGGAAAATTATCACAGATTATTGTGACAAAGTTATTTCGTATGTTAGCGACCACTTCCTTTTCAAACTCCTTCCAATGGCTGTCGTCGAGCGAGAATACATTCTGAACGGAGAACTGTCGGTAGTGGAAGCAGCTGTGGTCGGAGACATGCCTCTCGATGCAGCCTTGGGAGTACGCGTACTCCGAGAGGTACAGTCGCTGTAGGCAGGAGTGCAGAACGTCGGCGGAGGCGTCTAAGCGCTGCAGCAGCCAAATGCGGTGACCCCAGCCGTGAGCATTGTTTGAACACTTGTCTACCGCAATGGAGGCCACTCTTAGCTCTTCAGATAGTAAAGCTGAGAATGTATCACTATGTGCCGTGGAACTATCTGCAACAACACAGTAACTTTTTAAATTTTGTTTGGTCATTTATTCCGGCAGATACAGAGGAAGTATGTAGTTAATTTACTGAACATTACTTTAAATTTTTTTTTTCATTGATACTTACAAACTAGGGATCTTTCTTTAATTAATGTGTCCATGCTTCACGGTCGATTATACAGACTTTCATGTCACATTCCTTAGTTAACAATAGTTCACAAAGAATGTCACATGTAGGTGGAGAGCAAGCTCTTGACTACCAACTAAATGTACCAAGTGGCGACAACTATGGTCTCTTGTGGCATAGGCCATGGATCGATATTGCATTTATTAATAGTTCAAAACCAATGTAAAACGGTAGGTTCTCTTCAATACTCGCAAAGGTTTGGAAGACAGTGTGATACCTTGACAAAAGATGTGATGGAGCTGAAAATGTAGTTATATCAGAAAAGAAAATTAAGAAAAGTTTATTGTCTACGACTATGATAATGTAAATAGTTTTAAAATTATTTTGTGACTGGCAAAGTATGTTTGCCAGTTCTTATATGCATGGAAATAGAGCTATAGGTTACCTACCTATGAATGCAATAAAACAATGCAATACTATACAATACAATACTGAAAACTCACATTTTATGAGCAATCTGAAAGCATTCCGGATACACAGTGTTATGATTATCGCTTACTTGTTTAAGTCGACGTTTCGTCTACCGCATTGTGGACTTCTTCAGGTCTCGCGGCGCAACCTGGAGGACTTCCGACACGTCGTCCAGTCACAAATCAACAATTAAGCGATAATCATAACACTGTCTAACCGAAAACATTTGTATGATAACATAACGTGTAACAACAATGAAGGATTTAAGCATACATGGCGATATAGATCCCTATATCCCCATGTATGCTTAAATCTTTAAAAGTACGCAACGGATTTTGATGCGGTTTTTTTTAAAAGATAGAGTGATTGAAGAGGAAGGTTTATATGCATAATAAAATACATTAAATAGTGGAGAAATACTGTTATTTTTGAGGTTTCCAATGTGATGTCGTAAAAAATTAATTTTTTCCCCCTTACATTGCAAACGCAGGCTGAACCCTACGAGATTTATCAAAATAATGTACTAAGTATTGTACAAATTGAAAAGGTCTACAGAAAACTACGCGATGGTATATGTCTATCTCTTATGGATATCCCACAATAACATTGTTTTGTCATTTACTTTTTACGACAAATAATGGCAAATTTTCGAAGCGCTTTTAACCAATACAGCATTAATCCTTATCCAATTAAATACCTTAAATACATTATCGATTTAATATAGATCTATATGGCCCTTTAAAGTATGTGATTTATGTTAAATTGTGAAGGCCAATAAAAGATTGTACTTGGGTAATCGTTTTATTGAAGAGCTACACAAATCACGCAGCACACGGTAAAGTCAGTGACAGGAGACTGAACTATATAATGCCAACAGAGGGCGACGCTAAACCGGAAGTGTACATTTCTACGAGGCTGCATTCATATTAACACTCCCACTAAATGTTCACTTCACACAGAAATCACAATTCTAGATTATTACAAATGCCCAGCTGCGATCTCAAATATTGAAACTGAATCCTTGGAACAGGTTTCGTAAAAATGTCAGCTATCTGACTCTTAGTATTCACATAGCACAACTTAACAGTTCCATCAGAGCATTTTTCACGTATATAATGATACTTAATATCAATATGCTTTGAGCGCTTATGCAATGTTTCATTATGCACTAGCTTAATTGCACTCTGATTGTCAACATACAGCATCGTGGGATTATTTAGCTTCAAATCTAGATCCTCAAGTAAATACTTAATCCACACAATTTCTCTAACAGCAAAGCTAGCAGCTATGTATTCTGCCTCTGTTGTAGAAAGAGCAACACAATTTTGTTTTTGAGATGACCAGGTTACTGCGGAACCATTGATCATTACCATATATCCGCTGGTTGACTTACGTGTATCAACATCACTACCGTAATCAGAGTCTGAATAACTTGTCATGGTAAAACTTTCTTGACGACTATACAGAATACCAAAAGATTTAGTGTCCTTAAGATATTTTAGTATGCGCTTAACTGCATTCCAATGAGTTACATTATGCCATTCCATGTAACGACTTACTAGATTGACGGCAAACATAATATCAGGCCTGCTTACAATTGCAGCGTAAATCAATCCACCTACTGCCTGACGATAAGGAATATCTAACTTAAATTCATCTTTTGGCTTTGACAAGGCAACATTAGGATCCGCTGGCACACTTACTGCACAGGCTTCTGCAAGGTTAAATTTCTTTGACATTTTATCAATATACTTTGTCTGGTGAATGAATATAGTCTCATCACTCAATATATTAATTTCCATGCCTGCAAAACATTTGACAGGATCAGTAATGGTTATATCGAATTCTGCCTTCAAGTTTGACAGAAACTCATCAATCAATGATGAACTCTTACTGAATACCAGACCATCATCCACATACAGCAGTAGAATAATTTCAAAATCATTTTTCTTTGACACATACACACATTTGTCTGAATTACAATTCACAAAATCAAACCGATTCAGAACAGACTCAAACTTTTGATTCCAGCATCGATGTGCTTGTTTCCATACAATGATTTTTCAAGTTTACAGACAAGACCATTACAGTTTGTTAATCCTTCCGGTGGCTGCATATAAATTTCTTCATCGATATTACCATAGAGAAAAGCCGTTTTCACGTCAAACTGTTTTATCTTGAAACTCTGTTGAGCAGCCAGAGCAAGCATTATTCTTACTGTGTCATAGCGCACTGTAGGCGCAAACGTCTCCGTGTAATCAATGTCTTTTACTTGAGAGTATCCTTTTGCACATAACCTTGATTTATATCTAAGTGAGCCGTCACTGTTTTCTTTGATTCGAAAAACCCACTTAAAACCAATAGCACTTTTACCTTCAGGCAATGGTACTAACTCCCATGTACTATTAACACGGTGAGCTTCTAGTTCTTCACTGATCGCACTAATCCACTTGTCTGCATCGTTCGACGTGACTGCGCTCGTGAAAGTCGTCGGGACGTCCACCTCCGCTAGATAGGCCTCGACGCAGAAGTTCTCCGCATTCTCATATTGGTCAGACGTCTCTCATATTGGCCTCAAATTCGTTCATGTTGTATGACGTTTTTGGTTCTACAAACTCATCCACGAATAAAGACGGTAAGTACTCTTGATCCTCCGTTTTGTTGTCATAAATCTCTTTTTCATCAAATACTACATTCCTCGAGACTTGTATCTTCTTGGTAACCATGTCCAATAATCGGTAATTGTTAGAATTAGAATCGTATCCGACTAGGATCAGTTTTACGCTCTTCGGTTTCAATTTGTTCCTTTTTTCTTTGGGTACATGTGTGTACGCGATGCTTCCAAATGTCCTCAGATGAGTTAGATCCGGTTTTGTATTGGACCACGTCTCAACCGGAGAAACACCATTTTTCTCTGTTCGATTGTACAAATATGCAGCTGTGTTCACAGCTTCTCCCCACAGGCACACTGGTAGCTTTCTTGCATATATCATGGAGCGAGCGGATTCCATTAGCGTTCTATTCATTCTCTCGCTTCGTCCATTTTGTTCTGGAGTGTATGGAGCTGTTCTGCATAACTCTATACCTTGGTTTGATGCAAACTCCTTGAAGCCACTGTTGTTGTACTCAAGTCCGTTATCACTGTGTAATGCTTTGACGCTAACATTGAACTTTTTTCGTACTAGCTTACAATATTCTTTAAAGCAGTTCAAAGCTTCACTTTTATTCTTCATGAGATAAACAGTACAATGCTTAGAGTACTTGTCGATAAATGTAAAAAAATATCGAGCTCCTCCCAATGATGTAACTGGTAGCGGTCCGCATACGTCGCTATACACCTTGTCTCCCACGTGCGACGATGGTGTCTGCGACTTCTTGAAGGGTAACCTGCATTGCTTTCCGAACAAGCACGCTTCACAGAGAAATTCGTTTGTGTCCTCTATTTTAACATTTTTGATTTGGCCGCTCTTTACCATTTGCTCTATAGTGTTCATATTGGCGTGCCCTAATCTCTCGTGCCACTGTTTGAGGTTACAATTCACTGTGTTTGCTTCATGGTTGATTTTTGTTTTGAACAAAAGCTTATACAGATTATTACAACTGTCCTTGCACGCTACCGCTACTAGCGCACCTTTGTCATTAAATATTTTTGCACTTGAATGTTCTTTCACGATTTTAAAACCTTTCGAAGTTACTACACCTTCTGAAAATAGATTTTTACCGCAAATCCGGCACATATAACACTTCTGTTATTGTGGAATCGTACCACTGTCCGTTTGCATAACTTTTAATACACACTGTCCCACGTCCGATGACTGGCAGTTCTTTACCATCACCTAACCTCACACACGATTCGGTGGGTTTGAACTCGGTAAACGCGTCGCGGGCGCAACACATATGCATAGACGCGCCACTGTCAAGAGTCCACTTATAATCGTCCTTGATTAGTAAGTTTGCTTCATGCTCTGTCAAAAACGCCGAGCCTGATAACGAGCCTTTGTTCTGAGCTTGTTTCGGCAACCTACAATCGCGCGCATAATGACCTCGCTTGTTGCAGTTATAACACTTGAAGTTTCCTTTTAACTTGCTACTCTTCGACACAGCCAACGCAGAATCACAGCCACTTTTGTTGTAGTTTGACTCCTCGTCGAGCAATCTTGCAGTTAGGTTATTTACGGTTTGTTTACTTTCGTCAAGTGACAGCCAGGCTTGACGTAACGCACGAAAGCGATCGGGCATTGACCCCAAAATCTTCGTGATTACGCTAAGTTCCGAAATTTACTCTCCTGCATCCCGAAGTTGTTGAGCCATGTTCAACTTTCGAAATGTAGACAGCCATGTTTTCACCTTCACAAAACCGCGTGTTGTGAAACTTCTCATGCAACAACATCTTGTTATTTTCGCTCTTTTGTTCATGGATCGAATCAAGTTTGTCAATAATATCTTTTGCAGTCTCACACGTTTCTATAAGACATATTATCGAAAAATCCATACTAGATGTAATTATGAACATGGCATTTGCATCATCTTGTAACCATTTGTCGAGTTTTTCGGTTTTGTCGGCTTTGACATCTGCCGCCGCCGTACTCGCGCTGAGTCCGATATGTTCGATGAGTCCCTTCGCCCGTAAGGCGCATTTGAGTTGAAACTTCCATTGTCGATAGCCTTCGCCGTCAAATCTTCTTCCGACAGACATGACCGACGCGACCTCCATTTTGTTTTGCAACCGCGCTACGCGCCGCGCATTTTTGCAAACAGAATACTTCGACACAGAACACTTTCACTCGTTTCCTGACTTTACTGTTCGCTCACTGGGCCCATAACCTGTTAAATTGTGAAGGCCAATAAAAGATTTTACTTGGGTAATCGTTTTATTGAAGAGCTACACAAATCACGCAGCACACGGTAAAGTCAGTGACAGGAGACTGAACTATATAATGCCAACAGAGGGCGACGCTAAACCGGAAGTGTACATTTCTACGAGGCTGCATTCATATTAACAATTTAAATGAATATTTTCGAGGATATTACAGATTTAAAAATTGCGGGACCTAGCGTTTGCGGCGGTACCAGCCGGCCGGGGCGGCGGGAGCGTGCCTATAAATAGTGCGTCGGAGGCCGCGGTTCTCCCTATAACACTTTGAATTCAGCAGCGATCGGACGCGTTTATTATCGGAGCTCTCTAATATCTAATAATCATCTAATAATAATATCTAAGTTTTTTTTATTTAAATATTTCAATGTTGGTACTCTACGTAAAAAGGGTTTATTTGTGCATCATTGTGTCAAAATATTATTTTTTTAAATCCGGCCAGCTTTGCCCGTGCAAAGCCGGCCGGGCAAGTATTATTACAAAATATATCCTAATCTATGCATAGCATATGGCGTACACCAACCCTAACCTAAGAGGTGCTTAACAACACCCATGGGCTTTCAAAGTTTCTGGGGGGCTGTGAAAAAAATGTAGGTTGGCCGGGTGCTTCTGCACGCCATATTTAAAGGACCCCAGGTTGTACTTTGGGGGAAATACCTCAGCAGGAATTGCTTTTTAGTTTAGTTTTTTAGAAGCCCCGCGAATGGTATGTTTTGCTGGTTCGGGTCCAGCCTTGCAGTATATTCGTAAAGTAGTTATTTTTACTGGGCTCTTTCTTCAATTAATGTGTCCTTGCTTCACGGTACGTACATACATATCACATTCCTTGGAATAAGCGATGTACTTGCTCAGTACGAAAAAGTATATTCACTTACCTTTGATCATGCTATTTAATATCCACCGTCTGTAAGCAAACGCATCACTACACTTCGCCTTTCGCGAGAGCACGAGCTTTGTGAAGCGGAGCTCGCTCCTCGCGTCCAGCAGCCCCTCGAGCACCATCTCGCGGCGCCGGTTCCAGTGGCTTGTCATTTTCGGTTGCACCAGCAGCGCCACGTTCAGCAGTCGCACCACGCCGTCCGGGTCGAGGGAGGCCTGGTGCAGGCGCTTGTGTTTCGGCTTCGATTCCACGAGCTGGGTGTGGCAGAACAGGTAGACATCCTTGATGCACCACGACTCGAGGCCGAGGCAGTTCTGCTCATGGAGAACCGGAGACTTGTTCCGCAAGTTGGAATCCACGGGGACGATTTCGAATGAGATCCTGCAAGTAAAATTGATTGTTTAATTGTTACACATTTTAAATTACTTATTGCCATGATGCCCTAACACACCACGCGGAAATTAGGTGCCATACCAGGACTTTCGATAGTATATTGCGCGACACAATTGAACTGGATGAAATATACATAATTTATGGACATTTTTTATTGCCTTCCGGCTGATTTGGGATTTGTATTAAATGCACCTAACGAATAGGTGAAACTATATGTTATTCTTAATATGTCTAATAGGTTATTAGACATAATATGTTTACTACCGCAATATTGCTATTACAATGGGTTTGCAGTAGATTAGAAGGGTAGGCATACAGCTAAGTAGGACTTACAAAAACGAGGACAGGACACTCAGTAGGTTAAAATATAAAAAACACTTACAACTCGGAGTTTTTTCGTATGACGTTGTCGACATCCTTGAGGATTCGGTTTATCAGTGCATACTTATCCAGATCCATAATGAAGGGGGGAAAATTTAATCAAACTAGGTTCTACGATGCTTTGATGATTTTGCCAATTCCAAGCATGGAGGTGAGGAAATTACTGGAGACATAACGTCCATACAACGAGCGCGCAAAAAATGACGTAATGCAACTGATGCAACTTACAACGTTATATTGCCGTACAAATTTGTAGCGCAGTGATGAAAACGGAGAAAAATCCAATTTTAAGTCTCCTAAATTGGTAGGTAAATTGATGAAGATAAGAATTATTTTTCAATAAACCAGATGGTCGTTACGTCATTCTTCATTCGTAATGATGTATTCAGTGAGTGCTGATTTTTTATTTTTTTTGTTTGTTTATCCCATGGACAGGCAAAAGCTTTCGCTATACAGCCTTCTCTTTATTGTAACTAATGGATTGTAGTCCATTCTGGAGTGCCATGTAGTTAAATATTTTCTATTGTCTCATGTATATACAGAAATATGGGTTCAAAGCAATGATTTCAAAGGTAAGGATACGCCCTTATATAGAATTGAAACAAATCTTCTCCATACAAGCAAAAAGTAGCGCCATCTATCCAAACTCGGAAGAACTACGTGAGCGCCTTGTCAAAGTCGTGTTGACAACTCGCCGCCATGTTGCATTAGGTCTAACGATGTGACCTTGTACCTGCGTCCTTAAATGTTTTCTTTTTAATTTAAACTTTTAAGTTCTTTTAACTTCCATGAATGAAAAATGTTTTTTTGTAATTTCAAGGTAATCAAGTTAAATACAATTTGAATTTTCTCTTGTACCTGCTTGGTCTGGATCTACCTGCCTGTCATGTCAAAATTTAAAAAAATTAGGGTTAATGTTGGCAACACTGCAGCTGTCAGTCTAAATCTGAAAAGGCTACACAAAGATCAATTATTACAATAATTTACAAATATATACAGGACAAGACATCTATCTCGTCGTGTAGGCCGTGACTTCATACGTATGTGGAAGTATTTGCAAAAGTGTCTACTAAATACTATTCTCGGTACGGTCGATTGCATATCTGACAGTTCGAGTGTAGTTACAATTTAAAAGCAAGCGCATGGAACCCACTTTTCCTGGAAGCCCAGGCGGACAACACAACTTGATATCCCGGTGAGAGCTAAACCATCACTTATAGATCTAAACAATGAACAATAACTGCTACAACAACAAATCACACAGCTTACACCGCGACCGTACTCCGCTCGCCCGTACTCTGGGTGCTGGCGTTTTTGGCAACCGTATTTCGACTGACCGATAGGTTTCGCAGATTCAACAACATTATTTATCTGAAATATATAAACCCTATCCCAATGGAGACTGAAAAAATTTTAGCGGCAATCAACAACTTTAAAGTGGAACTAAAAGCCGATGTCGAAGCCCAGGGCAATAAACTCGACGCAAAAATGAATAGTATTAACGAGCACCTAATGAAGAAATTCTCTGAAATATCCACAGTCACCGCAGAACTCAAAGCCACCATAACCCAACAAGACATTAAAATTAACTTCTTAGAAAAACAGCTAAAAAGCAAAAATATTCTGTTTTTTGGTATTCCCGAAGAAGAAAATTTATCTGAGGACCTTGAAAGGACTATACTTCAAATAATAAACACACAACTTAAAATAAACATGTCTATTGATCAAATTGATAGCATAAGAAGAATGGGACAAAAACATGAAGAAAAAATGGTCGGATTTTTTCTTCATGTTTTTGTACCCGTGTACATGTTAGTGTAGCCGTGACATTTACAACACAAAGGCAGAAAATAAAAATTCTAAAAAATAAGAATCTTCTGAAAGATATAAATTGCTACGTCAAGGAAGACTATCCAAAAAATGTCCTTGAAAAAAGAAAAGAATTACAATCAGAGTATATGAAACTAAGAGAGGAAGGAAAAAATGTCATGCTGAAATACGATAAAATTATTGAAATAAAAAAGTCGGAAACATATCAAAAGAACAACAAGCGAACACTGACTTTGTCACCAAGTGAAATCATACAAGAGACGGCTGCGGGGCTGCATGTGCAACCGAACCGAAAAACGCTAAAACAGGGAACTATAAAGCCAAACAGTATCACTTCTTACTGGAAACAAAAGCCCAACTCGACAGGAACACTGTTTAATGCGGAAGACACAATTGAAGATAAAAATAAACCTCTCTCCCTGGATCACGCTGAGCAAGCACAAAATCCAAAAGCATAGCAACCAAATGAGAAAACCTTAAGCATCGGAACGATAAACACAAGAACACTCTTAGGGGAAGACCGATTGGCAGAATTTGAATTAGCTCTAGAAAATATAAAATGGCATATAATTGGATTATCGGAGACGCGACGGGTAGGAGAGAACCTAATACAGCTTAAAAGTGGACACATATTTTACAACTACGGCTCAACAAAAGGAAAAAATGGGGTAGGATTTTTATAAACAAAACAATAGTAAAGGATATCATATCATGCCACGCTATATCTGATAGAGTAGCAGTCCTAGAAGTTACAACTGGGTCAACGAGTCTACGAATTATACAAGTATATGCCCCAACTACAAAAGCTACAGATCATGAACTAGAATCATTTTATAGTCAGCTAAGCACTGCCCTCGAAGCTCCTGTAAATACAAACACTCTTGGTATTGGGGATTTTAATAGCCAAGTCGGTATGAAAAAAACAGACGAAGAAAATATATTAGGAAACTACGGATATGGTACAAGAAATTAACGTGGAGAGAGACTCCTTTTCTTTGCGAAGGAATACCAGCTAAAAATAACTAACAGTTTCTATAAATCACGAAAAGGAAAAAAATGGACTTGGATCTCGCCGGATGGCAAAACAAAAAACCAAATAGATTACATCCTCAGTACAAACATGAAAACAGTACAAAACGTATTCATAATAAACTCTTTCCCTCTCTACACCGACCATAGACTTCTAATGGCTACTATTTTAACAAACCAAAAGAAGCGACGCAAATTCTATCCAACAACTAATAATATTGTCTACTCACTAAAAGAAGATGAAGAACTTATTGAAAAAACATTTAAAAACGCAAGGAACACAACAGATGTCCAACCTATGTATGACAAACTAGAAAATGATTTAAAAAATGTACTGAAGAAACTCCAAACAACATGCACAAAAGTAAATAAAATTTCGGACGAAACAAAAAACCTAATTAAAGAAAGGGAAAAAATCAAACTCTAAAAAAATAAAACGCCTGCAAACAAAAAAGCATTAAAGACTATACACACAAAAACAAAAATAAATATAAGAGCAGACCTAAGAAAACACCAGAACGAATTCGTGAAAACTATCTTGAATTCTTCCTGTTCCATTAAAGATATCCTAAGAAACAGAGAAATAGGCAAACAACTATTACCGTCATTGATCAACTCAAAAGGACAAAAGCAGCAAAATAGAAAACAGATTGTCAACATAGCCACAGATTTTTACAAAAATCTTTATCGCAAAAGCCCTCAGGAAACATGCTATAGCCCATCTACAAGTGAAATAGAACAAGAAGAAACTCTGCCATTTCTGCACGAATAAATTGAGACTCTTATTAACGATCTAAAAAATAAGAAATGTCCTGGGAAAGATAGAATAACCAATGAACTCATAAAATTGCTACGAAAACCACTTGTGGATCCAATACTTAAACTTTTTAATGCAATAATGGTCGATGAGAAGGTGCCGAAACAATGGCTTCATTCTGAAATAAAGTTGTTACATAAAAAAGGTAATATGATGGATATAAATAATTATCGCCCTTTAAGTTTGTCCCCTACTATATACAAGATGTTTATGTCGGCGATAAGAAAAAGATTATATAATAACTTAAATGAACACCAATCAGCAGATCAAGCAGGATTTAGAAAGGGCTATTCTACTATAGATCATTTACACACTATTAATATGATTATCGAAAAATACACAGAATATAATAAATGCCTTTATATCTGCTTCATAGACTTTACAAAAGCCTTTGGTTCTATTAGCCACGCATCCCTTTTCATCGCTTTAAAAAACCAAGGAGTTAACGTGAAATACCGAAATATCAAAAAATTTATTTACGAAAATAGTACAGCAAACATAAAAACAGATGAAGATGGACTAACCTTCTCGATTGGAAGAGGAGTCAAGCAAGGTGACCCTTTATCTCCAATTCTATTTAACTGCCTACTTGAAGACGTTTTTAGACAACTAAACTGGGAAAAATATGGCATTAAAATAAATGGAAAATATCTAAATACCCTGAGATTTGCTGACGATATTATTTTGCTATCAGAAAGTGCTGAACAACTATTACTTATGCTAGAAAGTCTGAAAAATGTACTATCAAAAACAGGTTTACAACTAAATGAAAATAAAACCAAAGTTATGACAAATAGAGAGGAAATTCCAATTAAAATAGGAAAAGACCACTTACTTTACGTGGAAGACTACATATATTTAGGCCAACTAATATCCTTCAACAACAGACTTGATAAAGAAATCGACAGGCGATGCAACAATTCCTGGAAGAAATACTGGGCTCTGAAGTTTATATTTAAAGAAAATTTCCCTATGTTAATAAAAAGAAAAATATTTAACATGACTATACTACCTATCATGACATATGGAGCACAAACTTGGGCATTAACTGAAAAACAAGCCGAAAAGATGAGAGTAAACCAAAGGGCAATAGAGAGAAGTATGATGAGAACCACAAGAAGATCGAAAATCAAGAACGAGGTCTTAAGGAACATTACAAAGGTTGAAGATGTAATCATACTAGCAAAAAAACAAAAATGGGAATGGGCCGGCCATATTTTACGATGCCCTGATGAAAGGTGGAGCAAACTAGCAACTGAATGGTGTAGGGTTCGTTATAGGATGGTGTGGTGTGGGTGTGTAGAAGGTGATGAGTGAGTGATGAGTGAGGATGTAAAGGTTTTGTCTCCTCCACGGCGACTTGCTAGATATCTAGGAAATGCAGGTGACATGTAGAGCATTCCTCAATCTCGATGCCTCGGGTCGCTCAGTCGGAAGCTCAGGGTGCAGGGTCTAAGCTACGGAAGAAAACACGTACAAACCCTACCTAATCTATGCATCTGCTTGGAGAGGACTTTTGAGGAAATATTCAAACACACAGCATGAAGGTGAAGTGATGTTTATTGAAGTTTATTATTGCACAAACAGAAGTGTAAAACTGTTAGGCTGATGCGACATACCGATGAAGCTCTAGTCCTACCGCCGGTCTCGTTTGTAGGGTCTTCGTCCCGCTCCTCAGATGAAACTGGAACTGGTCGGACGGCTACAGGCTCCCTGCTCCAACTCCGCTCTCATCAACTGGCTGACTCCAAACATCTCCGGAATAAACTGCACAGCCTCTACACTTGGTCTCTTATGAGAACCTGGTCAAAAAGTCATAATGTCTTTCACGGGCCGCGTGATCTGACTCGCACACCACCTGGTGTCGAGGATACGGCGGACACTCGCGGGAGGACTTCCCTCAGGGTGCAGCTGCGTCGAAGGCCAGAGGCGAGATCCTCACACCATTCCGATTGGTGGGGATTCCTTCAAGATGGCGCTGCAAAAACGCGATGAAAGCTCTCAACGGAGCTCTGGTCTGTACGGGCGCGGGAGTCGAACTGAACCCAATATTTTCATTTTCAGTTCAGTGATATTCTCCTGTTTTTATTTTGATTTTTCAGAATATTCCAAACTTGTCACGTTCCCATGGCAACGTTTCGAAACTTGAGACTCCTAGTGTGTCCTCTCTTTTTCATATTTTTTTCTTTCTTCAGCCATAGACAGTTGTCTATGGGCAACCTATATTTTACTTGCCGCGGAAATAAAGACAATACTAAATATAACATCCTACATATATCCCTATTTTCAGTTTAAAAAAAAATAATGAAAAAAAAAAGAAAGAAAACACCCTATCATGATAACTTTAACAAAGTGTTATCATATACATTTTAAATCCAATCAAAGCTATCTAATCCTAATCCCTTAAAATTTAACAATATTAACTATTTTTTTTTTTTTTGGGATTTAAAAATTAAATTCTCTTTACGATTATGCATCAGAATGTTTTAAAAACCTACTAAACTTTCATTCTTAATTAATCATCTAAGTGTACTTAGAGTAAGGCTTTGACAAACAGCAAAAGTATAATCTGTTTAAAGTTTCAATTGCTTACTGCAAATAAAGTTTTATCAATGCAAAAAATTTCTAATTATTTGAACGAAAGTTGCTTAAGTTGGAACAATGCAAAATTTTCCTAATTCTTTGAACAAACATAGCTGGAAGTGAATTTATGCTCGAATTGAAAATTTCAAACAAGTTTGTATTAAATCTGTAACAGAATTTAAAAAGAATATCTTGATCACAAGGAAAAAAACATTCACTAACTTTATATAGAATATCCAAAACATAAAAAAACAAATCGACTATGTTTCCAGGTAAGCACATCATAATATTAAAAATTTTCAAAAAAAAAATTAAATAAAAAATAGTTCGACTACCCTCCCCTCCCCAGATTTTGTTAAGTTACAAACAAGAAGTTGTTCTAATAAACAGCTGAGCTCATTAAAATTCAAAAGCTGAAAGTTTTCAGACCGAAAATCTCAGCGATAACTGAATGCAGTTATAATTACGGATAGGTACTTAATGACTCTTAATATTTACTAGTAAGTAAGTTTTCAAATTACAGAGAATAACCCATTAGAATTTATAACATTCGGACTTTAAAATTCCCAGCTTCCAGAAAATTCCATATCTTAACAATTAATAAAAAAATTTTTTTCTAATTGACAATATTTAAAAATAATGAAATGAAGATGAATGAAAGTAGAATTAAATTCAAATTCAATGCCAAAGTGGCTTATTACTTGCGCATTCGCGCATCTAATAAATTAAGTCAAAATAAATATCTCTTTTAAACTTCAAAGAGATATGTCTGTGTTTTCTATCCAATCAGTTCAGAATGGTTGATCATTCAGTAGAGCTATAGAGACATTAAAAAAGTTTTTTAAAAAATGGTTCGATTTAATGAAATTAAAATAGTAAAATTATTTAAATTATTCTTTGAAAAGAAAATCGAACCATTAGTACAGTACAATATATTGGGCTGTTGAAATTAAACAAGGATTCAATTTTAATGATACATACCTTATGTATGGATCAAAAAAAATGTTTTTCTTAATCATTTAGTAAAAAGTAGATCAACAGTATAATCCAATATATTGGTTTATAGGCAATTCAGTTAGTAATCATATTGTTATCATAAATTCCGCCTCTTTTTTTTTTTATTTTTTACCGACACTTCGGCGAGTAGGCTTCGACGAGTTGTTCCCGACGAGTTGACACCGATGAGTTGACACCGACACTTCGGCGAGTAGGCTTCGACGAGTTGTTCCCGACGAGTTGACACCGACACTTCGGCGATTGAACATCAGTGGAAGCTATCCGTCAAGTTCAAGCTATAGTGTTTCCTAATATCCGGAATAAATCCTACCTATCAGTGCTCTTAAATGTTTGCGTTGATCAAACATTCGATTCACAAATAATGAATGATTCTTCTCCATCAGACCTTATAGTGAATCGAAAATTATGAACACAATTGTTATCCATATCTCTCTCGTTTGTCATTTGACAAAATAATAAAATTCGCCCTTCGCTAAGATGCGTTCCTATTGTCAGTTTAGAATTCACTACCTAACACTCCTACAGTGAGATGTCAAGTATTATTTAAATATGTCCTTCCTAATGATGTCTCCAATGACATTATTTAAATTCCAGAAAATAATCATTTTCCTGAAATGTTCATTACATAATTCACTTCCTAAAGAGGCCGTAAAAATATTGAAAAATTTGCCAGATGCAAATCCTATCATTTAAGTGAGTGAAATTTCCCTAGATTCAAGTATACGTCGTCTTTCGTGTCCCTAATTCTTCACGCTTTCATACTTGGTAAATATTCACTCATATTTACTTTATTTATATTATCCCCCTTTATTCACGTTACCTAACATATATTCATTATATAGACTAGATTAGACGACCTCCTTTTTCTTAAGAAGTGTACGCCAAAAAGAGTGAGCAAATAGCCACCCAAAATAGAACAAATTTGAGTATTCAATATGTATTAAAGTAATACATTCTAGACAAGTTAATGTAAACCTCCCTTTATTCACGTTACCTAACGTTTATTTTATCATCATATATTAATCATTTTATCATTTATATCATCAATTATTATCCCCATTATTTACGTTAACTAACGTATATTCATTATATAGACTAGATTAGGCGACCTCCTTTTTCCTAAGAAGTGTACGCCAAAAAGAGTGAGTAAATATCCACCCAAAATAGAACAAATTGGAGTACAAGAATGTACTCAATATGTATTTAAGTAATACATTCTAGACAAGTTAATGTAAACCTCCCTTTCTCTAAGGAGAGTTCACTATGGAGCAAGCAGCTTCCCCAAAAAATTAACTAACGTATATTCATTATGTAGACTAGTTTAGACGACCTCCTTTTTCCTAAGAAGTGTACGCCAAAAAGAGTGAGCAAATAGCCACCCGAAATAGAACAAATTTGAGTACAAGAATATACTCAATATGTATTTTAATCCATACATTATAGACAAGAATAACGTAAAACCCTTTTTTCTTAAAGAGTATTTATTCACAAGGTTAAGCACAGAGCTTACAAACTAGAATAAATTAGCATACTACTAATTACTCAATATTAAACTAATTCTAAACTAATATAATCTAAACTACACGAGCTATACAAAAAGCACTACGTTAAATTTATTATTTTGGAACGTTTAAAGGGAAACTATTGTATAGTTTAATTAGGTTTTTATAATATCGCTGACATGAATTATATCCACGCTTGTTCCGTCAACATTCCCTAACAAATAAGTATTTTCAGAGTTTCGTTTTAAAACGATTGACTTAATAAACGAGGAGATAGGTAGTTTATTTGAAAAAAACTTTGCTCCATTAGATTGC
This sequence comes from Incurvaria masculella, assembly GCA_946894095.1. Lineage (NCBI taxonomy): Eukaryota > Metazoa > Arthropoda > Insecta > Lepidoptera > Incurvariidae > Incurvaria > Incurvaria masculella. The sequence goes on along the minus strand of OX335658.1, from coordinate 10,983,120 downwards.
ACATGAGATCGACGCCAGACTATGTCGCCTTCTTTAAAGTGTTCCATATGGTGTTTATAATCCCCGTTTATATTTATTTTAATCAAGTTATAGCACAATCAGTTCAAGTTCAGATAAGACATGAAGTCTTAAAATCAAACTGGCATGGCACCTTGTTTGTAAAATATTTTGTGTATAGTCACCATTCGTGCTTGTTTCATATGTATCGAATAAGTATCTCATTAACCATACACAAGATGTTTCGCGACAAACAGCAATACACAGTTGAGATATCCCACCTTTGTTTACATTAAACGTATAAACGAATAGCCCAAACTATTCGACGAGTAATAAGCGGACGTCAAACGACATACGCTGTCATTCTTTGTTATCAATTCAATGTCAATAGATATTTGGCATGTAAATACGCATCGGATCAAAGTGAATAGTAAATATTTTATGTATCATAAAGCTTAGATGAAAAAGGAATGGATAGGGGACTAAAAAAATTTTACGGTCCGTCAAATATAAGCTCAGTCAGCTCATATGCTCTCAGTCGGTGTCAAACGTCAATCCATGCGCGTCAGTTGGGCAAGATTTCAAAATATCAACAAAATGCCTTCAAAATGTCTTGTGTGGTTGACAAATGTCGAAATAACACTAATAAGCACAACAAGAGCAATGGAATCACATTCCATGTGTAAGTACAAGCATATTCAGTATATTTTTAGTTTAGTTGACCTGAAACATTTTATGTGTTGTAAAGGCGCAAACAGGGTTGGCACAAGCAAACTTAAATTGTCAGTTCGATTTTTATTTTTGTTTTCATTTCAGTATTATATATTAAACTAAATTTTATTTTAAAAACAAGTAGGGCTGCCACAAAACAATAGTCTACGTACTGTTTATTATTTTTTATAATGTCGTTTAGGATATTTGTATAATATGTCTTAGTTCTGAGGCTGTGCTAAAAAGGTAAATCCTTAAAAATGGTCAAAATTTTACATGTGACAGACAGCTCGTTTCCATAAAGATTAAAATTCTCAAGTCGTTTCTTGGCTCAAATGTCCTTTTGTCATTGAATGAGTATTCGTTCCTTCAACCTGCTACATTTAATCATAGACTCTATCTTCTTAGGGCTATTATCGAAAAAATTGTAAATGTAAAACTTTATCATATACATAAAACCAATCTGGGGATTAAAGCCGCGACAAAGGGACAAAAGCGTAATAAACTGAACCTTTATGAAGGAAATTAAAAAAATTGTAAAAAGAAAGAACTTAGTGGTTTATCAAAATACCATCACACATTTACAGCAAACGGCAATAATCATCAACAGGTTTTACATAACACTGTACTGACTATTATTTGGACTATTTTTTAGCATCTAATATCGATGATTTTTACTCAGAAAAACGATGGTTTAAAGAATGAATCCATTAATATTTTTTTCATTTTCCCGCTTGCAAATTCGCGAAAAGATTATTTGATGCCTTGTTAACTATACAATCATGGTACTACTTGTTCTGACCACTAGCACTAAATAGGAACCTCTTGTCATCTATGAGAAACTTTGGATTCTCTGAAAATAGTCATAAAAGAAACGGTAACATTTTTTTTATTTATAGTATGCATAAATTATTGTTTGTATTTTTTTTTTTTATATTATTATAAATTAATTAATACAGAAAAAGGAATAAAACACAACTAAAGATTAAAATATTCCTCAATCATCGGCGCAATTGGCAACGTGCCGATGACGGAGGCCGCGTTCCCCCGCTGAATCTTCTGCCTAATATAACTCGTAGTTCGATTTTGCTGAACTGTATGAATATATGAATAAACTATGAATAGGAACCTTAATATTTTAATGTACAATACAATCTATTGTTATTTATTTTTGTGATCATTTTTGGCAACCCTGCCGTTTTCACTTTCATTTTTCATTTAGTTTTGACGCGCCATTCTGGTCAAAGGGCTTAGCATGCGCGCATCGTTGATGTGTCATGATGGATTAGGATGAATTTTGCACTATATCTACGACCAGACGTCACAAATGTCACCATCCCTTTTTCTCACGCTATAACTAATTCAATTTAAGGAAATTGTTGTCTCATTTCATTCTTCCGCGATTAGATGAATCTATTTGTCACTTTTTCGCATGATGCATTTCCTTATACCTTTGTCCTGCTCTTTTACCCTTTACGTATTAGAGTTTGGTGTGCATGTAAAAGTATAGGTGTGTGAGTTTTTTAAAAAATAGGAACGCTTTTGAACTATTATCAGTATGGAGGTACCGTATCCATTCTTTTTCATCTAAGTCATAAAGTAAATTAAAGACCACGCAATTAAATTAAAACGCATAAACGATATTTGCCGAACTAAATTCCGAAAATTAATAAGTCGCAGGAGAAAGGAAAAGTGCAAACGCAAAAATTCACCGATCGCGGTACATAATCACGAAGGCAAATGTGATATGTACTTAATATAAATTACATAGTACGTATATACGCGGGGTGAAATAAAGTCACCAAATTTAGACGAGATGGAAATATAGGATGGAAAAATCAAATATTTTCTCAGATCCTCCGATCACACAGATGCATAGGAATAAATTTTTATAGATTGAGCGCCAGATGTAGGGTTCGTTGGATGGTGTGGTGTGGGTGTGTAGAAGGTGATGAGTGAGGATGTAAAGGTTTTGTCTCCTCCACGGCGACTTGCTAGATATCTAGGAATGGCAGGTGACGTGTAGAGCATTCCTCAATCTCGATGCCTCGGGTCGCTCAGTCGGAAGCTCAGGGTGCAGGGTCGAAGCTACGGAAGAAAACACGTACAAACCCTACCTAATCTATGCATCTGCTTGGAGAGGACTTTTGAGGAAATATTCAAACACACAGCATGAAGGTGAAGTGATGTTTATTGAAGTTTATTATTGCACAAACAGAAGTGTAAAACTGTTAGGCTGATGCAACATACCGATGAAGCTCTAGTCCTACCGCCGGTCTCGTTTGTAGGGTCTTCGTCCCGCTCCTCAGATGAAACTGGAACTGGTCGGACGGCTACAGGCTCCCTGCTCCAACTCCGCTCTCATCAACTGGCTGACTCCAAACATCACCGGAATAAACTGCACAGCCTCTACACTTGGTCTCTTATGAGAACCTGGTCAAAGAGTCATAATGTCTTTCACGGGCCGCGTGATCTGACTCGCACACCACCTGGTGTCGAGGATACGGCGGACACTCGCGGGAAGACTTCCCTCAGGGTGCAGCTGCGTCGAAGGCCAGAGGCGAGATCCTCACACCATTCCGATTGGTGGGGATTCCTTCAAGATGGCGCTGCAAAAACGCGATGAAAGCTCTCAACGGAGCTCTGAGCCGGTAGTCTAAGTTGTCACCTAAATTGGCGTTACGGCAAACCGATCGACTGGCGTTTTCAAATGTATGGAGAAATTGATGAGCGCGCGCAGCGGGCGTTAAGCGAACTAACATTTGCGAGTCCGAGCTTGATTTGACAGCTTACTCAACGTTGCCGTAAATACGTCGACGTTGCCGTTTACGTCCACTCCGCGTTTTCATACAAATCGGAAGTCCGCGTTTGACTTTGACAGCTTGAAGAAGTAAAACCACAGAATATCTAGTAAAAACTTGTATGGAGTTTGGAGAAAACGCCAGTCGATCGGTTTGCCGTAAACGCCAATTTCGGTGAGAACTCAGACTGCCCACTCAGGTCTGTACGGGCGCGGGAGTCGAACTGAACCCAATATTTTCATTTTCAGTTCAGTGATATTCTCCTGTTTTTATTTTTATTTTTCAGAATATTCCAAACTTGTCACATTCCCATGGCAACGTTTCGAAACTTGAGACTCCTAGTGTGTCCTCTCTTTTTCATATTTTTTTCTTTCTTCAGCCATAGACAGTTGTCTATGGGCAACCTATATTTTAATTGCCGCGGAAATAAAGACAATACTAAATATAACATCCTACAATGGATCCCCCGTGAAGGCGTGAGAAGTGTCGGTAGACCGCTTACACGTTGGAGTGACGAACTGCGCGCAGCTGGTCAGCACTGGTGGAGAATCGCTCAAGATCGTAGATTATGGACTGCAGTTAAGACTAAGATGCTATTGACAGCTAAGAATTGAATCAGAACACAAACAAAATGTTGTCTAAACACATATACTAAACAAATATAGTCAACGCTAGTTTTTCCTCCTTTTTAATCTGTATAATATTTAATAAGTATTATAGTACACTGCAAGTAATGTTAAATTTATCTAAAGAAAATAATAATAATACAAAATTATAGAAATATAAATATATATACTATATAAATATAAAACTATATAAAATCTGTACTAAACTAAGGATAAGGATACAAAGGTTCCCAGTAGGTCTGGTCAACCGGGGAACTTTATGACCGCTGCACCCCATGTCCACATGGGAGGCCAGCAAGCCCAAAATCTGGGTGACATTTAAAAAATATATATATATGTAAAAGTAATTTATAAGGATTATTTATATAAATGTGTAAACTGGCTTAATAAATAAATAAATAATATCTAGGGAAACACTGGTCGTAGACCCATCATGCGACCACTCGAAGTAACGGTCCCGACCTGATCTACCTGCCTGTCATGTCAAAATTTGTTCTCGTTGTATCTTTGGAAACACTGATCGTAGACCCATCATGCGACCACTCAAAGTAAACGTCCCGACCTGATCTACCTGCCTGTCATGTCAAAATTTGTTCTCGTTGTATCTTTGGAAACACTGATCGTAGACCCATCATGCGACCACTCAAAGTAAACGTCCCGACCTGATCTACCTGCCTGTCATGTCAAAATTTGTTTTCGTTACATCTTGGGAAACACTGGTCGTAGACCCATCATGCGACCACTCAAAGTAAACGCCCCGACCTGATCTAACTATCTGGAATGTCAAAATTGTTTTCGTTATAAATTGGGAAACACATGACAGGCAGGTGGATCAGGTCGGGGCGTTTAATTTGAGTGGTCGCAGGATGGGTCTACGACCAGTGTTTCCCAAGATCTAACGAAAACAAATTTTGACATGACAGGCAGGTAGATCAGGTCGGGACGTTTACTTTGAGTGGTCGCATGATGGGTCTACGACCAGTGTTTCCCAAGATATAACGAAAACAAATTTTTACATGACAGGCAGGTAGATCAGGTCGGGACGTTTACTTTGAGTGGTCGCATGATGGGTCTACGACTAGTGTTTCACAAGATATAACGAAAACAAATTTTGACATGACAGGCAGGTCGGGACGATTACATTCAGTGGTCACATGATAGATCACATTCAAAAAATTCTTTGACTACCCACTCATACTCATATCCACTCCAAAATAAACCAGAATGAAAAAGGACGCCCGTACAAGGTTAATTCACCTACACGTGCGACGCGCGGCATGGCGTCAATTGCCCGCTTATGAAGATTGGTAGTTAATTAAATTATCGATTGAAAATGCAATTATTCAATTGTTACACAGAAAAAAATATTATCTGAGTTTACTTATCGATGATACGTTATTACATGTGTCTTTGTAACTTTCGTATCGTATTTTATCATTTTCACGACTCAACATCACTCTGCAGTGGTCCGCAGACGACTGAGTCGCGTTGGACCTAAAACGAATATTTTAGGGCCAACGTACTGGTGCCATTAGTCGTGCGCGTTGACCGGGTCCTTACGAAGTAATATATAAGTCAATGGTTCAAAGTTGGTCGGTTGACTTAATATCTTTTTCAGGTCGAGCGGGATTTTTTCTCTTTCTTTGTATGTAATTTCTAAGCATTTATATAGTTTTTCTCTTTGCTTATCAAAAGCACAGCAATGAAAGAAGAGGTGGTCCAGGGATTGATCAGCTAAGTTGCAGTGTGGGCATACGGCGGTGTCGATAAGGTTTAATCTGTAAAGATGGGATTGAAAAAGACAATGTCCGAAACGTAGACGACAAATTGTTGCATAATATTTTCTTCTTTTTGGTAAGGTTTTATTGAACCAAGGTGGTTTCCCAACTAAATCGTTTATTTCGGCATACCAACGACCCGTATTGGACATTTTCCATTGTTCGGTCCATTTGTGGATGATTTCCTGTTTTATTTTCGCTCCAAATTCCGATTGCGGTAGGGCAACATTCTTAATATGGCAAATATTCAGGTTGCTGTCAGCTATCGTTCTAGCTAGATAATCTGCACAATCGTGTGGTTTCAAATTTATGTGGCCGCGAATCCAGAAAAAACATATTTCGTAGCCTTGCTGTATCAAGGAAAAGTGTTTATCCCGTATTTGGTGTATGACATAGTGAGTATTGGCATCTAGTTTCGTATTCTGTAGGGCTCTATGAACGCTCATGCAGTCGCTTATTATTATCCACGTATAGTGTTGTTGAACTTCGATGAACTCGAGTGCGATTTGAATTGCCAAAGCTTCAGAAGTGTACATTGATGCAGAACTAGGAATCTTAATGCCATAACCTCTCTTGGTTGTCTCGTCATAGATCGCGCAGCCGACCCCACGAACTGTTTTCGAACCATCGGTATATATTCTTCTGTAACCTCTGTAACTTAAAATTTGTTCTAAAAATTCTTCTTTACACTCCAAGTTTTCGTCTATTTGAATTGGAATTCCGTAGAATTTGCTGTCATATTTTCCCAAATAGCAAGGAAAGTTGAAATTGGCTTGATTTTCATATTCATTATTTGTATTGTAATATATTTGAAAAGTCTCTCAGGATGTAAGGATGATGACTAGGATCGGATGGGATGGAAAGGAGATGTTGAATTTTGGTAAACAAAGGATGATTTGATATGGATAGAAGCTTTAACAAAAATTTTAATTTCAGATATTTGAAGCGGATTCTCAGTGGAGGAATGTTACATTCTACTTGCATGGATACTATGGGAGTTGACATCATCGCTCCAGTTATTAAACGTAAGCTTTTATTTTGTATTTTTTCCAGTTTCTCTATAAGTTTCCAATGATGAGAAAAACATAGAAAACCATATTCAAAATGGCTACGTATCAAAGATTTAAAAAGCATTATTAGGATTTTCGGATCCACGCCCCAATAGGTGCCCGCTAAGGACCTCAAAATGTTGCACGATCTTAACGCTTTGTCTGCTATGCCATCGACATAAGAGTTCCAAGATAAGTTACTGTTAAATATTATTCCTAAAAACTTAACGGTTTCAACTACCGGAAGAAGAGTGTTATTGTAGAAGACTTCGGCTTTTAATTCGTATTTTAGCGGGTTCGCTAGTTTTTATCACTCCTAACGAAATAAGACCACTAAAATAGTTCGTTCTTGCTTTACTTTCTCTTAAAATACAATTAGGTTAGGTATGTAGTTCGAAGAAATGCGCGCGCAACCAGCCGACTTCGCAATCGGCGCCATACTCGATTCTGTGCGGGGAGGAAGGCAGAAGGGCAGCCTCTACACACTGCCTCCCATAACATGGCGTTACACTCCCCCTCTAGGCCTCACTAATGTCCTCATGTGCGGCCTAGGTATTTTTTCGAGGGCGCCCACGCTGACGTTTGGCCTGAACAGGCGCCTGAAGTTCTCCGACAAATGGCATCAAAGCGGAGGCATGGAACTTCCCGACGCTCATGTGCGGTGGCTGGGCGGACTCGACTTCATAAGTGGTGGAGGATATCGCTCTTTTGATTCGGTATGGGCCATCTCGTTTGGGTAGAAACTTCGCTGTTATGCCTTTGGTGCTGTCGCTCAGCAGATACGTTTTTACTAGGACTAAGTCACCTGCCTGATACTCAGCATAATCTTTGCTACGTGCCTGCTCTTTTTCGAAAGTATCTCGTGCATCCCGCAAGTTGTCGACCATGGCCTTCAAATAGGGCGTTATCTCCACAAGAAAGTTATCGCAAGATCGTCCTTACATCGTGGCGTACTTCAGATAGGGTTCTCATCTCATGACCGAAATTCAAATAGGCCGGCGTGTATCCCGTATTTTGGCATTGCACAGTATTCATAGCAAATCTTACACTGGGAAGTGCCTCATCCCAGGTACAATGATCTTTGCCCACAAAGATGGCCAATTGCGGCTTCAAATCGCGGTTCTTGCGCTCTACGGGATTTCCTTCAGGATGGTAAATGGGCGTGAGGGACTGCTCAATACCAAAAACATAACATATTTGCTGCATCAGGTCACTCACAAATTGAACGCCGTTGTCGCTGATGATTCTCCTGGGAAAACCATACCGTAGGAAAACTTCATCGATGAGAATTTGGGTACAGAGTTTAGCTGTTGCTTGGGGCAGTGCGAACAGCTCTACCCACTTTGTTGCAGGGTCTTCCACAATCAGTATCCATCGATTTCCAATCTTTGTTGTTGGTAGTGGTCCAAAGAGGTCTATAGCCATAATTTAGAATTTCCTGCCATACGCAGGGGTCTGAAGTAGTCCCGCCGGTTTTTTGTTGGCAGCTTTATAACGCGGGCAGTCCACACAGTTTTTGACATAATTCGTTATGAATTTGCGCATTCCCGGCCAGTGAAAACGGGAGGTGATCCTTTGCAGGGTGCGTTCGACTCCATAGTGTCCCGCCGTGACCTTGTCGTGATACTCAGATAAGATTTCTGGCCTCTCTGCTTCGGGTATCATAAGTTGAGGGTCCTCCTTGTCTTGTTCCGGTGCGTAGCGATAGAGTACTCCGTTTGATACAAGAAATCCTCTGTCTAACCATGGGGTTCCGCGGTCACCTTCCATGTCTTCAATGATTTTCCTTATTTCGGGATCGGCAAGCTGGCCGGTTCGGTGTTTGGCATGACTGGTGTTGGGTACATCGACGGCTACCACGTGCAGGTTTACAGAATCCTGTTCAACCGGAGGTCGAGAGAGCGTATCCGCTATCACGTTTGCCTTTCCAGGCGTATACTCAAAGTTCAGGTTATAGGATTGTAGTTTCAGTGCCCATCGAGCAAGCCGGCCTGTCGGTGACTTCAATGAGAATATCCAACGGAGTGGTTGATGATCAGTCGCCAGGCGTATCTCGGAACATTCTACATATCCACGGAACTTATCTAGTGCCCATACTACCGCTAGGGCTTCACGCTCCGTTATCATTTATATCATCAATTATTATCCCCATTATTTACGTTAACTAACGTATATTCATTATATAGACTAGATTAGGCGACCTCCTTTTTCCTAAGAAGTGTACGCCAAAAAGAGTGAGCAAATATCCACCCAAAATAGAACAAATTGGAGTACAAGAATGTACTCAATATGTATTTAAGTAATACATTCTAGACAAGTTAATGTAAACCTCCCTTTCTCTAAGGAGAGTTCACTATGGAGCAAGCAGCTTCCCCAAAAAATTAACTAACGTATATTCATTATGTAGACTAGTTTAGACGACCTCCTTTTTCCTAAGAAGTGTACGCCAAAAAGAGTGAGCAAATAGCCACCCGAAATAGAACAAATTTGAGTACAAGAATATACTCAATATGTATTTTAATCCATACATTATAGACAAGAATAACGTAAAACCCTTTTTTCTTAAAGAGTATTTATTCACAAGGTTAAGCACAGAGCTTACAAACTAGAATAAATTAGCATACTACTAATTACTCAATATTAAACTAATTCTAAACTAATATAATCTAAACTACACGAGCTATACAAAAAGCACTACGTTAAAGCAGCCAAATTAAATATACATTACACCCTTATTTTGGAACGTTTAAAGGGAAACTATTGTATAGTTTAATTAGGTTTTTATAATATCGCTGACATGAATTATATCCACGCTTGTTCCGTCAACATTCCCTAACAAATAAGTATTTTCAGAGTTTCGTTTTAAAACGATTGACTTAATAAACGAGGAGATAGGTAGTTTATTTGAAAAAAACTTTGCTCCATTAGATTGCACATGAGATCGACGCCAGACTATGTCGCCTTCTTTAAAGTGTTCCATATGGTGTTTATAATCCCCGTTTATATTTATTTTAATCAAGTTATAGCACAATCAGTTCAAGTTCAGATAAGACATGAAGTCTTAAAATCAAACTGGCATGGCACCTTGTTTGTAAAATATTTTGTGTATAGTCACCATTCGTGCTTGTTTCATATGTATCGAATAAGTATCTCATTAACCATACACAAGATGTTTCGCGACAAACAGCAATACACAGTTGAGATATCCCACCTTTGTTTACATTAAACGTATAAACGAATAGCCCAAACTATTCGACGAGTAATAAGCGGACGTCAAACGACATACGCTGTCATTCTTTGTTATCAATTCAATGTCAATAGATATTTGGCATGTAAATACGCATCGGATCAAAGTGAATAGTAAATATTTTATGTATCATAAAGCTTAGATGAAAAAGGAATGGATAGGGGACTAAAAAAATTTTACGGTCCGTCAAATATAAGCTCAGTCAGCTCATATGCTCTCAGTCGGTGTCAAACGTCAATCCATGCGCGTCAGTTGGGCAAGATTTCAAAATATCAACAAAATGCCTTCAAAATGTCTTGTGTGGTTGACAAATGTCGAAATAACACTAATAAGCACAACAAGAGCAATGGAATCACATTCCATGTGTAAGTACAAGCATATTCAGTATATTTTTAGTTTAGTTGACCTGAAACATTTTATGTGTTGTAAAGGCGCAAACAGGGTTGGCACAAGCAAACTTAAATTGTCAGTTCGATTTTTATTTTTGTTTTCATTTCAGTATTATATATTAAACTAAATTTTATTTTAAAAACAAGTAGGGCTGCCACAAAACAATAGTCTACGTACTGTTTATTATTTTTTATAATGTCGTTTAGGATATTTGTATAATATGTCTTAGTTCTGAGGCTGTGCTAAAAAGGTAAATCCTTAAAAATGGTCAAAATTTTACATGTGACAGACAGCTCGTTTCCATAAAGATTAAAATTCTCAAGTCGTTTCTTGGCTCAAATGTCCTTTTGTCATTGAATGAGTATTCGTTCCTTCAACCTGCTACATTTAATCATAGACTCTATCTTCTTAGGGCTATTATCGAAAAAATTGTAAATGTAAAACTTTATCATATACATAAAACCAATCTGGGGATTAAAGCCGCGACAAAGGGACAAAAGCGTAATAAACTGAACCTTTATGAAGGAAATTAAAAAAATTGTAAAAAGAAAGAACTTAGTGGTTTATCAAAATACCATCACACATTTACAGCAAACGGCAATAATCATCAACAGGTTTTACATAACACTGTACTGACTATTATTTGGACTATTTTTTAGCATCTAATATCGATGATTTTTACTCAGAAAAACGATGGTTTAAAGAATGAATCCATTAATATTTTTTTCATTTTCCCGCTTGCAAATTCGCGAAAAGATTATTTGATGCCTTGTTAACAATACAATCATGGTACTACTTGTTCTGACCACTAGCACTAAATAGGAACCTCTTGTCATCTATGAGAAACTTTGGATTCTCTGAAAATAGTCATAAAAGAAACGGTAACATTTTTTTTATTTATAGTATGCATAAATTATTGTTTGTATTTTATTTTTTTTATATTATTATAAATTAATTAATACAGAAAAAGGAATAAAACACAACTAAAGATTAAAATATTCCTCAATCATCGGCGCAATTGGCAACGTGCCGATGACGGAGGCCGCGTTCCCCCGCTGAATCTTCTGCCTAATATAACTCGTAGTTCGATTTTGCTGAACTGTATGAATATATGAATAAACTATGAATAGGAACCTTAATATTTTAATGTACAATACAATCTATTGTTATTTATTTTTGTGATCATTTTTGGCAACCCTGCCGTTTTCACTTTCATTTTTCATTTAGTTTTGACGCGCCATTCTGGTCAAAGGGCTTAGCATGCGCGCATCGTTGATGTGTCATGATGGATTAGGATGAATTTTGCACTATATCTACGACCAGACGTCACAAATGTCACCATCCCTTTTTCTCACGCTATAACTAATTCAATTTAAGGAAATTGTTGTCTCATTTCATTCTTCCGCGATTAGATGAATCTATTTGTCACTTTTTCGCATGATGCATTTCCTTATACCTTTGTCCTGCTCTTTTACCCTTTACGTATTAGAGTTTGGTGTGCATGTAAAAGTATAGGTGTGTGAGTTTTTTAAAAAATAGGAACGCTTTTGACCTATTATCAGTATGGAGGTACCGTATCCATTCTTTTTCATCTAAGTCATAAAGTAAATTAAAGACCACGCAATTAAATTAAAACGCATAAACGATATTTGCCGAACTAAATTCCGAAAATTAATAAGTCGCAGGAGAAAGGAAAAGTGCAAACGCAAAAATTCACCGATCGCGGTACATAATCACGAAGGCAAATGTGATATGTACTTAATATAAATTACATAGTACGTATATACGCGGGGTGAAATAAAGTCACCAAATTTAGACGAGATGGAAATATAGGATGGAAAAATCAAATATTTTCTCAGATCCTCCGATCACACAGATGCATAGGAATAAATTTTTATAGATTGAGCGCCAGATGTAGGGTTCGTTGGATGGTGTGGTGTGGGTGTGTAGAAGGTGATGAGTGAGGATGTAAAGGTTTTGTCTCCTCCACGGCGACTTGCTAGATATCTAGGAATGGCAGGTGACGTGTAGAGCATTCCTCAATCTCGATGCCTCGGGTCGCTCAGTCGGAAGCTCAGGGTGCAGGGTCGAAGCTACGGAAGAAAACACGTACAAACCCTACCTAATCTATGCATCTGCTTGGAGAGGACTTTTGAGGAAATATTCAAACACACAGCATGAAGGTGAAGTGATGTTTATTGAAGTTTATTATTGCACAAACAGAAGTGTAAAACTGTTAGGCTGATGCAACATACCGATGAAGCTCTAGTCCTACCGCCGGTCTCGTTTGTAGGGTCTTCGTCCCGCTCCTCAGATGAAACTGGAACTGGTCGGACGGCTACAGGCTCCCTGCTCCAACTCCGCTCTCATCAACTGGCTGACTCCAAACATCACCGGAATAAACTGCACAGCCTCTACACTTGGTCTCTTATGAGAACCTGGTCAAAGAGTCATAATGTCTTTCACGGGCCGCGTGATCTGACTCGCACACCACCTGGTGTCGAGGATACGGCGGACACTCGCGGGAGGACTTCCCTCAGGGTGCAGCTGCGTCGAAGGCCAGAGGCGAGATCCTCACACCATTCCGATTGGTGGGGATTCCTTCAAGATGGCGCTGCAAAAACGCGATGAAAGCTCTCAACGGAGCTCTGAGCCGGTAGTCTAAGTTGTCACCTAAATTGGCGTTACGGCAAACCGATCGACTGGCGTTTTCAAATGTATGGAGAAATTGATGAGCGCGCGCAGCGGGCGTTAAGCGAACTAACATTTGCGAGTCCGAGCTTGATTTGACAGCTTACTCAACGTTGCCGTAAATACGTCGACGTTGCCGTTTACGTCCACTCCGCGTTTTCATACAAATCGGAAGTCCGCGTTTGACTTTGACAGCTTGAAGAAGTAAAACCACAGAATATCTAGTAAAAACTTGTATGGAGTTTGGAGAAAACGCCAGTCGATCGGTTTGCCGTAAACGCCAATTTCGGTGAGAACTCAGACTGCCCACTCAGGTCTGTACGGGCGCGGGAGTCGAACTGAACCCAATATTTTCATTTTCAGTTCAGTGATATTCTCCTGTTTTTATTTTTATTTTTCAGAATATTCCAAACTTGTCACATTCCCATGGCAACGTTTCGAAACTTGAGACTCCTAGTGTGTCCTCTCTTTTTCATATTTTTTTCTTTCTTCAGCCATAGACAGTTGTCTATGGGCAACCTATATTTTAATTGCCGCGGAAATAAAGACAATACTAAATATAACATCCTACAATGGATCCCCCGTGAAGGCGTGAGAAGTGTCGGTAGACCGCTTACACGTTGGAGTGACGAACTGCGCGCAGCTGGTCAGCACTGGTGGAGAATCGCTCAAGATCGTAGATTATGGACTGCAGTTAAGACTAAGATGCTATTGACAGCTAAGAATTGAATCAGAACACAAACAAAATGTTGTCTAAACACATATACTAAACAAATATAGTCAACGCTAGTTTTTCCTCCTTTTTAATCTGTATAATATTTAATAAGTATTATAGTACACTGCAAGTAATGTTAAATTTATCTAAAGAAAATAATAATAATACAAAATTATAGAAATATAAATATATATACTATATAAATATAAAACTATATAAAATCTGTACTAAACTAAGGATAAGGATACAAAGGTTCCCAGTAGGTCTGGTCAACCGGGGAACTTTATGACCGCTGCACCCCATGTCCACATGGGAGGCCAGCAAGCCCAAAATCTGGGTGACATTTAAAATATATATATATATGTAAAAGTAATTTATAAGGATTATTTATATAAATGTGTAAACTGGCTTAATAAATAAATAAATAATATCTAGGGAAACACTGGTCGTAGACCCATCATGCGACCACTCGAAGTAACGGTCCCGACCTGATCTACCTGCCTGTCATGTCAAAATTTGTTCTCGTTGTATCTTTGGAAACACTGATCGTAGACCCATCATGCGACCACTCAAAGTAAACGTCCCGACCTGATCTACCTGCCTGTCATGTCAAAATTTGTTCTCGTTGTATCTTTGGAAACACTGATCGTAGACCCATCATGCGACCACTCAAAGTAAACGTCCCGACCTGATCTACCTGCCTGTCATGTCAAAATTTGTTTTCGTTACATCTTGGGAAACACTGGTCGTAGAGCCATCATGCGACCACTCAAAGTAAACGCCCCGACCTGATCTAACTATCTGGAATGTCAAAATTGTTTTCGTTATAAATTGGGAAACACATGACAGGCAGGTGGATCAGGTCGGGGCGTTTAATTTGAGTGGTCGCAGGATGGGTCTACGACCAGTGTTTCCCAAGATCTAACGAAAACAAATTTTGACATGACAGGCAGGTAGATCAGGTCGGGACGTTTACTTTGAGTGGTCGCATGATGGGTCTACGACCAGTGTTTCCCAAGATATAACGAAAACAAATTTTTACATGACAGGCAGGTAGATCAGGTCGGGACGTTTACTTTGAGTGGTCGCATGATGGGTCTACGACTAGTGTTTCACAAGATATAACGAAAACAAATTTTGACATGACAGGCAGGTCGGGACGATTACATTCAGTGGTCACATGATAGATCACATTCAAAAAATTCTTTGACTACCCACTCATACTCATATCCACTCCAAAATAAACCAGAATGAAAAAGGACGCCCGTACAAGGTTAATTCACCTACACGTGCGACGCGCGGCATGGCGTCAATTGCCCGCTTATGAAGATTGGTAGTTAATTAAATTATCGATTGAAAATGCAATTATTCAATTGTTACACAGAAAAAAATATTATCTGAGTTTACTTATCGATGATACGTTATTACATGTGTCTTTGTAACTTTCGTATCGTATTTTATCATTTTCACGACTCAACATCACTCTGCAGTGGTCCGCAGACGACTGAGTCGCGTTGGACCTAAAACGAATATTTTAGGGCCAACGTACTGGTGCCATTAGTCGTGCGCGTTGACCGGGTCCTTACGAAGTAATATATAAGTCAATGGTTCAAAGTTGGTCGGTTGACTTAATATCTTTTTCAGGTCGAGCGGGATTTTTTCTCTTTCTTTGTATGTAATTTCTAAGCATTTATATAGTTTTTCTCTTTGCTTATCAAAAGCACAGCAATGAAAGAAGAGGTGGTCCAGGGATTGATCAGCTAAGTTGCAGTGTGGGCATACGGCGGTGTCGATAAGGTTTAATCTGTAAAGATGGGATTGAAAAAGACAATGTCCGAAACGTAGACGACAAATTGTTGCATAATATTTTCTTCTTTTTGGTAAGGTTTTATTGAACCAAGGTGGTTTCCCAACTAAATCGTTTATTTCGGCATACCAACGACCCGTATTGGACATTTTCCATTGTTCGGTCCATTCGTGGATGATTTCCTGTTTTATTTTCGCTCCAAATTCCGATTGCGGTAGGGCAACATTCTTAATATGGCAAATATTCAGGTTGCTGTCAGCTATCGTTCTAGCTAGATAATCTGCACAATCGTGTGGTTTCAAATTTATGTGGCCGCGAATCCAGAAAAAACATATTTCGTAGCCTTGCTGTATCAAGGAAAAGTGTTTATCCCGTATTTGGTGTATGACATAGTGAGTATTGGCATCTAGTTTCGTATTCTGTAGGGCTCTATGAACGCTCATGCAGTCGCTTATTATTATCCACGTATAGTGTTGTTGAACTTCGATGAACTCGAGTGCGATTTGAATTGCCAAAGCTTCAGAAGTGTACATTGATGCAGAACTAGGAATCTTAATGCCATAACCTCTCTTGGTTGTCTCGTCATAGATCGCGCAGCCGACCCCACGAACTGTTTTCGAACCATCGGTATATATTCTTCTGTAACCTCTGTAACTTAAAATTTGTTCTAAAAATTCTTCTTTACACTCCAAGTTTTCGTCTATTTGAATTGGAATTCCGTAGAATTTGCTGTCATATTTTCCCAAATAGCAAGGAAAGTTGAAATTGGCTTGATTTTCATATTCATTATTTGTATTGTAATATATTTGAAAAGTCTCTCAGGATGTAAGGATGATGACTAGGATCGGATGGGATGGAAAGGAGATGTTGAATTTTGGTAAACAAAGGATGATTTGATATGGATAGAAGCTTTAACAAAAATTTTAATTTCAGATATTTGAAGCGGATTCTCAGTGGAGGAATGTTACATTCTACTTGCATGGATACTATGGGAGTTGACATCATCGCTCCAGTTATTAAACGTAAGCTTTTATTTTGTATTTTTTCCAGTTTCTCTATAAGTTTCCAATGATGAGAAAAACATAGAAAACCATATTCAAAATGGCTACGTATCAAAGATTTAAAAAGCATTATTAGGATTTTCGGATCCACGCCCCAATAGGTGCCCGCTAAGGACCTCAAAATGTTGCACGATCTTAACGCTTTGTCTGCTATGCCATCGACATAAGAGTTCCAAGATAAGTTACTGTTAAATATTATTCCTAAAAACTTAACGGTTTCAACTACCGGAAGAAGAGTGTTATTGTAGAAGACTTCGGCTTTTAATTCGTATTTTAGCGGGTTCGCTAGTTTTTATCACTCCTAACGAAATAAGACCACTAAAATAGTTCGTTCTTGCTTTACTTTCTCTTAAAATACAATTAGGTTAGGTATGTAGTTCGAAGAAATGCGCGCGCAACCAGCCGACTTCGCAATCGGCGCCATACTCGATTCTGTGCGGGGAGGAAGGCAGAAGGGCAGCCTCTACACACTGCCTCCCATAACATGGCGTTACACTCCCCCTCTAGGCCTCACTAATGTCCTCATGTGCGGCCTAGGTATTTTTTCGAGGGCGCCCACGCTGACGTTTGGCCTGAACAGGCGCCTGAAGTTCTCCGACAAATGGCATCAAAGCGGAGGCATGGAACTTCCCGACGCTCATGTGCGGTGGCTGGGCGGACTCGACTTCATAAGTGGTGGAGGATATCGCTCTTTTGATTCGGTATGGGCCATCTCGTTTGGGTAGAAACTTCGCTGTTATGCCTTTGGTGCTGTCGCTCAGCAGATACGTTTTTACTAGGACTAAGTCACCTGCCTGATACTCAGCATAATCTTTGCTACGTGCCTGCTCTTTTTCGAAAGTATCTCGTGCATCCCGCAAGTTGTCGACCATGGCCTTCAAATAGGGCGTTATCTCCACAAGAAAGTTATCGCAAGATCGTCCTTACATCGTGGCGTACTTCAGATAGGGTTCTCATCTCATGACCGAAATTCAAATAGGCCGGCGTGTATCCCGTATTTTGGCATTGCACAGTATTCATAGCAAATCTTACACTGGGAAGTGCCTCATCCCAGGTACAATGATCTTTGCCCACAAAGATGGCCAATTGCGGCTTCAAATCGCGGTTCTTGCGCTCTACGGGATTTCCTTCAGGATGGTAAATGGGCGTGAGGGACTGCTCAATACCAAAAACATAACATATTTGCTGCATCAGGTCACTCACAAATTGAACGCCGTTGTCGCTGATGATTCTCCTGGGAAAACCATACCGTAGGAAAACTTCATCGATGAGAATTTGGGTACAGAGTTTAGCTGTTGCTTGGGGCAGTGCGAACAGCTCTACCCACTTTGTTGCAGGGTCTTCCACAATCAGTATCCATCGATTTCCAATCTTTGTTGTTGGTAGTGGTCCAAAGAGGTCTATAGCCATAATTTAGAATTTCCTGCCATACGCAGGGGTCTGAAGTAGTCCCGCCGGTTTTTTGTTGGCAGCTTTATAACGCGGGCAGTCCACACAGTTTTTGACATAATTCGTTATGAATTTGCGCATTCCCGGCCAGTAAAAACGGGAGGTGATCCTTTGCAGGGTGCGTTCGACTCCATAGTGTCCCGCCGTGACCTTGTCGTGATACTCAGATAAGATTTCTGGCCTCTCTGCTTCGGGTATCATAAGTTGAGGGTCCTCCTTGTCTTGTTCCGGTGCGTAGCGATAGAGTACTCCGTTTGATACAAGAAATCCTCTGTCTAACCATGGGGTTCCGCGGTCACCTTCCATGTCTTCAATGATTTTCCTTATTTCGGGATCGGCAAGCTGGCCGGTTCGGTGTTTGGCATGACTGGTGTTGGGTACATCGACGGCTACCACGTGCAGGTTTACAGAATCCTGTTCAACCGGAGGTCGAGAGAGCGTATCCGCTATCACGTTTACCTTTCCAGGCGTATACTCAAAGTTCAGGTTATAGGATTGTAGTTTCAGTGCCCATCGAGCAAGCCGGCCTGTCGGTGACTTCAATGAGAATATCCAACGGAGTGGTTGATGATCAGTCGCCAGGCGTATCTCGGAACATTCTACATATCCACGGAACTTATCTAGTGCCCATACTACCGCTAGGGCTTCACGCTCCGTTGTTGAATAGTTTTTCTCAGCATCCGTTAGTAATCTGCTCCCGTATTCGATTGGGCGTTCGTCGTAATTCTCACCCTGCAGAAGGACCGCGCCAAGGGCGTAGTTACTCGAGTCCGTCCGGATCACGTAGGGTTGAGAATAGTCCGCCTGTCGAAGAATTGAAGCCGAAGTCAGTAGCTGCTTCAACTGCCAGAACGAATTTTCCTGTTCCATCTCCCATTTCCAGTGTTGATTCTTTCTTGTTAACTGGGTGAGGGGTTGCGCCACCTCGGCGAAATTATTAATGAACTTCCGGAACCAACTGCAGGTTTGGAGAAAAGTTTTAAGTTGTTTGACATTTGTCGGTGGTTTCATCTCCAAGCCGGCTTGTATTTTATCGGCATCCGGTTCTATGCCTTCGCTGGAGATCACATGACCCAAGTAACGAAGTCTATCTCGGGAAAACACCGACTTATCTCGGTTGGCGCGAAGGTTAAATAACTTGAGACGATGATCGAAGACTGCCTCAAGGTCCTGCAGGTGTTTTTCAAAATTCGGTGAGATGATAATTAGATCATCGAGATATGCTAGTATCTGTATGTTCTTTAGTCCAGCCTTAAATCGGTCAATCAGTCTCATGAAGGTGGCGGGCGCATTCTTAAGCCCGAAAGGCATCCTTCGGAACCGGAACGTTCCAGCCGGACATATAAATGCAGTTTTGTCCCGGTCTCCCTCAGCTACTGCTACTTGCCAGTATCCGGCCCTTAAATCAAAAGTTGACATGAACATGCTCTCGCATTTTGTCAAATGTAGCAGTTCATCGATGACAGGGATTGGGTACTTCGTTGTTGTAGTGACGGAGTTCAACTTTCTGTAGTCAACACAAAATCGTACGGATCCATCTCTCTTCGGAATTAACAGGGCTGGAGAGGCCCACGCCGACTCACATTCTTCAATGATTCCATCTTGTAACATTTTTTCCACCTCAGCCACAAGCAGCTCTTTCTTCGGAGGTGGCATCCGGTAAGGAGGAACAAAGACTGGAGGATGTTCGCCGGTATCGATACGGTGTTCCGCGTAGGTGGTGGGTTCTCCCCCTGGTCGGAAGATGTGCGCTTTCTTCATAAGCAGTTCACTAAGCTGTCGTTTCTGATCTTCACTGAGTTTGTTCCTTCATCGGGTTTGAGAACAGGGGCGTCGATGACAACCTTTTTGAAGTTGATTTCGTTCTTTTCAAAATCATATTGTACTTCAGGGGCGTCTCGGAAGTACCACTGTCTCTGGGGCAGGTTAAGCACCATGTTCGCATTCATAACAAACTCTTCTCCAAGAAGTGTGTTGTACTCGCATCCTGGAATAATCATGAATGTAGTAGGTATTACTTTATTTTCTATTACGACATGAACCGTAGTTACTAAGATCGTTCTGTCTGCGTTTGAACCATCAGCAAGACGAACGCGGCTTGACTGCTCTGTAAACTGGCAGCCATTTTTCAAAAGGATTTTATAAAGTCCAGGACTTGCTTAATTTTTGTTTGCACCAGTGTCCACACAAGCAATACCTAATTTGTCGAACACAGAAATGTTTACGGTTCACATTATTTATAACCACGGTCGAAAAATCTATTTCCTTTAAGTCCTTCGTACCGTCATTACACTTTGGACACTTTGCACGGATAGTGTTCGGAGCACCACACCCGTAACACTTGAAGTCACTTGCATGAGCATTGCTTTTGCCTGACAGTTTCCTACATGCGTCCTTTGTGTGTCCATAAATGCGGCAATATGCACAATAGCGTCCGGACTTACCGTTGTCCAGTGGAGCGCCTGTTAATAGCGCTTTACCTGGAGTCGCTTCCACCTGCTGACCCTTGAGAGTGCTTGGTGCACCCACTGGGGTTGCACGCGCCTGAGGCGGCGCGAGCTGATCAGTGGTCGAACCCTGGCGAGCTGCAGTCGGTCCACTGCGAGCCTGAGCTCGAGCAGTGGGACCCGGATTCGTCAGCTTGGTATCGTTCTTCAGCAACGAGTCCTCCACGGCACGAGCGCGTTCTAACAAATCCTTAAATGTCAGCACAGTATCGCGCGCCACTCGCTTGCGAATGCGCCGGTCCAGGAGTCCGTACACCATATCTAATTCCACCTTCTCGGATAAATCTTTTTTCGGTAACTTAGCCAGATTTTATCGATTTTACCGATTTTACCGAGAGCTGCGTTGGCCAGCTCTGGTTTTTCAAATATTGCGCCTATTTTGTATCGATTTATCCTCTTGAACTGTTTGATGCCCTTGACGTATCTTTTGAAAGAGTTTGATAAGCTCATAATATCTCTGTCTCCAATCGGCTTGTTAGGTTCTGTGCTTTCTATGAATACGATAAAATCCAGTGCTCCCGAATCCTCAGGGTATGCACGGGTGTAGTCTTTAATGAAGAATGGTTGGTACTTATCGAGTGAATTCAATTTGGATGTAGTAGCTGTGGGGTTGATGTTGAGCTCAGTAGTTCCCGCCTGTTCCAGAAGATCATCTTTTCCCGCCAAATTTTCACAATCCGATAATTCGGATGAAAGGGACTCCTCTGGGGACATCTTGTCTTCCTTTTTCCGTTTCCTCTTCGCCTTCATCTTCTCGACCGGTTTTCCGCGAAGAAAGACCACAAACAAAATAATTGGCAAATAAAAAGTCGATAGCAAAAAATATCGACTTGTTCGGATTCCCGCCAAAACCGAACTCCCTCAGTGAGTGCTGAATTTTTTTTTGTTTGTTTATCCAATGGACAGGCAAAAGCTTTTGCTATACAGCCTTCTCTTTATTGTATCTTATGGATTGTAGTCCATTCTGGAGTGTCATGTAGTTAATTATTTTCTATTGTCTCATGTATATATAGAAATATGGGTTCAAAGTTGGTCGGTTGACTTAATATCTTTTTCAGGTCGAGCGGGATTTTTTCTCTTTCTTTGTATGTAATTTCTAAGCATTTATATAGTTTTTCTCTTTGCTCATCAAAAGCACAGCAATGAAAGAAGAGATGGTCCAGGGATTGATCAGCTAAGTTGCAGTGTGGGCATACGGCGGTGTCGTTAAGGTTTAATCTGTAAAGATGAGATTGAAAAAGACAATGTCCGAAACGTAGACGACAAATTGTTGCATAATATGTTCTTCTTTTTGGTAAGGTTTTATTAAACCAAGGTGGTTTCACAACTAAATCGTTTATTTCGGCGTACCAACGACCCGTATTGGACATTTTCCATTGTTCGGTCCATTCGTGGATAATTTCCTGTTTTATTTTCGCTACAAATTCCGATTGCGGTAGGGCAACATTCTTAATATGGCAAATATTCAGGTTGCTGTCAGCTATCGTTCTAGCTAGATAATCTGCTGAATCGTGTGGCTTCAAATTTATGTGGCCGCGAATCCAGAAAAAACATATTTCGTAGCCTTGCTGTATCAAGGAAAAGTGTTTATTTCGTATTTGGTGTATGACATAGTGAGTATTGGCATCTAGTTTCGTATTCTGTAGGGCTCTATGAACGCTCATGCAGTCGCTTATTATTATCCACGTATAGTGTTGTTGAACTTCGATGAACTCGAGTGCGATTTGAATTGCCAAAGCTTCAGAAGTGTATATTGATGCAGAACTAGGAATCTTAATGCCATAACCTCTCTTGGTTGTCTCGTCATAGATCGCGCAGCCGACCCCACGAACTGTTTTCGAACCATCGGTATATATTCTTCTGTAACCTCTGTAACTTGAAATTTGTTCTAAAAATTCTTATTTACACTCCAAGTTTTCGTCTATTTGAATTGGAATTCCGTAGAATTTGCTGTCATATTTTCCCAAATAGCAAGGAAAGTTGAAATTGGCTTGTATTTCATATTCATTTTTGTATTGAAAATACATTTGAAAATACATTTGAAAGAAATAATATATTTAAAAAGTCTCTCAGTATGTAAGGATGATGACTAGGATCGGATGGGATGGAAAGAAGATGTTGAATTTTGGTAAACAAAGGATGATTTGATATGGATAGAAGCTTTAACAAAAATTTTAATTTCAGATATTTGAAGCGGATTCTCAGTGGAGGAATGTTACATTCTACTCGCATGGATACTATGGGAGTTGACATCATCGCTCCAGTTATTAAACGTAAGCTTTTATTTTGTATTTTTTCCAGTTTCTCTATAAGTTTCCAATGATGAGAAAAACATAGAAAACCATATTCAAAATGGCTACGTATCAAAGATTTAAAAAGCATTATTAGGATTTTCGGATCCACGCCCCAATAGGTGCCCGCTAAGGACCTCAAAATGTTGCACGATCTTAACGCTTTGTCTGCTATGCCATCGACATAAGAGTTCCAAGATAAGTTACTGTTAAATATTATTCCTAAAAACTTAACGGTTTCAACTACCGGAAGAAGAGTGTTATTGTAGAAGACTTCGGCTTTTAATTTGTATTTATTTTTACTAAATATAACAACTTTGCTTTTCTCTGGGCTTATATCTAAATTTAACTCAGTGAAATATTTATACAAATTCTCCATGGCTTTATTTATACAAGTCAATGTAGTCGCTCTATCACCAATGGAACAATAAATAACCAAATCATCTGCAAATTGAAGGTTATTTACATCAAATGCTAGTTTTGAGTTTAATTTATGAATTTAAATTATAAATAAGAGGGGACTTAATATCCCACCTTGAGACGTTCCCCTATAGGAAAATCTGGGACCAAAAAGAGAGTTGCTGTATTTCACGTATACTTCCCTGCCATTTAAAAAATTATATATCCAATTTATTCATTTTGCTGGAATGCCCAAAGAGTTCCAAATCGACGCAAGTGTAAAGTGATCGATGTTGTTAAATGCGCCGACGACATCTAAAAAAACACACACGGTATCATGATTGAATGAGAAAGCTTTTGAAATATCCAGATGTAGATGGCTGAAACTTTCTCTAGCGGATCGACCCCTCCTCTCTGCTCCTCCTCGATCCCTTCGCTGATCTGGGGCATCTTCGCTACCGTTGATTTTAGCCACTGCAGTGACTGGTCATATTCGCACCCTACCTTAAGCACGCCCTCACTGAGTAAGGGCTTACCTCGGAATGCTGGTGCAAAGGCAGTCATGGCGTTGTCCTCGAGAACACTCAACACCGCTTCGAGGATTCTCTTGTACAGAGATTTCTTGAGCAGGTCTGCGTGTGCTTCGGTAAGGGCAATGGCGGGTTTGGTGGTAATGGCTACAAACAAATTTGATTGAATCATATCTGCGTAGCCCAACGAACCTGCTCTGGGTGCTTCGGTTTTAGCGCGCTTTGAGTCACCTCTTGGCGACGATGTGTCGTCCAGACGCGCCCTCTTTGCTGCCTTCCGCCGAGCTCGCTTACCCTTTGGTGTCACAGTTTGCTGGTGCTGGACTGCGTTGAGTGATCGCTGCCGGTGGCCTTCCGCGTGGGTATTTAATGGCTGCCTGAGGTTGGGCTCACGGTTGGGTGCCTCACGTCTCGAGGCGACGTCCCCGCGGCTGGCTCCCGGTCTGGATCCCTCCGTCGTCCGCTGCTTTGCCCCGCTGCCAAGGGGCCACTGCGTGTTCTGGCTGCGTGTGATTTCCTGTTTCCGGCGTCAGCGGGTCCCGAAGGTCCACAGAGGGCACCGGTAGCAGGTGTGTTTCTGTTGTCGGCGTCGGCGGGTCCCGAGGGACCACAGCCTGCACCGGCAGCAGGTGTTGAGTTATTGTTGCCGACGCCAGCGAGCCCCGAAGGGCCACAGAGGGCACCGGCAGCAGGTGTATTTCTGTTACCGGCGTCGGCGGGCTCCAAGGAGCCACAGCTTGCACCAGCAACAGGTGTGGGTGTGTTAGTGCCTGCTCGAGGTAAACGCGGTTTCCCCCGTTTACCCGTCGCAGGGTGTATGTCAGCAGACATTGTGGCGGGTGGGGCCGGCGGTCCTGACTTCGCTAACAGCGCTCGTCTGGCCCGGCGCTTTGCGGCATGGGACGGCACAATCCGCCACAAGTCTGACGTATGTGTTTTTATTGATGTGAGTGGCAGGCTTTCCGCCAGACCACTGACATCCAGGAGCGACGTTGAGACGCTCCTGGATGTGTGCGAGATGTTGCCCCCCCCCAGAATACGAGGGGCAGCCCGAGCGAAGCTCGGGGAGGGATTCCCCCCCACCAGAGGTGGAGGTACCCTCCTGGGGTAATAATCTATATCTATATATATATATTTCGAGTATAAAAGTCGATTTCGTTCGTCGTCAATGGTGAGCACATTTTCAAGGAGAAGAATCAGTGCGCACACCCGGCGCGGTCGGCTCCCGGACGTCAAGTCAAGTTTGACAGTCCACCTGGCCGAACTACTGATTCAAGGAAAACTGACAGTTCGTTAGGATGCTCTCGGAGCAATATGTCAAACATAGGTTCTGTGACTAGATGGCGCTAGCCACCGTAAATACATAGGATTACTTTTTCATTCTGCGACACGGCCATTCTGATAAGAAGCGCGTTCTCACGCGCCATTAATCTGGTGAAATAACCTTACGCGAAACACATAGTTTCCAACACGTAACACAGCTTTCCATACAAAATCAGTTCTCTTAAAATCCTACATGAAGCGCGGAGTATCCAATGCAACCAGCATACTCACATGAAGCGTGGAGCGTTCAATGCCATCAGCGTACTTGCATGAAGTGCGAAGCTTCCAATACAATCTACGTACTCGCAATAATTGGAGAGCGTCCAATGCAACCAGCTTACTCTCATGAAGCGTGAAGCTTCCAAAGCAATCAGTGTACTCACATGAAGCGCGGAGCTTCCAATGTAACCAGCGGATTCACATGAAGCACAGAGCTTCCAATTCAATCAACAGACTAGCATGAAGCGCGGAGCTTCCAATGTAATCAGTGCACTCACATGAAGCGCGGAGCTTCCAATGCAATCAACAGACTAGCCTGAAGCGCGGAGCTTCCAATGTAATCAGTGCACTCACATGAAGCGCGGAGCTTTCAATGCAATTAACAGACTCATATGAAGCGCTGAGCTTCCAATGCAATCAGCAGACTAGCATGAAGCGCGGATCTTCCAATGTAATCAGCGGACTCACATGAAGCGCGGAGCTTCCCATGTATAATCAGCGGACACACATGAAGCGCGGAGCTTCCAATGTAAATGATTTTTCACGTTGTTTTATCTCATTTTACAAACGTCGATAACCTATCAAGGATTAGATAATTTATCTCCTCACTTAGTGATCATGTACACACGCTTGCTCGTCTATCCTGACTTTAACTTCTGGTTTCAAAGAGATCTTTTTCTTACTCGCGAACTAGCGCATTTATATGGGGCGGACTATTATTGCATCCCATTAACATTTTCAGCGGACTTTTTCCCGTACCATTTGACACCGTGAATTTCAGGAGTAACGAAACCTCGCCTAGGGCGGATTTCAACGATCTACGCTTGTGATTATCAGCTATCGTAAAAGAGTTTGTGAGCACAAACATGAACATCTCAACCTGTCCGTTCGCGCGGCTTATACCGCTCGCAATTTCGTGAAATTCCCTGCTTCCAAATTTAAGCTTTGTATCAACGGCCTACACCTGTGTACTAAGGGGATACAGATCCTTTTTGTGTCGGCTTGCCTTTAAATCATCACAGGCTATCTTTAAACAGAAAGGATTGTCCTAAGGTATCTAACTGCTCTGAGATTTGTTGCAGGGGCTAATTGTCGCGAACAGTGTTTAAGTTAAGCTCTCGTAAATCGACACAAAGACGAAACCGTCCTTCTTTTTGACGAGTATAGCAGGAGTATAAAAAGCGGGTGAGCTTTCACGGATGATGTCTTTCGATTGCGAATCAGCAATTATAACTTGTATAACCATACGTTTACTCTGCGGAGGTTAAACGATAATAATACCACAGTGCTTGTAAGCACGAATTGACCAACATTGCAGCACTCGCATTATACCTTTTTTGTCTCCTCATATAAAACATACCCGCTCTGCGCGCCCAGACCCGTGGCGGCAGGTTCACTTAGAACTTTTATTCACCGGGTTATCTAATGTCCGGTAAGACCCCAATATTAATTACGCGCCTCACAATTTAGTTTATAGGGTCCAATATTGCCACAATTGTTACACAAAATTCGACCATTCTAATCTAGTTTACGTCTGTTCAATATTCATCGAGTTTTCGCGGCACAACATACCTTAACACAACAATACAGACTAGGTACATAATACCTATTGGGGGAAAAGACCGATCAACAACTGGTATTCCCAAGACCTTTAGCAACATCATGGCGGAACAACGATTCGCGCGCCACAAAATTATCTTAGCGTTCTTTAACAAATGGGAATGTAACCGATCACCGAACACCCGAGACAACGGCTTCGAGCCAGCCCGTCTCCAATCACCATCATCGCCAACATGTTTGTGAAACATGCAAAAAATAGTATTTAAACACCACTTAGCTTCTTCACATCGCAGAAGATGGCGTCGGTATACTCTCACTTTCCGCACGGTGCTGGTTGTTTTTCACGGCTTCGCACCGCGCCATCTTGATTTTCAGGCAATCGCTGCGTCAAATCGCGGAAATATGCCTCGTTCGAGGTAGATAGGGGCCGGTGGATCGTACAAGAGGAATGTTGTTCCGATCCCACCGCTGCTTTCGAGGATGAAAGTCGATTTCGTTCGTCGTCAATGGTGAGCACGTTTTCAAGGAGAAGAATCAGTGCGCACACCCGGCGCGGTCGGCTCCCGGACGTCAAGTCAAGTTTGACAGTCCACCTGGCCGAACTACTGACTCAAGGAAAACTGACAGTTCGTTAGGATGCTCTCGGAGCAATATGTCAAACATAGGTTCTGTGACTAGATGGCGCTAGCCACCGTAAATACATAGGATTACTTTTTCATTCTGCGACATATATATATATATATATATAATGCTAATGTGCGTACGTAAAGACAGGATTTTCTCTATCTCCACTAACACCAATCAACTTCCCGTTGGGGTGGTAAATACCTCTTGGTCTCCCAGTGGGAGTAAGGGAGTTTGGTCGCAGTGGGTGGAAGTGGGTGGTGAAAATGTAGAAAAATATATATCTGCCCTTTTCTAACTTATGAGAACTTCCGGAAATGATATAAAAAACACTTAATTGTGTGCAACTGTAATAGTCGATCTGGAATGTTCTAGATAGTTCTAAAAATTTCTGGAATGATCTAGAAAGTTCTAAAACTTTCTGGAATAATCTAGATAGTTCTAAATTGTGTACAACTGTTGTAGTCGATCTGGAATGTTCTAGAAATTTCTGGAATGATCTAGAAATTTCTAAAATGTGTAAAACTCCTGTCAGCCTCGTGAGCAAGCTGGGTCAGGAAAGGATACGACATAATGGATCACATATTTACTGTCAGACAAGTGGTGCAGAAGTGCGAGGAGTACAACAAGCCGCTCTTTGTAGCCTTCCACTTCTTTTCTAGTCCTTTACGAGAAGGCGTTCGACTAAGTTGAAAAATGGGCTGTCGAAAACTCCCTCCTGAGGTGTAGAATCGACCACCAGGCGTTCGAGGTACTACGAAATCTGTATCGGTCCGCGACGATGACTGTGAGGCTTCATTAAAATACCCAACCCATCCCTCTTGCTAAAGGCGTTAGGCAGGGGGATGTGATCTCACCCAAGCTCTTCACAAGCGCATCGGAATATGTGTTCAAGACGCTTGAATGGGACAACATGGGTATCAACGTTAATGAATATTTTCCTCAGTCATCTTCGCTTCGCCGATCACATTGTTCTTCTGTCAAAATCCCGAGTTCAGCTTCAAACAATGCTGGAAGACCTTTATAAAGCATCGATAGTGTTAAGATGACCAGCAATATAAAACAACGTGTTATTGTAAATACTTTATTCTAGATCTTTTGCATAGTTGACAATGGCTCCGGATCACGTCAATGACGTCCCAGCTTGCATTCCGATACCTGCGTCGTTGCTACGTATCAGAACTAATCATGCGTTCCGATACATACTCATAACATTTTCCCTTTTCATTATAACAACAATATGAGACTGAACACAATAACTTAATCAACATTCTAACTTAAAATATAATGTATATCTGAATAATCATTATTAAATTGAACTGTTAATCAAACTGATATCTTAATGGCGGCCTAACCTGTCTACCACTTAATGTTCTTTTCACCAGTTCTGATACACCACCAGACCCCTCTCCAGTAGTGACTGCAGGTGCCTGTGGTGCCTTTGCGTCACTTTCGCTCTCGTTTTTAACCCTTCCCTCTTCATTGCTACATTGTTCAAAATAATCAGATACATCTTCATCTAGATATTCTTGTAATTTGGGAACAGGTTCTTCCGGATACTTCATAAGATGTTGCCGGTTTCTTCGATATTTCGATAAAACTTTTGGTTCCTTATATTTTGCGTTTTATTTTTTACATACTCACTGTAGTTAGTAATTTTCGGCTGTAGGTGTTCCAACATAGTTGGCACTTGTGTCCGCAATGAACGCGACATTAGCAATTGCGAAGGTGATGGTAAGTTTCCTCTGGATGTAGTCCTATATTGTAGCAGTGCTAAATAAGGATCTGTACCAGCATCATAGCTTTTACTCAATATCTGCTTCACAATTTTAACTCCTGACTCTACCAATCCGTTAGATCGTGGCAGATAAGGACTGGACGTGGAAAGTTGAATGCCCCATTCTTGCAAAAACATTTCCAATTCTTTCGAATTGTATGGAGGCCCATTGTCACTAATAATCTCTACTGGTATTCCGTGCCGACTGAAAATAGGCTTAAGAGCATTTATCAGTGTCTTAGCACTTGTAATACTTACATTGGCAATTTCAATATAATTAGAGTAGTAGTCCTCTATTACCACAATTAGTTGGTTATTGAACTGCAAATAATCGATGCCTTTTTTTTCCCATGGAAAGGTAGCTAATTTATGTGACATCAAAGGCTCAGGTTGATTGGCACTTCGATGTGATAGGCATGCTTGACAATTTTGTACAACACTTTGAATGTCATGGTTCATCAATGGCCAATATACGACTCCTCTGGCAAAATTCTTTGATTTCTCAATGCCTTGGTGACCACTGTGTATAATCTTGAGTATTTGTGGCCTCAATTTAGTAGGAATTATCAAACTATTACGTTTCAGCACAAGATCTTCTATTACATGAATATCATGCCGGCAGTTCCAATATGGCAGAACTAATTGGTCAACGTCGGACTTGTTTGTAGGCCATCCAATTCTGTAATAGTGTTTGAGAAGTTCCATTGACTTATCATTATTTGTAGCCTCAGTCAGCCACTGAACTCGTTCTGCTGAAATAGGTAAGTTTTTAAGAAGTAAGTTGACATGAATAATCACATCTTCATCTAGCCCATCTTCTTGTGACTCCGGCAATGCTGCGCGTGACAGCGAATCAGCAATGTACATTTTGGAGCCAGGCTTATATTCTACGTGGAGGTCATAAGCTTGAATTCTTAGCATAAGTCGTTGGAGACGTGTGGGAACCTCTGCTAATGGTTTTTTAAATAGTGAAATCAGTGGGTTGTGGTCCGTTTCGACATGTACAACTTTTCCATATATGTACTGATGAAACTTAAGACATCCAAAAACAATAGCATATAATTCCTTTTCTATCTGTGCCATTCGTTCTTGGGTGGACGTTAATGTTTTTGATGCATAGCATATAGGATGGTTGTCTTGAAGCAGAACTGCCCCAACAGCAGACTTAATCGAATCTACTGATAAAACAACATTTTTTTTTTACCTTAAAGTGACTTAGCACTGGTGCCTTACAAATTATTTCTTTTAGACGACAAAACGTCATTTCATGACAGGCATTCCATTGCCACAGGCTTGACTTTTTAAGAAGCTCACGTATAGGTTCAGTTTCTGTAGCCATGTTTTTTATAAACCCACCCTTAGATGAAAAAGGAATGGATAGGGGACTAAACAAATTTTACGGTCCGTCAAAAGTAAGCTCAGTCAGCCGATATGCTCTCAGTCGGTGTCAGACGTCAGTGATTATTTCAGTTGGGCGAGATTTCAAAGTATCAACAAAATGTCGTCTTGTGTTGTTGAAAAATATGGAAATAACGCCATAAAGGAAAACAAGAGCAATGGAATCACATTCCACGTATAAGTGCAAGCATATTCAGTATATTTTTAGTTTAGTTGACCTGAAACCTTTTATGTGTTGTAAAGGCGCAAACAGGGTTGGCACAAGCAAACTTAAATTGTCAGTTCGATTTTTATTTTTGTTTTCATTTCAGTATTATATATTGAACTAAATTTTATTTTAAAAACCAGTAGGGCTGCCAAAAAACAATAGTCTACGTACTGTTTATAATTTTTTATAATGTCGTTTAGGATGTTTGTATAATACGTCTTAGTTCTGAGGCTGTGATAAAAAGGTACATCCTTGAAAATGGTCAAAATTTTACATGTGACAGACAGCTCGTTTCCATAAAGATTAAAATTCTCAAGTCGTTTCTTGGCTCAAATGTCCTTTTGTCATTGAATGAGTATTCATTTCTTCAACCTGCTACATTTAATCATAGACTTATCACGACTTACTTAATCATCTTCTTAGGGCTATTATCGAAAAATATGTAAATGTAAAACTTTATCATATACATAAAACCAATCCGGGGATTAAAGCCGCGACAAAGGGACAAAAGCGTAATAAACTGAACCTATTTGAAGGAAATTAAAAAAATTGTAAAAAGAAAGAACTTAGTGGTTTATCAAAATACCATCACACATTTACGGCAAACGGCAATAATCATCAACAGGTTTTACATAACACTGTACTGACTATTATTTGGACTATTTTTTAGCATCTAAAACGCATTGAATGAAATTTTTAAATGCATAAAATGAAAACATGGACAATTCAAGAATAATCAATATTATTAGTTTTGCAATGTTTGACCCATACTTGCAATACATTAATGATTCCCTCTTTGTGTTTATTTTATTTTATGATTTAAATATTTACAAACTGCGTATATTTGACTTTATTAATTTATCCTTAATATGATTTTTACTCAGAAAAACGATGGTTTAAAGAATGATTCCATTAATATTTTTGTCAATTTCCCGCTTGCAAATTCGCGAAGAGATTATTTGATGCCTTGTTAACTATACAATCATGGTACTACTTGTTCTGACCACTAGCACTAAATAGGAACCTCTTGTCATCTATGAGAAACTTTGGATTCTCTGAAAATAGTCATAAGAAACGGTAACATTTTTTTTATTTATAGTAAGTATAAATTATTGTTTGTATTTTTTTTATATTATTATAAATTAATTAATACAGAAAAAGGAATAAAACACAACTAAAGATTAAAATATTCCTCTATCATCGGCGCAATTGGCAACGTGCCGATGACGGAGGCCGCGTTCCCCCGCTGAATGACTAGGCTGATCTTCTGCCTAAGATAACTCGTAGTTCGATTTTGCTGAACTGTATGAATATATGAATAAACTATGAATAGGAACCTTAATATTTTAATGTACAATACAATATATTGTTATTTATTTTTGTGATCATTTTTGGCAACCCTGCCGTTTTCACTTTCATTTTTCATTTAGTTTTGACGCGCCATTCTGGTCAAAGGGCTTAGCATGCGCGCATCGTTGATGTGTCATAATGGATTAGGATGAATTTTGCACTATGTCTACGACCAGACGTCACAAATGTCACCATCCCTTTTTCTCACGCTATAACCTGGATAGGGGACTAAAAAAATTTTACAGTCCGTCAAAAGTAAGCTCAGTCAGCCGATATGCTCTCAGTCGGTGTCAGACGTCAGTGATGAATTCAGTTGGGCGAGATTTCAAAGTATCAACAAAATGTCGTCTTGTGTTGTTGAAAAATATGGAAATAACGCCATAAAGGACAACAAGAGCAATGGAATCACATTCTACGTATAAGTGCAAGCATATTCAGTATATTTTTAGTTTAGTTGACCTTAAACCTTTTATGTGTTGTAAAGGCGCAAACAGGGTTGGCACAAGCAAACTTAAATTGTCAGGTCGATTTTTATAATAATAATAATAACCTTGGTACTTTTTGGTCATTTTGGTCTTTTTTGGTCTTTTTAGTCTATTTTGGTCTTTTTGGTGTTTTTTTGTTGTTTTTGGTATTTTTTTGTATTTTTGGTCTTTTTTTATTTTTCGGTTAGGTTAGGTTAGGTTAGGTTAGATTAAGTAAGGGCAGGTCAGGTCACTTTATATAAAGTCGGTGAGCATGGCTACGCCAAAAAATCGTGCCAGGTCGGCCCCTTCGCTTAGCGAGCGCACTCGACCTTCGCCGCGTTTCTCCGGGTACTAGAGTCGCCAAACACGCATCTCTTGGATTCAGTCCAATGGATGCGGTTTGGTGACCTATTCGGAGAAACTGAAGGCTTCATTTGTGCCATTAAGGACCAAATGATCGTCACGCGTAACTTCCGGAAGTATATAATGAAGGATGGATCGGTCGACATCTGCCGAGCCTGTGGCCAACCAGGTGAGACCATCCGCCATATTACTTCCGGTTGTTCGCGCCTGGCGAGCGTTGAGTACCTGGAGCGGCACAATCAAGTAGCCAAAATAGTCCATCAGCAACTTGCCTTTAAACACGGCCTCATAGACTCAGTAGTGCCATACTATAAGTACAAACCGGAAGACGTGTTAGAAAAAGATGGCACTAAGCTCTATTGGGATCGACCAATACAAACCGATAAGACAATCAAGTATAACAAGCCTGATATTGTCTTGGTCGATCCCAAGTCCAATGAGATCTTCCTCGTAGACATAACAATACCACATGACGAAAACCTCGACAGGGCCGAAAATGAAAAGCTAATGAAATATTTAGACCTGGCCCACGAGGTTACCGCCATGTGGCGTGCACGGAAAACCACCATCGTGCCAAATGTTATGTCTACGAACGGCGTTGTTCCAAAGAATTTGGCCAAACAATTAGAAAAATTAGACATCGATATTGGGCTCCGATTCCAGATGCAGAAAGCGGTTCTGCTCTCGAATACGAGAATCGTTCGGCGGTTTCTGTCTCTGTAGCTCGGAGCGGCCTTATTGGATTTGTCCCAGGTGGGACCTCCCTAAGGTTAAATACAGTTTTAGGTTTATATTGTTTAAGGCTACGATTTTGTATGTTTTTATTAGATAATATAAACCTAAAATTAGTTAAACAAATATATAATGTGAATAATAATAATAATAATAATAATAAAATGTTTTATTGAGGCACACAGTCCTAAATACATGAAATATACAGTAATGTACAGTAATTACTAGTCATTAGCATAATATTAGTTTTCATTTCAGTATTAAAACTAAACTTAAAAAAAAAAATTAAAACTTATGACTTTCATAGGTAATGTTGGTTTGTGGGACGAAATTACTATCAAGTTTCTTGACTAGTGTCACGTGGCGGAAAAAAAATGAATAAAAAAAAATGATGAAGGTGGGGTTAAATAAGAGAGTTTACGGGGAGATGGTGTTCGCATCAGATGCGAGAAGGTCACCAAATTTTTCTCCCAAATTCACGATTCTACTTTTAGGTGAAGCCGAAAAGGGAAAAGCGAAATGAATTTAAGTCTATAGTAACAAGGGACTGAAGTTAATCATGATTTGACCTTTAAAGAAAAATGAAGTTAAATTTAGTCGGCGACGCCGACAGATCCGCCACGGATCATACCCTCCAACCCCTAAGAATGAAGGGTGAGGCCCTCCCTTCCACACGACGTGGGAACCAGAAGAGTCTTTAGGACTGTGCCTGCCGAACTGAGTTTGGGAAAACACAAAGGAGAACACGAGCAAATTTTCACATACTATTTATTTTAGGAAAATTGACAAACAAGGTAAATAATAATACGCTGTGCGCCTGAGGGGGGCTTCTTGTTCCGGGGTGTCCCTCTTCACGGGGGGACTTATCTGGTCGACGCGGCGACGTCATCGACGCGGAGCGCGGAGGCGGCGAGCGCGCGGGCTCGGCTGAGCGGCGCGGGCACGGCTGCTGGCTGCTGGCGGCTCGTGTGGCCCTGGGCGGTGCCTGGCATGGCACCACGTGGCAGCGGCCACGTGGTGGAGGCGCTGGTGGGCCACGTGCGCCGTCCGAGCGCCAGGGCGGCTCCGGCGGCGGCCCCGCTCGACCGGTCGCTCTCGGGTCGCAGCGCAGCGGCTCGCGCATCGGCTCGCGCAGCGGCGTCAGGCGTCGACGGTGGGAGTGGTTCGGCGGCAGCGACCAATGATACGGGTGGCTCTTAAGCCCCCGGGAGATCGCTAGTGGCACACAAAATGGCCACGTTAGCATGGAATAAATACGAATGAATCTACTTTTCTAAATAATTATTTTTAAACAAAAATCGCAACGATGCGACTGCAACAGTCAAGATAGGGCTTCGCTGGCGGCCGGCGCAATTAAAGTTAAATTGAATAAAAATGTCTGTGTGTGGTACACCGGCCTGGGAAGCGAAGCCAGGGTTCAGGGCCAGGAGGCCATAATTAAAAAAGAATCAAATTTTAAATGGTAAAAATGGGGAAAAGAACACTTATTAAACAATAAAATGGAGGCGGGCGACAGCCTGAGCCAGTACTAACCGGAAAACCGCGATCTGGAGGTCGGAGCTCTCGACTCGGTGACTGAAGAAAAGTAAATGAACGAGTCAACAGCTCCGATCCATAAAGAGAACGGCATTTCGGTTGGATTTTTTCTTGAAGGTAGGAGGTTAATCTTTAAACAATGGAGTCAGCAGTCGGCCCATGGAGCAAGAAAGGTGGTTTGGAGGTGGGA
Organism: Incurvaria masculella; assembly: GCA_946894095.1. Taxonomy (NCBI): domain Eukaryota; kingdom Metazoa; phylum Arthropoda; class Insecta; order Lepidoptera; family Incurvariidae; genus Incurvaria; species Incurvaria masculella. The sequence continues at coordinate 10,947,324 of OX335658.1, read as the reverse complement.
AGGCCATGGAGTAGGGAACTGAGCAGACCTGGACCCTTCCAGGTCTGCTACGCTACGTGACACTAGGTCCTCGTAAATCACCGTATCTATATCTAGATTGAACGTATTGAATATATCTAGTAAATTTTCACCTATAAAATGCAATAGCACGGCGACTTTTCTGTCGTTCGATTCTTCACTTATACCGCTTGCTTTCAGAAATATTGTGAAAGTTTGATACCATTTTCGCCAATTTATGCTTAGGTTACCATCCAAGGACATCGGTTGCAAATTGTTTGCTATATTTAACTTTCTTGATGGCGTTGTGGACTCATTTTTCCCTTTGGTTTTTTCTTCCGCCATGATGACGCCGTGCCGACGCTAACGACGTGTTTTCAACTATTGCCTTCGTGATATTGCGTGGCTGCTTCTTGTGACCACTTCTGACACCATGTTAAGATGACCAGCAACATAAAACAACGTGTTATTGTAAATACTTTATTCTAGATCTTTTGCATAGTTGACAATGGCTCCAGATCACGTCAATGACGTCCCAGCTTGCATTCCGATACCTGCGTCGTTGCTCGTATCAGAACTAATCATGCGTTCCGATACATACTCATAACAGATAGGTAGGTCTGAAGATGAACCGGGATAAAACCAAGGTCATGGCGACTGATGGTATGACGGGAGGACAAATCGTTATCTCGGTCAAATCCTGCGGCTTGGTATACAAGGACTGTCTTTGGAGGTTGAGCGACTGACAACTGGGTTGGGCTGCCTTCGGAAAGCTTAAATTCGCTCTGAGGTCTGACCTTTCGCAAAATTTAAAGACCCGAACATATGACCAGTGCGTCCTCCCGGTTATGAGTGGGCTGGTCACGTCAGCCGACGAGACGACGACCGTTAGAGTAACCGTGTCATACACTGGCGGCCGTGGACAGGCAAACGGAGTGTGGGAACACCACCCGCCAGGTGGAAAGACGGCATCAAGTGTGTCGGGGAAAGCAGTGGGTCCGTACCGCTGAGGGCCGGGAGGACTGGAGAAGTATTGGAGAGGCGTATGTCCCGCAGTGGTCGCAAACACGCTGACGGATTGACTGACTGTTTTCAAACCATTGTACTCTTATTTTTTGTAGGTGGTAGCATTTAAAGGTTAAATATTATGTCGTTTTTTTAGCTGTAAGAATAATAAGGTTTTGTAATTTGTCTCTTTGTTTACAGGTCACTATCTTAGATGAAGTCACTATAGTAGTCATGACAGAAATAATAGTATTAATTCTGGATCTAACACTAGACTCATCAGAAGGACTAAATCGTTTACATTCTGCGACGGAGCTCCTCATTACATAATTCAAATTAGATTGAATGTAAACCTGATGTAATGAAGAATTTTAATAGTCATAATAAAATAAATCGCCCAAAACTTAAACCCATAAGTGAAGTATCTCAAAGTTACTATTCTTTAATTCACATGAATTTAGGGTAAATATTCTAGTGTATATTTCCATTCTTTAAACATTTCAATGTATATGTTTTCTATAAATATATACGCAACGTTGCTGGGTCTATGCCGGTTAAAAAATCTTCATTACGTTATGTTTACATTCAATCTGATTACAATTTTATAATAACGAGGGCCGTGGCCAATGATTTCCCGAAAGCATATGTATATGAAACTTCCGGTTTTTACTCTTCAAGTATGCGAAACTATGTGCATCATAACCTAAAGTTAAGTTGAGTTAAACTTAGTTAATAATTAGATACGACAATGCCCTAATATCACGCAATCAATCAATACCATGGAGGTGAAGAAATAACTCAATACCTATTCCACAAATATTTCATTTTGGTTTTTTTTAACCTATTCGAGATGAGTTCTGATCAATAAAAACATCACTGTTTATAGATAGACATATCGCAAAAACGTTATATTATATTAATTTAACAATTGATGAATATAAGAGCTGGGCGCATCCGACGTTCAACATGGCCGCGTAGGAAACGTGCCAGGCTGAGGGCAGCCAACCTAATTTTTTTATGAAGCATGTTCATAGGACTATGGAATGGTGGTATTGTCATCTTGTTACTCGATGACGTTTTTTTTTTTAGTTTTCGACATTTTAAAACCGGCCAACCTCAGAACGTGCCAGGGTAGGACGAGCCAACCTACTTTTTTTTAGCTTTTCTTGATGACCTTTACCGATTGTGCTAGGTCTCATGTTGTTACTCGATGACGTTAAATTCTACCAAAAAAGTGATTTAATATTACCTACTGCACAAAACGTTCCAGGTTTGGGTCAGGCAACCTTGTATTTTTAGGAAGCCTATTCTAATCCGCACAACCACAAATGGGTCCCATGGTGTTACTCGATGACGTAGGGTTGACAACGGTCCGCTCTCGTACGGAGATTATTCAGTAACCGTGAATAAGCATTTAGACATTGATCGCTATCCGTTGCCTAAAATTGAGGACCTTTTTGCTGATTTACATGGTGGGCAAGAGTTTTCCAAATTAGACCTTTCAAGTGCGTATAATCAGTTAGTTCTAACTAAAGAGTCACAATTATTTACCTGTATAAATACACACAAAGGATTATTCAAGCATACTAGGTTGGTATTTGGACTATCGAGTTCCCCCGGCATATTCCAGCGAGCTATGGAAAATTTGTTGATAGGAATTGCTGGCGTAAAGATTTTCTTGGATGACATTTTGATTACTGGGCGTAACAGAAAAGAACACATGAAACGCATGGAATTGGTTTTTAGGGTTACGTACCCAAAGGGTGAAAACGGAACCCTATTACTAAGCCTCCGCTGTCCGTCCGTCCGTCCGTCCGTCCGTCCGTCAGTCCGTCTGTCCGTCTGTCACAGGGCTGTATCTCAGTAACCGTAACAGGTAGACAGCTGAAATTTTCACAGAGTGTGTATTTATTTTGCCGCTATAACAACAAATAGGTAAGATTAAAAAATAATTAAAATTAAAGGGGGCTCCCATACAAAAAACGTGTTTTTTTTTACGATGGTACGAAACCCTTCGTGTACGAGTCCGACTCGCACTTGGCCGGTTTATAATAGGTTGCAGGACGCGGGAATGACCTTACAAAAAGGTAAATGTGTTTTTCTTCAGGATTAAGTGGCTTATTTAGGGTACGTAATCGATAAAGATGGCTTGCACAAATCTCAGGAAAAAATAGAAGCCATTATGCAAGCGGAGAATTCAAAAAATCAGAAGGAATTCAAGTCATTCCTGGGCCTGGCCAATTACTACCGCGCGTTTGTTCCTAACGCATCATGTCTTGCTGCGGAAAGATATAAAATGGTGTTGGACAAAAGAACACGACCGCGCTATTTCAAAAATAAAAAATGAGCTTGCGTCGGACCGGGTTTTAGCGCGTTTTAACAGTGAGGCTAAAATAATTTTAACGGTAGACGCGGGGCGCGAGGGACTGGGAGCGGTGTTGTCGACCGTGGAAAAGGGGGAAGAAAAACCTCTTTCTTACGGTTCTCGCTCACTCACAAAAGCGGAGAGATTTTTCCTACAGCGGTCGTGGTTTACTTTTAGCTATAAGTCGTTTTGAAATTAAAATTTTCGTAAATCTTACCAAATCATACACTACACTATGCACATTGTCTTTTTTGTGGACATGTTGCATCTTCCTCATCACGGAGCCTGTCTTATTCTTTGAAACAGAGAAGGTCCCAGAACGCAACAGCACGGTTTTGTACCGTGCCCGCGAATGAGTTAGGGCCGCCGGGTTGGACGCCGACCTTAAAGGAGAATCCAATGTAGCAGATTATTTGTCGAGGTCACTTCACATCGATGGTAATACGGAACCTGACGAGCCAGACGCGCGCGAGTGGGAGAACGAGCGAGCCGCATACATTAATTTTGTGAACGATGGGGATATGCTGATTTCACTCAAGGACATACGGTTTCAAACAGAAAATGACCAGGTATTAAGGAGGTTGCTGGAGGTTGCATTTCATCACGAATGCGAGCTGCTCCATGGTTCGGAAAAGCTGCAGGTCCTCTTCCCGCCCGGTTTGGTACCATCGCATTGGATGAACAGATAGTCGAAGCGACAATGAACAATTCTCCGTGTTTTCCATCTAGTACAATGTAGCCGTGCTCATAAAGGGAAGGTCCTGGCATGGTACCTAATTCCTTCGGGAATGTGGTGTATTGGGCTAATATCATAACGGCAGGTAGTTGGTTGGTATTAGCCATCACCCGTTATGGTGACAGATTAAGGGCCGAGTGCACGAAAGGACAAAAAATCTAAATCAACGTCAACGTACGATTAAACACGTCACTTTGTATGGACAGTATGGAAGGAACTCTATGCGGTTCACTAAAAGTGACGTGTTTGAACATTGATTAATTCGGCCGTCTCTTCGTGCAACCAGAGCTTAGGTTTACGGATGCGACGAAGCTGTTGCCTTTCAACTGCGCCCCTTTCACAATACATCACTATCCCTTACTTTCACCACCGCCAGTTACCTGAAATCCGATAAGTAACTTTCGGTTACATGGCTAATTTGTTTGGTGTAACCGAAAAGTAACTGTGGGATTTTTGTAGCCGGAGGTGGTGGAAACGGGCGTATATGATACACATCTTCAGGTACGCCACATATGTCACAATTTGGTGAGGCTGCTTTCCTCATTAGATGTGCGAACTTGTTTAGAGGTATGTGTCCAGAGCGTATTCGAAAGGCAACGACTAGGTATTTTCTTTTCAGTTCCACCTTATCAAACCAGGGGACTCGTATGGGTTTCATTCTGGGTGGTTTTGTGCCATATGCCTATCTGCATATTTTGAGCGGCTCGTAGCCTAGTGGCGCGGGGACTGGCCTAGCGTACCAGAGAACTGGGTTCAATACCGACATGCACCACTGTCTTTCTCTTTCCGAGTTCGATAAGTGCATTTTCATCACGAATGCGAGCTGCTCCATGGTTCGGAATCCATGTATAACTGTAGGTCCCCTTCCCCTACTAGGTGGTAGGGTTTAAGCCCGTCCGGGTTGGTACCATCGCATTGGATGAAAAGATGGTCGAAGCGGCAATGAAGAATTGTCCGTGTTTTCCATCCAGTTCAATGTAGCCGTGCTCATAAAGGGAAGGTCCTGGCATGGCACCAAATTCCTTCGGGAATGTGGTGTATTGGGCTAATATCATAACGGTAGTTGTGTGGTATTAGCCATCCATGTCGGGTTGCATAAAAAAAAAAAAAAATCTCCAATGGTCTAACGTCGATGGATTCTTTCCACGAGCTAAAGCTCCGTCTTTTAGCATACGGTAGAAAGTCAGAAAAAAATTGTCTGTTTCTCAATGGTATTCCATTATACGTATATATATTATCGCTGACTTCGCGAGCACATAAAGAATCATCGAAGCTCAGAAGAAAATAATAGAAGAAAAAGCAGTACCACTTTAAACAGTCAGTGCGCACTGCACATCATTTGAACTTCGGTATGCAGCCTAAAATTCTTGGCAGACTATCCCCACCCACAGCTACAATCTTCGACAACAGCGTACCACATCAAACTGGCAGTTCCCTGTTGACCGCCGCCCCTGATGATGGAGCTAATGTTTGGTCTGAAATGTCGTGCATCACTATCGTAAATAGCATAAGTATGTTAACATGAGTTCATTCAAACCGCTCTTGTAGGTACCTACTTATTTCTTAAAACACACTTACCATCAGAAATCAAACAATGTGATATATTGTTTATTAGGTATATATTAAAATCTTCGGTAGGTAGTTAGCCCTTAGTAATACAAATATTTGGGAATGGAACTTATTTAACATACATCTTGCAGGTAAATCCAGTGATAACCGATGATAAACTCCTTGAGCTCAGATCTTGCGACACGAGATTAAGACAGTTCACTGTTAACTGGGCTTAGACGTGTCTAACATACTAAAACTCAATCAAGCCTTCAAAATAGCACGAGCTAAAAACTATTATAATAACTGTCTCACTAATAAACATTTCTTATCTCACCGCCCGGGTTATACCAGAAATGATGCTGTTGTAGGATTCATTACTAATAATCTTACAATAAAGAAGTAATAATTCAACCTACGCTAACTACGTCTTCATACGAAATTAACTAGCACCAGCAGCTGCCGCGACCCTCGCCTTATGCCCGTGGCTACACAGCCCCTACCGCAAACATACTGCACAGAATAATCTATCCTGGGTCACTCCATTCACTGATTGTCATACCTACAAATCAGCTAATGCGTATTTTACCACCATTTTTTTCAGTTCCTCATGTACTCGAGTAACCTTATACCGCCTTTATTAGTAGCATTTTTTACCGCTAGAAACACCTGAGTAATAGAGATTGTTCATTAGTAAGACAGTCTATTTATTCATGGTAACATTTTTTATGTACATATCTAATTAGATCACTTCTGCAAAACCTTGCCCTGGAGGCAGCCATCACGATTCAAACAAAATAATAATATCTTTGTTCTTTAATGACATATTGAAAAAGGGCCAAAGCTATAAAAAAAACTTCTAGGAATCTTGCACACGATGTTTATGTACACAGTTAAGAAACTGCTTTTAGTACACTTGGCTACGCTAATAAAGTGACCGTTCAACCAGAAATGTCATAGTTATCATATTCAATCAAAGGCTTACACCCTCAATAAATTTCAAGTATTTCTCATGTCTGTCGGCGTAATTATCGCTATCTGCTCGTCGCTCCACCGTTACGTTCTTGTCGTGACTGATCAACACAGTGAAAATAATACTAGACTCAACACAATCGGTGCCGTAGCAAACGATTTTCGCCTTATTTTCAGGAATGTCTACACGACAACTGCCACATGTTTTTTTCGCTACTTTGCTGTTCTTTCGGGAAACCCCGTGATATTCATTAATGATGGAAAGTAAGTTGTGAACTATAAATCGTCGATGGTACCACAGGGTCTCGTGGTTCTTGTAGAACCTGATCATTTCGTCATTCAAAATTAGCTCGTGGAAAAGAACCTCGATCTGCCGGCAAACTCGCGAATACGGCGGCTCACAGCCGCAGCCGTTGAGCTTTTTACCTAGGAGTAGCTGGACCAAAGCCTGCTCGCTGAATGATACCAAGTCTGTTTGCGACGCTTCAACAGGGCTGTCGTTAGGAAAATGATCACAAAGTATTTTCACAAAGTTGTTTCGTATGTTAGCGACCACTTCCTTTTCAAACTCCTTCCAATGGCTGTCGTCGAGCGAGAACACATTTTGAACGCAGAACTGTCGGTAGTGGTAGCAGCTGTGGTCGGAGACCTGCCTCGCGATGCAGCGTTGGGAGTACGCATACTCCGAGAGGTACAATCGCTGGAGGCAGGAGTGCGGCACGTCGGCGGAGGCGTCTAAGCGCTGCAGCAGCCAAATGCGGTGACCCCAGCCGTGATAATTGTTTGGACACTTGTCTGCCGCAATGGAGGCCACTCTTAGCTCTTCAGATAGTAAAGCTGAGAAGGTATCACTATGTACCGTGGAACTATCTGTAACAACACAGTAATTTTTTTTTTTAATTGTTTGGTCATTTCTTCTAGCAGATATAGAGGAAGTATGTAGTTAATTTATTCAAAATTACAAATTATAATATAAATTTGGATTCGTCAGCAATACATTTTGTCTGCTGGTTCGATTACCTCTAGTGAAGAAGAACTGACAAAAAACTTCCCTTGGGTTAGTATTCATTGATACTTACAAACTAGTTAACAATGGCTGATAGATAGCTGTACACCAAGAATGTCACATGTAGGTGGAGCTAATTAAATAAAGCTATACTGCCCTCCTTATTAAAAAGGCAGTAACACATGGGGCAGTATATATGTATATCTATAGCCTAGTGGCAACAACTATGGTTTCTTGTCATAGACCATGGATCGATGTTGCATTCATTCATAGTAATGACAAATGGTAGCTGCTTCCCTTGAATTCTCACAAAGGTTAAGCTCGTCAATTTTCGTCCAGTTCACTGAACCATGCTCAAATAAAGGAAGGGCCCAGCCAGACATACAAACAGTGTGATACCTTGACAACAGATGTGATGGAGCTGAAAATTTAGTTCTTACAACTATAAGAATAGGAAATTAAGAACAGTCAACAAGTTAAGTCTATAATTCAGAGGCAACTATATATAATCCCTAACTAACTATGATAACACAAACTGAAAACCCACATTCTATGAGCCATCTGAAAGTATAAATTGAGTGCTATATATAGCATATGGCGTACACCAATTCTCACCTGAGAGGTGCTTGATGACACCCAAGGGCTTTCAAAGTTTCTCGGGGCTGTAAAAAAAATGCAGGCTAGCCAGGTGCTTCTTCACCCCAGGTTGTACTTTGGAGGAAATACCTCAGCAGGGATTGCTTTTCAACTTATGGACCCTATCAGTCACACTTACCTTTGATCATGCTATTTAATATCCACCGTCTGTAGGCAAAAGCATCATTACACTTCGCCTTTCGCGAGAGCACGAGCTTCGTGAAGCGGAGCTCGCTCCTCGAGTCCAGCAGGCCCTCGAGCACCATCTCGCGGCGCCGGTTCCACAGGCTCGTCATGTCCGGGTGCACCAGCAGCGCCACGTTCAGCAGTCGCACCACGCCGTCCCGGTCGAGGGAGGCCTGGTGCCGGCGCTTGTGTTTGGGCTTCGAGTCCACGAGCTGGGTGTGGCACACCAGGTAGACATGTTTGATGCACCACGACTCGAGGCCGAGGCAGTCCTGCTGATGGAGAACCGGGGACTTGTTCCGAAAGTTGGAATCCACGGGGACGATGTCGAATGAGCTCCTGCAAGTAAAATTGATTGTTTAATTATTACACATTTTAAATGACTTATTGCCATGATGCCCAAACACACCACACGGAAATTAGGTGCCATACCAGGACTTTCAATAGTATATTGCACGACTCAATTGAACTGGCTGAAATAAATATATTATGTAAGGACTTTTTTTTATTGCCTTTTGACCGATTTGGAATTTGTATTAAATGCACCTAATGGGACCTAGAGTTTTACGTGGACTCGGAACCACGGCCAGTCTCAACGGTCAAACAGTCACCCATCCAGGACCTGACCGCACCCAGTGTTGTTTAAAACCATGATTATCTTACGATGTTGGGCAACTGAGCTGACTGAAAGAAAAAGACTAACAACATACAGATTCACGATACAAAAATTATTTGAAATGTACTGTGTTTTTTCGATACACCACATCAGTTAATTATGTCTTAACATTTTTAAACTGATTTAATTTGAAATTTTAAGTATTTATTTATTTTATTGTAAAATCTTTTCTTTTATATAATAGGTTATTAGACCTAATATTTTACTACCACAATATTGCTATTACAATGGGTTTACAGTAGATTAGAAGGGTAGGCATACAGCTAAGCAGGACTTACAAAAACGAGGACACGACACGAAGTAGGTTAAAATATAAACAACACTCACAATTCGGAGTTTTTTCGTATGATGTTGTCGACATCCTTGAGAATTCGGTTTACCAGTGCATACTTATCCAGATCCATAATGCAGGGGTGAACATTTAATCAAACTAGGTTCTACGATGCTTTGATGATTTTGCCAATTCCAAGCATTTTCGATTCGAAAGGAAAATGTCAGATGCTATTGTCACGGTGACATTTATTACTTTATTGTATTATTTTCCCAAAGGGAAAGACAGGAACTTTCGCCATACAGCCATCTCCTACGCATTAAACTATCCCCACGTTACGAAATGCGTATATTGCAGAGAAAGCTAAAACAGTGAATACGTGTGCTCAGAATTCATATCATTGCTCACAACCACAACCGTATCATAACAAATCGGAACGAATTTGAGCAGACATATCTGTCAGAGCCTAACCTAACTACCTCGAAAATGCCTTGTAAGTCTCGAGAGTGGTTATTCAAGGCCTTGAATTGACAAATTAGACTAGCTAACGGCGAAAGGCCTTCGTTATTTCAAAATACAAGCGCACCCGATCAGAGAACTACAGTGTTGTGTGATTCATTTATTGAACTGTCATTCAGGGCATTTGACATAACTTATACAACATGCCCCTTTTAATGAAAATACTTAATTTAAATACAATAACAATGAGCATACTTCTACTCCTATACTTTAACAGAAAACATATATTTATGGTTTAATACCAACACTTATGAATAAATGATAACATTAATTTAACTAAATAATTATTAGAACTGTACTTCAAGAAAAGGTTAACCGGCTGGGTGGTCGTACAGCTCTACCAGAACGAGTATAACATGTCACTCCTGGACTCAGGTTTCTATTGTCAGGTGGATTAGGAACGGCTCCAGGTACAAATGTCTTTAGTGGTGAGGGATGCGAGAGTCCTGATCCGTTATCAGAGATTGAATTATCGTGTTCTATCAAACTACCGTTTTCTACTATGACTTCCTCTTCTACCTCACTATTCTTCTTAGACGGAGCTGGAACTAATATATGCTGTCTATTTCTTCTGTAATGTACACCCTCTTCATTTCTCACTATATAACTTCTTGGTTGAGAACATTTTTATCTCGAAATATTTTGAAAAGTACTCCGTAACTAAAAGGTAAATATTTTTCTTATATTCTAGAAAGTCTATAGCTACTTTTTGCCAGGGGTATTCAGCTGGTGGATGGGGCATTAGAGGTTCACTAGGGTTCGCATTTCTATACTTAATACATGTTGCACAGCTTTCAACCCTATTTTTAATATCAACTGACATATTAGGCCAATATAACACATTTCTCGCTTGGTTTTGACATCGTTCTATTCCAAAGTGCCCTTCGTGTATTATGTCTAACATTTCTGACCTTAATATTGTTGGCACAACTATGCAGTTTCCTTTGAAAAGCAACCCATCTACCACATGTAAATCATGACTGATGTTATAATATGGCTTCGCCATGTCATTTACTTTGTTTTTCGATATCGGCCAACCCTCATAGTAGTATTTTATTACAGCTTGTAATGTATCATCCGATTTGGTCAAGAGCTGCAGTCGTTCTAGTTTCTCAGACGACACAGCTAAATTTGAAACTAACAGGTTAGCATGTATTCTTAACACCTCATCAGTAATTACTGTTTCACACTCCTCAGCTGTGCCTACCGGAGCCCTAGAAAGTGTGTCCGCTACAAAAAGATTTTTACCTGGTGTGTAAAACACTTCTAAATCGTAAGCCTGAAGGACCATCATCATTCGTTGTAACCGTGTAGGAACTTCTGCTAAAGGTTTTTTGAATAAGGTCACCAGAGGTTTGTGGTCTGTCTCTACCATTGTCTTCTGTCCGTATACGTATTGATGAAATTTTGTGCAACCATATACTATCGCATATAACTCTTTTTCTATTTGAGCATATCGACATTGCGTTTGTGTAAGCGATTTAGAAGCAAATGCTATAGGATTTTTATTATGTAAGATGGATGCACCAACTGCTGACTTCGAGCTATCAACCGATAATGTTATAGGGATATTCGGGTTAAAGTATGTCAACACTGGTGCATTTGTTATAATTTTTTTTAGTTTTAAGAATTCATTATCATGTTCATGCGACCAATGCCACACTACATTATTCTTTAAAAGAGTTCTCATGTTTTTTGTCTTTTCAGATAGTTGTTCTATATATTCACCCAAATATGTAATCATTCCTAGAAATCTTTTTAGTTCGGTGACATCTTTTGGAACTGGTAAGTCTGAAATTGCTTTAATTTTAGAAGAATCTATGGACATCCCCTCTGAGTTGAAAAGATGACCCAAATATTTTATTTCAGTCAAAAGAAACTTACACTTCGCTTCGTTAAATTTTACGTTCATTTTCCTTGACCGCTCTAAAACTTCCTTTAGTATTTTATTATGATTTTCAATTGTATCAGCGAACACGAGTATATCATCTAGATAAACTAAAACCCCAGGAATTTCACCAAAAATGTCAATCATACTTTTATGAAATATTTCAGGCGCGCAAGAAACGCCAAACGGAAGACGTTTGAACCGATATCTGCCAAATGGTGTCCCAAATGTGCACAAGCGGGAACTTTGGTCGTCTAGCTTTATCATCCAAAAACCAGACTGAGCGTCAAGAGTTGAAAAATATTTTGCACCGTCTAATTTGTGTCTCATTTCATCTATGGTTGGTAATGGAAAATGACATCTCTGGATAGCTTTATTTAACTGCCTTGGATCCAGACATACTCTGAGAGAACCATCTTTTTTTTCAACTAATACAATAGAGGAACCCCATTCACTCGGTTCAGATACTTTTTCAACGACATCTTTTGATTCCATTCTTTCTAGTTCTATTTTATATCTATCCATTAATTTTAGGGGAACTTTTCTTGGTGCATCGATTTTCGGTTCAGAGTTTGGTTTTGTACTAATATGATATGAACCAGGTAAACATCCCAAACCACTGAAGACATCTTTGAACTGATTTAATAAATCAGAACTATTTACACTTTTTACTACTTTCACCAGGTTTTGTTCTTCACATGTTGGAAGTCCTATAACCGTTTGACAAGCGATACCTGTAATCACGAACTCGACTTCAACCGGTTTCTGATTAAGCTCTCCTTTGAAACTACAGACACACAGAATCGGTATTGCTTTACCTGAAAAATCAATTAGCTTTATCATTTTGGTATTGATTACAACCTTAGGTATATTAAGATATTTTAGAGTGTTTTCTGACATAACATTAACCATGGCTCCAGTATCTAGTTGGCATTTAACAGTTTTATTGTTAGTTACAAAATCTACCGTCCACATTTTATTTGTACTGTTACGATAAAGAGAGTTAACAACATGCTTTTCTACTATATTTTTTTTTGGAGGATGGTATACTGACTCAATAAAAAGCTTCCTATCTTCCATCTCTGCAGAATCGAGCAGCCGAATTGACTCTCTCATGCACATAGCTGCAAAGTGATTTTTTTTCTGGCACTTGAAGCACGTTGTTCCAAAGGCAGGGCATTTAAAAGGCGGGTGTCCTCTGCCACATTTTCGACAAGTCATCCTCGACTGTTTTTCATTAGATTTTGGAGTATAATACCTAGCCTGGGTATTATTTGGACTCATAAGAGTATTTGTATTGACAGGTGATTCCATAGATTTAACTTTGTAAATTTTCTCTATACAGTTTTCTTTATTCTTGCTCACAGATACGTTTTGTATTTTTGATAGTTCCAGACTTCTTGAAATCTTTAAAGCTTTCTCCAATGTTAAATTCTCCTCTTGCAACAGCTTTTCGCGTATGTATTCATTATGTGAGTTGAGACCAACAATGAAAACATCCCGTACCAATTCTTCTCGCAACTGTGCAAATTCACATGACAAGCTTAGGTTTTTTATTTCAGTTACGAAATCATCTGTGGACTCATGGTCTGCTTGGCGTTTAGAAAGAAACTTATACCTCTCAAAAGTGATATTCGTTACCGGCGTGCAGTGATGCTCGAACTTTTTCACCAAGTCTTCATACTTTACAGTATCTACATCAAGGTTTAGTGACTGGAAAATTTGTATCCCGTCATTTCCTATGTAGTGCAAAAATAATGCCACTTTCCTTTGAGCATTCACATCTTGCAATTCATTCGCTCGGAGGTAGATCTTGAACCTCATGATCCAGTTTTTCCAATTCATTGACAAATTTCCATTTATCTCAAGAGGCTCCAACACTCTCTTACTACAATTTTGTTTTGCAGAAACCTGCGTTTCCCCACGCGTATCTTGGTCTTCTGCCAACATTTTTTTTATATTTTAGCTCATTTGATGTGCTCAAAATACACAAAAACTTCACAAATTTTCATTTGAGAAAAATTCTGACACCATGTTGTGTGATTCATTTATTGAACTGTCGTCATTCAGGGCAATTGACATAACTTATACAACATACAGATAAAAGCGCTTAATGACAGCCATTTGACAGCGTACACGGTGCACATGCCCTCAACCGTGAACGCTTTGTACGATCTGTGTGCGGTCAAGGGTCACGTCCCTTAAGGTGGCCCATCCCGCTCATCTCCCCATACAAAAGGGGAAAGAAGACCACGCCCATATTTCTTGTCAGAGATCCAAAATTTTGCTCAAAATAGCTTTATTTGATCGATCTTGATGTCTGATGACCATTGGCATTGTAAAATTGTGTTTGGTTTCTAAGTTATAAGGTCCGAAAGTTCGCATTTTTCGCGCGTTTTATACAATAACTTTGGAGGTGGATTACGCAATGATAAAGTAATAACATCTGAAAAAGATTAGTCATCAGACATAGCTTATTTAATCAAAATTTATAATCTATTTGGTTTTTGTTCGATTTTTTACTACAGCGGTCGTGGTTTACTTTTAGCTATAAGTCGTTTTTAAATTAAAATTTTCGTAAATCTTACCAAATCATACACTGTGCACATTGTCTTTTTTGTGGACATGTTGCATCTTCCTCATCACGGAGCCTGTCTTATTCTTTGAAACAGAGAAGGTCCCAGAGCGCAACAGCACGGTTTTGTACCGTGCCCGCGAATGAGTTAGGCCCGCCGGGTTGGGCCACCTTAAGTCAAGAAGACGTTCACGAGTGTGAATATGAGCAATTCTAAACGGCCGTGTAAGCGTATATTGTTGAAATCACTGCAATATACGTGACCCGTGCTGTATGTATTAAACACCACATTTAAAAAATATTTTTAAGGATTTCGGCGTTTATGTCAGTCTTATATTCTTCATTTTAATTTTTATACCTTTTATTTTACCCTAAAATCTGTACTTTTTCTGTGGTCATATTTTAATGTAATTTATTTTTGTCTATCTATATTTATTTTTGAGATTGTGAAAATGTATATTTATTCGTCACGTAATTTACTTAGCGAAAAAATCATGCTGGAGATCACAGAAAAGGCTGCGTTATTCAGGTATTTAATATTGCTAGTAGGTTTGCTGCTTAATTAACTTACGAAAAAAAACCTTTCGTGTAAATTTTTTAAGTTTGAGAAAAAAATGCAGAGATGGACGTCACTTTGACATTACACAAACTAACATTTTTCTAATCTCGAAACTCCCAAAAAGGGGAAACTCACAAAACCAAGCTATTTCTATCTTATTTAATTAAATATCAACAAATTTCCAATCGATACAATATTCAACTCGAAATGATATTATACGTGAGTCATCAACTCGCCGACATTGAGATTGACCCATATCCTCACACACACCTCGGAGAGGTGGAGCAAAAAGGAGTGAAGCCATTCCGAACCGTTCTATGGTCAGCGAAAACGGCTGAGGTAGGTAGACTGAACTGGGGGTCTATTCATGAGAATGTCACATGTGAGTCACCGGTGACTCACCAGTGAGTCACAACGCTTTCGTACTCATTAATCCTTTCTAATTATTGTAATTAGAGTGCGATGATACATCATAACATTTGATATTTGGTGACGTCTGGCAAAAGCGTTTCATTTTCGTCTGTGACTAACTCGTTTTCGCTGTCACAGTCATTGTACGTATACGTAACGTAACGTATGTCTTGGTCCTTATTGCACCGAATTTAACATTTCAATTACAATATTCTTCTGTGCATGGAGGTGAAGAATGTAATTTCTTCACCTCCATGCTTTTGTGACATGTCACAAAACATGTTCACAGAATAAGTAATAGTGACATGTCACAGAACATAAAACATCACATGTTAATTGTTATTAATCTGTGACAACAACAAGTCGACGGTAGAAAAAATCTGCAAATGAGATCACAGATTTCTAGTATCCTGAGATTTCCAGTAAAACAAGCGTTTACATACTCTTTGAGTAAAACTATAAATTGGTTTTGTTTCTTCAGCTGCACGAACTTTTTGATATATGATTTTTTTGGGAATTGAGTTCTGGTCCTTCAATTGAAATGGTATGTATGTGTTTTCTAACATTTAATATCTAAATTAATTAGTTAATATCTAAAGATGTGGGGACATGAATTGAGAAGGGTATTTTGAGATGGTTTGCATGAATATGTAGGTGACGAAAGAATAACGATTTACAGCGTGGAAGTGAGGGGAATTCCGACCCCGGGCGACCTCCGAATGCACCATTACCATATGGCGCTGTTGGCTGTGCCTACCCCTCCAGGAAAGCGATGCAAAGGCATGTAGGTGTGTGGAAGAATACCTGAGGAGGTCAAGGGCCTAACACTCATATATTTGCTCATGGTGCATGGTGGAACAGTGATTGTACCACACTGGGCTGAAATGTGGGTTGGCATTCGTGTTTGTATGAATTCCTGCATACTGCTTTGTTATATCCAAATCCGCCGCATAAACACCAAGTCTCGGTAGCCCAGTGGTGCGACGGCTTGAATTTGATAGGCTGGGTGTAGCACATCTGAGCCCAATTGGGTTCCGGATGGGTGACCATATTCAACCGTTGAGGCTGGCCGTGGTTCGGACTACTAGGTGGTAGGGTAAATCCCGCCCGGGTTTGGTACCACCGCATTGGATGAAACTATGGTTAAATCCGCAATGAAAAATGGTCTGTGTTTTCCAACCAGTTCAATGTAGCCGAGCTATATAAGGAAGGTCCTGGCATGGCACCTAGTTCCCATGTGGTGTCTTAGGCTAATATCTGATGTTCAGTTTTATATTAGCCATCCATATCCAGTTACATAAAAAAAATTAGTTATCTTTGTGTGGAGCCTAATCGGAACTGAACAGTTTTATCACTCTATCAGATAAGACATAACACCCGATTTCGCTAATAGCCAATTTCCACTGTACTCCAAGGTTTTGGTAAATGTGAATTAATAAATGCATCATAGTAAAACAAAAAAAAAATGGAATAATTCTTGTTTCATAATATTTTTTCTCTTTCCAGAGTGCGATATTCAATTTCCAAAGCCTTCTATCGGTGATCCTGTTATTGATATGTACGTGCGCCTACTTGCGATCATTCTTTCCTACTATAATGGACAGAAATAAAACTGGGTATGTAATATTAGCATGTAGATTTGTGAGATTATAGAAAACTTTCTAATGTCAACCTCGGTTCTAACCAATAGAATATTTTGGCAGCTGCTGGATATTAAACAAATGGTGCCACTTTGAAACGATTAAATAAATGAATAAAGGCTGTCGAGAAGTCACAGGATTTATTTTAACAATTGAGAAAGCTTCAAAATATGTCCATGTTTTGTTTTTTTTTTGTAAATAGTTGCTTGTAGTCTAGTGGCACGGGGACTGTTCTGGAGGTCTGGGTTCAATTCCTCGCCCCGACATGCAGTTTGATAAGTGCATTTTTCGTCACGAATCGTCACGAGTTCGGAATCTATGTAAAACTGTAGGTCCCCTTCCCCTACTAGGTGGTTGGGTTTAAGCCTGCCCAGATTGCTACCATCGCATTGGATGAAAAATTGGTCGAAACGGCAATACAAATAGTCCCTGTTTCTATCCAGTTTAATGTAGCCTTGCTCATAAAGGTAAGGTCCGTGGTGTATTGGGCTAATATCATAACGATAGTTGTGTGGTATTAGCCATCCATATAAAGCATAAAAAAAGCTGTATTTTGTAATAAAGAAATTCTAAAATGGACATAAAAAAAGTTTTTTTTCCAATGTCAATTAAAACATACAGAGGTAGATTTCGACAATATATTTTAGAAAACATTAATGCTGAGATTCATAGACATTACTAGTGCTTGGCTTAGCCAAAATGTAGTTTCCGACTGTCAAATTTGACATTCCATACATTTCATGTCATAACTGACACTCGGAATGCATGCTTTGGGTTAGCCAAGTACAAGTAACACTAGTTTACAAAATTTTAATTTTTGTCTGTTGCCGCGAATTTTATAGTGGTTTTTATGACGTGTTATTTTTAACCGACTTCAAAAAAGGAGGAGGTTATCAATTCGTCGGAATCTTTTTTTTAATTTTTTTTCACCGATTACTCGAAGACCCCTGGACCGATTTGAAAAATTCTTTTTTTGTTCGAAAGGGTATACTATCTAGTTGGTCCCATTTTTTTTTATCAAAATCGGTTTAGTAGTTTTCAGTTCAGTACTATAACACACATCGAATTTCTTAACCCCGCGAACCCAGAAATGTGATTTTTTAGTTACAGTAGTTTTCTTTTCGGGTGAGATTGCTCAGTATGAGAGGTTTTTTTTTACTTCAACTATTGGGGGTATTCAAGGGGGGTAAAAGAGGACAAATTGTACACATTTCTATCTCTAGAGCCGCTGAACCCAGAAATGTCAGAGTATGTTTTCTTTTAGATGGGAATGCTTAAGAAGAAAATATTTTTGGAAATTATACTATTAGGGGGGTAAAACAGGTCAAAATGAACACATTTAGGCGAAAACCACTCATGTTGAGATCTCTGAAACCAATTATCCTCGAAACTTAAAATTTTCAGTGACTTCTTGTTAAGACGAAAAGGCTCGCTTACAACGGATTTTACAAAATTCAACTGTTAAGGGGGGATAAACGAGGCCGATATGTACATATTTTCATACAACTTAAACTTACGCAAGAAACAGACTATCCGGAACGATGCAAGGCTGACAAATTCAGAAGCTCAGCGGTTCCGGTCATTCGTTGTTTTGTCTTTTTAGGGTTCCGTTCCCAAAGGGCACCAACGGAACCCTATTACTAAGCTTCCGCTGTCCGTCCGTCCGTCTGTCTGTCACAGCACTCTATCTCACGTGATCTCATCGTATCAATTATCGTACGTATCAACCGTGAACTCATGAATCCAGATAGTTACCGGTCTACCTTTCGTCAGAAATGAGATTTCTCAATGGTTTCATTTCTGCTAATGCTCGTTCATTGTATTGTATTGTAGTATATGTATGTATATCTTCTTTCCACTTTGTATGTGAAGTTGAGCAGGAGGGCTCGCCCACCTTGAGTCAAAAGTTACGCCACCACTAAAAAGCAAAAAATAAAATATTTTTAAATAAAAAAAGGACCGCCTTCAAAAACACCGGAACTGAAAAGCAAAAAATAATTGGTTACTTTTAATTAATGTACGAAAAGCTATTTTAATTCTAACTAATTATGTACAATTTCTTAATTTTTAACCATCTTTTGAAGTCGGTGCCTTGGGTAGAGTTCGCTTCGCACGCTGCTGACCGAACAGACACTATTTCAGCCGAACACACCCGAAGTCTACGAGAGCGTAAACAACCTGAGTCAGCAATGATTGGTCCACAGAGCATTTTAAGCGACCGTTCGTCTAACTGGAGATGCCCTTAGCGTTGGTTTACATGCAAGCTGATATCGATACAGCGCAGCGTACTGAAACTGGGTTTCAACTATTATTAGTACTTTCAGCTTTATAAAGGCGCGCACTGGTGAAGGAGTACCGCCCTTTTTTTATTTAAAAATATTTTATTAAATCTAACCTTAAAAATGTTTGTGCAGCTCAAGTTACTTTATTGTTCATTTTCATCATTCGTTTTTTTGTTCGATGATAATGTGTGTGTTTCAATTTGTTCAGGTAAATATCTAAAGTTTCTGCAATATGAGTACTTCAAGAAAAAGTTGTGTAAATGATCCAAATATTTTTTTCTACATATATGAAGAATATGTACTCCACATTTGTAGAATATCTGTATCAGAGTTCATTAAAAATACCAATTTTCTGTATTTTGGGATATTCTTGGATAAAAATTAGAAGTCTTGGGCACCTGTTTGTGTTTGTAAATCGCGAGAGATTTGAATCTTATATTGATTTGATATTATATTGAGATTTGAATTCATGTATTATTTTTGTTCACACATATCTGTAACTCAAAAACTAGAGCCTTATTCTGCTTATTATTAATGCTTATTCTGCATTATGTTTATGTTTTCTCAAATCCGCATGTTTCAGCGAAATAGTATTCTACTAGCGCAATTTGCAAAACGCATGCATTATGTTTGTGTTTTGCTCGAATCGTCACGCGCGCTCCATGTTCTCGTGGGCCGTGTGTTTTGGCCAAAACACACTATTTGTCAAATTAAATGGTATCGGCACCTAAAAGTCGATGTTTTCTTGAAAAATTCAATGCATTTGTGTACATGTTTTCACAAAGTAGGTAATTCGTTTTCTGACTCTTAATGCAAATGAAACATATACTACAAAATCTATACGGAGGAAAGCAATTTTGTCACTATTTTAATCACAATATTGGCATTATCTAAAAACCTAAGGGCAAATAAATCACATTGACATATTTTGTACTACATATGTATGCCTGCACGTATAGGCAAATGAAAGGAGTCGACCGCCTCTCTCGCAGGTTTATACTTGTTTCGAAGCATCGCTTCGCCGAACTGCGAATATCACTTTCCTACATTATGTTGGTATATTGCTGTCTCTTTTCTTATGTCATATTTGATTGAGAAAATAACTGTCAAATAGTGACAGGTTATTTTAACCCTTTAGGCGGCGCGGAAGACAAACCACTCCATAGACAATAACAAAACGAGTGCGTGAATTAGCTGAATACCGATTTTTGGAAACCGCACTCAAAACTTCGCATGTCATGTTTGACTGTAACATAACTCATACGGAATGGTTTGAAATCGGACAAATAGCAGAACCGGGCTTCTGATCAAAAAATTATAATAATATATTTGAACTAAGCATGTGTAGCCATCAACAAAAATTTTTTGGGCAACAGATACGTTGTAAACTAGTGTAATCTTTATGAATCTCAGCATAAGCCCTTTTAAACAGTTATCAACCATAGATGGGGAATCGATAGGGTAAAAACTATTTTAACATGTATGGGTTTGTGGCAGGTTGCTGGGTACATTCTGGAAGTGTGCGCGCATCGGTGAGAGGAAATCGCCATACGTCGCCGTATGCTGCATTGGAATGGCCTTCTCCATACTATTCCTCACTTAGATCTTCACCCCTTGATCAACGTTTTATAAGGATAGGGAATTATTTTGCATGAACTACGAACGTGCAGTAAATCAGTGCATACATTAATTACTAATGTTCAATTTTACATTTATAAGAAATGTTAACCGTGAGCTGTATGAAATAATTTAATGGTCCCGGGAAATAAAATCACCCAAAATAATAATCTGTACTTTTTATTTGGTAAGATACATAGTGATTTCTCAAAGATAAAAAATGTATACAAATAAAATGTTACACTATGGAATATAATTAAAACTTGGTTACAAAACAGTCGCGATTATAAAACATTATAACAATTATCCATCAATCTCTCGGTGCTTCCCCTATCCCACAAACTGGTAGGAATTAGTGCTATAAATGAAGTAGAGTATAATGAAGTACAGAATGTTCACTCTGAACTCAAAGCTGTCAAATAGTACAAAAGTTTGTATCACAACATAAAGCTGGCGGCTAATAGATTTCTTTCGGATGTGATATTTTTAAAAAAGAAAGGAGTGAACCCTATTACTTAGTCTCAGCCCTTGCATCGAGAAATAACCCCACTAATGGTCTACACTGGACAGAGCCCAAAAAAAACCCCACTGATGATGAAGGTCGCCCGAATCCCCATACAAACGTGGGAAGAAGTTAATGCGCATATTTTTTGTCGTAGATCCAAAATTATACTCAAAACAGCTTTATTTGATCAAACTAGATGCTTGATGACCACTGACATTGTAAAATTGTTTGGTTTCTAAGTTATAAGGTCCGAAAGTTCTAGTTTTTCGCGTGTTTTATGTTAACATATTGTATGTTTGGAAGTGGATAACTGAGCGATAAAACAAAAAAATCTAAAAAAATTTAGTAATCAAGCCTATCGTGTTCCACGAAGGTTCAAAATCAGTTTACTTAAGCTATAAGTCGTTTTGTAATACTATTTTTGTAGATCTAACAAAATCAAACACTGAACATTGTTTGCTTCGTGGACGTGATGCATCCTCCTCATCATGAAGACTGTCTTTTTCTTTAAAACTGAGACAGTGCCCCAGCTCAACAGAACGATTTTGTGTCGTTTCCCATCGGGAACGGCCACGTTAAGGTGGCCCAACCCGGCGGAACTAACTCATTCGCGGGCACAATACAAAACCGTGCTGTTGCGCTCTGGGACCTTCTCCGTTTCAAATAAAAAGACGGGCTACGTGATGAGTAAGATGCAACATGTCCACAAAAAAGACACTGCACATTGTCTGATTTGGTAAGAGTTACGAAAATTTTAATTACAAAACGACTTATAGCTAAGAGTAAACCACGACCACTGTAGTCAAAAATCTAACAAAAACCAAATAGATTATAAATCTTGATAAAATAAGCTATGTCTGATGACTAATCTTTCCAAGATATTCTTATTTTATCATTGCGTAATCCACCTCCAAAGTTATCGTATAAAACGCGCGAAATAATCGAACTTTCGGACCTTATAACTTAGAAACCAAACACAATTTTACAATGCCAACGGTCATCAGACATCTAGTTCGATCAAATAAAGCTATTTTTTGCAAAATTTGGGATCTCTGACAAGAAATATGGGCGTGAATTTCTTTCCCCGTTTGTATGGGGAGTTGAGCGGGATGGCCCACCTTAAGCCATAGTTAAGTCACTGTATTGACAACTTATTCTTTGACTTGTATCATATGGGATTTGTGTCAGTCTCTGTCATGAATGAATAATGTAAATTCAAATTTAATCAGTAGGTGTGCAACGGTGCTTCAGTAAATTTTATTAGAATAATACTTCCATAAATTGTATGTCAAAATTGACAGGCGGAAGACTTGAGAATCATCTCAAAACCCAAGAACTGTCTTTGAATCTCAGCATAAGAGACTTAGCCCCGGTTGCACGAAGAAACAGCTGAGTTAATCATTGTTCAAACACGTCACTTTTAGTGATCCGCATAGAGTTCCTTCCATACTGTCCACACAAAGTGACGTGTTTGATCATACTTTGACGATGATTTTGATTGTTTGTCCTTTCGTGCACTCGGCCCTTAGGACCTATTTTACCATCATTCGATAAACTTCTCATTGTCCACATAATTGTATGTAAGCATAGTAATAACGGTAAAAGTTCCCCGGTGAAGCCATTGCATATCAAACTTCGTTAATATGCCAGATATGCGTGATAGTGATGAAAATAATTTCCAATTTTAAGTATTTTAGTCTTTATAGCTCATTAATCAATGAGCAATAAAGACTATCGATTGATGCTTAAATAAACTCCTAGGAACTATATCCAGACATGCCAAAAATGTTTTAATTCAAAGAAGCATTGTCTTTAAAGTGGTTCCAAATGCTTCTGGCCAATAGAAAGTTTCTTATAAACTTCATAAAAAAAGTTATGGTCTTTGAGGTGCTAATGAAAGTTATATTCTGTTATAGAAGGTGCTCTAAAATATATGAAACAGAGACCATTACTTTTTGTGTGGCGATTGCAAGAAACTTTGTATGGGCCAAACACGTTAGACAAAAATATATAACAGGATTGACATCATACCGCATATTGTTAGTTTAAATCTTATAATGAAAACATTAAAATATTGAACAGATTCCTTTGTATGCAGCTGCTTGTGTAAAAATGCAATGTCAAATCCAATTTCTGTAAATATTTCTGTAATTATCATATGACAAATTAGACCAAAAGTTTAATAAGTCGACCATTATTATTATATAACATAATTGGGCAACTTTCAGATCATAAATACACATACAATATGAAACTAATAAATCAGTCTAAAAACTTCACTTTACACTAAGTTAAATGAACTTACAAGTACCACTAACATAGAATATCTAAAATACTTCCACACAATCTAATACAAAATAAATACATTCGATGCATTGACCTTTGACACGGAAACTGTGATCTTAAGATCAATATTTTCATTTTTCGGCAATAATTTTTGATCTAGTCAAAAAACAACCCTTGGTTAATGCAACACTGTATACATTATTGGGAAAACTGTTAACATATATAAATGACAATAGTCAAACATCGGCATATGGCACGTGGTTTCTCAGCAATGGGAATTTGCATATGTGGAGAAAGAGAGGCCAACATTATTTAACTAGCGATTACCAAATGGATAAGGATCAACCCTAAACATTATCTAGTCAAGAGAAATCCGAACCAGATTAAAGAGACATAAATAATTGACTAGTAGCGATGTTACATTGTAATTTTTTTTTGTGTAATTGCTCTCATTTATAAAAGCAACCTTAAACGGAATCAGGATTTAAACTTTTGAGTATTAGGCTGGTGTCATACTACACTGTTTAATATAAAAAGACATTCTCTGTTTAGCCCGTTTTTCACTAAATCAGACTTTGCAAAGTCCTGCTAAATGAATACATTGCTTTCTGATTGCAATTCCGTGGGATAACACCATTTTAACACATTCCATTGAATTAATGTCAAAACTGACTGAAAAAAACAGATTGTAAGCATTCATACATAAACATTATACGTAACTAGCAAGTGTGTATCGGTCACTTAACGTGATTATTTGTGTCTTGTTTGGTTGTACAGACGTTTAAAACCAATTTCCACTTGCAAGACGAATGTCTTTGGCAGTTTTACTTGCAAAAAATGTCTATAATGTGTTAAATGTACTTACACCAAATTACTTTGCAATAGGCACTTATCTAAGGAGGCTACATTTGTGACGTAATAAGATCGAGGTAATCTACTTAAACACCGATTCGACTAAGTCTAGGTATAATAATTTATGCATCTAAATTAAATAATTTTAAACATTACAAACACAGAGTATGAAGTAAAGCAATATATAACTATGTTTACTCTACAAAATAAGTATAATCATTACCACCACACAGCATAAACAATAATATAGGTTTTTTGTAAATATGACTAATCATAGTTTTTGGGTCATGAATACTCTGTCTAACCCTCAAAATGTTGGCCTCTGTGTTAACGACCAAAAACTGTGATAAGCCATATGATTCGAATTATTTAAACATTTACAGTACACTTAAATAATTACGAAAAGATGTGTAGAGTTTCATGTTGTATAGTCTCTAAAAAAGAAACACTAAAGACAATACAATCCTAAAGACAAAGGTAACAGAAGAATAGAAATGTTAACGGAAACACACAATTTTGTTTCACAACAATGCCTTATGCTAAGTTTTCCAAAGCGTCCAAAACGTACATGTAATTTATAAATTTTATCACTGGATTTTGAAGGCATTGTGTTGGTATTTATAGCTATAGAAGTTCTGTTGACAATCATTGTAAAATGAGCTATTTTCGTGTTGAGAGGTTGGAGAAATATGCCACAGTTTATATTAAAATATTTGGCACCAAGTACTCCAGGCATGTGCAATCTTAAATTATGGTTAGTGAACGAAAATCCTCATTCATATCAACCTGAAAACAGCCACACAGCCTGTAAAGAGAAATTTGAATTAAATTTTAATTGGGGTGACAATGCTAACAAAACAATCATGACAATTAGTGATGGGTTGGCAAGATTTTTGTGACTCGCGGTACTACCCTTTTGACCGAGCCGCAAGCCAAGTTCACTGGTCGGTCGGTCAGTCCAGTCATTTCATTCAGTAGGCCGCATTGGTATTGAGTACGGGTCGCAAAGACACGAATCTTTCGCGGTCGTTCAGCACAGAAAACCCGGGTCTTCTGACGCATTCGTTCGCGAACAAACTATCGCTAATGACAATAATGCGAGTTCTATTGTGACAGTGGCTAGTTTACAGAGTCAATAAGAAGAAATAGTTTAGGGACTACAATCCGAAAAAACAAGTCAGTCAACACGGATACACTAGCTACTATTGCTTCACGCCTACCGTCCGCTACTTTACGTATTAGTCCGAGTTAAACTCAACTCGTTTGTTTTTACTCTACGGAGTTGAGTTTGAGTTGAGATGAGTCACTTCGCCTCGGCCGTCGTCGCCGCCGCAACCTCCGCTGTCCTGCCATGGATACGTCATAATTCGTCTTAGAAACGAGTGAAAATATTCTACATCAAGAACTAGTAACATTTTTCAGATAAGCAGGGACAGTCATTACCATTCCTGTACCAATAAACCCATGTTTACGCTAAAAAAATACCAAGAAAATTATTGTATACCCCAAATTATTGAATTATTTAGGGCCCATTTTTCAATCCTCAGATATTACGATTGCATTCACATTTGTAAAAGATGCATAGCTATTTCAGGAGAATTATATGTTCTATAACAATTATCAGACTAAAATTTTACTAATAAAGTTTAGACTTACTATATCGGATCAATAAGCAGAAGCGTAAATAAATTCGTCGAATAGTTACCTGGCTGTTAATCAGACTATTGAATAATAATAATAAATATACAACCTATTCAAATATTTTAGACTAGCAGTGGTGAATTCCTACATGGAAAGATCATTCCGAACATGGATTGGCAGATAGAGATGAGGAAGAGAGCGGGAAAAAGTTTATGAGCAAGCATCCTACCTAAGCAGGCTAGCTTAGGAGTTTTCTTATGGTAACTACTTATTTCCCGCTTAGACCCTGCTAAGGGCCCAGATATATTCGGTGAAGCCGTTGCCCACTAGGAGTAATGTGGAGTGTACCTTGGGAGACTATCTGATCATCTCGAGGTACTTCTGCTTGTGTTTGGTGAGCATCTCGGTGACGGTGACCAGCTTCCTGATGGCGGGCGCCGCCTTGCCCAGGGTCTGCAGCTCGGGCAGGTGCGAAACGCAAATGTGGTGCAGCGTCGCCAGCTCCTTGCCTGCACAGCAAAGACCAGTCTTGGTACTCTTTTTTTTATGTATTTGGATATGGATGGCTAATACCAAACTGACTGTCAGATACTAGCCTAACACACCACATGGGAGCTAGGTGCCATGCCAGGACCTTCCTTATATTGCTCGGCTACATTGAACTGGATGGATAACAGGGAAAATTTTCATTGCCGCTTCTACCATCGTTCATTCATACGATGATACCAAACCGGGCGGGATTAAGGGGAATAAAAACCTAAATATGAACGTTTTTCTGAAGTCGATTACAGTAAAGCCTTTAGTTGTTAAACATTGAAGAAATACTGAGCTTATAGATTGTACGTTTGCAAAGATACACATCCCCATTTTGTCCAAAACTCTTGTATAATCATGGAAAGAAAAAATATTTCTAAAAGGACTTTTTTACCTTTTAAAGCAATTTTTTCTGATATCTTTCTATTTAGAAGAATGAAATAAAAAAAATCTTATACCTTTCAGCCATAACGAGGTACACATTCCCCTTGCTGTTAAAAAATCTTCTTTTTTATTTTTTTGACAAATTTTTATTTTTTTATTTGGTATGCCAACAACATTATACATGGAACAGTTACATAGTTTCACTACTAAAAATAACTAATTTAAAGTGTACATGTTAATTATAGGCCAACACAGCTTCCTTACAAGTAAATATAACCAATAAATTTATTTTAATTTTCTTAAGGCGCTAGGACTAGCCAACTACTCGCGCCATACAAATGCACTTTATAACAAATGTAATAATATGTAGTGAAACGCTTCAGCAAATCCAAATAGAACTCCAGACTGATAATGGATTGTTAATATTTTTTTATTCCATCATTTATTTAAATAATAATAAAAATAAAAAAGTTGATTTTTCTCATTAGAAATCTGAAAGTAATTCGATTTCTAGATATAAGCAAAAACAGCATATATGCATAAACAAAAAATTTCATTTGCTTTTAGATTTCTACATTTAGTCAAAAAAGTTCGGAAATGGACACCGTTTCCGCAATGTATTTTGTATAGAAAAAGGAAACATACATTAACGAAAATAATTCAATTCCTAGACAAGGAATCATATATTGTAAGAATGACACTTATAATCGTCAGACTTAGTTAGTTAACTTGGGGTGCCTCGTCTAACTTTGCGATTTGGCTAGTACCAGGCCCTTAAAAGAAGTACTTGTGCACAAAAATTATAAAATGTGCAAAACAATTAATAATATGAAGTCGGTTAAAAAGAGAAAACAATAACCAAAACAATAAGATTACCAAACACTGGTACTACTTACTGTTCCTAAATTGTTGTACTCACTGTAACTGTATTTATGGTTAAAAAAGAAGAACAAAAACAAGAAATAATAAAAAAAAAATCCACTTATGCTTATATACAGATCTTTTTAATATCTTGAATGGAACAATAAAAAAAGTCGATGGAGTTCCTATGCATGTTTGACAGTTGGGAAAGCCTGACAGAAGGTGAGTGTGATCCGATGTTTATTCGACATCTTCTCACTGAGACTGTCTTTAAGCCTGGAAACAGTTTCCAGGAACTTGTATTTTGATTCTATGTAGAAGGACCTGACAGTCTATCTTCCCATTTAAAAATCGATGCATAAAACATAGATCTATCCGATCGCGCCGTTTCTCCAGATCTTCAATGCCATAGAAATCTAATCTTTCCTGGTAGTGAGTGATACGCTTACTTATTTGGTCCTTAAGAACGGCCCGTAAGCTATGCTCCCCATACAAACGTAGTTTACTAATCATTTGGAAACCGCTATTCCAATTACATTGATATTTAATATCTAATATCAGGTAATAAATATCAGTGTCTGCATGCTTTTGTTTTTTTGGAAAATCCAAACCGAATGAAATAAATGCAAAAAGAAAATCTTCATACGAATTTTGTTTTCTCTGTGGTTTGACCCAGAATACATTTACCGAAAAAACAAAGGCATGCAGACACAGATATTTGTAGCCTAATATTAGATACCAAATATCAAGTAAGTTGGAACATTGGTTTTCAAATCATTAGTAAACTACGTTTGTATGGGAGGCGAAATTTTCAGGTGCTTACGGGCCGACCTTAAGGTGGCCCAACCCGGCGGGAGTAGCTCATTCGCGGGCAAGGTACAAAATCGTGCTGTTGCGCTCTGGGACCTTCTCTGTTTCAAAGAAAAAGATAGGCTCCGTGATGAGGAAGATGCAACATGTCCACAAAAAAGACAATGTGCATAGTGTATGATTTGGTAAGATTTACGAAAATTTTAATTACAAAACGACTTATAGCTAAAACTAAACCACGACCGCTGTAGTCAAAAATCTAACAAAAACCAAGTAGATCATAAATCTTGATTAAATAAGCTATGTCTGATGACTAATCTTTTTAAGATGTTCTTACTTTATCATTGCGTAATCCACCTCCAAAGTTATTGTATAAAACGTGCGAAAAATTCGAATTTTCGGACCTTATAACATAGAAACTAAACACAATTTTACAATGCCAACGGTCATCAGACATCTAGTTCGATCAAATAAAGCTATTTTGAGCAAAATTTGGGATCTCTGATAAGAAATATGGGCGTGATCTTCTTTCCCCGTTTGTATGGGGAATTGAGCGGGTTGGGCCACCTTAAAGCATAGATGGTACAAAAACCTTTTCTGAATGTGTTTGATTATGGCAGCATGTACGGCGTAACCAAAGTTTCCAGGTAGTGCTACAGTATTCCAAAATGGGTCTCACGAGACTATAGTAAAGTGATTTTAAAGTGTTAGAATTTTTAAATATTTTAAACTGTAAAAAAAAAATATAATGATTGGGTACTGTGAGTGGTGTGGCGAGTGGCATTCATGATTTGAAGGAATGACTGACCGCTGTCGTGTATGGGCGCGGCGGGGGCGGGGGGAGGCGCGGCGCCGGGGTCGCCCACGGCGCTCAGCTGGTCGAGAAACACAACCATGCGCTCCTTGTTCTTGAGGATGAACGGGTTCACCACCTCCATGTACGGCTCCTGCTGGCACCGACAAAACGCTACAGTCGCCCTCCCACTTCACTATCTTACTGACTTGTCGATGAAAATTCGTTGTGACTGAATTGCACCAAAAATAACAAATTAAGTAGATATTAAATGTATCAGGTGTGGCGGTAGACGACATAGGACACCGGCGCCGGTGCGACGGCAGGATGAAATCCGAGCCCCGGATACCTCGCCGCTCGCCTCACCGCGCGCCCGCGTCCCTATCACCTACCGGCCACGTCGCCGCCCAAGACAGTCTTAGCAAGCAACCCGTGGCGTTTGTGCGCATCGCATTCAGTGTAGAAAGAAGTAAACCTTTAACGTTAATACCGCGTTTGATTTCCTACACCACGGGCCCAGAGACTCATAGCTAAGTGACAAACACTTACACAGGCATCTCTTTTTTTTTATAGGGTGAAAGGTGTTCAATTCTATTTTGTTATTATCACCATCAATATTTTTTATAATGTAGCAAATGTATGAAAATAGAAGGGGGCCTAACACATTAGCTAGAGAAACTGAAACCAAATAAATACACTACACACACTACATGTACACTGAAATCACAATCAATTGCTTGGTATGTAATGTTTCCTTTATTTTACTTCGCTTGATATGCTCCATAATCATATATTTTTTTATGTGTCGACATGAATGGCGAATACCACAACCACTGTCATGAGATTAGATAAGAATAAGAAGAAAATACAGACAAATTTTCAGTGCCATTTCGACCATTTTATTATCCAATGCAATGGATGGTGGGTGGCTTAATTGGCCTAGTGAAGGGGACCTTCAGTTTGACATGGATTTGGAACCATGGAAAAGCTTCGTAATTAAATGAACTTATCCAACTAAAAAAGATAAAGAAAGTGGTGTTTGAAAGGGTCGGGTATTGAACCCATGACCTCTGGCATGGTAGGCAAGACCACCCGCCCCTCAGCTACCAGCCGCTCTCACTAGCTATAGGAATAC
Source organism: Incurvaria masculella (assembly GCA_946894095.1). Taxonomy (NCBI): domain Eukaryota; kingdom Metazoa; phylum Arthropoda; class Insecta; order Lepidoptera; family Incurvariidae; genus Incurvaria; species Incurvaria masculella. The sequence goes on along the minus strand of OX335658.1, from coordinate 10,916,634 downwards.
GAATAGAGTAAAGTGCGAGACCTTGGCACCGAACTCGACCAGGTTGGCGAGGTTCTGCAGACACTTGGCGACCATGAGCAGCGAGCGGTGGGCGTGCGGCGGCGGCGCGGCGGCGCACAGGCCCCACGCGCGCGGCTCCACCAGCGCCGGGCACACCAGCCGCAGAAATATGAAGCCTGCGGATGGAGGGAGCGCAGTAAGTTGGTTGTTCGGTGGTCACTAGTGGGAGTGCATTGTTATTCGTTCAACTAGTGTCGATTTAAAATTACTTGTTAGAGTGTTTTGAAAAACAGTAACAACCACCCTAAACAATCGTACCTCCTATTTCTAGATGCATTCACAAAATTTTACTTTTTATTAATTATTCTACTAAAAATTTTGGCGATGTACTTAAGCTGTTTATGTCATGACTGCTGCGAGTTGGAAAGAGATACAACATAATTAAATTTTTTATCTTCATGAGATTCTTTTTTTTTATTTTATTTTTTTAAGCACTATCATTAAATCAAACCAAATCAAATCAAATCAAATAATTTATTTGGTGCTAATGGGAATGAATCAAAGGATAGCATAACATTTCACACCTCGTCATAGAGAATACAAATAAATATCACAATATCTTATCATTAATCAAACATTCATTATTAAATTATCAAATTATACAATTTTAAACATTTCCAATAAATATTGATCTATAAAAATTCAATAAAAAATTAAAATAAATATTAAACATCTGAATTGAAAAAATTTAGGTCGTAAAACGTTTTAGTGAGGAGCCATTTGCTCATTTTTCTTTTAAAGAGAGTTTCACTTTCCTCTAGTTGTAGATCTAGCGGCAGTTTATTAAATATGTTGGTGCCCTTGAATTTTAAGCTCTTTTGGAATTTCGCAGTGCTGTGAGCTGGTACCAGTAGCAGTTGTTTGTGTCTGGTCGGATAGGGGTGTGAGCGCGTGTCGTACTCCGACGCGTTGCACCTCGCAAACAGCGCGACCTTCTTTACGTAAGCGTCGTACATCGTTAGCAATCTAAGTTTTTTAAATATTGGTTCGCAGTGGTCGTCCCACGCAGACTTGCTTATGATTCGTACTGCACGCTTTTGCAGTACGAATACTTTGTGGGCGTCGCCAACCGCTCCCCAGAATTCCAACCCAAACGTCATTATTGAGTGAAAATATCCGTAGTAGGCGTTTATCAATGTATAAGTGTCACATGATTGGGCTAGAATTCTGAGACAGTAACATGCTTTGCTTAGTTTGCTGCATACAGTGTCGATATGGTCCGTGTATCTGAGGTTGTCATCGAGCGTAAGACCTAAGAATTTGTGAGACTTTTGGAACTCGATGACATCGCCCAATAATCGAACACTCATATTATTTCCAAGTTCCCCCTTATTGGTTATAGTGAATTGCACACATCCCGTTTTAGCTTTATTCATCAAGAGCTTGTTTGCTGTGAACCAGTCGAATAAAGCTATGGAGCAGTATTCCAACTTGTTTAGCAATTCTTTTTTATCTTTTGCTTTAACAATTGCATTGGTATCGTCTGCGTACAATATTAATAATGCGCTTTTTATTGTATCCGGTAGATCATTAATGAAGAGTAGGAAAAGCAGTGTCGACAATATGGAACCCTGTGGAACTCCGTGCGTAATTTTAAAGGGCTCCGAGATTGAATCCGACAATTTGCGGTCATACATGCATTTTACAGCTACTTTTGCATTTCTATCGTGCAGGTAAGTTCGGAACCAGTCCAGAGCTATCCCCCGTATTCCATAGTGTTCTAATTTATTTAGTAACAACCCGTGGTCTACAAGGTCAAACGCCTTGAACAGTGTCCGAGCTCATTAAAGGTGAAATCCATTTTAGCAATCATATCTATTCTTTCTTCGCTCAGTAAAACGTGATCGGAAACCTTTGCGGGCGTGTCATTCAAACAATCAGAAGATCTGCAAATTAATAAGTGCGCGCGTTATGTTTGTGTTTTCTCAAAACTGCATGTTTTGGCAAAATTCGTATTCTACTAGCGCAGTTTGCAAAACGCATGCGTTGCGTTTGTGTTTTGATCACAAACTCGTAACAGGCGCTTCGTGTTCTCGTGTGCTGTTTGTTTTGCCAATAACTCGCAGTTTGAATATCGTATTTGTCAAATTAAATGGAATGAGGTATTTATAAATCGATGTTTTCTTTTGAAAAATTTCATGCATTTGTGTTATTACATTAAAATGATCTTTTCAAGTACATGTTTTTTACAAATTAATTAGTTTTCTGTTTCGAAAAAGACTTATAAAGAAAACTCTACTACTTATAATATTAACTCTATGTACCCCATGCATTGGGTTGAAATAATGTCCGCATCATCCGGACAACCCGTATAAGGATCATGTAGTTACGCCCCAAAGTAAGTAATAAGTGAGCACTGACCGGAGACGACGCGCGTACGGACGAAGCGCTCGCCGGGCCACTTGCCGACGGCAGCGCGCTGCAGGCACCCGCACAGGTAACGCACCGCCCGCGGACACTCCTCCGGCGATGTGAATATCGACAGTGTTATCTGTTCATAATACCGAAATCGTTATCAATTTGGGGGCTTTATACAGCCGGCAGTTTAAGTTGACGATGACACCAGAGAATACTTGTAATACTATACATATTATTATGCAAGCAACTTTTTTAGTAAGCCCTATTTCTAATCCATTTGCACTGAGGGTTGCTGTTTCTATTGTTCTTGTTATTTGCCCGCAACTGTTCTACCAACAAGTATTTGGCAGTATAAGCGGCTCGTAGCCTAGTGGTGCGGGGACTGGCCTAGCGTAACAGAGGCCCGGGTTCAATACCAACTTGCACCACTGTCTTTCTCTTTAAGAGTTCGATAAGTGCATTTCGTCACGAATGCGAGCTGCTCCATGGTTCGGAATCCATGTAAAACTGTAGGTCCCCTTCCCCTACTAGGTGGTAGGGTTTAAGCCCGCCCGGGTTGGTACCATCGCATTGGATGAAAAGATGGTCGAAGCGGCAATTAAAAATTGTCCGTGTTTTCCGTCCAGTTCAATGTAGCCGTGCTCATAAAGGGAAGGTCCTGGCATGGCACCTAATTCCTTCGGGAATGTGGTGTATTGGGCTAATATCATAACGGTAGTTGTGTGGTATTAGCCAACCATGTCAGGTCGCATAAAAAAAAAGTATCATTTAGTAGGTATTTCATTACAGTGGAAGGAAAACTCGTAAAGTTTCTTTGCGGATTCTTCTTAACAGAGTTGATCTAGTTCGCGTATCTATTCGTTTTTGAGGTAACTTAGTGTAGTTTAACTACCAAAAAAGTTTAAGGAAATGAAATTACCAGAATTTCTTATTAAGTCCGAACCTAATTCACGGTCTCTTGGGTTAAGATCATGACATTTGGTGTGGTATTAGCCACCCATGTCTACATAAAAAAGCCATGCAATTTAAGGAAGGCCTTGGCATGCCACCTAGTTCCCAGGTCGTGTGTTTGACTAACAGCACGACAGTGAAAGTGGTTCTTGCCATCCGTGCCCAATTCCATAGCAAAATGCCTGTGTGTCATTCGCGGCGAGTGTAATTATCCAGTGAATATTTGTTATTTCGTAAATGCTACATTGGTAATTTTTTGTAAATATGTATCTTAGGTAAACTGGCTGTTGGAATAACCTGATCAAGCACTTGAAGAAGAAATTCGGCGTTGTTGCAAGCATCATCTGGTGAGTCCATTTTGGTGGGATTCAGCTCTGCCGATTGCTTCGAGTCGATCAATTTCTGTACCGTCTCCGCTATGGCCGCCTGCAACAATGGTCTTTTATTATCATGGGTATATGCCAGTGTATTCAAAAATTCTCATTGCGATCAATATTCACGATCGAAATATTCGGCGAGTCCTCACAAATAGTGTTGTACGTATGTACATGGAAAAACTAGAACGGAACAGCAAGCGAAGGCCCATTCTCGCGCCACATCACACATACCGCGCCATGTCCGCACTCAGACAGTGAGCGTGTATGTGTACAGACCTGCAAGAAGGCGCGGCAGTGCAGGTGCATGTAGGTGTTGAGCACGGCGGTGGCGAGCGAGGCGGCGCGGAACAGCGAGCGGTGGTCGCCTTCTCGCGCCACCTCGCCGCACAGCAGCTCGCGGGCCAGCTCCGCGCAACGTCCGCACTCAGACTGTGAGCGTGTATGTGTACAGACCTGCAAGAAGGCGCGGCAGTGCAGGTGCATGTAGGTGTCGAGCACGGCGGTGGCGAGCGAGGCGGCGCGGAACAGCGAGCGGTGGTCGCCTTCTCGCGCCACCTCGCCGCACAGCAGCTCGCGGGCCAGCTCCGCGCAACGTCCGCACTTAAACTGTGAGCGTGTATGTGTACAGACCTGCAAGAAGGCGCGGCAGTGCAGGTGCATGTAGGTGTCGAGCACGGCGGTGGCGAGCGAGGCGGCGCGGAACAGTGAGCGGTGGTCGCCTTCTCGCGCCACCTCGCCGCACAGTAGCTCGCGGGCCAGCTCTGCGCCACGTCCGCACTCGGAGAATGCTCGTACTAGTGCTGTGAACAGGAGAAGTTAACGTTATTTTGTTAGTTACAAATAGCACCCTAAGGACGCTAGAAGAAAGAAGAGAGGTGACCTGCACGAAACTTTTAAAATTTTAATGGACTTTACGATGAACCCAAGCTTCAAACCATATTTACTATGGATACTAATGAAAGACTCCGTGGACATTCTTTAAAACTAAACCAAAGTAGCTTCAACTCCAACCCAAGAAAGCATTTTTATCTAACCGAGTGGTGAACTCTTGCAACTAACTGCCACAAGAAGTGATCAGGGCACGGACGGCAGTGGACGGATTCAAAAATCAATTAGACAAATATTTTAAATATAAAAAACAGACATTTAATTAACAAATAGTGTACTCATAAATAAAACAAATAATTATGAATTTGTGAAATTGATGTAATTGAATATATTAAGACACTTGCAATGTTTTGTAAATTTATCTTTTATCCCACTAAACAGTAAGATGTAGAATAATAGTGCATATTTTGCAAATTTAAGAAAATATTGGCGCCTGATCGAAAAGACAGTAAAGGAGGCTCACATGTGGCGAGGGGTTGTCGGTCGGCGCGGCAGAGCTCGGCGAGCGCCTTCACTGCGGGGAGGCCCGGCTCCAGCAGCAGTTGCCGCAGCGGACTGTACTCCTCGCGTGGCATCACCAGCTCCTGCATGTACCTGGTGGCGTTACAAACTCGATTACATCTTCAGCTGTGAGGTTAAGACAACAACAATTCTGCTATCTTATTATTTGATAATTATTTTGAATATACCAACCGTTTATCTTCTCTCTTCTACAAACTATCAATGATTTCACTAAACACATCTATACGCTTCTTGCAGGTAGGAAAGGTATGTAAGCAGGAAATCGGCAGATGGCCATGTCATTTTTCTGTTGCAGTTCCGGCACGTAAAAGGAATACGATTGGGCCCACTCCATTTCTTCCCGTGTATGTCATAAGAGCCGACTAATGGATTGGTTGTTCGCAGTTTGGTTTCCATTTTAAACAGTAGGTTTACATCCATACTTACTTACATCCACATTGAATGAACGATGGTCGAAGCGGCAATGAAGATTGTCCGTGTTTTCCATTCAGTTCAATGTACCTGTGCAATAAAAGGGCGGTCCTGGCATGGCACCTTATTCCTATAAAATAGATCTAGATGTTCATACGGGCCAACATGCGGCCACTGTGATACACTGTGTTTCACCCCATACAGTGTGTTTCTGCGTAAAAAGGATGCAACATCATTTATCCTGCTTCGGCTCACACGTTCATGGGTTTTCCCGTGCAAAAAACGAAAAAATAATTAGTTAATAACCGTACAAAAACTGAATTTTGGCAAAAGATTACACTTCGGTTTATCCTTCAAATAAACTAACATCCTTTGTGGTAGCAGCTTTATAACAGGTAATATATGATTGGGTGTACCGTATCCGTAACCGCAAGGAGCCCCACTCGCCAATAGGTGTGATGCCGGACAGGGGGTACCACTCTTCAATCTCCTCCCCGTTGGCCAGCGTGGACAGGTCCACCTGCAGTTCCGCCACCTGTAGGGGCACATATCATGCACTTTTACATTTATTTAAATTCACTTTCAAAACATCCTAGAGTTGCTGGTTTCCAAAAATATGCTGCAATCACAGAATAAATATATTGGTGACTTACAAAGCAGTAACACGCAATATCCCTACAGACACAAAAACTGATAAATGTCAATAGTAGACAGATTGCAGTTTGGGAAAATAAAAACTGGAAAATTGCAGGCAGCGTGGGGATCTTATCACAGCATATAAAATACTGATTCCTATGATGTCACTAATTTTAAAACTAATTCGTACACATTTAGCACCAGTGAAAGGCTACGCCTAGAATTGCACTCAAGAATTAACGAATTCTCGAAAACATTTTCTAACAAACCAAGTTGTAGATAATTGGAATAAACTACCTGAGGAAATAATAAGTGCATTTTCAGAAAACTTATTCAAAAACAAACTGGATCTTTATTTGTGATAAAATAATGAATGGACAAATAATTGCAAGTGCATAAAAAGAAGTGCACGCATCAGCACGATGCTGCTAGTGCATATACAAAATAATAATTTAAAAAAAACACTATTAAAACTTGGCATACCTCTGATTCCTTTCCACGTTTTCCCGTGTTGTGCACAGTTATTGTAAATGAAGTCACGTCCGGTGGCACGTCACTGAAAAAATTAAAGCACTTCTTATTGACACAGACAACTACTATAAAATTTAATGTGTTCGTAGAGTTCATTTTTATGATGGCATCAATGTGTGTTTTTCAAGTGTGTAGTGGCAGCACATACGCAAGCCATCCGCAAAAGTGTACTAAGTGTATATAGTGTGTATAGGTAGATTTTTTTATATTGAGGCAATCATGGCACGCACACGAATGTATTTCTCAATTACAGTGAACTTCTTTTTTAGTTTCCGCACATTTGATACACATTGTTGTCACCGCCACACTTGCTATAGGTTACCAAAAAAATATATGTTGGCAATGAGTAAGATAGCCGTCCCTGGTCAACGTAACTGTCGCCCGCATGATTTGCGTGCAAGCGAACTATTTTCCCGTTTGTTGCGTTTGGATCTTGATCTTGAATCGAACTGAATCCTTTAACTCAATACCTAATTGTTACATGTATCTTATTGTAATCAAAAATATTCATGTAAAAACGAGCCTTTTCTGTGTAAATACACTAGAAGAAAGGTGCCACATTGCATCGCATTCATTCCTTAGCCTGTGGCATACATGGACAAAATTCCATGGATACTTTTACAAAAAAAAAAACAAGTGCACCCCCAGTTACGAACTTTGATGTACACGCATCATCTTTAAGCTGCTAGTGTATCGAGACATTAATAAAAATAATAATATTTTTGTGTGTAACCTCAATCTTAAACAATCGAGCTATACGTGTCTAGACTGTAGGCAGTCTAGGGCGGCTTTACCTACCCTAAATAAGGGACTGGCCCGCAAACTTATAAGTCTGGATAGGGCAAAACTTAGAAAGTTTGTGGGATTAATGACAGGTCACTGTTTGCTAAGCAAGCACCTGCATACACTTGGAATTACAGATAGTCCTCTGTGCAGGGCCTGCATGGAGGAAAATGAGACCGCTGAACCCGTGCTTCTGCAGTGCAACGTGCTCAGCGAACGACGGAGGGTGCTGCTGCTTTCGCCCACATCGCTTGCACAGGTCTGCAGAGACCCGGGCCGCCTTGTCATAGACGACATTGGCTGGTTAGGTTAGCAAGAATTGAGGGGCTTTGTACAAAGGACAATTCAAGTGGGACCAAGTGCAGGCAGCGACCACCCCTAAAACAAACAACAACCACGTGTCTGTGTACATACTCCATGACGAACTCCTCGTCCCAGTGCGGGTCAGGCGAGGGGCGCGGGCGCGTGCGCGCGACGGCCGCGGAGCCGAGCGCGAGCCGCAGGTGCGGGCGCGGCGCGAGGCGCGCGGGCAGCCGGTGCGCCGTCACGCAGCGCACAGTCAACGCACGCAGCCAGCGCACGCGCGCCACCTGCCGTCCAACATTGCGTGGTAAGAGCACTGAGCACCACACTGACTTGACACTAGGTCGTGAGAATAAAACTTGGATTGAACCATTCCAGAGCACGAAAGGACGGGAGTAGTGATCTTAATTCATACGGCAGCAGCGTAACCACCTGTTAGTGGAAAATGTCTAATCTTAGTTAAAGTAACGTACAACGTACATCGAATGCTTCTTGGATTAAATAGCGTCCTGTGAAGTACTTACATGTTTCTACGTGCCGTTGAAACTCAAGAAAATCAATGGTGTCAACGGGACTCTATTAATAAGCCTCCGCTATTTGTTGTCTAGCAGTAATATAAATACATACACGCTCTGTAAAAATATCAACTGCCTACCTATTAAGGTTCATGATATATGGCCCTGTGACAAGACGGACGGACGGACAGACCAGGCTTAGTAATAGTGTTTCGTTTTGAAGTCGGTGGATGGTGTGAAGTCCTTATTTGAAGTCGGCGGATTGAGAACCTCCTCCTTTTTTCAAACCTTTTTTGAAGTTGCCGGATTTAGAAACCGGATTTTAAAGTTGGTGGACGGTGTGAAGTAATTTTTCAAAGTCGAAAAATCGATTGAGAACCTCCTCCTTTTATGAAGTCAGTAAAAAAGAACAGGTGGCGCGCCGACCTTGCACTGCTGGCGCGACTGCTGCGGCGCGCACAGCGGCTTGAGCGCCTCGAGCCAGGCATGTTCGTCGGCGGCGTCGCCCGCCGCCAAGAACGTCGCGTTGGACAGGCACGGCAGCGCGCGCTCCACCACCTGGAAGCAGTGCGGCCGCTCCCACAGCGACTCGTGCACCTGCCCACGAGACCATCAGATGTAGCTTGCTATTATTATTATTTTAATATTATTATATTGTAATGCACTAGCAGCATCATGCTGATGCGTGCACTTCTTTTTATGTACTTGCACTTTTGTTTTTAAGCACTTGCACTTATTTATTTATTTTCTTGTAAAGGTTTTTTTTTTATTTTAAGTAAAGACCCAGTTTGTTTTTGAAAACATTTACTGACAATGCACTTATTATTTCCTCAGGTAGGCTGTTCCAATTATCCACAACTCGGTTTGTTAGGAAATGTTTTCGAGGATTTCTTGATACTTGGGTGCGATTTAACTTTAGCGAGTGCCCGTGTAGCCTTTAATTAGTGTTAAATGTGTACATTGTTTTGAAATTATTGACATCATAGAAATCATGATCACATTTAGGTTGACAGAAATGACTGGGTTAGAGAGCAGTGCCAATTGAAAAATTATGTTGGGACGAGAATAGAGAAAGAAGTGCTAAGATGGTTTGGACATATTCAGTTTCAGTTTATTTATTTCCTCCATTAGATGTATATTACATACCACGTGGATGGTTTGGAAGCCCTCTGGCTTGATATAGAGTATGGAACGTTCAAAATTTTAATCGGTGGAATATATCGTCCTACAACCTATACATTCAAGGAATCTGACAGACAACTTTTTAATACGATACAGCAAGCTTCAGAGCACGAAACCATATTTATTATGGGTGATTTTAACTTGCCTGAAATTCAATGGCCATTATTAAAACTGGATGGTTATAATACACTCCATGAAAAATTTATAGAAATGTACACAAACTCGAACCTTCACCAGCTTGTGAAGGAAATAACTCGTAAACGAAACCAGCAAGAATCACTGATTGACCTTGTCTTTTGCAATGAAGAAACTTTGTGCTCCAAAATAGAGCATCTTGCAAATGTTGGTAAGAGTGATCATTTGGTATTATTGGCCACAATTCAATTCTTCAAAGAAGCGACCGACTGCAAAAAGACAAAAATCATGCGTCACAACTACTTCAAAGTGGACTTCGAAGCCATGTGTGCCACCCTAAAGAACTGTCATGGTATGACTGACCCCAACGACGACGTTGAGAGTGCTTGGGATGCTTTTAAGATGTCTACTTATGATGCTGTCAAGCTACATGTACCGCTTACACATAAATCCACCAAATCAAATAATAAACCTTGGATCAATAATGAAATATTAAAAATGACTTTGCAAAAAAAGCAACTATGGAGAATTTACCAACTCAATAAATGTAAAAAGTCATATAAAAGTTACAGGAAATTGAACAATGACATAATTACAAAAGTAAGACAATCTAGACAAAACTTTGAAACAAGCGTCATAAACAGTGGCGATAAATCATTCTATGGTTATATTCGTAAACAGTTGTCGTCAAAAGTATCAGTACCACCAGCATTGAGAGACTACAACACCAGTGACATTATAACTGAGCACTATGCCGTGGCAAATGAATTTGCACAACAATTTCAGAAGTCATATACCAGTGAACCAGATGGTCCGATGCCAAAAATACTTGTACCAAAAGTCCATAATTCTATTGGAACAATTACGTTCTCACCACAAAAAATCGCGCAAGTACTTCAATCATTTAAGGATACTACATCCACAGGTCCCGACGAAATACCAGCTATACTATTGAAGAGGTGCTCATCTGAACTTTGTGCCCAACTATCTGATATTATGACTCTATCATTTGAAAATGGAGAACTACCCAAGGACTGGAAACAAGCTGTAGTTGTACCAATTTATAAAAAAGGTGATAAGCTTGCACCCGTAAACTACCGCCCCATAAGTCTAACTAGCTTAGTATGTAAAACCATGGAAAAAATTATAATTGAAAGGGTTAGACTTTTCCTATCGCAGGAAAACATTATTATTGCAGAACAACATGGATTTGTCCCCAGAAGATCGACGGTTACGAATCTACTTACATGTGTGGACAAGTGGACTTTGAATTGGAATGACCGTCGACCAACTGATGTAGTCTACTTAGATTTCCAAAAGGCATTTGATCGCGTCCCTATAAAAAGATTGATACATAAGCTGGAACACTTTGGAATAAGAGGTAAGCTGTTGAATTGGCTTAAAAACTTTTTAAGTGAACGAACGTTCAGAGTGAGAGTGGGCGATGAATTATCAGACCCACACGAAGTTCTAAGTGGGGTGCCGCAAGGCTCGGTAATCGGGCCCGTTGCGTTTGGCATATTTCTAACAGACCTTGGAGCTCTCATCAATATGGCCTCAGCCTTCTTTGCGGACGATGTAAAAATTTTTTCGGATCCACTCATTGCCCACCAAGCTATTCAAGATGACCTAAATAGGGTTGTCCAGTGGACCAAGGATTGGCTTATTTCATTAAACCCCGAAAAATGCACTGTGTTACATATTGGTCCTAAAAACCCCCATTGCAGCTACACAATTGATGATCACGAATTAAAATCAGTCACATCACAAAGTGACCTCGGAGTAACTATATCTTACGACCTTAAGTGGGATCTACACATAACTGAAACAGTGAAACGTACAAACTCCCTGCTTTACATGATCCGAAAAGCATTCTCTATTATTACTCCGGAGTTATTCATCAAGCTATATAAGACATATGTGCGGCCACTTCTTGAATACGCCTACCAAATTTGGAGCCCCTACTTCAAGAAGGATATCGATGTACTTGAAAAAGTCCAAAGACGAGCAACAAAGATGGTAGTCACCATGAAAAACAAACATTATGAGGACCGACTAAAGCTATTAGGCCTCACAACACTGGAAAAACGCAGACAGCGTGGGGATCTTATTGAAACATATAAAATACTGCATGATTCCTATGATGTCAATAATTTCAAAACAATGTACATATTTAACACTAACGAAAGGCTACGCGGTCACTCGCTAAAGATAAATCGCACCCTAGCATCAACAAATCCTCGAAAACATTTCCTAACAAACAGAGTTGTGGATAATTGGAACGGCCTACCTGAGGAAATAATAAGTGCATCGTCAGTAAATGTTTTCAAAAACAAACTGGATCTTTACTTAAAATAAAAAAAAAATATATATAAAAAAAAAAATAATTTATAAAAAAAAAATCATAGACAATAAATAAATAAATACGTGCAAGTGCTTAAAAACAAAAGTGCAAGTGCATAAAAAGAAGTGCACGCATCAGCATAATGCTGCTAGTGCATTACAATATAATAATAATAATAATAATTACACACTCGGATTCGTCATTTTTTTTCTGTCGGTTCGATTACTTCTGACGAAGAGCCGACAAGAAACTTCGCCAAATTAGTCATTGTATTTTTTTTATTGATACTTACAAACAAATTTAGAATGATTGATTGCTTTAATCGCGTATAGAACAAATGGTCAACGAAAGGCCTAGGAGAACGTACCGCGACCACATCGATGTAATACTTCGTAAAGGTCAGGTAAGTAGCACCCGTAATCGTAGAGCATGTATGAAAAGATGTATGTCTGGAGATGAAGCGAAAGAGGTGTGCTGTGATCGTACCGTATGGCGCTCTATCATCTCTGCAAACCACTCCGGAAAAGGGGAGTAAAGGTATATATGTGTGTTGACTGAAAAAAGTTTATCTGAAAAACTTTTTTGTGGGTTCGTAGATCGTGACATCGGTCGAAAGCAGGATGAATGTCACAACCAAAAACTTTTTTGGATTTTTTTCAAATTCTGATTACAATGCTTCAAATGTAGATGTTGTTGAAACTCAAATTAATGAGATAACGGTAATGTAATCTATGGTAATGTTGTATCCATTAAATGTATAAAATTATAATTTTCTCAAAAAGTATGATGTTTGTAAAGTACATGTCATATTGCACGCCTAACCAGACAGTTTTAGCTTGACTAACGTACCTCTTAAGAGAGAGCCGATACATATACCTAGCACAGATCGCCAATAAAGATTTGATTTTGATTTTGAAAGGATGGACAGGCATTACAAATTTATAATGAACTCTAAAGCCAACATCAAAAGGGTGATACACCCATGCAAGTGCACACAAGGATAACAGAGACTTAAACATTACCTGGTACAAATAAGCGCAGGACAGATCAATGAGTCCCTTCGGCTTGGTCCGCTTGGGCGAGTCGTAAAAGTAGAGATGCGTGTCCGTCCCCTCCACGAGCAGCACGAAGTAGAGCATCTTCCACTTCTTGGCGGCTTTGTCCGACTTCTTGTGCAGGTAGCCCTGCTGCTTGATGCCCTTCATCTTCTTGAGTCCGATCTGGTCGCGGCACTCGCGCAGCGTCGCGTATATCTTCTCGGCGGCGGCGCCCGACGTCGAAGTCTGCGTCGGCTCAACGACGTGCCCGTCCGCCACCAACTGAGGCGGAATTCGACAGTTAAGGTAGATTGAGCGAGGAATAATGTTACAGTTTTCGAAGGCTCACACACCTTATGTGTAGTGGCGGCGATGACGTATATGCTAACACGTGCTTAAGCTGTGTGCATCTACCAGCGAAAGAATAATATAATCAAACGCCATAAGCCTTCATGAGATAATAAAACTGTACCCTGAATCCATTGCTTATATCGTGCTGTGGTGATGCAATGGACTAATATCTTCATGTCACTGAGATCGCTTCTGAGGTCTATGGTCGCCCATCGAGACACCTGCGCTTTTTTTAATAGAGCTGTGGCTGCATTCTGTACACTCAATGCAATGATAGCGTAAACGCTATCCACGATGCTATCATACAAAAACACATCACAACATATCGTAACGTGCACATTTTAGTGTTCAGAATGCGGCCTCTGGGCGGTTACAACATTGGCCAACTACATAAAAGTTCGGATCAGCCCTCTAACAAGTAACAAGGTATGGTTGCATTTTTGGTGATTTCATTATGATCTCTATAGTTGACTGCAATTTTTTTGTACACTCAGAAATCCTCGATAACAGTGAACATAAAAAAAAATAACTTACCGGCTGACCTAACGTGTGCCCCTCGACAATCTGCTCCTTCCGGTACCGATTGATCACAGCGTCGAGGCACTCGAACGTCCTGCCGCCCATCAGGTACCGAACGCCCTTCTTCTCGATGCGGAACCTCTGGATCTGGTTGTTGATGTGGAAGAACAGCGAGTAATCGCCGGGCGAGTTGTCCGACGGCCGCACGAGGAAGCTGCCCGGGCCCGCCTTCACCAGCATGTCGACCGCCTCGCTCTTGGTGCAGTTGGGATGGAACCACGAGAACACCGTGTTGGGATCTATCGAAGCGTCTAAATCTTCCACCAGCTCCCTGAAGATCATGCCCTGTTCGCCTGTCCTGTAACGTGATAACTTTGGGTGATTAAATTAAATTTAAGAATAAATAAATTTGAGTTTTATTGAACGCGGTGGTGTTTGGAAAGCAGGCTCTCAAAACACAGGAATATACTGAAGGCCAATGCTGTTGGAAACAGAAATTTGGGTGGTTAAGTACATGAGAATATTAGTGAGCAATAATTTTTAAATGACTGGTGAAGAGAAAAATGAATTTCCCTGTGACATTTTGTGGTAAGTCTATTCATGATTGTAATTATGTAATTGTTTAGGTTAAATTATAAGTTAAATTAATTTAAGTTAAGTTAAGTAAGTTAAACTAAGTAATTCAACTAATGATAAAATATGACAAATCCGAGTGCAGTGTACTGTCTATGGATGATGAAAAAACAATAAAAATAAAACGATACATAAGAGGATAATGAGGTGATCAACATCCATCACGAAACAGGCTCGTGCCTGTTTCCTCAGTCAAATTTATAATTTTTTTCTGAAATTTTGCACATTAAATAAATCAACTGAGAGGTAGCTCAACGTGCCTTGCCGTGTTACGTGAGGTAACAACGTGTAGATGTATGTTCTTGTTATTTTGATAACTTCTTGTATCCATGATATACGCCTTTTTGTTTTGTATGAATTTTGAATATAGTGCACTGAATAATTAAAATACACGCATCAGCTTGTAGCTGCTAGTGTACATAAAATATAATAAAAAAAAATTAAAAAACATTTTTTACATGCTTATATCATCGATATAAGTTACTGTATCAAAAAACAAAAACATATGGACATGGCCCTCAGTTGATTTATTTATTGATTAGTGCTTATAGCGCTACGAGTAATTACTTCTTCCAGGAGTTTGTTCCAGCACTCCACCACTCGATTGGTTACATTTTAGCAAATGTTGGTGTTGGTTGTGGTGATTTGATTTAATTTCTTTTAATTCCAAAAAATATTTTGTATATAATGAACACTTTAACCGAATAAAAAATTGTTTTTTTTTATGTAGAATATTAAAATCTCACTTCAATCTTTTCCGTTTCGACTCCTTCAAAAATGTGAAAGATTTCCAAATGTAGAAAAACTTCGCCACCGACATCTTGAATTATTTACACTGGAGCGTTTTTAAGCACATTGTCAATAATTCCGACAATGCTGACAAGTCAACCTTGATCAAAGAGACACTGGTAATGCAACAACCACACATTTGTCGGAGAAAGATGTGTTCATAAACCGTTATCAATGAATTGCCACACTAATTGATGTCCGCACTATTGCATTATGCATACAGTTAGTGTTTGGGCAAGCTTGGCAGATCCCGTGCTGGCAGTTAAACGTAGATAATGTTAGTAAATTGTTGGTACAACATTAGCAATTTTCTAATTACACGTTAGTATGCTTCGATGAGTCTGACCTAGAAGTATGTTGTATGTGACACCTTGAATGTGAAATCAAACATTTCTTTGTGTAAGGAATGTGATATGTATGTATGTATAATCGACTATGAAGTAAGGACAGATTAATTAAAGAAAGGGCCCTGTAAAAACAAAAGAACTACTTTATGAATATACTGCAAGGCTGGACCAGCAAAACATACCATTCGCGGGTATTGCGTCTTCCAATTTCGCCATCTGCTGTATACCCATTATTTGGAATTCTCCTAATGTTCCTCCTTCCGTAATCAATGCCTCCTACTAACACAGTGTTTAAGATTATACCTACATATACACATTGGTTTAACATTTTACATATACACATTGGTTTAACATTTTGCTCTAACCACTGCAATAATTAACTAAAAGAGATTTCACAATCTTCAAGCAAATAAAATAATCTAAATTAAGTAAAAATACAACTACATTAGAGCTATCAAGTTTAAATGACTTATGTTTAAATGAATATCCCAAAACTAAAATGAAAACCGCATGTTTAATAAAAAATACAACAAATCTGTTCTCACCTCATTTCAAAGATGTCTATTTAAAAAACTCTGCAATAAGTAAACATTTGAAAAAATAATTGAAACAGCAAGATCTAATGTAACACGCCAGCCCTGTACTTCACATTAAAATTGGCCATGCCATACCCACATACAAGCAAAGAATACCGGGGACAAAGGAACGGAAGGAGGATGTCTCCCATAGCAATTTTTCGAACACTCCTTACACTGCGCCTCTGCCTCGTTTTAGTGTAAGGTAATATTGGTTAATCAATAAAATTCGAATATGTCTGCCTAGATGGCCTAGTGGAGGGACACCTCAGATGTGTAAGAAACAGTGGGTGTGGTCGGGTTTTCAATGAGTGACCGTTTAACCATTGAGTCCGGGCGTGGCTTACGATTCTACATGAAATTGTAGGTTGTAGGGTAAATCACATTGATAAAAAGATCAAAGTCATCAATCATTCAATGAACAATCATTTTCGTGCTAACCTGTGCGCGGTGACCCAGAGCCAGCCGTCGCCCATGTCGTTGTGCACGAAGAAAATGTCGCCCTTCTGGAACGTGAGCTCGTCCGTGTCTGGCATCTTCGTGTAGGGCAATATGGCCACCACTCTCTGCAACCAGCCGCGATCATTGTCAGCTAAGATTTTTAGGAGGAAACTGATATGTTTCAAAAGGGGTTTTGTATTGCATGCAGATTGTAAAGGGAATTCTCTTGTGGAAGTCGTTATCATAGATCAATAACACTTACTGGCGTAAGTATATGGCCGACCGCCACAGTGACGTAAGATTCATACAATATGTTCATACAAGCCGGCCCTCTATTGCAATAAAGATATAACTAAAATGGTAACTTCAATTCAATCGATCACAACAAAAAGAGTGTGTGTACCAAGAGATAGCACAGCTATTAGGCTCACTGATTGAAGTCTATAAAAAATTGGTTTGATTTTATGGATTTTCAAAAAATGTTTCATGGTTTGTCAATGGTTTCAATTGAAAATCGTAAAACTTCCAAACAAAATTGTATTATTGATCTATGAATAAATCCTATGTTTGTACAGCGCTGTCTATTGGCTATTTCATAAGTTGGTACAAAAGTGCCTATTTCCATACTGCACAAAAATATAAAGGGAATATACACTGAAGAAGGGTGGGCTGGGGTATTATTTACACATTTAGGGGGTCTACTTGCAAAGCGAACAATAGAAATTGTCACATGCTGTCAAACTTTATGCAGAAAAAAAGAAGCCTATTTTTTTTATATAGAGATGACATCTCGCAAGCGACTCACCAATGTGAGATTCAAGAGTGCATATGCCTAGTACTTTTTATGATGAGACGCAGACCTTCTTGTCGTTGACTGGCTCCGGTGGAGGCACCGGCTCCACGAGTCGCTCGCGCTTCAAGAGGTCGGAGCAATGGCTGTAAAAGCCGACCAGCTCCGTCAGCGAGTCGAACTGTCGCCCGCCGATGTAGTAGTCACCGCAAACTGCTGTTATTCTAGCAAAGAGAAAAAAAGTCTACTTACAACTTATTATGTGAGTTTTGTCAACTGCGGATATACAATATTGAAGATACTCTGTTTAAACTGCTTTGCTAGCTAGCTTAGGTAAAAACATATTAAACTAGTGGCTCTTTCGAGCTGTAGACTTGCGAGTCTCTCTTTGCCATATATTAGTATTGTAAAGGGGGTATAGATAGGCAACTTTGCTAATTTACTGGGCATTGCTAGTCATGCCCCGAGCGGCTGGGTCACCAAAAAATTTTAAAATGGTAAATCAATATTATTAGTGGCTGGTGGCAAACTGGAACGAAAAATAAAAATAAATCACTTTGCCTGAGCATCTTGGACCGTAGTGAAGTTGTTAAACATTAAGCTAAGTATAAACATATTGGTAGGGCAAAATTAAAGTATTTAAGCTGCTATTTCGATTACGAATGATTCTACAAAATTATTACTAGTCTGTCTTTGCATAACTTAAAACTGAATTTATTCAGTAAACATTTGTATGAACATTGTGAAAATAAAATCCTGTTATTTTTCTTGTATTTTTATCACTGTATTAAGGTCGCGAGAATCGTTTGAGAAATGCGACCAGTAAAGGAGAACAGTCGCATAGCCGGACATACTAAATATTTTTTATCCAAGCTGAAACGGAGATGCTTCACTCAGTCAAATATAATAACATCAAAATATTAGAGATTCTCAATTACCTGAAATGGTTGATTCCAGTCTTTCCGAGATAGCTGAGAACGTAGGAGCCCGGTTTGCGGTCACTTTCTCGAACTGAGGAGGACGAGATGTGTGAGACGGACAAAAGATATGCTTTTACAATCTGCACAAATCAAGATGTAAGCGTAATGAAAACCTGAAACCACGTTTAAATCTGAACTTGTATGTAGTGATTGAAAATGAAAAAAATGAAGGTCTATTTTAGTAGAGTATTCTTTTTTTAATTCAACCATCGTTTTGATATCTGCGCAACTTAAAAAAGATGTCTGGTCAAGGAAACTTGTATTATCGATTAAAATGTTTTTTGATAAGTCACAAAAATGTGAAGATTCTTAAAAAAAAAGGATAATTAAAGAAAACAGTAATCTGTGATGTTTGAGATGCATGAAGCATTTATGCAATAATTAATACTTACTAGCTGCACTCTACTCGTTACAATATTGTTTTAGACGTATTATGGACAAATTTTTTTTCAGGATAAAAGTAGCCTATTTGCTCCCTGTACATACTATCAGGTCAACCAAGTTGCATTGAAATGGGTCCATCTGTTGTGCCTCATTAAAATACTAACATCCTAACTTTCCCATTTATAATATTAGAGGGATATCATTTGAATTGGGATGATTTAGAAGGATAAATGAATTTACTATATTCATTTGCATATTACATCCCTAATTTGAGGTTAAGCAACGACATTTACATTGAACGGAACTGTACTTTTGTATCCATGAAATATAAAAATTACCAATATTACATACCAAAAGTATGGGAGAATTGATGAATAGGAAAATAATGATATCCATATTGTAGGTAGGTAGGACCTCACTAGCAACAATGTTGCCTCATACAATCCACTGCGTGGGAAATATGAAGTGATTGTGAACAAAGTGTAGTAACACAAAACAAGATAACATATCTTCTTACATAGTATGCAATATTGACCCAATACACTGCATACATTAAAATATTATTGACGCAAGTGTGTTAGATTTCATAAAAATATAATCATTCAGGGCTTCAAATGTATTCTAAGCCTGGTTTTCACCAACTGCTGATTTATTTTAATTGACACTTAAAAGGCCTTTATTACTAAAGTGCTGATTATCATGTACTTGGTATTGATTGCAAGCTGCTAAGAAAGGCCCTTAATATGTGGTCATTAAGCTAATCAGTAGTAGGTGAAAAAGGCCCTAAGACTAGTAGATGCTCATGATTCGCCGATATTGAGTGTGGTTTTGCGAAGCGAAGTGTATTTGGCTTTTCTCAGCACCTTTGGTCCTCAGCACAGCTACCAATGTTTTCATTAAAGAAATGGGTCCGCCCGCGTAAAGGGTGGATGAAAAACATGTTTGTTTTTCCTGACTTCTCATTAAATGATTGTATATGCTCACCCCACAGGTATGGATACAGGATATGACTTAATATTTATGAAAATAATAGAGCAACCTATATGCAGATAAAAACCACCTCAAAATCGGGTCAGAGGTCCTCAAATTATAAGAGACAGACACAAGCCAGACGTTGCATTTTATGTTAGTTAGTTATATGTCAATATATAAGCAACATGTTAACTCAAACAAAGTAATTACGAGAGTCGTTACCTTATCAATTCCCCATACTATGGGTGATAACTGTTTACATGCTCTTACAGTCGTATTCAGAGTGAAACTGTCAAAACTTTGTACAGGATTAGAAAGGACGAACCTTTTAGTCCGGCGTATTAAATTTAGTCCGCCCACTCTGAATATGTCTGTTTATGTTTTACTAGGTTTTTGAAATTTTGGATTCTAAAATATATTGTTAAAATTTTCGTCTCCACCGATGACTAATTTTTTATAAATATACCTTTTAGATTGGGAAATATTGGCTAAAAACATTCTTAAAATTTTCAAATCATCGATTACCGCTGCCTTTACAACAGGCTTAAAAGCGAAAATTGTTTATGGATTTGTATGAAAGCAGAGTTTCTTACACTGTAAACAATGGAACTAAATCGGAATAACGAATATTATTCAGCCACAGTTACACCCGATGTTTAGCATACTGCACAAGGATTTTTATTCTATGACCAGGACCGGCTAAAAATTAACTTACCAAGGTAGCAACCCGTTTTGCCAGCTCCCCATAGCCGGTCCTCGGCAGAGTAGCGGTCCAGCCGACCGTGGTACCACTCAGTTTCCGGAGGTGCAAGCACTGCTTGCCTCTCACCTGAAAAAAAAAGGGAAATTCTTTAGATTAATTCATCGCGGTTAAAAAATATATATTTAATAATACCTACTAATGACCTCATAATACGTTATTCTAAATCAAAATTGGGGTCCGGAAATAAAAAAATAATAATAATCTCACCTTCGAATTTGTGACGAAATTCCTGTCATTTCGATAACAGGATCAATACGTTCGCGGAGTCCACTCGAGCAAAAAAAAGCTGAGGGCCTCGACGCGTAGCTGAGTCAACAGTCACAGTGCATACAAATGCGCGGAGCAACAGCAAGATATGCACTAGTGCTAGATAGATGTAAGCGCAACTATAGAACAGCAGCGACCAGCGACAACATGCAGTTGCACCAAAATTTTTCTAAAATGGTATTGCCATGCGCTGATTTATTTTTCCGTACTCTATAAAAAAAATAACCAAAGGTTAATTTAAAGAACCTTTACCATAACTGGTCCATGTCGCATGTCGGTTGCAAACGCTTAGGACATCCTGTGCGAGCTTTCGTCTCCGCGCTTCTAAAAACACTCGAAACACGCACACCATCATTTTACCCTTAATTATGGGTAACGGCGTGTTGGCAACATATGAGCAATTATGATGATGCCAACTGATAAATAAAAAATGGAAAGACAAGCTATGTTCGCGTCTCAATACAGAACTAAATATACCGATGGAGCACAAAGAAAATAATTTTCAAAAATGTTTTCCAAGAAAAATAGATATCTCCGGACCCAAATTTTTACATCATCAAAATGTTTATAAAAAACTACTCTACCATCCCTGATACCCAGCTAGTTGGTAGAAATGATGAAGAAATCTAAAGAGCAGGCAAAAAAAGTTTGAAACTTGACAAACAAGTATCTATTAGGAGTGTAGGTGTAGGCAGACTGTTAGAAAAGATTATTCCCTGATCTCACCACTTCTAGCTACTTGAAAACCGATAGGTAACTTTCGATTACACCATATCAATACTTTTGGTATTACACCATGTAATACCAAAAGATAACTTTGGGATTTTTGTAGCTGGAGGTGGCGAAAACAAGAATAAAAGAAGATAAAAATACATCACTCTTTAGGACACACATTTTTTTTTGCTCTTATATTTTCTTTAACAATCTGTCCAAGTTACAGGACATTCAGTAAAAACTTTTGAGTGGTTTGAATTTGGCATGCTTAGTATGCGTCCAGTGATGCATCCGATTAGTTAGCAATATATAATATTTTAATAATAATAATATATGATTGCAGTTATATTGCAACTAGCAATATTCTATGAAACCTTTCAATGACTATTACCTTATAACTGAACAAAGCTTGAAAGATTAGCTCAAGCTCTCAATCACCACTTCTACTCTAAGTTATGCAGTTGGTAGGTAGTCATGTACATGCGCTTACCGTTGGTAATAGGCCCGTCGGGTTCGTCCATCTCTAGTTCCGCTGCGAGCTCCGCAAGCTCGCCGCCTTCTTCGGACTCGGTACTGGGCGAGCCCAACGCCGGCGGTGGCGGGGGCATCGCTCGCACCAAGTCTGTCATCGTCGGCAGACACTACGCTCTAATCTCTCGTGCAAACACAAGCAGCATTGTGGACTACCACTTAGCGATTAGGTACCACACACGCACCGAATTAAAAACACCCCCCGCGTTGAATTTACTAAAAGCAAATATATTTGAGGAAAATAGACGAACGAAACTCTTGCGATACTCTTCCGTTGTCCACACTTTTGCTTGCAGGATGACAGATGGAATTATTGACGTTTCGAGGTAAGTGAAGGAAAACATTGTTTTAGTTAACGTCAGTCTAGTGCTGGTACGTTTGTGGGTGTTTGAGGGCATCATTTCATTCTGTGGTTCTGAAAACCTTTTTTTTTTCTCAAAATAGGCCGTAAAATATCGAAAAGCAATAAAGTGAAAAGAATTACAAAAATGTAAACTCCTGGAAATAAAAAATGTATCTGAGCAACTCGTATTTCAGGGGCACATGAAACATGGCAGAGGTGCATGGTTTCAAATCCCCGCAACGGTCATGCACTAGTTTATTTCTCTTTCTGAGTTGGACAAGTGCATTTCGTTACTTAAATATCGCTACTTGCGACCATCTTGCGACGCACAGAATACGATAAAAGAAACGTTTTGCGCTAAGGGCCCAAGTCTAAGGGCCGAGTGCACGAAAGGACAAAAAATCAAAATCAACATCAAAGTATGATCAAACACGTCACTTTGTGTGGACCGTATGGAAGGAACTCTATGCGGATCATTAAAAGTGACGTGTTTGAATATTGATTAACTCGGCCGTCTCTTCGTGCAACCGGGGCTAAGGGCCGAGTGCACGAACGTACAAAAAATCAAAATCAACGTCAAAGTATGATGAAACACGTCACTTTGTGTGGACTGTATGGAAGGAACTCTGTGCGGATCACTAAACGTGACGTGTTTGAACATTGATTAACTCGGCCCTCTCTTCGTGCAATCGGGGCTTAGTCAGTCCGAATTTGAATTTATTTAAAAAGTATTCAGGATGAAGCGCCAGCGCCCTGGCCGGATTTAAGATAATTATTACGATAAAATCAACTTGTGTAACTAACTAACTTGAGGAAATATGTAAACTCGGACTAGTATGTACAATTTTGTTAGTTATCATCCCTACATTTCGAAACGTGAATCAATCAGTATTTAGTTTTAGCGTAAAAACTCAGGTTAAGGCCTTCAGTCCAATTACAACGCGATTGGAATACTAGAGCAATTAAAATATGCTGCGACATTTCCGTGCTTGCCCTGGATACCTATAATGAAATCTCGGAAATTTAATAAAAATAAACCGTCAGAATTTTAATAATGTATGACCGAAATAAGGAATTTCGAAACAGTGAAGACGGAAATATAAACTACAGAATATAAATCGGAGGTTGCCGCGCAATATGGCGGCTCGCTGTCTGCTGATTTGAGAATTGTCGGTGTTCTTCATTTCATCATAGAACATTTCATTATGCTTTTTCCAATCGTTTAGTGTAGTGAGTGACTCAATACTTTCATAGTTTTCCTAGTAGATGGTCATTTATAAAGGTTGTCATCATAAACGGATATCGTAAAACATCATATAGCATTGCATGCTTATAGCACACACGAGCCGCTACATTGCACCAAAAAGCAAAGAAATGGCTTACTCGGATGCGCGTAACAAAACGCCGCTCAGCTCGCGCTGGTTGCAGATGAGCAAGCAGGAACAAATCATAGAGCGAAAGAAGCAGGAGATCGAACTCAAAATAGCAGCACAGAAACAGGCGGCAGCACAAGCTGGCAACCGCACAAGGCAAGCATTCTTCAACGCTTGTTTATTTACTGACATTAGTACAGGATCACACGCTTTAGCGATGGGTCGTTCCGGGTGGACTCAGGTTCTACGAGCTGGGTTCTGCATCGAACATTGTTCCACTTCACCCCTTACAAAAACTTGATGCTCCATATTTGGAGGTGTACAGTGAGGTTAACTCAGAGGCCAGTCAATCCTTTATTGAAATACTATAACTCAATAGGAGCCCCCATCACACGCACTCTTCGGAGCGACCATTGACTTATATATTACTTCGTAAGGACCCGGTCAACGCGCACGACTAATGGCACCAGTACATTGGCCCTAAAATATTCCTAAAATATTTTAATGTTGACTTTAACTTTTTAAGCATTCTGTTCGATGATAGCCTGATTGCGGACATTGCAAATAAATACCTACCTATAAATGGTTCATCCGTTCGTCCGTCCGTCCGTCCTTCTGTCACAGGGCTGTATCTCATGAACCGTAATAGCTAGGCAGCAGATTTTTTTACAGAGTGTGTATTTATTTTAATAACAAATAGGTAAAAATAAAAAAATATGAAAATTAAAGGAAAACCATACAAAAAACGTAATTATGTATTAAATCTTGTATGATGGTACGGAACCCTTTGTGTGCGAGTCTGACTCTTAGGTTTTTTATTTTATTATCATTGTGTGTAATATTCTGTGACCAATATGAAATTAAATATATCAGAATTAAGTTGACTATCTTATTATTGTTTTCATTGGCCCTAAAATATTCCTAAAATATTTTAATGTTGACTTTAACTTTTTAAGCATTCTGTTCGATGATAGCCTGATTGCGGACATTGCAAATAAATACCTACCTATAAATGGTTCATCCGTTCGTCCGTCCGTCCGTCCTTCTGTCACAGGGCTGTATCTCATGAACCGTAATAGCTAGGCAGCAGATTTTTTTACAGAGTGTGTATTTATTTTAATAACAAATAGGTAAAAATAAAAAAATATGAAAATTAAAGGAAAACCATACAAAAAACGTAATTATGTATTAAATCTTGTATGATGGTACGGAACCCTTTGTGTGCGAGTCTGACTCTTAGGTTTTTTATTTTATTATCATTGTGTGTAATATTCTGTGACCAATATGAAATTAAATATATCAGAATTAAGTTGACTATCTTATTATTGTTTTAGTTCCAAGAATGAAAAGAAGACCAACATTTTCTCTAACGACGGTTCGTTCATGAACCAGTTCAAAGCGTTGCTGGAGAAGCAACAGAATACACAAAAGGGCAGTGAAGAGAGTACCACAGCGGCGGCCGAAGTAGTGGGAGCTGACGTAAAGGCTGAAGCGACTGACAGGAGGGAAAGGGGAAAGGACAGGGACAGGGAGTCGAGGCGCAGCTCGGGTGGTGACAGGCATGGGCGCAGGCGAAGTTTCAGTCGGGAACTCCGCGACAGGAGGCATTCGGGCGATAGAGAATCTAGGTAATTATTTCTGCAGGGTTGGGATTGCCCGTAACACAAAAACTGACAGATAAGTGGCTAGTAAGTAAAAAGACATATTTACATTGCACACTAATATTATTTATTAATAGAGAGATATGCATATATGCATGAAATTCATGACTGGGGAGTTACCATGATAAATGAATTCGTCGGGTGAACAGTAAGTGAGTGATTAAATCTGAAGATTAGTTGCATTTCATACCTAGCATGGTAAATTTCAGTTCACTGGAACGAATAACATGTCATTTGACAGTTAGCATGTTGCAAAATGCAACGTAACATTACATCACTCCAGGCATGCCATCAATCACTTGCCTTTTCACCTGGCAAAATAATTTACCATGGTAACTCCCCTTTTTATTTAAGGTACCTACCTACCTATTTAAGCATTCGAAAATTTGCTCCCTATTCAAATGTAGGTTTCTAGTCATTTGAAGACTGCTGTTCCAATTTACTTGATATTTCTCTGCACTTTGTTTTATAATATTCTTGGCAAATCTACTGATAACAGACAATTTAGATAAAGATTTTCTTTTGCTTTAATTTTTTTAATTGAAAAAAAATACATGCAGATACAGATATTCGTTGCCTGATATGAGATAGCTAATATTTAGTAAATTGGAGCCAGTTTCAAATGAAATGAAATGTGGGTGTGTCTGTATGGAAGACATAATTTGCAGGCCAGTTTTAATCCTAGGTGTTCTTTTAATAAGTTATTGCACATTTACCTACCACCAACAGCTAAAAATATTAAAGAATAAAAACCCTGAGGAAATAATACTTTTTCTGTGTATACTGCTCTCAATGCTGATTTTCAAAGGTCACCTTCATAAAGTCGAAAAAGCATAAGGTCCTGAACCCATAACATCCAAAAGTATGTATGTTTTACGTGTATTATGAAATGCATATAATTTAACCTAACCTAATCCATATTCATAAGTGTTTTGGACGGTATGGGTTATCGACCTTGTTCTTTTTGGATTTTGATGCGTCCTGTCCCCATTGTCAATACAATGTTATTCTAAATTTTCAGAGACAGGAGATCTCAACGTCAAAGTAATGACAAGAACCGTCCACCACATGATCGCGACCACGACCGTGACCGTTCCCCACTCCCAGGCGACCAACAGGCACTGGCTGGGCAGCAAGACATTTCCAATGCTCATCCCCCACCTTTGCAGTACCCCATGATTCCGCCGAATGGGCCACCAGAGCCACCCAATGACCAGCCACACATTAATCCATGGAACAACCCCGGACCCAACATGCCGTTTGATATGCCGCCGTTACCTCCGATGGGTCCCAATTTCGGACCTGGTCCGAACATGGGACAGGGTCCTCATGTGGGGCCCGGTAACAATATGGGACCGAGGCCTGGTCCAATGGGGTCCGGTCCAAACATCTTTCCTGGACCACCCCCCTTGATGAATGGACCGCCGAATAGACCTCCAAACTTCCCAAATATGGCGCCTAACTTCCCACGGGGTATGATGGGCCCCAACATGGGTGGTCCAAACATGCGAATGCCTCATTTGCCACCTTTCTTTGGCCCACCACCTCCGAATATGATGGGTCCGAATGGGCCCCCTCACCCAAATTCAATGATGCCCCCTAACAGCATGAACGGCAATGTTCCGCCATTCATGGGTATGAGACCTCCATTTGGGATGCCCCCAAACGGCCCTCCGCCGAATTCCATGGGCTTTGAGAACCGCCACCAGCCGAATGTACCGTTCCTTCCGCCACCCCCTCTGCCGCTACACATTCCGGAGCCCAAGCCATTGGAGGCTGTCAGCATCCCACCCCCGGAGCCCATGAAGCTCCAGAACATCCCGCCGCCCATGCCCATGCCGCTGACGCACATCCCCAAACCCAAGGACTTGGATCTCGGCAACATACCCCCGCCGCCCTCCGGATCTTCGCAAGGTAAGACATGGGCTGGACGAAGATGGAAACGACAATGTTTACCCCAGAATTGTTAAGTGGGCAGATTTTGGTTGCATTAGACGATTAAATGGACTGATTTCCTGAGGAAGAATTCCAGTAATGTATTTGCTTCCTAAAATAAATATCAAATATGCCTAAATTGGGTCAGCGATGGTTATTAAACGTGATGGGAGACATTCCCTCACTAAAGCCATAGTTTTAAATAGGGGCTAATTAATAAATATTAATTTTACATGCTATGCGATACTTTTATTTACCGAACGGGGAACTTTTCCGAAACAGTTTAAATGGAACTGGTAGCAATTTTGTAACCAACTCATTTTTGGTCTCCATCACAGACGATTTACAATGTATGGTAGGTAAATTTTTTTTGCTGTCCACCTTCAAACCATAAAAGACATCATTTGTGTTGACGGTAATTTTAGTTTTTATGTTCTTTTACGACATTATATTCTTCACTTATTTATGCACTGGCACTTATCTTATGGTATTATTTAAACATTCAACATATGCCATGTTTGATATGATATATTTATTTAAATGAGCAAAAACATGGTTTTTGATCCAACATAGATTTTTTAAATGCATACTTATTATTTGAAAGTAAACATATAAATTTTGTTTAAATTTCAGTTATGTCATAACCATCACAAAAATTCCAAATCTGTATCCATCTGGTTCTAAATGGACGATGTCCTCTATTTAATCGTTACAAAATATCTCGAAAGCAAAAAGGAGCCTTCCGCTTTTCCTGCGGAGTAGTAGAATTTCCCTGCGCCGGTAGCGTGTCAGCGACGCCCCGTGCTGACTAGAGGTGTTTAGTTCTCTCGGCAGATGGCGCCGCGGCGGCGGAGCGCGCGGCCCGCGAGGTCGCCCGCAACGGGGACCACTGGCAAGACGTGCTGAAAGCAATGTCGTCACAAGACCAAACTCTGTGGTAATGCGACCGCCGATTTCGCTGTCGGGCCCGCAGCGCCCACCCGGACAGTGCTGTATTGCCTTTTATCTATTTTCCTTATCGGCCGACTAGACTGGCTCATGGGACGGTACGACTGTCCAACTGTCCAACATATATGATTTCTTAAAATGATTTGCGATGAGACGTGTAATTCTTTAAAGTGAAAGGGAAGAAATATATTTCATGGGAATGAGAATCTACTTAATTTTTATTATAATGGTATTCTATTGCAAGCACGAGGTAACCTAAGGTTTTACAAATTCTCATATGATTTCAAGAAAAAAATATTCTATATCATACAATTCCATTTACATTTAGCTTCCAATAAATGTGGTTGGATTGAACGTAGTAAAATACAAATGAGGAGAAACAATAAAAAAAATTACAGCGTATCGCGGCGCATTGCCTTTCCATAATCAAGGTGAACAAACACTGGCTGCGCTCGGACTCTGGATGGGTGACTGTTTTTTTGGCATTTAGCTTGGCCAAGGTTCGGATTCCATGTTAAATTGTAGATGCCCTTTCTTACAAGACGGTAATCCGACCCGGTTTGGTACCATCATTTTAAAATAAACGGGACAAAGAAAATTTACTTTTTTTTCTGCCAGTTCAATGTAGCCCAGAAGCTCCTGGCATGGACCCAGCTCCTATATGGTGGGTTAGGCTGTTTTTTTGACAGTGGGTGTTGATATCTATGTATGTCACTCTCCGGTCCATAAGCTATCGGTTTGCAAACAAAACATATAAACACAAAAGACAAACGAACATACACTTTCACATATTTTTTTTATGGGTTAATGAGGTACTCTTCTCATTTATCAAAGAAAATGACAAAAATCATTTGTGGAAGTCGTACCGTTTCATCTCTCTTTTCAGGTATGCATTTTAATAACTCGAGAGACTTCCAATTTTGCCGTCCTATTCGTAACCACGGAGTGTATCCTGTTCTAGGTTTCTGCACAGTCCTAACTCGAAAGAGTACAAACTGTATAGGGATATGGTGAGCAAGTATCGCAGCGAGGGAAACAGTACCGCCGAGGTGAAGCCGGAAGACAAGTATGAGCCGGAGTTCAGTCTGGAAGACGACTACAGCGATGACGATGACATTATGAATGCAAAGAGTGATAATAGGTGAGCTTTTGTTGAATATTGTATTTCGTACTGTGTTTTGTAAATATATTCATACATAACATTACGCCCTTGCTCCAAAGGGGTAGGCAGAGATGATAGAGCGCCGCAGGCCAGCCGCCGAGGCACACCACTCTCTACTTATTTCCGCTCTCTAAATGTGCTTCGTCATTCTTTCGTCCCTCATTTACTCCACATGTCAAAACTAATTTATAAATCACCTCTAAAAAGAAAGAAAGTTTAAAAAAAAACTACTATAAATACAGTGTTCTACCAATTTCGCCACCAGCTCTATACCCATAATTTGGAATTATCCTACAGTCCTCCTCCTGTTAATAAGATCTCCTACTAGGTGATCCGGGATCACAAACGATGAAAGATAAACGAATCAGCAATGGAAATTTATCCATGTTTTCAATCGAGTTCAATGTAGCCCGCGCTCATATAAAGGGAAGGTTCAGGCAACGTACCCAATTCCTTTGCGAATGCAGTGTTTGGGCTATTATGACGTTGTGATATTAGCTATCAATTTCTGTTTTCATAATAAAAAAGGTGGCCACCCTATTTATTAATTCACAGATGACATTGGAAACTTAGCTTAAACTCTCATGAATTCATGTTTTTTTTGTAATCCAGTTGATGAGCTTGTTATGCTTTAATTTTAATTGTAATTTTAAATGTTTGACGATTCCAAGTGTTCCCTGCGTCCCAAAGGAGGATTAATAAATACAAATACAGATGCTCTAGACCCAAGGGTACATTATTTGCATATGTTCCAGTAACTTTGGCATAGCCGCATGATATAATTTTACTAGTAAAAATATTATTTTATAGATTAGGCAGATTTTAAATTAGATTAGATACAACCTTACCTAACCTAGCCTAACTATATAAAGGGAGACTAGTGAAAGAAATATTAGGTTGGGGAAAAAGTTTCTTCGCATTTTTTAAGAAAATTCAAAACATTTTTTTATATGGTTTATTTACATTTAACTAAAGTATGTAGGTACCATTTTGTTCGATAACTTTTTGCCATCTTGTAGGTAGGGACATGATCCCATTGCTATAGAAATATTGGGACTTCTGATCGATATACCGCGACAAGTGGTTTTGGCAGTCCTCTCGTGATGTTAACCTGACACTGCCTAAAGAATTCTGAAGAGACCTAGACAGGTGGAAATCTGAAGGTGCAAGGTCAGGACTATACGGCGGATGCATTAACACCTCCCAGCCAAACTCTCTTAGTTTTTGCTGAGTGGCTAAAGATGTGTGAGGTCTAGCGTTATCATGATGAAAAACCACACCCCTTCTGTTGATTAATTCCGGCCGCTTTCTCTCAACTTCTTGCTTTAATCTCATCAGTTGTTCGCAGTAGAGTTCAGAATCGATGGTCCTGCCTGGTGGTAACAGCTCATAATGAATAATGCCCTTCCAATCCCACCACACACACAGCATCACCTTGTTGCGAGTTAACCCGGGTTTCGCCACAGTCTGTGAAGCTTGACCGGCCTTTGACCACGACCTTTTTCGCACGTTCTTGTCGTACGTGATCCACTTTTCATCACCAGTTATCAGCTTCTTCAAAAATGGTTCGGTTTCATTACGTCGTAATAAAGAATCACAAATGAGTACACGGTTCATTAGGTTTCTTTCAGTGAGCTCGTGAGGTACCTAAATATCGAGCTTTTTTGTGTACCCAGTTTTTTTCAAATGCGCCAAAACTGTTTTGTGGTCAATTCCTAGTTCTTCAGCTACGTCGTAACTACTGATATGCCGATCTTGCTCCACTTTTTCAAAAATGGCATCCATTTTATCCGTAGTAGGGCGACCAGAGCGACGTGCATCTTTGACATCAAAATTTCCGGATTGAAAACGCTTAAACCAAATTTGTGCTACTCTCACAGACACTGCACTAGGTCCATAAACATCGCAAATTTTTTTCGCGGCTTGCGTTGCATTTTTACCTTTTTTGTAGTAAAATTTTAAAATGTATCGAATTTCTTCATTAGATTCACTCATTTTGACAGTACGAAAAACAAATGAGAATCACACATTTTCCTAAATTGAATTTGGAATTATGTTCTTTAAAATTTAAACTTTCAATGATACCAAAACCAGCCAGATACAAATAGTATAGCCAAAGAGATTTTATTACAAGTTCATACATACTATAATGCGAAAAGACTTTTTCCCCGACCTATTATTAGAATCAAGTGATATAAGAATAAAACAATTGATTATAATTTAACAATAAGTAATAACATGGCTTTCACGAAATTACAATGACATATATTATATACCCTTGCTTAAAGCTATTGCAATAAATGATGTGATCTAAATAAAAAAATATGTTACATATTTTCCTTGCAGTCAAGACAGTTCTCTTGCGAAGGCAATTGCGGCCAAATCGGAGCAGACTGAAATCGATTCAGGGTTGAAAAAAGAGCAAGCGAGCTCTCAGAGCGATGATGACGAGGAAAGCAACAAGGAGAGACAGCGGAAAAAGAGGAAGTCGCGGTGGGGGGAAGAAGGCGACGTCAAGCCGGACATACCTCTTCCACCGATCGCTATGCTTCCTCCTATTGCTTTCCCGCCTCTGCCTAATATGCCACCGATGCCTAATATGCCGCCATTACCAAACATGTCACCGATGCCTAAACTGCCGCCGATGCCTAATTTGCCTGCAATGGGCACCAAGTCTGGTAAGCTAAGGCCCTATTCTATGTTAATTAATATTTTTATTATTTATATGGTTTTCAAGTCTGTTTTTAAACTGAATTCCAAAATATACATCACTAGGTATAGAGCATATTAAGTAGACATGATTTATTAGGAATCTCCTTAGGCCTAGCGCAAACTGCAATTTTTAATAGCACATTATTTTCTCGCAAAAAAATGTACAAATCGCAGCAACAAAAAATCTGGATGAAAGATTGTAGGAAAAGGAATTTTAGTGCAATGTGAGTGCACTAGCGACAAAAAATCGCGCCGGTGTGGTCAGTCGTGCTCGAGATAGGCCTATGGAGTGACGCGCACACGAAAACGTGGCAGAAACACCTTTTAAAATTCGTTACTCGAAAAGTACAATTTCGGCCACCGTGTGTTGGCCAAAGTTCACTATTGTGGAAAAGACATTTGATTATGACCGAGACTTGAAAGCGAAACTATTGGCAGAAGCATGTGGGATTGTTGTGAAGAATTTATATATTTTTTTAAAACCTTAAATTTACTGAGAGTCTTTCTTCCGGCGATACTGCTGTCCTCCATGTAGAGTCGTTGTATGTTATTAAAGGGCCAACTATATTGGCTCCGTCAAGTTAGAAACCCCCTAACGAAAAATCGTATTTTTCTAATGCAGTCGTTTAGTACTTATTTTGTACAGATTTGTACACCTCATTGTTTATTTTGTACGGTTAAGATTGAGTAAATACAGGCCAAGCAACGGGGGTTTCTAACTTGACGCTCAGACCGCCAACATTTCATTTTACCTACTTTTAATATCCAATCGTTTTGTACTCATTTTGTACTGATTAGTACACCGAATTAATTATTTAGTACGGCTTTGACTTCGAAATAATAGACAAATGAATGGGGGTTTCTAACTTGACGTTTTTCCATTTAAACATTTATAACTTTTGAAAATGATATTCTAAAAGGCCATGCTTTGAAACGTTTAGTACACCAAAAAGTACGTTTAGTACGCATTCGTATCCATAACTACAGGACGTTGAATATTGCCAACCGATAGATCAGTTTGCTAAGGTAAATTGGGGGTGTCTAGTACATACCTAGCTCTCCTTACAATACAAAAATGTATTATGACGAACATATATATATTTTCAAAAGTACAGCAAAAAAGTGATTTATTACACCTTTAGATAAGCTAGAAAAAAATTACAAAGCCCAGCGATGATTATGAAGCACTCGCCCCAATTGCCGTGTGGTGTCTAGTACACATTACTCTTTAGTTGGAAATAAAAAATGGATTCTGATCACAATATATATCATCTCAAAAGTACAGCAAAAAAAAAATTATTACACCTTTAGATAAGCTAGAAAAAAATACAAAGCCCAGCGATGATTATTACGCACTCGCACCAATTGCCTTGTGGTGACTAGTACACACCACTCTCTAGTTGGAAATAAAAAATGGATTCTGATCACCATATGTATCATCTCAAAAGTACAGCAAAAAAATAATTTATTTCAACTTTAGATAAGCTAGAAAAAAAATACAAAGCCCAGCGATGATTATGACGGACTCGCCCCGATTGCCTTGTCGTGAGTAGTACACACCACTCTCTAGTTGGAAATAAAAAATGGATATCATCTCAAAAGTACAAAAAAAAAAGGAATTTATTACACGTTTATAGAAGCTAGAAAAAATCAACCAAATCTTGTAACGATTATAAAAGCGCTCGCGCCAAATTGGCGTATGGTGTCTAGTACATACTACTCCCTAGTTGGAAAAAAAATTGATTATTATCAACAAACAGATTGTTTGGTAATTTGATACATTCCTTATTCACAAGAAGGGTCATAAATGACAGTTTATATAAAAAAATAAAATAAAAAACAAAAAAAGTATTACACAAGCCATACTACTTATGAAAATAACTTCATTATTTTTTAAGTTTCCAGAAAAGATACAAATGTTGTCCACTTTACACAAGTTCCATACAAGCAAAAAAATAATTTATTACAACTTTAGATAAGCTAGAAAAAAAATACAAAGCCCAGCGATGATTATTACGCACTCGCACCAATTGCCTTGTGTTGACTAGTACACACCACTCTCTAGTTGGAAATAAAAAATGGATTCTGATCACCATATATATCATCTCAAAAGTACAGCAAAAATTATGTATTACACCTTTAGATAAGCTAGAAAAAAAAATACAAAGCGCAGCGATGATTATTACGCACTAGCCTCAGTTGCCTTGTGGTGACTAGTACACACCACTCTCTAGTTGGAAATAAAAAGTGGATTCTGATCAACATATATATCATCTCAAAAATACAGTAAAAAAGTGATTGATTACACCTTTAGATTACCTAGAAAAAAATACAATATCCTGTGATGATTATTAACAGAGTCGTTACCCTATCAATTCTCCATACTACGGGCGATAATTGTTTTTACATGCTCTTAATGTTTTAATAGGTTTTTTAAATTTTAGATTCTAAAATTAAAAAAATCTAAGTCTGTAAGTTTTCATTTTTTTAACATATCTATTAGTTTAGAAAATATTGGCTAATAAAGATTGGAAAAAAGTTGTCATTTTTTACGTTCATTTTCAATTTTTTTTACTGGAAAATACAGATATTTACATAATAATCAAAACATACGGACATAAAATTAAGCTTTTTCAAGTGATCAAAAATTTTATTCAATTCTGACATAGATTAGGGGTAGGGAAACGTTAGAGCCTGGAAGACTCTACTACCAGAAGTTGAATAAATAAATAAAATGAAATGAAGACTATTTCGCTATTTTAATGGCAGTCGCCGTGCAACATTGTGCCTTGGGCAATGGACAAAGAATGCATTTCTTAAACATTCCAAATCTTAGATTTCTTGTGACTTACCACTCTATAGTTGCAAATACAAAAAAAAGAAGAAAATAAACCCGAACTAAAAAATAGAACCATTTGATGACATCGGAAATTATTATTGTTGCAATGGTATTGAATTAGAAAGAGCATTAAGAATTAACACGGACGATTTTTCATTGCCGCTTCGGCCATCTTTTCATCCAATGCGATGGTACCAGCCCGGGCGGGCTTACACCCTACTTACTAGTGGGAAGGAGACCTACAGCTTTACATGGATTCCGAACCATGGAGCAGCTCGCATTGGTGACGAAATGCACATATCCAACTCAGAAAGAGAAATAAAGTGGTGCACGAACTGGTTAGGATTTGAACTCAGACCTCTGGGATGCTAGGCAAGTCCGCGCGCTACCTCGTATCCTAGAGCCGCTCGCTCCACCACGCGAATATCTCGTAAATTACTGGTCAGATTTTAATAAGGTTTTTACTACTCAAGCTACCACGTCGATAATTCCATTAGCTTAAAACCAGTCCAGTACGAGTCGGACTCGCACACGAAGGGTTCCATATAATCGTACAAGATTAACACAAAAAAACCGCCCAAGTGCGAGTCGGACTCGCATACGAAGGGTTACGTACCATCTTACAAGATTTACCCCAAAAATAACACGTTATTTGTATGGGGCCTCCCTTTAAATTTTTATTATTTTATAATTTTACCTATTTGTTGTTATAGCGGCAAAATAAATACATAATCTGTGAAAATTTAAGTTTCCTACTTGTTACGGTTCATGAGATACAGCCCTGTGACAGACGGACGGACGGACGGACGGACGGACGGACGGACGGACGGACAACGGAGGCTTAGTAATAGGGTTCCGTTTTCACCCTTTGGGTACGGAACCCTAAAAATCACGTTTTTTGGGGCCTCCTTTATTTTTTATTTTTTTTTTAAATTTTCTGTTATAGCGGCAAAATAAATACACATCCAGCGTGGGTGGGAAGAATTAGCGATGTGGGGAAGGAGGCACTCCACCTTGCACCCGCACATATTTTTTTATGAAACCTGACTTGGACAGTTAATACCACACACTACCGTTATGATATTAGCCTGATACACAATATTCTCGAATAAATTAGGTGCTATACC
Source organism: Incurvaria masculella (assembly GCA_946894095.1). Lineage (NCBI taxonomy): Eukaryota > Metazoa > Arthropoda > Insecta > Lepidoptera > Incurvariidae > Incurvaria > Incurvaria masculella. The sequence goes on along the minus strand of OX335658.1, from coordinate 10,880,445 downwards.
AGGTCCTTTCCTATATGAGCACGAAAAGATTGAACTGGACGGAAAACACGGACAATTTTTAATGGCTGCTTCAACCATAGTTTCATCCAATGCGGTAGTACCAACGCGGGCGGGCTTAATCCTGCCAACTAGTAGGGGAAGGGGACCTACACTTTAACATGTTTTCTAAACAATGGAAAACAGCTCGAGACCAGAACCCAGACCTCACCCATAAAAGGGCTTAAAGTTAGTCCGCCCACTCTGAATACAAAAGCAGGTATTGTTCATTTTGATATATTTTCAAAATTAACAATTTGAGAAAAGTTTTATCTAACATGTTTTGGTTTCTTGAATTCGATTCAGTATTACTTCTACTTCCATCCATATATCGCTGGTCGTTCTCCACTTAAATTCTCAAACTTACAACAAATAAAACCGGCCAAGTGCGAGTCGGGCTCGCACACGAAGGGTTCCGTACCATAAACACCAAAAAGTCACGTTTATTGTATGCCCCCCCCCCCCCCGCCCCTTTTATATTTTTTTATTTTACCTATTTTTTGTTATAGCGGCAAACATACAAAGTCTGTGAAAATTTCAGCTGCCTACCTTGTACCGTTCATGAGATACAGCCCTGTGACAGTCGGACGGACGGACGGACGGACAGTAGAGGCTTAGTAATAGTGTTCTGTTTCGCACACAAACGGTTCCGTTCCATCGTACAATATTTAACACAAAAAAAAGCTTTTTTTTTGTATAGGACACACCTTTATTTTTTATATTTTTTTTATGTTACCAATTTGTTGTTATAGCGGCAAAATAAATACACACTCTCTGAAAATTTCAGCTGCCTACCTATTACCGTTCATGAAATACAGCCCCGTGACAGACGGACGGACAGTGGAGGCTTGGTAATAGGGTCCCGTTTTCACCCTTTGGGTACGGAACCCTAAAAACGACCGGCAGGTTTACTTTCCATAGGGGGCTTAATAAACGACTATTTCCATGCGAGCTATCTACATATTGCGTTTCTAATTTAATTATAAAATTGACATGATTAATTCAATAAAACAAAATCGATAAGACAAGTATGTAAATAAGTTAACATAAGGAAGAATTGAAAACATCCTCTTTTTGGAAGTCGGTTGGAAAACTATTCCCGTAAAAACAGTAATTATTGTTGAAGTGTCAACGGATGTGGGCATTCCCGCCATGTTACGGTGCGAAAGAAATATGTCATCGATGGAGATAAGTGGTTGTTACGACCAAATGTTTATCAATTGCTGATTTACAATGTAAAAACTCTAATCTTGTTCCTCTGGAATACTAATGAAAATAAGATTGTTACAGAATGTCGGTTATTTATTAATCAGAAATTGTATTTAATTTGAAGACTGTTTAGGTTTCGTAACACATTAATATAAAAATTGATCCTACTGATTTGACTCGTGTGTAGGTATTTTTATCCGCCTGCTGTTACATGGCCATAACTTTATTTTATTATGTGGACATGTATGGCTACTATCTCACTCACCGTCATGATATCAGCTAAACACACCGCATTTCTAAAGGAATAAGTTGCCATGCCAGGACCTTACCTTTAGGAGCACGGCTACATTTAACTGGATACGGAAAACACTGATTCGTTTTTATTGCCGCTTCGCCCGTCTCTTCATCTAATGCGATGGTACAATAGTAGGGGTTAAACGGGTTCGTTGTTTCGAGTTAATTTGGTAAGAAATTAACTAAACACATGTGGCTTAGATATCTGTTAATTATCCATATACCATTTTGGCAAAGTTTTGTATTTTTGAGCTTATCTAAAGTTACAAAATAAATACAATACTAATAAATAACTTTTCTGTTCATTCCTTCTAAGGCGTCATTCTAGAGCAAATTTGCAACAAATTAGGCCCAGTAAAATTAAGGTCTGATGTCAATAGTTTTTGAGTTATTTAAGTTTTTTTTTAATATTCTGTCTTATTATGAAAAAGTGATGATAATACACTCTAGGCATTTTATCAGCAACTTTGTAATAGCTGATGAATGAGGAACTTCTTCAAAAAAAGAAATTGATTCAAAATATACATAATTTCAGAAATAAAGGATCACGAACAATAGTTTATGAAAAAATAATGTATTCAAATCAGAGAGAATTACTAAAAAAAAGTATGACACTTGGCAAACAAACTATGGATATAACTTTATTATTTCATAAGCTTCCAGAAAAGGTACAAATGTTGTCCACTTTCACACAAGTTCTATATTTTTTTTTATTTAGTTGGGTTTGCGCTGTCGATTTTACTTTAAGAAAAAGGTCCTCATTAAGATGTATAAACTGGTAAACAATGAAAAAACATTTGCATTGGTTGCATTTGAAACCAAACAAAATAATATGGAACTTGTGTAAAGTGGACAACATTTGTATCTTTTCTGGAAACTTAAAAAATAATGAAGTTATTTTCATAACTAGTATGGCTTGTGTAATACTTTTTTTTGTTATGCTTTTTTATATAAACTGTCATTTATGACCCTCCTTGTGAATAAGGAATGTATCAAATTACCAAACAATCTGTTTGTTGATAATAATCAATTTTTTTTCCAACTAGAGAGTAGTATGTACTATAGACACCATACGCCAATTGGCGCGAGCGCATTTATAATCGTTACAAGATTTGGTTGATTTTTTCTAGCTTCTATAAACGTGTAATAAATTCTTTTTTTGTTGTACTTTTGAGATGATATATATGGTGATCAGAATCCATTTTTTATTTCCAACTAGAGAGTGGTGTGTACTACTCACGACAAGGCAATCGGGGCGAGTCCGTCATAATAATCGCTGGGCTTTGTATTTTTTTTCTAGCTTATCTAAAGTTGTAATAAATTATTTTTTTGCTGTACTTTTGAGATGATATATATGGTGATCAGAATCCATTTTTTTTTTCCAACTAGAGAGTGGTGTGTACTAGTCACCACCAGGCAATTGGTGCGAGTGCGTAATAATCATCGCTGGGCTTTGTATTTTTTTCTAGCTTATCTAAAGGTGTAATAATTTTTTTTTTGCTGTACTTTTGAGATGATATATATTGTGATCAGAATCCATTTTTTATTTACAACTAGAGAGTAATGTGTACTAGACACCACACGGCAATTGGGGCGATTGCTTCATAATCATCGCTGGGCTTTGTAATTTTTTTCTAGCTTATCTAAAGGTGTAATAAATCACTTTTTTGCTGTACTTTTGAAAATATATATATGTTCGTCATAATACATTTTTGTATTGTAAGTAGAGCTAGGTATGTACTAGACACCCCCAATTTACCTTAGCAAACTGATCTATCGGTTGGCAATATTCAACGTCCTGTAGTTATGGATACGAATGCGTACTAAACGTACTTTTTGGTGTACTAAGCGTTTCAAAGCATGGCCTTTTAGAATATCATTTTCAAAAGTTATAGATGTTTAAATGGAAAAACGTCAAGTTAGAAACCCCCATTCATTTGTCTATTATTTCGAAGTCAAAGCCGTACTAAATAATTAATTCGGTGTACTAATCAGTACAAAATGAGTACAAAACGATTGGATATTAAAAGTAGGTAAAATGAAATGTTGGCGGTCTGAGCGTCAAGTTAAAAACCCCCGTTGCTTGGCCTGTATTTACTCAATCTTAACCGTACAAAATAAACAATGAGGTGTACAAATCTGTACAAAATAAGTACTAAACGACTGCATTAGAAAAATACGATTTTTCGTTAGGGGGTTTCTAACTTGACGGAGCCAACTATATTTAGCAGCTTATAAAGATTACTATTTTAATTCTGTAGTAACCAAATAATTTGTTGGGGTAATCACCAAGTAGGTACATTTTATAAAATTGAAAAATGGTCTTTAATAAATCTGACTGGTTAGAGGATAAGTCTGAATGAGTATGTAGTTTTTGTTTATTTTTTAATCAGTTAGCAAAAACATTGAAACACATCTCGACTAGATCTGTGTCCATGATCTCTGAATGATCCATTATTTGTGTTACGAATACAAAACAAAATACTACGCCAAATAAGCAACGCTCCATGGTTTGCTAGCAATACAGAGATCCACGAATACCTCGGCATTCCCACAGTAAAAGATAAAGTGCATCTCCATTGTGTTAAAAAAAATTCTTTTTCAATTCTTATCCTCATCACCCCCAAAGGTTGACTGGAAGAAATCACTTTTAGTGATAAGTCCGCCTTTGTGCAGTTTCGCTCTGTTAGATTTAAATTGTCTGTAAATCGTTTTTAATGTAATTTGCACAATAAAGAATTTCTTTCTTTCTTCTTTCATACAAGAGAAGACTAAGATCACATGTCAATGAACTAGCCCTTGCGCTACTAAACCCTTCTACAGGGATGGATCGACTCATGCGTCCTAGAGTATTAGAACTCGACAATAGACCATGAAGAACCTATATATGGACGATCTTTGATGAAAGTTTGTCATCACAAGCCACAAAATACTTCGAAAACACCTGCACATAGTATATACTGATCGCATGGTGGTCAAATCACAAAAAAAAAATTGTTATTACCTACCCTAAAATATTAGTCAAAGCTGTCAAAAACCATACAAAATCTTCCTAATTCCCCGATATTATTACGAAAATAAACTGTTCCAAATAATGCAAATCAAATGAGTCGTGGGAAAGAAAATATCACGATAACATAACATATCATATTTAAATTCTAACTTGGAATGCAAACAAAAACTATTGTTTTGCTCCAAACATTGTTAGCATAGCATAGAATACATGTTTCATCTAAAACTCGTAATGAAACATGACAGGAATGACAGTAAGGTGAGGTCGCTCATGTGACACCTACAATAAGTTTTGTGTTTTCTTCTCCATTACAACACAACTAATAAACCTAAAATTGTGATTTTTTTTTGCTGCCTTTACTACGGCCCTATTTAACATTTATGATTAGTAATGCCTCAAAGTCTGTTACTCTTTGTGTTCTGTACGCAAGGATTTTTTTTATGGGTGAAATATCTGAACCAAAAATGGACTAGGCGTTTGCCTCTTTAGGCACGCAGTTGCGGAGTCCATTCCTTCCTAACGTTCCTGGCTGCCCTGTTGTGTTCAGGGGATGCTCGGCTGGCGCCGCTGGGTGCGGAAGGGCTGCAGCTGACGGGCGTGAACCGGACCAACCACGCGCTCATGCAGTACGCCATGACCAACTACGGCTCGACCAACCTCTCGCCCGAGGAGTGGAAGAAGTGCGAGGACAACTTCAAGCTGAACCTACTGTTTCAGGTTCGTGCGACCACGAAAGTGTTTTTTTTATGTACCTGGACATTGATGCTTAATACCAAACTAAACGTGAGATATTAGGCTAACACACCACATGAGAACTAGGTGCCATGCCAGGACCTTCCATATATTGCTCGGCTACATTGAACTGGATGAAAAACATGGACGATTTTTCATTGCCGTTTCGACTGTCGTTCATTCAATGCTATCGTACCAACTCTGGCGGGATTAACCATTCCACCTAGTAAATAAGTACAGGGACAGTACCTACAGTTTTACGTGGAATCCGAACTACTTTGAAAGCACGACCTGCTAAATCATGAGACTGTTTTCATTCACTTATTCACATATACACCACCAACTTGCCTATGTATGCCTCTGCTTTTGGGTCAGGTGGTGGCAAAAATGCCATGGTAAGCAATTAATCACACTGGCTCGTCTCTCTGCTCCGCACAGGATATGATGAAGAAGCGCGCTGAGATTCAGAAGTTGGAGCTTGCCGGGAAGCACAAGTATGACTATGACAGTGACGAAGATACGGAGGCCGGCACGTGGGAGCACAAGTAAGTAATGTTTTGTGTTTTTATAATACTTGCCATGAATAAAATTTTTTTTTATGCAACCTGACATGGATGACTAATACCACACAACTATCGTTATGATATTAGCCCAATACACCACATTCCCGAAGTAATTAGGAGCCATGACAGGACCTTCCCTTTATTAGCACGTCTACATTGAACTAGATAGAAAACACGTCAGGTCGGTACCATCGCATTGAATGAACGATAGCCAAAGCGGCAATGAACATTGTCCGTGTTTTCCATCCAGTTCAATGTAGCCGAGCAATGTAAGGAAGGTCCTGGCATGGCACCTAGATCCCCTGTGTTGTGTTAGGCTAATATCTTATGTTAGTTACATAAAAAATATGCCAAAATCACTGTATCACGGTGATTGCTCCGGAGTGTCTACAGTGGCCGTGATGGTACGTCGTGCGTTGTGTGCAGGTTGCGAGCGCGCGAGATGAACGCGACCGAGAAGTGGGCGGATGAGCTGACCAAGCAGGCGGCCGGCAAACACCACATCGGCGACTTCCTGCCGCCGGAGGAGCTCAAGAAGTAAGCAACGCTCACCCTACTAGTCTTACCTCCCCTTTTTCAGTATTACGACAAGGGCGCCATGTTTAGATTAGGAATCTGGGGTCAACGTAGTCGAAAACTTCATTATTGTTAATGAGATTTCATACACATTAAAGTGGGAGTAAGATGAGTGAGAAATTAAATAAGGGAATTCAATCAATTCTGCACCAATCAGAAGTGAATGTCATTGAGAGCGCAGAAGGCATTATGATTGGTTCAGAATTGATCGAATTTCCTCGCATATTTTCTCACAACATACGGCGGTTACCCCCCACTTGCAAACGATTGCCAGCAGGGAAAACATGTTGAAGTCAGGTATTTTAGGGTTAGATTTTTTTAAATTTTCATTTATGTTCACACAAACTGTTGACACCAATGAAAATCAGCGAAGCAAACAAAACAATGTTACGTGTTTACTTAAGGTGGCCCAACCCGCTCAACTCCCCATACAAACAGGGAAAGAAGATCACGCCCATATTTCTCATCAGGGATCGTCGCGGTCGTGGTTTACTTTTAGCTATAAGTCGTTTTGAAATCAAAATTTTCGTAAATCTTACCAAATCATACAATATGCACATTATCTTGTTTGTAGACATGTTGCATATTCTCCATCACGGAGCCTGTCTTTTTCTTTGAAACAGAGAAGGTCCCAGAGCGCAACAGCACGGTTTTGTACAGTGCCCGCGAATGAGTTAGTCCCGCCGGGTTGGACCACCTTAAGCATAGATGATGATTGGCCATACACCAAGAATAAACTATTACAAAGTTACTACTAAAATAAATGACTTATCTTATCATGCCACAATGAGGTCGTCTCCTCTGAAATATCAGTATTGTTATGTGGTGTCTGATCTCCTGGCAAACTGGCGGAAACCGACGCTCACAGCATACTCTTAAGGCGCTAGTAGAAGTTTGCAATAATGGTTTGCTTTACGAATGTTTATTTGCACGGAGTGTTGCGATAATGTGTACGTTCCTTTACTTGCTACGATCTGTACTTACTGTCATATGCACTAAATATAATGTCATTAAAGTAAGCAAATATTTTCCTCCTTATCTCTGTAATTTTGTAGACGTAAAAACTCATGAGAAACATGTTTGCTTGCTCATTACTTATCGTATAGTAGACTTGTCTAATGGTGGCAGAGGTGATCATAACTGCCTTATGCTTACTCAGGATGACTTGAGGAAATGTATAACCTATCATTTTAACTCGCATGGACTTGAATTATACGTGTTTACTTGGAATATTCCAAGGTCACCCAGATCACATGTGTGAATTGAGAGTTCAAATAGCTAATCGAGTTTTAATGATATTTTTAAAGAAGGTTTCTTATGTAAGATCTTCCACAAAAAAAGATTGTTTATTATGTTCGTCCAAAGCTACGATCATAAAAAGGTCAATCAAGGTAATCATAAATCATTAAGATCTGTCCATACACTCCACCTTAGTTGGGATTTCGTCCTCTTTATAAAATACTCGTGGAAATAGAGGGGATAATGTCGATTTGCGCAAACTTAAATTGTTCAAGTGGACTGTGGACCTCGAGTTTTAGCTTTATTGATATGGGCTACTCTAAAATAACCCCATTATTAGTCTAGATTGGTTTAATTTAGGTTAGGTTAGGTTCGGTTCGAAATCCGATAAAAGTAGGCATAATAGTGAGAAACCAAACGGTCGATGTGTCTTTTGTTAAGCGCCACTGGGTAATGTGCAAACATAAAAATTAAACAATTTCAATATGTAAAGTTAGGTGATTCTCCATGGTACAGTAGGGGTCAGACCAAAGTATATACTTCCGGTTGAATCAAAAGATATTGTACAAGACATAGAATTTTGTTGTAAAACTTCTATTGTTTGATTAGAAAATCAAACCCTATCCAGTATAAGATATAATAAGGATGGTGATGTGTGATCCGTGATGGTGAATTTTATGCTTTCACTCTGCTTGGGATGTAAATAAAAGCAAAGAAAAAATTTCACTACATATTTATTCATGCAATTTTAGGTGGAACTAATTTTACATGTTTGTTCTGTTAGATTCATGGAGAAGTATTCTGCCATCAAGGGTGGCAAAGAGCCGGACCTCAGTGACTACAAGGAATTCAAACTGACTGAACAAAACATAGGTAAGTGTGCGACAAATCATTTTATGGATTTATTTTCAGGATACAGCTAGGTAGGTGTAAGCAACCCTAAAGATTTAAAAAACAAATTTTTAGGAAAATATAAAGTTTGCGGGAGGAATTTGCTTTTAGAGGACACAAAATATTGATTGTAGGAAGTGATCCATAACTTCCTCGGAATTAATTTTAATTCAATGAAAAGTTCTCCAGTCGTGACTCAGGGAGAGGGTCGATTGCACCTCTTGCCCCCCCCCCCCCCCTGATACCTTTCCTGGCGAAGTGTAGTCCTGCAAATGTTTTGTGTTCAGGTTTCAAGATGCTGCAGAAGCTGGGCTGGAACGAGGGGCAGGGGCTCGGCGCCGAGGGTACCGGCATCGTGGACCCCGTCAACAAGTCAGTGACCATGTGTATCGTATCTCCTGCAGCTTAGCCTAGCCATTTCTTACGCTACCCAGTGAGCCTTTCCTGAAGGTTGAGAGATAGTTAGGAGTCTGTTCTTGCCATGAAACTGTAGAAAGCGTGACAACTTCTTTGCGTGTAAACCGGTTTATTATATTATTATCATTTAATTATATACACTAGCAGCTGCAAGCTAATGCGTGTACTTCACTGATTGAGTGCACATTGTTTTTATTTTATTCTTTTTTTATTTTAAGTGTTCATACGAACGTTTTTTTTTAAATATTTTTTACATGATGGTCCAAATTGTTTTTGAAACTGTTCACTGAGCTAGCACTTATGACTTCCTCCGGCAGCTTGTTCCAGTCTCCCATAACACAGTTTCACAGAAAGTGTTTCCTCGGGTTGGAATTGAAGCTATTATGATTGAGTTTCAGAGAATGTCCACGAAGTCTTTGGTCAGTGTTCAGGGAATACATAGCTTTCAGGTTAGGTACGTTATCATGGTTGTTGTAAATTTATAAGTTCTACCTTTTGTGATATAGGGCATGGAATTTTCTTGTTTGAAATCAAAATAATCATCAATTCACTTTTGCTGATAAATCACGGAATCTTCAACTCACAGTGATACAAAATACATCTAGATTTAGGTATTTTAATCAAATCTGAATTATTTTTGCTGTGGATATGCATCTCCAACAGGATGTTGTCCCTTATAAAACTGAATGCAACCAGGTGTTAACACACCTTTAAATAGTTTCTAGCTCACGTGACGAATGTGATTGCGCTCACATTGACAAATTTTACAAGCATATGTAACTCAGGACGAACCAACCGGGCGGCAACGCGGGACTGGGCGTGGCGGCGGCGGACAACGTGTCGGCGGACGACGACGAGTTCGACGCGTATAGGAAGCGAATGATGCTCGCATACCGCTTTCGGCCCAACCCCCTCGTGAGTAGCTCCCCGCCTAGCTTCACTCACGCTTCAGTCCAAGTTCCCGTCTCGTTTCTCTCACCCTTCAGTCCGAGTTCCCGTCTTGCTTCACTCACGCTTCAGTTCGAGTTCCCGTTTCGCTTCACTCACCCTTCAGTCTGAGTTACCGTCTCGCTTCATTCACGTCTACTTGAATGGGTGGGGTGTTCTTTTTATGCAACCGGACATAAATGGCCAGTACCACTGTCATGATATTTGTCCAACGCTCTGTATTCTCGAAGGAATAAGGTGCCATGCCAGGACCTTCCCTTTATGGAATCCGAACCATAGAATTGCTCCCATGCAAGCAAATTACGCTTTTTTATGCAACCTAACATGAATGGCTAATGCAACATAACTACCGTTATGATATTAGCCCAATACACCACATTCCCGAAGGAATTTATTCTTTCTTGTATGAGCACGGCTACATTGAACTGGATCAAAAACACAGACCACTTTTTTTCACGACCATCTTTCTATAAAATGCGATGGTAAGACGGGCGGGTTTAACCCTACGACCTATTTAAAAAAAAAATAACTCAACATGGATGACTATACTAAAGTGACTGTGAGATATTAGCTTAAGGTGGCCCAACCCGGCGGGCCTAACTCATTCGCGGGCACGGTAAAAAACCGTGCTGTTGCGCTCTGGGACCTTCTCTGTTTCAAAGAATAAGACAGGCTCCGTGATGAGGAAGATGCAACATGTCCAAAAAAAAGACAATGTGCATAGTGTATGATTAGGTAAGATTTACGAAAATTTTAATTTTAAAACGGCTTATAGCTAAAAGTAAACCACGACCGCTGTTGTAAAAAATCGAACAAAAACCAAATAGATTATAAATCTTGATTAAATAAGCTATGTCTGATGACTAATCTTTTTAAGATATTCTTACTTTATCATTGCGTAATCCACCTCCAAAGTTATTGTATAAAACTCGCGAAAAATGCGAACTTTCGGACCTTATAACTTAGAAACCAAACACAATTTTACAATGCCAATGGTCATCAGACATCTAGTTCGATCAAATAAAGCTATTTTGAGCAAAATTTTGTATCTCTGACAAGAAATATGGGCGTGATCTTCTTTCCCCTTTTGTATGGGGAGAAGAGCGGGATGGGCCACCTTAACACACCATATGGGAACTAGGTGTCATGCCAGGACCTTCCTTATATTGCTCGGCTACATTGAACTAGATGGAAAACACGGACAATTTTCATTGCCGCTTCGATCATCGTTCATTCAATACGATGGTACCTACCCGGGCAGGATTAACTCTACCACATAGTAAGTAAGGAAGGAGACCCACAGTTTTACGTGGAATCAGAACCACGGCCAGCCTGAATGGTTGAACATGGTCACCCATCCAGAACCCAACCGCATTCAGAGTTGCTTCACCCATCTTATTGAATCGCCAGGCTTCGCACCACTGGGCTACCGAGACTGCAGTTGTACATGAATACCGAACCATGGAACAACTCGCATGCAATAAATTGAGTCACTCTATTGGGAAGTACGGAACAATAGGGAATAAAACTGCTTATTTATCACGACAGGTGGCGCCTAAGGGGACCTCACCTAAAGAATCTGTCAAAGCTGTCAGGAACCATACAAAATAATACAGAATAGATTAGAACATTTTATTTGCTCAATCTATGTGATTGATATGATTAAATTTTCTCCATGTTATTCCGAGAATAAAATGTTCTTAAGAACGGCCCGTAAGCTATGCTCCCCATACAAACGTAGTTTACTAATCATTTGGAAACCGCTATTTCAATTGAATTGATATTTAATATATAATATCAGGTAACAAATATCTGTGTCTGCATGCTTTTGTTTTTTTGAAAAATCCAAACCGAATGAAATGAAAGCAAAAAGAAAATCTTCATACGAATTTTGTTTTCTCTGTGGTTTGACCCAGAATACATTTACCGAAAAAACAAAGGCATGCAGACACAGATATTTGTAGCCTAATATTAGATACCAAATATCAAGTATGTTGGAATAGTGGTTTTCAAATCATTAGTAAACTACGTTTGTATGGGAGGCGAAATTTTCTGATGCTTACGGGCCGACCTTGATTATGCTAATCAAAAGAAGTCGTGGGAAAAAAATATCACAAAAACATAACCTAAAATATTTCGTTTCATACTTTGTATCACATTTAAATATATTTGAAGACGAACAAAAGCTTTTCTTTTCTTCTAAACCTTATTCTAACTGTATCATGGAGTACATCTTTCATCTAAAAACTCGTAAGTCAAACTTGACAGGGATGGCAGTTTTGACGCTTTTAAGGCGAGCTCACTTAGCTCGCTAGCATTGTACAGTCAACCATAGGTTAAAGGATACAAGAAAATGAATGGTGTTTAAATACAACCTCTGATTAAATTTTGTTAGGGTTTTGTTTACTCAGTAGTTAGTAGACATCCTCAACTATGTTTGAATCTATACTCAACACTATAATTGTTTCCAAAAGTCAAAGTATCTCGACTGTTCATCTTTTCATTCAACCGGATGTGTATCCTAAACTCTTTGTTCGATTGTACTTTGATTGATATCATTTTTCTTATTTCAGAACAATCCTCGGCGACCGTACTACTAACGAGACAGCAACTTGGACAACTTCACATTCTTCCCTCGTACAATGTTTTAGATTGTAGATAGTCAATGCTGTATCTATTATAGGCAGTTACATGTTCGTATGGTAGCATTTAACTAGGTTATTTTTAACTTTTTAGGTATATGAATTATGACATTAGTTATTGAATTGGCATGAGACTTCAGAGCAACCAAAGTTTGACTTCCAAGTCAAGGTTTTTAAGTTTTGAGGATTAATAATGCTTTATAATCAAGTATCTTCTGTTATTGTATAATGTCATGTAGAAGTATGTCCTACAAATTTGCTTTTAAACGCAAGTTTTATCTTCCCCATACTTTTATGTACTTAACCACAAAAATGTACGGGAAGGATTTGGTCTATGAAAAAAAAAATGAGTAGATTAAAAAAATGATCAGTCTTGTGTAGAGAATAAGCCCATTACGGCTCTGACTACGGGTAGCTGTACACTGTATAAAGGCTAGAAAACGAACTATACAATGAAATGTTTTAAAAATACGAAAGTAATATTTTTTCTTAAAACATATAGTAAAGACCTATGTATGGTTAAAGTATCACTGTCGCAATATAAATTGAGGGCATGGATAAAAAAAGGAAGGAGATATGCCATCTATCGCGCCTACTAGGGAATGCAATCCCGATCCCGCGGGATCCCGATCTCGCGAGATGTCGTGTAATTTTTCGGGATCAATCCCGACGCATCATATGACGAGATCCCGTTCGAGATTGACGGGATTGGGCGGCAGTGGTTAGCGACGCTACACAGGTCCACTCGGGGCGCAAGCGGCGCGCTGACTGGCGGACGCGAGCGGCAGGAACGCCAAACAGCGTTAGAAAACTATTGATTGAACTAAGGATTGATATTTCTAATCCCGCGGGATCTCGAATTTGCAATCTCGAGTCGGGATTGCATTCCCTAGCGCCTACTATGGCACCAGCTGTCTCCAATTTTCGAAAGCTACCAACCCAAATTAAACGAATGTGCCACATGCAAACATAGTGGTAGACATAAAACTTGATGTTACGGATGTAACATCAAGTAATATTCATTACTTCTTTCCGACGTTTCGTCCAACACGTCGGCGGCGGGGATGCGATCTCGACCGCATGCCACTTCGCCTTCCTTTTTCTTCAGTGGTTGATGGCATTAAATACTAAGGGCTTGTTTCACCATGTGCTGATAACCTTAATCTGGCACATATTAAGAGCCTTGCTTGCTACCAGCTTGCAATCGTTACCAGTACAAGATAATAAGCCCTTTAAGTGTCGATTAAGATAAATCAGCACGGCTTACTCAGATAAGGTGCGTTTCGGTCTTGAGTGCATACTGGCGTGTAGACTTTATCAACAACATAATAACGTTAGTACACAGCGAAGGGCAATTGCCCCCATAGAGATTCGTGAGTGGTCGAAAAATGATCAAAATTAAACGATTTTGTTTAAATTAAGAGGTTTTTTTTTGTATTCTTATATGTATGATATTATACCTCAACGAATTGTGTTTTTTGTACCTACTTTTAAATGTTTCCCCATCCTCTATCATTTGCCCCCCCCCCCCCTCCATCTCCCCCTGGTCCATTGGATGGTAATGCCCTTGGGCAGTTGTAACAAAATGAAGTTTCAAAAGTGGAAGGTTTTTTTGTATATTTGAAGAAATTTTGAGTAAGTCTGATGATAATACCTGTTCGGTTGAGTTGTGTAAAATAATTAAACTTATATTGAAGATATGAGAATAAAAGTTTTGGCTTCCAAAGAGTTTTATCAATCCTTTAATAATTTGAATCTTGACAATCGTTACCCTATCTATTCAACATACTATGGGCGATAACTGTTTACATCCTCTAAATGTTTTACTAGTTGTTTGAAACGTTTGGATTCCAAAATATATTGTCGAGACCTACTTGTGTATGTTTTCAGTATTTATTTACCTTTCAGATAAACAACCAAAAAATGTTAGATAATTTTTTACTGGAAAAAATACAAATGCAAGGAATGCATTTTTATTTAGATAAACATTAAAACATACGAACATACAATCAAGCTTTCTCAAGTGGTTAAAATTTATAAAATTCTGACAACTTTAGGGGTTTTGAATGAGAGCCTCAATTAGATGACATAGCAAGCTATAACCCTGATTTACCTACCTCTCGGCCACCTGAGGCATGAGCTATAATTCCGGCGCCATATCGAGGTCCAACATGGCTGTACCATACCTATAGCGGCAAAATAAATACACATTCTGAGAAAATTTCACTTGCCTACCTATTACGGTTCATGAGATACAGACGGACAGCGGAGGCTTAGTAATAGAGTTCCGTTTTCAACCTTTGGGTACGAAACCCTAAAAACCTGAAAGTCCCTAAAACGGCATAACATACTAACCCACCCTGCGGTGGTCCCGAACCAAAAAAAATTTTTGGCTCGAGCCCTCGGCTACCCTACAAAAACAAAATGTTTTCTTTCCTCAAACGTTCAAAGCTCTCAACGCAGTATTGTAGGTCCATAGGAATGCAAAGAAACTAACTTCAAAGGATGATATTGTAGAGCACGTAATATTATCACTACATTGCAGGCAATGTCTATAAACTTGTGGCTAATTCCTGCAACGATAAGGTCTTAACAGAAGATAAAGGGTTTTTTTCTGACTGAAGCTTTAGGATGATGATAAAAAGTCATCTAAACAAACCTCTAGGTCATGTAACAGCAACTTTTAAATTCTATGGATGCTTAAGGTGGCCCAACCCGGCGGGCCTAACTCATTCGCGGGCACGGTACACAACCGTGCTCTGGGACCTTCTCTGTTTCAAAGAATAAGACAGGCTCCGTGATGAGGAAGATGCAACATGTCCATAAAAAAGATAATGTGCATAGTGTATGATTTGGTAAGATTTACGAAAATTTTATTTTTAAAACGACTTATAGCTAAAAGTAAACAACGACCGCTGTAGTAAAAAATCGAACAAAAACCAAATAGATTATAAATCTTGATTACATAAGCTATGTCTGATGACTAATCTTTTTAAGATGTTCTTACTTTATCATTGCGTAATCCACCTCCAAAGTTATTGGATAAAACGCGCGAAAAATGCGAACTTTCGGACCTTATAACTTAGAAACCAAACACAATTTTACAATGCCAATGGTCATCAGACATCTAGTTCGATCAAATAAAGCTATTTTGAGCAAAATTTTGGATCTCTGACAAGAAGTATGGGCGTGATCTTCTTTCCCCTTTTGTATGGGGAGATGAGCGGGATGGGCCACCTTAAAAGTGCCGTGCAGTGCTTGAACGACACACCAAGCTCTCTTGTGTCGACAGTACAGTGTAAATGTTTAAGATATTGTTGAATACAATTTCTCACAGGTTTGTGATGTAAAGTGATGTAATTGCATCTTGAGAAGATACTATGCACTCATTTCTAGGATTACTAATGCTGTACTTAGCTTATCCATCCCACAGATACGAAACAATACCTACTTACTCCACAAAATACCTTATCCGCGGCTTGTAAGTAGAGTAGACATGTTTGATCGCGCGTGTAATACTGACACGCGTGTATTTAAGATTCTCAGCGTTTTTCATCCGGGATATGGCGCAGGTTGTTACCAATAATCCCAATGGTGTCAATTGTGCTGTATGGGTTCAGGCACGTAAAACAAATACATTTTATTTCATTGCATTTATTTATTTAACTTCTTGCATTGAAACTACACTAAGGGTCTTTTTCACCTACTGCTGATTAGTGAAAACCAGGCTAAGGGCCTTTTTCACCTACTGCTCATTAGCGTTAGCAGCTTGCAATCAATATATATTGATGTATTGATTGCAAGCTCCTAAGAAAGCCCCTAAATATGTGGCGATTAAGCTAAACAGCAGTAGGTAGGTGAAAAAGACCCTAAGCCTGGTTTTCACCAAGTGCTCATTGATTTAAATCATCGCTCAAAGGGCCTTTATTACTAAAGTGCTGAATATCTAATATGTGGCGATTAAGCTAATCAGCAGTAAGTGAAAAAGGCCCTAAGTCATGTCACAATTTGATTGAGCCGCGGATTCAAGCAAATCAGTGAAGAAGAAGGTAGAATACAATAAGACCCACTGTATTACTTCCCGTGCATGTCGCAAGGGCCGACGAACGCCCGGTTCCACCACCTCCAGTTACGAAAATCCCACAGTTATCTTTCTGTTACACCATACAAATATGCAATGTAACCGAAAATCAACTATCGGATTTCAGGTAACTGGAGGTCGTGAAAACAGGTGCAAGGGATTCGTCGTTCGTGGTTCGGATTCCACGTTAAACTAGGTCCTTAATTGTAGGTCCTAACCTAACTGTAGGTTGTAAAATTCAATAAAAAAATACAATAACGTAAAACAATTTGCTGATTACAAGAGTGTAGAGTGAAGATGTACAACTCGTGGTCAAAGCGGCCCATACACCTACAATGTTATTGCACAATACTTTAATTGTTCAATAATTCCTCCTTGAACTTAAAGGCTTGGAGACAGGTTCAATAAATTTTAGTCTATAAAATGTACGAGCCATTCGCGTCAATAATTCCGTGAGAGCATAATTCCGAGAGTCTGACGACGAAGTTCTCAGACTGTTTATTTATCAAGATTAAAAAAAAAACGTAATAAAATTTTAACTCGCTCAAACTTTTCTTCAATCTTTGCGCAATCTTTAATAATATTCTAATACTACCACCACACGGTCAATAATATTGTGCAATCATCGATATTGCGCAATATTATTGTAGGTGTATGGGTCGCCTAAGGGCTAGAGGACTTGCCTTTCATGCGAGAGGCTATGGGTTGAAATCCTCGCCCCGGTCATGCGCCACTTTCTTTCTCTTTCTCTAAGTTTGCATTTCGTTGCGAATACGAGCTGTACCTTTGTTCGGAACCCATTTAAAACTGTTTCCCCTACTAATTGGTCGGGTTAAGGCCGCCCGGGTTGATACCACCCCACCGCATTGGATGAAACTATGGTTGAATCGGCATTGAAAAATTCGATCCGTGAGAAGATCGAGTCCGTGTTTTCATCCAGTTAGGATTAACCGTGCTCATAAAGGGATGGTTCTGGCATGACACCAAATTCCTTCCGGAATATGGTGTGTTTGGCTAACATCATAACATTCGTTGTGTGGGTATTAGCCATCCATGTCAAGCAGCATAAAAAAAGTGATGACCACCTACTTAGATAAAATAGTAATATATGTTTGAGTGAATTTGGAGTCAATGGAATTTGGAGTCCCTATATCCCTATGTATGCTTAAATCATGTACGTAATGTCTATCTCTTATGGATATCCCACAATAACATTTTTTTGTCATTTACTTTTTACGACAAATAATGGCTAAGTTTCGAAGCGATTTTAACCAATATAATAATATTTTGTAGGAACTCTATGTAAAAAGGGTTTATTTGTGTATCATTGTGTCAAAATAATATTTTTTTAAATTATATTAGTTATGCCCGTGCAAATCCGGGACGGGCTGCAAGTTATACAATAATTTGAGTATCAAAATGATGGATCTTGACCTAGAATTTCAAGAGATATGCCGCCATATAATTTGAACTTGACAAAAAGGTCGATCTCGATTAGCCTTTCATTGAGAGTAGAACTTTCAGACACATTACGTTATTATAAGTGGAACTATTATTATTAGATATAGAAGTGGAAGAGAAGCGAAGGACTTGTCAACACGCCGCACACACGCGGCCTAGGGGCGGCACATTTTCACTTTGCTTGTTGTATAGGTCACATCACTTTGAAACAAAATAAAAGAAATCAAACAATTTCAAAGACGGTTCAAAGCGGCGGCAAATGTTTTCTTTGTTGCCATGCCAGGACATCCATTTTGTTGCACAGCTACATTGATCTGAATGGAAAACACGGACAGATATGCCGCTTCAATCATCGTTCATTCAATGCGATGGTACCAATCTTGGCGCGATTAATCCTATCTCCTAGTAAGTAAGGTAGTTTGACGTGGAATCTGAACCACAAAAGACGAAACCCTTAGTCGACTCTTACGACATGCACGGGAAGTTATCCAGTGAGCCCAATAGTATTTTTTTACGTGCCCTGTTTATCTTATTATCCAAAAGGTAAATTATTTACCCTAAAGCTGTACTTATTAGCTTTAAAATCAACAAAAGATTAGCATATTAACAAATTGAAAACATATTGACTACCAATTTGCTTTTATCGTAATCTAAGTCCCGACCGTTTATTACGAAACACAAAAAGAAAGGTTTCAGTTAAAAAAAACAACTTAGGGCCGAGTGCACGAAAGGACAAAAAATCAAAATCAACGTCAAAGTATGATCAAACACATCACTTTGTGTGGACAGTATGGAAGGAACTCTATGCGGATCACTTACGTGACGTGTTTGAACATTGATTGAAAGCCGTCTCTTCGTGCAATCGGGGCTCAGGCTCTCGATCGTGCTATGTATTTTCGACTTATTCTGTATGACATTGTCGCGCATAGTATGCAACTTAAGACTGTCGTGAAGGTAGCGGGACTCCGAGATTTGAACATTTTAATAAATACATTATTGACAATTGGCCGAGGCACAATTTTGAACGGCAACTTTCATGGTTCCCTACCCCTAAAAGAAGTCAGATTTTAAACACATTTTCTTATTCACTTGACAAAGCTTCATTCTATGTCCGTATGTCTATATTTTTTTGTAAATATCTGTATTTTTCATTACAAAAAATCTAAAATGAAGGTTTTTTTTTTCTGGACATGGATGGCTAATACCCAACTGACCGTCAGATATTAGGCTAACACACCACATGACAACTAGGTGCCATGCAAGGACCTTCCTTATATTGCTCGGCTACATTGAACTGGATGGAAAGCACGGACAATTTTCACTGTCGCTGCGATCATCGTTCATTCAATACGAAACCCGGGCGGGATGAATCCCCACACCTAGTAAGTAAGGAAGGGGCCCTACAGTTTTACGTGGAATCTGAACCACGGTCAGCCTCAACGGTTGAAAATGGTCACCCATCCAGAACCTAACCGCGCTCAGAGGTGCTTCTCCAGCTTATCGATTCGCAAGGCGTCAACGACTCTCTTAACTTTATTATTTTAGTATTGCTAATGGCGCAATGAGTCAACCCCTTTATTAACACTGCACGTAATGAGAGGTAAATACGTATATCTACCTCTCATTTTGTTTAGTGAAAACAATATTTTCCTTCTTTAACTACGCACTTAATGAGACTAGATCGCTCTCCAGATAACATTGCCAGCCAGTGTACTTAGGTCACAGAATAAGTATAGCACTGACTGCGTCTTAGGTACAGTCATAAGTGCCAAGGATCTCGTGTCGAGTGTAATACCATGCGGTGGTGCGATCATTCTCTTAAGAGAAGCGGACTGTGTTGGTGATCCACAACATTTTTTCTCGTGATATCATAGAATAAGTTAAGTAATGTGATATAACTTTAGTTTTGTGAATCGTGTTCAGGTACGTGATGGTCTCGTCTCGTCTTATATAAATTTAGTATGGCTATTATTTCAAATGTAGAGGTAATAGGCAGGTGTTGTGCTGCAATATATATAGAGATAAAATTAATATAAGTTGCAAATATTAAGACAAGCGTTACCCTATTCTTTCTCCATAGTACGAGCGAGAACTGTTTACATGCTCTAAATGTTTTATTAGGTTTTGAGATTTTGGATTTTAAAAGATATTGCCAAGACCTATGTCGGGTTATTTTTATTTTTTCAATATTATTTTGAGTTTGGAAAATATTCACTAATAAACATTAGAAAATAGTTGTATCTTTTTTAATGGAAAATACAGATACCTATTTTTTAAAAAATCTAGGGAAAAACATAGGGAAAAATCAAGCTTTGTCATGTGAATAAAATATTTAAAAAAATATATAAACTTTTAGGGGTAGGGAACAGTCAGGGGCCTGTAAGTTTTGGGAAAAGATGAACATCATACTTATTCAGGTCACATTTGATATTAAGTTTAGGTAACCTACAGTTCGTTTCAAGTTACCCTTAATTACTTACGTACGTACGTAGGTTTTATTTCTGTTTTATTTAGGTCCTACATTGCGGATATGTCGCAGGCTTATGCTATATTCAGGCTTTCTATAAAAAAACCTAGGCATTTGCGATTATGACGGCAAACGTAAGAATTCAATAAAAATATTGCATTTTACTGGATTTTTTCAGTGGTTATCGATTACGTCTGAAATTCTTAGGCAGATGCTTAAAACGACAAGTTTTATTGTATTTGACTGGATAATTTCAGGCAGTTTCGAAAAAGCCTGAAACCGCTTATGCAAATGCGATAACGATGTTTTACACTACGTATTTAAAGCACCATTGTGACAAATTGTAGTTATTATTGTACATTTTCACTGAATGAAACTTCTAAAACATTTAGGAAAATAATATGTACATAAAAGATATTTAAAATTTACTTATTTTCATAATCTGCTTAGGAACTAAATAATAAAAAACAAATTTCCATCCCCCCTACAAAGAATTTTTTTTGCATAGTTAGAAATCTATTTGTTGACAACCAATGACACATTTCAAATTATTATTTATTTGAGCTGTGGCATCTAAAGTTACAGTTTATCTCGCTCGCTCGCACCTGCCCAAATTCCGTCGCCAACCTCGCTTTTATCGCATTTGCCTTGCGGGTTCAGGCAGTTTTCGAAAATACCTGAAATCAGCCAGTCAAATATAATAAGCCTAGGCTTTGTTTTGAAAGCCTGATGAAGGCCTGCAACAGATATACAGAAAAATAATATAGGTAAGCAGTATGCACAGCAATATTGAATTCATTCATACTTTTAGATACTTGAATGGGAAGATATGCAGTTAGACGTATTATCTTGTTTAATTAATGTAATTAACAATTGTACATTTATAAATAAATTAATTAAATAATATGTTATGAAACATACTACCTACCTACCTACCCTAGGTAGGTTTGTTGAAAGTCCTGAAAGCAAACTTTTCTTGGCTGTGCGACTTGGCTGCTTCATTTTTAGGGTTCCGTACCCTATTACTAAGCCTCCGCTGTCCGTCCGTCCGTCCGTCTGGGCTGTATCTCATGAACCGTAATAGGTAGACGGTTGAAATTTGCACAGAGTGTGTATTTATGTAGCCGCTAGACAAATATTAAAAATAAAAAACCAATAAAAAAAAGTCCGACTCGCACTTGGCCGGTTTTTTCCTTTGACGATGCTAAAAACCACCTTACTTTACTAGGTACTTACCTACTTATTACGAAAAAAAATATGTTACCTATTATAATTATTGTCATGGATTTTCTGATTCGCACTGGATAAAAAGATGGTCGAAGCAATGAGAAATGGTCTGAACTGGGGTTCAGTGTGTCCGACATCATTAAGGAGGTCATGGCATGGGACCTCATTTTTCGGGAAAGCGGTGTCTTGGGCTTACATGGTATTAGCCGTCCATGTCCACTCACATAAAAAATGCCATATATATCCATAAAATATATATATCCAGTTCCATAAAACATATATAGAAAACATTAAAATAGTATTGTCAAATTATGTTCCGACGAAAATAATGGTACATACCTACCTACCCACTTACTTATATAGATATGGTCATTATCAAGTTTGGCTGCGGGTGCAAAGATTATAAAAACAAATATTTTTGTTGTGTTATATTTGGTTTCGAATATGACGTGTGGTAAAACACTAGATAACTCTACTACACTCTACCTAACCTAACCTAACCTAACCTGTGTTTGGCTGCCGAACGAGCTTTGGGGCCAAGTTTGGGCTGAGAATATGATCTTGGATCGAGGTGTTCGAAAGCAAATTTGAATACTAAATGGTTACTCAATAGCGAACATGGTATTAAATCATTCAAGGCTGATTACAAAACTATTTCTAATCATCGGGTGATTGATCTGAAGATATTTGTGTATTATTAAAACAGTTTCTTAAAAAATAATTATTAACATAATATAATAAATAGTAATTAACATAACCGAAATTACTTATATTTTTTAAAATTATTATTGAATATTATTAATTTTACATACTTCGTCAAGTCAGTCGCACTTGGTGATCTGTGGTCCCATTTCATTTCTTTCCGTGCATGCTGAAAGAGGCAACTAACTCATGTGTCGTTCGTTGTTTGAGATCCACAAAAAACAATAGGTCCCTTCCTAACTACTAGGCCCCTACCGCCTCTGGGTTGGTACCATCGCATTAATGTTACAATGGTCCAAGCGGCAATGAGAACTGTCCCGTGTCTTCCATCCCATATAGCAATGCAACTTGTGTTCGATTTGCAGTAAGATTGAAGTAACAAACAAAAAGGATTGCTACAGATTTGCCATGGCAACTGAGTACATTTGCGTCTGATACTTTGTATGTGTGACCGTTTGAATCTTGTATTTAAATTGAATTATTTAACCTTTGTCATCCATAAAATTAAAATCATAGACGACTACTATAATATCACATATGTGTCCCTCCCTCCGGTCGGCTGTGTCAACAGTATTATTTATTATGCCTGTGGTGAGCAAATCATTCTAATCCTTTTTGTATATTACAGACGTGTGCAATAAACACAAAATCCTGAAAACATGAGCGTCACCCTCGAGGGCAGCGTTCGGAAGAACAGTTTCAAGGAGAATGCCCCCACCGACGAAGAACGTTCCGGCACCGACCAACAAAAACTGCTGAACAACATCGCAGTCGCTGAAGGCTTTACCGCTTTCGACATTGAACAAACGGCCTTAGCAAACAAAGGAGGCAACTTCCTGGGCATTCTATTTCAAGTCACAATTCGCGGAAAACGGCGCAAAGACCAAGACGAATTACGACTCTTCGTGAAGGCGGCAGCGTCCAACAAGGCACTTAGAGACCTCTTCCCTTTGCACGACGTCTACTGCAACGAAATATTCGTTTACAAGGTACTGTCGCGAATTTACGACAATTTGCAAAACGATGAAGCTACTCCAATAGACGAGCGGTATGAGTTCACCAAATTTTACGGCAGCATAGAGACTGACTGCGCTGAGACCATAGTGTTGGACGATCTTTCGCACAAACAGTACAAGGTCTTGGATCGATTCAAGTCGATAACTCTGGAGTTCGCAACGACTGCCGTGGACAAACTGGCCAAGTTCCACGCTCTATCGTATGCGCTGGAGCGGCGAGATCCGGGATTTTTCGAAGACTTCATCAAACTGAGACAGGGAAATATGTACCTGGATGGCAGTGCGCCCGAACGCCTGAAACAATACGGACCCATCATGACTAAGAATTCGTTGAATAATCTGAAATTACCACAATACAGTGAAAAGCTGCGAAACTTTTGCGAGTCAATGTCAGCAGACATTAAGCAATATGTTAAGGTTAACCGGCGCCAAGTGCTCTGTCATGGCGACTACCGCATCAACAATATGCTGGTTAAATACGAGGTAAGCCTATATATAAATGGATTTAAAGGTCAAATTGAACAACTTTGATTCTGCATCTTTTAATAAATCCTTTGATATGTATTTTAAAGTTTTATAGAGATATTAATATTGTAGAGATATGTCATCTAGCGCCTCTACTATTAGACTCGATGTCTCGAATTTTCTAAAACTAGTCCCAGACGTATTTCTGGGTTTGTGGAGGCGGGAACTGACTTGCCGAACACATTTTTGGAACATATTTGCACCCGGTGGCGATGTTTCTATTTATTTATTGAAACTTACAGACTTTTACAAGGTAAATCGTAATATTGTAGTTTACAAAAAATTTGGCCAGTTAAAAGTTTCACAAATGTAAAAGTATTTTAAACACTAAAGTTACAGAGATGCAATCGAGAGCGTGCATGATACGTATGTTAGGGTGTGTGTGTATGAGTAGTTAGTATTATTGATATGGGGGTGTGTGTTAGTGTATAAGTATGCGTGTTACCAAGAAACAAAAAGAGCAACATAATGCCAGTAATTAAAATTAATACCATTTTTATTTTTATTCAATTTTATTAAACTATATTATATTATGAAACTATATTATGAAGATTTTGTTTTAAACCTTTTCTTCTACTTCACTATCACTTGCCAGATTTAACAATAGAGTATTTCATTGTGGAAAAGAGATCAGTATCCTGGAAAAGATTATTATAAGTGCGAGGAAGACTTGGACTGTTTGGCAAACGACGCGCGGCTAGCTTTCCATACGATTATTAGCACACTTTTACCATACGGTGGAGTCGCGATGACGATCACATGCCAATTCTTCCTTTTCTCTTCAGTGTTGTTAGCGTATTCCGTAAAATACTAGTCTCATTGCTTTTGTACACAGTTCTTCGTAAAGTTTAGTAAGAATATTAATATATACTTCGAATCTTCATCGTCTCTACATATCATGATGTTCACACGTGGTTTGATGTACTTAGTCCGGCTTTTCTTGGAGCGAGAAAAGTGGATTAAAAAATACAATGTTTTTAATTCTATTAAATTTTCATGCTTATTTTTTAAGGTTTTTATCCTAAAAATACCATAAACATTTTAACCCCGTTACTAATAAACCTAGATCATCCGCTGAATAGTTATACAATGTTTGGTCCTGTGCATTGCCATGCAGTTTTGAATTCAAAATATAGGGACAAAACATTGTATAACTATTCATAGGATGATCTGGGTTGCTACTAAGGTTAGATTGTTTGTAAAATTATTGCAGTGCAATAATTTTATCTTTGTATTTCAGAATAACCGGATAACATCGTTGATACCAATCGACTACCAGCTTGTGCATTTCGGGTCCCCGTTGAACGACCTCATCTACTTCATATTTGGAGCGACGGACAAGGCGTTCAGGGCCAGTCATTTCGACTACCTCGTCCAATATTACTACACCCGCCTGGGCGAGAACCTAAAACTTTTCTCTTACGACGTCGCCGACGTTTACCCAAAGAGCGATTTCGAAGACGATTTGAAGAGCCACATGATGTTCGGTCTTGTGGTAGCTGTGCACGTATTGCCATTCATTCTCGTGTCAGAGCAAGACGCCCCCGATCTCAACGACCTGAACGATTCGTCCTTCGAGAAGGTGGGAAACTGTACGAGTGAAGTGTACAAGCAAAGGTTCAATGAGATCCTGGAGGACTTTGTGGAGTGGGGCTATTTGTAAGCGTTTTGTGCGATTAGGTGGTGGTCAGTTTTCCAAGCTAATCGAATCGTCCCACACATTACCAAAGAGAACGTATTACTCAATCAGACTTTGAGACCTAATGTTGTTTTTTTTTTTTAAATGCTATTGATTTTTCTTTTGGGTATGTTAGTATGTTACAAATTTTAATTTAAGTAAGGTGACGTTGACTTTATAATCCTAACTTATGTAAATACTCGTATATGTTATTTAAGGTAAGGTTATGTTCTATACTAGTGATTGCGAAACGTTTCTGCATGTTTAATGTAAGTAATTAAAAATCTCTGCCACACAGAGTCAATATAACAAAATTATAATCGTTCTAAGTTATAACATATTTTTTGTCAAATAAATACATTTGGGGATTATTATTATTGTTCTCATTTAAAATTTCTCATTGGATGAATTTTCTTTAGCGTCTCCAGAGAAAGAGAATAGAAGTATTCCCTTGCTTGCAAAGGTGATCCCCTTGCACCCAAGTGTTTTCATGTCAAAACATCCGGACAAAGAATGAAGCTTTCTCAAGTGATTAAAATGTGACGACGCTTAGTGGTAGAAAAACGTTAGGACCTGACGTTTTTGCTATTTTAATGGCAGTCGCCGTGCAAAATTGTGCCTTGAGAAATGAACAAAAAATGCATTTCTTAAAATTTTCTAATCTTAGATTTCCTGTGACTTTACGACTGCCTTAAAAGCCGACCCATGGATTAGGTGCCCCGTCAATGCAAAAATAGTAGATTAGTCATTTTCAACAACATGGAATGTATTACGAGCAATGATGAGTTGTACCTACGGGCTTACCCTACGGGTTATGATTGCGGAGGCGTGCGTACGGCGTAGAAGGAAATGAACGAGTGTACAGATTCTGGTCGACCTTGGAAGCTCATCACACGTATCTTGCTTCAATCTATTCTGCTGTTTAATTTGCGCGGTAACTGCTACACAAAGACTACGTTTTATTTTTGATTCGCGAAAAAATATCTCCGTGACTAGATCGATAGACAAGCGAAAATGATTTTAAATTATGTTTAATTTTGAAAACGTGTAATATAATGTCTTAAATTGCGCGTCTGCTTATTTTTGTTTTCTTGGTTTTTCTGATTTTATTTGATTGGATTTTAATAAAAAAAAAACAAAAACGTGCAGACACGTGCTGATTAGATTTGTTGCCCGATTAGATATAAAATTTCTATTCAATGGAATCAGTTGTTTTCAAATTATTATTAAACTATATTTATATATGTTGTATATACTTATAACTGTATAACTGTATGTACTATATTTATAACTGTATGGCAGGCGAGATGCTCGGTCTATGATGAGGTTTGGTCATGTATTGTAAAAAGTGTGCACAAAAAAGATAGGTAAAGAACCTGAGGTGGAAACCGAGGTTCAATGAAATCATCAAGGCTTTTTGGAATCAATAAGATCAAAATGCTTTCGTATTTCCGGCTGTTCTCTTCTACAGGTCACAGGCGGGAAGACCCACCTTGGCAGCACCGCACTGGATGAAACTATGATTGAATCGGCAATGAAAAATTGGCCGTGTTTTCCTCCTCAATATTCCGTGGTGTTTTCCATTCAGTTCAGTGTAGCCTTGCTCATAAAAGGAAGGTTCTCGCATGACACCTAACTGCCTATGGAAATGTAGCGTATTGAGCCATCCATGTCAGGTTGAATAAAAAAAAACAAATCCTGCTCTATACTTAGTCACATCGACAAAAATACTTTCATACAACTGAACTTAATATGTACTTTTACATTATAATGAATTATTTGTTTATTTTATGTCTCAAGCCCAAATAATATTACATTTTAATGATGCACATAAATAAATCCCAAACAAAAAATGTACAGCATGATATGATTTGTAAGAATATACCTAAAAATACCAGTAAAACTGGCAGTATCGCTTTTTCAATCAAGCACATTCGGATTCGATTATTTAAACTTAACAAAGTATTTTTATCCATTCGTTTATTCAAGCGGTAATTAGTTTTTTCTAATGCGTTAGTAATTTGTTGCAAAACACTGCAAGTTTTTCTTGCACAATGCTTGTCCACGAGTTGAAGACCTCGACCTTCATGTCACCCACTACTGCAACTCTTTGCAGAAGATACCAGTAGGAAATGCATTGTATTTACCTATATTTGTATTTATACCAATCAATTAATTACAAAGGATTCAAATGATGCTTTAATATTTATAGGGAGAGTATACTAAACCGGGCCAGATTAAACATTAAGATCATTGGGTTATGGGATTAACCTTACCGCCTGATAAGGAACGAGGACCTACAGTGGAGCCCGAACTATGTCCGAACCACATCAAACGCAACGGTCGAAAACGGTCACCCATCGAGAGCTCGACCGCGTGCAGGGGCGCACTTGCGCCTTTGGAGCCTTATTAGCGGCTCGTACTTTTAACATGAGTTCGGAAAATATTTTTCTTTATTTGACTGGGGACGCATGCACGAGCCATTGTATGGAACGTGATCACCTCATTATCCTCTTAACACAAGTCGGAAGGGGTAAAGGTTAAGGATGTTTTACCTCGGATGCCTTGGGTCGACGTGTTCGAATGGTATTTTTAAATGAAAAACTCTGACCGAACTGTCCTTCTTGGTTGGATTCACTTCATTCTCAGTCAGTTCAAGTGAATTCAGGTTTTCCATCCAGTTCAAGAAAAATCTCATGTTTTCTTCTCGAATTATAAAGATACGAATCAGAATGACTATTGTAGTTGTAAGCAGAATGGCTGGTTTAAAATCTGAATGGATTTGTTTTAAAGGGGAGTGGAAATGGTATATTATGGAGGAAATATTTATTATATTAAGGAAAAAGAAAGAGTAGATGAGGAATGTTGAAAGGGTTATGTAAGCAGAGAATGCGGGTTATAGGAATTGGGTGAACTCTAAAAAAAACATCGCTTGTGTAGACAAGACAGACTATTTTTATGTGTTTAATGAGATGGAACCCATTAAAGTAGAAATAACAAATATCTTTGGCTTTCCTCGTTTCTACACGTCAAAGAAATTATTCTGTTACCGATTCGTAGTTATATCGCATTGGATGAAAAGATGGGTTCGTGTTTTCCATCTAGTTCAATGTAGCCGTGCAATATAAGGAAGTTCCTGGCACGGCACCTAGTTCCTATATGTTGTGTTGAGCTTATAGCCGTATTGCCGTATTAGCCATCCATGTCCACTTAAATAAAATAAAAAACGTATTCACTGTTTTTAGACACTAGAAGCTTTTGCTTTGAATGAAATAATACAAATTACTTCTCATGGTCAGCGTTCTAAATTAATAAATTGGAGCGTTTAGGTATCAGTTGGTCCCTCTTTTGTATGTACTACAAGGTATAACTACCATCCGGCAGAAATGGATCTCCAAAGTATCTTTATTTCCGGTGTTACGACGCATGACATAAACGACCATAGTGACCATTGTATTTATTGCGACATTCTAGCAGGCAGCTCTGCGTATCTACTCAGGGGTTTTTTTTATGGAACTTGACATGGATAGCTAATAACCACACAACTACCGTTATAATATTAGCCCAATACACCACATTCACGAAGGAATTAGTTGCCATGCCAGGACCTTCCCTTTATGAGTACGGCTACATTGAACTAGATGGAAAACACGGACAATTTTTCATTGCCGCTTCGACCATCTTTTCATCCAATGCGATGGTACCAACCCGGGCGGGCTCAAACCCTACTACCTAGTAGGGGAAGGGGACCTACAGTTTTACATGGATTCCGAACCATGGAGCAGCTCGCCTTCGTGACGAAATGTACTTATTTAACTCAGAATGAGAAAGGAAGTGGTTCATGAACGGGGCGAGGATTTGAACCCAGACCTCTGGTATGCTAGTCTAGTCCCGCGCCACTTGGCTACGAGCCGCTACAGATATACATTACATTGCATATCTACTCTTGAAAGCATGAAAGCGAACACGAGAAAGAAAAGTAGGCATCTTTTTTTCTACGAGTTTGACAGACGTGTTCGCTTTCATGAGTAGATATGCAGCAAGCACGTTTCTAGCGTGTCGTTTATAATAATAATAATAATATTCTTTATTGCAATCCATACAAAGTACAAAGCAAAGGCGGATTTATTGCCTAAGGCAATTTCTAACAATCAACCCTATCATAGGGACATTTTACAGCTTAGGGTAAGCAACGAAAAACAACGCTTATAACTAATTAATACAGAACAATGTAAATGAAAACTTAACTAAAACTAAGCATAGCTACTTATTTTCTATATTAATATTTAACGAAATGAAGGTATTCAAATAAATAAAAAAAAATACAGTCTATTACTAACATAAACATAAACATATACATAAATAAATAAAATATACATAAATAAATACTACATGATACATAATTAATACATATACATCTACTTACTATATAAAATATATATTATTTCATACATGACAACTGAATTGAAATAAAAGGAAAAATTAAAAACAATTATAACAAACAGACTCACTACTGCGTCAAATAAAATGATTTCAGTCTATTCTTAAAGGTTGGCAAGGATTGTGAACTTCTAATATCAAAAGGCAACTCATTCCACAAGCGAGCTGCATGGATTGTGAAGGAGTCGGTGTAACAGGTGGAACTATGAGATGGAATGAGAAGAAGTTGGGTGTCCGAAGATCTGAGTGAAAGGCCATGAGAGGACAGGAACTGAAATCTATCTTTGAGATATGGAGGAGCAAGCGGGTTGTTGAGTAAAAATAGAATTCTCTTCCCCATGTAAACGTCGTGACCGATTCTCACGGCGTCGCGACGCGTCGGGCCCATGCGCTGCATAAGAATTTGGCGACTGAGATGTGGATCACCGACGGGATGAAGAAATCCTAGCATTGCCAATCGGCAGGAGTTTTCCCAAATTTAGATTTTGAAATGTTTGAATCTTGGGCTATTTTTAACATTTCCCTGAATCACTTATTTTTTCAGGAGTTTTTATGCGCCAGAAAATGGTTTGATCTAGTACCGTACCAAAAAGTAAGCCCAACTTATTGCATATCCGAAGGAACTAGGTGCCATTAGGACTTGTATCCATTGTCAAGAATAAATTTAAAAAAAAAACTGTCAGTCAAATTGTCAAAAACAGGCTGACAGCTTGTGAAAATTACCAAATTCGAGCTAAAAAAATAAACAACAGAAATATAATTTAGTTTTCCAACTAGTGTAGGGTAAATTTCAGAGCTTCCTGGCCTACGCCGGGACATTTCATATTCGTCGCCCGCCCCGCGATATGTGAACACCGCTCTTTCGTAATCTCTTGGCTATCTCCGTTGAGCGGGCTCTAAGCGAGAATGGCGTCAGGGTCCAAGAACGATATCGTGCACCGTATGCAGGGCGTGCGGTTGGGCGATGCCGGGCCGAGCGGTGTCGGTGGCGGAGGCGGCGGTGGAGAGGAGACACCGCCGCAGAACATGTTGCCCAGCAACCAGCAGCAGCGGGGTGCCCGGCTGGTGGACGAGATGGGCGGGGGCGAATCGAGCGCGGCAGAGGCGATGCAACCCACCAACAACCTCGCCGGCGGCCGTCTGCACAACTGGCAAGCCACCAAGACCACCGTAAAGGAGCGTCTCTCCTTTCTCTTTAACAACGAAGTCCTGTGCGATGTTCACTTCATTGTAGGCCGCGAGGCAAACCAACAAATAGTCCCGGCGCACAAATTCGTCCTATCCGTTGGATCGGCCGTATTCGACGCCATGTTTCATGGTGATCTCGCCACGAAATCCGAGGAGGTGGAACTTCCAGACGTGGAGCCCGCCGCGTTTCTTCACCTCCTCAAGTTTCTGTACTCGGACGAGGTGCGTATCGGACCGGAGACTGTGATGACTACTCTCTACACTGCTAAGAAGTACGCCGTGGCCGCTCTCGAAGAGCACTGTGTAGACTTCCTGAAAAGCAACCTGGGGACAGATAACGCCTTCTTGTTGCTGACGCAAGCGAGACTGTTCGATGAGCCGCAGCTAGCAACACTGTGCTTGGAGACCATCGATAAAAACACAGCGGATGCTTTAAACTCGGACTGCTTCACGGATATCGATCAGGATACCCTCAACACGGTGTTGGAGAGGTAGCTTTTTTTTGGCAGTTTCATCAAATCACATGTAAATTCTTATCTCCAAACAAATTAGCAATATATAAGATCAATTTGCTTCATTATCTTTTCTTATTTTTTTTTTACATATTTAGGATTTAATTACTGAAGTGTAACTCGCATTAATTCTGTAAGCTGCAGACTTAATGATGATAAGAAAGAATTGTTGTTGAATGAAAATAGGCTAGCATCCACTAATTCATTACCTTTATACTTTGGCTGGTCGATTATGTTTGCATATTTTAGTTTTCTGTGTGCATGTAAGGTAACGCTTATTCGCAAATCTGATTTGAGCAATCTCATGCCAAGGTGCTAAAAACCTTTCGGAATACTTGGATGTTTGGTACACATAATTCTTTGCCTAATCATATTAAAGACCAAACGTCTCTGGAAGTGTTTAAAAAAATGGTAAAATCTTTCTTTCTTACTGATTAAAGTTAAACATCCAAGCCGTAACAAACTTTAATGTAACCAACTTATTATTCTCTGTAAGTGAATGTTCTGTTCTTAAGAGAAATAAATAATCTTTAAAGTGACACTAAGCGTAAATATCGTAAATATAGGACTTTTTGCCTCATTATTGAGTATAACACGAATACACATATGTACAAACGACGTCATCCTAACAGCCACACATTGGACTTTAACCGACATGCATTTTCTTTGCACGGCAGGGACACTCTGCGGATTCGCGAGGCGAAGATATTTTCTGCGGTGCTGCGCTGGTCGGAGGCGGAGTGTCTTCGGCGTCAGCTGACGGTGACTCCAGGGAACCAGCGTGCTGTGCTCGGCCGAGCCTTCAGTGCTGTGCGCTTCCCACTCATGTAATATACTTTATGGAAGACTATTCATCATATTGTGTGCATATAAGTCTTATGAATCTTGGCTGCAGGCCTAAACATTATTCGGGAACTACATTTCCTTTACATAACTCCGCCAAGGACTTCGAGTGGAAGCCAATTTTGCACATGCCAACCAACCAACCAGCTGGAACAGGCTTCCTTATGAGGTTTTCCTTTATGATGCCTATTTCCCAAGAGCAGTGTTGATTCATCAGGTGTAAGTTATTACAAATATTACTAACTGCTGTAGTAAATATACTTTATCGTACTAAGCATGTACGTCGCTTATTCCAAGGAATGTGACATGTATGTATGTATAATTGACCGTGAAGCAAGGACACACTAGTGAAATTTTTTGGACGCGATACCCACGAATGGTATGTTTTGCTGGTTCGGGTCCAGCCTTGTATTTTCGTAAAGTAGTTCTTTTTACAGGGATCTTTCTTCAAATAGTGTCTCCTTGCTTCACGGTCGATTATACATACGTACATGTCACATTCCTCGTTACTAACTGCTATTAACAGCAAGTCGGCAGCCATCAGTCATGTAATCAATAATGCACAAACTCTTAATATACATGTGTATACATAAACTCTTATAAGGTTTTTTAGCTAAATTAGTGTTTAGTTTAGTAGCTCAGGGGCAGGTGGACTTGCCTTCCATACCAAAGTTCTGAGTTCAAAAGATAAAAAGACTTTCGTTCTCTTTTTGAGTTGGATAAGTGAATTTGTATATGAAAGCGAACTGCTCCATGTTTCGGAATCCATTTAAAAGTGTATCTCCCCTTCCTCTAAAAGGTGGTAGGGTTAAGCCCGCCCGGGTTGGTATCATCGCATTGGATGTAATAATGGTCGAAGCGGCAATCAAAAAGTTCAGTGTACTACGTCGGTCCTGGCATAGCACCTAGTTCCTTCGGGAATGCGGTGCATTTGGCTAATATCATGACGGCGGATGTGGTATTAGCATTTATGTAAAAAAGTGTGCGATCTGCCTATACATACATGCGTGCTACAGGTCGGTGGAAGAGTTCGCGATGGGTCCAGCGCAGAGTGGTCTCCTTGACGACCGAGAGATCGTTCAGTTGTTCCTCTACTTCACAGTCAACCCTAAGCCAAACGTCGGCTTCCTGGACACACCCCGCTGCTGCATGACGGGCAAGGAGCTCACAGTCAATAGGTTAGAATATCTTTGTGCAAGCTTCACACTATTACTGCCATATTCCATCGTACTGCCAGTTAATCGCCCAAATACTGCAAAACCAACTGCTAGGTATATTCAAACTTTTTTCTTCCGACTTGTTTGTGTTTTCTTCCGACAATTTCTTCCGAATTTGACATCTGAAAACAGATGGGAAGCATTATTGTTTTTATTTACCACTTTTTTATCCAATTAGTTTTTTATGTCGGCAAACTAACATGGAAGGATAGACCATTGATTCATACGCCCTGCTCACTGCAGGATTCAGCTAGAATTAATTTATCATAACAATGATGGCTCTACTTCCACCATTTTCGTGATTACAATGTGATGGCTCTTACACATAGTCTAGAGTCAGTAGAGCCATCACGTTGACTGAAATTTATAAGATTTGGTTTTGACATCAATTATATTTTTTAAAACACATTTTGAAGGGTAAAAATTATATGGTAATAAAAGGAACCTAAAATGCTACTTTAGAAGTTCTCTTGTTTAATGATTATAAATATTGATTTTACGTTGACAAAAGATAAAAATCATGAAATATAACCCCAAAGTAAATTTTTCAGCATTTTCAAATTTTGAATGCTGAATGAACGCCATAAGAATTTCTCTAAATTAAATCTTTGGGGTGTAAGAGAAGTGCGGTTAATAACCTGCCTTCTTGTCAATGTAAAAATGTGTACCACCTCATCCTGGTCACAGTTGGGTCCTCTAGCACAAACCTAGCTTAGTTGAGGAACACCTGCATCTGTGTTACTTGTTACTTTCTTTCTTCAATAATATATTGGAATTTAAATAATTTGAATATGTATTACACCTAACATGCAAGTATTTTATTAACAAATTCTGGTCGGAATATAGATGGCAGTTATGTTGACTGCAGGTTCTCCCAGACAGAGTCTCGGTGGGGCTACAGCGGCACCACCGATCGAATCCGTTTCACTGTCGACCAACGTATCTTCATCGTCGGCTTCGGCCTCTACGGTTCCTACTTTGGTCCCACGGAGTACGAGGTCCACTTGCAGGTACGTCTTTGCTATTGGCGTCAAAAGCCTTTTGTTAACAATATTTGTAATGATATGTTACGATTACTTGCACGATGTCAAATAATTTGATGATCGCAGCGACACCATATTTAATTCAGGACAAGTGGATTAAGCTTTATTTAATGGTAAAGTGATTGCCCTGTAGTTCTAAAAGCCGCTCACTTTTTTTTTTTTTTACTTTTGTGGCGAAAATTGATCTCGAAGGGGGTGAAAAAGAGAATGAAAGTTTGTATAAGGAACTCATATAATATCCAGAAAATAATTCGGACCCATATCAGTCCAAAACGATATTTGGCTTGGTTAGCAGAGCTAGTATAAAATAAGCAAAAAAAATTACTTATTCTAACCAACTTATTCCCGAACCTCTGTATGATTTCCTTTTTGGAGTGAAACGTTGTTCCCAGCAGCTGTATGTGTGTCCAGATTTTTTGAATCATGGTTTTGGACAACTTAATCTACAATACAACTCTCACTCTCAGTTCGTTGTGTTGCGCAAAACCATGTGGTTGAATAGATAAAAAAAAGTAGGTAACTTGTAAGATTACAAACAAATAATAATGAAGCATTACCAGAAAGTAACTGCAAGAGTACATGCTTGGAATCCTAATCATTCGTGATATAGAGGTTGTTTGCGTGAGCTTTTTGTCACTAAATAATAACAAATTTTCTGTAACTACCCACGAAACAATACTAATCACTGGTGCAATATATCTTACCCTAAAATAAATAAAAGTGCATCAATCATAATAAAACAATTCAATTTAAATAGCCTGAGATCAGTTCTCTGTGGTGTGGTGTGGGCATCAACATGTCTAAGTGCTATGTGTGTGTAAAATCACTCGGAAGTGAGGCCATACAGTGTGATGGATGCAAACGGGATCTGTGCATTAAGTGCAGCGAACTGAGTTCCACAGAGGCACAGAGCATGGCTCTCAAGTCCAGGATTTTGATGTTTTTCTGCTCCCAATGTAAGGTAGAAATTTTCCAAGTTCCTCAACTATTTAAACTTATTGAAGAACTGAAGTCGGAGATCGCAACCTTAAGCAAGAATAATGTAAACACTGCTCCTTCTCATCCGGCCATGACTGAGAATGTTATACGAGAGGTCAGGGAGAGAGAATATAGGTCTCGAAATGTAATCGCCTTCAACGTTCCAGAGTGTCCTTCCGAT
Organism: Incurvaria masculella; assembly: GCA_946894095.1. Taxonomy (NCBI): domain Eukaryota; kingdom Metazoa; phylum Arthropoda; class Insecta; order Lepidoptera; family Incurvariidae; genus Incurvaria; species Incurvaria masculella. The sequence goes on along the minus strand of OX335658.1, from coordinate 10,844,326 downwards.
GAAACTCGTGACAAAATTAAGTTTGATGAGGAACAAATTAATGAGTCACTGGGAGATATACTCACCGAATCTAAGTCAAAAATTTTCAGACTTATTCGCCTTGGTAAGCCGTCAGACAAACCCAGGCCCCTAAAACTTGTGTGTAGGTCAAAGTATGACGCCCATAACATTTTGAAGAATAAAAAAAAGGTGAAGGGCACGGTTTCACTAGCACCCGATCAGACACCTATGCAGAGAAATGAACTGCTAGAACTGCGCAAGGAGTTAACTGCTCGAACCGAGGCCGGCGAGACAAATCTTACCATAAAATATGTAAGGGGCCGCCCGAGCATTGTCAATGTGTCAAAAAACTAATAACCACAAAAATACTAGATCCCCTCATTACATTGACCTTGCTTTATACGAATCTGGACTCGCTCCCTCCAAAATTTGATTTACTTTTGCTAGAAATAAACATAAACAAGCCCTCATTTGTTCTGCTAGCTGAAACTTGGCTTAAAAGTGCAGATCGGAGCGCTACCTACCACATACCGTGTTATACTCTGTACCGTCAAGACCGGATTCATCGCTCGAAGAAACGAGGGGGTGGAGTGGCAATCTACGTTAGAAATAATATTAATGGTCACCCAATCATAGCCAGTGTCAACTCTATGTACACCCAACCTTCAATAGAAGCACTATATTTGGATGTTCGAGTGAGCCACTTTCATTTTCTATTAGTCGCTGTTTACCGACCAGATGACACTGATTACACGCATCATGACCAATTTGTATGACAATCTTAAAAGAGCCATGGAAAAGAATACAGTGGTCATCGCAGGCGATTTTAATTACCGGAACATATGTTGGCCTCTCACAGCGACACAGAGGTGTGATGGCTCATCCTTAATCTTTCAAGAATTGTTTCTCAACAGCTCCCTTGTGCAACTAGTCACCGAACCAACGAGATATAGAGAAAATAACACCCCGTCACTGCTCGATCTCATATTATGCAACGATGACTGCCTCATTACTGACCTTTGGCTCCGATCACCGATTGGTAAAAGTGATCATGTATGCATATACTTTCAGATACAGTATCAAATTGAAAAATGCGCTGTAAAAAACTCAGAACCGAGAAGACTTCACCATAAAATCAACTTTGAGAGTTTCCAAAGAGACATCACTACCGACCTTGATATAGATCTCCACGATGCAAATGCTCAAGAGAAATGGAATAAATTTCGTAGCCTGGTACTATCTAACATCGAAAAGCATGCTCCACTTAAGAGATATACCAAACCGAGTAATAAACCATGGATAGACGCAGATGCTATTGCAATGACTAAGGAAAAATCTCTCCTGTGGAAGGCTTATAAAGAGGAAAAAAATGCAGAAAACTATCAAGCATATAGATCGGCTAACAATATATCTGTTGCATATACAAGGAAAGCGAGGAGCCTATTTGAGTCCAAAATAGTACAATCTGGAGAAAAAGCTTTTTACTCATATATACGAAACCAAATGTCATCTAAAGTTACAATTCCTCCAGCGGTACGAGATCCTAAAGGAAACATGATAGTAGAGCCGAGCCTAATAGCAGACTGTTTTGCAGAAGAGTTTCAGAAGGCATACTCTTTGGAGACTCCTATAACCACGCCTCTAGCTCTCGACCAGAGTTTTAGAGTAGCAGAGTCAATCTATGATATCTCCTTTCACCCGGACGCCATAAAGAAAGTACTGGAAAATCTCGACTCTGCCTCTTCAACTGGACCAGATGGTATCCCCGGCTCTATCCTAAAAAACTGCTCTAGCGTAATACTACCTGCCTTACAAGACATAATGATTTCCTCCTTTGAGTCCGGAACAGTTCCATTGGACTGGAAGCACTCTGTGGTGACCCCAATATATAAAAAAGGTGACAAAATGATTCCATCAAACTATAGACCAATAAGCTTGACAAGTATTACTTGCAAGTGCATGGAAAGACTAATAGTGAATAGCTTGCAAAATTTTCTCGGTTCTGAGCACATACTCGTAATATCTACTCACCAGCATGGATTTGTCCCCAGGCGCTCTACGATCACGAATCTACTTGTGTGTCTAGACCACTGGACCCAAGAGTATGATTGTAAAAACCCAGTCGATGTGATTTACCTAGATTTTGAACGAGCATTTGACAAAGTTCCTCATAGACGACTACTGGTTAAATTAGAACATCTTGGAATACGAGGAAGGCTTCTAACATGGATAGAGAACTACTTGGTCGGCAGAACATACCAAGTGAGAGTGGGTGATTGCCTTTCGGGAGTGAAAGACGTTTTAAGCGGCGTTCCCCAAGGATCAGTTCTGGCACCGACTCTTTTCGGTCTCTACATCTCCGATATCTGTGCTATTACCCAAGCCATGTCAAGCCTATTCGCCGACGACGCCAAACTCATCGCCAACCCCATTGTGAGCAGTGGGACACTCAGAGACGACCTGGACAGAATATTGGAATGGACCCGTCACTGGCTTATACGAACCAATCCTTCGAAATGCACAGTGCTGCATATAGGGAAGAACAACCCAAGACTCCAGTACAAAATCGGAACAGACATAATAGTCCCTACACAGGCTCAGAAGGATATGAATAACTATCTCAGAAGACCTAAAATGGGCAAATCATATAGAGACTATAGTTAAACGAGCAAATGCCCTACTCTACGTCATACGGAAATCATTTCAGAACCTGACCATAGAGACATTAATCAAAATATACAAATCTCACATTAGACCACTCCTGGAATATGGATTCCAAATATGGAATCCCTACTTCGTCAAAGATATTACTCTCCTAGAACGAGTTCAGAGAAGAGTGACCAAGATACCTAAAGTACTGAAGAAGAAACCATACGATGAAAGACTAAAAGTGCTCAAGCTGACAACCTTGGAACAACGAAGAGAAAGGGGCGACCTCATAGAAACATACAAGATTCTCAATGACTATTACGACTGTCCAGAACTGCAGAACCTCTTCACTAGAAACACAAATAGTCATCTCCGTGGTCATAGCCTAAAGCTCAATGCCACTGTCAGCTCAACAAACCCGAGACAACACTTCCTGTCGAATAGAGCAGTTGAAATGTGGAACAAGTTGCCAGAAGATGTCGTTGAAGCACCCACCACCAATTCTTTTAAAAACAGGCTTGACAAACACCTAAAAACACTAAACTAAAGTAACCGTAATAACAAAGCACCAGTGAGCCCAGACATGAACACATCAGCTTAGGCTGCTCGTTCATCAAATAAATAAATAAATAAATAAATAAATAAAATTTCAGATAATCCACCTGGCAACGAAGAAGGTGTGCGGCTCAAACACGACGACGTTCTGCTGCGACGGCACGGATGACACCTTCCGTGCCATGTTCAAGGAGCCCGTCGAGATCCTTCCTAATGTTTCCTACATCGCCAGCGCCAAGCTCAAGGTAAACTATTAATTTTAAACGCATAATCTACCTCAGTAGGTATGTCTACATACTTCTAGGTAGTAACGGATGTATGTTTCCAACCGTTTTTTTTTATTGTTCTGTCTGTAACTTGGCGATCTGTGTAAACACAATGAGCCATTCAGATGAGTTTTGCGTTGTGGTTTTGTTAGCCGGAGGGATTCTTAGGAGTCCCTTTTCATTTGCTGTGGTCAAATCTCGTGGCTAGCGTAGGGGACACTATGCCGCTTAAGTCTAGAATGTGTGACGCTTCCTGTGCCCACTAGTTTTGATGCTAGTTCATTGACGTGACTCGATATTCTCGCCTGATAGCTTTCGCTATGTTTAGCGATTTCTTGTTTGACGGTGTTAATTTTTAGGTCCTCGTGTATGTAACTGTTGCTCACGTAGTAGGGTATGTCTAGCATGGCTCTCAATGACTTGCTCTGGAATCTTTCGAGAATCTCTATGTTGCTATTGCTAGCAGTGCCCCACAGCTGGATTCCATACGTCCAAATTGGTTTGAGGATGGTCTTGTAGATAGCTATCTTGCTTTCATGTGACAGGCTTGATTTACCACCCATCAACCAGTACATTGACCTGAGTTTCATATCCAATTGTTTACGTTTGGTCCAGATATGCTTTCTCCATGTGAGTCTTCGGTCTAGATGCATACCCAGGTATTTGGCATCTTCAGCCTGGGGGATTTCCTCATTGTAAAGTTTTATTGGAGGACAGGTCCGCCTTCGGAGGGTAAAGGTCACATGGACGGATTTTCCCTGATTGACCTTGATACGCCATTTGTCTAACCACTTCTCCACTTCATGGATGTGGGCCTGTAGTTTGGCTGATGCTATAACAGGATCCTCGTGTACCGACAGAAGGGCTGTGTCGTCCGCATAGGTGGCAGTAGTAGTATCAGCTTTCGTTGGTAGATCAGCGGTAAACAACAAGTATAGAACGGGGCCCAATATACTCCTTGTGGTACCCCTGAGAGGATTTCAATTAAGGGAGCGGTTTCCTGGTTGAATTTTACTTCAAAGCATCTTCCGTGGAGGTATGATCTTAAGATCAAAAAGAAAGAATGAGGTAGCAGCTGTTTAATTTTGTAGAGGAGTCCTTCATGCCACACTCTGTCAAAAGCCTGGCTTATGTCTAAGAAGATAGCTGAACAGAACTGTTTGCTTTCTAGCGTTCGACTTATAGTGTCAGTGATTCGATGTATCTGTTCAACAGTTCCATGTTTTTCTCGGAAGCCAAATTGATGAGGGGGAATAACATCTGGTAGACAGTCGCGCATCCTGTTTAGTATATTTTTTTCCAGGAGTTTACCTAAAATGGAAAGTAGGCTTATAGGTCTGTAGGAGTTCACTTCATGGAGCTGTTTGCCTGGTTTAGGTATCATTATAACCTGCGCAATTTTCCACTGAGCTGGATATATCGCTAGTCTTAAGCAGGCGTTATAGATAGCGGTAATGCGAACCACACCCTTTCTGGGCAGGTGCTTGAGTAATTCTGAGTCAACTAAATCATATCCTGGTGCTTTGCCCTCCTGTAGTTTTAAAACTTCTCTCCATACTTCTCTTGGGCTAGTACTTCTCAGTGGTAAGCACATTTGCAGTGGTGCGTCAAGATATTTACAGACTTTTTTGTCGTGTTCAGGATGTTTTATGGGCAGAGGCTTGAATACAGTTTTTATGTGTTTCGCGTATGCCTCGGCCTTGCAGATATTGACGTTAAATCTAAAAATCCAATGAAATCAGTGTGTTTTTTTTAAATGATTTCTCAACTACTTGTATGAGGAGTATCGCTTCAGAATGGCGGCCCGTAAGCTGTGATGTGTAGTTTTAATTTTAAGGTAAAATTGTAATTTTTACATAAATAAATTTAAGTAATTTAATTGTTGACTGTTTTTTTTACACCTTGATAAGGACTCCTTAAATTAAAAAAATCGCAACGCAAAACAAACTATACAAAAAAAAATGTAACTTGTGTGCAACTGTACAACATTTGCACATTTTTCTGAAAGCTTATGAAATTATGAAGATATTCCCATAATTGGCATACCATGTGTCATCATTTTTTTGTGTTAGTAATCATCTTCGATTTTGGTGTTTTTTTTTCATAACCTGTGATTTATGTGACCCATGACCTTTTATTTCTGAGATTACGGATATTTTGAGGGCACATATTTTTTTAAAATAGTCTCTCATTCGTCACCTATTACAAAATAGCGGATTAAGTAACCAAAGCGGAGTAGTTATTTTATAATTATAATTTTTTGGAAACAAGACAGAAATAGCTCAAAAACAATTGATTTTCCACCCCCAGTTTATTGGGACGAGTTTGTTGCAAATTAGCTCTAGAATGACCCCTTAGAAGGAATGTATCGAATTACCAAAGACCCTGTAGTTTGTAACTACCTATTTTTGCAGGGAGTTATAGCACAAATAGCGACGAACGACTGTGGCGCCATCTACATGAACGGCATTAAGTCCTAAATTTAAAAAAACATTGTTTGCATCGCATAGGGCACGGATTCGTACTACGGCACCAAGGGGCTGCGTCGCGTCGTCGTCAGCTGCAACAACGACGAGAAGATTACCTTCCAGTTCTCATACGCGGCGGGCAACAACAACGGCACGTCCGTCGAGGACGGCCAGATACCCGCCGTCATATTCTACACGTAGTGCGAGACGCGCGCGCCGCACCCCGCGCCCCCCGCACCCCGCCCGCCTTGCCTCGCGGCGCTCGTCGGCGCCGCGCTGCAGAGGCTCCGGCAGGCGGCCCAACTCTGAACGTACTCGGTGAATTTATTGTGTACTCTCATACAATAGGAATGTGCATGGAGCAAAACAATACAAATCAAAACGGACCTTACCACATTGTTATAAGATTTCTTTTTGAAGTAATTTGACCGACGAGCCAATGGTGGTTCACGCAGTTGTGTCTCTTCCTAGAAATTGCCAGGGTGAAAAAAATATTTGGAAGTAAAAAATATCAATAATGTAATGTTTTGCCGGATTTATTGCTGTATCTTGTGAAAATAGATACAGCAGTAAAGAAATTTAAACTTTAATTTGTAAATGCACATTTGAATAAAAACATCAAAAAATATTCCGATTGTAACTTATCAATTATAGGATTTTTTTAATGAGATTAAACACAGGGCAGTTGATATGAAGTTGCTATGGTGACAAAATTTAAGGAATATTATTTGGGCACTTCGACACAATGTGAAAAGTTGTGATGCACCTAAAATTTGGTCTGTCGTTTGGATTTTTCGGGAGTACATTACTTTTGTTCTAGTATTACTTCTATGGAAGGTACACTATGAATTTAACTTATTATTAAAAGTTTTCCACGGCTTACCGGTGCTCTGTTAATGTTGAGGCATTTCGGCTGGTGATAGGATGATGATTCATCGATGCAACGTGAGCACCTCAAATATTAACATCCCATGTGGCTGCAAAGTTTTCGAAAAGCGAATTCATCTACTGCTATCATTAGGCCTATAACGAGTTACGCGTCACTTATCACTAAATCAGTTCGTTAACCTATTTTGCTAACTTACACCATTAAATAGAGTTCGAGCGATATATTAAATGGCCCGTCCATGGTTTTAAATATTTTTGTAGACACATATTTTCAACACATTTATATTATTTCATACATCTTAAGATATGAAACTTTAAAAATATGGATACAATATGAATATACTGATTACTTAGAAATAAAGGTCATCACATAAAATCTTCAAGAAAAAAATTTTTTTTGGGCTTTAAAATTACACTCAATGCATTATGCATTCCATCTAGTGCAAATATTCATTGAAACATCAATAAGCAACAGAATGATATAATGCAGAGATTTAATTAAACACCAGTAAGCTAATAATACTCTTAATCATTGCCCTATATCGCATGACAAATAAGCCTTGAATTTATTGATGTGTTAAGGTCTATCCAGCTTTTGTCTCACTAATTAGGTGTTAATAGAAAGCCATGGAAAAAATCCTCCACTCTTTGAAATACATCTGTACATAAATCTGGTAACAAAATACATATATGTACTAGTAGTCAAAATACTGTGTGTTTCTGTTCTTTCTTTGGGCTTAGTCACTATTCTCAAACCCTATGTAAATGTGTTAAAATATGATGGGTCACTGTTTCATCATATAATTAGTCGCATTACATACGCCCAGCCACTTTACGACACAGCACCATTGAGATGAGAGTAATTCAGGCGCTTTGCTAAATTGAATGTGATGACAATGCGGGTTGCTGGGATGGTCACTTTCTAATGTGGCTAATTTAACAAAATGGCGGCGATATATTGATTTTTTTTGGGTGTTTCTAAGAATACATTGGTGCAATAGACAAAATAGACAAGATATAAGAAAACGTATTATATCCTCATTTGTCATACTAACCCAACACTTTCTTTGTGTAGGGTGTGATGTTCTATTTAGTTTTCTGATCTGTGCTACCATATTCACTAAAAATAAGTCAATATACCTTGATGCAGGCATCGGGGTCGTTGTGAATGGATTCGTATTGTTGAGTGAGGAGATAGGTGATGTGGGAGAAGGGGCAGACTGGTCCTATGCGGGCGAACAACTTCACACGGGTCAACACTGCTAATGCAAGGTCTATTAGTGCCAGTTTTTTAAACATTCTAGTCTTTATGTCAATTAAAACCCGAATAATGCCAAATATTAGGTCCATTGTTTTTGGAAGTCAAAATTTCAACATAATATATAATTTATATTAAGACATATGTAAATGTTATACATTTTAACATCACAGTACATTTTATGTTTCTAGCAAAATATGGCCGAAATTCTGATAAGAGATCTAACAAAATGCTTGCCAGTAATGTTACCATGGTGTCACTATTTTATTCTTAATTTGTATTAGTATTAATGTTTATTATGAGTTCACTTCTAACCGTGACAAGATTTGTAGAACTATTTTTATTTATATTTATCTGATCAGAGTGACATATCAAGAAAGTGAGGATTTCTTAATGGCTTTATTCACATTTTGGGATTTTTTATATATTTATTTGATATCAAATAGAGTTTGGCAGAGCCTGAAAATTATGGTTTCTATGCGTTCCGCGATGTTGGAAATACAATGACTCTGAAACACGTTGCTTGATCTCTTCCACGTTATTGTCAACTAACTTTTTTTTTTTTTATTTATATTAAATTACCTTCTTCTTTATGAAATTGGGTAAAAAGAGGGTATCTTTTGAATTTGGATCTCAGATATTTATATTGAGCATGCATGCTCTCCTAAAAGTTATAATCTAAAATTAAACTTTTAATTAGACCTAATAAGTTAACAACAATAAACATGTCTCGCTTGATAAGGTACATGAATATCACTAACATTTTATAAAATTTTACCAGGATTAAGACGTGCCGAATTCAAAATGGATTTGATTTGTAAATAAAAGTGTTAAAATAATACCTGTATGTAATATGAAACTGATCAATTTGAGCATTGAAGTTGTATTCATAAAATATGTGCATACTTCATGAAATAATGTGATTACCATGGAAATGATTATTTTTTATTATGAATGTGTAAAATTCCTCCTATTATGTGTCTTAGAAGAGCATTGTTTATCAGTCAATAAAACGATTGCTTATGTCGAAATACTTTTATTAAATCATTGCGTACTTTTCGTCGGGACGGTAATCCGATAATTTAGCAGGATCCCATCTCGTTTTGCCACTTGCGGTGTTTCTCGGCGAGACTTCTCGATACCGGCTTCGTTTTGGCGATCGCCGTTTCGAGATCCTGCGCGGTCAGTCGATGCTTGGCGGTCATGTCACCTGAAAGGTTAGGACAATGATGACATCTCACAGTACGTACGGGTTTTTAATAACTCAGTTAAGAGGATAATGAGGTGATCGAGTTCCATACAAGGCTCGTACCTGTTTCCTCAGTTAAAATAAGAAACATTTGTCTGAAAATTTTTCATTAAATAAAACAACTGAGAGCTACGTTTGTATGTTTTGTTTTTTTTGATAACTTGTCACATATCCATATGAGTCTCTAAAGATTTGTATGAAAATGTTTAATCGGAATGCTCCAGACCAAAATTTTTTTGATGAGATTTGGGTATTTTATTGAAACATCACCATTGATGACCCTTAGGAGCCGAGCAATAAGAAAAAAGTACGCTAAGCGAGAATCAAGTAATAGCACGGGCAGTCGAGGATGCATTTCACCGGGCTCTGCTTGGGCGAATGTCCATAACATAATTTACCCTAGCGGAGCCGGGAAACTCAGCTAGTAAATAATAAGAAAGTTAATTTAATAATAATATGTTTATAAGATTGATAGCATGCAAAGCTTAAAAATATAGGTAGGTATTACGATACTCTTGAAATAAATTGAGTACCAAAATATATGTAATCAACGTTATAAGGCTAATATAAAATGTTTTTACATATTTTTTTAATATAGATTTACTATTTTCCCAACGCAAAGCCGGATCTCACGGCGTCACCTTCACGTTACGAGGCTTCCAAATCGACTCGACCCACCATATCTACAATACGATCTGTCAAAGCCTGCAGGGGAACACATACTCGAAAACACTATTGACAACTGTCACCGAGCCTGTAGGCTGGGCAAGGACGATGCGATTCAAATAAGAATAGGATAGGATCACCGCCATTTTGAATGTCAAACTGCTAAAACCCTCACTTCATTTCACAAACTTCAGTACTTTGCCGCGGTGTTGCCACGTACTTTCCCTCGCGAATTCGAGTGAAGTTAGTCACGAGCCCCGTCCTATTCTTATTTGAATCGCATTGTACCTCAGTCGTTTTATCTGTGCTAAACTAAACAACCTTTATGACAGAGATCCGGCAGAACGTTCCTCACGGCGGCCATCACTGCCTCCCTGCACACCAGCTTGACGTCGGAGCCCGAGTAGCCGTCGGTCCTCCTCGCGACCTCCACCAGGCTGACCTTCGCGTCAAGGGCGACGCTCCTCGAGGACAGGAAAGACTTGAACATGCAAGCGCGCGTGTTCAGGTCCGGAAGCGGCACGTGGATGCGCTTCTCGAGTCTCCGCAGCATTGCGCAGTCTATGTCCCTGAAAAGCAAGGCAGACGTTTCCAACGGATTGTAGCTTAAGGCGCGGGGCCTTGCCTCACATGTGAGAGGTCATGGGTTCAATACCGTCCCCTCAATATCTCAACACCTTTACTGTTTCTGAATTGAAAGCGTGCATTTAATCACGAATGCGAGCTGATCTCTGCTTCAAAAACCACGTAAAACTGTAGGTCCCTCGTAGAACATAGAAGCCCGCCTGGGTTGGTAGGTACCATATCACTGGATGAAACAATGACAATTTTTCCGTGTTTTACATCCAGTTTTAATGAAGCCATGGTCAAGGGAAACTCTTAGCATGACACCTTATTTCTTAGGAAGTGCGGTGTGTTGGGCTAATATCATCACAGTAGGTGTGGTATTCACGCTGTACGATTCTATATAAGAGACTTGCGGTACACAGTGGTGTAACTATTGGGCGGCAAAACGGGCAAAATGCCACGGGCCCCCCAGGGGCACGATAAAGGTTACAGAACTTAGCAATTTTATCCATCGAAAATTTCATGGCTTTGAAATACTTTTGCTAAACAGAAACTCCAAAATTGGGAGTTTTAATACCTAATTGAGTTAAAAATAAAATTGTTAAATCAATCCAATACAGAGTAATCAACCGTGCTAGAAAATCAGTGAAAACTGCACAAAATAATTATCATTGCGTTTTGTAATTAGTTTACATAGTGATTTATTGAAAACACTACATCGATCCTTGAGCTTCTTTATAATGAAGGAGGACTCCATCTGATGCCGCTGGCCTCAAAGGTATAGTTACGCTCTGGCGGTAAATATGAAAAGGATAACTCTTGAATCTCTACATTATACATATAGTCCTCGTTAAGGTCGCTCTTAGTCACAATCGTTATTCTGCCCATCTTATTAAAAAGGCGGTAACTACATATAAGGCCCATATGTAGTTACCGCCTTTTTAATAAGACTTATAAAGAATAATAGTTTTCGTGACCTAAGTAACTAAAAGATAATGTCTCACCAAGGTATATTAGAGCAAGCCAGTAGGAAAACCTTCCCCTCCCTGTTGGAGATCCCATCGAGCTCTGTGAGCAGCTGCGACTTGAGCCGCCTGGAGGCCTCGTGTTCGCCGCCCGCGTCCCGCTCCGAGGCCACGCTGTCCAGCTCGTCCACGAACACGACCGACGGCGAGTAGTACGCGGCCAGCTCGAACAGCACCTGTACAGCGTGTTGCCGCTCGAGATGTATTCAGTTCCGTAAGCAGCTGCGACTTAGTCGCCTGGAGGCCTCGTGTTCGCCGCCTGCGTCCCGCTCCGAGGCCACGCTGTCCAGCTCGTCCACGAACACGACCGACGGCGAGTAGTACGCGGCCAGCTCGAACAGCACCTGTACAGCGTGTTGCCGCTCGAGATGTATTCAGTTCCGTAAGCAGCTGCGACTTAGTCGCCTGGAGGCCTCGTGTTCGCCGCCCGCGTCCCGCTCCGAGGCACGTTGTCCAGCAACACGACCGACAGCGAGTATTACGCAGCCAGCTCGAACAGCACTTGTACAGCGTATTGATGTGTCCAGCTCTGTGAGCAGCTGCGACTTGAGCCGCCTGGAGGCCTCGTGTTCGTCGCCTGCGTTCTTCAACGAGGCCACGCTGTTCAACTCGCCTACAAACACGCCCATGGGCTTTCTAAGGTTTACGGGGGTTGCCGGCCGGCCTGGTGTTTCTTTACATCATTTTTGATCCTGAGTTGTACTTTGGAGGAATTAGTACCTCGGCAGGGAGTCTATTCCATAGTTTACCAATACTATAGAAAAATTATCTAGAGGATAGGTAGGTTTTTTTGACAATGTCGAGAGTGAATAGGCTCATTCCCTGCTTATCCTGCGTTGAGCGATGGTGGAAAGGGGGTGGATGGAGAACTGATCCCCATTATTAACTGTTCAATCAAAGTGTATGGATACTAAGCATTTTTAAAATGACATGTACAGCATTCAATTCCAATAATTTTTATGTTATTAATTGAAAATATAAGTCAACCATAAAATACCTTGACAATCTTTTCAGACTCTCCTCTCCACTTGTTGACAATCGTTCCGGGGGTGACATTGAAGAATGTACAATTGCTCTCGTTGGCCACGGCCTTTGCGAGCATAGTTTTTCCAGTGCCGGGGGGACCATGTAGTAATATACCTCGCCATGGCTCGAGGATACCCGTGAAAAAATCCGGATATTTGACAGGATAAATAACCGACTCACGAAGAAGACCCTTGGCGGAATCGAGTCCTTTGACGTCGTCCCATTTGACTGGTGAACTTCTGACGATGTCTTGATAGAGAAGCTCTGCGATCTCTTTTTTATCAGAGTTTGCGTTTAAAAGAAATCCGGATAAAGGTTTTGTCGGTAATCGTTTTTCATCATCTCCTATTTCCTGGAACGCGAATAACAACACTTATTTGAATTTATAGAGATCGTATGGAAAATGTACATCTTGAACAGCCTTGTTTTTTAGCATAATAATTTTGTAGAGAATAAGAATGTTTGTGTGTGAGAGCTTGATTGATTTGATTGATTTAATTAATTGTAACATCCAAAAATTTAAACCTGCACGAAGTTCAAAAAGGAATAGGAGAGCAAATTAAGGCGGTAAAGAGCAATGAGTTTCAAAAGTCTTTGATCTGTGAGCACATCTAGAACATGCAAGCAATCATTGGATTCGTTTCCATCAAGCTGAAACAATTATTGTCGAGAAACTATACATATTCGCTTGTTACGAGAACCCATTGTGATTTTAATACGCCCCTTATTTCATCAGAGATGATAGTTTGAGGCTATCGTCGTCTTGGTCCCCAGTACTGGCACAATATGGCAACACTGATGCACATATATTTGTATAGTTTGCACATATATTTTCATCGTTCAACGACGTGCTGTGTTACTAACTACCCTCATCTGTAGTTGAACCTACCCACAGCTACAATCTCCGCAGCGACGACCTTTACTTGACTTCCGACCGAACGACGCGTCAGAGGTCCTCGAAACCGCGCCATGATTCTGATAATATCCGCAGTGTGGCGGAAGAAACGTCTGAAAAGAAGTAAGCTTAACCAAGCTTAACGCTGTGTTTTCGTAAAATAAGTATTAAAGTTCACCAACCCTGGTCAGCTGAGTCACAGAAAGAGGTTGTAGTAGTTCTGATGATCTTTGCAATTCTCCGCAAGTCTCATCGCATATCACCTTTTTGGGAACAGGCTTCTTTTGCAACGGAGTTGAAGGCGGGGGTTTATCTTGTACCTGCGAAATAGTATGTTTATTTTTAAAATTATGGGTATTGAGAACGAAAAATAATTCGGTGCTTATTTGTATACAGGAATAGCACCCGCCATGATGTTTATTTTGGCTACGTTTTCAAAGCTTCTCAACAATCTCCTTGGAAATACTTTTAATTTCAGAATTTTCCGACTGAGACTGTGTAATGGCACAAAATAGAAGTAATGGCAAGTGCTCGCAAGTGTGTTACAATTCTACGAGAAATATATCGAAGATACGATTTAAAATCGTAGTGCGCGAGGCCGAATTAGAAAGAATATACCCAACTATTAAAAAAATATGCGCTATGGGTACCTACAAATATATACATAGGCGCACTATTACTAGATACAATATTTCTATAACTATATAACAGTTCCCTACATTGCCTAAATTACTCGATCAAGTTTACACAGGCGATCGAATCGTTGAATAGATCACGCACCGCAAGTAAGAAACGGCTAAGCTTGCTTGCTGAAAAGCTAGAAATTGATTGGTTATATGAAATTATTCTTCTTCTAGGCATCGGCGTATTTTCGTTGAAATAGTTTTTTTTATCATATAAATTAGTGTCGATGTCTAAAATGTTTCGACCAAATGTCAGAAACTAAGGATTAAAAAAATGCAAACATTTCAGTATGCAGGGTGCAAACGAAAGTCCGATCATTTCTTTAAACTGCGTAAGCTGTACTCGATATTGAACACATTTTTCATGTTTTTTTAATTTTTTAATCTGTAAAACGGTCTTTTAAAAAAAATTTAATTTTAAATGCATGGAAAAGTTTTTAAATGCGAATATCTCGTAAATTACCGTTCAGATTTTGAGGTCGCATTTAAATAAGATTTACCAAAACACATCGAAAACAGAAATAAAAAAAAATATCGGACGATCGTTATCAACCTGTATATGACATGAAGGAATCTTCATCAAGGCAACAGATGTTAAAATTCGGCAATCATTAGTCTTTCGTAGCAAAAAAGTCGCTTATAGGCGCTACTCTTTGCATTTATTGCAAAATGGTGAAAACGTTCCGTACCCAAAGGGTGAAAACGGAACCCTATTAATAATCCTCCGCTGTCCGTCCGTCCGTCCGTCTGTCACAGGGCTGTATCTCATGAACCGTCATAGTTAGCTGAAATTTTCGCATAGTGTGTATTTATTCTGCCGCTATAACAACAAATAGGTAAAATAAAAAATATATAAAAAATAAAGGGGGGCCCCATACAAAAAACGTGATTTTTTGTGTTAAATCTTGTACGATGGTACGGAACCCTTCGTGTGCGAGTCCAACTCGCACTCGGCCGGTTTTTTTAGAAGATTGCTGGATGGATAAGATGAAATATTGACCTTTTAGGAGCTTGGAATAGTTTTTTTTGTGAAACATTTTAAAATAATTAATTCCTGAAATTACAATTCCTGGCTCGCCAAGTGAAATTGAACTCTCTTGGTTACGGTTCCACGGTTCTACGCTGCTGTCTGTGCTACGTGTGCTACGAAAAACATTTTGGTCGCGCGGCTACGAAATCGTGCTACGTGTCGAATGGAGAATGGCCGTAAGCTATGCTTCACATACTCTTTTGAAACCACTGTTCCAATTGAATTGATATTAAGCTCTTATATGTAAACTATTATAACAAAAGATAAATTAAATGAAAAGGTGTATTAATTTACATTTTTTAGAGCATAATTACTAAGTTAAAAATATTCTATTTGACTGGGGAGATCATTGTAACAACGTAACATTCTCGACAAGCTTGCCTCTGATGCTAAATTAGAAGCCTAAAGTGGCAATCCAAGTCACCGTTTATCAATTTGTGGAGGAAAGTTAGGTCAAGCAAACCCGTCTGTTGCGTAGCGAGACCATGTAAAGCATATATCGAATATCAGCCAATAAATAAGTATCTTTGAAAAATGTTACGGCTTTTCACGCGGCAGGTAGAGATATTCTCCCACGTTTCGAGCTAATCATTCAGCCCGTTGTCAAGGAGGCATCCGCCGCGCTCGTGCGCAGCAGACGACTGTCGGCGGATGCCTCCTTGGGAACGTGGGAGAATATCTCTACCTGCCGCGTGAAAAGCCGTGACATTTTTCAAACATGTCTAACGACCGCGGTAACCTCAAAAGTATCATAAATAAGTATCTGTTTCTGCATGTCTTCGCTTTTTTTAAATATCTAATCAAACCGAATCAAATGAGACCAAAAATCTTTATACACATTTGGTTTTCTCTGTGGTTTGACCCAAATTTATGATTTGTCTTGGGTAGTAAATTAAAATTTGATGTAAAATACTTGTTGAATACGGTGCTGGGTACGTTTTTATATTCTGTATATAAGTTAAAATTCGTATCTGTTTGTGTATCCTTGTACCCAAAATAAAATATTAAGAGGATAATGAGGCCATTCATTCTCATTCGCGGGCACGCTACAAAACCGTGCTATTGCGCTCTGGGACCTTCTCTGTTTCAAAGAAAAAGACAGGCTCCGTGTTGAAGAAGATGCAACATGTCCACAAAGCAGACAATACGCATAGTGTTTGATTTGGTAAGATTTACGAATTCTTAATTTACAACAACAAATTTAATTTACAAAACGACTAGCTAAAAGTAAACCATGACCGCTGTAGTAAACAATCTAACAAAAACCAAACTGATTATAAATCTTCATGAAACCAACTATGTCTGAAGCCTACGCTTTTTAAGATGTTTTTATTTAATCGTTGAGTAATCCACCTCCTGAGTTATTGAGCGCGGAAAATTCGAACTTTCGGACCTTATAACTTAGACATGACAATGTCAATGGTCATCAGGCATGTAGTTTCATCAAATAAAGCTGTTTTGAGTATAATTTTGGATTTATGACAAGAAATATGGGCATAATCTTCTTTCCACGTTTGTATGGGGAGTTGAGCGGGAAGGCCCCCCTTAATTCGACTGAGGTAACGGGCACGAGCCTTGATCACCTCGTTATCCTCTTAACGAATATCCCCACCTTTTTGCAGAACGCTGGCTGCTTGTTGAACTTCATCATGTAGTAGCTGCAGTACTCCTGCAGGATGATGTCCAGGTCGATGTTGTCGCACAGCTCGAACTGCGGCGAGAGGTCCGCCTCCTGCGCGAACGCGTGGGCGGCGCGCGCGCAGCCCTCCTCGCGCAGGAATCCCAGCACTAGGTACTGGAGGGTGCGCTTGCGGGCGCGGAACAGGGACTCCTTCTGTGGGGGGTTTTTTATACGACCTGACATGGATGGCTAATGCCACACAACTACCGTTACGATATTAGCCCGATACACCACATTCCCGAAGGAATTAGGTGCGATGCCAGGACCTTCCCTTTATGAGCACGGCTACATTGAACTAGATAGAAAACACGGACAATTTTTTATTGCCGCTTCGACCATATTTTCATCCGATGCGATGGTACCAACCCGGGCGGGATTAAACCCTCCCACCTAGTAGGGGAAGGGGACCTACAGTTTTACATAGATTCCGAACCATGGAGCAGCTCGCATTCGTGACGAAATGCACTTATCGAACTCGGAAAGAGAAAGACAGTGGTGCATGTCGGAATTGAACCCAGGCCTCTGGTACGCTAGGCCAGTCCCCGCACTACTAGTCTACGAACCGCTCAATGGGTATTTATTGCTGCTTATTGTGTGCTTATATTTGCGCTTATTGCTGTATTCATTTTGATTCGCGGGTAGAAAACGGTTTTCTGATTGTTTTCAAAATCTTATTTTATTTATTTTAACTTTTGGTAGTCGTTACGCTAAGTTACGTTACAAACTGATAGATCCGCATATTTGATCAACTTAGTAAAGAAGAATCCACAAATTAAAATATTTGGCTTATTTACATATTTTTTCAGTCCACAATAATCATGTGCTACCGCTAAGAATTCTCTAGTAGAACAGTTTAAGACAAAGAACAGAGAACAAGAGAAACAGCAACCCTCAGGGCCAAGTGCACGAAAGGACAAACAATCTGTATCAACGTCAACACATGATTACACACGTCACTTTGTATGGACAGTAGAGAAGGAACTCCATCCGGTTCACTAAAAGTGACGTGTTTGAACATTGATTACCTCAGCCGTATCTTCATGCAATCGTGGCTAAGTTGCATCAAATCCGCGGATTCGGTCAACTCAGTAAAAAAGAATCCACCAAAAAACTTAACTGGCTTATTTACTTATTTGTTCAGTTCACATCAATGATGTGCTACCGCCAACAATTATATGATAGAACAGTTTAAGACAAAGAACAAAGAACAAAGAACAAGAGAAACAGCAACCCGCAGTGTAAATGGATTAAAAATACTTATTGAGCGAGCGCAGCGCAGTCTCCATTTCAAGATTGGGCAAAAATGCTTTCGTGCGTCCGGCTGTTCTCCTCTACAGGTCGAATTTTTCATTCGATTCTCAATTGAAATTTGCAAGCAGTTTTTTGATGCAAGCAGATATAGATTTTTTGGTCGAGCCGGTTTTTTTAAAAACAACCCAAATTTAGAATTTAAATGTATAGTGTAACAAAAGTCAGGGTAGCAATTTAGGAAATGTTTATGAGCTATTCGATGCCATTTTGCGTCGAAAAAAGATTATCGTACAAACTAATTAATAAAAGGCATGGAGGTGAAGAAATAGTATTTTCCTCACCTCCACGATAAAAGGATGGTAAGCGACCGGACGAAATATCCCTGATTCATTGGGGATTTGGCAAAGCTCTGCTAGCTTATTCAGCCCTCGCTTGCCTGGTCGGCACCTACAAGAGTGGCAAGAAGTAAGTACATACTCACAGTCTCCAATTTCCTCATTCGACTTAAAGGTCGATTCAATCCAGCTGCGGACATTGTTAATCGAACCCCAGAAGGGAGAGTCAGCGAAACATTCACCGCCTGGTTTCTTGGCCAATATTCTTTCTCCACTTCTCAATGTAACATTATGGAGGACCCTCAATGGATACTTTACTCTTCGGAGCTGTTTTGAAAGGGTGTCAATTGGCTTCCATTATTGTTTGACAACATTAGGTCGACAGTTGCTCATAGCAACCACAAAAGCAGCCCCCAGCAGATAACATATTATATTGCTATGGTAACATTTTGGTTCTATGCTTTTATAGTTCCAGCTCTTTTGCCAAACAGCTTCTAGCAACCTTTTTTTCTGTATCGGTTAAGGGAAATGGAAATTCTTAAAACAGTACGGACATTAGAATATTACATTAAAAAAGTCTGCGCATTTTGTAGCTTCTTAGCATGGTGTAAACGAATTAGTAACTTACTTATGGATTTCAAAGTACATTATTATATAGATTACAATTGAAGTAATTCATCTCGTGACCAGGACGTGTATTCTTGGCATTCAGTCATTGCGGATTCAGTAGAGTTAACAGAAGAAGAATTTACTTTGACATTACTGTTAACTCTACTTAATCCGCAATGACTGAATGCCAAGAATACACGCCCAGGATATCTAAATGGGTAGATGAGTCCTCGCCATGCAAGTCGAACGTCTAAACATTTCATAAACGAAAGGATTAAAAGCACTGATCAGAGAAAGTGTATTTCGTTACGAATGCGAACTGTTCCATGACTCGAAATCCATGTAAAACTGTATGTCCCCTTCCCATGATAGGTAGAAGAGAAAAGCCCCCTTTGTTTGATACCATCGCATGCGGGATGAAAAGACACACAGAACTCCGGAAGAAATTAGGTGCCATGCCAGGACCTTCCCTTTATGATCACAGCTACGTTGCCCCGGATGGAAAGCACGGAAACTTTTTAATTGTCGTTTCGATCATATTTTCATTCAATGCGATGGTTCCTTGCCCTCGCATCCTCACCGTCGGTGGGCTTAACCGTACCGCAGTAGGTGAAGGGAACCTACAGTTTTCGAGCGCGTATAACTGTCGGAGAGTTAAAGTGGTGCATGAATTGAAACCAGACCTCCTGGATTATCCGCGCCACTAAGCTACGAGCCGCATACTGATACGCGTTTAAAAAACTACCCGCACTATCCGCAACCGCATGGAATTATGATGGCAAAAATACAATTATAATTCTAATCTCCGATAATCCTACACCAATTTAGGTCAAACAGTAAGTAATTATTAATATATGTCAGAACGATGTCTGCATGTAGAATAATCTTCCAGCATCAATAATCACTTGAACGTGTGCTTTTAAGCAGAAGCAGGAATATTGCAAATTCCCTCCTTCCAGCCCGAAAGCCTTTAACGCCGTTCCGTCCTAATTTCATTTAAGTCGACGACGACGTCGGCGACATGCAATTAATTTCCCGGCGAGGAATGGGCACGGAGGGTAGGTACCTTACTAGTTGTCGGCAAATTGAATGTGCGGCAGGCGCTGCTGGTGGGGCGTGCCGTGGCGGCGAGTGATGCCGGTAAGGGAACGTTCCCATACCCCGTGGCCGATAATAGGCCACTTCAGGACCCCTCTCCCTCTGACCATGTGTTGTATCTTGACTGATGCCCCCCCCCCCCTCCGTTTTCACGTGGTAGTGCAAAACTTGCTGTTTTTCAATGTGTTTATGGACCCGCGCCTGTCCGTTGGCCTGCCTGACTGACTGCTGCCAGCACGTCCGACCGCTGTCCCTCGTCTTTGTTGTTTTGTTTTTGTCTCTGACACGGAGGAGGGAGGTAGCTACCTCTACCTCCCTCCTCCGTGGTCTCTGGCCTCCGCCGCTGTATATTTAGTATATTTCAAAATAATAACTAAATTTTGACATACTGGTGCGTGGTATTTTGATAAACCCCCCCTCCCCCAAATCGGTCACGTGGTTCGGGAGCGTTCCCTAATGCGCTGGCGGCCGGAGCGCGGAGGCGGCGGCTGCGGAGGGGTCGAAAGGTTGAATGGGTTCTGCGCAATGCCGCAGTGCGAGGGGGCGCAGGGCGCCGGGGTGGTGCGTCGCACACCGGCGGCGTCAGTCTGCGGCAAGCGGCGGCGCGGTTGCGACACCACGCCGCCGACGGAGTGACGCGCGCTTCCCGCGCTCCGCCGAAACTTTCGATGTCTCCCGCGATCGCGGACGGCGAGCGCTTTTTGTTTTTTCGCCGCGGCAAATCCCCTGCGGGCGGCGCGGACGGCGCGGGGGCCGGTCGATGATCGTGCCGCTGCGGTGACGCGCCAGTTTACCGCCAAAAGATGACGTCTGCCGGCGCAGTGGCGGGCGCCGCAGTGGGCCTATTCCTTATTGGAATAGTAGGTGAGGAGCGCAACTTTTTGTTTCGGTTCTTGTAACCGTGCAATTTATACAAAAGCGGTATTAGGTTAGTTCAACTTTCATGAAGAAAGAACGTAACCCAGTAAGCAATTAGATATTTTTGTTTCATTTTTTTATTTCAAATTATTCACTACTTACGAGAGGTACCTTTTTGCCCTCTTGTAAGAAGGTGCTTTACTATGGGAGTTTATTAAATTCCTAATCGATAATAACTTTTTTTATCAAACACGAAATTCGTCCAAACCATTTAGACCGTCAAGGCGAAATGTAATTTTTCTATGTACTCACTCTACAAAACCTGCCTTAATAGTGTCGCTGTTTCAAATATGAAAGTGGCTGCTGTAGGTGTGATGGACATTATGTAAGTATAAGTAGGTACATGCCTACCACCTTTTCCAAGTGTTTAAAAGCATTGGAAACAGCAGATAAATAGGATGAACGAAAAGAAACGAAAGAAAAATACAGTGTTCGTGATGAACATGATCGAGATGGAATGAGATGAGAGAGAGAGGAATGAGGATGAGAGACTCCTGTAGAAAGGTTTTTCGTGACGTAGGAATTTTGACTTTACCAAGTGCTTATGTTTTCCAAAACTTATGTTACGCGAGGAAACATATACATGACTCCACCCTTAATAGTGATGTTCATAACCATAACACAAGAACAATGTTAAAGTGATTAGTCATAAATTAGCTAAAACATCTAAGAGTTTTATATGTAACAGTGTTAGATTTTATAACAAATTACCCGAAGAGGTCAGGGATTTAAGTGAAAAAAATTTTAAGGCTAAGATTAAGAAATTCTTAACACAAAAGGCTTATTATAGTGTTAAAGAGGCCCTAGTTGAGAAATTTGAATTTCCTGAGATTTGGACCACATGCTGACTGGGTACCAAACGTATCCTACTATAACATTGACTTTCTTTTTTTTTTTACTAATTTTGACACTCGATACATTATTTATCCATATTATTTGTATGATAAATACTACGTGTAGTATGAAATTACCAACAAAATTACCGTTATGGGGACAATGTCATCGGTCCCCATGGAAGAATATTTTAATTTGTGATTATGATTTTAGTTTTTAGTTTCTTAACATTTTATCAAATAAATTTTCATTCTACCTTAAAACCAACAAAATAATATTGATTTGATACAATTTCATATCAATAATGACGAGGGCTCTGTATACCCGAACTGTATTAAAGGTGTTGGTCAGAATCACTTTCAGGAATCTTATTCGTATATGGTTGCTCTCAAACCATTGTACTCTTAATTTTCTGTAGGTGGTAGCATTTAAAGTGTAATAATTTTAGGATTTTTTAGCTGTAAGAATAATAATGTATTTTGTATTTTGACTCTTTGTTTCGTGCAGAGCTTTCACAACTTTTTCATGTTGCCACTGGAGTAGTGCATCGCTTTAAGGTCCCTACTTGCGGCGACGCTGGGTTCAGGTCTCCTCTTTCCCTAAAATATGGTTGATAGAGGCGATGGCTGTGCCTGGCGTGATGCTCGTCAACGGGTGCTGTTTGTGGGGACTGGCTTGCTCCAATTGGCCAAATCCAATACCAAATTTATTGTATAAAACGAGCGAAAAATTCAAACTTTTGGACTTTATAACTTAGAAACCAAACACAATTTTACAATGCTAATGGTTGTCAAGGATCTAGTTCGATCAAATAAAGCTGTTTTGTTTATAATTTTGGATCTACGACAAGAAATATGCGCATGAACTTCTTGGAAATACTTTTCTGAAAATTTGCATAAAAAATAAAACGACTGATTGTTTTATTTCGCACGTATATCTGCACGTGTTGATGTTTTTGATAACTTAACTTTCCATTACTAGCGACCGGACCCGGCTTTGCACGGGAAGCACTAATTTCTGAAGCCTGAGGATCAGTTTGCCGTAAACGCCAATTTAGGTGACAGCTGGGACTACGGGCTCAGATGACTTCTGGTGGATGGATGGGGGCGATCGTGTCGCGTATTTTTAACAGAAACGAACTGGCGAGGTTCTCACATTTTGTTCAGCTAGGCGTTTTGAGTGTTCAACGCTAGTTTCGCTTTCACGTGCAAGAGATGCGTACTCTATTTGACTTGTAAGTCGACTTGGAGACTCCTCTTTTCCGAGTAATCTAGCTGACCTTGAATGGGAAGTCTGTTATGAAAGTTGCGATTTTTGTAGGCATTATTTCCAAACACGAAACAATAAAAGATTTGTTCCAAATTCAATAAACTACCAACGATAACAAACGACAATGCTGCCAAACATTTTCTACATCCACACAAACCTAACTAATGTAAATTACCCTATACAACTACCCAAACAAAACAATCGACCAAAATTTTACTTTTTATGAATTGCACTGTATCACTTTTGAAATGAATTAACAGTGTAAAATATTATCCAAAAACAACGGTTACGACGATTTTCCATGCCTGAAAATTTATTGTAAAACCTGTATAGAGACTGACGTTCTTTTTACACGGTAAAAATCGGTACAAACGCGTAGGTAGGTATCTTCCAATAACGCGGGAAAGAAGTAAAGAGCAGTTTACGCGGGAACTAATGACGAATGCAGTGTTCCCAACTGCACGAGGCTTTGATACTTCGTTGCCGCGCAATTGAGAAAGTTCGGTTAATTTTCGTTATTAACGATATATCTGACTACTGACCAAAATTCAAAATTAATATTTCAATAACGATTACTTTATGTAACTAATGTGTCCAATAAATCCAAATAATCATCGCAAAGTCAATACAAGTCAGTAGAATTTTGTGTCCCTTCCCGGCGGGACTAACTCATTAGCGGGCACGGTTCAAAACCGTGCTATTTGGCTCTGGGACCTTCTATGTTTCAAAGAAAAAGACAGGCTCTGTTATGAGGCGGATGCAACATGTCCACAAAGCAGACAATGCGCATAGTGTTTGTTTTGGTAAGAATTACGATTTTTTTTATTTCAAAACGACTTCTAGCTAAAAGTAAACCACGACCGCTGTAGTCAAAAATCTAACAAAAACTAAATTGATTATAATATTTCATGAAACAAGCTATGTCTGATGACTAATCTTTTTAAGTTGTATAGATTTTATCGTTAAGTAATACACCTACAAAGTTATTGCATAAAACACGCAAAAAGTTCGAATTTTCAGACCTTATAACTTAGAAACCAAACACAATTGTACAATGCCAACGGTCATCAGGCATCTAGTTCGATGAAATAAAACTATTTCGAGCAAAATGTTGGATCTCTGACAAGAAATATGGTCGTGATCTTCTTTCTCCGTTTGTATGGGGAGTTGAGCGGGATGGCCCACCTTAATGAATGAAGTGTTCTCAGGAGAGGGCCATATACTTTGACATTATGTATAAACTTCATATTGACCCACATACGTTTTCCTTGTAAATGCCAATGCCTACTGTGGCATTGAAGGCGATGCGCTCCGCATTTTAGTATTCTGATAAATTGATTGCCACACGGAATAAGTGGCTCTAAATGAAATATTTCCGTGTGTCTCCGAATTCAGCGTTTACGAAAAAAAAAACCATTTCCATAAGCGATCCGTAAATGCAACAGAATAGGTCGGAAGTTATTGACTGATTCAGGAGGAGGCAATCCTCCCAGTACTGCAGGTCTATTCCTGGAATTCCGTAATCAGCAATCAGGAATTCTGAGTCTCTAAAACTACCTTTATAGCAGTTTTCAAAGCGATTTTCTTGACGAAAATATTCCGGAGCATATTTTTTTTCATTAATCGAGGTTTTCCGTTGAAAAACTCGCTTTGAAAACCGCGATAAAAGCTGTTTTCGAGACTCAGGATTCCTGATTCCTGTTTACTGAGTGCCAGGAATAGGCCTGCTGCACATGGACCTGGACGTGTATTCTTGGCATTCAGTCATTGCGGATTCAGTAGAGTTAACCGAAGAAGAATTTACTTTGACATTACTGTTAACTCTACTGAATCCGCAATGACTGAATGCCAAGAATACACGCCCTGCATACGAACATCATATCCGGAGTATTTATACCATGCTCTCCGTGTTAAAATTACGAATTTAATTAAAATCTTGCGTATTCCATTAAACGCCCAACCCACATCACATGAGCACAAAATAGGCATGAGCCTACGTCGCGTCGTGCATAATTAATGCAAACAATATAAGAGCCAGAAACGTGGGAACTCCGGCAACTTGTGAACCTGAATCGATAAAGTTCTTTCTACGCATGTTGGATAGCGCGTACGAGCGAACCGAGGTCGCAATACCTGACTTCAAACTAATTAGAAACAACTAATTAGTTTTTTATCTTTGTTTTTTCTTGTTCTTTTATTTGTCTCACAACCCGGGGCGGGACTAACTCATTCGTGGGCACGGTACAAAACTGTGGTGTTGCGCTATGGGACCTACTCTGTTTTAAAGAAAAAGACAGGCTCCGTGATGAGGAAGATGCAACATGTCCACAAAAAAGACAATGTGTATAGTGTTTGTTTTGGTAAGATTTACGAAAATTTTAATTACAAAACGACTTATAGCTAAAAGTAAACCACGACCGCTGTAGTATAAAATCAAACAAAACCCAAATAGATTATAAATCTTGATTAAAAAAGCTATGTCTGATGACTAATCTTTTTAAGATGTTCTTACTATATCATTACGTAATCCACCTCAAAAGTTATTGTATAAAACGCGCGAAAAATTCGAACTTTCGGACCTTATAACTTAGAAACCAAACAAAATTATTATATAATTATTATATTAGAAACCAAGCTATTTTGAGTAAAATTTGGGATCTCTGACAAGAAATATGGGCGTGATCTTCTTTCCCCGTTTGTATGGGGAGTTGAGCGGGATGGCCCACCTTAACTTACTTATTCGAAATATCATTGGCAGGGTCATTCTTTAGGGCCGCTCAATATAAGGAAGCTGCAGCCTACTAAAATATCTATCGACCTTGCAAATAGTCGGAAAGCATCAAGTTTTGGATGTGTGTAAACTGCTGTTATACTTAAAGCCTCATTATGCTACCAACTATGCATAAAGTCAGATTCTAAAAACACGTTGCAAATTGCCATACTGCTATAAAGAGCAAGCGCCCCAATTATACCAAGTGGCAAAGGAAGTATGGTTCAACCAAACCACGGAGGAGGGAGGGAGAGAGGAGGTGTTATTTCCTCATATTACTAAGGAACGCAGCGTGAGCTGTGCGGGGAAGCGGGAGGAAAATCATTTCATGGTGGGGGTTCAAGCTCCGCATTTTGTGCTAAATCCATCCACCGGAACAACCGGTATTCTGGTAGCAGCTATTCCGAGAGCTATTCTTAGTGGTTACAAGACTACAACTAGATGGCGCCTTTGGCATTTTACTGTGAGTTTTTCTATAAAAAACTTTCGAAATTTAAATCTATTCCTTCGAGCGGATTCAAATAATTTAAATTTAAAAATGTTATAAAAATTTGCATCATGAGATCAATATTTCTTACCGTACAAAAAAATATATTGCGCCCCATCTATCGGCACATAGCAAGAGCGATACATCGATACAATGCTCGAATATTGACTCGAATTATAAAATATGAGTTGTTTTACTGACAAATAAAACTTAATTCCACCTACAAACTTTACATTATTTTGTCCTGTGTAATGTTTGCAACATTTTACGCAAAATCTCATCGTGTAATCGACTGTTCGCTGAAAATTGCGCTGCAGATCATAATATTGTCCCACCACCTATCACCGCCAGCGCCATGTCGCGAATGACGCTAAGCCACGCCTTCTTATCACGTGGGCTGTGACGTAGAGCTTGGTGGACACAGACCCAGTTTGCTAAGACCATCTCCTCTCTACCTCCCTCCTCCGTGGTCCAAACCACGGAGGTCTACCTCCCTCCTTCGTGGTATCCGTGGTCAAAATTTTGTTGTACGATCAAAAAAATTTCGCCGGCCCCATACATTTGAATGTTTAGGTATGAACTAAATGTATGGAGACAACGTCTTTTTTCTACCTTTTTAGGGTTCCGTACCCGAAGGGTGCCAACGAACCCTTATTACTAAGCCTCCGCTGTCCGTCCGTCCGTCCGTCTGTCTGTCAAAGGGCTGTATCTTATGAACCGTAATAGGTAGGCAGCTGAAATTTTCACAGAGTGTGTATTTATTTTGCCGCTATAACAACAAATAGGTAAATAAATAAATAATATAAACCCTTAAAACATACGTGATTTTTTGTGTTAAATGTTGTACGATGGTACGGAACCCACTTACTATGGTATTTCTAGCTAGAAGTATGAGAAAGCTAGAAGTATGCTAGTATAGCTAGAATATGTATAGCTATGGTATAAATGTTTATTAGTAAGGCAGAGTACCCATGTCAACACGTACATATTTTGAAAAAAACCGGCCAAGTACGAGTCGGACTCGCACACGGAGGGTTCCGTACCATCAACACCAAAAATCACGTTTTTTGTATGGGGCCCCCATTTATTTTTTGTTATTTTTATAACATTTTTTAACTATTTGTTGTTATAGCAGCAAAATAAATACACACTTTGTGAAAATTTCAGCTGCCTATCTATTACGGTTCATGAGATACAGCCCTGTGACAGACGGACGGACGGACTGAAGGACGGAGAGCGGAGGCTTAGTAATAGGGTTCCGTTTTCACCCTTCAGGTACGGAACCCTAAAAACAAGCGCGCATAGCACGACCATTGTTCTCTTGTTTCGTGTCGCTACGTCCGGGGCGAGAGCGAAAACCCGGAACACCTGAATAACTAAGCCAGAGCCCGGCGAAACTTCCTTTGAGCCCCGTTAACTGAAGTGGGCTGGGTCGAGACGAGACACTGCGGATTTATATTCAGTGCTAGGTACTAGCCTAGTCAGGCTGTATCCGAGTATCTTTGAAAGGTTGTGTCTCAGGGGCTTAAGCTCGCATTCGGAGCCCTAGTTTAACGTGAATAATGGAGGAATACCAAAGGCTACATAACATTGTATGTTCAACATTGTTTATACAGGTAGGTTTCTTGTGGACTTAGGTTTTCTATTGCCTGGAGCATTTGTAAGGTTTGACTTCTAGTGTTTCCGCGTAAGCTCTTGAATGCATCGTTGTGTATTAATGTTATTAGCAGCTTTAGCGGATTGGTTGCAATTGCCGTTTATGACGGAACCCTTACGACGTCGTTTATCTGCAACGTGCGGACAAGCGTAGCTTGGTTTGGGGAAATGAGAATTAAATCCAGAAAGATTACAACGTTACTTTCAGGTTTTATTCTTTTAAAAAAAATTTTCTGTTTAGGCAAAGAATTCGCAATAATAGTGGCGTGTTTAGATTGGTAATTAAAGTTTCCTGATGGTGTATGTTCGGTTCCAAGTAAGTCCGAACTAAAATTCATGCGTAGGCATGACCTTTTACAGAGTGGTTAGAAAAATATTTTATTCTTGAACAGTTGTAAAATTAATATGGTTTTTAGGGTTCCGTATCCAAAGGGTGCCAACGGAACCCTATTACTAAGCCTCCGCTGTCCGTCCGTCCGTCCGTCCGTCACAGAACTGTATCGCAAGATCCGAAATAGGTAGGCAGCTGAAATTTTTACAGAGGGTGTATTTGTTTTGCCGCTATAACAACAAATAGGTAAAATAAGAAAATAAAAAAATGAGGCCCCCATACAAAAAAAAAAGTTTGTGGTGTTAAATCATGATGGTACGGAACCCTTCGTGTGCGAGTCTGACTCGCACTTGGCCTGTTTTTTTATATAAATATAAAAAAAATCCATGTTCATTGTTTTTTTTGCATGAAGGTTTTGTTTTTGCAAAACGAAGGCGCTAGGACCCCAATAAAGCAGTCTAAATATGTGTAATCGTTAGAAGGGTGCTTTATATGCGCATTTTGGTGCCTAAGATCATATGGAGTGCCTTATCTTAATAGTCAAGCCACAACGTGTATGTCGGTTTCGGTTAGCCATTAACTTTAGCTAATAGGTTTATTTATTATCTGCCATTATCCAACATAAACCGCCAACACTGGTCAGTGCCAAAGTTTTAGAGCTGGAGTTTCCAAAGTGTGGAATAGTGTTTAGTATTTTAGGGGGTTTGTGCACCCATGTAG
Organism: Incurvaria masculella; assembly: GCA_946894095.1. NCBI lineage: Eukaryota > Metazoa > Arthropoda > Insecta > Lepidoptera > Incurvariidae > Incurvaria > Incurvaria masculella. The sequence continues at coordinate 10,815,142 of OX335658.1, read as the reverse complement.
ATGGCGCCACAAAAGATGAAGTTACAAATTATTTATAGTAGTTATTATAATTACTGTATTGGCGAGCACATTACACTGTCATATATACAGGATGTTAGCGGAGGTATGGTCCAAACGTTAACCACGTTTTGCTTGGCATATTTAGAGCAAAAAATGCGTACAAAATTTATTTGTACGACTTGAAAACATTTCGTTCTCCCCATATATTTTGTGTGTTTAAAATATGAAAAATTATATGTAGTATTTGTGATATAATGAGCTTGGAAAAAATTAAAAAAATTGGTTTTTTATCCCATATAATTATAGATCTCATTACCATAAGAACATTGGTTTTTATTTAATTTCGATACGATACGTATTCACAAAGTTATAAGACTTGCAGAACTTTGCTCATAGTAGGTAACCAAATCACAATAATCTAATAAATTCAATCTTTTTGTGCGAGTTGAGATTAAATACACAGCTGCTTTGTGTGTTCGCTAAGTTTTTTTTATTTTTTTATTAAGCCAGTTTACACATTTATATAAATAATCCTTATAAATTACTTTTACATATATATATTTTTTAAATGTCACCCAGATTTTGGGCTTGCTGGCCTCCCATGTGGACATGGGGTGCAGCGGTCATAAAGTTCCCCGGTTGACCAGACCTACTGGGAACCTTGGTATCCTTATCCTTAGTAGTACATATTTTATATAGTTTTATATTTATACAGTATATATATTTCAATAAATTTGTATTATTATTATTTTCTTTAGATAAATTTAACATTACTTGCAGTGTACTATAATACTTATTAAATATTATACAGATAAAAAAGGAGAAAAAACTAGCGTTGACTATATTTGTTTAGACAACATTTTGTTTGTGTTCTGATTCAATTCTTAGCTGTCAATAGCATCTTAGTCTTAACTGCAGTCCATAATCTACGATCTTGAGCGATTCTCCACCAGTGCTGACAAGAGTGGGCAGTCTGAGTTCTCACCGAAATTGGCGTTTACGGCAAACCGATCGACTGGCGTTTTCTCCAAACTCCATACAAGTTTTTACTAGATATTCTGTGGTTTTACTTCTTCAAGCTGTCAAAGTCAAACGCGGACTTCCGATTTGTATGAAAACGCGGAGTGGACGTAAACGGCAGCGTCGACGTATTTACGGCAACGTTGAGTAAGCTGTCAAATCAAGCTCGGACTCGCAAATGTTAGTTCGCTTAACGCCCGCTGCGCGCGCTCTTCAATTTCTCCATACAATTGAAAACGCCAGTCGATCGGTTTGCCGTAACGCCAATTTAGGTGACAACTTAGACTACCGGCTCAGCTGCGCGCAGTTCGTCACTCCAACGTGTAAGCGGTCTACCGACACTTCTCACGCCTTCACGGGGGATCCATTCAGTTGCTAGTTTGCTCCACCTTTCATCAGGGCATCGTAAAATAAGGCCGGCCCATTCCCATTTTAGTTTTTTTGCTAGTATGATTACATCTTCAACCTTTGTAATGTTCCTTAAGACCTCGTTCTTGATTTTCGATCTTCTTGTGGTTCTCATCATACTTCTCTCTATTGCCCTTTGGTTTACTCGCTAAGATAGTTATAGTTTATACCTACCTTTTTGTCAGCCTCGAAACCCAGTGGTACGACGCCTTGCGATTCGATAAGCTCGGTAAGCACCTCTGAGCGCGGTTGGGTTCCGGATGGGTGACCATTTTCAACAGTTGAGACTGGGCGTGGTTCGGATTCCACGTAAGACTGTAGGTCCCCTTCCTTACTTACTAGGTGGTAGGGGAAGCGGCAATGAAAATTGTCCGCGTTTTCCATCGAATTCAATATAGCCGACCAATATAAGGAAGGTCCTGGCATGGCACCAAGTTCCCATGTGGTGTGTTATGCTAATATCTGACGTTCAGTTTGGTATTAGCAATCAATGTCCAGTTACATAAAAAAAGTGGGCGGACTGACTTTAATACGGGGATTATCACCGGACACACGGATTTTGGGTGGTTAGTCCGGTGCTAGTCCGCGTACTAAATTTTGACAGTTCACTCTGAATACGACCATTAGAGCATGTAAGTAAACAATTATCGCTCGTAGTATGGGGAATTGATAGGGTAACGTACCCACCTCATTAAACGCGAACTGTCTAAACACTTTAATATCGTGCGTATATGTTTAAGTTTCAGTTTCAGTTTCAGTTTCTTTATTTCCTCCATTAGATGTATATTACACACTCGGATTCGTCATTTTTTTTCCTGTCGGTTCGATTACTTCTGGCGAAGAAGAGCCGACAAGAAACTTCGTCAGGTTGGTCATTGTATTATTATTTTTTCCAGTGATACTTACAAACTAGTTTACAGTGATTGATTGATTACTACTGCTCACAAAGAACATTATTATTAGAACACTAGCTGCGGTACCCGGCTCCGCTCGGGTCAATGTCGTGATGGATTGATTTCGGTCTGAATTATTTCCTGAATAAAAAGAAACTACGATTTAACTGACGAAAAGTCGCTGAGTTTCGGTTTACATACCATCGGATATCGAAATGTTTAGTACCAGAACACTCTAGATCATTCGAATAGTTTGTTCTTTTGCACTTGTCAAAATCACTTCAATTCATTTGACCACTGTTCACTCTTAACTCCGATTAACCTTCTCTCGACTGTAAATACGATTTAACTGACGAAAAGTCGCTGAGTTTCGGTTTATATACCATCGGATATCGACATTTCTAGTACCAGAACACTCTAGAACATTCAGATGTAGATCACTTCGATCTGGATCTTCTAGACCGATTACAGGAGTTTTACACATTTTAGAAATTTCTAGATCATTCCGGAAATTTTTAGAACTTTCTAGAATATTCCAGATCGACTACAACAGTTGTACACAATTTAGAGCTATCTAGATTATTCCAGAAAGTTTTAGAACTTTCTAGCTCATTCCAGAAATTTTTAGAACTTTCTAGAACATTCCAGATCCACAATAACAGTTGCACACAATTAAGTGTTTTTTATATCATTTCCGGAAGTTATCATAAGTTAGAAAAGGGCAGATATATATTTTTCTACATTTTCACCACCCACAATCACCCACTTCCACCCACCGCGCCCAAACTCCCTTACTCCCACCGGGAGACCAAGAGGTATTTACCACCCCAACGGGAAGTTGATTGGAGTTAGTGGAGATAGAGAAAATCCTGTCTTTACGTACGCACATTAGCATTTTATATATATATATATATAGATTATATACATTGGTGAGGAGCAAACTCTTGACTACTATAATGACATCTTATTCTAAATTAATAGGAATTATGATCTAAATTATTCAGGTGTAAAAAGCCATCGTCATTTTTGATACAAGGTAATATCAAATTAAATATTAGTTAGTAAATAAACAAATTCATACTACAATGTAGTACCCATGTCAGAGAAAATAATAATAATAGTAATAATAATAATAAGTATAGTAGCATTCAAAAGTCCAGTAGCACATTCCAACGCGATTGCTATGAAGCGTTCGCAGCGTGCGGTGGTGAAGCGGGAGGAGGGGTTAGCAACACGGAATATTGAGGTGTTCTGTGGTTAGCAACGCCCGGGCGAATTGCAGTTGGACACCCCGCCTGAAAGCCGGTCGGCGGGAGAAGGGAAGGGGCACGCCACATGTGCAAAACAAACACGACCGTACGGTGCTACTGGACTTATGTCGTCGATGGTACGTTGACAGTTGGCTAGAAACAGTTACGGGACAAGTAATGCGATGTAAGTGTTAGCTAGCATGAATAAAAAAAAAACTCCAAGTGCGAGTCGGACTCGCACACGAAGGGTTCCGTACCATCGTACAAGATTTAACACAAACAATCACATTTTTTGTATGGAACCCTTTTAATTTTTTATTTTATCTATTTGTTGTTTTAGCGGCAAAATAAATACATTCTCTGTGAAAATTTCAGCTGCCCACCTATTACGGTTCATGAGAAGCCCTGTGATAGACGGACGGACGGACGAACAGCGGAGGCTCAGTAATAGGGTTCCGTTTTAACCCTTTGGGTACGGAACCCTAAAAACGCAATAAATGACTAGCAGCTGTAAAGACACGTACCCCATTGACAATATTACTTCCGTACCTACTACCCACATTTTATTGTCGTGCTAGTATCGTCGTCGATTAAAAAAAATATGACGTTATTTCACTCTAGAACCGACAATAAAATGCAATGTTTAATGTACCTCCCACTAACCTAACCTAACCTAACCCGACCACTGTATTTTTACTTGCAGTTGGCATTGAAGAGGACTGCATTGATTTCGAGGGCAAAACGGTTGCGCACGGACTTCTGTACGTGCCTGGGCCGGGCGTGTGTTCGTTGTGTGTGTGCTACCACTCCGAGCCCATGTGGTGCAAGGCTATCTACTGTGACCCGCCTTATGTAAGTTTTCGTCTAGATATTTAGTGGTACTTACTATACAAGTTCAGCAAGACGGAGCCGCACGCACGGACTTCTGTACGTGCCTGGGCCGGGCATGTGTTTGCTGTGTGTGTGCCACCACTCCGAACCCATTATGAAAGTTTTCGTCTAGATATTTAGTGGTACTTACTATAGAAGTTCAGCAAGACGGAGCCGCACGCACGGACTTCTGTACGTTCCTGGGCCGGGCGTGTGTTCGCTTTGTGTGTGCTACCACTATTACTTATTCTGTGGTGCTACCACTCCGAGCCCATGTGGTGCAAAGCCATCTACTGTGACCCGCCTTATGTAAGTTTTCGTCTAGACATTTAGTGGTACTTACTATACAAGTTCAGCAAGACGGAGCCGCACGCACGGACTTCTGTACGTGCCTGGGCCGGGCGCGTGTGCCACCACTCCGAGCCCATTATGTAAGTTTTCGTCTAGATATTAAGTGGTACTTACTTTATACTTACTTACTTATATTGCAATGAACATGTAGTATAAGTTTAGTTTAAGTCAAGTGCCGCTTACTATTAAAAAAAAGGACTAGCCGAGACACGGGCGACACCGCCCAGTTCGGCTATACTATATATGTATATTGAATATGTGTAAATTGTACAATTTAAAGGAAATAAATAAATCAAATAAATAAATACAAGTTCAGCAAGACGGAGCCGCACGCACGGACTTCTGTACGCTCGTCTGTACGTGCCTGGGCCGGGCGTGTGTTCGCTGTGTGTGTGCTACCACTCCGATCCCATGTGGTGCAAGGCTATCTACTGTGACCCGCCTTATGTAAGTTTTCGTCTAGATATTTAGTGGTACTTACTATACAAGTTCAGCAATACGGAGCCGCACGGACTTCTGTAAGCGCCTGCCTTGGGGTGTGTTTGCTAGAACTCCGAGCCCATGTGGTGCAAGGCCATCTACTGTGACCACTTTATGTAAGTTGTTGTATAGACCATCACAAGTTAGATAAGACGGTGGCGCACTCCTGTGCGTGCCTGGGCCGGGCATGTGGTCGCTGTGTGTGTGCTACCACTCCGAGCCCATGTGGTAGGTCACCTAAGGTTACGGTTAGGTTAAGTTCTTGTAGTAGTCAAAGCATTAACCTTTTCTTATATTTTTCTCAACAGTTCTGCAAGAAGTTTCGCGTGGGCGAGCGGTGCTGCGAGTTCGAGTGCCTGGACCCGCCCGGCGAGGACGGGCGGTACCGCGAGCGGCTACGTCTGCGCGCGCTCATCCTCGCCGGCAACTCGTCCGCCGTGTCTGCGCATCGCTCCTCCGCCGACGAGCTCAGAGCCATCTCCCTCATCGCCGTCGCCGTCACTAGATACCTCTAGAGCACGCCACAGAATATACAATAGGGAGTGCTCTTGCACCCTTTCTCACGCGATTATTCGGACAGTTTGCTAGCGTCAACTCGGTGCTTTGGCTGGCGAGGGAGTGCGTTTCATATGCATGTTGAATGCCGACGGCATCAAGCCTGTCTCGTTCTTACATTGTATAATGGTAAGATAGTTCACTACTATCGCCAATTTCGTCAATGCTGTTTTGCTGGTTTTATGTACAGAAAACAACAAGCGACGTTATGTAGCCTGCATGTCTTAAGGTCCATTCGTTTTGAAATTGTATATCGAACTTTCAAAATGAGATAAGATTTAACCGTTTGACATTCACCCAGTAGGTAGAGCCCGATTTAAAACATGCACAAATGCAACCTATAAGTTGACTTGTGACAGCTAGACAGCGACACATAATTTTCACTCCACGCCAGTTTATATGCATAGCTAATATTTAGAAAGAATCCGTTATAGCTTTTCGCATTTCACATTTTGGTGCACCATGACATTTTGTAAATGAAGCGTTACTTATACTGCAACTAAGGCAAAATAGGGCCAGCCAAGACAACGCCCAGATTATACAAATCAGCAGCTTGAGTCTGTTCTACATAAGTAATTTGCGTAATGAAATAAGACATTTTGGCAACACCACTTTTTTTTGTTTACTTCCACTTTACATGGCGATTTGTTTCTAGACAAAAAACAAAATATTTATTAAACATATATATGTATATATATAGGTATTATTCATGTAAGTTATATTATTAATCGTCATACACAGAACAACAGAATTATGCATTTAGAAAAAACAAGCCGACAGAAATCTGTATCTGGTAAAGTATCTGTGTCTCGCTCTCCAAGAATGACCATAGTGAAACATTTAAATAGTAATTCACCGTAATTTATCATAGTGCTCACAGACTGTCCAACATTAGTTATTTCATAAATATTGTCACTACAACAACCTTATACCAATTAGAATTGTATTTTCAAAGGTAGGTACCTATAATGTTTTCTTTGAAATTATATTTTACGCCCGGAAAATACCTTTAATTTATTTTTATTGTAATGGCACATGGATTCATAAATTTAAGATTTGAATTCATATTTTAAAACATAAACACGTAAGACATAAATGAATCTAGCAAACATATTATGTATGGTTAATATTGATAATATTAATGCATGGCAGGCATGGCACCTAATTAATTCGGGAATGTGGTGTATTGGGCTAATATCATAACGGTAGTTGTGGTATTAGCCATACATGTCAGGTTTCCCTATTTCGCCCTGGCAATCGCTAAAGGGATGCAAGCATTGGATACAAGAGATGCACACCACTCTGTTGGCTTGTTTACTCCCATTAGTTACCTACTCCAAACACAATTCTTATACTTGTTAGGTAAGGTCTGTTTTTATTTGTATTTTTGCTCCATGCACATTACTCTAACACACACAAATTAATTGATATTGTACAAGCTGCTTACAAATATCCTCATAGGTATATAATTCTGTAACTTTTTGCAAAGATACTATTCATAATTTAGAAAAAAATAGTGTTAAAACTATCTAACAAGAGGCGCAAGAACCTGGCAACATTAGGGTAGGAGTGAGATGTTTCCCGAAACAGTTTAGGCACCTGCTTGCCATACGCCGCCGCCTCATTTTGAGGGTAAGATCATTTTGACAAATCGATAAATAAATGTTATATCATAAACAAGCAGAAATAAAACATGGAAGTTTCACCTTATAATAAATTATGTAATTATTGAACAGACTCTACAAGCAACGTCACTGCGGTGTCATGATTTTAATAATATTGGTCCACAAATGGCACTGTAGGTCGAACACGATGGGGGTGCTGGCATGGGACTAACATACCTAAGTACTATGAATAAAAATGTGACAATATATTTACATATTGCCTAGTGATTTGCAAGTTTAAAACTTTAAGGTAGCGACGGTAAGCTAATGAAACCAATGGTGTCCAATTGCGGAACTAATTATTGTAAATTTAGGTAATTTACAGAATTTGCCAATTATGTCAACAATGCATTTATTTTAATACCTCAAAAATAGGACGCAACTTGTACTGCTCGATTTAAAAATATACTACATGAGACACCCACCTCACTTTAAAAAAATCCTAGGGCTTGCGGAAGCAAGTAAGATAAAAGTCTGTGGAATTTTACAGATTTTTGTAAAATATGTAGTTCATCACCTGCGCAATATCATCTCAATTTTTTTTTGTACAATATTGCCCCTCGTGAATGTGACATTCAGCAATCGCAAGCAAGTGAAGAGCCCGTTTGCAGAAAGAGACATCAACATTAACCTTGTCAACTTAAAGTAATAGTTCTATCATTACATTGATCGTTGATTTTAACTGCTAATAATAATTAATTTCACTGTTTCGAATACATGTAAAACTGTAGGTCGCCTTCCCCAACTGTCCCTAGCCAACCCTACCAGGGTTAAGCAAATACGACTTGGTACCATAGTATTGGATAAAAAGATGGTCGAAGTAGCAATTAAAAATGGTCTCCATCCAGTTCAATTTAGCCATGCTCATAAATGGAAGATCCTGGCATGGCAATTAAACATAATTCCTTCGGGAATGGGATGCGTTGGGCTCATATCATGTTTCTGGATGTTGTAATGCCATATATGGTTAGTTACATAAACAAATCACTCATTACCCATTAGCACTAATTTTTCTGTAGGTAGTAGCATTTAATTAAAGTGATAAAGTAATATTTATTTTAATAGTTATAAGAATAATAAAATATATTGGTATTTGGACATCTGGCGAAGTGGAGATAAATAAAAAAACTAATAAACCATTCATTTTTTTCTGCAATCGGGCCCAAATCGAGCATTAGTGAAACCAGAGCGCATTTATTAATATGAGAGTAGTTAGAAAACATTTTTAATATAATTTAGCCAAAATTTTAAGGTCTAAACTGCACCTTTAAAAAATTTTTTTGTCATAAGAATATACGTTTTTCAGAGGAAATAGGCGATATCCGAGCGAAGCCGGGTGCAAAATAAGCTTTGCATAATTCTACTGCAAATGTCTATGAATCAGGTCAGCAGAGAATGATGTTGGGTGGCGAAGGGTAGTTTTATTGCACGACCTAAGAGTTGATATACTTCTATATTGAATTAACTGTGTTTGATGTTGTGGATGTAAATTCATCAATTTTCGTCTAACCTAGTCATTCTTTTAATGATTTGGACCAATATGACAAAAGTATTTCATGGTTTAAGTAGATAGGCGATAGGAAATATTTTATGGAATTATTATGTATCTCGGAGTCTTTTAAACTAGTTATAGTGGTTTTTGATTTCTTATGTATATAGTTTCACACTAGAATCACTAATAGTAACCATATCCTAGGTAGGTACTTATTTATGAATTGTGATAATGTTTTAATTAAATATATTTATATAGAGTCAATATTTCGAAGTCGTTACACCGAACGTACAGACACATTCGATAACCACATGAGACACATTCGATAACCCTTTGTAAAATTCACATCAATCTAGGTGTAAAGGGGACTCGTGATTTCTTTCCCTTTTCAGTGTAATGAATCGAAATACATGACAGGGCAACTAGCATGGTTGAGAATGGTCGGACAGTCAACTGCAAAGGAGCGGTCTATTTAGGCCATTTTTGATGATGGCAAACATTAAATAGAATGCATGAAAATTTGAAATGACACAATGCAGATACACTTTTTATGTAACTAATTCCAGTACTAGACTAATAGATCCATCCTACCTTTTCCACAGCATTCGAGCAGGAAGATCCTACCTTTAATAAGGGTTATCGCTATTTAAATTCACTCAAGTTAATATAAGCCCTTTCTGAGACATTCTCAGATATGTTCAAACTCCGTCGATACAAGAAAGGTTTTCATGAGAATACAAAAGATTTTTCCTTCGACAGTCAGCCTGGTTTTCACCAAGTGCTGATTTATTTTAATCGATACTTAAAGGGCCTTTATTACTAAAGCGCTGATTATCTTGTACTGGTATTGCTTGCAAGCTGCCAAGACAGGCCCTTAATATGTGGCAATTAAGCTAATCAGCAGAAGGTGAAAAAGGCCCGTCTATTATACATTTTGTGATCAAACAGTGGAACCCACTGTGGATACCTACAGTTGTATTCGTAGTGAAAACAAAATTAAGGCTGGAGTGCACGATCTCTGGTGAACGTTAATGTAATTGTTAATATATATCTGTCTTCTTTCTTTTTATGTAATTAACTAAGGATAGGCATATGTTAACAATATCATTAAAGTTAACCAGACGGTGCACTCCATTACACGTGCGCGAGCGCGTGTTTGACAACGTTATATTTGATGTTATACAAGAATGTGTGTATCTTAGTATCCTCTTAACAAGCTAAGGACTAACAAATCGTAACAAGTTATTGCTAGTATAACTTGACAAAGCGTAAAAAATTCATATAAAAGAAAGCAAAGAATACGGATAAAAGCTGGGTCTTAGTCAAATGGACCATCTTTAACCCAGAACAAAAAATGTGCTTGCAATTTATCTACAAACTCATTCATCATATGTTTTGCATATAGGAAGATTACCTATTTGTTGTGATGGCTGTACCGAATAATATCCTGTGTAAATTGTGTAAATAATTAAATTAAGTAAACATTGTGATATTTTGCTTGATATGCAATTTTATGCAACCAAATATTACTTCGCCGATTTTATAGAAAGACCACCTCCCACAGCACTGTGCACTACAAGGTATTGGCAGAAAAATAGCCAATACGAAAAATCTGATTGTTGCCAATATTTAATATATTATACTCTTCACCAAATACTCTCAATAAAGTGAATTCACAATGTATTCTTTGCATACTTTTTTTTAAAGTAGATTTCAATGATATACTATTAATGTAACATGCTAAAATAACCTGAAAATGACCTGCGAAGACACCTAGCTTCTTTCGGGAAATGAAAGCACGCATTTTCGATCATCCTCATCTTAATAATTACAATGCAGTTATGACGATCTTTGAGCAGGCTTAGTGCAAGCAAGTTACACGCGTAAGACGAAATAACTGCTTTTGCCTAGAATTCCACAAACAACTGTGCAACAATTTGATAAAATTAAACGGGTAGACAGATGCAAGTAGTTATTGACAATGAAAAAAGTTTAAAAGCTTTGAGCCTGTGTCAAAGAATACATCACTGTGTTGAAATGACAATTCATTGCCATAAACCATAAACTAAATGTTGGCATCTCCTTTCATGTGCAAGTTGATTTTCTTTGTACTGTGGAGAATAAAACGACAATTAAAAACAATTGTTTCCTTTTTATTTTAAGTTAGCTTATACTTAAGTAAACATTAGTTCTCAATGATATTCAAGCTCTGTTTGAAATAGTAATGGTACTATTCCGGGAGGTCACAACATTTTTGGTCACGATAATGTAAATGGCTGAATTAGGGTTCACATGTTAGAGACCAACCCTCTGATGCTAAATATGTCGGTCTGCCTGCGCCAAGTGGTTGCGTTATCTAGATTGGCTATTTAAATTAGATGTTGGTATGTACCTGCTGATTAATATACTGATTGTCTAGAAACATTGATACCTATTAATTATGGAACAATAAACGGTCGAATTTTAAATTCAATATTTAAATATACCTAAAGATATATCTACAACCTAAATCGCCTATAACTACGAAATGCAAGCAAAAATTTGTTCAGTTTTTGTATTGCTAACCAAGTATGCAATCATACTTTCATGCTCTGCATTTGCATCCATTTATTTTATCATATATATGTTTTGTCACCATAACAAATTTTTAAGGCGCCTTATATACGTAACGCAACCACTTGGAATAGGCAGACTGACACATTTAGCTTCATAGGGTTGGTCTTTATCCTGTGAACCCAGTTTCAGCCATTTACGTTATCGTTCCCATTTTTGTCGCGACCTCCTAGTCTATACAGGAAACTGGCGAAATGTCACGTAATTCAGTGACACATGATCACACGATCATCTCAAATTATACATATACATATGCGTGCATTACAGCTCTGGACAATAGGGAGTTGACTTATCCACGTGGCACTTGCCATTAACATTAAGGTGGGCCTTCCCTCTGAACTCCCCATACAAACGTGGAAAGAAAGATCATGCGCAAATTTCTTGTCAGAGATCTAAAATTTTACTCCAAACAGCTTTATTTGTTCGAACTAGATGTCTGATGACAATTGGCATCATAAAATAGTGTTTGGTTTCTAAGTTGTAAGGAACGAAAGTTCGAATTTTTCGCGCGTTTTATACAATAACTTTGGACGTTAATTACTCAACGATAAAATAAAAACATCTTAAAAACGTTAGTCATCAGACCTGGCTTGTTTCATGAAGATTTACAATCAATTTGGACAACGGTCGTGATTTACTTTTAGCTAAAAGTCGTTTTGTGATCAAAATTTTCGTAAATCTTCTTTCTAAATCAAACACTATTTGCATTGTCTGCTTTGTAAAAATCTTGCATCCTCCTCATCACGGAGCCTGTCTTTTTCTTTGAAACAGAGAAGGTCCCAGAGCGCAATAGCACGGTTTTGCACCGAACCCGCGAATGACTTAGTCCTGTCGGGACGGGCCACCTTAAGTGCTCGTGGCGTAGCCAGGGCCTAAAGTCAACAAATTATCACTTTATACCTCAATACCCATAATGCAGGGAACATATGTGAGAGACAAAATATAATAGTAAAAATTATGTTTACATATATTGATTTATTATCTCGTCATAGAATCTATGGTCCACGCTGGACCTAACACGCAGACAAGATGTATGTAATAAATGTTTTGCTTCATTTTAGAGGAACAGTCAATCAGCATACACAATAAATGATTTGAGATTACCATGGTTAACACTCATTTTAGGGTTTGTGAGAAAACAGATTACTTATCATGGACACACTGTGAGTAAGCCATTTTCCACAAACCCTAAAATGACCATACACAATATCTGTTATAACAAAAATCGGATACAGCAAACATTTTCAATAGGTCCCTTTAGGTTCATTATAACCAATTTCTACTGTATTAATAAAGAAAAAAACTATCAGAGTTTAATTCCCTCTTACCAGAAAAAATACCAGTCAGTACGAATATTTTGTACTATCAAAGGTCTATTCAAGAAATCCAAACGTTTGTGTATGCCTTAGCTGTGGGTGCAATACCCATATCCAAAGGTTTATTGAGAATTATTTTGATAAGTTGCCTGAGGGTTTTTTTAGTAAAGCAGATGTGGATGAACCCATCCTCTACAAAGTAAATAGCCTGAAGGAAAAATATATCCGAAGGTCAAATAGTTCAGAATAGATTACCATAAAATACACATATCTATTTTAGGTACAAAACATTTTGTCTTATTTAAACAGGTGTCTAATGCAAATAAGAACTTCAATATACTCGAGCGGCTCGTAGCCTAGTGGCGCGGGGACTGTCCTAGCGTACCAGAGGTCTGGGTTCAATTCCTCGCCCCGACATGAACCACGTTCTTTTTTTTTCTGAGTTCGATAAGTGCATTTCGTCACGATTGCGAGCTGCTCCATGGTTCGAATCCATGTAAAACTGTCCCCCGCTAGGTGGTAGGGTTTAAGCCACCCGGGTTGGTACCATCGCATTGGATGAATAGATGGTCCAAGCGGCAATGAAAAATTGTCCGTGTTTTCCATATAGTTCAATGTAGCCGTGCTCATAAAGGGAAAGTCCTGGCATCTAATTCCTTCGGCAATGTGGTGTATGGGGTTAATATCATTACAGTAGTAGTCCACCCGAACTGTATTAAAGCATTATTTAACAGTAGGTGTTGGTCAGAATCTCTTTCAGGAATCTTATTCGTATATGGTTGCTCTCAAACCATTGTACTCTTAATTTTCTGTAGGTGGTAGCATTTAAAGTGTAATATTATATAGTTTTTTTTTAGCTGTAAGAATAATAATGTATTTTGTATTTTGACTCTTTGTTTACAGGTCACTGTAGTAGTTCATGACAGAAATAATCGTATTAAAACTAAATCGTACAGAGCTTTCACAACTTTTCATGTTGCCACTGGAGTAGTGCATCGCTTTAAGGTCCCTACTTGCGGCGACGCTGGGTTCGGGGCTCCTCTTTCCCTAAAATATGGTTGATAGAGGCGATGGCTGTGCCTGGCGTGATGCTCGTGAACGGGTGCTGTTTGTGGGGACTGGCTTGCTCCAATTGGCAACATTCTAGATGGCGGGCATGGTCTTTACTAATAAACTGATATTTGTCATGAACTGTTGCATGACATGAATTGCTGATTCTCGTCAATTCATATTAATTTAGCGTGTTTATCTGTGAGTGAGTGCAGTGTACTGTCTATGGATGATGAATAAACAATAAACAATAAACAATAAACCATCCATGTCAGGTAGCTTAAAAAAAAATTACTAAAAAGTACTTAGTTGAATCACTCCATGAGTACTCTTATGAGATATTCTCGTAAAAATAATGAATCTAATTTTAATAACTTCAAAGGAATGTTCAAATTACTGCAGATTGATTGTTAACTGCAGACTAGCTAAAATAGACTAGAAAAATAAATTATACCTATGCATGACCCATTTGACAATTGCTGATACACAACTGCATGTAGAATATATATTTTCGGAATTTTCTACAAAACAAATATAACAAAAATCAGAGCTGTCTGTCAAAATTTAGAACATAGATTATCTCCAGACGTAACACACCAAAATGCGATTTGATCCAGAGATAATTCACGTTTTAAACTCAGCACGCCAACCAGGCTGGTGGATTGGCCTTTTTGGCAACCACACTTGAGTTTCGCATATTTCTGCCATTGTCGAGCAAAAGTGCGTCAATTGTGAATATGACTTTAGTCCTAAATTGATTTTTGCCAAGTAAAATTTGTACATTTTATAAAAAAAATCCTCTTTGGACGCAATATGCAAGTATGTACATTTAATAACCCAAAACCTGTTGTAATGTTTTACTGTAGAAAACCCAGGATGCATTTTTAGAAAGTACAAGATCGCAGACATTGATTAAATAATGTTGGATACATAATACTTTAAATAAAAAAGAAAGGAGATAAGCCATTTATTGCGCCTACTATGAGACCCGCTGTCTCCAATTTTCAAAAACTATCAAGGCATCTTGAACCTACACGCCACATGCTAACAAAGTCGCAGGCGTTTTGGAGGGTTTGGGTGGGTGAGAACTGACTTGACTAATGCATTCTAGAGCGTGCGATGGCGATGTTTCGACTCTGACATACGACGAACCGCTACATTCCCACGAAATTATATGGCAATTTTAGCCATACGGCGGAGTCGCAATATCGACCGCATGCCCTCTCCTTTCTTTTCTCTTTAGTGCATAAAACCAACTTGGCCTTGCTTGGAAAACCAGCTATCCGATTATTTTAAATTTCAAAGCATTGGAAAGATGACTTTTGGATGCCAGTTTAAGATTTATATAAAGGATTATTTATATAAAGGATTCAACGTAAAAGCATTTAAAAGAAAGGCTATCAAGCCAAGCACCTTACTCTGCGGTTTTCCATACTGAACTGTGTTAGCACTGTCTAGCCCAATCCCAGCCAGACGATACACACAACATATGCCGATTCACTTTTTATCTCGCAAAAAGATCCTCCAGACCCAACTTCTTAAGTTCGGTCTTCGCTTCCTTTATTTCTTCCTGCAGCTCTTTCGCAGCCTCCTCGCAGTCATTAAATGTGTAGACTCGGTACAGAACAACGGAGACTGCGTACAATCCAAACATGACCAGAAAGATGAGTGGAGAAACATATATGACCGACATCCAGTGGTCTATGAACGACGCTCGCACGTAACCACACACGAGGGACATCCACACCGCGCACGCGGCAGACAGCACAGACAGCCATTCCATCAGCTTCGTCATGATGCTGGAACAGGAAATTGTCCAAATTAAATTTATTTTATACCCATATACCGGCTGATTTCAAAGATTCCTGCAGCAGTGAATCCCTTCGTAGATAACATAATATTACAAATATTACAAAGAACACTGTAAAATTTTTTTCATGAATAAATAATAATTTTGTTTTAATCGGATGAATACTCTTTTAATAATTCTTAAGGCCTTTTTCACTTACTTCTGATTAGCTTAATCGCCACATATTAAGGGCCTTTCTTAGCAGCTTTTACCAGTACTTACAAGATAATCAGCACTTTAGTAATAAAGGGCCTATGTTAGTAAATTGCTGATTATCTTGTACTGATATTGATTGCAAGATGGCAAGAAAGGCTCTTTAATGTATGGATTATAAGCTTAATAAAGTACTAGGCATCTTAGGTATTTATTCCTCATGCCAGAGTGGTCAGTTTGAATTCTCACCTAAATTGGCGTTTACGGCAAACCCATCGACTGGCGTTTTCAAATGTATGGAGAAATTGAAAAGCGCACGCAGTGGAAGTTAAGCGAACTAGCATTTGCGAGTCCGAGTTTCTTACTCAACATTCCCGTAAATCTGTCAGTGTTGCCGTTTACGCCGACTTCGCGTTTTCATACAAATCGGAAGTCCGAGTTTGACTTGGACAGCTTGAAGAAGTAAAACCATAGAATTTCTAGTAAAAACTATGGAGTTTGACGTTTTTACGGAGAACGCCAGTCGATCGGTTTGACGTAAACCACAATTTAGGTGACAACTGGGACTACCGGCTCAGATTTGCCCTACTTTACCGTTTGGAATAAGGCACATTTTGGTGCCAGAAAGCTGGGTGAATATAGATCAAACGAAAGCCAAGCGGTTAATCATGTAATGACAAATTATGTTTAATCATTTTGATATAACCAGTGAGTGCAGTTTATTTTATCAAAACTATGGTTTAAAGTAACCAGCTTTTTTTAATGGGAGAACCAATACAATGATCTTCCGAGAGGACGTTTCAGGAAAAGGTTGAGCCACCGCCTGCACCTCACCTCTCTTTACAATGTGACATATTTTTGTTTAAGCAACTTTGATAGTTAAGTCTAATCCATTTGCACTGACGTTGCTGTTTCTTTTGTTGTTGTTCTTTGCCTTAAGCTGTTCTACGAAGAATTGTTTGCCAGTAGCCTGTATACCTATATTTGTATTGTGGACGGAAATAGGTACGTTAAGTTTCTGCATTGGTGCATTTTTACTGGAAAATCAGACGCAGACGATTTAATCTTGCAAAGTGAGGTGGCATACCGGCTCCGGATAATAATATCAAGGGTGTGTTTGTTAAAGCTGTTCAAGAAATATTCCACGGGGTGATCGATTGATTGCAACCTTTATCTTATTTATTTATTTGATAGATATGACACTTTTTGTTACACATACCTGTGCTGTCTTTGCTGATTTAAAGGTTTAAAAAAATAGCTCTCAAGGTAGCAGGTATGTCTTCTGAAATAAAAATACGTTTGCTAATAGTTCCTTGACCCTCACTTACCAGTCCCAGCAGCTCCTCTTTCTACAGCACACATGGCGATGGAATTAAAGAGCCAATTTCTCGAGGGCACCACGTGCCAAACAATCTGTACACCATCTCTTGTCTACAAAGTAATACCTACTCATGCACCAATGGTACGGTAATTTTACCTACCCGTTCAACACTTACCAGATTATTAGTGGTCAATTAAAATCGATGTAGTGCCTGCACGTTGCTTGCTGCAGTGAGCCTTATCGTCTATATAGTTCTAGTAAACCCCGCGGAAACAAACGAACTGGATTTATTTGCGACGATGAACCGTGCACCCTAGATATTCTTTATTTTGCAAATTCTGCCACAGAATACAATACTGTGGATTCTGCACACAAACAGCGTTGCCACATACAACTCCTCAAATTCCCCAAAACGTTGTTAGGATTCCCGAAATCCGTAAATATCCGGAATAGGAACTGACAATCGTATTCAGAAAAAACCTGTCAAAACTTAGTACAAGTTTAGAACCGGACTAACCATACAATAACCGGTTTAGTCTAGCGTATAAAAGTTAGTCCGCCCACTGAAAACGGCTGCAAGTTTTCATTGAAAATTTTTAATGAGCAAAAAAAAAGATAGTGCAGCTAAGAAAACATGAACATGAAGTAAAAAAAAATTATGCAGCCATTGAGGAAACGAATTCCCCGTGAATTGGTCAATTTCCTGACGATTGTATTCCCCGCCATTTTCCCCAGAAGACCTCCAATTCCCCGCCGTTCGGGGAGTCGGGGAGCGATCGGCAACACTGCGCGCAGGCCAAAGTATATCCAGCCACAGACTAAATCGAGAATGGAACGTAAAAAGAGAATCTTCAAGAAAGCGAACCTTATTCAAAGAGTTCGGAGAAGTTGCTGCGGAAAATTTCTTACTACTAACCTTCCTTCCTGAAACTGTATCAGACTTGGGCTTCTGTCCAGTTTTGACGTTCCTGTAATCGTATTCTCTGCATCGCAAGATGCAGAATTTCCGTGCTCGCCGCACGGAATAGCACGGATTGTGAGTCTGCTAACGGTCCTTACAAAATAACCTTAAAACATTGTTTGGACTTCTGAAAATTTTTCAACAAAAAAGCATTCTTATTTCAAACAGGCGGATAACTGTTTAGTACCATTATGTGACAATGAAAGTGATGAATAAAGGTGATTTTAGGCTGTTGATAGACATAGAATTTGGCAAAAAGGTGAAATCGTAGAACGGCAATGGATAGAGTGCCCATTTATGCAGTTTTGCACACGGTTACGTTGTTAATATCACTAAAGGGCCAGCGAAAGCGGTGACGAGTTTTATTTTATATTCTGTGTCCTCGACTTGCAGTGTTTACATCAAATTTGGCGCGCGATCTATGGCTGCCGCTGACAGCGCTCACGGTTCCGCCTTTCTGTATCGAAAGCGCTTTCGAAACCATCTGTCAAACGCAAATATATTTTTGACAGGCGATATCGCCTTTCTTCATCTTATGGTTACCACAGGAAATAAAATTACAACCTACCTGTAAAATAAACTCAGCCCCGAAGGAATAAATAGTGGGTGATTCGAAGTGACGTTTTGAAATGGGATTGGCCATTTATTTGTTTTTGCGTCCTCGAAGAACTTTCTCACATTCAAGACAATCTCTCGAACTCTGTAAGCTTTAGGCATTATTTTACGCGAATGAAATACCGAAAATGTTCCTACAAAGACAGCGTTCAGACTTGGGGAAATCTGACAGCCGAATGACGTTCAAAATGGCGACCGCTTAGTTTCGGTTTTGGCCACGCGCAATATAAGCTATGTGGGACTATAGAACTTGAACGATGACGTCATACCTCACGATCTTGCTTTTCTGAGCACTGTCAGCGCCATCCAGTCCAACTGTATCCAAGCTGTCAGCGTTTGAGC
Organism: Incurvaria masculella; assembly: GCA_946894095.1. Lineage (NCBI taxonomy): Eukaryota > Metazoa > Arthropoda > Insecta > Lepidoptera > Incurvariidae > Incurvaria > Incurvaria masculella. The sequence continues at coordinate 10,795,939 of OX335658.1, read as the reverse complement.
GCAATTCGGACCGTAGCCTATTTATGCCTTTTGCTTGTTCCGATTTGAACTGTAGACTATTTACTCCAGGAACTTTAGCCTTCAATCAGCACTTAGAAAAACATTAAATCCGAAATGCATTTTTTTTTCTCATAAACGTAGTATTTCATGTGGACGTGTGTACATTAAGTTTGCAACATTTTGGGGGGTCCAGAAGATAGAAATTATATATGAAATATGTTTAAAAATTATATCTCCTAAACAAATATTTAGAAATGTTATTTAAAAATGTTATATGTTACCTAATTTTAGGTGTAATATTACTGTGAATTTGCAACAATTTCTTATTTACGGAACTGTGTAAATATATATTTTTTCTACTATTTTCATAATATCTGCAAAGCAAATAATGAAAATTCTATTTTATTTTCTGAAATTGGAAACTGACCGCAAACTCTATATTCTGTGAAATTTGTAAAATGTTGCAAATATTAGAAGCACATTTTTTTCATTTATAATTTTTACATTTACACAAAGTTAGCAATAGCAAGTTAGGTTCGCGGCATAGATTTTTTTTAGTAAAAACATTTTTTTAAATACATTTCCGTAATTACAAAATTGTTGCAAATGCACAGTTACATTACGCCTTAAAAGACTTAACATATAAAAAAAAATTAATACGGTTTCTAAATATTTGTTTAGGAGATTTATATTTTTTAATACATTTTAATTTTTTTTCTATCTTCTGGGCCCCGCTAAATGTTGCAAACTTAATGTAAGCATATGAACATGAAATTATATATTTCTGAGAAAAAAAAATCATTTCGGATTTCATGTGCTTCTCAAACCGTATCTATCCCGGTCTAAATATACTCACAGAACATTTAATATTCAATATTACACTCCTAAAAGCGTTTGTGAATTATTCCTGTAAATGGCTGTAAAAAATGGGGTTACAGATGGTTTAAAATATAAATGGTATAATAAATATAAATTATCGCATCCGTTTCAACCACATACACGACTGATATTGATTAACGACTGATATCTAAGGGGCGAGTGCACGAAAGGACAAAAAAATAAAAATCAACGTCAACGTATGATTAAACACGTCACTTAGTATGGATAGTATGGAAGGAACTCCACGCCGTTCACTAAAAGTGAAGTGTTTGAACATTGATTAACTCAGCCGTCTCTTCGTGCAATCGGTGCTAAGGGCCGAGTGCACGAAATAATAAAACATCTAAATCAACGTCAAAGTATGATCAAATACGTCACTTTGTGTGGACAGTATGGAAGAAAATCACTAAAAGTGACGTGTTGAACATTGATTACCTCAGCCGTTTCTTCGTGCAACCGGGGCTAAGGGCCGAGTGCACGAAAGGACAAAAAATCAAAATCAACGTCAACGTACGATTAAACACGTCATTTTGTATAGACAGTATGGAAGGAACACGTCACTTTTAGCGAACCCCATGGTTCGCTAAAAGTGACGTGTTTGAACATTGATTAACTGGGCCGTCTCTTCGTGCAATCGGGGCTAAGAGGCTTGGATTTTGACATTCTCCTTTTACGTAGTAAACGTTACAACGTGTGCTGCATCTTCATCGCCCATACTTATAGCTCAGCGATAGTCCACAAGTCCGCTGGCTTGGTGCCTCGCTGAGCGTAGTTACGCGAGGCGAGGTAATTTTGGCTTTTCGGAGCACCTTTGGTCCCCAGCACAGCCACCAATGCTGGTTTTTCATAAAAAAATTCCTCTGTCGCCAAGCTATATAGGCCGTATATTCATTGCCAAGATATGCTTCACCAATATCTCCATCGCCGGCGAGGCAACTGCGGACTCCTCGTAGATCTGTCACCACAATAGGTGGGCGTGCGAAGGCGTATGACGGGGGGCATCTAATCTATAACCTAAACTCATACAACAACATACAACATATCCCCACACCACGTCCACTTTGGCGATGCATCTGCGTCTCCAGTTTTTGGCGATGCATATGCGTTTCCAGTTTTTGGCAACGCATATGCGCCTCCGGTCATTGGCGACGGATATGCGACCGGGACCGGACCGCACATGCGTCGCTAGCGATAGAGATTGGCGATGCATAGTTGGCGATGCAAATATTGGCGATGGACATATGGAGTACTACTATATAGTCTGTGAACTCCTTGGCCATGGCCGTGGCAGGATATTATATGTTCTGTCTGTGGCCGTGGCAATCATTCTATGGCCGTGGCACAAGGTCACGTGGAATGGTATACAAATAGATGTAGGCATGATGTAGGTAGGTTCATATATATCGATTGCGGTGTGGTAAACATGCAGGATATATATCTTATCTAGACTCTAGACTCTCATCCAGTGCCATATGTAACGGTCGTGTACCTACGTAGTCCTGCTATTTCGTGTTGCATTACATTGCGCAATCATTTTGGTCCACCGTAAGTAAGGTAAGTTATTATTACTTGTACGAGTTTTATAACGACAGTAAACAGGTAGGTAATTACACATTTTCAAATGTTAGAGACAAATTACCAGAGATATAAAGGATAGTAGCTAGTGGGCTATAGATATCCCTTTCAGTCAAATTTACGTCGCCTTGGAGTGGAATTCTCTTTCATGTGTAATTAGATTAAAATACGTGATCCTACCACACCGTACATGACCGTACCCACAAAGTGATAGTGAGTTGGGGCTAAACGGGCTGAAAATAAAACAATAATAACCGAGCCGTTGTACATTTAGTATAATAAGTATAAGTATAATAAGGATTTTTTCATAACGAATTGAGTCAACTGGGTATGATGGCTAACATATACACCTATCCGTTTACTAAATTTTTTTATGAAACTAGTTGCGTGATGATTGTTTTTCTTCTATGAACATGTAGTTACAACTGTATGTATCATGTCCTTAAATAAATAAGGAATATTTCGATATGTAACATGTAAATAACACACACACACACATGTACTTTACAAAATATTCAAAATAATTTTTTTATCATCGGGTATAGGTGGGTACTATATTTGCATTGCTAAGATTAATCAATTCCCCAAGAAGGTAGGTATATTGTAGGTAAGTAGATACCTACTATGCTTACGATAATTTTGATCGGCCTAAGCCCCGGTTGCACGAAGAAACGTCTGAGTTAATCAATGTTCAAACACGTCATTTTTTTGAACAGCATAGAGTTCCTTCCATACTGTCCACGCAAAGTGACGTGTTTGATCATACTTTGACGTTGATTTAGATTTTTTGTCCTTTCGTGCACTCGGCCCTAAATGTTGTTTCGAACACCCCTCGGTGTTGCAATATTTCGTAATGGTAAACAAAATTGCGCAAAACTTACATACCTAAGTAAGTAAATGAAATCGTATCATCACATATATTACATTTTTAGTGTGTTTTGTCACATAGCATTTATTGTGCAATATTTTCAATAAGATTGCAAAAGAAATGAAAAAATAACAAAATATGTAAAAATTAAAAATATATACATTTTATTTGAATGCAGAAACATTTCGTTTATCATAAATTCCCATCGAAAGGTATTTTATGATATTTAGTGCAAGTTTTTGACATAGTTTACGAGAAAAACATAGGCATAGAAACGAAGGCACAAACCGGAACTGGCTTCTTGGCGAACTGGCCTGGCGGAAAAATCCCACCTGTCGCCAAGTGTGAAAGGGATGATATAATTTAAATCAAAATAGGCATAAATAAATGCATCATTATGATTGATTTTGAGTTGAGCAATTTTAGTCAGAACCTTTGCAGGTAAGATCTGCATCAAGCCGGATAAAGTTCACGAAGACGCGCACCCAAATGTGTCGATATATTAGGGTTCCGTACCCAAAGGGTGTCAACGGAACCCTATTACTAAGCCTCCGCTGGCCGTCCGTCCGTCCGCCCGTCCGTCCGTCCGTCCGTCTGTCACAGGGCTGTATCTCATTAACCGTAATAGGTAGGCAGCTGAAATTTTCACAGAAGGTGTATTTATTTTGTCGCTCTAACAACAAATAAGGTAAAATCGGGTAATTCCGAATGAGTTAAAAAATCCCACCTAATTATCGAACGCTTTTATTTTGTCTGTATTCTATTATTTTTGTGCTATTTGACACAAAATTTAAAAGCAAAAACATCCAGAATTTATTAAGGAAGATAATGGCTTACAATAATTAGAATATATATTAGTCAAATTTGTTAAAATTCACTCAGTCCCGCGCCGGAGAGCGTCTGCCACGTCCGCCCATACAATTTTGGCGCGAATCCCGCGGGTGACGTCTTCTCAGAAGTGATTTAGCGGCGGCAAACATCGTGACATGCAAGACTATTTTGATATAGTGAGGAAGGTGATAAGTTTTTCTGTGATTTGAAGTGAGTAAAATTTCAGGTTTTTATTTAGAATCGTAGAAATATCGTAGTTCGGATTTACGATGATTTGTTGTATGGACTATCTAATTCCGAACGACGTTCGCAATTAGGTATTTCCATTACCTATTTACTATAACATTTGCACAGAAAACACATTGCTTAGCAAATTTCTGATTAGTTATTAGAAAAGATAAAGACTTTTCAAGTCTATTTACCAAAATCCGTCGTTCAACCTGTTAATTTTTAACATTTTAAAGACTAAAGAATTTGGGTAAAGTAAGTATTTTCAATAATCAGAGAAACACGTTTTTCTGCCAAAATCCAAAAAACATACTTAGTTTGGCGGTTCAAAATAATAAAGTAATGTTTTTAAAAATTTTATTACTTAAAAAAAAACTATTTCACAGTATTTTTCTCGTACGTAATTAGGGTCAAACAGTTTGCCATATAATGCCCTAATTCCGAACGATACTATTCACTTAAGGGGAGATACTTACTTATTTATTCACATCAAGGTTTTTTCGGGTGCATGCTAAGGCATGTAGGCACATTTATGTTTAAGGATTTGGCATTTATAGTGTTAAATAAAAAAATAAAAATAAAATGGTGGTTCGGCTTATTTTAAAAATAAAAATGTTCATTTGTCTATTTAGTTTCAGTTTAAATTCAAAACCGCGGCTTAAGCGAGTTGACGTGAATCAATAGCGCTTCGGATTTAAATTGAAACCGAATTGATAAATGATAATTGTAAAGTAAGCTTTACCACAAATCAAAGATTCCATCTTTTTTTTAATTGGTTACGATTTTTTTTATCAATATTGCGTAATTCAAATTGTGCTTTTTTATTTGAAAATTGGGGTTGAAATAAAATAAATTAAAAGAATAAGACATAAACTTCTAAACGACAAAAAATTACATAACTCCTGTTTGTCCCTGTAGATGTTTACTATTTTTTGACAAAATATTTTTTATTTACGGATAAACAGTGTTAAGCTCCACCACGACCGACGTGGACATCTTCAGGATTCGCTCATAGTACTCCTAGCGCTCTATGGATAAAGCAGACGACAGTCGCGAATCCAGAAGATGTCCGCAGCGTTGTAGACGAAACGTTGAGCTAAATAATTAAGGTGAGGACTGTTTATCCGTAAAAATAAAATAATTTGTCAAACAAAAGTGAAAATCTAAAGAGACGAACAGGTAATCTGACTTTTTTCTTAAATATTGGCACAGGGTAGCATAAAATTAGATTGACAAGCCAGGTTGGATTAATTGTGAATTTAAAAATACCGAAAATGCTACTATAATATATTATATATATATATATATATATTACATTTTAGGAGAGCGGCGCCTTAAATGTGGTGTTTGAACACAGAGAGGAAATATCGTTTTCTTACGAAAATCTTGGTAAAAATGACCAGTTATGTGAATTATAACATGTCTAGATTTATTTGGTAACTATTCCTTTTTTCCAAAGTAGAATTATTCGAATTTTTATGAAAATAATATGTACGTTCGGAATTAGGCACTCATCATTCGGAATTAGATTTTTACGTTCGGAATTAGAAGGTTCTGCTTTCTGGCGCATTTTAATTTATTTTATTTTTGCTCTTTGAGAATATAACTCTATTCGCACGGATTAACAAAGATTAAAATATTCTTACCTTACAAAAAAAAACCTTCAAAGAAAAGTATCACTGATAATGCACAATTTGACGCCGAAGTAAATTATCGTAAAAAGCGTTCGGAATTACCCCAGTTTACCTTACTTAGGTAAAATTAAAAAATAAATACATACCTACATCAAACTCATACAAAAGTCGTGATTTTTTATGTTAAATCTTGTACGATGTTACGGAACCCTTCGTGTGCGAGTCCTACTCGCACTTGGCCGGATTTTTTTGTAAACACAAAGCTTACTTAAACATAAAAACATATTTGTACAATTCTGGGGAAGATTGTCGGTGCTATGTGCGGCATTTAACAGATTTAAAGTCAGTAAAACAGAGTCTTCAGTTTTAAACAGAATTTAAAACTGAAGACAGGCTAGTTTCATGCTTCAAAGTAGATGCATATCTGCTGGAATTGTCATACTTCCGTAAAAGATTTGGTGTACAGTTCGTGGTGTTATATTTCCCAAAATTCAATGGAGCGGCATTACTCCCATCGCGATTTTAGGTTATATCCTTAGGCATAAAGTGTTATCTCTATTATATGTTGTTATCAAGTGTGCATGGTTATCAGTGAGTTCGACATCATGTTTTATGGTGCTCTATTTCACAGAGAATCATTACAATACCCAATACTTCCATATTGAGGCCATTTTTAGGGTTCCGTACCCCAAAGATACGGAACAGTCATGAAGCTAGTCATCAAGCCTAGCTTGTTCCAGAAGACAGCGTTCGTGATTTACTTTTAGCTATAACTAAGTCGTTTTGTAATCAAACATAAACCAAACACTAAACACTGTAAATCAAACACTGCGCATTGTTTGATTTGTGGACGTGTTGCATCCTCCTCATCACGATGCCGGTGCCAGCATGTGCCAGAGCGCAATAGAACGATTTTGTGCCGTGCCCGCGAAACAGTTAGTGCCGTCGGGAAATATGAGTTTCGAATTGCCAAACATAAGATTATTCATGTCATTTTCAGTTGTCGATTTAAGGTGGCCTTGTGCCGTGCCCGCAAAAAAGCCCGCAAACATAAGATTATTCATGTCATTTTCAGTCAATTATAATTATGTAAGTAGTAGTCATTGTCAGCCTCGGTACGAATCGATAAGCTGGAGAAGCACCTCTGAGCGCGGTTAAGTTCTGGATGGGTGCCTATTTCAACCGTTGAGGCTGACCGTGGTTCGGATTCCACGTAAAACTGTAGGTTCCCTTCCTTGCTTACTAGGTGGTAGGGTTAATCCCGCCGGGTTGGTACCATCGGATTGAATCAACGATGGTCGAAGCGGCAATGACAATTGTCCGTGTTTTCCATCCAGCTTAATGTAGCCGAGCAATATAATGAAGGTCCTGGCATGGGACCTAGTTCCCATGTGGTGTCTTAGGCTATTATCTGATGGTCAGATTAGCCATCCATGTCTGGATACATAAAAAAGAGGATGCATTGGATTAAAATACATTTTCTCAAAATGTCCATATGTTACCGAAGCGAAACATCCTGAATATATTAACCATCATTATTACATTCTCCACAAGCATTGGCCAGACCTTGAATGAATGATTGAATACATTCTTTATTGTGCATAAACAATAATACAATTACAGAGAAAACATACAACAAAACAACAATATTGCACAAAGGCGGACTTATCACTAAGAGTGATTTCTTCCAGTCAACCCTTGGGGTGATGAGGAAAGGCAATAATCAAGCAAAATATCTGTAGGTAGGTGACACATCAGAATTTGAAAAGAAAAAAAATTATCTCCATAAACATATATGTGATACATATATGATACAATACACTAATACATATCTTGAATGACCTTCTTGCAGAGAAAAGAGAAATTTTAAAATCGTAATGGTCATCGGTCCAAAATATATTTAACATAGATTTACATACGATTTTTTGTGCAAAATTCGAAAATTGATTACTTATCACGTATGAATTTTAAACTAAATTTATTATTAACATATTTATGGGTGGCCAAGACTGTAAAATTTAAATTATTAATAATTGATTAAATATTTATATATGTTTTTCTAATTCAGCCTAAATACAGTATGTAACAGCAGTCACTTGCCTTACCATCGGCATTGAAATATTAAAACGTTCCTGACAAAAAAGTTATAAAAGTTTGTAATATCGAACAGTGTTCATATATTGCAACGGAGGCGTCCACGCGTTGTGACACGACCTACCAGCGTCATTGTCAGCGACCACAGCCGGATTTTTTTAGGCGACCTGACATGGATGGCTAATACCACACAACTAGCGTTATGATATTAGCCCAATACACCAATTCCCGAAGGAATTAGGTGCCATGCCAGGACCTTCCCTTTATGAGCAGCCCAGCGAGCCGGACCTTAGTATGTTAGAATATATTTTTTAATTTATTTCACGAAGCAGAACTCGATCTTTTTATTCAATCTTATACTCAAAATACTGGCTGCATGTATGCCTATTTTTTGTATTTTTTAAACTCAGAATGATATCCCAAAGTTACAATAGTGACTGCTATTACACCCTGTATACTCATGATTATACTAAATAAAAAAAAATCATACCCAATATCAGGTTAAAGTTCAGGTTAAAGAATATTTTATTTCCCAAAAGAACATTACATTCACTTATATGAGAAACATTAAATCTAGTGTCTAATGTTGCGTTTTGCGTTGCGGTTACAATACAATTAATTAATAGCTAGAACCCATCTTAGAACCTTAATATATAAAAAGTTTCTTCGCATTTTTTAAGAAAATTCAAAACATTTTTTAATATGGTTTATTTACATTTAACTAAAGTATGTAGGTACCATTTTGTTCGATAACTTTTTGCCATCTTGTAGGTAGGGACATGATCCCATTGCTATAGAAATATTGGGACTTCTGATCAATATACCGCGACAAGTGGTTTTGGCAGTCCTCTCGTGATGTTAACCTGACACTGCCTAAAGAATTCTGAAGAGACCTAAACAGGTGGAAATCTGAAGGTGCAAGGTCAGGACTATACGGCGGATGCATTAACACCTCCCAGCCAAACTCTCTTAGTTTTTGCTGAGTGGCTAAAGATGTGTGAGGTCTAGCGTTATCATGATGAAAAACCACACCCTTTCTGTTGATTAATTCCGGCCGCTTTCTCTCAACTTCTTGCTTTAATCTCATCAGTTGTTCGCAGTAGAGTTCAGAATCGATGGTCCTGCCTGGTGGTAACAGCTCATAATGAATAATGCCCTTCCAATCCCACCACACACACAGCATCACCTTGTTGCGAGTTAACCCGGGTTCCGCCACAGTCTGTGAAGCTTGTCCGGCCTTTGACCACGACCTTTTTCGCACGTTCTTGTCGTACGTGATCCACTTTTCATCACCAGTTATCAGCTTCTTCAAAAATGGTTCGGTTTCATTACGTCGTAATAAAGAATCACAAATGAGTACACAGTTCATTAGGTTTCTTTCAGTGAGCTCGTGAGGTACCCAAATATCGAGCTTTTTTGTGTACCCAGTTTTTTTCAAATGCGCCAAAACTGTTTTGTGGTCAATTCCTAGTTCTTCAGCTACGTCGTAACTACTGATATGCCGATCTTGCTCCACTTTTTCAAAAATGGCATCCATTTTATCCGTAATAGGGCGACCAGAGCGACGTGCATCTTTGACATCAAAATTTCCGGATTGAAAACGCTTAAACCAAATTTGTGCTACTCTCACAGACACTGCACTAGGTCCATAAACATCGCAAATTTTTTTCGCGGCTTGCGTTGCATTTTTACCTTTTTTGTAGTAAAATTTTAAAATGTATCGAATTTATTCATTAGATTCACTCATTTTGACAGTACGAAAAACAAATGAGAATCACACATTTTCCTAATTTGAATTTGGAATTATGTTCTTTAAAATTTAAACTTTCAATGATACCAAAACCAGCCAGATACAAATAGTATAGCCAAAGAGATTTTATTACAAGTTCATACATACTATAATGCGAAAAGACTTTTTCCCCGACCTATTAAATATAAAGTGTAAGAAAGTTATTAGCAAAACATTTTTTAACAGCTGTCTTGAAAATGTCATCGGACTCTAGGTTTTTTATATCATTTAGAAGCTTAGTACACCATCATAAAGCAAAGTTCTTTTACCGTAAAGTGTGCGAGGATATAATTGTAACTCTCATAACTCTTCGCTCTCCAGAAAGTTCAAAATGGGTCTACTGGAGCTGCCAGAAGAAGTTCTCATTATGATATTTAAACGACTGGAGCCGAGGTCCAAAGTGAGCGTGGCGTTGACCTGCACCCGCCTCGCCGACGTGCTGTGCCAGGGTGACGTCATCGACAGCGTGTCCCTCGCGCGCTCCGCATTCCCCATCCCGCTGCTCAAGCACCGTGGCTTCTTCCGCATCGCTCCTCACATCCGCCATCTGGATCTCAGCGGCGTCCATCATCTTGACAGAGAGTGGCTACTTCCGTTGCTCATAAGCATGAGAAGTCTCCGAAGTTTGAACGTCTCCATGACTAACATCGTTCTGTTCGACCTGATAGATGTGTGTGAACAATGTGTGAACCTCACTAGGCTCACGGTTAATTATTGGGATTTGAGATCCGGTGCACCAAAAGTAGATAACGTAGAGTTAAAGAAAAGGGCGTTTTGCCGCTTGGAATACATTCATTTGTATGGAGCTATTGATTATTTCTTTAACCGTGATGTCATTCATATGTTGCAGAATCTTGCGCTAAGCGAGTTTAAACTATCTGCCATCCAAATAAATGAGGATCACATCGGAGAATATGAGCCCTTTGATGCTTATTTTGGCGAGATTTATCTGAAAACTTTTAGTGCATATTTAAAGGATGGCATATCGCCGAGAAATATTTCCTTGCATAGAATTCCATTGATAGAAGCACTCGCTCGAACTGGTTGGGATTTCATTGTTTTAAGGAAAGGACGTGTAGTGTCACTATCATCAAATTTTGAGTCAGCATGCTTTGATATTCAAAATACTATACAGGTTGATAAAAAGCCATTAGAAGATGTTCGTTTAGCAGAAGTCGACTATATTTTTATGTGGCACCCGGACATATTCACTGGGGACTCTTTGTTTTATAAAACGATTGCGAACAGATTAAACAGTTATAGACCCCAATACGTCTGTGGACCCGAATGCTTTCCAAGTATTGACTCTATAGATAATTCGATTATTCATATTGGTCCAAACAACTTTTACGATTATAACATACCTTCAGTCGATGATAGTCAGGCTCAGTATTGGTCAGATTTGAATATTGATAATATTATGAAGCTTGGAGGCGACCTGAAGCTTGCATTTATTAGGATGTGTCACATCTACCCGCACGCTTACGATTCACTGAAATTAAGATCGAATCCAGATATGTACAAAAATATTGTATACCTACGGTTTGATGCAGAACTGGATCGTTACCTAAGTTCAGAATTTCTTAGTGAATTACTTAAATATTGCAATCGTTTGGAAACTTTGTATTATGACAACGATGTTCAGTATATTCAGGACGCCTTTGTACATTCAAAATCTTTAAAAAACTTAATGATTTTCAACCAAATTGAACAGCCCTCTGATTTTGTGAGAGGTCTGGCCAACTGCAGGTCATTGGAGAATATTCATGTGTGTGATGGATCATTTAGTTCGAATATTGGACACATGGAATATTTTGATGCAGGCCTGTCGGAGGTGGTTGAAAACTGCACACAATTGTATAATCTTGAATACCATGCAGCATGGGGTAAAAAAGCTAGACATAAACAGTTGACATCAATGTTACGTGTACTAAAGAAAAGTGGCAGAGATACGCGCATTGACCTGGCCTATTATGATCGTGATTGGCTGGCATACTTGAGTCGCATAGAACTGAACCCATTTTTGAAAATATTTTTGGGTCACAACTATTTTGAAATAATGGTATAAGATTATTCAATATTTTTTAAGTCAGCAATGCATTATATGTTATATTTACTTATAAATATCAAATTATGTACATTTTATTATGTACTGGTACTTTTTCTTATGGAACCTGACATAGATGGTAAATAACACACAACTACAGTAATAATATTAGCCCAATACACCACATTCCTGAAGGAATTAGGTGCTCAATTTGAGCCAAAAGCATGCTTTTTCTACTCGCCTCTCTATCTGTATTGTATTAAATTCCATCAAGTAGAATTTAGAAGAATTTCTTATATTTTAAATAGACTGATATTTTTAGCATTCAAATGCTCTGAAGACAATACAATGTTTCTTAGTAATTTAAAATGTTTAAAGCTACATTGATTTCATGTTATATTTTTAAATGAATAAACTATTTCGATGGTAAAAAATGTTATGTTTGCAACACTATGGGAAAAATATAAAAACTGATCCAGATGTTGCTGCCTCTGTGCATCCACCCAGTCTTTGATACCGATATGTTGTTTCAAATTCTAACTTCTGCGTGAAGAAAAGTTTTCCAAAAATTCACAATCTTCCAAGTTCAAGTAGTTTAAGGTCTCAAAGTAGTTGTAATAATGGTGTTTTTTTCGTTAAAGTAATGTTGTATTTGTTTGGATTAAGTTAACCAAGTAGCAACGCATTGCCTACATAAGGTATTGTAGATATCTTGAAGGCAAATTAACGAATCCCCGCGTAGTCTTGGCTAAAACTATGATGTCCCTCAGTATATCTTGGAGTCATCTTTTCGCCGATCAATCGATTACCTGATTACCTCTGGCAAAAAATTTTTGAAAATATAATATAGCAAGAAGGAAACTTAACCGATGAAAATACAGAATTCCCCATATTACCTAATGTCAATATGTCTCTGTTTCTGATGAAACAAAGTAATTATTATACAAAGTCATTTTTACTGTAGAACTCGACATGGATGGCTAATATATTACAAATCATGATATCAGCCCAGCATACTGCATTCCCAATGAATCTTATTACCTTGCCAGAACCTTCCCTTTATATTTGGTTAAAGTCATTTATATTCTAAGACAGCTCACATTGTGGGTTGTTGTTTCTTCGTATTTATTGGTTCAAACCGTTCAACATCCAAATATGTAAGTTTGGCAGTAGCAATTATGTATTAATTTATAAGTGCATTAAATAATAAATGTGTACAAAACAATATACATAAAACAATAACAATAACTGAGCTCCTATTCCCATTTGTCACCTAAATTGGCGTTTACGGAACATCAAAGTTACGTATAAACGTCAAATTCCATACACGTTTTTACTATATATTCTGTGGTTTTACTTTTTCAAGCTATCAAAGTCATACTCTGACTTCCCATTTGTATGAAAACGCGGAGTCGGCGTAAACAGCAACGTCGACTTATTTACTGCAACGGTGAGTAAGCTGTCAAATCAAACTCGAAATCGCAAATGTTAGTTCACTAAACGCCCACTGCTCTTCAATTTCTCCATACATTTGAAAACGCCAGTCGATCGGTTTATGCCAATTTAGGTGACAGGTGGGACTTGTGGTACTGGTTACAGCAGTGAAGTTTCTTAAGGGGATCTTCTTTACTGAGTTAATGGAATCCGCGAATCTTGAATTTGTGACATGACTTTGTGTAGTTTGACTACCAGAAGTTTTAAAAATAAATGAAATGAATTTAATTGGATGGATAATCCGGAAAAAAAATATTGGCACTACGACCATCTTTCATTCAACACGATTGGAAGGGAAGTAAGAAGGAAGAAAAGTTGGAAATCCATTTCAAACAAAACGCACCCTCGTTTTGTTTGAAATGGATTTCCAACTAAGTATATAACATACATTATGTGCAGCGAGCGACGGTGTGAACTTAAAAACTTATATAAGTATGTCCGTCAGTTAGTCAGCGTATGTGCGTCCACTGTTGGACATACGCCTCTCCAAATTGTCCTCGAGTCCTCCCGGCCCTTAGCGGTACGAAACCACTGCTTTCCACCCGGTGTGTCCAGTAAAGTTTCTTTGCGGATTCTTCTTTACTGGTTTTAAAATTTCCAGGTTATTCGAAATGGGCCTTTTAGAGCTGCCGGAAGGAGTGCTTATCATGATTATGAATCGGCTGGAGCTGAGGTCCAAACTGAGCGTGGCGCTGACCTGCACGCGCCTCGCCGACGTTCTGTGCCAGGGTGACGTCATAGGAAACGTGTCGCTCACGCGCTCTGCATTTCCCATCCCGCTGCTCAAGCACCGTGGCTTCTTCCGCATCGCTCCTCATATCCGCCATCTGGATCTCAGCGGCGTCCCTCCTCTTGACAGAGCGTGGCTACTTCCGTTGCTCACGCGTATGAGAGGCCTCCAAAGTCTGAACGTCTCCATGACGAACATCGTTCTACTCGACTTGTTAGATGTTTGCGAACAATGTGTGAACCTCACTAGGCTTACAGTGAATTATTGGCACCTTAGACCAGGTGCACCAAGAATAAATAATGCAAGATCAAAGAAAAGAGCTTTTAGACGCTTGGAATACGTTCATTTGTATGGAGTGACGGATTATTTTTTTAACTTTGATGCTATGCGGGTGCTGCAAAACCCGAAGCTTGCTGAGTTTAGAATCACTGCTATCCAATTAGAAGATGGTGTTAATGCAGAGTTTGAACCTTATTCTGTCTCCTTTGGCAAGTTTCCAATCAAATTATTTAGTGTTTTTGTGAAAGATGGAATATATCCTAGAAATCTTTCGGTTTATAGCTTACCATTAATAGAAGGACTTGCTCGATGTGGTTGGGAATATATTTCATTGGGAGAAGGTTATGTGGGAACTATGTCACGCAACTTCGAAGCATCGGCAGACCGGGCAATCAAAGAAACATTGCAGATAAAAGATAGGGTATTGGAAGACTTGACTCTATCTGAAATCGATTATATATTCATGTGGCACCCTGATATTTTCAGTAATGATCCTATTATGTATAGCACTATTCTGAACACTTTAAATAAATGCAGACCTCAACGTGTCTGCGGACCTACATGTTATCCAAGTATTGTTTCTATAGGAAATTCATTTTTATATATAAGTCCAAATAATTATGTTGACAGCCTATATCAGGCCGATATGAATATTGAACATATCGTCAGGCACGGAGGCGATATGAAATTAGCATTCGTTAGAATGTGTCACATTTACCCGCGAGCTTATAATCCACTGGAAATAGGGTCAAATGCAGGTACTTATCGAAATATTGTATATCTACATTTTGACGCAGAACAAGAGCGTTATTTAAGTTCAAATTTCTGCATTGACATATTCAAGTATTGCAATCGCCTTGAGACGTTATATTACGATAATGAGGTAAGATTTATTCAGGATGCTTTGGTGCATTCAAAATCTTTAAAAAACCTCATGGTTTTTAATAAAATTAAACAGCCCTCTGAGTTTGTGAGAGGTGTTGCCAGTTGTAAGTCTTTAGAGAATGTTCATATATGCGATGGTTCATTTAGTGCGAGTATTGGGCATATGGAATATTATGATGCAGGCCTCTCAGAAGTGGTTGAGAACTGCGTTAATATGTACAACTTCGAATATCATGCAGCGTGGGGCAAACACGCAAGACATAAGCAACTGTCGTCAATTTTAAGGGTTCTAAAGAAACAGGGCAGAGATGTGCGTATTGATCTGGCATATTATGACCGTGATTGGTCGGCATACTTGGGTCGAAGAGAGTTAAATCCCTTTTTAAGAATATTCTTAGGACACGATTATTACAAAGTGGTTATGAATAGTCGCAAAGTCAACCCTACAGATTGAAATAAATATAATTTGTGTGAGACGAAAATAATTTTAGGCAACCACAAATTGTACAGAGGGCTTACCCATCTTTCTAACAGAAACTGTACACCTGCGTAGCCGACTATTAAAAGTGTAATTAAGTCGATAGAAAGACATCTTTATTGATAATGATCCACATGCAATGCAAGAAGGTGGAATCAAAATGAATAATTAAGTTTTAACAAAATATTTTCTGCAGTACTTTTGGTGTATACAACAACGCCACCTTCAGGGCCGAATTATATAGCTAGAACTCCATTTGAATGACCCCATAAATAAAAAAATATAAATATTGACCTTGACCAGTCTGCTGTAAAAGTTGCGATTTTCATTATTTCCAGACATTACCCAGCACAACACAATTTAATATAACATAGATCCAGATTAAATAAACTACCAAAGATAACAAACGACTATTCTGTATAATTTTCCTGCATCCTTGCACACCCACATGACCCTATTCGACCGATCAAACAACACAACTCAACCATATAATATGTAGGTGCAATAGTTTAATTAATTTCACTGAATCACTTTTGAAATGTATTACCAGTGTAATACGCAGATACTTTGCATTCAAAAGCAATAACGTAACGCGGGAAATGTGAGATGTTCCATGGTTCGGAATCCATGTAAAACTGTAGGTCCCCTTCCCTTACTAGGTGGTAGGGTTTAAGCCCGCCCGGGTTGGTACCATCGCATTAGATGAAAAGATGGTCGAAGCGGCAATGAAAAATTGTCCGTGTTTTTCACCCAGTTCAATGTAGCCGTGCTCATAAAGGGAAGGTCCAGGCATGGCACATAATTCCTTCGGGAATATGGCGTATTGGGCTAATATCATAACGGTAGTTGTGTGGTATTAGCCATCCATGTCAGGTCGCATAAAAAAAAAAAAATCTGTACATCGTTTCAATATTGTTAATACGTCATACACATGTATGACGTATTATGCCCGCCATGTACCTCTCTCTACATCTAACGACGCAAAGCGATTATCAATATTATTTAAAAATAATATTGCGCTATGCGTATATTTTTTACATTTCGACACCAGATCTACTAAGGCTGTTCCAACCCATATAAAGTTGTTTGCACACATAACGCAAAAAGTATTGCACTTTAAGCCACGAATTCATAATAAAAGTTTAATATGGTCATATTACTTGCAGCGAAAACAATTTCACAATTTCAGGATTATTGGTTTTGTTACAATTTATTTAAATACGATTTTTATTTAACAGCGCCATCTAACGGTGTAAAACTTCTAATCGGCAATTACAACAAAACCATTAAACCTGAAATTGTGAATATGTTTTCGCTGCAACTACTATGGCTATATTTAATATTTTTGAGAGCAATACTTTTTGCGTTCTGTGTAAAAAAAGCATTGTATGGGTCGGAACATCCTTAAACATAATTTAAATAAAAATATAGACCTTTTTAAGGGTTTTTACAGAGTTTGCAATGGTCCTATTGGAGCTTCCGGAAGAAGTCCTTATCATGATTATGAATCGACTGGAGCTGAGGTCCAAGCTGAGCGTGGTGCTGACCTGCACTCGCCTCGCCGACGTTCTGTGTCAGGGTGATGTCATAGGAAACGTGTCGCTCGCGCGCTCTGCATTTCCTATCCTGCTGCTCAAGCACCGAGGCTTCTTCCGCATCGCTCCTCACATCCGCCATCTGGATCTCAGCGGCATCCCTCATCTTGAAACAGCGTGGCTACTTCCGTTGCTCACGCGTATGGAGGGTTGCAAAGTCTGAATGTCTCCATGACTAACGTCGTTCTACTCGACCTGTTAGATGTTTGTGAACAATGTGTTAACCTCACTAGACTAACAGTGAATTATTGGCACATTAGACCAGGTGCACCAAGAATACATAACGCAAGATCAAAGAAAAGAGCTTTAAGACGCTTGGAATACGTTCATTTGTATGGAGTGACTGATTATTTTCTTAACCTTGACGCTATGCGGGTGCTGCAAAATCCGAAGCTTGTTGAGTTTAGAATCACTGCTATCCAATTAGAGGAAGATGCTAATGCTGAGTTTGAACCTTATTCTGTCTCGTTTGGCAAGTTCCCATTCAAATTCTTAAGTGTTATTTTAAAAGAAGGAATATTTTCTAGAAATCTTTCAGTTTACAGCTTACCATTGATAAAAGGACTTGCTCGATGTGGTTGGGAATATATTTTGGGAGAGGAGGAAATGTGGCAACAATGTCATCGAACTTCGAAGCATCAGCAGACCAGGCAATCAAGGCAACACTGCAGATTAAAGAGATGGGATTGGAAGACATTACTTTATCTGAAATAGATAATATATTCATGTGGCATCCTGAAATTTTCAGTAATGATTCTTTGATGTACAGCACTGTCTTAAATACTTTAAACAAATTCAGTCCTCAACGTGTCTGCGGACCTACATGTTTTCCAAATATTGGATCTATAGGAAATTCATTTTTATATATTAGTCCAAACAATTATATTGATAGCCCATTTCAGGCTGATATGAATATTGAACATATCGTCAGGCACGGAGGCGACATGAAATTAGCATTCGTTAGAATGTGTCACATTTACCCGCGAGCTTGTAATCCACTAAAAATTGGGTCAAATGCTGATATTTATCGAAATATTGTGTACCTACATTTTGACGGCGAACAAGAGCGTTATTTAAGTTCAAATTTATGTATCGACTTATTCAAGTATTGCATTCGCCTTGAGACGTTATATTACGATAATGAGGTAAGATTTATTCAGGATGCTTTAAAGTATTCAAAATCTTTAAAAAACCTCATGGTTTTCAATCAAATTAAACAGCCCTCTGAGTTTGTGAGAGGTGTTGCAGACTGCAAGTCTTTGGAGAATGTTCACATATGCGACGGTTCATTTAGTGCGAGTATTGGGCACATGGAATATTTTGATGCAGGCCTCTCAGATGTGGTTGAGAACTGCGTTAATTTGTACAACTTCGAATATCATGCGGCATGGGGCAAGCACGCAAGGCATAAGCAACTGTCGTCGATTTTAAGGGTTCTAAAGAAACAGGGCAGAGATGTGCGTATTGATCTGGCCTATTATGACCGTCATTGGTTGGCATACTTGAATCGCAGAGGCTTAAATCCCTTTTTGAAAATATTCTTAGGACACGATTATTACACAGTGGTTACGAGTAGTTCGCAAACATCTTTATATTAGCAGTCGACTCTACCCATCCCATATGATACTATATTTTGTTAATCCCATGCTCTATCTAAATTTAAAAAAAAAAATCCGCTTACAATCCGCTTAAAACGATCTTTTTGGCGACGTGGGTACATGTCTTGAGCGAGTTCGGAGCTAGCTTTAAACGTTCGACCCTTACTGGGCGACTGAAACTGTCGCGAATTGCTTAAAAAAAGCTGGCTTGTTCGCTCACGACGAAACGGATATTTTTCTCCCCGATCCTGAGCACGACATTTTTTAAGAGCTTGATAACATCTCTGCAATTGAATCCCGTACATTTTAAGACATCATCAGCGACCACACTAAAAAAAGTCAGACCAAAAAATGAACAATGATGCGACGAAGATGAAGAAACTGCCAGTTTCAACCACGCTCCTCACACGCGCGGTAAGCCGTTAAACTAAATATTGTAGTTATGTCCCGCGTAAGTTTTAAAATATTAATTGGAAATAGTTATCTTCTTTTACGTTGATTTTCGTTTTTTTTACCGAAAATTACAGATATTTGCAAAAAAAAAAACCAAATGGACATAGAATTAAGCTTTTTCAAGTGATACAAAAAAATGACTAAAATCAAACAAATTTTTACGGCCTGGAAGCTGATTTCGATATTTTAATGGCAGTCGCCGTGCAAAATTGTGCCTTGGCCAATGGAGAAAGAATGCATTTCTTAAAATTTTAAAATCTTATATTTAATGTGACTTCACGACAGCCTTAAGGATGTTCCGACCCATACAATGTTTTTTTTACACAGAACGCAAAAAGTATTGCACTTTAAGGCACGAATTCGTCAAAAATATTAATTATAGCCATAGTAGTTGCAGCGAAAACATATTCACAATTTCAGGTTTAATGGTTTCGTTGTAATTGCCGATTAGAAGTTTTACACCGTTAGATGGCGCTGTTAAATAAAAATCGTATTTAAATAAATTGTAACAAAACCAATAATCCTGAAATTGTGAAATTGTTTTCGCTGCAAGTATTATGACTATATAAAACTTTTATTATTCATTCGTGGCTTAAAGTACAATACTTTTTGCGTTATGTGTGCAAACAACCTTATATGGGTCGGAACAGCCTTAAGGTGGCCCAACCCGCTCAACTCCCCATAAAAACGGGGGAAGAAGATCACGCCCATATTTCTTATCAGAGATCCCAAATTTTGCTCAAAAGAGCTCTATTTGACCGAACTAGATGTCTGATGACCGTTGGCATTGTAAAATTGTGTTTGGTTTCTAAGTTATAAGGTCCGAAAGTTCGAATTTTTCGCGCGTTTTATACAATAACTTTGGTGATTTATTACGCAATGATAAAGTAAGAAAATCTTAAAAAGATTAGTCATCAGACATAGCTTATTTAATCAAGATTTATAATCTATTTTGTATTTGTTAGATTTTTGACTACAGCGGTCGTGGTTTACTTTTAGCTATAAGTCGTTTTGAAATCAAAATTTTCGTAAATGTTACCAAATCACACAATGTGCATAGTCATTGTGCCCGCAAATGAGTTAGCCCCGCCGGGTTGGGCCACCTTAAGGCGGCCCAACCCGGCGGGACTCAATCGCGGGCACGGTACAATACCGTGCTGTTGCGCTCTGGGACCTTCTCTGTTTCAAAGAAAACGAAAGGCTCCGTGATGAGCAAGATGCAACATGTCCACAAAAAAAGACAATGTGCATAGTGTATGATTTGGTAAGATTTACGAAAATTTTAATTACTAAACGACTTATAGCTAAAAGTAAACCACGACCGCTGTATTCAAAAATCTAACAAAAACCAAATAGATTATAAATCTTGATTAAATTAGCTATATCTGATGACTAATCTTTTTGAGATTTTCTTACTTTATCATTGCGTAATCTACCTCCAAAGTTATTATATAAAACGCGCGAAAAATCCGAACTTTCGGACCTTATAACTTAGAAACCAAACACAATTTTGCAATGTCAACGGTCATCAGACATATAGTTCGATCAAATAAACCTATTTGAGCAAAATTTGGGATCTCTGACAAGTAATATGTGCGTGATCTTCTTTCCCCGTTTTTATGGGGAGTTGAACGGCCCGTAAGCTATGCTCCCCATACAAACGTAGTTTACTAATAATTTGGGAACCGCTATTCCAATTAAATTGATATTTTATATCTAATATCAGGTAAAAAATATCTGTGTCTGCATGCTTTTGTTTTTTTGAAAAATTCAAACCGAATGAAATGAAAGCAAAAAGAAAATCTTCATACGAATTTTGTTTTCTCTATGATTTGACGCAGAATACATTTACCGAAAAAACAAAGGCATGTAGACGCAGATATTTGTAGCCTAATATTAGATACCAAATATCAAGTAAGTTGGAACATTGGTTTTCAAATGATTAGTAAACTACGTTTGTATGGGAGGCGAAATTTTCAGGTGCTTACGGGCCGACCTTAACCCGCGACGTCAAAGACACATCACACATGTTATATCTGTACGCGCCCAGGCAGGTCGCACTTCACGAGCGAAGGAGGGCAATGCCCGGTAGCCTCGGGACGTCACAGCGGGCCACCAGAGGAGTACGAACAGCCACCTACCTCCAGCAGCTCCAGCTTCTAGGCGTCGGGTACCCCGGCCAATGTTCGGCGGCACAGCAATTCGTCCAGAGGCGAGACGACACAGCGTGGTAAGGCACGCGGCGGGTTGCGGGGACGCGGTGCATGCGTGCACCGTGCTTGACAGCTAGTAGCAGAGCGAGAGTAGCATAGGAAAAACTTCGGATGGGATCGAATGCTCGTGAAGTGCAAACTACCCACCCATGCCATATTGGCGTGAACACTTTCTTTATTTTTTGGTTTATTGAATAAACCAGCTGCTCCTAATTTACTGCTATAATTTAATGCTACTTTGAGATTGCGTCCATACAAAATGTGTCACGTCACAAAGTACTACTTTTCGTTAGTCTTAGTTTCTGTTACGACTATTTATCTCAGCCTAAGTTTCTGTTACGACTATTTATCTCAGCCTTAGTTTCGATTACGACTATTTATCTCAGCCTAAGAATAACGAAAAGTAGTACGTTGTGACGTCAATTGGCATTACTTTGAGATTTCGTCCATACAAAACGTGTCAAAGTGACGTCACTAGTTTTGGTGGCGACTATTTAGACTAACGGAAAGTAGTACTTTGTGACGTCACTTTGACAAATTTTGTATTGACGAAATCTCAAAGTAATGCAAAATGACTTCACAAAGTACTACTTTTCTGTTTCTGTTACGACTATTCGAGCCACGATATTGCAAGATTGAATAAGAAACATCCAAATATTGCGATTCAAATTACCATGCAGGCAAAAAAAGGCCGCGCAGAAACCTACCTATAGTCGAGCCGTTCTAAAAAGCGTTTTTTGACAGATGAGGAATAGGGAAGGGTAAAAACCAGAGTTTTACTTTTATATCGATAACATTTCAAAACGGAAAAGCAAAAACCTAGTAATAGGCAATCTTCTTAAAAAAAAACACATTGATACCGATGGACAGTTGACTATCTGATTCCGGTAGCCCGCCCTACCATGAGTTTTGGTGATGTTCACTTCGACCAACGTTAACGAAATTTTTGTATGGGGAAAATTGCAGCGCCTCTAGCGTACGATCTTGTTACTAAAAACGGCACTACGAGTTCATATTCACGCTCGTTGTCGAGCATCACGAACGTTATCGAACGACGACGCGATACGGTTGTATGAAAAACGGTACCATGAGTGTACATTTTGACAGTTCAACGTGATCACTTCGATAACGTTATTCGAATTTCTTTTCACTAGTCATATCTTGGGTGAAAGGACGATCGAACACACATTTTAGTGCCAAGGATGAAAAACCAAGCGTATTTCATGTCAATTTCTGAATTCAATATTATGTTAGCAACTTAATAATGAGTACACTACAACTCTACGTAAAAAAATACTATTCGAAATTTTTTTTAACGGTTTATTTTATTTATAAACGTTTCTTCAAACCTGTTTCAGGAATGAATTTATTTAAAAAAAAATTAATTTATGTAAGTGTATTTCCTCAATACATATTTTTTTATGCAAAGAAAATAAAGCATTCAAAACATAACCTGTATCGGTAATTTATAAGAAAAATAAAACAACTATAATTGCATCCAAGAAAACCAAAGTCAAACATTGACAAAACATTTGCGCGAAATGGGTAATTAGGTATATAATGTTATTTACAGACAGATGGTAAGCCCTATGAGTCACGCTTATTGTCTCGCGCCGCCCGCCGCGCCGGCAAAGTATCGGTCAACTAAAATCGTCACAAAATATCGGCTGCCAACAATCGACGGTTGGAGGTATGTTTTTACTAGTAAACTTGGCAAATTTATACTCAATTTATAATAGTGCGGTCCTATTTTATCTCATGCGAAAGAAGATATGGTCACTGTTAATCACGGCCTACTCACTATCTTCCATTATTTCTTGTCTCTGGTCGAACGCAACGTTCATCGATCGTTCGATAAGCGTTCCGTCGGTGAATAAAGTAACCCATGGTAGCGACTGTAACGCTGTTCGATCTCGTTCGTGAACATTCGATGATATTCTTCGTTCGTTCGATAGAAAACTCATGGTAGGGCTACGGAAGGTGATTCATAACCTAAATACAAGATTTTTTGCACATATACAGCCACCATTGCATATTTGGAGCAAAACATTTGATTCAGATTTTGCTGTACACCTTAAAAGGTTCGTCCTCCACATACATTTTCGTCAGTAGAAATTGACAACTTTTGACGTGAGCACCACTTTTTTTTGTCGAAAAATAGTACTGAGAACCGAAAAAGGGAACACATGACCACCCAAAATGGAAAAAAAGGGCGACGTGCAAATGAATCTAAGCCGATTGTTATTATTCTATTTCACCTAAAATGACTGTCAGTTTTATTCGACTGATTCGACTTTCTTCTTCAGCGATGTAAAGTTAACTGACTAGAAAAAGCTAGATGATACTGCAATGAACTTTCCATTTATTATATGTGCCTAAATGAGATGAGAAATGAAGGAGGCATTAGTTAATTGCTGGAAATCCCGAGACCGAATATTCTTTCTCGCAAGCCAACATTGGTAATCGTGATGAAAGCTATTTGATTTTCCTTTATAAGATTATTTAAGTAATAGTTATGAAAATAAAAGATATAAAAACTTAAATGGTCGATATTATTTTGCAGGTTCATATCCCTATTTCAATTTACTCCCAGTGCTGGTACTGTACCATTATTTTGTTCATAATTATATTATTTCATACATTGTTTAGTAATTAATTGACACAATATAAAATAAAATATAATCTACAAGTCACAAGTGACGTGTTTGATCATACTTTGACGTTAATATTGATTTTTTGTTCTTTCGTGCACTCGGCCCTTAGAACGGCTCGACTATAACCGTAGAAGCAGAGACTTCTCGGAATTCTTTGGCCGGTATCCTTTATTTCTATATTCTGTGGCGTGGCTCACCCGAACCAGTTTATTCTGTTTTTTCTGTGGGCCTAATGAAATGTTTGTTTTGGTAAATTATTTAATTGTGGAGCTCTTTTGCTAGACGTTGGCATAAATAAGCAACACTTCGTGATTGCCAGTAGGTCGGGTGGCGTACGAAATAGAAGAATTCATGTATTCTTAACGTTCATTGGTTTCCTTTATTTTGTTTATTTCCTTCAGTTTGGCGCAAGTGGTGCAGTTAAATCTATAAAAACAGCCTTTTCTGTGGTTGGGACCTTCAGGGGTTGTGTTTCCAACCATGATGCCCAATCCTATGAACCAGGCGCCGGCGGTGCCCACCGCCATCCAGAGCACGGCGGGAGCCGTACCTATACGCAACGAGAAAGGTCCGTATCGATCTTCAAATCGCCATTAAGAATAATTCACGCTAGACCGGCGCGGGTACGTGCCGGCATGGGAACGGGGCCCGTTTTAACAAAATTCCAATCAATAGCTATGGAAGCATTCACGGTATACCGGGCACGACACGGCAACGGGTGCGGGCGCCGTACGGATCCCGTGTCCGAATGTCCGAGCATATTGTTTCCCGGAGCTGCCCCGCACCCGCGCTGTCCTGTTAGTGAATCCCGTGTGTTCGTGCTCACACGGACCGGACCCGGGGGCGAGCGACAGTCGGCGACGATCGTGTGAATTCGATCGAGAGATCGAGAATGCAGGTTGGTGCGTGTTTTGAAAATGGATTCCGATTCTCCTTCATCAAGGACAATGGAAATTTATGCCAAGTACACAGCGAAAACTTGTCCATTTTGTGAAATGGTTTGCCGTCAACTGAACTGCCGCCTGCGTGAAGGCGGAGGCGACAGCGGCGTCACGGCTACCCCGTACCGTCCTCGCGCCATTCGAGCCACTCCTAGAGTACTCTTTCCAAAGGACATTGCCGATTTTACTATGGGCCAGAAAAGCGCTACGATTTAAACAAGACCGTATCAACCATACATATTTTAATTTCTCACATGTTTACATACAAGAATTAATATTATTTACTTTACTTTCACAGCAGGAACAACTCGTCCAGACACTTTTTAAATTGCGTATTTGAGGTTAGTCTTGTGAAACGTTACATTCCTTTGTGCCTTTCTTCAAACGGAAAGGCAAGGACTTTCAGCATAGAACCATATACTTCTTTTCTATTATTTACAAAAAAGGCATTTAAGTTAGATTACAATTAAAATACTAGTTGACGAATAATTACAAAGGTGTTTGACTGTAGAGAAAGCATCAGAAGTGTGCCATGATCAAACAGAATGGTCGTAAACCTAAAAATAAATCGATCTGGCTTCCAATCTAGAAGAAAATATTATATCGATAGCAGCACCATTTGGTTCTCTGTAAACTATTGAACACTTACTGACCAATCTTTACCTTGATACATGCATACAATCTGTCATTATGACGCAGTTGGAGCTGCCAGATATTGGTGTAGATAATAGACCAAAACTAAACCGGAGGTAGAATGATAAAATATTTTATTAGTAACATGGTTCATTTTACTATGCACGGAAAATATTTAGTTTAGATTTTTTTTGCAGATTAACGATTGTGATGTTATTCATTTAGTTGAAATCGCAAGTTAGGATGAAATGTCGTTACCTATAATAGCAAAAATACGCAACATCTGACAACACTGGAAACAACATGTTGTGAACTTTTTAAAAATTTATAATTCTTGTTCGCTGAGACTTTCATTCATTAATTATTGAAAAATTATATTTTTAATTTTAAATTTCAATCACATCTTTGCCTATTGGTCTCGGTCTTGGTCAATGTACTCTTTAAAGCGATATTTCATTTCGGCAATGTCCTTTGGAGTCCATACTTCAGGAAGGACATTAACCTCCTGGAGAGAGTGCCAAAATGTGGCCTTGAGAAATAAGTCCTACATAAATCGTCTTGAAGCGCTCGGTCTTACCACACTTGAAGAAAGAAGAAAAAGAGGAGACCTCATTGAAACTTATAAATACTTAATGCCCACTATGATGTGCTTAAACTCAAATCCATATACACAATGAACAAAACGAGACTTCGTGACCATTCGCTAAGCTTAATCAAACCAGGTTTAATTCAAACCCAATAAAGTACTTTCTTTCCAACAGAGTAGTGGACTTAGGGAATAAATTGCCTCAAGAAGTGCTAACACAGTACATGGTTTTAAAAACCAGTTAGACAAACACCTTAATAGTATTAAACTTAACTAAAAACACAATAATATTAGCAGAAGTGCACTCAAAATATCAAAATTTAAAGTACACGCATCAGCTTAAAGCTGCTAGTGTATACTATCAATAATAATAATAATAAAACGCTGATATAGATGACAATGCTTTTTGAAGAGACCAAGCACAAATATAAGAGCTTTTTTGCAATTCTCAAACTTTGAGCTTGTAAAATATTGCAGGCGAGGTGTCAATGAAGAAAGTGAAGGTGCAGCGTTATATTTCTGGAAAAAAGCCCGAGTACGCAGCGGGGGTGTCCTCCTCCTCGGAGTCTGATGAAGAGGACTTCATTCAGCAGCAGAGGCCTGAGCGGAGGCCGCTTGCGCAGCCACAGCTCATCCGGAGTAGAGAAGAGGATTATGACTCCGACAAGGAGGTGAGGACAATGAATTTCAAATATGAATTAAGTCAAACTAAACTAAGTTGCTTCAAAAACTGAATGATCCGCGGATTCTATCAACTCTGTAAAGAAGAATCCGCAAATAAACTTTACGAGAGCAAATTATGTTTGCCAGTTCTTATATGCATGGAAATAGAGCATGCAACTTTTATATTTCTGACATAGACCCTAGCATAGCGCTTGAATTTTGACTTAGTACCTTAATTTTGACGTAGGTTACCTACCTTTGAATGAAATAAAAACAATACAACGTTACTAAGGGTAAGTTTGATCCAGAGCCCGTAGTCCGAATTGTAACCAAAATTGGTATTTACACCAAATCAATCGACTAGCATTTTCTAATGTATGGAGAATTGAAAGAGCGTGAAAGAGGCGTTAAATGAACTCAAATTTCCAAGCTGAAGTTTCATTTGACAGCGTATGCATCGTCACCGTAAATACGTTGACTTTGCCGTTTACGCCGATTTCGCGTTTTCATACAAAGTTTGATTTGGACAGGTAAACCATGCAATAAGGAGTAAAACTTGTATGGGTTTTCATGTTTTTACGTAACTTCGAAGTTCCCATTTGCTAGCATATCACACACCACATGCAAGTTTAACCTCATTAGCATCACCGAAACAAATCTTGTAATGTCCCTTTATGAGCACGGCTACACTGAACTGTATGGAAAACACGGACAATTTTTTTTTGCCCCTTCAATTTCGTCCAATGTGGTGTCACCAACCCGGGCTGGCTTATCACCTAGTAGGGGAAGGGGACTTGCTTCTGTCTGAAAATGGGTTCTGATCAATGAAACAGCTGGCATTCATAACGAAATTCGAAACTTAGAAAGAGAAAGAAAGTGGTGTATGACGGGCGAGGATTTGAACCTATAAACTCTCTAACGAAAGGCAAGTCCTTTAGCCCCGTCCACCGCGAGCTCTACGTTGTTTCTTCTTGTCTCATTATTTCTTCTGTCAACATATCCCCACCGTGGTTGCGTCCTCAAGCAGAATTCTCCTTTTTTAGTGTTCCGTACCCAAAGGGTGCCAACGAAACCCTATTACTAAGCCTCCGCTGTCCGTCCGTCCGTCTGTCACAGCGCCGTATCTCATGAACTGTAATAGGTAGGCGGCTTAAATTTTCACAGAGTGTGTATTTATTTGGCCGTTATAAGAACATATGGGTAAAAAATATAATGGGAGCCACCATACAAAAACCGTATGTTTTTGTGTTAAATCTTGTATGATAGTGCAAGAGTGCGACTCCTACTTGGCTGTTCTTTTATATTCCAAAATGTATAAATTCTGGTAATTTTATTTATTTAATGGATACGACATTACTGTTATCTCATTAATTTGAGTTTCAGTGACATCTACATTTGCAAGCATTGTAATCAGATTTTGAAAATAATCTGAAAAGTATCGGTTGTGACATTCGTCGGAAGCAGGAGATTCTATTGCTACAACATATTACAACAATAATTAAAATGCACGCATCAGCTTGTAGCTGCTAGTATATACAAAATTTAATAATAATAATAATAACATAAATATTCATCAAAACATTGGGCCACTCGCAGACCGAAGACCCTCGGCTGCAGCGTGTGCGCGCGGCGCGGGCGGCTGGCCCCGGCCGGCACGAGCACGCACCCGAGCTGATGGAGGCGGAGTCGGAGGCGGAGGCGGAGGGCGCGGCGGAGGGCGCGGGCGACGCCGCCGACGCCGCCGGCAGCTCCTCCAGCGAGGACGAGCTCGACGACGAGGAGATCGAGCGGCGGCGGCAGGCGCTCAAGGCTAAGCTGGCCGCCAGGTGAGCGCTCCACGCTGCATGGAAGCTGCGCTCATACCTATAATCTGGGAGTCTTCAAGCGTAATTTGAATAAGCTCGATAACTCAGCCATAGTTCCCGAATCCGCTGGCATGGTGGAGCGTGGTTTCGCGAGGCGAGGTGTTTTTGGCTTTTCTGAGCACCTTTGGTCCTCAGCACAGCCACCTATCTTCTTCTTCTTCTTCAGCCTTTGGTTTTCCACTGCTGGACGTAGCCCTGAATTCGCCAAGTTGTGTGGTCTCCTGTTTTTCTTCGCCAGTTGTCACCTGCTGTCTGACGTATATCGTCGGACCAACGCGCTGGCGGTTTGCCGACGCTTCTTTTTCCTGTGTAGGGTCTCCACATCAAGACTTCAGTGCTCCATCTGTGGTCATCTCTGCGACATACGTGACCTGCCCATTGCCA
The DNA here is from genome assembly GCA_946894095.1 of Incurvaria masculella. Taxonomy (NCBI): domain Eukaryota; kingdom Metazoa; phylum Arthropoda; class Insecta; order Lepidoptera; family Incurvariidae; genus Incurvaria; species Incurvaria masculella. The sequence goes on along the minus strand of OX335658.1, from coordinate 10,766,543 downwards.
CTTGAGTTTAGCAACCCTATGAATAACGTCAGTGACCTCGGTGCTTTGGCTTATCAGCGAATTTGGCATTCGGTTGCGCAGTGAGAGTCACTTCTGCTCTGTAAATTTGTTTCATCATTTTTTCTTCATCCATACATCCATATGGCCAAACCATCTTCGCGCTCCTTTCTCGATTGTAGTCACAACATCATTTATTAGGCTAAGCCGCTTAGCCCAGCAAGTGCTGATTTAATCGACACTTAAAGGACCTTTATTAACAAAGTGCTGATTGTCCTTTACTGGTAAAGATAGCAAGCTGCTAAGAAAGGTCCTTAATTAGTGACGATTAAGCTAATCAGCAGTAGGTGAAAAATGCCGTAAGGGTCTCTTCCACTAAGTACTGATTAGCTTAATTCGTACATTAAAGGGCCTTTCTTATCATCTTTCATGATACTGACTGGTATCGATTACTTTCATGCAATCGATACCAGTATAAGATAATCAGCAATTTTTTGTAACCGTTTGAAAGTGATTTGAGAACATGATTTTAACAGCACATGGGTTCCGAATCATGTAGTGAGGTGGTCCTCGTTGAAAATGTAATACGTTGTCAGGGAGGCTGCGGAGGAAGAGGAGGCTCTGGGCCGCGCGGACGAGGAGGAGCTGCTGGAAGGTCGCCGCGAGGACAGCGCCTCCTCCGACACCGACTACACAGACAGCGAAGACGACCAAGGTACTCTTCTTTAGACCTAGCATAGCGCGCTGTGCTTACAAGACGTAAACTCAAGTACCGCCACAGCGAGTTTGAGAGATGGAACACATCTGCCCAATGTGACAACTTCCGAAATAGTTATCAATACATTGGAGTCACGCTCATGGAATGTGAAATGTTTTTATGTGAAATATTTATGATTTCTCTAGTTTTCCTTAATAAAAGCATGGTGGTCTCTGCTTTTATAGATTGTTTAGTGAAGGGGGGTAAACAATCTGGACCAAAATCCCTTTTTGATGGTGAATAAGGGGTGACCCACTGATTCTTTGTCGATCAAATTTCTTAACTTTTCCCCAGTATTTCAAAGTAAACCTTAAAACATAACTTCAGATCATTATTAATTTGAGTTTCAGCGACATCTACATTTTAAGCATTGTAATCAGATTTTGAAAATAATCTGAAAAAGTATTGGTCGTGACATTCGTCGGAAGCAGGACTTGAACCTGCGACCTTTGGATTACATGTCCACTGCTCTAAACCAACTGAGCTATCCCGACAATTACATCAGCCAACGAATTTCTCGATTATATTCGAATCGACACAATGCTTCCCGTATCTTCTGCTAGATGGCGCTGATGATGTTTTTGCGTATTGATCCTACGCTAAGGCATTTTGACTGCAATGATTGAGCTATCAATTTTATTGCTGTCGTCACCAAAGACGTTTTTGGTATCGGACACTAAGGACACACTCACGACCAATACTTTTTCAGATTATTTTCAAAATCTGATTACAATGCTTAAAATGTAGATGTCGCTGAAACTCAAATTAATGAGATAACGGTAATGTCGTATCCATTAAATACATAAAATTATCAAGTAAAATCCGGGCTGACTCTTAGTGTCCGATACCAAAAACGTCTTTGGTGACGACAGTAATTGTCGGGATAGCTCAGTTGGTTTAGAGCAGTGGACATGTAATCCAAAGGTCGCAGGTTCAAGTCCTGCTTCCGACGAATGTCACGACCAATACTTTTTCAGATTATTTTCAAAATCTGATTACAATGCTTAAAATGTAGATGTCGCTGAAACTCAAATTAATGAGATAACGGTAATGTCGTATCCATTAAATACATAAAATTATTCAGATCATTATTTAGAAGCTACACAGCCATTAGAAATTTTTTTGAGAAAAGAAAGAAATTTCAGTTCATTTTGTATAAAACGATTTTCGTCTCATGCGTCAGTTGACTCAGTATTACTTTACATTCTAAGCCTATGTTTGAGACACTTCCTATCTCAATGACCACCCACCCTGAAGCCTTATTCTGCTAATTGATAACTGCGCGCGTTATGTTTGTGTTTTCTCAAAACCGCATGTTTTCTACTAATGCGAAATGGTATTCTACTAGCGCAGTTTGCAAAACGCATGCGTTGTTTGTGTTTTGTTCGCAAACTCGTAACGCGCGCTCCATGTTCTCGTGGGGCGAAAACTTGTGATTTTGAGAATTCTATTTGTCAAATTCGGAGCATCGCATCGCCGAACTTCGAATATCACTTTTCTACATTACGTTGGCATATCGCTGTCTCTTTCTTTTCGTACGTCATATTTGAGTGAGAAAATAAGTGTCAAAATTGTGACAGGTTATTTTACCCTGTAGGCGGCGCGCAAGACAAACCACTCCATAGACAATAACAAAACGCGTGTGTGAATAAGCTGAATAACGATTTTTGGAAACCACACTCGAAACTTAGCGTGTTATGTTTGACGGAAACATAACTTATACGGAATGGTTTAAAATTGGACAAATAACAGAATCGGGCTTCTGGAGTATCACGTTGGGGTAGGTTTCCAGTTTGCCGGGCAGCTTTAACGGTAGCTAATTTCGTTTTGGTTCTGTTTTGGCAAAAAGTATACATTATTGTTACTATTTAGGCTATATTTTAGTTGTTAATTTGTCATCAATATCGTGGAGAGAAATGACTGTTATTTGTTTTACTTTTTAGTTTTTTCTTTATTATTGATTACATTTTCTTGTTCGTACGTAATGGTAATAAATGGGAATTGTTTTTGGGGGTAGCATAAGCATAAATAATATGTCTTATAATGTTTGAATGTGTTCGTATGTACCTATGTTACCGCTGTTAATTCTGTTAAATAAAAAATAAAATAATGGGGGAACGGTCCGGCAGGGCCGCGCGTGAAGCCCGTGTTCGTGCGCGCGTCGGAGCGCATGACGGCCGTCGAGAGGGAGCGCAAGACGAAGCAGGCGAAGAAGGAGGAGGCGGAGACGCGCCGCGAGAAGGAGGAGCGGCGGCGGGAGGCGCTCAAGCTGGTCGAGGACACCATCCGCGCCGAGCAGGGACTCAAACAGGTCGGCTCGAACTGCAACCAATGTATGTTCGTGTAGGGTGTAATCATAGATAAAAAACTGGCCAAGTGCGAGTCGGACTCGCGCACGAGGGATCCTTGCATACAAAAAATCCTATTTTTCGTATGGGGCCCCGTAAATTGGCGTTTACGGCAAACCGATCGACTGGCGTTTTCATATTTATGCAGAAATTGAAGAGCGTTAAGCGAACTAACATTTGCGAGTCCGAGTTTGATTTGACAGCTTACTCAATGTTGCCGTAAATACGTCGATGTTGGCGTTTACGCCGACTCCGCGTTTACATTTGAGTTTGAGTTTGACATCTTGAACAATTATAACAATAGAATATCTAGTAAAAACTTGTATGGAGTTTGATGTTTTTACGGAACTTCGAAGTTCCGTAAAAGCCACTTTAGGTGACAACTAGTAGCAGCTCAGAGCTACGCCTATATGCCGCGCTTAACATAAAAATAAAATACAAAAACGACAGAAAACTTCTCTCTTTTTTTCATACTGATTATAAACATCATAATAGTCATAAGACCACCAACCAATTTAAATATAGACTGAACAACCATGTCAAACAAAATCTAATGGAAAGAAAAATAATATAAAAAAAACCACTTAGCAACTAAATTTATCAAGTTAAACACTGGATTTAGACGCATCAGCATATGCTGCCTGTCTAAAACTTATTAATAAATAAATAAAGATAAAATTCACCAAGTGCCGTCTGTATGTGTGTCCAGGGCGAGCAGAAGGAAGGCAACATAGCGGACGTGTGCACGGACGACGAGAACGACGAGCTGGAGTACGACGCGTGGAAGCTGCGCGAGATGAAGCGCATCAAGCGTGACAAGGAGGAGCGCGAAGCGTGAGTGGACATCCTTAATCTTACATCAACCCTACGAAGCGACCCAACAACTTCGTACCGATGCTGGGGTCTGAATAAATATTATTTTTCGTACTAAGCAAGTAGGTAGCTTATTTCAAGGAATTTGATATGAACGTATGTATGATCGACCGTGCAGCAAGTACACATTAATCAAAGAAAATCCCTGTAAAAATAAATACTTTACGAATATACTGCAAGGCTGGACCTGTACCAGCAAAACATACCATTTTCGCCACCTGCGCTATATACCTATAATTTGGAATTCCCCTACAGTCTCTATTCAATGTATGTAGGTATAATCTTAAACACTGTAAGTAGGAGGCATTGAATACGGGAGGGACTGTCGGAGAATTCTAAATGATGAGTATACAGCAGGTGGCGAAATTCGTTAGACGCTATACCCGCGAATGGTATGTTTTGCTGATGCTAGGATGTGTGGCTAATGACACGAGCCTTGCCTCCTGGCATGGCGCCTAATTCCTTCCCTTCATATGACCATGGAAAACAGGGTAAATATTTCATTGTTGCTTCGACCATCTTTTATCGAATGTATCGGTGCCAACCTCGGCGGGAAAGAAAAAAGTTTCAGCACTACAGTTTTACCTTGGTTTGGAATAATATATCGACCCCAATTATTTAAATACCCTTTGCAACTCAATCATGGATAAGAATTATTGGGATTTTATCCCGCGGTCTTAGAGCTTTCACACCTTGGGTAAAATAAATTGCCTTCCATCCCAGAGGTCCGGGTTTAAATCCTCGCCCCGCTCATGAACAATTTTCTCTATGTTGGATAAGTGCATTTCGTTACGAATGCGAGCTGATCCATGATTTGGAATCCATGAAAAACTGTAAGTCCCTTTCCCCAACTAGGTGGTATGGTTAAGCCCGCCCGGGGTGATTCCATAGCATTGGATAAAAACATGTTCGTTTTTCATCCAGTTCAATGTAGCCGTCCTCATGAAAGGAAGGGTAAGTTCTTAAACCATGTGACGGATTGACGGGATGGGACCCTACCCACGTTACGTGATTTTTTATACAACTATTCAAAAGGCCCACTGTTTTCGATCTTTGGGAGGAAGATGATGAATAGGCCAGTATAGGCCGGCAGTAGTTATCGGCACAACACCATTTGGCTTTGGTGGGTTCCGTCACGTGACTCGGGCCGGCAATCGTGCCGAGACGAGCCGGACCCCTCCCTCCCCCTAAATCCGTCACGTAGTTCATGAATGCTCCCGAAGACCCTGGTATGGCACCTAATTACTTCGGTGATTCGGGAAAAAAAATTTGACTGTTCCTCACCTACACCGGTAAGACTCGATTCAAAACAATGTTTGCGTCGCAGGCTCGAGAAGGAGATGCTGGAGTTGGAGCGGTTGCGCGGCATGACGGAGGAGGAGCGGCGCAACGACGCGCGCCTCAACCCCAAGGTGGTCACCAACAAGGGTGTCAAGGGGAAGTACAAGTTCCTGCAGAAGTATTATCACAGGTGCGTCACGTTCCAAGCATAGCTCATCGATCATCAATAATTGTTTTATTGTTTGTTTATTCATCATCCTTAGACAGTACACTGCACTCTGATTTGTCATATTTTAACATTATTCAGTTCAGCAAAACACAGCAAAGAACTGGCAAGAAACTTCGCTGTAATTTTTTTTCAACATTCACTTAGTCGAAATTTACAAAAGTGCTTGTCAAAGTTTTAAAGAAAACAGTTAAAATATGATGTCGACAATTCATGCCTTATGAAAAAGATCAGTTTATTTGCAAAGACTGTCCCTGCCATCTAACATGTTGGGAAACATCTATTTGCCTACAGTCGGTCCAACCGTTTATTTTACTTTTGACATAAGCACACCTATGAAATTTTATAATTATTGACAGGCAACCATAAAACCAAAAAATAAATATTTGCAATTTTCAAAATATGATACCTCTTTTTTGATGATTTGTTGAACAAAAACAAAATATCGTTGTGTTGAATTGATTAAAGCATCTTCATAATTAAGTTATGAGAAACCAAATCCGGAGAACTTCACTAATCGTTTAGTATTTGAGCTGTCAAAAGTAAAATAAATGTTTGGGCAGACTATAGATTGAGTTATATCATAGGTTTAGTTTTGCAATATCATGGACTGGTCATCATGGAATGGTCGGCCAATAGTGTTGCCTTCCCAAAAATTACACACATAATTATTAGGAAACAATGATCTAGAATTTGAAATGAATAGGCAGAAACAATTTAGGTGTTTTGTCTCAATTGCGTCTTGGGTTGTGTGCGATGGACTGGGTTGTGCAATATAATTGGTTTTAATTGCAATAGTCGGGGCTGTGTAATATCCGAGATTGTGCAATATCCTAAGTTGTGCGATATATTCGCTGTGACTTGTTACTGTCATGCCAGATAACTCGTGTTCTTGATACAACACCATACAATGTTTTTAAATGTGGACTCATTTAGTTTCTTTTAAGATCCTAAAGTTATTTCGCATTCCTTCGATCATGTGCCTGCTCAATCTAACTGCAAAATCGCTACATACATAGAGTTTGCTTCAGAAGACAATAATTTGTTTTGTTATTGTATGAACTTTTTTATACACTGTTTACAGAGGTGCATTCTACTTGGACAAAGAAGAGGATGTTCTCAAGCAGGACTTCTCTGGAGCTACGCTGGAGGATCACTTCGACAAGAGTGTGCTGCCTAAAGTGAGTTACTCTTCTTACGTCGGTTCTTAAGTAACGGACGTTCTCTTGCCTGAGTAGTCAGTCTGAGTTCTCACCTAAATTGGCGTTTGCGGCAAACCGATCGACTGGCGTTTTCAAATGTATGGAGAAATTGAAGGGCGTTAATCGAACTAACATTTGCGAGTCCGAGCTTGATTTGACAGCTTACTCAACGTTGCCGTAAATACGTCGACGTTGCCTTTTACGTCGACTCCGCGTTTTCATACAAATCGGAAGTCCGAGTTTGACTTTGACAGCTTGAAGAAGTAAAACCACAGAATATCTAGTAAAAACTTGTATGGAGTTTGACGTTTTTACGGAACTTCGAAGTTACGTAAACGCCAATTTTGGTGAGAACTGAGACTACCGGCTCTGAACACTTCATTAAATATCTGCAGCGCACCTCTCATCAGTAGTCGGAACAGTAGTTTTTATTGAGGAGTGCAATTATCCGATACAAGCGTCCGACCTCGAAACGTGCAGGTTCCCTCACGGCTAAACGCTCCCGTTGCAGGTGATGCAGGTGAAGAAGTTCGGCCGCTCGGGCCGCACCAAGTACACGCACCTCGTCGACCAGGACACGACCGAGTTCGACTCGCCGTGGGCGGGCGAGGCGGCGCCGCAGTCGCTGCAGGCGGCGCGCGCCGGCACGCGGCAGCTCTTCGGCAAGCCATCGGCGCGGCGCAGCTACCAGTAGGCGCGCGAACCGAGAACTGTGTCCGCACTTGTGAGCGAGGAGTGAGGTTGAAGGACAGAGTGGAGAGCACTCTCGGAATGTGGTAATGAGGATTGAGAACGGTGTGTGGAGATCGTAGATAAATGGGAAGGAGATATGATACGTGCTGTCTCCAATTTTCAAAAACTACGAACCCAACTTAAACGTGCAGTGGGCAACAGACCAAAGTTGCTGGGAATGACTCAAGCAAAAGATGAACAGACAAAATAGCTTGACTTCTGGCAACATTTGTAAGGGGGACTATACATACTATCATTGTTTAAAGCATCTATTATTGAACTGTATATACAATCCTACTAAAAAACCTAGGCAGATATAACAAAAAAAATCGTCTATTTCGACTTTCAACCGGAAGTGGTAAGTTTGGTCTGTGTTCCCCTGTACACGCCACATGCAAGCATAGGCACGGACGTATTGGAGGGTTTGTGTGGGTGGGAACTGACTTGATGAACACATTTTTAGAGCATATTCGCGTGCTGTGATGATGTTACGACTGTGTGGCATAAGACGCACCGCCGGAATTCCATACAATTATATCGTAAATTTGGCCATTCAATGCAGACGCGATATCGAGTGCATACCACTTCTCCTTTCTTTCTTTTCAGTGGTTGAGATGGTAGGACATGTAGAGCAAATGATTGACAATACATCTTTAACCTGTCGTCTGCTACCGGTACCACCGGCGGTACCGTGACATAATGTTTTCCAGCTCGCTTGCGGTACCACCGGTGGTACTGGGCGCGGCGATGGAATATTAGTCACCTAATTATGGGCAAAGAAAAATATAAACTGACAGCAATAGAAACGGACCTTGCATGTCGCATACCCTAATGCACGCGGAAATCAGAAAAGATAACAAAAATCTCTACGTCCCGGTTGTCTATATGTTAAAGAAAAGTTTTAATAATACATGTATGAAAATGAAAAAAAATCTATCTTTGTTCTATCGGGTTGTGTTGCAAAGAGTTCGTAATAAACTAATTTCTAAGACCTGCAGTCCTTTAATGCATCAGCCATTCGATGCCCTCTTGACAAAAAAAAGCAGGAAATGAACTCTTTTAAAAATCTTAGCGATATCGATATTTTCTAAATTACATTTAAAAAAAATCGATTAAAAGTCAGAATATCGCTACAGATATGGTGCATAACGAGGCAATCCGCCTACGTACCAATGTAGTCGATATTGGACACCAGGTGGCTCGGCTTAAGGGGCAGTGGGCTGGTCACGTCAGCCGAAGAGACGGCGACCGTTGAAGTAACCGTGTCCTACACTGACTACCGTGGACAGGAAAACGGAGTGTGGGAAGACCACCCGCCAGGTGGGACGACGACATCAAATGCGTCGGCGGAAAACAGTGGTTCCGTACCGCTGAGGGCCGGGAGGAGGCGGAGGAGAAGCGTATGTCCAGCAGTGGACCCAAACACGTTGACTGACTGACTGACGGACTGATTTAACCTAAATTGATAATTGCATAAAATTGTCATTCCTGTCAAGTTTGATTAATGAGTTATTGGACAGTTAGAATCAGCGATATAAAATGGGAAGATATGTGATGTCACAACTGTCATTGAGTGCACTAGTCTTCTCATAACAATTTCGTGTTAAACCTTTTTTACTTGTGATTTTCGGGAAGTAAACATTGTTAAACGATTCTATTCGCAATAATCTGTTGATGGAGGTGTTATCTCCTCGGAAAACCTAATATTTATTCAAATATCTCAGAAAAACAGTCTGCTCACAAAACGTAAACAAACAAACTACCCACATAAATAAACTAGGGAAAAAACTGTTAAGTAAATAGTGATTAACTCTTATAAAACAAGTGTTTTTGTGGATTATTTAAGCAAGTTTATCAGATCATGGCATCATGCCTGAAATGTGACAAAAAAATACCTAAACCAGATGAAAAAAACCCAAAAATAGCATGTTTCAGCTGTGAGCGCCAAGTTTGCTTAAAATGAAGACCACTTCTTGCTACGGAGGTGAGAGTGTTAATCCTCCAAGCTCATACCCTAAAGTATATCTGCCCCGACTGTGAAGAGGGAGTTCGCCAGCTGCCTGCACTTAGAAACTTAGTTAGTGAACTCAAATCCGAGATCACCGAGTTGCGCAACGAGATCGCTGACATGCGAAAGCATCAGACCCGAGGCCTTAACCTCGATAATGTCATCGATGAGCTTGAGGAACGGAAAAAAAGGGGCTCAAACTTGGTGATGCACGGGGTCCCAGAGCTAGACTCAGAAGATGTGGACCAGCGTCGGAAACATGACGCTGACATGGTGGAGGAGGTGCTCGCGACGCTGCCTCAGGCTGAGCAGCCGCTCTACGTCATTCGTCTGGGTAAGCCGCGGGCTGGTACCACAGCACCCCGCCCGCTTAAGCTGATAATGGCAGGTAAGCCAAAGGCCATTCACATTCTTAAAAACAGAAGCAAACTACCAGCCACTATAAATGTAAAATCCGATCTGACTCCTTATCAACGGGATCAGCTTGTCAGACTACGGGAGGAGTTGGCTGAGAGAAATGCCAAAGGGGAACAGAAACTAACCATAAAATACATTAATGGTTGTCCACGTATAGTAAAAGAAGAAAAAAACTGATACCCGCTGTCACCGAACTGATTTTACTATACACGAACCTAGCATCTCTAACGGCAAAATTTGATTTATTCTTAGTGGAAATACACCAAAAAAACCCAGCTTTTATTGTTATTACAGAGACACATTTGAACTCCCAAATAAAAGACACCGTAATAAATATACAAGGCTACACACTATACCGGCACGATCGAAAAAGTGGAAAAAAAGGTGGAGGTGTAGCGATATATGTAGCTAATTCACATAAAAATGTTCCCATACTAGCAAAAGTAAACAACTTATACAACAAGGATAGTGTGGAGGCGCTATGGCTTGACGTTCAAATTGGAAACTTTAAAATATTATTGTGTGGCGTCTACCGACCCTCCCACTACACACTTGAGGAATCCGACATAGAACTTTTTAATATGATAAAACTGGCTTCAGAACAGAATAGCGTCCTTATATCAGGGTACTTCAATTTACCTGACATCACATGGCCCTTGATAAAACTAGATGGGTATAATGCACTTCACGAAAAATTTGTTGATATGTACACCAATTCTAATCTCCACCAACTAGTGCGTGAAGTGACCAGAAAGCGCAACGACGAAGAATCCCTTCTAGATCTGATTCTATGCAATGACGATAATCTTTGTACTAAACTAGAGCATCACCCACACATAGGAAAAAGTGACCACTGTGTCATTAGTGCAACCATTCAATTTATTCAAGATCAGATACTCGGACACAATATTAAACTTCGTCGCAACTACTTTAGTGCAAATTACGATGCGGTCAGAAATACACTGATTAATGAAAATAAAAAAAATACTACGCCCAGCAATATAGAGGAAGCCTGGAACTGTTTTAAACGTACATCAAAGAAAGCCCTGCACGATAATATCCCATTATCGAAGCCTAAAAGGAACAATATCAATAAACCATGGATTAAGAAAAGTATTTTGAGCATGATTGAAGAGAAAAAAATACTATGGGCACTCTACCGATTAAACAAATCAAATGCTAGCTATACCTCATACCGGAAGTTAAACAACAAAATTGTGGCAACTGTGCGTCAAGAAAGACAGGCATTTGAGGTAAATATTGTCAAAACTGGTCCGAAAGCATTCTACGTATATACGTAAGTATATACGTAGACAACTATCGTCGAAAGTATCTGTGCCGCCTGCTCTACGAGTTGATGACACCAGCGACATAGTGACAGAACACAGCGCCGTTGCTAACATCTTTGCAAAACAATTCAAAAAATCCTATGTACAAGAATATGACGGCTTGTTTCCACGAATATTATTACCATGGGTTCTAAACTCCATAGAGTCCATAGAATTTGAACCCTATGAAATTCTAAAGGTGTTAAGATCATTCAAGGACACCACTTCTATGGGACCCGATGAAATCCCAGCAATTTTCCTTAAAGAATGTGCTACAGAACTAAGCGAGCAGCTCTCTCACATAATGACTGTATCATTCAAAAGTGGAAGGCTGCCACAGGATTGGAAAGAGGCAGTTGTCACGCCAATCTATAAAAAAGGTGACAAGTTATCCGCTTCCAACTACCGACCTATTAGCCTAACAAGCATTATTTGCAAAACAATGGAAAAAATCATAACAGAAAAAATAAGGATATTCTTATCACTTGAAAATGTCATAATCGAGGAGCAACATGGCTTTGTACCCAGACGTTCGACCGTGAGTAACCTCCTTACTTGTGTAGACAAATGGACCAGTGAGTGGAATGAGCGGAACTCGATCGACGTAATCTATTTGGACTATGAGAAGGCATTTGACCGTGTCCCAATAAAACGTTTAATTTATAAATTGGAACACTTTGGATTACGAGGGAAACTTCTTTCGTGGATTGAGGACTTTCTATCTAACAGGAAATTCCGTGTACGAGTAGGCGAGCAACAATCGGAGGCATACAATGTCTTGAGCGGTGTACCGCAGGGTTCGGTGATCGGCCCCGTCGCATTTAGCTTATTTCTTACAGACCTAAAAGCTGTAATGGAACTCTCCTTTACACTATTTGCTGATGACACCAAATTCTTCGGGGACCCCATCATAAGTCACCAAGTAATCCAGAACAATCTGGACCGCACCGTTCAGTGGACCAAAGACTGGCTGCTCTCCTTAAATGCAGACAAATGCACTGTGCTGCACATAGGCCCCAAAAATCCTCACCTTCAATACTCCATCGATGGAATCCCCTTGAATGCAGTTTCCTCACAGGTCGATCTCGGCGTAACGGTGTCCAATGACCTCAAATGGGATAACCATATAATCGAAGTAGTTAAGAGAGCAAATTCACTGCTTTATATGATTCGGAAATCCTTTTCCTGCATAAACATTGACCTGTTTCTTAAGCTCTACAAGTCATATGTACGTCCCCTCCTGGAGTATGCATATCAAGTATGGAGCCCCTACTTCAAAAAGGATATAGATATATTGGAAAAGGTTCAGAGACGCGCAACAAAAATGGTGTTGTTCCTCAGGCACAAATCATATGAAGATCGCCTTGACACTCTTGGTCTTACTACATTGGAAAAAAGAAGGCAGCGAGGAGACCTAATTGAGACCTACAAAATCCTGACTGAACACTACGATGTACCGAGTCTTAAATCAATGTATACAAAAAATACCAATGAGAGACTTCGAGGACACTCCTTGAAACTTAACCGCAATAATACTACTTCAAACCCGAGAAAGCACTTCCTATCTAACAGAGTTGTTGACACTTGGAATAAATTGCCAGAAGAAGTGATAAGTGCTAACTCAGTGAACAGTTTTAAAAACAAATTGGACAAATATCAAAAACGAGAAGCAATAAATAAAAACTAAACTTACAAAAAAAACTTTACTTGCAAAAATATTAATACAGTGCACTCAATAATTAAAATACACGCATCAGCTTGTAGCTGCTAGTGTATATAAAATTTAATAATAATAATAATAATAATATGGCATTGTTCAATATTCGTGTTACTATATGAATCATGTTACTGCGTCATTGGCGTCAGATGGCCTTGGAGTGACAAAGGTAGATACAATGCTATTTACTGCGAGAGTGAAAGAGCTAACACTATTTTGCCTTGTCGGTGACACGTTCTTAGGTGCTTTGCCCAGTCTTCACATTTTATCACTGGTTAGAATGAGCTTTTGAGGAAAATAACAGCTTTTCTTGTCTTCAAACTATATTTAATGTTAAAAGTTTAAAATGAAATATTAGCGGTTATGTTATTGTGATATTTTCTTTCCTTGATTGACTTGATTTGATTAGCATGATTTCGAACAATTTATTTTCGGAAAAATATCGAGGAAATTGAGTCATTTAAATTACATAGATTGAGTAAATAAGATTTTCAAATTTATGTTGTCTTATTTTGTGAGGAATCTGACAGTTTTTACAGGTCTTTTAGGGTAGGCAACCTGTCGTGATAAATAAGCAGTTTTCTTCCCCAAAATCAACAATCTTACTCATCGGGTGCCAACGTAGAGCTAAAAAGTGAAGTTCGTACTGTTTAGTGAATTGTGGCCTGTATGGGAGTTTTTATTGTGTGGCGACTGGGTACAACATTCGTTTGTAAGACTCATTGTAAATATAGATTAAATTAAATGAAATAAACGTTGAGACAAGTTTTTACGTGCATGCAAATCTTTCATTTATTCTGGCTGTTTGCAGCCTAGTGGATAAAATCTATGAATTGCGAGTGCTGGGTTGGATATTTTTTTATGTAACTGGTTAGGGATGGCTAATACCACACCTCCTGTGACCCAACACACCTCATGGGACCTAGGTGGCATGGCTACATAGAACTGGATGAAAACCATATACAAATTTCGTTGCCCCTTCGACCATTATTCATTCAACGCGATGGTATCAAGCCAGGGGGATCATTACTGCCACCTAGTAAGTTAGGAAGGGGACCAACAGTTTACATGAATTTCGAACCATGAAAAACTTATCACTTAGTCGGCCTTTATTGACATGCACGGGAAGAAAGAGAAGAAATAATACTATCATTGACAAATTATTTCCGTCCGAAATTAGTTGAAGTATAAGCCTGTTTATATAATAGTTTATATAATGTATAAGCAATGTCGTTTTGGACAATATTCGTTTTAATCGGGCTCTAAAGTGCCCTACGTTCTCTTTCAAACTCAAGTTATCTATTTGACAAATTTAACCATAATCTGACGGTACAATCAGATAAACCAACTTTAGCATTTCTATTAATGTTAGATGCCCTCGGCTCTGCTGGCTTTGCAGACAGTGTTTCCCTGTTTTCTCTCATTTCAACCTCACTACCCATACCTAATTTAGCGTGACGATAGGTAGCGGGACTCTTCCACCTAGTACTGATTAGGTTAATCCGTACATTAAAGGGCCTTTCTTACCATCTTACAATCGATACTAGTACAAGATAATAATATAAAGTGTCAATTAAAATAATCAGTACTTGGTGAAAACTAGGTTTATAAATATATGAAATACCTACGACATCAGAATTGGGTAAGTTGTAAGCGGATAGACAGACATGCCAGAGGTTCCCAGTATTCAGAAGCCTTGCTGCTGAACATGCGAGCAACAGTGACAACAGTTCGCACATGTTTTCTAGCAGATGGCGCACCAAGCTTGGATTCACTCCTGTGGCGCCACATCGCCCTTTTGTCATTTTCCGCCATCTATTTTCGCCCCCCCCCCCCCCCACAAATGTTAATTGCACTGTCTTTATTTTTGTACCTTGCATAATGGATAAGGAAATCCTTGTACATAAAGCTAGGCCCTGTAAAAACCACAGACCTAGCCTACAGACCTATGGTAAAACAAATTGTGTTCCTATGTGACTTATTTTAGATAGCTCCTTGTGTGTAATTAACGTCATTGCGCAATAGGTGGTGGAGTAAACATTTTTTTTTTTTAAAACAGTTAACAGTTTTTAGGGTTCAGTACCCAAAGGGTGCCAATGGAACGCCATTAATAAGCCTCCTCTGTCCGTCCGTCCGTCCGTTCGTCCGTCTGTCACAGAGTTGTATCTCAGTAAGTAACCGTAACAGATAGACAGCTGAAATTTACACATAGTGTGTATTTATTTTGCCGTTCCAACAAAAAATAGGTAAAATTAGAAGGGCTTAGGCGTTTAAAAAAAAACAATGCAAATAGTGTTTGACTTGGTAAGATTTACGAAAATTTTAATTACAAAACGACTTATAGCTAAAAGTAAACCGCGACCGCTGTGGTCAACAATCTAACAAAAACCAAATTGATTATAAATCTTCATGAAACAAGCTATGTCTGAAGACTAATGTTTTTAAGATGTTTTTATTTTATTGTAGAGTAATATAACCTCCAAAGTTATTGCATAAAACGCGCGAAAAATTCAAACTTTCGGACCTTATAACTTGGAAAACAAACACTATTTTACAATGCCAATTAGTCATCACACATTTAGATCGATCAAATAAAGCAATTTTAAGCAAAATTTGGATATCTGACAAGAAATGTGGGCATGATCTTCTTTCCACGTTTGTATGGGGAGTTGAGCGGGAGGGCAAACAGTTATCGCCCGTAGTAGGTACGGGGAATTAAAAGGGAAACAACTGTGTTAATTAACGAAAGAAAGCTGTAAAACTGGACTTGAACCAGCAAACATATCTTACGAGGGTATTGCGTCGTTAATCGTTGAAAGCATAATTATTTTCCTTATTTTAATTTTGAGGGCTTTAAAATTACGAATAGGCTAAAATTAAGCTAATTTCAGAGATAATGAAATGGTACAATTACTCCTTTTTCCTATTTTTGGAATTCCGTGCTCAGTAAACACTGTGTTAGCAGGAGGCATCGATTACGGGAGGAGGGACTGTATAGGAGATTTTTGAATTATGGGTAAACAGCAGGTGGAGAAATTGAAAGACGCCAATACCCGCGAACTGAAATTGACCAGTTAGCATGGTACGAAATACAACTAAGCGTCAGATTTAGGGCCGAGTGCACGAAAGGACAAAAAATAAATATCAACGTCAAAGTATGATCAAACACGTCACTTTGTGTGGACAGTATGGAAGGAACTGCATGCGGTTTACTAAAAGTGACGTGTTTGAACATTGATTAACTCAACCGTTTCTTCGTGCAACCGGGGCTTAATCACTCTTTTGCCTGTCCACCTGCTAAACAGCTGGCGAGTTATTTAAGATTGTAACCCCCTGCTCAGTCAAAACCACCGTTGCAAGGAATATACATTAACAAGCAATCATTAATCTGCACAAAATACATAAATCCATCAAAGCCACTACGAAAGAAAGCGACTACGGTGTGAAGCTAAGTAAAGTAAACAGAAAAACCGGCCAAATCCGAGTAGGACTCGCACACGAAGGGTTCCGTACCATGATTTAACACAAAAAGATCACGCTTTTGTATAGGGACGCTGTTTAATTTTTATTATTTTTAAATTTCACCGATTTGTTGTTTTAGCGGCCAAACTAATACATACTCTGTGAAGATTTCAGCTGCCTATCTATTATGGTTCATTAGATGCAGCCCTGTGACCGACGGACGGATGGACGGACGGACAGCGGAGGCTTAGTAATAGGGTTCCGTTGGCACCCTTTGGGTACGGAACCCTAAACAGTAGCTTTTATTCTGCCAATTTTGTAGGAGGCAGGATAGCAGCCAATACTCATAAAGTTCGTAATATCATTTTAAAGCCAATAAATCTTATAATAATAAACACAATGGGGGGAGTCGTGTGGAGTTATTTATGAAGCCACTGCAATTTCCTTCCTTTATATTGAAACTTCCAACTGTCGTAAATGGGGATGATCTCTGGTGGTAACAAAGGGTGGAAAAGGCTGCGGCTTTGTGAGGCGAGGTCATTCACTAAGTTGGGTGGGGTAAATTATCGTCTTGGAAAAAAGGCCTCGACCATTAGCCTTGCATGGCGATGTAGTACTTCCGTTAGATTATGTTTCTGTTATTTATTATAGTATTTAAAGACCTCCTGCACCCTCCGACACCGCCCAAATAAAAAAAACCGGCCAAGTGCGAGTAGGACTCGCAAACGAAGCGTTCCGTACCATCGTACAGCATTTTACACAAAAAAAACACCTTTTTGTATAAAGTACGTTAATAAGTACTAAATTAATAAATACGTTATCCTTTATTTTTGATTATTTATATTTGTTGTTACAGCGGCAAAATAAATACATATTCTGTGAAAATTTCAGCTGCCTACCTATTACGATTCATGAGATACAGCCCCGTGACACGGACGGACGGATGGACGGACAGCGGAGGCTTAGTAATAGGGTTCCGTTGGCACCCTTTGGGTACGGAACCCTAAAAAACGGATATGATGTAGGTCCTTCAATAATTACTTCATATATGATTTTATTCGGCTATCCTACTGGAAATGCATGCTTTGAACAGTTTCATTTTTATATTTTGTATTCCAAAAAATTTGATGAATTTAAATACTTATGTAGATCATAGTCGGTAAAAAAGCGTTTTGAGGCTGTCCTTGGGGTTAACATGATGGAAGCCTTAGATTAAAATATCAGTACCGATCCTATCCTTCCTACATCTGTGCTCCTCCTGATATCTGACCAAGCCCCCGCAGACCGCCTCATAGATTCCTTCGCGGGTTGCAAGTGGGACAAGTCACTTAAAAAATACAGCTGATTAGTCCTTTTTAGATTTCATTCTGTTATTTCTTTTATATTTTTAGCAGAAATCTAGATTTCGCGAATAAATCTTTATTTATTAAATTATTTTCAGCCATTATTGGTAATTGTTCTCCTCCTAAAAGACTTGACAGAGGTTGACGACATTTTACCAGGCCTCGCTCGGGTGAATGTCCAAAACTATAATTAACTTGAGTGGAGCCAGGAACCTCAGCTAGTATTCCATAAAGATGAGCCTTAAGTCTTATTGTGACAAATTCTGATGTGATCGTTTCAGTCACCTAATTTTATGAATCGATGTACTCTGGAATGACTACGAATACGTTCCTAGAAAAAATTCTGTTGTGTGCCCGTTCCACCGTCGCCCATCCCTACTTTCTCCATGAACGGGCGCGGTTGGCGGCTCTATCCAGAGCCCAAGCCTGGGATCGTTCCCGCGCAGCGAGCCTGGCCTGGCCGCACTGACCTCACGTAGCGACGCGCAGCGGGAGTTATTGCGACATTGCGACATGATATATTATGTATGTAATGTCTGGGGCATATATTAGAAGAATAAGAGATGGCCGCTTAGGTTTTTTTCCTAGTGCTCTCATACTTACGTAACTCCACTGCTCATCCATTCGATTGTTTTAGCGCGAAGGCAAAGAGCCTGTAATTGATGGGAAGAAAGTAAACCCGGGCCAGTGTTCATCAAATTTATTTGATGATAAGTCTGTGACTGCTAAACAAGTCATAGATACGTGTTATTACACGCGGGAATTCGAGATCACATTCCGTCATATTGGCGTGGACTTTGAAGTGAAAGGAAACTAGGATTTTTCTTTTCAGTGTATTGTTTATTCATCATTCGTAGGCAAGTAAAGAGCACTCAGCAGCAGAGTTATATTTTATCATTTGCCAGCTCCATATACACATGTACAGTTCAGCTCGTGGTCTAGGGGCTTGAGGACCATTTGCCTTTCATGCGAGAGGTCTGGGTTCAAATCTTCGCCCCGGTCATGCACCACTTTCCCTTTCTTAGTTGCATAACTGCATTTCGATACGGATGCGAGCTGTTCCATTGTTTGAAACCCACATAAAACTGTAGGACCCCTTCCCATACTAGGTGTTAGGGTTGGTACCTATGGTTAAAGCGGCAATGAAAAATTTTCCGAGTTTACCACCCAGTTCGATGCAGCCGTTCTTATAGGAAGGTCCTGGCATAGCACCTAATTCCTCCGGGAAAATGGTGTATTGGGCTGACTTTATAAAGGTAGTTGTGTATTAATAACTATCCATGTCAGGTTCCATAAAAAAAATACCCGGCGGTAAATAATGCACATCGGCAGTTAGAAAGAGACAATCGGTCACTTTCTCCTATGTTGGATTTCTCAGCTGGTTCCTAGAAGACTGCAAAGCGATCGTGACGCCTAGTTAATTTTTGCGAAAAAGAACGTGTGCGAAAGGTGAGGAGAGGTTAGAACGAGACAGGTCCGTTACCATTATGGTTGGGGCGGTGGGGCGGTGTTTGGACACAAGATAAATAGGCTTGGTCGCCCGGCTTGAAGACAATTCGACCGGAGTGTCTCTGCAGGCAGGGGGGGGGGGGCAATGGGTGCACTTTAAACTTTCTGGAGTTACATTAAAAGTTAAAAGAACATTATATGTATGCAGAATCGACCGTAAAGCAAGTACAATGTACATTTATTAAAAAAAGAAAGCTGTAAATTGTTACTGCTCAATAAACATAGTGCAAAACTGCCCTAGAAACAGCAACAAAGACTTTTGCGGGCAGTGCATCTTCCAATTCCGCCATCGCCCCTGGCATCCCAAGGCCCTCGACATCCGTAGGAATGTAGGGTTCCTAACTATTTGTGTTTTATCATTATGTCAAGGGTCAGTCGACTTACAGGTTTTCTGAATTCTATCAGGAAAGATGTAAGATGAAATTTCCGGACGATTTAACAAGTTTACTGCGACATACATACCAGAAAACATCATTCATCTGCGTCCCTCCGCCCGTTATCAAAGACTTCTACTAACACGGCATTGAAGACGAGCTAGTAACTTCGTTACTTTGTTTTAACGCTTAACCTGAGTTGCAGACATTAACTGCAAAGATTAAACATTCAGCATATTGGATTTTAAAACTGAGTAGCTCATAGAAAAAATTAGAAGGAACACACATACACACAGAAATGATTTCTAAAAATCATCAATTTGGTTTTAATATCATACATAGAGTCTACAAACGCAGTATCTTATAAAACAAAGCAACTTACTCCATGAATACCTCTTACAGATTTATTTTTAGTAATAGATGTTTAAGGTCTTTTAAAGGCTTGAAAATCTGTTAATAAAATCAAGTAGAACAACGAGCCGATTTACCCGGTACCTCTGGTGTCCGCTTTGAGCTGCATGCATACTATACGGACCTCATTGTAGTATGGGACGCCTTATTGGTTGCATTGTTATCTATCTCGGTTCTAATTTCACTTGCAGAATACTCTTGGAAACAATGCTCAATTTCAATGTGCTCACAGATAGCAACACCAATTATAAGCTAGCGCTTTTTTACCCTGTCAAATAATTATAACAATATGGCTGCTTTTCCTGTGCATATTTTCATTGCAACGTACTGTGGTTACAAAATAAAAGTTCAGTGTGTATTAGAAGCCGACTTTAATAAGAAAATATATTACCACTCGCGTGACTTTCAATAAATACTCAGATAGACCATGGAGGTGAGGAAATTACTGGAGAAATAATGTCCATACAACGAGCGCGCAAATAATGACGCAACGCGACTTACAACATTATATCGCCGTACACATTTGTAGCGCCTGTCCGTCCGTCCGTCCGTCTTTAACAGGGCTGTATCTCATTAACAATAATAGGTAAATAGTTGAAAATTTCACAGAATATGTATATTTATGGCCGCTATAACAAACATTTTTAAATATAAAAAATTAAAGGGGGAGCCCCCTTACGTGATTTTTTGCGTTAAATCATGTAAGATGGTACGGAACCCTTCGTGTACAGTCGAACAAAGAGTTTAGGATACACATCCGGTTGAATGAAAAGATGAACAGTCAAAATACTTTGACTTTTGGAAACATATATAGTGTTGAGTATAGATTCAAACATAGTTGAGGATGTCTACTAGCTACTGCGTAAACAAAACCCTAACAAAATTGCATCAAAGGTTGTATTTAAACACCATTCATTTTTACGTTTAACCGGAAGTGTATCCTTTAACCTTTGGTTGACTGTACGAGTCAGACTCGCACTTGGCCGGTTTTTTGGTTAGTGATTTCAGTGCAGGCGCATTCCTTTCAGGTACCAACTTTACGTAATTATCTTGACCTTGAACTTTACGTAATTATCGTATAGACTTGCGTTATTTCAGTGCTCCAAGAAAAGTGCCCACTCAAGTCCTCAATGGCTTTTCATAAGCGTGATTTTATCGAGGATTTTATTTAGTTTTTGTCTCAATGATGGAAGACCAATTTTTCTAAATTTTTACCAGTATAAGTCGGCAATGTGCGCTACAAATACGCAATTATCGTTTAAATATTTGTCAAATATCATTTCATAATGCTAGACTCAGTATATTATCAATATAAGGTACAACTTTTTTGTAAACAAAAAAATAGGTCAAAATTTTATCGCGCATATTCAGACTTATGTATATGCAAGAAGGAGTTTTATTTTAGGTTGGTTAATGCAAATAACATAAAATATAATTTAAGAAGTATTTCTATGGGTAGGCATAAATCCAGCAGTAGACATTTCCATAGACATACCAATTGCGTGCTATATAATATCTATTTCTGGATAAATAGAGGATTTCTGCAAATAAATGAAAATAGGTAGCGAATTGAGATTATTTTGAGTTCGTGTTGATTGATGGCATAACACCATCCCCATAGAAATGTTTTCAAGTGAAATATCCACTATTTCGAATATTTAGCGTATACTTACATGTAATATGATATTCCTGAATGTTTTTCATGTCTCGTCGAGTTGTTTATGCACCATTTGACAATGCACGACGGCATGCATATTCAATTACAATTCGATCTTGTCAGATCTTACAGACGCAAGACTAAAATGGCCGCAGGTTCTGTCAATAAGACACGCCCCCCGCGGCACAATTGTGATGGGGCCATTTTTTTAGTTCCATTCGTTCGCCTGTTATTTCTTCACCTCCGTGAGATAGACAGGTTGATCAAATTAATGAGTATGTGAAGTTTCTTTGCGGGTTCTTCTTTACTGGGTTGATCGAATCCGCGGATCTTTGTGACGTAACTTGGTGTAGTTTGACTACCAAAATGTTTAAATAAATGAAATGAATATGAAATATGTAAAATTTGAAACCATTGAAGAAAGTGTTGACTTTTTGCTGAAACTATTCACAATTTTTGTCGCTAATGCTAATATAACAAAGTGAAAGAGAGACATTATGTTGGTTTAACAAATATATAAATGCTTCGGTAGCTAATTCATTGCATTATCAAAAATGCCTGAGAAACTTCAAAATATCAGAATAACTGACGTTTGGTAAACCTAATGGGCTTTCTTGCCACATACCTGTCTCATTCAATGTAATTGTCTTATTTACAAAATTTTATTAAAATGTTTAAAATTACGACAACTTCCTCCGACTTAATAAAATATCTAATGGCTGATAGTACATCACTGGAGCTGATTTAAATACAAAGGAATTCCGTGCTCTGGAATTAGAAATCTTTCAGTCAAGGAAACTGCTTTTATTGCGGTTGCTAAAGCGATTTTTCGACATAAAGATTTCGAAGCACGATATTTCAATGATCCATTTTTTTTGTCGCGAACATCGCTTACAAACGCTATAAAAGCAGATTTCTTAGCTAAAATATTCCCAAATTCTGATCACGGAATGCCAATAATAGACCTACTGAATTTTCGTAGCTATAAAATGTATTGTTGAAACGTGTTCATAACTAATAATTCTACAAATTTTATTTGATTGCATGGAAGCCAATCAATTCATTATATTATTGTATCTCTCATGTATCCTGTTTTGAAATGCAATTTGATTGAAAATGTAATATTTTGAATAGGATGCAATAAGATCATTAAGAGGGAATGCAATGTTATATGTAACATTACTAGATGTAATAATAAGTAAATATACTTTTTCGTACTAAGCAGGTACGTCGCTTATTCCAAGGAACGTGATATGTATGTTTGTATAATCGACCGTGAAGCTGGGACACATTGGGAATAACTACTTTAAAAATATACTGAAAGGTTGGATCCGCACCAGCAAAACATACGATTCGCGGGTATTGCGTCTACCAATTTCGCCACCTTGGATCGCCAATTTGGAATTATCTTACAGTCCCGTAATCAAACCCTCCTACTAACACAGTGTCATACATTGATTTAACGCTTTACCTGGGGTGCGGACAATGACTGCAAATATTGAACACTCATTCTTACACATTATCACATTCCATAAGTAATGATACCATTGATTATCTAGTTAAGACAACACTAATTTGTGTGGACAAACTAGACAAAAATTTAGCGCCACCTAAATTATAATAAACTAGCGGCAACAGACAAAATTTTTATTTTTTGTCTGTTGCCGCGAATGTGATAGTGGTTGTGGTATGACCTTATGATGTGTTATTTTGAAATCTAACCTTAAAAATTGTTGTGCAGCTCAAGTTACTTTATTGTTACTTTATCATTAGTGTTTTTGTTAGAGTGTGTGTTTTACTTTGTTCAGATAAATATCTGTTCACGCCAATATGGCATGGGTGATCTAGGTGGGTAGTTTGCACTTCACAAGCATCAATCCCATCCGAAGTTTTTCCTATGCCACTCTCGCGCTGCTCGTCACGCATGGTGCACGCATGCGTCGCGTCCCCGCAAACTTTCACCGTGGAGCTCCCGTAGGGTTCCACGCCCGCAACCCGCCGCGCGCCTGACCACGCTGTGTCGTCCTGCGCGAAGTGCTGTGCCGCCGAACGCTGTCCCGGGACCTGACGCCTAGGAGCTGGAGCTGCTGGAGGTAAGTGGCTGTTCCTACTCCTCGGGCGGCCCGCTGTGACGTCCCGAGGCTACCGAGCATTGGAAATTCTTAGCTTGTGAAGTGCGACCTGCCTTGGCGCGTACAATATCTAAAGTTTCTGCAATATTCTGCAAAAACTTCAAGAAAAAGTTGTGTAAACGATCCAAATCATTTTTGCTACATATGTCGAGAATATGTACTCCATAATTGTAGAAGACCTGTATCAGAGTTCGTTAAAAATACCTATTTTCTGTATTTTGGGATATTCTTGGATAAAAATGAGAAGTTTTGGGCACCTGATTGTGTTTGTAAATTGTGAGAGATTTGAATCTTATATTGATTTTAGATTGATTTGATCTTATATTGAGATTTGAATATTCTTTATATTTATATATTTTTTTCTTCATACATATCTGAAACTCAAAAACTAGAGCTGATTAAAACATTCTAATTATATATTTGAACTAAGCATGCCATGTGTAGCCAACAACAATAGAAATTTTACCGGCAACAGATACGTTGTAAACTAGTGTGTTATGAGTGCGGGACCTGGATTGGTTAACAATGTTCCGGGATAGTATATCCGGGAAAGAAAATGAGCTCTGAAAACCCCTAAGTGGAACGGGAACCGTATTCCGTGCCTTTGATTATGTTAGGGTCGTTCATATCCATAAAAAATAAGTGCTTTGGTACAAGGCTTCCACAAATTTTCTGTCTAGGACGAATCTCATTATTCGAGCTCGTAAAAAATTTTATGAAACTACGGTCAAATTGAGATAAGAGAATTGGACATGAGAAATGATAGAAGAAAGAAAATCATAAGCAGTTTGGGCGTATCAAAGAAACTCTTCGTGCTATTAATGAGTCCAAACGTCCATCACATTCGGCGCACATGTGACCCGCTATCATATGCCCAAGCGGACTAATTGCGGACAGAGATAATCTGGATAATCGAATTGCTTGCAAATTGAAACACGGATCAGTGCTCGCACATCAGGTGCCAAAGTACAGTGGAACTATTCGTGGAATCCCGTAGTCAGTAAACTCACTGTCGGGCATTTTTAACGGTTTTCAAAGCGATCTTCCCGAATGGAAAGATTCTGGGGCACGCTATTTCAACGATTGCCCGATACTTTCCGTGGAGAAAATGCTTTTGAAAACCGATACAAGAGTGGTTTCTCGACTGGAGTATTCCTGATTCTTGAGCACGGAATTCCAAGAATTCTGGCTTTTCATCTCGTGAAGGCTCTAAGACTTGCGTGTAGCAGTGTCGATGAGTAACAGCAACCTGCGAGGTGTGTTTTCCGTCATTTAAAAATAATACACTTGGGCCCAATGCGTTTCTTCCGGTACATGACGTAAGAGGCGACTAAGGGATTTGTAGGTCGTGGTTCGGATCCGATGAGTCGTTTCTTGCAGGCATCTGATGAGTTTTTATTTGATGGTAAGTAAATGTTCATGTATTTTTATGGATTTTTTTATATAAAATGTATAAATCGCATAATGCTGTATTCTTGTTAATGAGTCAAACTGGCACCAAAAGTAAGCTTTAAAAAAACTGTAAAAATCTTATTTATTCTCATCAGCAATATTTTATTTCGAAAGCTGTTCGGAAAAACATTAATATCTCATGAAATCAGAACTTTAAACGTTTCTTCACATCTTTAATTCAAAGCATAACTACTTGTGTGTGGTATTTTTTCGTATACGTTCTACTACTCTCCTACAACTAGGTGTATCCAAAATAGGGTTTCGTGGGGCGTGGACAATAATTTATATCTACCTCCTTTACTGCAGAGTATAGACATGTCATATTAGTTTTGAGCCTTAGAATAATAACGCTAAGGTTTGAGCATAAGGCACAATCTCCTAAATAAACAGTGTTAATGTCTTTGTTGCGGGTAAGATAATGGGCACGTAACCATCAGAATATAACGCTTTCCATATAAACGTAGTTTACTAATCATTTTAAAACCACTGTTCTAATGTATAAAATATTTGGTATCTAACATTAGGCAGCTCAACAGTAAATTTCAGTGATTAGTACAGTAAATTGTAAATTTGCATGAGAATTTTAATTTTTGGTGCGATCGAATACCTCAATCACGGAGGAAAGAAGGAAAGAGGAGATGTTTTTAACTCATATTACTAAGGGTCGTAGCGTAGTGTCACGCTGCGATCCACGGCGACGTTTTCACGATCGGTTTGCCGTAAACGCCAATTTAGGTGTCAGTTGGGACTACGGGCTCTGGCCTATTTTTTCCAAAAATATATATCGATTAGGTTGCAGTATAAGTTTTACTTAATTTAAGGAATTAAAGAAACAACGTTACAATCTAGCTACGTGTGAATACACGTTTTCACACTAATGAATAATTCCATAACTTGCATACTTAGCGACTTTGAGGGAGCTTCGCACTGCAGTTGAAGCCACATTCACTTAACTCATATCCCTAGAATAACAACCTCGATGAAACTAGCGAAAGCATTTCCAAAGTCGACACACCCGTTCCCTTAAATAAACATTTTCCGTAATTAATTTTGGAATTCCAGCGCCTTTCCGCCCGCGAGAGAGACGTGGCATGGGCTTTCATTAAGTGCTAACGGCGCCGAGCAACAGGGGAATGAGCCTGGAGGTAGCCGGAACACACGAGCACACGAAGGCAGCATGGCATTAAAGGTCTACAGCGAATCCCCAGGCGCCGCCCGCCGTTGACGGACTTGGTAGGACTTGGTTCCTATCACTGTTACGGCGGGAGCTGTTTCCAAAATGTGTTACGCCATGAGAAATAATATCGTCCGAACAATTGGTTGGAGCATTATATTCTATATATATATATATATATATATATAAATCTAGCTAGCTCACTGTCTCGATTTATAAGCAACTAGCAGCCCGTCCCGGCTTTGCACGGGCATAATATAATTTAAAAAAAATATCATTTTAACACAATGATACACAAATAAACCCTTTTTACGCAGAGTTCCTAAAAAAGAGCATATACCTACACTGACTTATGTATTTTTCATGCTATTAACTATTGTAAAAAGGTCATAACCACAAAACAAAAGCCATTAATTAATTTATTCTGTTAAAGCCTCCCGTAAACAATATTTGATGTTCTTTTATTTTGCACCTACAACTACTACTATGACCTACAACTAAAAAAGATTTGATCGAAAATCTTAAAAACTATTTCAGTCACTTAGTTATTAGGATAACTAAATGTACAACATATATTAATGGGTCTAGTTCTGAAAAGACCTTTTTGAATGCGTTTAGTTAACTACTAAACTAATTGTCATCAAGCGACAAAATATTATCAAGCGACAATTTTTTCAATTCCGCACACGCCGCTGCGTAGGGGACTGCGGGAATGTGCCGCGCGGCAAGTTTATTTTGTGGCCTTGACGGGAACTCGGCTCCCGTACCCTTGAGTGACGCCTACAAAGGTATTGAAGCAGTCTTAGATAATAATTTATTTATTTTGATAAGAATTGATACCTAGGTACAAATAAAGATTCTTTTCTAACGGCGGTATTAAATTTTTTATTTTATAATAAATGCACACTTATTGTGACTTAACTATAGTTTTTAAATTGTAGTATTTTGTTATATTGTGAATAATTTTCGCAGCGCTCGCTATGTAAGGAACATTCTTGGTATTTTTTTCCACCTTGGGTTACGTTATCGGAGTTTTGGTAAGGGTTCCTGATTTTTTTAAAATAAAATATAGCCTATGTGTATATAGCCTATAGCCTAGCCCGTTCCAACGGTGAAATATTTTTTCAAATCCGTTCAGTAGTTTCGGAGCCTATTCAGTTCAAATACACAAACAATCAAACCTTTTCTCTTTACATAATGGTATAGATAAAAATACGTGAGTAATTATAGATTGTGTTTGTTTAGATTTTCACTGTTGTTCGACATATTATTTTGCGTTTACGGATAAACAGTGTTATAGATTGTTTTTAACAATGTTTTTTATTATTTGTTATTATGTAGTTTAAACTAAATAAAAGCTTGCATTAAAGGTTTGCATTTGTAAGATAATTAAAATGCAAAGCGCAAATAGTCGGTAACTGTGAAAGGCAAATTTTTGCACACATCCTTACAATGATCTTATTATTTCTTATAAGACCTTATACATTTAAAATTAACTTTTAAAATTTTATTTCTGTAAAAAATGTATGAGATTAAATACAAAAAACCGGCCAAGTGCGAGTCGGACTCAGACACGCACCATCTTACAAGATTTAACATAAAAAATCATGTTTTTTGTATGGGGCGCCCCTTTATTTTAAATTTTTCCTATTTGTTATTATAGCGAAAAATAATAATAAATACACACTCTGTAAAAATGTTAGCGGCCTACCTATTACGGTTCATGAGATACAACCCTGTGACAGACGGACGGACGCACGGACGGACGGATGGACGGACGGGCAGCGGAGGCTTCGTAATAGGGTTCCTTTGGCACCCTTTGGGTACGGAACCCTAAAAATGTTAAACGAGTAAAAGCAGAAATGTCTTCAAACACCGTGGCACCATCTACTTTAATACATGATGAATGGATGTAAGACTAGAATATGGGCTCCGGATCTAGCTGTAGAACAACTTCGCCGCGATCATTACAGTCGCTGCCGACCAAACGGCGTGCCGTAGCGTAGCTTAATTTGACTCCTTTGCGACTAGAATTGCCCAAATAGAGCCGCTATAGAGCCTGAAACTGAAACCGTTCACGAACTACGAAATGGAAATGAACCTAATCATTGAGGGTTCTTATTCGACTCCCCAAAATGATTTTTCCGAAAAATTTAAATCAAAAGTCACACCCAAAGTTAGTCACAGTAATTAAAATAGTTTTGCTAAAACATTCTGCGCACTTTAATTAATTTCTCGACATTTGTGAGTGAGAAATAGGGCTTAGGTGATTTCCTTTATATTTCACATGTTCTTGTTCTCCGTGTACCGTGAATTAATAGTACCGTCAGATGACCTGATGTAAACGCCTCGAATTATTAATTATTATTATGGGAGACACATTTAGTGACAGCGAACTATCGACATCTAGCGTAACGCTTTTACACCCAGGATAGGATGATTGATAAGAATGGGCCATACGTTATTAAAAAGCTAATTTAAACGAATAATATCGCTCTGTTGTAAAACGACTTCTTTGAATTAATTCCTGTTTATTTGTGGTTCTCAATAATGATATAGAGTCAATATTTGGTAATAATTTAACATTTGGGTTTGAAGGTGTGTGGCCTAGCAGTAAAAGCCTCTAATCTTTTGCGTCAACGAACGCGGTTTTAACCACAGGTATTGCATCTTTTTCTATGTAATCGGAGATTTAAATATACATTTTCGTTAAGAATTCAGATCACTCCTTGGTTCGGATCTCATAAAAACCTAAAGGTCCTTCTTTCCTACTCATGAAGTGGCCTGTTTGTGCCACATCATTCATTGGATCAAATATGGTCGGAACAGCAATTAAAAAGTGTCCGTATTTTCCATATAGTTCAATGAAAGCGTTGCAACGCGTTGATCGAGATTTGTCGATGGTCGGAGGTTTCTTGGATGTAATGTTGGTCCAAAAGGGGCATACATTAATTAATTTATCATAATATTTGTTATATTGTGTTCTGGGAGACTGAAATACCAGTAGGTAGTTACTTCACGTGCGCTTGGCATCGGATAGAGAACCTGGTCTGAGAGGTCAACTTAGCTGAGAAACAACGCCGATATCGCTGCCCAAGAAGCACCGTTTAACCCAAGTGGTACCGTTCAAGACCTCACCTCCGCAGGCCATTCCCTCACCCCAAGATCCCATTTTTTCCATCTACGTCAATGTAGCCGTGCTAATAAAGGACCGTGCCTTATACGTTATACACCTTATACGTTGAGAAATACATGGTACAATCAGGGTTTTTAGTTTCTGAGTACTACAAATATTGAATCCTCTGGGTGTGTTTATTTGAAGCTGACCAGGGTCGGATGTGATCTATTATGAAGCGGAAATAAAGGGACGGTCTTAGCATGGTACCAAGTTCCTTCGGAAATGCGGTGTTTTGCGCTAATATCATGATAGTCGGTGTGGTACCAGCCAACCGTGATCAGATACACAAAAATCCTGCCCAGGGAGGATTAACCCTACCATCTAGTGATTGGGAAGCCGACCTAACAGTGCAGTAGAATACGAACCACGGTCAACCTTAACGGTCGAACCGTCACCAATCCAGTACCCGGCCGTAGCCATTATGGCCTTGACAGACTTCATGTCATTTACGCGTGTCGTCCACTGGATGCGTATACTACACGAGCGATAACGAGCGACACGCGCTACAGATCCAACTACATCTACCTAAAGTATTTTCCCTTGAAATCTATACACCGGAAATAGAGACAATTTGAGATCTTTTCCAGTCATGCTCATGTTAACCATAGAGTAAAAGGGATTTAGGAATTCCTTCTCATTAAAAGGCACCTTAAAAATCGACACGAACAACAAAGCGCTACGAGTGGGAGATAAATAAAAAAAAATGTGGAACTGCCGTTCATGCAGCTCATTTGCTATGAATGCTTCTTTTCTGGAAAAGTTCGGTTGCTGCTCGTGTAGCGCGAACTACCTCATGAGTACGCTTCCAGTAGACGACGGGCCTAATGACATATCCAGAGAATATGGTGCTTCCACACAATCTCGATCTTTTATGCGTGCACCACTAATGAAAATCCGTCAAGCACCATTATCTCTCTACACTTAAGTCTACGATGCCATAATTACAAAGTGTCTATTTTCCAGGAGTTGTATTTCCGGGAGTCGGCAATTTCTTCGTTCGCTTTGATTGCGCAAATACTTGTGGGGCTTTTATCTTAACTGTTAACCGAGTCACAAAGTTTAACATCCTAACCGGTAACATTTCTGATTTAGCAACGCTGCGCTGGCAACATAGGAATGCACTAGAAACTATGGATGGAAGTATGGTTGACGAACGAATTGGGAGTGGTACGTACATGGATGAAAGTGGCACAACTATTTTTGCTATCGTAATAAAAGTAAAATCCTGCTTCCGATGAATGTCAATACATTTTTTATTATTGTTTTTGAAATCTGGTTACCTACAGCACTTCAATGTAGATATCGTTGTATTCCACCTAATCAAATAATTTTTTTACGCACAATTTTAATTTTATTTATTACAATTATTGAAATATTTAACGTTTATGAAATATGAACGGAAAAATTACCACTGCAAGACAGATTTTATCTAATGCACGTAAAGGATGCATACATATTTTTTAAAACAAATTCATCTTGAAAAAACTTCATAATAATATAAACTTGAGGTCGGCGGTGTCCGCACTTGACCTCCGCCGCTGCAGGACCTAGGCGCTTCACCAGGCGACGCGCGCATGAAATTCTGCGTGTCCGCCCAGCAGTCCGGGGGATGCGGGTCGCTCCGAGATGGGGGTGGTATTGCCTTGCGCGTCGAGTGCCACTACATATGCTCCTCCTAGCATATGCGGGCTCGCACCCGCACATGCTTGGAGGAGGCCCTCTTACCGCCAATGGTTCTCCATTGATACATATTCATTTTAATATTTGGAACTTTTTGTAGTGTCTTAATAAACGCATACAATTAAAAAATGCATTTTTTATTTGGTTTGCCAACGATGACTCGTTTGAAAAATACAACATAAGGACATTTTATTATTATATAGAACCGAAAATAGACTGAAACTATCACTAATAAACAAAAATATCTGGCTGCACCTGTAAGTTAGCGGTAAAGCGCAGTTTTCTTAACTATATCTGCGACATAATTAGAGGCTCCTACCTTACCTTAGAGGACCTAACTTTTGGTTATGTCTAACAATTTAAACTGATCGAAGAATACGCCCTGCAAACTGCAGACCCTGCAAACTATTAGATTCGCCGTTCTGAATAGTCACGTACGTGAGAACAAAATACGGATGCAGACGTTTTTTTACATACGCTTACGTGAGAGGGTTTAAGCGCAAGAAATATAGATCTGAATAATCTTGGCGAATTGAGCTGCGCAGAACAGAGGCCCCGCGCCAGAGTTCAACTGTTTTGCTGGTACTTGGACGGAATCGATAAGTTCGCCTCGCTAACGGCGCTCGACAACTGGGCTATTGATACATCGGCGGCCCGTTTTTATTCATTGAAAATTCATAATTAAAAGAAAATATTAGAGGCGACCTCGCTGTCACGGGTCGCACGTCGCCAAATTTTCCCGCCATTTTCCGAGGCCCGAAGTACGCGCGTCACGCGACAAGTGAGGCGTGCGAAAAGCCTCCATACAAAATTGAGTTGTCACGTGTAACATTGTTATGCATGAATTTTTATAAAGGATATTGTTTTTCTCTCTACAATAAAGGCGAAAAGAATTTTGTTATGGGAATGGCACACGGCTCGGATAAGAGGAAATTCGTAGCATATCGATAGCCTCTTGATTTTTTGTGACTATTGTAATGGGAGTAACAACAAAAAATAAGGGAAATCGGAACAAGAATCGGCATGTGATAATAATAAATGGCAAACTACCCAAGTAAGATATTTTTTAACACTTTGTATTATCCAAGAGATGTGTGTGCTAGGCCGAAAGAGAACCCGGGATGAGAGAAATTTTTTTTATCGGGAAGTTCATTAAAATAACGAAACTAAATAGACAGCATGTACCGAGTGCTACAAACGGCAACGCTAAAAGTGTTGAGTCTATTCCCGAAATACAGAGTGTAAAATTAGTTACCGACAGCTTATAGTCGCACTCGCGTCCTGGTCACGATTTTTTTCCTTAAGTGTTATCAAACTGTTAACAAACAAGCGGTTTTGTGTCGCGCTTCTCAATCGGAAGGCGTAAGTTCGATCCCCGTTTTCTGCACGACTTTGTTTCTCGTTTAGAGAGTGTTACATGTTGTGTATGCGGGTGGACATCGTACCATCGCATTGGATGGTATATGGTCAAAGTAGCAATGAAAAATTGTCTGTGTTTTTCATTGTTGAAGCCTTCGGGAAAGCAGTGTGCTGGACTGGTGGGTGTAGTATTACTAATCCATGTCTATTGAAATAAAATAAAACGGAAAAATAAATATCATGAAGTCAGTGGATATCAAACCAACGTTACCTGAAAGATACAAATTAAGGTGGCCTAACCCGCTCGACTCCCCATACAAACGTGGAAAGAAGATCATGCCCATATTTCTTGTCAAAGATCCCAAATTTTGCTCAAAATGGCTTTATTTGATCGAACTAGATGTCTGATGACCGTTGGCATTGTAAAATTGTGTTTGGTTTCTAAGTTATAAGGTCCGAAAGTCCGAAATTTTTTGCGCGTTTTATACAATAACTTTGGAGGTGGATTACTCAACGATAAAGTAAGAACATCTGAAAAAGATTAGTCATCAGACATAGCTTGTTTCATCAAAATTTATAATTAGATCGGGGTAGATACGGTTTGAGAAGCACATGACATCCGAAATGATTTTTTTTTCTCAGAAATATATAATTTCATGTTCATATGCTTACATTAAGTTTGCAACATTTAGCGGGGCACGGAAGATAGAAAAAAAATTAAAATGTATTAAAAAATATATATCTCCTAAACAAATATTTAGAAACGGTATTAAAAAAAATTATATGTTAAGTCTTTTAAGGCGTAATGTAACTGTGAATTTGCAACAATTTTGTAATTACGGAAATGTATTTAAAAAAATGTTTTTACTAAAAAAAACTATGCCGCGAACCTAACGTGCTATTGCTATTTTTATTTCTAGAATATGTAAAAGCAAATTAAATTATTTAGAAACTATACAACGAACGATTTTAAACGTATTTCGAATTTTTTGTTTAGCTTTTGTGTGAATGTAAGCATTATAAATGAAAAAAAAAATGTGCTTGTAATATTTGCAACATTTTACAAATTTTACAGAATATAGAGTTTGCGGTCAGTTTCCAATTTCAGAAAATAAAATAGAATTTTCATCATTTGCTTTGCAGATATTAAATATTACAGATATTAAAAGTACAAAAAAAAAATTTACACAGTTCTGTAAATAAGAAATTGTTGCAAATTCACAGTAATATTACACCTAAAATTAGCTAACATATAACATTTTAAAATAACACTTCTAAATATTTGTTTAGGAGATATCATTTTTTAAACATATTTCATATTTTATTTCTATCTTCCGGACCCCCCAAAATGTTGCAAACTTAATGTACACACGTCCACATGAAATACTACGTTTATGAGAAAAAAAATTGCATTTCGGATTTAATGTTTTTCTAAGTGCTGATTTAAGGCTAAAGTTCCTGGAGTAAATCAATTTGTTTTTTGTTTGATTATTTAACACAGAAGTCGTGGTTTACTTTTAGATATAAGTCGTTTGGTAATAAAACATTTCGTAAATCTTACCAAATCATACACTATGCACATTGTCTGCTTTGTGGACATGTTGCATCTTCCTCTTAACGGAGCCTGTCTTTTTCTTTGAAACAGTGAAATTCCCAGAGCGCAATGGCACGGTTTTGTACCGTGCCCGCGAATGAGTTAGTCCCACCGGGTTGGGCCACCTTAATCTTGATCCCCATTCAATAAAGTTAATTTAGTTCATTAATTCAGTTATGGTGTCTTCATTTATAAGACTATTATTTATTCAAAATACTTATTCAAAACTAAGTCCCTAACTAATTGTGACGTGAATGCCTACATCTCTTTCATTTCCAAAGTACATTTATAAGCAATAATTAATGAAAAGCACCATCGTGTGGTCTTCTTTCGTATGTTGAGTCGCGACCGCGGGGTATCAGTAGCGGTACAATTAGCGAAACCACCTAATTCCGCCGGACATGATATATGAGAAGACCGCAAACCTCACAACTCGGGCCACAACAGTGTCGACCCACGACCCACGTTATGTTGACCACTGTTTGTTCATACGTACGTCGTAAACATTATTGACGTTATTGACGAATGCATCTTATACACTATAATATATACATTTAATGATTCAAGTATTACCAAAAAAAACCGGCCAAGTGCGAGTCGGACTAGCAAACGAAGGGTTCCGTACCATCGTACAAGATTTAACACAATCAAATCATTATGTGTACATGATTATTTTTAAATTTTACCTATTTGTTGTTATAGCGGCAAAATAAATACATACTCTGTGAAATTTTCAGCTGCCTAACTATTACAGTTCATAAGATATAGCCCTGTGACAGACGGACGGACGGACGGACGGACCGACAGCGGGGGCTTAGTAATAGGGTTCCGTTGGTACCCTTTGGGTACGGAACCCTAAAAACCAGCCGCGGTACCCGGTTCTTTTCAAGATTATGTTGATATTTTTTCAGGGATAAAACTTAGACTATGTCATTTCAGTCCATAACTATTTCCATGCAAAAACACCTCGATCTATTCCTGCGTTGTTGTTGTTGTTGTTTCTGCATCATCAATAGACACTCGAATCGGTGATATTTTATCATTAGCCAATGCAACAATCACAACGAAGATGTGTGTCAACGACTATGTC
Organism: Incurvaria masculella; assembly: GCA_946894095.1. Classification (NCBI taxonomy): domain Eukaryota; kingdom Metazoa; phylum Arthropoda; class Insecta; order Lepidoptera; family Incurvariidae; genus Incurvaria; species Incurvaria masculella. The sequence continues at coordinate 10,731,242 of OX335658.1, read as the reverse complement.
AACCTAACAAAAACCTAAACTATTATCCCTGCGTAATTTTGCGCGAATGGACATTGATGCTTTAAGAGATGATGCTGCTAAAATAAATTGGGAACCTGTATTTAAACTTGATGCTATTGATTCAAAGGTCGATGCATTGACGACCATTGTCATTGAACTTTATAATAAGCATGCGCCCGTTAGAAAAGTTAAAATTAAACATGCACCTGCTCCTTGGCTTACTGGTGAAATTCGCATCTTGATGTCCAAACGGGACGCATTAAAACGTAAACATAAGTCACAGCCTTCAGATGAAAATCTAGTACTATACAAGCGTGCAAGAAATCGGTGTAATAAGATGTGTAGGGATGCTAAACGCCGCCACATTCACAATTCCATCCTAAATACTTCTCCCAATGATATGTGGAAATTCTTAAGAACCCTGGGTGTTGGCAAATCAAATTCTGATGTCAATCCTGCCATCGACCTAGATGGTCTCAATCGTCACTTTTCCGCTTCTCCGGTGACAATTGGTTCTGCCGATAAAGCAAACACTATTCGCCAATTACTCTCACAAGACCCTTCTCATATTTCGCCCGAACCTTTCCAATTCACCCAAGTCTCTAACGGCGAAATAAGTAAAATCATATATTCAATAAAAAGCAAAGCTATTGGTAGTGATAATATGAGTCGTGGTCTCTTCATCCCGATACTAGACTTGCTCTTACCCATAATCTCCAATATTGTTAATCAGTCTCTGGTATCGGGTTGTTACCCTGACACCTGGAAACGTGTTTATATCATACCACTACCAAAAAAAGTTTGTCCCTCTGCGTTTAGTGACTATCGTCCTATTTCAATTTTACCCTTTCTATCTAAAGTTCTTGAGCGTGTAGCTCATTTCCAACTTTCCAACTACCTCTCTGTAAATTCTCTTCATGACCCTCTTCAATCTGGATTTCGTCCATCCCATAGCACCACCTCTGCTTTGGTGAAAATTACTGACGATATTCGGCTTGCCATGGATGATCGAAAACTTAATCTTTTAGTATTGTTAGATTTCAGTAGCGCTTTTAATTCCGTCGACTTTGACATTCTCTGTGCCATCCTTTTCTCTCTTAATATTTCTCAACCAGTAATAGATTGGTTTTCATCTTATCTTCGTGGTCGCCAGCAATGTGCCCGTTTAGACAATGTTTACTCACCTTGGTGTGACATAACTGCTGGTGTACCTCAAGGCGGTGTTCTTTCACCCTTACTCTTCTAAATTTTTATTAATAAAATTGTTTCAATTCTCGTTTCTCACTACCATCTCTACGCCGACGACTTGCAGCTGTATAGACACTTTCGTATTGATGACCTTGCTACTGATATAAGTCTTATGAATGTAGATCTCGATTTGGTACTAAATTGGGCTACGAGGTTTGGCCTTCTAGTCAATCCTTCTAAGTCGCAGGCAATCATTATTGGTACTCACAAACTTCTAGCTAAGCTGAATCGAGACGAGCTACTTGATCTTTTATTCAATGGCACTGTCATTCCTTACGTTAAATGCGTGAAAAACCTGGGACTCATGATCGACGAAACTCTTTCTTGGCAACCACAAGTGAGTCAAGTAAGCCGCAAAATGTTTGCTAGCATGCATACTTTGAAACTCTTAAAGAACTTTATTCCTTTCGCTACCAAAATTACGCTTGCACAATCCTTGCTTCTCCCTTTACTTGATTATGGTGACGTGTGCTATCTTGACCTCAATCAAGAGCTCCTTAACAAACTCGACCGCCTCCTCAACGTGTGTATCCGCTACATATTTGGGCTTCGTAAATTTGATCACATCTCTGAATTCCGAACTCGTCTTCAATGGCTCGATATTCGTCACCGAAGGAATACTCATGTCCTTTCACTTCTCTACAGCATCCTTAATGATCCCAATGCTCCCTCGTATCTTCGTAATCGGTTTTCATATCTTTGCTCACATGGTCTCCCGCTTAGATCGACCAGCTCTTCGGTACTGGCCATTCCCTCGCACACATCCTCCACGTATTCAGACTCCTTTACAGTGCACGCTGCGAGGCAGTGGAATCAGCTACCTCCCCATTTACGAAATTGCCCCTCTATCAATTTTTTTAAAAAAGATCTCAAAGCTTATTTTCTGTCTTTATGATTCTTTAATTTTCTCCCTCATACTTCTTTTAGTTTGTCAGTATTTATTTTTATTTTTTATTTCTTTTGCCAATATATATTTTATTTTATTTTAATTATATTGTATTAAGTATCATCATTTATTTGATTTTATTATATATATATATGTAGTATTTAGTATTTATTTATTGATATTTATGTAGTTATATTTATGTACAGTTATATAAGTTATATATTTAAGTTTAAGTATAATGTGTATTTGTTGTATATTGTGTAGGAATTATGTTTCCTCTAAAGCTATTTCTCCATAGTTACTACTCGCACTACTGCTCACGATACCCAAAGGTAGACTGGTAGAAAATGCCTCCGGCATTAAGTTGTACCTTTTGCCCGAGTTTTTTTGAGTGCAATAAACTTATATAAATAAATGTCATACTCTCAACAGAAGTCCTATTCAAACTAGGGCACCGGGCATGTCCTGACACGACTCGTCCACTCCACCGACCGACTATAGAGTCGAAGTTATGACATCGTCAGTCGGACTCAGTCGGCGCTGCGGCCGGAAACGGATGTCGGCTGCTTAGATCTGCGGAGCGGACAGTGACCAACGCGCCGCCGCCGACTAGCTGTCCAGTCGAACATATCTTAGATCCGCTAAATGGTTTGATTTATAGCGGAACAACGAATGTGATATGTATGTAGAAGCGACCATGAAGCAAGGACACATTAATTACCGAAATAAACCTGTAAAAGAACTACGTTATGAATATACTGCAAGGCAGGACTTAAACCTGAAAACACTCCTTCAAATTTAATGTACCCATCGATTTCATCAGCCAAAAGTTCGGCGAAAACTGACAAGAAAATTCGATTACAGCCCAGGAAAGAGAATATCCCATGAACAGCGTCCAGTTGATGAATGATCCGGCAAATAAAACGAAAAGCGTTTCTTATGTGAGGGCGTCAGACACGACGCATTTACATATCCCCCGGTCCGTGCGTGCGCCGGAAAAACCGGGAAAACTGCGCCGCTCGGGGCCTAAAAACTTTCCAGCGAGGCAACGGCGCGTATATTACTTCCGACACGTGTAAAAACATCTACACGCAATCGGGACTTACATGTAACATTGACGTCAATGCAGATGCTTTATCTTGGCTGAATAATATGCTTGACACGATGTCATAATAGCAGCTTTTTAGGTTTTTTTTCATGAAACTGAACATGGGATATCGGTCCAACGTAACCTTATCAATACTAGCTGAGTTCGCTCGTTTTGGACTGATGTAGGACTGAATTATTTCCTGGAAGTTTTTTCAGTTCTTCATTAAAACTTTAATCCTATATTTCATCTCCTTCGAATTTTATATTTGCCACAAAAGGTAGCCTATGTCCTTTTTTAAGGATCTATCTCTGTACAGAGATTTATCAAAATTGGTTTAGGGTTTAGGCGCGAAAACGCAAGAGACAAAGTTAATTTCGCATTTATAATATAAGTATAGCATGGATAAAGCATACGGAAGTACAATGTTACAAAAAAATATCCTATCGGTACATTTCATTGAAGTTTTGATAGGACCGAGAAAAAAATGTAGGATTATCGATTTTTATCTTGAGAATATTTTTATTACATTATTTACAGTTCCTGAAATGTCTGTTAAACAATTAATTGTTTGAAAAACACTGACCATTTCGATTGCCAACTTCGATTATCGTTCAATAAATGCAATGGTACAAACCAGGGCAGAATTAACCCCACCACCATGTGAGTTAGGAATATACAGTTTTACGTGGAAGTCGAACCACGAAGGACTAATCCCCAATAGCTTCTTCTTCTTTCTATCTTTTATCCGGAAAAAGTGCACTGAATCCACGGAGCACAGTTAGCTCCCTTGTAATCAATGTAATAATATACATATCCACTGAAAAAAAAAGATGTGCAACTACTTACTGTCTTAGCACAGTTTAAATTCAGTCCCTAATGGAAAAGTGTTTCTCATGACTATTGATGTATTAAGTTAAGTATCTATGAATGATCCAAAACACTTAGTATTAAACAGTACTTTTAACCGTTTGAAAAGTAGGTACTGCTTGGTGAAAATAACACGTATGAGATATCAAATGATGTTGAAACGGTTATCTTAACTGATTGAACTTTACGGCTGACAAAAAAATAGGCGTGTACAGTTTCAAAAGGTAATGCTACAAATTTTGAATTTAATCTAGGACATAAGTAAATAGGGAAAATCCAGAAACAGTTTTCACACAGTTAGGGAAACAGTAAGAGCAACTAGTTATTTCATACAGTTAAAAAACAATTAAAAGTTACAGTAACATTTAATGTTTCAGGCTCACTGTTTCCACTCAGTTAGAGTAACCGTTTTACTTAGTTGGCTCTATTTTAACGTTGCAAGACGGTTGTTACTATCGGAATTACATCTAGATTTACTGGTAATTTTTTTCAGTGTAAGCGACGTTTCATGGTGCTCGCAGCAAAGGGTGATATGTGATTCTTGCGGCGCTTCACAGTGTTGTAAGCGACCGCGTTTAACCTTCGGAGGCTTAATGTGTGTCACCTCGACCGACCCCTCCCCTACCCGCACCCCCCCCCCCCGTCCCCCCGCGACCTCACCGTCGACCTGAGAGTCACTTTTGGAGTCAAGTGCCCCGCCATGTGTCATTCCGCGCTCCTGTACACTTGATAAGCACCTCTATGTGTAGAGGTTAATGTAAGTTGAAGCACAAAACTCTAAATGAAGGCGTGTTGGATGTAGGTATATGTTTTGGGCGAATTATAACTAAAAATATATGTTTACGGTAGAACGTATCCTTCTTTGGAATATAATAAAAAAAAAGGCCACTAATTTCAGGAAACATTTGGAAAGGATTTTTTTTATGAATTACTATGAAACTTTCTTGGAAAATATGGAATTATTGTGATCAAAATAATTTCAAACGTTTATGTATGTAAACGAATTTTAAATTTTTTACAATGTACACATTCACTTTTAAGCACATTTATTCGCCAATATATTATTTGGGATTTTTTATTAGATACAGCTCCCGTCACTATTATTATTGCGAAAAAGTTATTAATGTCACAGAAATCACTTTATGTCAATACAAGTGCATTTCTTATCTGCAATGCAAGCACTCTATTATGAAATATTAATTATGTATTAAGGTAAAAGGGAAAACATTATAGCTGCTTATTTTATTATTATAAGCCTAACACAACATTCCCGAAGAAATTAGTTGAGATGTCAGGAGCTTGCCTTTATGAGCACTGCTACATTGAACTGGGTGGTAAATATGGACATTTTTTCCATCTAATGCGATGGTACACCCGGACGTGTTTAATCCTACCACCTAAGAGGGAACGGGGAGGGAAGGGATAAATATATTCCAAACCACGAAACAGATTGATTTTGCAACGATTATACAACTCAGAAAGAAAAATAAAATGGTACATGCAAGGGGCAGGGATTCGAACCCATGGCCTCAAAGGCTCAGAGGCCTCACAAGCGACGAATAAGGAAGAAGTAATCTCACCCGAATGAAATTTGCGATAAACGTATTAAAAGAGAAGCAGGTTCCAACAGCACATGAAGTATACATCGCTCATCACAAAGTCTGGCAAGCCGTTAATTAATTTAACATCGCTGTTAACAAGATACCGAATCATAAAGTATTCTGAACTTGTTTCTTTCATAAACCGTTAATTGCGTTGAAACATTTCCCTGCTCTAAACTTCCTAAGAAGTCAAGGTGAGAAGACAAGGCGATATATCGGAAACCTGTTACAGCGCGCACCTTTCGAAAGGCAAATTCATTTAAACTCGCAAGACTTTTCACGCATTGAGAGTTTCTAAAAGTCTCCGGAGCGCCTCAGGCTACCACGCCTCTTCGCGGGATACGTATGATTGGTCGAGTCTTTCAGAAATGTTATCGAATATAATATTTTATATTTATAATAATGAAAACATTGAGTAATCTCTGAATAAGTGTAATGTAGAGAGGACGATTTTACGTCATTGGATAAGTGGAATATAGAACCAAAGGTTTCTAGAAGCTCAAAACAAATTATAATGTAGTTATTATTTAATTATCGTACGTTAATTACTCATACACCATGTGCCATCACCATCTTACGTTTATTTGTGCAAGGTGACATTGCAATGAATGAATGAAACCTATTATGTGAAATTTCGACCATCTTAAATTCAATGCGGTTGTACTTGTCGTAGTCGCCTAGAAAGTATGTAGGAGGGAAGGATCTCTTGGTCAAAGTTCGTTATGTTCGATATGGGTTCAAAACCTAGAAGTTACCAGTATACGCAATAAAATACACATACTATAAAACGAGAACCGAAATTCAACCCTCATCGCTGTGTTAAAAACTAGCTTAAAAATATTTATGTACTTACATACAATTGATTTGAATGACTAGTAGCTCAGGGTGCAGGGCTGTGCTTCTTATGTGAGAAGTCATGGAGTCATGTACTGTCCATGTATCACTTTCTATTTTTGGTATGGATATGTGTATTTTGTCACGAATGCAAGCTGCTCCATGGTTCCACATAAAACTGTAGGTCTCCTTTCTCTACTAGTTGGTGGAGTTAAATCGCGCATATCGCGCGGGTTGTCACCATTGCATTGGATAAAAATATGTTCGAAGCTGTAATAAAAAATCCTTCTGCATAACACCATGTTCCTTCGGGAATGCGGTGTGCTGAGATGATATCATGACAGTAGATCGGGTATTAGCAGCAAGGAATGGAGTCCAGTTACACAAAAAAAAAATTATTCAAAAATCCGACTAATAAAAGGTAAGAAAAAAGGTAGGTGTGCTGTTTGATATCATCGTTTTATTGGTTTTATTAAACAGCACCTATGTACCTTGTTTCTTATCATTTAGTAGTCGACCCGGGCCTTATAACGAATCGATAGACACTATTCAACAAAATAGGATAATAAAACGCAACGGTGGAATATATGTGAATACAAATATACATACATAGACGGCCAAAATCATAACCCATCCTTTTGGCTTCACCGTAGTCGGGTAAAAAAGCAAATGCGTTGAAGAGTAGGTAATATTAGGATAACGAATTCACTGAGTCTTGATCTTGCTAGTCTAATGGCCTTCAACAATTAACTTTACCTTAGTGAAGAATGAAGTGAATGAAGAAATTTATCAAGGATGGAAGAGCGACCACAGAAGAGAAAATAAAGTAAAAGGCTGGCGCAGCGTTTTGTGCCACACAGTCCAAATATCGCCACAGAGTGCGAATTTGCTCCCGAAATGCACTCACCGATACAGTTCCCACCGACGTACGTCTGCGACTAGATTTGCGTGTGGCATGTACGTTTGAGTTGGGTTGTTAGTTTCATAAAAGTTGCGACTGCAGGTCTCAATGTAGACGCGTAAGGTGGCACATCTTCTTCCCTTTCTGATCTCATGAGTGGACAAAGATAAACTGAAACGTAATAAAACTTAATTAATACACCAATTAAAATCTAGTCATACACTGAAGTCGACCTATTGTAGGCGCATAGCCTGTAATGCTACGAAGAACAAATTCACACACACTGGCGCATATTTATTATAGCCACTTAATTATTATGAACGATGTCATAAAACTTTGCGCGAATAACGAAAGCAGTCAGCGCGAGTGAAAAGTTGTTAGCTCAAACAAAATAAACGCTGCTCTGACGCGACACAGAAAATACATTTTCTACTTTGGAAAAGTTAGGCGCAAGAGAATTATACCAAATCGGAAAATGGCACGTAATATTAAAATGTAGGCGCTAAAGAAGTCGGGGGAGTACGATTACTTGCTTACGAATTTCGCACCCTTATTTTAATTTGGTTATATCATTTACACTAACCCTCGTAAGATAGGTATTTTGGAAATAAATCTAGTGCTTGATTATATGACCTTAATGGGAGAGCTAGACAGGTTTTAAAATTGACTTCCGTCTAATATTTAATCAATGACGACTTGCTCATAAATAGGAATATTCTGGCATGGCACCTAATTAATTCGAGACTGCGGTTTTTTGTGTTTGGGTTTTTTTCGTGACGCAAGGTGTGGCATGTCATGTACAATAAAAAATTTGGAAAACAATACATAAAATATGATATTGTTGACAGAGGAATCTGTTGATTGCAATAAAGCTTTGTCAACAAAGTTTTGAGCGACTCGTAGCCTAGTGGCGCGGGGACTGGCCTAGCGTACCAGAGGCCTGGGTTCAATACCGACTTGCACCACTGTCTTTCTCTTTCAGAGTTCGATAAGTGAATTTCGTCACGAATGCGAGCTGCTCCATGGTTCGGAATCCATGTAAAACTGTAGGTCCCCTTCCCATACTAGGTAGTAGGGTTTAAGCCCGCCCGGGTTGGTACCATCGCATTGGATGAAAAGATGGTCGAAGCGGCAATAAGAAATTGTCCGTGTTTTCCATCCAGTTCAATGTAGCCGTGCTCATAAAGGGAAGCTTCTGGCATGGCACCTAATTTCTTCGGGAATGTGGTGAATTGGGCTAATACCATAACGGTAGTTGTGTGGTATTAGCCATCCATGTCAGGTCGCATGAAAAAAAAAACAACAAAGGTGTATTTTAAGCGCATTTATGAAAAACATAAAATCAGTCAGCCTCGTCAGTCTCGGTAGCCCCAGTTCGCCTTGAGGTCCGATAAGCTTGGTGAAGCAACTCTGAGCGCGGTTGGGTTCTAGATGGGTGTGTCTTTTCAACCATTGAGGCTAGCCGTGGTTCGGATCCCACGGACTGTAGGTTTCCTTTTCCTTACTAGGTTGTAGCCTAGTGGCGCGGGGACTTGCCTTGCATACCAGATGACTGGGACAATCGCAAAGTTTATGAAACACTTTCTTCTTTCTCTTTTTGACTTGGATAAATGCATTTAGTTACGAATGCGAGCTACTCCATGGTTCGGAATCCATGTAAATCTGTAGGACCCTTATACCGTAGGGCCACTGTAGATGGTTTAAGGTGGGTTAAAGCTCACCCGTGTTCGTACCATCGCATTGGATAAAAATATGGTCGAAGCGGCAATGAAACATTGTCCATGTTTTCCATCCAGTTCAATGTAGCCGAGCAATATAAGGAAGGCATTGATGAACTCAGTAACCGCCCGTAATCTCGGAAGCTATTTACTGATTCAGTGAGGATCCAAGAGTGTGTATTACGCATGTAAACTAATTAGCGCATTGGCCTCCATCAGAGAGATACAAATAGTTACCAATGGAGACGATGTTAGTTAAGTGATTTCTAATTTTAATCCATAATGCCTAAAACTATTCTGCCAATATTTTTTTTGCAGTAGCATCTCGATCATACCATGTATTTTATTACTGTGGGCGGAAAACTCGTGAAGTAAGGGAGGATTCTTCTTTACAGAGTTGTTCGAATCCACGGAACAATCGGTTTTTGACGTGTAGTTCGACTACAAAAAAAATGTTCAATAAATAAATGAAATGAAAATGGAATGGAAAAAAATTGACAAACCTGGCGAAGTTTAATGTCGGTTCTTCTTCGTCAGAAGTAATCGAACCGGCAGAAAACACACAAAAAAATACGTATACGAGTGTGCAATTTACGTCTAATGGACGAAATAAAGAAACTGAAACTGAAACTGATTTTAGAGTTGGATTCCATATGAGAACGAATTAGAGCAAGAATTGGCCTCCAGGTCAAAGAAAAACCAATTTAAGGCATATTTACCAATGGAAACGCTTCTAGATTATTTCGTAACGTTTCTAGAATATTTCCTTGGCTCAGACGAGTCTGTTGAAAAAGTACGATTTCAGAGTAGAAAAGGAACATCTGCATCGAGAGGCCTGTGCAGTGCGGGAGCCGCCTCAGCGCCGCCGCCGCCGCCGCCAGCGCCCGGCCCGAGTTGGCTGAGCACGCTCCGCGAACTTGGGATGAGTTTGTAAGTTTTCTCTACCCAAGTATCTGCTACCAAGACGGGGGGATCGCCTGCTTTACGTCGATGTTCTAATTTTCATTTCATTATATAATTTTTAATTTATAAAACGATTATTGCTTAAAGAAAATAAAATGTCAAAGGGAGTTGAATTAAACATTTTACTCAACAAAACCCTGGAATATTTTTGATGGCGGTATTTTTTATATTCTGACGTAGAACAAAACTACATGGTTTCCATACTTCAGGCAAAGTATCATTACTTTTCTTAATGTATACTTCTATAGAGATACTTGCTTCTACTGTAATATATCAGATTCAAATAATGTAAAAGTGAAATGTTTCCGTTGAAAGATGCATGGCTTATATGCTCGTAAAGAGGTATATACGTTTAATAATTAGAAAAGCACAAAACCATTCAATATTTTAATGTAATATTGTACAATAAATATCTGTGTCTGCACGGTTTTGTTTTGCTGATAAATATCAAGCAAGTCAAATAACAGACAAAAGAATATCTCCATACTAATTTTCTTTTCTCGGTCGTGTGACACAGGATACATTTATCGAAAAAACAAACACGTGCCGACATAGATATTTGGTGCTTAATATTAAGTCCCAAATATCAAGCAAATTGGAATAGTGATTTGGAATAGTGATGGAATAGTGAACTACGTTTGTATGGGGAGCGTAATTTTTTGATGCTTACGGGCTCACCTTTAAGCTAAATATTACGGTAATACTAAATCTTATGGGTTTTCTGCGTCCATGTAGATGGCGCCACAGTCGTTGGTCACTATTTCCGATATATGTAACTACCCAAAAATTGTAGTTATAAACTATACCTGTTTGACTAGTACATTAAGCCGTTATGTTTTTAATGTCATAAAATAATTTATTAAAAATCTATGAAATGTGAAATAATTCTGAAGCACAGAGCAAGGTGTAGCTGATTGTAAATGGTAACTTTTTACATAAATCCTATCCAAATTATCTAATAAACTTCAGCTTATTTTTGTGACTGTTTAATGATGTTAAATACATATTTACTTAACTTAAGGTATAGGGTTTATAAGGTATATATTGTAACGGAGTTATAACCGAAAGAGCTACGAATAAAAAAAACTAGATGAAATAAAATATTTTTACGTATTTCCGATTATTTATTATTATAGTAGGGTTAGAGTAAAATAATAGCAACAATTGTTGTTTTTGTGTTTGTTGTAGACAAGTCTTCGTAACAAAACAAAAAACCGGACCAAGTGGAAGTCGGACTCCCACACGAAGGGTTTCGTACCAGCAACACCAAAAAATCAAGTTTTTTGTATAGAGCCTCCCTTTAATTTTTATATTTTTTATTATACCTATGTGTTGTTATAGCGGTAAAATAAATACACACTCTGTGAAGTTTTCAGCTACCTACCTATTACGGTTCATGAGATACCTGTGACAAACGGACGGACGGACGGACGGACAGCGGAGGCTTAGTCATAGGGTTCCGTTTTCACCCTTTGGGTACGGAACCCTAAAAGCACATAAACCAATTCACGGGTGCCATTTTTGCCTACGGAACTGAGATATACTACGTCAAAGTGCCCATCGGTTGTGGCTGATGTGGCACGAATCCTTAATAAGTATTTCTAGAACTAAACAAATATCGTTTCATTTATTTAAACTTTTTTGGTAGTCAAACTACACTAAGTTACGACAAAAAACGGAATAATCCGCGGAGCCTATCAACCTTGTATAAAACATTCCGCAAAGAAACTTTACCAGTTTTCCGTCCACAGTAATGAAATACATACTTAGATCTAAATGCTACTGCCAAAATATATTTGGTAGAACAGTTTAAGGCAAAGAACAAGAACAAAATAAATAGCCACCCACATATGGAATAAAAAAATAAAATCGTCAAATAGCACGGTGCGGTCGACGTAGCGTGGTGATCCCCCTCACCGCCGCCAGGAGCGCGCCGTTGGTCAGCGCGACCTCTCGTAAAGTTGCTCCAGAAAAATGTGTTGTTCGCTCGCTTTCGCTGCGGTGGCGCCGCCGCGCGCCGCGCGAGAGACATCGCCGGGGATAAAGTGCTGATGTACCGAGTTAGTGGCGCAACTTTTGCTTTACCGCTATGAATTAACTTGCACCCCTGCTGACTCCGACGTCAACCCACATTGAGTACTGGCACTAAACTACGAATTGGCAGCCTATCAAGTAGTTCGGCTTTCCGAGTAGTATTTATATCGTGAATGAACTTGTAGAAGCAGATAAAACAGCAAATAAATGCCTGATTGTGTACTTAGGGGTAGCAGTTGTGGCTGGTTGCAAATATTCATATTTTGCACAGTATTTATACATTTCGATTGATTATATTGCCTGCTGCACCAATTTTTTCTATTCCCTAATACCTAATTTGTAGGAAACTTACGTTGTAGTTCGCAGCAAACGTATATCTTTAAGGCTAAATTTTTAAATCCTCAGATAGTACTTATCGGACTGATAGTTAAAGTTTATCAAAAGATGGATGGTCATTGCCGGAGAATTATATCTTTTATGAAAATTTTCTGATTATAATTTTACTGATAAACATATGGACTTACTATATCGGATGGATGAGCAGAAGCGGAAATAAATCCGTCGAATAGTTATCTGGCTGTTTATCAGGCTATTGAAAAATCACCCCTTTATGTAGCAGACCTGCATCGTAAATTAACAGTAGTCTTTGATATCCATTCGTAGTAGGTCAACAATTTACTTCTGTAACTAAGAACCCTACACCTCAGTGTGTAGCAGGCTAATATCGCAATTAGTAGAAAGCTGCAAATTAATTAACGCGTAAACATTTCGCAGTCTGTAGCATGCTTATTATCTTAGTTCGTAGCAGGTCTACACAAAAGTCTTATAATTTTAGTCGTAGCAGGTTTGCATTGTAGTTCGTAGCAGGTCTACACAAAAGTATTATAATCTTAGTCGCAGCAGGTTTGCATTGTAGTTCGTAGCAGGTCTACACAAAAGTCTCATAATCTTAGTCGTAGCAGGTTTGCATTGTAGTTCGTAGCAGGTCTACACAAAAGTCTCATAATCTTAGTCGTAGCAGGTTTGCATTGTAGTTCGTAGCAGGTCTGCACAAAAGTCTCATAATCTTAGTCGTAGCAGGTTTGCATTGTAGTTCGTAGCAGGTCTACACAAAAGTCTCATAATCTTAGACGTAGCAGGTTTGCATTGTAGTTCGTAGCAGGTCTACACAAAAGTCTCATAATCTTAGACGTAGCAGATTTGCATTTTAGTTCGTAGCAGGTCTACACAAAAGTCTCATAATCGTAGACGTAGCAGGTTTGCATTGAAGTTCGTAGCAGGTCTACACAAAAGTCTCATAATCTTAGACGTAGCAGGTTTGCATTGAAGTTCGTAGCAGGTCTACACAAAAGTCTCATAATCTTAGACGTAGCAGGTTTGCAGTCTACACAAAAATAAGTAGAAAGCCTAAGATAATATATTATTATAAGTTGGACACTACAGTCTACATAACATTTCTTAAACGGCCTACAATGTATTGAGATCTTAGCAGCACTACATACAAGATGGAGTTTGTGTCTGTAAGCATACATTGTAGTTTATAGTAGGTCTAAATAAAGGTCTAAAAATATATATTAGTACAGATTACATATATTTTAGTCCTTATCATGCTCAAATCTTATTTTGTAGCAAGCTGATATACTAAGTATGTAGTGAAAAAAAGTGTTCTAGCTCCATGTTAAGAAAACAGTTTTTAGTACTTAATTGAATTTTATTACCTCCAATATGAGAACACAAACATAAAAGTTTTTTGTGAATTAGAGTGCTATTCCCAAGAAAAATATGAGGCAGACATGAAGAATACGAACGAGTGCTCCGAGCACAAACACCCGCGAGCACAAAGCGAGATAATTTGTGCTTTTTTTTGTGAAAATACATTACGATTAAGCATTCAGAGTATTCTCGGAGAGGGCTCAACAGGAGCGTCGTCAATTATCTACGGGAAAATGCGAGACAATTCGAAATGAACGTCACTCGGCGAAAATAACGAGAGCGCAAAATTCTTAACGCGACGGGGCGACGAATTGATTGTTCGCGTTACAATTCGATTTGTCGATTTGCAGAGGTTTCGGGGCTCGCTTTGGATCTGATTTGGTAAAATGTGCACGTTATAACGCAAACGTTTGCCGTGGAATTAGATATTCTGTTTTTTTCTCGTCCAGGTCAAGTGCACATGTTTTCAGGAACAAAATATCGCCACAAATGCGAGTTGGGGGTGCCACGGTAAAAATGCCCGCCGGGTGATTAAATCGTGCAATGATAACTGGTCATCGTACGATTTAGCTTAGTTGAGGGCCAGCTATGCAATTCTGTACTAGTTCTAACTTAATTTATGCAATAAATTTATTTGATTTGATTTTGTAAATTTTAGTTCACTTGACCAAATAACACGTCGTTTGACGGTTAGCATAGCACGAAATGGTAGATTTCAGTTGCACTTGTTGACCTGTTGAGTGAAGCATCGGGTAATTCACGCTCCAGAACTTTCTTTATTCAGCGTATAAGCGGGGTATTCAAAGAGGTAATGCCATAATTGTATTAGGAACAATGGCAGCCTCGGACAAATTTAATGAAATTTTGTATTTAATTTAATTTTCATTTCTTATTCTATTACTTATATATATATTGTCTTTCTCTGAATGAATGTTATGAAAAAATAAGAAATTTCGATGTAGCGTAGTAAAAAAAATCCACTTAACGTCAGATTTGATCACTGACTGTTTACCTGTCGAGCTAAATTACTGTGGTAACCTGCCTATTCCATCGTTCGCAAACTATATGCTCCCTAAAACTTTAGATCCCGAAAGGGTTCGCACCTGAATGTTACGGGAATGAAAAAAATGTTGACGCGACATCCAGTTCAATGTAGTCGTAGTCAATTAGAGGTCCTGACATGTCACCTAATTCCTTCGGGAACGCGGTATGTTTAGTTGGTATAATTACGGTAAGTGTGGTATTAACCAAGCATGTCCAACTTAAAAAAAAATTGACTTGAATTGAATACATACCTACTTTTTAGGATTCCCTACACAAAGAGTGCCAAACTGACTCCGCTGTCCGTCCGTCCGTCCGTCCGTCTATTACAGGGCTGTATCGTCCGTATCCGTAATAGGTAGACAGCTGAAATGTTCACTGAGTGTGTATTTCTGTTGCCGCTATAACGACAGTTAAATGTAAAACAAATAAAAATTAAAGAGGGCCACCATACAAGAAACGTGGTCTTCTTTTTCTCTACCAAATTGCATGATTTCAACGGTAGGTCTTAATACATTTGCGATTGTTAAGAGGCGTGAATTGAGTTGATTGGTGATTTAAGTATAATGTATATTTATTTATGTGTATTTTAGTAATTATATTTGATTGAATAAAGTACATAATTTTCGTCATTACCACTACTAGCACAACTTGCTTTGCCCATTTTTTTAGTACAATAAACATATTTAAATAAGAGGCTTAATTATTTACAGCTTCAAGATGAATTTCTTAAAAAAACTATTTAATACCACCACGTTTCCTGAGAAATAGGGTCTCAACAAACAGACAAACGGACAACGAAATGATCATGCGATGCCGTTTGAGGAACGACACCCTAACATTTTTTTGTTGTTTAAACCACAAACATATTGAGTTCTAAGTTTTCATGGGCAGAAAAATCAGTTTCGTTTGCTATTGCAATTCAAAAGAATGCGCTAGATGAAGCCGACACGCGCTGCGGTGCGCGCAGCCTCCGTCGGCAAGCCCTATTTATGGGTCGGCTAGGCGTTTGTGATTAGGAACTTTATATCCGCGCCTCGGAAAAGGCTCCCTTATATTTTTAAGATTTTCTTCGCGAAATCCAGTATTTTTCTTGCTCAGGGCTAGAAAAATAACCTGCGAGAAACAGAAAACGGCTCTTGCAGAGTGTGTTGAGGATAATACATGAGTGGTACATGCGTTTATCCTGGATAGGCTGCTAGGAATATGGTAGATACCTATGTACACACCATACATGCCTAACGTAAGGGATCAAAGTTTTTTTTATGTCAGTTGACAAAGATGGCTAATACTACACTCAGAGTCATGATATAAGCCCAGCACACCGCATTCCCGAACGAACTGGATGAAAAACACGGACAATTTTGCATTGCCGTTTCGACTGTGTTTTCATCCAATGCGATGGGAACAACCCGGCCAGGTTTAACTCTACCACATAGTATAGGGAAGGGGACCTACATTTTTACATGGGTTCCGAACCATGGAACATCTCGAATTTGTGACAAAATATACTTGTACAACTCAGAAAGAGAAATTAATAGGTGATTTCCCTTTAAAGTAACGATTATACCATCTGATTTGTGTTATAATATGAAAGTATGATACAATTATTCATAAAAACCAATTACAGAGTTGGGACATTATCCAAGACATGCCATTCTGTTCTGGGGGTTACACTCGTAAGGTAATTCGCCGAGTGAATAGCAGGTTATAAGGCAAGAGTGTGATTAAATTTGACGTTTATTTGATTTTCGTTTCAGGCTAACTGTCAAGCGACTTGTTACTCGGCAATTGTATATTGAACTGATAATTACCAGTTGACATCGTCCGAAATGTTGCTAAACGTCAGATTTAACCACGCATTTGCCTGCTCACCTGCTATTTACTTGGCGAATCAGTGGGTCATCCTTTATTAACCATAAAAAAGGGTTTTGTTCGGGTTTTTTACTTCCGTTCACTTAACAATCTATAAATGCAAAGGTCGCCATCCTTTAAGGAAAACTAGAGAGATCAGAAAGATTTCACAAAAAAAGTTTCACATTCCATGAGCTCGACTCCTATGTATTGATAACGACTTGAGAAGTTGTCTCATCGAGCAGATGTATTCCATCTCTCTCTAACTAGAGGTAGTGGTACGTTGAGTTGACGTCTCACCCCCAGACTTAGTTCGTCTTGTAATCACAGATGCATGCTAGATCTATGGGCAGAAGAGTCGGCGGCAGTGGGACCGTCTCGCCACATCGCAAACGACCAGCAGACGACATGTTTCCAAACGTAACGCTTCGAATCGCCCATTTCTATACGAATAGTCGGCCGCTCGACATTCCGATCGGAATCGCTGCGATGGAATCGTCCCGTGGCGGATTGTTTCCGAACAAAACTTACCCCCATTTGAATTCCGAACGGCGCGGCGGGGCCGAACAGATTCGGCTTACGAATTGTGTATTTCATTTCATCGCAGAACTCTCCGAAGAATAAAATACATTTGAATGGGGGAAGGTGACGGTTCCCCCTACCCGCACAGCACCGCCCCCCAAGAGGTGACGGTTCCTCCCCACAGCACCGCCCCCCAAGAGGTGACGGTTCCTCCCACAGCACCGCCCCCCAAGCCCCGAGAGGACAATTATTATGTTACGAAACTGGCGGTCGAGAGGTATTTTTTCGCGTCAAAAGGTTTTAATTTTGGGATGCGCGGCAATATTACTTTTGTGTGCGACGGTCCGCTTGGAATAACTGTCGGAGAATTTTTTTTTCGGGGAGAAATGTACCTATCGCTTAACCTTGTAAGTTAAGACTCTTTTTTCACAGTAGAACTAATAATCACGCTGCAACTTAACTTAAAATATGAACATTTGAAAACTTTTTAAACAAATCTAATTTAATGTTTTGTACGAATACCCTTACGGTCACGTAGGTTACCTGGAAGGATAAGCATGCAACAGAATACCTACTACTTTGCCCTTTTCAGTGACCACTTCTTACATATATGACATTATCATATTCAAAACGTATCCTACTTTAAACTTATTCATCAACTACAAATTTATTAAGAGCATTAATTTTGAGGCTACGAAAAAAAAAATGTGTGCGTCACGGTTGTGTGTTTTAAAGTTGGGCGGTGTGAGTGGAAGGCGCTTAACTACTGTCAATGAGGTTGTAATATTATTACCGATCGAGCGATTCACGTATAATAACGAGTTGCCAATACTATATGCGCGTTTGATAAATAAATGAATAGGCAGATAATGACTCCTCGCTAATCGTCGACTGTTGGCAGTTGGTGTCACTGAGGCGCGGGGCGGCGCGGCGGGGCGGAGGCGGCGCTAATCATTTTCTAATTGAAAACTGAAATTTCATCGCCATCACGATAAATCATGGGAGAAATGTCACGACACACACCCACACCACCTCCGCGGCGCGTGCGGACCCGTGCGTCGGTTACATGCAGCGGGCCTCGGGCGTGGGGTATCTGATGATTCCGAAATAAATCTGTGTGGCTTTAACTCCGATCAGGAGGCCTATTACTGGAATTCCGTTATTAGGAATCAGGAATCCTGAGTCTAGCCAATCGCTTGTATAGCGGAGGGAAAACCTTGATTAAATTGAAATTCTATGCTATCTTTTCGTCAAGAAAATCGTTCTGAAAAACCACTATAAAAGCGGTTTTCCAGACTCGGAATTCCTGGAACGCTATCGAGTAAGCGCCATCGAGAAAGGCGAAATCGCCGGTCAAAAATATTGAATGCGTTTGACAGATGGTTTAGAAAGCGCTTTCGATACCAACTGTTAAACGCATACAATATTTATTACAGGCGACGTCGCCTTCTCGATATAACCTGCTCGAAAGCATTTGTAGTAGGGGGCTAGATTACTGAATTCCAGGAATAAGCCTGAAGGTAAGGATAACAGTCCGAAGTAAGGGTGTGACTGTCAGAATCGGGTCACTACTATCGTTGGCTAAGGCCCTTGGCCCTCTGCTATTGAGGTCGGACGCGTGTGGCGTGGTTAACTGCAGGGGTAGAAAATGTCCGCTGTCCGCCAAGCACATCCAGTCCATTATGTGATCAACCAGCGTCCCTCGCCGTAGTTTGGTAAATCAAAAGAGGTGACGCCTGGTTCAGGTCACCTCTTCCTCTTAAATATGGTTGAGATAGGCGATGGCTAGTCGCGGCTCGTGAACGGGTGCTTTCTGTGGGGAATGGCCTGCTCCAATTGGCAACATGTTAGATGACGGGCATGCTGAAAATAAACTGGTATGATATCGCCTAATAAACGCCTAGCCAACCCATAAATAGGGCTTGCCTACGGAGGCTGCGCGCACCGGGTCGCGTGTCGGCTTCACCCAGGGCATTCGTTTGAAAACTGATATGCATACGGCATAAACTGTGGATTTTCGTGAATTCATATTAATGATGTGCTGTTACCTGATTTTCTCCTATCATTAAGGGTAAATAGCTGACGATATGAGTTCAGTGTGCATGCCTATGGATGATGAGTAAACATTAAACAATAAACGCTCCTTATAACCTGATGGTCGGTAATTGGAAATGCTGTATCATAAAATAATGAAGCAGTGTCTATTCTGGAAATAATGCCCCGTCTTTAAATACGCCAGTAAATATCTCAGCAGTTGCTCATTAGTACGTCTACTTTACATCCTACAGGCCAATTGACGGTTGACCGTGAAGCCAGAACACATTTATTAAAGAAATAAAACTGTGAAAAAGAATTACTTTGTAACTATACATGCACGCCTTCACTCGAACCAGCAAGCAAATATTTTGCGCATAGTGCGTCTTTCGATTCTGCCGCCAGTTCTATACCTATAATGTGTATGAAGAATTTATTTTTCTTTGATGATACCTATGAGTATTAATTTGATTGTTAATTAAGAAGGAATGGAAGGATCGATTACAGCGAATGTATTCAGTTGTGGCACCACTAAATCTGAATTAAGACTACTGTGTATGTATGCAATCATGAAGCGAACACGATTTCAAGTCACAGATTCAAGTTTATCGCTTTCGCCTGACATCATCAAACTGTCGTATTCTGAGTGGGCGGACTAACTTTATTACGCGGATTTTTGGAGGACTTAACCGGTTTTTGAATGGTTAGTACGGTGCTAATCCTCTACTAAGTTCTGACACGCGGTTCACTCTGAATACGATTGCAAATATTATGTTGCGTCATTAGTGCTTATTAGAATAATCAGAAAGGGACAACACTAGAGTGACACGTGCCTTTCATTTCATGAGTTCGAAAGTTTCATGACACAGGTGAGATGCTCATGGGTAGACCCCCAGCAAAAAAATACAGCTTTCTATCAAACAAAAATATTATAGGGAATTGTATCACATAAACGAGACGTGCAATGTAAGCCCTATTTTATCACGCAGTATAGAAGAAGCAGACACACCTAATTGTTATAAATCGCGTGGCTACCTCCGCGGCGGAGGCGGCAGCGGCGGCGGTACGGGGGGCGCGCTGGGGCCTCGACGGAAGGGAACAAGCGCTCATCCCTACGCCAAGTGCGGTTCGGCGGGAGGGGGACGTAATAAATTACATAATCGAGCCTCTCGTGTGCGCCGATAGCACGTGCACTCCGCTTCTTAAGGGCTCGACAACAGCCGATTACGTTCACTTTGATAAGGACGTAAGTAAAACAATATTTATTTATATTAAAAATAACCACAACACAAAACTACGATTTACGATCACGGCGAGCCTAGATGTCAGTCGTCTGCTGCGTAAGAACGTGGCGGATGCCTCCTTGACACCGGGCTGAATCATTAGCTCGAAACGTCGGAGAATGTCTCTTACCGCCGTGTGAAAAGCCGTAACATTTTTTAAATATAGAAAAACCCACAACGAATTTAAATAAAAAAAAAATGTAGATTTATGGTCTAGCTATAATTTAAAGATGAAACTTTAAGTCTCCGGTGCTTTGTATTTTAAAATTAGACAAATGTTCATTAACTTTCATAAAAACAAGTTCTAACGCAGAATATGAGCGTGAGAGGTTTCAAATATAGCAAGACCATCAATGCATCTTCCTTCATTTTGAAATTCCAAAATAGAAGTTATTTGGAAATTTCTTAATTTATAGATGGTCTAGGCATAGTTGAAAGCAATGTAGTTGAATATATATTTGACGTTCTTATTTTTCTTAAAAAAAATATTATTTATGCATATTATCGTATTTATTATCGAAAGCACCAGAAAATTTTAGTTTTATCTCAAAATCCTTAAAAGACCATCAATCTAAAAATTCACTTTTTTTATTATTTAAATTCCTTGCAGTTATTTTTAAATATAATTTAATGTTATTTTACTCACGCCATTACCGAACTGAACACAATCAGAGATTATCACACCAGTAATATATATTTTTTATATCGGTGTTCGATCTTCGAGGTAAGGTATAGCAACGGAATGGCGATGGTAGCGCGGATGCTTCGACGACTTTTATTAAATCTTATTTATAGCGTTCGCTAATTTTATTTTAATGCTTCGTGAATTTATGACGATATTCAAAGGCGATTACTCAAACTATACTAGCTGGATGTGCGAATTAAAAATGTATTTCACTCAAAGAGCAGTATCTCATAAAGTCGGAGAGAAAAAACGCCAGGCAACGCTCTTGAAGAATGAAGATCATACGATTTATTTATTTATATATTTTATGCAGGCAGCCATTTTTAATACGTTTTAATCTTGTTAATTGTTTGTTGCTATTGTTAATGATTACATAAAACATATAGAGTCTATTGCAACGACCTGCAGAGTACAGAACAGTACAAGTCCTCTACAGTATCTAGTTACCGAGATATTAATTTTTGAAATGTATGTTTTCATCTAGTGGAAGGAAGGTCTTGGTATGAAACCTGACCCCACGTGGCCTGTCAGGCTAATGTTATGACAGTAGGTGTGATGTTACCATCCATGTCCAGTTACATACAACGTTCTCACGTTTTTACGGAATATTCGATTATTTTTACACTAAATTCATGATTAAATTTGAATGGAAAGTCTAACTTTTCATTTCGATGATATTCAGAAAAATAATTTTTACTTTTTTGTTTATTTCAATCCCAATGATCATTTTCCAAATTGTATGTACAGGCCGTGTAGTAAAGTTTGGATTTCACGTAGAACTGTAGGCTTTCTTGCTTACTAACTAGGTGATAGGGTTAATCTTGCCGGGGTTGGTACCCATGGTAGGGCAGATTTGCGTAATGCCTGCAACATAGATGAGGACCTAATTTTATGTTTATGGTCTTTTTTGTAGGTATTGTTAAAGATTCAATTTGATATTTTTTATGCAATTAATAGATACGACATTACCGTTGCCTCATTAATTTGAATTTCAGCGACATCTACATTTGAAGCATTTTAATCAGATTATTTTCAAAATCTGATTCTGCTTCAAATGTAGATGTCGCTGAAACTCAAATTAATAAGATTTGATTTGTTTGAATTTAGGCTTGTATGTAACATTTTTTTCGTACGAGTGTCCAATAATATTTCATACTGAACTTAAATAAATAAATTAATTTAAATAAAAATAAAACGATTTCGATTTAAGTTAAATTGGTTGAATGAACCGATAAAGTAAATCCCGGAAATAAATATTGGCCATCCAAAGGCCAAATTGAATGAAAAATTTAAAGCAAAGATAAGCCAATACTTTATTTAGGGCGGGCGAGGTAATGGTTACAGCGAAGAGAAGTTCGCGATAACGTTATCGTGCCATAAAATAGCCGTAACTTTACGCTAGCGGGTGGCCGAGGTTATCGCTATTTTATGATGTTTCAATGGGGGCAGTATAGGAGTAATTATTCATCAACGTCGAATCCTCCAGTGTTTGATCCGTGTGAACGCAGTTCGCGGAGAAGATTAGATAATAATGTATTCAAGGCGAGATGAGACGATATTTTCGAGCCCTTGAGTCATGGAGGTGAAGAATGTATGGAGAAATAACTTCCATACACCGAGCGCGCAAAAAATTACAACACGCGACTTACAACATTATATCGCCGTACACATTTGTAGCGCAGTGGTGAAAACGAATAAAAATCAGTTTTCAAGTCTCCCAAATTGGTAGGTTACCTGATAAAGTTAAGAATTATTTTTCAATAAACAAGATGGTCGTTACGTCATTCTTCATTCATAATGATGTATTCAGCGAGTGCCGAAGCCAAATAATATATGCCGAAACAAAGGCCAAATTCCTCCCGCGGCACAATTGACGTGTCGCCACTTTTTTAGTTCCACCCGTTCTCCTGTTATTTCTTCACCTTCATGCCTTGAGTATGTATACTAGTATTGGTTGAAATTACGGCCATGCGGACCGGAGATTTTTGGAAGCGAAGCTTCTATTTCATTGTTACGTACTCGGCTGCAGGGGAGTAAACTGAGCTAGTAAACTGGACTAGTCTGGCCGCCACACGTATATTACGGCGGATGGACTAAAATGCGTGGAATCTTTGCTTCTCTTGGGCAACTCCTGACGCCTTTTAACACGCCTTTGTTAGCTTCACCTGTATTAATGTACTAAATGGAACTTTTTTTCAGTTTTCACCCTCTTTCGGACTCCTGAAAATGCTGAAATTTTGCATAAGAGTTAAGAACCGTATAATACAATATCTTAATACTTTTTTACGATTTTTAAACATTTATTTGCATCATAATAATAAAAAATATAAATTTTATAAAAATATTTGTTTACGTTCATGATAGTTTGTACTCTCACCAAACTCCTCCGCTTGTCAACAAGTAGAGGATTAGCTGCACTTACTGTTGAATGTCCGAAACCAAGCAAAGAGAAAAAAATTGTTGAAGGATCTATGCACGGATAAACTGAATGTACTTTTTAAAATACATGAAGTCCTAGGCCAACCCCATAGAAAATAAACACAAAACAGGTACCTGTACTATGGGGCGAAAAAAGTTTTGACTTTGATTTATATGTCACTTTATTTTAAAATATTATTGTACTATTCGAATTTAATCATCCATCATAACGAAAAGGATACACTCAAACAATAATCGTTTAATAAACTTAAGTTTATACACAAATGATTTACTTTATGATGGTATCAAAATAATACATGAATAGGTTTTGAAAGCGAGTGACTTTGGTTTTTTTATACTTTCTGTTATATATATCACATAATGTTTTGAAGTTTTACTGTAAAAATATATTGATTGCTCATTGAAAGATATTAGTGTCCATCAAACTATTTATTGATTAGGTATCAAGATTGTCCTATTAAGTAGTTAATGGATAAATTTACAGCTGCGTAAATGTCACATGAACATAAAAGTACCTACATTTAAATTGCACTTGGCCATGGTTGACTGGTTGTTGTTAATTTATTCGTCTCGGATAGAAATATAATAAAAAAAATATCGAGTAATCTTCTCATGTTTTCTGAGTCGCTTCCACATCTTATCTTTTCCATTTTCATAGGAGATAATAAAAAAACCCTACTTAATCACTATAAGCGAGGTGATAATAAATGATTTTTATTTTCCGGACGGAACAGACAGCTCCACTTAAATAAACTATAATTAACTACCAAGAATAAATACTGGACAAAGCAAAACGTAGGAATCGAGGAACCCTCGCAGTTTCTGTTGATACATCATTGACTACCAAATGAAACCGATACGTGAATAACGATAGGAAGATGCCAAACCTCTCCCACTCCCCACGTCATACAAATCGGAAATAGACCTCCCTTTTTATTGCAGATAAAAATGTAAATCGCTATTCCTTATTACTTATTTCGGAGCTATTTTTCCATGCGAGGAGTGGCAACGCGATAAAGCGACGAAATTTGGTTATCTGTTGACTTTACTTTGCTCTATCAATCGGATACATATTGGAGTTTATTTTCGCAAGTTGGTTTGTTTTGAATTCCGTTAACAACTTAGGACTTGTCTCTAGCAAGGACTAAGGGATTTTTTGTTCATTGTGCGGATTCACCGTAAAGCTGTAGGTTATTTACTTGCTAGGTGGTAGGATAATCCCACCCGAGTTGGCACCAACGCATTGAATAAGCTATGGTCGAATAGGAAATGACAATTATCCGTGTTTTCCACGCAGCTCGCTGTGGCTGTGCGTCATAACTACCGACGTAATTGGTACCATGCCAGGGTGTCGTCTGCAATTGGGTAGTTTCATAACAAGTGCAGAATGTTTTCACCATTTACTTTATTTAAATGGATAATGATTTGTTTATGTGACTGGACATGGTTGGCTAATACCAACCTACTGTCATTAGCCCAACACACCTCATGGGAACTAGGCACCATTTCAGGATGTTTTTTTTATTGTGCAGCTAAATTGAACTGGATAGAAAACAATTGAAAATTTGTATTGCCTCTTCGACCATCGATCATTTAATGCGATTAATAGGGATTAACCCACCACCTAGTAAGTAAGGAAGCGAACCTACGTTTAACGTGGTATCCGAACCACGAACGACGATTTCCTTAGTCGGCTCTTACGACATGAACGGGAAGAAATACAGTGTGCCCAATTGTACAAGACCCACACAGTATTGGTATCGAATGTCACACCACCGTCTTGATATTTTTTTATTTAACTGACATAGATAGCTAATACCAAATCGACTTTTATGATATGAGCCTAATACACCGCATTGTAAAGCGAGTATTGTTTCAATTATATGGAAAGCACAAATCCTCCCATTTGTTTAATACCCGACAATTTTTAACCGACTTCATATTAGTACCTAAATGGCCGACACGGAAATGTGTGACTGACATAGAAGATTAACCCTGCGTGGAAGGTTTTAGAAAAGAAGTATTTGTTTGCTGTTTCAGCTCTAGAGGATGCGAGCATCAGGTGCACGCCATAAGATAGTTCCATAAATAAGAACCTACTCATCTTGTGCACACAATCACCGCAGAACAAGTATCGAAACTCAGTAAAGGGAAATGCCCATTTGAAAAGCGGAGCTGAAGATTAAGTAAACTGTCAGATTTAAGATTAAGATTTATGGTGTCATTGTTTGATTTAAGGAAGATTGCATAAATGTGTTTTGACTTCCAATTGCGCTAAACGAACCGTGATTACGCAAGTCTCCAACAGATGTCGCTCGCTTCAAGCTGTTTTAATTGGCTTTGTTGATATGCTCAGTATATTCTTTGAAGAAAAAAATGCTGTATTTGTATTACTTGAACAATATTTACACTATCACATATTTCTCAGTAAAGCATATTTTTTTTTATTTGTCATCCATACGGAGCAGGTAAAATGTTTATTTCATTTCTTATCCATAGGTAGACACGTTATCAATCTGTCGGTTCGAGAAGAGCCGATACATACATTTCATTAATAAATTAATTGAAAATTGATTTAGTTTCCCCATTTTCAATACTACCGCTCACAATTTTCAGTAGTATACATTTCATACATACATACAGATGTCATTTTCATAAATTTATATCTATTGCTTCCCGTCTTCAGGAAAACTGAAAAATAGCAATCATAAAATGATTAAATATGTACAAACTAACTATACGCTCGTTTCAAAGAGGCACAATAAAATTGAAATTTCTATTTTCGCCCATACAAGAATGGTCATTCTCCTTTGCAAAATTGTGTTGCAACCGTGCGACTACCGACACAAATGAATGAAAAGCATGATATAAGTAATTTATCGGGAATTTGTTAAACTGTAGGTCCGCTATTTACATTTATGAATAATAAAAAAAAAAATCAACTGTAGATAAAAAAAAACATTAAAATTATCGAAGTTTTTTACAAAATTTTACGAGAATCTGTTGAGAAATGCGACCTGAGAAGGTACAGCCGGACGCAATTGGACTGAATTCAGCGCCGACTGTTTCATCTTGTTGGGGACCCGCAACTCACAGCTGTCTAGCAGTCACTAAGCCACCGACGGTTGTGGGGTTGCGCAGTCTGGTCTACAGGTACAGTCGTTTCGTCTGAAATCTATACACCGGAAATAGAGACAAATTTGAGGTCTCTTTCTGACATGCTGACGTCAACCATAGAGTAAAAGGGACTTAGGAATTCCTTCTCTTTCCAGTGTATACATTTGATAGGAAACGACTGTACTACCATTGACGTTGATGTGAAACTTGCATCCCTCATTCCTTCCCATCCTACTTATATCGGCAGCACCCGCCGCAGAGAATCAGATCGCCCCCTTGTGGTTGACTTTAGGCGTTTGAGAACGAACCGTTTCTCAAACTCATTTCTCTGCGGCACCGCCAGGATACTGAACTGCCTGCCGGCGGGTGCCTTTCCTCATACCTATAACTTGGTAGTCTTCAAGCGTAATTTGAACAAGATCGATAGCTCAGCGATTGTACGCAAATCTGCTAGCATGGTGCCTCGCTAAGCATAGTTTCGCGAAACGAGGTGTCCTCAGCACAGACACCCATACCGGATTTTCGTAAAAAAAACATACGAAAATATTTTTGCCCTAACTAAAACGGAGACGCCACGCCCGAGTTCGCTCTTCGCTTGGTCACTTAACAAAAATGCCACCTCGCCACCATTGATTGTTCTGTGACGCAGCCGAGTGAGCTCGTCCCGTCTCCGTATTATGTTGCCACTGATGCTCCTTTCAGGACACGTGCAGCAGTTACGCGATGGCCGATATTGTGTGGAAAAATGTATGTGGATTAATATTAGACGAAAAGTATCCGAAAGCGACGTGATTGTTGCGGGAATAAGAGAATTTTCTTTTACGCCTGATACCCGAGTGAAAATGTATTCATCGAATAAATATTGGAAAAATATCAAAGACAGGTCAAAGAGGCTGAAAATATGTAGATATATTCCCAATTTTGGCCACTTTGACAAAAAAAACTAGCGAGCGGTGTTGGGCAAATATGTTTGAGCAGGTCATAGCTCAAGGGCGCGGGGATTGCTGTCCATGCCAAAGGTAATTGACTAGATTCCCGCCCCATTCAAGCACCACTTTCTTTCTCAATTAAATAAGTCTATTTCGTCACGGATTTGACCTGTTCCATGGTTAGGGTCTCATGTGAAACTGTAGATCCAATTTTCATATTAGGTGACACAGTGTAAGTCAGCTTGGGTTGGTACCATCGGATGGGATGAAAAGATAATTGAAGCCACGATCTCCGTGGTCAAGTATTGGGCTTATATCAGAACGGTGGGTGTGGTACTAGTTATCCCGTTGGACAATAACTATTTTCCAATAACGTGAATGACCAAATTGTTAAATTATGAAGTCGGTTAAAAGATCGAACGATGCCAAACCACTATTTGAAAAGTCTGGCAATTCCAAGACATTCCATATAACAAATGTAATTATCTAAATAATAACTAAGCTACAAAGCTCAATACAAGCAAAGTTTGAAGGTTTGGAAAATACAAGTATTAAGGCGCTAGGACTAGCCAACTACTCGCGCCATACAAATTCACTTTTTAACAAATGTAATAATATGTGGTGAAACGCTTCAGCAAATCCAAATAGAACTCCAGACTGATAATGGATTGTTAATATTTTTTGATTCCATCATTTATTTAAATAATAATAAAAATAATAAAGTTGATTTTTCTCATTAGAAATCTGAAAGTAATTCGATTTCTAGATATAAGCAAAAACAGCATATATGCATAAACAAAAAAATCCATTTGCTTTTAGATTTCTACATTTAGTCAAAAAAGTTAGGAAATGGACACCGTTTCCGCAATGTATTTTGTATAGAAAAAGGAAACATACATTAACGAAAATAGGTTGATTCTTAGACAAGGAATCATATATTGTAAGAATGACACTTATAATCGTCGGACTTAGTTAGTTAACTTGGGGTGCCTCGTCTAACTTTGCGATTTGGCTAGTACCAGGGCCTTAATAGAACTTCATGACACTGCACAAAATCTAGGTGACTTAAAACATTGGCTGGAGTGCACCATTACAGGTTATGGATTATATTACTGTTAAATATTGTCTGTCTAAGCTTGACTCCAGCCAAAGTTTCGCTATCAAATGAGTTCAGGGAAAATTATTTCTCGAATCCGACCTAAATATTTTCACGAAACTATTTCATTGCTTCACGTCGACAGCGTATGACAGTGTCAAGACATTTTACGATTTCATATCATCTTTGTTTCGTGGATTTTACGAGCGGTACGAATCATTTTCTATATTTACCCTCTCTTCAAAGGCTGCCACTAAAGAAGCTGTGACATTTTTTCGATATTTTACGAAACCACGTTTATGCCTCATTTTATGAGAAAAGTTATGCCAAAGAGCTAACTTATTACTGTATCTTGTTGTATTATGTGTAATTTTGGCGGTAGGTGTGTGTAGTGAGGAATGTGACATGTTTATATGTATGATCTACCGTGAAGCAAGGACACATTAATTAAAGCAAGAGCCCAGTAAAGGTATGTGTATTGATTCGATCCAGCTGGAGACCTGGGTTCGATCCCCAGCCACGCGTGAGTCCTTCAGTTATCCAGTGCAGGATCCCCGGTCTCGTAACAGAAACACTACAATACAATAACATTTCTGATTACCATAAAGTTACCTTGAAAAAGTTTCCGGATGGGGTCTCCAGAACCTCGTTAAGTTTAACGCGAGCAAGACATAGGCAGGGAATGCACCCATTCACTGTCGACATTCCCAAAATAAGAACCCACCGATCCTCTAGATGTTCTATGTAGGATCGGTAATCTATGGAATCGACTCCCTGCCGAAGTTTTTCCCTCAAAGTACAACCTGGGGTCCTTCAAACATGGTGTGAAGAAGCACCCGGCCGGCCGGCATGGTTTTCACAGCCCCTGTGAAAGTCCGAAAGCCCATGGGCTCCGTCGGGAGCCTTTTTGTGAGGTCTTAACGTGCGCCATATGCCACGATTAAAATAAAAAAAAAATATTTATACAAAATTGTATGAGTTTTAGGTTGTTTATTAGAAATTGACGAAATGCATGAGCCCATTCAGCCATAGTATAATTTTCCGAATCAAACGCTTTTTCACGTCAGTGTATCCGCGGTATAGCGGCTGATCCTGTGCATTTTGGTAGTGATCGGATCAACAGATTTTTGTTTTACTTTTCTTATTCGCGGACAAATCACATTCAAATCGTAGGGCGAACACGCAACGGATTTAACTCAGTCCCGTCACCGTCAAAGGTTACTCAAATCCGACACTCAATCCGACACCGTGCATTGCTATGGGATGGCAGAACGGATTGTCTTATTCTGTGGCGTATTTCACTTTGCTGCGCACAACGTTTAGTAAAAAAAACTGTGCGAGGCCGGCCGTGCTATTTTTAAAATTATATGCAATCACTTACAGCCAGCGATTATCAATGCAATCGTAAACTCTCGACAACAGCCAATGGCCGTCGGGCGCTGCTATCTAAACGTCATTCAAGAATACGAAATTGCGTTTTAGCGATCAGAATCGCAAATTGCTGCAGCAATTTGGTAGCAATCGGTTCAAAAATAGGGCAGCGGGGTGAGTGCTAGTGCTCAATAATGGTCTAACTGGTGTACCCCGTAATATTAGATTTACTACATAAGTAAGTTTATGGTTTTTTTCTTTTCAATGGATGCTTAAATGCCATTAGCCAAGGACTTATGACCTTCGACCTGCGTTGTGGACACTGAATGCAATGATCGAACACGTCCCAGGTTCCAGCCGTGCTATTTTTGAAATTCTTTGCAATCGCTTGCAGCCAGCGATTAGCAATGCAATCGTAAACGCTCGACAACAGCCAATGGCCGCCGGGCGCTGCTATCCAAACGTCATTCAAAAATACGAAACTGCGTTTTAGCGATCGTCATCGCAAATTGCTACAGCAATTTGGTAGCGATCGTTTCAAAAATAGGGTAGCCGCTGTCTCCAATTTTCAAAAACTACCAAGTTAATTTAAATGTGCATGCCACACGCAGTCGCAGACGTATTGGAGGGTTCATGTGGGTGGGAACTGACTTGGCGAACGCATTTTCAGAGCATATTCGCCTGCGGTGGCGATTTTCAACTGTGTGGCATATGACGCACCGCCGGATACCCATACAATTATTGTCACTTGTCACTTGGACCATACGGCCGTGACGCGGTATTGTTCGCATGCCGCTTCTCCTTCTTTCTTTTCTCTTCAGTGCTTCCCTGCCTGATACGCGTTGAGCGATGGTAGAGCTATCGTGTAGCCGAGTTGAATACTTTTTTTTTTCTCCACAGCATCTAGACCGCACATGATGAAAATAGCCAATTTCGGACTAAATGAGCACGCGGCGCGTACATTGCGCGCGCCATCGCATATCACGCGGCGTTATCGGTACAGGGCGTGAGGCTTGGGCGCCGAAATTGGAAGATTTAGCTTCATTAGAGGCGCTCCTGACGCGCATATCGCATCGCTGACGTATAGCCGGCTTTCTTTATGGCCTTCATAAACATCGGCCGTCGCTCCAGTCTTCGGGCGATAACATCGCCGTGGATACTTAGGCCGACGTACGTACGTAGCTACATTATCTTCCGGAAAACCTTTGTCAGTAAGAGAGTGTGTCGGAATCACTCTGTGTCCCTTGGCTTAGCATGGTCAAACTTACTAGAGGAATTTGTTATGTATATGTAATCGACCGTGAAGCAAGGACACATTAATTAAAGATCATATTCCTTGGAAAAAGCGACGTAAATGCTTAGTACGAATGAAAGTATATTTACTTAAGTAAATAGCTCTCTCTAGCGAATGAGGCCAAATTAGATTTTGGTGACGACGGTAATTTGTTTGAATGTTCAATCTTTGCAGTCAATGTCCGCAACGCAGATAAAGTGTTAAATAAATATATGAAGGTATTATCTGAAACACTGTTTCTGTGTTATTAGGAGGCATTCATTACGGGAGGAGGGACTGTAGGAGAATTAAAAGTTATGAGTATAAAGCAGGTGGCGAAATTGGTAGATACAATACCCGCGAATGTTATGTTTTGCTGGTTCGGGTCCAGCCTTGCAGTATACATATACATAAAGTAGTTCTTATTACAGTAGTTATTTTTCTTTAATTAATGTGCCCTTGCTTCACGGTCGATTATACATAAATGCATAACGCATTCGACGTACATTTTTAGTAAGAAAAAAAAGTATATTTTCTTCATTACCATTGGTTTAAGTCTTAGATCAAGACACACTCCTCTAAATAGAATGGGACATATGATGAAGAAACTAGACTCTTCAAATTGATCTGCCTGTTATAGAACAGAAGATCAATGTCAACTATTTACTGAGCCTATTTGACTTCTACTGAATCTGGAAAAAATATTGATTTCATTCATTTTATTATTTTTATTTAGAATTAACTTTTATTTAATATTTAATCATTAATTAATAATGCATCCTTTATTTGCAAAATTAAAACGTAATCTTGAGTTATCATGTGCTGAAATAATACGAACGAAGCATTTTCGTATCGTATTTTTTTTAATACGAACGCGCTGGATATGATAATTTCGCGGGATTTTACAACCGGGGAAATATACATCTAGGGAGCGATTGAAAATCAGAGCTTGGATAAATTAATCAGAATATATAAAGTAAATCATAAATCAATCAGAGCCGGTAGACTCAGATCTCACCTAAATTGGCGTTTACGTAACTTCGAAGTTCCGTAAAAACGTCAAACTCCGTACAAGTTTTTTACTAGATATTCTATGGTTTTACTTCTTCAAGCTTTTAAAGTCAAACTCGGGCTTTCGATTTGTATGAAAACGCAGAGTCGACGTAAACGGCAACGTCGACGTATTTACGGCAACGTTGAGTAAGCTGTCAAATCAAACTGGGACTCGCAAATGGTAGTTCGCTTAACGCCGACTGCGCGCGCTCTTCACTTTCTCCATACATTTGAAAACGCCAGTCGATCGGTTTGCCGTAAACGCCAATTTAGGTGAAAACTGAGACTTCGGGTACAGAATAAATAAACCAGACCTTGAAAAATAGAATAAAGATGGACAATATCTCAAGAGCCAAGCGGATCAAATAGGGTTGGCCGGCCTCCTGATGCGGAAATCAGATGATCGCTGGTGAAGAGGATGCGAGAAGGCCACAAGGAGTTCGTCGGTCGGTCGGGCACCCGCCGTTACGCTCAGCGACACGACACTTACCCACCTCTCGTCTTCACGACAGGAAGAAATAAAACTATTTGAGTTACACCTTTGCGGTGGGCAAATTTTGTGGAATTACTTTGGTGATATGTTGCGTCCTCCTCATAGTGGAGCCTGCCTTTTTAGAGTTCCGTACCCAAAGGGTGCCAACGGAACCCTATTGCTAAGCCTCCGCTGTGCGTCCGTCCATATTTCCGTCCGTACGTGCGTCTGTCAAGGGCTGTATCTCATGAACCGTAATAGGTAGGCAGCTGACATTTTCATAGAATATGTATTTATTTTGCCGCTATAACATCAAATAGGTCAAATTTAAAAAAAACCGGCCAAGTGCGAGTCGGACTCGCACACGAAGGGTTCCGTACCATCGTACAAGATTTAACAAAAAAAAAACACGTTTCTTGTATGGGGCCCCCCTTTAATTTATAATATTTTTTTAATTTTACCTATTTGTTGTTATAGCGGCAAAATAAATACACTGCCTACCTATTACGGTACATGAGATACAGCCCTGTGACAGACGGACGGACGGACGGTTGGACGGACAGACGGACAGCGGAGGCTTAGTAATAGGGTTCCGTTTTCACCCTTTGGGTACGGAACCCTAAAGGGCCTCTTCGTGTGCAAGTCCGACTCGCACTTGGCCGGTTTTTTGAACCAGACAGGGTGCAAATAGCATGATTTTGTACCGTACCCGCCTATAAGTTAGTCCCCTCAGGAAGGGCGCTCTTAATTTTGATATTTTTTAGAAATTGATAATAATAATTGTTACTACCATGCAGCCGACATGCCATATTTACTGAATAAGCGAAGAAAAGGTGACTACAATGTAATCTGCGATGTTATCCAATCAGCGCCCACGGCTCGTGTTTTGCTGGATATAAAAAGGAAGACTGAGCGATTCACACATAGTGACTGTGTAGTGATCATGTGCGGTGGTAGCGACTTTGGCAAAGAAGATAGCGTACCTAGAGTATTAAAAACAATGAAAGAGACTTTAGAAAAACTTAAGAATACCAATACAGTTTTATGTACTGTACCACATTGCATAGATACTCAAAGTGATGTCCTTAGTTATAATAATTTTATATATAAGCTAAATTTCGAAATCTTAAAACATTTTAATGGAATGCAAGGAATATACATATATGATACAAGCAAAGACCTAATATATAATGATTACAGAGGAAATGGTATTAGCTTAAATAATGGAGGGAATTTAAAATTGTCAAGGGATTAAATAAAATATTAATAGAAATAAATGAAAAATATTACAATAGTGATGATTCTTTTCACCATGCTCACTATCTAGGCAATATAAGATAAAAGATACTGAGCACACAGAACTTAGTAGTAATTTGAACATATTGTTCTTAAATGTAAGAAGCATCAGAAACAAAATTGGCCAAATTGAATTTATCTGAGATTACTTATATAATGAGAAAAATATCTTACCAGCGATGTTATGTTGTTGTGAAACTTGGCTTGAGAAAAAAAAAATTAACAAAAAAAATAACCGACATCAAAGAAAAAGCACTAAAAAGTAAAAAATAATTTCAATTTTTGTAGTTACGATTTCTGTAATTTTTTTGGTCGGCGTCAGCCGGGCATGCGCTGCGCCAATCAAGAGAACCTAACCTAACCTAACCTAACCTAACCTAACCTTACCTAACCTAATCTTGGCTGACACCGACTCAAAAAATAGCAGAAATCGTAACTACAAAAATTTTAATTATTTTTTACTTTTTAGTGCTTTTTCTTTGAAGTCGGTTATTTTTTTTGTAATTTTTTTTTAATTTGTTTATTTTTAGTGAATCTGAAGTACACTTACTAATTTGTACACGTCCTTTCCAATAAAAATACTAACCGAAATAGGTTGGCGTTATATTGAGTTATTCGTCCATTTGTCGCGCACATCTTAATACAAATTTAAGAATGTTATGATGTTCTCATGGATATCATTGTCAGAACTTAACCAAATTAAATTGGGACCACTTAGAAAGCACTAGCTATCATTTAAAAAAATAATGATCAAAATCGGTTCACCCAGGCAAAAGTTATGAGGTAACAAACATAAAAAAAAAACAAAAAAAAAACATACAGACGAATTGACAACCTCCTCCTTTTTTGAAGTCGGTTAAAAATTAGTGTACTTACCTAAATATTAACAAATATAAAATTGCAACTGAACAAAGTCGTACATTGTACAAGGGAGGAGGTACAGCGATATTCCGAAGAGAGGATGTAAATATATGTAATGAATTGGACCTAAATGCTTATAATATTGAGAAAGTGGTCGAAGTAGTGGGCCTCATGTTGAAGTTACTTTCCAATAGGCATATCAATATACTAACAGTTTATAGATCAACAGCTTCAACCGATTTTGAATTATTTTTTTAAGTAATTAGCAGGATAATTAGTGAAAAATATTTAAAGGATATAATACTAGTAGGTGATTTTAACATAAATATAATAGATAAAAAGTCAAAGGGTTATACTTGTCTCAATAATTTCATGAAAAGTCATAAATTAAAATACATGCTTACGAATCCGTCCCGTATAACCGAAAAATCAGCAACAACAATAGACAATATTTTAACAAATTTAAATAAAGATCAACTCGAAGTGTCTACTATAACATGTGACATATCCGACCATGAAGCAATTTTAGTTAAGATAAAAAATGTAAAACCTTCAAACTCAAATCCAGTTAAACACATTTTCATAAATAATTTTAGAAGCAAAAATAAAGAGTCGTATAAATTAACATTGCATGCAAAAAACTGGTCTGAACTTTATTCAATTAACGATGTTATTTATTTATTTATATTTATATATGTTTATTGCACTCAAAATTCGGGCAAAAGGTACAACTTAATGCCTGGGGCATTCTCTACCAGTCTACCTTTGGGTATCGTGAGCAGTAGTGCGAGTAGCAGTTATAGAGACAAATGAATTTACTACAACAAATATTATACACAATATACCAACTACTAATATACATATAAATATAAATATACATTAATATAAATATATAAACACTTTATATAATATAGGAAAAGAAAATAAAGTATGATACTTAACACTATCACAAAAAATGAGAAAAAAAAAACAAACAAATGTATTGCCAATAGGAATAAAAATTAACTGAAAACTGTTTAAGTAAAGATGTAATTATGAAAGCAAGAAAGCTTTAAGATTTTTTTTGAACGCATGAATAGAGGGCGAATTTCGTACTGGAGGAGGTAGCTGATTCCACTGCCTTGCAGAAGTCGGAATAGGCAGAAGATGAGTGCGAGGGAATAGAAAGAACCAAGGAGTCGGTTGATCTAAGTGGGAGACCATGTGAGCAGAGATATGTAAACCGATTCCTTAGGTATGAGGGGGCATTGGCGTCATTCAGGGTCATATAGAGGAGAGAAAGGACATGAGAGTTCCTGCGATGACGGATGTCGAGCCACTGAAGACGAGCACGAAATTCAGATACATGATAGTATTTACGTAGGCCAAAAATGTAACGGATACACAGGTTAAGAAGACGGTCAAGTTTATTCAGAAGCTCTTGAGTGAGGTCAAGGTAACACACATCGGCATAATCGAGTACAGGGAGAAGTAAGGTTTGTGCGAGAGTAATTTTGGTCGCGAATGGAATAAAGTTCTTCAATCTTTGCAGTGCGTGCATGCTAGCGAACATTTTGCGGCTTACTTGACTGACTTGCGGTTGCCAAGACAGAGTCTCGTCAATCAAGAGTCCCAGGTTTTTCACGCATTTCACAAAAGGAATAACGGTGCCATTGAACTGAAGAACTGGTAGGTCGTCTCGATTTAGCTTCGAAAGAAGTTTGGGAGTATCAATTATGATAGCCTGGGACTTGGAAGGATTGACCAGAAGGCCAAACCTCGAAGCCCAATTGTGTACTAAATCGAGATCTACATTCATTAGACCTAAATCAATAGCAGCTTCATCAACACGAAAGTGTCTATACAGTGTTTAGTTATAAACTTAAATATTTTTTTAATTACATCGATCACCTAGTACGAATTTCATTCCCAGTAGTTAAAAAATGTGGACGTAAAATAAAAAAAAACACATGGGTTACAAAGGGTCTTAGAAACTCCTTCTAAAAAAAGTGTAAATTATTAAAGGAATTAAAAGATAATGATGGAGAAGAGGAAAAACGACACTTTAAACAATACAAAATGTTATTAAAAAAATGTATTACACTTACAAAAAAAAAATAACGGATAGAAAGGAAATAACGAATTCTAAAAACAAAGCAAAAACTACTTGGAATACAATCAAAAGAAGAACTAATAAAACAAAATTGGAAAAAAATGAAAATATTATACTCACAAAAGATAATATAGAAATCACAAATCCAAAATTAATTGCACAAGTATTTTATATGTTTTATGTTAATGTAGGCAAACCTAAAGTAGACCATTTAAATACAGAATATATTGAATTACTAAATAAGGTCAAATCAGACAGAACTAAATCTTTCTTTCTTGATTATTTTACTGAAACAGAGGTATTCAAGACCATTAAATCCCTGAAAAATATTAAAAGTGTGGGTTATGATGGACTTAGAAATGATATATATTTTTTTTTATGTGACTGGCCATGGATGGCTAATACCACAAGTTCTATGCCGTTATAAGTTGGATGCCACATTGCAGGTGACTGCATGAACAACATAAGTTATGCCGATGACATGGTGCTTCTGTGCCCCACGATAAGTGGTTTAAGAAAACTTCTGGGCATTTGTGAGCGATATGCTAATTCGCACGGACTCAGGTATAACGCCGCCAAAACGGAGGTGCTTGTTTTCCGCCACGGTAGGGGCCCGGAGACCGTCCCGCCGGTATATCTTTATGGTTCTCCACTGAGCGTTGTTGATAAGTTTAAGTATCTGGGTCATATTGTAACTGAAAAGTTGCACGATGATCTGGATATTGAACGACAGCGGCGCTCACTGGCGGTCATGGGGAATATGCTGGCGAGACGGTTTGCTCGGTGCTCCCGCGAAGTTAAAATTCTGTTATTCAAAACCTACTGCCAGTCACTGTACACGTGTCAGTTGTGGACTGACTACACCCAACGAGCATACAATGCCCTGCGAGTGCAGTACAATAATGCATTTCGCTATCTGCTTCGTCTGCCCAGGTACTGCAGCGCGTCGGGTATGTTCGCAGAGGCGAGGGTGGACAGTTTCTCTGCTGTTATCCGAAAGCGAGTAGCTGGCTTCCGTGACCGTCTATTCAAGACTGATAACCAGACTGCTATTGGTGCTATGGAGGATGGGGCCGGAAGGATATTTAAATTTTGGTCTCACCTTAATTTTAGAGCCATCGGTGACCGCAGTTGATTTATATATATATAAATCAAATATATATATATATATTTTATGTTTGATTTGTTTTCTGTTTTTTGTTTTCCGTTTTAAAAAGTTATTTGTTGTATTGTTAAAATGTAATTTTGGTGTCAATGGACTTCTAGTCTGATTAAAGAATTATTATTATTATTATTATTATTATTATTATTATTATTAGCCCAACACACCACATGGGAACTAGGTGCCATTGCGAGGACCTTCCTTATATTGCACGGCTACATTGAACTGGATGGAAAACACGGACAATTTTCATTGCCGTTTCGACCATCGTCCCGGGCGGGATAAACCCTACCACCTAGTAAGTAAGAAGGGAAAAAAACGCCAATAAATTCAGTGCACCGCTCACCAATATATTTAACCTGTATATAAATGAGGGTATTTATCCCGATGAATTGAAAATAGCAAATGTAATACCTGTTTTTAAAAAAGAAAATAAAAAGGACGTTTTCAACTATAGGCCGCTATCAATACTATCGCCAATTACCAAGGTATTTGAAAAGATCTTAGCGAAAAAACTAATGATATTTTTTGAAAAAAATGAAACACTTACAAGTAGACAAAATGCCTATAGAAAAAAATTAATCTACTACTGATACAATAAAAGAATTAATTGGAAGTATAATAGATAAATTGGATAACAAAAAGAAATGTGCTGGCATATTCTGTGATCTGAGTAAGGCCTTTGATAGCGTCAATCACTCTATTCTATTAAAAAAACTAGAATACTATTGGATTCGAGGATCACCATTGGCCTTGCTCAGATCATACTTGACCAATAGACAGCAATATGTAGAAATAAGTATGTATACCGATAAGTATGTATAATGGCAAGTACAGTCTGATATTGAAATTATAAAATACGGCGTTCCACAGGGTTCAGTGCTGGGCCCATTATTATTCTTAGTATTTATAAATGATCTTCCCAACCATCTCACTAAAAGTGACGTATGTTTATTTGCGGACGATACAAGCTGCACAGTATGTGGAGAAACAACCCTGGAACTTCATGGGAATATGCACACAACATTCAATGAACTATCCTATTGGTTCAACCACAATAACCTGAAATTAAATAAAAACAAGAGTCTATGTATGATATACAAAATTAAAAACAAAAAAATGTTATCTTAGCAATTATACATATATCTTAAAATCACTATTAAATCTTCTAATAATGGCACCGAATTTAATTATTATTATTATTTTATATAATTTCGGTACTTTGATTGATTGCATATTACATTTTGTTTTAATTG
The DNA here is from genome assembly GCA_946894095.1 of Incurvaria masculella. Classification (NCBI taxonomy): domain Eukaryota; kingdom Metazoa; phylum Arthropoda; class Insecta; order Lepidoptera; family Incurvariidae; genus Incurvaria; species Incurvaria masculella. The sequence goes on along the minus strand of OX335658.1, from coordinate 10,691,551 downwards.
ATTTTAAGAAATTTTAATATCGCACTTTGTTTTGTTTGATTTGATATTGTATTGTGTTTTAATTTGATTTTCAAAAATATTAATGTTGCACTTTGTTTAATTTTATTATATATAGTATTTATTCTATTTTGATTTTCAAAATTAATAATATTGTACTTTGTTTGATTTGATATCGTATTTTGTTTTAATTTGATTTAAAAAAAAATAATTTTGCACTCATTTTGATTCAATACTGTATTTTGTTTATGTGATATTTCATTTTGTTATCATTTGATATTGGATAATGTGTTAATATTAAATTGTTATGTGTTCAAAATGTTCTAATGCCTAACGGTGAAAGGAATGAATAAATAAATAAATTAATTAATACATATAAATATAGTCTTATAAGTAACTATGCCTACAATTAGGATTATGCTTTCACCACGTTTGTATTAGGTCGCATTCTCAGTTCTGGATTTGATTCCCGAAAGGGTGTGCACAGTAATTTAATATGGAGCACTCACTGTTGACACCTGTGTGTGTCCATTAAAACATGGAGTTAACACGAATTGGCAGAAATGTTTGCTTGTTTAATTCACTATCTCCATATTAATCGTTCGCAGACATTTACAGTCATATTCAGAGTGAACCAGTCAAAACTTAGTACGGGATTAGAACCGGACTAACCATATAAAAACCGGTTTAGTCCGGCGTATTATAGTTAGTCCACCCACTCTGAATACGGCTGTTCGAGAATGAGCCAGATAATAATTAGGGGGGTAGTCTTAGTATCTGCACTGTGCCGTTGTAGTTTCAGGGGTCGTAGACTCTAGATAAAATTAAAAGAAAGTGTTTATTTAAAGATATCGTTAAAATGGATTAATATGGAGTGGGGAATGCTTTGCTATACAGAAAGGAAGTGGTTATCAAAACCCTTGCAGCTGATTTGTTGGCGGGTTGGGTCGCTATTGTTATAATCGAAGATGGATTCACAATTTCTTATTACGTACGTGCAGACTTTATCGATTGGCCACGGAACCGTGAGGAGCTCGTGTAGATTGCGCGAATCATTTGTCTTTGTCATTTTCAGCTTTAGAAGGTATATAGCTATCGAAAGGATGTAATTAAAAGCTAGAATTTTCATGTACTACACTAGTTATTTTCATGTTTGCCAGATTACCCCTACTTTCGCCCTTTACGATAGGAAGATTTTGGTGCCAAAATCTGTGTTAATCGCCCTACAAACGGAACTCTAAAGTTTAAGTATATTAAGCGTGGATTGCAACTCTTTCTGGTTTGTGATATTTTCTTGATTTTTTTCTTGTTTGTGAATATAAATATAAATACCATAACCATAATGCTTACTTGTACACTCCAGCCTAAATTTAACTATATTATACCAGCGGCGGTTAAGTCAGGATTAGCGAAGTGAATGGTAAAATGAGCAACGATATATTATTTATTCTCGACATTCGTGAAAAGCAAGTTTCGGATCTGCAAACCCTCTGATTGCATGTCTACATTACAATGCTCTTGCTTTCATAAAATTCCGCTCTTTAAAATAAAACGAATAAAAAAAAGGTAATATAATCAATAAAATATATCAAATAACAACTTTGATGAGAAAAAATGTACAACACTATTAACCAAAACTCGATACATCACTAGAATATCAGAAACAATCTTCACATTTCATTCGGATAACGAACGAGCGTCCTCTCTTCTTGCAAAGAAATGCTATCTACTCTATTGACTCCCGCGGGAAAGGGCGTGGAATCTAGTCCAATCTTCATAAGTTTGTTTGAATTTTTTTAGGACGAGCTGGCCTTGGTTGGATATTATATCGTGGTAGCTTACATTGCTTTTATGGCGTTACCCAGCACACATATAGACATACTATTCAGGATATTAGCCCATTCCAATGTAATTTCGTGTTATGGTACGACCTTTGTAGAAAGGAAAATATGTACAGTTTTTATATTCTATTTCGACAATTTTCAACAAACTCAGATTAACTGTCACAAAACTGATAATGCACTACTTTTCATCATTATGAGTTTACACTTACCACGTACTCAAGTAAGCCGTATTTCTTGGGATCAAATTGGTTACTCGTATTATCAAAAGCCCATTAATAAGCAAGCAATATTGTATATGTTAATTATTTTCGCTCTTACATTAGTTAATATATTTTAATATATTTAATGTTAGTTCTATAAAGCAGCCCATGGTTCAGCAAACTCAAACGGTTTGTGTCTCAAGAATCATACGATAGACCTAAAAGTAGCGACTCCAGAGATATGGAAGAATTAAAGCACACGTGAGGAAGCTTAATCTCGATTTGATCCTGCCTTTGGGTACAAAAACGATGGATCTAGATAGAGCGCATCTCTCCATATAGGATAATTAAAGCACAAGCCAGGTAGGTAAATTCCAATAAGACCTTCCATTTGAATACCAAAACAAGGTAACTAGAACTAGCGGCTCCGGAGACATAGCAGAAATAAAGCACATGACAGGTAGGTAAATATCAATGAGACCTTCCATTTGAGTACCAAAACTAAGCATCTAAAACTAGCGGCTCCAGAAATATGGCAGAAAGAAATCACATGACAGGTAGGTATATATCGATGAGACCTTCGATTCGAGTCCCAAAACGATTGATCTAGAACTGGCGGTTACAGAGATATGGCAGATTTTAATGCCAAGTAGGAAAATCTCGATGAGACCTTCCATTTTAGTATCAAAACGAAGCATCTAGAACTAGCGACTCCAGAGATATGGCAAAAAGAAAGCACATGACATGTGGGTAAATATCGATGGAACTTTCCATTTGAGTACCAAAACGAAGGATTTAGAACTTGCGGCTAAATAGAAATGGCAGAATCAAAGAACATAACTGGAGAGCAAATCTCGATGAGACCTTCCATTTTAATTACCGACTACCGCCGCCGGCGCGATTAATCTAGAATTAGAATTTCAGAGATATGGCAGAGTCAAAGCACACTGAGGTAAATTACAGACGTGGGCATACGAGAATACCTACTCGATCAATCTAAGGCTGAGATAAATAGTCGCATCTGGAACTAACAGTAAACGAAAGTAATACTAACTAGAGTCAAAAGTTACATTTTGTCCATACAAAGTGAGATAAGAAAGTACTATTTTACGTTCGTCTTTGTTTCAGTTGCAACTATTTATCTGAGCTCTGGATATAATATAAAAAAAATTCTTCTTTCCGCCCCTCACTTCACCTAACACTAAATTTAAATCATAACATCATTAAAACGTTAGATCCAAATTTTATACCAACATGTGTTATTGACATATTCCATCAAACCTGTTTACGTCTTTTCCGTTACAGTCGAAATTCGCTAACGACTCCTCGCATTTGGCCGTGGTTAGTCTAACCACGACTAAACTCCGAACCCTACGACAAAACACTGAAATCACGTCGTCCCGTCCAAACATTCGAGTCAAGTAATGTCGGACGCGCTCAGTACTTGCCTTCATGGCTGACCGCTCCTATTTTTCTTACCCGACGTATTTTATGTTTTATAACTCTATTATGAGAAGCCGTACACCTACAGCTCGAATAGTCAGTGGTCCACACAATGACGCGTATACAGAAAAGTAGCTGCGGTATCCATCTCTACCCGAGACAATATCGAACATAATATTTCAGAAATAAAATGTCACTATGCGGCCCATAAACTATCTGAATAAAAAAAATACTTTGATCTATTGCTTTCTTTCTCCATGAAAGAATGACAAACCAACCAAGACATTTTTATAATTAAGGTGGCCCATCCCGCTCATCTCCCCATACAAAAGGGGAAAGAAGATCACGCCCATATTTCTTGTCAGAGATCCAAAATTTTGCTCAAAATAGCTTTATTTGATCGAACTAGATGTCTGATGACCATTGGCATTGTAGAATTGTGTTTGGTTTCTAAGTTATAAGGTCCGAAAGTTCGAATTTTTCGCGCGTTTTAATATACACAATAACTTTGGAGGTGGATTACGCAATGATAAAGTAAGAACATCTTATAAAAAGATTAGTCATCTGACATAGCTTATTTAATCAAGATTTATAATCTATTTGGTTTTTGTTAGATTTTTGGCTACAGCGGTCGTGGTTTACTTTTAGCTATAAGTCGTTTTGAAATTAAAATTTTCGTAAATCTTACCAAATCATACACTATGCACATTGTCTTTTTTGTGGACATGTTGCATCTTCCTCATCAAGGAGCCTGTCTTATTCTTTCAAACAGAGAAGGTCCCAGAGCGCAACAGCACGGTTTTGTACCGCGCCCGTGAATGAGTTAGGCCCGCCGGGTTGGGCCACCTTAAGTGGGATAGTGGGCTTGATATAATCTTTGCTTAAGAATAGTTGGGTACTAAAGATTAAAAACGACGACCGTTGGAGTAATTCGTATCCTACACTGGCGGCCGTGGACAGGAAAACGGAGTGTAGGAATACCACCTTTCAGGTGGGACGACGGCATCAAGTGCGTCAGCGGAAAGCAGTGGTTCCGTACCGCTGAGGGCCGGGGGGACTGAAGGAAAATTGGAGCGTGCTATGTCCAACAGTGAACGCAAACATGCTGACTGACTGACTGACAAAGATTAAACTGACAACTAAAAGAAAAAGAAAGTGACAAGAATTGAGATGGGATTGCATATTTACGCGTTTATTTGCTAGATCAGCTAAACAACTTCTATTCCGGGAGGTCACGACATTTTTGGTCATGATTAGGTAAATGGCTGTATCTGGGTTCACATATTGAAGACCGACCCTCTGTGTAATCTGTGATCCCAGTTTCAGCCATTTACGTTATCGTTACCATTTTTGTCGCGACCTCCTAGTATAATCCGTTATAATAGAGCATGTATGAAAATATATATGTCTGTGGAATGATGTGATTGTACAATATCATATTAGCAGAGAAGCAGATATACTCGTAACAAGAGATAAAGCTCAAGCATCAAGATTCTACAAGAGGACAAATTTCTAAAACTAGAACGAAATAGTTCGTATGCATACAAGCGGTTCGTCTATTTTTTTAGGGTTCCGTACCCAAAGGGTGAAAACGGAACCCTATTACTAAGCCTCCGCTGTCCGTCCGTCCGTCCGTCCGTCCGTCCGTCTGGCCGTCTGTCACAGGGCTGTATCTCAGTAACCGTAACAGGTAGACAGCTGAAATTTTCACAGAGTGTGTATTAATTTTGCCGCTATAACAACAAATAGGTAAGATTAAAAAAATATTAAAATTAAAGGGGGCTCACATACAAAAACGTGTTTTTTTTGTTTTTTTTTTACTATGGTACGGAACCCTTCGTGTGCGAGTCCGACTCGCACTTGGCCGGTTTTTTCTAGTAGTTTGTTTGCAGTTTCTACTTCGCACGGTATACAGAGAATTTTGGATTTTATTTAATGTGAATCGAAACGCTTCGTAGATTTTCAACAAAATGTAGATGACGCCATCTGAAAAGTAATAAAATAATTATTTGATAATGTTTAATGTAGGTATGGATTCAATGAGTTTGCGTGCTTTTCTCTTGATTTATATCTTTTTTTATTGTTTGAGTATTTTTAGGGTTCCGTACCCAAAGGGAGAAAACGGAACCCTATTACTAAGCCTCCGCTGTCCGTCCGTCCGTCCGTCCGTCTGTCACAGGGCTGTATCTCAGTAAGCGTAAAAGATAGACAGCTGAAATTTTCACAGAATGTGTATTTATTTTGCCGCTATAACAACAAATAGGTAAGATTAAAAATAATTCCAATTAAAGGGGGTCCCCATACAAAGAACGTGATTTTTTTTTTCATTTTTTACGATGGTACGGAACCCTTCGTGTGCGAGTCCGACTCGCACTTGGCCGGTTTTTTTAATTTCTATTAGTAACAATTGTTTGACTTGTATTTTTCTAATTGAAATTATCATTAAACGATCTGAACTTAACTGGGGTACGTCACAGTTTACAGGAGGGCCTCCTCCTGAAAAAAATACATACATCCATGCAAACCCTCACGCCGCTTTCCCGGAAGGGTAGGCAGAGATAATAGAGCACCATACAGTACGATCACAGGACACTTCTTTCGCTTCATCTACAGACATACATATTTTCATACATGCTCTACGACTACGGTTGCTACGTACCTAACGAGATAAGAAAATTAGATATAGAATCACCAAAAACCAACCTGCATTTTTAGGGCAGACCAGCTAGAATATATCTGGTTTAAAATAGAGAAGACAGTATGAAAAGACAATTTTATTCAGAGCGGCGAGTCACAAAGCAAGCCGGCGCGGCACGGCGCAGTGGAGACGGAGGCGACAGAGGCGGCAGCAGGCACGGCGCAGGGGGGGGGGGGGGGGCGACGGCGGAGCGGCAGGGGCGGTGGTCGCATGCAGAGCTTTAAACACAACTAAAACAATAGCACGAAACGTGTCCGGGAAATGCAAAAGAGTTTTCTTCGGTAAATCTGATTTGCGAGTAAAGACAGAAAAATTGCAACCGCTATGTGCTGTCCTCGCGCTACAGTGCGATTCAGACCTTTTTAAACCAGTTTGTCGACAAGTTATTTTGTATTTTTTTGCCTAGGCAAAGTAATTCAAAAGTATATGTGTATTACAGCGACACAGGGTATTGGACCTGTATATAACCACAGAATAAGTTAATCTTTAATGCCAGCAGCAATATAAATGTATAAATTGTGTCTTTTATTGATCCAAAATAATGTTGAAAGAGTGCTGTTAGTGGCGGAAAATTATACAATATGGTTATGCTGAAATTCGATTAGAGTTTTCTTTAGCACAAGAATATGTAAACCAAATAAATGTTTGGGGTGATTGCACAATTGAAGACAAGGTCACGAGAAGTCAATACTCAAATTAGGGTCTCAGTAACATCCGAGCCACCGACACCAAGACTTGTTGTTGTTTGTTTTGGGGGTGGTCGCTGCCTGCACTCGGTCCCACGACACCAAGGCTTGCGGAGAGGTGAAACTCGCAAATTAATGCTGAAAGATGTCAGAAGCTGCGTTATATGTAAACGCAGCCCTCTTACTGCACGCTCTACTTCTCGTATAGTATTTTACATTGACGACTCAATTTATACTAGCAAAGAAGCTTTATTGTCTTTTAAGAGCTCTCTAGTCACACCCCCACCTACAAAATGCACAATCGTACTTCTACCATAACTGGGGATTCTGAGATGAGTTTTTTTTTTTATATGGATACTAATTACAGATAAAATGGTCGGCGTAAGTATGAATAATATTCGTGTCAAGTCATTCTTAACTGGATATATTTCAGGTGTACAGAGCTCTCGTTAAATAAATATAAATCCATAGTGATAGTCGCGTGGCAGAATCGTGCAGATTTAAATGCATAAGAAATACCTGTTTTTATAATTGTACGCGCAGAAGAAACGTGAGATGAAAAAATACGATTGTAAAAAAAAAACAATCAAAAATATACGTTTACATTCCTTGCAAATCAAAAGGATGAACGATTAAAGAAAGATTTATTATTATCCTTTTTTTTCTAAAACGTTTTGGAAAAGGAACAGAAAATCTAGATTTGTAGTTTTAAAATCAGTGGATGACACATAGTTTTAAAATATTGTTTATTTTTAAGAATAGGTCTTAACATGTTTGTTTTTAATTGCGTTTTTTTTATTTTGATTTCTGTTCGTGATCTTGGGTCATCTGTAAGCGGGTAGCCGAACGCGTGACAAAGCATGACGCAAAGAAAAGTAATGGAGCCGCTACCGCAGCGCCGCCTCCACTCAGCTAGGCAGCAGTGCCTTGTCCCTGCTAGCGAAAATGAAACGTGAAATTTAAATGCGCGCTTTAACTCCCGGCACGTACGAGTGCACGCGATTTCCCAGGCGGTGGCTACATATTAAACTTACGGCGGAATCACATCAAGTCCAAACGTACGTATCTTTACGAGCGTAATACCCATCACGACGGAGGCGACCCAATTGCTCCTCTAGGTGTTACAATGTGAAGATAATTTCGTCTCGCCTTAGTAAAATCCGAGAACATTTGGTGAACTTGCAGTTAGAAATCCGTGGTGGCGCTGCATATTTGTGGGAAGGTTGGAAATATTACAAGAATGTTATCTTTAACTTGCATATTACATTGCTATATTAGCTTTATTTTCTTATTGTGAAACGCACCTTACCTATGAAATGACTGTTTCATAAAAAAAACACTTTTGGATTTGTGGGCACCTTTAAATTAAGCAAGCACTCCTAGCTACTAATACTGAAAATACAACAGTAATATCGCCTTAAATGGCTCGTAGCCTAGTGGCGCGGGGACTTGTCTAGCATAACAGAGGTCTGGGTTTAAATCCTCACCCCGTTCATTCACCACTTTCTTTCTCTTTCTGAGTTGATTGAGTTCATTTCGTCACGAATGCGAACTGCTCCATGGTTTGGAATCCATGTAAAACTGTAGGTTCCCTCACCCTACTAAGTGGGAGGGTTTAAGCCCGCCCGGGTTAGTACAATCGCATTGGATGAAAACACGGTCGAAGCGGCAATGACAAATTGTCCGTGTTTTCCATCCAGTTCAATGTAGCTGTGCTCATAAAGGGAAGGTCCTAGCATGGCACCTAATTCCCTCGGGAATGTGGTGAATTGGGCTAATATCATCACGGTATACATAAAAAAAATATGTATTATAACGGTTGCTATTTCTTTTGTTCTTTGAATATTCCAACAGTCGTATTCAGAGAGCACCTGTCAAAACTTAGTACGAGATTAGAACCGGCTTTACCATAGAAAACCGGTTTAGTTCGACCTTAAAACGCGTACTAAAGTTAGTCCGCCCACTCTGAATAGAGCTGTAAGAGTTTATTTGTAATTTTAAGTTGAGTAAAATTCATCACTTCGTTACAGATTTTTCTACACAGGTAAATAAAACTAATATCGGCTCTACCAAAAAATATGTTTGGCAGAAGCATAGAGATCTACATAACAGCTTATTTAATTAATATGGACGGAAAAATCTATAAACTCTGAATTTCTTTGTGGGTTCTTCTTATAAAATTAATCGAGTTCGCGGATCAATAAGGTTGTTGTATAACTTAGTGCAGTTTAACTACGACAAGCTTAAATAAATTTAATTAAATAAAATAAAAATATCCTGTGCACTCGGTGCGTTTCACGATTAAGAGGCGGCTTCGTTCGCATTTCGGATTCCACCTAACTTACTAAACACTTTGCCCAGATTCGGGAATAATATAATATAATATATAAACAAAAATACCTATCTTCGTATAGATAAAATAATTAGAATTTAAAAGAAAAAGGAGAAATAAAAGGTTATTATTAAGTATACGCTATAAGTATTTAAGTATAAGTATACGCAAAGTAGACGCTATAAGTTTGAACATAACTTTTTAAAATGTGTAAAGGCAGGAGGCCTGTTACATATCAATTTTACCTCAATGCAGTTCGTTTCCCGCTCCCACACCGCGCCCCGCTGCTTATTGTGCTAGTGCCACCCACGGGCCACCGTCCGACGTCCCTTCGCCCGTGCCACTTTCTTACCGCCCCCTCGGCTTCACAGCAACACAGCCCGCAAAGAAGTTGGCGTAAAGCGAGCACCTGTAAAGAGCAATCGACCTTTGGAAGCGAGACGCAACGACGTTGCCTCCAATTAATGCCGGCTGCACCATCAAAGTCGTTAATTGTGTGCTACGTAGGTTTCGCAGTCATCACCATCAAAGTAATTAATTGTGTGCTATGTAGGTTTCGCAGTCATCACCATCAAAGTAATTAATTGTGTGCTATGTAGGTTTCGCAGTCATCACCATCGAAGTAATTAATTGTGTGCTATGTAGGTTTCGCAGTCATCACCATCGAAGTAATTAATTGTGTGCTATGTAGGTTTCGCAGTCATCACCATCAAAGTAATTAATTGTGTGCTATGTAGGTTTCGCAGTCATCACCATCAAAGTAATTAATTGTGTGCTATGTAGGTTTCGCAGTCATCACCATCAAAGTAATTAATTGTGTGCTATGTAGGTTTCGCAGTCATCACCATCAAAGTAATTAATTGTGTGCTATGTAGGTTTCGCAGTCATCACCATCAAAGTAATTAATTGTGTGCTATGTAGGTTTCGCAGTCATCACCATCAAAGTAATTAATTGTGTGCTTTGTAGGTTTCGCAGTCATAGCTTGAAGCGGAAGGTTTAGATTGATAACATTATGCCAATGTTGAACAGGGATAATAAAAATCCACAGATGGCGTTACAATTCACATTCCAGAATATATATAATTGAAACCAATGAATATCTATGATATCACAATGACAAGAGACAAACAATACCATAGTTATCCGTTAGCACCAAAGATTAAAGAGCCAGAGATAGATTGCTAACGTCACACCAGTGTTGAATAGGGATAATAAATGTGAGAAACAAATGAATATTAATGATATTTTTTTATTACAATGACAATAATTAATGTTTAGTTCAAATGTAATGTTTTCATCACGCCTACCTGGGCGAAATTCTGAATCAGCTTAGTCACACTGTTTCTGGCAGGTACGGGAGATGGCGCTGGTTATAAATATTACTCAATTTTTATATCTTTTTTGGTAGTCAAACTACACTAAGTTACGTCAGAAACAGATAGATTTACTACGGATTCGAGCAACTCAGCAAAGAAGAATGCGCAAAGAAACTTTACAAATATCGTAGTATCAGCGAAAATAAGCAGTTTTCGGCGAGATAAGCGTTGTATGACATAAGCTACGTATAACTTTTCTTTAATCTATTTTTGAGTCATAAGATAAATAAAGCGTTAAATAATTTCGATATTTGAAACATGTTGACGTGCATTTCAAATTAGTTAGATTTATTTTATTTTTGTAAATATTTGAGAGGTATAACAATAATAACAGTTGAGACGACCCTACCCCTATCCTACTTATTTATCTTACAAATCAACCTGTCTGCTAGCTAACTTATATCAAGTCTCGCATAGCCCATACTTAGAAAGGTCTAGTGCTGCTACTTAATTAATTAATATCTGGAATTGGCCAAAGTTATTAACATGTGATCGTCTAGTAAGTTATGGGCCATGGAGATTTGAACTAATGGTCACTCCTTGGCCGCCATTCCGTCTGTTAGACTTCTTCAGTGTGATTGAATGGATATAAATCGAATGAATTTGGAGTACAAGAATATATCAATTTAGAATGGACGTTTCTACCTGCCGCCACGTAGAGGCGAGAGACTATGGGCAGGCACCTAATGTCATGTCTGTCATCGGCCGAGTCATGTCAGCTATCTTAGGTCTAAGACATTCGACTTCCTGACACTAGCTACAAGCTTACACAGTTATACAAAGCAAGACCTTATACTAACTTAAGTACTATAATTATTCTATGTTTTTGCCCGCGCTTACAACGTAAAGGGAATTTTCCCCCGATGACCTTACTGGAAAATTGGCGGAATAAGATCCATCGACCCACGTCGTTGGAAAATATTACACAACCACTCGTCCCGATGCCCTGCTGTAAAATTGGCGGAATAAGATCCATCGACCCACGTCGTTGGAAAATATTACACAACCACTCGTCCCGATGCCCTGCTGGAAAATTGGCGGAATAAGATCCATCGACCCACGTCGTTGGAAAATATTACACAAACACTCGTCCCGATGCCCTGCTGTAAAATTGGCGGAATAAGATCCATCGACCCACGTCGTTGGAAAATATTACACAACCACTCGTCCCGATGCCCTGCTGGAAAATTGGCGGAATAAGATCCATCGACCCACGTCGTTGGAAAATATTGCACAAAATCCGTCGGACCGTTATGATAATTGTATAGATTAGGTACCTTGAGCAATTGGCGGTTTCCATCGCTACGGCGTCGCCGTGGACTTCAACAAAGCCGCTCAGTAAAATTCCGTCGCGACCGTCCGTAATCGAATTCAATTCCCGTACCGCAAAATAGGGCATCGCGCGAATGCACCTAATTCCGACAACGCGCGACGGTAATTTATCCGGTTACACCAGTAATATCAATCTAGTAATAAGACAGTGTAATGAAGAGAGCACTCATCCTCTGCAATCTGCTTGCAACACGATCCCGCTACCTCGTACAGGTTGTAGATGCCCTCAGGAACCAGTCTTTCATATCACAACCTAAAATTAGTCTGGTCACTTCCTAGCATTGCCCCAGTTCATTTCCTATCATTATCACAGTTCACACCACCACTGATCGAATATCGGAATACATTCAAGGTTGAGAAAATTCGCGTTTCCCGCCGATAGCGCGCGTCACCGCTGCGCGCCGCAACGCTGCCCGAACTCGAATGCCAAAATCCCGCGCTCGCGCAGCCCCCAAAACCATCCGGAAATCGTAAATCACCGCTTTCTCTAGAAGGGACAACGCAATTGTTCTTGAGTGCTACGAAGCCCGCTGCGGCCCTACCATATACATATGCATACGCAGTATTTCAACAAATATATTTGAGGCGGCTGTCTCACAGTGATATGATTATGTGAATAGAATCCACAAAGCTGTAGATTCACATTTTGTATGATTACCTGCGCGTCTGCCTTTTGTGTCGCGCACGTGAGATTGTTTTTCAGGAAAAGTGTTGTAGAGCTCGGTCTCATGTGGCTCACCGCAGCATCTCCCGCATCGTTTTCCCCACATTTAGTATAAATAATATGTTAGTGTGTACGTTCTTACCTGGTTTTCCTTACTCCAAGAAAACAAAACATTAGCCACTATATCAAACAAGCGTCTTTATTAAAAACTTATTCTTCGCACAAAAAAATCCTTCGTTTCGCACATTTCTTAAAAAGGAGCGGAGAAAAAAAAGAAATACTCGATAAACGGAGGAAATACTCGATAAACCACTAACAATTAAAAGATTGTATACAATGTTTAATCAAAGTCAGCTTAAGAAAAAGGCAATATTTCAGAAAAGGCAACTAAGGAGAAAAACAATCAGTCATATTCAGAGTGAGCTGACACAATTTAGTACGCGATCAAGCACAGGACTAACCATACAAAAGTTCTATTTAGTCCGGCGATAATCCCGTATAAAAGTTGTCTGCCCACTCCGAATACTACAGTATGATGTTAAGTCTGTGCTTGCCTTTCTTCTAGACTAATGCCTTGTCATAATAATTAATCATTTGTCTATGTACATACAGCAGTGAAAAGTTGCCATTATCGGGTTTATGTGTGTAATGGTGGTTTGTCAAGGTGTATCCTGCCATTTAACATAGATACAATCTGTCTAGTGAGTTTAGTTATGTACGTAGGATCATGTAAGCGTCAAAATTATTGGTACTTAATTTTCGAAATCCAATTGAAAATTTTATCCCTAATTTTTAAGGTTTTAAAACAACTATCATTCTTCAGTGCTCTGTCTTGTAGAGGTATAATATATTTTATTGTTTGTATGGAAGAATTTAGGTCTCCGAGGAAATAATTCAGGAGTGATGCTGACCGAGCGCGCGTGGCCTAAACTTTCTAATGTAACTTAGCCAGATAATACAGATCCTCGGAGGAATTACGTTCACGAACTTTACTGTTAGCTTACGTGACACATACTTTAACAAACTTCAGACAACATTGAATCCCAGCGTTGAATCCTATCTGTTTATTGTTGCCAACATTTTAGCGTCGAACAGCGTGCGCAGTGCAATCTGCATTAAAAGCATGTTCTCGAAATTACCATTGCTTGCTGTGGCTAAGATATCAAATTGAATCATATCCTGTATGTATAAGCAGCGCAGATAAACTTCCCGAAAATGCATAGCAATCAATCATCTTTTTAAAAACTTGACTTGGATGGCTGTTACCACAGAACTACCGTTATGATATTAGCTCAATACACCATGTTCCTGAAGGAATAAGGTGCCATGCCAGGACCTTCCCTTTGTGGGCACGGCTACATTGAACTGGATGGAAAACACGGAAATTTTTCATTGCCTCTTCAACCATAGTTTTATCCAATGAGGTGGTACTAAGCCGGGCGGACCTAATCCTACCGGGAAGGTGACCTACAATTTTACATGGGTTCCGAACCCTGGAACAGCTCGCATTCGTAACGAATTGTATTGGTGCATGTCCGGGCGAGGATTTGAACCCAGACCTCTCGCATGAAAGACATCTAGCGCCTAGACCACGAGCTGTTCGAAAATAAAAAGATTAGATACATATTTCAAGGCCCTGCTATTTTTAATCTTATCATATCCGAGCGAAATCTCTTAGAAATATGAAATTTCAGGGGTACTGCAACAATCAATCTTCAGGCCGGAGATAGATTTATTGAATAGCATGTCAAATGTTTGGTCCTGAACGTTCGTCATCACACCTTTTATCTGCAAAACCTGAATTTGAGTATTTTCAAATTCGTTGGGCCGTTCCTAACAAGGCATTGTCAGAGTGGGCAATTTGACTAAGTATGTTTTTGTAAAACCTGCTTTTCACGTCGAGATGAAACGTACATTCCAAGTTTGACAATGGCAAATCATTAATCTTCCATCTCCTGAAATAAATCCGCTGATAACCGTTAAGAATATTAAGTATCATTTGAGAAAAACGATTCTTATCACATTTCTAACAGAGCCATTGAGAATTAATTTGATTACCTACCTTTTTCTGAGCTGTACTCAAGAGCTGCAAACACCATCCGGTCAGTTTCTTCACATTACGTCTGAAGGACCTCACTTTGGGGGAGATATCTAGTGCATTTTACAAGATATTTTTTTTTTCAGTTTGATTATAAGCTTTTAATAGAGGTAAAGATAGAGAATATACAAGGTTAATAATAGAATAAGAAATTAAAATTAAATTAAATAGAAAATTTTAGAAAAGATAGGTTGGTTCTTCAATACAAATATCCTAGTTTATATTGATGAACATTTTAGTTTGAACGTAGGTATATAGTTGGCATAACTTCTACTGTTATTTAATCTATGGCAACTATTTTTTTGTAACTAGATATAAATGGCCAATACATCTACTGTCATTATAATATTAGCCCAAGAAATCGTATTAGGCACTAGGTGTATTCCTTATATAGAATGCTACATTAAACTGGAAGGAAAACACGGAACATTATCTTTAGCGCTTCGAACATCGTATGTTTAATGCGATGGTACCAACCCGTGCGAGATGAACCCTACTAAAGAGTAGGTAAGACCTTACGGGACCTAATGATTTACTTAGAATCCACCATGAACGAAGAATCACTTAGTAGGTGCTTATGACGTGCACGGGAAGAAATGCAGTGGGCCTAATGTATTATATTTTATTTTATTACGCGCAAAAAATATTTAAAAAAACTAATAAGGTAACTTCATATTTCCCAGCTTACCTTTGTGCAGTTGGAGACTTTGGAGAAGAGGTTTTCCTATTAATAAAGCTCTATTTTTAGGGTTCCGTACCCAAATGGTGCCAACGCAACTCTATTACTAAGCCTAAGCCTCCGTTGTCCGTCAGTCCATCCGTCCATCCGTCCGTCCGTCAGTCCGTCCGTTCGTTCGTCTGTCACAAGGTTGTATCTCATGAACCGTAATAGGTTGGTAGCTGCAATAGAGTGTGTATTTATTTTGCCGCTATAACAATAAATAGGTATAATAAAAATAATAAAAATTAAGGGGGGCCACAATGAAAAAACCTGATGTTCATATTTTAGCGAGAGTATGTGGGGTCGCAAAGCCGGAGTGAAAGACGTGTGCTTCGGTTGAAGATCGTATATTCACTAATTAAGTATTGGCGTGCGCGCGCGGCGCACGTAAAGAAACATAGCTGACGACGCAGCAGTCAGGTTACACATAATGTAGCTTACGCTACATACCTCCCCTCTTAAAGTAGGCTAAGGGGTGAAAAGAAAATATAATATAAAAAAAACATACGATGAACAGAGTGACACTATTGCGTGAGTAGCCTTGAGCGCCAGCTCACTAAAGTATCGTTCACTTCACTTTTGGTGCACGCTTAGTTATAAAATTTTGCTGTCGGAGTATTTTTGATGAGTCGGTCGATCGTGTTGTTGAATGCGATGAACGTCGACGGCGTCGGCGGCGGCGGCGATGTGCAGGCATTGGAATTTCGCTGAATGTCGAAAATCGCTCAGTGGCGAAATTATGTGTCAATATGAAAAATAAATTTTGTAATTTTACACGTTGCGTCGTGTTGTTGCAATACCGAATGCAAGTCTATGGAGGGCATTGTCCGCAACTTCTTGGAATTTGCATAATTGGTATTGGCTTGTTTTAAGTGGTTCCTTCGTAGTTATCGTAGGTTTGCTGTTATATCCTGCTTGCTGTATGCTCGTCTCAACCAACGCGGTGGGTCGGTCCAGGTGCCCAGTAGGACGCGGTGAGTCGGTCGTACAGTCTGGGGGACGAGTGCTGCAGGCTTGCCCTTCCGTCTTGACACAGTGAGTCGGTCAAGTGCCCAGTGGGACGCGGTGAGTCGGTCATTCACTGGGTGACGGAAGGCGTCCAAAATTCTATTAGCATTTTTGGGCTCACATAGAACGATGGAGAAGATAATGCAGATGCGACGTGGATCTACTGTGGTTGGAATGCCGAGGTTGTATACTTGCTGCTGGTCGGTGCTGAAGTTAAAGTTTGGTCGATCCCATCTTGATGTGGTTATTTAGTGCCCAGTATGACGCTGTGAGTCGGTCGATGGTACTGGGTGATGGTATAATGTGGTCGTCCAGGTCGACGCGGTGGGTTGGTCGATGCTGCTGGGTGATGATGTTGCTGGCGGCGTCCTAGTTGGCGTATCTATACACTAACGTAGGACGACGGTGCTTGCTTTATTCTTGTATAGTTTGAGTAATGTTTGATGAGAGTGAGGTTTGATGATTATATTTGAAGCATAATGGCGCTATGTTTCGGGCGAGGCAGATGTGTATACCGGTTTTAATGATGCGGTGGACGTCAGCTGTTTGTGGAGCTGTATCTGGTGACAGCTCAAGAAGCAGCAGTACCGCCGCACGCCAGACGGCAGGTCGGGCGGCGGCGGCGAGAGGCGCTCGTGTTCTTCAGTCGGGGTCACCAATTTAGCGGGAGTATGTGGGGTCGCAAAGCCGGAGTGAAAGACGTGTGCTTCGGTTGAAGATCGTATATTCACTAATTAAGTATTGGCGTGCGCGCGCGGCGCACGTAAAGAAACATAGCTGACGACGCAGCAGTCAGGTTACACATAATGTAGCTTACGCTACAATATGTTAAATCTTGTACGATAATAAGGAACCCTTCGGGTGCGAGTCCGACTCGCACTTGGCCAGTTTTTTATTTCGTATATACGTTTTATATGGTTACGATAATTAATATAACGAAATAATATAATAACTCGTTAAAAAACGAATTATGAAATTTTAGGATGTAAAATTAATATGAGTATTGCAAAGTTGAATGCTCCTATATCCTCATATCACTTTAATATATGTAATTTAACTAAAGTTTCGAAAACTCATAAGCTATTCATAAAATTCGGCAATATGTTCGACGAGATCAGCGAAATGAAAATCACTTGAAATTAAGCGGCGAACCTGCTACATATTTGCCGCACGTACGTGTAATTAATACACGCTTAGCTTGGCAGACATTACCTTTGCAAATATCAGGTATTGAATATACATTTTACTTATACATTTAAGGTATAATATCTTATGTGAGATGATCAGCGTACACTGAGAAAACGCAACTATTAAATGCAACCGTAGGTATAATTGTACTTACGACCGAATAAATTGGTTACGATACAGCTTACAGTATTATTTGCTAATTATACGATATAATTACTGTGCTAACTCTGTTACGCTTATTCGGTTAGTTTAAATAGAAAAAATCGGTTGGTAGATATTAACAGAGTCTTTTAAGTAGTTGAAATCTACAGTTTTAACAGCGAGATTAGGAGAGTGCATTGCATTTTTTTACAGTTTTTACAATAACCGTATCAACGCGGTTATTAATAGCAGAGATTTTTTGTTAATTTTAAACGAGTATTTCGTATGAAATAACCGTTTTGCTATTAACAATTAGAGTGAAAAACGCGTTTTGCTAACTGTCCGTTTTCTCAGTGTAGAATTTATTTATAAATAGATGTCTTGATATTGTGGAGAGATGAAAAGGTGGGTCAGGTCTTGAGACCCACGGCTGCGCAGCTGCTCTCCCCTAGTCGTGATTTAAATGTTGTATATGTGTTAACTCGCTGGGAAACTTCGTTTGTGCGATATAGATTTATATGTCTAGCTGAAAGCGCCATCTAGCGCCCGCCATGTTAACTAGCTTCTATTGCATCTGTTGGTCGCATTTGTGGCATGTGAAACGAGCAGTTCTCAGTAGAGGGCGCTAGGTCGCTACATCACTTTCCCCCAGTCGAATGGCAAGATGCCATGAAGACGATGTTGCTGCTGGTTTCGGTGCTGGTCGTCAGTGTCCAGTGTGACGCGGTGAGTCGGTCGTGGTGCTGGATGACGGAGCGCCGGAGGTGCCCAGTGCGACGCGGTGAGTCGGTCGTGATGCTGGGTGACGGCTGCCGGAGGTGCCCAGTGTGACGCGGTGAGTCGGTCGTGATGCTGGGTGACGGCTGCCGGAGGTGATTATGTTACCGGCGTCCTAGTTGGCGTATCGATACACCTACTTAGGACGATGGTGCTGATTTTTCTTCTGCTGGGTTGGAGTGATGCTGGATGACGACATGCTTGAGTTACTACCGGTGAGACCCGCTGGTGGGAGGCCGGTAGCAATTGTCGTGACTGCTGAAGTATACCTTGTTGTGACTAGAGGAGGCGTGGTTGTTGTTGCTGAATCACGTCGGGATGCTGAATCACGTCGGGATGCTGAATCACGTCGGGGTCACCACTGTGGAGAGATGAAAAGGTGGGTCAGGTCTTGAGACCCACGGCTGCGCAGCTGCTCTCCCCTAGTCGTGATTTGAATGTTGTATATGTGTTAACTCGCTGGGAAACTTCGTTTGTGCGATATAGATTTATATGTCTAGCTGAAAGCGCCATCTAGCGCCCGCCATGTTAACTAGGGTAAACCGTCCAGTGAATGAACGGTTAAGGATTTTTCCCACTTTAAAAATAGTTTTTGGTATAATGTTATGTCTCTGGTATAATCTAAGATTCGTTTTTGTAATCCTTGGTTATTGGAAAATAAAGTAAAATTAAGTATGTTGATATATCCGGTCTAGATGTTAATTAATTGATTAATATATGAGATATGATCCAAATAACCAGTTAATGAACACTATTTCTAGTCAATGAACACGACAATACCCAGTCAATGAACATTTATTTATGCTATTGAATTGTCTTGGATACATTCAGAATCAAGCTCTTACTCTTGAAAAAAAATCTATATTATTAGGACAAACAATATTGTAAATTATTTATTGAATTGGAGACATAAAAAAGGGTTAATAAAGTCAGCAATCGTTTATCCAATGAACGAAAACAATGTTTTTTTCTAATATTATTTTCTTGCATTTTTGTTTGTAATTTATAAATTTAACTTTTAAATAAAAAGGACTAAAGATATTAATTTACATAATTGTTAATTAAATTAAAAAAAAATCGCCCTATTCTCTCCATTCGTGATCTGACATTATTCTCTTCCTTTTTCTAAAATTTTTCATTGCGATGATATTCCTTCAACTTTATTGTTTTCTAATCTCATTGTATTTCCTCGAGTTTTTTTTTCTAATCTTCTATTTTTATCTCGTTCTTATCTTGTTTTGCGGTTGTATTTCTGCATCTTTATTTTTCTTTATATTCTTAATATAGTTTTTTTTCTCATATCTTAGTTTTCCCTTAATTTTTTTTAGTTTTTGTGATTGATCTTTCTTTTCCATTTCTAGTTTATATTCTTCCCTTCCTTTTCGTTTTTCTCTAGGTCTTGTTTTTTACAATTTTCTCGTTTTATATGAGATTGTGGCCATCTAAAAAGATTAATGCTGTAATACAGTTTGTATGTAGACAAAAAACGTTGTGGACACCGCCGCCCGATATCCGATCTACCTATGAAGTAAGAAGCGGGAAATTTATTTCCTTTGCCTGGAGGCATATTCTTATCAGGACAAACCACAAAGGGTGGTTCACTGTTACCGATTGCGGAAAATGTGCAGAGGATAGTTATCGACTCCAAGTGTTTTTGTAGTTTTTAGGTCCTTAAATTATTCCTGTAATAAGACAAATAACAACGGTCTCATCAGTATTAAATGATGATGATGAATAAACAATAAAAAATATGCAAAGCACTTTCTTCCATCAAGAATTAATCTAATTCAACAAACAATTTCCTCATTCCTTCCTTAGTGAAGGCAGCTCTAGCTTTTGATATAATTTCAGCATTTCTTCGGGGGTTTTGTTCATACTTTGAAGAACAGTCAAAGCCGCTTTTCTCCAGGTCGGTGGTTTTTAAATTTAGTTTCTCGATAATTGCTATTCAAAAAGTTTTCATCAGTATCATATGAACATATCATCTGGGTGTATAAGAAAGCCTAGTTTTGCTTCATTAACAATCAATTTTGAAAGTTCTGCTTCTTCTTATTGCGAGTTTATTGTGTGTGCATTTTGGTATAATATTTCTTTGTTTTATTTAATGTGCCTTTCTGTCATAACCGGAAGGACGCACTGGTCATATATTCTTTCTTTAAATTTTGCGGAAGGTCAGCAAATTTAAGCTTTCTAAAGGCAGCCCAACCCAGTTGAATTTGTCTCTCGACCTCCTTAGTCAGCCCTTTTCTACCAAGCCGCAGAATTTCCTCCCGTCATAACCTCGGTCGCCATGACCTTGGTTTTGTCCCGGTTCATCTTCAAATCTACCTTTATCGATGCTTTATAAAGGTCTTGCAGCATGGTCTGAAGCTGAACTCGGGAATTCGACAGAAGACCAATGTCATCGGTGAAGCGAAGATGACTAGCCGGGTGGCTAAGCTCAAGTAGCAGTGAGCTGGCCACGTCAGCCGAAGAGACGACGACCGTTGGAGTAACCGTGTCCTACACTGGCGGCTGTGGACAGGAAAACGGAGTGTGGGAAGACCACCCGCCAGGTGGGACGACGACATCAAGTACGTCGGCGGAAAGCAGTGGTTCCGTACCGCTGAGGGCCGGGAGGCCTGGAGAAAAATTGGAGAGGCGTAGTTATGTCCAGCAGTGGACGCAAACAAGCTGACTAACTGACTGACTGACTGACTGACACCCTTTCTGTTGACATTTTATAGATTCTGAATAAATGTTAGAAATCGTCTTTGTATATTCACTGATTTAGTAAAATATGATAATGAACGTATGTGAAAAATATTAGTTCATTTAGTGGAATAGAAATACCAGTTAATGAACACAACATTTTAAAACGCAAATTCACTAGTTCATTCACTAGATTTTTTGCACTAATAAAAGAACATGATTGTTCCAACACTGGCTCCAAAATCCGAAATCATTTTGTATACCTATCCTTAAAAACCGCCCTTCTTGCAATTATAAGAAGGCGCAATAATCTCAAATTTTCAAAATTTTAGAGGTACCAGTGAATGAACACCCATTTCATTCATTGGATTTAGATATTTTCGTGGACCAGTTATGGAACACTCAGTAATTTACACCAGACAGCTATAAATCTAAGCGAAACTAGTTTTAATCGATAATTTTGGCCTTGTTCTACTAAAAGAATGATTAATTTCATTATTTTTACGTCAAACATTGTCACCAAGCTATCAACAAAAACACATGGTTCTTAACTGAGATCTAATTTTTCCATACAAACTGTCACATACCATAACACATGCTTTTTAGAATACTGCAATGCGGCCACTCATAGATGACAGATGCAGAGAGTTTTACCATTATAAAGAAAATAATGTTATTAACCTGGCAAAAAAACACGGTTCAGTAGAAATATACCGTTTTCTTATTTTAGAAGAAAGTATGCTTTTTGTTCATTTACTGGGGGATGTTCATTCACTGGACTTACCCTAGCTTCTATTGCATCTGTTGGTCGCATTTGTGGCATGTGAAACGAGCAGCTCTCAGTAGAGGGCGCTAGGTCGCTACAATATCATATTCGACGAATTCAATGCTATTCGAAACAAATTTAATATTTTCACGAAACCAATATAATTATAGTTTACTGAGAATATTAGATAATTTAATAGAAAACATTTTCTTATTCTATTTTCAAAACGTTTATCAAGAGCAATTTGTCTTTCTTGGAACGTCTTGTTTCTTTAGGAGTCTTCAGTAACTATAATATAAGCCAGTTCATTAATGAAAATATATAGAAATGGCGGCTTGTACTTGTCCAATGGACGGTACGGTCAGCATTATATTGTTACAAAGTATACAATTATGATTTTTGTAATATTTCACGGTAGATTAAACATAAATACATATCACATTCCTTGGAATAAGCGACGTACCTACCTGTTTAGTATGAAAAAGTATATATCATTATAATGTATTAGTTCAAGAGGTAGGAAAAGGTTAATAAAAATGTGTGTCATTAAAATGTATTTATTTATGCATTAAAATTTATTAATGCATGCCACTAGGTCCAGAAGATTCATCTGAACCAAGTAATTAACTTAAGGCTGTCGAGAAGTCACAGGAAATCTATGATTTGAAAATTTTAAGTAAAGAATTGTTTGTCCATTGGTCAAGGCATAATTTTGTACGGCGGCTGCAATTAAACTAGCGAAATTGTCTTCCAGGACCTAACGTTTCCCTATTCCTACAATTTAAAGATTTTAAATTGACCTAGTCTCTTTCTAGGTCTATCTGTTTTTATTTTTTGAAAATATCCGTATTTTCAGTAAATAAAATAACATATAGGTAGACAACTTTTTCTATTGCTTATTAGCCAATCAATATTTTCCAATCTAAAAGGTATACATGCAGGGTAAACTTTTCCAGTGGGCCTTCAGGGCTAGATCCAAAACTATACGACATAGCGAAAAACACACAAAGGATCACTCCGGAGGAACTTTCCGGATTTTGAGAACTAAAAATGCATTATTAGATTTTTTATTTTTTTGTTTCCCCAGCCGGGAATCCAACTCGTTGATTTTGAAAAAAATGACGGAACCTGTATTATTACGCCAGTCAATAGTGTCGCTTACAAGGCACAAATCCTGTGAAATAATGTTATACAACAAACAAAAGGAAAGTGTTGATTTTTAATAAAGTGATTAAAATGTTCCAGTATTCATACATTACCCGTACCCAAAAAATAAAAATACAGACGTAGATATTGACTAAATATTTTAGAATCCAAAATTTCATGAACATAGTTAAACATTAAGAGCATGTAAACAGTTATCGCCCGTAGTTATATGATAGGATAACGACTCTCTTAAACACAATTTCATGGGCGACACTCAAAATAATCTTCCCGTGGTTTTTAGAAGTCATAGATCTGTTCAGTTCAACCAGTGAAACACTATACCCACCTAACAACGCAACTGAGTACATATCACTGCGCGCTCTGATTTGATATTTTGTTTTGCAGTCGGTACCGCACTGTGTGAGTATAGATAGTGATATAGTGGAAGCGAGATAGCATGCGATTCGCAAGTACAAGTCGCCATTTATATATAGCTTCTTTATTGAACCAGGATATACCAACCTTCATCAACAGTGTACAAAACTTGTTTAGCTTTTTTCCATCAAGGGTAGACAGAAAAAAAACTGTCAGTTGAAGGAAATGAGATAAAAATGTGTAGTATTTTTTTTATATTTAAAGAAGAGACCCAAAGTTTTAGGATGGGATCCCAAAAACCTCGTCTACATGAACGCGAGTAAGACAGGCGTTTGTATTTATTACGAAGTGCGTATAGTTCAGTCTATTTCCGACTATCGAGTGTTCCATCCATCTTGCTAATTTTAGAATATTTTTACAATCAACGTACACCATATTCGCTGATGAGTCGAAAATTATAGGGAACCCTAAGTAATGTTACCTGGCCGATCGTTTTCGAAGGCCCTGAAAAAGTCAACAAGATTTTTAGGGTTTCGTACCCATCCGTACCCAAAGGTACCAACGGAACCATATTGTCCTTCCGTCTGTCCATCCGTCCGTACGTCCGTCCGTCCGTCTGTCTGTTACAAAGCTGTATCTCATGAACCGTAATAGGTAGGCAGCTGAAATTTTCACAGAGTGGGTATTTATTTTGCCGCTATAACAACAAATAGGTAAAATAATACAAAATACCAGATTTTTTTGGTTTTCAATCTTGTACGATGGTACGGAACCCTTCGTGTGCGGTCCGACTCGAACTTGGGCGGTTTTTTATCGGCCTTGTGGCACGAAATATCAGTGTTCGATCATCGAGGTTAATTCACTCTGGGCCCGGCTGGGACCGTTCGACCGTTGAGGCCGGTCGTGGTTCGGATTCCACGTAAAACTGTAGGTCATCGTCCCTACTTACTAGGTACTTGCTACGAAAGTACCTTATGCCTTCGATATTGTAGTGTTTGGGCTAATATCTCGACAGTAAGCGTGTAATTAGCTCTTCTATTAACCATTCCTGTCCAATTATATAAAATCAAATAAAAATAAATGACATTATGGCGATACCGCAGGGCATTCAATTTTTTTTTAACGTAACTGGACATGGATAACCAATACCAACTGTTGTGATATTAGCCTAACACATCTCATGGGAACTAGGTGCCATGCCAGGACCTTCTTTATACTGCTCGGCTACATTGGTTTTCATTGCACTAATCTATTTTGATGGATAGACTTCCGTCTGAATCAGAATTCAAACCTGTATCACATAACTTCAAATGTGTTAGATAACGGCAATATGTTTTATTTAAATTAAATGTGCCCATAGAGAAAATTCAGCAAATGATGAACAATACCCTAAATTCAAGCATTTGAAATATTGCAAGCACTTTTTCGTAAGTTAACTAACTACTCAATATTGGCTTATTTAAATCCGAAAAGAAAACTATTAATTGATTTCTTCTTAGATTTACACTGTCGCTGTAAATATTGTTTTGAAAACTTACAGTTACGGTGTGCAACGCCATGCTTGGCCGACATGTTTCGCCTCCAACGACGGACGCATCGTCAGGGCCACTTTGGTTGCCCCGAAGTTACGTCTGACAGCCCGGCTTGTCAAATGGTTACTGGCGGGCATCGGCTGCGAAGATTGTAGGTGTGTGTAGGTTCGAGCTGCCTCGTAGATGCGGGTAGGTTGTCGATTTGTTGCACCATAGACATATAGGGCTCCGTGCACACATAGCTACCGTTATAAGCTGGTGCCGCTGTGACTTGTGTGCCCTTCGGTCTATGTACAACTTAAATATATTTAGAAATTCGGTAGATCCCTGTCGCCGATTCGTTGTATAGACTCGCACCTGCATTTACGCTGCACATGTGAGGGTTTCCCAAGCGATCATAAACGAGACCATCAAAGGTGCACTTCCTTAACCTACCATTCTATCTCTACTCGAACCCAATCTCTCTCGAGGCGATGGGCAATGAGCAGACGGATGACTTTGTTTGCTTGGTTAGAAATCAAATATCTCCTATAGAGTCCTACATGTTTGGACTTATTGGGCCTCTCATACGTCACACATTCTGCGGTGAAAACAAATTTGGCTGCCGAATACAGAACGGACGATAACACAGAAATCTGAAGTTTAGTATATTCCGATTTCTGTGGACGATACCAATCAAAAATTGTTCCTTCGCTGTTGCCACTTTCGGTCCGCGCAGTGACAGCGCTTAGTTATTAGTGACGACGTCAGGCTAAACAATATATTTAAAACTAGCTGCGGTACCCGGCTCCGCTCGGGTTAGTGTCGGCTAAATTATCTCATGGATAAAAAGTAGCCCACATGACTGGTCCAAAATAGGGTCAAACTGGTCCAGGACAATGTATCCATGTACCAAATTTAATCAAGATCGTTCGAGCCGAAATAGCATGATTTAATGAGAAACATCCAATAATTCCCATTTAGAGCTTCGTTGACGTTTAGTGGCTATTTAAAAAAAAAACATTTGCCGCGAGAACCTTTCTGCACTTTCACTGCTACATTGCTTACCTAGTAAGTAACGTGTAACGTAGGTAAGTTTTGCGTGGACTCCAACCCACAGCCAGCCTCAACATCGAAAACAGTAACCCATCTCGAACCTGACTGCTCCCAGAGATGCTATACATTGATAAAATACGCATATAAATCAGGTAAGTGGTTCGCATGTTATAAGACTTTAAGACTCACTACTTACCCTTCTGGTAATGAAGCGTTATATTATGTAATCTATAAGTTTTTAGTAGAATCAGGCTAGACGTAGATACAATGCACATCTAAATCGAGTAATTGGTTCTCAAGGATTTTATTCTGTTGGTCGCTCCTCCGGCGATTTAGCGTGATGCCAAGTAGTCCTAAAGTTGCAGGAAATACCAAGCCGTACTTCAGTAAAAGTAAGCGCTGCCGCCGCAAAGCCGAGCCGTGCATAGCATTGCAGTTTGTATGACAGCCCCATCTTAGTAATCTTCTTAATAATCTTCATCTTAGTAAGCGGAACTGAATTCTATTTAGCCAATCCTAATTCCCGGGTAGTTAAATGTACATGTACTAAGTTTTACAATTCGTTAGTGCCTTGAAAATTCGCCGAACGGACACCAAACAGTCACGACGTCTGCCCTCCCCCCCCCCTCCCGCACCTGCCCCGCCCCGCCGCCGCTCCCCGCCACCGCCCCCGGCTCCTCTCCCCCTAGTGTGAAGTAGCGCTACCGGCATCGTTTTCGCAGCCCCGTGAAAGTTCTAAAGCCCATGGGCACATAAATTGTAGCCTATGTGTTATTCTGATGTATAAGCTATATTATTGTAAAGTTTCATTAGAATCCATTCAGTAGTTTTTACGTGAAAGAGTAACAAACATCCATCCATCCATCCATCCATCCATCCATCCATTATTACAAACTTTCCCCTTTATAATATTTATTAGATACGGGTTCGGGTCCGGGATCGGAGATGGCTGCCAGTTTTCAGTTTTAAACAGACTCATACAGAGAGTGGTAACGGTGGTGTATCAACGACAATCACAAAAAGCAACAATTCTTGTTCATTAAAATCTGTGAACAGGTAAACTGCCTACAGGTAAGTAAGTATCAAGAAACTCTACTATAGCTATAACGTAGGTAAATGAACATGGACGTTTTAACTGCCTGCAAGTAAACACATTCTAGGAACGATTTTAATAATACCCAGTAACAAAAAATCTAATTGCCGTAAATATTTAATACGAAATGAGTACACGCCATTTGTTTCGCCTTTAAATAAGGGTTAATTCAGGAAAGGAGTTTATTCTAAATTTTAGGAATAATTTGTTATTTCCTCGATGCGATAATAATTCGTTAACTAAGTACATAAGTGCTCTCTCTAATAAGTGAGTGAGTTTTCAGCATTCTCCACATGCTTACACAAGGATCTAATAAAGCGTAGCGCGCCTCATGTCGAGTTATCTGATTTCCCCCGCGACGACACATATCTCCGAAGGTACACACAACTCGTAAGTGGCATACTCTTCCGTCCGTGTAGCACCTAGGTAGGTACAGGGCACTCAGGAAAACTAAGTTGGCTAAGTCGATTTACTAGTTTGTCTGACTCACTTCACTGTCAACTTGAGTCTGACGAACTGGACGGAAACATTGTGTCGTTCAGCTCTGGACACTCTATACGTATAGCGTATTTTTTATTGCAAAACAATTTATATACATACGTATTTATTTATGTAAGTAGATCAAATAATTCAATTAATAATAATGAAAAGAATGACGAAACAAATTTACAGTCTCGTGCCGGGTGGCCTAGGAGAACGTACTGCGACCAAATCGATGTAATTCTTTGGAAAGGTCTAGTACGTAGCACCCGTAGTCGTAGCTCATGTAGTAAAGATGTATGAATGTAGATGAAACGAAAAAGGTGTGCTGTGATCATCCCGTATGGCGCTCTATCATCTCTGCCTACCCCACCGGGAAAGCGGCATGAAGGTAGTTATGTAAATAATTACGAATTTACGAGCGTATGACTGTGTGCGCAGAGGGCAAACAATCGATACAGTTCGCAACATCTTCCAGTTTCTGTGGCAAAAAAAATACTAAGGGCCTTTTTCACCTACTGCTGATAGCTTAATCGCCACATATTAAAAGCCGTTCTTAGCAGCTTGCAATCAATACCAGTACAAGATAATCAGCATATTAGTAATAAATGCCCTTTAAGCGTCGATTAAGATAAATCAGCACTTGGTGAAAACCAGGCTAACTAGGATAAGAGAACATAAAAAAAAGAAACATTCGGTATTCATAATAAGTAATCTGAATTGGAATCTTTTCACTAACATAATACAAATGGTGAAATATATTTATTGGACATGAAAATATGTTAATTAATGAGAAATTAAAGCCTGGTTTTCACCAATTGCCGTTTTATTTTAATCGACACTAAAAGGGCCTTTAGTAATAAAGTGCTGTTTATCTTGTTCTGGTGTTCATTGCAAGCTGCTAAGAAAGGCCCTTAATATGTGGCAATTAAGCTTATCAGCAGTAGGTGAAAAAGGCCCTTAGAGTTACAAAATATAAAAGATTTCATCAAATTTTTCGTTACAAAGCAATTTGGTAGAGGCCATTAACGCTCGCTGCATTTCCTCGCCGTATAGCCGATCCTCTGTCTAAAATATATTCCAGAACGATAACCCACTGATACAAATTATTACTGACCCTAACAATATATTGTGATACAATATCCTCCAAAAAAAACCCCGCATTCTTTCTTTAGTTAGTAGATCAGATTTTATCAATCCCGCATTGAACTCTTTGATGTACAAAACTAAAGAAAAGGGAATACATTTCCATTGTTAGGGCGCAAATTTATGTTTCATAATATTGCGTGTTGATGAGCTTTCATTTGTACAACAGAGTGTCTTGAGAGCGAGTCTTAATTTTTCAAGACCCTTGAGCGCGAACACTCTCAAGTGGGACAAACAAAGACTCCGGCTGGCACCCCGAATGCGAATGCTTCATCAAAGCGTATAATTTTTGCAAGGTCCTACGTCGACGCTTAGGTAACTCAAATGGAAAGTGCGAAAACAGGACTCAAGAAATTGCCATAGTAAGTGAGAGTCAGGGTAGCATGGCAAAAGCCGTTTTGGTTTTAATGTAACGACATAGATGGCTAATGCCACAACCACTGTCAGTTTTACATGGATTTCCAACCATGGAACAGCTTGTATTCATTATGAAATGCTCCAATCCAACTCAGACAGAGAAATAAAGTGGTACATGAGCGGGGCGGGGATTCGAACCCAGACCTCAGGGATAGAAGGTAAATCCATCCACCCTTGAGCCACGAGCCTTTCATTTATGCATGGAAACTACTTGTTTTTATATTTTCCGCGGTGAAGAAACATTAAATAAAAAACATTGAAGTGTACATTTTTACGTAAGTTCACATCAAAACTCTATTCTCTAGAAAAAATGTTTTGAAGTTTTGATAACGCTTTTTGTTTGGATTTTTTTAAACCCTTTTGGAATAGTAAAAAATATATAAAAACGCTATATTTGGTTTTTTTAAGATCAGTGTATACCATTTATTGTTTACAGAATGTTAGTCTTAATGATTTTTCCCATACTGGATTCAAGTATTGAGTCCAGTATGGGAAGTCGGAGTTCTCACCTAAATTACCGTACGGAAATACGAAATTACATAAAAATGTCAAACTCATAAAAGTTACGGTAAGTTCAACCTGTCAAAATCAAACTCGGACATGTATGAAAACGCGGAGTCGGCGTGAACGGCAACATCAAATTCTTTACTGCGAATACGTTTCGTAAGCTGTTACTCGCAAATAACTGCGCCCGTTAAGCGAACTAGGCTAACGGCTTGGCGATCGGTTTACGTGAGATTCGGCCTATGGGCTCTGTTTCCACCTTAAGGCTCTTAACAGAGAGTCATATAAATTGCCCTCCTAATTGAGAGTCCACGTTTTCCGCCGCGATAAAACCGATTTGTATCATAATCGCAATACGACAGCGGGGAGTTTTGAAGTTCGGGGAGGTCGTATATATTTTTTATCGTAACATTTATGCGCGGGTCCCGCAGCCCGGGGCGGGCTCGGAACAGTCGCGGAACAAGGAAACTTTTGAGAGACAGTAGCCGGGCGGCTGTTCCGAAAGACCGCAGATGCCGTCTCGAACAAGCTTTGCAAAGGTTCGGTCTACATACGTATAACTTACGCCGGATCTGTGCGAACCAATGTATCACACGATAGTTTATTTTCAACTAGCAAATTATCGTATGGATTCATATTTTTATTTATATAAAGTTTACCACCAGAGCCTGAGGTCATGTTTCCTTATCCGCTACCGTGCTCATTGTGATAGTATTAAATGAATTTATTTCATCAAACATTATTAGAATTAATTTACTTGTCCAGTTGGTTTTTAGCCTCCCAGCCAGATATCGAAATGTATGTTTGAATTTGTATTTCACATAACACTGCAGGTTCTTTTCCCATACTAGGGTTGGTATCATCGCGTTGGATGAAAAAATGGTGGAAACCGCAATGAAAGTTTGTCCGTGTTTTCCATCCGTGCTCGTAAATTGAAGGTATGGGCACTTCATTTCGACGGGAATACGTATTGTTAGGCTAAATTAATGACGGTGGGTGATGTGACGTCTTATAACTTTTCACTTCTAATTTAAAAGCGATATTATGGTAATGGCTTTGAAAGCATGGAATAGTATCGCGTCTGGCTGGCGCCGTCGTTACTGCTAACAGGTGTAACGAAACACGAATTACAAGAATATTCAGTAGGAAATATAGGATCGAATTTGTAAGCATTTTTATGTTGATGAAGCAATATGCTTTGACACACTGAGCTTTCACAGTATAGCATGAGTCATATATGTCCAGTTACATCTATACCATAGATTTAAGAGGAAGGTAGATAGCTAACGTCATAGAACGTACAAAACCCGCCGAAAACTGCTTATTTTCGCTGGTACTATGACATTTCTAACCAGAACCATCTTCCGTCACTGCCAAAACTAGTTACACCGTCATTAAACTAAGTTTGATTCCAAATTTTGCCTAGGTTTGCATGATGAGAACGTTATATTTTAACGATACATTAAGTCATGGCATTGTAAGTTAAAATATATTGATATTCATTAATTGCTTTCTCTTTAATGTATTCTGAAATGTGAATTGCAATGCCACCTGTGGACTTTTATGATCCATATTCAAAAGTGGTATGAGAGTAGCAATCTATTCCTCATTTTTTTAATTTATGCTTATACCAATATAATATAGCTGAGTAGTTCGTTTTTAACGGACTCTTAAACTAACTGTTTAGTTGAAAAAAAACTTGAGAAAGGTTATAGGCTATTTAACATTGCGGTACGACTCTTAAGAGCAAAAAAAAAGAAAAAAGTCATGAATAATGCTAAGCCTAAAACGAAGAATAGTGCTTTCGGGCGAAGCGACATGGTGGCTCAGGTACCCAGGGTGCATTTTACCGGTCTCCGCTCGCGTGATATCCAAAACTAAATTGACCAGAGGCGAGTAAAAATCATGAAACTTCACATGTCCAGACGCTCACTTGTTCCGCGGCAGTGGGTGCCCCAAGCGGGAGTTATAAACTCGAAGGTCGTACGAGTATTCGACCCAAAGTTAACCGTATTGAAGCGGACTTGCGGAGCGGATCGCAATAAACTCGACAAAAACACGCGCCGGTCCACGTTTTATTTCTGCCCGCGCGCCGTACCAACTCAAATCACTTTTGGTACCTCGACACCGGCTCTGGTAACTGCCGCGTGGACCCCATGAAGACTGTCAAAGTACATTTTTAAAACGGACCCCCGAAAGAGTACCGCATATTATGGCCGAGAGAAAAAAGGTATTGGAACGGTCTGACCGGCATTTTATCCGTTCTTCTCATGCAATTATCTCGCATCAAACACTAGGTGCCATATATTTTTATGTCATTGGACATTGGCATTTCCAAAAGAATCAGTAGTCATGCCAGGATCTTCTCTTTATGAGCACGGCTGAATTGAACTCCTATCAGAAGGAGAAAGAATGTGGTACATACATGTAGCGAAGATTAAAACCATGACTTCTGGCAATGTCAATACCAGGACCAGGATACCTGGCTTGGATGAATAGAACTTAATAAAAAAGGCGGACAATTTTCGCTATCGTTCCGACCGTATTTCATTCAATTCAATTTCACTTCACCTACTTATTGTGGAAGGGAACCTCAAGTAACTTATTTCAGATAACGATACATTTAATTAATTGTTGGCCGATTAAGGTTTGCTATGTACATATGTTGGCTGGGTAAGGTGATGTTGTTTAGATTTTATCACGAAATCTGCAACAAATGGTTATTCAACTGGTAGCGCCATAAATATGGGTAGATTAAATGAAATTATCTGAATATCTGAAATTCTATTTTGACTTAAAATGACACTTCCGACATATATGTTTTTAATATGATTTTAAATAAATTGATTTTTGGGAGATATTTAATAGTTAAATAAACATTTTAAGTTCAATAATGATCCAAAAATGCATTAAGTTTAACTTCCATAATAATAGTAAAAAAGCGGAACCCTTTTCGCAGTATTTTTCTAATAAACATTTTAAACATAAAAAAACGAATGGCTGAAAGAGGAATAATGTATTTTAATAAATGTATTTTTAATCGTCAGAGTGAGCCTAAACTACTTGAAGTGCCAGCGTAAACTTCGCTTTAAGGACAGTACCAGCTACTTTTACATTTAAAAATCCCATAAGATAACTCGTAGACATACAGCAAAAACCCAGCATGTTAGCAAATAAACAGAAATAGGAACAATGCAAGTACACGTATGGGTGATATCGATTTTAATTGTCTGTACTGAAATGTAATATTATGTTTGGTAGATACCGTTTTCCCCACAACACTGTAGCAACAAACGCACCTCATTAAAAGGTAACAGTAACCCAGCGATGCTTAACCTGAGACGCTCTTGGAACGCAAGTAACAGTATTTCCTCTGAAATTTTCATTTCCCAGTTCCAAGAATCGTTACGTGCCTACTGACGGAAACGTTTTAAGCTACTGACCAAATTTAATTAAAATATACGTTTTCGTACAAAGCAAGGTTCATAATACTAATAATAATACAAATGTTAATAACTAATAATACAAACTAAAATCTAATATTAACATTAATTAAAATGATGCGGTCATATATTTTATACCAAATTATATTTTACTCGCTTGTTTATAAATATTTTGTTTCAGTTCTCCATGGGTGCTTCGACCATCTTTTTATCCATAGCTATGGTATCTAACCGTGCGGGCTTAGCTCTACCCTATACACTTATTATGGGAAGGCGATCTTACATGTTTTACATGGATTCAGAATCATGAAACAGTGTGCATTCATGACAAAATAATTTCCAACTCCGAAAAAGAAAGAAAGTGGTACATGCATTTGGCGGAATGGAGTGCAAGTCCACTCAAATCTAACACGAGTGAATATTTTAACAGAACATGTTTATTCCGTTTACTTTAAAATAAGAAATATTCCGAGTTAAATAATCTAAGTAATGGCAGTAAGTTGTAATTATTTTTTCTTAAAATTATTGTATGGTATGTCAAGCTTCGGTAGCTTAGTAACGACACCTCAGCGTTTGATAATCTAAGTTATATAATCATGGGCGTGTCGAGTTTTTATTTGGTGACCGTTTTGATCATTGAGAGTCTTTCTTACTAGGCAGTAGGGTTAATCCCGCCTGAGTTGGAAAGATGGCCAAAGCAGCAATAAAAATTGTCCATGTCTTTAGTTTTTATTGTGCGCAGAGTTCAAAGTTGCTTAACATCGACCATCAAGCACCAAGGCGTCGCGCCACTGGGCTGCCGAGACTGAAAGTTGACAGACCTTTACCGACCCCAAGGAAGCAGTAACAATCGGAATTCTCCTGATATCAGGACCGCACATTCCGACATTAGATATGGCCCTCGCCGCGCTGACTTCGGACGAAATTGCGCATTCACATTGCAAGATAGAGTCGAGTAGAGTCCGCAACAAAAGAGGCGAACATTCGTTGCATTCGCTTATATTTACGTAATAAAAAATCCTTGTTTTCTGCTAGGTTCGGTCAGAGGAAGTACCATAAGTTTCTACTTCATACAAAAGCATTTTGTAAAATCAGATGAAATCAAATTATAGCACAGCGTATATCGGTACTTACGTAACTCCGCATCTCTACTTTCCTTATGAATATAATATTTTTTTTAAATGCAATACAATAAAATAAGATTTTATTCAATCATTACATTTTTTGCCTGAATAGGAACGATTAAACAAAATAACTCGTTAATGAGATCTACAAAACGCGAGCTTTTCAAAAAGATATTGCTTCTAAACATAAGTTCTTTAATTTTTTTGTTTCAAAAAGGTGCTCATAATTAAACCTCTTACAGCAAAAAGTCTTTCAGAATACAAAAAAATATCGGTTGTCTTCTTTCCCGACACTTTTATTAAACTATTTAGCATAGCATTATTTTTTTTTATAATTTTTTTAGACGGAATAGAAAAATAGTTTTCTATTTATTAATAAACATTTATGTTTTAGTAATAAAGATAAATTGAAGGTATTTATTTAAAAAAACTGTAATTTGTTAAGATTCGATATTTGAATGGGACGCAGTTTAGCGGTGCCGGGTCGACAGTTCTGGAACTTATGACGCTAACTTTGTACACTAGCGGTGCTTGCATAACGCCGCTGCGTTCCTTCACTAGGACCAGTCTGCCGCAGTGCGAAAAGTGCATACAATTATGGACCTATATAAACCCACAGCCATCTCAGAAGCCGTATTTACAGTTTCCACTGCTCTAGCCAACGGCAAAAGTGGTGCTGTGTAATTCAAGTTTTAATTAAATGTTGACCCGAAATGGCAGTTCTAGCCGTGCAGACACTTTCGTAACATGCCATCACGAAATATTCTCCCAAGTTAAAAATAACTGATGCATTTGGCGTCGTGCCAGAGATTGAAAAATGAATGCATTTTACATCAGTGGCTGTCTCGGCGGTAGTGAGCAACAGTGAACGAGAATTTGGTTTATCAGAAGAGGTACTAGTTAGGTTAGGAAGCATTTCTTAGGATGCATTTTGGTTGTTATGAAAAAATAAAGAGTTGGATATAAAATGCTAAAAGAATGACAACCATATTGCGAGTACGCAAATTCAGCAAGAATTTATGATATTACAAATGTTACGTAATAGTAGCTTTAACTACAAGAAGTGGAAGAAAACGGTTTGGTGAGACAAAGACATGCCGTATAAGTACTACCCACTTTCTTTGCACACACATAATCTGGATTTCGTCCATCCCATAGCACCACCTCTGCTTTGGTGAAAATTACTGACGATATGTTCGGCTTGCCATGGATGATCAAAAACGTACTCTTTTAGTATTGTTAGATTTCAGTAGCGCTTTTAATTCCGTCGATTTTGACATTCTCTGTGCCATCCTTTTTTCTCTTAATATCTCTCAACCAGTAATAGATTGGTTTTCATCTTATCTTCGTGGTCGCCAGCAATGTGTCCGTTTAGGCAATGTTTTCTCACCTTGGTGTGACATAACTGCTGGTGTACCTCAAGGCGGTGTTCTTTCACCCTTACTCTTCTCAATTTTTATTAATAAAATTGTTTCAATTCTCGTTTCTCACTACCATCTCTACGCCGACGACTTGCAGCTGTACAGACACTTTCGTATTGATGACCTTGCTACTGATATTAGTCTTATGAATGTAGATCTCGATTTGGTACTAAATTGGGCTTCGAGGTTTGGCCTTCTAGTCAATCTTTCTAAGTCGCAGGCAATCATAATTGGTACTCCCAAACTTCTAGCTAAGCTAAATCAAGACGAGCTAACTAATCTTCTATTCAGTGGCACTGTCATTCCTTACGTTAAATGCGTGAAAAACCTGGGATTCATGATCGACTAAAATCTGTCTTGGCAACCACAAGTTAGTCAAGTAAGCCGCAAAATGTTTGCTAGCATGCATACTCTGAAACTCTTAAGGAACTTTATTCCTTTCGCTACCAAAATTACGCTCGCACAATCCTCTCCCTTTACTTGATTATGGTGACGTGTGCTATCTTTACCTTAATCAAGAGCTCCTTAACAAACTCGACCGCCTCCTCAACTTGTGTATCCGCTACGTATTTGGGCTTCGTAAATTTGATCATATCTCTTCATTTCGAACTCGTCTTCAATGCCTCGATATTCGTCACCGAAGGAATACTCATGTCCTTTCACATCTCTACAGTATTCTTAATGATCCCAATGCTCCGTCGTACCTTCGAAATCGGTTTTCATATCTTTGCTCACATGGTCTCCCACTTAGATCGACCGGCTCTTCGGTACTGGCAATTCCCTCGCACACATCCTCCACGTATTCAGACTCCTTTACAGTGCACGCTGCGAGGCAGTGGAATCAGCTACCTCCCCATTTACGAAATTCCCCCTCTATTAATGTTTTTAAAAAAGATCTTAAAGCTTATTTTCTGTCTTTATGATTTCTTTAATTTTCTCCCTCATACTTCTTTAAGTTTGTCAGAATTTATTTTAATTTTCTTTTGCCAATATTTTTTTCCTTTTAATTATATTGTATTTATAATATATATATGTAGTATTTAGTATTTATTTATTGATATCTATGTAGTTATATTTATGAACAGTTATATAAGTTATTATATTTAGGTTTAAGTATAGTGTGTATTTGCTGTATATTGTGTAGGAATTATGTTTCCTCTAAAGCTATTTCTCCATAGTTACTACTCGCACTACTTCTCACGATACCCAAAGGTAGACGGGTAAAAATGCCTCCGGCATTAAGTTGTACCTTTTGACCGAGTTTTTTTGAGTGCAATAACCTTATTTAAATAAATAAATATTCTATAGTTGATTGTATTGATGCTTGCAACCTAAGCACAAACGCACCCATTCACTCTTCAACAATAAATCGTCACACAAGCAGGTGCCTGCCTCAGCCTATACCCTGGATACCTCGACTGTCATGGCGTATCTAAGTGAAAAAATATAATCTATCAACAAATTGGCACAGCTAGAACTGCATGGAGACTGAGGTATCTACAATAAAAAATGTTTACTGCGCAAGTGCCAGTTCTGGCTAATTGTTTTTTCGTCTCATTGAAGATACCATGAAGGAAATGGTTTGTTATTTCGACTGCGATTATCTTGAACAAAACCATTTTAGAGACGACCTGACGAAACTTTAAACATTATGTGATACCGTTTTAAAAGATGTTGCGATACTGTACAAAACATTGAATATTTTTATTACATTAGTCGCACACACATTTGCGAAATGATTTCACAATTGTTCTGCTTAAGGGGGTTTTAATACCTGATTGCATTCAGTTCCATAAGAGCATAATTAAAACAACATTTATTTTTATTTAAAAATAAGTAGAACAAATTTCGATACTAAAAAAAAAATCATGATCTAGCCAATAATTTAAAGACAAAACTGTAAGACGCCGATGCTTTGATTGCTCAAATGAAGCAAATATGCATAAAAATCATAAAAAAGTATGAACAAATAATGGAAGCCTCAGATTAATAAAATCATATGATTTTGATGACACAGCTAAAAAATCAATTTATCTTTAAACTTTTTATAATTTGAAAATCAGGTGAAGTTATATTTAAAAATAATGAAATGTGCTTTCACTTACGCCCTTATGGAAATAAATGTAATCCGGTGCTAACACCTTCTTAAGAAATCTCTGCCGATTGATATGGGAAGTAATTGTTGGCTACGTTTAACTATGCTATAGTGAATGTGACAAACGGATGGATGAACCGTCGGAAAACAATCGTAGAAACCTATTAACAGAGACTCTAACTGTCGTATTCAGAGTGGGCGGACTAGCGACTAAACCGGTTTGGCTAGTCCTGTGCTAATCCCTTACTAAATGTTAACAGGGTCACTCTGAATACGACTGTAACGGATCACCAAAACTATCGATCCCATTGCGCATTACCAAATCTATCCATACTCATTGCACACCGAACAAACATTCTTCGAAGCAATGAATCGCTCGCCTACCCTGACTACAGGCCGATCGTCGGCCAAAATAAAGGATTTCATTATCTCCCCACTGCCGAGTTCGAAACTCTCGAATCGTTCTCGGGGCCACCGAAAGTTTTAAGCCGAAATCGGAGCACACCAGTTTTGGAGTATTCGAAGCGGAGCAATTTGCTTTTTAATGGGAAAAGCGAAAGCCGCCGACCCTACTGCTCGCGACAGGCAAGCCGATAATGTTGTGAAGGTAAACACCGAGCCGATTATGGCAACACTTTGAGACCATCACGACTGTAATCGGCTCGAGGACTGCGCAAGCATGAATTGCGGGTCAAAATTAACCTAGCACAGCATATTGTTGCTAGGGTACTTTGGAAATGTATAAATTCTACTTGTATTTCATCATTACAACATTTGTTGAAATGGAAGCATTGATTGACATATGGCCTACTTTGTTATGTATTAAGTTAAAGTTTAGGAAATTTAATATGCGTGTGTAAAACAATTGTAAACTGAGGCTGGTGTGTTCCGTGTACATACCGATTTCGCTTCAAATATAAGAATATATTATTAATGCATAGTTGCAAGTAGGGAGGCAAAATCCTATTTTCAAGGATCTTAATGATAA
Organism: Incurvaria masculella; assembly: GCA_946894095.1. NCBI lineage: Eukaryota > Metazoa > Arthropoda > Insecta > Lepidoptera > Incurvariidae > Incurvaria > Incurvaria masculella. Next base: position 10,652,789 of record OX335658.1, on the reverse strand, counting down.
TCTAGAATTGATTATTGAACATTCGTTTTTCCGTGGCATTGAATGGAAGTTAGCTTAAAGCGTTGCGTAACCTAGTGATAGATAGCATAATGGTATCTTGTGTGGATAAAACCATACGTTGAAAACGTCTATGTAGACAAAGATATCATGGTGAATTGAAGAGTGAGATATTGCAAACAAAGAGAAACCAATTGAATCGCATATTTATTCCGAGGCTAAATAACGTACGAACTTCGAACATGCGAATATCGAAACGTACCAAAATAATCTCAGAAATGAAGGTATCGGTTCCTAAATTACTTCCGGATAGGATCGAATTTCGAAAAGTACTAAAGAATCCCAGAATTGAAGGTATCGAATCCCAAATTACTTCCGGATAGGATCGAACGAACGCCGTTCCGTGCAAGCGTCAAATATTATAGCAACACTTGGTGAATTATGGCGGTAATTCTATTACGATAGCGTCGACGCCTTGTGTACTTTGGGAGGTATCAATTTACCTATTTCTTGGTTAGATCGACCTCCGCTCGCCTCTATATTCGGGTTAGGGCTACCTTTAGTCCCGTGAGTATAGCTCGATAAATTTACCTTCAGTTAATTGGTTGCGGATAAATTATTAGGGATTATAATGATAAGATCTATGTTAATCGTTTCAAATATTTTTGATAATTGTCTTCTAGTGTGTACTTATTATGTTTAATACGTCTAGGGTTTCTGATATTATGTATGTAGTTTGTTTGGTGTCTTTTCTAAAATACCACATCTTGTAAGTGGTCTAGGATCGTATATGATAAGTGCATGTATTATTTTAACTTTTAGATAAAGGAATAAAAACAAAACGCGTATAATATAACTTATTTTCATGTTCATTTGATAAAAAGAAAAAACTCATATAATCACAACTCCCACACAAATCGATCTCAGCATTTAGAAATGTTTTTCTTTCACGAAACATTTGTTGAAGTTCAAGCTTAGCAGTGATCTGCTTTATAACTAGATGTCCAAAGGTAGAAAATACTTGTTTTTCGGTCTTGAGGATTGTTAGCTGGCACTTTCGACTAATTAATAGGGATATTCCAAGTGAAGACCTCTTCAATAATTTATTCATCTTTGAAATGTTTGCGTTTTTGTGATAATTCTTTCTCAACAAAAGATAAAAATAGTATATTACATTACATATAGTAGTAAAGTATGGGTATTATGAACATATAAATTAAAAAAAAGTACAATATTTACCGAAAAAAAAACATTCCAACCAGTTAGACAGCTTGTTATGAATTTCTCTTTCTTTGATGAAATCTTAAATTTTATTTCGTAAGCAAATTTTTACTCTGGTATTTCGATTATCATGATTCCACTATTTCAACTTCGCTCATAGCAATCTCGAAGATTCATACAGCATAAAAGTTTGACGAGCGATTCTCAAGTTATTAGAATTTAATTCCACTGCTCATTGTTCTTCTAATTTACTCCGCCAAACGGAGGATAGGAGCGATCCATTTATTATTTATTTTGTGCAAAACACATTTGCTCAATTATCTGATAACTAAGCGTGATGCGACAAGCGTAGCCTAAAAGTTCTGGAAAGTCTCAACATATACGTAGGTATGAGCTGCGGCTAAGTAGTTCTCAAGTTATGAGAATTTCATCCCACTACTGACCCGTCAGATCATTTAGCGTGATGCTTTAAGTTATAGCATGAACTATTCGTGCGGACATACCCCATCGAAATTGAGTTTGTTGTTCTCAAGTTACATACGAACAGACAGACGGCAGACATTGATTTTTATTAAATAAAGAAAATAGAGAGTAGAGGTTGGTTTTTAAATGTCCACTTAGTTTACATAATGTTTTTTATTGACCACGCTAAATTTAACTTTCCATACCATACATAAAATTATCAATTCCTGAAACATCATAGTTGATTGTTCGAACAACAATAATTGCTATTCATAAATGATGCAGGAAACTAAAACCTGGGTAAAAATAAGGAAGGGTCTCTTGTGTCCCAAAATATCTGCTTTTAAAAATTAACTTGAAGGACCTGATTGAAAAATGTTACGGCTTTTCACGCGGCAGGAAGAGACATTCTCTTCCTGCCTCATAAATAGCCGTAACATTTTTCAAACATATCTAACGGCCGCGGTAATCTCGAAAGTATTATAAGTTTAAGAACCGCTGCTTCCTGCAGTTCCTGGACTGCTCCACTACCCACATGGCATATTACCTCACGGGTCTCAAGAAGGGGACAAGAAGGGGTAAGTTCCCGAATGATTTGATTTCTCATAAGAATTTGTCATGTTTCTGATTGGAAGTCTCTACAAATAGCAACCGTTCAAGACCATCGCCCCGGATACGGTCATCGCATTTCTCAAAAACACTTATTCATAATGCACACAAGATCAATGCCCTGTTTTTCACATTGTATGATACGAATCTACAAGTAAAACACTCTTAAAACAAAATAGACAAAAGTGCCAGCGTTTCACGAATAACCGAATAACAGCCGACGGCGTCAACAGACACACTGGGAGACTCGAAAATATTCGCCCCATTGTTAAATATTTTCCCTCGGCGATAACATTTTCATATTTGGTGACATCACCCGCGTGATATATCGCGCAGTAAATCGATTAAATTGCCACCAGCGAGGATTCCTGGCCGCGGAGACTTCCGGCGTTCGGCGAAACATTACCCATTTAATTACCAGGCCGGCGGTGTCAGCGCGATGCTGCCAAGATTTGTATCGGGTAGTTTCGCGCCGCGGGCCGATACTGTGGCGTATCCGATGACGTACGCGTAAGCTGGAATAACCAATTTATTGGTAACTAGCTGAGGTTCCCGGTTTCGCTCGGGCCGATTTCGTTTTGGACATTCACCCGGAGCCTGGTAAAATGTTGAAAACGGGCGTGTTATTCATACTGTCAGTTCTAGACCTGGACAACACCAACACCTATCGAGTCAAATTATAGCTTAGAACCATCCTTGGATTTCGACAAATATATGAAAAAAATAATTTTCGGATTGCTAGAACCGGTGTTGAGTTTTACTGTCACACATATTAAGGAATAATTTTTTATCATATAGAAGACGAGACTAATAACTATAACAGTTTTTTTCGGATTTGGAATAATTTTACATACTTATCAACGCAGAATGTGTGTTAATGGAAATATTTTAACAATGATTGAATATCTTTCAATTCTATCAGGCCGAATAAGACAGTCGAATGAAAATATGTATATTTTATAAAATTATGTTCAATATTAATGTGTTTTATAGAATGCCTAAAAATGTTATTGCGCGCTTGTAAACAATGTTTACAAGCGCGCAATTTTAAACGAACGTAAACGTCGGGTCAAAATAAAAAATAAGGGTTAACACACTGTTTATCCTTTGAACGTCCAAAGCAGCCCAAAGGGATGAAAGGCGGCGATACCTTTAGATCACTGAAAAAACATGAAAATCCCGATGATTTTGTGTCGCCGTCGCCTTCGCGGCGGTGGCAGCGGCGGCGGCGGCGCGTGACACTGACATGGGACCCGTATTCTGTGAAATGATTTATTCATGGAGCCGCTCCGCGCCTCAGTTGCCCCGCGCCACTCTCATTCATTTGCGTCAGTCGAGCGGGCGCGGGATACCGGTGTCATGTCGACTTCGTGAGTGTCGACATCAGCTGATCGCGGCCTGTGTATAGAGTGTCCGAGCGGGAAGAGGACTCGAAACGTAAAGAATGGTCGATACACAAAAACGTTGAGCTATTCGTAAGGGTAAACAATTTTTAAAACGTGTGATACTCTTATCTGAAATCTAGCTTTAATGTTTTTCTTTACTTGAAAATGTAATTGTCTTGAAAACCGTTCATCGTGTTTGTACGATCTACTACTATAGCATCTAGTAATAGTTGTTTCTTTAAAATCATAGTTTTTTTATGTTATTTATTTCATGTTTCTACGCGGACAGAAATAAAAAAAAGATATTTTCCATACACGATATGATTGGCTCTCATTTACTATGGCCGCTACCTGTACTTTATTAATTCAGGTATACATTTTTCTTGACTGTTTTTGGCTTAAATTTGGCTGATACACTGTTAAGACCCTGTTTCGGGTTCCCTTTAACATTTAACCATTCATCGATAATCCTAATCAAAACCAATGCTCTGACGAAAAACCAATGTTTTTCAATGTGTCAACGTTTTCATTCCCGAGAACTGAATGTGGGCGCGGAGAGTTGCTCAGCCTTGCCAAACAATTAAGAATCAAATAACAGATACCAACCAGACGAGTTCCCTTACTAAATAATGATTATGATTATCATTTACTAATGTCGATCTAGTTTCCCTGGATTATGTTTTTAGGCACAATTAACGAGTGGGGAGCCCATTGCTGTTCTCATATAGCTATCTATCAATAAAGATCCCTACTGTGAAATTCAATTTTGTTAAAAATAAATGACCGCCCGTGGTGATCCCGCGGGCACGGCAACATCGCGATGTTCAACACAGGAACCGCAACGCTCGAGAATAAATTGAGCGGGCTGGTCCAATTGATTGTACAATTAAATGTAGATTAACACTTGTATAAAATTGCGTTTTCATCTTCAATACAATGTTTTTTTTTTATTAAATCGCTTTGTTCTGCGGTAAATTCGTTGAGAGTTATTTTTATTAGTCGACACGGTTCTTTGCATCGCCAATCTAATTTGCTTTACGCGTACCAATATTTTGAAATGATTGATTAGTCGATATGGCATCGGACCACCAAGCCAAAGGTCATCGGTTTATTAGGAACATTTAAGTCTGTATTGGCTAGATTTTTGCTTGCATATTTTTTTAATCTTATTTCATAGTTCTAACCCGTCCGATGATGTTTGGGAAGAAAATAATAAAAAAAACATATCCAACGTGGTCCTAAAGGTCAAGCTCTGAGTACTCGCTATCGAAGATCATACATAAATAGAGATTGCATGCCTATAAGTATGCTGGGTTTGTAACTCAAGGCGATCTATCATTTTTCTCTACTCCTTCAAGGAAATATGGTGACGTTAGGGCCTTAAAACAATCATTGCTTTTTGTTAATTCATCATCCATAGGCATCGAACTGCATTCGAATGGATCATATTTAATCAGTAGCTAGTACTATCACAGCGAAAATGGCGAGAAGGTACGTAGGAAAGTTTTTTTAACGTCCACTTAGTCTACGTTTATTACTGTTGTACATATATACTGTTGGTTACTGCTTGCATACAAATCAGTTATTAGTGTCTGTTTGTGTATGCAAATAAAATAATTTAAGTGCTTGTAACATAGTATTATTATACTTGTAACAATAATAATGACATTAGAAAAAACACTAAATTAATAGGAATTAATGAAAATAAACAATTCATGCAATGCATAAACAGTTCATGACAAATATCAGTTTATTTTGCAAAGATATATTTTGCGGGAACAGCCAGAGTTCGGTTCCGACACTAAAACTAATACAAGATGTCGCACTAGATTTCTTCCCGTGCATGTCCTAAGAGTCGACTAAGGGGATTCCACGTAAACCTGTAGGTCCCGTTTCCTATTTATTCGGTAGTAGGGTTAATCCCGCCCAGTTTGCCACTATTTCATTAAATGAACTATAATCGAAGACTTCACACTACGAAAACATTATTTTTTATTATTTTATGTGACTGGAAATGGATGGCTAATGTCACATCCAAGGTCATTATATAGCCTAGCATACCACATTCCCGAAGGATTTAGCTGCCATGCCAGGATCATCCCTTTATGAGCCCGACTATATTGAACCCGATTGACCCGAAATAAGGACAATTTTTCATTGCCGTTACGACCAACTTTTCATCCAATTCGATAGTACCACCCGGGCGGTCTTAACCCTACCAGGTAGTAGGGTTAAGGCTCGCATTAGTAATGAAATGCAGTTATCTAACTCAAAAAGACAAAGAAAGTTATGCATGAACGGGGCGGGGTTTTGGACCCATGACCTCTGGCATGGAAGCCAAGTCCACCTATCCCTGAGCTATGAGCAACTCAATTAACGTTGTCCGTGTTTTCCATCCAGTTAAGTTTAGCCGTGGATTTTGAGAAAATAACTGGCATCGCACTTAGTTCCCATGAAGTGTGTTTTTAAGGATATATATCCAGAAAAGTTAAAACATATTTACTTAGACACGATAATTTATAAACTAGGAGGTCGCGACAAAAATAGTACCGATAACGTAAATGGCTGAAACTGGGTCCCAGAAAATAGACCAACCCTCTAAAGCTAAATGTTCTGGTCTGCTTGCGCCAAGTTTTGTATTTTTTTTTATGAAAAACCATTAGGGGTGGCTGTGGTGAGGATCAAAGGTGCTCAGAAAAGCCAAAAACACCTCGCCGCACGAAACCAAGCTCAGCGATGCACCATGCCAGCAAATATGCGGACTATCGCTGAGCTGTCGAGCTTAAGTGGTTGCGTTGCCTAAATAAGGCGCCTGAAAATGTTGTTATCGTGACAGAACAACTATATATGATAAGGCAAATGGCTGAAATTAACGAAGAATGAAAGTATCAGTACATATTTACTTGCTTAGCAATACCAAAACTGAACAAATCTATGGTTGCATTTCATAGTTATATGCGAGTTTGGTTACGGAGTGATCAGTCCGAGTTCTCAACTACTTATTCTGTTGTTTTGATTCTTAAAGCTGTAATAATTAATTAATTATTTAGTAAATTTGACGATGGTATATGCCAGAGATTGTAAGCTGAATGTATGTTTGCTTGTATGTCTTGAAATAAGAAAAAATGACCTGTCTGAGTGTAGCTTGTCTGCCAATTTGACAAAATGAAATACAATACAATAATCTAACTCGGATTTCCGAGTTTCATTTTGATTTTGATTTTCGCTTTCCGATTTTCAGATCTCCGATTTTCAACCACTTGGCAGGCAGCCGACATATTTAGCTCTAGAGGTTTGGCTGAATCTGGGTTTACAGGTAAATCCAGATTCAGCCATTTAACTTATCTTGACCAATGTCGTGACTTCCATTTTAATTGTTTCAATATAGTACCATGCTAAAGCATGTTCGAGATTGCACAAATGGCGTATTGTATGAAATAAAATTGTTGGTTTTTTCACGAACACATGCGATAATGCAATTTATTACGGTATTCGGAGCAGGCAGACGTGAATGTGCGCGCGATATGGAGGTTGCTGAAAGATGTGTTCAAATAATCCAAGACGTATTACGACATTCAAACACTCGCTTAGAGCGCTTTGTGGGCGGAATATTGGTGCAAGGTAAAACTTTTATTTTTACAAATTTTAATAAAACTAAGGCGCAAAACATATTTGTGCGAAATCCTCGGAGTTCGAACAATTATCAAGATTGGTAGAGCCGTACTCGAGTTTTGCTCTTACAGACACATTTAAGTAATTTATTTTTATTATACAGATAAATAGGAGTATAGGTTAGTTTGACTAACGAACGTTTAAACTAAAAAATAATTGCCATACCACTAAAACCATGCGGTAGATGCAGATTCGTTTAAAAACAATTAGAAAAAGTACAATATATTGCTTTATAAACTCGTAAATTAAATAATTTACGTTCCGTCAAATAGGAATCGATTACACAGATATTTTTATTAGAAATCCAATATTAGCTTAAGCTGCGAAATCGTTCCCCAAATTGTTGACTTAAAGCACTGTTGAACAGTTCAACTCGAGTGTTGTCGAACTGCTTTACCAAATAGGCTTTATTTGAGCCACTCTTCCCTATCGAACTCGTAAATAGACGGCCGGCGCAGGAAATATAAATATTAGCCCGGGGGCGAGGATCCGGCCCGGCTGGCAAAGGGTAGATCCGCCGCTGGGGGGCGCCCGCACCTCAACTCCGGCGCGACAGACCAACCAGATTTACGATATCCTGCTTTGAGGTGTAGTGGGGTGTGGGTTACCCCACAGTTATATTGTCAAAACTGTATTTTTTTAATTTCGCTAATGATTGTGGTGATATAAGGTTGTTTTAACGGCAAGTACATAAAATATGGGTAATGGTTAAGATAAAAAAAAATCAAATAACTTTTTTCTGTATAAAAAGTTAGAATTACTTAATTTATTATATATATATTTATTAATTTAGTGTACAAAGTATCTAATGTTCCGTAAGAACGTGGGACGTTGAGATTTGCCCAATACAATACATTCCTGAAGGAATTAGGTGCCATGCCAGGGTCTTTCCTTTAAGAGCACGGCTGCATTGCACTGGATGGAAACACACTGACAATTTTGTTCATCAAATGCGGTGGTACCAAACCGGCGGGCTTGGAGACCTACAGTGTTATATGGATTCCGAACCATTGAACAGCTCGCATTCGCAACGAAATGCACTTATCAAACTCAGAAAGAGAAAGGAAGTGGTGCATGCTCGAGGCGAGGATTTGAACCCATAAGCTCTCGCATTTCTTCACCAAAATGTTCATATCATAATGATCCCCATATAACTGCATTACTCTACATATATTTTGTTAATTAAAACAGACGGACGACCCGACGGGGTCCGAAGGTCAACAAACAAATGATTTAAACGGGATTATAGTTGCCCCCTACGTTCAAGATTAAAAAGTACACAGCGGGGAGTTCCCCTAGGAAATATGAACGGTTAATGGATTAAGGAAATACTGCGCGGAAAACGATAATGCTGGAACGTTTGTGGAGAATTTTAAATTCACAAGAATAACGTCGGCTTCTTCTTGTACTATACTTTACTGACTTTATGAATAGGCAAGAGTTAATGATTAAAAAAACACTAAATAATATTTAAGTTATAATATGGAATATATTTCTAATTTATAGTAAAAGGGAAAAATGCACGTTCAACACTTCATTATTTTATATCTCGTTACCAGGCTCTTAATATTGATAAAAAAGTGTTTATGGCATTAATGAAAATTTACCCTTTCTGTTGGAATTGCGGCGAAGTGGAAAATAACATACAAACCACCGCGCAGATTTCCCGAAGCGCCATACAACAGATGACATTGATCATATATTTATATAATACGTGGTCATACGACACGATACACCATAGTTCTTTCGCTTCCTCTACAGGCGTACATATTTATAAACAATATATTATACGATAACGGGTGCAGCTTAAATGACCTTTACAGAGTATTAAGAGGGTATGTTTTCCATGTCGGCCAATAGAAAAAGGGAACGCTATTTTCTACTCCATTTCCAAAGATAGTTGGTTTATGCCCACAACATTATCTAACCAGCAGGCCCATTCCTGCATTTCCGTAATTAGGAATCACTCCTTTGGCTTTGAAAACTGCTATAAAAGCAGTTTTATGCTTTTATAGCAGTTTTCAAAGCCATTTTCCGGACGAAAAGATTCCGGAGAATAAATAGTATTACAAATTAATCAAGGTTTTCCTTCCAAAAAATCGCATTGAAAACCGCAATATAAGTAGTTTTCTAGACTTGTTGTTGTAGTGTCACTAGACTGATTCCTGATTACGGAATTCCAGGAATAGGCCTGCATTACGTAGCAGCCAATGTTTTATTTTTATTTTGTCAAAGTTTTTCATTTCCTGGAATATTAAAATGAAATATTTTAAATTAAAAAGTATGCAAAATCAAACTGCTTTTGGCTCAGTAATTTACGAGAAAACCGAATTTATGTAAATATGGGAGACTACATCCCGTTCTGAAAACCAGCTTAGCAGCGAGAGCTGCGTACCAGCTGAGTGCATACCCAATTGACGCCAGCTTTTATCACTGCTGGAGTATAATGCATCATTGTGAGGGCGACCACTTCATTTTCTGTCTTCTATACAATGAATCTTCATTATATCCTTTGATGGAGCTATAAGCGAATCTTTTGGTTACATTTTTTTTCCTGTTGTTCAAAAATGTGTTTTGGCACAAAACCATACCGATACCACTCCATATTTAAAAATTATATTATTATTGTAATAATTATATTATATGCATTTTATATATTATATGTTGCACTTTTTTTATTTCATAAAAGATACGAGATTACAATTCAATAAATATGTTATGAGTTTCAACGCAATCTATATTTGAAGCATTGTAATCAGATTTTGACATTCAAATTAATGAGGTAATGGTAATGTGTTGTATCCATAAAATACATAAAAGTTTCAAATAAATATGTTTACGCTCAGAATTCTAAATTCAAATGTTTTGATTATATGACTGAACTAATGACCTGACTAGATATATGTTCATAACAGAAATATGTTGATCGTAAAAAGTTATTGTTATGTTACTTCTGACACATTTCAAATAATATGGAATGTTCCATACAAGAGTAAAAAGATAAATATGTTAAAAAGAAATTAGTAGCACTATTTAACATTGAGATTTTGGATAAATACTCTATCCTGTTTAATTAAATTAACCGGTTCGTCAGCGTTAGAAATAATGTGAATTGTTGTTTATATTATTTACCCCTCATCGATCTGTCGAGTGTGTACGGAGAGAGCCGAACCGCGTAGCGATCAACTTGTCACATATTTGAAAGCTTATGTGAACCTATTGCCACGTAAGCTCACATTTTTGGGCACACTCGTTCATAAATCATGAAAGGTTCAGCGGCGGAAGGTATATTTCGCATTAAACGGTTTGTTGTCTTCTAGTAAACGAGCATGAATTTATAGACATTTTAAGGTTAATATAAGACCAGAATATATTTTAAAACTGAGAGGATCCTTGATACTAAATCAACATAAACAAAATTGCCTAGTTAAATAAGCGGTTATTGGTGTTATATTTGATGTAAGCCAATGTAAATAAATTTTATATCGGATTGAATGCGTGATGGAAAAAATACGTTATATAAAATACTTTGCAGCGCAGAAAATCGTGGAACTGGCATGCCGGGGAGAACTTAAAGAAAGAGCTATTACCAGAGAGGTAAAATACTTTGGAAAGGTCAAATACCTAGCACTGCATCGTAATTAAAGTCGTCCCATACGATTGTATTCACAATATGTCTATACGGCGGTGTCACGAGTGGGCACATGAATCTTCTCCTTTATTATCAATAAAAAAAATATCCTCCGTATTTTTGATCTATTTACACTGAGGGTTGCTGTTTTTCTTTTTCTTTGTTATTTGTCGTATACTTTTCTACCGAAGAATTGTTGGCAGTAGCATTTAGATCTAAGTGGTCTGAACAATTATGTAAACTAGTGAAGTTTCTTTGCAGGGTTTTATTTACTGATTTGAACGAATCCGCGTTTCACTCATAATAATAATAATGAAGCCGTTTATTTCATGACTACAGGTGGTAATCGTTACATTTCAATGATTTCTAGAAAATTATTGTAAAAAAACTGTGTATAATATTCTCTAATATTGACTAGCAAAAGTGTTAATACATGAAATGGTTTTTTTCTGTTCTGAGGTGTAATGCTATTGACCCGCATATTGCTCTATCATGTTTGCCTACCCCTCAAAGGGAACGGAGTTAAACGCGTAATATCGGGTGGCACACCTTCGTTATAATTCTATTTTGGGAAACCTTTGAAAAATCATCCCACACGTATTTTTAAATATTACACTGAAAAAAATTCGTTGAAATTTAATATTTCGGACATTAAGTAACCGATTTCCTGAAAGCTCGGCATTTTTTACTAGAACGATAATAATTCCTGGAACTGACCATTTTGGTTCGTTTATTTACACATGTTGATCATATCTGAAACCTGTTTTTATTTTTAGAATACCCTCACCTCTGTGCTATCACCTGACTGGATTCTCGATCCGGGTCTAAATATCGTGATTTAATACAATTACCTCTGAGCAAGCAATGATACATATTTCGTTAGAAAGCATTGAATGAATGAAGGAACATATTTAAAGCTTACTTATAACTAAATCAGTCACCCCATATTGTGACTATAAACATTTCAAATCATGTGCAATAATTGGTACAGAGATAAGCATGACTGAGTAAGAATAAAGATGAAATGAATGATTTATGTTTATGCGTATAGACTCTATCTCCAAAGATACACAAGGTCAGGTTAGACCAACAGGCCTATTGTTTGATTAAAATTTGATTGGCCTTAATTAAAATAAAAAAAAACTTTGCTCCGAAATCTTTTTGTCAATTAAATCACTTTGGAAACCGCTATAAAAGCATTTGTCTAGATTTAGGATTGATGATCAAGGAATTCACGGAATAGGACTGGCGATGATGGACCAAACATTTGGTCCATCATCACGTCCCCAAATGTCGTGCATCATCAAACACTAATATAAGTGATAACCACAGTAATCTCAAATACATATAATGTATTTATACATATGATAAATATTATTATGTATATATTTAGAGAGCGGACAGAATTGTCCTAGAAAAAGATTATAGAAATATTTTTTTTCATTTATCTTTGTTTTGTGTGCAAAAAAGGAATAGCTGTTGATAACCGCTGTAGAAGAAAATACTGCATAACAAAATCTGTAGAAAACCAATAAGGTGTATTTTTTTTCTAATTTTTTAAACTGGTCCTGACTACAATTTAGAGAAAAAAACGTATTTAGAAGCGACCTGGCCATTTAGAAGTATCCTAAGAAGACAGCAGCAGTCGGATTCGTAGAAAACTACGTTTGTGGCGGGTTACGAGTTTTGCTACGCAACGTAGAGGTGTCCTTGGAAATTTATCGAGATCGCCCACCTCCGCAGAAGCTGACTGGCCAGTCTTTTCACCACGTCGAGGTAACGTCAAAAAACAAAAAATCACGTCTTCCAGTCTAATTTTTTTTATCAATACACGCCACGCTTTTGGAAATATAGTAAAATTACTTAGGTTTGTATTCAGATGTCAGCATAAACTTGCTGGATATATTTGGTCTGAAAAATAATACAATGTCAGCTGGGGATAAAGGTAAGGCGGAAAAATATAATAAAAAAAACTAAGAGACTTAGAGCCTTTTTCACCAAATGGTGATTAGCGTAATCGCCACATATTAAGGGCCTTTCTTAGCAGATTGCAATCGATACCATTACAAGATAATCAGCACATTAGTAATAAAGGCTCTTTAAGTGTCGATTAAAATAAATCAGCACTCGGTGAAAACCAGGTGATTCGGCGGGGACTAAAATAGGCACCAACCTGGACTCAAAGGAAGAGGGGGACCGCTCGCACGGCGAAGGCGCCTCCTCCGCTCCAGCACCAGCAACGCGCCCAGCACGGCGGACACACGTCACGGGGCTATCCAGGTCGGTTCGGGAACACGGTTCCCGCCAAAATGTCCACAAAAACTTCCAAGGTCACGGACTCGAATGTGAAGCGACCGCCGCGTGAAATAATCTTCGATAACTGTCTCGCGAATGCGCTCGCGATGACTTGGTATGGTGCAATGCGATGGCAAATTGCACCTTACGCGGTGGTCCCAAGGATAGTTATGGGAAATCGGTGTCAAGTTGGATGGGATTCCGTGAAATGATCAATTGGTACCCAACATTAACCCCTCACCGAAATCATTATGATGATTTCCAGGCACATGACTGAATAAATAAAATAAATATTAATTACATATGCTGGAAAATTAATGTGAAAGAAAAATAAAAAAGGCAACTCTAGCCACAAAAAGTATGATTAATAAACTTACATACATAACTTAATATAAATAAATATATGCCGAAATCGGTTAGTAGGCATAAGGAAGCGGACACAGTTTATTAACTGGCCGCTGAAGAAATCCCCTCTGTGTTCGGAGGGTTACCACACGAACAGCAGAGTCTGTAGGGCTCTCGTGAGTCTTATGGACTCGGGCGAGAGACCAGTGAAGTGAAGGTTGCTGATCGGATTTTATGAGAACTAAATCTCCAACCTTAAGATTCGGAGGAGATGAGAACCACTTGGCCCTTTGCTGGAGCGTGTGGAGATATTCCTTCGACCACCTTTTCCAAAAGTGCTGTGAGCTCTGCTGGATAAATTGCCAACGTGACAGGTGATGGTGAGGAACCTCAGTCAAGTCGCGCTCCGGTACAGCAACCAGCTGTTGACCAATTAAAAAATGGCCAGCAGTCAATGTGTCAAACTCATTGGGATTGTCTGACAAAGGACATAAAGGCCTCGAATTAAGCACGGCTTCAATTCGACAAAATAAGGTCGTCAATTCCTCAAAAGTTAAGGCCTTATCTCCAATTACGCGTAGGGCATGCCTTTTAGCAGAACGGATTCCTGCTTCAAACAAACCTCCCATACTTGGAGCACTGGGTGGGTTGAAATGCCACTGAATTTGTCTCGAGGTACATCCGTCTGTTATTTCGTCTTGCACTTGTTGTGCTCTTAAGAATTTCGAAACTTCCTTTAAATGTTTATTAGAAGCCGTAAAATTTGTACCGTTGTCCGAATAAAGGGAAGAGCATAAACCACGTCGAGCCACAAATCGGTCTAAAGTAGCTAAAAAACATTCCGCTGACAACGACGAAAGTACTTCTAAGTGTACGGCCTTTGTCGTGAAGCAAACAAATAGGCATAAATACGCCTTTGCAATCTTAGCATTGCGGCGTAGACTTTCTTTTATGAGGAATGGACCTCCAAGATCCACGCCAACGTGGTTAAAAACCTTATCTGGTGTAACTCGGGCCGCCGGTAGTGAGCCCATAGCAGGCTGAACCGACGTCGGTTTGCATTTAAAGCAAGCAGCACACTTCGACAATACCGAACGAATAACGCTACGAGCGCTGACAATCCAATAGGATTGGTTCAAAATGTTTTGAAGAGCGCGCGGGCCAGCATGTAAATACACCTTGTGATAATATTCTATTATCAAAATAGTTAGCCGACATTTTTTTGGCAATAAAAGAGGATGCTATGCATCATACGGCAGTTCAGATTGTGATAATCTACCCCCCACCCTGAGATAACCACGGGCATCGAGGAATGGGGATAGCTTGCGTAATGAATGCACAGGTTTTCCGGCCGTCAGCAGACATATCTCTTCGCGGAAGTAAACACTCTGCAATAGTTTGAGCAACCGGTCGCGAGCATTGTGAAGTTCTCCGGTTGTAATCGGACCGCGAGATCTTTTACTGACATCTTTCATGCGACTGTTGTTAAAGAATCGGTAAACAAATGCGATCGTACGCAAGAGCTTATTGAAAGATGAAAATCGTTCAGTTAATAAAAACTCAAAATCAAACAACTCGTCATGTGTGATTTGACTGGCTAACACAAACGTGTCTGCGTTAGCTCGAAGCTCTGGCACCTTATCCGCATTTTTTATGTGATAAGTCGAGACAGGCCACTCGTGACGGCGAGCGTACAGCCACGACGGACCGGCCAGCCACTCGGGCATCGCAGCCAGCTGCGAGGGCAGCGCTCCACGGGAGCCGATATCTGCAATATTATCCTCGCTGCGTACGTGAGCCCAGCATTGTGGTGGGATATCGTCGGTCAATTGCGAGACACGGTTCGCAACAAACGTTTTTAAATGTGGCTCCGTTTGTAACCACGAAAGTGTGACTTGGCTATCGCTGAATGCAAATACTTCGTCAAATTTTACATTTTCGAACTGAGTCATTACATATTTTAGCAATTTTGCAAGGAGCACGGCTCCCATCAATTCCAACCGAGGAATAGATATTGTTTTCAAGGGCGCGACCTTTGACTTGGCAAGTAACAATCGCACCTTGACTTCCGAAAGTGCATTTAAACTTCGGATGTACACGCAAGCGGCATATCCTCGCGATGACGCATCACAAAAACCAATCAACTGACAGTTTACAGCTTTAGGTATAACGACATGGCGCTGAATTCGCATGGTCGACAAGCACGGCAAGTCTAAAATAAATTTTAACCACTTGTCTCGAAGGTCATCAGGTAACGGAACGTCCCATCCTAGACTATTCTTCCACAAGTCTTGCATTATGCTTTTAGCTACAAAAATACAAGGTGCTACAAAACCCACGGGGTCATAAACACTAGATAAAATTCTCAAAACAGAGCGTTTTGTGGTGACTGAATCTGACAAATTGGCAGAAAATGTGAAGTAATCTTCTTGGGCCACCCACTGCAAACCTAAAACTTTTATGGAAGAGACATTTTTGTCGTCCTCAAAATCCTTGGCCTTTTTGAGAACCAACTCAGGATTAATTTCAGACAGAACTTCCGAACTATTTGATGCCCATTTGCGCAATTCAAAACCTGCACTATTTAAAAGCGCAGTGAGTTCATTTTGTAATTGGCATGCTTCCGAAACCGATTTAACGGACCACAAAAAATCATCAACATAAAAACCTTTTAACAATACTGACGACGCGAGTTTATATCGCTCACGCTCATCGTATGCAAGTTGTTTCAGCGTGCGCATGGCCAAATAAGGTGCACTGCGCAGGCCATACGTAACTGTCTTCAGTTCGTAGATTTTTATCGGTTTCGTAGGGGAGTCGCGCCACAAAATATGTTGATACGCGCGCTCAGAAGGGTCAATCAAAACCTGCCGATACATTTTAGCAATGTCAGCAGTAAGGCATATGTCGAAAAGTCTGAAATTGATTAAAATCGTCGAGATATTTTCCTGCAACTTTGCTCCGGTTAAAAGAATGTCATTCAAAGATACACAGTTACTTGTTTTTGCTGAGCCATCAAACACAACTCGCAAAGGCGTTGTTTCACTAGAAGGCCGCAAAATACAATGATGAGGAACAATATTTTTACTTGGTTCAACACCTTTGTACTCTTCCATGTGTCCGAGAGCCTCATATTCATTCATAAAGGCTGTATAAGCAGAGTGCAAGTGTGGTTCCCGCAATAACCTTCTCTCAATGTGCAATAATCTGCGCATCGCAATCTTATACGATTCGTCGAGCTGCTGATCGCTTTCTTTCAATAGGAGCGGAGCTACATACCTACCGCACTCGTCGCGATAGTGTTTGGCTCTGAACATTTGATCCGCGACTTTGTCTAGCGGATCGGACGGAGGGATCTCGCACGGCGAGGACTCCACCTCCCAGAATGATTTTAACAGAGAATTTGTTTCATCCTCAGCACTAGTATACGATACAAGTGTTGAAGAGGGGTAATTTTCTCCTTGGGGTGTATTTAATTCCATTTTTCCAGTGACCACATAACCAAAGATGCTTCTTAGTGCGCACGGCGCAGATGGACGTAATTGTATTTTGCGTCCATCATAAATATGAGGGAAAACGTCCCCTCCGAGAAGCATATCAATACTGGACCTCTTATAAAAATAAGGGTCAGCAAGGTTTAGGTATTTGAATTCATCAAGAACGTCTTGACTAATTTCAACGGTCGGCATCTCCGACGTTATTTTCTTCAAAATAACAGCATCGATTTTTAAAATCGGTATTTCTGAATGACGAGGTTTAATGACACACTCAGTCATCCCAAAATTACGAACGACCTCATTATTTAGGCCGGAAATTTTGTACGGGCACTTAGTACGACTAAGTCCCAGGCGTTGAATACAATCCGAAGTAATAAAACTTGACATCGCGGCCGAATCAATAAGTACCCTGCAGGTTTGATAATTCCCAGAAGTATCCATCACATCAACAACGGCAGTTGCGAGCAATACTGCATACGAATTTATTTCTTCCGAAGTGGTATGAAACGACGTTTTAGGTACGTGCGCAGGCGCAGCGAATTCGCCATCACCGGAGCAGGCTGCGCGCGCAGCGCTCTGCGCAGCGTCCCGCGCAGTGTCCCGCGCAGGCGCGCGCGCTGTGGCGCCGGCCGCCTGCTCAACGTGCAATAGTACATGGTGTGACCTACTGCACAGCACACACCGATACGTACTACCACAATCAATGTCTGTACCGTGTGATTTTAGACAATTTTTGCATAAGTGCAATGATTCGATTCGCGCGACCCTCTCTGCAGGTGTTAACTTTAAAAACTTGTAACACTTGAAAATCATATGATTATCATAATCACAATGCAAGCAATGCATTTTGCCTTTTGTCGACTTGTCTGCAGTTGTTGCGAAATTCACCTTTTTATTTGTGCCCCGGACCGCAGCCGGAGTATATTTGGAGGGGTGTACATCGGATTGCCTTTTAGCCCTTGGATCAGTCGAATTAACATCTGTGTAAAATGCCGAATGATCGAGAATTTTGACTTGATTGTGAATGAAAGAAATCAAGCCATTGAACGTTGGAATCTGCTTTTGATCGAGATTCTGTTCGAATGTTTTGCGTGTCACACGATCAAGGTTCCGTAACGCAATGTGACACAATATGAACCCAGACAAATCCGGCACCTTTAACGCCTCGACAGCCTTTACAGAATGTTCAAATGTCTGCAAAAATAAATTGAGATTTGAAGATGACTCCTTGGTGAGCGGCTCAAAGTTCAACATCTTATCTAAGTACCTACCCAAAAGTGTCCTATCATCCTTATACTTGTCTACGAGACTTTTCCAGACAATAGCATAATTATCACCGGAAAGGGGCAAACTTTTGACTATGCTTAGAGCTGGACCCTTAGTGCAAGACAGTAAGTAGTGAAACTTATCAATTGAAGCAATGTCTGTTTTTTATGCACCAAAGAACAAAACGTTTCCTGGAACGTATTGAACTCTTCAATTTCTCCCGAAAATGCAATAAGCTGAAGTTTCGGTAAACGTAGCTGAACTACGGAGCCCTGGCTGCCGGCCGCGGCGCGCGACTGACTGGGATCGGAAATGTTTTGTGCATCGCGTTCGCGAGGTTTAATCTTTTCGTGATTTATTTTAATGCGATAGAATAGTTCGTCAAAACTTTCTAACTCTTGGGTTTTCGGACTAGACTTTGGATTTATTTGCAACTCCAAGTCAATGCAATCGTAGACAGTTTTTTCGAACTTTTCTTTTATTGAATTTAAATCCGAAAATCGTGCAAAAAATGAATCACGATTTTCTGGTTTGCTCAGGGCACTTTGAGAAAGTTCAAATAATGTTTGAACCTGTGAAAACAAACGTTGTTTCACAATATTTAGTTTGTTTAAATCCTTCAGCAACCTGTTTTCCCTAGTAGTTGATGGTTCTAAACTATGTGATAATTCCTTTTCCATAGTGAAAAATTAAGGGGGTTATTACAGGAATGTGAACTGAAGTAAAACTTAGAAAAAGGTAGTATGTGAAATGAGGGTAGCTCATGCACACTATACCTACGTATACCTATTTTGCACGGCAAATATGGGTTAGTAGATATAATAAATTATTTAAATATAATTTTGAGACACTATCATGGCTCTGAAGGACCAAAATGATGCGGCGGGGACTAAAATAGGCACCAACCTGGACTCAAAGGAAGAGGGGGACCGCTCGCACGGCGAAGGCGCCTCCTCCGCTCCAGCACCAGCAACGCGCCCAGCACGGCAGACACACGTCACGGGGCTATCCAGGTCGGTTCGGGAACACGGTTCCCGCCAAAATGTCCACAAAAACTTCCAAGGTCACGGACTCGAATGTGAAGCGACCGCCGCGTGAAATAATCTTCGATAACTGTCTCGCGAATGCGCTCGCGATGACTTGGTATGGTGCAATGCGATGGCAAATTGCACCTTACGCGGTGGTCCCAAGGATAGTTATGGGAAATCGGTGTCAAGTTGGATGGGATTCCGTGAAATGATCAATTGGTACCCAACACCAGGCTTAGGCTAAAGTGCACCGTCAGTGGTTATCGCTAATGTTATTGTTAATATTGATCTATCCTACGTAAGAAGAAAAATCCATGCCCCATGTCAGAGTATCTTGATTATTTATTATACGCTTAAAGACATCCAGAGCGGAGATAACCTGACATTTGCATAAATAAATTAAACAATATCTTCTCAAATTGCCAAGGAACAGTTACGAGGCTAAACCTTGCAGTGTTTACCCCCTCCCTCTTCAAGTAATCATGGCATTGCATTGGTTTGCCCTGCCGCTGCCTGCATTGCTAGTACCGACATGATAGCATATCACGTTTCCATGATAATCACACAGGAACTAGGCGGAAGGAAATTAAAAGAATCCTTTAAATCCAGTGACATTGCAATCTTGTTTAAAACATGTCATTTTTAATCGTAATATGATAGTAATAAAAATGCGAAAGAAAGTCTTGTCTGTCTGTTTCGATTTGACCCTTAAACGACTGAACCAATGTTGATGAATTTCGGTATAGAGATAGCCTGGACCTTAGAGAAGGACATAGGCTACCATTTGTGGCGAAAATTTAACTCAAAGTGGGTTAAATAGGGGATGAAAGTATTATTTGCTTTTTTGTTTCAACTGATCACTCAACTGAACGGGTATCAACGGAAAGAATCATCGGTCCTGTAAATTAATATTTTACTGAATGTGGTGGCGAGTGCCAATGATTGAGGGTGTATGAGGGTGCGTGTAAGTATGTCTGAATGAAGTGATGTGGGGAAGTATGTTGCAAGAAAAAGTATGAGTATGAAGTAAGAGTTAATTTCTCTACATATAGAGAACTCATGAATGAAATGATAGGATTGGTCACTGCAACGTAAGCAGTATCTTTTCCCAAAACAGGCTACAAATAATTTCAAACGTAAATAGGTATAGTTATGGAAATTTGTGCGGAAGTTTATTTAAAAGATGTTTCTAAAAACTTTAAAGCTGAACGTATGCTGAACACAAATAATCTTTTAGATAGTATTACGTTTCTATAGTGTGCAACTCTTGATAAGTATACAGGATGTTGCAACGGCCGATACAGAAAATTTGGGAAATTGTTAATGGGATTGAAATAATGAAAAAAGTTGTGAAACTTTTTTCTATATTTCCTCTAAATAATAAGTTAGGCTTTCCGTGCGACGTAATTCAATCATTTAATGTAAAAAGATTTAAATGTTCAGTAAGAACGTGGAAACGTTGTATGTACTTGGTCATGGATGGGTAATATCACACCTACTGACATGGTATTAGCCTGACAGGCTACGTCGCCGATCTTGGTTCCACGCCAAGATCTTCCCCATGCACGGTTACAACGTCGCGTCAAATCACACTAAACGCAAGCATTAAAAAATATATATATCTCGGTAACTAGACACTTAACTTTTGTCTTGGCCGTTGAAACATCCTCTATATTGTTGTATAAGTAAGTATATAAGTAACATTGGCTCTTTTGGTACTTTTCTTTTGTTTTCAGAGTTTTTTATTGTTAATATAATGCTGTTTTGTTAAATATGTGAAGATAAGTTAACATTCTGTTATTAAAACGCATGCTGTGTTCGCTACTTGTGGGGTGTGCACGAACGCTATATTTTTGTAACATATCTCGTTTTGTAAATTGTATGTGTATTACTCTGTTGGATAACCTTAATAAACAAATACAAAATAAATAATAAAACAGTATTAAAAGTTTCATTTGAGGCTGACACGTCACGTAATCGCTCCACAGCTTCAGCTGGTGACCTCCGCCACTCACGATGACAAATTAACTGCTTCAGTTGCAATCAACAGCTGCAACGAGCGTTTCCACCCCTTGCACACCCTTGCTAACCCCCCTCCACCCCCGCCCTCGCCCCCGGACCCTGCGCGACAGCCTGTCACCAACTGCTGTGGAATTACAGTCACTGAATTAATTCATATTGATTAATCCTAAACTATAGCATTGTAGTGTAGCTAGATATTGTGTCTTTCTGGTGGATGATCTAATAATTACTGTTGTATTGCAAAAATAAGTTAAGAAACTACGGGAAATATGGCCGTGACTTTATGAAAAATGAAAATTTTCTTTATTGCTTACAACTATTACATAGTATGCAAAGGCGAGCTTATTGCCAAAGGCAATCTCTAACAGCTAACCTTAATATTAGAAAATATATTAAGAGGTAGCTAGAAACATTAAATTACTTAAAACTAAGCACCATAATCACACTTAGAAAACATTAGATAACTTAAAACTATATAAACAGAAAATATTTGATTGATTTAATTGTTATAACATGTCAAGTACCAAGATTTTAATTATACCTTAAAATTAGACAAAGAAGCACTTTCCCTAATAGTAAGAGGCAATTGATTTCACATTCGTGCTGAGTGGACGAACCCGAATAAGCAGTGGAAGAATGTGACGGAATAAGGAGCAGGAGGTTATCTGCAGACCTAAATGGTACATCATGAAAAGAGAGATATTTGTAGCGTTCTTTAAGATAAAGTGGGGATTTGGGATCATTTACGATTAAGTAAAGAAGAGAGAGAACATGCATATTACGCCTCTGGCGAATATTAAGCCATTTTAGTTTCGCACGATAGGTGGACATATGATCAAACTTCCTCAAACCAAAGATATAACGAATTCCATAATTAAGCAAGCGATATAGTTTGTCTAGAAGCTCCTCGTTTAGGTTAAGATTACAGATGTCACCATAATCTAATATAGGATGAATTAGCGACTGAACCAACTTGATTTTAGTTTCGATTGGTATGAGACGATTGAGATGGTGCATGGCTCCATATATTTTCCTGCAGACTTGACCAGTATGATAAACCCAAGATAGTGACTCGTCAAGGAAAATACCTAAATGTTTAACCCTTGAACTATAGGGTATAGTAATACCATTGTATAGGATAGGTGGGACTCTTATCATTATGAGTAGGTGTAACCAAACATGGTTACATCTTCTCATGTGTGTAACCAAACACCGAGGATAAAGAAAGTGACTTTTTTACGACTGCCATTAATAAATAGTTACGTGGTTTTATCTGCGGAAAACATATCAAACAACAAATTGTGCACGAATACATTGATATGCATAGAATTAGGTGGTGGACAATTTTTTTTTAATTAAGTTCAAAACATTAAATTAACAACACTGAAACAATAAAGTTGCAATTTTAAGGCTCGATATGACGCTAAACTCTAATATTTTGGGTATATTTTTATTTTATCTCAGCGTCGGTTACGAATAAACACCCGTAAAAAATCGAAATATCAAAGTTTAGACTATTATCTAGTGCAAGACTATCAAATAGTTTTAAAAAGTTGCTTATATTCTTGAAAAAATATATGATTGTAAACACCTATTTACTAGGTTTTTAATAGGTTTTCAAGCCTGCGGCGCTTGGAAACTATAAATTATTTAGACAATTTTCTTTTTTGTGTTACAAGATCACATGTTTGTTTAGTGACTCAGCGTGAAAGATATATTATTTTACTTTAAAAAGTACACTTTACCGGTCAAAAACGAGAATTTCGTTTCGTCTCACTCGATTTTAACGTGCATACAACAATGAACCGTAACGCAAACTCAATGCTTTCGGGGATCGCCATTATCGTTTGTTTGCTCAATGCTGGAGTTAGTTGGAGCCTTAAAACGCTCCGAGTACTGTGATGACGTCACAGCTTTTGCCGCTTGCAGGCGCTTGCAGGCGAGCGCCAAGCATGGCCCGCGCCGCGTGCACCGCAACCCGCGACGGAAGATGTGACGTCACGCGTGGAAATATCCATAACCAAAAAGTAGTGACTTCAAAAGTTTTGGTTTGGAAATTCACTAGATGTCTTAAGAGACTATTTGCTTGATTTTTCTGTTGGCTTTAAAATCAGTTTAAAATCACACGAGATGCTGCAAAAGAACTACTTCGGTACTTCGGCCCTACCCGCTCAACTCCCCATACAAAAGGGTAAAGAAGATCAAGCCCATATTTCTTACCAGAGATACCAAATTTTGGTCAAAAGAGCTTTATTTGATCGAACTAGATGTCTGATGACCGTTGGCATTGTGAAATTGTGTTTGGTTTCTAAGTTATAAGGTCCGAAAGTTCGAATTTTTCGCGCGTTTTATGCAATAAATTTGGTGGTTTATTACGCAATGATAAAGTAAGAAAATCTTAAAAAGATTAGTCATCAGACATAGCTTATTTAATCAAGATTTATAATCCATTTGGTTTTTTGTTAGATTTTTGCCTACAGCGGTCGTGGTTTACTTTTAGCTATAAGTCGTTTTGAAATCAAAATTTTCGTAAATCTTACCAAATCATACACTATGCACATTGTCTTTTTTGTGGACATGTTGCATTTTCCTCATCACGGTGCCTGTCTTTTTCTTTGAAACAGAGAAGGTCCCAGAGCGCAACAGCACGGTTTTGTACAGTGCCCGCGAATGAGTTAGTCCCGCCGGGTTGGGCCACCTTAAGTGCGATTCGGACTCATACACGGAGGGTTCTGTACCATCGTACAAGATTTAACCAAAAAAATCACGTTTTTTGTATGGGTAATTTATTATATTAAAATATTTACAGTTTTTTTTTTTAATTTTTAATTTTACCTATTTGTTGTTATAGCGGCAAAATAAATACACACTCTGTGAAAATTTCAGCCGTTATTACGGTTAATGAGCGTTAATGAGAGGACGGACGGGCGAACAGCAGAGGCTTAGTAATAGGGTTCCGTTTTCAACCTTTGGGTACGGAAACCTAAAAATAAGCTTAACACAAATTCACATTCTTTTTTACCGTTGATTATTGAGACTCCTAAATTATTTTAAAACAAAAAAAAAATTAAAATAGAAAATTATTCAGGAATCTACTGTTCCAGTGAGAAATAACAGTTAAATACATTCTAATCTAAAGCAACCCGTCTTGGACTTTGTAACACATCCACGTAGGTAGTCATGATAATTCTACAGGTCACACGTGTCTAATTCCGCAAGAAGACATCTCCTTAAAAGGGTCTTAAATACACGTCAGGGAGTGACAATAGTTCACACACGCCAACCTCTATCCTTGTAGCTGCCACCGCGGCGTGGGCTGGCGGTGCGGGGCGGCGCGGGGCAGGGCGGAGAGACACGCGTGTCCCGCGGTGACCTTATAGGCCATTGAAAAACCGGTAAAGTGCGAATCGGACTCGCACACGAAGGGTTCCGTACCATCGTACAAGAATTAACACAAAAAATCAGGCTTTTGTATGGGACTCCCCTTAAAAACTTTTTTTTACCCATTTGTTATAGCGGCAAAATAAATAAACACTCTGTGAAAATTTTAGCTGCCCACATATTACGGTTCATGAGATAGAGCCATGTGACAGACGGACGGACGAAAGGACGGACGGACGGACAGCGGAGGCTTAGTAGCGGAGGTTCAGTTTTCACCCTTTGGGTACGGAATCCTAAAAAGGAATCAAAATGTGTCTTTACTTTTTTTATGTAACTGGACATGGATGGCTACCAATCTGAGTGGTCAGTCTGAGTTCTCAGCTAAATTGGCATTTACGGCAAACCGATTTACTGGCGTTTTCCGTAAAAACGTCAAACTCCATACGAGTTGTTACTAGAAATTCTGTGGTTTTACTTCATCAAGCTGTCAAAGTCAAATTCGGACTCCCGATTTGTATGAGAACGCGGTTTCGACGTAAACGGCAACGTCGACATATTTACGGCAACGTTGAGTAAGCTGTCTAATCAAACTCGGACTCGCAAATGTTAGTTTACTTAACGTCCACTGCGCGCGCTCTTCAATTTCTCCATACATTTGAAAACGCCAGTCGATCGGTTTGCCGTAAACTCCAATTTAGGTGACAACTGGGACAACAGGCTCGGAACGTCAGATATTAGCCTAACACACCACATGGGAACTAGGTGTCATGGCATGACCTTCCTTATATTGATCGGCTAAATTGAAATGGATGGAAAATACGGACTGTTTTCATTGCCGGTCGACCATCGTTCATTCAATGCGATAGTATCAACCCGGGCGGGATTAACCCTACCGTGGAATCCGAACCACAGCCAGCCTCAACGGTTGAAAATGGTCACCCATCCAGAACCTAACCGCGCTCAAAGGTGCTTACCAAGCTTATCGAATCGCAAGGCGTCGCACCACTGGGCTACCGAGGCTGACCTGCTGACTGCATATAGTTTCCCCATCCAAAAGAATTAGCGAATAGATAGGGAAAATATATGTGGAGCTTTTTTGTAGCGGGGGGGTTACCATGGTAACCTAACCTGCCGGGTGTACAGGCCAGTGAGTGAGTAAGGGCCGAGTGCACGAAAAGACACGAAATCAACGTAAAGGTATGATTATACACATCCCTTTTTATGGACGGTATGGAAAGGAGCTGAAACAACTCCATGCGGTTCACTAAAATATATTTGTTTGAACATTGATTAACTCAAACATCTGTTCCTGCAATCGGAGCTAAATCTGGAGTTTAATTGCATCTCGGACCGTGTTAACTGTCAAACGATGTGTTATTCGGACAAGTGTATTTACCAGTTAGCATGGTGCGAAATGCAACTAAATGTCAGATTTAGTCCCTCACTTGCATGTTC
The DNA here is from genome assembly GCA_946894095.1 of Incurvaria masculella. NCBI lineage: Eukaryota > Metazoa > Arthropoda > Insecta > Lepidoptera > Incurvariidae > Incurvaria > Incurvaria masculella. The sequence continues at coordinate 10,626,523 of OX335658.1, read as the reverse complement.
ATCCAGCAAGTATATTTACCATGGAAGCCTCCCCAGACAGCGTGGCAAAGATCAATCTACTGTTATATGAACCCAAGATACCATATAACCGCATTTCCGAAGGAATCCTTGTGAAACAAAAAATGTACCGCTTTTTTCATCCAGTTCAATATAGCCGTGCTTAAAAAGGAAATGTCCTAACATGGTACTCAATTCCTTCGGGAATGCGGTATGTTGGGCTAATGTCATAACGGCGGGTTAGGTATTAGTCATCCATGTCTAGATACATAGAAAAGCATGTTTATATTAAACTAAACCGAAAATACGGACAATTATTAAATGCCGTTTCTGCCATCTTTTCATCCAACGCGATGGTACCAACCCAGGCCGGCTTAACCGTCTGACAGTAGGTAATGGTTTTAATATAAAATATATTAATGAGAGACTGATGCTTACAAATTATTTAAAAGCAGTGAGAATGTTAAGATAACTGTAGAATCATTGAAATATTATATCAACAAAAATCATGATTGGAGGGTTGCATGTTTTCCACGTTGTTACGATTTCGGAGAATTTATTACGTAACAACGGTGGAGGCTGGCCGGAAAACTCTCACGTTTGAATGCAGGAAATTTTACAGCGCTCGTGCTACGTGTTTCATTATTTCAGCTGCGGCGGCGTGTCACCGACTGCCGGAACACAACAGAAATGTCCTCGAACTGTGCATCGTTAAGTGGCACAAAGTAACTGATCCATATTCTCTTCTGTTTTTTATTAAATAATGAATACAATTGATTGTTCTCTAAAAATTATATTACTTACCCGTTGATCCGGACTTTTATAATTTTTATGTTATATTCTTTCAGTGGGTATTATAATATATATTTTTTGAATCGCGATGAATTAATTTTGTAATGAATTAATTAATCAATGAATCGCGATTAAGTCATTTTTTCCTCGCCCCATGAAATATCACTTGTTGCAATCAGAGCAACAAGTTTCCGAAGAAAACAATTTTCCAATCGTTTTTCGCAAAAGCCCTCAAACGGCATCATTACCCAATATTTATAAAATAAATGTGTTTTTGCTGTGATCTCCAACGCGACGCTGGTATGGGTCAAATATTGTTGTAAACGAAATCAACGCAGGTCGAATAAAATATACCTCAAGAAGGAATGAAACCTAGATTTAAGTCCTTTCTCGTTGATAAACTAGGACGATCAATCATACATACAAAGTAGAAATTGACGTTCCAACTAAAAGTTCCTTGCATCGGGATTAGAATAGTATCCAATGGGGATTCGGTTCCACTCGTCAGCCGCAGTTCAAGACAAGTTGCGTCGTTTGGAAGTTTCCTCGCTTCGGACCTAGAGGTTGAAGTATTTCAACTCTCAAATGAATAAGAACGAAACGAATGAGACATGTTTTTCTTCGTTGAGCAATGATACAGTTCCGTATTTGAAGAAATGTTGCACTTTTGACGGTTAACCTTCATGTAAGTTAGAATTATTAAAAGGAGGGGATGATTTTAAAGAAAAATCGATAATATATTTAAATCGTAAAAAACACTTTGTTTTCTTAAAATGTTAGAAAAATTTACAACCAAAATATCAGTAATCTTACAATTATATATACAGACACCATTATTTATCTGTCTTCAACCGATTAAGTTGTATCCATTCAAAATCAAAATGAGAAGCTAAAAATGATATGATTTAAAGAGACTGAGCTGGTGAGCTAAATGAACTGACTCACCAAAACACAAGCGGAGCTGCGCTGTTATCCAGTCCCCGCATGCTTCATGGCAGTAGTATTAGTTCAGAGCAGCGTGAGTTACCGCTGATAAACCCGGTTCTCTACTATACTCGTTTGTTGCAAGTTTGCAACAGTGTAAACGGGGATGCCGATATATTTTGTGCGATCTTTACTTATTTGCCCGCATGCGCCGCGCGGGCCGCGAGCGAAAGAGTTTAGTATTTCCTCCGAACTGCAAACATTTAATACTTCATTATTTCATTAAATAATTGTAACCAAAGGCTTGCGTTCTAATATTTTTTTCACCGCCCTGAGCCTAAGACCATTCAGACAATAAAGAAAGAAAGAAAGAAATTCTTTATTGCACAAATTACATTATAAACTATACACAGAACAATTAAATCTAACAGAGCGAAACTGCACAAAGGCGAACTTATCACTAAAGTGATTTCTTCCAGTCAACCTTTGGGGTGATGAGGATAAGAAATGAAAAAGCAAATGTAGGTTATTCGTAATGCGTAAAGAAAACCAATATATATATATATATATACATAAACAATAATTTACAACTTAAAACATATATTAATATGTTTAAAGTTATAAACGAATACATATACATATATAAGTATACATACAATTCTTCATAGATAATTTGCATGTAATAATATGTTAACTAGGTCCAAAATAAGAATATGACAATTTTTTTTTACAATGTTACTTTTGAATAGCGGTGTTAATGTTGTAATTAGATTCTGGTCTGATGTCTCGCAGTTAAATGTCATATTTTAGGGTTCCGTACCCAAAGGGTGAAAACGGAACCCTATTACTAAGCCTCCGCTGTCCGTCCGTCCGTCCATCCGTCTGTCTGTCACAGGGCTGTATCCCATGAACCGTAATAGGTTGGCAGCTGAATTTTTTACAGAATGTGTATTTATTTTGCCGCTATAACAATAGGTAAAATAAAAAAATAATAATAATCAAAGGGGGTTCCCGTACAAAAAACGTGATTTATTTGTGTTAAATCTTGTACGATGGTACGGAACCCTTCGCGTGCGAGTCCGACTCGCGCTTGGCCGGTTTTTTCAAAGGTTATTAAAATCAATACACAGAAACAAAAATATTTGTAAACTCATTTGTGTAGGAGAAAAATCACTTTGGAGCCGCAAAAATATACCCGGAAAAGTAATGAACTTTCTACGGAAACAAGAAAATCATTATACTTCCAAATGAGAGCAAGCATGTGACGCGCGGGACGGCTGCTTGATAAAAAAAATCTCTAAAAGCCTGCATTATTACATATTGTAATCCGTTTGACAAAAGAACGTCAAGTGTGAAACGCGCGGCTGCTACGATGGGGGTCCGTGATGATGTTTAAACATTAAAAAGTATTAAATATAATTTCATTTGTTCCGAATAGATCGAAATGCTGTCAAGCGAAATGGCGAACAGCCAAAAAAGGTCCACGTTTTCCATCCAGTTTGGCACCTGATTCCTTCGGGAATGCGATGCGCGACGATAAGTGTGATAAGCCGTCCATACAGATTTATATAATAAGAAGTGTCGTGGGACACTCGGTAAGAACGAAGTTCCTTTCGCTATATTATATATGTATAACCTCAAGGAAAACTTCAAAGTCGGACGGATTAATTAAGTTAAATAGAAGATTACGCTTAAACCGCTAGATGTAATTTTTAATTAAATATATGCACACTGTTTCAAAGTGCTTTGTTTGAATTTCGGTCCCGACGCATTGTATTGCATTACGGCCGGAAGGATGACACTATTGAGTGTTTTTCGCGAAGAAAAAGACAAGCGAAGAATGCAGACACGTAACTGTGTTATCGTTTCGGCCGTAAAGTAATATTGGTTGAAGGGTCAGTGACAGTAAGAGTGTCGCTCGGATCCACCAAACGCGTGCGGAACACACGTCCAAAAACAAAAACTAATTTTGGTTACAACAAAAAAACGACGGTCTCGTATCACCACATATAATCAAAATATAGAGCGACACTTGCACAGAGTATCAAAAAACCCGCTAACGCTCGTAACAACGGACCCCTACCCGCGCTTACTATGCGAGGCACGCGTGGCTGCAGCAGGCTATTGGCCGGATTGAGCCATACGTGACGCCGCGACAGGCGTTCGGGTGGATTCCATCCTTTATGCCCTCGTTACCTCGTCGGCGCGGGGGCGGGGGTTGTCAGTGAGGAAGGAAGTACGGGGATGGCAACCGAAACTGGCTTGTATAGGGGCAGCGTACGCTCACTACTGAGACCCTAGTCGGACTTCTCACCTGAATTGGCGTTTACGGAACTTCGAAGTTATTAAAAACATCAAACCCCATACAAGGTTTACTACTTGTTCTATGGTTTTACTTTTTCAACCTGTCAAAATCAAACTCGGGCTACCAAAGTTGTATGAAAATGCGGAAACCGTGTAAACGACAACGTCAACGTAATTACGATGACGATGAGTAAGCTGTTAAGTCAATCTCAGGTCCGAGTGCACGTAAGGACACAAAGTCAAAATCAATTTCAACGTATGATAAAACACGATTTTTTTATGGACAGTATGGAAGGAAGCTGAGTCAACTCCTTGTGGTTCGATTAAAGTAACGTGTTTGAACATTGATTAACTCAACCCTCTCTTCCTGCAATCGGGCCTCAGACTCGAAAATGTTAGTTCGCGCCCACTGCGCGCGCTCTTCAATTCTCCATAAATTTGAAAACGCCAATCGATGGTTTGGCGTTAACCTCCATTTAGGTGACAAGTCGGACTAGGGGCTCTGATGTTCTCGAGTTCCAACGACACTTACGAACACGCAGGGCGCTATTTAATGCAACGAATATTCGATGTTGCGCGTCCCGCATTCGAATTGATTACACTCATGCTGAGATTAAGGCGCTAGGACTAGCCAACTACTCGCGCCATACAAATGCACTTTTTAACAAATGTAATAATATGTAGTGAAACGCTTCAGCAAATCCAAATAGAACTCCAGACTGATAATGGATTGTTAATATTTTTTTATTCCATCATTTATTTAAATAATAATAAAAATAAAAAAAGTTGATTTTTCTCATTAGAAATCTGAAAGTCATTCGATTTCTAGATATAAGCAAAAACAGCATATATGCATAAACAAAAAATTCCATTTGCTTTTAGATTTCTACATTTAGTCAAAAAAGTTCGGAAATGGACACCGTTTCCGCAATGTATTTTGTATAGAAAAAGGAAACATACATTAACGAAAATCATTCGATTCCTAGACAAAGAATCATATATTGTAAGGATGACACTTATAATCGTCAGACTTAGTTAGTTTACTTGGGGTGCCTCGTCTAACTTTGCGATTTGGCTAGTACCAGGCCCTTAATAGACATTACTCGTGCCTGGCAGACATTTGTTTCATACATTTTATGGCAAAACTGACAGTCGGAAGGTATACTTTGGCTCTGCCAAGAACGAGTAATCTCTATGAATCTCAGCATCTCAGTGCACTTCCACTAACTCGTGGTCACGCTGCTGACACACGAATGAGTTCCGAGCGCCGCTCCAGTCCCACCATCCTCGCCGTGCTGGCGCCGCTCGTCCGTTGAATTTTTATAAGATTGTGTCGCCGTCTTGCGGCAGACGATAACAAGATTCGCGGGCGACGGAACGATTTCTGAATGTCGCGGAAATTGCCGGGACTGCGCGCTTCCCGCCGAGATTTACCACCGCGCCTGAAATTACAATACAGCAATCTGTTTTATGGACGCCGTCTGCTCTTGTACTGATCAAAATGTAATCTGTTTCATGGTCTAGACGTACCCAGGGCGAGAACGAAGGGAAGAGCGCTTTAAGGTGGCCCAACCCGGCGGGACTAACTCATTCGCGGGCACTGTACAAAACCGTGCTGTTGCGCTCTGGGACCTTCTCTGTTTCAAAGAAAAAGACAGGCTCCGTGATGAGAAAGATGCAACATGTCCACAAAAAAGATAATGTGCATAGTGTATGATTTGGTAAGATTTACGAAAATTTTGATTTCAAAACGACTTATAGCTAAAAGTAAACCACGACCGCTGTAGTCAAAAATCCAACAAAAACCAAATAGATTATAAATCTTGATTAAATAAGCTATGTCTGATGACTATTTTTTTTAAGATTTTCTTACTTTATCATTGCGTAATAAACCACCAAAGTTATTGTATAAAACGGGCGAAAAATGCGAACTTTCGGACCTTATAACTTGGAAACCAAACACAATTTTACAATGTCAACGGTCATCAGACATCTAGTTCTATCAAATAAAGCTCTTTTGAGCAAAATTTGGGATCTCTTATTTGGGATCTCTAAGTTGCTTTGTTTTCTAAGATACTTCGTTTCTAGACTTTGTTTATGATACTAAAACTGAATTGACGATATTTAGAAATCATTTCTGTATGTATGTATGCATATATGTTCCTCCATAACTCTTAAAACAAGGAAGGTTAGTGAATATAATTTGTAAATATTTTATACAAACTTTAAGAAAGCAAGGAAGGCTAAGTACTCGAAAATGGTAGGTGTTAATAACGAAACATGTTTTTTTGTATTAATTGAATAGATCTCAATAGTACTTAACTTGCTTTGTGCGTTTCCCCTCTGCTTTTCCTGAATTTTTTTATGTTAAGCGCGGCATATGGCGTACGCCAGGACCTAAAGGTGCCCGGCGACGCCCATGGGCTGCGAAGACCATGCCTTCACACCACGTTTGAAGGACCCCAAGTCATAATTTAGCGGAAATACCTCGGAAGGGACTTCATTCCATTGTTCACCGACCCTATAGATAAAGTATCTAGAGGATTGATGAGTTCCTATTTTTTAAGCGACTTCAAAAAAGGAGGAGGTTCTCAATTCGTCTGTATGTTTTTTTTTTGGAATGTCGACTGTGAATTTGTGAATTTTATCCTTGTTCCGCGTTGAGCGAAGGTATAAAGCGGACGTAGGAACAGCGTTATGCAGCACCGACGAGCATTCTCCATGGTAAAGTCGAAGACAGAGAGACCCAACATCCCTTCGGAGTTGGATGGTCTCAAAATTTAGGGATACCTCGGGGTCGTCGTCGAGACGCACGGCCGACGTCCCATGAAAAATGCTTTAGCGCGATGGTCACCGGTTTTCCAGTTTTCCAATGTAGTTTTCAAATAACATGAACATTTGTCCGTATATTATAAAGTTACGGATTTAATCTCAAGAATAAGTGTGAGAATCAATATACAATTTGCGGGAATATTAAATTAAGGTTTATTCAATACTGCACACATTTCGGAATGTTTCAATAAATAAGAAATACAATATTTCCAAACTAAGGATGGCTTCTTCGTTCGAACTGATACGACAGAAATTGATTCAAACCTCGCGTAAGTTAGATTCGATGCCAACCTTTATTCATAGTGCTATAACCGATCACATGAATTGGTAACATCTTTCTTGAAAAACGAGCTGAAAAAACGCTTTTTCATCCGATGAATAAAACATTTATGAAAATGATGTCGTTCGCTTCCAATATGTATTGTTTCAGAGCTCACTACTTCACGCTCCGCCGACTCCGCTGAAAGCGTATGAGTTTTCAACCGGCTTCAGTGGAGTAGGTGACATGTGCTGCCAATCATGTTATGTACTCCGTACGTGCTGGCATAGATTAAAGAGGAAGGTTTTTTTTATGCAATCTGACATAGATGGCTAATACCACACAACTAATAATAATGATAAAGTCATTGATTTTATGAGCACAGATGGTAATCGTTACATTGTGATGATTTCTAGAGTATTAGTGTAAAGCAAAAAAAAACTGTGAATAGATATTTCCTCTTCATCTTAAAACTTAAGTCCTACATATAAGTATAGTCTACAGCATTTTTTTTCCAAATTACTGTGCTCCCCACTGCAGGGTGAAGGCCTCCCCCATTTCTTCCCATTGTTTTCTCTCTTTTGCCTTTCTGGTCCATATTCTGCCAGCTATTTTAACTATGTCGTCGTCCCATCTTCACACACACTACCGTTACGATATTAGCCCAATACACCATATTCCCGAAGGAATGAGGTGCCATGTCAGGACCTTCCCTTTATGAGCTCGGCTACATTGAACTGGATGGAAAACACGGCTAATTTTTAATTGCCCCTTCGAACATATTTTCATTCAATGCGATAGTATCGACCCGGGCGGGCTTAAACCCTACCTACCACCTAGTAGTAGAAGGGGACCTAGAGTTATACATGGATTCCGAACCATTATTATTTTTATTATTTAAGCCTTTCTAGCACATATTTTAAACTATTTGAACCTCTTACAGAAATTAATCCAGTGCTCTCAACCTTACAGGTTTTGAGGTTGTGGTAATTTTTCTCTTTGGGTGACCAACCTTGCATAATAATGAATTAATTTTATATTCATCTAAATCAGTATTAGAACCTGGGAGTATTAGGCACACCCAGAATACAACGTCAGTCCGTTAATATAACCCTCACTTTCCACTTTACACCGCTCGCTTTTCAGTTGACATAATTGCCTCCTCTATTTGCTAGATGGCTCTCAGTTCGCATTTGTATCTTACGCTAAGCCATTTTCACCGCTCTGAGATTTAAAGTTAAAAGGTGTTATTCCGGGAGGTCACGACATTGTTGTTCACGTTAAGGTACATGGCTGAATCCTGGTTCACAGGTTAGAGACCAACCCTTTGATGCTAAATATGTCGGTTTGCCTGCGCCAAGTGATTGCGCTAGCTCGATTGGCTATACAGAATATATGTTGCAGATACCTATTCGTTATACAACAATAACCAGTCGGTTTTATGATTACGTGATTACGTTACATTTATGAACGTGAATTCACAAAAAAAGAAAACCATGCAGAACGTATAATATGCCAAGAAGCACCTCATAAAGCGCCCTAATAACGATACATTTAAGGCTGAAATTGCTACGAATTGTTATTTGTTGAAGAGTTACAATTTGCTACAACGCTAATTGAGACGGTCGAAAAGTCGCGTGCGAGTATACGCTTTAAAAGTATATTCATAAGGTCGCTTATCGTATGAAATGTTTTTGGATTATATGATATGCATGATTTTCTTTTTTTGTCAAATAAAGATCATAATTTTATACTTTGTGGACTCTTATACGTTATGCATGGAGAAATAAGTAATTTTATTTTGTAAACTTCATCATGCACTACGTATAAAATTATACGATCTGCCTATTATACGTTGTGCATGGTTTTAAAATTTTGTTAAAATATGATATTATACGATCTGCATTTTAGACGTTCTGCCGTTCCCCCTTGCTTAGCAAGTATGTATGGTTACTTTCATGCTTCGTAATTTGCAGGCATTTACTTACCTCCTTATATTTTTTTTATCACGATAACCACTTTTTCAGGCGCCTTAACGAGGTAAGCTTTTTCACATTTAGCTTCAGAGGGTTGGTCTTTTCCTGTGAATATTTACGTAATCTTTACCATTTTTGTCGCGACCTCCTAGTCTATGTTTCACGAGTCTAGTTTGGTATCAGACTCTACTCAGTCAGCCCGGATTAAACGTAACATTTTAATAATCTTGATGATTATATTTTTTATTTTATGTTTATCTTTTTTATGTATTTAATGGACGTTAATTTTATCTCAGTTAAATACAATTTTAAAATGATATTAAACATTGAATAAATCTAATTTGGAATTCTAAATGTATGTAGGTATAACCTTAAACACTGTGTTAGTCGGAGACATTCATTACGGGAAGAGGGACTGTAGGAGAATTCCAAATTATGGGTATACAGCCGGTGGCGAAATTGGTAGACGCAATACCCGCGAATGGTATGTTTTGCTGGTTCGGGTCCAGCCTTGCAGTATATTCGTAAAGTAGTTCTTTTTACTGGGCTCTTTCTTCAATTCATGCATCCTTGCTTCACGGTCGATTATACATACATACATGTCACATTTAATTTTAATGTTCAGGATTTAAGGACAGCCAGGCAAATACGTTAAGGTAACATATGTCCAGTAAAAATATTCAAGTGTATCGTATTTTGCCGTGGACATGAATGACTTGGCTGCCAGTAATAAATGGCTCTTAGCTTTTACATACATCTTTCAAATGCACTCATTTCACATGTTATATATGCAGGCTGTCACCGTCGAGAAGACCTCTGCCAAGGATGAGTGATAGCGGGAGGATGCGTGTCCTGCGCCCATGAATAAGTCATGTGCGAAATGCTGCTCCCGTGTCGTCCTGAGTGCCGCCGTTCGTCGCGTCGCCTCCACCCCAGCACCGCCGCCCCTCACCCCCCCGCACTGTCACTTGTGGCGTCCTCTTGCTTAAATGTGACTCTTGCTTATGTCATTTTATTTCTCCAATTTTAAGGGTTCCGTACCCAAAGGGTGCCTACGGAACCCTATAACTTAGCCTCCGCTGTCCGTCCGTCCGTCCGTCACAGGGGGGTATCTCATGAACCGCTATAGGTAGGCAGTTCAACATTTCACAGAGTATGTATTTATTTAGCCGCTATAACAACAAATAGGTAAAATAAAAAAATAAAAAAATGAAAGGGGGCACCCATACAAAAAACATTATTTTTTGGTGTTAAATCATTTACGATGGTACGGAACCCTTCGTGTGCGAGTCCGACTCGCATACTCGATCTGCCTTTCTTGCGTACAAACCGAAATAGCTAATCGTAAATTTTTCGTACTTCTAAACTCTGAAGTGCAGCCTCTCCCTCCCAGCTATACCCACTCCTTTAAGACTGTTGTGAAGGCAGTGGGACTCTGGATTTGAAAAAAAAAATAAGAAATGCATTCTTTGTCAATTGGCCAAGGCATAAGTTTGAATGGCGACTGCTATTAAACTAGCAAAATTGTCTGCCAGGCCCTATCGGTTCCCCAGCCTTAAACGTTATCAGATTTTAATAAAAATGTTTTTATGTTCTTGTAATTATCTATTTATTAAAAAAAAATGGGTAAAAAAGGACAACATTTTTCCAATGTTTATTAGCCAATCTTAACGGTATAAGAAAAAAATTAAACTTACAAACGTAGATTTTGACAGTATATAATAAAATAAAAGTTTTAAAAACCTAATAAAGCATTCAGAGCATTTTAACAGTTATCGCCCGTAATATGGGGAATTGATAGGGTGACGACTGCTATCAAGTATTAGATAGATATTCGTAGAAATAGAAGATATTCGTTGCCCACGTACATTGATGTACGTAATGCTCACGGGCGCTTTTGCTCTTCTAGACACTGATATACCACTTTGACTTAAGTTCTATAAACAAAATTCATGTCACTGAATTTTAATATGAATGAGATATTTTCCACCAAAGTTTTGTTGAGGAAGAGATTTTGTCATATTAATCCGATACAATTATTTCTCAATAAAAGAATAGCATATTTCTTGTCTTCGTATTACAATCGTCAATAAGAAAATGTTCTACAAATAATAGAGACTCTCAAAATTTTGCTTAAATTTTCAATATTTAAATTTCGAATGACTTTTCTGTGTGTTGCCACTATACTTCTACGAATTCCCCACATATGGGTGGCAACATGAAGTGTGTATATATAAAAATATACTATACTCTGTATGTGTGTTCAGTTGTTTCGCTCTGTTTGTACCGTGGAATGTTCAAATTGCTTTCATCGACCCGAAGGCCAAATAAATACTCGCATCAAATAAAGATCAAAGTTCAGTCAATACAAAGCTTCAGCAATGATATTTGTATTTTTATTGAGATTAATCACAAACATTGACGCTAAAAATATCCTAGGGGTAACGGAATATCCATGCAGTAAAATGATTTTTTTTTTATGCGACCTGACATGGATGGCTAATACCACACAACTACCGTTATGATATTAGCCCAATACACCACATTCCCGAAGGAATTTGGTGCCATGCCAGGACCTTCGCTTTATGAGCACGGTTACATTGAACTGGATCGAAAACACGGACAATTTTTCATTGCCGCTTCGACCATCTTTTCATCCAATGCGATGGTACCAACCCGGGCCGGCTTAAACCCTACCACCTAGTAGAGGAAGGGGACCTACAGTTTTACATGGATTTCGTCCATGGAGCAGCTCGCATTCGTGACGAAATGCACTTATCGAACTCCGAAAGAGAAAGACAGTGGTGCATGTCGGTATTGAACCCAGGCCTAAGGTACGCTAGGCCAGTCCCCGCGCCACTAGGCTACGAGCCGCTACGATTATTACCATTATTACGAGTAATCATGGTGGTAATCTCTAGTTATGCTCCCTTACGACACTACTTTTTCTTGTTAGGTGGTAGTGGCACAATGGTATTGTGTGAGGAGCATAATTTTCCGATGCTTACGGACCCAGCTTTATTGCACGGAAATTGTGTTAGTGAAATATTTTATATCAATACTAGCTGAGGTCAATTTCGCTATGGACATTCACACGAAAATGTAACCTTCGCGGCCATATTATTTAAACGGTCGGTTATGAATTAATCCAAACATTTAACAGGTGCTGGAAGGCTAAAAAAGTAGAAACTAGAATAAAAAAAAAGTGGATGTCGACGATAGCGCTCCTACTGGGTTCAACTATAAGTAGAACCGCCGAGGTGACCTCGTGAGCATAAAACAATCATCAACATCTGTCGGGCTGCTTAGTTAGGAGAAGAGTTACGAATAAACGCATACGTGGATTTCATTCATAAAGATAGTTCCTTATATTAATCTCAACATTTGCACTGCAAATTTTATTATAGGTCTATCTATATAGTGAGCCACAAAAAGCCATAAAAGAGAATTAATTTACTCGCTTTCAACCAGACGGTTGTTGAGCTGCGGCGCGAAGCGATAAAATCCTGCGGCTGAAACAAGGCCCGATTCCGGCAGGAAAACAGACGGCAATGAAAACAAAAATAAAATACAAATTCATTTATATGGGTCTGTTTTCGGTTTTTGTGAGTTCAACGTCTAATGCATCCACAGTATTATAGCTGAACGTATGTCTTGGATTTGTTTTCCGTCTGCTGATTGAACATTAAGGTTCAATAAAATTATAATTTCTTACAACCGATGAGTTTCGGTCACTGACTAAATTACGTACACATACAGAGTATTAACGGACTAGAGGCCCTATATAAATACATACGTAAACATTATATTGAACCTAACATATCCTAATCTAGCATCGACTTGCACACACAAAAAAAGAAACAAATGTTAACTGCAAACCATCGCCGATAAAATGTCAACAATAACACCTAAACCATAAATAAAATAAAAAATATGGTAACCCTTCCAAAACAATCATAAGAATACAAAAAAAAAATACCCAAATAAAAAAAACAGATGAATAAAACCTTTTAAATCATGTCTCTGAATTTCATATCAGAGAAATATGGAGAAAGTAATAAAAAAATACATAAAACCATCTTAAATTCCATATCAAACCAGTATTGTAAACTGTAAATAATAACATGTTGTTATTATTATATATAATAACAACATTTATATATAATAAAATATTTGAAGTGTGACATATACATACACACATTCATACATGCCGCTTTCTTCGAGGGGTAGGCAGAGATGATAGAGCGCCATACGGTACGATCACAGCACACCTTTTTTGCTTCATCTACAGACATACATCTTTAAATGCATGCGATTACGGGTGCTACGTACCAGACCAGAGTAACATCGATTTGGTCGTGGTACGTTCTTCTAGGCCGCCCAGGCACGACACTTCCACTCACTTAGGCCCTGTAAAGTTGTTTCGTCATTTGTTCGTCATCCGTTCGTTCCATATGTCGAAAGGGTGACCACTAAGAATATTTATTTCTCCATCACCCAAAATCATTTCAGACTTTCAGGAGTATCATTTCATTTTGAAAGTAGCAAAGTAGAAAAAATAAGTAAACATAACAGTATATTTACACGTACGTAGGATATTAATGGACTTCATAATCCGACGCAACTAATTTATAACTAACATGCCCGCGGTAAAGGTAGGAACGATCCCGGGTAGAGAAAGGTAAGGAAAATTATAAATTAAACATGACCCTAAATGTAATTAAAGTAAAAAGTTGGACGATATAAACATACAGTGATTTCACCTAGATCAAAATATTGAATTTTATATAAGTGTTAAACAATATTTTTTCTAATACTATTAAATTTAATATTAAATGTATTCGCCACCAGTCTCAAAGTCTATTACTTTATCATATTAAACTGAACATGAATTGCTAATTTATTTATTTATTTATTTATTTATTTATTTATTTATATATTATTATAGTTGTACATCTAATACCGAACTAACTGTCAAATATTTGCCTAACACACCACATGGAAAGGTGTCATGCCAGGACCTTCCTTATATTGCTTGGCTACATTGAATTGGATGGAAAACACGGGCAATTTTCATTGCCGCTTCTAACATTGACATTCAATGCGATGCTACTAACCCGGGTGGGATTAACCCTTCCACTTAGTAAGTAATGAAGGCGACCTAAAGGAATCCTAACCACGGCCAACCTCAAACGGTTGAAAATGATCACCCATCCAGAACCCAACCGCGCTCATAGGCGCTTCCCCTGCTAATCGAATTGCAATGCGTCGTACACTGAGATACCGAGGAACATCCTTGGTCTATCAAATATCGCTGGTTCGAATCCCATGGCATGCATCAGATTTTTTAACCAAGATTTAAATGTGTATTTTCGTTTAGAATGCGAATCACTCCATGGTTCGGACCCCACGTGAAGACCTCCATTTGAGAACTAGCGCAGGTTGCGAATAATCTTAACGTGTTTCGTAATGAAGCCACAGTTTCGGAAGCATCAGTCAAAGGTTTGCATAAAGTATAATCAAATTAGCGCAACTAAACGGGGCGGGACGGCAGCCTCCACCGCCGCGAGCTGGCCGCCCGGAAGTACGATGAGATTATAGAATACAAGCTTAATGTTTCAGCGACTGTGGGCGGAGGCGGGCGGGCGCTCCGGGGCGGCGTGGGGGCGCTGGCCATGGTGGGTCGTTGGCGACTCATCTCCGGCCTTGGAGTGTACAACCTGCACTCTGGATGAACCACTGACCTTAGCAGGTTTTGACGTAAATTCAATAACCGTCGAATTGATCTGCAGGTCTATTCCTGGTATTCAGTAATCAGGAATCAGGAATCCTGAGTCTAGAAAACTGCTTTTTTAGCGGTTTGCAATGCGATTTTATTCGACGAAAATATTCAGGAGCATAGTATTTTTAGTCAATCAAGGTTTTCTGTAGAAAAACTTTCTTTGAAAATCACTATAAAAGCTGTTTTATAGACTCGGGATTCCTGATTCTTGATTACTGAATGCCAGGAATAGACCTGCTGGCAAGAGGTCTCTTGGCGAACATGGATGTACTTTGGAAATGTCATAAGGAAATGGCACGGAGGTTATGTGAGTTACGGAAATATTTCTTGCGTATCAGGAATCTCGAAGCTAGCTTAAATATACTAATCAATGACTATGATGACCATGCGCGCATAGCAGTACTGATATTAGACTAGGAGGTCTCGACGAAAATGGACCGCAAATAATACCAAAACCGAACAAATTTTTGGTTAGTTTCATAGTTATAGGCGGATCAGGTTACAGATTTAACTTAAGGTGTATTTAAACATTTAAATAAATAAACCGGCCATATATTGTTGCATAACACTAGTTTACAAATTAAAAAAAATCATGTCCTTTCAATGAATTCCATATCGTTGTATTTAGTAGTAATAACTAAGCACAAACATATATTTGGTTTATTTTATCACGTCTATAAATCAAGTTCTTATAACATCTTATATTCAAACTACCCATAAGTTGGTTTCAATTTTATTTTTTTATTTTAAAATATTGATGCTGTGCAGTGTACAGTTAAACAAATACTTGTTTTTAAAATGTCAAAAAGGTTGTGTAAAGTAAATTCTTCGATCGTTTTTGTTATGTTTGTGGTGAATTTATAATATCTAAAAAAGGATATCCCATAACGGAATCACTTAAAATGCATGTTTCGGTTATCTCAAAATTTCGGTCTGTCACCATGACAAAAATTGGGCTCCTCACGTTTTTTGTGAAAGATGCAGAAAAACTCTAAACTCTTGGGCTGCAGGTGAAAATAGATTTTTTTATTTTAATATTCCAATGTTATGGGGGGAACCCTCTTATTAGAGACACAGACATGAATAAATACAAGAAAAAAGCTAAGGCAATTCATTTTAAATTTTTTGTTTGATATTTTTGTAAGCATTATTTTTCGTAAAAAAATATCAAAATATAAATATCTTGGAAACATGAAGTGTTACATTTTTTTTATGATTTTTCTGAAACTCAGTGCACCTCGATTATTAAGAAAAAAAAAAACGTTTTATTCAAAAGACAAAAACTTTGTAAACTAGTGTAATTAGTAGGTATCAATATTTCCAGGCAATTCGTAAAATCATCAGCAGGTTTGTCTTTCTGAAACGAATCAAAAGGGCTCGGATAGCACCTCAAATAATGTCTGTTCTCCCCTTTTGAGGTAAAAGCAAACGTTTTTGTAAAGTATAACTTAGAATATAATCTACTAAATTGTTTTGGTAAGAATCTTCCCGTTCTCTTCGGAATGCGGTGAGATTCGGTGCAGGAATGAAAGCGGGGGAAAATTGTATAGCGCAGAGTTCAAAGGTTTTGCAGACTCTATGTAAGAATTGATTTCAACAAATAAAAGAGAGACCTTTATTCATTCAAACTTAATTTAAAAACATAAGAAATGAAGCAATTGTTTCGTAACCAAGTAATGTATTTTAAACGTGAATCTTATTTATTCCTCTGTTATCTCAAACTATTAGAAACAGGTTGAGATAAAAGATATCTCTGAGCGTTAGGTTTACTTCTGGGTAAATATTGAGAATATAAATTGCGATGAAAATATGAAAATGGGTTATAGATTGCCGTGTCTGCCATGCATATCCGGTAAAATACAAAAACGGGTTATAGATTGGGTCACGCCCCTTGCGATGCCTGCCATACATATTCGGTAAATTACAAAAATGGGTAATAACTTGGCCACGCCCCTTGCGATGCCTGCCATACATATTCGGTAAATTACAAAAATGGGTAATAACTTGGCCACGCCCCTTGCGATGCCTGCCATACATATTCGGTAAATTACAAAAATGGGTAATAACTTGGCCACGCCCCTTGCTATGCCTGCCATACATATTCGGTAAATTACAAAAATGGGTAATAACTTGGCCACGCCCCTTGCTATGCCTGCCATACATATTCGGTAAATTACAAAAATGGGTAATAACTTGGCCACGCCCCTTGCGATGCCTGCCATACATATTCGGTAAATTACAAAAATGGGTAATAACTTGGCCACGCCCCTTGCTATGCCTGCCATACATATTCGGTAAATTACAAAAATGGGTAATAACTTGGCCACGCCCCTTGCGATGTCTGCCATACATATCCGATAAATTACAAAAATGCGTTATAACTTGGCCACGCCCCTTGCGATGCCTGCCATACGTATTCGGTAAATTACAAACATGGGTAATAACTTGGCCACGCCCCTTGCGATGCCTGCCATACATATCCGGTAAATTACAAAAATGCGTTATAACTTGGCCACGCCCCTTGCGATGCCTGCCATACATATTCGGTAAATTACAAAAATGGGTAATAACTTGGCCACGCTCCTTGCGATGCCTGCCATACATATTCGGTAAATTACAAAAATGGGTAATAACTTGGCCACGCCCCTTGCGATGCCTGCCATACATATTCGGTAAATTACAAAAATGGGTAATAACTTGGCCACGCCCCTTGCGATGCCTGCCATACATATTCGGTAAATTACAAAAATGGGTAATAACTTGGCTACGCCCCTTGCGATGCCTGCCATACATATCCGGTAAATTACAAAAATGCGTTATAACTTGGCCACGCCCCTTGCGATGTCTCCTATGCAGATCCGGTAAAACTCTACAAACTGAGCAACAATCGACACGATACGCTCGATAAATAAATAAATAAATAAATAATAGAATATATAAACGAGACCCAGTATACTTTACACTTCACAGCATCCGGTACACTTGGCGAGTCATCGCATCGCTTAAGCTCTGTCCGAGACCGGCCGAAGTTGCTTGGGTGCGTTGTGTACGTAACATCGTATAATACACATCGATATCCTGAGACATATGTTGAGATCGCGGTGATTCAAAGTGATGAACCATCCATCACTGAAGATATTTATATGTTGACTTTTAAAAAAAAAGTGAATAATGCTGTCATTCAAAGACAGTTTTCGGGTCTTGAGATGATTCCCATGTTTTCCACCTTTTTGACAGACCCAAGAACTAACTGTCTTTGAATCTCAGCATATATATTTTTTATTCTACAATGTAGTTTAAAAGATGGGTGTGTGTTTGTAAAATTATATTTAATGGGAACGGTGCTATTTTTAGCTGACGAGAACAGAACATCAGACTCATTTATTTGATTACTATTTTACGCACATATAACTCAGTACCCATGGAGGTGAGGAATTTAGTTTTTTTATGTCATTTAGCTAATTGGTGAAGCCTCAACACCGCCCAATGTGTGTGAGCATTTTAAAAAAGTGTCACCCGCCTACGGATATTAAACCAACGATTTCTAGAGTGAGAATCGGCGCCCAAATCGCTCGGGTACGATTTTATTCCCTTTTTTTTCATTTCCCTGAAATACCTACAATTTTATAATAATAAAAAAAACGGATTATGAAAATATTCATTTTAAAAAAGTGTCACCCGCCTACGGATATTGAACCAACGATTTCTAGAGTGAGAATCGGCGCCCAAATCGCTCGGGTACGATTTTATTCCCTTTTTTTTCATTTCCCTGAAATACCTACAATTTTATAATAATAAAAAAAACGGATTATGAAAATATTCATGGCATGGAAATCACCATGCCTTAAATAATAATTTACAGTCGCGGTCTTGAAAAAACAAATTTGAGGTTTGAAACATCGTCAAATCGTTAAGATTCGTCTTTGAATATCATCAGAAACATTTTTGATCCAACATTCGTCTTTAGATAGGCAACTTTAGATAAGTAAAATAATAAAAACAACAATGTTATGAGTAAAATAGAGTAAAAGGAAATTATCTTAGTTATGAAAAATATGGACACATAAATATAGATGGATTTTCACTGTAATTATTATTATTAAGCCGAAAAAAACTCGACCCTGTGATTTCAGAACCAGATATAAGTCTCTTTATTCGCTTAAGAGCGCTGTCAAACTGGTAAACTTTCCATCATCGAAGCTAATAGGTTCCTTTGTCGGTGCTGGTGCCCCCTCCCGCCGCCTCCCCTCCGCCACCTCACATCGCCCGGCATGACGAGGAAACGATAAAACGTTCATTACGACGTATTTCCGGTGCATTTTCCTTCCAATTACAGCGTTCCAATACAGCAAATTGAATTTTCTTTAATCAATTTTCTCGGCGGATGCAGTTTTGAGCTGAAGATTAACAATAAAAATAATATAGCAATTTAACGAGCAATGATATATGGTCTCAGGATACTCAGCGGTTGAATAATAATAAGTGGACCTCGTTCCATCCAATGATGTCGGAAGGGTTTCTTATTTGCTAGGACACTTCTCCTCACTATGGTTTCCTTCACCGTGAAATATTTGTGTTACATAAATAAATAACGCAGTCATCAAACTCTTAACGGGTGGGGAATCCACGGTCCACGAATCTCGGTTGAGAACCGTGGAGCCAAACTGCTAGGCCACGAATGCTCGTAAATAGGTACACATTATAATAATAAAATTATATTACATTTATGGTATATTATTTATTACTTTATGGCACCGATTAATAGAACCGAATTATAGAACCTTTCAGCAAAAACATTTTTGAGAGTTGTCTACCAATTTTGCCATCAGAAATGAATGCGTTCATGCTTTGGGAAGATCTTTAAAAATATTGGTAGTTTTTTCCACAATACAATCAATATATAACCAGTATATAACCAATTCACAATTGTTAATCACCAAAAACGCCGGGCAGTTAAATAAGACCTTACAGGCAATTAATCTACTAATCTCACAATTTTACAATTTGAAATTACAGAAAGAAGAGTTCTTTCTACTAATTTTCTCTTTTTAAAATAATAAGACTTTATTTAATCGTAGATTATTCATTAATAATAATGAATAATTCATTATTAATGTACACCACATGGACATATTTAAGTAAAGACGTTGGGTTTTGGTTGCAGATGCGAAGTAATTCTTCATTTCAACGCAATTAGCTAGAAACGGGTTGTGTCACAACTAAAAAACCAATCTTGTACGGGATTTTCACGCATTCAAACCGTTAAATTATTTATAAAACGTTTTGGAATATTAGTGTCTCTAAGTATATTGAAATATTTGACAGGGGTTTAGGGATAAAAGAGGGTTATACGCTACGCTCAAAGCTTTGGCCCATTGTTTCCTAAGTGTAACCGTACCCCGGCCTTCTATCGATACATTCTTGCTGGTGTTAACATATAGGGCGACCTAAATGGGGTCTGGTGTCTATGGACAAGATGTTTCTGGTAAGTATCAAATCCAAATTTGTTGAGCCAGAAGTTAAGCCATTTTATTGTTTTTTAATTGCATGAATATTATCTATTGTAATTATAAAATAATTGGACGGAAATCATTGAACTGGTGACTATAATCTTGTCAAAGAAGAAAGTAATTGAATGTTTAGTTTTTATCAGTAAGTATCCGGCTCTGCTCGGGTCAATGTCGTTTTTTACTGATGTCGGGCTGAATTATTTTCTAGATATTATATGTATTCTCTATTTAAACTAATTTAGTTATCCCCTAATTTAACCCCTTTCGAGTTTAATATTCGCCATAAAATGTAGCCTATGTCCTCATCCTAGGTTCAGACCATCTCTAAACTGAATTTCAACGGTTAAGGCGTGAAACAGTGAGACAGAGTCTAAGAGTAATAATAGCGTGGGTGATACCATTGCGGTTTTTGCAGTAATCGTGCATGTATTTAATTTATTTTTAAATATTCAGTTGTAACATTTCGTCTGATCATTCAAAATATATCTGCGTTACCGATAGAAAACTGAGTGGAGCGATGTAAAGGCATTGAAGCGTATTTAGTAACCGGGATAATCGAATAAGTGAAACCGCATTAGTGCGTGATTACGTTAGTACAAGATGTCTGGTAGATAACACGCTGCTAACATCAAGTGCGGGAGATGTTTGCACAATTAGCTGAGTAAATACAAATACGCGTTACATCACGAGAGCCTCTTGTGTCAGATCGTGTGGACTGCGCGAGTGATGCTGCCATGTGCGCTTAGTAGGCCTTTCAATAAAGGTATATTACGATACATAAGGTGTTCATTCAGTTAGCTACAGGTAGAGCCATATTCTGTTGTTTGAAGGCTATGTTAGTGTGCACGCTATTCATGAAGTTATCCTGCAAAACATTTCGTACCGTTCGCATTTGATTGTACAGAATACAGCCCGGGCTTGTTCTTGAGATATTTTGATCTTCGATACAATAAAATCCGGCCAAGTGCGAGTCGAACTCGCACACGAAGGGTTACGTACCATAGAACAAGATTTAGCACAAAAACACTTTTTTTTTGTAGGAGCCCTTTAATTAGTATTATTGTTTAATCTTATATATTTGTTGTTGTATCGGCAAAATAAATACACATGAGATACAGCCCCGTGACAGACGAAAGGACGGACCGACGCACGGACAGCGGAGGCTTAGTGATAGGGTTCCGCAGGTACGGGGTATCTTTTAGCAAGTACTGATTTGCTTAATTCTCACATAAAAGGGGCCTTTTTTATCATCTCGCAATCGATATCAGCGCAATATAATCAGCACTTTAGTAATAAATGCCCTTTAAGTGTCAATTAAAATAAATCAGTACTTGGTGAAAACCAGGCTTAGTATAATTATTTTATAATCCATCTATCTTTTTCTATACTTTCTATTATAAATCAGAAAGGTATGTTTATGGAGTAAGTAATGTTGTTTTATAAGATACTTATTTTGTAGACTCTACGTGTATGGATGATACTAAACTAAATTGACGATCTTTAAAAATATTTTCTGTATGTATGTATGTATGCATATATGGTTCCTCCATAACTCTTCAATCGATCATCCGAATAAGATGAAACTGAATCAATCGAATCCGGGCATAAATCAGTTTGTAACGCTGCTCAGGTAGCATAATTTGACTACCAGAAGCAAAAGTATATGAAATGACATCAATTTTAAATGCGGCGAAGGTAATTTACAACATAATTTTCTAAGGCTATTAAAAATACAAAAATGCTTGGAGAAAAGATAATTTTGCAGAAAATGAGAAAAATATTGCTTTTTTTAGAAGAAGGACCGCTACACCTCAATCTAATAATCATGGAAGGGTGCACACCCTTATGCTCCAAGTGAAAATTCTTTTGATGAGTCGCTTAGGGATAAGCTTGAGAAAGAAAACCCAGACGAATAGGGCGTAATAGATAGTAGGTTTTTGTAAATATTATTATTGTTTGCATAATTAGAATTTACACTGAAAGATTTACTGATTAAGTTGACCCGTCTATAAGTAGTTCACAATAAAAAATGGTAATAGTTTTATTTTTTTAATAGATTTTTAAATTTTTCGATGCTTTTACCCATCATATAATTTTAATCATTTTGGATCCAATGAAATATATATTTAATGAAGCTTATTTGAGAAATATCATTGAGTTAAAATGAGTATTTGTAATTTTATGTCCAGGAATCGTTTTTAATAAAATCTTATTCTTTTGGAACGCAATTTTAAGGACGTTTCCTTGTCATTGAACTGCAATTTAATTCATTGCCGCTTCGACCAGCGTTTATTCAACGCGATGTATCAACTCGGGCGGGATTAACCCTACCACCTAGTAGGTAAGGAAGGGGACCCACAGTTTTACGTGGAATCCGAACCACGACCAGCCTCAACGGTTGAAAATGGTCACCCATATAGAACCCAACCGCGCTCAGAGTTGCTTCACCCAGCTTATCGAATCGCAATTCGTCGCACTACGGGGCTAGCGAGGTAATACTTTTGCTCAAAACGTCATACTTTTAGAGCTAGATTTCTGAAGTACACATTTTGTATGAAATTGCAAAAAATCATCGTAACTCTTGAGGCCCCAGGTCCTTAGCAGTGACGGTACCCTCGCCACGTGAACACGTTCACCCTTGACCGGTTTTTTATAAAGATAGATACACATACTTTTTAAAGCGAAATAGATGATGGCCGCCGCGCCGCCGCCTCCCAGGCTCCGAAAGGTTTTTGTACCTGAACCTCCGAGATAGGCCCGCGGTCGGGAAAGTGCTGACAGTCTGCAATCTTGATAGAAGTATGTTTTTGTCGCGACTGCGGCCTGACCTATAACTACGGAACCATCACTTGCATCAAGACCAACGAATTTGAATTATATTATTTTAAGCTTAACATTTTGCATATAAGGCTGGAGTTCTCCATCTCTGGTTACTACAACACTATATAGTATCCAATTATACACAACTATAATATTAACGTTTACATGGATGATGTACTCCAGCATTGGTATTAAACTAAAAAGACAGGTTGAACTTATGAAACGGAGTAATGGAAGATAAAAAAGAGAAAGAGAATGCTCGAAAAAGAGTAAAGACGATGTTATATGACTAATCGTCACTAGAAAATAATGTTCTTATCTATCAAATTTTTACAAAGTATAATTATTCCTTTCTGCATCATAATCTTTTAGAACTTTTATTTCTGTTTTGTTTCCAGTAGTGCTTCTACTTTTCACTTGATAATGGTTTATGTAGTCCTACCATCAGGATTCCAAACCATGAAATAACTCGCGTTCGTGACGAAATTCACTTTAAATAGTTTAATCTGCTTCTTCGTTTGTGCATGGCTTGTAATTTATATCATTTATCATATAATGCACCAATAAAACATCTTATTTATTTTTTCTATTCCTTAAATAAGTACGAAACAACATTGGCCCAAGCTGAGCCGGGTACTTCAACAAGTATTATATAATCTCCACTATTTTGGTAGAATATTTATCGAGTTTCGTTTTTAACAAAACTAACGGCCATTTGTGTGTTACGGCACCATAATTCCTCGGAATAAGACTCGGTTCCAGAGAAAACGGCATGTCTATCACCGGCGTCGACCCCAACGGTCGCTGATCACCTGGCGTCGAGAGGTTGCGTCGCCTCCAGCAGTGTGGCTCTTCCTGTGCGGCGGGGCAGGGGTGGAGGGGGGGGGAGCACACGCCGACAGGACGTGGGTTTAGCTGACAAGATTGATGAGTCGCCCTCGAGAGTGGGTCGAGGTGAAAAATTATATGTGGCTGTCACGGGAGCCGCCGCCGCTAACTGACGCCGCGCGCCGAGCCGAGCGGGGAATTGTTCCGTTTCGAACAAATTCGACATGAGACGGAACTATGCAGAACATGTTTTGTGTGCGTTAGTAAAGTCCTAACCGTTTTCGTTAGGTCGATATCGACCGAGATTTTTGCGCATAGATCCGCGTTATTGAAAAGGGCGAAGGAAGTTTGATATTTGCAGAGATTTTGGAGCAGAAATAGCATTTCACGATATAGCAAAAGACGAATACGGAAATGTGGCTACCGGGAAAAATACCTTAAGAATTTTACAGTGACGTGTACTAACGTTTATTCGCTCTTCAATGCCTGACCTAATTTGGAAAACAATCCCGTAATCAGTACGTAATTATAATCACGAAGGTTGAGATAATCTAAAGAGCATTCATTTTCCCCCCACTTTACTGAAATGGACTTGTGAAGGTAGCGATTATAGCAGTAGAGTATGTATATGAGTAGTGTACGTCATTTCCTACGTAACATCCCCTGTATGAGTATTGAATACGAGAGTACGAGATTTGAATAATACGTTTGAACATAGATAGTTCTGGAATAGAGCATCATTACTGTTAAGATGTGTATGCTAATACTGTTCATAAGAAAATATTATGTTTTCATAATATTCATGTGTATTGAGAACTAAAATAACGAGCAGGAAAATCGGAATAAATTGATAAATTGGAGACAGGACTGCAGCCCTTGAGCAACATATATTTGTCTCTTTTGTTAGGCCCCTTTTTCAGTAAATTAATGGAAAATGTTACAATTGATTTTAATCGTATATTCAGTTCTCACTCATTCGCCTACCACGTACATGAGGATGGTTGGTTTCCTTTTTTTGCTCCTTTTTTCCGAATATAATTAAAATGTTTGCCGCATTTTTTTTGTGGAATTGGACATGCATGAAATATTAAACGTACGTTCATGATATTAGCCGCATTTTCTTGGAAACTAAGCGCCATGCTAGGATACACAAACCGGACAAAAGGAACAGGCAATTTTTCCTTTGAATAACTTACAAGTATTTTCTGATGTAAAAGCCATCTTCAACTTAACAACATATCCGACAATTATGGTTTCAAGCCTGTGAAAGAAACCAACGACTCTTACCCCGAGGCAATGTTTTAAAAAAGTTGACCTTCATTGCTTTGATTGTGACAGACCCAAACGTGATTCTACGAAAAGCGTTCGCCCTTCACCGGAATCCGCCGATGGGAGACAGGGGTCCAAAAACATCACCACTCTGTTTCGGTGAATTAAAAACACATCCGACTGGAAATTTTAGGAGCGCAACGACTTTTTCGAACTCTTTCTCTTTCCAATAGAAGCAGCCTAACTGAAACAAACTTTCTGCCTGCTAGTTTCTTCACCTGTGAAAGACAACATTTGAGACATTGATCGCCTACAGAAAATAAAAAAATTTACGGTAAAAAAAAATTACGCTAACATGGTTTTTTTATGAACAACCGGTATGGGTGGCTGTGCTGAGGACCAAAAGTTCTCAGAAGAGCCAAATACACTTCGCCTCGCGAAACCATTCCCAGCGAGGCACCATACCAGCGGCTTTGCAGACAGTTCCATAGCCTGGCGGTGCGGCAGAGAAATGAGTTTCAGAAACGGTTCGTTCTCAAAACCCTAACTTCAACCACAAGGGGGTGCTCTGATTCTCTGCGGCGGGTGCTTTGGATATACATAGGTAAGATGGGGAGGAATAAATACAGTATATAACACACTTTACAATAATTACAATCATTTAATACTAATTACAGTTTGACGAGAACTATAAACGTTAAAAAACCAAAATTTTAACATACACGCTTTAGCTGCTCGTTCATCGATCTAATAATATTAATCTATATACTAATAATACATTTGTAACGTGTGTTTATGGAGTATGTTGCTTTGTTTTCTATGATACTGCGTTTGTAGACTATGAAAAACAAAATTGTCGATTTTTAGTAAATTATTTCTGTATGTATGTTCCTCCATAACTCTTAAACCGATCATCCGAATTCCATGAAACTTACTACACATGTTTTTAATTACATGGGACACAGGATAGGTTAAATATAAATCAGTTACGCTTAGATGTAGACAAGCCTTAAGAGAAAAGTGCAAACTAAGTACTTGTAAATTAATGTACTATGTGGTAGGGCTAATTCCGCTTTTGTTGGTTTTGTATACGTATTTACGTAGCAGTGCCAGTGCAGTAAGGGCAAGTAAAATTCTGGCGGCATTGCCGGGTTGGTACCGCCGCATTGGCTGAAACTATGGTTGAAGCGGCAATGAAAAATTGTCTGGGTTTTCCATCCAGTTCAATGTAGCCGTGCTCAGAAAGGGAACCTCAATCCTTCGGGAAAGTGGTGTACTCGACTAATACGATAACGGTAGTTGTGTGGTATTAGCCATGCATGTCAAGTTCAATAAAAGAACCTATGACTTGAACATTTTCACCGTTTAATCAGATTAAATAGGCACCATTTACGCAATACGCATTACCACATTTTTTTTATTATTATGCTCATCGCCCTAAAGGTGTACTGGAAGAAATCACTTATGTTGATAAGTCTACCTTTGTGCAGTCCCGCTTTTTAATGTATTGTTCTGAGTATTAATTTTAATCTAAGTGCGCAATAAAGAATTTCTTTCTTTATTTTAATTTGAATAGATTAAATAAAACATACATGGAAAACTGGCATGGATCAAGGACTTTCTCACAAACAGGAAATTCAGAGTACGCGTTGGCGAGGCTTATTCAGAGGCGCACGATGTGCTTAGCGGGGTTCCCCAGGGTTCGGTTATCGGCCCAGTCGCTTTTGGAATTTTTCTGACCGATCTACAAGCCGTAATGCAGCAACCATTCACACTTTTTGCTGATGACACGAAAATTTTTGGGGACCCTATTGTTAGCCGTCAATTGATACAAGACAATCTCGACCGCTCAGTACAATGGACTAAAGGCTGGCTCTTAACATTAAATGCTAGCAAATGTACTGTGCTGCACATAGGCAAAAGGAACCCACACCACCAGTACACAATTGATGGATTACCACTAAGTGCAGTGTCTTCACAAAAAGACCTTGGAGTGACAATATCACACGATCTCAAGTGGGTACCACACATCATTGAACTTGTAAAGAGAGCAAATTCACTTCTTTATATGGTTAGGAAGTCTTTTTCACACATCACAGCAGAAGTATTTGTTAAACTTTACAAAGCATATGTACGTCCTCTCCTAGAGTACGCATACCAAGTCTGGAAACCATACTTCAAGAAGGATGTTGAATTGCTAGAAAGAGTACAGAGAAGAGCCACTAAGATGGT
Organism: Incurvaria masculella; assembly: GCA_946894095.1. Lineage (NCBI taxonomy): Eukaryota > Metazoa > Arthropoda > Insecta > Lepidoptera > Incurvariidae > Incurvaria > Incurvaria masculella. Next base: position 10,598,998 of record OX335658.1, on the reverse strand, counting down.
GTGGCCTCTCAGGAATAAGCAATACGAGATTCGATTAGAGGCCCTGGGCCTTACTTCACTAGAGGAGCGAAGAAAGCGAGGCGACTTAATTGAAACCATCAAAATATTAAATGGACATTATGACGTACCTAACCTAAAAGCTATGTATTCCCTGAACACTGACCAAAAACTTCGTGGACATTCTCTGAAACTCAATCATAATAGCTTCAATTCCAACCTGAGGAAACACCTTCTGTCAAACCGTGTTGTGTAAGACTGGAACAAGCTGCCGGAGGAAGTCATAAGTGCTAGCTCAGTGAACAATTTCAAAAACAATTTGGACAATCATGTTAAAAAATATAAAAAAAAACCATTCGTATTATGAACACTTAAAATAAAAATAAAATAATAAAATAAAAACAATGTGCACTCAATCAGTGAAGTACACGCATCAGCTTTCAGCTGCTAGTGTATATAATAATAATAATAATAATCCAAGACTATATGAAAATAACAGCAATTAAACCTATTTTTGCTGCACCTACTTTGTTATATTAAAAACGTTATCAACCGATAACGTTTAGATAATCTGTGAAAATGCCTACAAGAAAGATTACGATCGCATTTATTTGTAGCAGAAGGACTACTCAAATTGTATTAAAAATCAAATCCTTCCGTGCCAAGTGGCCCACTTGAACAATTCCATTTCGTTCGCTCCCGGCAATGTTGACGATGAAAGGAAAGTGTTGGAGATCAAATGAAAGAGATTCAGGGGCTTCGAGATAAGATGAAGGGCTTTCTAAGAGAAAAAAAGTCAAAGCCTAACTCAAATTACGTCGCACCTGCTCGAAACAAGAAGCTTATGGATTTTAAGCGGTTAGTCTAGTGGCGCGGGGTCTTGCCTTGCATACCAAGGGCTGGGTTCAAATCCCGCCCCGTTCACGCACCACTTTCTTTCTCTTTCTGATTTGGATAAGTGCATTTCGTTACGATGCGAGCTGCTCCATGGTTCGAATTATATGTACAACTGTAGGTAACCTTCCCCTAAAAGGTTGTTGGTACCGTCGCATTGGATGAAAAGATGCTTGAAGCGGCAATGCGGTGTATTGGGCTAATATCACGACTGTGGGTGTGGTATTAGCCATCCATATTCAGTTACATAAAAAAACCGTAAAAAAAGAATTAAAGTTTTTTTTTTATATTTATCCAAAGTAACTAACTCACTAGTATTTAAACTTAATTTTTTGACTAATATTCAAGAAAAAAACAGTGATCTTGTTCAGGGTCTATCTACATACGATCACAACAGGCTTCTTTTACTTCCTCAAATACATACATGCATACATGTTTTTTTTATAGATGCTCTGCAATTACGGGTGTTACGTACCTGACCATTACGAAATATTACACCGATTTGGGCGTGGTACGTTATTCTAGGCACGATACTTCAACTCACTTCTCCTTCGAATGTTTTTATCCTCTGGTCACACATTAGCTTTACATGTCCAAACCAATGTAACTAACTAGTGGTATTACAATTTTCACGAGTTTTATCAATCGTTTCTATCAAATCGAACCAAATCTTACTTAATATAACCTAACCGAAGAAATAGTTCGGTGAAGTCAGTTCTGTCATATAGTCAGAAATTATCACAACAACTAAATAAAAAAGATATGTGGCTGATATTATTGTATCTGCTCATTGTTCAAACATAATGGCAATATATCTAATACTTCTTATGCAAATATAGAAATTCAATAATACAAAAATCAAGACCCACTGAAACCGCATGTGGACTGTAGTAGTACATGTATGTGTGCGAAACGTTGACTCGTATACGTATCCGTCTATACGTAAACGGCGTCCACTTTTGGCGACGTAGCTTTTAACCATTTCAGAGTCGTTTATCATTGGTATTGGACGATTATTGTTTGTTCGAGACGTTCCATTTTCAAACTGCGGTGGTGCTGCTGGGGGGACGCCCGTCCGACCGCACAGTGATTTATACCGTCGGCGGAGGCGGTCGTGTTTCCAACAGCCGTTCGCTCCGTCCACTAGCTGGCGACGAGTGTACGCTGTACGCTTTCATCGCTGCCACAATATCACCGATCCCTCCTAAACCCCTTTTCCCGGCATTGGATTGATATGTGTATTGGCTGTCGATTGGCTTAGTGGTAACGCGTGACGGATTAGGATGTTGTGCTTTGGGTTCGATAAATAACTCGTATTTTCACAAATATTTTCCTGCTGTTCTGTACCGAGATGATCCATGTTTGTATTAAATGGTAATCTATAATATCAATTCCGTAAAATGGATTTGAAGTGGGCGGAAAGAACATCCTTTTTCTGGAGTCAACAATAACTTTGCAAAAGAAATTACTTAAAAAAGAGAAAAAATCTAATTTACGACATGAAGATGTTTGTTTTCCCGTTACTACTTAAAAAAATTGTTTCGTCCTATCACTCTGAAGGCGTTAAGAGTATGCTACAACGTCGTGCGGTACAATTTATTAGAAATACGAAATAGCACAATGGAACTCGTAACAAGACGGAGATCCCTATCGGACTTCGCGTACGTGTATCGTTAGGGAAAATGTAAGTTGTCTGTATTCTCTGCGCTCCTACATCGATTCCATTTGCTACGCTTATCGGCGGAGGCCCCTAAATCTTCAACAGACGAGCGAGCACGGTCCTGATTTATGGAACGCGTTGACTTAATGCTCTCACCGCTAGGCCACACTCAAATAAAGGGTCCGAATGCAAAAAGTTGCGAGCCGCGCAATAGTTCAAGAGCTGGCGAGTGAGAACAGGTGCCGGGGCGCGAAAGGGTGCGGCGGGCTGTGTAAACATATGTTAACGAAAGTTCAGGCGTGAATAAATTTGACAGGCCGTTAAAAGTGGATGCTACAGAGTGGGGCAATCCGTCAGCGCCGCGTGAACTTACTCACGTAACGTAAGTCTACGATTTGGAACGTTTTTAATAAATTATGGGCCTGTAAATTATCTTTTCCATAGAAATTTTGTCTTACCCCACGTACTATGTATCGGAGGGACTAAGACTGGACGAATGCCAACAGGCTAGCTATCAGAGAGAATTTTTTTTTTATCACAGTCGTGCGTCTCGATCGATCAATATGAATTTCACTATGAGCTTACCACCATTTGAGTGGCTCGTAATTCATGGGGACGGGGACATGCATTCTATGCCAGAGGTCATGGGTTCAATCCCTGCCCACGTTTCTTTCTCTTACTCTTTCTGAGTTCGATCACGAATGCGAGCTGTTAAATGGTTTGGAATCAATGTAAAACCCATGTCCCCATCCCCTACTGTCTAGTAGGGTTAAGATCGCCCGAGTTGGTTACATCGAATTGGATGAAAAAAATGTCGAAACGGTCATGGAAAACTGTCCGTGTGCATGGCACCTATTAGCTTTCAGAAATGCAGTGTGTTGGGCAAAAATAATGACGGTGGGTGTGGTATTAGCCATACATTATAACGATCGTTAGGACTTTGTCGTTCGTGGTTCGCATTTAACGCAACGAGTTCTCGATTATTTTCTAGATTAGTTCGAGATTTCCCGTGAGGTGTGTCGGGAAAAAGTCATGAAAATAGATGGGTATTAGCCATCTAAGTCCAGATATATAAAAATACATTTTAAGTTTTTAGACGAGCGAAATTTCCAAAAAAAAAAAGAAAAAACTCAGTAAAAACCTAGTAAATACTTCTAAGAGTAAATAGGTATTTCCAAACATATTTTTTGAATGAGCATAAGCAACTCAATAAAACCGTAATACGGTCATACATTAGATAATAGTCTAGTCTTTCTACGGTCGATTTTTCTACGGGTGTTTATTCATAACTGACGCTGAAATAAAATTAAAATAACCCCAAATTATTGGAGGTTAGCGTCATAGGGAGCCTTAAAGAAACGCTATTACTAGGCCTCCTCTGTCCGACCGTTCGTCCGTCTGTCACAGGGTTGTATCTCATGAACCGTAATAGGTAGGCAGCTGAAGTTTTCACAGAGTGTGTATTTATTTAAAAACAATAAACATCCAAGGGGGACAAAAAAACGTGTTTTTTCTGATGTTTAATCACGTAAGATGATACGGAACCCGTCATGTACGAGTCCGACTCGCACTTGGCCGGTTTTTAAATAACAATCGCATTCTAATTTGTGTGAATGAGCTACGCAGATGTAGATAGTGGGCGCAGTGGGCGTTCTTTGTAAGCCCACATCAGCCGTATGACAGACCGAGGGTAGTGGTTTCGCCCACTGAAAATGAACAGGGGACCTCCATCTCGTGATAGTTTACGAGGGCGGATAGGGCAAGCCTTAACAACGTAGATATGTGTTCATTTATCTCAAGCTGTTAGATAGTTATATCATGTGTTTATATGTATACGTCGCAGGCGTATGCTATATTCAGGGTTTCTATAAAAAACCTAGGCATTTGCGATTATGCCGGCAATTGTAAAAAATCAATAAAATATTGCATTTGACTGGTCTTTTTTGCGCGTAATCGATGCCTAGAGGTGTTGGGTTGATGCTACAAATGACGACTTTAATTTTATTTGACTGGTTGGTTTCAGGAAATTTCTAAATAGCCCTAACCCGCTTAGACAAATGGTATTAAGTAAACATACTTAATTAAAATACACGTTAAAAGAGTAAAAATGGTACCATCATAGATTTCATTTTGAAGTTATTTGCCGTTTCACGACCTTGGGCATCGAATCTCAAACCTTAACGAATTCACAAAACTTTATCGAAATAATTTGCTCCATGTTTGCCAAGGAATACGTTGTTTACTTTTGGACCATACCATACGTTAGGTAATACCCTGTATTGCACGGCTACATTGAAGTGGAAGGAAAACACGGACACAACCAAACCGGACGGAATTAACCCTACCACCAAGTAAGTATGGAAGGGGACCTACAGTTTAACGTGGAATCCGAATCACGACGGATAAATCCCTTAGTTGTCTCTTACGTCATGCACGGAAAGAAATTCAGATGGCCCAATTGAATTCATTGTACGTCCCGGAACCCACACACCCATATTAACTTAATACCACAACTATTGTCATTAAATAAGCTCTACACTCTACATGACAAAACCTGCCTTATCATAATACTTAATGTTTACGGATGTACAGTGTTAAGTAAAGCTTGCTTCTTTCCGACGTCTCCGAAGAAAGAAGTAAGCTTTACTTGAGTAAGTGTTAAGTAAAGCTTGCTTCTTTTCGACGTCTCCGAAGTAAGAAGTAAGCTTTACTTAGCACTATACATCCGTAAACATTAAGTATAATGTCGAACAACAGTGAAAATCTAAATAAACATACTCCCTTATGATATATTCGCAAGGTATAGTGGTATATTAGCCATACCATAAAAAACCATGAATACCATATGCTTCATTGAGAAGCCGGTACCGATTGCAACATCGAAATCCAATCTTATTACACAATACTGAGTGTTTTTAGAACGCCTCGTCGCCTCATCTCGACAGCGACTGGTCCTAATATTTGCGACTGGGACAGAGAAGCATCTCCTGATTGGAAATAACACTTATCTTTTGAGGCGACAATTTGCTTTACTATCTCCGGTCCGCCTGGATGCTGCTCGCAATCAGCGAGTATTGTTTACCTAGTAGGAATCATTTGTAGCCCGGCTGGGACGGTGGCCTAGATTTATTCACGCGTAATTAGAAAATATTCAGGCGAGAGTTTCAAGGTGAAGATCAAAGTGTAACATTTTCGCTGTAAAACTTGGTTAATAATTTAAAGCTTCAATAACAATGATTACCTCCGAGAAATATAATCAAGCCCAACATTGTAATAGCAATTTATTAAATTAGATTTTGTTTGAATTCAATCTGAAGATGCGAATAAAATTACGGATTTTTTTGATTTTACGAGAAAATTCATGGAAAATTTGGACAAAACGTGTCTTTTAGAAGGTCATCATATTGTGTTTCCGAAGAAAATAGTTGTCGTGCCTGGACTTTTACTACCATTTCATTTGTTTGCATGGTACTCCACGTTGGCCCAAAGCGGATAATTAGTCCGCAATGTTTTTTTGTTTGATGTTTTTTTTGTCGTTGCCGGTTGCCTATTACATAAAAAACTCGTGATATAAAAAATTACAGAATTCTCTCATAAATGCCTCATATCCTATTAAAAATTATTTCCGAACGATGACTACATTTACATTTACGGATGTTAAGAGTTTTATTAGTTCTTCATATTCTTCCAGTTTTTCTTTACATTGGTACCATATGCGTGCTTTTCTTAGTGCAACAGTGCTGTGTGGTTTCCGGCACGTAAAAATAATACACTTTTGCCCACTGCATTTCTACGCATGCATGTCGCAAGAGCCGACTAAGGGATTCGTTCCAATTCCACATTTTTCTGTAGATCCCCTTCCATACTTACTGGGTGCGGAAGGGTCAATCCGCTCAAATTTAAGTACCATCGTATTGATGGTAGGCAATGAAAATTGTTTGTGTTTTTCATTCATTTCAATATAGCTGTGCAATAAAAGGAAGGTCCTAGCATGGTGCCTAGTTCCCATGAGGTGTGTTGGGCTAATATCATGGCAGTAAGTATGGTTTTAGCCATCCATGTCTAGTCACATAAAAACCGATTTAACCGACTTCAGTAACTAAGAGAAGTAATATTCTTTCATATAATTTATAAAAGGACCATGAGATGTACCCTCCTGATGACAAAAGGATTTTTTCAAATCGGTTGACCATTTGCGGAGATATCGAGTAACAAACATACAAAAAACAGACAGACGAATTGAGAACCTCCTCCTTTTATAAAGTTGGTTAAAAAGAACACATGCAAAAGCGCCACGAAAACACATCGACATTCCTCGCATTTACGAATATGTTTTTGCAAAATAACGAAAATACAAGCAGCAATATGAATTCGACTAAAACTGTGCCACAAATTCAAGGAAACCCAATTAAAATAAAATCTACTTATGCGCGCAAAGCGAACCAATCATAATTTCGAATCAAACGATACCGCAACGGGCGTGTTTCGATAAAAGTGTTTGCGATCCGCCACAGGATACAGGAGCGGTTAAACCGAGCTCGCCGCGATAAAAGTGTCCTTCCGAAACATGTAGCAAGGAAGGACTGGAGTGCGACCAAAACTCATCCGTATAGTCAGCGTATATATACGTATATATACGCATATATACGTGGCTCATGCCAAACAGTTATCTAACGAATTCGTGACGTGTAACATCGAATGTGCATTAATGACAGTTTCAGCGACATTGTACATTAGAAGCATTGTAATCAGATTTTGAAAATAATCTGAAAAAGTTATGGTCGTGACATTCGCCGGAAACAGGATTCGAAACTGCGACCTTTGGATTACATGCCCACTACAATCCAAAGGTCGCAAATTCGAAACCTGCTTCCGACGAATGTTACGACTGAAACTTCTTTCAGATTATTTTAAAAATTTGATAAGTAATGGAGATATCCCTGAAACTCAAATTAATGACATAAAGGTAATCGGGTCCAAAATACATACAATTACCGATTGCTCGTTGTAACAAATGAGATTTTGTGCAGTCCTGGGGGTTGATATGCTAAGTAACCCGACAGTTGAATAAGCAGTTGAAAAGGCAAAATAGTGAATAAATCCGACGTTTTCTTGCATTTCGTACCAGGCCAACTGGTGAATTTCAGTTCACATGGACGGATAAAACGTCGTTTGACAGGTACGGAATGCAACTAAACGCCAGATTGCCTGTTTACCTGCTATTCACCGGGCGAGTAACTTATCATGGTAACTCCCTGGGGTGTCGTTGGAGCTCGCAAACATCAGGAGTGAGCGAATTGACAAAAAACTCTCATGAGACAAGGCTATAAAGTACATGCGTGAATTTAGAGGTACATTTAAATTTCATTTCATTTCATTTATTTATTCAACTTCTGGTAGTCAAACTACACTAAGTCATGTCACAATTTGATTGATCCGCGGATTGTGAAGAACCAGTGAAGAAGAAACCGCAAAGAAACTTCACTGGTCTATAAATTATTATTTTTTTTTGTAATTTTTTCATCCACATAAATGATATAACACAATATCAAGTATGGCGCGAACATAAATTTCTGTCACCAGTCTCGTACTTCCTTGCCCAATGTCCCGCAGCGACCAACCTAATTTGCGAGCGGCAGTGCAGAGGCGGCGGGGCCGCACGCCATTTGACGATGATTAAATTTTCGATATTCAACTTTAACGTACCTTCACAACCCTGATCGGTCGCTAGTCGGCAAAATGACGGTTGAATAAAACTTAAGATGCATTTTAACACGTTTTTATTAATTAGGTGATTGCATTGAGTTTTAAATACGTTCATTACATTTTTAAATATCTCCAACTCATTATATTACGTAAATATTGTGAACAAAATATTCATAGAAGTGTTTCTAAAATGATTTTGGCACTGCGCACGTAAGAATGTATAAATTGGTTATTATTATGAACGTCACAATCGAGATTACTTTTGAACCGAATCGTAAAAAAGGTAGATTAGGGAAAAAGCCTTTACAGCCATGTCTAGTTGAACTAAAATACTACTTGCTACTTGCTACTTGAACATAAAATCAGATAAATTGTTATATACATATTTCTATGTACTCCTCCCACCCTACTAATATTAATTTTTCGCCTACTAGGTGGTAACGTTTCAGCCCGCCTGGGTAGGTACCATCGCATTGGATGAAAATATGGTCGAATCGGCAATGAAAAATTGTCCGTGTTTGCTTTTAGTTCAATGTAGCCGTGGTCATAAAGGGAAGTTCCTGGCATGGCACCGAATTCCTTCGGGAATGTGGTGTATTGTGGCTAATATCATAACGGTAGTTGTTTGGTATTAGCCATCCATGTCAGTAAAAAACCAATTAAAATATGTATTATCGAACATTACAAGTTTAATGCTGGTAGCTGGCGGCTAGGGGTCTTCCATCCTAGTGGTCCTGATTCCCCGTTCGGTTCATGCACCATTTTGTTTCTCTCTGAGTTGCATTAGTGAATTTATTTAAGAATGCGAGCTGGTTCGGAATTCTGTTTTATGCTTCGGAATCCATTTAAACTGTAGGTGGGGAATACGCATGCCCGATATTGCATCGGATGATGTTTCGCGACATAACCGTCATGCATTAAAATAAAGTTAGTTGCCACTGTTCATCTCGCAAGCACGCGTTTTATTGTTCCTGATTCCCGTTATATCCTTAAAATGCATACACACCAGCGGCAATGAAAAGTTGTTCGTGTTTTCTATCCAGTTCAATGTAGCCGTGGGTGTGGTTCCAGCCATGTCCAGCCAAATAAAAAAATCCCATACAATGCGATTCAAATAAGAATAGGATGGGAACACCGCCATTTTGAATGTCAAACTGCTTTATCCCTCACTTCACTTCACAAATTTCAGTATGGAGTGAAAAAAAAGTTTCTACAAAAAATATTTGGAAAACCTCATTTATTTTAACTAAATAATGATTTCAAGAACATATATTAAAAGAACATACAACAATGCGATAGCAAACAAAATTAACTAATACAATAATGCAACTGTGACACTTACAAAGAAACCCGACACAAACTAACACATAATAACCAATACACAGAAAAGAAATAAACACGGATAGCAAAAAACAGCCTCCCTAGTCGTTTAACTGTATATTCTGTGACAGACACTCAATGTAATCCTATCCATATCTATTCAGAAAAGCGAAAACGAGTGTGTTGCTGTCACAACAAAGCAGAGCAAAAGCATGTAGACGCATGTACTCGGATATAATCTCGATTCTGATGGATGGAAAAAGCGTCAGGTTTGATTTAATATTGAAGCGAATGTTTCCCGTGTAAACCCATGCGGACGTACGGACCGTACTTTTCCGCGCAAATTCGAGTGAAATCAGTCACGAGCCCCGTATTTGAATCGCATTGTACATATTAACGGATCACAAATCGAATATGGAAGGCTCTAAACTGGAAATATCTGCCGTAACCGCTGAGCGTGGGCGTTTTTAAAATTTAAAATAGGATTTTTCTTTCCGATAGCTCAGGAATATTGGATGGCAACTTTATCGGAGCGCGGCGCGGAGGCGGTGCGGTGCGGTGCTGCTCAGGTTACGGCAAGAAGCTAATTATATCTATCCACGGCTACTCGCTCGCCGAAGTCGCTCAAACTAAATTTCTTTATAGTTACACCTCCTTTTGCAGGCTAGGTTTGAGGCGAATTGGATATGGCAGCAATATCAGATCTGTGATGAAATATTTTGTTATTTAAAATATTACTCAAATAAAATCCTCGATTTTCATATTCCTGACAGACCTATTTGCAGGCAAGGTTTGAGTCGAATTGGTTATGGCAGCAACATCAGATCTGTGATTAAAATAATTTTGTTATTTATAATATTACCCAAATAAATTCTCAATTTTCGTAATCCTGACAGACCTGTTTGCAGACTAGGTTTGAGTCGAATTGTTTGTGGCAGCAATATCAGATCTGTGATTAGATATTTTGTTATTTATAATATAACTCAAATAAAATGCTCCATTTTCGTTTTCTGACAAACTTGGGGGTTACCATGGTAAATAACTCGCTAGAAGAATAGAAGGTGAATAGGCGAAATAGTGTTTAAATCCGATGTCTAGTTGCATTTCTTATTATTACCATGCTAATGGTAAATTTCTATTAACTTGGCCGAAAAACACGTCGTTTGATAGTTAGCATGTTAAGAAATGAAACTAAACATCAAATTTAATCACTCTCTTGAAGTTTCACCTGCTATTCACCCGGAGAGGAAACTTACCATGGTAACATCCAGTTTATATGAGCAATTACGATCAAGTCTTTTTTTTATGTGACTGGACATGGATGGCTAATACCACACCTAATGTCATGGTATTAACCCAACACACCACATGGGAACTAGGTGCCATGCCAGGACCTTCCTTATATTGCACGGCTATACATTGAACTGGATGGAAAACACGGGCAATTTTCATTGCCGCTTCGACCATCGTTCATCCAATGCGATGGTACCAACCCGGGCGGGATAAACCCTACCACCTAGTAAGTAAGGAAGAGGACCTACAGCTTAACGTGGAATCCGAACCACGGCCAGCGTCTCTCAACGGTCGAATGGTAACCCATCCAAGACCAGACCGGACCCAGCGTTGCTTAACTTCGGAGAGCGATCGCCGAAGTGTCGCGCCACTGGGCCGGGCCATTGAGGCTGCCACTGAGGTCTTGGGACCTGAATTCCATTATTTTGGATGCATGTGTTGATCCTATTTTTTTTCAGCCATTTTTATATTCCTAAATTACAACAATATTTGTCGAACTTACGGTTTCCCGGAGCGAAGGTAGGAATAAACACCGTTTGACGAGTCGGACTGTCCTAGTAGTAGTTCTGAAGATGCCTCGGCCCAGTACAGCAACGCGTGCCGGGTAACCGTAATTACGATGTATATCATGTAACCTGATTTAAAGCACTAAACGATTTTATAGTTCCCATTAAAATTTACAAAAAGTTCCTACAGTGTTTTTTTTCTATCGGAACCGATGTTTTCAAAACAGGGTATTGCATTATTTCACTGTAATATTGTTGTGATATTGTACTACCGGTAATATTAAAAAACCAGGAATTATTTCAGTGATTTTATAAGATCATAGGATACTCTCTTATATGAAAATGGCATAGGAATGATCACTTATCAACATTGATAGAAAAATACCGCAGCCTGTTTAGATGAAATAAAGTAAATTATTTGGTGCCGGCAGAATAATAAAATTAAATCTAATCTAATCTAATAAATAATATAAAGGGGAAAGTTTGTAATAATGGATGGATGGATGGATGGATGGATGGATGTTTGTTACTCTTTCACGTAAAAACTACTGAATGGATTCTAATGAAACTTTACAATAATATAGCTTATACATCAGAATAACACATAGGCTACAATTTATGTGCCCATGGGCTTTAGAACTTTCACGGGGCTGCGAAAACGATGCCGGTAGCGCTACTTCACACTAGGGGGAGAGGAGCCGGGGGCGGCGGCGGGGGGAGGGCAGACGTCGTGACTGTTTGGTGTCCGTTTGGCGAATTTTCAAGGCACTAGCGATTTGTAAAACTTAGTACATGTACATTTAACTACCCGGGAATTAGGATTGGCTAAATAGAATTCAGTTCCGCTAAGAGGGGGCTGTCATACAAACTGCAATGCTATGCACGGCTCGGCTTTGCGGCGGCAGCGCTTACTTTTACTGAAGTACGGCTTGGTATTTCCTGCAACTTTAGGACTACTTGGCATCACGCTAAATCCCCGGAGGAGCGACCAACAGAATAAAATCCTTGAGAACCAATTACTCGATTTAGATGTGCATTGTATCTACATCTAGCCTGATTCTACTAAAAACTTATAGATTACATAATATAACGCTTCATTACCAGAAGGGTAAGTAGTGAGTCTTAAAGTCTTATAACATGCGAACTACTTACCTGATTCATATGCGTATTTTATCAATGTATAGCATCTCTGGGAGCAGTCAGGTTCGAGATGGGTTACTGTTTTCGATGTTGAGGCGGCTGTGGGTTGGAGTCCACGCAAAACTTACCTACGTTACACGTTACTTACTAGGTAAGCAATGTAGCAGTGAAAGTGCAGAAAGGTTCTCGCGGCAAATGTTTTTTTTTTAAATAGCCACCAAACGTCAACGAAGCTCTAAATGGGAATTATTGGATGTTTCTCATTTAATCATGCTATTTCGGCTCGAACGATCTTGATTAAATTTGGTACATGGATACATTGTCCTGGACCAGTTTGACCCTATTTTGGACCAGTCATGTGGGCTACTTTTTATCCATGAGATAATTTAGCCGACACTAACCCGAGCGGAGCCGGGTACCGCAGCTAGTAAATAATATAAAGGGGAAAGTTTGTAATAATGGATGGATGGATGGATGGATGGATGGATGGATGGATGGATGGATGGATGGATGTTTGTTACTCTTTCACGTAAAAACTACTGAATGGATTCTAATGAAACTTTACAATAATATAGCTTATACATCAGAATAACACATAGGCTACAATTTATGTGCCCATGGGCTTTAGAACTTTCACGGGGCTGCGAAAACGATGCCGGTAGCGATACTTCACACTAGGGGGAGAGGAGCCGGGGGCGGTGGCGGGGAGCGGCGGCGGGGGGAGGGCAGACGTCGTGACTGTTTGGTGTCCGTTTGGCGAATTTTCAAGGCACTAGCGATTTGTAAAACTTAGTACATGTACATTTAACTACCCGGGAATTAGGATTGGCTAAATAGAATTCAGTTCCGCTTACGCTAAGATGGGGCTGTCATACAAACTGCAATGCTATGCACGGCTCGGCTTTGCGGCGGCAGCGCTTACATTTACTGAAGTACGGCTTGGTATTTCCTGCAACTTTAGGACTACTTGGCATCACGCTAAATCGCCGGAGGAGCGACCAACAGAATAAAATCCTTGAGAACCAATTACTCGATTTAGATGTGCATTGTATCTACGTCTAGCCTGATTCTACTAAAAACTTATAGATTACATAATATAACGCTTCATTACCAGAAGGGTAAGTAGTGAGTCTTAAAGTCTTATAACATGCGAACCACTTACCTGATTTATATGCGTATTTTATCAATGTATAGCATCTCTGGGAGCAGTCAGGTTCGAGATGGGTTACTGTTTTCGATGTTGAGGCTGGCTGTGGGTTGGAGTCCACGCAAAACTTACCTACGTTACACGTTACTTACTAGGTAAGCAATGTAGCAGTGAAAGTGCAGAAAGGTTCTCGCGGCAAATGTTTTTTTTTTAAATAGCCACCAAACGTCAACGAAGCTCTAAATGGGAATTATTGGATGTTTCTCATTAAATCATGCTATTTCGGCTCGAACGATCTTGATTAAATTTGGTACATGGATACATTGTCCTGGACCAGTTTGACCCTATTTTGGACCAGTCATGTGGGCTACTTTTTATCCATGAGATAATTTAGCCGACACTAACCCGAGCGGAGCCGGGTACCGCAGCTAGTTAATTATAATTTTACTAGTGATAGCTATCGTTATTATATATCCGTCCTTATTTTTCGCCTTAAGTAGAAAGAAGATTAAAGAAGAAAAAAGAAAAAAGAAGAAGAGAGAACCATTACTAATTAACCGGAGATGGGGCACTCCAGCCTAAAGTGTGCCCACTGAAATTATGTAATCACTGAAATAAAGCATGGAGATGATTGGCAATATTTCCGAGAAGCAAACATTGAATTAGTGACAATAATATCACGGTGATATTTATAAGTATTAAAGCCGTAATATAAGGGACTAATTCAAGTGATTCCCAGAACTTACTTATTACAATAAGTAAAGCTTAATACGTGAAGTGATAACACAATCCGATATATTTATGAATCGTAATTCTAGGGCTGTCCCTAAACTTCTGCTAACTTTCTAGCCCTCGTTACGAGCTTATGTTCACGACTTCACATATACTCAAGCGAACCGGATTAACCCTTACTTAATCTCCGTAATAACTTGATCTGACTTTACGCTGGCCATTTATTCGTGTTCCGCGTGCGGGGCAAGCGAGTGGCGCTGGGACGCGCGTCAAGGCTTAGTAATTCGCGCGCTAATTCATCAAAGTCAGTTGGCCGGTAGCCCTAACGAACTGTGTGATGTATTACTAGGCCACCTCGCGGTTGCCCAAGCCACAGACGAGAGAGCAATAAGTAAGATAACTTTTGAAGTAGTAGTTTTTAGTAGTAGAGTACCACAATTTGTGTATTTAATAATAAAATATACCGACCTTTTTATACTACCGAGCAGGGATGATTAGTAAAATATATGCACATATTCGTGATATTATTTTCTTCGCTTGTATCACAAAAAGTGCTTACGTTTTTCAAAACATCTGCTATGCAAGAAAACATATAAATGATTTCACCCTTAACTGTGATGTTCATAACTATAACACAAGACACAAGAACAATGTTAAAGTAATTAGTCATAAATTAGTCAAAACATCTAAGAGTTTTATATGTAACAGTGTTAGATTTTATAATAAATTGCCCAAAGAGGTGAGAGATTTATCTGAAAATTCTTTTAAAGTTAAGGTTAAGAAGTTGCTAACACATAAGGCTTACTATTGTATTAAAGATGCCCTAGCTGATAAATTTGAATTTACTGAGATTTTGACTGCCTGCTGACTGGGTACAAAAAGTATCCTATTATTATTACTATTTTGACTAATTTTATTTTTACTAATTTTTGACACCTGATACATTTTGTATCTTTACTACTTTTATGATAAGTACTACTTGTAGTATGAAATTACTAACCAAGCAATTTTGATTTGATACAATTTCGTATCAATAATGACGAGGGCTCTATACACCCGAATTTTATTTTTATTTTATTTTAGTTAAGCATTATTAGTTTCTCGGTATTGGTCAAAATCTCATATAGGAATCTATTATTACTTTATTGATAGGGATGCTCTCAAACCATTATACTCTTAATTGTCTGTAGGTGGTAGCATTTAAAGGGATATGTAACTATGTGATCAGCTGACAGTAGTAGTTTATGACAAAACTCATAGTATTAAAACCTAATGTGCAAGTGTTTCACAGTGTTGTGTTGCCACTGGAGCAGTGCATCGCTTAAAGGTCCTTGCTTACGGTGACGCTTGGCTCAGGTTATCTCTTTCCCTAAAATATGGTTGAAAGAGGTAATGGCTGTGCCCGGCGTGATGCTCGTGAACGGGTGCTGTTTGTGGGGACTGGCCTGCTCCAATTGGCAACATATTAGTTGGAGGGGATTGTCTTTGCAAATAAAATGATATTTGTCATGAACTGTTGCATACGGCATGGATTGTAAATTTTTGTGTATTCATGTGAATTTAGTGTTTTACCTATGTTTTTGTTAAAATAATTGACAAACACTTTTGTAAACTTAGACTAAGTGGACGTTGAAAAAAAAAAACAGCGGAGTTTCTTTCCAGTTCTTCTTCGCTGTGTTTTGTTTTGCTGAACTGGCCAATGCTAAAATATGACAAATCCGAGTGCAGTGTACTGTCTATGGATGATGAATAAACAATACAATACAATACAATTCATGATGGAACTGGGTACCACGATAGGATCTTTATTTAATTCAATAACTTAGCAGCGTAATGAACTTGATGGAATATTCAGAAAAAATGAAAAGCTTAGAATTGATTGATTTGCAGGAATGTTTAAAAGTTTTAAAAATGGTTATTGAGTGGAATATACCAGAAATGAATTAATTTTTGAATTAACAACCACGTACGGGTTAATGATACACTTAATGTTTTGATAGTAATGGTCTGGTACGTAGCACCCGTGACAACACAAGACGTGTGTTGGTGAGCTGTGATCGTACCGTATGGTGCTCAATCATCTCTGCCTACCCCTCCGGGACAGCGGCGTGAAGGTATGTATGTATGTATGAAACATTTGTCCTAGCGAAAGTCACGGTCGTTTCATTATTATGAATTGGTATCGAGTTTACGATGGTATTATAGGGTATTTTTTCATCGTATTGAACGACGGTTGCTTCTAACCTACTGTCAGATTTTCTATTCTTTGTCTAGACCGAACAGCCGCCATTCAGACAATATTCTGACAAAGTACGAATAAATCTTTATTACTTGTCTATTTACTGTAGATACAATAGTAGATGAAACGGTCAATTAAAGTCGTTTTAAAGAGCTGTAGCAGGTATAACCGATGTATGTTGAGGAGTTTTAAGGTTTTAAGGTTAAATTAGAAGGCACAAGGCGATCACGGAACCGAGAGTAAGAAGAGTATCAATCTTCTTTGTTTACTAATCAATCAATCACTTCACAGTTTACGTCTTAGTTAATACAAATCTCTTCGAAGTTTTCGGGATCATATTCAAATGTTGATAAAAGATAATTTATCTTTGAAAATAGAAAATAAGCCCAAATTCCGATATTATTATTTCAGACCATTTTATAAATAAAGGTATCTGAAATAAATTTAGTAGAAGATATATATTTTAAATAAACTTATAGCTTGATTTACATTTGATTTTATCTTTCAAAGATAATATTTGGCTTGAGAAAAAACGCAAAATGAATAGTTTATTATAATATTTGTTCAAGAAGCGCAAACGGTTTGAGGAATTGAAAAATCGTATGCGTAAAAATCACTCAAAATGTGGACGAATTTCCAGAATTTACGCTGAATAGGAACGTACGTAATATTAATGATCGTTACCAAATGCTAAATATTCATGAGTCAAATCTATCTATGAATAATGCTAAAGTCTGCGGTGTGAAGCCGGAACAGATAAATGTGATACATACAATATGTAGAAATCGTAAATCACCTTTTGTCATATTTAAAAACGTTCTTGTGAGAGTTTCTTTTAGAGTATATTTTGCAATTTAAGATAGTGTATTTATATTCATTTAATGGTATAACAATGCATTGAGAATTTTTAAGCTTAGTATTAAAAAAAAAACAAATTTAACAAAAAAAATAACCGACTTCAAAGGAAAAGCACTAAAAAGTAAAAAATAATTTCCATTTTTGTAGTTACGATTTCTGTTATTTTTTGAGTCGGTGTCAGCCGGACACGCGCTGCGCCAATCAAGAGAAACTAACCTAACCTAACCTAACCTAACCTAACCTAATCTAACCTTGGCTGACACCGACTCAAAAAATAACAGAAATCGTAACTACAAAAATGGAAATTATTTTTTACTTTTTAGTGCTTTTCCTTTGAAGTCGGTTATTTTTTTTGTTAAATTTGTTTTTTTATTTGTTTATTTTTAGTGAATCTGAAGTACACTTACTAATTTGTAGACGTCCTTTCCAATAAAAAAAGAATCACCGAAATCGGTTGGCGTTATATTGAGTTATTCGTCCATTTGTCGCGCACATCTTAATACAAATTTAAGACTTTTATGATTTTCTCATGGGTATCATTGTCAGAACTTAACCAAATTAAAATGGGACCACTTGGGAAGCACTAGCTATCATTTAAAAAAAAAAACATCAAAATCGGTTCACCCAGGCAAAAGTTATGAGGTAACAAACATAAAAAAAAAAACAAAAAAAACAAAAAAAAAAAAACATACAGACGACTTGATAACCTCCTCCTTTTTTTGAAGTCGGTTAAAAACGTCTCACATTAATGGAGTACATATACCTATCGAAGTTCTGGAAATAATTATGTATTCGTATTATGTACATAATTAAAAACCAATAAAATTTGATGTTAAAAATTAATCCATCATTTTAGCAGGCACGCACTATCCCATCGTTTTAAGATGTTTCTGCTCATTGAAGATATTTAATTACAGTTTGATATTGAAAAAGTAAATAATTAAATTTCAATTTGTCGGGACAATGTTATTTAAGATTATCTAAACATTTTATGTATATACCTTTATATTTGTTATATATCACATATAAATAAAGAAAAGGAATGAAATCTAACTACTTAACGATTTAAATATTTCTCCATCTTGGATCAGCGCAATTGGCAATATGCCGATGACGGACGACGCGTTTTCCCGCTGAATGGCTAGACATGATCTTCAGCCTAAGATAACTAAGCGCACGTTTGTCACCAGACGCCTCAATTTAACTCATTCACAATTTAATCAATTTTAACTTTTGATATTTTGAGACCTCCAAAAAAAAATATAATCAATTTTCTCATACACATATTTTTAAAGGTTTTTAATTTCGATAAAAACATATCCCAAAAAATTTCGATGGCGGCGTCCCCACCCCCCCAACTCCGGGGTGGGGGAGGTGTACTACATTCGAAAAACTGTGCAGTTCACAACCTTCAGAAACGTTTACTATATCATTCTCTCGCAGTCTAAATCCTTAGATGTTGGTATGTGTTTGTCTCTTTTGTGTCGCCTTTTCGTTGCATCAATTTCAAAATCACAACGGTGCCAAAGATGTTTTCACTTTGAAAGTGTACTGTCAACTATGTCCACGTCGATCTAACGCGAATGGCACAAGACTCGCGGGAGTTTACCGAGGTGTGGCGGCCGCGAGAGCCCCGCGACGGGGCGGGGCGGGGCGGGGCGTGGCGGGGAAACCCCGTGTAGCGCCGACGCCGATCGGGCTGAATTGTTATTTGAATAATGATACATCCCTGGGGACCTGTTACCCTGGTATGGGGCAGCACTATGCACTATGCACACGCAACTTGTGTATCCTAATTAAGGTGGGCCTTCCCGCTCAACTCTCCATACAAACGTGGAAAGAAGATCATGCCCATCGTTCTAGTCTGAGATCCAAAATTTTGCTCAAATTAGCTTTATTTGATCGAACTAGATGTCTGATGACAGTAGACATTGTAAAATTGTGTTTCGTTTCTAAGTTATAATGTCCGAAATTTTGCGCGTTTTATAAAATAACTTTGGAAGTGGATTACTCAACGATAAAATAAAAACATATTTAAAAGGTTAGTCATAAGAGAATGAAGATTTATAATTAATTTGGTTTTTGTTATATTTTTGACAACAGCGGTCGTGGTTTACTTTTAGCTATAAGTCGTTCTGTAATTATTATTTTTCTTAAATATTACCAAATCACTATATGCATTGTCTGCTTTGTGGACATATTGCATACTCCTCATAACGGAGCCTGTCTTTTTAACCGACTTCAAAAAAAGGAGGAGGTTATCAAGTCGTCTGTATGTTTTTTTTTTTTGTTTTTTTTTGTTTTTTTTTTTATGTTTGTTACCTCATAACTTTTGCCTGGGTGAACCGATTTTGATGATTTTTTTTAAATGATAGCTAGTGCTTCCCAAGTGGTCCCATTTTAATTTGGTTAAGTTCTGACAATGATACCCATGAGAAAATCATAAAAGTCTTAAATTTGTATTAAGATGTGCGCGACAAATGGACGAATAACTCAATATAACGCCAACCGATTTCGGTGATTCTTTTTTTATTGGAAAGGACGTCTACAAATTAGTAAGTGTACTTCAGATTCACTAAAAATAAACAAATAAAAAAACAAATTTAACAAAAAAAATAACCGACTTCAAAGGAAAAGCAATAAAAAGTAAAAAATAATTTCCATTTTTGTAGTTACGATTTCTGTTATTTTTTGAGTCGGTGTCAGCCAAGGTTGGATTAGGTTAGGTTAGGTTAGGTTAGGTTAGGTTAGGTTAGTTTCTCTTGATTGGCGCAGCGCGTGTCCGGCTGACGCCGACTCAAAAAATAACAGAAATCGTAACTACAAAAATGGAAATTATTTTTTACTTTTTAGTGCTTTTCCTTTGAAGTCGGTTATTTTTTTTGTTAAATTTGTTTTTTTTTCTTTGAAACCGAGAAGGTCCCAGAGTACAATAGCACGGTTTTGTTCCGTGCCCGCGAATGAGTTAGCTTGTTTGGTTTAGCACAGAGAGGAAATATAGACCCTCTGTGATAGTTTCAGTAGTTTGTAGGCAAATGGGAAACTTCATACAGTTGTTAATAAATATATTTATATAAATTAGGTACATTTTATCATTGTTAAATGATTTTTGTAAAGTGCGTGGATATGGGCGTCGTTTTGCGAAAGAATGCGACATGGCGATGATTCTGGATGTATGTGCCTAGTTGGGTTACGAGGATGAATTAGGTGTTGAAGGACGCGTCTACTCAAGATCAAACAGCTACAGGAAAAAATCACTTTTTGAAAAACTTTACAATCGGGATAAAATAGGAAAAAAATATAATTATTAGTAAGGTACATACAGCTTATTGGGGAATTGAGCTAAATAACCTTTTACAGTAGATGTTTGTAATTCGAGAAAACCTCGGAGAAAACAGGCTGACACTTTTTTTATATATCGTGATTTTAATTTTGAAATTCATAGGGGCTCGAAAAAAAATCTTAGAAAAGAAGTTCGCTTGGACTTCGGTAGTGTCATAATAGTGGCAGATGAAAACAATAATAATAAAGATAATGATTTTTTTTCACATAAGTTACTAATCACCGAAAAGGTCGATGATATACAAACCTCTCCGGTGCCTCATTTGTCATTGGTAAAAGTTGTACGGAGCGCATCACAGAAATTGCGATATTCAGCATTCGATATGCATTGGCATTTGTAAGGAAACGGTATGTGGTTCGAATTCAAACGCGTGGCGGTAATCGTGAAGCCGTTGTATATTTATACGATAGTTGCGGAAAGCGCATAATCTGTGATTTTTTAATAAAACATTTTGAATAAAAATAAATCCTATAGTTTCTGACATCTTTGCACAAAAGGTGCTAATAAAAATTAAAATAATTATTAAAATTACGCTTTCTAGACAACGAAATAAAATATGGCCGGAAATAATTTTAATAATAACGTGTCCTCGAAAATAGATACCTTGCTAGAAGGACAATGATGGTAAGATTATATATGAGCGGCTTGTAGCCTAGTGGCGCGGGGACTTGCCTAGCACACCAGAGGTCTGGGTTCAAATATTCGCCCCGTTCGTGCACCACTTTCTTTCTCTTCCTGAGTGGAATAAGTGCATTTACGAATCCATGTAAAACTGTACGTCCTCTTCCCATGCTAGATGGTAGGATTTAAACCCGCTCTGGTTGGTACCATCGCATTGGATGAAAAGATGGTCGAAGCGGCATTGAAGAATGAATCAATTGTTCGTGTTTTCCATCCAGTTCAATGTAGGTATTTAAAATCCAGCTCATAAAGGGGAGGTCCTGGCATAGCACCTAATTCCTTCGGGAATATGGCGTGTTGGGCTTATATCATTGTGTGGTATAAGTCATCCATATCAGGTTGCATAAGAAAATATATATAAAAAAGGATTGTATGAAATACAAATTCGGTTAGTTAATTTTCATCAAATGGTTACGGGCAACGTTAAAGTCGTTCTTACCAATACGTGGACCAATCCATGGCTTTAGTGGATTCGGCGAGTCATTTAGTCCGAAATATGTGGAACGAGATGCACCGCCGCCGGGCGATGAGATTCGGTCGGATTCCATCGATTAGTAGGTCGCCCGTGCTCGCTCCGGCTGCTGGCTGGCTTAGTGGCTATAACTTTTCAATATGGAAACCGCGAACGCCGAAATATGAGTTCTGAATTCGGAGAATTTGAGTCATATAACATATTTAAAAAGGCATTAAATACCTCCAGCGCATCAGCCTGGCAGTGCAGAGGGGGAACGCAGCATTATGGGAACCTTTCCACAGTCGGTGCCCATGGAGGAGATTTTTTACGTAGTTTAATGGGCACCGCTACTGTAAATTAAATATGTCATTGTTTATAAAAATATCATGACCGTTTATTATTGTATCAACTCATCATTAATTACAGTAAATGTATTGTTAAAGTGTAAAAAGGCTGCTAAATTGTACTTTCAGAATAATTAAATATCGACATTATGTATAGCATCCTTATTTAAAAAAAAAACCTATCCACTCTCATCTCTTCTAGCTTAGTTTATTAATAGTTTAAAAACGGTATTATATACCTAAACTTAGTTGTAAGATTGTTTGTAACCGCATAACAACAAAAATGTACTCTCTATAAGCGAATGTAATTACGTTATTTGACATAAATAACGCTTTTATAAACACGAGTGTGAATTCATTTAAACGTATGAGAATCGTGTTACAGGATCGGCTAGCCCGTTGCCGTAACTCCAGAGGCGTCTCCGCCATCCGATCCTCATTGGTTCGGAAGACGCCGCACGGCATACGCCAGGGGTGAACAGCTCGAATGAATATGCTGCTTAACTTATTTGCTTGTCCAACTAAACTACTAGTATTACGCTTGTAGATTCACCATATTTTTTACAACAATAACGGTTGTATTTTGCTTGTTTCACAGACAAAACCATAACAATATTATGTGCGAGTACACGATACTCGTTTTTCAACGCGCCTACACGACCCTATACATCAAAGTAAAATGAATGGTACGATATCTAAAATAATTAATCATGTTATCAATCTAATAATCTAATTTGAATTAATATATTAATTTATATAATTAATTATTATAAATAATATTATAAATCTAAGAATCTAATTTCGAATTTCATGTTCATTTTCATTTTCGAAATGTTTGGTGTATTCGATATTTTTTCAGGATGCAAATGGAAAAATGTGGTGAACTTGCAAAATCTGGATTGCACCTCAAAAAACCTATATTCAGAATCAGTGGGCTGAAAATATTTTCGATTGCGATATTTTTAAACGTATTTTTCCCTTTCAAAAAATGCGCGTGCATCGTACTTAACCTAGACGTACCGAACCTTTGTCTTCCTGTCAATGTGATATCCTACAAATATGTCTTCTGAAAATAAAAATTATATTTTGCAAACCCAATTCGGAAGTTATTATTTGGACAACACCAAATTCAAAAGACAGTTTTTAAATTTAAAGCAAATTTATTTATCAAATCCATTATCAATTTTTTCAAATATCATAAAACTTTTGGACGTCGTTTATATTGAGAGTCATGCAATATTACCGTTTGCTGTCTGCTGAAAACGGGGCTGGTTTCAGGCGTGCAGCAGTGCCGGTACAAAACAACGAGCCGATGCAACGCTGTGCTGATGAAAAAATCTCATCCGGACGCGCTTTGAAAATACTACGCTCAATTTCCAAATCCCATTTACATCGCTTTGAAGTCGCATCGGCCATTTCGGTTCGATAGCGGTGCTCTCCAATTTCCCGCCGACGCGGCGACGATGCGAGTGTGCATGCAACTTGCTGCTTATAAACGTTTATTCCTCCAGAATCTGCTCACATTTAAGTATAATTAGGACCTTTTTCATCTACTGCTGATTTGCTTAATCGCCACATATTAAGGGCGTTTCTTAGGAGCTTGCAATCAATACCAGTACAAGATAATCAGCACTTTAATAATAGAGGCCCTTTCAGTGTATTTTTTATTTTATTTTTATTTTATTTTATTTTATTGATTTAGATTACAATAAATCAGCACTTGTTGAAAACTAATCAGCAGTGGGTCAAAAGGCCCTTTCACCAAGGGCCTTTTTACTAAAGTGCTGATTATCTTGTACTGGTATTGATTGCAAGCTGCTAAGAAAGGTCCTTGATGTGTGGTGATTAAGCTCATCAGCAGGTGAAATGGCCCTTAAATTTAAAAAGTCAAATTAGCTCCATGGGAATACTGATATCTACTTGTTTATTCTTAGGATCAGCTACATTCCAGGGACATAGTTACGAGATTTTTCTTATTCCGATTTTTATTGGGACTTAAACCACAAAGCGGCTAAGCCAGCGAACCGTTACCGTTTCATACGATTAGTTCGATCCGATCAACAGATTTCTTCAGAAAGCCTAAACAAATTTTAAATGCATCCATATTTTTCGGCTAACTTATTGCGCTGTGTATGGAAAGGAACAAGTTAATCTAACTGATTTAAAGTCTATGAATATTATTAAGTCTTCAGTCTGGGCACATTCCATAAGTGGTAAATATATTCTTCTCGATTCCAGTGTTTACAGTTTGGAGTATAATTTTTGCCAACAAGATATTTTAATTGATATAGATGATAAAGATGACTGGCATTGGCGTATCTCACTGATAAATACAATTTATATTAATTCGAGTTTTAGTGACATTTACATTTTATGCATTGTAATCAAATTTTGAAATTAAACTGAAAAAGTTTTTGGTCAACATCAAATTAAATGTATGTCTAGTTCTTTTTCTATTTTTGGGTCTTTGGTATTATACGAAGCCACCGATCATTTTATGAATATGAATCGATTTATTTTATGTGAATTAAGAAAATCGTGTGGGATCCACCTAAAAATAATGACCCTGCATTGATGCAATTGCATTGAATAAAATATGGTTATAACCAAAAAGGGAAATCACTGTCATCGTGACCCGACCAGCTCCTTTTACAAAGCCTTGTGACGGGCTAATAAAATCTAGACAAAAGAAGCCATCCGTGCTCTTATTAAATCCACACGTGGTATATTATTGACGCAAAATGAAAATCATATTTTCCAGCGGGAGCTAAGAGGCGTTCTAACTAGTTTCCTGGTTCCGCAGGTCGGGCGGTGATGCGGGCGGGCGGTGGCGCTACCGCCGGAATACCGCCGGAGTACCGCCGCGTGTGCGGTGCGGGTGCGGAAGCAGGGGCCAGCGTTTATCTCAATTTGTAACTGCGCTGCCGCCGGCTAATTGCTTTGTGCATCGCAACACTAGCCCCTGCGATTAGCACACTCACGTTAACATAGTAAGTACGATGCATAGTACCCAAGGAAAATAACTAAGTATCGGTATGGAATATAAGATCACCTGACAGTTATAAACATTTAGAAGGTGCTATTCTGGATATCGACTTTTGTAGAATATTTATCGGAGAAAATAAAGATTTATAACTTAAGTAAGTACTTTCATATTTTACCTTATTATAGAAAGTGTAAAATTAGTAAATAGAAAGTTTAAAATAAGAAACATATATAGTTGCATAATCTGAGGTTATTTAAGGACATCGATATTGATTGTAATCAGATTTTGGAAAATAATCAGAATGTTTTTGCTCGAAATGTTTTTTTCAGATTATTAAAAAATGAGATTATAATTATTTTTTATTATCTTAAATTAAAGAGATAGCTGTCCAGTACATCGATAAAAACAATATACGGTTAATCATCGGAATTCTCATTACTACGGTATTTAAAATAATTGTGATCGATTGTATACTTATTAAGAAATATATATATTGCCATCTATGAACGCGGCCATTGAACAAGTATATGCGTATGACTAATAACCACAATGTATCCGGCCAAGTACGAGTCAGGAACTCGTAGGAAGGATGCCGTACCATCGCACAAGATTGAACACAAAAAAAATCACGTTAAATGTGGAGGACCTTGTTTGAATGGAGGGCCCCCCTTTAATGATTAATTTCATTTAATTTTATCGTTAACACAGTTAACGAAGTAGTCCGTTCGGTCGGTGTCCGTCCGTCACAGGGCTGTATCCGTTATAAGTAAACAATCTGAAATGTTTACACACTGTGTATTTCTGTTACAGCTTTAAAAAAATAATAATACAAGAAACGTAATTTATTTGGGTCAAATCTTGTATGTATAATCGGAATCCTTCATGTGCGAGTCCGACCCCCACTTGGCCGGTTTTTAGTTATTCGTTACATTCATTATTCTTTAGTGATATTCATTTCGTTAATCATAATTAATTAATTTATCATAATATTTATAAATTATGTAAGAATAAACTTTATCTGATTGTCTACACGCTAAGCATTTATTGATAGTAAACATTTTAATTTCGTTGTTTTTGTTGAAAAACCTAGAAGGGAACCGGATGCAGCGCTAATTCCAGCAAAATGAAATATATTTTTGAATAGTTACTTGGCACGGAAACGAAACATTGCATGGGTAGTATATACATGCATGTATAGGGTTATATGTGGGTCGCATTGCGAAACAAACAAAGACATAAAATATCTCCAACCGAACCTCGATTTCCGGATGTTCTGCAGTGAAAATATTTTGAAGGAACTGAATCTGCTGCTAGGTCCGACTTCGTTGGTATATATTGAGCAGTTTGTAAAAATGTTAAAACGTACTCTGAAAAGGTATGGTTAAATTTAACCAAAACCCTGTCACCGCAACCCGAAAATCGGATATAAAAGGGAAAACCCAAGAGTCTGGCAAAAGTTATTAAAACGTTCTTTGTTAAAATTATCTGACAAATTGAACTACATATATCAACTTTAGACTTAGATTGGTTTTCACCAAGTGCTGATTTATTTTAATTGACACTTAAAGGGCCTTTATTACTAAAGTGCTGATTATCTTGCACTGGTGTCGAATGTAAGATGGTAAGAAAGGCCCTTTAATGTCCGGATTAAGCTAATCAGTACTTGGTGGAAGAGACCCTTAGACTACTGTTTTTGTGGCTGGCATACAAGCCTTTACTAGATCATGGTTGTTCTGATAACACTTAATTTTATATTTGAGTCTACTAAAACTGTATTGACAGGCCTAGAACACATTTAACAAAAATATAGTTAAAATATTTTTACTAAGTGCATCTTCGCAAAAACCAAAAATACACATAAAAATAGCCAAAAAAGGAGGTGGAAGCATAACTTCATGTACTGAATAACGAAAGTTAATTAAAATGACTGAATTGAAATGAAATTAATAAAAGTTTGAAATGTTTTTTAGTAAGAGGATGTCTACAACTTTTTGTATGAAGATTTTTTTTCGTTCAGGCCACAAAATGGCGGTTATATTCAAATAAAAAAAATACATAATTACATTTGCTGTACACGCGAATCCTTTCGGTATGTCTGCGTGTGACGTAGGCTATTTAATGCTTATATTATAAGCACATTTTTATTTAACAGCAGTAGGTAACAGCAGGAGTAATTAACAACTTACAGTCTTACATGTAATCTAAACAATGGAACAGCTCGCATTCGTGACGAAATGCACATATCCAACTCAGAAAGAGAAATAAAGTGGAGCATGAACGGGCCGGGGATTAAAACCCTGACCTCTGATATACGAGCCCTTAAGAACGGCCCGTAAGCTATGCTCCCCATAGAAACGTAGTTTACTAATAATTTGAAAACCACTGTTCCAATTTAATTGATATTTGATACTTAATATCAGGCAACAATAATCTGTGTCTGCATGCTTTTGTTTTTTTTGAAAAATCCAAACCGAATCGGATGAAAGCAAAAACAAAATCTTCATACTAATTTTGTTTTCTCTTTGGTTTGACTCAGGATACATTTACCGAAAAAACAAAGGCATGCAGATACAGATATTTGTTGCCAGATATATAATACCAAATATCAAGTAAATTAGAACAGTGGTTTTCAAATGATTAGTAAACTATACGTTTGTATCGGAGGCGAAATTTTCTGATGCTTACGGGGGCACCTTAAGTCAAGTCAGTTACATCATTCACGCTTGCGCTAGGACTAGCGTGTCCTTTCACCGAAAACTTGAGGTAATAGGCCAAGCTAGAACAGCCCTTCGTTATTCCGCTCCAACGGGTGGCGGAGCAGAACAGCCGGATTGAGTTGATTGGCGTCGACCGCACACAGTCCATGCGACCGGAATAGAGTGCTTCGTGGTCTGTTGTCGACGTCCTCCACATTACATGCCGCTTTCCGGCCGGGCCGTGGCGTAACAGAACAACTCTATACAGTAATGGGTACACTGAAA
Source organism: Incurvaria masculella (assembly GCA_946894095.1). Classification (NCBI taxonomy): domain Eukaryota; kingdom Metazoa; phylum Arthropoda; class Insecta; order Lepidoptera; family Incurvariidae; genus Incurvaria; species Incurvaria masculella. The sequence continues at coordinate 10,570,717 of OX335658.1, read as the reverse complement.
AAATTAACAAAAAAAAATAACCGACTTCAAAGAAAAAGCACTAAAAAGTAAAAAATAATTTCCATTTTTGTAGTTACGATTTCTGTTATATTTGAGTCGGCGTCAGCCGGGCACACGCTGCGCCAATCAAGAGAACCTAACCTAACCTAACTTAACCTTGGCTGACACCGACTCAAAAAATAACAGAAATCGTAACTACAAAAATGGAAATTATTTTTAACCGACTTCAAAAAAAGGAGGAGGTTATCAATTCGTCTGTATGTTTTTTTTTTGGTTTTTTTTTTTACTTTTTATCTGAAGTACACTTACTAATTTGTACACGTCCTTTCCAATAAAAAAAGAATCACCGAAATCGGTTGGCGTTATATTGAGTTATTCGTCCATTTGTCGCGCACATCTTAATACAAATTTAAGACTTTTATGATTTTCTCATGGATATCATTGTCAGAACTTAACCAAATTAAAATGGAACCACTTGGGAATCACTAGCTATCATTAAAAATAATTATTATCATCAAAATCGGTTCACCCAGGCAAAAGTTATGAGGTAACAAACATAAAAAAAAAACATACAGACGAATTGATAACCTCCTCCTTTTTTTAAGTCGGTTAAAAACCGACCAAGTGCGAGTCGAACTCGCACACGATGGGTTCCGTACCATCGTACAAGATTTAACATAAAAAAACATCTTTTTGTATGGGGGCTCCCTTTAATTTTTATTATTTTTTATTTTACCTATTTTTTGTTATAGCGGCAAAATAAATATACGCTCTGTGAAAACTTCAGCTGCCTACCTATTACGGTTCACGAGATACAGCCTTGTAACAGACTGACGAACGGACGGACGGACGGACGGAGGCTTAGTAAGAGGGTTCCGTTTTCACCCTTTGGGTACGGAACCCTAAAAAATAATCAGTAAATCTTTCTCTAAGCCCCGATTGCACGAAGAGACGGCCGAGTTAATCAATGTTCAAACACGTCACTTTTAGTGAACCGCACGGAGCTCCCTGTATACTGTCCATACAAAGTGACGTATTAAATCATACGTTGATGTTGATTTTTATTTCTTGTCCTTTCGTGCTCTCGGCCCTAATTCCAATAATAACAACCGTCTTGCAACGTTGAAATAGAGCGAACCAAGAAGATCGGTTACTCTGAGTAAACACAGTTAAATGTTACTGTATCTTGTTATTGTTTTTTTAACTGTGTACAATAAGTGCTTTCTCTTACCTATTCCCTAACTGTGTGAAAACTGTTTCTAGCTTTAGTATTTTTTCCATTCTTACTTACGTCTTATATTCAGTGAAAAGGTACTGTCCAGTCTGTTAAAATTCATGTACCTCTTGAAACTGGACAATTGCACACCCCGTTCAGATAACCGTTTCAAAATCATCTGATCTGTCACACGTTGTTCACGCCAATATGGCATGGGTGACCTAGGTGGGTAGTTTGCAATTCACAAGAATTCAATCCCATCCGAAGTTTTTCCTATGCCACCCGCTCTCTCTCGGCTACTAGCTGTCACGCATGGTGCACGCATGCGCCGCGTCCCCACTTTCATCGTGGAGCTCCTCTTAGGGCTCCACGCCCGCAACCCGCCGCGCGCCTGACCAGGCTGTGTCGTCCTGCGCGAAGTGCTGTGCCGCCGAACATTGTCCCGGGATCCGACGCCTAGGAGCTGGTGCTGCTGGAGGTAGGTGGATGTTCCTACTCCTCTGGTGCCCCCCTGTGACGTCCCGAGGCTACCGGGCATTGCAACTCCTGCGCTTGTGAAGTGCGACCTGCCTGGGCGCGCACACACGTGTTATTTTCACCAAGCGGTACTGTTCAATCAGTTGAAATACTGTGTAATACTAACTGTTTTGGTTCATAAGTAGATGCTTCCTGTAATACAGAAATAAATTACCATGAATAACAGAATTTTAACTGTGCTAAAACAGTGAAATTTGCACATTTTTTTATGTGTACTTGTACAGCGAGAATGTAAGGACGCGAGGAGCGATCGAAACTCATGGCGGCAGGGTAGCCACGAGTTAGTGTAAAACGTCTGATTTTGTGTTTCTTAACCTATGTATTTGTAGTATTGACCCCTTGCGTGATTTAAAAAATATGAAATGTTCATACCCCTTCCGTACTCGAGAGATGCGCTTGACAAATAGTATTAACAACGCTTTAGAACCCAACTGTCAAACGCACATTTTTTTTGAAAGGCGATATCGCCTTCTCGATATCGCTTACTCGATAGCGTTTGTAATAGGACCCCAAGTTAAGAAACCTTGCTCCAACTGTAGTTAGTTCGCTTAGGAATTTTCGTTGCACTAAATACTGTCCTGTGAATTTCCTACGTGTTTGTGTCGTTGGAATCCGAGGAAATCCAGTAAGTAGTGAGCGAATTAGTCAGCGGACTGACTCTCCGGCGCTACCATTTTTAGGTTTCTGTACCCAAAGTGTGCCGACGGAACTATATTACTAAGCCTCCGCTGTCCGACCGTCCGTCCGTCCGTCTGACCCGTCAGGGCTGTATCTTTATTTTTTTTCCATTTTATTTCTTTATCTGAACTTTTTGCTAGTCTAACTACACTAAGTTGCGTCACAAAGATCCGCGGATTCGATCAACCCAGTAAAGAAGAACCCGCAAAGAAACTTCACGGGCTTACACAAAATATTTTTCCATCCACAATTATGAAATACACACTTAGATTTAAATGCTACTGCGAAACAATTCCTTGGTAGAACAGATTATCTCATGAACCGTGATAGGTAGGCAGCTGAAATTTTCACAGGGTGTGTATTTATTTTGCCGCTATAACAACAAATAGGTAAAATTTAAAAGTAATAAAAATTCAATTGGCCCTCATACAAAAACTTGATTTTTAAAAATCTTGTACGATGGTACGGAACCCTTCGTGTGCGAGGCCGACTCGTACTTGGCGGTTTTTTGTAAATGGCATCGCCGCCACCTTATAAGCGAGTGTCGGTTACTACTCCACTACTTCCATGCTCGTCGCGCATTACGTAGGACACTCGATTGATTTTTCAGTAACCACATAGTGTTTTAATTTTACTGCGGTCGTTATGTGATATGGTGATGGACAATGTAATATTGTCTATTTTATTCATAGTTGTATGTGACACAAAACACGAAATTTCATTTAGTACTAGCTGAGGTTGCCGGCTCCGCTCGGGCCGATTTCGTTTTGGACATAGTCCGGTGAATGTGGTTGCACCCTCGTCGGCGATTTATTTAAACGGTCAGTTTAAAAAATCGTATCTCAACACCAGCGCCCCCTATCTAATTCAGCTTTGTCTTAGAAACATCTCGGACTTGGATGAATGTTTGAAAAAAAAATAGCTAAATTATTAGAGCCGTTCTCGAGAATTGCCCACTTGTCAACCATATCCAGGTATGTTAAACATGTATATTTAAATAATAGATACTTAGCAAAGAAACATTTAATTTTAATAATAATATGAAATCATCTTGCTATCCATTTTATGGTTCTGTACCCAACGGGTGCCAAACGAAACCCTGCACTCGGATTTGTCATATTTTATCATTGCTGAATTTTACAGTTACAAGCCTTCGCTATCCGTCCGCCCGTCCGTACGTTCGTCTGTCACAGGGCTGTATCTTACGAACCGTAATAGGTAGACAGCTGAAATTTCCACGGAGTGTGTATTTCTGTTGCCGCTTTAACAAAAAATAGAAAAATAAAAATAAAAAAACAAATAAAAATTAAAGGGTGGCTCCCATGCATTAAACTTGTTTTCTTTGATTCAATCTTGTATAATGGTACGGAGCCCTTTGTGTGCGAGTCCGACTCGCACTTGGCCGGTTTTTTAACTACCTAGGTTAACTTAATTTCTAAAGAAGATTTTTTTTCAATGCATGCTAAGCAGAAATGTTTTAATTACAACACGGTGTCCGGAGTTGCAGTGTTAGCACTCAGAATGTGTTCTCCAGTTAATCAGCTTACGGGAGAGGCGACTGTGTCGGGTACGTATTGGTAAGGGTGCTTTCAGTGGCCTTTTTAGTCTAATCCTTTATTCTGATCGGATTTTGTAGCGAAGTGTTTGGCTTGTATTTTTTAAATCTATTGTGTTGTTAAATAATTCGAGATCGCATAAGCAAGTTGAAATGATTGACAAATAAGGCGTATTGGATATGAAACGAACATTTTATTAATAAGCAAAATTTTATTAAATTTGTGAATATTTCAACCAGGTACATACCTGTTTTGCTTACAAGTACTAGTGGATGTTTTTAAACATTGTTTTCAATGACACATTTTTTTTAATTTAATTTATTCCTTTTTTTTACTCCTTCCATTTATTCCTTTAATTGTTTTATTCGCTCGATAGCAGAAACAGTAATATTTTTATTTAAAATAACATTCCGTAATGTTTTCAAGGTTTTCAGTGCGATTAAGAAAACTGAAAACTTTTTACCGAAACTCTCGTTTAATGGCAAGTCATATAGTTTAGGGGTATCTTACAGATAAACACCGAGCCTGAACCCATAGTCTGACATGTCACCTAAATTGGCGTTTACGCCAAACCGATCCAGTCGATCGTTTGGAGTCAAATGTGTGGAGAATTGAAGAGCGCGCGCAGTGGGCGTTCAGTGAACTAACAATTGCGAGTCGGAGTTTGATTTGACAGTTTATGTATCGTCGCGGCCGTTTAAACCGGCTCCACGATTTCATACAAAATTGGTAGTCCGAGTTTGATTTTGACAGGTTGAAGAAGTTAAGCCAGAGAAAAAGTAGAAAAACTTGTATGGGGCTTAACGTTTTTACGTAACTTCGAAGTTCCGTACATGCAAACTTGGATGAGAAGTCCGACTTCGCGCTCCGTTTAGTTTCTAGGTAGCATTACATATTAAAAAGTAGAACTTAGACAACTCCTGCAGCGGCTAGTGGAATTTCTGATTAAAGCCGGCGACCATCTGAAGTTTCGTGCAATTACTCTTGTACAAGTTTCGGGACCCGGCCCTATCACGGTGGCGGCGCGTCAGGCGATGACATCATTCATTATGTAAGCGAGTATGACGAGCAGCTGTCAAGTTTCGTTGAAGACTCACGAATTTATGCGCCACGCTGCGTGCGAAGCGCCCCTCTCTTATTCAACACGCACTACTCATATTTACACTTCTATACATTCCTGATGAATGTTGGGGGAAGCATCGAGGTGGAACATATATTAGGCATAGCCTGTACATGAGTGGCTGTGCTACACTATCTATTTGATAACCAGCGTTCGGTGCTACATAACACTGCAGCAAAGATAATATAAAGTTTGTTGCATTTTGTCCACAACGTGACCACGAAAACCCTATTGACTTACATTATATTGCTGAACTTAGACCTCCTCTAATGCGCGGTATTTTACCCGATAAATTTCCCTTTCCAGCCAGCTACTATTTCTAACTATTATTTCACTACTCGGCAACACAAAATACTGTTTCCAGCCACAACAACTGCACAGTAAAAAAAAAAAACAAAAACACGTATCTTCACGCCAATAAGCTCAAAAGTATGGTGCACAAACTTAAAATCACTCATCATCTATAAGCCACCAAGTTCGAAAGGATTTCCAGTATAGTTTCGGAGGAACAAAAAATTATTTAAAAATATAAAAAACCCGACAGCGTTAAAAATTGTAACTTAAAATTGACTTAGTAAACGAACTGAAAAGATAGAAACAAGTTGAAAAATTAAATATTTGTTGTGTTTGAATGATCATGGGTGACAGTGTTTACAAACGCAGTCGGAGGCATAAGATACATTAACTACGATTTATATTTTCAATGGTGTGCCTATGCAAATTTCACGATGGTCGGTTGAGTTCGCGAAACAGACAAACTTACTTTCGTATTTATTATATGACAGTTAGGAGATAAAAATTTGTCTCAATAAGTTTATTTTTGCTATAACCATATCACTAAGAAAATCGCTAGTCATTAATAATGGAATGTATTGGGAAATATATAATATATCATTATATAATTCATATTGTGCATCAAATTAACTATGATTTATATTATTTTGTTTGTTATTAAATTCATTGAAAGTGTACCTATGTAAATTTCATGATGATCGGTGACACCGAGAACGAGAAAAAAAACCTCACTTTAGACATAAAAATGAAAGATAGGATATTGGAACTTCCCCCACCACGTATTTTCTTGCTCCACCGAAATAATCCATAAAATCGCTAGTCATTTACTATGAAACGTACTGGGGCTATTTGATGCCTCCGACTGCGTTTGTAAACACTGTCAACCATGATCATTCAAACACAACAAATATTTAATTTTTCAACTTGTTTCTATCTTTTCAGTTCGTTTACTAAGTCAATTTTAAGTTATAATTCTTAACGCTGTCGGGTTTTTTATATTTTTAAATAATTTGTTTTATTTTAATTATTTTTAGTTTTCGTAGAGCATGTATTTATCATTTAAATATCTGCACGTTAATAAATTCCAACGAAAGTAAGGTTAGGTATTATTATGGAACCTGACATGGATGGCTAATGTAACACAACTACCGTCATGATATAAGCCTAATTCAACAAATTCCAGAAGGAATTAGGTGACAGGTCAGGACCTTCCTTTACACAGAATCACGGCTGCACACGGATACCATGGGTGGAAAATACAGACAATGATCTATGGCCACTTCGTCCATAGTTTTTCCTAATGCGGTGATACCAACCCAGGCGGGATTAACCCTGTCACCTAGTAGGGTAAGGTGACCTACAGTTTTACATGGGTTCCGAACCATGAACAACTCGCAAGATAAAGTGGTGTATAACAGATGCGAGGATTTGAGCCCATAACCTCTTGCATGAAAGGCAATATTTTAGTCCCTACACTACGAGGTGTAACAAATAGAGTTTTTTGATTGATATTAAAACAAAACTACATTTTCTAAAAGTTTCTTCATGTTATCTTTAAGGCTTTAATGAAGTCATCAGTTCATAGAATGAGATTCCCTCATTTAACGAATTTTGATCATATGCCGATATATACAAGGTTTTAGTGGAGGTATGGTCCAAACGTTAACGTATTCCTTGGCATATTTGAAACAAAAAGCATATACATTTTATTTGTAGGTATTTAAAATGTATGGGGAAAATCTTTTTCAAGTCGTACAACAAAATATCTTCCACCTTTTTAGCTCCAAATATGCCGAGTAAAACGTGGTTAGCTTTTGGACCATATCTCCGTTAACACCCTAAATATGGTTTTTTTAGAATCTCCCTCTCATCATCGTTGATTACAGTTACACTAAATTTATAAGCGAACAGTTCGACACTCAAATCCTGTGGTTATAAACAGGGTCCGTCACTCGAAGTGTTACCAATTGAAAATGATATTATTTAGTTAATTGAAGTACGGTTCGTTAAAAATTATATCACCATAAAACATTTAATTTTAAGACAATAATTGTTATTGTTCGATATAGCCTCCTTTGATCCATAGATAAGAGCTTTCTGAGACGATCCTGAGTGTTGTTGGAACGTCCAGCGTTTCGTACTGCATTGTTTATACGTGCACATGGTATGAGCGCCTCATTTAACACCTTTTGCACACACTTGCTCGTTAACTTTGACGCCCTTCTCGATAAACACGAGTGAATAGCGACCATTTGCGGTCACTGCAGCCGAGACCATAACAGAAGCGGGCGCTTGCTTACGAACGGGAACTTCGTCTAAATTCTCGTTGGATTTGCCCTGTAGCCAAACACGAAAATGTTGTTTGTTTATATACTGTTACACAGTAAACATTTTTTCATAAAAAAAAACAATGTTTTCCAGATCACCACGCAAGACTTTCATTGCTTGAGCTCTTTGTAGTCGAACTGCCTTCTGCGCTGAACTAAGATGCTGTAATTTTTGTATCTTGTTGGTAGGGCTTCAGTTGCATTTCTTTTTGTTTCAGTATGCGCCGATTACTTGAGTCGGGTATTGTCTGACTTTTCGCAAATTTTGCAGAACACTGGTGAGGATTTCCTCGAATTCGAGCCTTTACCTTTCGAACCATATCATGTGATACTGCTATTTTCGGATGACCGCCTCTATGCCGTTTAGCAATGCTAGGTTATAACGCTTAATGGTTCGATGCACTAACATTTTGTTCACATGTAAATGTCGGAGCTCCCGAACGATGACTAGTTGTGATTTTCCGGTCAAATACAAAACGATCACAATGTTAGGTTTAATATCCATTGCGAAAATTTATTATACAGTTCAAATTTGTTCCCGCTCTTTTCGCCCACTTAAAAACAATGAAACAAATTGACGTTTCACCAAAATTTGGCGCGCTGTCATTATTATTTTGAAAATAGAAGTAACATTTCAAGTGACGGACCCAGTAGTAATCGCTTTGATCACAGGATTTCATCCATGTATAAACTAACTGCTAGTTAAAATTCAATATTCTCCATAATAATCATGATTATAATATTTATATCCACTACTTCATAAGACTGGAAGTTGTCTCTTGACTGACAGCTTTGAATGTGAGTCAAAAACATTGTTAAAGCCATTTTTATTTAATTATTGAGCTAGTTAAGTTCCAGTTTCACAGTTTAGAACTTTAACTGGATGCGGCGAAAGAGACCTGGATTCATCGTTTGCAAATATATGTGGGCCCGAGGTCCACAATCGCCCGATCGAATGTGTTACCTTGGAGCTTATAAACTGTTACATCCCAACTGAGCGTTTATTGTTTTTCTTGCCTCCAAAGCCCATCAAAATATAACGTTCATGATTTAATCCGTACATGAACTCCTGATTTATTATTTTGAATAATATAACGTGTTAATAATATGTGATATATGATGATAAACGCAACTTTGGCAAAGCCGTGCTTTTCCTTCCCACTGCTCCCAAGGACGCACGGTTAAAGATCAGCGATATTATGATGACGATCATATTTTATGTACCCTATGTAACATAGGTACTTATCAGGGGGCTGACGACATCTTCATGGAAAGTTTTCCTATCTTTGGTAAAGATTTTAGATATTATCAGATTGATACCGATTTTGGGCACCACAGTATCTCGGCACTGTAGGGTCGCCCTCTTGTGGAACAAGCGGACCTTCCCCAGCGTGACACCCATTGACAACGGAAGTATGGATTTATGAGCTGTGCAGGTGCAGAATGCTGATAGTAAAGCAATGATGGTGATATCGGTCTATGCGGCGACCGAGAATGTCGAAAATCTATCTGACTATCGCCCGGATCCACCACTTCCAGTTATAGACATCCCAAAGTTATCTTTCGGTTACACCATATAAATATGCAATGTAACCGAAGCTACATTCCATATAGCTGGAGGTAGTTAAAAGTGGAGTATATGACCTGAGTTGGTGTGACCAGCGCGCTTGCGTAAACAAAAATCATTTGAATTAATTTTTAACGTTGAATATTTTGATGTTTTTGGAATTTCTTATTCCAAATTACATTTAAACATATAAGTTGCATACCTTTTTGTAAACTATTTAAAAAACCCTTTAGTTTGATACCCCACTCGATAGGTTTCAAGAAAAAAAATATTTGAAAACCCAAATTTGGCGCCAAAAATCAGCCATGATTTTTTTTTATGATTTTGATATACCCAGTGTCACTCTCACAATTAAGACGAATGTAACGACACCTCTCAAGCTAAAATCCATCAAGCCGTTTAGGCTGCAGGGGGCGACAAAGAAATATACATACATACATGCACTCGAAAAACATAACCCTCCTTCTTTCGCAGTCGGGTAAAAAAGAACATTTACACGTTGTAAAATCTTACATACATGAAGCCATTGTATTGAATATTTACGTACTATTCAAAATCTAATAATTAAAACTATTAAATAAAATAGAGCAGGCTGTCCTAAAAATCAATAGCTCGCGAAACATTTCAAAGTGAACAATTCAATTTATTTTACATTTAAATTTAATTTTAAATTGTATTTGTTATATTGTGTACCTACATGTGTCTATTCGGTAGTTTAGTTAATAGATTGTAAGCTTGGTTTACATATTATTGTTGTTTTGATGAGAATTGTTGAAGAGACAGGCAAAGTGGTCTACTTGTAGTTATGTAATATTATGTTATATGTTTCTTGTCTCGGTTTAGTCTATGAATAAATAAAATAAAAAACATGAGTAAAGACCACTTCAAAGTTTTATATGCCTCGCCAGGGCGGTAATATGACTTACAACGAACCATAAATTACCGAGCACAACTACACTCATACTATTGTATTCTCATCGCCATCTCCAGTATTGTGTTAGAGTTAGGTTAGAACGAACAGGTCGGACGGAACTTGCTATGACATTAGGTACCCATATTCGCTTCCATAAAAAAATTAGAGGAAGCTAAATCCACGCAACCTGAGGCTCAAAACACCTCTTCAATCATCTCGAGTCTCCCAAAAGGAACTTAAATTTATTCACCGAATCACCTGACGTAATCCAGGCGCCGGAAAACAAAATGATGGTGTTAGAGAGCATTAATTTCCTCAGTTCGTCGGTATACGTCGTAATTGGTCATTTTTCATTCTGTTTTCTTGGGAGCCTAGCGACTCAACCTGGCCCTGCCTATGATGAGCTGCGAAAGCCAGTCATCTTTTATAAACAGTCGGATTTTATAAATAAGAATAATGCCTTTGCATGATTTTGAAAATCACAGTTACGTTTTTTGTGTGTTTGTTCGGTCATTAGGCAGCAACTACACAATTGCATTTTTGGAAATCTGACTTTTTTTTCCTTTATCTCTTTTTTTAAGTGGTGGTCACTTATTTGACAAATCACCATTTATAATGAGTATGGAAAAAGTTAAGTGCCGTTTACTCAAAAAAGGACTAACCAAGACACGGGCGACACCGCCCAGTTCGGCTATATTATATCAATTGTATGTTTAATTGTGCATCTGAAATTAAATAAATAAATAAATTATTAAAAGTATAAGCTCCTGGTATCGCGTTGAAGTATTAAGAAATTACTACTATTCGAACGGTCGGTAAGAAAACAACGCTCTCCCTAAAATTATTATAAGAAAATCTCTTATGTACCACCGTATTGCATCGTGTAATTTTTTTGTTCAATAAAAATACTTGTCTTTATGATATTTTACCTATTATCATCCGCTAAAGGCACAGAAACTTTTCTTATATTAATGTATATATACATGCGAGCGGTATTATGGTTCTGAATCCATGTAAAAGTGTCCCTTTCCCTCACAAGGCAATAGGGTTAAGCCCGCGATGAAAAGATGGTGGAAACGGCAAGGAAAAATGATCCGTGTTTTCCATCTACATCATTAATGAAAAGTCCTGGCATGACACCTAATTTCTTCAGGAATACAATGCATTGGGCTAATATCATGACGTAGGATGTGGTATTAGCCATATATGTCCAGTTATTTAGAAAATCATGTTGCGGGATGTTTAGTATTTCTTCAAACATCTGGATTTTCGAAAGGCTCGCTTGAATATCTGGATTTCATACGTGCGCAGGTGGATTTATGACAAGCTTCCGGCGGGCTATTCTTCACTCCTCTTATTAGAATAACAATTACCGAGACGTTCGTTTTATCCCGACAGACGATTATTATTTGAGCAAAGCGGCTTAAAGTTGATCGAATTGGGCGTTGAAGCATTGCAAGCGCAAGAAGATAAATAGATCCCTTATCATAATGTAATAATTCCGTCCAAGCTAAGCTAAAATTGTATTTAATCGTAGAATGTTAAGTGTAGCAATTATTCTTAATGATTTCATATCGTTGTTTTTTAAAGTGCACTAGGCGAATATTTCGGAAATATTTTGAAGCATAAAAACCAAACGTTTCCAAATACCATGTTTCGTCCGTCCTCGTTTGAAATACCAAATGATTTTAGATATTACTGTTCCTTTTGTGACTTTTATTAACGGAATCACCAATACTGGAATTTTATCTACTATTCTAACAACAAAAAGAATACGTCTGATACGTTTGCCTCCAATACCTACGTAAATACCTACGTATTGTCTAAACCGTAAGAGTAAAGGACCGTAAAAGGTCATCTCGAAAGTTAGTAACTATCGAGACTACCTCGAAATTACGGAGGAGCGAACAACTAAAATCTTGTTTCTTACGTGAAGTAAATATTGTGTTTCATATTTTATGCTAATTACAGGTTTTGATAACGCTTCACTTTTGATTTGGTTTTGAATGCTATTCAAAGTTTTATTTTCTAGCATGAATGTATTTCGAGTAGTTCAAGTAACAACTAAACAAACTTTATAACTGATTTAAGTTATTCGAAAGAAGTGTGCGCCCAAATATTTAGAAATATTGATAATTTTATGACGTAAATCATATTTACATCGTTTCTTAACGCATTGCAAAATAAAGAACATAATAAAATATGAAACGAAAGCGTTCAATGTATAAAAAAAAAATGCCCGGTTTCCTTTATTTTAATTAGAAACTCTGAGTTATTGGCGCCAAAATCATCCTCGTTGGAAACGGCAAAAAAGGTCTATAAAAGAGATTTTGGCTATCTTAGAGAATATAGCTAAATTGATTTGAAAATCCCACAAATTTTCAAAATTAGGTGGGGACTCACTGTTCTCTGAAAAATCTCTCACTTCGGTGAAGTGAGAGAGGGGGTAGACTGCCCGTCGCAAGGTGACAGATTGAACTGGAAAGTGGAAATCGCAATATGAAAAATTGGTAAGTTCGATTGAGGTCAGCATTAGAAAAACCCTAACACAGTATATTCAGCTCTGCGCATTTATAAATTGCATAAAAAATGATGTAACTAATCTTAAACACGAAACATCGAAATTCATGCCACGAAATATCCAGGATTTCGTAATGTATACTCACACAAAGATATTGACGTTGCGAGAGCACAGATCGGGGCCGTTCGCGAGCAAGGCGTGTCTGATACCACAATAACTTTGGGTTAAAGTTAATTAATTCAATTTGCAGTTAATACCCTGAAGGATAAGCAGCGCCTCCAGTATTAGTTTTATTGGTGAGGGAGCGACGCAAAGCAGCGAAGCCTTCGTAAAAACTATTTCACCAGGAATTTCTCGTGGCGGTGCGTACGTGGGATTATATACTAATTGAGGTAAAAGCTATTTAGGCCTTAGGTTCGTTAATAGAAGTTAGTTATCTCTCTCTTATTTGAAATTGCAATACCTCGTACTAATTTAATATAAGAATATTTGGATAATGTCAATTTATAATAATATAGATACACAGAAGTAAATTTTCTTATATTTTTAAACAATAATTAATCATTTAATGAATTCAATAAAGTTTAGTATGTCGGATTGATTTCTGAAAAGCTAAATACTTAAAAGCAATGGAAAGTAGCACTCCGTGTTGATATTTTGAAGTATCGTACGTCCTAACCTTATACAAGACAAAAGATAATTGTTTATTTTGCTGGATTCATAAGACTGATAAATAAAATAATCAATTTAAGAACCGTAGTGGTAGTTTTTCCACTTGGAACCACATTTAGAAAATGAAAATATTGGCCTTGAAAACAGCTCCTCAGTATTTGTGGTTTATAACATTCAATCGTATGCCAAGAACAAATATGATTGTTCAGGTTGTCACTGTTGTTCGAAATATTATTTCATGTTTACGGATAAACAGTGACAGACGGACTGACGGACAGTCAGATTACTTATTTAGCTCGACGTTTCGTCCACTACACTGAAAACAATCATGTGTAACTGTTCTCTGTTTTAGCACAGTTCAAATTTAGTCATTTATAGTAAAGTATTTCTCATTACTATGAATGTGTTACGGTAAGTATATATAAATCAGCCACAGTTATTTTAACCGTTTGAAAAGTACCGCTTCGTAAAAATAAGATATGTGACAGATCAAATGATTTTAAAACAGTTATCTTAACTGATTTAACGTTAAAGCTGACTAAAAATCAATCGCGCAACTTTCCAGTTTCAAGAGGTACAGTAATTTTAACAGATTGGACAACACCTTTTCACTAAATAAAAGACGTAAGTAAGAATGGAAAACATATTAGAGCAGTTTTCACATAGTTAGGGAAAAAGTAAGGGAAAACAGTTATACTGTATATACAAATAAGTAAGAGGTAAAGTAACATTTAATGTTTAAGGCTAACTGTTTTTACTCAGAGTAACCAATTTACGGTTGTTATTATCGGAAATACAGTTAGAATCTAACTGAGATTCACAGATTTTTTTCCGTGTACGCTGTGGACATCTTCAGGATTCACGACGCGACCTGGAGGACCCTGACTCTTCGTCCAGTCAGATGCCAATGATGATGATAAAATAAAATTTTATGCCAAAGAAGAGGACCGCTACTATGAACTAGCTAGAAAAAACGCGGAATATTTTTCATTCGCGAATCAATTGACGTTTCAACCATAATTTCGTCCAATGCAATGCTACCAACCTAGCAGGCTTAACCTAATCACCTGGTAGAAGAAGAACTGTGAGTCCCCCAGTTTTACATGGATTCCGAACTTGTGCATTCGTGACAAAATGCTCCTATCCAACTCAGAAGGAGAAAGAAAGTGTTTCATGAACGGGGCAAGGATTTGAACCCGTGATCATCAAAGGAAGTCCCCGCGCCCCTGGGCTACTAGCCTTTTTGCTTTGTTTATATATTTGTTAATGTATTACTGTTCATAAACATAAATCAAAAAATTATAATCAACAAACATTTTCAGGGGCAGCGAAAAGCATGCATTCTTAGCATTAGGTTTGAAGGAACCCAGGTTTTTCTTTGTGCAGTTCAGCGACCAGGTGAAGGAATGGCAGGATCGGTTTGTTCCTGTAAAAGCTAGACTACCTAACGTGAGGGGTCCCAAAAGTCTCCCAGACGTCGATTCACATGCCGAAAACGAAAAACAAAGTAAAGATGAGTTCCAAACTCTAATTAGAGTGACAGGTGGCTTGGAGGCACTTAGACAGCTAATTCCCATCAGCACGTTGCTCAAATAATGACGATTTAATGTAAATTTGGTTGTCTCTTCTTTTGCATAATCAGAAGCACGCTCATTAAAATTTTCCGTAATTTTCTGAACGACGCGACGTCAACAAATTTGTTATTTCCAAGTATCTTACAAAGTTTCCTCCTGTTTTCTTCTGCGTGGAGAATAAAATCTTTGATTCAATTAGGATGTTACATAGGTGTACAACTTACTTTTTTTTTTCGAAAAAAATGGTATAAGTATGAAGAAATTCTTCTTGAAAAATTCATAAAATAAATTGGCTTTGGCGTTGTCTCTTAGATAAACTCCTAAGCCATTTTTTTTTGTTAATAGAATTATTCTCAATAAAAACATATTGCAAAATCTATTTTTTTTAACATTGCAAATTCACCTATTTACTAAATGTATGAAATATGTATGAAAAACAAATGTTACAATGCCTAAAAAATCATATTGAAGCTTTTTTAAATAAAATAAACTAAGAAAATAAAAGGGATGCTGTTACTGGTTTCCAAAACCGGGTTTTTCAGTGTACCCAGATTATTATTTATATTATAGATTATCAATCTTATTTTACACTGCACCGATTACAAACATTACATAATTGGTCATTTTAGTATAAGCGGTGGGTTTCCATACGATGTTTTTCCTCAATCGTAAAGCAATAATATAATAAAACGGCTCGTAGCCTAGTGGCGCGGGGACTAGACTAGCATACCAGAGGTCCGGGTTCAAATCCTCGCTCCGTTCATGCACCACTTCCTTTCTCATTCTGAGTTCGATAACTGCATTTTGTCACGAATGCGAGCAGCTCCATGGTTCGGGATCCATGTAAAACTATAGGTGGTAGGGTATAGGCCAGCCTGGGTTGGTCCCATCGCATTGGATGAAAAGATGGTCGAAGCGGCAATGATAAATTGTCCGTGTTTTAAATACAGTTCAATGAAGCCGTGCTCATAAAGGGAAGATCCAGGCATGGCACCTAATTCCTTCGGGAATATGGTGTATTGAGCTAATGTCGTGGTATTAGCTATCCATGTCAGGTTGCATAAAAACAGCATAATATGTAATGCACTAATCAAAATCTAAACGAGAAAGACAATAGTGCAGCTACAGGGCATCAAACCCACGACTTCCTGCTGAGTAACGCGGCCCCAAACCGCGTTACGTTATCTTAAATTTAACTTGGGAGGTATTCGCTGATGTAATATTTTATCTCTGTTTAAAAGAAGTATTAAGCAAAGATAATAAAATCTTATGAAAAACAGCTGTCGTTTGGTGATTTGATTATTTACAACTACCCCACGAAACTTGGGTAAGTAATGTATCCAACAGCTATCCTTAATTTAATATTAAACACTTAAAAATACTTAAGCTGAGTCGAAATTCAAGTAACTTACGAGGATCCTTCGTTCAGCGTTTGAAATATTATATTTGTAGCTAAATAAATAAGGTTTCTCGTGGAGTATCGTAATTTATAACCAAGTCTCGTAAATTTGAACTTTTACTCCATTTTACGAAGTTAATGGCTCGTTCGCATTTTGCGAAAATAAAAAAGTTTTTTAACTACTAAGTGAGCAAATGGGATTTTGATCTTGTTTTCTATGTTTAAACTGTGTTTGTTTTATGAAACCGCCCAAAGTAATTTTTTTTTCGGACATTCCATTACTAGAAGGCACCAGTAGGATATTTTTAAAAAGAAAAAATCAACCCTTGCAAATAGGGTCACTTCCATGTCGGTCTGTCCGTCATTCTTTCCCCATTTTTTTGGAATATTTAACATTAATTTCCAATTCTTTAATCAATGATCTCTCGGAGCTTTAAAAACTCAAACTTTAAAGTCTATGCAATAAAAAATACGGCCATTTAGGCCGCATATTTTGCAACTCGCAATTAAACAAAAAACTAAGCACTTCTAGGGTAGTTACCATAGTAAACTAACGCTGAGCAAGCAAGTGAGTGATTATATCTGACGTTTAGTTGCTTTTCGTGCCATGCTGTCAAACGACGTGTTGAAGCATGGTACGAAATGCAACTAATCCGTAAATTTGATCACTCACTTGCTTGTCCCCTCGGCGGGTTAATTTACCATGGTAACTCCCAGGTCCCTAATGTTTTACTGACACCTATTTTCTAATTTCTAATTTTCGCGCCTCACTTAATTGGCTTGACATTCGTAAACGCAGAAATACCCATGTTCTTTCCCTTTGGTTTATTGAATAATCCAGCTGCTCCTAAATATCTTACTGATAGGATAGAACTCCTCTGTTCTCATGGCCTACCTCTCAGATCCTCAAATAATTTGCTTCTTGCTATTCCGGGACATAGTTCTTCATTCTTCACAGATTCTTTCGCTGTCAGCGCTGCGCGTATGTGGAACCAGCTTCCACTTGATGTACGCACACCTCAGTCAAATAATGTATTTAAAGAGCGTCTTAAATGTCATTTCCTTACTTCTTGATTGTTTCTTGTCACATTGTTCTCAAAAATCAAGAGTATTTTTTTTCACACTATTTATCAAATATAATATATATATTTATATATATATATATGTGTTTTTAAATGTGTAAATCTGTTCATATGTTCTAAAATAATATTTGTGTATTTGTATCTTATACCTATTAATATGTGTAAGTGTATGTACATATTTGTATGTAATTTATTTTAATATATAAATCCTTATTTTTAGGTTAGTTAATATTTTCGCAAATTCATTTTGTTTTACGTTTATTTTTTTGCCCGCCTCACTGCACCTCTCCTACATCTCTAAGGTTGAATGGTAGAGAATGCCTTATGGCATTAATTTCCGCCTTTTTGTACCGTATGGCTGCAAATAAAGTATTTTTTCATTTCATTTAATTTCATTTATTATTTACGTGTCCTTACACCTATATTTACGAACATATTTACGTCAGCGTGGCCGTGGAAGAGGGAATTCAGCAAGCGTTATGGGGACCTTTCCACAGTCGGTGCCCATGGAGTATTGTTTTTACCTCGTTTAATGGGCACAACTGTTAGGCACAGCTGGAACCCAGAATCGACAGCCCCTGGACGGTTTTTGTCTTTAAATAAGTTCGAGATGGGTTTCTTGTATCACTGATTAAAGACAACATTATGTTGTACGTTTGATTAAGAATGTATTGTAACGGGCCTTCAGCCTTACAGATTTTAAAATGCATATTGAAATACAGCGAAGCCATAGCCACGCTGTTTGTTGTGAAAATAAATTTGAGATTTCATCGCCGAAATCGTTTTATTACACTATTACTATATAGTTACGTTATTATCGATTACATTACATATATTTTTATTGTTTATCAGCAGAAGTCGCAATTTTTAAGACTTTTCAAGTCGTTTAGATCGTAGTTTTGTTTTATATAATGCCTAAATGGAAACTTTAGATATTTTTAAAATTGTCTTTATGAATATTCTTGTTCCCCTTGTTTCATTTTCCTGCTTTCAATAGTCACAGTCTCTAAAGATTATGAGTATAGTAATTTTAATTTTTCAATGTACACACTCAGTTAATTTATATAAAATATTTCCTTAATTAATACATGATATGTAAATAAACAAATCATATTAAATTAAACATAACCCAATATACATGTTTGTGATGTCATAGTAAAAATAAAACATAATTTTCTTACGTACTCTTTTAGGTACTTTTTTGTGTTGTGTTAGGCTCTCGTCCTAACACAACACAAAAAACTATCTTTAGTCATTGTGATCAAGTGTAATCTCGTCAGTTGTAGGACATGAGTAATGTTGGATTCCTACGGGAAATCAAGTGAAGTCGACTGAAGTTCACGCAAAAAGCTAGCAAGAACATCCGTCTACCTGGCACACGCTGTAAAAATATAACTGTTGTTTTAACTTTCATAAACGTCTACATATAACTATATTTTTATTTTTTTCTCTTTTATTTTATTTAATATCAATAAACTATAGAAGAAAAAGATAATTGTTCCATGGCAATTTTGTGCACGGTGTTAAAGTAGGAGGCATTTCAACGTCAAAATTATACCGACGAATTGAGAACCTCTTCCTTTTTTTCCGCCGGTTAAAAATGGACGCAGAGGACTCGAAAGATGTATCTCCGGCGAAGTCAAATACTTATCTATTTACAAATTGTATTGATGTCGTGAGCCCAAAATATAGCTGTTACGACCACTACAAAAATATTGAACACGTGCCGATTTATTAACATTGGTAGAGAATCAATATTATTTGAAAGTCGTTGAACATTTGTTCGCTTGTTCCGGTTTAATCTTCGAAGAAATTTATTTTTTAAAATCTGAAAACAAAAAGATGTTGCGCATGAAATGTTTCTTTCGTTCATCGTGTAAGGCAGACACTACACTTACCAAATCCATCAAAATGCATTCCCGTGTGAATCAGATGCCATACCAGAAACTATCCTCTATGAGCACAGCTACATTCAACTAGATGGAAAACACGAACAATTTTCCATGGCCGGTTCGACCATGTTTTTAACCAATGCGATGGTGCTTCCCCGGACGTACCACCTAGTAAGGGAAAAGCACCTACAGTTTCAAATGGATTTCTCGTGCTCGCATTCGTGACGAAATACGTTATCCAACTCGAAAGGAGAAAGAAGGTTATGCACGAACGGGATGGGCATATGAACCCATGACATTTGGTATGCAAGGTCGTCAACTTGCCCTTGAGCTAAGATTCGCTGTTTGCGCTGAAGCCTGTAAATTATTAATCTATGATTGCTGGTAAGTTAATAATCTTTGGCGGTAGGCCTCGGGTTACGAGGTGATGCCAATTATTACTATGTTTCACTCGATATGAAAGCCCCAATCAACGACTCTAAAAACTCCGCTGTTAGTCTGAGCATTTTATTGCCTTTTCCCATATTGCCGCGGTATAAATTATGGCCCACTTGGTTACAAAGCATATGTAAATTTATACTCTCACTCGCAGTAAGAAGGTAGCGAATTCGGAAGGAGCACCGCCTCAATATATCAGCAAAGGAAACGTTCTCTAGATTTACTGGGCAGCAGAGTGAGGTGAATGGATTTAACGGTGGGCACGCACCACGCACCGGCCGAGAAAACGGAATTTATCGCGCATGAAATCGCGTGAGGAGCCACTTAGTACGGGGGTATGGGTACAAGTTTGACGCTGGCCTAATTCGCCTTGACAGACTCGAGAGGTTGGGCCGGGTTGCCTGGATTTTCAGATGGACGTCAAATGCCTGGAGGCAAGCCAGATTTAGGCTCGTAGATTATTTTATAGTTGTCATTGCTGCTTTGTAGGTATTAGTGCAAATATGTTTACACGGAATCTGTGTAATTTAGGATTTTGTGTTTAATTGGTAAGTAAAACGATTAAGAGTACAACTATTTTTCAATAAACCAGATGGTCGTTACGTCATTCTTCATTCGTAATGATGTATTCAGCGAGAGCCGAATCCGGCTGTCACGCCTCCCGCGGCACAATTGTGGTGTCGACACTTTTTTGGTTCCATCCGTTCTCCTGTAATTTCTTCATCTCCATGTTGGAACTATGTTCTTTACCGCGCGTTTGGCGGAAGGGAGCTACACGGAAAAACGTGATTGTTACTGTAACAGACACATCAACCAATATACATAACACCGTTACCTGTCTCTTTCTTCTCTTGTCTTTGTCTCTGCGAAAAGGAAGACGGATATTAGAGTCAACCTTCCGGTCGTAATGCAATACAATGCGTTGGGACCGAAACACAAACGAAACGCTCTGCAGGGTCCATTTCATTGAAATAGGCGTTTGACTTGACGGCTGGCGCTTGTGAAATGTCATTCCATCCGACTTCGAAGGGTGAGGTAATACATAATATAACGTGACATGTTTGTATGTATAATTGGCCGTGAAGCAAGGACACATTAATTAAAGAAAGATCCCTGTAAAAATAATTAATTTACGAATATACTGCAAGGCTGGACCCAAACCAGCAAAACATTCCATTCGCGAGAATTGCGTCCAACTAAATTTCGCCATCTGCTGTATACCCATCATTTTTAATTCTCCTACAGTCCCTCTTTCCGTAATCAATGACTCCTAGTAACACAGTATTTAAGATTATTCCTACAAAATTAATATTAGAGTTCCCCGTATACAGAATAGACGATAATATGTGTATCCATTCCAGGTCAGACTCTGCAGGACCAATATCGGTCAACATACGCCAGTTGCTAGGATGTGTTCGCGTGCAAACGAATGGTGAGATAGTTGCGACATATTTGCAGGACCGTTAAAATCTCTAAAAAAAATTAACTCGCTAAAATAGTATTTCACTTTATTCTTTTCTTTTTAACTTTAACTTTTTTTGTGTGAGTTTTTTTGTGTTTGAAATGTAAATTTTTCAGAAACCTCTGAATTTAAATGTAAATGTTGTGTAATAGATTTATACCCTATTTGTTCTATGTTTTGTTTGTTTGTATGCATGTTGTGTTCACTACCAGTGGAGTGTGCACATTTTTTTAAATGCCGTTTGTGATTCTCAGTGTATCCTGTGTACTACTCTGTTTGTGAACCTATTAAAAAATATTTGTTTAACGCTATCCCTGCGTTACGGATCTTGATTCATACCTTTATACATACATGTCACATTTCTGGGAATAAGCGTCGTATATGCTTAGTACGAAAAAGTATATTTACCTAATATAACGTTTCTTATGTAATGATGTAGACCTACTTACATGATATTAGTTGAACGCAACTCATGGGTTATAGGTATTATAACTTCCTTATCAGCACTGCTTCATTAAACTGTATGGAAAATTGCGGACTATTTTTTCTGCCGCTTCAACGATCATTGTTTTTTAAATATTATGGTTTGGAAGGCAACTCTAAGCTGGAAAAAGATCGCTAGGATTAAAATTCAAACAATCATGTTAATAACATGAGCGATAAGTAAGATGGTATTTTTATTAGGGCGTACGTTAACGTGTTCTATATTTTCTTAAACAGTACTCCAACCAATCCGTCGCCGGCATAAAGGAAAAAACATATTTCAGGGAGATATGACACCTAGTATTGTAGAACTCGACGAAGGTCGCATTGATCATCAGAGTGACAAGAGTAGGATAGGTCTTTCCTAACTTGAAGTAAGAAATCCAAAGGCAATCCGTTAAATAGAATGAGGTTACTCAACCAGCGAGTAAGAAAGGATGAGAATGGCGTATGCAGGCAACGCAGGTACTTTTTTGCGAGATATTACCTACATTGATGCCAGGAGTCGTATTCACTACGTATAATATTCACAACGTATAATAGTATTTTTTTCCAAAAAATTAAAACCATGCATATCGTATAATATTCACAACGTATAATGTTATACGTTGTGCATGAGTTTAAAAATAAAATCAACTCTTTGCATCATGCAGAACGTATAATAGTCACAACGTATAATATTCCTAACATGAATTCACAAAAAAAGAAAACCATGCAGAACGTATAATATGCCAAGAAGCACTGCATAAAGCGCCCTAACAACGATACATTTAAGGCTGAAATTGCTACGAATCGATATTTGTTGAAGAGTAACAATTTGCTACACCGCTAATTGAGACGGTCGAAAAGTCGCGTGCGAGTATACG
The DNA here is from genome assembly GCA_946894095.1 of Incurvaria masculella. Taxonomy (NCBI): domain Eukaryota; kingdom Metazoa; phylum Arthropoda; class Insecta; order Lepidoptera; family Incurvariidae; genus Incurvaria; species Incurvaria masculella. Next base: position 10,548,120 of record OX335658.1, on the reverse strand, counting down.
CTTTAAAAGTATATTCATAAGGGCGCTTATCGTATGAAAAGTTTTTGAATTATATGATATGCATGGTTTTCTTTTTTTGTTAAATAAAGATCATAATATTATACGTTATGACTATTATACGTTATGCATGGAGAAATAAGTAATTGTAATTTTTAAACTTCTTCATGCACTACGTATAAGATTATACGATCTGCCGATTATACGTTGTGCATGGTTTTAAAATTTTGTTAAAATATGACATTATACGATCTGCATATTATACGTTATGCCGTTCCCCCGATGCCAGCACATGCGAGTCAATTCACTCACTACTGATATCCTTGAATACTAACGACACATAATCTTTGCAGTCAATGTCCGCAACGCAGATGAAGCGTTAAATAGTATGTAGGTAGGTACGTTTTTAAACACTGTGTTAGTAGGAAGCATTGATTACGAAGGGATTTTAGGATAATTCCAAATTATAGGTATGCAGCAGGTCGCGAAATTAGAAGGCGCAATTACCGCGAATTTTACGTTTTGCTGGTTCGGGTCCAGCCTTGAAATATATTCCTTTATTGGGATCTTTCATTAATTAATGTGTCCTTGCTTCACGGTCGATTATACATATAGACATATCACATACCTTGACACATAAGAACATTTAAAAAGACGACATTCGATGTTGCTCGTCAAAGAGCAAACTATAGTTAGTGTATTTACACTAACACGTAGCTACGCTGCCGCCCTACGAATGAGTTTAGATCACTACTCCCTGCCTTTTGTAATCGCTGTGCTCTACACTGGCGCCACGGCTGAGGCGACGGCGGCGTGCGGTGGACCGCTCTCTCAATTTTATCTCTCGTCGAGGAACTAGGAAGAAATCGTAAATTATACTTTCGCCAGGCGCTGCATATCCCTTTCATTTCCGAGCAAAAGTACTCGCGGGACTTCTAAGCCGAAGATAAAACGAAGAAATATTCGGTGAGCGGGAGTAGTTAGCGGTGTCGCGGCGCGCCGGAGCCTGTGAAATACGAGCGCGGATCTGATAGGACTTTCGGACTCTGACGACATTTTTCTATATTTTTTAGGGTCTTGGCGCAAAAAGCGAATAAAGGTCTGTAAATGTTCTGGCTCTGTAGCGGGAGCACAAACGCTACGATACGACTGTATCGCTCGATACAATTATTTTAGTTTTGCTAATCGTGCGAACCCCAAGGAGAAAGATATACATATATCGATCGATATAGCCGTATCGTTTGTTTGTGCAGGTGCAAGTGTATGTCGAAAATACGATTTTTGTCCTGAATTGTTCTGCGTCTGTCTGAATTAACGGTTGTTTGTCTGAAAATACCAGTATAGGTACACTTATGTAGTTGTGCACCAGCTAATTACGTTTGCAATAGTGCAGCTCCTGGCCAAGTGGCGCTGGGACTTGCCTAGCGTATCAGGGGTCTGGGTTCAAATCCTGCACCCCTTTCATGCACTACTTTATTTCTCTTTCTGAGTTGGATAAGTGCATTTCTTCACGAATGCGAGGTGCTCTATGGTTCGGAATCCATATAAATCTGTCGTTCCCCTTCCCCTACTACATGGTAGGCTTTAAGCTCGCCTGGGTTGGTACCATCGCATTGGACGAAAATATGGTCGAAGCGGAATTAATGAATGAATGAATTGAAAGGGAAGATCCTGGCATGGCATCCAATTCCATCGAAAATATGGTGCATTGGGCTAATATCAAAACGGTATAGTTGTGTGGTATTAGCCATCCATGGCAGGATGCATAAAAATTGTTTTTCTCAAAACGTCATATTTTTTTGAGAAAAACCCGAAAAAGAGCTCATTTTGTATGAAATTTCAAAATAATCACCATGCGAGGGACAATTTCATTAATGTTGAGACGACCCTACCCCTAACCTACTTATTTAATTAATCAACCAAGCTGTCTGCTAGCTGACTTATATCAAGTCTCGCATAGCCCATACTAAGAAAAGTCTAGTATTGGTACTTAATTAACTAATATCTGGAATTGGCCAAAGTTATTAACATGTGATCGTCTAGTAAGTTATGGGCCGAGTCATGTCAGCTATCTTAGGTCTAAAACATTTGACTTCCTGACACTAGTAGCTACAAGCCTACATACTACATTATATGTGCACAATACAGTTCGCTTACATTGTTATACAAAGCAAGACCTTACGCTAACTTAGGTACTAGCATTTATTCTATGTTTTACTTCGGGGCCCCTGTCGACTTTGGCTAAGGAGTTTCGTAAACGCGGGGAAACACATTCAGCGCGAGTCCGCGTTCTCTCGTGAACGCATTTGCCGTTGTTAACAAACGTAAAAGGAAATTATAATATGTACTAACTCCAGGTCTAGCGATCGGTAGGCCTGAAATTAGGACAGTAATTGTTGGTCTATAATCGCAGGTAATACAACGATCAGTCGGCCATCGTAAGAGAAATAGCCCCCACGTCTACACCCAAAAGATGGAGGCGTCGAAACCTTCTGTAATCAAAATTCAAATCCCGTTCCGAAGAATAGTGTGTCACGTGAATGCACCTAATTAAACACCTTATTCCGACAACGCACGACGGTAATTTATCCGGTTACATCAATAATAACAATCAAGTAATAAAACAGTGTAATTAAGAGAGCACTCATCCTCTGCAATCTGCTTGCAACGCGATCCCACTTGACTCATACCGATGTTGACGTTCTCAGGAACACAGTTTTTCACCATCAAAATCCTATAATTAATCTACTTTCTTCATGGCACCAACACAGTTTGCACAACCACTGATCGAATATCCGAATCCATTAAATGTCTGGTATATTAAGTCGCGAGCTGCCCGTCGCTGCGTCCTCGTGGCGCGCCCTCGGCCGCCCGAACTCCAATGTCGAAAATCCCGCGCTCGCGCAGCCCTGAAAAACATCCGGAAATCGTAAATTACCGCTTTCTCTAGAAGGGACGACGTAATTGTCCTTTAGTGCTACGAAGCCCGCTGCAGCTTTACCATATACATATGCATACTTAGTTATCTAATAAATATATTTGAGATGGTTGTCTCAGCAGTGACGGGACCTTCGGTACGATACGTTGACTGGTTTTTTTCTTGATAGACAAGATTTCCGTCAATTTCCGCAGGCTCTCCTGCGTTACCCTTTGAAGTTTTTCTGAACATTTTCGAATGCTTTAGCTTGGCAACTATTTATGTATAAAGTAAATATTCCGGGTATTTCCGAGGAATGTCGGCGAACGACAATAACTTTTTAAACAACCAGCCTCGGTAGCCCAATGGCACGACGCCTCGGTGATTGATAATATATGTTACGCAGCGCTGGGCGCTGTCAAGCTTTGAGGCTGGCTCCGTTTTAGATAACACGTGAATCTTTAGGTACCCTTCCTTTCTTAGGATTGCCATCACAATTCATTAACTGTCCGTGTTTTTCATCAAATTAAATGCAGCCGGCATACCACCAAGGAAGGTTCTGGCATAGCATCTAGTTCCCATGAGGTAAATTGAGTTAATATCATGACAGAAGGTGGGATATAAGCCATCTACGTCAAGTTCCATTTAAAAAAAAGATCAGTTTAACTGACTTAAAAAAAAAACCTTAAAAGTAGTTAATTGTCAATATGATAAGCCTCAACCGCACACTAACCTATTATGTAAATTCAAACGAAGTATTAGTTTGTCATAATATTTTTTATTAAATCTTAGATTTAGTATATTTAACATACCGCTGATTCCCCGGAGAAGTAGACAGAGACAATGGAGACGACACAAAAAATCGCAGTGGCACTTAATTCCTTCGGGAGTGTGGTGTATTGGGTTAATATCCTGACATTAGCCTTCCAAGCCAGGTTCCTAAAAAAATATCATATAATTTTAAAAACGGTTATTTTAACTGATTGCTGACGACTGACTACAAATCAGACAAACTGTCCAGTTTCTACTATAGGTACAGTAATTCTAACCGATTGTAACATTACCTTTTCACCGAAAATAAAACGTTGGTATGAATGAACAAAACACTAAAGCATGAAATAGTTTTCACACAGTTAGAAAAGCAGTTATGGTACACAGTTAAAACGAACTATTTAAAGATACAGTAACATTTGATATTTAGGGTCAACTATTCACTTAGAGTAACCAATTTACTTAGTTTGTTTTATTTAAAAATAGCAAAAGGGTTGGTATTATCAGAAGTTACAGTTAAATTCTCTGATATTTTAGTCAGTGTGCGTTAAAGTAGTGAAATAATGTGCGCTTGGCAAAGTTGGAAGTCAAAATGCAACCATTGATTTGTTATTAATAATAATACGGTATGAAAATGAGATACTAGCACAAAAATGTATTTTATAAATTATAAAATTCCAACATCATTTTCACCCATTTGAGTTTTAGCGACATCTACATTTAAAGCATTGTAATCAGATTTTGAAAATAATCTGATTAAGTTTTAGATCGTGATGTCGCTGAAACTTAAATTAATGAGATAACGGTAATATCGTATCCATTAAAATATCAAATTATCATCATATTCACGTTTCTACTGCATCTAACTAACAAGCTCGGCTCCTGTTTTTTTGAACATTCTGCTTTATAATTGGCCTATTAATTTCTCCGAGAGCAGTTTAAATAGTACGTTTAGTTTAACAGATTCCGTTTCGAGTGAAATAACAAAAATGTTATCATTAAAATGCTTTTAGGAATCCGTCGAGTGATGGCTCTGATAGCCGTGCAAATTGTGCCCTTTGAAAATATCAGGTGTCAAAGAATGGCCGTGTGTTATCGACGGATTCTAAAGGAGACAAAGGCATGAATAATGGAACCGTTGAAAAGGATTGCAAGTAGAAAAAACACCCATCGAATATCGTGTTCAATAATAGCGTAAAAGAGATTAAAGGAATAGCTTATTTTTTAATAGCTGAGGTACCCGGCTACACTCGGGGCAATGTTGTTTTGGACTGATGTCGGGCTGAATTATTTCCTGGATATTGTAAAAGATACTCATTCAAATTTTCCTCCCCAATTTCACCCTCTTTGAGTTTTTTTTTCGACACGAAAAGTAACCTATGTCCTTTTCCTAAGTCTAGCTAGACTATCTCTATACCGAATAAAAAAAAATAAAAAAAATCATCACAATTGTTTGTATCCCAGGAATACATAGGAATATATTTTGTGTAATTTTATATTCGTTAGGTCCAGTGTTGTAATCTAAAGGCATTTGATAAAATTTCATCACTATTGCTGTGTGTGTTCTAGGAGCATTAGGCTTTCAGGTTTTGATCATGTTGTACATGTGTTATTCCATACCCAAACTTATACACACGACTTAATATTAAATTGAACTAATAGATGAAACCGAGCGATTTGTAATAGAAAGGGATTTTTAAAATATCCAACACCTTGCGTGATGTGACCAATGATAAATCTTGAACTGTGGAATACCTACATTAGTATCTCGGTATTAGTCAAAATCTCATACGGGAATTTTATTCTTACTTTATTGATAAGGCTGCTCTCAAACTATTATACTCTTAATTTTCTGTAGGTGGTAGCATTTAAAGGTATATGTAACTATGTGATCAGCTCACTGTAGTAGTTAATGACAAAACTCATAGTATTAAAACCTAATGTGCAAGTGTTTCACAGTGTTTTGTTGCCACTGGAGCAGTTCCTCGCTTTAAGGTTCTTGCTTACGGTGACGCTTGGTAGGTCGAGAGAGGTAATGGCTGTGCCTGGCGTGATGCTCGTGAACGGGTGCTGTTTGTGGGGGTGGCCTGCTCCAATTGGCAACATGTTAGTTGATGGGATAGTCTTTGGAAATAAAATTATAATTGACATGAACTGTTGCATACGGCATGAATTGTTAATTTTTGTGAATTTAGTGTTTTACCTATGTTTTTGTTACAACAATTTACAAACACTTTTGTAAATTTAGACTAAGTGGACGTTGAAAAAGAAAAACAGCGGAGTTTCTTTCCAGTTCTTCTTCGCCGTGTTTTGGTTTGCTGAACTGGACAATATTAAAATATGACAAATCCGAGTGCAGTGTAATGTATATGGATGATGAATAAAAAAATACAATACAATTGAAAACAAAACACTATTTAAGTTAAATAAAGAAACATCAACGTGACTTCGTTAGCATCCGCAACACTGCATTGACGCCGGCGAGGAGAAAGCTTACAAAGAGCAAACTTTATTAATTTACCGCACATAGCAGCAGTGCGAAGTTGTTTCACTGCACGCCGCCGTCCCAGCTCCTGCACCGTGCATACCATGGAGTAAGAAAGCATGGGAGAGACGACCGAAAATCATCCGTATAGAGGCACCATAGCCACTTCGCGAACTACTTTAGCGTTAGACGATAGCGACGGCCAGTCAGTTCGCTTACGAATTCGCTCACTCCTCGGGGGTTAATATTAAGTCGATGCGTGAAAAGGCAAGTGAGTGATTCAATCTGATATTTAATTGCATTTCCTACCATGCTAACTGGTATATATTAGGTAGCTCGGCCGAATAACCCTTCGTAGAACAGTTAGCGTGGGACGAAATGCAGCTAAACGTCAGGTTTCATAAAATTCAGGTCACCCAGTGAGTTCATTTACTTCGGTAACTACCCTGAGGTTCTAGAGTTCCAACGACCCGTGAGAACATATTAGAATTGCACAGAACGCCATTTAGTGTTCAGCGGGATGAAATGACGACTCGCTAGGCCGGAGTGAAACGCGTGCGTACTGGTAGAAGGGCGTATATTCACTGAATAAATGCGGGCGCGCATCGCAGCGCGCGTGGAATGAGGCGGGGGGAAACACCTATACACGTGTGTGTGCGGTATGCTTACAAAGCATGCCGCCACAAGTGCAACGAATATTCGATGTTGTTATCGGCGGGGTGGATCTTGAAATGAAAATGAAATAAAAAATACTGTATTTGCAGCCATCCATACTAAGTTGGAAATAAATGCCATAAGGCATTTTCTAGCATTCACCCTTAGAGATGTAGAAGAGGTGCAGTGAGGCGGACAAAATATAAATATAAAACGAAATTAATTTTGGCCGGTCCCCTACAAGCGCAAGCGGTTGCGCAGAAACAGATTTCGGCCTGGTTTAGTTCTGGCTAGCCGCTTGCGTTTGGAGGGGATCGGCCATGTTATACCTCACCAATTAATATTCCGATTAATTGGTGAGGTTAACCCGAATTCATAATCGAACTTTATAGCCCGCGCTACAATCAGTACCCGAAGTCCCAGTTGTCACCTAAATTGGCGTTTACGGCAAACCGATCGACTGGCGTTTTCAAATGTATGGAGAAATTGAAGAGCGCGAGCAGTGGGCGTTAAGCGAACTAACATTTACGAGTCCGAGTTTGATTTGACAGCTTACTCAACGTTGCCGTAAATACGTCGATGTTGCTTTTTACGTCCACTCCGCGCTTTGTCCGAGTTTGACTTTGACAGGTTGAAGAAGTAAAACAACATAATATTTAGTAAAAACTTGTATGTAGTTAGACGTTTTTATGGAAAACGCCAGACGATCGGTTTGCCGTAAACGCCAATTTAGGTAAGAACTCAGACTGACCACTCAGTGTATTATTATTCATTATAATGAGGAATCACGACATTTTTGGTAACGATAAGGTAAATGGCTGAATCTGGGTACACAGGTTAGAGAACAACCCTCTGATGTTAAACATGTCGTTCTGCCTGTGCCAAATGGATGCGTTAGATAAATTGGCTAATGTACCGATTGTCTGGAAATATTTATATCTATGAATTATAAAACAATGACCCTTCGGTTTTCTCATTAAACATTTGAATAAACCTAAAGTTATATCTGTGACCTATAGCGCCTATAACTACGAAATGCAACAAAATAGTTGTTCAGTTTTGGTATTACTAAGCAAATATGTAATGATACTTTCATGCTTCGTTATTTGCAGCTTATCATACTATTTTTTGTCATGATAAATACTTTTTCAGGGGCCTTATCTAGGTAACCCAACCACTTGGCGCAGGCAGACCGAGAGATTTAGCTTTAGAGGGATGGTATTTATCCTGTGAACACAGTTCTATCCATTCACGTTATCGTTAAAACTTTTGTCGCGACCTCCTAGACTTATCTTTAATACGTGGCTGCGCTTCCGCTGCACAAATGAGTTTCTGTCGCCACTCCCGTACTTTCTTATATTATACACACGGATTTAAAATTTACGAAGAAAAATGATACTGCAATTCACTCATAACGTTCGAATTTGCGTCGTGACATTTGATCTGAGTAAGATTGTTAAAGGAAAGAAGATTGTAAAAAGGTAAAATATTAAATTAATTTTGCATCGAATTGTTAAACTGGTCCAGTCCTCTTTTAAAATATTTATTTATTTTTTCACAGCTATTAAAATACGTTTATCCATTTAATTACATCAACATGAAATTCCTAGTTTTCGAGCATTTATATAAGCGATTTATATTTATTATAGGTATTTTATTAGTAATTCTATGTATAAGTATGCCCGAATTTGTTGCTAAGGGGATATACGTGAGCAATTTTTTTCTAATCATTGTCTTGAAAATAGTGAGGTAGCGTTCGTAAACCACGTGACGGATTTCAGACCACTTTTGGACCCCTCTTCCCCCCTCGCCGCCGGCCGTGACGGGAGGCTACCTTCTCTGCCAGTAAGCCAATGTGACATTCATAAACTCGCGTTTATGTACACAACTATGCATTCGAAAAGCCTCCCATTTCAGATCAATGCGAACCTCTGCAAATGATCTAGTTGATCTAGGGTAACTTTAGTTAGATGCAAGTAGCAAACATCTGCGATGCCAAAGATCAGAAGGAGAGTTTGCTCCAGAATTGTTGTAGTATTGGTAGGAAATTCAGAAATACTAAATGAGTATTTTTTTATTAAAAAAAATTCGCTGCTTCAGTTAGGCTGCGAATTTCCTATGCTATAGTTCACCTTTAAAGTGGGCCCGTGAGTATCAAAAAATTACGCTCCCCAAGGCTCGTAGCCTAGTGGCTCGAGGACTTGCTTAGCATCTGGTTAGATAGAGGTCTGGTTTCAAATTCTCGCCCCGTTCACGCACTACTTTCTTTCTCTTACGGAGTTGGATAAGTGCATTTCCTCACGAATACAAGCTGCTTCATGGTTCGCATCCATGTAAAACTGAAGGTCCCCTATGAGGTGGTAGGTTATAAGCCCGCCCGGGCTGGTACCATCGCATTGGATGAAAAGATCGTCGAAGCGGCAATGAAAAATCGTCCATGTTTTCCATCCAGTTCAATGTAGCCATGCTCATAAAAGTTAGGTCCTGACATGGCACCTAATCCCTTCGCGACTGTGGTGTATTGGGCTAATATCATAACGGTAATTATATGGTATTAGCCATCAATGTCGGGTTGCATAAAAAACAGATAATAAACTTTGTTTACTAATAATTTAGAAACTACTGTTTCAATTTACTTGATATTTGGGATTCAATAAAAATGTATTCTGTGTCACAGAGAAAAGACAATTTGTATGAGAATTTTCTTTTGCCTGTTATTTGAGTTGCTTTAGAATTTTCAGCAACACAAAAACGTGCAAACACAGACATCTATTGTGGAATTGTACATACCAAATATCAAGCAAATTGAAATGGTATTTTTCAAATGATTAGTAAACTACGTTTGTTTGCGGAAACATAGCTTACGGGCCGGTCTTAAGACAACAGGCTTCGCCGTAATAATGGATGGTCTAGTCGAAGGATAGCTAGGAACTTTCAGCGGATATTACTCGAAATGGCCTCATTATTTCCCGAAAGCCATTATCAACTTTTCACAAGGAAGTGAAAGTCGGACATTTTCCGGCCGTGCCAAGGGTCCAAGTTTTATCGTAAACGGATAAATGGTTTTGTAAATAAAATAAAAGCGGAATAAGAAATGTCGGTGAGTGTTGGGTTAGAACTGAAAGTGAAATGTATTGAGAGAGACGAAAAAGCAGCAGGTTAAGGTGAGATTAGCTTTGTTTTATATAAACAATTGAAAATATATTAAGGTAAAATTTTGCAAACTAGTTGCAATAGATTCTAAGGATTAATTTGAGATGCAATGGAAAACTAGTTTAATGTGATATAATATTTTAATGTTAATTTTCTCGAAAAATATTTTTACAAGGTTAAGGTGAGATTAGCTTTGTTTTATGTAAACAATTGAAAATATGTTAATGTAAAATTTTGCAAACTAGCTGCAATAGATTCTAAGGATTTATTTGAGATGCAATGTAAAACTAGTTTAATGTGATATAAAGTTTTCAATGTTAATCTTCTCGAAATATTATTCGACAATAAAAAAAACCTGTTAGGCATATAACTGTAGCAAATAGCAATAATCAGCAACATTCTTACATCACGGTAAATTTTTTAAACATATCGAATTTATAACTATATTGCGGTCCGAGATGTCATGGATAACATTTCAAGAATTCAAAATAACACAAAACGACATGTTGATTGATCGGAATCTATCATAACATTTTAATGGCAAAAAACCATATGATCAAAAATATAAAAAACCCGACAGCGTAAAAAATTGTAACTTAAAATTGACTTAGTAAACGAACTGAAAAGATAGAAACAAGTTGAAAAATTAAATATTTGTTGTGCTTGAATGATCATGGTTGACAGTGTTTACAAACGCAGTCGGAGGCATCAAATAGCCCCAGTACGATCCATAGTAAATGACTAGCGATTTTATGGATTATTTCGGTGAAGAAAATACGTGGTGGGGGAAGTTCCAATATCCTATCTTTCATTTTTATGTCTAAAGTGAGGTTTTTTTTCTCGTTCTCGGTGTCACCGATCATCATGAAATTTACATAGGTACACTTTCAATGAATTGAATAACAAAAAAATAAAATAAATCATAGTTAAACTATTTGATGCAAAATATGAATTATATAATGATATATTATATATTTCCCAATACATTCCATTATTAATGACTAGCGATTTTCTTAGTGATATGGGTATAGCAAAAATAAACTTATTGAGACAAATTATAATCTCCTAACTGTCATATAATAAATACGAAAGTAAGTTTGTCTGTTTCGCGAACTCAACCGACCATCGTGAAATTTGCATAGGCACACCATTGAAAATATAAATCGTAGTTAATGTATCCTATGCCTCCGACTGCGTTTGTAAACACTGTCAACCATGATCATTCAAACACAACAAATATTTAATTTTTCAACTGGTTTCTTTCTTTTCAGTTCGTTTACTAAGTCAATTTTAAGTTACAATTTTTTACGCTGTCGGGTTTTTTATATTTTTAAATAATTTGTTTTATTTTAATTATTTTTAGTTTTCATAGAGCATGCATTTATCATTTAAATATCTGCACGTTAATAAATTCCAACGAAAGTAAGGTTAGGTATTATTATGGAACCTGACATGGATGGCTAATGTAACACAACTACCGTCATGATATAAGCCTAATTCAACAAATTCCAGAAGGAATTAGGTGACAGGTCAGGACCTTCCTTTACACAGAATCACGGGTGCACACGGATACCATGGGTGGAAAATATAGACAATGATCTATTGCCACTTCGTCCATAGTTTTTCCTAATGCGGTGATACCAACCCAGGCGGGATTAACCCTGTCACCTAGTAGGGTAAGGTGACCTACAGTTTTACATGGGTTCCGAACCATGAACAACTCGCAAGATAAAGTGGTGTATAACAGATGCGAGGATTTGAGCCCATAACCTCTTGCATGAAAGGCAATATTTTAGTCCCTACACTACGAGGTGTAACAAATAGAGTTTTTTGATTGATATTAAAACAAAACTACATTTTCTAAAAGTTTCTTCATGTTATCTTTAAGGCTTTAATGAAGTCATCAGTTCATAGAATGAGATTCCCTCATTCAACGAATTTTAATCATATGCCGATATATACAAGGTTTTAGTGGAGGTATGGTCCAAACGTTAACGTATTCTTTGGCATATTTGAAATAAAAAGGATATACATTTTATTTGTAGGTATTTAAAATGCATGGGGAAAATCTTTTTCAAGTCGTACAACAAAATATCTTCTACCTTTTTAGCTCCAAATATGCCGAGGAATACGTGGTTAGCTTTTGGACCATATCTCCGTTAACACCCTATATATGGTTTTTTTAGAATCTACCTCTATCATCGTTGATTACAGTTACACTAAATTTATAAGCGAACAGTTCGACACTCAAATCCTGTGGTTATATACAGGGTCCGTCACTCGAAGTGTTACCAATTGAAAATGATGTTATTTAGTTAATTGAAGTACGGTTCGTTAAAAATTATATCACAATAAAACATTAAATTTTAAGACAATAATTGTTATTGTTCGATATAGCCTCCTTTGATCCATAGATAAGAGCTTTCTGAGAAGATCCTGAGTGTTGTTGGAACGTCCAGCGTTTCGTACTGCATTGTTTACACGTGCACATGGTATGAGCGCCTCATTCAACACCTTTTGCATACACTTGCTGGTTGACTTTGACGCCCTTCTCGATAAACACGAGTGAATAGCGACCATTTGCGGTCACTGCAGCCGAGACCATAACAGAAGCCGGCGCTTGCTTACGAACGGGAACTCCATCGTCTAAATTCTCGTTGGAAATGCCCTGTAGCCAAACACGAAAATGTTGTTTGTTTATATACTGTTAGACAGTAAACATTTTTTCATCAGAAAAAACAATGTTTTCCAGATCGCCACGCAAGACTTTCATTGCTTGAGCTCTTTGTAGTCGAACTGCCTTCTGCGCTGAACTAAGATGCTGTAATATTTGTATCTTGTTGGTAGGGCTTCAGTTGCATTTCTTTTTGTTTCAGTATGCGCCGATTACTCGAGTCGGGTATTGTCTGACTTTTCGCAAATTTTGCAGAACACTGGTGAGGATTTCCTTGAATTCGAGCCTTTACCTTTCGAACCATATCATGTGATACTGCTATTTTCGGATGACCGCCTCTATGCCGTTTAGCAATGCTAGGTTATAACGCTTAATGGTTCGATGCACTAAAATTTTGTTCACATGTAAATGTCGGAGCTCCCGAACGATGACTGGTTGTGATTTTCCGGTCAAATACAAAACGATCACAATGTTAGGTTTAATATCCATTGCGAAAATTTATCATACAATTCAAATTTGTTCCCGCTCTTTTCGCCCACTTAAAAACAATGAAACAAATTGACGTTTCACCAAAATTTGGCGCGCTGTCATTATTATTTTGAAAATAAAAGTAACAGTTCAAGTGACGGACCCAGTAGTAATCGCTTTGATCACAGGATTTCATCCATGTATAAACTAACTGCTAGTTAAAATTCAATAATCTCCATAATAACCATGATTATAATATTTATATCCACTACTTCATAAGACTGGAAGTTGTCTCTTGACTGACAGCTTTGAATGTGAGTCAAAAACATTGTTAAAGCCATTTTTATTTAATTATTGAGCTAGTTAAGTTCCAGTTTCACAGTTTAGAACTTTAACTGGATGCGGCGAAAGAGACCTGGATTCATCGTTTGCAAATATATGTGGGCCCGAGGTCCACAATCGCCCGATCGAATGTGTTACCTTGGAGCTTATAAACTGTTACATCTCAACTGAGCGTTTATTGTTTTTCTTGCCTCCAAAGCCCATCAAAATATAACGTTCATGATTTAATCCGTACATGAACTCCTGGTTTATTATTTTGAATAATATAACGTGTTAATAATATGTGATATATGATGATAAACCCAACTTTGGCAAAGCCGTGCTTTTCCTTTCCACTGCTCCCAAGGACGCACGGTTAAAGATCAGCGATATTATGATGACGATCATATTTTATGTACCCTATGTAACATAGGTCCTCATCAGGGGGCTGACGTCATCTTCATGGAAAGTTTTCCTATCTTTGGTAAAGCTTTCAGATATTGTCAGATTGATACCGATTTTGGGCACCCCAGTACCTCGGCACTGTAGAGTCGCCCTCTTGTGGAACAAGCGGACCTTCCCCAGCGTGACACCCATTGACAACGGAAGTATGGATTTATGAGCTGTGCAGGTGCATAATGCTGATAGTAAAGCAATGATGGTGATATCGGTCTATGCGGCGACCGAGAATGTCGAAAATCTATCTGACTATCGCCCGGATCCACCACTACTAGTTATAGTCATCCCAAAGTTATCTTTCGGTTACACCATATAAATATGCAATGTAACCGAAGCTACATTCCATATAGCTGGAGGTAGTGAAAAGAGGAGTATATGACCTGAGTTGGTGTGACCAGCGCGCTTGCGTAAACAAAAATCATTTGAATTAATTTTTAACGTTGAATATTTTGATGTTTTTGGAATTTCTTATTCCAAATTACATTTAAACATATAAGTTGCATACTTTTTTGTAAACTATTTAAAAAACCCTTTAGTTTGATACCCCACTCGATAGGTTTCAAGAAAAAAAATATTTGAAAACACATAATTTGGCGCCAAAAATCAGTCATGATTTTTTTTTATAATTTTGATATACCCAGTGTCACTCTCACAATTAAGACAAATGTAACGACACCTCTCAAGCTAAAATCCATCAAGCCGTTTAGGCTGCAGGGGGCGACAAAGAAATATACATATATACATACATACATACATACATACATACATACATATATACATACATACATACACTCGAAAAACATTCTCCTTCTTTCGCAGTCGGGTAAAAACATGTTGTAGGAGGAAATACCATTGTTTTTTGCATGTTAATTGTTATTTCTTATTACGAGCATAAATAACGTGCATAACATCTCATACAAAAGAATCAAAAATAGAAACGCCTCTACCGTTTGTATTTTGAATTCTGCATTTAGAACCGGTATTTTGTTCGCAACCTACTTGTTAAATTGTTTTTATTATTTCATTTCCTTTAGTAACGACTGTCTGTACTTCTCGTCTGAATTACCTGAACCTCATGGCGAAAAGTTGTTTTCCTTTTTTCCTTGCTTCTATATTTCGTATTTTCTCTGTTATTAAGGCCTTTAACCGTGAAGAATTTTGAAATTCGAACACGATATTGTGATGCTGAATGCAGGTGGCTACAATCGCCTTGTCCATTTGTGTACCTTCATTTCGAACAATTTGATTAGTATCGTAATGTACGAATTCTTGAAAATATAAATCAGTTTATTAAAAATCATCAACTTTCACAGTTTTTCGTATAACATTATTTAAAAATTTGCTTCATATAAGCGACATAATTGTCTGGTGCAATAATAAAGGACGTGATATTTTACTCAAAATCAACGAGTTCGATTACCGGCTAGAACAAAATGTTTTAATCACGCCCATGACACCTATTGTTATCGCTGTTTCTTATAGTTACAGATTTGGCCATGAAAGGCACACTGGACAAATGTGCTAACCATAAGTTTGGTTTTTGTTTATTCCAGTCTAGAAATATTAAAATGTACTACTTGTACAATTGTACAATGTAATGCTTCACATTATTCATAATTTTTTATGCTTTTATTTACGTGTTCGTTTCTTTTCCTTCTTCTCTTTCCTTTGAGGTACGTCTTTTTTGTTAATTTTTGTTTCTGTTTCTTCCAAGTCTTCCTTGCCACATGGGCATGGCTCCATATTCTTGCTCCCGCATCGTTGGCAGCAAAGCTTAACGCAAAAGAATATCCCCAGCGGTAGCCCAAGGAGCGTCACTCCAATGCCACTCGTTACGCCAACCGCTGTCTTCGCGTCTACCGAGAAGGGTGGTGAATTCGGAAACGGCCATGTGGGACCCACGGGACCAGGTTTCTTGTCCCACGGCAGACCCGAGCGGTTCACGCTCCGTGTCCTTGCTGGCTTAAAGACGACCGTGGTTGTTGCTTTCGGTGGGCGGGTCGGTTTAGTGGGAAAAATGGCTTTGAAGGTAACATTGTAATAGATGTCCGGGGTAGAGCAAATGAGAGTGAAGGTATGATTGATGCGTTGTCCATACTCGACTGCTTTTGAATCGTTTTGCTTGACGATTCCGAAGTCACATCGGAACAGCCAATGGCCAAGGTTGTAATTGGTTAGAGGAACCAGCAGCTCACACGATAGTGGAATCCTAGAGCTAACCTGAAAGCGTGTGCAACGCTTTTGCCAACTCCGCGACGGTTTGTATCTCTTGTGTTCCGCTTTGAAGGTCTCATTACCCCTGACGATGAGCATGTAAAGCCTTAGGTTTGCAGCGCGCGAGTCTCTAAGTCTACTCGAGCAGTTCCACAGCATGGCTTGAGGGTTCAGATCCAACCTGGCTGTGTAGCTCGCTTGGATGTGGTCGGTGTTACGAAGGTGCGTAGGTTTGGGCGTGGTTACATCGCTTGCAGGATCAGGAGGATCGTGGCACCGAATTCCTTTTCTGTTGGATTTGGGAATGACTGAGAAAATACCCGGTTGACTGTATTCCGGACGCCATTGGACGGTGGGTCGTGTTGGCTCCGTAGAGGGAGCTTCTGGGCCTCTTTGGCAAGCAATGGCATACCATGATATAATTACTGAGAATACTTTGAAAAAATACAAGTTGGTCATGTAAAATTAGCTCAAATCTAAAAAATTAAATGAATTCTAGCGATAAATAAATCTGTCACTTTTTTTCTCAAATATTGGTCGATGTGAAAATAATAGTTTGCCAGTATATAGTTGTCTTTGAGAACTTGGTTTGATTTGTTTTCGCAAGACGTTTTATATTGGAGATTGCTGGTCCGAAGAAACAACAATGCAAGCCTTGGCTTGAGCAGATAGCTAGGTCGGTGCCATACAGTGCCGTTGGATCCCATCTCCACTGCTTCGATCGTGTCTCATCTGAAGGACTCGATCGAATTGGCTCACAGTCAGAAATATGGGGTCGGACTGTTTGGGCCATTTGGTGAGTTTACAGACGGGCCCTATCATTGAGATCGGACACGCAGAGGCTTTGTTGTTCAGCAAACATGTCGCATTCGATTCGCCTGCACCGCGCGCAGCGACCTTAGTGTCAAAATCTAGTGGGCGGCAGAGCGTTCTCAAAGGGCAGGTGAGTTGCCCATGTTAAGTCGGTAGTTACCTGTCGGAGAGTCAGGCCTAGCACCTCCAGTGCTAATCTGAAGAACTGGAAGTGCAAAAGTTATTCGCATCCGCCGCATCATATGCCAATCAAGTCGAATAGACACGGAATTTGATACAATGTATTTAATGAATTTTGTTTTTAAAAATGTCTTCAAATAAGAAATAAAACGAAGATAAAGAATAAACACTGTTTTGTATAATAATTTAGCCCACGAACCACTAAAAGCAATATATAAAAACAAATTAAAATACAATTTTATTATGTGAGTTTTTGTCTGGAACTACTAATCCTCGTCTATAGTTTGGAGTTATTATGTTCAACATTTGATTACAATGAGTCATTAAAGATATTGTTGTATAACCTCAAATTAATGAGGTAACGGTATTGTCGCATCCTTTAAATATGTAAAAAAATGTATCGCACTGTATTCTTCTTGACACATAAATCTTCCAATATCTAGGACTTTGCTTGCTCATATAAAGCGAACTGGATTTTCCCGCAAATAAGTATATCGACATATTTTCAACAGTAAATCAACCCAAATAATACGCAAAGACGGCAACCAGCTGGGCGAAATGTCTAGTTCACAATTCGCCGTTCGCTTGAGCCCCGTGGGCCAATAAAGGGACGCAATGTATGAAACGGGTTATTTACTGCCTCCGCTGAGCCCGTGATTTAAGGAATTCAGTAAATAAAGTTCTGCGCCCAACTGATGCCGTCAAACGTGACCTGTGACACGCACCGCAAAGTATTAAATATATATATTTTTTTCATTTTTTATTTTTTGTTGAGCGCGTCATATGCTGTACGCAAGGACCTCATTTTTAGGATTCCGTACCCAAATGATGAAAACGGAACCCTATTACTAAGCCTCCGCTGTCCGTCCTTCCGTACGTCCGTCCGTCCGTCTGTCACAGGGCTGTATCTCATGAACCGTAATAGGTAGGCAGCAGAAATTTTCACAGAGTCTGTATTTATTTTGTCGCTACAACAACAAATAGTGAAAATAAAAAATTATAAAAATTAAAGGGGGGCCCCATACAAAAAACGTGTTTTTTTTGTTTAAATCTTGTACGATGGTACGGAACCCTTCGCGTGTGAGTCCGACTCGCACTTGTTATGAGGTGCCCGACGACGTCCATGAGCTTTAGAACTTTCACGGGGGCTGCGGAAACCATGTCAGCCAGCCAGGTGCTTCTTCAGACCGTCTTTGAAGGACCCCAGGATGTACTTCGGGGGAAATAAGCAGCATCATATTTATACAATGTTTTTCTGTGCAATATACTGACTGCTAATATGGATATATTTCGCGACTCGGAAATTATTATCAAACGCAAAATCAAAGAATTAATAACCATCATTTCAAATCTTAACGCCGCTCCGTGCAGTACAAACTAACAGTCCCAGCCGCGCTCGACCGACGTGTTTTGGGAAGCTTGACGCTGTGCGACTAGACGTGCAGGCCTATTTCTGAAATTCAGTAATCAGGAATCAGGAATCCGAAGCCGCGGTTTTCGCTGATGAGAAGATTTTTCCGTCGAAAAAATCGCTTTGAAAAAGCGGTTTTCTAGACTCAGGATTCCTGATTCCTAATTACGGAACTCCAGGAATAGGCCTGTTCATAAATCATCCATCAATCCGTGGATTCTGTTGACACAGTCAGGTCCACTATAAACGTTACACCCACAAAGACAACGTAACTTTTCAGAAAGTAACGAATTTCGACTAATGACAACCGCTCACACCTCCCCCGCCTCTCACTTATACTGTCGGTTCACGTTTTTATTTCGTCACAAATATAAGTCATTTCCGTGCGGATTTACTTTTTATCTGTTCGGTTTTGTTGCTAGTTGCGTGCGGAAGCGTTCAATGGGATGTGAGAACACAATAAAAACGTGATAAAAGGAGGCTGCCGGTGCTGTGCTAGCCGGAAAAGGCCGCGTAGGGGCTTTGTTTATGGGCGATCTTATTTTCGTCTTAATGAAGGGATCTACTAAAGCGATATAGTGCCTGCTTCCGCGTCTGAGTAAATATGTTACATATATACACGCCAAGAAAAGCGGAAATATGAATTGATCCAACAGACGCACTCATAAAAAACCGGCCAAGTGCGAGTCGGACTCGCACACTTTTTTACCATCGTAAAAAAGTGTATACAAAAAAATCACGTTTTTTGTATGGGGACCCCCTTTAATTTTAATTATTTCTTAATCTTACCTCTTTGTTGTTATAGCGGCAAAATAAATACACACTCTGTAAAAAAATTTCAGCTGTCTATCTGTTACGGTTACTGAGGTACAGCCCTGTGACAGACGGACAGACGGACGGACGGACGGACAGCGGAGGCTTAGTAATAGGGTTCCGTTTTCACCCTTTGGGTACGGAACCCTAATAAAGCACGTTTTTTAGGGTTCCGTACCCAAAGGGTGAAAACGGAACCCTATTACTAAGCCTCCGCTGTCCGTCCGTCCGTCCGTCCGTCCGTCCGTCCGTCCGTCCGTCCGTCCGTCCGTCCGTCTGTCCGTCTGTCACAGGGCTGTATCTCAGAAACCGTGATAGCTAGACAGTTGGAATTTTCACAGAGTGTGTATTTCCCTTGCCGCTAGAACAACAAAAAATAGGTAAGATTAAAAAATAATTGAAATTAAAGGGCGCTCCCATACAACAAACGTGATTTTTTTGTATTTTTTATGCAACCTGACATGGATGGCTAATACAAATACCGTTATGATATTAGCCCAATACACCACATTCCCGAAGGCATTAGGTACCATGCCTTTATGAGCACGGCTACATTGGACTGGATGGAAATAACGGTAATTTTTTTATTGCCGCTTCGACCATATTTTCATCTAATGCAATGGTACCAACCCGGACGGGCTTAAATCCTACCACCTAGTAGGGAAAGGGGACCTACAGTTTTCCATGGATGAAACCATGGAGAAGCTCGCATTCGTGACGAAATACACTTATCCAACTCAGAATGAGAAAGAAAGTGGTGCATGAAAATTGGGACGAGGATTTGAACCCATTTGCTTGCATTTGTATGCTAGGCAAGTCCCTGCGCCACTAGGCTACGAGTCGCTCAAAATGAGCGTGCGAGTATGTTTTGAATTAATCATTTTTGTCCCGAGGCCACTGCACGTACGTAATCAGATTCAAAATCAGGTTTTTCCTTGGTTGTGTTGAAGAATTGCAATGAAATATTTGAAAACGAAGAGAATAAAATCTTATGTTCTGAATAATCACCTGAAATCGCATTCATTGGATTACATTTCCACTGTGTAACCATCTCAGACACTAAGGCTGAGATTAATATCCGTAACTGAAACTAAAAGTAAAGAAAACTTACACTTTTTTACGTTTCTTTGACATTTTTTGTATTCAAGAAATATCACTTTTGACGCTAATTAGGATTACTTTCGGTAAGTTTTTGTTTGTAAAATGTATCTCGACTATATATCTTAGGGCTGATTTTTGAATGGTCTGATTAACAGTCAGATAACAATCGACGGATCTATTTACGCCTCTGCTTATCCATCCGTTATAGTAAGTCTATATTAATTTGTGACTGAAGATATAATTCTCTGGTAATGACTATCCGTCTTTTGACAAACGTTATTCAGTCCGATAAGTACTATCTGATGATTAAAAAATCGACCCTTAGACGGTAATGTCAGCCCACGAACTTCTCACTTATTTTCTAATCGACGCAATGTCTCCTCTATTTACAAGTTGCCGCTGATTCTCGCTTGGTGCATCGTAACTGGAATGATGGAGGAATAATCTAATGTCCTCACGTTATCATAAATGTCAATTTTAGTTTTTTTTTTTTTTTATGCGACCTGACATGGATGGCTAATACCACACAACTACCGTTATGATATTAGCCCAATACACCTCATTCCCGAAGGAATTTGGTGCCATGCCAGGACCTTCCCTTTATGAGCACGGCTACATTGAACTGGATGGAAAACACGGACAATTTTTAATTGCCGCTTCGACCATCTTTTCATCCAATGCGATGGTACCAACCCGGGCGGGCATAAACCCTACCACCTAGTAGGGGAAGGGGACCTACAGTTTTACATGGATTCCGAACCATGGAGCAGCTCGCATTCGTAACGAAATGCACTTGTCGAACTCGGAAAGAGAAAGACAGTGGTGCATGTCGGTATTGAACCCAGGTCTCTGGTACGCTAGGCCAGTCCCCGCGCCACTAGTCAACCCAGAAATGACGTAAACATTGGTTGGTAATGTTAGGTTGGACATTTGATCCGAAGTTTTTTCAAATATTTGAATCCTGTTTTTCATGCGAATATCTATGCCAACATATTTCTGATCAATATTTGTTTTTTTTAATATTATAATTTCTTTAAGGTAAATAACTCTTAAACTTCTCAAACACCCAAAGGTCGGCTGGAAGAAATCTCTTCGAGGGATAAGCCCGCCTTTGCGCCCCACTTATGTTGTTTTTGCACTATACTTTCTTTTGTAAATTGTTTTTTTTTTGTGGCGTAATAAAGAATTTTCAATCAATCAAACTAATTATTTGGATAACGACAGTGTACACTTTAATACACTTAAAACCAGTACCAGTACCAGTTGTTATATAATTTGATACACAAAAAAATAGTACAGCGAAATCAGTTAGAATTTGAAATAATGATATTACTCTTGATTGCACAGATAAATGATGTATGCAATCACGGAGATCTCCGCATATACAATCATTGTAAGACCCAATCATTAAGAACGACTCTATTGCAGAGTAGTAAAAATGATACGATTGATGTATGTATGTATGCTGAGTTGATCTTAATCGAGATTTGATATTTCGGTGATAAGCGACCTTAAACTTGATCATTTTCCTGCCTTTGTTGAACACGATACATTTTTTATCGTAAAAACTGTTTGGTTGAGCCAATGTATTATCCTATTTGTGGCATCACATTTTTCTACTTCGACTGCATTCTGAATAATATGTTTGACGAAATATTATTTGCGTTGAATGTAAAATTTTTTCAGGATTCACCCTGCGGTTCAGTGTAATATGAAATTGAACGAACTTCCACCACAGCTTCCACTCAGTGGAATCTCGTTTCTAATCCAGATGCGAGAAACACACAATAACTGATAATATAGAAATTGCAAACATAATATTTTGATTGGATTTGGGAGAAAATATTTCGGATTAAAATTAAATATCATCTTGTTTACCATTTATAGCTCCTAAAAGCCTTTCTCGTTTACTACATATATTGTGACATTCCATAATATCAGATAATTAGTGGTTTGCAAGATTTCCACCCATCCATTCATGATAATTATACACAGTCCGTACCACGGAGGATTCCTCCGTGGTATGTACACACCAATAACACATTACTAACAAAACAGAAAATGTGTGTAAAATCGACCATAAAGAAAGAACACATTAGTTAAGGTTAGAGAACTGTAAATATAACAACTTTATGAATATACTACAATGCTGAATCCGAACCAGCAAAATATGTCATTTTGGGTATTGCTTTTACAAATTTTGCCACCCGTTGTAAACCCATAATTTGGGATTCTCCTACAGTCCCTCCTCTAATGTTTAATATACTTTTTTTTCCTTTAATTTGGCTTAGTTTTGATTTTCAAAAGAAGCGAACACATCCAGATCTTCGCTTACAAAATATGTCTTAACTACAAGTACCTTTATACGAGGAGCATCGCTTGCGGGCCTTAGCTTATCAGTCGTTCCGAACGTTATTAAGTGAAGCAGGAGTAATTACATCCTTGCAAAGAGATCGTCTCTATCATTTTCTTCTCAGCGCCTTCCGCACCGCCATTCCCCTCTAACTTCCCCCTTCCTCCTCCTCGCCGTACACAGCGCAGACTGGCGGCTAAAGCCGTTATGATTCGTCTGGTATTATTTCGCAGAAATGATCGTGACGAGCCAGGTAGAAAATTAAATTCGCGCGAGCCCTCAATACCGGGCCAATTCTCCTTATCTCGAACGGCCTCCGACTCCCCCTCGAATCACTTCAAACAGCGAGCTTTATAATCTTCGCATTCCGAAACGTTCTTATTCGGCACAATATTTGGGGGCGCAATAGTGTATCGGGAAAATATGGTGTAAGCATCTGTGTAAAAAGATACAGGAAAGCGTAGTTGATTTGTTCAAAGATCGTTTTCATTCGGCGGGGGAAAAAATGTGTGGAGTTTTCCCTCTAGTCACGACCACCCTGAGTTGAGAGTCACCTTGTCACGACCATCTTGCATCTAGAGTCCCTCTAGTCACTCCAACCAACTGCAAAATACTCATTTAGTCATAGTTCCATCATTATGTATTTCATATTTTTTTGGAAAAGTTTTGAAATGAGTGTACGCTCAGCAGGTCTATTCCTGGCATTCAGTAATCAGGAATCAGGAATCCTGAGTCTAGAAAACCGCTTTTATACCGATTTTCAAAGCGAGTCTTTCTACGGAAAACTTTGATTGTTTAAAAAAACCGGCCAAGTGCGAGTCGGACTCGCACACGAAGGGTTCCGTACCATCGTAGAAAAAAAAAACAAAAAATCACGTTTTTTGTATGGGAGCCCCCTTTAATTTTAATTATTTTTTAATCTTACCTATTTGTTGTTATATCGGCAAAATAAATACACACTCTGTGAAATTTTCAGCTGTCTACCTGTTACGGTTACTGAGATACAGCCCTGTGACAGACGGACAGACGGACGGACGGACGGACGGACGGACGGACGGACGGTCGGACGGACGGACGGACGGACGGACAGCGGAGGCTTAGTAATAGGGTTCCGTTTTCACCCTTTGGGTACGGAACCCTAAAAACTATGCTCCGGAATATTTTCGTCAAGAAAATCGCTTTGAAAAAAATAAAATGATAACTGATAATGCGTTTTGGAGTTGGGTGGCATGACCAGAGGACTCTCAGCATATATTTGTGACTATCAAAGAGTATTGCGCGATCAAATGTGCTAAAGGGTCGATTTGTCGCGACTCATAGTTCAGAGAATGGCCACCACGCAAGCAAGTCCCAAACGGAAGATAAAGCGACGACGTGCTCTCGGATTTCTAGTACGTTCTTCAGTGTGGAAAGACTAAGCTATGCTGCCATGTCTTAAGTTAAGTTATATTTTAATCCTATTCTCAGTTCATATATAACGCAGTGTACAGCTTTGTGAATTGTTTAAAATGTTAAGCTCATTTTTAATTGAGCTGGTATTTTTTGGTTATTTATATAATTGATAACGAATTCCGATCAGATAATCCTATCTCTTGTCCTCAGAACGATCGAGAAACATGTGGTCGAATGTTTTTGTGTCTATAAGAACGAGGTACGGCACGTGAACGGGTAATCTTGTCCATAAACATAACCGTTACGGTTTCCTTAGTACATTGTGCATACGTTTCGGCAGCATGTTATTAGCAATATTCGTAGGCCCTCCACAGTGAAACAGAGCGGTTTCATATTGTCTGCGTGACTTAGATTCTTGACAAATATTTTGCCTTTGTAAGTGGCATTTGACTATGGCGCCACATCGTTCCTATATTCGTTCGTTCAAGTAACTCTTGCCCTTTACCGCAAGTTGAATAATCATTGAGCTTGTTGCAACGCGCCATCTCAGCACATTCACCTAGTTTCCGTTCCACTATCAGTAACATAAAAATCATCTCTCTGGGACCTTTTAAGCATGAAACATAATAAGTAATCTGAAGAAAGCAAAACAAATTACAGGTAAACGTCTGTTCCAGACAAAGCCTGAGATAGAGAAGGCAATTACTTTTAATAAATGAGTGAAACGAATTCGGCCCCCGGTCTTATTTTAGACGATTGGTAACTTTTGGTGGTTATTCGCAGATATCGCTTCAGTTGGAATTGAAAGGCTATTATATAATAGGACGATTGGTTTAATCTTGTTAATTTATCTAGCGACTTTTATAAAAATGCAAAAAGATAGGTCTAATTTTGTTCGACAAATGTGAAGCGTAGTTGTATATCGTACAATAAATTAACCATCGTTTGGTGGCTGGATAAACAAAATGGTACATAAACATAGCCGATGGGACGAAAATAACATGCTTCCTAATGTGTTCGCTAAGCTAGCGACGATCCGAAAGTGCACTTGCATCGGTCGTCGCATTCAGTTAGCGATGTTATTGCAACGTTGAATGCAGACTTGTTTGTTGCTCTAGTTTTGACTAAAATTATTAGAATCTGTTATAACTTTCTGGTATATTTATTTATTTATCAAATGTAAAGTGAAAAATGATTGGTTCAATTTATTGTTAACTTGTAGGGCTTATTTATCGTTATCACGTGAATCCCATTGTGAAATTCCTTATTGAGGTCATTGCAAACATAATGTATGCTATGTTGATGTGTAACCATTTAAAAGTCTGGTCATTCATCGTGGAAACGCTTCCAGTGTTCTCGGTACTATGGCCGCATTGTCTTTTCTAGAGGAGGATATAATATAGTTTTTCAGATTTTAGATATTCGATTTTAGTGTGTTTCTTTTTAATTAATGTTAATGTTAGATTTCAGTTCGTAATATTAGTTATTTACATTTGTATTATTATATAATTCATTGCCGTGTAACTTACCAAATTATATTAAAGAATAAAAGTCTGTTTGAGGATTCATTCAAATGGATTGAACAGAAAACCATCGTGTATATACTGGCAATGGGTAAACGGGTGACACTGATGCGAGGCGGACTGGCGGCGAATAAGCTTAGAGGATAGCTAAGGAAAAGCGTGTCCTAGTTTGCCATCCAGTTCAATATAGCCGTTTCATAAAGGGAAGGTTCCTGTCATAACATCGAATTTCTTCGGGAATGCGGTGTGTTTGGCTAATATCATGACACTGAGTGTGGTATTAGCCATCCATGTACAGTAACCAGTCCGTCAAAAACGACTTTGACCCAAGCGGAGCCGGGTAGCTAGCAGGATAAAATAATTTGAATTCAGTGTCTCCCGCTAACTAAAATTACCTATACTCCAACAAAACCGAGTACCATAGCTGGGAATATAATACTCGTATTTATCAATGAAATGGCGAGTATTGTTATTATCGTTACCTATCCGATACACGAAGATTTGATGAAGCGGAACTATTGTTAGGTAACTTGGTATCTTCTGGCCAAGTCATGGGATCGATGTTCAACTATTTTCACGTATCATTGTGTTTGTATGCTGCCTTCGTATCGGCTCCTCTCTATTGTATTCCGATAGATTCGAATCATGAGAAGCCTTTATTACCGAAATTAATGAACTTAGACTTCTCCGGTGTCGAAAGTACTTCTAGCTTCCTAGAATATATTTATAACCGACCTACAAATGTTAGTTGTACCAAGTGTTTGGAAGATGAACATTATACTCAAACGCGATTTTAAAACGTAAAGATATGCCCGAAGTCCGAGAAAATACTGTTCTTCAAAGCATTTCACAACAAAAATGTTTAACGGGGTGTGAGCGTTATATTAAATGGTGAAAGCCTCTAAAGATTTGTAATTTGTCCAATAAGTTAAATGAATAACAAATAAGTTATGTTACCAAAAAAAATATTTAAAACTTACAGACGTAGCTCTCAGTTGATTTATTTAATGTGAAAAATAGCAGAAACATATTTTTTGCACGATCCTTTGTATGGAATTCGATCACGTCAGTACCCTCTTAAACACATAACTCCTTAGTGTGCTCGTCAATACAGTTATAGTTTGTATCTAATTGGGGAGTTAATGCAGAAATAACAACGAACGACTGTGGCGCAACCTATTTTGACGCACATATCCCCAGAAGCTTGACCTTAAGCAGCGAGCATGAAAGGAAGGGAGTACCGAAACTCATTCGTATGATGATTAACTATTATTTATTCTGTTTTCGCGCCCGATATATACCGCAGAATAAATAATCATACTTACCCGTTGGATGTGAATACATGCAATGCGATTCAAATATAAATAGGATAGGATCACCGCCATTTTGAATGTAAAACTGCTAAAACCCTCACTTCACTTCACAAACTTCAGTACTTTGCCTCGTTGTTGCCACGTACTTTCCCTCGCGAATTCGAGTGAAGTTAGTCACGAGCCCCGTCGTATTCTTATTTGAATCGCGTTGTACGTTGATGATGATGTGGTGGATGTGTCGGTAGACAAAAGGGATTTGACAAACATTTAAAAATATATGAAACACTTGAAAAACAATACCAGCATTAAAAATGTACAAACGAGAGTGACAAATTCGGAATTGCATTTGGAATCGCAAAGACACGTTATTTAAAGTGTACCTTAGTATAAAGAGCATTTTCCGTAGAATTCGGAATAAGTCCCGTGCTCCACCGTGTGAGACGCGGCACGAGATTTCGCCAACATTTTAAAACTCGAGAGCTAGGCAAGATTTATCGCCACCGTGCGAGATTCTCTTTGCGGTATCACGCTGCACCGTAGTCTGTGTTTTTCGTTTCTGTGTCCTCGTCCGATCTGATTGGATTTCCGACCGTGGCATCACAGTATGCCGCAGAAGGCCTATTCTAGGAATTCCATGTTTAGGAATCAGAAATGTTTTTGGTTAAGAAAACAGCTTAATAGCGGTTGTCAAAGCGTCGGAAAACCTTGAATCATTGAAATTACTTTGCTCCGGAATATTTTCGTCGAGAAAACCGCTTTGAAAACCGCTGTAAAAGGTTTCTTCTCGACTGAAAACCTTTCTGATTCATGTCATTGCTAGAATAGGTGTGCTGAGCGCTTGGCATAAAACAGCAGTTTTGTACCACTACCATTGAAACCAATATTATAAAATAAATATAGTCGCATTTATAATTTTAAATAATTTAATACTACGAATGTTTAATAAAATGTAGGTTGGGGAAAAAGTTTCTTCGCATTTTTTAAGAAAATTCAAAACATTTTTTAATATGGTTTATTTACATTTAACTAAAGTATGTAGGTACCATTTTGTTCGATAACTTTTTGCCATCTTGTAGGTAGGGACATGATCCCATTGCAATAGAAATATTGGGACTTCTGATCAATATACCGCGACAAGTGGTTTTGGCAGTCCTCTCGTGATGTTAACCTGACACTGCCTAAAGAATTCTGAAGAGACCTAAACAGGTGGAAATCTGAAGGTGCAAGGTCAGGACTATACGGCGGATGCATTAACACCTCCCAGCCAAACTCTCTTAGTTTTTGCTGAGTGGCTAAAGATGTGTGAGGTCTAGCGTTATCATGATGAAAAACCACACCCCTTCTGTTGATTAATTCCGGCCGCTTTCTCTCAACTTCTTGCTTTAATCTCATCAGTTGTTCGCAGTAGAGTTCAGAATCGATGGTCCTGCCTGGTGGTAACAGCTCATAATGAATAATGCCCTTCCAATCCCACCACACACACAGCATCACCTTGTTGCGAGTTAACCCGGGTTTCGCCACAGTCTGTGAAGCTTGACCGGCCTTTGACCACGACCTTTTTCGCACGTTCTTGTCGTACGTGATCCACTTTTCATCACCAGTTATCAGCTTCTTCAAAAATGGTTCGGTTTCATTACGTCGTAATAAAGAATCACAAATGAGTACACGGTTCATTAGGTTTCTTTCAGTGAGCTCGTGAGGTACCCAAATATCGAGCTTTTTTGTGTACCCAGTTTTTTTCAAATGCGCCAAAACTGTTTTGTGGTCAATTCCTAGTTCTTCAGCTACGTCGTCACTACTGATATGCCGATCTTGCTCCACTTTTTCAAAAATGGCATCCATTTTATCCGTAATAGGGCGACCAGAGCGACGTGCATCTTTGACATCAAAATTTCCGGATTGAAAACGCTTAAACCAAATTTGTGCTACTCTCACAGACACTGCACTAGGTCCATAAACATCGCAAATTTTTTTCGCGGCTTGCGTTGCATTTTTACCTTTTTTGTAGTAAAATTTTAAAATGTATCGAATTTCTTCATTAGATTCACTCATTTTGACAGTACGAAAAACAAATGAGAATCACACATTTTCCTAATTTGAATTTGGAATTATGTTCTTTAAAATTTAAACTTTCAATGATACCAAAACCAGCCAGATACAAATAGATTTTATTACAAGTTCATACATACTATAATGCGAAAAGACTTTTTCCCCGACCTATTATGTTTATGTTTAAGCTAGGCATACTAGAGGAATTTACAGACCTTCAGCCAAGCCCTCAATTCCTCGCAAGAGACTTCCAAAGTTCTTGCCCTATTTACTGGTGAAGCTAAATGTTGTAAGGGATTTTTTTTGGATTAGCGGCCAGGTCCCATTTTTTTTGCATTTTTGGAAGGATGGACATAATAATTTTTTTTGGATTTTTGGAAGGATGGACGGTACTAACTTTGCTCCGGAAACTTTATAGACTCATGATTCCTGGTTCCTGGTTACGGGAATTCCAGGAATAGGTCTGCAGATCCTGCTTCTGAAGAATGTCATGACCAAAAAAGTTTTCAGACTATTTTCAATATTTTTCAACAATGTTTTTGAAAAAAATATCGACGTGTTTTTTATCTGTATCAAAGAAGTAAATATTTTAGTGTCTGTTTCGTAAGATTTTTTTTTCTCGATTTACTATATTCAGCAATTATTTGACTACCAGGCAGAAGCATTTAACCAGGTATAGATTTTATTTTATTCGATTTCGCAAGGTCGAAGGGAAGTTCGTTTGCTGGGAATATGCGTACATAGGCTGTAATTAAACAAATTACATGCATTGATAAGTTCATAACATGCCGGCCAGGGGTAATGCAACAAACACAGCGTGATGAAGCCGCATACTTCATAATTAATTTTCAAAGCTGCAAGCAGAATGAACAAAGTGCATCTGCGGTGCGCCGCGCAGCGAGCAGAGGGACTATTCTTGGAGTTCCGTACTCAGGAATCTGGAATAATTAAATCGAGAAAAACTCTTGTCACGCAAAGCACGATATTTCAATGATTCAAGGTTTTCCATCGAGAAAATCGCTTTGACAGCCCCTATACAATTGTTTTTTCTCGACTGAAAGATTCCTGAATCCTGAGCACGGAATTTCTAGAATCGGTATTATGTGGCCTTCGGTGCCATGGACGAAGGAAGTACAGGCGGGGCGGCCCGTATCGCCTCGTATACGAGTACGTTTGAACTCATCCGTCTAGCGGTATCGTATATAGACCCTTCCCGACGTGACTGACTCATTCACGGGTTCGGTACAAAGTCCTGCTATTGCGATTTGGGACCTTCTCTGTTTCAAAGAAAAAGACAAGCTCTATTATTAGGACGCAACTTGTCCACAAAG
This sequence comes from Incurvaria masculella, assembly GCA_946894095.1. Lineage (NCBI taxonomy): Eukaryota > Metazoa > Arthropoda > Insecta > Lepidoptera > Incurvariidae > Incurvaria > Incurvaria masculella. The sequence goes on along the minus strand of OX335658.1, from coordinate 10,517,728 downwards.
CAGACATGCTCATAGTGTTTGATTTTTTAATGATTTACGAAAATTGTCATTACAAAACGACTTATAGCTAAAAGTAAATCACGAACGCTGTAGTCAAAAGTGAAACCAAAACCAAATTAATTATAAATCTTCATGAAAAGCTAGGTTTGATGACTAAACTTTTTTAGATATTTATGTTTTATGGTTGAGTAATCCACGTCCAAATTTATTGCATAAAGTGCGCGAAAAATTCGAATTTTAGGACCTTGTAACTTCGAAACCAAACATAATTTTACAATATTAATTGTCTTTTAACTTCTGGTTTGATAAAATAAAGTTATTTTGAGTATAATTTAGAATCTCTGATAAGAAACCTGCGCGTGGTTTTCTTTCCACGTTTGTACGGGGAGTTGAGCGGGAAGGCCCACCTTAATTAGTGATAAGGGGCGTCCATTTATTACGTGTGGCATTTGATGGGGTAGGGGTGTCGGTACGTTTCTTCCGCAAGAACCAGTGCACTATTGCGAGAAAACTGTGTAAAATGAAGTAAAACATATCTCTCACAAAATATAGAACTCGTAAATCCTTATGTGATGAATGGCCCGTTTCTATAAATCGAACGCAATCAAGCACAGATTAACGTATCAACACTGAAAATACGCTTTTTGTAAAATCTCACGTAAGATTAGGAGAAGAAGGAGGGGTCGAGACCTGACTTGAGATGCGCGGGGGGGGGGGGCGCGAAAAAATATCGCCAAAAACGCCTCACGTTAGTCGACGCCTCCTAACGTTATTCGTTAACGCTTTTCGGTTCAATAAGCTTGGTGAAGCAAATACGAGCCCGGTTGGATTCTAGTCGGGTGACCGTTTTCAACCGTTGAGGCTGGCCGTGGTTCGGTCTCCACGTAAAATATAATGTGTGGCCCTACTTTACTATTAAATGAACGATGGTCGAAGCGGCATTGGAAGCTTTCCGTGTTTTCCATCCAGTTCAAATCTAGCCGATCAGTATAGGGAAGGTTCTGACATGGCACCTAGTTCCCATGGATATGCATATCATGAGCTGGTCAAACATAAAATAGTGATATGCATATCATGAGCTATCCATATCACTATTTTCAGCATTGTTATTATTATATAATATTATTATATAAGGAGCATGTTCTGCTCCTCAAACGCACGTTAAGCCGTCACACTAAATATTATGAGATATTCATGTCCAGTCCAAAACAAAAAAAAAATTGATAGTTCGCTTACGAATTCGGGACGCGGGACATCGAATGTTCGTTGCACCATATGGAATCATATGCAATATCTTTCGAAATCGATGACAACAGGAGTAAGTGAATTAGTAAGCAAAATGACAGGCCGGCAATACCGTCAGTGTGTTATTAATAAAAAGTGGTTACGCTACCTCAATATGGATGAGTTTCGGTAGCACTTTCATAATTCCTTGCTCTGTGTCGTTGTAGTAGCATGTGTATGCGGATATTCAGAGGCTTCTGTTTCGTAATAATATTTACATGCAACTTCCGTAGAATTTCATGTCCACCGACGATTAATTAACAATGGATCAATGCGACTCTCTTTTACATATTATATATTCGGGCATTAATTATTTGATATTTGTGTTTTTTGAATGATGAACCGATTTTTAATCAACATTAACTTAAACAGCAATATTACTTTAGTAATTGGATATGGTGCTGTCTGTGCAAGAAACAAAAAAAACTTTTTTTTTAAAACCTGCTTACTGTACAAGCGAACAGAAAAATATAAATAACTAGCTGAGGTACCCGGCTCCGCAATGTCGTTTTGAACTGATGTCGGGCTGAATTATTTCCTGCATATTGTATGAGTTCCCTGTACAAAATTCTATCCCCTATTTCACCCCTCTTCGAGATTAATTTTCGCGACCAATGGTGTCTTTCTCCAAGGCCTAAACTATAACTAAGACTAGTAATTTTATGTGTAAAACTGTAGGGTTTATTCAGCGATTATATAAGCGTAGAATATGGCGTCCCGCAAGGAAGCGTTTTAGGCCCTACTTTGTTCTTCATCTACATAAATGAACTGTGTAAGCTACAACATAAAAACATTAGCTGGAAGTCTCAGGAAACTGCTCCCAACTTCCAAACGCTTGCACCAAGTCACACCAAACCGCTGCGAACCATCTACTACGCACTTTGCCAATCGTTCCTCAACTATTGCGTTCTTCCTTGGGGTGGGGCATCAAAAAGCATTTTCCTAAAAGTAGAAAGAGCTCAAAGCCATTCCTAAAGTTGTGCACCCGAGACCCTACCGCCATCCCACGGAACTACTTTATCAGGAGGCTGAGTTATTCGTCAGCTATTCATCGCCATAATGGTTAAACATTTTCATAAATTCTCCCATCTAACCTGCAATCAGGAATGACTGAGACCTTTCCACCTACTAGGGCTGCCTTTGCACAAAGATTTCGTTCCTCGCTCCGTCCACGTATTTGAAAATCAATAAAATCCTTCACCTTAAAACCCTTACACCCACAATGTGCACAAAACTGGTCAATGGGAATATTCACAGACCGAAAATGCATTGGAACCCGAACACGGAAACACATTGCTGTCCGCTTCACAGCACTCATCCCTCCCCATCTGCGTTTGAAACATTACCTCTAAAATTACTACTAGCCTTCCGTAAGTCGAAGCCCTTCGTTAGCTGCGAACACCTGGGACTCGACTTACACTCGCAGTGCACTTTTCCCGGCGTATGTATGTGTTTCTTCCAGATAAAGTGTTGTGCGGACTTTTATATAGATTAGCTTAGAAAATTGTTTAAATTGACATTTATTTATCGACTTGCTGTTCGCCGGACGGACAGTCCTAGTGGGGTTGGGTCCTCAATAAGGAGATGGGGTCAAAAGGATTGCATTGTTTGTATATTTGTTCATTTTCTTTCATTGGGTGATTCATTGGACATTTTGAAGGTGTATTGTCGCGTAAGACCTGTGATGCTTCGATTAAATGCGATGGTAATAATCTGGGCGGGACTAACTCGACCGCTGACCTCGTCAGCAAGGAAGGGGACCTACAGTTCAATGCAAAATCCGAATCACGAACGGCCTATCCCTTAGTCGGCTCTTTCGACATGCACGGTAAGTAATGCAGTGGACCCAATTGTATTATTTTTACGTGGCGGAACGCACACAGCACTACCACTGAGTTTATCAGCGAGATATATATTTTTTTGGAACTGGCCATGGGTGGTCGTGGCCAGTACACACATCCCAACATACCTCCAATGCATTTCCAAAGGAATTATTTGCATCAGTTTTGATGACGATGAAAATAATGTTTAAAGGAAATATCAGAAGTCCTTGCTCTATTGCAAGACTACAAAACTGTTAAAATAATTTAAATATGTTTTCCGTAACAGTCGTTTAATAAATGTAGTTAAGTACAGTGGCGCGAAGTCCCTAAAAGTAGTGAGTGCTCGTATTCTCACCAGGAAACATTACAAGAGAACATCTCTATTCTAAAGACTCGCACATATATGTACATAGGTAGTGCAGCGAAAGCAGCGACCCGTATGTACATGGGTAGAGGCTGCTACCGCGCACGCGATAGCAGACTTATGAGCTACGTAAGGTGTTTTGAAATAAGATACTGTTCCATTTTAATACTTAAACTAAGAAAAAATATCTGTCTGAGTGCAGCTCGTGTACTTATTTGACATAATTAAATACAAGACAATACAATACAATACATCATACACTAGTTATGTGACTTCATACACTAAAACTGTAACATCATACATTAAAACCTACCGTTATAAAAGTAAATAAGACCATATTCAAGAATAGCTTGGAAGCAGTAACAAATCATTACAATCATCTGAATTATACTTCTTCAATGAGTCACGTACCGAATACGTTTTAATAGGTATTACTTTAAATTTCCATAGCGAAGGCAAAAAAAGATTTTGTGTTTTTGCTGATTGCTTGATTTTAAAGCGGTATATATATTTATAACATCTTTTTTTAAGTGGGACAGGATTTGGAAATCCGAAACCGTAGGAGATGCAGAATACGGTCTTGTGAAATAAAATGTTGACACTGTAATTTTTTTTTTCGGGTGTAAGTTTTTAATAAAAATCACGTTTTAATGTGAATGGATTTCAAAATGTTATTTAAGAGGAAACTCAGGTTAATTTAAGGATAATTCAAATGTTTGAAGAAAAACACAACAACACACAATAAATTTAATAAAATGTTTTCTCACACAAACGGCCAGTGCAAGTCACCTACCGATTCATAGTGATATTTACACATTCAAAAGGGGTCTATACTTAAAAAATATTGTTTTAATTATGAAACCCAGTGCATGTATTATTATTTTAATAAATGTTTATCTTACGCTAATTAAAAAATAAATATAATTTCCTCACGTGAAAGTGAGTATGAAAAATTCCTCTCTCGGTCTACGTTCTAATCTGACGCCGTTTCCGAGAACTTTCAAGCTGCATTTGTAAAAGTGGGGTAAGTTCGAGTAACACTCCAACCCCCCCCCCCCCTCCTGCCCCTTCTGCAGCCCCTTAATTCCGCTACTGGCTCCACGACGTGTAAACGTGCCTTTGCAGCTGCCGGGAGTACTTCAGCTGCCTGCAAAAAGGCTCACAATTTGAAAGTGCTGACATTCTTGTCCTTATGGGTTTCGTTCCGCTCATGCTAGTACCGACTGAAGAAATTGCTTTGCCTGGGTTGCAGGATATTTTCATATTTCGGTCCTAGCTTTGAAGTTATTAATTGACCAAACGAATTCAGTGGTTTTCCGCTGGAACCCTGCGACCCAATTCCCTTATACTCAGAAATATATTTCCGGCATTTTATAAATCATCTACCTTTAAAATTAAATGAAATATCCCTGCTGTTATTTGTAATGATAACTTAAACAAATACATTTGAATTGTTGTTTCAGATTATTGTCAAATGTACTAGTCGTTATTAACTTGGTTTTCACTTGAAATTATTGGTTAAAGATAAATTTAGACATTTATTTTATGATTTCGAGCGGTTTGTATACTAAACTTATTAAACACTGACAAAACTCTGTTTGTAGTGTAGTACAAGGGCCTTAGATTTTTGATAAATAGTTGGTTTATAAAATACCGTATAAATGAACATAATATTGTATCATATCACATTAAATAATTTTTCTGCTGCTATATCGAAAATTCCTTATTCCTAATTCTTGAATAACGTCATACACTTGACAGTTGCACAATTATTCCTTTTGAAAGAAATTTCGGTGTCTTCATAAATTATTAGAGTTGAGAGCTGACAAGTTCTTCCCAATGAAGAAATTATAGCGACATAAATTACGGCCGAAAAAGTGAATTAAGGTGGCTCAACTCCCCATACAAACGGGGAAAGAAGATCACGCCCATGTTTCTTGTCAGAGATCCCAAATTTTGCTCAAAATAGCTTTATTTGATCGAACTAGATGTCTGATGACCGTTGGCATTGTAAAATTGTATTTTGTTTCTAAGTTATAAGATCCGAAAGTATCAATTTTTTGCGCGTTTTATGCAATAACTTTGGAGGTGGATTACGCAATGATAATATAACATCTTAAAAAGATTAGTCATCAGACATAGCTTATTTAATCACGATTTATAATCTATTTTGTTTTTGTTAGATTTTTGACTACTTACTACTTACTTTACTTTAAGCTATAAGTCGTTTTGTAATTAAAATTTTCGTAAATCTTACCAAATCATAAACTATGCACATTGTCTTTTTTGTGGACATGTTGCATCTTCCTCATCACGGAGCCTGTCTTTTCCTTTGAAACAGAGAAGGTCCCAGAGCGCAACAGCACGGTTTTGTACCGTGCCTGCGAATGAGTAGTCCCGCCGGGTTGGGCCACCTTAAGAATACGAAATTGGGTCAGATTATCAGAAAACATGTCATTTCTAAACGGTGTATTAAAAAAAGTCGTTATTAGAATTTCAGGTGGTTGAAAAGAAAATATGACTAAAAACAATGAAACACGTGAAAATTTACTTGTTCTATTTTATCATCGATACCGAAGAAATCCATACTATACTTTAATAATTCTGTTGATTCGAACAAGTTATCAAGGCTGTACTGCATAGACTTATTTACGAAACTTAATGGTAACTAATTTAAATCAAATTCTATCGCACCATTGTCAAAAATGCATTGTGAAATGTTTGTCAGGATATCCCTGATTGAAGGGATGAAGGGAAGGCGGGCCGCCGACAGTGAAGGAAGGTCGATGGGTTCTGAACTTTGACACGCGTCTCGAGGTTTGGTTACCCTGACCCGTGCGGCGGTACAGGGCGGAGGGGCGAGGAATGGCAGGAGCGGGGAGATCCGCGCCGGATTGACAAGGGTCTTCTGTAAAGGGACACCGGATAGAAACGTTAGTAGCAACCTACTTGTAAATTGAGTGTCCTGTTGGGGTCTCTGATTATGCTCCATGGATTTGCATGAAACTCTTGCTAAGGGCATTATTTAAAGCACGGCAAGAGATGAGTTCATTTTCGATAAAATATAAATGCGATAAATCTGAGAAAATTCTCTGATTTATCAGACAGAGATTTTAGGTGACTATGAATATGTAAAGAAACCTGGACTTTATATCTGCTCATCATATCGGTTCTTACTAACATACATAAAATCATCTTAAGTACTTTTGCCCTGGAGTATAAGCATCATGCAAAGAAGATGATATTTACAGCAAGATTACAGAGACTTTTTTTACGAAAAAATAGGATATTTTTCATAACTTGCTAGGAAATTACAAAAACTTATTTCTATTCCACGCGTTTACTCGTGCCTTAAACCGTAATAAGAGGAATGAAGCGTGATGAAACAAGAACAAAACATGAACTGTCATTCTGAAGCACAATATTTTATTACATCATCAGCAGCTCTATTGTAGGAGATCTCTTGGGTAGTCTTACTGTGTAAAATTACTATAAAAAACGCTCGCAATTAATAGGCGTATTACCAATGTTAACCTTTTACTCGCTTATGAAGTGTTGGATTATTTACTACTTGACATGCTACCTCACTCGGCACGGATCAATATCGTAAGGGAGGTCAATTTTTAGGCAAATGTACACTAAAAAGTTAAGGTTATTGTTGGGTTACTGTGCCCCACCTTTTTTTTTCATGCTAAATGTCAATGGTGAATAAGGAAAATGACAACTTTCTGAGTTTGTTTTTTGTTCATTATGTCTAGCCAAGGGGGTTATCGTATAACTCTTACAAATCGAAAGAGTAAACTCAACTAAACGAAGTACAATTGGAATCAACTAGCGGCACTGTATTAACGGAAAATAAATTCCGGTCTTGCACACTTATGTACAAACGGCATCACTCTAAACGTCACACATTGGACCATGACCCACATAAGTTTCCCTTACAAATGCCAATGCCTGCTGTGGCGCCGAGGGTGATGAGCTCCGTACCATGTACAAGAAGTAATGAAAATGAAATGAAATAAAAATATTATTTATTTCCTCCTTCCAAACAAAACAATGTCGAAAAGAAAAACTTAATAAAATGGCAAACTGTACCAGTCGTGAATATCACGAAAGCATGTACGAGCACAAAAAAGCAGTAGAGAGTATTACATTGACACCTATTCGCTAAGCGCTAGTTGTTACATACAGCTTTTGTTTTGTCAATTTTTGTCCATCCTCTTCGTGAGGGAACTACCACATCGAATCTATAATTCCAGAACTTCCTTTATGCAAATATAGAGACATGGTAAATTACACCTTAAATACTACCATAATAAGGCACCTCTGCACCGCTAGTACCACAAACAGTTCCCCTCACAGCACCGTCCCTTCAACTTCTCAGAGACGTCGTCTCGTCGCTGCTGTTGTGAAATCTTGCCGCATCGCTTTCTCCCGAATCCTTCTCACGTTGTTGTGGAAATGACAAGTCTGTAGCTCTCACGCAAAGTTATTCTTTTATTTCATCCTCAAGCCGCAATGTGTCGCCATCGGTTTGTAAGAGCCAATCATTTACAAAATCTGCACAAGTATTTGCTTCAAATTAAACGAAGAGCAAAAAAGCGACTCGTGTAGAACTCAAACCACCACATGTCAAAAACATCACTCTATATTTTTATCGGGTGCATAGCAACAATAGGGTTATCTATATTCGTCACTTTATTTTCTCCTCTCCTAAGATCTAATATCCAGTGTTTCGTATCTGGTCTAGCTCCGCTTTATATGGTTCTCTTAAATCTACGTTTATGAATTTAGTTTCTGAATAGTTATGTCAAAATGACAAAGGGAAATAACTGGAGGACTAGCAATGAAAGCTAAATAATTGTCGTCAACCACAACAAAAATAATAATAGGACAGTTTCATTTCCTCATTATGCGGCTAGGGATCTGTGTCGGTCTGCGTCAAAAGAGCATCCAGAGGGTCCACCGTTATTTGAGTAAGAGACGGGGAGCGGGGGATGAAACAAATCGTGGCGGCTGTATTCTATTTATATGACTATGGGTTTTTGAAGCATTCGTGTAGGGAACTAGTTTAGAAAGAATCGACATGAAACGCAAAACAGAAATTGGCCTGGGAAGTTCCTACGATCTAAATTTGAAAAAAAAGGAGCCATGCTATTTTACGCAAACTCTCTTTGAGATAATTTGTGTTATTTTATAACCTTTGGTTCTACTAACACCGCATCTCTTAGCTTGCTTGTTGCAATATCTGATTTGTATATTTTTTCTGAAACTTCTTGTCTTTGGCCTATCACGTTTGTACTGAAGTGATGTCTCATCGAGATATTACTTATTGCGTATCCAAATGTTAACTTCCTATAATATATAAATTTTATTTTCCTTTATCTTTCTGTCATGTGCAAATTTGATTGTGCCGTATCTCTGGGGTTTCTCTCGTATTGATACTTCGGGAATGTCACGATTCGTCACGTACTCTTTGGATGTGCAGTGCTGGACTCTTAGCAAACTTAACCTTACGATGCCCATGGGCTTCCAAAACTTTAAGGGGCCTTTTCTCAATATTACATTGGAAGTGATTTGAAAGTCAATGGGCGTCCTTGGGCACCTTTTTGAGAGCCATATGATTCGCTAAACATAAAAAATAAGCGGCAAGCTGACTACTCCATTATCCATCGATAACCAGAACTGAGACTACCGAAAGTTTGTTCCCTTTCAATTATTTCCATCTTCGTAAACACTGACGTCCTAAAACCTATTTCGTAGTATTCCATCTGAAACTGACTAATCGATTGGAGGAGTAAGCAAGCACAATTTTGCAAACGTTTTTTGTTGTTGATTTTTTCTTATGCAACTGATAAAAGATAGCTTATAGTACACCCAGCGTCATTATATGTGGTATTAGGTGCCATTCCAGGATCTGACGTTTATGAGCACCGCTTCATTGAACTGGATGGCAATCACTAATAACTTTTCATTGCCGTTTCGACCATATTTTCATGCGACGCAATGGTACCCACCCAATCAGGGTTTACCCTAGTGGTGGAAGGGGAGTAATCGTTTTTAATGGCTTCCGAACCATGGAACAGCTAAACATTCATGACAAATTGCAAGAAATTCCTGATTTGCGTTAACGGAGCGGCTCTGGCATGGAAGCAAGGCCCCGCGACCCTTTACTTGGACGCGCTTAACATACTTTTGGTAAATATACTCATCTTTTCTGGTGTTTTGAATAAAGAATACAGTTGCAAATGTTAATGGCTTCGGCGACAGCGTCTGTCCGCAGACTTCATAGCTATTTGTCTGTCTGCATTAATCTCGTCGAATTAAATTTATCTGCGGAGCTAAAACCTCATTCCTTTTATTTATTTAAAATGTACGTATACTTAACATAACCTAACCTAAGACTAGTTCGCTGCATAACCACGTCTTTATTCCAAATCGTGGATGTATTTTCGCACAATTCCGCTTTGATCTTGCTCAGCAGATTTTATGGTTCTATTTGATTAAATATACTCATATCACAGTCACTGGAGAAATTATATTGCTCGGCAATATACAATTCTCATTATAATTTACGAATGCCGAATACGAGATGCCCTCACCTTGGATATTGACAATGTTAGAGTTGAATTAAGGTATTAAAGCATTTATATTTACAAAAATATGTTCTTTAATTTTGTTTATATTGGCCTCAAATACTATTTCCTAGCGTTCATAAAGTCCAAAGTACAAGATCCAAAACTATGAATTTACAACAGTCAATATATAATTTAATAAGGAATTCGAACTTTATGAAGCGTATGATTCGTTTAAGTTATAATTAATAACTGTGACAAGACAAAAAAACGACATGACTTACGGCGCTCGTACTCCAGGAACTTAAATCAGCACTTAGAAAAACATTAAATCCGAAATGCAATTTTTTTTCTCATAAACGTAGAATTTCATGTGTAAGTGTGTGTGTAAAAAAATTATATCTCCTAAACAAATATTTAGAAATGTTATTTAAAAATGTTATACGTTAGCTAATTTTAGGTGTCATATTACTGTGAATTTGCAACAATCTCTTGTATCGGAAATGTGTAAATATATTTTTTTGTACTATTTTCATAATATCTGCAAAGCTAATAATGAAAACTCTATTTTATTTTCTAAAATTGGAAACTGACCGCACACTCTAAATTCTGTGAAATTTGTAAAATGTTGCAAATATAAGAAGCACATTTTTTTTCATTTATAATTTTTACATTCACACAAAAGCTAAACAAAAAATTCGAAATACGTATAAAATCGTTCGTTGTATAGTTTTTAAAGAATTTAATTTTCTTTCACATATTCTAGAAATAAATATAGCAATAGCAAGTTAGGTTCGCGGCATAGATTTTTTTTAGTAAAAATATTTTTTAAATACATTTCCGTAATTCTAAAATTGTTGCAAATTCAGTTACATTACGCCTTAAAAGACTTAACATATAATTTTTTTTATTACCGTTTCTAACTATTTGTTTAGGAGATATATATTTTTTAATACATTTTAATATTTTTTTCTATCTTCCGGGCCCTGCTAAATGTTGCAAACTTAATGTAAGCATATGAACATGAAAATATATATTTCTGAGAAAAAAAAAATCATTTCGGATTTCATGTGCTTCTCAAACCGTATCTATCCCGGTCTACCGGACACAATTCCCAAAATAGACCAAGCTTTACGGGGCAAACTTTACGAGCAGCGAGCACAAAACAAGAACAAACCGATGCCACTGCATGTAACCAACCCGGCAATCTTCTCGCTACCATTGAGATAACCAAGGCAAATTGCAATAAACATTCCAACGATGGCGATCACAAATTGTGTGTCATGGAACATCCGTCGTCAATTCATCATTTCGTACAAAGTAAGCCTGAGCCGCAGGAACAAGAATATCAATAACGAAATAAAACAGAAGGAGACAGATGGCACGAACAATGCGTACGTCGGGCCTCGGGCGAGATATTGGACGATCCGTCTTCCGACTGCGCCCCGCGGCGTGTCACCCTCTTCACTGCTGCGATAATATCAACCATTTATAAAATCGGGAGAGCATGTTCGTCGTTTGTGAGTGAAGTTCGAGTGACGGGACACTTCTGCGGATGCATAGCTACCAGATGTAAATTACATAAGGTTAATGAAAATATCTTCTATCGAAATACTAACGCCGAATGAATGAAATGACATCAATATCATGACGATATAAACACCATTTCCGTAACTTACAATTACCTCCGTGCTATACATTTTCCAAAGCACGTACATTTTATTATTCAAATCAATTTTGGAAAACATTGGTAAAATACATCGTTATATTTGAGTACCTAAACATTAATTAGATTCATTTAGTGCCCTTTGTGTTAGTTCCTGGGCGTGTATTCTTGGCATTCAGTCATTGCGGATTCAGTAGAGTTAACAGTAATGTCAAAGTAAATTCTTCTTCTGTTAACTCAGTAGTGTTCATCAGCAATGACTGAATGCCAAGAATACACGTCCAGATGTGCAATTCATCCAATAAAGCTATTAGCGTTATTAGAATTCCAAGATTATCCAATTAGCATAGTCATGTTGATATAGTGTCGCTCTTGATCCGTTAGCCGGTTGATCTTAGTCCGCTTAAAGTCACTTGATGTTTAAGAGGATAATAAGGTGATCGAGTTCCATAGAACGGCCCGTGCTTGTTTACCCAGTCAAATTAGAAAATATTTTTCTCAAAATTTGCCCTGTAAATAAATCAACACAGAGCTACGCCCATACGTTTTGAATGTTCATGATATAAGCCTCCAAAGATTGTTTAAGAAAAAGGGAAATAAGGGTTTAATGAAAATGTTTAAGGGGGTATCTCAGGATATATCAAAACAGGAAGTTATCAAAAAAATCAAAACGTAGGGACGTGGATCTCAGTTAGTTTATTTAATGTGCAAATTTTCAGAAAATGACGAAGAAGGAGAGGCGAATTTTCAGATGGAGGATATAGTGAGGAATAATGCACGAGCCATTGTATGAATCTTGATCACCTCATTATACATGTGTACACTATTCGTGTCGGCCATACAATAAAGGGAAAGCTATTTTCTCCTCCACTACTAAAGATAATTGATGTAAATCATGCCAACACCTTAATCCTATCAGTACGTCGTCTATGTTTTGAAATGTTCCCAATTTTTTTTATTTCCTGGAATGTTAAAAGTTTAATTGAAACATTTTTAATTAAAAGCCATGCAAAATCTAACTGATTTTTAACTCAGTCATTTACGAGAAAATCGAATTTATGAAAATGTTGGATACTAGCTATAAATCAATTATATCGGACATGTTTTGATGTAGAAAACAGGTTTCTCCTGATGTTGCTGCACGTCATATTTGTAGGTAACTAAGAGATTGTCCATTTTAAGATGTATTTAGGCTCTTAACAATTTCTATTCACTAGCTGAAATGTTTGTTACGCAGGCATTTTTCAGTGACGTAACAAACATTTATGAAATTAATTTTAATATATTATTTACCGCAGGAAAATGACAACTTCGGAAAAGAAAGGAAATAATATTTTAAAGAAGAGAGCATTTTAGGATTGTTGTAACACGCGGGCCTTATTTCTTTCAACAAAGTGATTGAAATGTAGAAAATTTCTGGAGTGTCGGATTCAGTTAGGTTAAGAGGTCGGAATCAGGAGTCCACATATTACTCCTATGATTATTACCTAACTGAGTTGAACTGTTTTAGGCATACCTACATACGTACGTATCAAATGATTCTTGCGTTGGTGGGCATCGGAAGCTAACTTCAAATCATGGAAAATAATTATTTACCAAATTCGCGGAGGTATATTTTTTCCCGGAACCTTTTTCTTGATTTGATCACTATTTTCAGTCGACAAAAAATACCTATCACATTTTTGAACATACCTTTTGATAATGTGTCATTAAATATCCTATCGTTTTATATGTTAAGCACAAAATATTGCATACGTCTGGCCTTTATATCTAAGAGATGCGCTCATGGGCTTTCAAATGTTTTTGAGGGTTGAGATAACCATGCCGGCCAGCTTGCTGCTTTATCACATTACTTTTTATGTACCCCAGGTTGTAGTTTGGGCATTTCAGCGTATTCCACTATTGATAAACGATCTAAAGGATCCGTTGGTTCTTGAAGAAGGAATGTGGACATCACCCAGCATTGCACCAGCACGGAGACAGAGGGGTTGCGTTATGCAGATCCGATGAACATTATTCGTTGTTCATGAAATAATTGCAGTGAAATAATTGTAAAATATGTAAATAAATTTCATAGATACAACTCGCACGGCAAAAAAGTGTCCGAGCGATACTTTTACTGTCACAGACCCCCATCAAGCCATATTACTTTACGGGCAAAGGGATAATACCGATATCTGTCTCTTTCGTCGCTTGTCTTTTTATACGTGAAAAATAGGACAGGCATTAGAGGAAACCTTTCGACTGTAATGCAATACAATGCGTTGGGATCGAAATGCTAACGAAGCGCTGTGCAACAGTCTGCGTTCATTGAATTAAAATAGACATCTAGCGATTGAAGCGCAATCTCGTATTTAACTTGACGACCGGCACTTGTGAAATGTTATTCCGTCCTACTTTGAAGTGTTTCTTAAGGTGTCTATTAGTTGTGTTTTGGTGGGAAATGTTTAGGACATAGGCAATAGTTTTGTTACATTTTTGAACTTTTTCATTTGGTCTATTTCTGTTTTTTTCTACATAAATAAATAAATAAATACATACTATACATTAAATACATAATATAGCGAGTGTCCCACGACCCCAATGGTATTCTTTTTGTTTCTTTGATATTTTCTGAACAATGTGCGACCTTATCGTACGTTAGTATTTGCAGAGTTTATCACTGACCCGTGTCTGTTTCTTTGCGAATGCTTTCAACGAGATTGAATGATTAAAAATGTATCCTTGAAAACTTATATTTCAGGCGATGTCGGGAGGAGCAGGGCATTTTAATCAGCACTCTCTAGTACAGTTGTGTTGGAAGCTGAAACGTTTTGCATAATAAATTGGGCGCTGACTTCGTAATAATTACGTTAAGGGTCGGAGGGGAGGCTTGTTGGGCAGGCGATACGAAAACCAGATCTCTATGTGCACTGGAGTTGAACATGACTTAAGGGCATGACAAAAACCTACGACGTATACGTAACGACGTAACTAAAACCACATTTTATTGTTGATTTTTTTTCTAAATCTAATTATTATTTTGGAATTTCATAAAAATGAAAGACGCATTGATAGTGTAGCTATATTTGAAACCTATAACGGTTTAATATCTGATTTTCATAGGTTCTGTTCAAAATCATAAATCATCTGGTCGAAATCATAAATGGTTTCCAAGTGCCGGCTTATAAACCTAGTAAAAACCCAGTAAATATGTGTTTACAGATATATTTCTTTAAATAATATAAGCAACGTAATAAAACTGTTTTACGGTCTAGATAATAGTCTAAGCTTTGATATTTTGATTTTTCTAGGCGTGTTTATTATCAACCGATGCTGAGATAAAATAGAAATAACCCCATAATATTGGAGGTTAACGTCATATGGAGCCTTAACAGTTTTGGTAAGGAATGAAATGTGCTCACGCTGTGAAGTGAAATGTTCACTCCTGGATTGCGTGCCAGTCCCTCCGTCGATTAGCATGAAAACTTCATGTACATTACAAGTCTGTGTGGTGAGAATAAATAATGAAGTAAGCAAATGAAATAGTAGCTAATTGAGCGAATGAAATAGCATTCCTTAGCATGATAGTTTCTTTTTTAAGCAAATATTTTGTAATTGTCGGAGCGAAGATCTTCTTTCAGCTTGGGCCAAAATGCTTTCGTATGTCTGTCCACCACAGGTCGCATAATTTCTCAACCGATTCTCGTGAAAATTTGTGAGCAGGTTCGATAGGTACGTGGATTTTTTGTCGATTCAGTTTTTGGATTTTTTTCGAAATTGACGGAGCCCTTTCCAAAAAATGTTTACATTTTGTTTCGTTACAAGACCTAAAGGTCTTAAATTAATACAGCGAGAAACAAACGAGTAAACTATGCGAGTAAAATAACAGGATTTTATTGTGCGCGGTGGACATTTATTTAGTTTTAAGACAAAGAGAAACGCACGCATTCTACAGCTCACAGAGTCACTAGTATATATTATGTAATATTTAGTATGATAACCGCGCGTAAGAGGAGCAGGAGCAGGATCACTAGTAACTATTAATGGGTTCAATAACAACTCCTACACGAGGTGTTTTATCACTTTTAGACATTATTCCTTGTTTCGAATATTTATATGCGTAGCGCGACGTAACTGCAATCTGAGAACATCTTTTGTGACTTTACCCTTTGTAACTCGCGCTCAATTTCTACGCTTTTGATAAAGTGTATTAACTTTTAGGGGGCGATCAATTTGATCTTACATGGGTGCATCAGATGCCCGCAGTCGCATAGAGCGCAAAGAGGGGTTTTTTTTCCTCGTGATAGCGCCGCAGACCTCCTTTTCAGAAATTCTAGTGACATGAATGTGTTTGTTTGATTTGCGTGCCATATTAGAGCTCTTACGGTGACTACATTGGTTTTGCATGAGATTCATTAGAATAAGCCCAGCGAAATATAATGAGCCAAGCCTAACGTCACTAAAGAAATAATTTTGTAGTAACTAATATTTGGAAAGGATAGTAATTTTGACGTCATCTTGTTGTTTTGTATTTTTATGGGTTAAGAAACATAGCATAACTCAATAAATAGTCAAATGAAGCAACCATTGTATAGTTTCCAGTTGACCTACTTGTCAATCGCTACTGTCACTTTCCTTCAAGAATATGAATAATAATATAAAATAAAAACTTGACGCAGTCGGGTAAAAATACCCCAAAAGTTTACTTCAGTGTACATCTGTGTGTAATTTTTTGATCTTGTACACACACATTATTTATAGAAATGTTGTTTCGTCCCCGACGTGGTATGCCCCAACTTCTGGGAGAAAAGGAAAATAAATAGGAATGTTGCGCGCTCGCGACTTACTTTTGTTAGTGTCTTCTTCCGTCGGCGTGGGGGCCCCCTGGGGTTGCAGCAGGGTTCAGCACAAGAGTCTTATGACTTTATTCATATGACTTTAACACGAAATCTCGCGGTTTGTTGGGGTCATTGACACACCCACTCATTAACACTATGTTTTGGCGACTGACAGGTCGCCTGCGCGCGCGTTTGTTGCCAGGATAGGATACCATGGATGAAGATCGAACAAATGTTCTCCTTTACTTGGACATGGATTGTTTATTGTTTGTTCATCATCCATAGACAATATAGTTCACTCCGATTTGCAATATTTTATCATTCACCAGTTCAATAATCACAGCGAAGAAGAACTGACAAGAAACTTCCCTGGATTTTTTTTCAACGTCCACTTATTTGAAGTTTACAAAATCGTGTTCCAATGCAGACATTTTTTTATTCATGCACTATTTTTGCCTGATTGTGTAAATAAATAATTTTGGTTACTTGTGATATGAATATAAAGATTTTGTAATTGATGATAGGAAAAAGGCATTCAAACCACACCCACTGTAATTATATCAGCCCAAAAACCTATAGGTGCCAGGACAGAAATTTCTTTATATTGCATAGCTACATTGAACTCAAGAGAAAATAAAGATAATTTTAATTGTCGCTTCGAACATCGTTCATTCAATGCCACGGTACGGACCCGGTCGGTATCATTGTAAAAATAAGGAAGAAGACGTACATATCGAAATTAAACGACGCATGATGAATCCCTTAGTTCCTCGTTAATATAGTATGAAGTGCAACAAGCCCAATTGTATAATTTTTACATGCTGAAGCCCACACAGCACATTCAGTGCGGCAACATTATGATTTTACTTAACCTAACATATATTACGCGCGATGCGATACATCTGAATGTTAGCCCTTATTGCCTCACGCTGTACGCAGACTTTTTTATATCCTAAATTCTTAAGCTCAACCAGAGCGAGAGCTAACGATGGCCCTTTGAATATAACCGTCTATAGCGAAAGTTATTGAGCGAGGCTGCTCCCGTTACATCCCTATCTAAAATAGGATCTACATACACATGGGCATGGACATACAAAATTCATCAACACCTCTGACGGAGCACCGAAGCTACCGCAGGAAGTTTTGTTGATCTTGTCTCTTTCAAACTTGCGGCATGTTCACCAAGATTGAGTGAGACAACATCAACAAAACTCTCTGCGACAGCTTCCATGCTCGGGCGGCCGGCCGTTTCAGAAAGTATTGGCGCATTGGACTGTCATAACATGATTGTAAGCCTTAAAGCCTTCTTGAATTATGGTGTCTAATTTTGTTCTGTGTACTCTGCAAGGTAGGTTACATTAAAGCTCTCTTTCACCATGTGCTGATTGATGATGATGAGATACTTAAAGGGCCTTTCTTACTAAATTGCTGATTATTTTGTACTGGTATTGATTGCAAGCTGCTAAGAAAGGCCCTTTACATGTCGCTATTAAGCTAATCAGCAGTAGGTGAAAAAGGCCCTTAATCGACATAGTTAATCATTGACTAAGGGGCCTTTCTTACCATCTTGGTATCGATACCAGTACAAGATAATAAGTACTTTAGCAAGTAAAGTTACTCATAACACTCTTTAGAATACAGCGTGTAATAAAAATACATTGTTTTTACTTTTACATTGCCACATCATTGCACCGTGTGACGAGCCTTAGAAATCCCAGAATTTGGAGACTGTCCTACTCTTTCTGTGTCTGTTTTCAGATCTCTATACGCGCAGCAGGCAGAGAATTCCAAAAATATACTGTCCACTTTACCGGTCGAAATTGTAGATAAAATAAATAGAAATACGAGTAACGGTGGACTAAAAAGCGATGAAATGGTATTTGCTGCATGCTCTGGGATAATGCATACTGCAGGTGTTTTTGCATCTTCATGACAGTGTTTTAGACTGGTCCATTAGCAGCAAGGATGTACCGTCTACCTATGCCGCTCCAACGCGGTGCTGCTATCCATAGCAGCACCCACAGAAGATAAAACGAAGGAGAAGTGTCATTATTTACTCACGACGCGCCACCCCGTACGGAAAAGTTGTGCAATATGGCTGCGTTTCGTATGCCACGCAGCGCAGACATCCCCAACGCGCTCAAATGTGCTTCCGAAACTCTGACTCACACAAGCTCTCCAATACGTCTGCGAGTATTTTTGCGCCAAGAACGTCATAAATGCCACGATGTGTTCATAGTTCACTATCACTAAAGGGTCGCCCAAACCGTTTTTATCGGTTTTACACAGAAAATATATGATTAAAACCTTCAAAGATAATAAGATAGGTTTGTTATTTTCACATTTTTCCTATTTGTGTTTTGAGCATGAATATATATCCAAACTTCCGTTTTTAGGGTTCCGTACCCAAAGGGTGAAAACGGAACCCTATTACTAAGCCTTTTTGCCGCTATAACAACAAATAAGTAAAATAAAAAATATATAAAAAAATATTGGGGGGCCCATAAAAAAACGTTACGTTCTTGTACGATGGTACGGAACCCTTCGTGTGCGAGTCCGACTCGCACCTGGCCGGTTTTTATCACAGCGAAACAACGCGTAGGCGACGTCACTGTCGTTGTATGGAGTTTGCCTCTTAAGACATCGTTGGCGGCGCGGTTGCCAGGCGTGTCTCTAGTCGATTCCTCTAAGCTTTAACGTTCCTAGTTTGGGTGTAGTAGTTACGTTTGGTAGTATTAGAAAATTTTAGATAGCGGGACACATAGTAGGCGCACTAGATAGCGCATCTTCTTCCTAATTTGATCTGAGGCAGCCAGTCCACTCCAAAAATATTCTGGGAGTGCTGCTGGGCATTTGATTTATCGTGTCCACTTAGCTACCACGTCTGGCTTAACATATTAGGGTTATGCACCCTTACTTTTGAAAAGGACGCTATCTAATTAAATACAAGATAAGGTTTAAATTATGCAAATTAAATTGTTTTACCAGACATAGCCTTCCCTTAGTAATTGAAATGGGACCCTATCATGTAGTGATATATTTTTAGGAGAATTTTCATGATCTGCGCAATGTTTCTTCACGAAACCATCGGGACTGTGTAATTTGCTTGTTGAGATGAGGTTGAATACAGTTATCGTTCGCGAAAAAATATTGTGTTATTTTTTCAAACTCAGCTTACTTCCCGGAGATTGATTTTTAAATTCTGCTAACTTCCCGGTTTTTTTTATTTTCAACCGTTGAACTAGCAAGCTTAAATAAATTGTTCTATGCTTTCATATTCACGATTCTTGGCTTTTTAGATATTGTTATCCAAAATTATGTACTGCCACCAAAGTCAGGGTTGCATTATTTTTATAACTGGATGTGGATGTAACAATCCAATGTCACGATATTATCTCATATTATGAGCAACGTGACAAGCCAGAAACTTTCTTAAATTGAGAGGCATTGAATTAGAGAGAAAACAGAAAAAAAATATTACTACTTCGAGCATCGTTCCTTCAGTTCTTGCTTGATAATGTCCACAAATAATCGAACTAAGTAAATAAATAAATAAATTAAATTTATTTATTTATTTACTTATTTAGTTATTTTTACCGTATTGGTTCTGTAGGCAGACATAATATTAATAACAACGATTGTTGTTTTTGTGTTTGTTGTAGAGACAGCACCATAACCACCTAAATTATCTTACGAGTGAGCAAAGTTAAACATGTTTCCCAAACCGTTTCTCAAACTCTTTCCTCATGCACATAACATGGGAGTTTTCAAGCGTTATTTAGAACAAGCTCGATAGCTCAGCGATAGTCCGCAAATCCGCTGGCATGGTGCTTCGCCGAGCGTGGTTTAGCGAGGCTAGGTATATTTTCCTTTTCTGAGCACCTTTGATTCTCAGCACAGCCACCATTACCGTTATATCATTAAAAAAAAATGATGATCGGCTAAAAATCTACCATATTTCATTGGACTTTTACATGGACGGAGCAGGGGGCAACCACTTTTTCCAATGGGCACAGTTGTCATAAATGCACAATTATCTGAACCATTTTTTTTCTCTTTCTCCTTGAGCCCCGAAACAATTTAAATTATTTTAACGAATTCAAACATTATTATTTGATTATTTCTTAACTCAATATTGATCTTCAAAGACTCCAATTACCGTGGATTTCTTTTTACATGATTAATTAAAGTAAATCAAGAACTAATTACTAGGGATTATATTTGCTACCTCCGCTTTCACCTTGCTCGGAAAACTTTGCCGGCACGATTTTAATGAACTGCTGGGGCAAATTACTTTTATTCTAAGTATTCATTGTTGTTGTTGTTGTTGTTGTTACTGTTGTTTATTCGTTGGATACTAGGCCACCATATTGCTATGAAGCAATGTCTTCCTTATGCAAATAGACATGAATGGCTAGTACCACAGCTAATAGAAACACCAATTCCCAAAGGAACTAGGTGCAATGCTGTGACTTTTCCCTTATGAACACGGATACTTTGAACTACTCAGACGGAAAACATGGATATTTTTTGATACCATATCAAGCAGGGCAGGTTTGACCTCCTCACTAAGGAAGCGGGTAAGGACCTAAACATTTGCATGGGTTCCGAACCATGTAGTGACCCGTATTCAAAACGAAAATCCCCATTTAAATCTCGTTTCCTGGGATTCGAACCCACGGTCTTTGATACAAGAGACCACAGGTATTAACTGCTAGGCTGCAGACTTCTTGTAAATACAGTGATGAATGCTAGGGTAATGCTAGGCGAGTACATGGGTTTCCTCACTGCTTTATTAATACTTATTAAACTAAAACTGCATTAAAAAAAAAATTAAAAAAATTTTTTTCAAGCCGACCAAACAAAGTAATTAATACACGTACTAGTGGCTCTCTGAGTTGTAGATCTGGCGTGTCTGTCTTTTTGAACATTTGATATATAAAAAAAATCAAAATATGGCTCGACTAAAAAAGTTTAAATCATTATCGAACCCGCTCAAAAAAATTCACGAGAATCGGTTGACAAATGCGACCAGTAGAGGAGAACAGCCGGACATACATTTACCCATTCAGAAACGGAGACTTGGCGGTTGAGTTTCGCTAGAAACTCAAAGAAATCTTTGAGTGGGTTTTTTTTTCCCAATTACTACGAAGATAAAAATAAAAATCTTGGATGATATCTTGAGTTTTATTTACAAAATGAAGCCTTGTTTCATTTTGTTCATACGAGTAGGTTTCCTGTAAAGTACCAACAATTACTCAAGTGTCAAACTGGCGGGGAGTGAAAGTTGTTTGACTTGTGAAGTCTCCTAGGAGCAGAGTACGCAACTTTAGACGGACCATTATTTACGGGGCGAATTCGTGTATGTGTGTCATTTAACTTTTGGAAATCCTGTAATTGGTTTTGCTGACAAAAAGGAGGAAGTGCTGCCAAAGAAAGTTTGTATAGTTCGCTTTTCCTACATATTTTCTAAATCATAGAAAAGGATTCAAAGTTATAATAGATTTACTCTATCAAACCCACTTTCTTGTAGATTTCTTTTATAGATTATTAGGATAAAAAATATAAATTCTAAATATAATGAGACGTATTTCCCTCAGAATTCCGAAAATAAAGAAAGTAGGAAATATATGTGTGATTGAGAAAGTTGGGTTTTAGATGTTTAAATGTTTTTTATGCAATCACGCTTTAAAGGCCGAACCGATTTGGATTACATTTTAAGAAAAGGTATTTTACATTTTCGTTGTGAATTAGTACAAAAATGTAATCCACGAATTGACGCCAGCTTAGCGGCAGGTTACAGAAATGTATCTCTATATCAACAGGAGCTTCGACAAATTATTTTTAAGGACCTGTAGGATTTTTCTTTTCTTATATGGTGTCCCGTAAGTATAAATCAAACTAATAATAGGAATAGTGATGGTGCGGATTAGTTCGCTGGTCTTTAAAATCTTTACTTCTTCCTAAATCTATTTATTTCATGCTTATGGGGATACATGCTTATTGCGGTGACAGCTACGCCAAGCTTTGAGAAGAAGGACAATGGTAGGACTCACCCTGTAGCCGCGAAGTCCAGGAGGTTCTGCTGGATCCTGAACTGTTCCAGTAGGAAGGTGGCCACCACACATGAATTGTCCTTGGATGAGCTGGAGACGAGGTGAAGCGAACAGGCACCAAAACTCACGTTTTTTGGTATTTTTGTAACCTATTTATGTTTCTAAAACATGGTAAGTTAGTAAGTTAGTAATTAATTTATAAAATTCATTTGCATGAATTTTTTTCTGGCTGACTAATTTGCTTTTATAAAATATGTACAGTTTATATTTTACTGTTATAACATTGTTAATCTTTAGCAAGTATAATGTAGAAAGTTTAAATGCTTAAAGAATTTAATGGGTATTTCCAGTGGGTATTTCCATCACTGCCAGCACAGATTAAATACATACATTATGTCATCTGTGCTGGTGGTGTATAAAAATCTGCGTCCGACATTTGCATTGGACCTTTACCCAGAAGCATCATGGTAAACTTACCAATTAGTTCTATGTTTTTTTTTCTATAAAATTAAATTAAAAAAAAAACCATTAGAAGGCAAGTAGTCTCAAGGCATGATTACATATATCGCATTCAAGATAAGATGAAATGACATAGGCAAATTCCAGATATTATAATGTTAGTAGGTAAAACGTGTTTGTTTTAAACGACGTGTAGATGCATGCAGGTAAAGTGAGACGTTTCAATAAGCCACTTCACTTAATTTCACGCACGAAAATGTCGCCAAATTTTTAATTAAATTTACACGGGAGAATCAGCGGAGACCGCCCGTTCACCCAGAAAGGGTTAAGCATAAAAGATAAGACTTCTCGGAATTTTAAAAAGTATTTGAATCTCCGCTGAACCGAGCGGCGGGCCAGCCCGAGCGGGTTACCCATTTTTAATTTTTTATAGCCTCTTTTCCCCTCCATTAGGGCTTTTTAGTTTTAAAACGGACGGCAGCGCGGGTTGGTGGATATGGAAATAAGGGGACTCGGAGATAATTTGACGTAAAGTGTACAGTCCACGCGTGCGAAACAACCGTGGAGTTAAGGTGACGTCAGTGGTTACGTCGGGTTAATCTCAGGCGTTTCATTACGATGGAGACATCACGGCATTCTGAAGTCGTTACTAAAGTCTGACACTAATTTCGATTTTGGTCCGAAATAATAATGCAAAAAAGGTTTCAAAATTGATTATTTTTCTGCGAATTCTCGTTAGATTCTGAAATTTATTTTACATGAAGTTTTAGATGAGTTTAATTAGATATTGCTAATAATATAATTATTCATGCAAGTGAAACGTGTTTCACGTCCATTTGCAAATGACTACCAAACAATACATCGAAGAGTTAACAGTAATGTCCATGTGTAATTCCGGTGTGCAATATCAAACTGCGTGGATATACTTCACCCACAAGACGATGACACATTCGAACGTCAGCTGAGGGTACGGAGATCGTCGATCTCCGTTGCTGACGGACATCAAGTTTGAATATTTTATGGGCGTGGGTGGACTTTAAACACATCATTTGATGGGGGTACTCCCAAATTTCGACGCACCAAATGGTCAGCTTCGGAAGCCCTGTGGCTCGATGCCTCAGCTGTCGCGTTCTGGATGGGTGACCATCGACGCTGGCCAATATTCGGTTTCCATGTTTAAGGTGGCCCATCCCGCTCATCTCCCCATACAAAAGGGGAAAGAAGATCACGCCCATATTTCGTGTCAGAGATCCAAAATTTTGCTCAAAATAGCTTTATTTGATCGAACTAGATGTCTGATGACCATTGGCATTGTAAAATTGTGTTTGGTTTCTAAGTTATAAGGTCCGAAAGTTCGCGTTTTATACAATAACTTTGGAGGTGGATTAAGCAATGATAAAGTAAGAACATGTCATCAGACATAGCTTATTTAGTCAAGATTTATAATCTATTTGGTTTTTGTTCGATTTTTTAATACAGCGGTCGTGGTTTACTTTTAGCTATAAGTCGTTTTAAAATTAAAATTTTCGTAAATCTTACTAAATTATACACTATGCACATTGTCTTTTTTGTGGACATGTTGCATCTTTCTCATCACGAAGCCTGTCTTATTCTTTGAAACAGAGAAGGTCCCAGAGCGCAACAGCACGGTTTTGTACCGTGCCCGCGAATGAGTTAGGCCCTCCGGGTTGGGCCACCTTAACTGTAGTTCTTCTTTCTTACTTATCAGGTGACTGGGTTGATACCATCGTATTTACCACATCCTCGCAAAAAACAGACAAATGATATAATAAACAAGAATTCAAATTGATCAACGTTTGACATGTGGAAATATGACGATGGCGAATACAGCTAGCTGTTGGATGTATAATTACGAAACAAAATATAAGAATGGTCCGGCATAGCACCTAGTGTTCATGTGATGTGTATGGCCAATGTGCTACTATGTTACTTCCATGTCCAGTTCTATAAAAATACGGCTGTGTACATACTTAAAAGAGCATCCCTATACCAAAACATTTTCTACCATTTTACACGAGCCGATTCAAGCCGAGCCGAGGTTGAAGCGATTCGATAAGTTGACGCAAGAGCGATAACAATGATTGCAACAGTATCCATTTAAATTTTATTTTAGTTCAAACGTCATCAAGTTCAGTCAAAAACATTGTACGTGTGTACGTTTCCCCGCTCCAGGGTGACCCCCAGCGCAGGCCAGCCCCGACACTTTAACGTAATTGGTGCCCTTTAATGACAACATTGGGCGCCACGACACGACACAAACAGTGGCCCCTGTGTGTTGTGCTGCTGAAACAGAGAGCGAGACCCGCTCCCTCGTCTTTATCGACGGTGATGCCGGCGGAACCATAGGCTTAGAATGTATAGACATACAGAGTCTACTCACGGATGAGACCAAAATCCAAAATTACCAACCTGACGAAGTTTCTTGTCGGCTCTTCTTCGCCAGAAGTAATCGAACCGACAGGAGGAAAAAAAAAATGTCGAATCCGAGTGTGTAATATACATCTAATGGAGGAAATAAAGAAACTGAAACTGAAACTGAATCGTTTCATACAAAATGTACTGAAATTGATTTTATTACTAAAAAAAAAAATCTAAATCGCTGTGTAGCTTCAAAATAATGATATGAAGTTATATTTTAAGTTTTACTTAAAACAAACAAAAAGTTGAAAACAAAAAGAAAAAGTTAAGAAATTTGATCGACAAAGAATCAGTGGGTCACCCCTTATCTATCATTAAAAAAGGGTTTTTGTCCGGGCTTTTAAACTCCCGTTCACTAAACAATATATAAATTTACAGGTCACCATGCTTTCTTTGAGGAAAACTAGAAAAATCATAAAAAATTCACAAAAAAACATTACACATTCCATGAGCGCGACTAAAATGTGCTGATTACGATTTCAGAAGTGGTCTCATCGGGCATATGTGTTCCATCTCCCTCTAACTCGTGGTAGTAATAGGTTGAGTTGACATCTCACTCCCACGCTTTGTTCGTCTTGTAAGCAGAGCGCGCTATGCTAGGTCTATGGGTGGAACGGTGCCGATAGAACAGGCATGCCGGGTGTATAGGGCTGCTGTGAAGTTTGCGCTTTTGTAATATCCACGGGTAACATCTGAATTAACCTCAATATGTCTTTAGAATGTGTTATGGCCTTTTGTATTACACATGTTACGGTAAAAGCCTGTATATTGGCAAATCCTGGGTTTTACTTTTGAATCTTAGGATTTAACAAAATGAGTTGGTAAAAAAGAAATGATTTTATTGGGCGTTTACCTATTGAGTTTGGTAAATGCTATGTTAGGTTAGGTTAGGTTTTACCGTGTCTCTGAGGTAAATGCTAAGATTTACCGAGTGAATGGTGGTAAAAGTCCGTAATTAACGATGATCTTAGAACAGTTCGGTCTTTAACCATTAAGAGTTGGTAAACTTGTAAAATCTTAGGATTTACCGTAGTGCGGGCTTTTACAGTAACACATTCACTCTTTTAACACTTATTCTAATCCGTGTTTTCCTGATGTATCCATACTAATATTCTAAATGCGAAAGTACCATGCTTATCTGCCTTTTTGGATTAATTCGGTATAGAGTTAGTCTGAAACTTGGAGAATCACATATGCTACTTATTTGGTGAAAACATTCGAAAGGGGTTAAATAGAGGATGAAAGTTTGTATGATGAACTGATATAAATCCAGGAAATAATTGGGTACCTTTGCTAGGTTTGTTATAATTTTCAAAAACATATTTGTAATCTAATAGGTAACATTATAAAATAATAATAAATAAAGGGGGCCCCATACAAAAAACGTGTTTTTTTTTAAATCTTGTGCGATGGTACGGAACCCTTCGTGTGCGAGTCCGACTCGTACTTGGCCGGTTTTTAGTGCTGCTACTAAAATGTTAGTATTGAGTTATGTTTGAGGCCATTAAGAAGTAAACTTAAAGAGCGGAAGTGGGTAAAACACTGGAAAATAAATAAGATCACCATGTAGATCATAGATCAGCGGCGCGGGCAATGACTTCCCATACCACGGTATTCCGTGTCCCATACCATAGGTCATTAGTTCCATCGCCGCCCGTCTTGGCAACACTTTCTTTCTCTGATTTGGGAAAGTGCATTTCTTCACGAACGCAAGCTTTTTCATGGTTTGTGATGGATGAAAAAATTGAGTTAACACGGACATTTAAATTATTAATGTGGCCGTCCCACATATACAGCAGCGATTAAGTAGGGTCTTATACGTTGCCGATTTCCGTACATATGCAGTATCCTATTGAAATATGTTGCCCGGGTGGGCTAAACACCATTATATGAATAAAATAAATGGATCCTCTTACTGGGCAGAAAGAATAACAGAAATCCCATAATATCTCGCTGGGGATTGACAAAATATATCAGCGGAAATAATAAGCGAAGGCCCGAGCCAAATCCGATCCGGAAGGAAGCTTCGTACAAAATCCGTTTCATTTCCGGACCAATATTCCGCCGCGAAATATTCATGAGGACTCCGTTTGATGTTACTGTTTAACGACGATATCATAGTTGACACAAAATTTGAATTCTCGTGCAAACGTTGGCCCACTCTTAATGTTTGCATTCAAATTTCGTTATAAATATTTACCAGGCCGCACTCGCGCTGGCTCCGGCAAGTTTTCCGCTTCCGAATTCTTCATTTGCATCCAGCGAGGATGGCAAGATGGGAGTGGCAACACATGGACAAAGTGTGCATATAATCGTATGGGAAGCCGGCCGTGCGTCGTGTGTCCACCAAATATCCAACATCACCACCGCGCGCAAATATGTGCCAGAGCCCCTAGTCCCACTTGTCCCGTTTACGTCAAACCGATCGACTTGCGTTTACAAATGTATGGAGATATTTAAGAGCGCGCGCAGTGGGCGGCAAGTGAACGAACATTTGCGAGTACGAGTTCGATTTGACAGCTTACTCACCGTCGCTGTAAATACGTCGACGTTGCCGTTTACGCCGATTCCGCGTTTTCATACAAATCTGAAGTCTGAGTTTAACTTTGACAGCTTGAAGAAGTAAAACCACAGAATAAGTAGTAAAAACTTGGACTGACTTGATCGTATGCTTGCATGTGGCATGTAGGTTTAAGTTGAGTTAGTAGTTTTAGGTTGGAGTGCACCATCTAGGGTTATTATTAGTGTGAATGTTAAAACTTTTCAGTCTTCTTTCTTCTTATGTCTTATGACGATATATTAAAAAAATTACATTAATAAAACCCAAGACAAAATTGAATGGAAAATTTTAGACGCCAGGTCTAATACATAGTAGGCATAACATACATACCTACATACTCAGGATTCCTGAAATAGGCCTGCTGAATTCAATACTGATGGCCTCAAATTCCAACGACACGGTAAAAAATATGACGCTATTTATTGCCACGAATATTCGACGTTGCGCGCGCGTCCCAAACTCGTAAGCGTACAACTAAACTCAGTGCAATTCCACTAACTCGCGGCTACGCTGCCGCCATAGGAAATCGTTTCGATCGCCACTCCCGACCTTCCTTGCTCACTGTTTACATCGCCCGTGCTTCGGCCACGTTCTTATTTGCTCGCCGAATGAGATAAATTATAATTTGCTCGCTGGCTACGCGGCGGGTCTTAACTAAAGCTGCCAATTTGTGTTTCGTCAAAGCTTTCGGGCCGCCTTCGCCGCCAGCGTTTTTAGATTTTCAGTTGAAAGAAAGGCGCTGCGGCTAAAAGGCTTTATGCCACCTAGCGTTAGCGGCCATTCAGGCGCCGAAAGCGAAAATGCTGAAATGAGAGCAGTTAACATTTTAGTCCGGCAAAGCTGTCTCGAACACTTTCATTTGCAAAGATTTTCTTTTCTGTCGTCCGGTTTCTATTAAAAATGAGGCATAATTAGAATGGTATAAATTCAAGTTAATGAAGTACTTTTTCTTCTATATATTTCTTTTCATTTCATTCAACCTCTTTTATGATTTATATTGCATAAATATTTTTACTTGATTCATTTAAATAGTTTTTCATTGTTGAAATCGGTTATTTCTCCAGCTAAAGATGAGACTAACCTATACCATAGGTAATCTCGCTTTTTTGCAATTACTGGGCCGCTAAGCTTTCTTTTCAGTGAGTTTAAGAAAGGAGCGGAGTTCTCTGTGTGTTCGGAAAGCTCTTTCCGAAGGGTCAATAAAGGCTATTTGCCGGCTCAGCACGCAATGTGTTTATCTACCTCATGCGGCCACCGGCTGGCGGCGGCGGCGGCGGGCCGGCGGGCCTCGGAGAAGGCGCTTGTGGGGGAGTCGACGAGGACATACCTTTTTTGAAATGATGCTTCTTTACGGCTCGTGGCTCAGGGGCGGGGGGACTTGCCTTCCATCCCAGAGGTCTGGGTTCCAATCCCCGCCCCGTTCATCGACAACTTTCTTTCTCTTTCTGAGTTGAATTTGTGCATTTCGTTACGAATCCATGGTTTCATCGTTCCATGGTTTGCGATGTATGCAAAACTGTGTCCCCTTCCCCTACAGGTTTGTGCCATAGCACTGGATGAAAAAATGTTCGAAGCGGCAATGAAAATTGCCCATGTTTTCCATCGAACTTAATTGTGCTCGTAAAGGGAAGGCCCTGACATGGCACCCAATTACCTCGGGAACGCGGTGCGTTGAATCATGACACTAGCCATCCATGTTCAGTCACATAAAAAAACAGAAGTTTCTTAGGATGGGACTTTTCTAATAGACCCACCTCGCTATAAGTAAATCGAAATGAAACAAACAAACCAAACGGAAATTGATAATATTACAAATTGGAAAAGCCGTCGCATGACGATCAAGACAGTCATATTGAGTTCTGATACCAGGGTGTCCGAATCCTGGGTAATAAACTGACACAAACAGCTGTGCAACAGCCGCCATGCTTTTTCATTGATATCCTTTTATTTTTAACCGACTTCAAAAAAAGGAGGAGGGTATCAATTCGTCTGTATGTTTTTTTTTTTGTTTTTTTTTTTTTTTTTATGTTTGTTACCTCATAACTTTTTCCTGGGTGAACCGATTTTGATGATTATTTTTTTAAATGATAGCTAGTGCTTCCCTAGTGGTCCCATTTTAATTTGGTTAAGTTCTGACAATGATATCCATGAGAAAATCATAAAAGTCTTAAATTTGTATTAAGATATGCGCGACAAATGGACGAATAACTCAATATAACGCCAACCGATTTCGGTGATTCTTTTTTTATTGGAAAGGACGTGTACAAATTAGTAAGTTTACTTCAGATTCACTAAAAATTAACAAATAAAAAAAAAATTAACAAAAAAAATAACCGACTTCAAAGAAAAAGCACTAAAAAGTAAAAAAATAATGTTAATTTTTTTGTAGTTACGATTTCTGTTATTTTTTGAGTCGGTGTCAGCCAAGGTTAGGTTAGGTTAGGTAAGGTTAGGTTAGGTTAGGTTAGATTAGGTTAGGTTCTCTTGATTGGCGCAGCGCGTGCCCGGCTGACGCCGACTCAAAAAATAACAGAAATCGTAACTACAAAAAAATGAACATTATTTTTTACTTTTTAGTGCTTTTTCTTTGAAGTCGGTTATTTTTTTTGTAAATTTTTTTTTTATAAATTATGGTTCTACTAATGTAACCATACTTATTCTGTATCTCATGCGGTACATGTTGCAAGAGTCGGCTTTGTGTCATATCTCTGGAACTTTTTTGCTCTAGACCTATCATGTGACCTAAATCAAAGGTCTTAACGAGATCTACCTTTCTGTCAGTGTCCAAATTGTATTCTGCCCTTCTCTGGAACTTATCATCCTAGACCCATTATGTTGATACTCAAACTACACTGAAACTGATTCTTAGTTGATTCAACCTAAATTTAACTATAATTGATATTAGAAAAAGGTCTTATCACGAATTGCATTTGAATTAACCAAATGAGAACGGTTGATTTTTCAACTATCAATTAGGTTAAAAGAAAACGACTTAAGGTGGCCCAACCCGCTCATCTCCTCATACAAAAGGGGAAAGAAGATCACGCCCATATTTCTTGTCAGAGATCCAAAATTTTGTTCAAAATAGCTTTATTTGATCGAACTAGATGTCTGATGAGCATTGGCATTGTAAAATTGTGTTTGGTATCTAAGTTATAAGGTCCGAAAGTTCGAATTTTTCGCGCGTTTTATACAATAATTTTGGAGGTGGATTACGCTTTGATAAAGTAAGAACATCTTACAAAGATTAGTCATCAGACATAGCTTATTTAAAAAAAAATATAATCTATTTAGTTTCTGTTAGATTTTGGACTACAGCGGTCGTGGTTTACTTTTAGCTATAATTCGTTTTTTAATTAAAATTTTCGTAAATCTTACCAATGCACATTGTCTTTTTTGTGGATATTTAGCATCTTCCTCATCACGGAGCCTGTCTTTTTCTTTGAAATATAGAAGGTCCCATAGCGCGACAGCACGGTTTTGTACCGTGCCCGCTAATGAGTTAGTCCCGCCGGGTTGGGCCACCTTGAAGTAGAATTGTTTCAACTTTTAAAGTATTATTGCAATAAGTGGTAGTTTTAGTAACGAAAAAACTTCGTTATAGTTAATTTGATCTGAAATATGAATAAAAGTTTCGCCTCTGTCGGGTGTCCCACGAGACCTCAGGAACTGTTTTATGTCAACCTCGGTGGCTCAGTGGCGCGAGGCTTTGCGATTCGATAAGCTCGTTGAAGCACCCCAGCTAGTCTATTCCTGGAAATCCATAATCATGAATCCTGAGTCTAGAAAACCGCTTTTATAGCGGTTTTCAAAGCGAATTAAAAAAAAAAAGATTCCGGAGTAGTATTTCTATTTAATCAAGGTTTTTTGTCAATAATTTTATTGACAAAAAACCTTGATTACCTTCGAAGACCGCTACAAAAGCGGTTTGCTAGACTCAGGATTCCTGATTACTGATCAAGGAATTCCAGGAATAGGCCAGCTGAGCGCGGTTAGGTTCAGGGCGTGTATTCTTGGCATTCAGTCATTGCGGATTCAGTAGAGTTAACAGTAATGTCAAAGTAAATTATTCTTCTGTTAACTCTACTGAATCCGCAATGACAGAATGCCAAGAATACACGTTCTGGACGGTAAAAATTTTCAACCGTTGATACTGGCCGTGGTTCAGATGCAAACTGTAGGTCCCCTTCTTTACTTACTAGGTGGTAGCGTTAATCCCGTTCGGGTTGGAAACATCACACTTAATGAAAAGCAGTCGAAGCAGCAATGAAAATTGTCCGTGTTCTTCATCCAGCTCAATGTAGCCGAGCAATATAAAGATGGTCCTGCCATGGCACCTAGCTTCTATGGGGTGTGTTAGGCTTATATCTGACGGTCAGTTTGGTATTAGCCATTCATGCCCAGTTACATGAAACAAATTAAATGGAAATGGATTGTTCACACCACAGAAAACATCATGATAATAGCTTATAACACCGTATTCCGGAATAAATGAGTTTTTAGGATTTCCGAATCAGGAATTAGTGGAAATAGTAAATCGAACTGGATGGGAAATGCGGACTTTTTTTGCCGCTTTAATTTCCTTTTTCATCTAAGGCTTTAATAATATTTTCATCTTTCAAAGTGGCAATGCCAGTGCAGAGAAATTTTGACGGCACATACTTTTTAGGGTTCCGTACCCAAAGGGTGAAAACGGAACCCTATTACTAAGCCTCCGCTGTCCGTCCGTCCGTCCGTCTGTCACAGGGCTGTATCTCATGAACCGTAATATGTAGGCAGCTGAAATTTTCACAGATTGTGTATTTATTTTGCCGCTATAACAACAAATAGGTAAAATTAAAAAATTATAAAAATTAAAGGGTCGTCTTGTACGATGGTACGGAACCCTTCGTGTGCGAGTCCGACTCGTACTTGGCCGGTTTTTTGAAATATTGAAATTTTAATGTTGAAAAAATTTGAATAATCACCCCCAAACGAAGCACTAAATGGGAATGATTGGATGGTTTTCATTAAATCATGCCCAGTCGGCTCAAACGATTTTAATTAAATTTGTCAGATTGCCATGTATCTTTTCGTTTTGGATCAGCTCTTTGGGCTACTTTTTATCCAGGAAATTACTCAGCCCGACATCAGTCCAAAACGACATACACCCGACCGGAGCCGGGTACCTGAGCTAGTTTAGTTATTTAATAACCCTTTCAAAAGTGTACAACGGGCGGTTGATCAATAATCAGCAATTCCTATCAAATATAAATTTACCTTATGTTGAAGAAAAACAAAACGAAAATAAGTAAAGTGATTATTTTAAGTAAAGTTTGCGTCCTATGCAAAAAAATACTCTTTGCTGTTGCTCGTGTCGGATATCCGGATAAACAATCCTGGCCATATTATTCTCGACGTAGCACAGGAAAACTCATTCACCGTGTGCATGCTCTCTCATTAATTTTCACCCAAATTAATTAATGAATGTAGTCAAATTATGATAATTAGTATTAATTAAATTAGTCAAGAGTTTTCACTCCACCTACATATGATGTTCTTTGTGAGCAGTAGGTATTTATCAAACATTCGTAATTTACGTTTACCAAAATTTTGTAATTTATTATCTTAAAAATATGACGAACACGGGGGGGGGGGCAGCGTCAGGGAACTTTGTATGTGCCTATCTAAATGTATGAAATAGATGCGTCCGTCCTATACTATGACTATGTTTTAAGACTGTCGTGAAGTCACGGTAAATCTGAGATTTAAAAATTTTTAAGAAATACATTCTCTGTCCATTGGCCAAGGCACAATTTTGGATGGCGACTGCCATTAAAATCCCAAAATCTTTCAGGCCCTAACGTTTCCCGTTGTCAGATTTTAATCAATTTTTTTTATCACTTGAGAAAGAGAATTGTTAGGGTAACGACTCTCTTAACGGTTCTTTCAACTTTCAACCTCAGTATTGTTGCTCTGACCTTGAACTTTATGACATATTTAAACTTTAAATAAGTAATTGTACACACAAAAATATATCATTGTTACGTGTTATTGTAAACTAATTTGTTCAATCTTTTTTCGAATTATCCTTGCCACGTAACAATTAAATTAATGAACCTCGAAAATATGCCCGCGAATATTCCTTCTCCATTATAAATTTAATTAAATTTGATCCAGCATGAACGAATTATTAGAACTGAGGACCGGAGATGCGAAGTTAAATCATGTTTGTGTTACCTTTTACGGATTAGGGGTTGTGGACTTAGCCTATTGAGTTTTGCTGTAATATAATTATATTTATAACACTTAATTTTAGAGAAAGAATTAATAGGGAGTAAAATTTAAGACATTTTTAACTTCCATTTCATTTTCATATACATCAACAATATTTTTAAATGTTTGCTAATATAATATACAGGAAGCTAGCGGAGATTTGGTCTAAACGTTAATGACTACGGTTTAAATAATTTCGCCGCCCTCATACATTTTGTTCATACATAAACATTAGAATGTATGGGTCGGGAGAAACATTTTTAAGCCGTACAACAAAATGCTATATAGGCCAAGGAATACCTGGTTAACGTTTGGACCATACCTCCGTTAATACCCGGTATAAATAATGTAATAACCCATATGGTCGATTGCTGCATTGTTTTGGGATCGTGGCAATCCATTATTTTATCGTCACCACTGAATATTCCCCACAATAGTTTTTATTAAATCAAGTTAGCTGTTTCGTCTATTAAGAGTATGCTGATGGAACTAGACAAAAAAATGTTTTAGTTGTCGTCTTTTTTTTTCAGTATCCAATTGGAAAATACGCTAGTATTATTCGGGTGCACATCAATGGAGTAGAACTGCCAAGGGAACCATGCGTCAGGAATTTGGGTCTATGGATGGATCAAGAACTTAAATTCAAACAACACATACAGAAAAAAGCAAAGTTCTGCATGTTTAAAATAAAAACCCTATACGCAGTTAGGAAATATCTATCGGAAGATATGAGAGTGCAATTAGTAGAGACACTTGCGCTTAGTCATTTTAATTATGCCGACACAGTGTATGGGCCCAACCTTGACGCAGCATCCGCACGCCTGGTGCAACGCGTCCAAAACGCTTGTGCGAGATTTTGCTTTAAGATCCCCCGTCGTGCCCATGTGTCTCCTTTCATTAATAATAAGGGTTGGCTCAACATGAAGTCACGTCGTGACCTGCACCTGGCGACCCTTCTTTTTGGTGTAATAAAATACAAAGATCCCGATTACCTCTACAGCAAATTGAAATGGGCACGTGATGTGCATATCCATGACACTAGGAGACGCAATGAACTATTGCGGGTCCCTACGCACAAGCTGATCAAATTTAGAGGCAGTTTTAGGTACGCGGCCACAAAATGTTGGAACAACCTCCCACCACCCGTTCTGTATCTGCATACGCAGTCGCTGTCCTCTTTTAAAAAATCTCTGAAATCCCATCTTTTAAGTCAGCAATAGGCCAATTAATCTAATCTATTTGTTAAACGTTTTAGTTACATTGATATTCAATCCATTTTATTATTATTCTTCTCAATCTCTCCCTCCCACATTGCATACACACATAACCTCACACAAACACCCTTGTTACAACTCTCATATACGTATATAAATGACACACCTCACATTCTAAATCTCTCACAAACACAAACTTTTTTATAAAATTAAGCTAATTATATTTTCACTTCATTTTATGCTGGCAAACACGAAGCAGCGTCACCAAAACTGCAATGTTTAAAGATAGTTATAGTAGGGATTCGTCTGAAAACCAGCTTCGTAGTTTTCTGCGAGACAGCTGAGATTGATCCCATTTGTCACAAATTGAAGATACCTACAAGAGAATGCAATGTTTAAGTGTTTTTAATTTAGTTTAATTTGTTTTATGTTCATTACTCTATTGTACTTATGTGTTGTGGCAAATAAAATGTCTTATGTCTTATGTCCAAAGGTGATCGGTTTTTCATTTTGAAGATTAATTAATTTCCGTATATTTCTTGAAAATCCTATTAAGATTATCCACTTTCACTAAACGATGCGATATTAATAAGTCACTAATCTATTAATTCATAATATAATATTTTATGTTATGTAAAATGTATGCCAAATATTACAAACCAAATGTAACAAAAAATATTTTACTTAGGTTATCCATTCATTCGCTTTGTATTAAGAAGGGTTGGGGAGACAAAATGAAACGCTCCCGAGATTTATGTAACAAGAAGTCTGAAGATGGCCTTTCGTCTCTTAATGTCTTTATAATTCATAAATCTTGCTAAGCATAATGAATTGTTCGGAGTTTTGAACATGAGAAATCTTCATATTTCGTTTATATTTATGCACTTAAGACATAAACAATGGAAAAGTTAGAGTTGTAAAAAAAACCGTGAACATAATTTTTGGATTTCGAAAATATACGAAATAATGAATGAATGAATGAATAAATTCTTTATTGTGCATAAACAAAAATACAATTACAGAGAAAACATAAAACAAAACAACATTACTGCACAAAGGCGGACTTATCACTAAGAGTGATTTCTTCCAGTCAACCCTTGGGGTGATGAGGAAAGGCAATAGAAATATCTGTAGGTAGGTGACACACCAGAATTTGAAAAGAAAAAAAAAATAACTCCATAAACATACATATACCATAATATATACATATTTATAAATATAATTGAATATACTAATATATATAATACAATACACTAATACATATTATTATATCCACAAAAAAATAAAAAAACCTAAAATTACTAACGTTATTTAGTGAAATAGTGTTATGTGTCCGGTTAATTGTTACCACATTGCAAAAGTATAGAAAAAATATAAAAAACCTTCTTTTAATTTTTACGAACACACACTGTTTAACTTTTTTATAGAATTAAGCTAATGATATTTTCGAAGCGGATTTTTTTGCAAACGCTAAGCAGTGTCACCTTAACTGCAACTTTTAAAAGTTACTTATAGTAGGAATATGTCTAAAAGCCAGCTTCGTAGTTTTCTGCGAGACAGCTGAGTTTGATCCCATTTGTCACACATTGAAGATGTGTACAAACACAGATATGTTAAATGCAAGGTAAATTTTTTAAATTTAGTTTTTTTTTTTCATGTTCATTATTCCTTTGTACTTATGTGTTGTGGCGAATAAAATATTTTATTCCTTGCAGCTCCATTAAAATAAACACATAACTGATATTCAACTGTTGATAATGGCGCTCTTCGAGAAATGGGTGGCGGCCGACGGGACCAGTACCAACACCTATTTATTGAAGTATCCTTTGTTGGTGGTACCTGACACGTAGGGCCAATCTCAGATAGCTCTTCCGAAAGCCACTGCCTTCAATGAGTAATAAATGAAGGTAGTGGCTTTCAGAAACTTGGCCGCTACGCTACCACTATACGGAAGAGTTTCGTATTGTATTGTATTGTTTATTCATCATCCATAGACAGTACACTGCACTCGGATTTGTCATATTTTAGCATTGGCCAGTTCAGCAAAACAAAACACAGCGAAGAAGAACTGGAAAGAAACTCCGCTGTTTTTTTTTCAACGTCCACTTAGTCTAAGTTTACAAAAGTGTTTGTCAATTATTTTAACAAAAACATAGGTAAAACACTAAATTCACATGAATACACAAAAATTTACAATCCATGCCGTATGCAACAGTTCATGACAAATATCATTTTATTTGCAATCCCCTCCAACTAATATGTTGCCAATTGGAGCAGGCCAGTCCCCACAAACAGCACCCGTTCACGAGCATCACGCCGGGCAAAGCCATTACCTCTTTCAACCATATTTTAGGGAAAGAGATAACCTGAGCCAAGCGTCACCGTAAGCAAGGACCTTTAAGCGATGCACTGCTCCAATGGCAACACAACACTGTGAAACACTTGCACATTAGTTTTTAATACTATGAGTTTTGTCATAAACTACTACTGTCAGCTGATCACATAGTTACATATCCCTTTAAATGCTACCACCTACAGACAATTAAGAGTATAATGGTTTGAGAGCATCCCTATCAATAAAGTAATAATAGATTCCTAAATGAGATTTTGACCAATACCGAGAAACTAATAATGCTTAACTAAAATAAAATAAAATAAAATAAAATTCGGGTGTATAGAGCCCTCGTCATTATTGATACGAAATTGTATCAAATCAAAACTGATTGGTTACCCGTAATTTCATACTACAAGTAGTACTTATCATAAAAGTAGTAAAGATACAAAATGTATCAGGTGTCAAAAATTTGTAAAAATAAAATTAGTCAAAATAGTAATAATAATAGGATACTTTTTGTACCCAGTCAGCAGGCAGTCAAAATCTCAGTAAATTCAAATTTATCAGCTAGGGCATCTTTAATACAATAGTAAGCTTTCTGTGTTAGCAACTTCTTCACCTTAACTTTAAAAGAATTTTCAGATAAATCTCTCACCTCTTTGGGCAATTTATTATAAAATCTAATACTGTTTCATATAAAACTCTTAGATGTTTTGGCTAATTTATGACTAAGTACTTTAACATTGTTCTTGTGTCTTGTGTTATATACACCCGAACTGTATTGAAGCATTATTTAACTGTAGGTGTTGGTCAGAATATCTTTCAGGAATCTTATTCGTATATGGTTGCTCTCAAACCATTGTACTCTTAATTTTCTGTAGGTGGTAGCATTTAAAGTGTAATATTATATAGTTTTTTTTTTTAGCTGTAAGAATAATAATGTATTTTGTATTTTGACTCTTTGTTTACAGGTCACTGTAGTAGTTCATGACAGAAATAATCGTATTAAAACGAAATCGTACAGAGCTTTCACAACTTTTTCATGTTGCCACTGGAGTAGTGCATCGCTTTAAGGTCCCTACTTGCGGCGACGCTGGGTTCGGGTCTCCTCTTTCCCTAAAATATGGTTGATAGAGGCGATGGCTGTGCCTGGCGTGATGCTCGTGAACGGGTGCTGTTTGTGGGGACTGGCTTGCTCCAATTGGCAACATTCTAGATGGCGGGCATGGTCTTTACTAATAAACTGATATTTGTCATGAACTGTTGCATATGACATGAATTGCTGATTCTCGTCAATTCATATTAATTTAGCGTGTTTATCTGTGAGTCTAAATACTTTTGTAAATTTAGACTAAGTGGACGTTGAAAAAAAAAAACCAGCGGAGTTTCTTTCCAGTTCTTCTTCGCTGGGATTTCCCCGAACTGGCTAATGATAAAATATGACAAATCCGAGTGCAGTGTACTGTCTATGGATGATGAATAAACAATAAACAATAAACAATAAAAAAAATATAGTTATGAACATCACAGTTAAGGGTGAAATCATTTATATGTTTTCTTGCATAGCAGATGTTTTGAAAAACGTAAGCACTTGGCAAAGTTAAGATTCCTACGTCACCAAACACCTTTCTACAGGAATCTCTCGTCCTCATGCCTAGCATGCATCGCAGTGCTCTTTTCTGCAAAACAAATATACGATTTACTTCAGCTGCATCACGTATTAGTGGTAATACACTGACGGTTGCAGCGAACATGGAAGGGCCGGAGTGAGATCGAGATAAATTCGAATGGCGGTATCACAACCAATCCACGAGTTAGTAGAAAACCACTAACTGTAGTCAATTCGCTTACGAATTCGAGACAAGCAACATCCAATGTTCGTTGCATTAAATAGCATCTTGTAGAGTTTTTATATGTTTTTATGTGTGGTTGGAGCACGAAAATTTCAGTAGTGAGCTTATTCGTAAGAGAAATCACTCGCCGGCGCTCCCGTTATTGTGTGTAAAGTGACGCCACCCTCATACAAACAAATGTTGGTTTCCACTCTTGTCCTTACACTCGATGGATGATGGCACTTCGCTTACGAAATCAAAACGCGCAACGCCGAATGTTAGTTGCACTAAATCGCGTCCTGACACTGTAATTAGAATAATTAGAAAGGGACAACACTAGGGTTACTTGTGGCTGTCATTTCAAGAGTACGAGGGTTTTGTGACTCACCGATGACTCACAAGTGATAATCTCATGTGCTTGCTAAGTTTAGTTGGAACTCGAGAACACCAGGAGTGAGTGGGTTCGCAAACGATCTCACCGGCCGGCGCTACCACCAGTATTGTCACTAAAGAGCCGCTTCGCTGCCGCTGTCCGGATGAGTTCCAGTAGCCACTTTCTTTCTGACTCGTTGGATGGCACGCACCATTCCGTCTCGTGTATGTAGTGCGCGCGTCGGCGGGTGCTGCCCAAGTGTCGGCAGTCCGCTGACCTCAGTGCACACCAGAGTATCGTAAGGCACTCGATGTAGGTCATCCATGAACGTGAGCAGGGTAGCTCTAAGGCCTCGGCATCCAGGACCTCTATTGCGAGTTAGGAATTCATTATCGAATTTTCTCTGAGCTCTTCGATTCCGCAAATTTACGCCATTGAATAGAACAGGATTTTTATATTTCTGTAGAATTATTTAATAATATAAATTTCTTGTTAATATGTATCTACGCAGATATAAAAATCCATGAACGGGCGATTTAGTATATGCCTCAAATAACGGCTCTATTCAATGCTTCAAACTTGTGGAATCGAAGAGCTCAACGAAATTTCGATACTTATGTGATTTGTGTGTGAGTGTGAACAGGGCTTAGCGTTGTACTGAAAAGGGAATGCCCAAAATTATATTGTTAGCGAGATTGTAAGTTGGCTGTTATCGTAAAGTGGATATGTTGACTTTTATATCGATATTTCACTGTGAATAAACAGGATATTAAATAATGTATAAAACAAATACATATAATATCGCGATATTGAAGGTGGTATCTAATCGTTGCCCTCTATGAATTTCGAAAACCATATGGAACTCTATTGCAGTTTCCATCGCAAGTGAAAGCTTGTCATTGAAGTTATTATTTACGATGAGTATTAATATAAAATTGAGTTATAAATATTTCCCAGCAAAGAATATTTTTTTTGAAATGGCGATTTATTTAAAATTCGGGAATGAAAAACGGACATTGAGAGGTTGCTTCTGGGCAGAAATATGCGGACGATTGCTATGTTTGAGACAAAACACCTTTCTGCATCTTAAACCTATTTATCTTTTACTGTGTGTATGTGTGTTTAGATAAACTCCATAAAGTAAATAAGCTTTGGTGCAAATTCCCTTAATGCGGTCAGAGAGAAAAAAAAATCAATTGTACACTCCTGAAACTCAATAACACCGGTGCTGTAATCATTTCACTTAATCCGTTTGAACGTGAAAGCTATCGAAATCCTCATAAATTAAGTACCGACTTGGCCAGCGTCCGTAGCACCAATTTCGTGATGAATGTCCGTAATTAAAGTTAGGTCGAGCCAAAAATCCAGCAGGCCCTCAAACAGATCGCTAATCAGCACGATCAAAGCTACGAATAAATGGGTCTCTCTTTTTGGGAATTATCTTCGCGACGATGACGAAGGCCGTCTAATAGCTAATCACAGGGTGTAATGGAGGCGTACGCGGCGCTATATCACATGTGGTATCACGCACCTCACTCCGGAGACTAAGGATCGTAGTGCTTTCGCAGACTTTTTTTGGTAATATACAGAATGTATTTGAATTAACTGCGTTCCTTTTTAGTGGTTTGATAAGTAACGAATACTAAGTCGTTCTACAAAAAAATATAGTGGCGCAAGTCGAGAAAAAACAACAACATAAGTATCAAAATATTTTTACGAGAGCTTGCGCAAATAGAAACAGGCGACACGCCACATTGTATGCCATAATCGTCAAAAGTTTCATTCATTCATTCAATAATATTCGTTCGTAGTATTTAGGAAATAATTTTCCTTTTTCTTCTGCAGGATGTATGTAACTTATATTTTGTCCGAATTTAAGGGTTTTAAGGTACGCAGTTGATAAAAATATATCCTATTA
The DNA here is from genome assembly GCA_946894095.1 of Incurvaria masculella. Taxonomy (NCBI): domain Eukaryota; kingdom Metazoa; phylum Arthropoda; class Insecta; order Lepidoptera; family Incurvariidae; genus Incurvaria; species Incurvaria masculella. The sequence continues at coordinate 10,475,755 of OX335658.1, read as the reverse complement.
TTAAAATTATTTTTACGTTTATTTATACAGGCACTGTGAATTCACAGTGCCTGTATAAATAAACGTGTTGTATTATTCTCAATGAAGACAGAACATGTATTACATATAATTGGAAAATAAGAGAAAGTTAAAGGATAGTGACGCTGAGTATTTTATGATAAAGTATCATAAAATACTCAGCGTCACACAGAAGTAAAAAAAAAAAAGTTTTAAAATACTAGTTTGAGCATAGGGAATGTGCAAACAATGTTATTGTGCACTTTTTATTTGTAAAACGATTTACAAAATATTTTTTTAGAATATAAAAAGTATTTAAAGTTCTAGATTTACATTTTATTTATCATCTATACTAATAATAAATCTGTAAGGGGTGTTCATGGAGTAAGTTGGTTTGTAGACTTTATGTTTGATACTAAAACTAAATTGATGATTTTTAAAAATCAGTTCTGTACGTATGTATGTATATATGTTCCTCCATAACTCTTAAATCGATTATCAGAATTAGATGAAACTTAGTACACTTACATTTACCTACCCGGGAATCAGGATAGGTTAAATAGAATTCAGTTCCGCTTACGCTAATATGTGGCTGTCATACAAACTGCAATGCTCTGCGCGACTCGGTGGGAAGGCGGCGGCTGGAGAAGAGGGACGGCGGCGGCGCTTACTTTTACAATCTATACTAATTGTACCGAAGTACGGCTTTGTATTTCCCGCAACCTTAGGACTACTTGGCAGCACGCTAAATTGCCAGAGGTGCGACCAATGGAATAAAATACTTATTACTTGAGAACGATTACGATTTAGATGCGGATTGTATCAACGTCTAGCCTGATTTAAACTTATAGGCTACATATTATAACGCTTCATTACCAGAGGGGTGAGAGTAGTGAGTGTTAAATTGTTATTACTTGCGAACCACTTACCCGATTTATATGCGAATTTTATCAACGTATAGCATCTCTGGGAGCAGTCAGGTTTGGGATGGATTACCGTTTTCGATGTTGAGGCTGGCTGTGGGTTGGAGTCCACGCAAAACTTACGTACGTTACATGTTACTTACTTACTAGGTAAGCAATGTAGCAGTGCAAGTGCTGAAAGGATCTGGTGGCAAATGCTTTTTTTTTTAAATAGCCACCAAATGTCAACGAAGCTCTAAATGGGAATTATTGGATTTTTCTCATTAAATCATGCTATTTCGGCTCAAACGATCTTGATTAAATTTGGTAGATAATTACATTGTCCTGGACCAGTTTGACCCTATTTTGGCCCAGTCATGTGGGCTACTTTTTATCCATGAAATAGTTTAGCCGACACTATCCGAGCGGAGCCGGGTGCTGCAGCTAGTTATCAATAAGTGTAATGTCGTTCTACATAAACATTTTTTAATTTGATCCAACATCAAAGACTCGTCAGTCGATTGAGTAAAGTTTATTTTCTAATGCTTAGTAAAGTTTAATGATATTCACTAAAAAACAACAACAACAAAAACCAATATTATAAAGAACATCAAATCTTTTCTACACCATCTTGGAAAAGTATAGATTTATAATGTTGATATCAGAGAATTCAATATATTTTTAAAATTTTGTTTTTCTTTACGAATACCTCAACTGCTGTTTCCGCCTTAAATACGATAAGAAACTTTACCATGTCTATGTCTAGTTATGGTTCTGAAATCATTTTGGCAATTTGGAAATAAATTGAAGTCATCTTAATTTATCAAAAGCAATACCCAGCTTGGAAAGCGGGGTTCTATGCCACGATGAATAAATTAATCAGAAATCCAAAACACTCCAAATGATATTGCTGACTTCGTTAAAAAAATTCAACGTTAAAAGCAGCCAATCCTACGTCTCTTGAGCGCCCTACGCCCTACGCTACCAAACATTATGTGTAATGGTCCGCCTTATCAAAGGAAGGAGTCATCAAAAAATAAGGCGTCGGTAGCGCGTGACGTCACAGCGGCACCCAACTGCGGAGCGAAACGTCAACGGGGCTTTTATCTCCAGAAAAATTGCTCCGGCGAGTCCCCTGGCGCAGAGCGGCTGAGACGGGGCAGAGCGGCGGCGGCAGAGTGGTGTTGCGGAGTGAGATGTAACTACTCGAAATATTCCTCATGATGTATTCGAAGACATTTACGCGGTCACTAGACGTATTATTTCCGATTTTGTGTTCCTTTCGTATCCTAGTAAACTTGTATTAATAGAAAATGACATTTTGTAATCGTCCTAAAAGGCTGGCCTTGGACATTTATTCCTTGCAATGGGTTCGGGCCAAAACAGCAATCTCGACGTCACTGAGAGTTCACAATCAGTGACCTATTGCAAACTTATCGATTCCGGGCCAGAAAACTATATCATTCCCGGAAGGTAACTGTTCATAGGGGTACCTTTTTGTCTTCCCACTTTCTATATTACTATTACTTACATAATGAACATACTAAAAGAAATGTATTGTAGAAATTGAAAATAAATGAACAGTACAAATGTAGGGTGATATTTAACAAAATAAAAAAACAATACTTTTTGTTTATGAATAGACAGTGATATGTAAAAGGTAAGGTTGCAAATCATATGCCCTCTCATACAATTTTGTCGCCTGTTGCGGTCTTTTTGCGTTTTTATGTTATTCTTGCACGGTTGTACCACAGAAATGGGCATTTTTGGGCGTATTATTAGCCAGTAGTGACGCACACGCGCATGACAAGTTTTCTCACAAAGTGGCGTCCCCGCGACGCATAGAGCACCACTGTTGTTACTCCATTTATATTGTGCGGAAAGGCCTGTCCTTATGTAGTAATATTCTTGTCAATGCCGATAGAAAGTATTTTTGTTGTATTTACCAGCAACATATCTTCAATGTGAATGAGAAAAACTGCTCATATCGTTTATCCTCCGATCCCATGACGTATGGCCAGACGCGTTGGCGCCTGCAGAACGGGCGGCAGCGGTGGGCGTCGCGGCTGTAAGCGGCGACAATGTCTGCTTATTGTTACGTTACTTGAAGGCGAGTGACGTCACGTCCTATCGTTCCTCTCGCCGCAGCTGCGATCATAGCAAAACGCATACAGTCGTATTCAGAAAGCACCTGTCAAAACTTAGTACGAGATTAGCAGCGGACTAACCATACAAAAACCGGTTTAGTCCGGCGGATTGAAGTTAGTCCGCCCACTCTGCATACACCTGTTCAAGTCGTATTCAGAGAGAACCTGTCAAAACTTAGTACGAGATTAGCACCAGACTAACCATACACAAACCAGTTTAGTCCGGCAGATTAAAGTTAGTCCGCCCACTCTGCATAAACCTGTTCAAGTCGTATTCAGAGAGAACCTGTCAAAACTTAGTACGAGATTGGCACCGGACTAACCATACAAAAACCGTTTTAGTCAGGCGTATTAAAGTTAAGTCCGCCCACTCTGAATACAGCTGTCACTTGCCAGATCACCCGAAGAGTTAAACTCCCCTGGTTGTACGGCAAACAATGTCTAATTATTGACTGGCACACGCTGAGTATACTTCACGCACAATATCTGATGAATGAACGTACATTCATGATGACGGGTTTATAAAAAAATACTGGTTTTCTTTTATGTAACTGGACATTCATAGCTTATACAGTATGTGTGGTATTCGTCATCTTTTCTTTTCTTTATCTTCTTCTTCTTTACATAGTATAACATAAAGTCGCTTTCCACGTCTGCCATTCTGTCTATGTGTATATCCTCTAACTCCTCCTAAACCACGCAACGGATTTTAATGTGGTTTTTACCAATGGCCAACCTTATTCTACACTGCAGGCGCGCGCGGGGGTAGGTGCTCCCGCGTCTCCCTTAGCCTAGTGGCGCGGGGACTTGCCTAGTATACCAGAGGTCTGGGTTCAAATCCTCGCCCCTTTCATGCACCACTTTCTTTCTGTTTCTGAGATGAATAAGTGCGTTTCGTCACAAATTCGAGCTGCTCCATGGTTCGGAATCCATTGAAACTGTAGGTCCCCTTCCCTTAGACTACCACCTAAAACCGCCCGTTTAAACCCGCCCGGGTTGGTACCACCGCATTGTATGAAACTATGGTTGAAGCGGTAATGAAAAAATATTCGTGTTTTCCATCCAGTTCAATTTAACCGTGCTCTTGATGAGGGAAGGTCTTGGAATGGCACCTCAGTGGCCCAGTGGCGCGACACTTCGGCGATCGCTGTCCGAAGTTAAGCAACGCTGGGTCCGGTCTGGTCTTGGATGGGTGACCATTAGACCGTTGAGAGAGGCTGGCCGTGGTTCGGATTCCACGTTAAACTGTAGGCCCCCTTCCTTACTTACTAGGTGGTAGGGTTAATCCCGCCCGGGTTGGTACCATCGCATTGAATGAACGATGGTCGAAGCGGCAATGAAAATTGTCCGTGTTTTCCATCCAGTTCAATGTAGCCGAGCAATATAAGGAAGGTCCTGGCATGGCACCTAGTTCCCATGTGGTGTGTTGGGCTAATACCATGACAGAAGGTGTGGTACTAGCCATCATGTCCAGTCACATAAAAAAAAAACCTAATTTCTTCGGGAATGTGGTGTATTGGGCTTATATGATAACGGTACTTGTGTGGTATTAGCCATCTATGTCAGGTTGCATAAATAAACCGCAAATGTACTCAGATCGTGCGCGTACTTAGGGTCTTACTCAGAAGAAAAATTGTGACATCCTTGCATCTTGGCAAACTTGTTTTCTCTGAAGTGGGTTGCATTTGAACTTGATTTTTAGGGTTCCGTACCCAAAGGGTGCCAACGGAACCCTATTACTAAGCCTCCGCTGTCCGTCCGTCCGTCCGTCCATCCGTGCGTCCGTTCGTCCGTCCGTCCGTCTGTCACAGGGCTGTGTCTCATGAACTGTAATAGGTAGGCAGCAGAAATCTTCACAGATTATGTATTTATTTTGCCGCTACAACAACAAATAGGTAACATTTAATAATAATGAAAACAAAGGCATAGTTAAAACGTGATTTTGTGGTGTCTGAGATATTGACGGATATTTCCATTGAATTTCAAGCGTATTATGGCGTGTATTCCATCAAAAATTCTTCTATGAAAATAATATACACGTAGGTACTTTTACAAATCAGATTTTTACATCCTGTTAAGCAGTAGCCCGCGGATAAAAACGAAAAAAAACATTTCTAAGAAGTTTCTCATGTTAAAGAAAAACCGAGAGTCCTGGAATGTTAAGTTATTAAAGTTAGTTTACGGAGATTTTCGACTAAATTTGACAGGTACGAGAATATTTCTGATTTTTTTTTTTTTTTTTAAATTTATTTAGGTACACCAACAGCTTAAAAACTAAACAATTGATCATTAAATACTAAATACAGAAATTAAAGCCAATTACAGGGTACCACTACTTATAAAAAGATAAAGATGTGTGCCATGTTGACGTGTGCTGTGCGAGGTGCTGTGTGTTGGTTCGTTTTCAGTATAATTATATTGCGATTTTGTGTGTTACTTGTCTAATGTAAGTGTATGTGTATGTGTGTGAGGAAGGGTGTGAGAGGGTGTGTGAGGGTATGTGTGAGGGTGTGTTTGTGTAAAAGGTTACAAGTTTAGAGACACATAGTATAAGATAAAAATTAGGTTATTGAAATTTTGCCAATGTATCTTTTAGTCTATTAAGTATTATTTGTTTTTTTATTGCAATTTTAAATACATTTTTACTTGAAGTAAATATATCTTGTGAACTAAAATGATTATTATAAGTGTTAGTTAATCGTGTTATTGTTGAATTTTGAGCATATTTGGTGCGTTTTAGTGGCGTATAGAAAAAGTGAGTATGACGCGTGCGGCGGACTGGAGCATTTTACTTGATTTCAGCTATCAGTTGTGGGCAATCAACACTGCTGTTGACTAGGTCAAATAAAAATGCCATATCTAACTGTAGTCGTCTTTCTTCTAGGGTTAGAAGGTTGTAGTGGTTACAACTCTCAGTGTATGAGTTATAACTGCGTTTAGACTTAAAATTTAGAAACTTTATAATTTTACGTTGAATAATCTCAATTTGTGCTTTATGAGTTGTGTACTGGGGTGACCAAATTGTGGATGCGTACTCAAGAGTGCTACGTACGTATGCATAGTAAAGCGTTCTCAAGCATTCAATATTTGAAAAATGTTTGCCCACTCGCAAGATAAATCCTAAGTTTTTATAAGCCTTATCAGTTATGGTGTCGATGTGATCTGTAAATAGAAGTTTTGAATCCAGTAATACACCTAAATCTTTCACTGAAGTGACCTGTGTGATTAGAATGTTATTAATTGTGTAGCCGAATTGTATGGGTTTTAATCTTCTTGTAAATGTGATTTTTGAACATTTACTGGCATTTATATTAATTCTGTTTCGCTTGTAGTAACTAGACAGTTGATTCAAATCGCATTGTAGGTCATTGCAATCTTCTAGTTTCTTGATAACTTTTATGACTTTTTTGTCATCCGCGTACAGCAGAAAATTTGATCTTGATATAGAGGCACCAATGTCACAGATATAGGCGTTATAAAGCAATGGTCCGAGGATCGAGCCCTGGGGTACGCCAGATGGTATATTAATATAATTAGACCTAAACCCTCCCATTACCACAGCTTGCGACCGGTTCATCAAATACGACTCGACCCATCTCAACAAATCACCATGTATTCCTAAGTGGTTTAGTTTCTTAATCAGGATGATGTGATCAACACGGTCAAAAGCTTTCTCAAAATCCGTATAGATCACATCAACCTGACCACCGCTTTCCATACTGTCTAAAATATAATTGGTGAATTGAGTGAGATTAGTCGTCGTTGACCTACCCTTTATAAAACCATGCTGATTAACTGAGATTCCTTTAGTTACAGTAGGGCAGATCGCATCAAATACAATTTTTTCAAACAACTTTCCAAATATACTGAGAATTGAGATGCCGCGGTAGTTATCTATTTTTATTATATATTAAATCTGTATAACTGACTCTTAAGCGAGAAATCAGAAAACAAAGTTAAAAAAATAAGTAGTTATAATATGTGTTAACATTTACTTGGTTTATTTGTGCATTTTTACATACCACTACGCCACTTCCCCGGAAAGGTAGGCAGAGATGATAAAGCGTCAGTACGATCACAGCCATCTTCACTAACTGATTTTTGGTACAACATTTTGATAAAATATTTACAAATAAATGACAATTATGAAGTGGTAAAACCATACAATTATTCATTATAATATTTATGAGAGTTTCGTTCTGCCGTTTTTTTTTGTAATTCGTACTATGCTACCGAATAACATGCCATTCGACAGTTAGCATTGTACGAAATACAACAAATCTTACATTTGATTTAAGTACTTACTGGCCTGCTAGCCCGGCGAGTTAATTTACTATGGTATCTCCTCTGATCCTTGAGAAACCAACTTATGAAATATTGCACCATCTCTGGTTATGGTTTAGGTTGTTAAATATTGTCTGTTTTTCTACATGTAATAAGGAAGAAGACAGACAGTATTTAACAATAGCATTAACCATGACAAGAGGTGGTGCAATCAAACCCAAAGCGTGGAAATTAGAAGGAAAAAAATTGTGAGGAAAAATGTAACATGTTTGTTTGCTAGATGCCCTGCATCGACACCCCCAGCGAGATATGAATTGCCCAAGTTTCCGCGTGAAAACTGCGCTAGTGCGGCCACTTAGCGCGGAGCATCTACGTAAGTGGTAAGCTGAGCTTCGCGGGGAGAAAAGATACTTTATTCCCGCTACAGCAAAAAAGTTTTCTCGAACTTTCAACTGTGGGATAAACCGCTGCAGGGCGACCGAGACAAGCTCTTTACAACACCGCCTCAAGGCAAAAAGAGCAATGCTTTCTTTAAACATTATCCAAATGAAGTAAGCTTGGGGGTTTGTTTGCGTGATATTTATATCATAATAGCTGCAGTTTTTTCTTGATAAAAATAACCTCTATTCAGCTTATAAGCTATGAAAAAACACGTCGGTCCGTTGTTGTCTGTTAGAAGTTCAAACCGACAAACACACTTTCGAAATATAATTATTTGCGTCCTAGTCGAAGCATAGCCGCCACTATAAGATTAAAATTCAGTTGGAGTTTCAGTTTCTTTATTTCCTCCATTCGATGTATTTAATCTTCATTAACGATTTACTGTCCCTCGGCATGATGCACAGTGACGCTGATGACAGCACGGAGCATGATGGGTATGTCAGGGATTGGAGGAGCAGAGTTGCACAGCCCATCGAAGTGCAACGTTCTGTGGTAAATAAGGTGGACACTGTTCTCGAGAAAGTAGCCAACTAGGGCCAAGAGAACTGTGACCCAGTGCTGTGTTTTCTCTGCCAAGGTAGAACCCTTTCCGCTCATGGTAAGTTTCCAAGGCAACATCATACCTATCTCGGATCACCTGGACCTACTGGGCTGCAACATCTCCAAAGGCGTGGGTTTTCGGCGTTTCATTGAAGCCAAGGCCAAAATTGCATCGCAGAAACTTCTTCTTCTTTCTTTTCTTCTGGTTCTTTTCACCGGTCCAACTACTTCTTCTTTATTGATCACAGATAAGGCCAGTGATAGTTTTCACCGGTCCAACTTCTTCTTCTTTATTGATCACAGATAAGGCCAGTGATAGATTTCACCGGTCCAACTACTTCTTCTTTATTGATCACAGATAAGGCCAGTGATAGATTTCACCGGTCCAACTACTTCTTTTTTATTGATCACAGATAAGGCCAGTGATAGATTTCACCGGTCCAACTACTTCTTCTTTATTGATCACAGATAAGGCCAGTGATAGATTTCACCGGTCCAACTACTTCTTCTTTATTGATCACAGATAAGGCCAGTGATAGATTTCACCGGTCCAACTACTTCTTTTTTATTGATCACAGATAAGGCCAGTGATAGATTTCACCGGTCCAACTACTTCTTCTTTATTGATCACAGATAAGGCCAGAGATAGATTTCACCGGTCCAACTACTTCTTCTTTATTGATCACAGATAAGGCCAGTGATAGATTTCACCGGTCCAACTACTTCTTCTTTATTGATCACAGATAAGGCCAGTGATAGATTTCACCGGTCCAACTACTTCTTCTTTATTGATCACAGATAAGGCCATGGATAGATTTCACCGGTCCAACTACTTCTTCTTTATTGATCACAGATAAGGCCAGTGATAGATTTCACCGGTCCAACTACTTCTTCTTTATTGGTCACAGATAAGGCCAGTGATAGATTTCACCGGTCCAACTACTTATTCTTTATTAATCACTGATAAGACCAGTGATAGATTACTGTAACCACATATGGGAAGGTAGTCCCCAGTACATGCTGGCGTCCTTGGACTCAATTTAGCGCCGAGCGGTCCGTATTGTTGGAGACCTGTTGAGAACGAATCGTCTCAAACTCATTTCTCTGCCACACCGTCAGGATATGGAACTGTCTACCCGCGGATGCCTTTGCTCATACGTATAACCTGGGAGTATTAGAGTTTAATTTGAACAAGCTCGATAGCTCAACCATAGTCCGCAAATCCGCTGGCATGGCGCCTCGCTGAGCGTGGTTTCGCGAAGAGAGGTGTTTGGCTTTTCTGAGCACCTTTATTCATCAGCACAGCCACCCATACCGGTTTTTCATAAAACCAAAAAATCTCTTTTTATTGCGTGGGGCTGGGCGCCCGTTTTTGTTTGCTAATTATTTTAAGTGGTCTGTCAAACGCGAAAAATAACTATGGTACTTCAATATTTTACAATAATTTAACCAACCACTTACATTTAATCGATTCTTACTGTACTGCAGCCTATTATTATTACCGTATGCATATTTTCCTCTGCAAAAATTTACATTTTTTAATACCCACAAAGCAAAGAACTATTTATTTGCAAAGTTTGAAAATTATGGTTGTGTTATCTAACTAACTCTTATTTTATTTAGGCTCTTTAGATGCACTGCGGCTAATAAGACTATGGCAAAGAAAAAAAAATAAAGACGCAGAGATAATTAATTGAATTTAATTTCATACGATGCTGTGGATTATAATTTCAAACCGGTTGTCATGCCGCTATTTCCTTCTAAAGAAAAGAAAACGATAACACCACATAGGTAACGAAAAACGAATCCTGCTATTAGAGGCCCAGATCAAACAATGTATACATGCCTAAACCCCAACCGGAAGACCACGAAAAAATTGAAGGGTTCCTAGGCAGTGAACCCTTAAATCTATTTGTCATATGAAACTGTAATAACCGTAAAATTACAAGTGTCCAGGAAAACTTGTTATTGAAGGGTAAAATATTTTTGTTTTTTTTTATTTATTTATTTATTTAGGAGGAAATACAGACACGAACAATGAAAGCAGTAACAATAACAAGTAATTAGAATTTGCTCGTATCCAAAGCTATTCCTCACTGATACATAAGAATACATTAAAGAAAAGGTGGTGCATGCGGAGTTACAAACTAGGAACATACATGTAAATAGGAATAAGATATATAGTTGGTACATATGTTTGCTTACAATAGCTTAAGATTTCTGACATTATATTTAAATGTACGTGTGGAGTCGAAAAACAAATCTGAGTTTATCATCTTTTCATTGTACAGCTGGCACATTCGTCTAACAGGATCTCTAACACCAGCATTTGTGCGTACGTTACTAAGGTGGAATAATGCATTAAATCTAGTGCTTCTTAGCGGGACTCTAAAATCTATCAGTTCGAGAAGGCTAGGGGAGTCGATTATATTATTACAGATCTTATATAGAGTAACTAGATCAAGTTGAGAACGTCTTTCGAGAAGAGTACATATCTTATAGCGATTGATCATTTTGGCATATGAGCTTTTTGGGTCACTCAATCTATAGCTAATGCATCGCAGAAACTTTTTCTGTACACACTCTAACTTACTTACATAAACTTCATAGAGTGGATTCCAGACAACGGTGCAGAATTCCAGCTGGGATCGAACAAGTGTAAAATACAAAAGGAGATAAGTTTCAAGTTTTCGGAAAGGTTTACTAATTCTATAGACAAATCCCAGCATAGAATAAGCTTTGTTAACTATATTATCAACATGTTGGTCAAAATGTAGCTTCGAGTCAAATAATATACCTAGATCCCTGATACCGTGAACTCTGTCCAGACAATGCTGCCCAAGGCAATAGGTGTGTGTAATTAAATTTGTATTCTTGGTGAACGTGATCACCTTGCACTTGTTGAGGCTGAGAAACAATTTATTTTGAATACAGAAAGCGTCGAACCTAACCAAATCACGCTGAATTTGTAGGCAGTCATTAACACTTCGTACAGAAGAAAACAATTTGATGTCATCGGCATATAGAAGAAAAAGACAGTGTTTGAAGCAGTTTTTGACATCATTAATGAACATTATAAACAGCAATGGGCCGAGAATGGAGCCTTGTGGCACACCAGAGGTTACTACTTCCCAAATGGAGTTGTAACCTCGGAGGGACACAGCCTGTTGTCTGTTGGATAGGTAAGATACGAACCATCTCAACAGATTTCCTTTGATACCATTATACATTATCTTTTTTATCAGTATTAGGTGGTCGACTTTATCAAAAGCCTTTTTGAAATCGCAGTAAATGGAATCAACCTGATAGCCGCGATCCATATTTCTGAATAAATAGTTTGAGTAAATTAGCAAGTTACTGGCCGTTGATTTACCTTTGACAAAGCCGTGTTGCTGTTCGATAATTTGGCAAGCTAATAAGGGATAAATTTTGTCATGAACTAACCTCTCAAAAAGTTTAGGGATACTGGACAATATGGATATTGGTCTATAGTTTTCAATTTTTTGGCGACACTCAGCTTTGTGCACTGGAATTATAAATGCCATTTTCCATGTTTCGGGGAAAACTCCTTCATTTAAGCATTGATTAAAGATCATTGTCAGTGGAACACATAAGGTAGAAGCGATTTGTTTAAGAAAATAGGGTGGTATCTTATCTGGCCCGGCACCCTTATTAGTGTCGAGTGATTCTAAAGCCTTCTTAACGTCCTCTTTTTCCAAAATAATGTTGTTAATACATGCAAAACCAGAGTCCTCTGATTCTGGGAAGAGGTGAGAGACATTAAAAGTGTTGCTAATGGAAGATGGCTCGAAAGTAGATTTAAAAAACTTTGAAAACATGTTGCAAATTTCTTGGGGGTCGTTGGATGTAAGTCCTTCAAAGGACATAGTAGCTGGATATCCATCGGAAGATTTAAGTGAAGATACGTAAGACCAAAAACTTTTAATATTCTTTTGCATTGAAGTTTCGACAGTATCGAAGAAGGACTTGTAACAAAGGTGTACTAATTTTTTATATTTAGAGCGTAAAAAAGAAAATTCTTGATAATCGGATTGATTGCTATAAACTTTCCACTTTAGCCATACTTTATCTTTTTTTCGAGACAATGTTATGAGTTCTTTAGTGAACCATACAGGAAATAGTTCATTTCTGCGAGAAATTAGAGGTATATTTCTATCTATGATATCATAAATGTGGGAATAAAATTTACGTAACGCCTCTTCTGCTGATAAGTTGCATATTTCACTTGCCCAGTTAAAACATTCCAAGTCATTGTTAATAGTATCATAGTCTGCCTTTCTAAAGTTATGTCTGCGTTGTTCATAATTTTTTATTTTATTTTGGAGCAATAGTGCTATTTGAAATGTCAAAGCCGGGTGGTGTCTGTCTTCTGGAAGCAATGGATCGCAGCTACGTCCAATATTAACGTCTCGATTGCAAAGAACGAGGTCGAGGTGTTTGCCACTTAAGTTCTCTATACAATTATATTGATGTAAATTTAGATAGGACATAGTTTGAACTAGTGCAACAAGGGAGCCTGTAACTGGGGGTGATGTGGACATATCTGCTTTACCCTTACTAGACCCGCTAGGGAAACACCAACAGATGGAAGGAAGATTCCAGTCACCAAGAGCACAAATTATGTTACCACTCTTGTGTGTCAATACTGACTCAATATTTTTACAAAAACTTTCATAATAACCTGTGGTTGAAGCTGGAGGTATATATATATCACATATAATAAGGTCTAAGGAGCCAATGGGGATGATTAAATAAATTTCTTCTACGTGTGTATTTTCCCATTCTTGATGGCGAGTGGCCATGAGCTCCTTTCGGACAGCCACCAGCAGCCCGCCACCGTCTTTCTTACCAGTTAGCAACCGGTCTCTGTCGCGTCGAAACACCGTATATCGAGCATCCAAAATTTCAGCTGTGTTCACACTTGATACAAGCCAAGTCTCAAATAGGACTAAAATATCATAATTGTTTACTAATGTAATACTTGGAAATAACCTTTTTATTTGTTGGTAAGGTGCGTTGAGGTAAGGTTTTGTTGGCTTAGGACTAAGGTATGTAAACTTAACTCAGGTAACATTGCTTAAAATATTAAAATTTCAATAACTCAGTGGCCCAGTGGCGCGACACTTCGGCGATCGCTCTCCGAAGTTAAGCAACGCTGGGTCCGGTCTGGTCTTGGATGGGTGACCATTAGACCCTTGAGAGAGGCTGGCCGTGGTTCGGATTCCACGTTAAACTGTTGGTCCCCTTCCTTACTTACTAGGTGGTAGGGTTAATCCCGCCCGGGTTGGTACCATCGCATTGAATGAACGATGGTCGAAGCGGCAATGAAAATTGTCCGTGTTTTCCATCCAGTTCAATGTAGCCGTGCAATATAAGGAAGGTCCTGGCATGGCACCTAGTTCCCATGTGGTGTGTTGGGCTAATACCATGACAGAAGGTGTGGTATTAGCCATCATGTCCAGTCACATAAAAAAAAAACTAATATCATAGGATATTAAAGAGTTCATGCAGTTTATCTAATAATCTGAAACTATAATCTGGTTACGCCGCACTTAACAATTACATGCTCTAAAACAAACCAACCTATACCTATCCCCCCACCACACTCTTCCTACCAAAAATCCGCGCCAAAACTGACAGTTGAATCTCAACGAACGACGCATACGCAAAGTCGAACCGCGCTCTCGCGATATTCTGTTCCGCCGAAACTCTCAAGGTCATCAGTGTTTAAGTGCTGCGCTATCCTGAAGACCCTAGCTCGAGGAAGGTCTCCGCCTGTGGTCGCCTGAAGGCTGCTGCTGCTGAGGCTGCAAAGAAAGAAAAGTGCGAGGACTATCAGATCGAAGCGCCCTGCAACTAGTCGAAGGTCGGTGGCGCTATCATTCTTTGGTCCTTCTTTCCTGGATAATTGATCCTATTCCGCTTTACCGCAATCCTCGTACCTCTTTACTCGAGCATATTAAAATTTAACATTTGTCCATTTAAATGCAATCGCTGAAAGTAAATACTTGATCAATCATAGTATCACTTCGCCTAGTTCATATTCTTAAAACATACATATGTTTCTTTATTGATATAGTGAGATCTAATCATATTAAAATCAAATCTCATTGCATAATCGCAATACCTACCTACATTATCTTGGTCTCATTTCGTGCCATATTGAGTAACCGTTAGTTATAGTCACCGACGTCACCAAACGTCAACTTGAGTTGAAGTGACGCGTTATTCAAATTCAAATTTAAAATTTCGTTTGCACGAACTTCACTTTCGTCCTCAATATGGAACCATTGGCTCAAGTTACTATTCTTGAAGCAAAAAGAAATAGTCTATTTGCAATCGTTGATAAAATTTACAATGCTAGTCTTAAGGTATCTCAGTCGCATGGCGATGAAAGTAAATTTCTCGTTTCTATTCACTCGTTAGAAAAAACTCGCACTGAGTTTAGTCAGGTAGTAGAGGACATAAACATCGCTAAGTTGACAGCTAACCCTAAGTGTAAACCTGATTTTAATTCATTGGAATCATTCAACGACCTTTATTGCCATATCAAATCTGTTGAACACACACTCAAGTCACTTGAGCGACCCCAAGCCACTGAAACTAAGATTTCAAGCTGCATTCGTAAACTTAAGCTTCCTGCCTTGGAATTGAAGTCATTCGATGGCACCGACAGTAACTGGAATGTTTTCTACGAAAATTTCAAAACTTTAATTCACGAAAACAAGGAACTGTCTAATACAGAAAAGGTGCAATTTCTCATTGGAAAACTGTCAGGGCGAGCCCTTACAGTTTGCGCAGGTATTCCTCCTATTGGTACGAATTATCAGTTAATTTGGGATGCACTTGTGTCAAAGTTCAACGATAAGCGTAGCCTGGCTACGCAGTACCTAAAACAGATTCTCGATTTCAAAGCATTTTCCACTGCTTCTCCCGCCGCACTCGATGCTTTCTCTGAAAAGTTATGCCCCGCATTTGCTGCTCTCAAGCAACTAAAATTGGATGATCTTACAGATTTCATTATCACTCATCTCGCACTGTCTAAGTTAGACAAAGAAACTATTATCTCTTTTGAACAAGCAAGCAGGACGGAGGAAATACCTAAGTTCGAGTTGCTTGAAAGATTTGTGAAAGAACAATCAAAAATACTTTTTAGATCCTCCACAAACATTACCGCAAAGCAATTTAAACAAAACACGCACTCATTTTTAGTGAATGAACATAAAAACTCAGGTTGCTTCGTTTGTGGTGGCGAAGAAAGGCATCCATTATTTCGCTGTCACGCGTTCGAAAAACTATCCGTTCAAGATAAGAACAAGTTGGTGGAGAAACACTCTGTATGCAAAAACTGTTTGGGGTTTCATGCCACAAATTTTTGCAAATCGAAACTGTCTTGCTTCAAATGCCACAAAGCCGGTAAGCCGCACCGTAGGCATCACTCAGCCCTCCATATTGATAACAATGTTAACCAATCTCGCACAAGCTATCCCGCAAAAATAATGGAATCGACCGGTGCGCACGCGCAGAACGAGAGATCCATCAATCCGCCGCTATATTCATGTGGAACTCCCGCGCATGCGCGTACAGCGCCCTCTATCACCGCCACAGGTTCCTCCGCAGGCTTCGCTTCTGCGCAGGCGCCTGAAACTCCGCTAACTTCAGGTCAGTTACCTGAAAACGCATCCGCTTTTAGGGCCGAGTCACACTCGAGTCAATTAAACGATCTAAGTATGATTACCGCGACTAATTATAATCAGTCTACCACTATGTTATTATCAACCGCTGTTGTGTTAGTAACAAATAGTTACGGCCAACAAGAAAAAATACGAGTACTTATTGATAATGGATCAATGTGCAATTTTATCACAGAATCGTGTTTAAAGCGCATTGGTTTAAAAATGTCTCGCTCTCCCGCTTCAGTAAGAGGAATTGGTTTATCTGTGCGACCGGTGAAAGGTTACGCTCGGTTAACAATTACTTCAAAGTTTGATTCGCAATGCACTTACGATTTAAAGGCGTTGGTTATTGATAAAATTACTGACCAATTACCTAACGCAATTGTAAACTACCAACATTTACAACATTTACACGGTTTATCCCTCGCTGATGAGAACTTTTGTATACCAGCTGATATAGATGGTTTGCTGGGAATAGAACTCTTTCCCTATATTCTCGGGTCTAAAAAGGTAATGCATGAATCATCAAGCACCGTTGCTATTGAAACAACCCTTGGTTATATCGTTATGGGGAAAGCCATGTGCTCGCAAGTACAACGTTCCGATAATTCATTTTTTATCTCGATGGAACCGACGCTAGAAACTCAAGTACAAAAGTTTTGGGAACTTGAAAGTGTTGAAAATAAACAGCACATCAGTCCCGAGGACGCTCTGTGTGAACGCGACTTTACGAATAATACAATCAGAGATAAAGATGGTCGCTTCATGGTCGCCTTGCCATTCAATAATGACCCGTCTGCCTTAGGCAACTCGAATGTAATTGCCTTAAAAAGGTTTCTCGCTCTCGAGCGTAAACTGAACGCAAACTCGGAGCTGAAAGATGGATACTTTACCGCCATTCGCGATTATATCGATAGAGGATATTTATATAAAGTGAAAAATCCGCAAGATGTTCAAAACAATTATGTTATTCCGCACCAGGCTGTCCATAGGCCCGATAAAGTGACATCAAAAATACGGATTGTGTTGGATGCGAGTTCTAAAACAAGTTCAGGTAAGTCACTGAACGATATTTTGCATGCAGGTCCCAACCTTCAGACTAGTATTTTTGATTTACTTATTAATTTGCGTTTGTTTCCAATCGCACTTTCCGCAGACATCGAAAAGATGTATTTTCAAGTTATGGTTCATCCGGAACACCGTCCATTTCAACGCATTTTGTTCCGTTTCGATTCCAACGAACCTGTAGATACCTACGAATTCTCTCGCGTACCGTTTGGTATTAAAAGTTCGCCCTTTTTGGCTATGCGAGTGATCAAACAATTGATTGAGGAAGAAGGTAAGAGATTTCCGCTAGCAACATCCCTGGCTTCTCGAGCGTTGTACATGGACGACTTAGTACTAAGTGTAGGAAGTGTCGCAGAGGCCCAAGAGTTGTATCGTCAGCTCGCTGCCATGTTCAAAGCTGGAGGGTTTAATCTCGTGAAATGGGTATCCAATTCACCTCAACTAATGGATTGCATTCCGCGCTCAGAGACTATCTCGCAGGTTATAGATTTCAACGAAGAGGCTGAAACTAAAATAATAGGTATGCAATGGAAACCAAAAGAGGATTATTTCCTTTTTAAGGTAAAATCGCAAGATCAAAAATGTACGAAGCGCAATATTCTTTCAACCGCTGCGCGATTATATGATCCACTCGGACTCATTGCGCCGGTCACAGCCTTTATGAAGCTACTCGTTCAGGAGTGTTGGAAGCTGGAGTTGGGCTGGGATCAGGACGCACCCATCGCTATATATAAATTATGGGTGCAATTTAAAAGCGAAATTGATTTTCTTTCGCACTTAAAAATACCGCGCCACATAGGCATAACAGACGGCTCAATTATTTGGTTATTGTGTTTTTGTGACGCAAGCGAAAAGTGTTACGGGGCTAATGTATACGTACGAACTGATCTTAAACCCGATGTAAACGGTCTTACCGCATTATTATGTGCGAAATCAAAAATCGCACCTCTTAAGAAGGTATCTCTCGCGCGCTTAGAGCTATGTGCCGCGCACCTACTTTCAAAGCTTGTCAAACATGTAGTTAATATTGTCAGTGCGCGCTGCAATATCAGTGAGATTTTCGCGTTCAGTGATAGTCAAGTTGCTCTTGCCTGGATCTGTTCATCACCGCACAAGTGGCAAACTTTTGTTGCCAATAGAACGGCTTCTATTCAAGAAGTCATACCCGCTTCGCGATGGTTTCACGTGCCTGGGGACCAAAACCCCAGTGACATCGTGTCTCGACCTACTACGCCTAACAAGCTCGATTATGAGACTTGGTTCCGCGGTCCATCCTGGGCCAACTTGCCACGCTCGCAGTGGCCGGTAAAACCTTTTAGCCCAGTGGTTTCACAAGAGATCCCTGAGGCGAAACTAGTCGCATTGCCCTTGTCGATCCCTGAGGTACACCCTCTTCAAGTACTGGCAAATAGGGTATCGTCATGGTCAAGGCTACTTAACACAACTGTTTATATTTTGCGCGTTTCACGCCGCCTTGTATCCAAAGGTAAAATCACAGTTCACGATTTAGAATTGGCTGAATTGGTGTTATTAAAATGTGTTCAAACTGTACACTTTTCTGAAGAGGTAAAATTGATAAAACATAATAAGCCGTCTTGGCTGGTAAAACTCAACCCTTTCATGGACGATGACGTCATAAGAGTGGGAGGTCGACTAAGCAATTCAATTCTCGACTTCGATCAAAAACATCCTGTCGTCTTACCATCGAAAGATAGAATTGTGGCATTAATCATCATACATTACCATGAAAGAAATTTTCACACTGGTCCTCATTTGCTACTTTCTCTTTTACGCCAAAAGTACTGGATACTCGGCGGACGTAATTTAGTCCGCAATTTGGTACAAAAATGTAACCTTTGTTTTCGGAACCGCCCGAAGCCAACTTTTCCGCTCATGGGTAATCTACCCAACTGCAGGGTCAATGAAGCGAAAAGTTTTTGTCACACGGGTGTCGATTATGCTGGACCATTCCACATTACTTTGACTCGCCGACGCGGTATTAAAAGTCAGAAGGCTTATCTGTGTCTATTTATATGTTTGGTGACAAAAGCTGTTCACTTGGAACTGGTCTCAGATTTGACTACTGAAATGTTTCTCGCAGCCTTCCGTCGTTTCATATCCAGAAGAGGACCGGTCTCCTTCGTTTATTCTGATGGAGGTTCTAACTTTATCGGAGCAAAGCGACACCTGGACGAATTGTACACGCTACTCAATAGTTCATCACATATTGATGAAGTAGAACGCGAACTGACAAACCGCAGGATTGAATTTAAAATAAATCCTCCTCTCGCTCCCCATATGGGAGGAATTTGGGAAAGTAATATAAAATCGGTCAAGCAACATCTTTTTAAAGTTATAGGAACCCAAATATTAACTTACGAAGAGTTGACTACAGTTTTGGTACAGATTGAGGCCCTCTTAAATAGTAGACCACTGTGCGCTCTCAGCTCAGATCCATCCGAGCCGACGGCACTCACACCCGCACATTTCCTCAACTGTGCCCCGCTACAATATCTTCCATCCAAAAGTATTGCTTGCCAACCGGACAATATGAACCGATACGCTCTTCTTGATCACCTTCTCCAATCGTATTGGAAACGGTGGCGATTGGAGTACTTATCTACCCTCCAAACACGCGAGAAATGGAATACACCAGGTAAACCGATACAAAAGGGAATGATGGTTCTCATTAAAGAGGACAATGCTCCTCCATTACACTGGCCTCTCGGTGTCATTGAAGACGTCTTCCCTGGCAAAGACAACATTGTGAGGGTCGCTCAAGTTAAAACGAAAACTGGTAGCTACAGGCGACCTGTTGTACGTTTATGTCCTCTACCATCCCAATAATTCCATTTATTTAATTAATGTTTAGATTTAGTTTTTTTTAAATTTCATTAATGTTCACTTTTATAAACGCTTTACCTACGCTATATCTCATTGAAGGATCCCTTAAAAGGGAATCCTCCAAAGCCGGGGGAATGGTTACGCCGCACTTAACAATTACATGCTCTAAAACAAACCAACCTATACCTATCCCCCCACCACACTCTTCCTACCAAAAATCCGCGCCAAAACTGACAGTTGAATCTCAACGAACGACGCATACGCAAAGTCGAACCGCGCTCTCGCGATATTCTGTTCCGCCGAAACTCTCAAGGTCATCAGTGTTTAAGTGCTGCGCTATCCTGAAGACCCTAGCTCGAGGAAGGTCTCCGCCTGTGGTCGCCTGAAGGCTGCTGCTGCTGAGGCTGCAAAGAAAGAAAAGTGCGAGGACTATCAGATCGAAGCGCCCTGCAACTAGTCGAAGGTCGGTGGCGCTATCATAATCGTTTTCAAGAGCAGATCCTTTTCCATATCGAAATCTTTTCAATTTAAAATCCATAATTATTTTTATTTGGATATTTTTTTTTGCATTAGGAAATGACAGATTTCAGGAAATAGTTAAATAACTAAAATGAAGATGTTTAGGCCACTTCAAAATCTTTTCTCACATTTTAAAAGAAGGCATTCTAATTGACTGGACACTTCCGCATGTATGGACTTCAATATTTATGACATACCGTATACATGTGGCAGTTACCAAAAACGTTAAGCGGCGGCTGGCAGCTTGGCCGGGTTTTTTTACGTTTTTGCCTCCCAGAAGTGTTATATGATCTCTCAATAACGAACTATTGGAACGATCTAGTTAACCTGTGCTAAAGATATTGCATTGCAGTGCGCGAACCACCACGCTGGTGTGTTCGCCCATATTCATCAGAAACCCAGGGCCCTGGTGTCCTGAGAACTTAAGCCATCAACCTGTAAGTGTTTTCCATCGATTTATTTTGGTTTGTTGTAATTTTGTAGTAAGTAAAGTAAAGTAAAGTAAAATAAAATCATTGTCGGAGACTAGAAGTGGTTCTGTTTTATCCCGCCTTTCTATCTATTTGCATTAAAATAATTTACGCTACAACCGCATTTTTTAAAGTCCTCTGTGGCTCCTACAGTAGAAAAAAATATTTAAACTTGCTTTCCTGAGGGACTTACAGGTGGCATGCATAATAATCCATAAGTAAATAAGACACATTAATCGGCCACTGTTGATGCACACGCTAAAAAATTCTATAGGTGACTAAACACTTAGATAAATTATTATTATTATAATTGATAGTATACACTTTAAGCTGATGCGTGTACTTAAAATTTTGATATTTTGAGTGCACTTTTACTAATATTATTGTGTGTTTAGTTAAGTTTAATCCTATTAAGGTGTTTGTCTAACTGGTTTTTAAAACCATTTACTGTGATAGCACTACTCACTTCTTGAGGCAATTTATTCCAGGAGTCCACTACTCTGTTTGAAAGAAAGTACTTCCTTGGGTTTGAATTAAACCTGCCTTTAAGCTTTAGCGAATGGCCACGAAGTCCCGTTTTTAACCGACTTCAAAAAAGGAGGGAGGTTATCAATTCGTCTGTATGTTTTTTTTTTTGTTCATTGTTTATACGGATTTGAGTTTAAGCACCTCACAGTGGGCATTAAGTATTTTAAAAGTTTAATGAGGTCTCCTCTTTTTCTAAGTATATAGTAGTACCTTTGGGTGAGCAGTGCCACCTAAATTGGCCTAACGGCTGTACCATGGTTGGCTTGGCACCTTTGTGCTTACTTATACATAGCTACATAACATCCGTACCTAAATAACATACAAATTAAAATTGATTAAATGTTAATCTTCTTTTTCTGTCTTTGCCAAGCGATAGGTGCTGGTATTTAATACATAAACTACCAGCGAATAAGGAAACAGAGAGTATACTACTTAGGACTTTGATTGAGATAAGACATAGTTCCTTCAGAAATAATATATTTTTACTACCTAAACATTACATACCTAATTAGAAAGTTTATTAAGGTAAAAATAGCTGTATACCAAAAATAATATAATACTTGGTAAACATTAGAATAGTAAAATATACACTAAAATATATGTTGTATCATATATTTTTGTTTTATAATTAAGTATCTGTTATGTATACATAAATACAAACATGAATGAGTGAGTCAATTGTAATCGTTGATGAATAATATTTTTTTGTGAATTATTATATTTACAATAGTGGTTGGATGACTAGCTCATAACTGTAAGCATGGACTCTGCTTCTTTATAGTTGGTCATCGGTAATACCAAGAAAATTTCTTTTTAGAATTTCGATTTTTTAAAAACCTAGTAAAACATTTAGAGCATGGAAACAGTTATCGCCCGTAATATTTTAATAATTTTAATTTTTAGTAATTGATAGGGTAAGGACTCTTATGACGTGTCTGCATGCAGTGTCTGGAGCGGCAGCATATTTATGAGATATTCCGGCAGTCCGGTCCTATACGCTCTGTGTTCTCTGCAATTTCTGCAATCGGGCTGCAGGGCAGAATTAAGAGTCGGCTTACGACAGTAAAAATAAATACCTAATTAAAATTTGAATACGATATTCAGTGAGAATCTTTTAATCTGATTTCACAGCTGGCGTCAGTTTTTTTCATCATACTTTCTTTCTTTTGTTTCTTCAGACTGCGTTAAAATACAACTGCTTTGCTTAGAAACACAACTTAGTTACCGTAATTTATAGATAAGTACAGTATTTTACTTCAATTTAGACGTTCTCCCGAGACGGGTTTCTTATTCGGTACCTACCGAAACCTTTTTTAGGGTTCCGTACCTTAAGGGTGCCAACTCAACCCTAATACCAAGCCCCCGCTGTCCGTCCGTATATCCATCCGTCCATCTTTCCGTCCGTCCGTCCGTCCGTCCTTCTGTCACAGGGCTGTATCTTATGAACCTGATGAAGCTAAAATTTTCACAGAGTTTGTATTTATTTTGCCGCTATATCAACAAATATAAAACAATATTAAAAATTAATGCGCTATGCAATAAACGTGATTTTTTTGCGTTAAGTCTTGTACGATAGTACGGAGCCCTATGTGTGCGAATGTGAGTCGCACTTGGCCGGTTTTTATTATTGAATTTATATATATTGAATATATATTTAATAGTATATAGCTTCTGGTTGAAGGTGACCGATCCATTCATTAAAGGATCGTTTAACGAACAAGCTAGATTCAGGCAGCAAGCTTCATCCACTAACGCCGATCGCCAGGACAAGCACAAGGATATCGCCCCAAAAGGCAAACAGTCGTGGCCCGAAAGGAATTGTTTCAGCCAAGTTACACAACCGGCGCGAGCAGCTAACTCGCTTATTGCCTCTCTTTCGCTTAGTTCTTCGAAGGTTAAAAGAAACTCCGGAATTCCCCTCAAATTAATTTACTTTCGCGAGAAAGGAAACGGACACTCGTCTCTCTTTTCGTGTTTTTAAGTCAGTCCACTCTAAAAGGACTGTTTATAGGCTGTATTTCTTATCGCTACTTGTACTTTGTTAAAATATAGATATTTGTTTTAACGTTTCCAAACGTTTTTTGTCCTCAAGTAACAACAGATTTTGTTAGGCTATTCACTTAGTGGTAACTTGCCATTAGATGGCGCTGCAGCACATAAATGTCTGTACCACTGAAGAGAAAGGAAGAAGTGGTAGGCGCGCATATGGTCAGAATGACTATACAGTTGAATGGGAATCCGGCGGGGCGTCCCATACCACTCAGTTGAAACATCCCAACAGCGCGCTTATGTGCTCTAAGATAGCGTTCATCAAGTCAGTTCCCACTCACACAAACCTTACAATACAGCTATGTTTGCAGATATGTTTGCAAGTGCCTATACGTTTAAGTTGGATTGGTAGTTTTTGAAAATTGGAGACAGCGGGCCCCATACTAGGTGCGTTCGATGCCATATCTCCTCCCTTTTAATCTATGGTCTGCACCGACTGATTTGATATGTGATTTTTTATGTTCTCAATTCTAGAATAATTTAAAATACCACCCAAAAAAACGTGCAATGAAAGGTCAACTTCTGTCAGCTATAGCTCAATACTGGAATAGCTAAAGAGCGATTTTTTTTGTTTGAAATTTCTTCACAAGCCCATTGGCTGGTGCGATAACATGAAATGCATATTTTATTTAAATTAACAATTTCGATTCCCGACAAAATGTTTTCCAAAAATCAAATAATGCTAATTGAATATAGTGTTTTTGCTTTTTCAAATATATTTTGAAATTTACACTTGACACGAAATGAAAACAAAAAAAAAAATCACGTTTAAATAATGGAATCCCATCAATCTTCGCTATCTATAAATTTCCACATTTTTATAAAAATAATGATTGTAATTAAATACAGAGGTAAATAAATGTACATAGATAGGAAAACTTTTGCCGGGCTTGGATCGTATTACGTAAAAAAGACATTTTATGGAATTTGAATTTAACAAAAACTGCAAGATAGTCCCCACTATAAACACTTTCCTTGAATAAACTTAATTGGGTACAAATGAAAGTACAAACCAAAACAGTGAGCCTATTGGCCCCATAAAACATTGTTCACGGTACAGTCAGAAAACGAATAAAATTATGTCATAAATAAATCCCTACAACACTGAGCTATCGAGGCAGTCGTTTATTATCCAGCATTGCATTCCTAATAACCAACCAGCGCTGCAGCCAGTGATTGATTTTAGCATCGAGCTAAAATCAATCACTGTCACTGCGCAAACACGAATATAGCAGAAAAAGTATCCAAATACAGACGAGGAATATGAAAAGCTCATCTCTGCGAAATTCTGCGAAATGCACGCTGAATGGGGGCAGAAAAAGCTTTGTTTAGCACAAACAGCATTCTCTGTTAAAGTTCGATGGAGCAATATCCGTCCGCGCCCGCAGCCGCTTGCAGCTGCGACGCAAGCAAACATTTCTTTAATTGCGATATGTCGATTTATTAGTTTGGCAGGTATCATGAACATTCGAGTTTCGCAAACGTTCGCCGTCCGCTACGATCGCAGCAAACTTCATTAGCTTTTCTGTCGATTTGTTGTTTTGGCAGGTATCATGGTTATTTGAGTTTCTAATACGTTCCTTTTGTACATACGTATTCTGCCATTTTACCATAGTTCTGTCCGGTACGATCGCAGCAAACTTATTAAGGTTTTCTGTCGATTTTTTGGTTTGGCAGGTTTAATTATGATTTCAATTTCTAATACGTTCCTTTTGTGCATACGTAATTCACTCTATTTTACCGAAGCGCCCCATCCGGTACGATCACAGCAAACTTCTTCAGCTTTTCTGTCGATCGGTTGGTTTGGCAGGTATCATGGACATTTGAGTTTCTAATACGTTCATTGGAGAAAGGCATATGGTACAAAACCATCCAGAGTGAACCCATACGAGTCCCCTGGTTTGATAAGCTGGAACTGAAAAGGAAATACCTGGTCGTTGCCTTTCGAATACGCTCCGGACACATACCTCTAAAAAAGTTCGCACATCTAATGAGGAAAGCAGCTTCACCAAATTGTGACATATGTGGCGTACTTGAAGATGTGTATCATATTGTGATGTACTGTGAAAGGGGCGCAGTTGAAAGGCAACAGCTAGGGATTGTTACCATGGACACAGGAATCATCCAGACCATGTTGAGCCAGCCATGCTCCGAGAAGTCCATACAATTGTATATTTTTGTAAACAGTTTACTAAGTAGAAGGACATGGTCAATTAAGATAGACCCAACGGAGCTGACATGGTCACTATGTGTACCCAAGCTCCAAAAAAACATTAGATTAAAAAAAATATATACGTTCATTCTGTGCATACATACATACTTCACTCAATTTTACCGGAGCGCCGTCATCGGTCTCAAAAACTATACATAATATTCGATTATGGGTGCTATGAATAAGAGTTTTCTCGCCATTTTTATAGGTCGTCTAGGCATGCCAGTCTCACACAATTCCCTTTTGTAGATTGATTTTTCATGATTTCATTAGTTTCATTCTATTTTAATTTAAAGAAGGTTTCTTTATCTCCTATCTTTATCAGTAAATTTTTCTTTCGAACACGTTAACCGTTAAAATATTTGGATAGTTGAAATTAGAAGGGTCTCGTCAACATTGCGTTCAAGTCTAATCTTCATTGCTAGATATATTCACCCTAATCTGATAAAACATTTAAGAATAGACGAGAATAGTTAACCTGTCTATTCTCATAAAATGTTCATTTTCCCGCTGAAAACCCTCTATTCTGAAAAGAAAATGTGAAAGAATTTGTCCGTAATGTACGATTGAAGAAATAAGAGCATGAGAAGACTTTCATAACAGGAAATTGTCGGAAATACCGATCGCCTTTTATATTAACAGAAGTCGGAGTGGAATTTCAATTGCTTCGTAATACTCAGCTTACCCCATTTTTCAAGAACTTTACTTTATTAGAGAACAATTTATTTTCTATACTTGCCGACGGACGTAAAGAATGCTTTAACTTTTTCAACTTTTCAACTATTTACTTGTGTGAAGAGTTTTTTATAGATTTGTAAAAAATGGTTGGGTGGTTTTCAAAAGAAGTTACTCAGAATTTTACACTTACACACTTACACGTATTACACTAATATTATAACGCCTTACTCCACGTGTACTATGAAAATGCCTAAAGCAAGAATAATGGACAGTGTTCTCCTAAACGTCGATGCTAAAGTACAGTCCATCACGCCGTCCGGCCTTTCAACCTCGTAAACACAGAATCGGGCTGGATATTAAATGCTGCATCGCATTTGCTACCAAAGAATACATTGAAAATCCTGGCGGTCATAAAATTATTCCGGACAGAAAGTGCCCAACGCAAGTATAATAGACAGTGTTCTCCTAAACGTCGATGCTAAAGTACAGTCCACCACGCCGTCCGACCTTTCAACCTCGTAAACACAGAATCGGGCTGGATATAAAATGCTGCATCGCATTTGCTACCAAAAAATACATTGAAAATCCTGGCGGTCATAAAATTATTCCGGACAGAAAGTGCCCAACGCAAGTATAATGGACAGTGTTCTCCTAAACGTCGATGCTAAAGTACAGTCCACCACGCCGTCCGATCTTTCAATCTCGTAAACACAGAATCGGGCGGGATATAAAATGCTGCATCGCATTTGCTACCAAAGAATACATTGAAAATCCTGGTGGTCATAAAATGATTCCGAACAGAAAGTGCCCAGCGCAAGAATAATGGACAGTTTTCTCCTAAACGTCGATGCTGAAGTACAGGCCACCCCGCCGTCCGACCCTTCAACCTCGTAAACACAGAATGGGGCAGGCCTCTTGAAAGGAGCAATAAGGCCCGTCGGACGTCTCCTGACGGCTCCCCTCCGCCCGCCGCCGCCCGCCCTGATAAAGGTATCGGCGCGGTGCCACTTTCGAGTCGACAAGATTGATAGCCGACTCAACGAGCCAACTTCAAATGAAAAGTCCTCGCGCGCCGCCGGAAAACTTTCTAAACACTCTCGGGACTGGACATATTTTTATTTGAATACCTACTTGAATATTTTATTTGAAATTATGTCGGAAGTTTCGTGATAACATTTGCGCACTGCTAAAGTTTTCTTTCCTATTTCGTGTTATTCGTGAAACTCGGCAAGATTGTGGGCAATGTATTAGCGATCTTCAGCAATTCTCCTGTTCGACCCTCATGCAATGATGTAGATACAATTTTCAGATGAGAATGTCAAGGAATCAAACATTTTTTGTCCAAGTTTTTTTTTAAACTTTTCCCAAAACACAACCTCCTGGCACTAAATTCGAGTTATTTGTTAGACATTTTTTATAGCCACGTTCTGTTTGGATGCATTTAAGTTGAAATTTTTCAATTACATTTTTTTAAAAAATCCTTCGCGTCATTCCTGTCCGATTATCTATAGTTGCAAATATATTTTTTTATTTTTCTTATTTTCTATTCCAAACAATGTATTACGATGATATTGACATATTCAAAACAAAATCAGGCGGGAATATTGTCCCATTTTTTTAATCATTAAAAAATTTTAAGAAATATCATTCGACATCTGTTCTATGCGTTTTACTGTATCATATTGCAAAATATTCTCGAACGGAACAAACTGAGCTGAAACTGCGATCTCCCCGTTTAATGGCGGTTATAATGTAAAACATAAGTCAGATCGAAAAAATGCAATAATCATAGGCAAGATACTATAGCCACTTGCTTCATTTGTCTTTTCACCAAGGACATATATCACTCTGTCTTTGCGCCTGCCTGCTCCTTTAAATATCTGGGTTGTAAATACCGGGAATTCCGAGCTCAATACTTATTTACAGAAATCTGTAGTTATCGAATGGCATTGAGCTTTTACGAAGATCGCAGATGCAGGAAAATAATGGTATGAATGTGGAATTCTAATAAGCTTGATTAAATATATATATAATTGGTTCCACAATTCCATAAATTATTTGCAAGCGTTTAATCATTTAATATTATGATTTGTGTATATTGGTTGCTTTTTTAATTTAAAAACACCTATGTAGACAGTTTTACGTTTAAATTTCGCAGTATTTAATTTGTGATGGATTCATCAGTCCTCCATAACAGTTCTTTCTAGCCAAATATAACTTCCCCACTGACACGGGTATGGGAAGGCAAGATGAGGAAACAATGTCGTTTGGCCGAGAATGGCTCAATTATATGTAGGCGGCCGGGAGCTGTTGTTTATTATTGGGAACAGAAAATTATTTTTATGTTTCTTCCGAACGTTCCAGTGACACCGTTTGAAATACGGTCAACGCGCTGGCGTGAAAGTTATAGCATTGCGTGTTCGTGACCGTTTAGTGAAATTATAAAGTGGAATTACAGTGGCAGGATATTAAATACTATTTTATGTGGCATTACAATCTTACCATCTTGTGTAACAATAGTAAAGAGGGGTTAATGCGGTCCATTTTACGATGATTGCATGTAATTAAAACACTTTGGAGATATTGTGAAGGTCACGTACATATCGATTTTAAACATTTAAATAAATATTATGGAGATGAAAAGATGGGTCAGGATTTGAGACCCACGGGTTTGCAGCTCCTCTACTCTAATCAAGATTTAAATGTAGTAAATTTGAAATTTAGTTTGTTTTTGACATATGTGACCGTCCAGTGGGTAACGTCATCTATTGATGGTGCATTCTAATTAGTGATAATGCACCTTTTGTTAGCATGTGCCAACATGCTTCATAAAATTAATGCACCATGCACTGTGCTGCAAACATTTGAGTGTCGCTCCGCTTAATTAATTAGTAATTGTGGTATAAAGTCTTTAACTGGTGCAGTGATATATATTGTCGTGTTCGCTATTGTGGGGCCTACACGGTAGTGTGTTCATCCCTTCGATCGCACCAGTGGTTCCAGAAAAAACTGTGAAGAAGTGATTTGTTTCGGCTCAACTGGTCTCATAATAATCAGTCTTCTGCGTGCGCTGCCGAATTAAGATCTGTGACGTACTACTTTTTCCGTACCGTTCGACGCGCCACGTTGAGCTGCATCCACCAATACATTCGTTGGATTTTTAGACCCCAAGCTGGGGACTCCAGAGCCAAAATACCCGTCGCTTCACGCAGAGCAGACATCGGAACCACCGTCTCGGACCGGCGCACTGACCGGGCATCACCTGCGAGTGAGGAGATTAGCACTTCGCTGGACGCTCTATTCAAGGCCGAGTCCCCTGGCGTCCCGTGCGACCATTCCAGTACTAGCGAGGCTCGCTGTTGGCGTGAAAACCGGTCACTGCTACCTAATAAACCACTAGGCGGTGGTACTTTCCCGTGCTGTCCGCTGACCTAGTGCTGCGATCGGCGGAGGCTTTACATCACTGGATGTACCACTCTTCGCCGCGTAGAATAAGACCAAGCACTGCCCCCTAAGGCATCCACAAACTGTCGATGACCATGCCAAAAATGCGGACAAGAAGTCAAAGCGGCAGTGTGAGTGATGCAGATAAAGCAATTAATAGTGACGGCCATGGTAGTTTAAAATCTTTACGAGTGGACTTAAATAATTCCCAAAGACTCAACAAGACGCTTCTGGAGGAACAAGAGGTGAATGAAGAAAGCATGCTAGACCTGTGGAAAAAAATCACGGACCTGAAAGCAGAGCTCGCCGAGTATGACATAACGCTGAGCGATGTGACGGCTGAACGTGACCTATTACGTAATGAGGTGCAGCAATTAGCCGGCGACCGCGAGGAGTACGAAAACGTCCTGCAAATCAACCGGGAGCTGGAGGAGCAGCTGCAGAGTGCGCTCGACATGCAGCGCACACAGACCCCGGCCGATGACTCGTGCGCTTCTGACCTGCGCTCCGGCATCCCCACTGACAAGGAGCTGCAGCTTCAGAGGGAGGTCATCGAACTACTGCAGACCATGCAAGAGAAGGACGTCCGGATTAAGGAGCTCGAGTCTCGACAGCACCGTGCCCCTCACGAACCTGCCACTTTCTTCTCCCCAACCAATCTCATGACAGCTTCGCAATCATCATCATCATCACAACCGATATTGATGACCACGGCAACACTAGAATCTCCAGCAAGCAAACCTAATAGTAAGAAGAGTATAAAGAAGAATAAAAATGCATACAATGTATAAAATAATATCGATAATATTAAAAATTGTAAAAAGGCAACTAACGATAGGATGACAATAAGTGAACCAGCAAATCCATACCTTAACAACACCAAATCGCACCAGAAAAGAATATGCGAACCGGCGTCTCTAAGTGTCAATGATGATTACCCAGTACGACGAAAAATGCTAATTCTGTGTGACAGGCAAGGAAGGGACTTGGCCGCGACGATGAAGGAGCTCTCGACTGGCTATGATGACGTATCAGCAATATGCAAGCCAGGTGCCCCGCTGCAAGCGCTCACACAAGACGTACCTGGCCTTACCAAGCACATGAAGGAGGGAGACGCACTTGTAGTCCTGGCCACTGACACCGTTACGAACTCTGACTTACTATAGTATCTTGCCCTCGATTATTGCGGCACTGCTGCCTAAAAAATATTAAATTATTTATAAGCTCAATAATGTACAATTATAGATGTACTGAGAGCTCTAGATTAAATGATGTAGCGCACCAAATTAACATCCAAATGTACAACATTAGCTTAAAATGTCCAGAAGTTCATTACATAGATTTAAATTCTTTTGACACACCGTGTTTTAACAGCATAGGTAACATAAATTCTAAAGGCTTGTACAATATATGCCTCGAGATAATCAGTAAAAAATATGTACATAGATTTTACAATCCGAATTTGCGTTATTTGACAGGTCCGCATATTTCTAAATATAGCAATAAAAGTGTAAATGAGGGAGAGGACGAAAATTCTATGTTCTATTCTTTTTGTCAACCAATGATAGACCACACTCAGACGTAGCAGTAGCATCTAGCCAGAATATAAGCCCCCCCGTTGCTAACACAATACGTAAAGAAAATGTAAACAGTTTGCAGGTAGGCATTGAGTCATACTTTAAAATATTTCATGAAAATGTGCGCAGCCTCCGCAATAAAATAAATTTAATTCAAGTAGATATTCACGATGATCAACCAGAGGTAATCGTTTGTTCAGAATCTTGGCTCCATTGTAACGAGGTTCCGAATATAACGCTCCATGGATATAAAGTGTCAAATAGTTTTTCTCGTAAAAATAATATTCACGGTGGAGTAATTATATTTTCACGAAACGATATAAGATTTAAAAAAAGGTCTGAAGTTCATGAGATGACCCAGGAATTCCATTTAGAATGCACAGCAATAGAGATCCCGAAACTGAATT
Source organism: Incurvaria masculella (assembly GCA_946894095.1). NCBI lineage: Eukaryota > Metazoa > Arthropoda > Insecta > Lepidoptera > Incurvariidae > Incurvaria > Incurvaria masculella. Next base: position 10,443,951 of record OX335658.1, on the reverse strand, counting down.
TAATTGTTATAGGTTTATACAGAACTGACAATGGTGACTTTACCATTTTCCTCAAATCCATAGACACTATTTTAAGTTATTTTGTAAAAGACAATAAAAATATAATTTTAGTTGGTGACTGGAACATAGATTTTATGACATTAAATTCTAAACGAAGCAAAATAACCGACCTACTAAAAACATTTAACATGTACAATTTGGTGACTTTCCCGACTCGTATTTGTGATGGGTCAGAATCGTCTATCGATGCCTTAGCTTCGAACTTGTCTCCAAATTCAATCATAGTTTCCGCACGTGTCACTGCAATAAGTGATCACGATGGCCAGCTTGCCTTGGTTAGGGAGAGCGCTCTGCAGGCCTGCCGCAATCCTCCTGCCCCTATACAGCGGAGGCTTCGCACGCCCGGCAGAGTGAGCCAGTATTGTGAAGCGATCGAATTATATGACTGGAGCAGTATTGTGTACAACAGTAATTACCCCATTGATGTTAAGTTCGAAAAATTTATAAATGTATTAACCTATTATATAAATATCTATTTCCCCATGAGAATGACAAAAACGAGCAGAAAAGACAAAGAATATTGGATGAATGACGACATATTGACACTTAAAATAAAACTTTGTCACACATTTGAAATGAAAAAACAATTTCCTCACAGCGATGTTTTAAGAAAATGTATAGAGAAGTACAGGACAGCTATAGATATGATGTCTTGGCATAGTCGTAGAGATTGCATTGAGTCAAGGATATTGAATAGCAATAATCCGAAAAAAGAGATATGGAGAGTAATTAAAGATGAGACCAATAGAGGGCTGTGCAGGGAAGATAGTATTCAAAAGCTTGTAACCTCAGACGGAGTCGATGTTCCTACAAACAACATTCCTGAATATATGAACTCACATTTTCTAAATATCGGAAGCAAGCTAACAACAATGAATCCTGCTTCTCCTTCAAAGCACTGTCCCTAATGATGAACACTCCCCGTATTGATGCTGACCATGCCTTTTGTCTACCCTATGTCACACCTGAAAAAATATCAAAAATTATCCGTGAAAAATTATCAAAAAAGAGCAGTCCTGACATTTTCGAGTTATCAGGTGAATTGATTGCCAAATGCTCAAATAGCTTGTCGCCTTACATATCAGTATTAGTTAACCAAATGTTTAACGAGGGTACCTATCCTACTGCATTAAAACAGACCCGTGTATGTCCTATTTATAAGGGAGCTGGCGAAAGAACTGACCCTAACAACTATAGACCTATTAGTATAGTGCCTGCACTATCCAAAATAATTGAATCTGTGATATCTGACCCAGTAATTAAGTATCTTGAGGATAACAGACTTCTTTCCCCCCACCAATATGCATACCGTAAGGACCTCTCCACAAAATCAGCTGGAATGAAGCTGGTAGGAGAGATAATAAAAGGAATAGATAAGAGGAAGAAGGTTGCGGGCATATTTTGCGACCTGTCAAAAGCCTTTGATGTCGTGGACCACAATCTCCTCTTGAGCAAATTGGAAAAATATGGAGTTAGTGATAAACCTCATAAATTGCTTAAGTCATTCTTAACAGATCGAAGACAGATCACTGAGGTCACTATCAAAGGAAATAAGATATGTTCTGGGCTAGGCAATATAAAAATGGGCATTCCGCAGGGGTCAGTATTAGGAAATACATTATTTTTAGTATTTATAAATGACTTAGCCTTAATTCAGATAGATGGTGTGTTAATACTTTTTGCTGATGATACTAGTATAATAGTATTTGCTGAATCCATTCATGAACTGGAAATAAAGCTAAATTCCGTAGTAGGAAAAATATCGGAATGGTTTGCTGCGAACGGCCTCATATTAAATACGTCAAAAACCAACTATATGGTATTTTCTGGACGATACTGTGGTCCCCGTGAGCTTTCCATTTCGAATTCCTCCGGATCTATTAGCTCCCAGACATGCATATGATTCTTGGGATTCTATATTGACCCAACTTTAAGTTGGAGAAGCCACATAGATAAACTATGTAACAAGATGGCAAGTGGTATCTACGCACTAAGAGAGTTACGCCGCTTGATCGGTCCCGAAACGTTGAAACAATCCTACTATGCATACGTACATTCACTGCTATCGTATGGAGTAATCCTATGGGGTAACTCAACGGATTCTGAAAGGGTGCTAATACTCCAAAAACGAGCGATAAGGGTATTAGCCAGTGTACCACGAACAACATCCTGCAGAAATCTGTTTAGATCTTTAGGAATATTGACTGTATGCTCTCTATACATATATGAGGTGGTAGTATACATACGTAAGAACATCCAGTCTTTCGAGATTAATGGCGTAAACCACAATTATAATACACGTAATTCAGAGCGTTTAAAATCTGTTGCGCACAAATCGGCGATGGCTGAAAAAGACCCTGACGTGATTGGACCCAAACTGTATAATAAGATTCCAGAAAAAAATAAGTCTTTACATAGTGACATTGTGTTCCAGACTCAGCTGAAAATATTCCTATTAGACAACCCATTTTATAAGATAAACGAATTTTTTTCTTATAGTAAAAATAACAAATATTGCTGACTTGGACGGTCAAAATGACTTATGTACGTTAGAATATAAAAGCAAGTTATAGTCGAAATAATTATAATTATTATGTAAGATACATATGTTTAAAAACTATTCAGACTGCATTGCTGAACGGAGCAAAACAAAAATGATGACGAACCATACTGAATATGCAAATGACTCAATTTAATATTGTTAATGTTGTGTGTTCTTTATGGCGAAATAAATATCTGTATCTGTATCTGTATCAAGCTCCTCATTTATGAAACTTGATTTAAAAACTTCTAAGCTTGAGGCTGTTCGCATACATATCGTTTTATATTATCGAAGACTGGAGACTAGTTACTTGAAGTATACTCTGTTCTGTAGCCCCTAATGGAACTCGAGGCCATAATATGAAATATTCGAACGATTATCCTCTATTTTTAACCGACTTCAAAAAAAGGAGGAGGTTAAGTTCTGACAATGATATCCATGAGAAAATCATAAAAGTCTTAAATTTGTATTAAGATGTGCGCGACAAATGGACGAATTACTCAATATAACGCCAACCGATTTCGGTGATTCTTTTTTTATTGGAAAGGACGTGTACAAATTAGTAAGTGTACTTCAGATTCACTAAAAATAAACAAATTAAAAAAAATTAACAAAAAAAATAACCGACTTCAAAGAAAAATCACTAAAAAGTAAAAAATAATTTCCATTTTTGTAGTTACGATTTCTGTTATTTTTTGAGTCGGCGTCAGCCAAGGTTAGGTTAGGTTAGGTTAGGTTAGGTTAGGTTAGGTTTTCTTGATTGGCGCAGCGCGTGCCCGGCTGACGCCGACTCAAAAAATAACGGAAATCGTAACTACAAAAATGGAAATTATTTTTTACTTTTTAGTGCTTTTTCTTTGAAGTCGGTTATTATTTTTGTTAAATTTTTTTTTATGATTTCTTTACCGCATGCTTTTTAGGGTTCCGTACCCAAAGGGAGCCAACGGAATTACTAAGCCTCCGCTGTCCGCCCGTATGTCATGAAACTAATAGGTAGGCAGCTGAAATTTTCACAAAGTGTGTATTTGTTTTGCCGTTATAACAACAAATAGGTAAAATTTAAAGAACAACAAAAAACGTGTTTTTATGGTGTTAAATCTTTTACGATGGTACGAAAAGTCTGACTCGCACTTGGCCGGTTTTTCGATCAAATATTCATACATTCGGACTATCTGACTCATTTGTCTTGAAGTTAACACACTCATTTCTCTTTTTGCAACAAGAACCGTGACTACAAGAACGACTCGCCATTTTATAGACTAGCGGGCTTGCGACCAAATAAACTTAATTTATATAGAGTATTAATGAGAGATGGCATAGAGTAAGTAATGACGGGACTGCACTGCAACTATGTGGATGAGTTTCGGTCGCCTCTCCCGTCCCTCCGTACTCAATGGTAAGACGGCGGTAATAAAGTGAGGCGATAGGAATGTCTAGCTAGCCCATTCACAATTCTGTGGTTTCTTTGGAAACCTTTCAGAGACGAGTCGGCACCGGCTACCTCCCTCCGCTCGAGCCACGTCACCGCTACCTGAGTCCCCGCCGTCGCCTCCGCCGCTGGTCAGAGACGAGTGTGCTTAGCTGCCGTCTCTCCCTTTGACTTTCGTGGCGCAGTCTCGAATCAATGGCCGTGGCGGAGTTCACGATTGCATTAAGGCCGATTGAATGCATCCCATGCACCTTTTACTTTGGAAAATAGTTTATATTTAAAATTATACGAGATTTTTATAGATTTTAATGCCATTTTGAGGCAAAAAATTGCAGCATTCCGAAACATTATTGGTGAAAGCCTGAACAAAATAATAAAACGTATCATAAACCAATTTGATGCCGGAATGATTATGCACTGGGATAGCTTTTTTTTAACAATAATAATTAAGTACTAAACATGTAACGTCTACTAACAATATAACGAAATAAAAAATATTGTTATTATTATTATTATATGGAGTACGCCAGGCTCTCAAGAAAGAGGTGCTGGACGATGCCCTTGGGCATTAGAATGTTCTCTGGGGTTTTAAAAAAATATAGATGAAACGTCTAAAGTTCATTCTCTGTCTGTTGTGTTCAGTGATGGTAGTAGGACGGAAGGATATGGTTACGCAGCTCTGAAGAAAAACCTCCGTTGCACAATAGATACTTTACAGAAAAAGGCCCTGTATGCTTTCGGAGGTGGAAGTTAATAACTTATTAGCGTTGTCCAATAACTTTCGTAGTAACCAATGTCACCAAGATCGAGCAGATCATTTATTAAGATAAAAAACCGGCCAAGTGCGAGTCAGACTCGCACACGAAGGGTTCCGTACCATTATACAAGATTTAACACAAAAAAAATGGTTTTTTTATGGGATCCTCTTTCAATATTAATTATTTTTTATTTTACATATTTGGTGTTATAGCGGCAAAACAAATACACACTCAGTGAAAATTTCAACTGCCTACCTATTACGGTTCATGAGATAGAGCCCTGTGACAGACGGCTTAGTAATAGGGTTCCGTTTTCACCCTTTGGGTACGGAACCCTAAAAAAGGTGGGGGACAGCACGGAGCTTTGCAATACGTCGGCATTAACTGACATATTCTTGGAGCGTTTCAACCAAACGTTTATTTTGCCGTAATCCCGACGTCAAACAGGTCGGACCTATGCTGGAAACGCTTTCGCCCTATACAAACCTATCCATAACTTTGCCATGATTTTCGAGCGCATAGTCCATCTCATGTGAAATGTATAATAGAAGATTCCCAGCAGATCGAACGTAGTTATGGTCAACGCTGGAGATTAATTTTTATCTAGATTCTTTATCAACCGAGAGTTGAGAGGTAACGGCTATGGGTCAGTAGTTAAGCGGGCCTGATCGATAGCCTTTTTTAGGCACAGGCTGTACGTTGGCCGATTTCCAAGCTGCAGGCAGATTCACAGATGGGCACATCCAGTGTAATACAATAGGTGGATCTTCGTTTTTGTCTCAAAAGGTAAAAAAAATCATTATGTAAGGGACTTCGTAGTTCGTCGTTCTGTCTGTCCGTCCGACTCTCAAAGGTGTTGTTATAACTAATTGAGAGCACAAAAAGGAGCTATCAAGCCATCGATCAATAGATTTAATGGTTAATGCATGAGTTCATTTTAGAAAAAAAATGTGTACGTTTAGGGGGCATATTTTTTTGTAAATGTTCCGTCTTTGGAGACCACCAAAACGCAAAAAAATGCAATTTAGTAGATATTTTATATGATAACCTGAACAATCGCAAATTAGAGTTCCTTACTTGATAGTGTACAGCAAGCTGTGGGATAAGTGGGAGTGGGTTGGAATTTGGTAAGATGTGCTTAGTATAAATTATTTCACTCATTTACTGCCGATTTCAGGAGTTTAATATATTTCCTAGGAATTCTAAACAATGACGAATAATATACTATTCGAATTTATTTAATGTGTAAGGAAACTTTATTATTAACACAAAAAGCAGTTTGAATTTCACCTCATATGTTTTACTAGCTCCATACTACACTTACACTTTATTAAGAAATGAAACTATTTTTCATTTTCGTATATATATTATTATTTTTATCTTTCAGTACCTACTTCTACATACTTTTTTTTTTGTAAATTGCGCATAGTTCACGGTTCACTCAAACACCCAACATCACTAACAATTGTTTGGATTTTTAATAAAATCTTTAAAATTGGCAATTTAAAATGTGTACAAACTTCCATTGTACTGTAGGTGGCGGGGGCGGAAGACCAGCGGCCAGCGGGTTTGCCCCTGCTGACATCCAGCTGAGCCACAGCCATTTTTCACACATCGCACATCTTTCTTACTTCGATATTTCTTTACTTGGTTCCCACTACTGTTTTTAATTGTATCTGACACTGTATACCAATTATTGTACTGTTGTGTGTGAAAATAAATCATTTATTATTATTATTATTATTATATACTATAACATTGATTTTGCAACAAAAATACCATGTACTAGTGAAAACTCGAGAAACTAGAAAATGACGGCTGTCTATAGTTGTTTTAACCTATATAGGAGGTAACGTGGAGGACAGCACCCCAACAACGCTAAATATTGCAAAATGTTTTTAAAGATGTCTTCAATTTCTGCCCAGAGACACGAATGACTCACAGACGTTATTAATAGTTGCCACTATTAAAAATCGCAGAGAAAATGGTAATGTGGTTCAACCGTAACTTTTTAACGAATATCTTCGAACGATACATTGTCAAAAGTTATGCGGTCGCATTCGAGACATATTTTACGATACCGCATGAATCCGCGACGAGTCTTGTATGATTTTATCATTCCTTATTCAGACGAGTCGCAATCAATCGAGGTCGTACAATGTTTGGCTGTTGTACCCGATGGTAGCATTAGCTGTTTCTCCATTGATGCGATTTGATTGAGGAAGAGACAACACGCGATACTCACAAATGTAAATAGAATAATTTTATTCACATTAGTAGATCAATTGTGGAAATCAGCTGGTAGAAACTGTCGTGGCGGCACGATTGCACGAAGAGACGGCTGAGTTAATCAGTGTTCAATCACGTCACTTTTAGTGAAACGCATGCAACGCATACTGAATATCGAAAGACACGTGTTTAATCGCACGTGGACGTTGATTTAGATTTTTGTCCTTTCGTTCACTTGACCCTAAGCCTGTGAGGAGGAGAGCAAGGAGATGTGATGTTGATGGAGAATTTGGTAATGGAACATGGTCAAAATATGTATGGAATGGGAATAGAGATTAAGTTGCAAGATGTTTGTAAATAATAACAATGTAGTTTTTATGTTCGTAGCGTAGTCAACACCATTTACTAAGTCACGAATAGAAAATGGAGGAAAAACACTTATGTAAATAATATTTTGCGTACTAAGCTAGTACGTCGGTTTTTCCAAGGAATGTGATATGTATGTAATTTTGATGCCAAATACGATTTCGGTGACGACGGCAATATGTAGCAGCAGCGCAGGTAAAGTATTAAATCAATGTATGTATAATCTGAAAAACTGTGTTAGTAGAGGCATTAACTATGAGGGGAAGGTCTGTAGGAGAGTTCCAAATTATGGGTGTACAGCAGGTGCCAAAATTGGGACCCGCAAATGGCATGTTTTGCTGGTTCGGGTCTAGCTTTGCAGTATATTTATAGACCAGTCCGTTTTACAGGTCTCTTTCTTTAATTATGATGTCTTTGTTTCACGGTCGACTACACATGCATATCTCATTCCTTGAAAAATTGATATATTTCCTTAAATCTTCGTTTTTTCTCATAGATAATTAATTAAGTGAGTGCGCATAGTTTGCTCTGTCACTTCATTACCCACAATATATGGACACGTACTTTAATAAGCGAAAGATCAGAACAAAACTTACTTGCACTTATCCATTTGAACATATTGCCAGAAAATTATTGCGCATTAAAACATTCGCAAATAATCAATCATGAAGTTACTTTCCGGCGTTGTTCCCGGAGGAGAATCCAAGTAAGAACATCAATCACGGACCTTATCCCCGGGGCTTTGAACTCCGTTCCTGGCACCTTCATGCTCGCAGAATCAGTGGCAAATGTTGGCAAAGACTGAGATAGCTGAATGATATAATAAAATTTACATTGAATTAAAAGATATTAAATTGTAGCTAATAATAACGAAGAACCATAACCTAGGCAGTCGTAGCATCAGTAGGCATATTTCTGAATATCAGTGCTCAGGAATCAGGAATCTTTCAGTCGAAAAAACAGGTTTAATAGCGGTGGTCAAATCGGTTTTATTGACGGAATGATTTCGAAGCACGTTTTTCAATGGTTCAAGGTTTTTCCGTCGAGAAAATGATATATATATATATACATACATACATACATGTAACAATTAAATACCGGCGCTAATTTCAACAAACCATATGATATCTAGTACTAATATTTTGGCCATGTAATAATGCGTACTTATCAGAGGTATATGTACATACATAATATTGCGCCGTTTCTCCGGAGAGGTAGGCAGGGACGAAGAAGCGCCACAAAGGTGAAAGTATATTTCGGAGTGCTGGGGTTTCGTACTTTCTTATCTTTTGTTTTCGAGATTTTCTTCTGATCTTTCTTCTTCTTCATATAAATTGTTTTTGGCCCGGAGTGGTAGATTTTTTATTCCCGATGATAATATTTTCGAAATTTCTTAATATTGAAAATGAACTGGCAGAAATTTGAAAGGAGTATGCCATAGCAAATGATTTCTTTGTTCCTGTAAAATGTTTTGAATATTGAAAACGCATTGACAGAAATATGAAACACAGTATTCTACAGCGATATCTTTCGATATTCTGTAATACAATAAGAATATTGAAAATGAACCAGCCGAAATATGAAAAAATATTGCTAAAGCGATATTTTTCGATGTTCATGTCAACATTTTTAGGGTTCCGTACCGAAAGGGTGTAAACGGAACCCTATTACTAAGCCTCCGCTGTCCGTCCGTCCGTCCGTCCGTCTGTCACAGGGCTGTATCTCATGAACAATTGAAACCCCCCAAACAGACGCCCAAAGTCCATTTGCAGCGTTGTTTAGCCCGAATGGATGTTTGTGCGCTCAGAGAGGACATCGCTTCAACGGATTGGTCCAGCCTTGAAACTTCCAATTGCATCAACAATAAAATTGAGACATTATCTGCAAGGTTGACTGAGGTATACGACAAACATGCTCCCATTCGCCCTGTCAAAATCAAACATATTCCTGCACCTTGGCTCAACGCTGATATTCGCCGCATGATGGGTCGTAGGGATGCCCTTAAGCGAAAACATAAACGTAGCCCAACTGATGAAAGCTGGTCACAATATAAGGCTGCAAGGAATCGGTGTAATCAGATGTGTAGGAATGCCAAGCGCCGTCACATTAACGAGTCTATTGATAACTGTTCTCTCAAAGATATGTGGAGATTTCTTCGCACACTCGGGGTTGGTAAAAGCGTGACCGAGGGAAATCATACGATTGACCTTGACGGCTTAAACCTGCATTTTTCTTGCTCTCCCGTCACAATGATTCCTGCCATCAAATCTAACACTATACGTCAGCTTCATTCAGTCTTACTTCCTAACTCTAATAAATTTGTCTTCACCCCTGTAGCTGACTGTGAAATAAAAAAGATTATTCTATCTATTAAAAGTAAGGCCGTAGGACCTGACAAATTGGGTCGAGAGCTATTTGTGCCGATTTTAGACAGTATCCTACCAATTATTTCTCACATACTAAATTATTCTTTAAAATCGGCGTGTTTTCCTGACTCTTGGAAGAAGGCCTACGTAGTACCTCTACCTAAAGTTAATAATCCCACTGACCCTAAGCATTATCGACCAATCTCCATTCTTCCGTTTCTATCCAAAGTTCTTGAACGTATTGTTCACTCACAGCTATGCCATTTTCTGTCCTCCTGTAACATCCTCAGCCCATTTCAATCCGGTTTTCGTCCCTGCCACAGCACTACTACCGCTCTTGTAAAAATCACTGACGACATTCGTCTAGCTATGGATGCCCGTCAGTTAACTCTCCTTGTATTACTTGACTTTAGTAGTGCATTCAATTCGGTCGATTTTGACATCTTAATTGCAATCCTGTATTCTCTTAATATTTCACAGTCGGCTCTGGATTGGTTCTCTTCTTACCTACGTGGTCGCCAGCAATGCGTCTGTGTAGACAACGTCTACTCCTTATGGACTGACCTCACCGCTGGCGTCCCACAAGGTGGCGTACTTTCTCCCTTGTTATTTTCCATCTTTATCAATAGTATTGTTGTCCCATTTATGTGCTCTTACCATCTTTATGCCGATGACTTGCAGCTTTATCGACAATTCCATTACAATGATGTTCACACAGCGGTTGCACTTATGAATATCGATCTTGATTCTGCACTAGACTGGGCTGTTCGGTTTGGCCTTTTAGTTAACCCGGCTAAAACTCAGACAATCATCATAGGGTCTAGTAAGCAGTTGGCCAAACTCGACAAGTCAACTTTACCTCCAGTTGTGTTTGATGGTGTTGCAGTCCCGTACAGTACGAGTGTAAAAAATCTGGGTCTATGGATTGACGAGACACTATCATGGAACACACAGGTCTGCGAAGTCAGTCGAAAACTTATGGGTAGCATGCACTCTCTAAAGCGATTGCAAAATTTCATTTCCGTTGGCACCAAAACTACGTTAGCACAATCCCTTTTACTCCCGTTATTTGATTATGCTGATATCTGCTACCTAGATCTTCATGAAGATCTCCTTAACAAACTTGACCGCCTCCTTAACTTATGCATTCGATATATTTTTGGCTTGCGTAAGTTTGATCATATTTCCGAATTCCGTAATCGACTCCAGTGGCTTGACATTAGAAAGCGCAGAAATGTTCACACCCTATCACTTCTTTACAGCACACTGAATAACCCTGCTGCTCCGAGTTACCTGCAGGATCGCTTCAAATTCCTATCCTCACATGGTGTTCCACTTAGGTCTGCTGATACCTTACTGTTAGCAATTCCTACACATCGCAGCACTTATTATAGTGACTCTTTTTCTGTAAACGCATCTCGTCTTTGGAATCAGCTTCCCCTAGAAATTCGGTCCTCTTCCAATGTATATATTTTCAAAAAACGTCTGAAGTCCTATTATTTAAATTATATTTAAACTTTATCATTTATATAAGTTCTTGCTCGCTCTCTGTTACAAAAAAAAGGTTCATATAAGAATAAATGTATATACACAAATATTGGTATATATTTAAATTAAATATATATTATTAGCTATGTACTATATGTATCTGTATGTATTAGTATTAGAATGTAAGTATATTTATTCTTGTTGAGTATATATATATATATCTTTATTGATAAAAAATCTTACTTCTTTTATCCTTTTTTGTCTGCCGCCTTGCACCATTCCTACATCCCAAGGGTAGGTAGGAAGAGAATGCCTTTTGGCATTAGGCCCGCCTATTGTAAACTGTTTATAATGGTGTACAATAAAGAATTTTATTATTATTATTATTATGAACCGTAACAGGTAGGAAGCTGAAATTTTCACAGATTATATATTTATTTTGCCGCTATAACAATTTATTTTTGGGTAAAATCTTGTACGATGGTACGGAACCCTTTGTGTGTGAGTCCGACTTGCACTTGGCCGGTTTTATAAAAATAATTTTTTGATGTTCTTGTAAACATTTTCTTTAACATCAAACCAAATAGCATAGGACGTATTTACAAAATCGAATTTAAATTCTTCTAAAGCAGTAGAGGTCACTGTTTAACCAGAAAAGCTATGATGTTGTATCGAAAATGTATTTCTAAACATTTTGAACAATTAAGGTAGTTTGTTTATCCCATTTTCCACGGAGCCGTATAGTGTGTTCATTATGTAGTTTCGTAGCATGCACGTCTGTTGTTTCGTGCCCCACGCACACTTTGTATATACACGAACCTTGCTGGGATGAACGCCATGTATAGAGGCAGCTACCCATACTGGAGGCACTATTCAGTATGGGCAGACAGAGCCTATGTACATAGAGCGGCTGAAACTTTAAGTAAATAGACGAGACGCCCGCTCTAGATGAGGAGGTTGGAAATTGAAATTAAGGCTTTCGGGGTTTCGGGTTTTACGAGATGGGTAAATAAGGATATATTAAATTAAAACGGCAGGTTATCTACCTGAAAAACCTTCATGTGTTGTTAAATTGGTGGATGTCAATTGAAAAAAAATAATTTAAAAAAATATTTTCACTACTATGTTTTAACTTTTCGAGGAAATATAACAGTGTTCTTTATTGTGATCTATACTCGTGTTATAAGATACGAAAATGTGTTTTTCGTATCTTATACGCTGCACAGGAGCATCGAATGGGCGTTATTTTGAGGGTTTCGTACCCAAAGGGTGCCAAACGGAACCCTATTACTAAGCCTCCTCTATCCATCCGTCTATCACAGAGCAGCAACATTTTTCACAGAGTATATATTTCTGTAGCCGCTTTAACGACACACAGAAAACAAATAAAAATTAAGGTTGCCACCATACAAGAAAGGTGATTTCTTTGGTTCAAATCTTGAATAATGGTGCGGAACCCTTCGTGTGTGAGTTAGACTCGCACTTGGCCGGTTTTGTGTTAATGTATGGGCCGGAGAGTGGCAGATGTTTTTTATCTTAAAAAATATATTTATCGATTACCGAGTAAAGACGGCCAGAGCAGCTAATAATATTATAAATTTACAATTCGTCTCCGATGCATTTGATGCATTTCTTCAAAATCTCTGCATTCGTCCTGCATACTTTTTGTATTTATAGGTAACGACACAAACATTTGTCGTACAGAAAAATATTTTTTGCTCCAAATATGCCAAGAAATATGCGGTCAACATTTGGAGCCGAAGCTCGTTAATACCTACTTTAACGACCAATGAGTTCACGTAAGAACACGCAAGTATACGTAAGAACTTCACAGGACGCTATTTAGTGCACCCAACCACGGAATAAGTAATAGTCCCAACATTTGATGTTGCGCGTCCCGACTTCGTAAGCGAACTAACTACGTTACCTTGAGTGGCTCGTAGCCTAGTGGCGCGGGGACTTGCTTAGCGTACCTGAGGCCTGGGTTCAAATCCTCGCCTCGTTCATGCACCACTTTATTTCTCTTTCTAAGCTGGAAGAGTGCATTCATTTCATCACGAATGCAAGCTGCTTCATAGTTCGGAATCCATGTAAAACTCCCCAAAACTCCCCGTCCCCTTGCCCTACTAGGTGGTTGGGCTTAAACCCGCCCGGGTTGGTACCATCGCTATCGATAAAAAGATGGTCGGAGCGGTAATGAAAAATTGTCCGTGTTTTCCATCCAGTTCAATGGAGCCGTGCTCATAAAGGGAAGGTCCTGGCATGGCACCTAATTCCTTCGGGAATGTGGTGATTTGGACTATAATCATAAAGTAGTGTGATATTACAGCCATCCATGTCAGGTTGCATAAACAAAAAAATTAGACTCGTGGCTACGCTGCCGCCATTTTCGATTTTTCCGGAGTTTCGATCACTCCTACCTCCCGTCCGTCCATGCTTCCGGTGAATAAAAGCTGGTAGAAGTTTGGTATGCACACGCTACGGGGATACACAGAAAGCCTACAAACTCTCCGCGCTTCACGCCAGCACCCGCGCGTAACTTACTCTGGGCTAGCGACTGAAGTTACAGTACGGTAACTTACAATAGCAAACTGCTGCTGCTAGGCCGCTCCCAAGATGCCCGGAGCCATACGGCGCTACTTGTGACCGCACTATACGATTCCAAGCGCTACTTTTGGGATGGACCATAGCTGGAGTAATGAATTAGACTGTGATAAATTAGTTTTATCTTCCATTTAGTAGGTGGTATCTCTTCTTGTTTATGAAATCCGATCATAGCTAGAGTGAAAAATAGTTTAGTCATCCATTTAGTTCCTGATATCCCCTTGTTTATTAAATTTGACCATGTGCAGAGTGATAAATTAGTTTAGACATCGATTAAGTTGGTGGTATCCCCTACTTGTTTATGAAATCTGACTAAAGCTAGAGTAATAAATTAGATTGTGATGAATTGGTTAAGTCATCCCTTTAGTGTGTCGTATCCTCTTGTTTAATAAATTTGACCATGGCTAAGTGATAAATTAGTTTGGTCATCGATTAAGTTGGTGGTATATATACTTGTTTATGAAATCTGACTATAGCTAGAGTAATAAATTAGATTGTGATGAATTGGGTAAGTCATCCCTTTAGTTTGTTGTTTATTAAATTTGACCATGGCTAAGTGATAAATTAGTTTGGTCATCCATTTAGTCGGTGGTAACCCTACTTGTTTGTGAAAACTGACCATATCAAGAATAATAAATTCGATCGTGATAAATAAGTTTAGTAATCCATTCAGTTTGAGGTATCCTTACTCGTTCAATAAATTCGACCATAGCTACAGTGATAAATTCGATCGTAATAAATTAGTTTAGTCATCCATTTAGTTGGTTGTAATATGGCCACAGTACCACATTAACTGTCACTAGCCCCGCCTCAAATGGAAACTAGGTGTCATGCCAGGATTTACCTTCTTTTTAATTTTATAACACTCTTAGATTTGAACGTTAAACCAAATTTCTTCCAATTGAATGATATTCCTGCATGTCGTTAGTAAAGAAAAATATATTCAAGTTTACTTAACTGCGAAACTGAAATAAATGTCATTTCAATTTGTAATGGGTACTGTGAAATTGTTCGGTCTGAATTTAATTTCCCCCAGGGCTGTAGGTCCACCACTGCTCGGTTGGAAATCAAGAGCTGCCTGCGTGCACCGGTTGGAAGCTGTGTCCGTGTGAAGTTTGAAATATTTCCGTCGCATCCCGCCCGACAAGCCGGCTGGGACAACTTCACCTTAATGCGCGCGAAATTGGCTATGTCTCTTGTATAGAAGTTGGTAGGCGACAACTGTGGCACACTTGCGACGCTTTCTTCGCGTCCGCAGGTCCCACTTGGGAGATATATCATTAATGATTGTAATGAACGGCGTGATTCTCGTGAACGGGTGCTGTTTGTGGGGACTGGCCTGCTTTAATTGGCAACATCTTAGATGACGGAGATACGCTTTGCAAAATAAACCGATATTTGTCATGAACTGTTGCATACGGCATGAACGGTAGATTTTTGTGAATTCATATTAATTGACTGTATTTATCTGTGTATTTTCTTTTATCATCAATGATAAATACTTGCTATTTATGTTACAAGGAATTAAAATTATGTATTAACACAAACGGGTACCAATAACCCGTATTTCTGTAAGCAGTGTCAAATAAATTTGTAAACTTAGACTAAGTGACGTGGATTCAGCGAAGTTTCTTGCCAGTTCTTCTTCGCCGTGAATGCTGAACTGGCTAATGATAAAATATGACAAATCCGAGTGCAGTGTGCTGCCTGTGGATGATGAATAAACAATAAACAATTATTAATAATTCGTTTTAACCTATACGAAAACATTTTTAAGTATAGGTTAGCCTAGTTTAATAGTATGTATAGATTGTAAAATATATTTTAAAATATTTTGTGTGATAAAGAATATAAAAATAAAAACCGTTAACGAAACTGTTTACAAAATAATAAATAAATTTAAAAAAAAATTATCTTTCCACCTACCCTATACGTATCCTATACCCTATATGAGAGCCTTTGCCGTGTTTCGAATTGAATGAAAAGAATAAAAAATAATACACTTTATCACAGGAGGCATTTTGGCCCCTAAGATTTGAGAATTTTCGGATTTAGGTTTGACGTTGACTGAGTAACTCAGTGACGCGAGCCAAATTGCTGTAATAGTTTTTATTGCACGACTTTATTGGGTTATATTCGGTATAATTGTTTACATCAATATATAATAATAATATGATTTAATGATATAATTAATAATCACAATAATTTAACAGCACCATCTGAAAACAATAGTCTTGAGTAGTTTTGATTTGTGAGTTGCGTCGACAGTCTACTTTTCACTGGATGGCCCTTATCAATAAAACCGTCAAAAATCAAAACGAGTATGTGGCTAGGTTAGGTTAGCTTGCAGTGATCCGAAATCTAAATAGACTGCTCGTTACCACTAGATGTTTGCACTTTATCAGTACTACATAATTTGTTTATTCATGTATCGACAGCTAAAGTCTTAATAGAGACGTTACCCTATCAATTCCCCATACAACGGGAGATAACTATTTACATGATCTCAATGTTTTACTAGGTTTTTGAAATTTAAAATTATAAAATTTATTATTTAAATCTACGTATCTGATTTTAATATATTTTAATATACTTTTTAATATACATTGGCTACCAAACATTGGAAAAAGTTGGCTTTTTCCGTTTATTTTAGTTTTTTGTACTGAAAAATACAGATATTAACACAAAAATAAATAAATATGGACATAGAATTAAGCTTTCTTAAGGTGGCCCATCCCGCTCATCTCCCCATACAAAAGGGGAAAGAAGATCACGCCCATATTTCTTGTCACAGATCCAAAATTTTGCTCAAACTAGCTTTATTTGATCGAACTAGATGTCTGATGACCATTGGCATTGTCAAATTGTGTTTGGTTTCTAAGTTATATGGTCCGAAAATTCGAATTTTTCGCGCGTTTTATATAATAACTTTGGAGGTGGATTACGCAATGATGAAGTAAGAACATCTTAAAAAGATTAGTCATCAGACATAGCTTATTTAATCAAGATTCATAATCTATTTGGTTTTTGTTAGATTTTTGACTACAGCCGTCGTGGTTTACTTTTAGCTATTAGTCGTTTTGAAATTAAAATATTCGTAAATCTTACCAAATCATACACTATGCACATTGTCTTTTTTGTGGACATGTTGCATCTTCCTCATCACGGAGCCTGTCTTATTCTTTGAAACAGAGAAGGTCCCAAAGCGCAACAGCACGGTTTTGTACCGTGCCCGCGAATGAGTTAGGCCCGCCGGGTTGGGCCCCCTTAAGTGATCTTATTGATTAAAATCTGAAAAAATTTAGGGGTAGAGAAACGTTAGGGCCTGGAAGACGATTTCGTTAGTTTAAGGGCCTGGTACTAGCCAAATCGCAAAGTTAGACGAGGCACCCCAAGTAAACTAACTAAGTCTGACGATTATAAGTGTCATTCTTACAATATATGATTCCTTGTCTAGGAATCGAATGATTTTCGTTAATGTATGTTTCCTTTTTCTATACAAAATACATTGCGGAAACGGTGTCCATTTCCGAACTTTTTTGACTAAATGTAGAAATCTAAAAGCAAATGGAATTTTTTGTTTATGCATATATGCTGTTTTTGCTTATATCTAGAAATCGAATGACTTTCAGATTTCTAATGAGAAAAATCAACTTTTTTTATTTTTATTATTATTTAAATAAATGAGGGAATAAAAAAATATTAACAATCCATTATCAGTCTGGAGTTCTATTTGGATTTGCTGAAGCGTTTCACTACATATTATTACATTTGTTAAAAAGTGCATTTGTATGGCGCGAGTAGTTGGCTAGTCCTAGCGCCTTAATGTCAATTTTCAAATAAAATTGTCCCTTAGCCAATGGACACATTTTTAAACCTTAGATTTTCTGTGATTTCAAGATATTGTGTCAATAACATCTCCTGAAATTAGTGGAAATGCTATGGTTTCTTGGTAAATTTGTACAAACCAGAATTAGACTGTTAAATGGTAAATTAGTAATTAGATCATTATTTTTAGTATCAAAATAAATATACATTTTAATAACTCGACATCTTTGAAATGCTACCAGAAATAAATAAATGTAATTTGGGAAAGGAATATGGTAAAATTTTAAGTATACGTACCTTCTCTAACTCGAGCCTTTCAACTACTTACCGTTTGACGTAAGGGGCTAATAAACTACTTATTTACTAGGGTCTTCCTTTCCCGGATCTTGTAGCTCCTAATAATACTTAAAGCTCAGCAGTTAGTTTGGAGGTTATTGATCCGACAACCTTCGGTTTGATCCCCGATTGACCATGTATGAAGAAGGAATAACTTAACACTTGAGACATAAAAAATGTTAGAGCTTAAGCCCAAAACCCAACTGGTCAATGTGGGTACGTGCATGATGTTACTACCAGGAATACATTGCCTTATCGTATGCTTGTGACTCGTCGCGTAAGTCAAATTACGAATTTTAACAAAAACAATATAATTTGTAGGTTTATGTAGGTTCATGACTATATTTAGGTATTACAAGCAGACAACACCACAAATGGAAGCTTTGATAAAAACAACAAATTAAATTAAAGGACATTCCTGATTATTCTATGAGAGAGGATTTATTGAATGCCTTTTTTTGTGTTTAAAATAGAGAGTGGACAATATAAAATTTAAGATTCTGATAAAATTCAGTTTTGTACCGAAAACCGAAATCAAACCATGTTTTAAGCTTGGGTCCCCAAATCTGAATAAGAATGTGGTTTTTAAATCTAAGTAAGTATTTGAAAATCACTTCATCCATCGCCAAAGTTCTTACTGAGTATTGTACTCGGTCGTTTGCAAACACAGACCTACATAGAAATAGTATCATAGAGATTCAAGCGTAGCACGTAGTACTTTCTGATACTAAATGTGGTTCCTCAGTAGAATCGAATCCAATGATTACCCTCACTATTGAGGACATACTCACATATTCCGGACTTTCATTATTAGTTACATTATTATTAGTAGTATATTAATGAATTAGCTGCGGTACCCGGCTCCGCTCGGGTCAATGTCGTGTTGGATTGATTTCGGTCTGAATTATTTACTGAATAAAAAGTAACCCAAAATGCTGGTCCAGGACTATGTATACATCTACCAAATTTAATCAAAATCGTTTGAACCGATATAGCATTATTTAATGATAAACATCGACATATTCCCATTTAGAGCTTCGTAAACATTTGGGAACGAATTTTAAAAGCATGTGCCGCCAGACCCATACTGCACTGGCACCTCTACATAGAAATTGATACAAAACCAACAAAGTCGGGATTAACCCTACCCCCTACCTTACTTTTACAAAGTTTTATGAGGAATACCAACCACAGCCACCTTCAACATCGAAAACGGTGACCCATCCGGAATCCCTAGGTCCCCATTTGAGCCAGGGTCCCTAGACAGGTGTAAATTCAAGAATTTAAGCAGATATATAATAGGATTTCAGTGCAAGCGATGTAAATCCATCTTCAGAGCTCTTTTGTCGTTGCATTTTGTATTGTCTTGGCGTTAGATTTGTTTCAGTTTTACCTACGGAACCCTAAATTTAATAACCATAATGTGAAAACCTAGAAGAATATTCCTTGATCTTTGTCTTAACCTTTTTGTAAGGGAAAAGACGGGGGAATTCTAATTTATTTATTTTGAAATAAAATGGGTATGGAATATATCTATGTGCCCAATACGTTCCTACCGTACCGTCCGTCATAGATTAAAGAGGAAGAGATATATTGCTAACGTTATACCAGTATTAAATAGGGATGATAAAAGTTTACAGCTGGCGTTGCAATTCACATTTCAGAATACATTGTATAGAAACCAATGAATATAAATGATATTTTTTACTTCTAGTGACATTACACATTTTTGGTTAAAATGTAATGCTTCTATCACGCCTACGTTGGCAAGTAACGAGAGATGGCGCTGGTTGGAATAGTAAGTATTCATATGTATATTAATAGTAGTCATCGTAACAGCGCGAAAATAAGCAGTTTTCGGCGAGTTTTCTACAGTCGCATACCATAGTCCAGGAGCACTTCGCAGAGCGATTGCTTTGAAGCGCTCGTAACGCGCGGAGGTGAAACGGGAGGAGGATATCGCACCGCCCGCGCGGGTTGCGGTAGGACGCCCCGCCTGAAGACCGGTCGGCGGGGGAAGGGGCACGCCACATGTGCAAAACAATCCCGACCGTAGGGTGCTACTGCACTTATGTCGTCGAAGGCGAAGGTACGTTGCATGACGTTAGCTATCTATACCTTCTTCTCTAATCTATGGTACGGTCGAACAAATACGCTAGAGTATGGAAGCCTCTTTGCGCCCTGCTGGATGATCCTGTAGCTGCCGGGTCTGTTGCGTCGCATCGTTATCGCATTGTGTTGGCAGCTCCGTTCGGCGTCCGTGGACCTCTCGGAGCATCGGAGGACCTCGGAAATTGGGTCACTGGGGAATAACGCGCCGGAGGCGAGGGCAAGCCGGCTGCATCTACCTCCGTCGAGACGGAACGGATCAAGACGGGAACAATGGACTATTGGGCATCTAACGAACGGAGGCTTGTATGGATTTTATAAAAATGAAAATGTTTGCTTTTTACACAGTTTTTTAAACAGCTTATCGAAATTTATGGTCTAGACTAAAGAGTATTAAATATATTTAAGGATCTGTAAGATATGTGTACTATACTTTGTGAATAGAATCGCCGAGACTGTCTAAAAGGTAATTTTGTCAGACTCCTTCGTTATTATGCAGATAAAAATAACACCGTATTTATGAATAAGTAATTTAATGTACCATGAAATAAAATTTTATTAAAAAAAACACTTAAAACCCTGATAAAATGAAACCCTATCTATAAATACCTGAATTTATAATTAAGATTTGTCATCGTTATAAAGTTAGAAACGTTCTTACAGATAGATCGTCAGATATTGCGACCTGGTATCAAAATTCCTGGTTTCGTCAACGAAACCTATAAACCTATGGAAAGAATAAAAACAAAATTGTAGTCACGTTTGTACCTATACAAAATCAATTTTCTCCTTCTAACTTGCTGCTCGTAAGATAATGTAAAGAAAACATAAAACATTATTTAACACTGAGAGCCCATGCTGTCATATTCAAACATAACGCACATCCGCTTTAGTCGTGGTCACTAGAGGCTAGGTATAACTTGTGCTTCACAATCTGTGTTAACAATCATGCAAATATTTAAATGAAGGATACGTTGATCCTTAGATCGGACCTAATTTCGGCGGGCAAATAATCCTGAAAATTTAAAAGGACAACACAGCCAGTACTCATGTACTCCTATAGTATTTAACTATAGTATCCTATAGTTAAATATCCCATACCCCCGCGTACTAAAATGTCCCTTTGTAAAAATCTACTTTTGTGGTGCGTGATGACGCAGCGTTCGCAGTAGTCAGGGCTTATAAAATATTTTTCAGTGACATGATCTGGGTTTTTAGCATTATTAAATCTTGCAGGACAAATTTCCGAGGCAAACGTTTGGGTGAACGCGCTTGCGACGGTATTTTTGTCGCTACTAACTGGACATGGATAGCTAACATCACAACTATCGTCATGCTATTAGCCCCACACATCCCCGAAGGAATTAGGTGCTGTGCCAGGAAATTACCATTATGACCACGCTCACATTGCACTGGATTGAAATAATGGGACATTTTTCATTGCCGCTTCGACCATCTCTTTATCCGATGCAACGGTACAGGGAAACCATCGAACAGCTCGAATTCGTAAAAATCCAACTCGGAAAGAAAAATACAGCGGTGGCATTACCGGGGCGAAGATTCGAACCCACGGCCTCTCGCATGTAAGGCAACACCTCGAGGCCCGGCAACAACAAAACAAGGCAATTTCACTCGCCCCTCAGCCACGAGCCGCGATTACGGTAGCCGCTGCGGTAGGTGACTAGAGCGCGCGAGTACATGTAGTGGAGGAGCACTGCCCCAAGCGTAGACTAGAATGAAGACACGTCCCACATTTCCTTCTAAAGGGCCCTTAGTAATACCCGGAATGTCCCCGGTGACCTTTTCATTTCCCATTTTTTTCCGTTGCCTTTGTCCCACTGAAAGCGGCCACACATAATGGTTTCCGGGTGGTTCTCTCCCGCGCCCGGACAATGTATCTGATAAATATTTTTACAGTTATAGAGCGCGTCGCGCGTCTGCCGGCACTTATTAATTCAGAGATACGGAATAGCCCTTGTAAGTGCGGGATCCTGGGCGGCAATAACGGAATTCCGATGTCTTGTTTGCCTATTGTCGTGAACATTTATTAGATATGTTGTGTAGAATAAAAATGAAACAGTGTTATTATATGGGATTTATTTAATATATTTATTCATACGGTTCACATACAGAGTAATGTCTATGAACAGATAAAAAATAACAAACACTTGATACACAGTGCAAATATTTTTGGATGTTCTGGGTTTTGGACCTTACGCTTTTTGGACTTTATGAAGGCGACCAGGTTTATGAACTTTTTTATTTATTTATTTATTTCAACAACAATAAATACAATTTAATTTTAATATATATTTTTTCTTTAAAAAAATCGACGTCTTTGCTAAGGAGAAAAATAAAAAAAAAGCGTAGGTGCTTTTCAAATTCAAGATTGATATGAAAAAGTGAACGTTCGTAGTAGATAACCTTTTCCACTAAATATGTTAAAAGTAAAATCATCTTTTGACATTTATTTAGAAGAAAAGATTTACAAATACGAAACAACAAACTGTAGCGAATAAATAGTGTAATGTATCAATATCAAAATGTTCTGAAATAAACTAACTGCGTCCAAGCTGGCGAATAAATAACAACGCAAACTAGTACCGAAACAATCAGCAATATTTAAATTAGCCGTTACTTTATTCGCTCGACGATTAAGTTCGGGAAATTGTGTGCAACAATTCCGCTAAAAGCTTTGTGTGCCCGGAGCCGTCGCTCGGACAGCCGTGCCGCATTAAACCTTCTGATAATTACGAACAAACATATAAATAATGTTAATAGTCCATAAACCCGGGCTCACACATAACCGATTTCGTAGCGACGTGACACTTTTTCAACGCATAAACGCAAATGTATTGTGTAGATGTTTACGATTTAAAAATGTGTCCCTTTTTTATTAGCGTCGCAAACATTTAGGAAAGTCAAATTGCTGTGATATATGCTGTGTAGGTAAAAATACCGGCTTCAATAACCTCATGCATACTTAGAACTAGCTAATATTTAAGTGCTTGAACATTAATTGATTGTGAATCAAATAATGTCTTGACATTGTCTGGGCATTACTTTAAATCACGTATTTTAGACAAGATTAGAATCATTTTATTTCACAAAATGTGTTAAAGCTTTTGCGGCCAAGTGCGAGTCAGACTCGCACACGAAAGGTTTCGTACCTCCGTAGAAGATTTACAAAAAAATAAATCACGTTTATTGTACGGAGACCCCTTCATTTTAATTGTATTTAAATTTTAAGTATTTGTTGTTATAACGGCAAAATAAATACACGCGCTGTAAAATTTTCAGCTTACTACCTATTAAGGTTCATGAGATACAGCCCTGTGACAGACGGACGGGCGGACGGATTGATGGACGGATGGACGGACAGCGAAGGCTTATTAATAAGGTTTTGTTGGCACCCTTTGTGTACGGAATTACTTCCCTTCGAGAAAACGTTGTTTTGTTAAGTTTTGAAAAAATGTATAGAATAACATTTGTTGATTTATGTAAGTTGTTCGAAGGAGCAACGCCTATAATCCGGACGGCCTAGACTAGCCCATCCCATCGCATTAACAAAGACTGGAAATAAAACAAGATACTAAAGTTTATTTCGATTCTAACCTATTTTATTTCTTGCAAAAATAATTCTATTCAAATCTCAAAATAGCCCGAATTGAAACCAAATTGTCCATCACAAACCCCGCAAGCTTTTCTATTAGACCGACAAGCGGAGTGTGTAAATGTATAAACATTGTCTTAAACTTTGTACTCACTCTATGAACGTGGTAACGCAAGGGAGCTGTAACAACACTATAGCACAACTGCCCTCGCAGGGTAAATTCCCGGATCTCTTTTATTTGCGCCATAATTCAATTTGTCCCAGCCAGAGATCTGGCGCGGCGCGGCTCGCTACCATTCGTGTCACGTATTGCTATTTACAAACGCAGAGCATCGGTCGCGTGAAAATTTAGACCAATTTATGTTGTTCACGCGCCCTTTCGAGTTACTGTGCTAAGGTATTTATTGCAGAAAATGGCGGTGCTTTAAATCGCACGAGTGACATTTATTTAATTCTGTGAGGTAAAAATGGTAAAATTTTAGCTTGCTTTTGTAATATTGTTAGATTTTTTGAAGGTCAGTCAAATAAATTATTTTGTTACTGTTCACGCCAATATGGCATGGGTAACCTAGGTGGGTAGTTTGCACTTCACAAGCAATCAATCCCATCCGAAGTTTTTCCTATGCCACACTCTCTCGCCTACTAGCTGTCACGCATGGTGCACGCATGCGCCGCGTCCCCGCAGACTTTCACCGTGGAGCTCTCATAGGGCTCCACGCCGCGCGCCTGACAACGCAGTGTCGCCTCGTCTGGGCGAAGTGCTGTGCCACCGAATGCTGTCCCGGGACCTGACGCCTAGGAGCTGGTGCTGCTGGAGGTAGGTGGCTGTTCCTTCTCCTCTGGTGGTCCGCTGTGATGTCCCGAGGCTACCGGGCATTGCAACTCCTTCGTTTGGGAAGTGCGACCTGCCTGGGCGCGTACTGTACCCCTAAACGTTCATTGTACGATTATTTATATTGTTAATAGTCACTGAAGACTGAAAACAAATCAACCACCAAATCAACGAACAAAGGCTCAACTTATTCTGCTTTGATGCATTAAAACCGGTACCGTTATTTGGTCGTCAGACGTCGCACAGCGTTTACCACTGGACCTAAAGATTTTTAATTCGAAGAAAATAATCGTTAAGTACATCGTAGCCTAGTAGCCCGGGTACTTGCCTAGCACACTAGAGGCCTGGGTTCAAATCCTCGCCCCGTTCATGCACTACTTTCTTTCCCATTGTGACTTGTATAAGTGCATTTCATCAGGAATGCGAGCTGCTCCAAGCTTCGTAGTTCCCCCTTCTTCTACTAGGTGGTAAGGTGTAAGCCCGCCCGCGTTGGTTTCATCGCATTGGATGAACATATGGTCGAAGCGGCAACAAAAAAATGTCCGTGTTTTACTTCCAGTTCGATGTAGCCGTGCTCATAAAGGCCTAACTCCTAATTCCTTCGGGAATGTGGTGTATTGGGATAATATCATAATGGTAGTTGTGTGGTATTAGCCATCCATGTTAGGTTGCATAAAAAAAACATTAGGAGTGCATTAAATAGGGGATTTTTTTATTTCACTCACAAAGTTTACCTCTTTGGTGATGGAAAAATGGTAACTAGAAAAATGAATTTTGACTGCGATGAAACTGTAGTTAGTTGTGCTCACGCTCGCGTGGTTTATGACCAAATTTCATCCAATTTACAAAACGACATTGTCCTAAGCGGAGCCTGGAACCTCAGCTAGTGTGAAAATATTTTCCTTTCTACTGCAGCTTGAATAATTTTAATGAATAAAAGGATTTCGACTGTCAAACCAATCGTTGATAATGGAGCATCTTTATGATTTTGATATGAGACAGCAGACTTTTCTTAAATCAGGTCTACAGACCGAACTTATTTTATGAGCCCACGATCAGAGTCTGTCATAATATTCAACGATGGGAGCGAGTCCGGAATTGCTCGTCTTCTCGACAGCTTGTCAGCGTTATAAGTTTCACGAGCGTTCTCCACTCGGGCGTTAAAGTTGTGACAGTTCACGGAACAGCGCGAGAGCGACGGAGCGACTGCGACATTGGCGCGGAGACATCGAAGAGATTCGCTCGCGAGCGTATTCGGTTTCTTTGCGACCTGACATGGATGGCTAATACCACACAACTATCGTTATGATATTAGCCCAATACTCCACATTCCCGAAGGAATTAGGTGCCATGCCAGGACCTTCCCTTTATAAGCACGGCTAAATTGAACTGGATGGAAAACACGGACAATTTTTCATTGCCGCTTCGACCATATTTTCATCCAATGCGATGGTACCGACCCGGGCGGGCTTAAACCCTACCACCTAGTAGGGGACGGGGACGTACAGTTTTACATGGATTCCGAACCATGGAACAGCTCGCATTCGTGACGAAATGCACTTATCGAACTCGGAAAGAGAAAGACAGTGGTGCATTTTTGAATTGAACCCAGGCCTCTGGTCGTTAGTCCAGTCCCCGCGCCACTAGGCTACGAACCGCTCAAAATACTGCTGCTTTAGCTTGCTAGCTTTACTGCTACTAAATGCATGTAAGTAACTCAAGTGATTTTATATTGGTGAGAGCATAGATAATTGTGCATCAAGCGCCACTTTCAATAAACTAAAATCTAATAAATAAACTAATACGCGGCTAAACTTGTGTCTACCTCGACACTTGTAGCAATAATGGAGTTTGGTCCTAGTGATAATTATTGAAGGAAATATAATAAGTTATTTTCAACTAAAAAGCGGGAACGATATAATTATTCATTAAATACATTTTCGCGCGGGAAATATAAACCGAAGCAGGTAGAATGATTTTGCATATAGAATAGACTGTGAAATATAAACAAGTGAAACTTTACAATTGGATTATATCGTAGGGTACGACTATTTGTGAATATGTGTGTAACTGAAAGCTGTTCATTAACTAAATAAATAAATAATGTTCATACCGAATCGTGCTAAATGTCGCCGAACTCCTGAAATGCTCCAACTCCAGTATTGCAGCGGCCGCGTATTCTCAAAACAGCTGATGAGACGTTGTCAGTATGAACATCGAAACGTTTAGGTGTTGTGAACGGAATCGTGTTTATTATTTTGGTTTGGGAAAAAGTTTATCGCTCCAAATATGCCAAAGTCAGGACCACGCGTCTGTTAGGATCTTGTTTTATCACTAAGCTCTGCAGTAAATTTACGTAACTTAATAATTTTCTGAATTAATAGGTAAACGATGTTTTTTTATGATAAAGACGCATTATGTATTTCGTCAAAAAACTCGAAAATATAGACAACCATTTTTTTGGAGATTTATTCGATATCTTTGATATTAAAATTACCTTCTGATATCATAATTTTATAAACCCTGTCAATTAACACGGCGTCAGTTATCACTAGACATCGAGTAAAAATTGAATAAGGTCATGGGAGCGTTGAGAGGAAATGACGGAAGGAAGTTGGTAGGAGACAAATCTAATCACTTCACAGACCGGTTAGAGTTTGAGATTGTCTTAGTAGCGGTTGAAAAGTTTTTCAAGTGGAGCAAATTCGGAGCTCTTTGAGAGTTTGGTTCACAGACAGTTAATAATATAAAGTTATCATAGCGATAGAAAGTCAACGTCGATTCTATTAATAAATAATAAACCGAAATAAATTTAAAATAAAATAAAAGTTAATCTGGATTTTTATGGAAATGAAATCATGTGGAATAATCTCGAAAGTTCTGTAACGTACTTATGTATATTTATAATGCACCATTAGGAGAATAATCATGTAAGATAACCCGACGAAATTGTCACTGATATTATATTATTTAACAAATGTACCAAACAGTATACTTCGGACTATTCCATGTTTATGTTATGTGTTCAGTAAGTATGTCAGCCCATCGACCACAATGGATACAGCCTGTGGACGTAATTCAAGCGAATGATGCGACAGGGTGCAAATTTCACGCACCAACAATCTGGGAAATGTGTGATGGATATTACGAATATTGACTTATCCTACCACACATGACGTCATGGGGGAAAAGTGATAAACACAAGCATTCAAGCATTTCATAATCAGTTTAACGAAAATGTAACAATTGAAAAAGTAAAAAAAAAAACCATATAAACATTAACAAAAAAATTCATTTAGATTTAAGTAACATAATAGCAACTGATTTTAACTTAACCAAAGAAGGTGTTAAGATGGTAAAACCTGTTAAACCTATTACTTCAATCAAATCCATTTAATCAATAACTACCATCAAAGACCAATTCGATCACCGTAGGAGACTGTTCCGACCACTTTCAGGACTGGTTATAGTAACTTCAGGAACAGATATTTATATATATTTTAAATAGCAGGAATTAATGAAAATTAAAAAAAATATGGACGGACGTTTACTTTTAAACGTATACACAGTAAAGATAAACATTTCACAAGTCCCTTTTACTCTACGATTGACCTCATAAGATAGAAAGAGATCTCGAATTTGTCTCTATTTATCGTCTATACGTTTAAAAGTAAACGTATGTACCTACTTACAACCAGATTGGTAAGATCATGATTTCATTTCGACTTCCAGCACCAGCATTCCGTGAAATACCGCACGATGACGAAGGAGACATCGTATTAATTCAATTATTTCGCAATAACCAGGCCCGTCGTCAGCTGCGTCGGAGGGCCGTTCACTAGTTGTCTGGAATAATGGCAACACAGCCGCGCTCGTAAAATCAACTGCTCAGCAAACAGAGCAGTCATTTACTTCCCGTGTTAATGTGGGCGCGCCCTACGCTCTAGAACGGAAATGTCTGATAAATGGAAGATGAACTTCTTATGACGTCGTGTAACGATGGCTATGCCTGGAATAGGCACTAAAATCTTTTGAGACTTCTACTTTTTCTGCGTATCGAATGGAACGTAATAAGTTTTAGGGCAGAGGATGTTGGAGCAGAGGAAAATGTTGCAATGTTAAGTAAATATACTTTTCGTGCTAAGCAGGTACGTCGCTTATTCCAAGGAATGAGATATGTATGTAAGTATAATCGTCCGTGAAGCAAGGACACATTAATTGAAGGAAGTGCCCAGTAAAAAGAACTACTTTACAAATATACTGCAAGGCAAGGGTGGCGAAACTGGTAGACGCATTACCCGCG
The DNA here is from genome assembly GCA_946894095.1 of Incurvaria masculella. Classification (NCBI taxonomy): domain Eukaryota; kingdom Metazoa; phylum Arthropoda; class Insecta; order Lepidoptera; family Incurvariidae; genus Incurvaria; species Incurvaria masculella. Next base: position 10,415,088 of record OX335658.1, on the reverse strand, counting down.
AATGGTATGTTTTGCTAGTGCGGATCCAGCCTTGCAGTATTTTGTAAAGTAGTTATTTTTACTGGACTCTTTCTTTAATTGATGTGTTCTAGCTTCACGGTCGATTACACATACATACAAATCATATTCCACGTTACATTGCTGGCTATATGTAGGTATTTATTTCACTTCATTAATTATATGTGAAATAGGAGTATGAATATATGAGTATGAAATATTAATATCGTTTCATGGACCTGTATCAGATAAAAGACTGATAGCGGCCATTAGACGACTATCAATTTCATAGAATTCGTTTATCTAAACCAAACCTCTCATTTCTCATTGAAAAACGATTAACCACACTCTGTAATAAAATTATATGAGGTGGAATAATTTACGCCTAGTTTATTAGGCATAATTTCCCCCCGTCCCCACGTTTCCCGCCATTATGTTAGCTCTAATGTGATTGCAGTCACGTGCGCTAATCAAACAACAGGTCGCGCTGATGAGATCATCAGTACAAATTGACCCGCGCGCGGTACGCGGCCGCAAACAGCCTGAATACGCCCGCCGGCGAGTGAAAAAGGACAGGAGTGGCGGATGAAGCTAGTTTTTAGGGTTCCGTCCCAAAGCAAAGATAATACTAATAATTACTTCGTATCGTAATAAATACTGCCCAAAGGGTGCCAACGGAACCCTATTACTAAGCCTCCGCTGTCCGTCAGTCCGTCCGTCACAGGGCTGTATCTCATGAACCATAATAGCTAGGCTGCTGAATTTGTCACAGAGTGTGTATTAATTTTCCCGCTATTACAAGGTAAATTTTAAAAATAATAAAAATTAAAGTGCATGGGGGCTATGCAAAAAACCAGATTTTTTGTGTCAAGTCTTGTGCGATGGTACGGAACCCTTCGTGTGCGAGTCCGACTCGCACTTGGCCGGTTTTTTAGTCAGAGCATACATTGACGGTAGCACAAACCAAACAATTCGCTTACGAATTCACCCACTGGTGTTCTCGCGCTCCAACAACATGTAAGATACGTATGAACTTCAGAGGACGCTATTTTAGTGCAACGGACATTCGATTTTCTGAGCAGTGGGTTTCCTTAGGTATTTTCCACCCAGTTCAGTGTAGCCGTGCACATAAAGGAAAGATTCTGGTATGGCATCTATGATATCCTTCGAGAATGTGGTGAATTGGGCTAATATCATGGCGATAGTTGTCTGGTATTAGCCATCAATGTTGGGTTCCATAAAAAACATACTAGGGGTAGAGATAATCCCGCCCAGGTTAGTACCATCGCGTTAAACGAACGATGGCCGAAACAGCATTGAAAATGTTCCGTGTTTTTTATTCAGCTCAAAGTAGCTGTTTCATAAAATGTTCTGGCATGGCACCTAGTTCCCATGAGTGGTGTTGGGCTACTGTCATCATAGTAGGTGTGGCATTTCATCCATGTCCAGTCACAAAAAAAAAAATTAGATCGTCCCGAATTAGGAATCGAAATTAATACACTCACTGCATTTTTATTAACCCGTGGCTACGCGCTGCTGCCATACAGTAAGACATGCATACATACAGTGAGTCGATAAGTGGGGGAAGCACCTCTGAGCGCGGTTACGTTCTGGATGGGAGACCATTTTCAACCGTTAAGGCTGGCCGTGATTCGGATTCCACTTAAAACTGTAGGTCCCCTTCCTTACTTACTAGGTGGTAGGGTTAATCCCGCCCGGGTTGGTACCATCGCATTTAATGAAAATTGTCCGTGTTTTCCATCCAGTTCAATTTAGCCGAGCAATATAAGGAAGGTCCTGGCATGGCACCTAGTTCCCATGTGGTGTGTTAGGCTAATATCGGTATTAGCCATCCATGTCCAGTTACATAAAAAAAGAAGTTTCGATCTCCACGCTCGTCATTCCTTACTCATTGACATCCGGCCACCATCAGAGTCGTTACAGACCTGCCCGGCTACGTCATTATTCCATGTTTATGCAAAGTAATTGACTGAATGGGTAATTTTCGACAGGATATTATGGTTTTCACGTTTGCGATAAATTTGTTTTAGTTAATTAATTTCGGAAGGATGTTATTTGAACATAATACAACTACGGAACATTTTGTTAGTTAGTAAGTACTACATGACTATTTTAAATTTGCCGGTGACGCTGTCACGTCAGGAATGCATGCAGGGTGAACAAAAAAACAAGGCTTACAAACATTTTAAACAAAACTCTATTAGTGGAATAAGCTAACAATTTCCACATTTATTATACATACATATAATAACAGAGTAAGAGCCTTTTTCACCTACTGCTAATTAGCATAATTGCCACATATAAAGGGCCTTTCTTAGCTGCTTGCAATCAATAACAGTACAAGATAATCAGCAATGTAGTTATAAAGGCCATTTATGTGTCGATTAAAATAAAACGGCAATTGGTCAGAACCAGGCTTAATGTGCATATTTGTATAAATTTATTGCTAGCTAGCGATGTGCTAGAAACTGACAATTAAGGTTCATAGGTGGTGGGATGTTAATAAACTGTTTGTTTAAGCTTGTTCTTATATGTAGCTTATAACAGCAATCGTCTTTGTATCGTAAGCTTCTAATGACTGATTTTACAATAGTCTGATAAACAGCCAGGTAAATTTTAGATGGATTTATTTAAGCTTCTGCTTATCCATCCGATATATTAAGTCCATATATTTATTAGCAAAGTAATAGTCAGATAATTGTGATAGAAGATATAATTCTCCGGCAATGACTATCCGTTTTTTGACAAACATCGAGGATTGAAAAATCGACCCTAAATATTATGTTTCTCTATTACGGAGTTCAAATATAGTTAAAACATTGCGGATTTTTACGAAGTAACGAAATTTTGGGAATTGTTTAATTTCATTTACAATTTCATACGTGTAACATTAAATACAAATCGACAAATTTAGAAAATACAGATATAGGAGAAAAATTGGTTGAGTTTTGTACCTACGTGAAGAAATGTTCGTGGAACGGCGAAAAACATTTCTGAAAGAAATTGAGCAAAATTGCAGAGAACCCTACACGCATGAGTAATGACACTTATTATAGCTCTGAAATAGCAATGAATATTCAGCCCTCGCATCTATCACGTCGCGTATTCGATCACTTTCGAGATATTCTTCAGAGATAAATGTCCAATATTTTTTTCAACATAAGTAAGCTCCATATAACTTTCTTCTCACAAAATGTGCACATAAACGGTTGTTCTGGAATACTGTGCGATAGCAAAATACATAAGTGCTCGTAAATGGGCATTGTGCTCTAAGATTCCATTTTGTTTTGTTAAGCGCGGCATATGGGGTACGCCAGACGCCGCCCATGGAATTTCGAACTTACAGGGGGGTTGCGAAAACCATTCCGGCCGGATAGGTCCTTCTTCACACCATATTTGAAGGACCCCAGGTCGTACTTTGGGGGAAATACCTCGGAAGGGATTTAATTCTATTATTTTCCGACCCTATAGATGAAGAAATCGATCCTCTAGGATCGATGGGTTCTTATTAACCGACTTCAAAAAAGGAGGAGGTTATCAATTCGTCTGTATGTTTTTTTTTATTATGTTTGTTACCTCATAACTTTTGCCTGGGTGAACCGATTTTTATGATTATTTTTTTAAATGATAGCTAGTGCTTCCCAAGTGGTCCCATTTTAATTTGGTTAAGTTCTGAAAATGATATCCGCGACAAATGGACGAATAACTCAATATGACGCCAACCGATTTCGGTGATTCTTTTTTTATTGGAAAGGACGTGTACAAATTAGTAAGTGTACTTCAGATTCACTAAAAATAAACAAATAAAAAAAAAATTAACAAAAAAAATAACCGACTTCAAAGAAAAAGAACTAAAAAGTAAAAAATAATTTCCATTTTGTAGTTACGATTTCTGTTATTTTTTGAGTCGGTGTCAGCCAAGGTTAGGTTAGGTTAGGTTAGGTTAGGTTAGGTTAGGTTAGGTTAGGTTACGTTAGGTTAGGTTCTCTTGATTGGCGCTGCGCGTGCCCGGCTGACGCCGACTCAAAAAATAACAGAAATCGTAACTACAAAAATGGAAATTATTTTTTACTTTTTAGTGCTTTTTCTTTGAAGTCGGTTATTTTTTTGTTAATTTTTTTTAATGTCGACCTTGAATTAATAATAATAATGCGAGAAATTTCACATCAAATGATTCGAATAAATTAATGATTATTAAAAAATATACATATATAAAATATAAATAATTGTACAATACTCTTAGTTTTAAAAACGTAGGTAATTTTTTTTCTGGTAAATTCTTTAATAACAAAAACTATTCCATATTACTTGTACATAGTATCGCGGATAGTATGTGTACATCATAATGTATATATACTCGTATCGTATATTGTATCAAAATCATAGTACCTAAGCTACAGCTAAATTGTTATCTAATTTATTACATGAACCTCATTAGTAGATAACAGAAAGCAGCCTTAGTCAACTGCAAATGGAATATGCGCACACATTACATTAATTTATTAACGCAATCAAAGGCATAATGCAATTGAGTAGAATGAACGATTTATTAGTTTAATTGGATGATCAGAAACCTAATTTAATACACATCTTAAGGCTCCAGTCGAGTCCAGCTTTAGCAAAAAAACGATAATGGCGACCTCCAGAAGGAGCCAGTTTGCGTTAGGGTTAATTCTATGCGCGTCAAAATCGTTTTCAGGCGAGCGACATTTAGATTTTTGGTCTGTAAAGTCTACTTTTTAAAGTGAATTAATACATGTTTCAAACTTATTCACAAGATAATTATGTGATATAGAACTACAAAAAATAAAACTGTCCAAGTCATTTAAGGTTTCCAAGCGCCGGCTTATAAACCTAGTGAAACCTAGTAAATAGGTATTATCAAACGTATTTTTTTAAAGAATAAGCAACCTATTAAAACCGTTACGGTCATACACTAGATAATAGTCTCAACTTTGAAATTTTAATTTTTCTACGGGTTTTATACTTAAACGACGCTGAGATAAAATAAAAATAACCCCAAATATTGGGGGTTGGCGTCATATGGAGCCTTAAGCATTTTTTATTCAAGCTATTGTGTGTAATTATTGCCAACATTTTTTATTGATATTCGGGGTCGGTAAACCGTGTAGTAGTTTAATATTGAGGGACCGACAAGCTGCCGCGGGCGGCTAGGCTGTTCGACCAACAAGCTTCAATATATTTGTTTAGGAAGTTGTCCATGGGTCGTCGAGAAGTTAGAGGTTACTACATTGGATTTATTTTGCCAATATACTAAAAGATATTTATTTCTCTTGGAATGGAATAAGCATTGCAGTGGAAAGACGTAGCATTTCTGTTTAGGTCCGCATTAACCACTTACCTTGACAATTGACAAGTTACCTATCTTTAGACACTACGTAAGGCTCAACAAATTGAAACGTTTATTGACAGAGATATCTTTTGTCAGCCTCGGTTGTGACGCCTTGCGATTCAAAAAGCTGGGGAACCACCTCTGAGTGCGATTAGGTTCTGGATGGGTGACCATTTTCAACCGTTGAGACTAGCCGTGGTTCGGATTCCACGGAAAACTGTAGGTTCCCTTCCTTACTTACTATGTGGTAGGGTTACTCCCACCCGGGTAAATTAGAGTAATTTGAATACCAAAATTAAATGGAATTGCAAGTAATTTAATCAGCTACGGATTGTCGATGTAAAATTTCACAATTACCTATTTATAGACGCACATTTGTTATTTTGTTTTGACACGCCTTGTACAAAGGTCTTGTAATACACAAAGGAAAGTTTTGATGTTAAGCCAGACTGAACTTAAAGTGAGGTTTTGCTAAAGGATCCGCCTGCTTTTTGTCCTGGTTTGTGGGGAATCTTCACCGACCGCATATTGTACAAATCCGTCGAATAACCGATCGGGGAATAAAACAACGGTATAGTTAGACAATTCATGTAGCGTAGAGTGCACAAGTGAATTAGTTTTGTGGAAAAGAGCATTCGCTTAGACTCTTAAGACATGCACGGGGAAACAATTAGGAAGGCCCCTTGTATTATACTTAAGTGCCGGAATACTCACATAAACGTCTTAAGACGGCGTGAACATTCTGAAAATCAGGAAATGCTGTGATACTAGTATCGAGCGGTTGCATGTTGCTGATATGAATATTGGAACGTTCGCAATTATGTTTATAATTTATTTGAGAAAAGACAATGAATTGTGGAACAAAGGTAGGAAGGTTGACATTGGGCTTTTGAGAACGAACCGTTTCTTAAACTCATTTCTCTACTGCACCGGCAGCTGTGTCTTTCCGCAAGCCTATAACCTGGGAGTCTTCAAACGTCATTTTAACAAGCTCGATAGTTCAGTGATCCGCTGATATGCAGCCTCGCTTATCGTGGTTTAGCGAGGTGAAGTGGACTTGACTTTTGTGAGCACCTTCGGTTTCTCAGCACAGCTACCCAGGTGCATGATCGGGGCGAGGATTTGAACCCCGACCTCTCGCGTGAAAGGCAAGTCCTCTAGCCCCTAGACCACTATTTCTACAACAATGGAAACAATGGATTAGATTTGACCATTTCAGATGTATCGATCTATCACACATACATATGTGTGCGCCGTTAATGATTCTAGTAGTATTCGATACTTCAGAGGGTCACGTAGATTTGCGGACACGGCCCGGGAGAGTCCTGGCGGCCGTCAAACTTTCCCGAACACAGACAGGGGTGAATAGGACGCGACCCCAATAGCCTCTCTAATCCCTATGAGTACGTGTCGAGTTTTGGTTCGCCTCTCGTTCAACTTCACACATAAACTTCACAATTAAAACAGAAATAGTGGGCAAATAAATTGAAACCACCCTCAATTCACGGATAATTGATCCTTGTTTAAGCCGTGAAGCAAATCACGTGAATTAGTTCTTGGTAAATTTAAGTTCTGGTGATAGCAATATTGGTTGCATTTATTCTCTAAAGTTTCGAATTTATGACACTTAAGAGTTCGGGTCTCAGAATTTGTATTTTTGGGCTAAATCGGCTTGCGCCGATTTTTGATTATATAATTTCGTTGTACCTACATCTCACCGATTTATCGATAATGCATCGCAAAATCGGCAAGGACTAAGGCTCTCAAGGACTTTGGATTTATATTAACCTAGTAATTAATTTTGCATCTTATTCACTTGAAAACCTGGATTTTTCTGGAACTAATCAGATGTTAAAGTTGGCTTGAAAATTAACTATATATTATAAGTTTATATCGTAATGCTTAATATGATACAAAATTACATACGCGGAATGTAGTTCGTTTTTTTATTGTTTGGTTACATTAATTTGTCGCTAATTACGCAGTCATGTGCACTTACTGCTGACTCCTATATTAAAGGGGGATTCAAATGTATCTGGCTGTCAAAGCTACCTCGGGAAATGTATGCATTTTCTATTAAGGTCAACTATGTGCCCGCACTTTAGAAAATCGGTTTAAAAGCGTCTAGAGTGGAGTGTGTCTGCGGCTTTTGCAGACGCTCGCGTCGCTATAATATGTGGCTTCATTGCCACTGTGAAAGGGGTTTAATTCGTCTAATATGTGTGAAGATTCATCTTTATTCACTGAATAGTATCATTAATTCTAACAAAATCTCAGTCTGCGAGAAAATTGTAGTTTTATAATTATTATTACAATGTTGGTAATCATATAAGGAAACGCCTATATGATATTGTATATTTCTGAAAGCTGAGTAATTCTTCCCTATTAGGAAAAAGTCGAGATTTTTTTTATGTTACAGCTTTTTAGATGTCTGCTTATCCATCCGTTACAGTAAGTACATATTATTATTAGTAAAATTGTAGGCGGATAAGTATTACAGAAGATTTGATTCTCCGGTAATGACTATCCGTCTTTTGACAAACGTAAATTTGTGCTATCAGTCCAATCAGTTAATTGAAAAATCGACCCTTAATCATTTAATTATATGCAAATATATTTTATAATCTTGTCTCGTTCTCATTCTCATAGTTCAGTTCTGAATGGGAGAAGCGAGATATATTGAGATTACCGTGTAGTAATAGCAGACAATAGGCAGGCATACAATTACTCACTGCGGATTTTAAACTTAAAAAAAATATTGAAGAAAGTCAGTTGTACTTACAGTAATTCAAGATGCTTTTCGTCTCGCCGTACACACTCTTGAATGGTGGACATGTGTATTTAGTTATCACACACTGCCATAAATCTTCTCGTCGAAATTCTTCACGTCTTCAAGATTGGTAAGCGGGTTAATAAAGCCCGTTCGTGTAATTATCTCTCCTCACGTCCTTATTAACTGGACACAAATACTGTATTTTTAATGAATGCTAAATATGCGTAATGACCGTTGCTGAAATAATCATGGTGCCAAATTAAAATTTCCCAACTGTCATTTTTCGAATGCCGTTCCTCGAACCACACTAGTTCCGTTGGCCACCAGTTTATTCGAAATTCAAATTAAAAAAAAATAGTGAGTTATGTTAGTGGTTTCGACGGGTGAAACGTGTAAAACGGGGGAAAAACGGATACCAATAACCCGTATTTCTTTAAGCAGTGGTAAACAAAATTGTGAACGTATACTAAGTGGACGTTGAAAAAAATTCAGCGAAATTTCTTGCCAGTTCTTATTCGCCGTGAATGCTGAACTGGCTAATGATAAAATATGACAAATCCGAGTGCAGTGTGCTACCCATAAAAATGCATCCTCCTTTGAAATAGTGATGCATGAAATGAATGCATGAAAGTAGATGGCATCACGGTAGTTCATAGTTGGACCCCCGAAAAAAATCTAGGCCAATTTAACATTCTCAAACTAAATTATTTCCTTGAAATTAATCGGAGCGTTCATACCAACTATGAGGAAATACGAGAGCCTATTGAAAGATTAGCCAAGCATCCACTAAGTTTGTGCATAGTTACGCGCAAAGCTGATTGGAATCGCCGAACAAAGGATGGTTACATCAAAGGGAAATGATATCAACTTCGTCGTGGCGTAGGTCAAATTAAGTTACCTGATATCGAAGTCAGTTGTCGAGTCAGGTACTTAAACGCCAAATCACTTAAGATAAACGTTGCTATACACGAATACGTAATACCAATTTCTCGGAGGATAGGCATAAATTATATAAAAAAAAATTTTTTACTAAAATTCTCTAACAATTCTGCACAAAAGCGGCAAAAAAACATATTAACAAACACATTTTATCGTGGATGAATAAAAATGTGGTACTTAGGCGTTAAATTCAGACGTACCTTAATAATTTCTAAGACCATTTTATGATCTTTCTTTAATTTTTCGTTTTTTTATGTACAAATAAAATATTATTTTTTTAACTTTTGCTTTACCTAACGTCACTATCATTTATACAGCCAATTTTGAATTTGTTCTTTAAAAATAATTTTAATTATTTAACCAACCTCAATCCGAAACTGGTAAGCCGGGAGAGGGGGATTGATCCTACCGCCTATTAAGTAATAGACTAGGAGGTTGCGACAAAAATGGTAACGATAACGTAAATGGCTGAAACTGGGTTCACGGAATAAAGTACTACCCTCTGAAGCTAAATGTGTCGGTCTGCCTGTTCCAAGTGGTTGCGTTACGTAGATAAGGCGCCTGAAAAAGTAGTTATGGTGACAAAGAATACATATGATAAGGTAATGCAAATGACGAAGCATGAAAGTATCAATACATACTTGCTTAGCAATACAAAAACTGAACAAATCTTTGGTTGCATTTAGTAGTTATAGGCAATTTAGGTTACAGATATAACTTTAGGTATATTTAAGAATTTAATTAAAAAAACAACTGGTTATTGTTGCACATTCAATAGGTATCAATGTTTCCAGATAATCAGTATATTCATCAGCAGGTACATACCAGCATCTATTTTATATAGCCAATCTAGAAAACGCAACCACTTGGGACGGGCAGACCGACATATTTAGCATCAGAGGGTTGGTCTCTCACATATGAACCCAGATTCAGCCATTTACCTTATCGTGACCAAAAATGTTGTGACCTCCCGGAATATAAGGTTACCTACAGTTTTGCGTGGAATCGGAACCACTGACGTCGAATGACTTAGTTAGTCGAGTTTCACGGAAATAAAAACAGTGGGCTTCATTGTATTACTTTTACGGTCCGCAACCCACACAGCACTTATGCTTATATTTATCAGAATATTACATCACATCAGTAAAATATACACCAATTCAACACTAAGCTATTTCTGTTAACTGATCCAGGCCCGTGGAACTACGTAAATTAATCGTGAACAAAGGCTTTGACGAGCAATGTAACGTTACTCCGATTCTGCGGTCAAGACGCCAATAATATCTCAACCTATAGATATTTACAACATTATATTGGGTTGTGTGTATGCAAACGGAGATGGAGGCCGCTTAGAATATTGAATCTTGCTTGCATCCCAGCATCCGATATCTATAGGCAATGGATGGATGGAAATATGAGAGATGAGATGAATTTCCGATATGGTCTTTAGTGTAAGACATAGGCGGCCGGATTTCACTCACTTCGCGGTTTGAATAACCTCCTCTGTCGGTTTCCCTTCAGTTCGAAATAAACGAATGGAGAGATACTATGAGTCAGGTGGGGTTGCCAAATGCAGCAACTATGTATAAGGGCCGATTTTTCAATCCTCAGATAGTAATTATCGGACTGATAGTACAAATCCACGTTGGTCAAAAGACGGATAGTCATTGCCGGAGAGTTATATGTTCTATCACAATTAAAACAAAATACTCCGCTCTATGGTTATACCTGCCATCTGCTTCACAGTACTTGGCTAGGCAGAGGGGAGGATTTAAAAATTCTAAATAACAGCCAAAGTTGTTTCAACTATGTGCATTGTATACCAATTATTTAAGGTACTTATTCATAAAAATGGTTTCTCTTTTTGCGGATATTAGCTTTATATAATAATACTTATGTAGTTTATAAGATTTTTTTATGTATGTAAAATGTAGGCTCCCTGAAATAAACATTTGTATTTGTATTTGTAAAAAAATATCTGACTCTAATTTGAATAATAAACGTATGGACTTACTATATCGGATGGATAAGCAGAAGCGTAAAAAAAACTGTCGAATTATTATATTATTTTATGTTATATTATATTTGGCTGTTTATCTGACTATTGAAAAATCTGCCCTAAGAAAGAGTAATGTATCATCTTTAAAGTAATCAATTTTCTTGATGTAACCCAATTTGAAGGTATCGACCAATACAAAGTGGGGAGCTTAGATTTGCTATATGAGAAGTTAATGATATCTTACATACCCAAGGGTCTTCTGATGTGTCAGTGCTTACATCGTTCCTACTCGTGCCTGTTTCCTCAGTAAAATTAAGTTTTTTTTTTCTGAAACTTTGCACATTAAATATGGAAACTAAGAGCTACGTCTGTAACTTTTGATTTTTTGATAAATTATCTTATATCTATGATATAAGCCTCTAAATAGTTGTATTAAAATGTTTCAAATCAAATCAATCAAATTTCTTAATATGACTGAAAAAGAAAGAAGGGCCATTGTATGGAACTTGATTACCTCATGATCCTCATAATACGTTCGACATTGAAGTGGTTCTTGACATAATATGAAATGAACTTTGTTCCTAGGGGGCGTGCCCGCTTCTTGTACTTATTGTTTTAATTATTTCTATCTATGCAATCGTGTAGTACTTATGTAATACAGGTTTACGGTTTCCGAGTATTGAATTCCCACTGAATGTGCTAGCCGCTGTTATGTGCATGCTGTTAATATTTCACAAGCATGAGTAGTTAATCTAAATATGAGATTACGCGTAAATATCAGCAAAAATATCACTCGGACACTTTATTCCGTGTAGCTCCCACCCGCCAAACGCGCGTTCAGGAACAAAGTTCCAAAATACTCAAATTGCACGGAGACCCGTCTTTGTCTTCACATTGACGTAACCTTCCTCTATGTGGAACGGTTACCTTTGGTCAGTGTGCTACCACGGAACGCGTTTTGTCTCAAAAGTGTTGGATAAACTACCGCCATCTTACCGTTACAAAGTCTGCCGTATTGCAATATGACAGATACACACAGTTCACGCCAAACATATGCCCCTAAAGCTCACGCGTGTGCTCTATGCCCTTGTTAATCCCGCCCGGGTTGGTACCATCGCATTCAAATTCAAATTCAAAATATTTTATTGCATAAACATTTTAGTGCAGTGTACAGCAAGAACATAATGGTACAGTGACTAACTTTGTTTTAAAAATGCTACCTAGACATAGGTGTGGCAATATCTGAGAAAAACAATACATAAAGTTACATTGAAACACGAAAGTAAACAGTGACAGTACAATTTAGATAAAAAAAAAAATCTCAATATCTTAACCCTTCTTTTCTTTTATAAATTCCTCATTATTATAATACATTTTTGTCAAAAGCCATTGCTTGAGTTTGTTTTTAATTTTTTTTACGTTTTCATTTTCTTTTAAATGTTCCGATAATTTATTATAAATTGAAATAGCGGACTGAGTTGTACTTTTTGCTACCAACGTGGTACGCTTGGGCAATTTATATAGATTTCCAGCTGTATTCTGCCGTGTATTGCATTTAGTGACATCTTTGACTACATTAAAATAACATGGATATTGTTTGACAAAACAGCACAGCTCTAAAATGTAAATTGAAGTTAGTGTTAACAATCGTTTTATTTTAAAAATGTTTCGACAGCTATCTAAATGTTTAATACTGAAAATTGTTCGTAAACACCGTTTTTGAATAACAAATATCTTCTGGACATCCACAGAATTTCCCCAGAAAATTATTCCATATTTCAAATGGGAGTATACGTAACCATAATATGCCATTAGGCTTGTTTCCACCGAGGAGACTGTAGTGAGTACCTTAAGAGCGTAACAAAAACTACTTAATTTATTCTCCAACATCTTTATGTGTGTCTTCCAGTTAACGTTATTTTCAATCATCATACCTAAGAATTTTGCACTAGTTACCTCCTCGATAAGCGTTTCTGAATGTTTAATTATTATGTTCTGCCTGGCGCCTTGATATGTATGAAACTGAATAATGTTCGTTTTTGTGAGATTTATTTTTAGTTCGTGAAAGTTGAGCCATTCAATAATATTTGAGAGGGCATCTGTTAATAATAATTCATGTTGATTTGAATCTGTTTTAAATTTAGAAGTTATTATTCCTGTGGCATCGTCGGCAAAAAGAACAATTTTGTGTATGATACATTTTGAAATGTCATTAATATATATAAGGAAAAAGAGAGGACCCAGTATACTTCCCTGGGGAACACCAGCTCTAACGAAATTTGTTTTGGATGAATATTCAGTCAAGTGTAAAATAATAAAGAATTTACTGTTTGCAAGTACTTTTATTCTCTAAATATGATTCAGCTAGACAGACGCCGTCTTGATCAGCTGTCAAATCATAATGCGCGAGGTCGCCCTGCCGACCGCATCCGCTTTTTCATCCCCTCTCCGCGCCACCGCGATTCGTTGGCCGGAGATGACGTCACAGCTCAGCCCAGCACACTACGCGTCAGGCATCAGCATATGCCAGTCGCAAGTGTCACAAGCGCGTACTATCTCAGCCAGCATTCGATAGTACGCACTTGCCAGCGCAGCACACCACGCGAGAGGCACCAGCATGTGCCTGACACGAGTGTCGCAAGTACGCACTATATCAGCCAGCAATCGATAGTGAGTACTTGCCAGCTCGGCTCACAGCAACAGCTCCTCCCTTACACTCGGCCATCCTGCAACAATTGCACCCGAAATTGGATGCAACACCAGCATTAGTTAACTCTCTAACATGTCTATTAAGTCCTCCGTATCCAATTGATCATCAGTGCTACTGCCACTATCAGATACGGGAGCTATACTTGAATAGGGTCTTAGAGAATCCGATGCTACCAGACTAGTGAACTTTTTATATCCCCTTATACCTTTTATGGTCCTTATCCTATATCTGTCCTTACCTAACACGCTTATCACCACGTACGGGCCAGAATAAATGTCATCTAACTTAGTATTAACTTTACTGGCTATGCTGGTAGGTGCTTCTCTCCATAGGACGTAATCTCCTTTTTTATATATAGTGCTCGTCTTCCTTTTCTTATCGTAATTCATTTTCATAAGCCGACTAGCATTCTGATTTTTAACACTAGCCTTTTTACGACGAACGGACACGGGTTCATCAGGTTTCGACGTGGGAGGAATATCACAAACAGACCTACCTTGGTGGCCAAACATGAGATCGTATGGTTTATACCCAGTAGTAGAATTGATGGTGTTGTTGATACCCCAAACGACGTCCGGCAAGTTATTGGACCAATTTTGGGGGTTATCGCTTGCGGCTCGCAGCGCGTCCAGCAGGGTACGGTTAGTCCGTTCCACCTGCCCATTTGCACGAGGACATGCTATTGCAGTTAGGGTATGTCGAAATTGTTTGTCTGTACTAAATTTCCGAAAATGTCTACTAGTGAAGGCCTTACCGTGATCAGTCACAACACGTTCTGGGTAGCCAAATAAACTGAATGTTTGGCGTAAACTGTGCGCAGTATCTAGGGAATTTGTAGTGCGCGTTGGTTGTGCAATTACAAATTTGGAAAATGCGTCTGTCAGCACAAGAATGTATTGTAAACCCTTTCTCGTCCTACAAAATGGTCCGAGGTGGTCGATATGCACCATTTTCATTGGTACCATCGGTTTGGGAATAGGATTAAGGTAGCCCTCGCGTCTGCCGTAGTTACCCTTACCATAAGCACAGTGCAAGCATGACGAAACATATTTTTTGATGAACCTGGTCATTCGTGGGAACCAATAGTCGTTTTTAATAAGTTCCGTGCATCTCTTAAGGCCAACGTGGCCTATGTCGTCATGGTGCATTTGTAGCATTTTCCACCGCGCTAAATTGGGTACGACTAACCGATTACCATTTAGCGTTTTGCGATAAACTTTTCCTTCGATAAGGGCATAGTTATTACTAACTTCTTTGTCCACTGTGTTAGTAAGGAATAGATCTATGATTCGCTTAATATTGTCATCCTGATTTTGCAAAGTCAAGAACCAGTCATCCACCTCTATTCGGTTAATGTTCATAGAATCTATGGGATTTCTACTCAATGCGTCAACATGCTTCATGCGCTCACCGGGTCTATATTCTATCTCAATGTCAAAATCCTGAATGAGTAACCACCAACGTGCAATTCGTGGTAATAGATCACGTTTAAGTAATGTTGCGCAGACTGCTGAACAGTCGGTCACTACTTTTACATGCATGCCAGTTATGTATACTCGAAATCTACGTAGTGACTCCACCACTGCCAATGTTTCTAGTTCAAAACTGTGATATACACCCTCTTCCCTACTAGTTACTCTACTGAAATATATTACTGGCTTGAGAACACCGTCAATCTGCCTCTGCAATAAAATTCCAGCGATGCCCTTTTGGCATGCATCTGTATGAATTTCAGTCTCTAAGTTATTGTCATAAAGTGCAAGTATAGGTTTTGAGCACAAACACTGTTTTAAGTGATTAAAACTCTCATTTTGACTTGTGCCCCACACCCAAGTGGCATTCTTTTTCGTAAGGTCAGTTAAAGGGCGGGCGATTATAGCGAAGTTTCTCATGAATTTTCTAAAGTAACTGCAAAGTCCTACAAATTGTCTGACCTCGTGTACATTACCTGGTGCCTTGAACCGTGACACTGCATCTAACTTAGAATCACCTGGGCGGATGCCTTCAGCAGATATTTCGTGACCTAAGTAAGTAATTTCAGTTTGAAGGAACGCGCATTTCTTCATGTTCAACTTCAAGTTATTACTTTCGAAAGTGTGAAGTGCACTTTCGAGAAGAACCAACCCTGCCTGGACACTAGTCGATGTCAGCAATAAGTCATCGAGAAAAGCTAGTATTTCCTCATTGTTACCTATAGACTCAACAATCTTCTTAATTAATCGCATAAAGACCGATGGAGCATTCGCTAAACCAAAAGGGACCCTCATATACTCATATTGCCCACCTGGTGTGACAAATGCTGTCTTGTGTACATCTTCTTGTGCAATGGGTACTTGGTGATACCCTTGTGCCATATCCAAGCTAGTGAAACAACTCTTTCCTGCAAGTCTATTCATATGGTCATCTATGTGAGGTAACGGAAACCTATCCTTAACAGTTACTGCATTTAAAGCACGATAATCCACACAAAGACGTCGGTCACCATTTTTCTTTTTAATCATCACTACGGGAGAAGCGTATTGTGATTCTGACTCTCTTATCACACCCGCGTCTAATAGCTCTGCAACCTTATCGTTTACAATACCAGCTTCAGCATGTGATAAACGATACGGCCGACGGAATATCGGCTTGTCTGACGAAAGCCTTATTTTCATTTCCACTAAATCTGTGCATCCCAGCTCATCGGAACCCCCAGCGAAGCAATGAGAATATTTTCTCAATAATACCAATAAAGCAGCACGTTGGCTGTCATTCACTGAACCTACTCTTATCTGTTCGATTGGCACCCCACCTATGGTGTCAGATTTGTCATGAAGCTCAATGATCATGATATGCCCCAGGATTTGTGAACTGACCTCTGTCGCAGCCGGTAGATGAGTGCAGCTTTCAGCACGAACCAGCAGCTCGCCCGCCTTCCACACAATATCCTCCGTCCCGGCGTTGACAACTTTCATATATCCAGCGCCGCCAGTAAGTACTGTGGCTGGTAGTGAGTATGCCACACCACCTAACTCGTAGTGCCGTGTTGGAGTACTAACTTGGTTCCCCTCCTTATTTTCGAGCACACGCACCTTCAATAGTGACGCACCAGGCCGTAGGGTCTCTTCTTCGGCGGTGACAACTCGAAAACGGTGATCTTTGTCTTGAATCGTGATGCATGACAGCGGATCTTCATAGCTTTTTGTGATTGTAACACTCCCGTCGTGTACGAGGAGCGATATTCCTTCCGCATTTATTATTGGTTGGCCAATAATAAGGGTTATGCCAATCATGTCAATATTGGCTAAATATGCTTGGCATGGCATTATCAAGCCGTCGATTTCTAGATTAAACTTTGTTTCTCCACGGCTAGTGATGAATCCCCCTGAAAAACCCTTTAGGACCATGCTTGCGGGTGATACATCTAGCTGCAATGAATTGGCTACTTCAGTTGCTAGAATATTCACTTGGCTCCCAGTATCAATGTAGGCTTTTACGTACATGTCATTTAATTTAACAATCTTTTTGTATACATCATTGTGGTTCTGAACCGTCCTTATCTCTTTTACGATGTTCTGGCTGTTATCTAAACATCTAGATGCTACATGGCCTTGTTGGTTGCATTTAAAGCAACGCCGTAAATCCGGAAGGGAGCAATTCGCAACGTTGTGTCCAGTTTTCTTGCACCTGAAGCACACATCTACATCTATTCTAGGTATTTTATTGTCGTTTGTCGGGCGTTCTTTCAGACTGTAGCGACGCAAATCAAATGTTGTTGTGGACGGGCGGTAATCATCGAATGCAGCTAAAAAACCTTCATAAAGTTCGTCCGGACGCTTACACTGAAAAGCCTTTGCACTAGATTGCAGTGCTGGCGGTAATCCGCGTATAATGCACGATATACTTGCGTCGTCTGAAAGGCCGCACCGAAAACACATTTCAATTTTCTCCTGATAGTATTTTGTCATGTTTTCTGTGGGTAGTTTCTTCCTGTTGAGTAGTTCCTCGAGCATGCTGGAATAATCCCGATGTTTAGGAAAGGCTCGCAACAGCATACTCTTCCACTCCCCCCAGGTGTGACAGTAGTCATCCAGTCGATTATACCACTTCCTAGCTTGTCCCTTTAACTTTCCCTGCAGGTGGAATGACTTCGTTTTGTCATCCCAATCGTGGATCTCACCGAGTTGGTCGATTTTATGCAGCCAATTCTGTACTGTACAATCTTCCGAATCAGGATCAAAGTCTGGTATGAGAACTGCAGCTCCATGATTTTTCGTTGGTCCATATCTGAGGGTAGATTCCTCGTTTAGCTCGTGTAATGCCTTTTGAACTTCCCGTGCCAGTAAATTTTTTAGAATAGTTCTCGCTGGGCGCTCACGGGAAGTTCCGGGAGTAGCTGCGGGTTGACTCTCCTCCTCAGACTCGTCCGTGTTCTGTTTACTCTGTAATGGTCGCGGCGGTAATGGCTGCCGCGCTCGTTTGGATTGATATCTCTCCGCTTCGCACTTTCGAAATCTTCGTTTCATTTTGTTATATTGTCGCCCCACTTCTGAGTGTAAAATAATAAAGAATTTACTGTTTGCAAGTACTTTTATTCTCTAAATATGATTCAGCTAGACAGACGCTGTCTTGATCAGCTGTCAAATCATAATGCGCGAGGTCGCCCTGCCGACCGCATCCGCTTTTTCATCCCCTCTCCGCGCCACCGCGATTCGTTGGCCGGAGATGACGTCACAGCTCAGCCCAGCACACTACGCGTCAGGCATCAGCATATGCCAGTCGCAAGTGTCACAAGCGCGTACTATCTCAGCCAGCATTCGATAGTACGCACTTGCCAGCGCAGCACACCACGCGAGAGGCACCAGCATGTGCCTGACACGAGTGTCGCAAGTACGCACTATATCAGCCAGCAATCGATAGTGAGTACTTGCCAGCTCGGCTCACAGCAACAGCTCCTCCCTTACACAAGGTATTGGTTTTTGGGTCTATAGCAGTTACTTGTACAATTTGACTTCTATCGTCCAAGTAAGATTTCAATAATTTTAGAGGAGTCCCTCTAATGCCAATATCATCAATTTTTTCCAATAACAGTTCATGATTTACAAAATCAAAGGCCTTTGTCATGTCAAGAAGTAAACCAGTTACTGGCTTTTTCTGATCTATACAAGCCCAAATTTCTAAAAATATGTCATATACTGCTTTGGCGGTTGAATGGCCTTTTCGAAATCCGTTTTGACTTTTACTCAGTATATCACATTTATC
Organism: Incurvaria masculella; assembly: GCA_946894095.1. NCBI lineage: Eukaryota > Metazoa > Arthropoda > Insecta > Lepidoptera > Incurvariidae > Incurvaria > Incurvaria masculella. The sequence goes on along the minus strand of OX335658.1, from coordinate 10,396,055 downwards.
CATGAAACTTACTATACGTTCGTTAAGTATATGCTCAAAAATTTTACTTAATATTGGAAGGAGTGCAACGGGACGATAGTTAGAAGAATCAGTTTTTTCACCTTTCTTAAAAATTGGTTTCACTACGGCTATTTTTAATTTATCTGGGAAAACATTGAATGAACGATGGTCGAAGCGGCAATAAAAATTGTCCCTGTTTTCCATCCAGTTCAATGTAGCTAATCAATATAAGGAAGGTCATGGCATGGCACCTAGTTTCCATGTAGTTTGTTAGGCTAATATCTGACGGACAATTTGGTATTAGCCTTCTATGTCCAGTTACATTAAAACATAACGTTTTTGTACGTACGAGCCGCATTTAAGTTATGCGCTTGCTGTAGCTCCAACCTATTGGTCTATTACTTTGCCTTCCACTCTAAATATAAAGTAATGAATGTGGATCGTTCGTTACAGCGAGCATGGAAGGACTTACAAGCCTCGTGGTTCGTTATAAGAATTTCATAAACAGTTTCAACACTATAAATACAGCGAACATTCAAAATTCGAGCAAAAATAATATCATTGTCGTATAAATCTTAATTCATTATTCATTATAGAAATAGTTTCAACGAACCTGTTTGCTATCATAGACCAAAGATGTGGAGCTTAATAACGTTTTACGTTCCGATTGGATATCCTCTTTCGTTTTTTTTATCAAACTAAAAGCATGTGAAAGTCAAATGATTCCCTTTTCAGCCGAAATGAATATGTATGTTGCGCCTGGCTCACGCTTCCTGCGTGCCATGGAGTAGAGAGTAGCAGAGTGTGCAATCAAATGAAATGTTATATGAAAATACTACATAGCTAAGTGGCCAAATCTTGCAAGGTAATGCTATGAGGTTTTGAACATTTGAAAATAGGTTTTGAACATTTGAAAATAATTATGAATTGAAAATAATATTTTATGGTGTAATTAAGAGAGTCGTTACCATATCAATTCCCCGTATTATGGGCGATAACTGTTTTTAAGTTCTTAATGTTTTACTAGGATTTTGAAAGTTAAAACATAAAAATAATTTCATGTATATACTGGATAGGACATAACCGTTATCTCGTTAATTTGAGTTTCAGCGACATATATATTTGAAGAATTATAATTTTGAATATTGTCTGAAAACCTTTTCGGTCTTGACATTCATCGGAAGCAGGATTCACACCTGCGATCTTTGGATTGCATACCCACTGCTCTAACCAACTGAGCTATCCCGACAATTACGTCAGCCAGCTAATGTATCGATTATATCCAAAATACAATAATCAAAATGCCTTAGCATAGGATCAATACGCGACAACATCAGCGCCATCTAGTAAAGATAGGGGAAGCATTGTGTTGATTCGAATATAATCGAGATAAGAAGGACAGATAAGAATTCGAATAAACATTGGAAAAACGTTGCCTCTTTTTAAGTTAATTTTAGATACTTTTTTAACTGAAAAATACAAATACTTATTTACAAAAAAAAATTAACATGCGGACATAGATTTATGTATTGCAAGTGTTACAAAAATGTTGAATAAAATCTGACAACTTTTAGGGGTAGGAAAACGTTAGGCCATGGATGATGATTTCGCTAGTTTAATAGTAGTCGCTCTGCAAAATTGTGCCTATGACAAAAAAATTATGCATTTCTTAAAATGTTCAAATCCTAGATTTACTATGACTTCACGACAGCATTAAGTCCGTTCCGTTAAATTATTATGTCCCTGCATCACAGTTTGTGATGATTTACAAAAATAAAACAGTCAATGATCCGGAAAATTGTAAAGTCACTTGTGAAAACGTAATATCACCGTCTTCACCTTTCAATAAAAATTCACCCTATTTACGACTGACCAATTATATAAGATCGTTGTAGCCTTTGCTATTTTCTGTGCTTCCGGGCGGGCAGCCCTCGACTACAACTCAGTATGATAATTTATGTAAGTCCCGCAGCATCTTCAGCAGAACCGGAAAATTGCATTAAACTTATGCGTTGCCTCCTTTCCGTTCACTTTGAGAGATTCGCTGGAAAGTTTTATTGAATAAACAGCAACCCAGGAGACTGATGGATGGGCTTAGAGTATGAAATTAACCTGTGGAGGCAGACTTTTTAAGCTTGCCTAAATAAGAATAAAATAATAAAAAAAATTGAGAACAGTTTAAAATTTTATTGCAGCAGAAATTCATGTGACTTTCGTAAGTAACCATTTCAACATTTTGCTCATATGCCACGTAAAATTCCTTCCTTTTTGAGTTTTTTGAGGTTGATTTTAGCCAAGTATACATAAGTATGTTGGAAAGGAATGCTCGTAGACAGGTATTTATTTAACAAACAGTATCAATGCTGCTTTTATTGGCGGTCAAGCCAATAAAGGCAGCATTATGCCTGACCTATTATGTCTTTATGATGTATAGATTATTACAGTAATTGGCAAGAGTAATCACTAATTATAACTCAGGGAAGGCTATACAAACAATCTATTATTTTATGTAATTGAAAAGTGCAAGAAAAAAAAAGGATTCTATTCACATTGTTTATTGGGCTGTGTACGCACACTTTTAACTTATAAAATAACTTGTACTCATGATATAAGTCTCTAAAGATTTATAAACACATTTTTAGAAGCGTACATAATTTAAATTTGTTTAGTAATTTAAAAAAAAAATATATGACGTGTTAACGTGTTCACGTGCCGTCACTGGTGGCGTCAGAGATGTTTTTAACCAAAATCAATTCGTTGGTTACTACGTTGTGGGCTCGTTACTACACATATGTGTACCTATAAAGGTTTTTTTTTCAGATAGACTCCAGAGTCAGACCATAAGGGTAATTTTTTTCCACTTCTTGCGACGGAATCCTAAAAATATAGGAATACCTTATTCCATATTAATTAGGATTAAAGTTATTCAGTTGCGAACTACTTTAAGTTATATGATCGCCTTACGGTTAGGGTGTCATAAATTCAAACCCAGCAAAATCACACCTATTGGCGAACTGATGCAACGAGCAAACTATCTTCGAAAGATCAATTAATTTGTGATTCGGGAAGCCGCATATTACTCACTGCGCCCAACCGAACCAGCTAACTTTGCTCAATTTAGTGGAAAAGTTAAACAGTTTCAACGCTTTAGCATTTGCATTTCGCCGTTCAACTAAATTACTCGATTGTTTCACTTTGTTAAATAGTTACGCAGACTTTACAAAGTTTTTGTATTTGACGACAATAACAGTCGAAGGGCATGGCCCGTATCCAGACCCACTTTTTAATAGTGGTAATTGTATGTCATCCAAATTATTTAAGTATTTCCTTTGCCGGATAGATGAATCCCACCTTTTTAAACATATTACAGCAGCGGGTGTGTAGATGGCAACACTATCACGGCTGGCTAACTCTGTAAACACCTCTCGCTCTAATGCGTTTAAAAAGATGGCATGGATTTATTAGTCGAGCACTGAAAGCTTGCTTTATTTAAACAATTACAGAATATAAAATACTCATTTTAAATTATGTATCTAATTGCTGTCAGTATTTAAAGTTGGCCTAGATATGAAGTTCCATAATGGAGAAGTCCTTTGGATGGGGAACTTAGTTTTGTTTTCAATTCGCCACCATTTTTTTGCCCAATAATTTCAGTTCTTGATGCTGATAAACGCTTAAAAGAGCGTAGAACAAAAAAAAAACCTTTGCATAATTATTGTATGATCCAGGAAGCATTTAAACATTTATTTAGGAAAAAAAGCAATGAAAATAACTTAATTTTAAAAAAGACTAGCTAAGGTACCCGGCTCCGCTCGGTGCAATGTCGTTTTGGATTGTTGTCAGGCCGAAATATTTCCTGGATATTATAATTATATGATATGCAATTTAAGGAAGGACTGGCATGGCAATAGTTCCCATCTGTAGACAGTGTTATAAATGAAAGAAGTCCACAATGCGGTGGACGAAACGTCGACTTAAACAAGTAAGCGATTTATAACACTGTCTATCCGAAAACATTTTAATAATAATATGTAACAACAGTGAAAGTCTAAATAAACATAGTTCCTATCTGGTTCGTTGCGTTAAAGGTCAGTTTGGTATTAGCCATCCATGTCCAGTTACATAAAAAATTAGTTCCCCATACAAACTTTAATTCCCTATTTCAACCCCGTCGAGTTAAATTTTCTCCACAAAATGTAGCCTATGTCATTCTAGATAGTCTGGATCGAAATAACGAAATTCATCAAAATTCAGCGGCTAAGGCTTAAAACGCAACAGACAGACGGATTTACTTTCGCTTTTATAATATTAGTATGGATCATTTCTTCGCTGTCGTTTGTACATATATATCAAATTTAATTTAAAAAAAAATCTCGTGCAGGCTCTGCACAAAAATTTATATTTTAGTCAGTATAAATGGTCAAGCGACAGTATATAGCAGATTACAGGTTCGTTACAGAGCCGCACGTAACCCTCTAATCGACGTGACGTGAATAACATTACGTGAGGGGAGACCATAAATAATGCCGACATTAGAACTAAGTTGAATATCCATTATTCGACTTGTCGATTAGATCCCGCGGCTCCGTAGATAGTATATATAATATCAAATACAAATATTGCAAACATTTACCGTCATTCACTTTACACAGAGTAATGATTTTAGTCTTTTGATAGATTTTAATTTAGCACAATTTCATTTAAAACAAAAAAAAAATTTTCACTATTTACAAGTTACATTTTAGTATTGCACGAAAACGTAGGTTACACAAACTGCAATTCGCCGCCCGACCACGTGCTCGAGGCGCTCCATCACCCCTGAGTCCGAATGAATACTCCATCGACTCGCCCTGTGGTGCGGTGCGTCCACAGTTGAGGGGATCCAGCCGCTAGAACTTCGCCGCGCTGGGGCAGGCGCCATTCGCCGCCCAACTACGTGCTCCAGGCATCATCACCACTAGGTACCGTACTGAACCTTGTTTTTGCCGGCTTTAGAGTCAGTGCGCGTAACACTTCTCAGTGTCGTCGTTCGTATTAGGAGGCCCAATTAGGAACCTACTCTATTTCTTTACCTACTTGTATATTTTTCTGTTTATGCTCGTCCTAGAACATTGGTTGTTGTTTCTGTTTGTATATATTTAATCATTCATAATACATGGTGCATTAATTTAATTTATCTGGTTTTGATTTGGTTAGACAGAATTATTACACATCTTGTGACTTATGGTTGAGGACCCGGCCCCGCTCACCGACTGATATCCGCATGGAATTCACTTAACCATACGTCACAACTGACGTCACGCACAGCGTTGAAATGTCCCTCAGACATCCTTTCCCTAAAACAATAAATTATTTTAATAGAAGCCATTACATGTTTAGAATGAAAAAAAAATGCTTCACTTCTAATTATAATATAATAATTCGTTTAGTTGGAGACGTGGCGCTGCCAGCCTTCATATCCTCAACCCACTGCACATCTGATCTCGTCGGTAGTATTCTTTCTCCGTCACTCTGTGACAACGAGACCATGTACATGGGTGAGGCTATTGAGGCATGGACGCTGTTGTGTCCAGATGAACAAACGCCGGCATCCGTCAAAGTTCAAAAGAGCTGGGATAGGCCCCTAATAAAAAAATCATTAAATACTCTCCTGCTCGAAGGTAGTGATACTGACCGCGCCCGCATACTTGCTGCTTCAAAACGGGAGTCCGGTGCCTGGATGGAAGCTTATCCATCTGCCCATCTTGGCACACTCTTTGACAATAACTCATTCCGTATAGCCTTTTGCCTTCGCTTCGGAGCCAATATATGCGAGCCCCACACATGTGTGTGTGGCGCCGCCGTAGAGGCAACTGGCCACCACGGCTTATCGTGCTAAAGGAGTGCGGGCAGGTTTTCCCGGCACACAGCCCTCAATCAAATTTTGAAGCGCTCCTTGGCATCGGTCAATATCCCCAGTATCCTGGAACCGCCGGGAATCTTTAGGGACGACGGTAAGAGGCCCGACGGAATGAGTCTCCTGCCGTGGAAGCAAGGCAAGGCCCTCATTTGGGACGCGACCTGCGTGGACACCCTCGCTCCGAGCCACATACAGGGCTCGAGTAGAGAGGCAGGTTTTGCGGCCGCAAAGGCCGAAAGTCATAAACATCGCAAGTATAGTAATTGCTCGGCGAACTATGAACTTTCGGTCTTTGCGGTTGAGACACTTGGCCCTTGGAGCGAGGACGCAGTCGCGCTTTCTACCGACATCGAAAAACTTTTGATAGAAGCTTCGGGCGACCTTCGAGCAGGAGCGTGCTTTAAGCAGCGCATAAGCCAGGCGATACAGCGGGGAAACGCTGCCTCCGTTATGGGGACAATGTCATCGGTCCCCATGGAAGAATATTTTAATTTGTGATTATGATTTTAGTTTTTAGTTTCTTAACATTTTATCAAATAAATTTTCATACTAGCTAAAAAAAATATAATAATAATAATATTTTTTATTGTTTCCATACATACAAGGGCGGACTTATTGCCTAATGTCAATCTCTTCCAATCACGTACACAGTTCTCACGTACACATTTTTTAAATCTTGTCATAATTTTCTGATGAAACTAATATGGAAAGACGAGTATTTTGCGAGGCTGATCCGACCATGGCCAGCCTTGAACTATATTTTTAAAGTTGTAATTTTTATAGCAAATGTTTCCTTGCTTCACGGTCGATTCTACATACAAATCACATTTGTTTATTTTGAAATTTGTTTATATAAATGTTACACATATAGAAGACATGAATCATTAAAACATGCACGCATAAATCAGAGCTGATTATATTTGAACATGAAATATTTCAAGTCAAACAAGAAAATGAACCGTTGCTCAATGTTGATTCAATTTATTATTAAAGTTCAAGTTGAACGCAGAGGAAATATTCTGTTGACTCATCAAAGCGCTTCTCTTTATTTACGGAAGCTGAAATGATTTCAATATTAATTTTATATCTCATGACGCATAATTGGTACTTTAGAATATTTTTAACTTTCTTACTGATAAATAAAAATAATTACTTGGAATACTAGCTCATCAATGATTTCTAGAGCATTATATTGTAAGAATAATTCCTTTTGTTAAATTAAATGAATGTTTCAACCTTCGAATTGCAATTAAATTTAACTTAATAAGAAAATGGTTTTTAACAACATAACTTACTCGATTAAAAATGCAATTACTCTCAATTTAAAATGGTTATACATCTCAAAAATGCTAAGGATGTTTAAAAGTAGACGGTCTGTAAAATAAAGTCTATAGCTTTTTTTTTAAAATATAGAAAAACAAAAAAACTGTAATTAGTCTGTAACTGTCACCTGAAAAATAATATGGAACCGTATTTATTTACTTTTTACATATTCAACTTCAGATAAACAAAACCTTAAAAAATACTAGGAGTGACACCCAACCTTGTTTCCCAGACCTTCAAAAACATGAATATCTGAAAAATTTTAAAACCTTCGTTTCAAGAAAAACGAAAACAAACCTTGCAAAATCACAAGCGTTTTCTTAGCTCCGGAGATACAAACGTTTGTCTTAGGTTGTGGAGGAATATTGCTGTTTTGTTTTATGGTCGTATGTATTTATTGATGCAGCTCACTTCTTCAAACAATTTGGACGGATGCTGCTGTCTATACGCTACGTATTGGGTACGGTTGGCATATCAATATAATGTATGTATATATGTGCCGTCCCTTTAAATTGTAATAGAGTTACGAGTTAAGCGGGTGCAAAGCACGTATCGACCCTTTGTCTCAAACCTGTTTTTACCTTTTTTTACATCTTCTCTGTCGACTCCTCATGAGGAACCTAAGATTTCCGATAAATATCGGTGGGGCCACACATATTACAGTCTAAAGAGCCTTCCATTTGATCTTAAAGCGTTATCTTTAAACTTTAACGAAGTCGAAAACTTTTTCGTTATCACGATACTTTGGCGTGCGCGGTATTTTTTGCCGAACGGGAATTTCAAGCGTTTTCTTTTCGTATCAAGTCTCCTCGAAGAAGTCGATTAGTTTCTCTTCGCTTTAATTAGTTTTTCGCTTGCATTAGGTAGGTTAATGCTTTAGCTTGGTTCCCAACTTTGAGAATCTTGTTTGGACGTCACGCTGGACTTTTAATACAGGGTGTAAACGACGTAGAAGCTAGTTAAAAACTTTGGATAGTATTTCATTTTGAGAGTCAAGCACACAAACTTAAGGAAAATATTTTTTCAAGAAATTCATACTCTTTGCATTTCTGTGTATGAGTATGTTAGATATACCTTTATGAAGCTCTATTGTTAAAAAAATACTGATTTGTTCTTTATCAGAAAGTTCGTGACATGTCTCTGAATGTCCAGTCCACATTGAACTAAAAAAACAACAAGAAGGGCCATCAGAGTCAGACATCAAACAAGTGATCGTTTCAAATCGTTTTCCCCCATGCCTCAACTAGGCGGTAGGGCTTAAGCCCACCTGGGTTGGTAACATCGCATTGGATGAAAAGATATTAGAAGCTACAATGAAAAGATTTTCGTGTTTTCCATCCAGTCCAATATAGCCATAAAGGAAATGTCTTGTATTGAGCTAATATCATAACGGTAGTTGTGTGGTGTAAGCCATCCATGTCAAGTTGCATGAAAGAAAAGCTCAGCTGGTTTTGGCGATTAAATATCAAGTCCATAATCTGATTTTACAGTTACTTCAGCCATGCCATTAAACACATAAAAATGTGATCCATCAACATACTGATTAAGTTAAACAAAGAAAGTTTTTATTATTTAATCTTGCCCTCAATACATTTCGCAAATTCATAAAAGCTATTGATGCTTAAACTGTATTACAAGTTTTTTGAATTTGCATTTTATCAATCCAGATCGCCCACTTTTAAACTTGTGATAAACAAAACCTTCATACATAGTGGAAATCACACCCAACCTTCAAAATACATGAATATCTTAAACATTTTAAAACCTTCGTTTCAAGAAAAAACTAAAACAAACCTTGCATAATCACAAGCGTTGTCTTAGCTCAATATCTTTTGTTTAGAAATTAAGTGAATTATATTAATTTTGTAGTAAATTGCCCGTACAGTAGTGCCTTGAATCGTCAAAATCAAACAGGTCACGTACCTCGCGCAAAAACTAGAAATATTATTTCGAAGTCCACACATTCTGATGGCGGCGCGGTGCTGTTTACTGTTCTTTTGCTCATTCACCGCTCGCTCAGGATTTCCTTGACCCTTTTTGCTTGGGAACATTAACCGTACTATTAAAAGACCTTCGAGGGTCGGAGGGGCTAAGCGACGGCCATTTTTGGCCCCGGCCGCTTATCCAATGCGCGGAGGAAATAAAGCCTCCTCCAAGCTGTTGCAAATGCGTAACCTTTTGCCATGGAAATTCGCGGTTACGGAAATAATTTTACTCGTGGTCACGGATTTTTTTCTGAGGTTAAGACTCCGTATGACGCTAACCTCCAATATTTTGGGTATATTTTAATTTTATATTAGTTTCGGTTAAGAATAAACACACATAGAAAAATCGAAATATCAAGGTTTAAACTATTATCTAGTGTATGACCGTAAAACGGTTTTTTGAGTTGCTTTTATTATTTATAAAAAATATACTTGTAAACAACTATTTACTAGGTTTTAGGTTTACAAACCGGCGCTTGGAAAATATAAATAATTTGTACAATTTTTTTTTTTGTGGTACAAGATCACATATTAACTATTGAATAAGCTTGAACTATATTTTAATTCACTTTAGAAAGTTGACTTTCAGGTCAAAAACCAAAATTTCGCTTCGTTTGATTTTCACGCGCATACAACAATGAACCCTAACGCAAACTCAGTGCTTCCGGAGGTCGCCATTATTGTTTGTTTACTGAACGCTGAAGTCAGTAAGACGATTTTAATATGTGTGGATGTTTTTTTCACGGAAATGGATATGAATGGCTAATACCATACCTACTAAGCCTAAAACAATTCAGTCCCAAAGGAATTCGGTGCCATGCCAGGACTTTACGGCCAATGCTGCCGTTTTGAACATCTTTTATCCAGTGCGATAGTTTTACATGGGGTCCGAACCATAGAGTAGTCTGCATTCATAACAAAATGTACTTAGGCACCTCAGAAAGAGATAAACTTGAACCCACGAACGAGACACTATATCGCTCATACAAGATTACTCAAGATTAATAAGATTACTCGAGAAAGATAATGTTACCCGAAAGAAAATTCAAATAATCTAACGAACTTAAAAAAAAATAAGTTCGTATTCGGGTATTCGTAAATGTTAAGGCTGTTCCGACCCATATCAAGTTGTTTGCACACATAACGCAAAAAGTTTTGCACTTTAAGCCACGAATTAATAATAAAAGTTTGATATAGTCATATTACTTGCAGCGAAAAAAATTTCACAATTTCAGGATTATTGGTTTTGTTACAATTTATTTAAATACGATTTTTATTTAACAGCGCCATCTAACGGTGTAAAACTTCTTATCGGCAATTACAACGAAACCATTAAACCTGAAATTGTGAATATGTTTTCGCTGCAACTACTATTGCTATATTGAATATTTTTGACGAATTCGTGCCTTAAAGTGCAATACTTTTTGCGTTCTGTGTAAAAAAAACATTGTATGGGTCGGAACATCCTTAAACAGGATTATTAGTTTAGAAAACGGAATCGCTTATGAGTAGTAGTTTGAAATGGCAATTAATGTTCTAAAATAAACGCAAGAGTGCCCGAAGTTCCATCGGAATTTCTGTGTGCAAGGCCGATATTGTAACTGTAGTAATTATTGTAAGTACTACACAGGCATTTACAGTATTTTTCCATTTAAGTTCCCAGGCATCATGGTTATGAGACATCGATACTGCTGCTGTTATGCCTGGAATTGTTCGCAAATTCCGTACAATGGGCTAATGGCATGGCATTAGATATGTTACGAACATCCTTGCGTTTACGTACAGTCAGCCACGGTCACCCAGTGTTGACATGCCTTGAAGCACCTGTGAGCGCGGTTGGGTTCTGGATGGGTGGCCATTTTCAACCGTTGAGATTAGCCGTGGTTCGGATTCCACGTAAAACTGTAGGTCCTCTTCCTAACTTACTAGGTAGCCTAGTGGCGCGGGGACTGGACTAGCGTACCAGAGGCCTGGGTTCAATTCCGACTTGCACCACTGTCTTTCTCTTTCCGAGTTTGATACGTGCATTTCGTCACGAGTGCGAGCTGCTCCATGGTTCGGAACCCATGTAAAACTGTAGGTCCCCTTCCCCTACTAGGTGGTAGGGTTTAAGCCCGCCCGGGTTGGTACCATCGCATTGGATGAAAAGATGGTCGAAGCGGCAATGAAAAATTGTCCGTGTTTTCCATCCAGTTCAATGTAGCCGTGCTCATAAGGGAAGGTCCTGGCATGGCACCTAATTCCTTCGAGAATGTGGTGTATTGGGCTAATACCATAACGGTAGTTGTGTGGTATTAGCCATCCATGTCAGGTCGCATAAAAAAAAAAAAATGAAAATTGTCCGCGTTTTCCATACAGTTTGATGCAGCCGAGCAATATAAGTAAGATCCTGGCATGGCACCTAGTTTCCATGTGGTATATTAGGCTAATATCTGACGGTCAGTTTGTCAGTCTCATAAAAAAAAATACAAGTATAAAATTAAATACAATTTACATAAACCAAGTATGTAAAAGTAAATTTATGCAACCTTTCATCTCGACGAAGTAGGCATGCTAGGGAAATCGCAAAGTCTACACACCTAGCGGGCCATAAGATAGCAGTGATATACGTAAAGTCTAAAGGACAGGACGTTTAACTTAAAAAATACATTATAAGCGAACGTGTTACCAAAGATAATACTAATAATTACTTCGTAATAGATGGCCATCTCCATACAAAGTGCAAGCCTTCCGCAGTTGTTTGAACCGGCAGCAATAAAACTCCAGGTACGTCGAGAATGTTTACGCCAAATTAAGCTTAGCGACCTGCCCCGAAAGATGATATTCACTTAGCAGCTCCAAATTGTGCCGCTGTTCAGGGCTGACACATGTTTTGCTATGACGAGCGCGTTGAGACAAGCTATTTAAATAGTTGAGTACCACATTAAATTAATATTATTAGATGTGTTTTCATAAAATAATATAAAGTCGATATTTCCATACATATTTATATCTTTATATATTCTTAAAGTTACTTTTATTATTTTATATTAGTTACGATACCATCTGTCCGTAAATTACCCTACAATTCAGTCCCGTAAGTCAGGGAACACGTCATTTGCAAGCAGCCAAACTTTCGTGTGGAGCCAAAGCGATTTGTCAATCTACTGTCACTGAACCCAACTACCCGCCACGCCAGGTATAGAACAACTTTACTTGAATTTCCGTATTAATGTAGGGTGATGGAATGAAGATTTGTAATCCCTGCATTCAGTGGTGTGAGCTTTTGTAATCGCCGAGAACTTATTTTACAGAATTGTAAAGTAAGACCTATTTGTACCTTTATTTGAATTCAGTGCTGACATAATTGGTAAGAGATATCACCTTAGCAATTCCCCTGATGAGTTCCTTGAGGAGGTGATTTTATTGACAAATAGAAGCTTAATCACATTCATGTATTCGTTTGTTTTCCTCCATTAGATGTAATCTTGGATTAGCCACTTTTTTTTAATTCGGTGCTGAAATAATTGTTATGAGACACAAACACAACCTGCACAATTCCCCTAATGAGTTCTTTGATGAGGTGATTTTATTTACAAAACCAGCTTCATCATATTCATTCGTTAATTTTCCTCCATTAGGAGTCATCTTGGATTAGACATATTTTTAAAGACAGTTCGATAAGCATGGACGAAGAACCGAAAAAAAAACTCTGAAAATATACAAATACATTTTACCGGCTACTAAAAAATTTAGAGTCTAATGGTTTGAGAGCAATCACAACAATAAAGAACTAATAAGACCTTGTATGAAATGGTTGTAAAATTAAATATTTCTTTGTCAGCATCGGTAGCCCAGTGGCTCGACGCGTTGCGGTTCGATAAACTGGGTGAAGCAACTCTGACAATTGAGTTCTAGATGGGTGACCGTTTTCAGCAGTCGAGACTGACCGTGATTCAGATTAATTGTAAAACTTTATGTTTTTAACTGTGGGTTATAACAGGAATGCTAGTTTGTAGGGTTAATCCCGCCCGGGTTGATACTATCGCATAGAATGAACGATGGTCGAAGCGGTAATGAAAATAGTCCGTGTTATCCATCCAGGTCAATGTAGCGAAGCAATATGAGGAAGGTCCTGGCATAGCACCTAGTTCCCATGTGGTGTGTTAGGCAATTTTTTTCATGTTTAGCGCGGCGTATGTCGTACGCCGGTTTTGTAGTCGCAATATTTCTCCAGTTGCATGAAAAAAAGCGTTCTAAATAGCAATTCGGTTGAAAGCTGGATTTTCATGCAGTATCGGATGGTCTACTTGACGTTCACAGGCAATATTACTGTATGAAGCAAAACGGTGAACTGAATATAGGTATCGGTGTAGATATTCGGGTCGGACACGCCTCTACGGGGTGATGGTAGTTCCGTTGCCTTGCCTTCTTTCTTTGTACTTGAAAGGGGCGACGTTCAAGACCTCTTTGCCTTATTTGTTCTTTGAGATCCGCATGGGTCCGGGAATACTTACGCTCTTCAGCAGCGAGAAATACCTTTTTTTTTGTAAGAAATGGGGCTTAGGCGTGTTGAATGACATGAATTAAATTAAATTTGAAATGTTAAGGTATTTTTTTTAAATTGATAAAAAATGTAGGGTCTATACATGCGGTTAGATAAAGGCCAACGGATGTAATATTTATTCTTATATTGTAACGCCTCAGAAATTAGGTAATTTTGGTATAATATGACTTAAGAAAAATATTTGCACTTGATTGAAAACTACGCCAAGCCAAATAATTTTATCTCAAAGTTCAAAATCTGTCTACCTACTTTGAAAGCGGCTTGATGGTTTGGTGCATGTATTTATTTTGATGTTTTCTTCTAAAATATAAGCTCCTTAAAACTATTTTGCATGAAATTTTGCAGAGAACCCACGCACGTAACGACGTTCAATTGTTCGGAAAATCTGCTCGCGTCACATAACATTATCTCTCGGCCACGACAATTCCCAAGACCGTCACAATTTGTGGTTCAACGGGTTGACACCGTGATATGGGCTTCGGGCGTTTAAAGCCTTCCTAAGTGGCCGTATTAACATAACAAAGTCCGCAAACGGTTGGCTGGAACCGCAGTAGGCAGCCGCTCTAAATTGTTCCTCCAAATGGCGAGACGTCGACAATGGAGTTGTTAGGAAGCGGTAATTATATTTAAGGTTGAGCGCAACTCACCCCGAGTAACAATTGCAAGGCTTGGGATTGCTATGACTTGCCTGTATTCTATCTATTTCGATCAACTAGAGGAGAGCGAACTATTTTGATGAAATGCAGAAAAACGAAGGACTTCGAAGAAATACTATGGTGACTTTTCAAAGAAGAATAAATTGGTCTCCAAATGGCGAGACGTCGACAATGGAGTTGTTAGGAAGCGGTAATTATATTTATAGTTGAGCGCAATTCACCGCGAGTAACAATTGCAAGGCTCGGGATTGCTATGACTTGCCTGTATTCTATCTATTTCGATCAACTAGAGGAGAGCAAACTATTTTGATGAAATGCAGAAAAACGAAGGACTTCAAAAAAATACTATGGTGACTTTTCAAAGAAGAATAAATTGGTCTCCAAATGGCGAGACGTCGACAATGGAGTTGTTAGGAAGCTTTAATTATATTTAAGGTTGAGCGCAACTCACCGCGAGTAACAATTGCAAGGCTCGGGATTGCTATGACTTGCCTGTATTCTATCTATTTCGATCAACTAGAGGAGAGCGAACTATTTTGATGAAATGCAGAAAAACGAAGGACTTCGAAGAAATACTATGGTGACTTTTCAAAGAAGAATAAATTGGTCTCCAAATGGCGAGACGTCGACAATGGAGTTCTTAGGAAGCGGTAATTATATTTATAGTTGAGCGCAACTCACCGCGAGTTACAATTGCAAGGCTTGGCAATGTTAGACTTGCCTGTATTCTATATATTTCGATCAACTAGAGGAGAACAAACTTAAGAAATAATATGTTGACTTTTCAATAAAGGATACATAGGTTTTTAAATGGTGAGACGTTGATAATGGAGATATTAGTAAGCGGTAATTATATTTAAGATCGAGTGGAACTCACCCCGAGTAACAATCGCAAGGGTTGGGATTACTATGACTTTCCTGTATTCTATCTATTTTGATCAACTAGAGGAGGGAAAATTGGTCTCCAAATTGCGAGACGTCGACAGTGGTGTTATTAGGAAGCTATAATAATATTTAAGGTTGAGCGCAACTCGTAAAGCAACTCGCAAAGCGTAAGAAATGGCCACGTGTAACTGAAATATTGAATACTATTTTATTTCTAATTAATACTTATGACAATATTAATACCTCAATAATGTGTTTTTTGGATACGACATATTTGTTGGCTAACATAATAGTCAGGACAGCTCAGCGGTAGAGCAATCAAAGTGTAATACAATTGCGGCAGATTCTAACCTTGCTTCCGACAAATGTCGGATCAAAACGTTTTCTGATTACTTTCAAAATCTGATTACAATGCTTTAATGATATCATTGGATAACCTTAGTTTATAAAATGTGTTTACTCTTACCGTTTCTCAAAACGTATATTGTGACCTACTAGTATACATATATATATGTACATAAGTTGGTCTCACATGTTAGTCCCGCTCTAGCCGGTCGAGTAGGAATGCGGGATGCGATAAGAATGTTTCTTCAGACAGATTAATTCCTCTCCGCCCCGCTGCCCTCCGCCCCCCCCCCCCCCCCTCGCCCCCTCCCCGTGCAAACTAGTTCTGTATCTTGCTCTACAAGGTACAAATACCGTGGGTAAATATTTGTTTCTGGTTTGCGCTGAAGTGGCTTTCCGAAAGCTGCTAAGAAAAGCCGTTTTATTTTTACTGGAGTGATCATTAGTGTACAGTTGAGCGCTGACTTAAATATATTTTAGAAAATACCTAGGCGGTCCGTTCAAGTACTGTTCTTATTTATGTCTAAAAAGGTTTTTTTTAGTTTTTTTTTTGTGTTGACAAAACTTGTTTTTGAATAAATAAAATACAAACTATTTTTAATAATATATTAATATTAAATATTAAATATTTTGATGTGGATTCTGTTGTAATTACGAATAATATTATGTTGATATTAAAATTATATTAATTTTTATTTAAGCAACATTATCTAAATTACAGCATGGTATCATATTTTGAAAAAAAAAAAAACGGAAAAGTGCTGGTCTAGAAAAGCCTGCATCCTATGGATTACATGCAATGTCCTTAGTGGTCAGAACAGAGCTATCTAAAACATTTACGTCAGCCGACGAATTTTTTGTAGAAAAATAATATAATTAATTAAATAAGCTAAAGGTATTTGAACGTATGTAAGTTATTTTGTCTTAATTTTTTTAAAAGGAATTAATGATAGTATTCGAAATCTATATGGTTCGTGAAATAATAAAGTTATACTCAGCTACAAACGGATCACGAAGTCAAGAATTTCGTCGTGTCAGCATTCCAATTACTGCCAAGATTAACAATGCAAGTTTCAATATAACCCTTGCTAGATAGTTAAGTTAACCCTAAATAATTACTAACGTAAATTTAATACACACGAACTTTGCTCAAAATAATCTCGTAATTTGTTTAGGAAGCCAACCTGCCCATACACAAGTTGAGCATGAAGCGAAATTCCTCGAAATTGGGACATTTCTGGAGCGAACTTACGTATTTGTGATCAACACGGCTGATTAAATTGTCTTGCCACTATTTAGTTGACGAATCCAGAGAAGGTTTTTTACTTATTTTCACGTAAAGTTATCTATACGCAAGAAAAATAAACTATTATACATGAATATATTGTTATGTGTAGACAAACATATTTTAACAAGTTGTGTTGAAATCAATTACGATTTTTAATTATACGCACCGCCGTATGCTTCAAGTATGTGTTTTGGAAATCAAATAAAATAAGAAAGAGTGTTTATTTCTTCATTATCATTGGCCAGTTATTTATAATGAATAATATGAGTTCGAAAGTACAACAATGACGCAATGTATTATCTGTAAAAATATTATTTTTTATTTAAATAACCTTTTATTGTGACAATTACAGCTAACAAATGATTTTAATTAAAGTTTTCGAAGTAGTAATTCTCAAAAACAAAAAAATAATAATTTCAAAACAGGTAAATAATATTAAAAAATAAAATTTTCCAACGAAATATTAAAAAAAATTTCAAAATACATTTTAATTTGACCCGTCCCGACCCGTTGATTTTATCTACGTCGAAGTCCTTTTAAGGGATTCATTAATTTATTTTCTCAGTTTTTTTAGATCCAAAAACATCAACAAGACAAGAATTAACCTTTCTCTAGCCTTCCGAAACATGAAATGTATTTATATTTCTTATTTTAAATGAAAACCAAAATTCAGCTTTTAATTAACTTTTGGAGCATTTTGACGATCCTTTATTTATTTATTATTTATTTATTTGGAACATTAACAGCTTAAAACTAATACAAAACAGGTTTTTAAAACTAAACATAACGCCAATTAATAGTTTTCAACATAAAATCCGAAAAACTGCAGAGTATTTCTAAGGGTGTGTAAGGGTGTGTGTGAGAGAGGGCGAGGGGGGGTCTGAGAGGGTGTGTGTGTGTATCTGTGTCTGAGGGTGTATCAGTAATAGTGTAATCTTTCTTACGTCCAGTTAACCGTTATTTTTTGTTAATGTAAATTTTCACATCTTAACTTGTATTACGTGTTTTTATATTTACATACAATTTTTTTGAGGCGTATATCTCTCTTGTTCTCAACGCCATTTTTACTCGAGATGCTGGTCTTCAACTCACTTGAAATTCGGAGATCGCGGGAATTTATGATGTTTGGTTTCAAAATTCTGATCGGGAAAGTTCATTCGCATGCTTTACTGCGGCTGATATAAGCACTGATTGTGCCTGATGGTTACATGCGACGGCGGAACGCACACTTGTTTGCCGAGACTGCGACGCGCACCCAATCTCAATACTGGACAAAGGCTGTTCAATGCGATGCATCTGTCAACACCTGAATGTGATGTGTTAGTAAATCTGAGAAGTACATTTGAGAGGGTGTGCCGATATTTCTGGAAGGCTATTTGAAAGTTAACTTATCCATATCGAATCAGATGTTTAATTAATTCTTTGTTATATATTGCTATTAAGTAAACTACATCTTACGCTCAGGTTTAATGTTATGTAAAATGTATTGTGTCATGTTTATAAATAACAAAAAAAACACGGATTTAAGTAAATTTTTTAAAATGTTTTTCTAAACTTTTTTTCACTACAACAACGACGTTCTTGGACACAACAATTGGCATCAAAGCACAAACAATAAAAAGGTAGCTAACCTAATGGGAAAGGTTTCAGCAGCTTCATATTTC
This sequence comes from Incurvaria masculella, assembly GCA_946894095.1. NCBI lineage: Eukaryota > Metazoa > Arthropoda > Insecta > Lepidoptera > Incurvariidae > Incurvaria > Incurvaria masculella. The sequence goes on along the minus strand of OX335658.1, from coordinate 10,377,464 downwards.
AGCTTAGTCGATTGTTGTGATTATAATAATTACCCGGGGGAACAAACGATTTAAAGTTCTGCGTGTAACTTTCAAGTGACATTTATGGTCTTAAGTAAAACGCATGAGGTTATAACACGTGTCTTTATGTATTTGATCAGTCAGGGAAATTGTAAACGCGAGACAATTTGATAGTCTAATTTGCGAACTTGAAGATGGCATCTACTCAACATATTGTTACTGAGTGTTTCTGTCGAACTACACAGGGCCCGACCCTGAACATTTACGGGTCCAAATGATAGTGGTTATTTTTGTATGAGTTGTGTACCCGGAGAGTGTGCATTGGGGACATATATGTATATATGGCAGAGAAGTTGTAAACGCTGTAAAATTACATGTGTCAAACAGCATTTAAATTGACATCTTTAATTTTGTTTTAAATTGCAAAATAACTGAAACTTATCAGGATTCTTGTAAGACGATATATTTTTTTACATTTTTACGAGTTGTTCGCAATCCATTTCTATGGAACGAACCGGTATATGACGAGGCCTGCAAGTTCTTAATATTTATAAGGAAAGGTATAAATAGAAAAATCATCTGACAAATATCCGGAACCTAACAAGTTTTTTAGAAATTTGCTAATATACTGGATACCTTAATTTCCTACGCCATAATGACCTTTTGCACTATTCAAACCATGGAATGTGATACGTAAGTATGTATAACCCGTATAATCCGTATAAGTATGTATAAGACCGTGAAGCATCGAAACATTAATAAAAGAAGCAAAGCCCATCAAAAAGACCTTCTTTACGAATATACTGCAAGGCTAGACCCGAACCAGCAAAATATACCATTCGCGGGTATTGCGACTTCCAATTTTGCCACCTTCTGTATACCCATAATTTGGAATTCTCCCACAGTCCCTCTTCCGGAAATCAATGCCTCCTACTATTCCACTGCCACGGTCCATTATACATGCATACATATTACATTCCTTGAAATAAGCGACATACCTGCTGAGTACGAAATAGTATATTTACTTATTTAAACTATGTTTCATTCAGCCTTGGGTTTTACACTTTAACATGCACTTCGAATAATTATATGATTCACATTTGAAAAATAATACACATTTCCATCTTCGAAAGCTCGCTCAACAATTATTTTCCGGCTGCGCAAACGGCGTCTCTATTGCGAAATGGATAAAGTTATCATTTTGGCTAATAATTGTCTGGTACTTGGATATTTTGACTCTAGCTGCTGTCTCACTTACTGTATTTCTGCTATAAAAATAGCTACATTAAAACGCATAAAAACAACGCATACTTGATCCGTCTCTGCCTATAAACAATCTACCGTCACATTATTCATGCAACCTAACCGCGACGCTCTAAATTCCGGTTTTGGATTGAATAAATAATTGATCCCCATTCCAGCTTTGAGCCGGCGCTACCAATTAAACAATGTCGGAATTACAGAGCACCGCTTTTTGTGGCCTTTATTGGGTTAAGATCCAATATCAGCGACCTTGCAGAGACATGCGACATTGAGGATATTAAGCTCTCTAGCGTATTCTTGGTGGCTACGTTCCATTTCACAGAGCGATCGAAACGTGAAAATACTCCATCGAGGCGCTGTTAATACGCGACCGAAATCTCAATGAAAAAAATTGACGAAACGACGAGGCAAACATAAACGTATTTTAAGGTTTTTAAGTATGTATATTGAACAGAATCATCATCACGGTTACAATATTTTCTAACTTCACTCACTTATTTTTCTAAAACTTATTAGGTCTCGAGTTACCGAGCTGACTGTGTGAAATGGCCATTACTTCATCATCCACGTATTTCTAGACAGCCGTCACCGAATTAGTGGGTTTTCTGATTATGTTTTCATTCACCGTATATTTTAAAAAACTATACGATTTATACAAATAACCAGAGATTTATTAATAAACATAAAGTTTTTTTAATTAAACCATATAATTTATTAGATATAAAAAAAAAGGTTTCATATTTTTTTATTTCAGCGAGCGTGAATTCTAATGAATTAGATGAGTAAATAAATATTTACTTAATGGGCTAAATATTTGTTTTGTTTATAAAATAATCATACATTACTATTAACTAGTCTTCAATAGTATTACCGTCTTACGATTCTCTTCCCATCGATGACCGTCTAGCCCAAGACGCCGGAGCGACCCCGGCATGATGCCCAAAGAGCATCAACACTCCGTTTGATTTCAAAATTTCAGAAAATTGCGCTCCTCATTTAAACCTAGCTGCGTTACGTAGCAAATATTGTTACATTTAATCGTATGTTGTCATTGAAATCATCGAAAAACTCAATTTTTACCATCGAGCATGGAGGGACGAGGCTTACGATCGAGACAGAGCTTGACAAGTTAACTACCCTTCGATAAATTAACGAATAACTGACTGCAACCTAGAGCGGCGGGCGTGCCGGGATGTGTCGAATGACGTCACGCGGTCGCGGCTCGTATGTGCCCCCGGGGTTTTTTGTACTGTTGCAATAAAATCGCTGTATCATCGTTATTTCTTGATAACGTAATTTCTTGCCGGATTTGGATATTTTTTTCACAGTATGTCAAGGTTTTATTAGGGTTCCGTACCCAAAGGGTGCCAACGGAACCCTATTACTAAACCTCCGCTGTCAGTCCGTTCGACCGTCCGTCCGTCCGTCCCTGCGTTCGTCCGCCCGTCCGTCTGTGACAAGGCTGTATCTCATGAACCGTAATAGGTAGGCAGCTGAAATTTTCACAGAGTGTGTATTTATCTTGCTGCTATAATTACTGTTATCAATCATCATACACTGAAAACTTGACTGGACCACATTATGCAGCTCGAAGATAGTCGAAGCAGCAATTTTATAATAATTCGTCCTTGATCTCTATTCGTTTCAATTTAGCCGGTGTCATAAAGGGAAGGGTCTTGGATGGCACCGAATCCCTCCGGAAATGAATTGTTTTGGTATTATAAATGCAGGTTTAGTTTTAGCTATAGTGTTGTTAATTAAAAAAAACTTTGTTCCTAACTTGTAACTGCATATGATTAAAGATCTTTGAAAAACACACTAGCTGCTCTCGTATATTTATGAGACATAGAACACATTTTGTTCTCAACTGCTCATACGTTTGTGGTAGATTATATTTGCGAAAAAAGCCAACATAATAAGCCAATAATTGAAGAGATTTAGCGAAATACTTCACGCGATATCCTTCCCTAAGATTGCCAAAAAAAACCTCGACATGTTTACATGCACAGGTAATGTAAACCTTTTGTAATGTATTCTATTGAGGAGGGGACGTCCCGAGGGTCTTTTCTCTGGCGTAATATTTGTTCCAAAAAGGATTTTGTCTAAGCGCGAGGAGCCACGGATTTGTCCCGTGTATCCTTTGGGAAAACCCTTTGCAGAGTTTGATTTCAAGGTGACGTTTGGAAAGACTATGCCTGAACACTACGAATTAATAGTATGATATAGGTAAGCTTTATATTTTTTTATTTGATCTGGGTAAAATTATGTTTTAATTAAATTACCCGTAAATCAAATCATGTGAACAGTCATGCTATATTAATATAAAATAAAAAAAAATTTTTTTTTTTGTTTGATTGAGTTAAAGTAAATAGGAATTCCGCTAGGACGTAAATATTGAAAATCATGGAATTAATAATAGATATATTTTATATTTTGATGTCCTCATAAATCATAAAAGGTAAATTTTAAGTGGTGGTCGTCATCATGAAAATATCTATTTATATTATAAATATTTGTGGTTTCATGAACGATAAATCAGAAGTAACTTTCAAGAACTTTGATTGCTTTCAATCTTGTGTTTTTCCATTCTTTGGAACTTACACATGTAAAACCAATTCAGTTATTTTTTTATTACTAAGTTGTTAAAGGTGCATCAGTAATTTCACAACTTTTTGAAGAGGAAAGACTGCTTTATGATGCTTACATTTTTTAAATTTATGTTTTTGATGGGATCTCATTCTTTTTGTAGGTAGCCATCCATTTTTCTTTTCGCCTATTGCTTCTGGTACTTCGAGTACATATTTTTTCCGAATCCCTGACGCTATTGTTTCATTTGTGAATGTTTGGCAATTCTGGTCGGTAGGTTATCGAACATATCCAGCAATTGCGGATTCCCGAGCTTTGATTCTACCGAAGTCGATATCAATTATGTATATATTTGAAAACTTACGGCTTTTACGCGGCGGGAGGAGACATTCTCCGACGTTTCGAGATGGTCGTTCAGCCCGTTGTCAAACGTTGTCCAAACGTTGGATAATGAGGAGGAGATCCTGCTGCGTGAAAAGCCGTAAGTTTTCAAACATATTCAACGACCGCGGTAATCTCAAAAGTATCATTAATTATGTATGTATGTCATCCGTGCAGACTCGTCACTCTCGAAAGTGCTTCGTACGCATGACAGCAAGTGAATACTGAAGCACCAATATCCATCAGTGCACTGTTTGGACTTAGACTTTCTGTGTATGGTATTTATGTATTTTTGTGTATTTTATTATTAATTTCAAATTTTGTTTCGACTGCACAGTTCATGCACTGCGTATATAAGTGCGAGTAGGAGTCTGTGTCATAAAATTATTCGAACATCCACATCGCTAGCAAATAATATCAGTATACAAATGAACAAACCTTTTAATCGTCAAACCAATAATAGTTATCGAAATTAAAATACGGAAATCTCAAACGTATAGGTAGCGTCTCGGGGCACCTAATCAAACATAACCGCATGTGGGCTCTCGCACCAATAAGCGTGGCTGCGCTTGCTTTAATACTTCGACTCCATCGAGCAGCGAACATACAATAGTGGCAGCGCCGGCGATTGAGCTCGCTTACAAATTAGCTTACTACTGATTTTCTGAGTCCCAACGACACGTAAGAACTTCACAGAACCCAATTTAGTGCAACGATCATTCGATACTGCATTTCTCGAATTATTAAGCGAATTGCACGACATAATAAAATTAATAATTGTTTATTCCAGTCACATTATAAACCCAGCTACAATTTCACCATATGGGTATGGTGAAATTGTAGCTGGGTCTACAACAAGAAATATTTTAGACAAGTAAAAAATGTTACTTCTTCTGGGTTCGATAGAACGATGAATTATTTTTAAAGTCTTATAAACTTGATTATTTTGAAATATTTTTTGAGATCAGTTCGGAAGGATGGACAAGTTTAAGGAATAGATTGTTAAATAATAAATCCATTTGCTTATAGCAAGAACTTTTAATTTTCAAATGATGTCATTTTCACGTTATCAACAATTAGATACATCATTGGAGTATTTGGGTATTTTTTTAAAAACAAAATATGTCTTTCTTTTAAACCTACCGTTACCATAATCAGAATTGGATTCTGGATATTTTCATTTCATACATAAATATTTATAATATGTGTTCGTAGTTTCACAAGTTTATTTGTAATATTGCAGCTTAAATGTAACGATCACTTACAAAGTAACGTATCAACGTATTTTTAAATACATTAAATTAGATTTACCATTTTATTTACATCCATGCTGTTTCTACTTAATAAATATTTAAAACTTATTGATAGTTGTGGTTGTTTATAAATAATAGTAAAATGGTATGACTGCAACGGATGGACAGAGAGATACAACGAGTTGTCCATTTTATCAATTGGCTCAAGGGTTTTGAGGCGGTGAAAATTTAGAATGGTTAATGTTATGGCAACAGTTATAACAGATCTATCTCTTTTCTTCTTCAGGCGAAAAATAAGGACGGATACATGATAACCATAACTATAATAATAACCAGAGATATAACAGAGTGTTCCGATGTAAAATACTTTGAAATACTTTCATTACTTTGCTTGAAAATACTTTAATTATATCAAGTATAAAAGAAAAGATTTATAAAGAAAATTATGTGAGTAATTAAATATAATGGTAAAATTCGTACATATCATTCAATAAAAAAGTTAAACTCCTTTTGGGAAATATTTGTAATAAATTAAGTAAAATATTTTAGATTTAATGATCACACAAACTTTAAAAGAAAGTCAAATTATTTATAAAATATCACTCCTTACAAATGTGTTCCCATTAGATTTAGAATGTATAACTAACTGTATATTACTAAGCTTAATATAACAACATCCTCTGAAGAATGATCTGTGAGTTAGATTGAAGTGACACCTTCAACCGGTTACCGCATAATATCTGTGCCAATAAGATTTACATTTCAATCTGCTTCATTTCAACTGTGCCGCGAACGGCTTCCAAATTTAAATAATACCATCTGGAAGTCGGTATCGGAGCGTTCAACTTCAATTTACATATTTTTGGCTTGACATATGATTTTATTCAACGGATTATTAAAGTACATTTTGTAACGGAAATCATTTCGTCGTGTAACACAATTTCATTACTCTCAGCAAACGCATACTAAAGCGTAAGTCACCCTAGGCGACTTTTCACCGGTAAATGTCGGTTAAAGCTAACGATGTCCATGTTATAATAATTAGGTATATCTTTGATCAAACACGTCCCTATTCGTGGAACGTATGAAATCAATTATTTTTGCTAAAATACGTATCACAATAAGTGACATGTTTGAAATCATAATTAGACGTCAGAAAGTTGATGTATCATTTAGCAACAAGGTTTTTCGCCAACCATCACTCAATACGACTTGGGGAGTAAATATGGTTGCTACTATCTAAAATTAACCTAAGGGAATTTGAATAGGCCATTTACAAATATATTATTCAATTAAAAATAATTGAATGCTTTCTTACCCAAAATAACGTGGCATTTCATTATTATAGCAAGGAAGTACATGATGTATGATGTCAGCAAAACGGCGACTTTTAAATTAGAAATCTTATTTGTGCTAAAGTTGTACATCTGTGCATCTGTATGATGGACCTTACATATTCATTACATTTTGTTTTGATTGAATAAAATTAGATTTAATAAATTCACATTAAATGTGGTTCCCAAATTTTACGGCGAAATTTTATAATGCATTCGGTCTTTGAAATGTAATTACCCATTTTTGTCCCATTGTTTGGTTTCGAATAATTGAACGTGTTCAAATCTAATCGACCTGATTCCTGAGTTTTTAAATAAACGTTTTTTTAAACCCCTTACCTAGAAATAATGCCTAGACCTTTATCTTAAAAAACACTCTATGCTTAAAAATGATGATACTATGCAAGAAGGATGAGAGCGGTAAACGCAGCAGTGAAGAGCGGAGCGTGCGGCTTCCAAAATAGGCCACGGTTCCAGGTGTCGTGGTGAACGGCAGCCTGGTTCTCTCCTGCATTGCAAGATAAAAAAATATGAACAGAAGGCTTGGCAAAAATCATGGAATATAGCACAGATTAAAACTATTTTGAGCGGCTCGTAGCCTAGTGGCGCGGGGACTGGCCTAGTGTACCAGAGGCCTGGGTTCAATTCCGACATGCACCACTGTTCCGAGTTCGATAAGTGCATTGCATCACGAATGCGAGCTGCTCCATGGTTCGGAATCCATGTCAAACTGTAGGTCCCCTTCCCTTACTAGGTGGTAGGGTTTAAGCCCGCCCGGGTCGGTACCATCGCATTGGATGAAAGATGGTCGAAGCGGCAATGACAAATTGTCCGTGTTTTCCATCCAGTTCAATGTAGCCGGGCTCATAAAGGTCCTGGCATGGCACCTAATTCCTTCGGGAATGTGGTGTATTTGGCTAATATCATAACGGTACTTGTGTGGTATTAGCCATCCATGTCAGGTCGCATAAAAAAAAGTCATCATGACCAACATCCTTAGGATTACCAAGGTAAACTAACTCACCAGGTGAACATGCTAAAAAGTGATTAAACGTGACGTCTAGGCTAATTTCGTAATATGCTGTCAAACAACGTGTTATTCGGCCAAATGAACAGACATTTAGCAGTTGATAGCAGTTGTTAGCAGTGATACGAAACGCAACTTAACGTCAGGTTTAATTACTGACTTGCCTGTTCACGCAGCGAGACAATTTACTACGGTACTCCTCCACTGCATGTGATCTAGTGACAACATTTAGGATTCGCAGGAAGAGGCGTCTTCCACTAAAAGAATTCCAAGAATATTAGTTATTTTCTGAAGCTTTAGATCGTAAGATATATATTGAGGTTTCATGAAAATATATTACACATAATCCGTAGCCACCTGGGTAGTTGGTATCCGGTTTGGTTGTGGTGATTTTATGCAAATTACTACGTGGAATTTCTACTGGGATATTGCTACCCAGAGCGATAGCGAATTCCACGTATATGTACGTATATGACATACCTTTATTAACAATATCCCAAACACAATAAAAGCAGAACAATACAACTCCGAAACTGGGGCCATTTGTCAATTAGGGCAAGATATCTGTTTCCACTGTCGAAACTGTAAAGGTAAGTATACAAATAAACGCGTTTACTTTGAATTAAGAGTTCAATCAGGAAAAAAACAGTGGCAGTAAATAGGTGAGGTATCAGATGCTAACATAGTTGAGAGAGGTGATGGCTGTGCCCGGCGTGATGCTCGTGAACGGGTGCTATTTGTGAGGAGTAGCCTGCTCCAATTGGTAAAATGTTAGATGGTGGGGACGGTCTTTGCAAATTAACTGATATAAGTAATGAATTGTTTCATACGGCGTGCATTGTTAATTTTCGGGAATTCTTTTTAATTTAATGTTTTCACTCTGTTTTTGTCCAAACAAATTACTAAATATTTTGTGAATTTCGGCTAAGTGAACGTTGAAAAAAAAATCCAGTGACGTTTCTTGCCTATTCTTCTTCGCAGTTTTTTTTAACTGGCAAATGTTAGAATAAATATAACTTGATCTATGCTATGGATGACGAATAAACAAAAACAATAAACAAGGCTCACCTATTATAAGAACATGAATATTGACACTGGCGCTGCTCTGGTCAGGCAAGTGGCACGAGTATACACCGCTGTCGTTCTGCGTCGCTGACGTAACCACGAATGTCGAACTGAAAAGGAATCCTTACTGAATAATCTGATCGATAAAGCTATCGGAAATCTGAGAAAGTCACAATATTTGAAAGGAATGTATTGAAAGGACAATCAGTAACCAATACGCGCAATGGATATTTTACATATACAGGTTGTTCGAAAGGTCAAGGATCCATTGAATAAAGTTCATGTCATCATTAACAGTACCAATAGATTAGGCGGAATTCCACTCTAACCAATAATTTGACCGTCACATCCGCTAGGTCATAGAAAATATATTTTTTAAATATCTATATGCTTTATAGCAAAAGTATCTTTACGATCTTTCCCATAATGTTACAATTTTATATTATTGTATTTGAAGATATTTTAATGTTAATACTGACTCTACTACAAAATCGTCAACGAATCAAAACCTTTTCGCGAATCGAATAAGATTAATTAATAAAATAAAATAAATTTTAAGAACCTAAACATAAAAATGTAACAAAGATGGTTAGAGTATAATAAAAAACTATTTACATTTGATCATTCAGTATAGTAGAAAAAAAAAACAGCGGAGTTTCTTTCCAGTTCTTCTTCGCTGTGTTTTGTTTTGCTTAACTGGCCAATGCTTAAATATGACAAATCCGAGTGCAGTGTACTGTCTATGGATTTTTTTATAAGACATCACACGACACAATACAGCAAAAAAGGATTTTTTTATCTTTAAAAAAAAATTCTTCCTAAATAATATTTAAAGTAAAATTATTTCGACACTATTGGAAATATGCTAACCATGTGATGGCTTGTATTTGGACACGCTCTATGGTTGGGCCATTTCGACACATATTATTCGAAATTAGCCGCCGTTATATTTGGCGGGACAGCGCGAACTCGCAAACATACACGCACTTAAAAGTACACGCTCCTTCTCGCTCACCCGCGTCAAGAAAGAAGAGAGCAGCGCATCGACCGCGGAGACGCGCGCGGACGCGCCCACGAACAGCAACGGCGCGCAACGGCGGCGTCCGGGCACGCGCACCAGAACACCTCTCCGCACAAAACGTTTATAATTATCCGCTACGTCAACGCAAGTGATTTGAACTGTATCCTCATCAAGGCAGAAGAACAAGAAGAGTGTTTCGTGAGTGGTTGGCGACGGGAGGCTCCTACGAGGCGGCGTCCCACAGTCCACGCGCTGCTACCAAGCTATCGAAGGCTTCGGTCGTTAAGGTTGGTCCCTAGTTTTCCCACCACTCTATACATTTTGACTTACAATTTGAAACATGTTGTAGAGAGTTGTGCAATCTGATGGTTGTAACTGAGTAACACTACATTGTCATGAAATATGTACTTTATGTTAATGCTTAATTATTTTACGAAATACGACCGTCATTGTCACATACCTAAAAATACATTTTCGAGCAGTAAAGTTTTCATTTTCGTACGCGCAAATTTTGCAGTAGCTGCTACTATTCTCCATTCTACAAAAAACTTTTTTTAATTCACTGAAAGAAACAACTTACTTACCACATGAAAGATCCAGACTATGTCACATTGTTATTGACATTGTTCTCCAAGCATAGCTTCTTTGTCTGTGGTAAGGGAGGCGATCTCCGAGATAGTAAGACTAGTTTTTAACACTAATAACAATTAACATTAGCTGTCTGTAAAACGCCTTCAAACTTTAATTTAGTTCGTATTCGAATTAAATTCAAGATCCCTACCCGGCCGGAACGAATCGGAGGGGGATCGGTGGGGGAAGATTAGCTTAGTATTCCAGGCACCTCATTTGTTGGGTCCTTCGGCCCGAGGGACCTATTTGTATGAAATTTATAATTTCATAAATTGACAAATTATACAATTTGAAAAAATATTATTTTCTCTAAGATTTCCCTGGGGTCATAAACGCAAATAAAGACTGAATTAGGACACCTTTTGTTTAATTAAACGGAAACCTTGATTATTTGAACTAGCAATAATTTTATGGTAAATTTTTACAACAATTTCCAGATATAAAAGTGTTTAATTTGTATCGAAAGCTAAGGAAACAAGTATAGGTATTCGGTACATGGATCGACAGAATACTCGTCCTCGGGATTTTGGGAGGCCATGTGTCCTATTCATTGTATTGGCTTCATCAAATGACAAATTAAATTTGATTTCGTGCTGATAAAATCTTAAAGCAAAAAAATTAAAAAACTATAAAGAAAAAAAATCGTAATTAAAAAAAAGACATACTTCGTACATCTGACAAAAGGTATCGTGAGTCAAAATATTGCAAACTACCATAATATGTACGAAAAATTTCGTCAGTCGATGTGCCGAACACTCTGTATATTGAGACAAAAAATAACAATTCTTTAAGCCGCTCACCTTAAATTAGCCATCGTCACTCCGCGAGTGATCTCCTTGCCCTGCTTCCTCCACACGAGCCCATACGCATTGTCGACGGCCGCTCGCGACGAAGTTGTCACCGTGGGCATTGTTGTGCTCACGGTCGTCGTACTTTTTAGCTTCACTGTACTGATGCTGACGGTCGACGAGACGGTCGCAGTTTCCACGCTCCAACTCTTATTCACTAGGTCTATAATGTTCACGAAGCTCGTCTTTGTGACGGATTGCGTCGTCGTTGTTGTTCTTGGTGTCGTCGACGTTGTCGTTGTCGTCTTCTGATTCTGCAGCGGCAGCTGCACCGCGTAGATCGGGGAGACGGCGCAAGACAGCTCTATAGATGAGCCCGTCTTCACGTATCTGTCCTTAACCTCGTGGGTCTGGTCACCGTTTATTGCTAGAACGGGAGCTGGAACAAAATAGATGCGCTGTAAAATTGTAACAGACGCCACTCGTCCTGAAGAAGGAGTCCCTTTTTTCGCTTTTCCTACATATAATACTTTTCGGGACCCTAACAACTAAAATGTATACACAAAATAGGTACAACCTGGGATCTTTCAAATATTGTGTGAATAAGTAAGTTCGAAATCCCAAGGGCGTCGTCGGGTACCTTAAGATGTCCTGGCGTACGCCATATGCCGCAAGGCGTTCTGACAAGAATGTTGCAAAAATATACATGAGGTTAGCTTAAGCAAAGAGGAACAGCCACCATGCGCTATAATGGCATAAGCTATAGGTCGGAGCAATTAACATCGAAATCGGATAGGTATTACTCTAGTGTTACCAAATGCTTAATATGAATTTTCGCATCCCTAACTTGAGCAATTATGGGATCCCCATACGATTTTTTTATCCCCTATAACACCCTCTCAAAAAATTTGAAACAAAATTAGCCTATGTGCTTCCTCAGGATAGATTTCCTTAGCCTACTTTCATTATGATCCGTTCAGTGGTTTTGTCGTGAAAGCGTAAAGAAACCAACTCAGTTTCGCACTTATATTATTAGTTAGGAAGGATGTAGGTACCCAGAATAGATAGTTCATGCTAAACTGGTAATACCTCTTTATTCTATTCTATCTATTTCCATTCTCTCCAGAATAAGGGAAATTTTGTATTTAAATACTACTCCGCCTTCCAGGCAATTAGTTACAGCCAAGCCTATTGATTAAGCAATATTTGAGGTACGTATTCAGAAATTATTGAATCGTATCAATAGACCTTTGCGTGGGTTTCCAGTAAATAAACTACTCAAATGAATCTACCCCAAACGAGTTCCGATGAATTCCATCTCGCCCACTCGTACTTTCCTTAATGAACTATTTTTGTAATATCCTTGATATTATTAAAGTGATGTATCAGACAAGAAATACATTCCGTCGAAAATCCAAACAAAAGTATAAAAATATATTTATTATGTGAAAGGTACTCCCCAGCGTTTACGCACTTATCGAAGAGGCTTCTCTTTCGGAAGAGGTTCGGCGGTATTAAAAACTCTGAGGCTGTGGAATAAAGATTGATGTCGCTTGAATATATACTTTTTTGTTTCATCTTTTTGCCGTTAGTTTGAGGGCGCTGCACGTTAGCCGCTTCTCAAATCTCCCGCGGCGATAGATAACTTTTTATTCATCGCCTTGTCTCGACGTTTTATCACGTTTCGATTTATAAGGTTCAGTCGAGTGTTATGGCAGGGACGTGCTTGGAGCGCATGCTCCGCTCTTGATACCGAACTGGAATATCTGCCCAAATGTAAATTTGTCTCACTCAGGCAGCTCTTTTGCGCTATAATTTAAGGCACTGGTACTAGCTAAAACTCGCTCCAACCTTGATACCGATCAGGAAAATCTGGCCAAGTGTAAATTTGTCTCACACAAGCAGCTCTTTTTTTAAGGCGCTGATTTTAGCGAAAACTCGCTCCAATCTTAATACTTTAGTATACTGATTTTACTACTAGAAGTGTCTCGAATAAATAATACTCATATCCTTGCATTATCTTTTATTACTTCCAAAAACATGCTTTACAACCGCTTCTGGCGAGTCCCGTAGGATGACTGACGTGGCGGTTGCAGCCGCGTGCGGCGGTGGTCGCGTCGATGCGCTATATCGCTGCAATGCATTTCTATACCACCACATCAGCCCTCCCCTTTTTTTAAAAAATAACCCGCTAAAATACCTACTAGGAAAATCTGGCCAAGTGTAAATTTGTCTTATGTAGGCAACTCTTTTTCACCTTCTGTCTGTCTGAATATGAATTTAAGATTTAGTTACATTTCATATATAGCGATTAATTTATTTTGGTTTATTAATTTTTAAGTTTTTCTTGAATAAATGTATCAAAATTGAAAATATCTGAAAAATTTTTAATCAATTAATTCATCTAAATGCAAAAAGGTTTTTTTTGTTCATGCAGAAATATTATTTTTGCGTAAATCTATTTAAAATATATTTATTGTTAAAGTTCTGTAATATAAATGTCCGTTACGCTTCTGAAGCATCTGTAGTATGTTCCAAAGTAGTGGAGGGAGATTCCTTGTTTTCAATTTAATGTTTGTTTTGGTTGTTGTAATTCTCTCAGTGTTACCGCAAAAATAACTCAAGTACCTTCTGTGTTTCATTGTTTTTTTATCTGTGCTGATTCCAAAGTACTACATGATTTTATGAGACAAGTTTTTAAATAATGACCGTTGTTAGCCATGACCAATTTACATTTTCATGTTTTCCTGCAATGTTTTTATTTCACGTTTAAATTAATGATCTGAATATATTCCCTTTAATAAATGATGGCAGGCATATGTACAAATAATTACTCGGTGGCGGAGAGGAGCTGCTTCAGTTGTCCAGTGACCACTATTGGATGCAACTGGATAGGTATAGAGCACACTCTTGACTACCATAATGCTACTTATTCTAAATCAATAAGTATTCTAATCCCCTTCCCCTACTAGGTGGTAGGGTTTAAGCCCGCCCGGGTTGGTACCATCGCATTGGATGAAAAGATGGTCGAAGCGGCAATGAAAAATTGTCCGTGTTTTCCATCCAGTTCAATGTAGGCGTGCTCATAAAGTGAAGGACCTGGCATGGCACCTAATTCCTTGGGGAATGTGGTGAATTGGGCTAATATCATAACGGTTAGTTGTGTGGTATTAGCCATCCATGTCAGGTTGCATAAAAAAAAACTATTTAAATATTCTATCTGTTTTATATAAGTGATATCAAATACAATTTAAGTTAGAAGATTAACAGATTCGTACTACAATGTCAATCCATGACAGATCTACAAAGAAAGATACAAAATGGAATCGATTTTGAGGTTGTTAGCATTTAAAAAAAAGTGAAAATAATAGAAATAAAAAGGTAGTACATTATTGGCCATCCAAGCAAAAAAAGCGCAAAAACAAACCATAAAAAAATAACATTAAATAATTTTCAACTCAATAGATCATAAACGATTTCCCCTGAAATTGTACCGTTGGAAGTTAATAATTACAATGTAAATCCGCTACCCAAGTGAAGATAATAATTTTCAAGAATAGAGCTTCAATTAACACTGAAAACAGCGATCGTTATTGTTAGAACTTGGGCCAGGCTAACTTGAATCTTGCAGAGTAAACTTAGCTTGCAGGCAGGTGGAGTTGAGCTGGCTTCCAAATTAGCGTTTATTGTTGATACTCAACTATTATTACGTACAGCACTGAGTTCGCAGAGAATTGATGAAACATATTCTGAATAATTTTATTATGTGTTTATTAATTATAATTAATTCGGTAGGGACATATAATATTAATAACAACGATTGTTGGTTTTTGTGTTTGTTGTAAAGCCAGCAACATAACCATAAGTGTATTTAGTTTTAATTAACAATTCATAATTTAAGATTGATTACACTTTCTTCTGCTACCTTACATGCTTTCGTGATATCTCTAAGGTATACTGGTTGAGAAAGCCATTTGGTATTCAGTGATCCTAAATAGAATTGTTTTATTTATAACAATCAAATGAAATATATTTTAATTTAAATATGTATTTAATATATCGCATGATATCTTTGTTTAGTTTTAATTAACAATTCATAATTTAAGATTGATTACACTTTCTTTTGCTACCTTACATGCTTTCGTGATATCTCTAAGGTCTACTGGTTGAGAAAGCCATTTGGTATTCAGTGATCCTCAATAGAATTGTTTTATTTAAAACAATCAAATTAATTATATTTTAATTTAAATATGTATTTATTATATCGCATGATATCTTTGGTTTAAATTGGTTAATGATTTTTTACCTTGGAACCTTATAATTTACTGTTTATTTATATATTTTTTCAGAACGATTGATTTAATTTTAGAGATAATTTAATTTTACCAGCACATTAGCTCAAAGGGATTTTCCTTCTTTCTGGCATAGGTTCGATTCCCGCCCCGTTCATGCACGACTTCATTTCTATTTCTGAGTTGTATAAGTACAATTCGTTACAAATGCGAGCTGTTCCATGGTTCGGAATTAATATAAAACTGAACGTCCCCTCCCCTGCTAGGTGGAAGGTTTAGGACCGACCCGATTGGTACCATCGCATTGTATGAAAAGATGTTCGAAACATGAAAATATGTATTAGAAACAGCAACGAAAAATTGTTTGTGTTTTCAATCATGTTCAATGTAGCTATGCTCATTATAAAGAAAGTTCCTGGCATGGCTCGTAACAACTTCGGGAATGCGATGTGTCAGGTTGTGGGGCTTGGTATTATCTATCCATGTCTAGATACATAAAATAATGTATTGTCGATATCGATTGAAATGTGAATGTACCAGGTGTACAGAATGTAACCAGGTTTGATACTTTTCGGGACATTATGCAGCAATTTTTAAAGCTCCACTATTTGAAACGTTAATATTAGAAAGTTGAAAAGAAAGCAGGACCACATCGGCCTTTTTTTCCCGCAGAAATTATCCGAAGCAGTCGCGGGAGGGAGACGTTGCTCGAATTTTGGATGATTTAATTAAGACGAGGAAACTTCCAGAAATAATATTGCCTCGCGGAACTGCAGCTTGTTTGCGCCGAAAATAAACTAGTTCGAAGTTCATATAAAGTATAGAAATATAGTCCGCAAGGAATATCGTGGAGTTTTATGTTTAGGACATGTTTTCCGGAAATGTTTACTTCTTTCTACTCATTTGCACTACTGTGATAGCGCTTTCTAAGTCTATGGTTTAAGATTTTTCCTTGCATAAGATAGGTCAATCGTTTGCCTAAGCGTCTAAGCTAACATAGCTTCCCTTAATAGGATTGGTTACTTGAGAACATCAATAAAAAACTAATCTGAAATATGTTTAGTAATTTAGGGTTGATCTTTACATTCATCAAACTCGACCTTGTGGAAGAATTTTAATACTTCTTCCACCATATTCAATCCTCCACATATTTCGTGAAAACAATATAGCAGCTTTCAGGCTTTTTAATGCATTCGAATGATTATACCACCACTACTGTCATGATATTTTTCTTATGAGAGCAGCTACTTATATAAAAATGAATTAAAAACCATTTTTTTTATTGCCACTTTGACTATTTGATTTCTTAAGCGACGGTACAAGCACGGATAGGACTAACCCTAGCAACCTAAGCAAAGAAAAAGTACCTGCAGTTTATTGCCAAACGTCAAATCCGACATACATGGGAAGAAATGTACTGGGTCCACTTTTATTTCTTTAGACTGATTTAAAAGTTAAGAGATGAAGAATTTACATCCAATGCGATGCCACCAATTCGGGCGGGCTTAGTCCTACCAGCTAGTAATCTCAGAAAGAGAAATTAAGTGTTGCATGCACGGGGCGGAGATTTGAACCCAGACTCTGGTGTGCATGACCAGTCCCTGCGCCGCTAATATCCGCAAATTTTACATTAGGCAGTGTCAGAAAAGAGCTCTTAAGGAATGAATGTACATTCTGAACAAAAACCGGCCAAGTGCGAGTCGGACTCGCACAAGGAGGGTTCCGTACCATCTTACAAGATTTAACACAAGAATATCACGTTTTTTGTATGGGACCCCCTTTTAATTTTTGTTATTTTTTATTTTTACCTATTTGTTATAGCAGCAAAATAAATACACACTCTGTGAAAATTTCAGCTGCCTACCTATAACGGTTCATGAGATACAGCCCTGTGACAGACAGACGTACGGACGGACGGACAGCGGAGGCTTAGTAATTGGGTTCCGTTTTCACCCTTTGGGTACGGAACCCTAAAAAATAACATTGAAAAATTATAATACATTTTTATATAATTTTAACGGTGCCTGTAACCTCATGAAACAAACACATACAACATATTTTCGGGGGTGTATATGAAGTAACCATACGCTTGGACCATTGTTAAGCGACCATACATAACACGTACGTCTAAATTGAGCAATGATGACAAATGGTAATGGAGGAAAAATCCTGATATAGAACCCATAACTCAGGGACATTTTATTTACGAGCCTTACACAATATCACAATGCGTCGTGTCAACTCTATTGTTAAAGAGTAGGGTGACCTTTTCGTATGCTTTTAATAATATTAAATATTGTCGGAAATATTTCTACGGCGAACATATTTCGGCAATATGATCTATTGAAAGGTCACTATTTTGAAGAGTCAAAGGTCGACGCAAAAATAGTGAAAAAAAATCTAGCTCCGAATTGTTTATATTTCAGCGACCGTTAAAGATTTTAACATATTTCATTTATTTAGAGTATATAAAAAACAACAGAAACTAGCTTAAATTAACCAAAGTTTAAATTTTTTGGCCGTATAAGTATTTATTTTGTAAGTAATTAACTTGAAATATTTCTTCATTTTTAAAATTTCCCTTGGCTTATAACGTACATTTCACGTTGTTAGAAGTAATTATCTGCGAGCGATTCTATTTTCGGTGCACCCTGTATATCTCGAGAGCCATTTTCAGCTTCTTGACTTTTATGAATGATTTTATGTGTCGTCTGTTCTCTGACAGCATAAAATTCCACCCGAAAAGATAAAAATGGTGTTAAAGATAACCTCGCTAAGTACACTCGATCATGATGTACTTCGTACAGCAAAAACAAAGTTTTTGTTTAGTAACAGTGTTTAGTAATTTCGGTTTAATAACAGTGTTGAATTTTATGATATGTACAACTCATAATAACCTTATTAATGTTAGAAACTGTATTTTTTAGCATTACAATGAAGTAGACATTATACAGGATGTTAACGGAGTTATGGTCCAAACGTTAACCACGTATTCCTTTGCATATTTTTTTGTACGACTGAAAAAAAAATATCATCCCCATACATTTTTGTAAATACCTACACATAAAATGAATGGGGAGGACGATTTTTTTTTCAGTCTTACAAAAAAATGTTATCTACCATTTTAAGCTCCAAATATGCCAAGGAACACGTGGTTAACGTTAGGACCAAAACTTCGTTAACATCCTGTTTAGTGGACAAGAAAGTATTACGGACGCACGGACGGAGAGTACGGACGGAAGGACAGCAGATGCTTAGTAATAGGGTTCTGTTTGGCAACGGGTACGGAACCCTTATATAATATTTATTAAAGGGAGTATACATGCTAGTCGCCATTGGATAAATCCCAAAAAATATACAGAATGACTACAATATTTGTATACGTATTCAGTAATAAGCTTGACGTATGTCGAAAATATTACGATGAATTCAACTTAGCTATTATAAGTTAAGAATTTCCATCTTATCTAGTGGTTAGGTTTCTGTGATTTACTCAATATACTATTTGCAACATATGATATTACATGCTAGAAAGGTTTTTATGAAATCGACCAAAAGGTTGATGATTGTAGGCGAGAAGCTTTTTCTTTTTCTAGTGTGTAACAATTAGGGAAAACACAGCTATTGTGAAAAGTTTAATCGCGGTAACGTCAAAGTTTTCTCCGTAACAAACGTGAGCATACGCCATCACCGCAGTTGTCAGTCTTTGATATAATATCATAATCACAATTATGTATTTATTACAGGTAACTTCCGATATAATATTATTAATTAATCGTACATTAATAAAATACGTGCAATATTATCGACAAGACAAGACCCAATTTGACAACTTACCCAAAACAGTGAGATTGGCGAGGATCGCCCTTGGCGGGTGGGTTGATATCTGGCACATGTACAGTCCCGCATCGCTGCCTCGCACCGGATCGATGCTAAGTCGCCAGTTGTTGGGATACTGGAACTTGACAGCGATGCGCGGGTCGCCCGCGTGTGCCTCCGCTCCCAGCGTCAGCAGTTGCACTGCATCTGCCGTGCGCCGCAGCCACATCACCTGCGATACCACAGTTGGCTGGCTTTACACGTACATTCCCAAGCACCGGATTGATGCTAAGTCACTTGTTGTAGGGATACTGGAAATGATAGCGATGCACGAATCGCTCGCCTGTGCCTGTGCTCCTAACGTCAGCAGCTGCACTGTGTCAACTGTGCGCCGCAGCTATTTAACCTGCGATACCACAGCGATACTATACACGTATAGCCCAAAGAACTGGGTCAACGCTGAGCGACCAGTTGATGGCACAGTACTTAACGTTACACGGTTATACATTTTTTTTCAAGGAATCTTTATTTTATACAAATAATAATACATTTTGTATTTTTTTTATTTGAATATATCTTATGTTAATATTTTAAAATCTTGAAAATGTTAACGGCATCCGCTAAAATGATGGACAGATTTGTGAACATAATTCGCAATTTGTTATGCAAGGCGCGCGGGCATTCGCAGAATCGCGAGTGGAATTTCCATCTTAACTAAATTTCAAATAAGCAGACACCTTAGAAAATCAGGGGCCAAATATTTTAAGGATTTAGCGAAATTCCCCGTTCAAATATTTGAAAAATGGAAAGGTCTGTAATATTAGAAACTTCTCTTGTATTTTACAATTCAAAATTTACCATCCTTAACGATGTGAAATCCTCAGATTTTAACAGAAGGAAACAATACTGAATTTTGGTAAAATTCATAAATATCACGGTATTTATAATCAATTTCAGAACAAAATTTAAATATTTTCACCGATTTCGAACGACTCGTAGCCTAACGATAATAGTTCATAGTTCATAGTAAAAGGTCCTGGCATAGAACTAGGTTCCATGCCAGGAACTTCCTTATATACGGCTACATTGAACTGGATGGAAAACACGGAATTTTCATTGTCGCTTTGACTCTCTTATCTGATATTGAAATGTACTATTTGTTATTTGCTAAGAAATAAACCAGCATTGGTTATTACCATTGCATTCAATAAAAGATGTTTGAAGTAGCATTACAAAATCGTTCGTCTTTTTCACCCGGACCGATGGGAAGATCACGTCTGTTATGGAATATGATGGGCTTGTAAAATGACAGTACTTTTGTTTATGGAACCTGACATAGCTGGTTAATGCCACACGACTACCGTCATGATATTAGCCTAATACACGATATATCCAATACCCAATACCGAAGAAATTAGGTGAAATGCCCGGACATTCCCAATTGGATAGAAAACACGGACCCTATACCACGAGCTGTACCGCCGTATGATATATTTAGCCATCCATATACAGTTCTATAATAACCCTCCTTCTTGCGCAGTCGGGTAAAAAAGATTCATTATATTTTTCAAACAAAATTATAATCCAACAAGTCATAAGGTAATATTCTAATCTGATAACATAAAAAGAAAACGATCTGAGACAGTTTCTACAGGGAAATCAAAGAACGTATTTCTTACAAATGTAAGAAATACGTTCCTCCATTCCGAATTCATTAGCTCTGCGGCAACAGCACCCACACTTTCGGAATACGATCTCGTCATCAGACAATCATCCCTTGGTCGGATCGCGGATGGGCCCACCATCAAACATTCCTCCGTCACTTATCTCACAATTATCCGATATAAAACTGGACATGGATGGCTAATACCACATCTACGGTCATGATATTAGCACAACCGCATTCCAGAAGGAATTAGATCCCATACCAGGACCTTCCCTTTATGATCACAGCTAAATTGAACTGGTTGGAATACTGCCGTTTCGACCATATTTTCATCCAACGCGATAGTGCAACCCGACATTACCGTTATCTCATTAATTCTTGTCTCAGCGACATCTACATTTGAAGCATTGATATCAGATTTTTAAAATAATCTGAAAAAGTATTGGTCGTGACATTTGTCGGAAGCAGGGCTTGAACCTGCGACCTTCGGATAACATGTCCACTGCTCTAAGCCTGTGCACAAACTGTAAAAATTGCGCTTATCCAACTCAGAAAGAGAAAGAAAGTGGAGCACGAACGGGGCGCGGAATTGAACCCACACCTCTGGGATGCAAGGCAAGTCCCTCCGCCACTGCGCCACGGCGCTACCAATCCTTTTCGCACCGCCCTCTCACCGTCTTGTCCTTGAGCATGCCGACGTGACAGCTGAGCAGCGCCTCGGAGCCGACGTGCCCGGAGACCGGCACGGCGCCCTCCGCGCCCGCGTCGCCCTCGAAGTACGGCTCCCAGTGGTGCTCGTGGTGGTGCAGCCCGCCGTGCGGACCGTGGTAGCGGTACTCCTCTATCTAGTCTGTGGAGAGCCGACTATGGTTAGGGTGGGAACGGGACTCACCGTCTTGTCCTTGAGCATGCCGACGCGACAGCTGAGCAGCGCCTCGGAGCCGACGCGCCCGGAGACCGGCACGGCGCCCTCCGCGCCCGCGTCGCCCTCGAAGTACGGCCCCCAGTGGTGCTCGTGGTGGTGCAGCCCGCCGTGCGGACCGTGGTAGCGGTGCTCCTCTATCTTGTCTGTGGAGAGCCGACTATGGTTAGGGCGGGAACGGGACTCACCGTCTTGTCCTTGAGCATGCCGACGCGACAGCTGAGCAGCGCCTCGGAGCCGACGTGCCCGGAGACCGGCACGGCGCCCTCCGCGCCCGCGTCGCCCTCGAAGTACGGCCCCCAGTGGTGCTCGTGGTGGTGCAGCCCGCCGTGCGGACCGTGGTAGCGGTGCTCCTCTATCTAGTCTGTGGAGAGCCGACTATGGTTAGGGCGGGAACGGGACTCACCGTCTTGTCCTTGAGCATGCCGACGCGACAGCTGAGCAGCGCCTCGGAGCCGACGTGCCCGGAGACCGGCACGGCGCCCTCCGCGCCCGCGTCGCCCTCGAAGTACGGCCCCCAGTGGTGCTCGTGGTGATGCAGCCCGCCGTGCGGACCGTGGTAGCGGTGCTCCTCTATCTTGTCTGTGGAGAGCCGACTATGGTTAGGGCGGGAACGGGACTCACCGTCTTGTCCTTGAGCATGCCGACGCGACAGCTGAGCAGCGCCTCGGAGCCGACGTGCCCGGAGACCGGCACGGCGCCCTCCGCGCCCGCGTCGCCCTCGAAGTACGGCCCCCAGTGGTGCTCATGGTGGTGCAGCCCGCCGTGCGGACCGTGGTAGCGGTGCTCCTCTATCTTATCTGTGGAGAGCCGACTATGGTTAGGGCGGGAACGGGACTCACCGTCTTGTCCTTGAGCATGCCGACGCGACAGCTGAGCAGCGCCTCGGAGCCGACGTGCCCGGAGACCGGCACGGCGCCCTCCGCGCCCGCGTCGCCCTCGAAGTACGGCCCCCAGTGGTGCTCATGGTGGTGCAGCCCGCCGTGCGGACCGTGGTAGCGGTGCTCCTCTATCTTGTCTGTGGAGAGCCGACTATGGTTAGGGCGGGAACGAGACTCACCGTCTTGTCCTTGAGCATGCCGACGCGACAGCTGAGCAGCGCCTCGGAGCCGACGTGCCCGGAGACCGGCACGGCGCCCTCCGCGCCCGCGTCGCCCTCGAAGTACGGCCCCCAGTGGTGCTCGTGGTGGTGCAGCCCGCCGTGCGGACCGTGGTAGCGGTGCTCCTCTATCTTGTCTGTGGAGAGCCGACTGTGGTTAGGGCGGGAACGGGACTCAGCGTGAGAAACCGCCAATTGAAAAGAAAAAATCAGTTCTGAAATGAATATTTCTGAAGATTCTGTAAAATAAAAATGTTCTACTCTGATCTTTACCCTACAAATTAAGATTTATTTATATTTGGTAATTATTACAAATCCAATTAGAATTCGCCAATTATTAAAAAATACACTGAAAAAAACATTTCCAACTGTTCTGTATTTCATTACGGTTATGAGTATTTGAGGCCAAACAGTTAATATAAAACAGTTTTTTTAAATAGCACTAATGATATATCAGATGATTTTGATAATAAAATATACTTTTTCGTACTAAGCATGCAGGTCGCTTATTCCAAGGAATATTACATGTGTGCCTGTAGGTCCAACCTTGCAGTATATTCGTAAAGCAGTTCTTTTTACAGGGATCTCTCTATAATTAATGTGTCCTTGCTTCACGGTCGATTTCATATACATACATGTCATATTCCTTGATTTTGAAATGGTTATTTTAACTGGTTGAACATAACGGCTGAATACAATTAAGGTGTCCAACTGCGCAGTTCCTAGTCAGTTACACTATTTTAATGCTTTTATTTTTTCCCTTTTACTGAACATAATATATAAGGTTTCATGCAGTTATGAAAAGAGTTATTGCACACAGTTAAAATAACAATTAAAATGTACAGTAACGATTATTTAAAGTTTTTCACTCAGATTGACGAATTTACTTTTAACGTTGCAAGCCGGTTGGTTATGAAGGGAATTAGAAGTAGATTCATATATTTTTTGCCGGGGTAAAATTGTCTCGACAACCGCTAATTCTTTCGATACTAAACTAAGGTAAAAATGTAGATTTTAATTCGATACTTTTGTAATTCATATTTCTACAGTGCGGAAAATATTAAAAACAGCTAATTTCCATGCTACAAATGGATTTTTGTTTGGTAGGAATGAAGAAATACCATAGATCATCTAATGCCAATTGAATTTGAATAAAAGGCTATGTTTTTATATTCGTTACATTCCGGCTTAAGCCACAAATCTACAGAAAATCGTATATGCTCAGAAAGGCTTTTCCAATTATCGCACTTAGGGGACCTCAAAATAGATATCCAATCTCAGACAGAATTAATTGAACGAAATTCCGAACAGAGATTCGCCTTTGGTACCTAGTTCCTTCCGAAAGCGGTGTGATGAAATGTTATCAATAAGTGAGACGTGAGTGACTCACTGGCGAGTAATTTATATAAATAAATTTAAGAAATGTAAGCTTATAAAAAACTCCTGGAAACAAAATTATGTTATCCGATTAAAGGGCTTACACAACTCAACACAAAATGAGTAAAATATGACTATGTACACACAACAGTATACAATGCATGTTTACGGTACTACAAAACAGTTCTGACAGTGAAAATATAAATACGGGCCCCTCGCTGTCGTCAGGGATGTAAATATAATGCCAATACGTTTGCGAACATTCTCTATAGAGCTGTAACTGGGGCCTTATTATGTCATGTTCTAAAAGACAAAAAAAATATTGCTGATTTCCTGTTGCATATAAGGCAGGGTTGATTTGGTCGAAGAAGGTTCAAGGAAAGATGGCAGCAAATTTATACTTACAGACTTGCACTGGTAACTTTGTGAATCTATACAGGTCTAACGTTGAAATATTTAAAAACACACACCGTTTTGTATTTAAATATCATTACAATGATGTTCGGATCTTTTCGCTGGATCGGAAATAAAAACTCCGCAAAAAATAGACCCAAAAATGTGTGAAGCAGGTTAAAATACCAAAGAGTTGCTAAGATTACGAAAGTCTCAGCATTATGTTCCAACTATACAAGTTCTTGTAGGGTTAACCATCACATTGATATTGGGAATACAAAAATGATGTCCACTATTCAATGTTGTACATAGCGACCAAGTTACCCTCTCATTCCATTTATAAAAATTTTTTTACGCGTTGAATTCAAATGAATCTGCTGAATAGCATAACAAATATAGCGTTAAAACTAAGTGTGTAGAATCTGTAACATTGTGTTTGTAGAAGGCAGTTATTACGGGCGGAGGGACTTCAGGAGAATTCCCTGTTATGAACAACGTTTGCACTGCTCGCAAAAGGTTTGTTTGCTCGTTTGAGTCAAGCCTTAAAGTCGTTGTGTTTAAAGCTTTCTTTTTTTAATTAATGGATCCTTTTTATGGAACTGGATCTGAGGTCCTTCCAACTTTGTGTAAAGAAGTCTCTGGCTAGCAGTGGCATGCCCCTGTGAAAGTGTTATAACCAATGATCATCGCCGCATTTAGGTCAAATCTCGCGCTAAAAAAAAATGGCACAATTCCTTGTTTCATTTGTTATTCTACTCAAGCGACGCGCTTGATCAGCACGATAAGTATACACAAGTTTAATGCTGTTTTTCGGTGCATTGCTGAATCCAATCGTACGTAAGAGTGCCGCCCGTGCACGGCAGATCTCAGAGTAAAGCGATCCGCGCGACGACAACGGTTCACCGAGCGTTTGTCCAATTCCGTTTTATGTACAGTCTGCAGCGGGATTATTAGGCGAGCACGGAGGGGGACTAGGAATGTTCTGCTCTGCGGATAATAGGTTTACCGTTAATGCAATCGGACGAGACGGCGGCCCGGTTCCGACAGTCGGCGGCGCGGACGCGACGTTGGCAGGCCCTAATGAAGACTCCGATTGGCCCGATCTACGGGGACTCGGAGTCGTCGATCCATGAAAGCTTTGAGCCTTGGGGGACTTCTGCATTCACGTTGACAAAGTTACCTCGCAAAGCTTACGGTTAATTGACGATATGTGTGTCGAGAATTTGAGTACTGCAATATTGGAGACTATGGAGAATATTGAGTTGAATATTGGAGCGGCTCGTAGCCTAGTGGCGCGGGGACTGGCCTAGCGTACCAGAGACCTGGGTTCAATACCGACATGCACCACTGTCTTTCTCTTTCCGAGTTCGATAAGTGCATTTTCATCACGAATGCGAGCTGCTCCCTTCCCTTACTAGGTGGTAGGTTTTAAGCCCGCCCGGGTTGGTACCATCGCATTAGATGAAAAGATGGTCGAAGCGGCAATGAAAAATTGTCCGTGTTTTCCATCCAGTTCAATGTAGCCGTGCTCATAAAGGGAAGGTCCTGGCATGGCACTAAATTCCTTCGGGAATGTGGTGTATTGGGCTAATATCATAACGGTTGTTTTGTGGTATTAGCCATCCATGTCGGGTCGCAAAAAAAAAAAAGAAAAACACGATCATACCATAGAAGCAATAAGTTATGATTTATCTGATGTTAAGTAAATATGTAAGAACACTGAAAATTTTAATAACTTAATCCAACTGTATTTCCAATAATAATAACTGTCTTGCAAAGTTAAAAAAGAGCCAATTAAGTAAACAGTTTACTCTTACTGAGTGAAAAGGGTAAGCCTTAAAAATGTAATGTTAGTGTAACTTTTAATTGTTTTTGCTACTGTATAATATAACTGCTTCCCTAACTGTGTGAAAACTTTTGCTAGTCTTAGTATTTTTTCCATCCTTACTAATGTCTCATATTCAGTGAAGAGTTTCTGTCCAATCCGTTTAAATTAATGTTCCTCTTAAAACTGAACAGTTGCACGCCAGATTTGTAGTCAGCCGTATTGTTCAATTAGTTAGGATTACCGTTTCAAAATCATCTGATCTGTCACACGTGTTATTTTCGCCAAGCAGTACTGTTCAATCGGTTTCTTTTTTTTTTGGTAAGTTTAAATTTCAAATCAAAGTTCCCGATGAATTTGCTGGTCGCAAACAACATATCAGGTCAAACAACAGATTCATTGTTCATTGAACCGCCCGCGCGCACGTAATGCGCGGCTTCGGAAAATATCATCGAGGAAATGCTTAAGTACGAACTTTGTAATAAATGGTCCAACTTTTCACTGGCGCCGGCGCCCTGGGCAGGGTCCTTCGCGATGCTCTGCCGCAGCTGCTTGGTGATGTTGCGGAAGATCTCCCGCGAGAGGGCGAGCCCGTCGCTGTCGGCGTCCCGCCGCGGCGGCGCGAGCGGCGCCGGCGGCCCTGCGACCACAAACGCTCGTCAATGGGGGAAGAAAACTGCTCATTTATCACGACAGGTGGCGTCTAAGCGAGCTCACCTAAAAAATCTGTCAAAGTAACACTGGGGTATTAGTGAGACCTTGTAAGAGCCGACGAAGGGATTCATCGATCGTGGTTTAGATTATATGTTGGGGTATTAGGGAGATCTTGTAAAAGCCGACGAAGGGATTCGTCGATCGTGATTCAGATTCTAAGTAAAACTGGGGTATTAGTGAGACCTAGTAGGAGCCGACGGAGGGATTCGTCAATCGTGAGTCAGATTATATGTAAGACTGGGGTATTAATGAGACCTTGTAAGAGCCGATGAAGGGATTCGTCGATCGTGGTTCAGATTCTATGTAAAACTGGGGTACTAGTGAGACCTTGTAAGAGCCGACGAAGGAATACGTCGATTGTGGTTCTGACTCTATGTGAGACTGGGGTATTAGTGAGGCCTTGTAAGAGCCGATTAAGGGATTCATTGGTTGTGGTTCAGATTCTATGTAAGACTGGGGTATTAGTGAGACCTAATGAGAGCCGACGAAGGAATTCGTCGATCGTGGTTCAGATTCTAAGTAAAACTTGGGTATTAGTGAGACCTTGTAAGAGCCGACGAAGGGATTCGTCGATCGTGGTTCAGATTCTATGTAAGACTGGGGTATTAGTGAGACCTAGTAAGAGCCGACGAAGGAATTCGTCGATCGTGGTTCAGATTCTAAGTAAAACTAGGGTATTAGTGAGACCTTGTAAGAGCCGACGAAGGGATTCGTCGATCGTGGTTCAGATTCTATGTAAGACTAGGGTATTAGTGAGACCTAGTAAGAGCCGACGAAGGAATTCGTCGATCGTGGTTCAGATTTCAAGTAAAACTGGGGTATTAGTGAGACCTTATAAGAGCCGACGAAGGGATTTAACGATCGTGGTTCAGATTTTATGTAAGACTGGGGTATTAGTGAGATTTTGTAAGAGCCGACGAAGGGATTCGTCGATCGTGGTTCAGATTCTAATTAAAGCTGGGGTATTAGTGATACCTAGTAAGAGTCGACGAAGGGATTCGTCGATCGTGGTTCAGATTCTAATTAAAGCTGGGGTATTAGTGATACCTAGTAAGAGCCGACGAAGGGATTCGTCGATCGTGGTTCAGATTCTAATTAAAGCTGGGGTATTAGTGATACCTAGTAAGAGCCGACGAAGGAATTCGTCGATCGTGGTTCAGATTCTAATTAAAGCTGGGGTATTAGTGAGACCTAGTAAGAGCCGACGAAGGAATTCGTCGATCGTGGTTCAGATTCTAAGTATAAACCGGGGCATAAGTGAGGCCCTGAAACATCCTACACAATAAAATTACACTAGAAGGCAGTGAAATTGGGGATGATAGATTGTATGGGGAACTTATATAATATCAACGAAATCATTCAGCCCGACATTGACCCGAGCGGAGCCGGTACGTCACCCTAGTAAACTAATAAAAATGACTTCTTGCAAAGTCATTCAAAGTAATATATTATTTAAATCTATGAGTTATCGCACAATTTGACGCAGTCTCGTTATCTCCACAGACTACTTTGTATGAAAGGGAATATATAGGTCCAGTGGATGCCATTGTTCCCTGGAAAACAATAGTAACGTTCCTGATGAACTGAAACCTGAGCAAGGACGTATTTATTTTGGCAGTCAAGCCATTCGGCCTTTGTTTAATTTTGGAGATATAAACGTCGTCGCTTCGAAAATCAACAAAGAGCCCTCAATTTTTAAAGAGACAAAGCCACTATTCATAGTCTAATATGCCGTAGAGCAGTGACATTTTGAAGTTGTTTGAGGATATCTTTTTTGGTTTATTAGATTAAGTTCGGACTTTATTAGTATTTTTAAAATGTATATGTTTATTATATCTGCTGGAATACTTTACTTAAGGGTAGGCTTCCTGGTTATATACAAATACCCAAATACCATAAGTGTCATATACGGTGAGCAAAACACTCCCCGTGCTCACCCCTCAGGGAGTCCGGGATGAGTGTAACAGGCCTTCCGCCTTTACACATTTAAAAAAAAATATATTTGAAAAGAGCGTCACTTAGCAACGGTTGTTAGAAGTGAAAAGAGATACTAAAAAGACTGTTTTGCTGAAGTCGAGTTTTCTTTCATTACATTACAATACAAACGTAGAATAATTTCATTGGCACATTTATCGTCAGAAATCCTAAATAATCTGCCCCATTTCATTGAGCTTGGATGTCTGTGTTGAAGAAAATGTTTTGTATTAAATGTCTCAGTAATGTCATAAATTATATCTAAATTCATACAATTTCATGTAAAAGATAAAAAAACACCTTACATAATAAAGACCAATAAAATTTATGTTATTTTTTTTGCAGTACATAATTTCATTAGCGTTAGTAAAACTCCGTAACTCTTTCGTAAATTTATTTTCGAAAGAAAAAACCGTTTGACTGAAAAAAATTATACATAGTTAGATGGAAAATATGGAAAATATGTTGGCGATGATATATGTACAAGAAAACTTATATTCCTGCCTGGCTGAATATGCGAATCATCGATCTGCAAGTGTACCCGAACTGTCAGACATTTATCTCATTTGGAAGTTATACATTAAATCTTGTCCTAAATTAGCTGTCATTAGACGCTGATTTATTTGCGTTGAAGGATTTGCCAGCGCCTCCTCGTGGCCGGAAAGTAGGAATGTTACCTTGCGATGGGCCATCGACACAATGCAATTAAAATTATATACATTTACCTCTCGGATGTCTCAGCCCCTCCGTCTAACTATACTCATGCATAACATCCAGCTACTTCCTTGGAAGGGTAGATAGATATGACAGTGAAATAGGGTACGATCACAGCGTACCTACTTATTTCAGTTTCTCTACGGACATACGTTTCTTCATACCAGGTGCCAGGCACCTAATATACGACTACGGGTATTAGGGCTGATCTTAATGATCAGTCATAACAGAAACTAGAGAGACTAAAGAAAAGTAGTACTTTGTGACGAAGCATTACTTTGAGATATCGTCCATACAAAATGTGTCAAAGTGATGTCACAAAGTACAACTTTTCGTTAGTCTCACTTTCGGTTACTTCTATTTATGTCAGCCTAGATATCTGGCCTTCACGAAGTATTTCGTCAATCTGGGCATGTATTCTTGGCATTCCGTCATTGGGGATTCAGTAGAGTTAACAGAAGAAGAATTTACTTTGACATTACTTTGGCATTCTAGAAACCTATTGTGTATGTGTATTATTGTTACCACTTAAAATAATCATACTTTTTGTTGTTTGTTCACATCCCTAAGAATTGGATTCCTTGTCTGTATATAGGGTGTTTTGAAAATAAATAAATAAATAAATAAATAAATAAATAAAAACCGATCGCAGCGCCACACGGAATGAGTGGCCACGGAATTAAACGTTTACATATGTAATAATTGTTATTTGTGTGGACGATGAAAACTTTGGCATTCTGGGAAGATTTTGACGGCTGCGTTTACTGATTCATTCGTGGAATAATTTCGTAATTGTTTCCGCAGCTGCAATGACAAAGATTGCCAGGCATTCGGCTTTAGCCAGTTATGTTTGGGATTTTAGGAAACATTTTTGGAAACCATTTGCGGGTCTGGCCTGTCCGGCATTTGTTAGGCTTTTCATCGTTCGTGGTGTAACTCGTCACACGCCTGCTGGTTAAGCGGGCGAAGAAATGCAGAATGACGTCGACACGCCGACCCCAGAAAGAAGCGGCGACTTCCTCCCCGTCCCGCCGCGGTGTCGCTACGCATTTATAAAAAATTACGCTATAATATTTTGGCAAACGAAACGTTAGAATAAGAAGATGTTAATAGTTCATAATATATCCTCACGGCCACTATTCCGTTAGTTACTTACTTTTAGAATTGAAACTTCAGTGAGGTTCACCATAAGCTGTAAACAAACACAGAATAAGCTAAAATACAAATCTTCGATGACACGCCGAGTCGTGTTTGTTTTCGTGCGCTACCATTCGTTAGCAGCTTAGAGCGAGCACTTCTATTACTGAAAAACCGAAAGAGATAGCACTACACTAGCTCCCACTGCCACAGTCCTATTTAAAATCATACTTTCAGAGTTGAGGAATAACCTCGGGAATAACGAAAAATAGCATATTCGTTTCCGTATGCGATTCAGTAAATGCCGCAGGAATAGGTCGGAAGTAATTAACTGATTCAGCTATGATTCAGCTATGATTCAGTAAAGTGTTTACATAAGTTTGGTTAGAATGCACCACCAGGTCATTATTGTAAATACTACTTACTTAATATTACTTACTAATTACTTCCGACCAATTCCTGCGGCATTTACTGAATCGCATACGGAAACGAATATGCTATTTTTCGTTATTCCCGAGGTTATTCCTCAACTCGGAAAGTATGATTTTAAATAGGACTGTGGCAGTGGGAGCTAGTGTAGTGCTATCTCTTTCTGTTTTTCAGTAATAGAAGTGCTCGCTCTAAGCTGCTAACGAATGGTAGCGCACGAAAACAAACACGACTCGGAGATTCGACTCATCGAAGATTTGTATTTTAGCTTATTCTGTGTTTGTTTACTGCTTATGGTGAACCTCACTGAAGTTTCAATTCTAAAAGTAAGTAACTAACGGAACAGTGGCCGTGAGGATATATTATGAACTATTAACATCTTCTTATTCTAACGTTTCGTTTGCCAAAATATTATAGCGTAATGTTTATAAATGCGTAGCGACACCGCGGCGGGACGGGGAGGAAGTCGCCGCTTCTTTCTGGGGTCGGCGTGTCGACGTCATTCTGCATTTCTTCGCCCGCTTAACCAGCAGGCGTGTGACGAGTTACACCACGAACGATGAAAAGCCTAACAAATGCCGGACAGGCCAGACCCGCAAATGGTTTCCAAAAATGTTTCCTAAAATCCCAAACATAACTGGCTAAAGCCGAATGCCTGGCAACCTTTGTCATTGCAGCTGCGGAAACAAGTACGAAATTATTCCACGAATGAATCAGTAAACGCAGCTGTCAAAATCTTCCCAGAATGCCAAAGTTTTCGTCGTCCATACAAATAACAATTATTACATATGTAAACGTTTCATTCCGTGGCCACTCATTCCGTGTGGCGCTGCGATCGGTTTCTAG
This sequence comes from Incurvaria masculella, assembly GCA_946894095.1. Lineage (NCBI taxonomy): Eukaryota > Metazoa > Arthropoda > Insecta > Lepidoptera > Incurvariidae > Incurvaria > Incurvaria masculella. Next base: position 10,344,909 of record OX335658.1, on the reverse strand, counting down.
AATGCCAAAGTAATGTCAAAGTAAATTCTTCTTCTGTTAACTCTACTGAATCCGCAATGACGGAATGCCAAGAATACATGCCCAGGTATGCGAAAGGGATTTTTGTCTAGCTAGACAGGTGTTTTTTAGGGTTCCGTACCCAAAGGGTGAAAACGGAACCCTATTACTAAGCCTCCGCTGTCCGTCCGTCCGTCCGTCCGTACGTCCGTCCGTCTGTCACAGGGCTGTATCTCCGTAACCGTAACAGGTAGACAGCTGAAATTTTCACAGAGTGTGTATTTATTTTGCCGTTATAACAAAAAATAGGTAAGATTAAAAAATAATTAAAATTAAAGGGGGCTCCCATACAACAAACGTGATTTTTTTGTTACGATGGTACGGAACCCTTCGTTTGCGAGTCCGACTTGCACTTGGCCGGTTTTTTTCTAATACTATGAAATATTTATGCAAACTCTTATTTCTGTTACATTAATGTTCAGTGTATTACGTACTACTTTTGCTTACATACATATTAAGAATTAAATTAAGCAATCTGCATTCTGCTCACATTTTATGTTTGGAAGCAACAAATTATTCCACGTAAATATAACCTCATGTAAGGTTTTTCATAACCTTGCCTAAGATATAATCGATATTATGAAAAACCACAAATAATAGGAAACACATTTTAGGACATTAATATCTTAAGTAGAGCTCGTCTCTAGAGTGTAAAGCCCTGGATTGCGAAATATCCTTAATTGCAGCATCGAGGCGACGACAGGATACGACCTGATAGCAGTTTTTATGTGACCGCCTTATCCCAGCATCAAATTAAACGCTCTAAGCGTTCGAAATGGATGCGTAGTTCGCTTAGTACTGGGTTTACTGGGTTTTTTTCATGTGTGCCTTAATGATCAAATCCCAAACTATGAGAGAAAACACTTAAAGAAGTCACGAGGCCGATTTTGATTAAAAATAAATAATATTATTCGATGAAAAAAAAAATCTAGGCGGGAAAAGAACTCGCTGATTTTAAGAAAAATAACACATTCAGTATTATTACACCATCCAATAGTGTTGTTAATAAAGAACAAATTCTATGAAGTATCATTCATGCACGACGCATAAAATTCACAACGTATAAAAGTATTTTTGAGCAAAACATCAAAATCAATCATATCGTTTTAAATCCAAAACGTACGATTGTATATGTCGTGCATGAAGAAAGTTTAAAAACCTATTTTAAACGTATTTGTTACATATTAAAATATAGCCACAAACTTAACCTAACCTAACTTAAACTAACCTTACAGTAATGATTTTTGTTGAATCAAGACCAAATAAATTCGTGCGCGTGTATATAAAGATTTTAAATGACGTTTAGGGCGTTTCTAGAATGAACATTTTTTGCTTATACGATATGCATGGTTCTCTTTTTTGTTAAATAAATAGTTTTCGATTTAATCTAAAGCTAAACGTATATTCAGATATTAAAATTTCATACGTTGTGACTATTATTCGTTATGAATGAAGAAAGCAGTTATTTTACTTTTTCAACTTTTTCATGCACTACATATAAAATTATACGATCTGATTATTATACGTTGTCCATGGTTTTGAATTTTTCGCCCAATAATAATTTTATATGATCTGCATTTTATACGTTCTGCCGTTCCCCCGTATTAGTATATGTTACTTAGGTACTTGACAAATTATATCAAATATTGTCTTTGTATTTTATTGTTATTATAATTTCCGGCGATGGTAAAAACTACTGTTTGACGATTGTTGTCAAAAGGTGAGTATATAATATAATCTGATAGGTAGTTATCTGTAGATATGATTTCACATAAAGATAACGGGTAGTAAGTGAGTACAGGTTATCGTTGTTTTGGTGATCTGGGCTCTGAAATCTGGGCCCTGATTCTTGGGCGGGTCGCTCATTGAACCGTCTGGTAACAAATGCTCACTCAACCTAATAATTAACGAAATATCACCGAAGCTAGAAACGTGACGCTTTGGTGATTCAAGCAATATCAAATATGTGCTTACCACTGGCTAGTAATTAGGTTACATTCAATTACATTAAGTGTGGATTTTTCAATCCTCAGATAGTACTTATCGAACTGATAGTACAAATTCACGTTTGCCACAAGACTGATAGTTATTTCCGGAGAATTATAACTTCTATCACAATTATCTAACTATAACTTTACGAATCAACATATCTACTTACTATATCGGATGGGTAAGCAGAAGCGTAAATAAATCCGTCGAATAGTACAGCTATTGAAAAATCAGCCTTAGGCTTTGAATAGTGAATACACAACGTTTGAATAGATGTTATTATAAAAAAAATGATGACTTGTGGTGAGTTTAATTGGCAAGTTTTCTTAGATGAAAAAAAAAACCAATATTTTGACGTATTGAAATCATTACATTCAAATCAACTAACTAAATAAATGAATACAAAAATAATAATCATAAATGAGTAATTCTTTTAAAATGTATAAATAACTAAGCACAGGATTTGTTTAGTTGAGAACCTACGGCTGTTCGATTGTTTTACAATTTTCATTTAGCATTTTTTTAATTTGAAGATGTTATTCATTAGTGTAATCGCCTGGCAACAAACATCAATCCACTGATGCTGCTGCGCATGCGTGACACGTGGTGGAAGGGGAAGAGCAAGCGAGACAGCGAGGGAAGGAGAGAACGGGAGAGGCGACCGAGCGGGGAACGACTTGACTGGCGCTGGACGGAAAACCTTCACCTGAGTATCATAGATTTTCATTACCTACCTGCCTATTTGTGTATTAAGTTATAATTGCATTGGACTAGAGTTAACATTAGTCTGAATGTAAATTATACACAAATTCTAGACAATGTTAATGACTAGCACAATATAATTTAAAGTAAACAGCCAATTTACATATTTTCTAGTAATTACTGTCTTGATAAATATTTGAAAGATAAATCTGTACTCTGCGTGTTCAATTATGTATAAATTTATGATGGAGGCCTCAATTTTTTTTTCAAGAATCACCACTCATTTTTGCTTTCTTCTTTGTTAATTTTACATTTGACAGATTCATTTTATAATACAATAACGTATCCATATTGCCAAGTATTTCCCATTTAGAATAATGGAGAAAGGTGTCACATAAGCGAAAATATGCATAATTAATCGGTCCATTTCATCGCACCGGTCTGCTAACTCTTGAAAATATTTTCATGCTTAACTTGCTTATTGTGTTCTAGAAAAAGATACATAGTCAGAGTTTCTCGTGATCTATCAAAGAACTTCGTGAATAAGTAAGTTGCTGAATAGTATATGTGATATAAGTGATACGGCGGGTGCGGCGGAAGAGATGGCGCGGCGCCTGTTTTCATATTCTCTCAGTGAGTTCAGACCGAATACCATTATACATCCACTGTTGAGACTACTCTTCATACAATGAGTGGATCCCGTTACCCTGCATCGGATAAGCGGTTGCCCTTGGAACAAAGCTAGATTAAGCTGGTCGTACAACAAGCCTGGTTCATGTGACAAGGTGAGTTAAAACTACTCAACTAACACACTGGATGAATGTATGATTTAAGAGATCATCACTTTGGTTTTAGAATTAAGTGCGTGCATTATAAAATTGAATCGCCGATTATTTACCTACAAATATATCTCTTTACTACCCTCCCCGCTACCCTCGGGAGAAACCTGTTAATTATATCAAAACATGTCCGATTTTTCATGAATACACTTTTGATTCCTAATAGCTAATCTCTTACGTTTTGTAAATGAACTTTGTTCTCTCGTAAATGACTGAGTTAAAAACCATTTCATTTTGCATATTTTCTAATTCAAAATTATTCATGTTAAGCATATAATATTCCAGCATATAAAAAAAGTATAACATTTATAACCATAGACGATTACGTGCTAGGTATATGAAGATTTGATATAATTGAAACCAAATATCTTTAGAAATGGAGTAGGAAATAGCTTTACCTTTTTATATGGGCAGTCACAAAAAGTGTACCCTTTTAATTTATTTGATTTTACCGACCACGTTGCAGGACACAAATATTTTGTGGAGGTTAAAACTCCTTAGAATAATACTGTTCTTAACGTAAGAATGAATGAGGAGTTTGCGAATGCACAAGTTGTTTAAGTAAAAACTTTCCCATTGTTTGTTTGTTAGAGTAAGGCAGACAGTTAAGCATGTGCTATATACATTGCTTACTGCCACCACTGCAAACAAGTCACATATAACTATGTGAAACTGAAACTCTCCGTTCTCCTACGCCATTAAATTGGCCTTGCCTAATGCCAGAAAGTTTGCGGGAAATTTTCAGCGCGATGTGCTGAAATCGTTCTTTCTCTAGACTGAAACGGTTTTCTGGTGATATTTTTTTTTCATACATACACACAATTACATCACTCCGCTTCCCTGGGGCATAGGCAGATAAGATAGAGCGCCGTGAGGCGAACATAACACATTTCTGGCTCATTCGACCAGTGTGTATTTTTCTTGCTCTATGATATTTTTATGCAACCTGACATGGATATCAGGTATTAAGGGTTCCGTACCCAAAGGGTGCCAAACGGAACCTTATCACTAATCCTCCGCCGTCCGTTCGTCCGTCTGGAACAGGGCTGTATCTCATGACCGTAATGGTTGCTCAAATTCCGTGTTTCTTTTTCCGTTATAATATATATAATTAAAGGGGCATAATTCACATAAAAGTGACATCATACACGCCTGTTTCAAACCCCTAGAGATGGTGAACCAGACGGTGAGTGTACCATTTAACCTCACGCAGGCACAGCTACCCACATGGAGGGACTTCAGTGCCTGCACAAGGTGGTTGCTCACGCCATACAAAGACAGATTCGTCCACAGTTCATACCTCACCTCACGAGCCTTTTTTTATCCAGTTTTTAGCTAATTAAATAGAAGCATTGTGTGTAAAGATGGCACTCGTTGTAATTAGAGCGATGTTAAACGAATCTAAAATATCAATGGGCCAATTGGCAGATCCCGGCCGAGACAGGTATTCAATCAGACATTTTCTAGGGCCTACCTTCCGTATACCGAAAAGGTTAATGTTTTGGGTACAAAATGAGGCTACGGGCAAAACTAGAACCTGCCATGTGCGTTTTCAAATATTTACAATGCATGAACGGATTAAGGTTTTTCTAGGATAAGGAGAGGTACGTTAAGGATAAATCATAGATGATTTCCAATTCATACAAGAATGCACTTGCAATACTGCACAAACATGCAAGCACAGAAGAATTAAAAAAAAAACATTTCGCTAAAATAAAACATATTTTTAACTTTTGTCTGAACTGTTTATAAATTAGAATAGCAGGAGGTTTCCTTATGACACCAAAGGGCCTAACCGATATACAATTTAATACTATAGACCTTGGATGCACCCAATATTGCAGGACGAACCCACACAGCAGTTGGGGGGCTGTGTGGGTTCCGGCACGTAAAAATATCAAAGTTCTTCCCGTGCTTGCTGTAAGAGCCGACCAAGGGATTCATCTCACGTGGTTTGGATACCACGTTAATAAACTGTAGGTCCCCTTTTTTGCTTGCTAGGTGGTAGGATTAATCCAGCCCAGATTGGTACCATTGCATTGAATGGACGATGGTGTTTTCCATCCAGCTTAATGTAGCTGTGCCAAAAAATTAAGGTCTTGGTATGTCACCTAGCTCCAATGAGACGTGTTGGAATAATATCATGCCACATAAAAGGCCTTCTTAGCTATATAGAATAAATAGAAATCGTTTATTGACAAAAATATATAAACTATTTACATTATTTTCCATACCTTTCCATTCCAGCCCGTAGGCTGTTTTATAGGATATAGAGGCTAAGCATATAATATAATCAGTGTATCGGTTAGAGGAATATTATTGGTGTGTAGTCTGAATTGTTTGAAATTATTGTGGTAGGGTGAGTGGAGGCGAAATTATTTATTTCCGATTAGAACAATTACTCATTAATGACAGTCATATATTCAGTTTGGTCGTAGTTTATATTATTTAAGTATGTGTACATGTATTTTTTTGATGAGTGTTATCTATATATATATTTATAGGGTCAGTTCGTGTCTTTTGACTTAAACTGATTTTGTTATATACTACATATAGTCCTAAAAATTGTTTGAAACGTTGTCCAAAGCATGTTTTCCTGTTTTTTTTGTAAATATCAATTGATCGTGTGTCGTGTGATTGATATGTATATGCGAAATTTATGGTTTTGTGTATATTTGTGAGAATTGCACAGCAGAAAATTTCTTGTACTGGAAGGAAGTTTGTTTCTGTACATAGTTGGTGTGTGGGGTATCTAGAGGGTTTTTTTTAAATAACCTTTAGGACAGCTCTTTGAGATCTTTCTGCTTTTATGAGATAAGACTTAGCAGATCCTCCCCAAGCAGAGACTAAGCTCCGATTGCACTAAGAGACTCAAGACGTCACTTTTAGTGAAACCCATACATACTGTCCATACAAAGTGACCTGTTTAATCATACATTGACGTTGATTTAGATTTTTTGTCCTCTCGTGCACTCGGACCATAGTATGTAAGAATTGATTGGCACAGCGTTAAGTAAGCCAATCTCAAGATTGAAAAATCTTTAGAAAGTAATAAGTTACATGTAATAGAATAAGTTAATAGTATTATCAAAATGTATTCCAAGAGCATACTAACCCGAGGCAGCGTGCAAGCAACATAACGCAACGGCAGTGAGGTAGACGCCGCTCGCCTGCATATTACAGGAAGCATTCCACCGGCGCGTCGCACCTCCGCCCGCACCGCTGCCGCCGCCTCACCCCGCGGCGCCAGAACCTGCCGTAATATTTATTTTAACATTAAAATTGCTGTCTGCATGTATTTCTCTCGTTAGATTTAACATCTAGGGACTTACTCCTCACCTAGGAGCTAGGATTACATCACAAACATCATGCAACAATATGACGTGCCACATTTTGTCAACTGCAACAGGTTGTGGCTGGCATTCTACACAAAATTGTCAAGTCAGTTATCACCCACACAAACCTCCCAGTTCGTCTGCGACTATGTTGGCATATTGCATGTGCGTTTAAGTTGGGTTGTTAGTTTTTTTTAATTGGGGACAGCGGAGCTTATAGCAACCGCGCTAGATGGCATATTCTCCTTCCTTTTTAGGGTTCCGTATCCAAGGGGTGCCAACGGGACACTATTACTAAGCCTCCGCTGTCCGTCCGTCCGTCCGTCTCATCGTAGAAAAGCTGAAATTTTCAGATTGTGTTTTTATTTTGCCGCTATAACCAGAAAAATATAGAATTACAAAAAAAAAAAAGTGGGGCCCCATACAAAAAAATTCAATTATATCAAATTTCAAAGTTAATTTTTAAACATAACTTCAGATCATTATTTTGAAGCTACATAGCGATTTAGAAAATGTTTTCAGTAAAAATAGAAATTTCAGTGCATTTTGTATGAAAACATTTTAATCTCATCCGTCAGTTGACTCTGTATGTCTTTATATTCAAAAATATCAACTGAGCAAATACCCAAATGTTCGATTATATACATTATATTTTGGAATTCAATTCATAAATCGAATTAATTGATGCGTGACGACGTTCAGTGAACATTCAGTGATCAGTGAAATATAAAAAGTCGCAGGGACAGTAAATAAAACACGATGTGAAATATCAATTCGCCTCGAAGCGGCCGATTAAACGTCCATCAACCTCGCAAAAGGTCAGAGGTGGGAAAAAAAATGCGAAAGCCGCTGAAAGCGTTCAATCGTCAGGCGCACGGAAGCGTTCTGGGCTAAGAAGCGGTTAAAAGCCATTCCGGTCTTCCCTTCCCATTTCCGTTCCGAAGAGGGACGGAATCCTTTCAATGTTCAATTGCCTAATAAACGTTTAAACGTATGTACCTACGTAGCGATTATGCGTCTGATCTGACATTCAAAGATCTTTATGTGAAAATACCATCGCTTCGTCTTTATTTGTGGAAGACACTAGAGTTGGGTTTCGCCACAGTCGATAAACGTTTCGTCCAAATAATATGTTTTGGGAGAGCTGTTATCTCTTCCAAAACTACACCGAGAAAAACTTTTTTTTTTTTTTATGTGACTGGACATGGATGGCTAATACCACAAGTTCTGTCATGGTATTAGCCCAACACACCACATGGGAACTAGGTGCCATGCCAAGACCTTCCTTATATTGCACGGCTACATTGAACTGGATGGAAAACACGGACAATTTTCATTGCCGCTTCGACCATCGTTCAACCCGGGCGGTATAAACCCTACCACCTAGTAAGTAAGGAAGGGGACCTACAGCTTAATGTGGAATCCGAACCACGGCCAGCCTCTCTCAACGGTCGAACAGTCTATATTTTTGTTACATATAACTATTCGATTCGATTGCTAAAATGATCTAGAAAATGCGTGTCTGGTAGATTTAGCTAGAGTTTGGATTGAATGGTATGGCATTTGGCACTGTTGTCCCTGACGTATTTGAATTTTTCAGATATTTTTAGGGTTCCGTACCCAAAGGGTGCCAAACTGAACTCTATTAATAAGCCTCAGCTGTCCGTCCGTCCGTCTGGATCTCATTAACCGTAATACGTAATACGTGTATATTTCTTATGAAAGCAACAAAAAAAACAACAATTTAAAATCAAAAACAAATAAGAATTAAATAATTAAATATTAAATTTATATATTATCCAAATTTATAAATTAAAAAAAAATATATAAAATTTATAGATTGTATATTTATATAGAAATAAATATTAAATATTAATTATGAATTTAAAAAAATTAAGGGGGATTTATTGGGGGCAAATCTTGTAAAATGAATGGTAAAGAACCCTTCGTGTGCGAGTTCGACTCGCACTTAGGCCAGTTTTTTTCTGGAAATGTTTTAGTAACTGGTGCCAGACTCTTGGGCTGTCCCCTTTTTACCCAATTTTCAGGTTGCGGTGACACGGTTTTGGTTTGAATTAACCTTATTTTGTTTAGTGTAACTCTCCCCTATGTGAATTGAGAATTGACCAGCCTTAGAACAAGCGAAAGAGCACTTTCTTCCGCGAATATTCCATCATTATTAGAGCCGGTGGGCCAGAGTAGGGATCATGGAAAGAGGCCAGATGGCATGACCATAATACCATGGCACAAGGTCAGGGCTCTAGTGTCGGACGCCACATGCGTGGATACATTGGCTGCCTCATATGTAAGTTGGACCGCTCGCACTTCAGAAACAGCAGAAGAAACTGTTGCAAGAAAATATTCCACGATTAAAGTAAATTACGAATTCGTTGCTTTTGCGGTAGAGACTTTAGGTGTTTGGAGTAGGGATACAAAATCATTTGTCAAACGTTTGGGTTCTAAACTAAAAAAAATTTTAGAGGAGTTTCAAATGTATTTTAGACGAAGGGTTTCGGACTGGATACACAGCGAGAAAACGCAGATACCGTAATGGTCTCTATTAAATTGCTTTGTAAAGAAAAAATGGATAAAATCTTTTCTATTTTGTAACTATAAATATCTGATTAATTAACATATTTTAATGTCCAATAAATATATTACAATAAAGCGAAATATCAATAATAAGTTCTAGCATAGCGCGCTATTCTTACAAGACGAACAAAGCGTGGGAGTGAGACATCAACTAAAGTACCACTACCGCGAGTTAGAGGGAGATGAAATAGATCTGCCCGATAAAACCACTTCTGAAATCATTATCAATACATCGGAGTCACGTTCATGGAATGTGAAATGTTTTATTGTGAAATCTTTATGATATCTCGAGTTTTCCTGCATTGATGTCCTGTGTATTTATCGATTGTTTAGTGAACGGGAGTAAGAACCCGGACAAAAATCTTTTTTTGATGGTAGATCCTTATCTAGTAGGTAGGTAGGTCACTTGTTGATCAAATTTCTTAACTTTTCGTCAATATTTCAAAGTAAAACTTAAAACATAACTTCAGATCATTATTTTAAAGCTACACGACGATTTAGATTTTTTTTTGAGCAAAAAAATTTCAGAGATTTTTTTATGAAGCGATTTTGGATTCATCCGTTAGTTGACTATGTATGTATTTACAGGTTCTAACTAGTCGAACATTTTATTGAATTCTTAAATCGCTTTTATTGGTATTTTTTATAGATGAAAATTGTTCATTCCAAACTCTACCAATTCATTTACAAGGATATTGCATGTTAATTGCTTAGAGAAGACATCCTTTGGAATATATACATCGAACATAAAAAAAACATGTTTCTTTGACTTGTAGTATAGTAGAAACACATTTTTTAAATGATTGAAAAAGGGAAACAATAACGTTTAAAAAGGTATTACGATCAAGGTTTTCCCTTTTTTTATAAAGTATGATTATCAAGCTTTTTTAAGCACTTTTTTCGGAGCTGACCTGCTAGAAGCAAGTTTGAAGTCTCTACCACTAAAACGTGTATGATCATACTTATGTTTTGAATGATAAAGCTTAAATAAAATGACGAAAAAATCTAAAACGACATTTCCGACATTAAAAAACAGGGAGCAGTTTTTTCACGCTGCGCTGTTGCCTTTTGCATAATGAGCGTTGTACGCCGTATCGCCAGTCCACTGTTGTCAATTTGAATAAGCCCGACATTTTCTTGAAAAATTGCCCCTCTTTCGGCAAACGTAAGGCTTTCATACTTTTTGTGTGAATGTAATTTAGTTGGCAGTATATTTTAAGCTAGGGCTATAAATTCCTTTCAAGATTTTGCTAGAGGCGAGGACAGAGGGATAAGAAGTGGGGTTGCTTTTTATTTTGCATCATTAGACCGCGCTGTACTGAGAGCAAATGGTCGCAAAAACATCGCCCTAAATGCTAATATTAGCGTAGATGTTGACCGTTTCGTGAGCCACGTCGGATACTTTTTCTAATGAAATGTCTCGGCATTCTCGGAAAGAGATTTAATTTTTTCGGTCGTTTTAAGTCTCCCTAAGTTTTCACACATCAATTTATACGTCTCCGATCGATGTGATGGAAGTTCCCTTATCCTCTCGATAGAGGATAAATATAAAATACTATGTAAAGTAGAAGTCACATCAGCGGTACCATATAATATTAGATTTAGACGTGTGTACACAAATTAATTTAAAAAAAACTCTGAAATTGGAAAAAAAAGTCAGGAAATCCCTAAATATGTTAATTGAGGTAGAACAGGGAAATTAATATTTAGAAGTCTAGTAATTCGATTTCGAAAATGATAAAATTGTTTAACCAACCGTAAAAGACAATTATGTTACCCATAAAATTTGCCAAGACTTAAAAATAATTGAATGTAATATATTATGGTCTACTAGCTGGAGCACCTGGCTCCGCTCGGGTCAATGCCGTTTTGGACTGATGGCGGGCATTCTGGTTCAGATTTCGCCACAAAAGGTAGCCTATTTCCTTTTTCTACATCCTGACTATTTCTATCCCGAAATTAATCAAAGTTGGGTCAGCGATTTGTACGCTAAAATGCAACGGACAGATTTTTCATAATATTAATAGGGATGGGCAGCTGTCCCAGTCAAGCATTTTCGTAAAATTAAAATAATTTATTTGCGTGATAATTGTTATTATTACTGAAGATTTTCGACTCTCAACACTATGACGTCACCCACCGCCTAAAGCCAAGGCGGTGGGGACCTTGCAAAGGTGACCAGCTAATTGCCCCGCTACGACCTGACGTAAGGCCCACCACTTATATGTGCTTGAGGTCGGTAGTCCGGAGAATGCGGGAATATCCGCAACGGGGTTGTTTAGCAGAAAAATGACTATAATTTGGAAGAATTCTTTCAAATTAAATTCAATGAAATGATCACCTTTCATTTTAATTTCATTATTTATGTGTGCGTGAATTATGTGAACTGAATTTCTTCCAAACGACTCGACCTTAACAATGGATTAAGCAGCTAAGCAAAGTTAAAGTCCATCTAACCTACAATACATTGAAGAGATCAAAGTATTTTATAAATCCGTAGCAATCCGAGGTTCATTATTAGAAAAAATATTGAAAACTAACGATAAAATCACTCTATAAAGGCCAAAGTTGAATGCATTTCTGTGGGCGAGAAAAAGATTCAGTAGTAATAACGCATGAATATATTCATGATGGAATTTTCATAATTCTGTATGAATGGAATACCAAATCAAAATAGAGATATTGAACTGGAATATGACGTGATATTATCCGAATATGATAACAGATATACTTTACATCCATGGAATATGCAGCTAGGTTTTAATAAAATAAACAAAATTTAGCATGAGTAGACACGTCCATATTAATTTTATATAAATAATATCTCAATTCATAAAACTAAAAGTAAAATTCAAACTATTAAGTAGTAACATGTCATAGATACGTATTCTTATATTGTATGCAGTTGGTATAGTTCAACATGTAGTAGGATTTTGTGTTGTGCGTTGTGTGACAAATGGCGCTAGCTCAACTTGCCTTGATAGTCATAAACTATACAGGCTGCGGGTCGATTGAGTTTGTGTGACGAGGTGACTGTGTGAGTGTGTGATATGATTGTGTGAATAGAATATATAAAGCATATTGTGTTATATTATTACGTGCATTTGTACTTGGTAGCTAATGTGTTTAGGAGTAGACGTATATCATGTTTTTTTAACCGATTTCCTTACCTTCCTTAGATGTTCCATTAGCAGCATTTTACAAGCGATTTCCAATGCTGTAAGACCGTCTTTTACTTTTATTGGCGGTGTACTATTATTACAGCACTTAGCCGCTGCGTATTCGAAGCTGCCCCTGAACAAGCAAATGCAGAGGAGTGCCGTGAGATCTGCTATGGGAATTATTGTACCCTCGTGCCATTTCTATGTGATTATTTTATCGATTTAACTGTTTTTGTGAATATTCGGGTGAATTGTCGAAAATGAATACTGGAATTAGACCAGAACATATTTTTAAACAATATCTGGGCAACCAAGCGTCGCTCGGCGTCTCTAGATGCCGTGTCATCTGGTATTGTAGCATCAGGAAACATATTGGTACCTCTATTACAAAAACTGATTTTTAACATTTTATTAATTGAAATATTTCTATTCTCAGGGATGGCACTCCAAAATTTTTTAAATTATAAGAGATCACAAATAACATAAAAAACTACCATAAAACACCCAAGAACATAAAATAAAACCAAAAAATACCCAATAAACCAAAGAAAACCCAACAACACCAACCAAGGCTGAGTAACGCCGAACAATACCCTACAAGTTTGAAAAATTTTACGGCTTTTCACGCGGCAGGTAGAGATATTCTACTACGTTTCGAGCTAATCATTCAACCCTATAAGACCGAACAACACAGAACAACACCGCACAACACCGAACAATACGGAAAAACCAAACAACCCAACACCACATCAAAGGACATCATAAACACCAAAGAATAAGAAAAACCAAACACCGAGCAATACGAAATAAATGCTATATCCAAGAACAACGGTTGGCATCGGGGGACATCCGAAAGCATCAATCCATACGCATGTTTGGATAAGTGAATTTTTGTCATGAAGCCGAGCCATGGTTCCGAATCCATTTAAAACTGTAGGTGTACATAAAACATGTTAACACCTGCTTCGTGGTAGGGCTCAGCCCGCTATGGTTGAAACAGCAATAAAAATTGTCTGTGTTTCCAATCCAGTTCAATGTCCGTGCTAATAAAGTAGAAGTTTTTAACAATAAATGAATTGTTTTCAAATTTTAAATACACCCGCGCAAATTCTACACGAATTGTTCTGAAGTACCTAAAAAGAGAGAAAATAATTCACCATTAACACTCTATGTTAATGGTGAGTTATTTACCCGATTAATTTAAATTTTATGAATTATTTAAAATATGAAATTTATTGAAATATGCTTTGTTATTCTGAGTATATTATTTTATTTAGCTTAAGAAGAATGAAGGAAGATACTTTCTTATTCATTGCTTTCTTTTGTAATATAAAATACTTGTGCCGCTTGATGCCGAAAAAGCAATTTATTGGAAGTAAACACCGCTTGATTTTTCAATCAGCACGCCCGTTTACAAATTAATTCATAAATTAAATTCCTTACGATTTTTTGTAGGACCTTACGTTCAAAAAGTAAATTTAATTAAATTTTGGTAAATTTACTTTTGGGGCGGCCTGGCATCCAAGGTTGTTTATTACCTAAACCGGAAGAAATTCTAGCTAGTTTGGCAAGCGACAAGAAAAGCGAACGACGCCCGGGGTTTGAAACCTTGAACCTTGAGATAACCTTGACAGTTCGTCCATACAAAATGTGTCAAATGGACGTCACAAAGGACTACTATTGGTTAGTCTTAGTTTCTTTTACGACTATATATCTCAGCCATAGTGTAAATGTTGTAGTAGATTATGTAAATATTTTTGAAAGTCTAATGTATCCAAATTTTAACACTAATAAAAAAAGTGGGTCTCCGAAAGTTATTCCAGGACAAATATCCATGCATTTTCGTACTACACAAGTGCTTCGCTATTTTCCCCCAATGTAAAATGTAGGCGTACAGAATCGACTGCTATTCAACGACACATTAATGAACAATTAACTAAAAAAAATAGAAATATATTGGAAACTTAGACTTGAACCAGCAAGCAAACCTTTCGCAGGCATCGCGCGGTCGATTTTACATCAATGTCAAATTTGATCAAGAAGTATTTATTTCAATGCAGTGATGTGTGCCTGAGTCGTCACGTAAACATATGTAAACTAACCACGTATCCTCAAACACGTACTACAAACTTTACGCACCCTCACACGAACCTTTACGTACTCACATTTAAACAAACTTCTTCTCTTATGACGACAAAATATATGAAAAGTAGCTGCGTTACCCGGCTCTGGCTCGGAATAGTTTAGTTTTCGACTGTGATCGCTTTCCCAATTACTGCAGGATAGTTATGGCAGCGACATATTAATAATATCGAGCAAAGAGAGTTGCAGTAAGTGTCTTAACATCGAAAACAGTCACTTGTCCATATTCCGACCGCGCCCATAGGTGCTTACAAGTTATGGGACGCGTCAAGCTATACGTAAATTTACCGCATTCAAATCGGGTAGGAAGTTCTCGAACTATACGAAACACTGAGTCCTCTATTATAATTTGGAGTAATGCACGTACTCTGTCAATTTGGGCGATATACGAGCAGTCTATATCATGTTTTGATATAAACACGGAAGCACACAGCTTAATTACTAAACCTTCAGGCAATTTTACGTGAAGTTAAGTATTTTATAAGATATGGGATGAATCAGGTTAAAATACAACCCGAATCAAAATCGGGTAAGTAGTTCTCAAGTTATACAAATGTAAAATGCGAGTAAGAGAAGTCTTAAAGAATGGTTAAATTATAACCATTTATCGCCAATGCTTTTGTAAATATGCATTGCCAGTAGGCTATATCACGCTACATGAGAAATTAGACCATACTTGACTTTGTAACATACGTTACTTTATTATTTTAATTTTTAGGCAATATAAATATCTGTATGTCATATATTTCTTGAACTACACTTACGGAAGCCTTCAGAACGATGTCAGTGCCTATGCATACTCTCAATGGACATTTATAGTATCTACGTAAAGGAAAATACATGTTTCAAGGAACCAACGGTCAACATTCTTTTTGAAACAAAACTACAAACCACGAACATTAGTACCGTCTCTTTCTGCCACTCAGTAATTCAAAGCTGCTGTCTCCCTCATGCGCGCGCTCCTAGCGAACGTCAGGTGATCCTACAGAGCCAATGGGAGAGCACGACGGCAGCCATCTTGTTGTTTGCCCGCCACGGCGCGAGCGCATCTCGCCGCGAGGGTCCGCCGACCGCCGCGAGTAACGTCAGTCGCGTCCCGAGGTCTCGCCTTCGCCGCTTTCAGGCTGGCTCAATGGAGCACAGCCGCCCCCTTCGTGTCTTCGGCGCCCACCCCGTGCTCCTTGGAGTGGGCTCTGCCAACGACGCGCTGTGGTGCGGTGCGTCCACCGCGGGAGCCACCCTCAGCCGCTCGAGGTTCGCCACGCGGGGGCAGGCGCCATTCGCCGCCCGACCACGTGCTCTGGGCGCTCCGTCACCCCGTGCTCCGAGTGGGGTCCTCAATCGACTCGCCCAGTGGTGCGGTGCATCCACAGTTGAGAGGACCCAGCCGCTTGAACTTCGCCGCGCAGGGGCAGGTGTCATTCGCCGCCCAACCACGTGCTCCAGGCATCATCACCCCAGTGGTATCGTACCGAATCTTGTTTTTTTATTGCCGGCATTAGTGTCAGTGCGCGTAACACTTCTGTGTCGTCGTTCGTATTAGGGGGCCCAATTAGGAACCTACAACCTACTATTTTTCTTTACCTACTTGTATATTTTTTTGTTTATGCTCGTCCTAGAACATTGGTTGTTGTTTCTGTTTGTATATATTTAATCATTCATACTACATGGTGCATTAATTTAATGTATCTGTTTTTGGTTTGGTTAGACATAATTAGTACCCATCTTGTGACGTATGGTTGAGGACCCGGCCCCGCTCACCGACTGATATCCGCATGGCATACACTTAACCATGCGTCACAACTGGCATCGCACAAAGCGTGGACATGTCCTTGAGACATTTTCTCATATAAAAAAATTAATATATAAATCTATACCATTACAACTTACATACTTTATCGAAGCCGGATTAGTGATTCTCATCTTCTAATCATTTATTATTCACCCTTGTTAAAATTTCGCGTGATGCTAAGGTAGCCTTTAACTTTTGGAAATATCTTTAAATTAAAACCGAATCACCATCGGGTGGGAATTTCTTGAGTTGTAAGCATTTTACCCTGCTGTTCACCTTTCAGGTAAGTTCGTGTTTCTGAGTAGTCTTTTAAGTTTCCGGAAAATTCAAACCATCCGAAGTCCCGTAGGGAAGGGGCACCTTAATTGCTTGAAAATATTTATCATACCGATTTATTTCACATTGCGTTAAGGCGCTAGGACTAGCCAACTACTCGCGCCATACAAATACTCCTTTTAACAAATGTAATAATATGTAGTGAAAAGCTTCAGCAAATCCAAATAGAACTCCAGACTGATAATGGATTGTTAATATTTTTTGATTCCATCATTTATTTAAATAATAATAAATAATAAAAAAGTTTATTTTTCTCATTAGAAATCTAAAAGTAATTCGATTTCTAGATAAGGGCAAAAACAGCATATTTGCATAAACAAAAAAATCCATTTGCTTTTAGATTTCTACATTTAGTCAAAAAAGTTCGGAAATGGACACAGTTTCCGCAATTAATTTTGTATAGAAAAAGTAAACATACATTAACGAAAATAGGTCGATTCCTAAACAAGGAATCATATATTGTAAGAATGACACTTCTAATCGTCATACTTAGTTAGTTAACTTGGGGTGCCTAGTCTAACTTTGCGATTTGGCTAGTACCAGGGCCTTAAAGTTACGATTTGTGTGACTAGAGCGTGTGATATCAATAGGATCGGGACATTTTATACAAAATCTAAATTTGGTTGTTCAGACGTCACAAAGGCCGGTATCGCTGTAAGAGCATTATCTGGTAAGGGACGTCCCTTGTCAATTTGAAGCTTATAGCTTGACAAGAGGTCAGCGCGGAACGATAATAAAGAAAAAGGTTATTGTGTCCTTTGAAACGCGTGTGGGTAGAATTCTAACGGTGTGCGAGACCGCTGGGTAGGTTTCGGTCCCCCAATAAGCTTTTGTGGTGATGGAGGGTGTACTTATTTTACATTTAATATTTCAAAAATGTTGCTATGGAAAATGTTTGATATTGTACTTTCCCGTAATAATTGATAGTTTACATTTTCTAATGAAGTTTTTTGTTTTCAGAAATTCACTCCTAAACCCTGCCATAATTCTATATATTCCGGGCGGTCATAACATTTTTGGTCACGATAAGGTAAATGGCTGAATCTGGGTTCACATGTTAGAGACCAACCCTCTGATGCTAAATCGGTCTGCCCATGCCAAGTGGTTGCGTTATCTAGATTGGCTATATAAAATAGATGCTGGTATGTACCTGCTGATGAAAATTCTTATTGTCCGGAAACATTGATACCTATTCGTTATACAATAATAACCGGTCGGTTTTTTAATTAAATACTTAAATATACCTAAAGTTATATCTGTAACCTACATCATCTATAACTACGAAATGCAACCAAAGATTTGTTCAGTTTTTGTATTGCTAAGCAAGCATGTACTGATACTTTCATGCTTCGTCATTTGCATCTATCTACCTTTTCATATATATTTTTTGTCAACATAACTACTTTTCAGGCGATTTATCTACGTAACGCAACCACTTGGAACAGACAGACGGACACATTTCGCTTCAGAGGGTTAGTCTTTATCCCGTGAACCCAGTTTCAACCATTTACGTTATCGTTACCATTTTCGTCGCGACCTCCTAGTCTAATATGTATTAAAAAGCTATCTACCGTATTTTTTATGAAACTGAGTATTACATTCGGCAAAGAGTAGTATTTTCTTCGCATTGCTATTGTTTATCATTCCATTAAAAGCGTTTTAAAACAATCTCAAAATGGGTAGGTATCGAGCTATGGAAGTTCTTCGAATTGAACTAAATTATGTAAAGCATTACTAAATTTATCTTACAAATCTATTAGTTCTCGGGGCAAGCAATGCTAGCGCTACTCCGACTTTATACCCATAGTACTTACAGAAAAGAAAATGAAGGAGAAGTATCATGTGGGTTTCCCTAGTGGCCGAGCGTCGTGTGCCACATAGTTAAATCAACATCGCTTCTGCAAACGTCCTCCCGAAAAGCATCCGCCAAGGCAATTCCAACCAACGCGAACCCATCATTACGACTGCGACATTATCTTCGTGCCATCGGGGTTGCTAGTTTTAGAAAATTGGCAACAGCGGTTCCACTCGCTTACACATAAGTGCACATTAATACATTTCGAAATAGTAAAGAAACGGTACCACCTTCGATTTTGTTTTCAAGTTATTTGCTATTTTACGACCTTGCGCACCGAATCTCAAACTTCGCACTTAACTAACTCATATTTAACAACTAATTATTCGATTTATTAGCCCAAAAAATGCTATTCTCATGCTGTACTTTCGTACTGCATTCTCGTACATGTTTAGTTTTTAAACAAAAAAAAAATCTCACAGCAGGCCAAATAGGTTTATTGCTGAAACCTTGGTACTAGAACAGCCTTCCGCGCGCCCGAAACAACCAAAAATACTTTGACAATCAAGGAGTAAGAGCTGAATGGCGTTGTTGCCCTGAGCGCATATTAAACGCTTAAATGGCACATCTCCTTCCGTTTTTATCTATGTACATACCTGAACCAAGCGGATAATTGGAGTGAGCGGGCCAATAAGTCTAGTTCGTAAATATTGAAAGGCAACTACGCCACAGCGACCATCGCCGAAGCCGTAATTGGACAAGATAAATGTCTAACAGTAGTACAAACAACTCCTCGAACCTCCTGTTCTATTTATTGTGGACCAAGTCGGGCCGAGACAGGGATCGTAGCCGGTCGCTTTTTCATTATCTTCCAGAGTCATCGCCTTTAAATTTCTTACTTCTCAGAAAATAGAGTACCATGTGCAGTTTATTCCTTTACTCGTTTATTTTATTTCGTTAGGTGTACACTATTGGATTCTTCAATGTTCATAGTGCCCGGAACCTCGATTTTCTTTAAATGATGTAGGTATTTTGATATAGTTCTAATAATGTCATTAAATAAAGAAGTAGTGTCGGAAAAATATATCTAACATATTGCACACGTAGAAGCTAATAATTTATTTTTAATTAAACTTTAGATTTATGTCTAATTCCACACATATGCCGTCACGATATTAGTAAGAAACACCAAATCGGAACTATTTGTTACGCCAGAACCTTTCTTTCATTACAAAGTTGCATTTAAGGGAATACAAAATACAGACAATATTTCACTGACGCATCAATCATCGTTTTTTTAATTCGATAATACTAACCACGGCAAGATTAACCCTACAAAGCCTTGATTTACGTGAAACAAGGACACGGCAGTCTCAACGGTGACGTCTAGGTCTCGATCGCACCCAGTGTCGTGTTGGCATGCCACTACTGGGCTGCCGAGGCTGACGTGAACTTTAAAGCAATAAATTTGAACTAAGAAATAATCGCCCCACAAAACGTATCTCAAAAGTAAATGTTTTCATAGTAAACGTTATCTAGCCTTAAATAGTTTGCATACGATTTTTTTTAATATCAACAATATTTGTATATTGCATAGCTCTTAATATGTTGGTACAACTTTGACGTTTCTAGAAAACAGAAAAACGCGTTATTTGAAATTTTGCGTTTTGAAAGTTATTAAACGTTATTATTGGATATCATGGACACAAAGAAGCCGTAGGTAATATAAAAAAAAAACAATTGAAACTGCAGAGGACGAATACAAATATTTGCTATTCTTGCAAAAGCCGCCAGCTACTGTAGAAACTAGCGAAACAGTTTATGGATCACTTGCCGTTTTCTTACGCCAAATTGCCTCGCCTTCACCGGAGCCGAAAGGTTTATACTATTCTCTGTAGAGGTGGAAAATTTAATCTTCAGAAACGTTCTAGTTTTTACTTAACATCCTCTTCTTCTAAATGTACGGATACCTTTTAGTTTGAAGATGCTTTTTCGATCGAGTAGGGCGACCGTTTTAAAAAAAAGTGCTATCAGGGGTTAGCGTTCTTAATTATTAAGCTAGAAAAATAAAAATATATCAAAATTTGCAAATCGAAAAGGCTAAAATATCACAAAACCTTTTTTTTGTAAAACGTATACATTTTTTTATTTGAAAAAAAAGCGGCAAATTCTCAAAAACTAAAATAAGTAATCCTGGAGATTTCATAGGTCTTTAAAATGATACCATTTTGTTTCGATATGATTTTAATGAAGGGTAGAAATTTACCCTTTTTGGAGACATCTTTTTAGTGATTTCACATATTTCGTCGAATCTGGTCATTTTTCATATCGAGATGATTGTTTTATATATCTAGGAGACGCATTTACTTTTTATATGAGCATACCATGGAGCAGCTCGCATTCGTGAGGAAATGAACATGTAAATATCAGAAAAAGAAAAACAGTGCAGGGATCGAAACTATGACTCAGTTCACATCATTTCTGGCCTCCGGAAATGTTCAATGTTGCCTCGAAAGGGCTGGTCTAAGAGATAGAGGAGTTGCCTTTCATGCGAGAGGTGATGGGTTCAAATTCTCGCCCCGGTCATGCACCCCTTTCTTTCTCTTTCTAAGTTAGTTAATTGCGTTTCGTTACGAATGCGAGCTGTTACATGGTTCAGAATCCATGTAAAACTGCAGGGACTAGATGGTAGGGTTAAGCCTGCTCGGGTAGGAAATTATAGTTGAAGCGGCAATGGAAAATTGTCTATTTTTTTCCATCCAGTTCATTGGAGGCGTGCTTATAAAGGGAAGGCACTGGCCTGACACCTAATTACTTTGGGAATGGCGTGTATTGGGCTAATATCATAACGGTAGCTTTGTGGTATTACCCATATATGTCAGGTTGCATAGAAAATAATTTAAAGAAGGAGCGAGCTGCTTAAAAATGTTGCTATGATATGACCGAAGTAGTGGGGTTCCTTGAGATGTATTTTTTCACAATAAGCATTTATAAATCTCAATACGAGACCAAAATTAATGCAGCGAATTCTTATCTTATTTGTTGAAAAAATTAATTATTGATCATGTTTACAAGACAAAATGTGCCAGTCGTCTTCAGTACAAACAAGAATATTAGTTATATTTTTATTAATATATTGACTTTGAATATATGTTTGGAATACAAGTTTTATATGTACTCTACTAACGCGTCTGCTACAGAGCTCTAGAAAAAGGATTTGATAAATTATTCGAAGGCATCGCCGCATCGTAGAAATGTAATCGAATGAAAATGTATTCAAATAAAAAACGTCGGGTGACTGAGAATTAAGTAAAAGTCCTATCGTAAAGTCTGTGAGCTTACGTTGTCATGGAGAAACAGTGGGCTAGAGTGATTAACTAGCTTCTGTGGCTTGATAAAAAAATGTAATATTCAAGTAAGTTCTCTAGCATATAATATTTGATCAACAAATAAAAAATAAACCCAGTTCGGATTTTCTGTTTCTAAGAATACAACTAACATTGAGAGAAAATACAAATTGTGCTGTAAACATATTAAAAAACCGAGAGACATTATTAAATTGCGTAATCAAACTGAATTGGAAACTGAAAATTAAATTGAGTGCTTTTCCGTTGATCGAGTTAGTCCAGATCGTTTGTATTGCCCAACTAGAGCCGAATTTCCGGATGAAGCGCCACTAATTTGCGAACTAAATCGGGTAAATATCATGCTAGTGGCCAAAGCTCCGCGCTATAGTTTTCGAACAAACTTTATTAACATAATATTTGTTACTAAAGCATGGCCCTTAAGCTATCCTATCCATATCCCTAAAATAGTCTCTCAATCACTACGTCGATTTAATCCCATGTGATATCAATCGGTAATTTTCCGGTTGAACTTTTTTTTAATAAATGTAGGTTTATTGTTGTAGTATTTTTAAGAAAGTTTATTACACAATTAATATATGTATGTATGTACCAAATGTGCACTTAGTTTTAGGTTAATATAATAAGCATACTCAATCTCACAAACCAAACCTACCGCCACTACTACGAATATATCCCTATTGAAGTTCTCAAACACCCAAAGGTCGGCTGGAAGAAATCGCTTTGAGGGATAAGCCCGCCTTTGCGCCCCACTTTGGACTTATTGTTATACTTATTTATTTATTTGCTTAGTTAATGCGCTATACTTTCTTTTGTAAATTGTTTTTTGTGGCGTATTAAAGGATTTTCAATCTCTCAAAAACCGAATCAAATGACAGAAAGAAGAAAATAGATACAGGTTTTACGGGAAAGTTTGTAACGTTACCATATAGATACACTATGAAATAATAAACACGATGATAACAATTCATGCTTATTTGAGTGGTCATAGCAATAGTAGCATACAATGTTTCTTCAGTAAAAGCAATTAGCAAAATTTTAGAAATTTACAAAATTATTGTTCTGCAAGTTGTACGTGCGTGCTTATTGCTTCATTTGAATGTAAATGGTTACTCTGCTCCGCTATCCCACCCCTCACTCACACCCACCCCTGTTTCTCTGCCAGAGAAACAAGAGAACGTCTAGAAACAAGAGGTATTTCGCTGTGGCTTTTCGAGATATCTATCTAACTAATATTTCTGTTCGCAGAATCGGTCGTAAAGCAAGGTCACAAACAAAAGAAGTAAAGTATACTTAAGCCCAGATTAAACTTGATCATTTTATGTATCTAATGGATACGACATTACCGTTATCTCATTAATTTGAGTTTCAGCGACATTTACATTTGAAGCATCATAATTAGACTTTTTCAGATTATTTTCAAAATCTAATTAAAATTCTTCTAATGTAGACGTCGCTGAAATTTAAATTAATGAAATAACGGTAATGTCGTATCCATAAAATACATACAATTATTAAGTTTACATGTTTAATCAGCAATATTCCGAGAGGTGACGACATTTTTGGTTACGATAAGGTAAATGGCTGAATCTGGGTTCACAGGTTAGAGACCAACCCTCTGAGCCTAAATATGTCGGTCTTCCTGCGCCAGGTGGTTGCGTTAGCTAGATTGGATACACAAAAGAAATGTCGGCATGTACCTGCTGATGAATATACTCATTATCTAGAAATATTGATACCAATTATGCAACAAAAACCAGTCAGATTTTTCATTAAATACTTAAATATACCTAAACTTATAGCTGTAGCTAAATCTACTATAACTACTCAATACAACCAAAGATTTCTTCAGTTTTCATATTACTAAGCAAGTATGTACTGATACTTTCATGCTTCATTATTTGCAACCATTTACATTATCGGATATTTTTTTGTAACTTTAACAAATTTTTCAAGAGCCACTTGGCGCAGGCAGACCAACATATTTAGCTTCAGAGGGTTGGTGTTTAATATGTGAATACAATTTCAGCCATTTACGTAATCATTACCATTTTTGTAGCGACCTCCTAGTCTATAAGCCAAGAAGTGCATCAGTCACTGTGATTTCATCAACACAGTTATTACAATTAAAATGTTCAATGAGACGATAAAGACGGAAATTCCATTATTCACAGATATTCTACATCCCTTCATAGTTGGAGGGTCTCTAAATTCTGGGTCACCTCAGGGTCGTCGACCGGACACACGGCACGAAGCTGCATCGAGTCCAAGAAACACACGCTTGATTCGGTTATTCGTCTCACATATGCGAATTATACTCGTTTATGTATATATAATTATACAGTCTTTGGTCTGGCGTAATATCCTGATTTACCAAGGACTGCAACCGTTTGTAAGGCGAACTCAGTTTTATAATCGATATAGCATGACTAGTTCAGCAGGCTTATTCCTGGAATTCTGTAATCAGGAATCAGGAAACAGCTTTTATAGCGGTTTTCAAAGCGATGTTTTTGACAGAAAATCTTGCTTCATTTGAAATACTTTGGCTCCGGAATCTTTTCGTCAAGAAAATCGCCTTGAAAACCGCTATGAAATTGGTTTTTTAGACTCAAGATTCCTGATTCCTGATTACGGATTTTCAGGAATAGGCCTGCTTGTTACGTGTAAGGTCAATACCGATAATCTTTTATGTTTCAGTTTCAGTTTCAGTTTCAGTTTCTTTATTTCCTCCATTAGATGTATATTACACACTCGGATTCGTCATTTTTTTTTCCTGTCGGTTCGATTACTTCTGGCGAAGAAGAGCCGACAAGAAACTTCGTCAGGTTGGTCATTGTATTATTATTTTTTCCAGTGATACTTACAAACTAGTTTACAGTGATTGATTGATTACTACTGCTCACAAAGAACATTATTATAAGAACATTATATACATTGGTGAGGAGCAAACTCTTGACTACTATAATGACATCTTATTCTAAATTATTCAGGTGTAAAAAGCCATCGTCATTTTTGATACAAGGTAATATCAAATTAAATATAAGTTAGTAAATAAACAAATTCATACTACAATGTAGTACCCATGTCAGAGAAAATAATAATAATAGAAAATAATAATAATAATTAAAAAAAAATTAATTGGTAGTACCGTGTTAGGTACCCGGTCAAGTATGTAGTCATGAGCTTTAATTTAAACAAGTTTTCTATCTAATAAGGCTTCCTGGATAGTGTAGTAGCTTTTTTTTATTAATACTGATTTCAATTTGCTCTTAAAACATTTATCTCCTAATTTCCTAATCTCCTCTGGAATTTTGTTGTATAACCTAATACTATTGCATATAAAACTTTTTGAAAATTTTGATGACCTATGCTTAACATTTTGTAAATCATTTTTATGTCTAGTATCGTAGTCATGTACATCAGCATTTAAGGTATTATGGTGCTTATATTTCCTAGCATGGCAGATATTTTGATACACATATGCGCTAGGTAGGGTCATAATTCCTATTTCGCTGAATACATTCCTACAAGAATCTATAGCTTTCATGCTAAGAATACAACGCAAGGCTCTTTTTTGCAAGACAAATATTCTATTTGCTTCTGCTGCATTTCCCCAAAACATTAGTCCATACAACATGAGACTATCGAAGTAAGCAAAGTAGACAGTTTTTGCAGCTTGCGTGCCACAGAGTTCCTTGATTTTTTTAATGGCATAACAGGCTGAGCTCAGTTTACCAGCAAGACTGTCTATGTGGGGTTTCCAGCAGAATCTATTGTCAATTATTAATCCCAGAAAAGTTAATTCATTAGCCATGTTTAACGATAATTCCTCTACAGTATTGGTTACGTCTTCATTATTTTTACGCCTATGTGCCCCAAGAACAAAATGCATTACATTCGTTTTATTAGTATTTAACAATAGATTATTGTGATCAAACCATGATGTGAGCGACTTAATTACTGACAAGAAAACCTCCCGTAGTTCAATTATATTTTTGTTTTTCAAAACTACTGAGATGTCATCTGCAAACATAACTAGTTCTATGTCTTGCCCGATTGAACCGGAAATGTCATTCACATAAATCAGAAAGAATAATGGACCAAGTATAGAGCCTTGCGGTACTCCTATTGTAACAGGGTCAACATCCGATTTTATACCACTGACCTCACATATTTGTTTTCTGTTTTCTAGGTATGTTTCACATAAACGTAGCTCTTTTTCTCTTACTCCATAATACTCTAATTTTAATAACAATATATCATGTCTTACACAGTCAAATGCCTTTGATAAGTCACAGAAAATGCCATATGTGTGCTGAGAATCATCCAAAGATGTTAATAAAGTTTTTATCATAGATGCAATGGCATCTCCTGTTGACTTACCTTTGCGAAATCCAAATTGTCTGAAATTTAATATATCGTGTTTAGTGAAGAAGTGAGTCAAACGTTTTTCCATAACTTTTTCAAAAACCTTGCTGAAAACTGGTAGTAAGGAGACCGGACGGTAATTCTCAACATTATTGTGACATCCTTTTTTATATAATGGTATGACCTTTGCTATTTTGAGGGAATCGGGAAATGTGCCATTTTCTAGACATTGATTTATAACTTGTTTTAGAGGATTTATGACACCTGTTAATGACTTTAGTAATTTGGGGGAAATATTCCAAAGATCTTGAGAACGTTTAGACTTAAGGTCTCTAAGAATGTTTTTAACTTCTAAGTATGTGACAGGACCGAAAGTAACTGATGCAGTGCTACGTGCTGTATAATCCTGCAGGTGATTTAATGCTAACTGTGTGTTGGAGTCAATTTTATTTGTTGAGGTTTAAGCCACTGAAGTGAAGTATGTGGTTGTCAATACTCACAAACTTCGATATTTATCACAAAAAAAAAATATCATACATTTAAAATTATTATAATTATTGTCATTCTACTGGACACTGAACGCACGTATTTTCTAAACGGCCAGAGTTATTGTTTCCACGTTATACAAGTTATTTGTCATCGAATATGTTTCACCAATATATACAATAAAGTAACATATTTTGTAATCAAAATGGGTAAATAAAAATACTATAATATAAATCTAGTGTTGTGCTTGTAGTGTTGTGTTGTTAATCTAGTATTGGTTATTTCTTAAAAGTATATAAGAAAGTTTATTCACTTTTTTATTTTCAGAGGTAAATTTCCAATAATTTTAAAAGATTACACAAATATGTAATATATGTAAGTAAGCATAAAATCTACTTGAATTACTCAAGAAACTGTGTCTCGAAAACAAGAGTTGAAATCTCAAAATAAACATACGAAAGAAATATTTTTAGAACAGGTGCCAAATATCACAATATCCAGTAGTATTCCAGATAATAAAATATTCACTTGTATTTCTATAGCCGTAGAATTCAAAAGAATACATTAATCTGAAAACTCTAAATTAAAGCCTTAATGATTATACCCTTTTAATTCTGAAAAAACGCTGCGCAGCCTCGATTGATTAAACTATTCGTAATAAATCAAATAAATGCTAAGTGAATTCGAGACTTGAACTACGTAAAAGTTTCCATTCCGACCCAATTTAGAAGGTTCAGTTAATTAATAGAACGAAGTAGTAAAATGCAAATACGATGGGTAAGCTTTCTTCGAAGTAAGTAAAAGACAGTGCTCTCACGGGATTCATGCCATATTTTATCAATTAACTGTTATCTGTTAAATTGAGATGAAATATGTTGTTTTTTAATTTATCCTGACATGGATGGCTAATACCACACAACTACCGTTATGATATTAGTCTAATAAACCATATTTCCGAATTAGGTGCCATGCCAGGACCTCCTCTTTACGAGCACAACTACATTGAACTGAATGGAAAACACGGACAGTTTTTAACTGCCGCTTCGACCATCTTTTCATCCCATGCGATGGTACCAACCCGGGCGGGCTTAAACCCTACCGCCTAGTAGGGGAAGGGGACCAAAAATTTTGCATGGATTCCGAACCATGGAGCAGCTCGCATTCGTGACGAAATGCACTTATGCAACTCAGAATGAGAAATAAAGTGGTGCACGAACGTGGCAAGGATTTGAACCCAGATCCCTGGTAAGCTAGGCAAGTCATAGCGCCACTAGGCTACGAGCCGCTCATTACATACACATAAAACAGTTACTAATTATTTAGTATAATTATAAAAGCCCATGTTCTAAATTCAAGCCTTATTTTCAAACATAATTCATATTTTATAAAATTGTAATCGCTCTTCTAAATTCAAGTCACATGTTTGAGTCGAGTTTCCTAACATTATGTAGGTGTTATTTGAGGTCATCCACATTGAAGCATTGTAATCAGATTTAGAAAAAAATCAGAAATGATTTATAATTTAATGAGATAACCGTAATGTCGTATCCATTAAAAACATAAAATTATTATGTAGGTGATTCGAAAATTATTATGATATAAATTCTCAGGAAATAAAAAAAATTAGAAAAAGTTTTGTCCGATGAATAGCCCAGAATAACTGCCTAATCAACCATTTTTTCATCCAATGCGATGATACCAGCCCGGGCGGGCTTAAACCCTACCACCTAGTAGGAGAAGGGGACCTACAGTTTTACATGGATTTCGAACTATGGAGCAGCTCGCATTCGTGACGAAATGCACTTATTGGAAATAGAAAGACAGTGGTGCATGTCGGAATTGAACCTCTGGTACGCTAGGCTAGTCTCCGCGCCATTAGGCTACGTGCCGCTCGAGGAGGAGGCTACGAATAGAGGCTAAGCATTAATATATTTCGAAATAGGTACCTATTCTAAACTTGGTCATGTATTAGTACATATGTTTGTATAAGTAGGACTTGCTTGTAAGTAGATGAACAGATGAATAGGTTGTGGTGGTAGAGAAATGCAATGCAGCGATATAGCGTATCGACGCGACCGCCTCACACGGCTGCAACCGCCAAGTCAGTCATCGTACGGGACTCGCCCGAAGCGGTTGTAAAGCGTGTTTTTTGAAGTAATAAAAGATAATACAAGGATATGAGTATTCTTTATTCGAGAGACTTCCAGTAGTAAAAACAGTATACTAAAGTGGTGACCCCGACTGAAAAAACCGACGAGAACTCTAAGTGTAAAGTGACTCAACATGTACCAGCAAATTCCTCCTACCGCATCGGCTGCACCTCCGTTGCCCACGCCACCACCGGCGCCGGTCGACATGACGCAAGCTACCGCGGCCGTTTCAGCGCTATCCCTGCAATCGAGGATTCCAGCTTTCTGGAGGGATGACACGCGGCTATGGTTCGCCCAATTTGAGTCGGTAATAGCGGCCCACAAATTGGGGGACCAACAAAAACATGACCTCGTAGTTGGCGTCCTGAAGAAAGAGGATGTTAAACAGGTTAGTGACCTTTTGATAAACCCACCCCTTGCCGATAAATACGCCGCCATCAAAGAGCGATTGATATCAGTATACGAGGAGTCTACGACGGAACAATTCCATAAGTTGCTGAGTGGTCTCGAGCTAGGTGACCAAAAACCAAGCCATCTGTTGCGCCGAATGCGTGATTTGGCTGCACTAAAAGTTCCGGACGAGGCGCTAAAAATACTTTGGATGGGCCACCTACCAACTTCGGCACGCGCCGTGCTATCGGTATCAAAGGAGCCAGCTCTCGACGATTTGGCGGTCATGGCGGATACGATGTTAGAGCACTTAAACAAACATCAGGTAGCAACCGTCACATCGCAACACGGCAGCCCGACCCAAAGTTGCCAACACAGCAATCTGGCAGTGGAGATAGCTAAGTTGCGGGACGAAATAGCGCAGCTGCATTTCTCGAGGCGCGATGACGCACGCGGACGACGGCCGTATCGAGACCGATCCGTTTCAAGGAACAGAAGAAATGCGACACCGCGCCGGACACCTGACTGCCCAGACTGGCTTTGCTTTTATCATTTCAGATTTAATGATAAAGCGACAAAGTGCGAGCAGCCATGCAATTATAAGGGAAACGCCAAATAGTGTATGGTGCGGTGGATCCATACACACACCACGTAGACAACCACCGTTTAAGTGTTACAGACCGACAAAGTGGTTTACGTTTCCTTATTGACACAGGCGCGAACGTTTCAGTCCTTCCTAAATCAGCAGTTGTTCCCGCCAGCCGTATTTTAAGTGATTACAAACTGTACGCAGCAAATGGAAGTGAAATAGACACTTATGGTGCAAAAACATTAAACGTAAATTTAGGATTGCGAAGGGATTTTACTTGGACTTTCATAGTAGCTAACATACAACAAGCTATAATCGGTGCGGATTTTTTAAGACATTTCAAGTTGTTAGTAGATTTAAGTGGAAAAAAACTAGTGGATGAAATAACAAACTTAAATATTTTGTGTTCACTAACGAATGTACAGGTGGACTCCCTAACTACAATTAGTGCGCAGCAACCATTTCGCGAACTTTTGGAGAGGTTTCCAGACATCACTAAGCCGACCTCATTCAAGGAACCGCCCCAACATACCGTCGTGCACCACATAGAGACAACGGGACCACCGGTGTTTGCACGCCCGAGACCATTACCCCCGGACAGGTACGCTAAGGTAAAGAAAGAATTTGAACATATGATTCAGATCGGAATATGCCGACCTTCCAAGTCTAGCTGGTCTTCCGCACTCCACGTCGTTCCGAAAAAGGATGGAGAGATCAGGCCTTGTGGAGATTATCGGAAACTTAA
This sequence comes from Incurvaria masculella, assembly GCA_946894095.1. Lineage (NCBI taxonomy): Eukaryota > Metazoa > Arthropoda > Insecta > Lepidoptera > Incurvariidae > Incurvaria > Incurvaria masculella. Next base: position 10,314,076 of record OX335658.1, on the reverse strand, counting down.
CTCTATAACAAAACCTGACCGGTATCCTATCTCCCGACTGCAAGATTTCACGTACGTATTGAACGGAAAAACTATTTTTTCCAAAATCGATGTTACTCGAGCATATCACTGCATACCAGTAGCTCCGGAAGATGTAGAGAAAACTGCGATAACGACCCCTTTCGGATTATTTGAATTCACAAGAATGACATTTGGATTACGAAACGCAGCACAGTCATTCCAGAGATTCATGAACAACAGTGTACTTCAGGGTCTCGATTTTCTATTCACGTATCTGGACGATGTTATTATTGCGAGTTCAAGTATTGCAGAACATCGTAAGCACTTAGAGAAAGTGTTTGAACGATTTAACGAATTTGGAATTACCATCAACCTTAAAAAGTGTATATTCGGCGAGCAGGAAATAGATTTCTTAGGTTATCATGTGACCACGAAGGGAATCACACCTATGAAAGAGAAAGTTACTGCAATCACGAATTTTCCCAAACCAAAAACAGTCGAAGAGTTAAGAAGATTTCTCGGGATGATTAATTTCTACCGCAGTCATATTCCCAACGCCGCGGCCGAGCAAGCCGAGTTACATAAATTCATTCACAGTGCGAAAAAGAAAGATAAGACTGTAATACAATGGGACGCGGCGGCAAACGAAGCGTTCGATAAGTGTAAGGTGAGCCTTCAAAGCGCAATTACATTATCGCACCCGGCGCTCAACGACACGCCACTCGCATTGTTTGCTGACGCATCGGATTCGTCCGCTGGTGCAGTTTTACAGATAAGAAAAGACAATGGATGGAGACCCGTGGGGTTTTTTTCTTGTAAATTCAGCATGGCGCAGCAGCGATACAGTACTTACGACAGAGAACTTTTAGCCATATATATGGCAGTTAAACACTTTAGATATTTAATTGAAGGAAAATCTGTTACCATTTACACGGACCATAAACCGCTAACTTACGCTCTTAATAAAAACGTTGTTAGCGGTACTGATACGCCAAGAAGAATCAGACACTTGAGCTTTATAAGTGAGTTCTGTACAGACATTCAACATATCAGTGGTTCCGAAAACGTCGTTGCGGACGCACTTTCTAGAGTAGAGGAGATACGCATGCCAACGCAATTCGATTACGATGAGCTCGCAGAGACACAGAAAGGAGACGGCGAGTTAAGAAAACTTCGCGAGCAAAACAATCTAAAATTCATAGCAATGGCGACACCTTCAGGAAGACGTGTAATAACATGCGAAAGTTCGACGAATCGAGCCAGACCATACCTACCCAGTAAATATCGCAAAGCTGCTTTTGAAGCACTTCACGATTTAAGCCACCCGGGAGTATCGGGTTCCCGGCGACTGATAACGCAGCGCTATTTCTGGCCTTCGATGAATAAGGACATCGGCCAGTGGGCTAAGACTTGTATTGCATGCCAACGTGCAAAGGTGCAACGGCATATCACAGCACCTCTCGGCGAATTTCAACAGGCGTCCCGCTTTGAGCACATTCACTGTGATATTGTAGGGCCGTTGACGATATCAAACGGAAAAAGATACTTGTTGACAGCAATCGACAGGGCCAGCCGCTGGCCGGAAGCCTGGCCGCTAGAAGAAATAACCGCAGAGGTAGTCGCGAAGACTCTGTACGAAGGTTGGATATGCCGCTATGGGACACCGGTTCGGATCACTACGGACCAAGGAACCCAATTTGAGAGCGACCTCTTCAGTTGCCTCATGAAGAAAATGGGTATCCATAAAATCCATACTACAGCGTATCACCCACAAGCTAACGGGATGGTGGAAAGATGGCACCGGACCCTTAAAGCGGCTATTATGGCGAAATGTGAAAGTGAAAACTGGGCCCGAAATTTGCAAACAATACTTTTAGGATTGAGAGCAACACTGCGTGAGGACTCAGGAGTTAGTGCAGCCGAGATGGTTTATGGCACAACACTCCGACTGCCTGGGGATTTTTTTGAGAACAACAAAACATGTGAAAACGATCCGGAGTTTGTTAAACAGTTGCAGGAAACCATTAGAGGGTTTACACCGCCCCAAACGCGCGCTCATCGGAATCGCTCCGTTTACGTACCGACTTCGTTAAACTCTTGCTCTCACGTGTTCTTGCGCAACGATATGGTCAGAAAATCGCTCGTGCCACCGTATTCAGGACCTCATAAAGTTTTATCACGAGACGAAAAATTTTTCACAATCCAGTTACCCAATAGGATAACGGTCGTCTCCGTGGATCGCTTAAAACCCGCCTTCTTGCTTCACGACATGGGCGAAGGAACGTCTGAAAGCAGTGCAAGAAAAAAGACACCGGCAAATGACCCCGCCACGGTGTCGCCGAGCGCAGCTAGCAGCGGAGAGCCGACGGCGGCGCCTGCTGCATCGACACAAATCACTCGAGCCGGCCGCGTCGTAAGACCAGTGGTACGGTTCGGGTGATGACCTTATTGTGAAACAACTTTCGACTGTGTGTTCTGTGTAGGTGATGTAGGGACGCTCAAGGTCCCTACCCAAGTGATAGAGATGTCAGTAACGTAGGGACGCTCAAGGTCCCCACTAATGTGAGATGTGCGAAGCGTTGTCTGTTTGTCAGTTTCTTATATTGTGTTCACTTTTAATTTTTGTGTGTTAATGTTATCAAAAATGTTTATATGTTTTTAAATTCAAGAACTAATTTGTAGTCTACTCATTTTAAAAAAAAAAATATTGTAGCTCGTAGATACGATTTCTGTCGTAATGTGTGTGTAACTTTTGAAATTTGTGAAATGGAATATGTGTTTAATTTTTTATTATTGTGTTTTACAAAAAAAAAAGGGGGAGGGCTGATGTGGTGGTAGAGAAATGCAATGCAGCGATATAGCGTATCGACGCGACCGCCTCACACGGCTGCAACCGCCAAGTCAGTCATCGTACGGGACTCGCCCGAAGCGGTTGTAAAGCGTGTTTTTTGAAGTAATAAAAGATAATACAAGGATATGAGTATTCTTTATTCGAGAGACTTCCAGTAGTAAAAACAGTATACTAAAAGGTTGAGATGTGTTTGGTGGGTATAGTCTGAATTATTTGAAATATAAGTTTGTTTGAGGTGAGGTGAATGATTCAGTTCCGAATGCAGAACTGTAAAAGCCGTAGAGTATAAATATCGTTGAACCGCAAATTAATTAGTTATGCGAAAATGTGTGTCCATGAAACAAATACATTTATCAAGTAAAATCCGGGCTGACCCTAGTGTCAGGTAACATAGTCGGGATGGCTCAGCGGTAGAGCAGCGGTCATGGAATCCAAAGGTCGCTGGATCGAATCTGCTTGCGACCAATGTCCAGACCAAAAACGTTTTCTGATTTCTTTCAAAATCGATTTACAATGGTTCAATCTAGATGTCATTTAACCTAAAATAATGAGGTGTAAATTAAGTTTAAAAGAAAATACCGAAGAAATATATTAAACATCCACGAATAATATACCAAATACCTGTTACGACGTCTTAAATTTCGTAGATTTCGCAAAAGATTATTTTTGTAATATTGGTTGAGTGTTTCATCTAAAATCTGAGCGTGGCCTTTATCTGATCGGGCACAGTCACAAAGAGATATATCCTATTAGGAGCCCGGCTCAATTTTAAGAAGTCAAGGATTGTATTTGAGCTGTCTAAAGATAGAGGCACCATTATTACATGACGCATTACAATAGCCAACACAGAGCACCCTTAAATGCGTGTCGTGGTTCTGTGGCAACGAATTGAATGGAAGCCAAATACAATCCATTATGCTCTAATCCAGAAAGCTCTTTTGTTAAGATAAAATGTTGTTGAGATATCACGTTAAACCAGCAACTGATTAAGAATAATTCAGAAACGATTTAGGAGTTCTGTTGGTGGTTAAATATTTGGCAACGTTGAAACTTTGGTCATAAGACTGGCGCACCGAACCGTGTTAAGCCAACAAATATGTAAGATTAATGGAAGTGATAGGCGAAAAATAATCGTAGCCAGCGGACTTTTTTTTTTCAATTTACTTGCTTTTCGCGTGTAAACCCGGTTCTGGGATATTTTGTTAATTATTTGTATTTCATGAATAATTACGTTGGTACAATTTTGTTAGTTTATAATGAAGCCATAACGGATGGGATTATCCCTACCACCTAATTAGCATGAAAAGAAATTCAATGTTATTGTTTTATTGTTTATTCATCATCCATAGACACTACACTTCACACGCATTTGTCATATTTTATCATTAGCCGGTTCGGCCATCCCAGCGAAGAAGAACTGGCAAGAAACTCCGCTGGTTTTTTTTTCAACGTCTACTTAGTCTAAGTTTGCAAAAGTGTTTAGAATCGCCGATAAAAACACTAAATTAATATGAATCGACCAGAAACAATAATTCATGCCATATGCAACAGTTCATTACAAATGTCAGTTTATTTGTAAAGACCATGCCCGCCATCTAACATGTTGCCAATTGGAGCAAGCCAGTCCTCACAAACAGCACCCGTTCACGAGCATCAGCCATCGCCTCTCTCAACCATATTTTAGGGAAAGAGGAGGCCCGAACCTAGCATCACCGCGGGGTATAACTATAACATTTAGTTTGAAGACTAACCAGTTCAACTTGCTCGAAGCAAGACGTGATGCTCGACTTCTCGGAGCCTCACATGGGTTCAATGTTTATTTTTATTACTTTTCACGAGAACGTGGTTATCGCGACGGAGGTAAGCACGTTAGCATCCCCTGCTTCTTACACGCGCGGTAAACCATCAAACTAAATATCATAACATCATAACAAATAAGTAGATAGATATCATAACTAACATGTTAAGTTCTTCTGAATATTTCCCGTTATTATTTAAATTATTTGAAGGTGCTCATAATTTTTCATACTTCAAAACCTATTTGTAGCCAAAATTACTCATCAAATTGTATACAAACAATTTGCCCACAATAATTAGTGAGACGTTAACGTTTCTTACGCAAAATGGGATATCAGGTAAATATGTAAAGCAGTTTCACAACATTCTTCGAAATCCTCAAACATTTTAACGAGTGGAGTCAAGAAACGATTCCTCCTATTTGAACAAAACACTTTGCATCATTATCTACTTCTTCATCTCAGCCCCATCTTTCGCCCACCCCCTCCCCTACCCCCCCCCCCCCCCCCGCAACCTCACCTCCGACCCCCTCCTTTGTCCCACGATTCGACTTTCCACTTTCAATCACCTCTTTCTCGTCCGTATTTTAATGAGACGACCCCAACGGTGACTTCCATTTTTATTTATTTTTAATCTCACCTAATGAAGTGTTTTTTTTTTGTTTTCACGGTTCACGATTGGTACTAATTTATTTAAGAAAGGTTTTTTTCTTAGTTAATTTTCAAACATAGTTAAATTCAATAGACTTAGCATCTAAACATTGTATTTTAAATTGAATTAAATACGATTACTTAAAATAGGAAAAACTGTTGAAAAGGCGCCAGTATTTAAAATATGTGTTCGATACATTTCTTCTTTTCATAACACCAAGACATCGTTTTATTAAAACGCAATACCGAGCAAGAAACATTATTTTCCAGATCTTATTTTAAACAATTCAAATTAAAAAGAAATAACGACTGAATTATTTCTAAAACGGTTTTTATAATAATATACAATTGTTAATTATTCTCTTAAGGTGGCCCAACCCGGCGGGACTGACTCATTCGCGGGCACGGTACAAAACCGTGCTGTTGCACTCTGGGACCTTCTCTGTTTCAAAAAAAAAAGGCTCCGTGATGAGGAAGATGCAACATGTCCACAAAAATGGCAATGTGCATAGTGCGTAGCACAAAACGACTTATAGATAAAAGTAAACCACGACCTCTGTAGTTAAAAATCAAACAAAGACCAAATTGATTATAAATCTTGATTAAATTAGCTATGTGTGTTGACTAATATTTTTGAGATGTTCTAACTTTATCATTGGGTAATCCACCTCCAAAGTTATTGTATGAAACGCGCGAATAATTCGAACTTTCGGACCTTATAACTAAGAAACCAAACACATGTTTACAATGCCAACGATCATCAGACATCTAGTTCGATCAAATAAAACATTTTTTAACAAAACTTGGGATCTCTGACAAGAAATATGGGCGTGATCTTCTTTTCCCGTTTGTATGGGGAGTTGAGCGGGATGGCCCACCTTAACTCTACCAATTCCTGTAGACCTAGAGAGTCAAAAAGTATGTTTGAAATAAAATAAAACTTTATTTGTGTTGTTGAACATCTTTTCAGTCAAGTTACGATTTATAAAATAAACTTTTTCTTACTAAGCTTATTCCAAGAAATGTGATATTTATGGACCGTGAAGCAAGAACACATTAATTAAAGAAAGAGACTCGGAAAAAGAACTATTTTACGAATATATTGCAAAGCTGGACCCGAACCAGCAAAATAAACCTTCCCAGGTATTGCGTCAACCAATTTCGCCACCTGCTATATACCCATGATTTGGAATTCTCCTACAGTCCTCCTCCCGTAATGAATGCCTCCTATTAACACAGTGTTTAAGATTATATCCACATACATTTATTTAACGCTTCATATGCGTTGCGGACATTGACTGCAAAGATTGAACATTCAAACATGTTGCCATCGTCATCAAAATCGTATTTGGCATCAGACGCTCGAGCCAGTACTAGGCTGACTTTTTTTTTAAGCCGACCTGACATGGATGGCAATACCACACAACTACCGTTATGATATTAGCCCAATACATCACATTACCGAATGAATGAGGTGCCATGCCAGGACCTTCCCTTTTATGAGCACGGCTACATTGAAGTGGATGGAAAACACGGCCAATTTTTTATTACCGCTTCGATCATCCAATGCAATGAGTATGTAGGTATAATCTTAAACCGCGAAGGGTAAGTAACGCTTTATTATTGTCACTATTAATAAGACTTATAAATCTAATGTCTGGCATCTGTGTTGCCATGGCTATTTATATATAAATACATGTATGGCAAGCATCACGGCAAATTACTTGAAGAGTGAGTTATAGGGTTAAATATGAAAAAAGCGGGCGAAAACCAGTCCGCTTCTAAATGTTTTAATCGAAATGGATATGAACGCCACATATAAACTATATAGATGCCATAAAAGTGATTACATTGAACTGGAGGGAAAACACAATTTGTAATGCCGCTTTAACCAACTTTCATTCAATGCGATGGTGCAAACCGAGCGGTATTAACCCTGCTACCCAGTAAGTAAGAAAAAGGATCTGAAGTTTGCGAAACAGTGCCTGTTTTAACTATCGAAAACGGTTGCCCACCCAAAACTCGACCGTACCCAGAGTTGCACAGCCTCTAATATCGAATCGGCAAGGCGTTACGCCACTGATCTACCAAGGTTGACATGAACCACCATCCTAGATTTCGATTTTCGAGTTTTGCGTTTAGCTTGATTCTTCTTATCAAATTAAAGGTACTAGTGAGGTGCCCGGCTCCGTTCGGGTCAATATATCAACAACAGCGCCACCTACCGGATTCAATTGTATTATACAATCATCTAGGGACCTACTCAAATATACACACACAATTTCATTCACATCGGTCTAGCCGTTTAGGAGGAGTTAGGTCACAAACACTCGTACATAAGAATTATTAATATAAGGATGTAACCATAGATAATAAGGAATTCCTTTCTCTTCAGTGGATGTAACAGTTTATTATGGGAAAAACCGAATGTCTTTCGCCAGGCTTTATTGCAGGTCGAGCACAGCGAGTATTATAAATAACGCTAAGTGAGTCCTGGCCTAGAAAATAATTCGTCCTGTCTGGAATATGATAGGATACCACCTTGATAGATTAATATCCATCACAGTTGACGCACAAAAATTAGGAAAGTTTTTGTTTTATTAACGCCTGGACGAAGGTCTGAAGATTATCGAAATTGATTGTTCACTGATATAAGACTATTCAGTTTGATGCAATTGAAGCCTTTTATATACCTTATTAGAGTTGGATAAGTGAGTTTCGCTACGTATGCGTGGTTGTTCCATGGTTCGGAACCCATGTAAAACTGTAAGTCCCATTTCCCTACTAGGTGGTAAGGTTAAGCCCGCCCGGGTCGGTACCACCGCAGTGGATGAAACTATGATTAAAGCGGCGAAATTTTCCGTATTTTCCATCCAGTTCAGTGTAGCCGTGCTTATAAAGGGAAGGTCCTGGCATGGTATCTACATAATTACTTCGGGAATATGGTGTATTGGGCTTATATCAAACGATTATTGTGTGGTATTAGCCATCCATGTCAGGTTACATACAATACATAATTACATACATTTTACAAATACCTAAATATGTATTATACCTTTATTTTTCTTAAAATGTTTGAGTAATATACAGTTATATTATAAACAATTTGTAAATTCTGTGTACTTGATTTTGTTGAATAGATAATATGACGAAATATACGATAATATATCTATGAATTAGATGTATGACACGAAATAGTTTCACATTACATGATGATGCTTGGATTGTAGAAATAAATAATATATACGATTATTATAAAACGTAAAATTATCGTATTAAGAGTATTATAAGCAGGTAGCGTATTTAGGAGATGTACTACTTATTAAATTGACAATATGATTAAGAATTTAAAAAATACTTACATTTTATACATTTCACCGAATCACCCATCCCGCATTTCCCGCAATCACTCGCAGCTACCGTTCCACTCGCTTTTAAATCACACTTCACTCCACTTCCGACAATTACTCGCTTCAAAGTCGCCCAAATTCACTCCGCATCAAAGGTAAAGAGTGGCATCAATCCGCCCAGTGTTCCATCGAGCGTTATGATAAATTCGAACGCAACCGATTGTCGTCCGTTCACTTATTTGAATTTCGAAGTGGGAAATCTGAGGGTGTTTTGGCGGGAAGGCGCATGCGAGCTCTCCTGGTGGGAGGCTGCGGCGGACTGGCGCGGCTGGACCAGTTCTTGCGTCCCGCTCTCTTAGACCGCGCAGCGCCGCGCCCTCTGCGGCCGAAATCCCTTTACTATCTGGATGTAATTAATTGTAGGGGATGTATTTCTGAGCAAACAGTAACCGGCTACTTCATTGAAATAACCACTGATTTATTGTGAACGCGTCAAACTAATATTACATGATAGATGATAAGAAATTGCTACTACGTTCAAAAAAAATATTTGCACACTTTTTAACCACTATTTCAAAACAAAATTCAACTTGACACAAACAAAGTACACACATATTTGGAAAAAAACACACACCTACGCTAAATGCGTTAATACCTTATATCAGTTTGCGGCGGTGTAATTTGACACGATGTTGTAACCGTGCATGAGGAAGATCTTGACATGGAACCTAGACACCCCGTAGCGTATAAGGCTAATGTCATGACAGTAGGCGTGATATTAGCCATCTATGTACAGAAACATACAACTTCCCACATTCTTACGGAAAATTATATTATTTTTACAGTAAATTAATTCTCGTTTGTATGGAAAGTCTAACTTCTTTCAGAGGATATTCAGATAAAAGTGATTAAACTTTTTGGTTTATTCTAATCCCAATAATAATTTCCCAAATTTAATGTAGGGTCCGTTGCAAAATCTTGTAGGTTTTGTGACTGGAGTTCAAATACTCAACCAGTGATATTCGACAAATTATTTGGGATTGTTTTCAACTCGTGAGGAAAAGTAACGAAAAATTTAAAAATGAATAATGTTACAAACTTTGTTACAGTCTTCGCGAAACCCATCTGTGCCCACCGATCATGACGTCACGGCTTAGAGATTTGCGCGAGTACAAACCAACTCAAATACTTAGGTACAAGAGTTCAACCGGGACCGTCGAACCTTTGAAGACGCTCTTTTGTTACTCACTAAAAGCTTTTCAGCAGACGCGCGACGAGAGAAAACCCATTTTCCCGTAAATATTAATATCCACATTTCCGATGAGATCGAAAATAGATTAGGCCGGAGCTACAGCACAATCCGTCAATCGTATAAAATCTGGGTAATGAATAAGTTTTTTTTATGTTATTTTATAAGTTTAGTAAGAGGTGTTGGAAATATGTGTGTTCCTATTTATTTCAGATTGAATGGTGGCATTTCGGTCCGGAAGCTTAGATGCGGTGGTCCGCAAATCCGCTGGTATGGTGCCTCACTGAATGTGGTTTCGTGAGGTAAGCTGGATTTGGCTTTTTTGAGTACCTTTGGTCTCTCAGCGTAACCACTTATCCTGGTTTTTCATTAAAAAAACTGGTCATAGATCAATGTACAGGGTGGGGAATTCGTCACGAAGGGGTTGAAACTGACTGGCTATAATTTTAATCTTAAATGTATTTTCAAAAATATATGCTTGATATAGGTTTTAAATTTCACATCACGTAAATTACTGTTATTTGCAGACTCACAGGGTCGGGTTCATTATTAAAATACACATTTTCTTTTAAATAACCTTAGATGTAATAATTCGGCGCTCTTAAATCCAGAGAACTAGCAGGCCAGTGATCTCAAAATTAAATATTTACCCAAAGTCTGCCTTAGGATCGTCATTGTTAGATAACGTTGGATAACGCTGAAATTATCCATGATGAATCTCCAAAGTGTGTTTTGTAATTTGTGAAAATAATTGAATACTAAATGTAAGCGCCAAAGTCATTTTTATTGTTTTAAATGCCGTTGTGACTTTTGCCCCACCCAGTAGATTATCAACCTCATTGGTATGGGTTGGCACCCTTTGGGTACGGAACCCTAAAATCAACTTTATACTTCTACGCATACCTGAGAAAAAATATCTTGACAGACAGATGTACAATGATGTGATCCTATAAGGATTCCCTTTTTTCTTTTGACGAACCTAACCTTACCTAATTTGATTACCTCACCTAAACGTTCGTATTGTAATGTGGTATATTTCATTACCTACCTGAACATGTAATGAGTTGAGCCTTTATTATGACAAAGTAAACACATCATAAAGACACACAAATATCACGCAACAAATATCGAACGGAACAGCTCGCATTCGTGACGAAATGTAGAAAGAGAATGAAAGTGGTACAATCCTAATTAGGTGGCAAAAAATGGCGAGGATAATTTGTTGATGCTTACGATCCCCACTTTCGCTCCCCATGCAAACGATGTTTACTAATAATTTGAAAGCCACTGTTTCAATTTACTTGATATATTTTGGTATCTAATATCAGGCAACAAATTAAGAGGTTTTGTTATATGGATATCTCCGTGTTTTAGTTTTTTCGGTAAATGTATCCTCGGTCAAAAAAAATATATGAAGAAATCATTTTTGCTTTAATTATTTGATTCGGTTTAGATTTTTCTTAAATATATTAAATTTTAAATATTAAATTGGAACAGTCGTAAGAAAACTACGTTTGCATGGAACGGATCTTGGTTGTGTATGTCGACACAACAATGCCATATAAGATATTTAAATAAAATAAATAATAAAACAAAATTTCTTAGAAACCAAGTTTTAATAGTTAAATCACTATAATATTATAGTTATAATAAAGAGGTGCAGTCATTCAAGAAAATATAGTACTTATATAATAATAATAGTTACTTTATTTAATTATTTTTATTTTGGATAGCTGACTTTTCTCTATTATTTTATTTTTTTAAGTGGTGGTGGGTTAGTTACATTTTTGTAACTTATATTGCAATGAGCATGTAGTATAAGTTTAGTTTAAGTCAAGTGCCGCTTACTATTAAAAAAAAGGACTAGCCGAGACACGGGCGACACCGCCCAGTTCGGCTATACTATATATATGTATATTGAATATGTGTTAATTGTACAATTTAAAGGAAATAAATAAATAAATAAATGCAGGTCACTGGCCGTATCAGCTTAGGAAAAACAAAATCACACCCAAAACAAAAGCACTCAATTGAATGTGAACCATGTGCTGCCATAAATGTATTTTACTGCCTTACTGTGCGTACAGGGAATTGTATCACGGAGCGACAGGCGCACAACAGAGTTGCAAATTTTCAAACCTATCGCTTGCGGCGCGGCGGCGGCGGCGTGTCGCGAAAACTTTACGTTATTTAATGTTGCCGAAACTGGTGAAAAGTTCGTCTATCATTGCAGCCTTTAAAGCTTAAAGAGGTGGCATATATCACCACTCTTTGAAGTATTGATTTTTGTTCTTGTTATTATACTCCCAAAAAAGTACACAATGTACAAAATTTGTAATTAAAATTAGAGGGGATATTTTATTTCGTTTAATTTTATTTTATTAGTTTTATTTAATTTATTTTAAAAATGGTGTTATTTCATTGTATTATTTTACGAGTGTTCAAGAAATCAAATTATTTTTCATCAAATTCCCCCACGTAAAATAAAGTATAACGATATTAAACAATATATGATAAATATCGAGCTCAATGTAACGTAATACCTACGTTTTCATATTTTTAAAAATCCCATTTTGATTGATTATAACTATGATATTAATAAAATGACCACAAGATTGTAGTCTTGCACAAATTGTAAGTCGATGTAAGTCAGACGATCCTATGTTCACGTCCTGATTCAAGGCCGTATCATTAACAAAAATCATAACTGAACACTTTTAATACTGCTGATATTTAACTTATTTTGAAATAGCATTTGCATGATTATACTTAAATATATAATAGCAGCTATATCTATAATACGAAAAAATCAATGTATCTTTAAAATGAACAGAATTTTTTTAGTCTTGCACAGATTTTATCGTAATATTGCTCTTAAAATCTTTCATCATACAATCCTATGGTCACTGTTTAAGCCTCACAATGCTTCCTATCTACAAGAAAATTCGCACGCACAATTAAACCATTATAAATTTTGTTTATGTTCTTCTGCTAGAAATCAAAATGTCCTTTCGAATGACACGTTTCGTGTGCAGACGCGTCGAAATCGCCCCCTGCCGTTACTGGCTCGCAATGTCTGCAATGCCTGTATCCATCGCAAACTCCAAAATAGCCTCTGGCTGCAGCGCTAAAACGGCTACTAGTTTGAGTTGTGGATTTTTGCAGCGATAGCGGGTATATGATGATGGAATGTTTGGCAGTCCAACAATGAGTTTGCGATAGTTTTCAATAATTACGATAATTAATATATTTTAAAAGAGCATCTTTTGAGTGGTTTTTTGATCCCTTAATAAAATTGATCTTCGGAGTCCGATGGACTCTTCCAAAATTTTTTCCATAATTACTAACAATCGAAAAAGCAAAGACGGGAGTGGCAACCCAAACTTATCCGAATAGCGACAGCGTAGCCACATTTTCTGGTCTCACGGGGTCTAGGCGAACTTTTAGCATTTCAATGCTTTTTCGATCGCTTCGTCACAGAAAATGTGAATTGTGGCTAAAGCGTCCTCAATTATTAACATAGAACATTAAAAATAGTGTCCAAAGCTGTGTTACTGAAAGGGCTAAAATTTTCGTTTAATTTTGTAATTTTTATGAACAAAATAACTGTTTTGAAAGAATCTTAAACTTGATTTTTGAGATTACCTCGGTCGTTAAACATGTTTGAAAAATGTTACGGTTTTTCAAACAAATCTTAAATTTCTCGAAAAGGAAAAGAGACATCGTTTAACTCCTCTGATTTTCAGTGCCTTAATGAAATAAAGTCATTTTCAATGAGCCGGAAAGTAATGGGTTCATGAGTCCTGTGGATTTTTGTTAAAACAACTTACTGATTCAACCCACAGTCCAAAGCCTATGATTTCTACAATGAAATATATGTATGCTGACGTAACATAGCCAACACATCAAATAAATTGAATTGATGAAAAAAAAAAAATTGACTCTCAAACACCTACAATACCAGTTTTAGTGATGTAGATATTTTTATACCAAATAAACTGAAATTTAAGAATGATATAAAAAAACAATTACTAGCTAATAGAAACATCCACATCGACCAGTAAACATCCATATTTTCAGACATCTCAAAAAACCACACCTACACACACACGCACACCCTCTCATACAAACATACACACCCTACCTCACACACATACATGTTAAACTTGTTTAGTATAGCGCTTTCTAAATTGTAAAACTGGAGAAAATCTTTTATTGGCTTTATTCTAGATATTTAAGTTAGAATTTAAGTTTTACTATGTAAGCTGTTGATTTTCCTATGAAATAAATAAAAATAAATAAATAAAATAAATAAATGTTTGAAACAATGAGGGCTAATATAGGACACATAATCTCACCAAAAGAAAAAAACCTCTATGCGAAACCGAAACGCTGAGTGCACGTGCATGCATGCTATTAAATACACTCTCGACTTTAACCACTGCATTGGATATTGTGCTGACTCCTGCAGCTAGTTGTAAAAGGCTTCCCGTTTGATACGGGTACCACGATATATGGATGCTCTCCTATCCTGCGTCCTCGTACGCTGTTTACAAAAGCGAGCAGCGTAAAAATGAGAACGCTGCCGTATATTCCAATATTTTTGCATGCAGGCGGCACACAAAAGAACATAGTTATACCACACATTTCGACACTTACGTTACGTTAGTTATTATTTATCTTTATTAACTTAATTTATTATTTATCTTTCATGATGTATTTTGAGAATATTGTCAAGTACTTTCAAACACACATAATCTTACACACCCTCACACTAGACACACACCCTCGCCCTCTATCACACACACACGCTCACTAATGTTTCTGTACAGTAAGTACAACCTACTAACTTATTGCACCTTTATTTATTAATGTTGTTTTAAAAATACTCTGCATTATTTTGGATTTTCTTTAAGTTGAAAACTATTAATTGGCGATATGGTTCGGTTTTAAACATGTGTATTAGTAGTGCAGCTGTTATTTTTCATAATAAATAAATTAAAAAAAAAATATCGGATTTTTTTGTCAAACAATACTATGGAAACAATGAGGAGATAAGGTAGGTCGGGTCTGAGACCCAAGGCTGCGCAGCTGCTCACCTCTAGTCGTGATTTGGATGTTGTATTTACCTCATTTAGCTTTAACACTTCGATAGTAAGATCTAAATAGCGTTATAGATTAGCATTTTTTGACATGTTCTACCTTGAAATGGGTAGCGCCATCTATTGAAGTACATGCTGACTAGCTTCTATGCATCTGTTTGTTCCACTTAATTGGCACGTAGAAACTAGTAGCTCTATATATGTAGAGGGCGCTACGCTCGCTGCGAGAAGTTATGGAAATTACATGACTAATTCCTACTAACGAATATGATATGCATGTTTAATTGAACGTAAAGGATGGAGACGTTCATTGAATGAATAAAACTATGAAATAAACTAGTAAATATATAATCATGTGGAAAGGCTGGACCGTAAGCCAAACGTTTCGAATTACTACTATTGTATTGATTACGGGTCGGGAACTTTAGAATCCTGAGTTATAGTTACACAGCAATTATGTGAATTCCAGAAAGTATAAAAAGTGGGACTGCATTTCTTCCCATGCATGCAGTAAGAGTCAAGTAAGAGATTTGCCGTTTGTGGGTCGGATTCCATGGAAACCTATAGGGGGGGGACCTATAATTACAAGTTGGTATAATTACCGGCCGGGTTGGCACCATCGAATTGAATGGCTGATAGTCAAATCGATAATGACATTTGTGTTTTCTAAGCAAAGTCCTGACAGAGTACTTAGTTCAGATGTGATATGCTAGGCTAATATCATGACAGTATGTATGGTATTGGCCATTTCTGTCCGTATACAAACATAAATAACAGACCAACCTCTGTTAGTGAAGATTTAAAAATGTATATATAAAACTGTGAATGTGAAAAACTGGTTTCTCTATTATTTACTTATTTGATCCATAACCTGTGGACCCAAAAATACAATTATCATAAAAAAAACGTCAGTTATCCAATAAATAGGAGCACCAGCGGTGCGAATATACAAGTTTAATTAAAAAACTACAATGAATGAAAGCCGTTGAGTATAAGCCGTATAGTTGGAGGACGGTTCTCAGGATTCCACTTGACAGCTTCTTGAATATATTGATAAAGCGTAGTTTCATGCTTCCCAGAGCAGCCAGGTCGGCATGCAGGGCCGTTGGCTCTCTCTCACAAACGACGCCAATATGTGGGAGTTACGGCACACTTAACAATATCAGCCTTTTAAGCAAGACACCGCCGCGGCCGTAGAGTAACACGCGAACTACTTACGTCAGATTGAAATGTAAATTTTCATTAAATATGCGGGCCACTGCATGGGTTACTAGAAGAAAGGACATGAACGCGACCGGAGCTAATTCGCCAGATAGAAATAAAACTAAACGTGCAGATGTATCACATTTTTTTTTCTTGTTGCCACTGGAGTAGAATATCGCTTCAAGGTTCTTGCTTGTGGTGACGCTTGGTTCGGGTCACCTCTTCCCCTAAAATATGGTTGGACCCGGCGTGATGCTCGTGAACGGGTGCTGTTTGTGGGGACTGGCCTGCTCCAATTGGCAACTTGGTAGATGATGGACATGACTTTGCAAAATAAACCGATATCATTCATGAACTGTTGCATACGGCATGAACGGTAGATTTTGTGAATTAATATTAATTTAATGTATTGAAATAAACTGGTACCAATAACCCGTATTTCTGTAAGCAGTGGCAAACAAATTTGTAAACTTATACTAAGGGGACGTTGATAAAAAATCAGCGAAGTTTCTTGCCAGTTCTTCATCGCCGTGAATGCTGAACTGGCCAATGATAAAATACGATAAATCCGAGTGCAGTGTGCTGCCTGTGGATGATGAATAAACAATGAAAACAATAAACAATAGAAAATCCTACTTAAACGTTGACGCACTCCAAAAATAATTATTTTCTTGATGACGACAGTTGGAACCATGGATTAAAAGGAAAGGCATATGGCATCGAGCGCGCCTACTATGGGAACCAATTTTCTAAAACTACCAATCCAACTTGAACGTACATGCTACATGCAACATAGTTGCAGACGTATTCGATGGTTTGTGTGGATATATACTGTCATGGCGAACGCTATTTTAGAGCACATTCTCGCGCGGTGGCGATGTTTCGACTGTGTGGCAAACGACCACAGAAATTGGAAATATTCAGATTTCTGTGCAAACGACGCACCTCCGGATTCCAATACAATGATATGGTTACCATATAGCGACTACCATATGCCATTTCTCCTTCCTTCCTATTTAGTGATTGTATCTCAAATTGGGGGCGCAGGAACTTTTTTATGCTTATTCGAAATTTTCATTTAAATAACGGGGCAGCGATCTTCCATAGGACTAGGGTGGCCTAATTCTTAAGTCCGGCGCTGAGATATATTCGTGTGAAATGCAATGTTATGACATGAAATGAAATGCTCACAATCTAGTGTTCATTGCAGTAAACGTAAGTACGTAAGTTCGTACGTGTCGTTGGAACTCGAGAATATCAGTAGTGAGCATATTAGTAAGCGAACTGACTGGCCGGCGCTACCGTCAATGCAGCTTCACTTCCGCTAAACGACTGAGTTTTCTGTTAGGTACCCATGAAACACTGTAGACCCAGTCAAACGCAGTAAAATTTAACTTTGGGAATTGACTTTTAGTTATAAAAAAGAGAATAGAAACCAA
The DNA here is from genome assembly GCA_946894095.1 of Incurvaria masculella. Lineage (NCBI taxonomy): Eukaryota > Metazoa > Arthropoda > Insecta > Lepidoptera > Incurvariidae > Incurvaria > Incurvaria masculella. The sequence goes on along the minus strand of OX335658.1, from coordinate 10,296,435 downwards.
AACAAAAACTAAAATGCGTTTTTTTCTGCCGTGCGTGTGATTTAACAAAAGTATTATAAACACTCACACGAATGGGCGGAAAGCGGACGGAACTGTTTGTTTATGTTAAGCGCGGCATGTGGCACACGCCAAGCACTCCCATAAGAGGTGGCCGATGATGCCCATGGGCTTTCGAACTTACAAACACGGGTGCTGCGAAAACTATAGCGGCCGGACAGGCGCTTTTTGACACCATGTTTGAAGGACCCCAGGTTGTACTTTGGGGGAAGTAGTACCTCCGCAGGGAGTGCATTACATAGTTTACCGTCACCATGGATAAATAATCGAGAGGATTGGTTGGTTCTTATTTTGGATGTTTGGGCTATGTGGGATACGGCGCGCAGACAGCTTCCCATGTACGAATGCACACTTTGGCCATACGGCGAAATCGTTAAATGACCGCGTGTTCTCCTTCCTTCCTCTTCAGTGAATCTTACCTAAAATAAACGACTTTTGAAACAAGATTTATTATTTTCGTACAATTACTCCTCCATCTATTTTCGCTTTCGCATCACAGACCAAATAATTCGGTACAGCGCGATATGTGGGTACGGGTAATGAAGGTGTAAGTAGACAGCCGCACAGCATCGATCATCGCTTTCCGGCGAGATAATATTATCGCACAGGGGCCCTAATGTTTGACTAGATGGATTCGCCACTCCCTCCGCACCGACGCGGCGACCTACCTAATTTCACTCCCACCCGAACAATAACAATAATGTTCGGTATTTATTTAGGCCGCGAGTGCGGCGCTCGCTCGCTCAACTCCGAAACCGCGCACTTTTTACGCCTATTATTTATGGCGAAGCTCAGATTAGTCTTTCGGAACGATATTACGAGAGTTTAATGTTTAAATGGTTTCAATTATGTTTGTTGGAAACTTCTGCGGATAGCGCGTATTTGTATGGATAAAGCGGGATGTGTGTATGACGTGTTTTAACGATTTCAACGTACGTTTCAAAGGATTTTGATATCAGCAAGCGATTTTTCTAACGGACCGTATCGAGGGATAGAGATTATTCATGCCAATTATTAATTTTAAGGGCAGGTAAGTGTTTAGTAAAAGCTTGTATCCATAACACCTAATCTTTAGTTTAAACTTGTTTTAGGTAAAAGCGACTGTAAGCGGTAATAGAAACACTATCGGCAATATCAGTTTCAACTGAAATTCATAGGAACATTCTAGTTTTACCTCGTGTAAACTAGTGTTCACAAGCGAACACCAATTTGCACTGAAATCGGGTTTTCCCTGAAACAAACATAAACTAACTGGTGCACGAGGACTCGCTGGCACGAAATTAATTATTTCCGTGCATCCTTTTTCTATAAAGTACCTTTGGTCTACTGACTTTCAGATACTTATTAGGACTTTTTTTTTAGCATTGGCACTTTAACACGTTTCTGTCCGTAGAAAAAAAAGGTTTATTAGGCTTGTCGAGGTCCAGTGTAAAGTCATATTTAGGGTTCCGTACCCAAAGGGTGAAAACGGAACCCTATTACTAAGCCTCCGCTGTCCGTCCATCCGTCCGTCCGTCCGTCCGTCCGTCTGTCACAGGGCTGTATCTCATGAACCGTAATAGGTAATATAAGGAAGGTCCTGGCATGGCACCTAGTTCCCATGTGGTGTGTTGGGCTAATACCATGACAGAAGGTGTGGTATTAGCCATCCATGTCCAGTCACATAAAAAAATAAAAAAAAGGTAGGCCGCTAAAATTTTCACAGAGTGTGTATTTATTTTGCCGCTATAACAGATAGGTAAAATTAAAAAAAAATAAAGATTAAAGGGGGGCCCCATACAAAAAAGTTATGTTAAATCTTGTGCGATGGTACGGAACCCTTCGTGTGCGAGTCCGACTCGCACTTGGCCGGTTTTACAACATCATTTGAGACACAATCATTTCAATCATTCTAGATAGAGGCCAGAATAGATGGCAGATAACTACTGTCAAGGATATTAGCTTAACTCCTTCCTAAATTTGAGCAGCTTCATAGAAATGGATCAAAAATACGGAAGTATTGCCGCTTCGACCCATCGTGCATTCAATGTGCTGGTACTTGTCCGGGCGGGATTAACTATATCATGTAGTAAGTAAGGAATGGGATCTCATAGGACGTATAAACCTTACGACGCAGGCGAATATGGTAACATTCAATGGTACCCACGTGTACTTTTTCAAGTGCCGAAACCACACACCACGAAAAAATATGAAGTGGGAGTTAGTTTTGTGTATTCAAATCTCGGAATACACACTTCAAATTGATGTAAACAATTATTTTCAAGCAAACCACTTTCACGTTTTTTCTTATTTGCCAACGAAAGCAAATAATGGCAACATTCTTATTTGATGTGATCCAGACCCCACTTGGTAAACACATCGAAATCGGCGCTATTTGAAATACTGATATTACGTGGAAACGTAAAAACCTGTTCTGTTTGTTTAGGGGATAGATAAATTCTGCTATGTAAATTGAACTTATATTTGTTATATGTACAAAGCTCCGTATAGTTTTGGTATTGGAGCAAATTTAATAAAGGATTAATCGGGTATTTAGGTTGAATTGTCTAACATCGCTAAATGTATGAATGGAATAGTCTGCTTTACGTAAGGTGATGACAGAGGTGATACATACCGTCACGATGTTACCTCATTAGATATATTATTACCTCATAGAATTGATTTATTGGATTCTCTTCAACGTCCCAAGCCTCCGCTATCCGTCCGTCCGTCTGTCGCATAACCTAGACAGCTGTGAGTGTGTATTTTTATGCCGTTATGACAAAAATTGTAAACATTGTAAAGAAATTACAATTATTTAAGCCCCTGTATGGCCGCCCATACGAGAAACTTGATTTTTTTTGTGATAAATCTGATGCGATGGTACGGAATCCTTTATGTGCTAGTCCGAGTCGTACTTGGCCGGTTTTTTTGGTGTTCATTTCTTTGAGGTGGTTTAATGGTGTTCTTGGCTGTTATATATATTTATGTTTTAATGTATTTGGTGTTTTGGATCTTCTAAAAAGGTGTTTGAGAAAATTTATATTAAAAATATTTTCCTACGCCATCTTGTAGAATATTGAGGTTCTATTAATTTGTCTTTATATTACAGATGGAACTGGCGCTACTTTAAGATGGAAATATTCCTGTATTGATGTAAGTTACTCAACATGCCCTACGTCTAAATACACAGAGCGAAGTTCGGTCACCCAGGTACTGAATACTTAATTATTTAAATAATCGTTTTCAAAAACTTATTTCGTTTAAAGATAAGCATGAGGATGACACAAAATGCCTGTTGTTAATTGTTCTTTCAATTGCAATTCCACTTGTTCAATCTACTTTTTTGAATAAGTGTTGAATGCAGTCCTCGCTAGACCCCTGGGAAATTAGCTATTCCGTGTTACGTGGTTACTCGTTGCTGGTAATTAAACTTTGTGCCTTCTCTCTCGTGGAATGTTATCATTGGGTATGCACCAACATTGTACCGCCAAATAAGACTTAATAGAAATACAATCACTCGATTTTTATCTCAGGCGAAGGGGATAAGTAACATAAATAATAACGTAAAATTTGAATAACCTACACAAAATCGTGCCACTATGAACTTCATCGAATATATATTATCTTGTATTTAATAGCATTTTAAATTAAGACTTTCTTTATCATTTTGTGATTAAGCTAACCATGCATCCAAAATAAATCATTACCCAATTTAAGAACTTGCTACAAATGACAAATTGATTGTTTCCATATATTACATAAAAGGACAGCGGATGAAAGGACAATGGGCATTCTTATATAGCAAGAAAAGCGGTGCCGACTTTATTAGTTTACAATGAAAGAAAACAAATTAAACACAGTTATATTTTTCATATTAAGTAAAATTTAATTTTATATTATTGTATGTAATTTTTTTACTGCCCTAGATCGATAGATCGACAAAGTTTTCGGAAAATTCGTTTCTTCTACTAAAATCTGGTAAATTGACCACGTTAAAAATAAAATTAAAAATGTTCATCATTGACCATTATAGATGACGCTAAAAGCAGCGACTCAGGATGAAACCTAAATGTATATCCCTACTAGCTGATATACCCGGCTCCGCTCGGGTCAACGGCGTTTTGGACTGATATCGGACTTAACTATTTCTTGGATATTATATGAGTCTAAAAACTTGTATACTCTCTTTCAGATCCTTCGAGGTTAATTTTCACCACAAAAGGTAGCCTATGCTGTTTTCGAAGATCAAGATATTTTTATACCGAAATTTATCAAAACTGTTTCAGCGGTCTAGGCTACGGACAGAGTTAGTTTTACATTTATAATATTACTATAGATTATCAACATTATGTGCGAAAGAGAAGTATGCACAAATTATAAACCATCTGTAGCTCACGTATGCACTGAAAAAAAAAATTTGCAACTGTTTACGGTTTTAGCACAGTTAAAATTCAGTCCCTTATTGTAAAGTATTTCTCATTTCTATTAATGTATTACGGTAAGTATTTTTTAAGAAGCCAAAACAGTTGAACAGTTAACGGATTGAACAGTACCACTTGGTGAAAATAACACGTGTGAGAGATCAGATGGTTTTTAAAAGGTTATCTTAACTGATTAAACATTAGAGCTGACTACAAATTAGGCGTGCAACTGTCCAGTTTCAAGACATACAGAAATGTTAACATTGGACAGCACCTTTTCACTGAATATAAGACGTAAGTAAGAATAGAAAGAATACTAAAGCTAGATACCGTTTTTACACAGTTAGAGAAACAGTAAGAGAAAACAGTTAAATAAACAATTAAAAGAGACAGTAACATTTAATGTTTAAGGCTGTTTTCACCCATTTATAGTAAACGATTTACTTAGGTGGCTCTATTTTAGTAGTGAGATTCACTGATTTTTTTTTGTGTGAAATCAAAATCTTTAATCAGAGACCATTTATGTCTATATTTAACACAATAATGAACTATTTTTTTTTATCAATCTGACAACGTATGCACTTTCCTACTACAGCCAGCTCAGTAGTTCGCATTCGCTTGTATTTTGGGCTTTGGTACATGCATTCAGCAAAGAAGTTCTGTAGCGATTGTATTATACGTATGTATGTTTGGGGTCAGCTGAGAAGCCACTTTAGCGGAAAACGAGTCACGCACTCCGAAAGAGAGAAAGAAAATTGTGCTAAGTAAGGTTGAAATAATATCGAGTGATCGTGTTAGTAATGGGGGGAACCTTTCTACGCGGTCGCATCGCACGCCCTCATATTATTATTATTCTTTTAGCGTGGCGCAAGGGTTGCCAGATTTCCGAACAGTTATTATTATATTTAAATATTTTATATTTTATGCTAACATCATGACATCCATCTTCATGGTATTAGCCTTACACCGCATTCTCGTATTGATTAGATGCTACGCCAGATTTTTTTTTATTTCATTTTGTGACAACATTTAAAGGGTTAGGTACTTAATACAGTGAGAAAAACACTATAAAACAATAGGATTTTTGGAAACAATAGGATGCGCTGTGGACATTTATTCAGTTTTAAGCCATGCAATGACAGACTCGCGATAGCAACTAGTTACTTATGACATAGTTATACAGCTTAAGTACTAATTCCATGTATTCATGCTCCATGGTTCCGACTTCATATAAAACTGTAGGTCCCCTCCCCCTACTAGCTGGTAAGGCATAAACACGCCCGAGTTAGTAGCTGGATGAAAAGTGGCTGAAACGTCAATGAAACATTGTCCGTGTTTTCCATCCAGTTGAATATAGCCGTTCTCATAAAGGGAAAGACCTGGCATGGCACCCAGATTCTTCAAGAATATGGTGTATTGGGGTATTAGCCATCCACGTCAGGTTGCAAAAAAAAAAAACTTTGAGTAATCCACGTCCAAACTTATTGTATTAAGTGCGCGAACATTTAGATTTTTTGAACCTTGTAATTTCGAAACCAAAATTAATATTACAATGCCAATGATCATTAAACATTTAGTTCGATTAAATAAAGTTGTTTTGAGTATAATTTTGTATCTCTGACAAGAAAAATACGCATGATCTTCTTTCCACATTTGTATGGGAAATTGAGCGGGAAGACACCTTGAGTACTCATTTCGTGCATTCAATGTTGTGTCCGTGGACATCCCTAGCTAGCAACATATATCATGATTTAGTCGCTAATGCACCGTGCAGGCAGCCGTGTTCACATTCAGACTAGACGCGAATTCCAGGCTAGATAAATTCAGCACAAAGAAATGGGAGCGCTGCAACAACGCGACAGCTTTGTGTACGACTCGCTCGACGCCCGTACCTGCTGTTCTGCTAACAAAAGCCCGCAACGTTACTCCAGCGAAAATGGATGAATAAATCTGAGTTGCAAACGTTAAAACAGCTCAGAACGTTCCGTGTGAATTGTAAGTTAGATAACAAATGAGAAATTAAAAAAGCAGCTAGTTAGAGTTGTTGATTATTTACGTGAAATAGAACATCTTTAGTGGCTCGTAGCTCAGAGACACAGGGAGTTGCCGTCCATACCAGAGGTCGTGGTTTTGATACTCGCCCCGTTCAGGCAACACTTTCTTTCTCTTTCTGAGTTAAATAAGTGCATTTCGTTACGAATTCGTGCTGTTCCATAGTTCGGAATTCATGTATTCCTTTTCCCTTTCTAGGTAGTAGGGTAAGCCCGCCCGGGTTGGTATGTACTATCACATTGGATAAAAATAAGATCTGAATTATCTGAATTTATAACTGTCCCGGTTTTTACCCAGCACAATGTAGCCATCGTGATAAATGAAAGGTCCTGGCATGGCTTCTAATTCCTTCGGGAGTGTTTGGCTAATATTATGACGAGAGTTGTAATTTTACTTCGCCATCGATGTGCCAATATTTTTTTGGTTTGAAATGTTTGAGTTATTACTTGCATCTAAGCCGCAGTATAAAATATATTCAGATTCATTTGCGAAATCAACCGCTTTAGATTATGGTTACCTTTTTCTCATTGAAAAAAAACCTCGTTAGAGTCATATTGTCTCCTTTTTCTATAGATTAAAAAAAAAATCTATTTTGATTATCAATTTGCCGCAATGATTTTTTTAATGCAGCTTAAATAACTGAGCGGATGAGTGACGAAATAATGAAAAAACAAAGGTACAGCCTGGATTTTTTTTAAGGTTTGTGGAAAACGGCTTACGCACGGTGAGTCGATTATATTTTAGCCTGCAATTCTTTAAAACTGTTTGGCCTGCCCAGAACAACATACTACGAACAAACGAATCAAGTGTTTGGTAAAGTTCGCGTATGCTGCGATCTGTCGACTTGTAACCTCTGCCTATGTCTTGCGGCATGCAGCGTGATGGTATGCAATAAATGGACATAGTCTCACGGATTAGGTATCCGGATTCCGTGCATGATTCGAATTCACAGAAGTTGAGTTCTCAAAGGGAAACTTTGACAAGCATATCAGCAAAGGTCCACATAAGTGCGATCCAATTCAATATGTTGGCATACGCGGGGGCATACCGGTGGCAAGTGGGGGGTCGTGACCCAGAGGAAAATTCAAAAACTTTCGCAAAAAAACTTTTGAACCCAACCGAAACGCATATGGTTGTCGATGAAATCCGATGAATGACCATACCACGAGGAAACCAAGAAAGAAAGAAAGAAAATGAATTTATTCAGACAAGGAAAACACATAAACCAACGTAATTACATAATAAAATGAGTTAATCTTAAATTTAATAATAAATTGAAATGAAATAATACTAAAACGAAAGCATTTAAATTACATTTTAAGATAATAAACAGAAAGAAAGAGAACAGAACAATAAAGATATAACCAGTTGGAGCATACTTAATCGCGGTTTTGTTTTTAATTACATTTGGCAACATAGGTGTAAAATAGATACATAGGTTGTTAATGGAGGTATTGTCCAAATATTAACCAGATATTCCTAGGCGTATTTTGAGCAAAAAAAGTTGAAACATTTTGTTGTGCGACTTAAAATATTTCTTCCTTCACATAGATTTTTGTACCTACACACAAAGAAGATTAAGAATACGATATTTTTTAAGTCGTACAACAATATTGTATCAAATAGATACGGAGAAAATAATTTGAAGAAATCATCTTACTTCTCATATAAACTACCAAATTCGCTATACGCAAGTACGAACTTTAATTATTTTAGTAGACAGTTACTACTCAATGTACCAAAAATATGCATCTTGATTAAAAAACATCTTTTAAGAACTGGTCGAAAGGTATAAATGGTAAAATTGATTATTTTGCATAAATGTACTGACCATAGGAGGTGTCAGCCTCGGCAGTTCAGTGTGCGACGCCTTTCGATTCGATAAGCTGGGTGAAGCGAAGCACCTCTGAGCGCGGATAGTGTCTGGATGGGTGACCATTTTCAACCGTTGAGTCTGGCCGTGGTTCGGATTTCACGTAAAACCCCCTCCCTTACTTACTTGGTGGTAGGGTTAGTCCCGCCGGGTTGGTACCATCGCATTGAATGAACGATGGTCGAAGTGATAAGAAAAATTTCCGTGTTTTCCATCCAGTTCAATGTAGCCGAGCAATATAACGAGGGTCTTGTTACGGCAGCTATTTCCCATGTGGTCTGTTAGGCTAATATCTGACGGTCAGTTCTGTATTAGCCATCCATGTCCAGTTACATAAAAAAAAGTATTAGCATCTAAAACACATTGATTAAGCTCAAAAGCAACATGTAATATGCAACTATACATAATTTGTAGTTTGTTTTGCTACTTTGAAAGCATACAACCAAGAACCACCTCCTTTTGTCAACAAAGCCTCAGGCACAATGAAACCTTAAATGCTGCAACGTCGCTATTTTCACCCACATTGAAAGTGATGTCACATTTAGAACCCTTTAATTCCGTAACTGGCGAAGTTTTTTGATACTGCCTATTACGGTCTGTTCATTGGTCTCGGAGGTGTCGTTCCGACGCCACGTAAGCCCTGCTCCTCGCAGCTAACTTGGGCTTACTGCCCATGCTTGGAAAGTGAAAGCCGCTCAGAGCTCCCCCGGGCACAGACTTTAGGGCTTGTGTATTTCACTCTATTTTGCATGTGAAAGTAAACGAATACTTTTTATCGTTGCTACAATTAATTGCGGAGATAAAAAATGTTAGCACAGGTAACCATAGTTACCTAATACTCAGTTTGAATTTGGTCCTTACGCAAAATGGTGGTAAAGCATGGCCCATTCCATTAGAAAATAAATCATGAATAATGTTATATTTACTTTTGGCGTGTGGTAAATAGTATTAAATCATTCAACAAAAGGATATAATAATTATAAAAAATGTTCTAAGCGCAGTCTTTAAATCCTTAAAGCAATTTATTTCCTTTAAGCATTTAAAATCTACATTGAATCCATTAATGAATTTAAAATTCCAGCATTCAAATGTTTGTAAAATGTAATAAAAATCTAAATGTCATGAATTTATAACGATACCGCATCCATTCACTCACATGTGTCTTTATTCGGACGTTGTCTTCTCGGAGCCCTAATATTTTCCAAAATTATATTTCTTAGCGTTCACTCGGTTACAGAATAATTAACACGTGTCTAGATATTACTCGTAAACCACTGAGCTAATCTTATCAAAGCAATTTGCTGGCATTCATGTATTTACTGGAATGTACATAAATAATATATATACAGCCTCTGACCCTTTGCGCTCCCATGTATTTAGATGTGTAGTATGGAGAAGTCACCTAGATATACTGAATCTCTATAAAATTGTCAATAATGTGTACAATTGCAGCGCTTTTACGTAACTAATAAAGTTTCGGATTCCCTCACGTTTCACCCGATGCAATACACTTTTTAACAGACTTCAAAAAAAGGAGGAGGCTATCAATTCGTCTGTATGTTTTTTTTTTTTTATTTTTTTTATGTTTTTTACCTCATAACTTTGCCTGGGTGAACCGATTTTGATGATTATTTTTTTAAATGATAGCTAGTGCTTCCCAAGTAGTCCCATTTTAATTTGGTTAAGTTCTGACAATGATATCCATGAGAAAATCATAAAAGTCTTAAATTTGTATTAAGATGTGCGCGACAAATGGACGAATAACTCAATACAACGCCAACCGATTTCGGTGATTCTTTTTTATTGGAAAGGACGTGTACAAATTAGTAAGTGTACTTCAGATTCACTAAAAATAAACAAATAAAAAAAAAATTAATAAAAAAAATAAATGAATTCAAAGAAAAAGCACTAAAAAGTAAAAAATAATTTCCATTTTTGTAGTTACGATTTCTGTTATTTTTTGAGTCGGTGTCAGCCAAGGTTAGGTTAGGTTAGGTTAGGTTAGGTTCTCTTGATTGGCGCAGCGCGTGCCCGGCTGACGCCGACTCAAAAAATAACAGAAATCGTAACTAAAAAAATGGAAATTATTTTTTACTTTTTAGTGCTTTTTCTTTGAAGTCGGTTATTTTTATTGTTAGTTTTTTTTTTATTTATTTGAGCAACACACGTACCAAGGCGGGAAAAAGAGCCCCTATGCGTAGAATGTCAAAGCTTTGTAAGGAGAATGCACTGCAGGTCGACTCTGATATATTTTTCGGCTCGCTGTTTTCGTTCAAGAAAAAAATCAGAAACATCCAATAGTTCTGTTTTCTGTATAAAATTTAATGGCGCATAATTTGTTTTTTCCTAATGTTGTTTTAGGTCGTCTTTTCAGTTATTTATTTTTAATTTTTATTTCATTAATTCTGAAATAACTTCTACAAATTATAGCTGTCTTATATGCACAAGATTGTATTAGCACTTAAATCAACTAGTAAACTCATATCACTTGTTTTCTGTAATTACCTATCTCCAGGTGCACTTTTTCTTATTACAAATAACGTCACCTTCAAAATGTATACTTTTTCTTGTTTTAGTGATGGATAGATTTGAAGACAGATCTTTTCACTTGTTACCAATAATTTTTTTGTAACTTAGTTTTATGGTCTAATTAAAATAAAATGGGTTATGGATTACTTTTTCCACATAAAACGCCAATTTAATATGTAAAGAGCTAATATTAATAAAATGAATAATTTGAGTGGATCCGAACGCATGAAAATAACGCTTTTTCATTAGACAAATTTCTTAAAAAATTAACATTATTATTGTTATAACTGATTTATGTAAATTAATTTTTATTTCAGTTTATGATGTGTTTATTTTTTTACTATTATTCATAATATCTATTATTCTATAAACTGATAAACCCGCTAAAGGCTATGTCAGACAGTCAGTCAGTCCAGTCAGCATGTTTGCGTCCACTGCTGGACACATGCCTCTCCAATTTTCGTCCAGTCCTCCCGGCTGGCGGCTATATAGTAATTTAATTTAAATCTGTACTGTTGTAACATGTCCGTCGCTCCCCGTAGTCCACCAAGGATTGGACAATATTGGACAAGGCTACGGTGAACTTATGACGCCGCGCCGAACGGCAGGTTCCGCAGCGCCGAGAGTCCTCTGTCACTCGACTCTGCACCGCGCACGTCATCAAGTCGCTACGACAAACGCGCCATGATGGAACGTCAGTTCGCAAAATGGTCGCTCAAGAACCTCCATATTACCATGAACAATCATTTTTTGAATGTGATTGGACATGGTTGACTAATAATAAACTGACCGTCAGATATTACCCTAACACACCACAAGAGAACTAGAAGCCATGCCAGGACCTTTCTTATAATGCCGCTTCGACCATCGTACATTCAATGCGATGGTACCAAGCCGGGCGGCATTAACCCTACCACCTAGTAAGCAAGAAATCCACAGTTTTACGTGGAACCACGGCCAACCTCAACGGATGAAAATGGTCAGGAAAATGGTCAATCCAGAATCTAACCGCGCTCAGAGGTGCTTCACCAAGCTTATCGAATCGCAAGACGTCGCGCCACTGGGCTAACGAGGCTGACAATTATATAATACGTATACAAATAAATAATCAAATAAAATAATATTTTTTTCACTTTTTAAATTTTTTTAAACGACAGTTTTACATGGTTTTCGAAGCGTGGAACAGCTCGCATTTATAACGCAATGCACTTATCTAACTCAGATAGAGTAAGAATGTTATGTAGAGAACCCATCACCTCTAGCATGAAAGGCTAATCATCTCGCCCCTGAGCAACAAGCTGCTCATCTAAAGAAATAATTTTCATTCCTACTCTGAGGTGTGTCTTCATAAACTGTACAATTTCACATCCACCTCATTCACTCTCAGACCACGAAACTATTTTATACTCCACCGCCGCTGCTACCGTGGCTTTGCTCACTCTTGCTACGGAGTTATTACACAAAACGTTTGCAGCCGAGCAGACAGTCAGCTAAAGTACTCTATTTTCAAAACACATTATTATATAATCGTTACTGCTCTAACACTTACATATAATTGCTTTGTCTCAAAAACATTAAGAAACTGAAAAACATGTTTTAGCATTGAACAAAAATATGTTTTCTAACAGCATTTTTATCTTCCCATACAAATTCTGTAAACGTTCGATATATTGGGCAAAGGACAATGAGCAGACGTGTATCCAAAGTGTATACGTCTAATACCTACAAATTATAAATTTACATCTTGGAAAATTGTGTGGTATAGTGTATAATCCTTCTCACCTAAATCGATTATGTTAATGAAATTCTTACATTCGTAGAGGCTGTGAGAAAGGTACTATGCTAATACCACACCGACCGTCGTGAGATTGGCCACCATTCTTGTGGGTAGTTCAACAAGCAACAAGTACAAAAAACTGCTCTTGATACATTTTCATTATTATATTTAATCCGAGCTATAAATTTAAATAAATTCATGTTATTTTGAACAATAATCTGTGAACAAACCTGCTGGCTATAAAATTTAATTCGGAGAAATGGCGACTGGTCCGGCAGAACTAAGGCAAGTGGAGAACACTTTCACAACACAGATGGAGTCTTTCAGTGCCCGCCTGAACGAAGCTTGTGGGGGACAGGCTGAACTACGCAGCCTGCGCGATGACTTCCATAGCTTCCAGCAGTCCATCATGCAGACCCTTTGCCAGCTTCATCTTAAGTGGGAGCAGCTCGAGCAGCGCGTCGACGTTTTGGAGACCCATTCAAGGCGGAAGATGCTGCTATTGCACGGCGTAGCAGAATCGGCGGGAGAGGACCCCGTTGCGTCGGTCGCACAGCTGTGTGCTGATAAACTCGGACTCAACAGCATTATGGCGGGCAGCATTGTGTTCTGTCGACGACTGGGCAAGGTGAAGCGAGATGTCGGCCGGAAACGGCCAATCCTTGTTAAGTTCCAGCGACTGGGTGACAGAGCGGCGGTTTGGAATGCAAAAACAAAGTTGAAGGGAACGGGCGTCTCGCTTTCTGAATTCCTAACTGCCGGGCGGCGCAAGTTGTTTATTGAGGCGCGCAAAGCCTTTGGAATGTCCAAGGCCTGGATGAGGGATGGCTGCGTCTACGTCTCAGCTGAGAGCGGTTCTGTCCTGCGAGTTAGTTCAGAAGCTCAGTTGCATCAGTTGATGGAGACAGCTGTGGCCGCGCCAGCTACGCAGAGTGGAGCTGACATTGCAGCCGTCGATGGAGCGAAGCAGCGGCCTACACGTTCCCGCGGCCAGAGCAAGATAACCAAGGTCAAATAAACGTTGAATCGTGCAAAAGTGATGTTCTTCGCACTACCATTATTATCTTCGTTCGGTGTTTGCCTGTGTGTTTACATTTTTATCGCACAGGGTTCTGCAGTATTCTCAGCAAACACTTTTAGAATTCTATATTCTACCCTACACTTTTATTTTTACTGCAGATTTCCGTAAATACGTAAGAAGTCACAAAACTGTGTAATAATCGTATTTTCTTTGATCATGTCACGCACATATTATTATTTGTTCTTTGTCTCGCACAGAAAGAGGACTGTCATATTTCTCTACATATTTTAGGTTCATTTATCCATTTGGAAAGGCAAAGGTGTGTAAACCTTACAGCCTACTTTTACTTTTCACATATTTGTTTGTTGTTTTTTTTTGTGCTTTCGAAATGGGGAACGGCTTTCTTTGTGCAGCTATTATTTTTAATACCACTTGTATATTTATATTGTACATTTTAAACTGTGTGAAGTAATAGTTATATTGGTCCTTTCTGTTTTAAAAAAAAAAGTCATTATAAATATAGAATTGTTTTGGCTTCATAATGTTAACTAGTTTATCCCTTTCGCCAGCAGGTTCATACACAGATTGTTCATTTGTTTTATTTTGAATTAATTTGTTTTTTTTTTGTTTGTTTTGTATTTTCTTGTATAACTTACTATTTAGCTACATAAGTTTACGATATTTTATTGCACCATTAATCATTCTTAGATATTAGATTTAATTTGTATTGCTTTATCGATTATTCTGTTTTGCGTTTTATTTGTATATTGTTATGTCAGATATATCAGATTCAGAATTGTATTACTCATTGTCTCCTACGTCATCGTGCGAGGAAAATTTTTTTGATGCCTCAAACATTAATTTGATAACCACTCCATCGCATAGTGCTGCACCTCATCTTTCAGAGTTGCTAGATAACACTTTTAGTCATTATCCTAATAATGTTAATATATGTCACATTAACTGCCAGAGTATTCCTGGACATTATGCAGATATTCTATCTTCCTTTACTAGCAAACACATCCATGCTTGTCTGTTTACAGAAACATTTCTCAAACCCTCTCTTCCATCGATTTCTTATGCTCTACCGGGTTATGTACTTTTACGGAATGACAGGATTGGCAAAGGTTGTGGAGGGGTGGCAATATACTTACGTAGTGACATCCCTTATAAAATAGTATCTCAATCACCTTCCCAATATTCTGCTTCTGCTGAATATATAGTGCTGGAGCTGCAAATCAACTATTCAAAATTTCTTCTTGCTTTGTTTTACTGTCCGCCCACTGTCAACTACTTCAACTGCTTTGACCAGGTTCTGAATGACCACCTTCATGAATATTCTCAATCGGTTATTATGGGTGATTTCAATACATGCCTTCTAAAAAATGATAATCGTGCCGGCACACTTCTAAATATTTTACAGTCCCATAACCTATTTTCACTACCATTGAAGCCAACATATCATGTCAACACTTGTCATTCACTTTTAGATTTAATTTTTACAAACTGCCCTGAAAAGGTTAGTGATTTTGGTCAGCTTACTACTGGTGGCTTCGTCAATCATGATCTTATATACATATCCTACAAACTTAAGTCACCACGATATAAGCCAAAAATATTACAGCAACGTAACTTTAGAGCTATCGAACTTGAATCACTCAAGACAGATGCTAGTGCGATTGATTGGATGCCTCTTCTTCATGCTGTTGATTTAGACATTAAAGTTGATTTTTTCACATCCACAGTGGTTGACCTATTTGATAAGCATGCACCGGTTCGTTCCGTCCGAATGAAGCATGCGCCAGCTCCCTGGTTGAACGACAAAATAAAGCACCACATGGCCAGAAGAGACGCTCTTAAGCGTAAACACAAGCGTATGCCAAGTGATGAAAATCTCAGTCGATACAAAGTTGCAAGGAATATTTGCACGCGTTTATGCAGGGACGCTAAACGTCAATATATTAGGGAATCGGTTGAAGAGTGCAGTCCAAATAATCTGTGGAAATTTCTCAATAGTCTTGGCGTAGGTAAATCCAAAAGCATTATTAACTATAATTTTGACCTGAATTCACTGAATAACCATTTCTCATCCACATTCTTATCAGTAGATCCGATTTTGAAAGCAACAGTCATTAACAGTTTGGTCAGCAATCAGTCCTCCACCTCTCAACCTTTTTCATTTTTAACAGTATCCTGCAGCGAAATTAAAAAAATAATCCTCTCTATTAAAAGCAAGGCTGTCGGCTATGATGAACTGAGCAGAGACTTGATTTTGCCGATTTTAGATGAGTTATTGCCAATTATCTCTCATATTCTTAATTACTCAATAGAGTCAGGCTCTTTTCCACAAATCTGGAAACAAGCATTTGTCATACCACTGCCTAAAATTCCAAATCCTGTAACACCAAACAATTTTCGGCCTATTTCTATTCTCCCTTTTTTTTCCAAAGTTCTCGAGCGCCTTGTTTACTCCCAATTTAATGAGTACCTTTGCAGTAATTCTCTTCTTAATCCTTTCCAATCCGGTTTTCGTACCTCACATAGCACAACTACCGCTCTTACTAAAGTCACAGACGACATACGTTACGCTATGGATAACAGACAACTCACCTTGATCACTTTACTGGACTTTAGTAACGCCTTTAACACAGTTGACTTCGACATACTATTAGCTATTTTATCTTCCATGAATGTGTCAAAAATGGGGCTCACCTGGTTTAATTCTTATCTTTGTCAACGACAGCAAAAGTTCGCTATGAAAACCAGTTTTCGGAATGGTGTGACATTAGGGCTGGTGTACCTCAAGGCGGTGTCCTTTCTCCTCTTCTTTTTTCTATTTTTATCAACACACTTGCCGCTATTCTTTCATGCCATTATCATCTGTATGCAGATGATCTACAAATTTACCGACACTTCTCACTTGATGACCTGCATCTCAACATTGATCTTGTCAATAAAGACTTATCTGAAGTTCATCAATGGTCGGAAAGATTTGGTCTTCAAGTTAATCCAGCAAAAACACAGGTCATGATTGTTGGTAGCGGCAAGCTCTTGGCAAAGATTGATAAGAGTAATCTCCCACCTATCCTATACAATGGTATTACTATACCCTATAGTTCAAGGGTTAAAAATTTAGGTATTTTCCTTGACGAGTCACTGTCTTGGGTTTATCATACGGGTCAAGTCTGCAGGAAAATATATGGAGCCATGCACACTCTCTGGCGTCTCAATCGCCTCATACCAATCGAAACTAAAATCAAGTTGGTTCAGTCGCTAATTCATCCTATTTTAGACTATGGTGACATCTGTAATCTTAACCTAAACGAGGAGCTTCTAGACAAACTATATCGCTTGCTTAATTATGGAATTCGTTATATCTTTGGTTTGAGGAAGTTTGATCATATATCCACCTATCGTCCGAAACTAAAATGGCTTAATATTCGCCAGAGGCGTAATATGCATGTTCTCTCTCTTCTTTACTTAATCTTAAATGATCCCAAATCCCCACTTTATCTTAAAGAACGCTTCAAATATCTCTCTTTTCATGGTGTACCACTTAGGTCTGCAGATAATCTCCTGCTCCTTATTCCGTCACATTCTTCCACTGCTTATTCGGGTTCTTTTACAGTTCACTCAGCACAATTGTGGAATCAATTGCCTCTTACTATTAGGGAAAGTGCTTCCTTGTCTATTTTTAAGGTAAAATTAAAATCCTGGTACTTGACATGTTATAACAATTAAATCAATCAAATATTTTCTGTTAATATAGTTTTTAGTTATCTAATGTTTTCTAAGTGTGATTATGGTGCTTAGTTTTAAGTAATTTATTGTTTCTTGCTACCTCTTAATATATTTTCTAATATTAAGGTTAGCTGTTAGAGATTGCCTTTGGCAATAAGCTCGTCTTTGCATACTATGTAATAGTTGTAAGCAATAAAGAATATTTTCATTGGCCCAGCGCACCGCATTGCGGAAAGAATTAGGTGCCATGCCAGGACCTTCCTTCTATGAGCCCAACGATAGTTCATTTGTCTGAATGTAATATAAAATCAAATTTAAAATATTGACTTTATTTTTACAACTAGAATCAATAAAAAATGGCATCTATAATATCTGCTCGATCAGCAATATGTTCATGTAGTAGAGTGTACCTTAAATACATGCAATGTTTGAAAATTTTTCATGGACTGGACATGTATGGCTAATACCACACCTACTCTCGTAATATCAGCTTAAAACCCATGACCACAACCCTGCAGTAATCTAGCCTGTCAAAAAGGAGACATAGTTTTCTCCAAATGAGAATGGCAAGCTCACTTTGGAGGTCGGTTTCCATATTTTTCTTTTGTGTCTCCACATCACAGCGAATTGCGAGCGTAATCGATATAACTATGAACTCGTTTGGTATTTTCCCCTTTTTTTATTAAAAACTGGTATGCTGTGCTGAGGACCAAAGGTGCTCAGAATAGCCAAATATACCTTGCCTCGCGAAGCCGCGCTCAGCGAGGCAACATACCAACGGATTTGCGGACTATTGCTGAGCTATCGAGCTTGTTCAAATTACGCTTGAAGACTCCCAGGTTATAGGTACGAGAAAAGGCACCCGCCGACAGACAGTTGAGGAAAATACTCAGCAAAGCGTTTGCCCGGCGTATTAGAGACTAGAATAGAGTTCATTCCTTTTTAACGTTCTAGGGAGCCGCAATAATAAAAAAAAATATTACAATTAAATTTGATGCATTTACATACGGTTGATCCAGGGTCCCCAGTCACCTTACTACTTTTATAACGTCTTGAAATTAAAACTACTATATTGACCTTCCTACTAAATTATCCTCATATACAATTTCAAAACGTCATTAAAATATCTTATTCGTATTCGCAAATGCCTGGGCTAGTGCCTTTAAATATGCAGGCAGTGCCTTTGAAAGCGGTATGCATATTTATGGGCTGTTTCAATTTCACTGGCCTCGTCATTTTGTTTTCGTTTTATTTGTGTATTGCTCGGTGCGATTTTATTGTCACATTTTATCGTTTCATGCATGACGTTAACAGATTATTTTGTTTTTTTTTTCTGTAAACATCAATAATCACTGCTCGTTATCGTTAATTTTGAAACATGCTCATGGAAGGCTACTGGAATAAAAAGGTAATGTAATTATTTTGTATGTGGGCGATTAATATTTACAAAATCGCTATCTATTAATATTTGTGAGCCTTTCGAACAATTTTATTAAGTTGTTAGCTGCAGTACCCGGCTCCGGTATGGAAAAGAAATGCATAAAAAACTTTATCTATGCAAAAAATACTCCGATGCGTTGCTGCGCTGCTGCATGCAATTTCAAACCACCTAACACTTTTTTAAGGCTCCAGATGACGTTAACCTCCAATATTTTGGGTTTGCTTTTATTTTATCTGAGGCTGACACATCCGTAGAAAAAACAGACTTAACAAATCAAAAATATCACCGTACTCATTCGTATGGCGACATAGTAGCTACGAGTTAGTGGAAAACGTCTAACTTCGTTCGCTTCTTCTAAGTTCGCTTACGAATTCGAAGCGCATCATTGAAAGTTCGTTGCACTAAAAAGCATCCTAACAAGTTCTTACGTGTCCTCGGAACTCGAGAAAATCCGTAGTAAGCGAATTCGTAAGCTCATCCGCCAGCGCTGCCGTAATTGTATGTAGGTGGCTACGCCGCTACATACCATTTCGGTTGCTTTTCGGTTACTATTCCCGT
Organism: Incurvaria masculella; assembly: GCA_946894095.1. Lineage (NCBI taxonomy): Eukaryota > Metazoa > Arthropoda > Insecta > Lepidoptera > Incurvariidae > Incurvaria > Incurvaria masculella. The sequence goes on along the minus strand of OX335658.1, from coordinate 10,276,983 downwards.
CCCTCCATGCTCCCTGCACCAGATGGATTAATAGATAGATAGATCAACGAGGCACGGCGCAACGGATCGGCCATTTTGTTATTCCCGTGGCGTGTGTGCGTAGTTTGCAATTCTGGACCTGATCTCGTCGGATCGGCTTGTGAATGCGTTAAATGCATGACGCAGCGAGTGGGTACAGGGGAAACTAAATGTATGTGTTCAGGTGAATTTTGTAACTGTGCCTTACGAGGGTAATGACGCGCTCAAGTTCCATCCAAAACCAAGAGGCTCGTGCCTGTTTCCTCAGTTAAATTAAGATGTAATTTTCTGATATTTTGCACATTAAGGTGGCCCATCCCGCTCATCTCCCCATACAAACAGGGAAAGGAGATCACGCCCATATTTCTTGTCAGAGATCCCAAGTTTTGCTCAAAATAGCTTTATTTGATCAAACTAGACGTCTGATGACCGTTGGTATTGTAAAATTGTGTTTGGTTTCTAAGTTATTAGGTCCGAAATTTTTCGCACGTTTAATACAATATATTTGGAGATGGATTACGCAATGATAAAGTAAGAACATCTTAAAAAGATTAGTCATCAGACATAGCTTATTTAATCAAGATTTATAATCTATTGCGGTCGTGGTTTACTTTTAGGTATAAGTCGTTTTGTAATAAACATTTTCGTAAATCTTATCAAACCATGCACTATGCACATTGTCTTTTTTGTGGACATGTTTCATCTTCCTCATCACGGAGCCTGTCCTTTTTTTTAAACAGAGACGGTCCCAGAGCGCAACAGCACGGTTTTATACCGTGCCCGCGAATGAGTTCGTCCCGCCGGGTTGGGCCACCTTAAATTAAGCAACTGAGAGCTAGGTACGTCTGTACGTTTTTGTTTTCTTGATAACATAACTTATATCCATGGATACACACCTTTTTGTATTTGTATACAAATTTTTAGATGCTTAAATCATGCAAGGTAAGTAAGTAAACTAAAACGTACAGCTCCCAGGGAAAATTTTCAGAAAATGTTTCTTAATTTGACTGAGGAAACAGGCACGCGCAATTGTATGGAACTTGATTACCTCATTATCCTCTTATTGGCCAAATCAGTAACTACACGAAATAGCGAAAAACAACATATTGAAACAAATAATAAATAAAATTGATAGAAAATAAAATTACCCAGTTCGATTCGATTTGTAAATATTATTTCCAGACGAAAATCGAATACGTTAATTTTGAGAAAAAATACTCATTCTGTATTATCACACCAGCCAATAGTGTAATTATACGGATAGAATACTGTGCAGTTGCAATGTATAATGGCAAACTAAAGAAGAGTGTTGATTTTTAATACATTAATTAATATTTTCAATTATTCATTTCCTCACCACCAGTACTTTCACTAAACATATTTTTCTAAAATAAAAAAAAACGAATAATACAGTTTTATTTTTCATCAAAATCGGCCCAATAGGTAACTCCTCTGAGTGTGTTTCTTATAGTTAAGAGTTTTGCCATGAAGGCACAATTGAAAAATTCAACCTGTAATGTTAACGGCGATATTGAATACAATACACCCAGACAATGTATGAAATATTCATTTATTGCATGTGTATTTTTTCTATATGTGTGCAAGACCCCGATTGTATAAAATACCTATTGATTCACCGGTTTATTTCGTAGTTCTGAGTAATATCGTTCTTATATTAGTGAGATTTACTGGTCGGATGTCATTTTCAACCGACTTAAAAAAAAGATGAGGTTCTCAATGCATCTATATTTTTTAATGTTGTTTTTTGTCGAATGTATGTTGCTCGATATCTCCGCCAATTGTCTTTTTTATAAGTTTTTTTATGAGTTGGGTAAATCTCAAAGGTAGTAGGTAGAGTAGTCATAAATTTAATGGAAGAAAACCAGCCCTAAGGGCAAACATGTGTGATGAAATTTCGTTGATCGTGATACCTTCGCCAATTTGTAAGACTACTTTTATTAACGGACTTGAAAACCGAAAAGAGCGGATTCCCAATTCATCGTATTTTTTTTAAAATGTAATAATCAAGAGGCGTTGAACTTAGATGAACGTTGAAGTGATATACGAAACAAAAAGCGAATAAAATACGTACACCTACACTCTGCACGGCAGCGTAATGCACTGAAAATAAGCAAGCGAGAGAACAACTTCCAACGTGTTTACTGTCCCGCCCCGCACGCTATCCTCTTCTTAGCTCTCGTCTTTACTGCCATGGAGGTGCACAACCACCTCCATGCTTACTGCACATTACCTGAGATGCAGTGAATACATTCTTTGCTGAGGTGCATTCGGTATTGTATACAAATTCAGGTAATTCATACAAGAAAATGATATTTCAAACATTACCTGAAAGTTTTAGGTCTTGTGTATAAAGTTGGAAATAAAATGAAAAATCGAAGCCGCAGATTCATGAGACCTTTTTGTCATTAAAGAGAAATATGACAGCCCTTCTTTTTACAAACTATAATATTCAATATTTTAGTTGTCCCTTGCCAGTCGCTAACATAGTGCCTAGGTATTCTATAAAATTCCCTAATTATAAAAACGGATCGTATATCTTAAATTGTTTTGCTTGAATTCAAGCAACTGATCGGAAAGTACATGTCTAGCCAAAGTAGTTACATTGACTAGTACTAATATTTATTCAGTATATTATATGCACATCATTCACACTCACGTCAGTGGCTTATCTACTGTACCAACATTTTAAATACCTACCTACGTCAAATAACACGTGAAGAGAAACTTTAATTAAGTGTCTTTACTTAGTTCATTAAAGTTATGTTAGTGTATTAGACCGTGATTAATGCATGTAGACAAAGTTAAAGTACATTTTGAGTGGCTTTGAATTTTTGACGTAGGTTCACATGTATTTTATTGATTCTATTTTTGCCCAAAGAGTTCTCTACTAACGATATTTGCGGAAACAGTTTCAAGAATGAAACAAAAAAGAATAAACAATAGACTTTTATTTTTTAAATTCATTTTATTCTTTACAATAATAATTTAAGAAGCGTTCAAAAATGAAGTTGGCGGGTGGACTTGCCTTGGCCTGGGTTCGAACCCCTGCCCCGTTCATGCACCACTTTATTTCTTCTTGAGTTGGAAAGGTAAGTGCTTTACGTTGCGAACGCAAGCTGTTTCATGGTTCCGAATCCATGTAAAACCTTACTAGTTAGTAGGGTTAAGACCTTCCGGGTTGGTTGGCAATTAAAGTTTGTCCGTGTTTACCATCCAGTTCATTGTAGCATTACTCATAAAGGGAAGGTCCTGGCATGCAGCCTACTTGCTTCGGGAATGCGGTGTGTTGGGCTAATATCATGACGGTGGGTGTGATATTAGCCATGCATGTTCAGTCACATAAAATAAAATAATAAGTCACACAAAATAATATTTTCATTTCATAAAATCTCAGTCTTACCTATCTCACCAAACGATATCATTTCTTAAAACAAGAATTTTCAAAACTTTTTAAATTAGCTCTGTTAAGAGGACAACGAGGTGGTCGAGCTCCATGCAATGGCTCGAGCCTGTTTCCTCAGTCAAATTAAGAAATATCTTCTAAAATGTTGCACATTTAATAAATAAACTGGGAGCAGCAATATAAATAAACAGCACGTTTTGATTTTTTGATACCTTATCTTATATCCATGACATAATTGTCTAAAGATTTTTATAAAAATGTTTGACGCTGTATGTCATAGCTGTAAGTTTAGATATCAAAAAATCTAAGCGTATAGACGTACCTCTCAATTGGTTTACTTAATGTGCAAAATTTCATACAAATATTTCTTAATTTGTTTAGGAAACAGGCACGAGCCATTGTATGGAAATCGATCACCTAATTATTCTCTCAATTCGTCCGTTCTATGCATCCCGTTCATACAATATGCAAGTGCATTTGACACGGTGCATATCCGTTAAACCCGCGACGGCTTTACGAGCCACGCCAGAAGCTCTCCGTCAGCCCGGCTCCAACCATTTGCCTGACTCGTCGATAAGTCTAAGATCGAAGCTGAATGATCGTAATAAAACTCCGAGACTGCATTCGCACGCGCCGCACCGCGCCGCGCGCTGCTCGAGCGAACGCGTTCGCCGCCGCCTTAACTTTGGAGTTAAGGTGGACCCGTAAGCATCAGAAAATTACGCTCCCCATTCAAACTTTCTACTAATAAATTTCAAAACCACTGTTCCGATTTACTTGATATTTGGCATCTACAATCAATCAAATATCTGTGTCTAAATGTTCTTGTTTTTTTTTTTTTTGGGTAAATGTATCCTTGGTCAAACCCCAGGGAAAACAAAATGTGTATGACTTTTTTTTTTTGCGTTTATTTCATTAGGTATAGATTATCAAAAAACAACAGCATGCAGACACATATATATATTTTCTGATATTAGATACAAAATATCAGTAAAATTGGAACAGTGGTTTTCAAATAATTAGTAAACCAAACTAAGTAACCCTACTCACAACATTACTTGATGTTATGTATTTAGTGGTAGCTTCAAGATTCTCCTTTTTATCGAGTATCATTTACAAAATGTATTATTATAATACATTTATTTTTGCAATGTCTTATTTAGAAATGTAACTTATATGACTTTTATGTATAGAGGTTGATAATATGACTAATTCGTTTTATTTTAAATAAATTTTTTTTTGAGTGGAACAGTCAATAAAAAGAAAGTTTTAATGGAAGTACGACTACTAGTGGAATGCTCTTAAGCCGACTTAATTTATGGTTCTAGAAAGGAGCATTCTGTTTTTAATGTATGCATTTTTACTGTCTACTTTTATGGATACAAATTAAAGAGATCGTTCCAATACATTGTCATTCTTAACACGTTAAATGACGACCGACACAAAATTTAAGAATCTTATTGCTTTGCGGTTTTATATTATTTGTTTACATTTTCGAGTCAATTAAGATGATCAAATCCTGGCTAGGTATTGCTTCTTTTTAAATGATAAATGTTTGGTCATTAATTTGAAATGTAACTACTTATTATTAATATCTTTTATAACATGTAATTATTGATTATATTACTTTTTTTATCGTAATTCGTAAATCGTTTTTTAGTACTTTAAATAAAAAGTAGATTTTAATAAGTTATTCTTGTAAATTTTATTTTCATTTTACTCTCCACCACTTAAGCAGTATTTTTTTTTTACGAGCGTCAACTTTATTAAATCGTGTAATAAAAAAAAATCTTAAGTCGTGTAATAATATCAACCAAATTATTTGGAATACGTTTAAGAACAATACATATTGTTTGCGACATCTAAACTGTAATGATCAAAAATGGTTTTTTATCTTCGAAAACTCAAGGTCATTCGCTATTGTCAACTTCTTATTTATTTTTGTCATTTCCCAGTTCAGATCGCAAGAACAACGGCAGGAATTGCGCTGCAATGATCGCTCCAGTCGTTCCTATCCTTAAGTTGAGCATCGCTCTTGGATCGTCTCGGAGATTTAAGAGCGTAATGTAAGTGCACGCTAAGCCAGCGCATTTACTATCTATTAACGATGCCGTGTGCTATTCGCGTCGCGTCGAAGTCAACCCAGTGAAAATGGAATGAATTTATTCTACAGCGCTGTCCAAATAATCTTATAATAATGATAATCTTCTTTTTTACCTCAATTCGCTTTTGTGACCATTTAATTTCAATAAATCTTTTTGTAGCTTCAAAAATGAATAATCATATTAGATTTTATTAACTACACCTCTACTAACCAATAAAACATTTGACTTTCGTAATATTTAACATACTTCGGTAGTGCAATTTCGTCAATAGAATAGCGCTCGCTCTCAAAGAACCACAATTGTAATATTTGCGACAAAAGGAATCCATATCATTTAGTTTTAATAGACCGTGAAATATTCAGCGCGGACAATTTCATGAAAGCTGCGATAAAGTTGGCACTTTAACCGCGTACAATTACTCAGAGCTCTCTCGTTAGGGCTTCGTGAGTGAACATTGTAATAATTCATGAGTTTTTATTGCGGTGTAATTTAGGGATTAGTAACGAATGAAACGAAAATTGGTACGGTTATAGTACCATGCGATATGTTTTCCTCCAACCTTTGGGTGAGAATACTTAGATTAATCATGTAAATCCCCCATCGCTGGAACCAAAACAAAACTAAAATAAATAAACCGATGCCACAGTATGGGGAGAAGGTGCAGGACCTGCAATACTTCAACCAGCGAACACGCTCCGAGTATTACAAGATGGCTGCCCGTCATTGTACATCGCATTGGGCACCGGACATAAATTGGTTGACCATGGCTGTATGCAAGTGTGATATGTTAATCTATCAAATGACAACAGCGTTAACGTTAATTTTGTATATTTCATTTAATTTATTTGAACTTTTTTGGTTGTACTTATTAAACTAAGTTACGTCAATAACTGATAGATCCGCGGATTCTATCAATCAGTATCTAATCCGCCAAGAAACTTAACAGCTTTTCCGTCCACAGTAATGAAATACATATTTTTACATATTGGTATACAAGCCATTCACATGTCTGACCTCGGTCGACCGGCTCTTATAATAAAAGGGGCGATTAAATGAAATTATAATTGTTGTTCCTGCCAGACATTTTCAAAAATAATGAACCAACCTACTGATTTAGCATGTAATAGTTTAGTTATTAGTATTTATGCAGGTTTTTCGGTAACATTGGTGTACATTACATTTGAACTTACATACGACCCTTCCATTATTAAAAAAAAAAACTTATTAGCAATAGCACCCAATAAATGTGTTTTTTATGTGTATAAAGAAAAATATATATATATACATATTTAATATATTTAAATATTTTTGCCGTATCATAATTCGGGTGTACACGACAACAGGTGTTTTTCATCGGTTTTTCATTTTTATAAAATTTTAGGTCACCTGTACCAATTGCAAAGTTAACTAGCTAATGCACAAATTTTTTTGGAAGAATTATTTTTTCCTGCTAATTTTATTAAATTCCTTTACCTGACTAAGTTTTAGCACATTAAAGTAAAATTTAAAATACTATGATGCATTGTTTTATCTCATTTCAGTACGGAATCATTGCTATTGTCGAATGTCATATAAAATTTAGCATATCAAAATAATACATTCCATGTAACCTGAATTGTACCATTTCAAGAAGAAACTCCACAGTTATCTTTAACTAACGGAGCTAGCGAAACCCTTAGTAATAGTTGCCATTGAATGATCAATTTACTGATCGACCATTTTGCTGATTGCTTGTTTGGCCTGTATAACTAACTGTCTGAGCGTATCGGATAGCGAGTCGTTTTTAACCGACTTCAAAAAAGGAGGAGGTTATCAATTCGTCGGAATCTTTTTTTTTTTTTTTTTTTTTTTATGTATGTTCACCGATTACTCGAAGACCCCTGGACCGATTTGAAAAATTCTTTTTTTGTTCGAAAGGGTATACTTTCTAGTTGGTCCCATTTTTTTTTTATCAAAATCGGTTCAGTAGTTTGGTACTTAACTATACCAACATCGAATTTCTTAACCCCGCGAACCCAGAAATGTGATTTTTTAGTTACAGTAGCTTTCTTTTCGGGTGAGATTGCACAGTATGAGAGGTTTTTTTTTACTTCAACTGTTGGGGGTATTCAAGGTGGTAAAAGAGGGCAAATTGTACACATTTCTATCTCTAGAGCCGCTGAACCCAGAAATTTCAGAGTATGTTTGTTTTAGATGGGAATGCTTAAGAAGAAAATATTTTTGGAAATTATACTATTAGGGGGGTAAAACAGGTCAAAATGAACACATTTAGGCGAAAACCACTCATGTTGAGATCTCTGAAACCAATTATCCTCGAAACTTAAAATTTTCAGTGACTTCTTGTTAAGACGAAAAGGCTCGCTCACAACGGATTTTACAAAATTCAACTGTTAAGGGGGGATAAACGAGGCCGATATGTACACATTTTCATACAACTTAAACTTACGCAAGAAACAGACTATCCGGAACGATGTAAGGATGAGAAATTCAGAAGCTCAGCGGTTCCGGTCATTCGTTGTTTTGTCTTTTTAGGGTTCCGTTCCCAAAGGACACCAACGGAACCTTATTACTAAGCTTCCGCTATCCGTCCGTCCGTCCGTCTGTCACAGCACTCTATCTCACGTGATCTCATCGTATCAATTATCGTACGTATCAACCGTAAACTCATGAATCCAGATAGTTACCGGTCTACCTTTCGTCAGAAATGAGATTTCTTAATGGTTTCATTTCTGCTAATGCTCGTTCATTGTATTGCATTGTATTGTATATGTATGTATATCTTCTTTCCACTTTGTATGTGAAGTTGAGCAGGAGGGCTCGCCCACCTTGAGTCAAAAGTTACGCCACCACTAAAAAGCAAAAAATAAAATATTTTTAAATAAAAAAAGGACCGCCTTCAAAAAAACCGGAACTAAAAAGCAAAAAATAATTGGTTACTTTTAATTAATGTACGAAAAGCTATTTTAATTCTAACTAATTATGTACAATTTCTTAATTTTTAATCATCTTTTGAAGTCGGTGCCTTGGGTAGACGTTCTTTAAGGGCTGCAAGTAGTTAGATTAATATCACCTATGGCTAAGAAAGAAATATAAGTAGGTAGCTACTTACATTTACCTACTTGAATAAAACACAAAAACAAAAATTAAATAAACAAACAGGTCGGAAAAACGTATGAAAGTAGGAATTTAGGCAAGTACTTTGTAATTTAAATATGCCTTATACTTAAACTAAATACCTAACACAGTAAAAACAAAATATTTACAAGAAAACCCTACGAATAAACCAATATAAAAACAATGACCACTTATATGATAAAGATTTAGGTAGGTGTAGCTTGTACTTTTTATTCTACCTAAATACCTACACAACACAAAACAAAAAAAAACAAATATAAAAAAGAACAGAAAACAATAGTTAGCGACTTTGAGGTGTCTGCTCTCAACTACGTGTCAAAACGTGTGTGCGGTTAGTACATATCTCACCAATTTCGGCAGAAATCGTCTCGTTCAGACAACGATGTTGCAGGGAAGTACCAATCAACAAAGAGCAGCGAATTAACGTACTCCTTTACCAGTGCGCGCCTTTATAAAGCCGAAAGTACTAATAATCGTTGAAACCCAATTTCAGTACGCTGCGCTGTATCGATATCAGCTTGCACGTAAACCAACGCTAAGGGCATCTCCAGTTATGTCTGTGGACCAATCATTGCTGACTCAGGTTGTTTACGCTCTCGTAGACTTCGGGTGTGTTCGGCTGAAATAGTGTCTGTTCGGTCAGCAGCGTGCGAAGCGAACTCTACCCAAGGCACCGACTTCAAAAGATGATTAAAAATTAAGAAATTGTACATAATTAGTTAGAATTAAAATAGCTTTTCGTACATTAATTAAAAGTAACCAATTATTTTTTGCTTTTTAGTTCCGGTTTTTTTGAAGGCGGTCCTTTTTTTATTTAAAAATATTTTTAAAACAGCTTTGGATGAAAGGTAGATTCTTGAAACAAATAATGCTTACAAATAAGCACTTAAAGGTGTCGACCCTCTTTTGTCCTCCGTTCAGTTACTGGAGCGGGCTGTGCACGTATGATACTAGAAATTTTTCGAATAACTCATGCCAAGGTGGGTATATTATTGCACCAAAAAGTGGTTCGTAGTGGATATATTGCAAATATAGAATTAATGAAAACAACGTATTTTTTTTATTAAAAAAACATTGAGTACACTCGAGTTAGGAATTAAAATAATAATTTTAAAACCCATGAAAACTATAAATTAAGCAATCAATTTCATGGAGAGTCTAAAAAATTCGCCAAAACCTTATGAAACATTTTAATTTTATTTGCAAAAAATATACATTTGCACAATGTCATCAACTTTAAGTTAATAAGGAAAAGTTAATAAGGAAAATCGGTCGTCTTGTTTCAATATTGATTCATTCTAAAGATGTTTAGGTGTACTGAACCTGTTTATTTAGTTACTACACACTTGCCCTTCCAAGCGTCTTAATTTTTTTCCCCAACATTGAGTTGCAACCCAACTTCAGGTTTTTATTTTGCATTCGGAAATTAAGTATTGTTTATCGCTGATTAGCTAACCTAACCTAAGCTAACATATTGTTTTTTTTTTATTTCATAATATATGTTCTTGTCTTTTTGAAATAAAATTGAATTACAATAATTTAAAATTGGATTCAATTTGACAATCTGTCTTATTGTAGAAAAACCAGACGGCATAGACCACAACATATTGTCATTACTATCAGAAAAGCTGGGATTCACGTACAATCTCCTTAACGTCTCGTCAACGCACAAAAACGATGGTCCGTACGAAGCTATTATCAACGCGGCAGGTGCGTTTCACAACCTTGAAATACATGTTTGGTTTTTTTAAATATTATTTTCAGTCGTCGTAGTGTAGCGAGGTAGATATTTCATATTTCTCTGCGAAATAAGTATAATGTTTTTACAAATAATGTTATTCTTTTATGGAACCCGACATGGCCCCATTGGCCCAGTGGCGCGACACTTCGGCGATCGCTCTCCGAAGTTAAGCAACGCTGGGTCCGGTCTGGTCTTGGATGGGTAACCATTCGACCGTTGAGAGAGGCTGGCCGTGGTTCGGATTCCACGTTAAGCTGTAGGTCCCCTTCCTTACTTACTAGGTGGTAGGGTTTATCTCGCCCGGGTTTGTACCATCGCATTGGATGAACGATGGTCGAAGCGGCAATGAAAATTGTCCGTGTTTTTCATCCAGTTCAATGTAGCCGTGCAATATAAGGAAGGTCCTGGCATGGCACCTAGTTCCCATGTGGTGTGTTGGGCTAATACCATGACAGAAGGTGTGATATTAGCCATCCATGTCCAGTTACATAAAAAAAAAATTGATGGCTAACCATGGTGCCATGTCAGGACCGTCCCTTTATGAGCACGGCTACACTGAACTGGATGTAAAACACAAACATTTTTTTATTGCAGCCTCAAACATAGTTTCATCCAATGCGGTGGTATCAACTTTGGCGGGATTAGCCTAAGTCCTAGTAGGGGAAGGGGACCCACAGTTTTACATGGGTTCCGAACGATGAAAAAGCTCGCATTCGTAACGAAATACACTTATCGAACTCAGAAAGAGAAAGAAAGTGGTGCATGATCGAGGCGAAGATTTGAACCCGTAATCTCTCGCATGAAAGGCAACTAATCTGGCCACTAAACTACGAGCCGTACAATGTACCTACAAACTTAAGATGAATGACTAATATCACATTTACGACATTGTCTTCATAACAACTAAGTACTGAAGCATTTTGATTTTATTTCAGCTGACGGAACTGCAGATCTGGCATCCTGTGGTCTCTGGCTATCAGACTACGATGGCCAAAGTGAAACATTGGACGCGATCAATTTATGGGATCAGCTTTGCATAACATTTATGGTCCCAGAGCCACAAATGATCATGTCCTGGAGGAATATCTTAAGGCCATTCTCCTCCGCTACCTGGCTGCTTATACTTACTGTGGCTATAGCCTTCAGTATTATAGCGTTCACGATGTTCAGGTTTCAAATCACCAGGATAAGGAAACAAGGGGTCAATAGTGAGTTTAACCATTAATTAATTAATTATTATTTATTGCATAACGTGTTTACTTCCTTTGAAGTCCGCTAGTTTCTCTAGTTTTAATGTAGGGTTGCACATTTTGGTGGTTCGATAGCGTCTTTGTATGTACATTTATATTTGGTTTAGAGCCTAAATAGTTCGTAAAAGTCCCTAAATATGTTTTTATGCAACCTGACGTGGATTTTTGTTAAAATATTTTCGGATCGACAGTGATTATTGCGTACTTGTGAGTGGAAGTCAACAAAAATGACTTTGGTTGATAATACCACACAATGAGTGATATGGTATTAGCCCAATACACCGCATTCCTGAAGGAATTAGGTGCCATACCAGGGCTTTCCCGTTGTGATCACGATTTTATTGCCGCTTCGACCATCTTAAACCCTACCCGGGCAAGCTTAAACCCTACCTCCTAGTAGGGCAAGTGGACTCCATGTAAAGGGATTTCGAACCTCGCATTCGTGACGCAATTTACTATTCTAACTCAGAAAGAGATAGAAAGTGGTGATGAATGGTGATATGCACCCAGATCTTTGGTATGCAAAGGAATTTCCCGCGCCACTAGGCTACGGGCCGCTAAATAAAGTGTTTTGTGTAAATTCTTATCTTTTTTTATTTGCATAAAAAGCAGTAGTTTTTTATGATGAAATGCATGTTAATTATTGAGTTTATATTTATCGTTTTCTAAAACAGGTCGTGATGCATTATCGTCGTTCATTCTGGGAATGATTGGAGTCACTTTGGGCATTCCGGTACCACGAACGCACGCCAAGTCCACTACCACACCGCTGCGAATCCTAGCAATTACTTGGTCCTTCTCCTGCATGATCCTGATCTCTTTCTATACTATGAACCTTTCGAGTTTTCTCACCGTGCCTTACTTCGAACCAAAGATTGATAAGCTCGATGACATGGTCAAGAATAACTTCACTTGGGGAATGCAGTAAGATTATTTTCTTGTATTTGCGCATTACGGAGCAACAAATCCGATAGGCAAATAATTAAAAAACTTTTGTTAATTAAATACAGGTTGTCCGAGGTTCGGACAGGAATATTCAAATGAGCCATTGAATGTAATCTAATTAACACACCACAAAAAACAAAATGGTATTTTCTATACTAGTTTTCGACACATGAATTTTTAAAGTTTTAATTTTACTTAATGTATGTGCGCTCTAAGCGATCCTCGAGGGCGGAAGCGGCGCGGGTAGACGGCGGGGTGGGGAAGTTCGCTACCCGCGCGCGAGTTAGAGTGCGTTTACACTGTCGTATGCATTTACTTTGTTGAATAATGGTAAAATTGGAAATAATAAAGTTAAAAAAATTTCATCACTCCAATACACATTCGATATATATCACGATCCTTCGATATTTCTGACTGAACCTTGGAGAGCCTACTAATATTTCAATTAAATATACATTTTTAAAAGATAATTAGCATGGCTGTTCTTGTAACACTAAATTGTCTTTCATAAAGCAGGATACTCACTTGTTTTGAATTTAGATTCACGATGAATAAGAAAAAAATAAAAAAATATATATTCTGCACGCCATAGAAATATTAATTAAATTAAAAAAAAACTACACATAGGCTTCAAATATACTTTATAATATGTTATGAAAATGTAGACACACACATATCAAATATGTATGTGAATATGCTTTTAGCAATATTCTTATTCTTGCAGGATAATACCAAAGATGTCGGAAGTACTCAACCTACACACTGAAAGTGGAAAGTTTTTCGCGCGGAAGTTCCAACTTGTTGGTGACCTCGAAGAAAAGCTTAAGAGCAGAAAATTCGCCGTTCCGGTCGTCCGAATAGACGATTTCTATTACATAATTTCCCCAAAGATGGCACAATTGAGAAACTTTAAGGAGATGAGAGTAATGAAGGAGAGACAGTCGTGTTACTATCCCGCTATTTTCGTACCGAAAAATTCCTCCATAACCGACGCGTTCAACATTAAAATCCTGAGGTTGATCGAAGTTGGGATTCTTCGGAAAATTCGTGGTGAGGTATTCGGATGACATAAGGAAAGTATTCAGAGTGTTACGGAGAAGAAATACCAGGATTCGATAGAAAACGCGTGGGGGATGAGCAATTTGCTTGGGCCTTTTACAGTTTTGGCATTTGGCTGGGCGCTATCCACGTTGTTATTTTTATTTGAGAAGTTCACGTACAAATATTGGACCTTTAATTTTTAGGGTTCCTTACCCAAAGGGTGCCAATGGATCCCTATTACTAAACCTCCGATGTCCGTCCGTCCGTCTGTCACTGGGCAGTGACTCATGAAACTATATTTTTAGCGAACGAGACCGATTTATTAATTTTGCTGACCAAAAAATAATTCTTAGCGGTCGCAATACTTCCCAAAAACGCTGGTGCTTTTCATTATTTCTATCATATTTAACCCACCTGATCACATGTTAGGTAATTCAGCGTGATGTCAACTCATACATAGAACTAAATTTCATCAGTATCGGGTAAGTTGTCCTCAAGTTATTAATGTAACAGAAAAGAAAAAAAAAACAAACAGACAGACCTTAGTTAATAAAGACCATTTAATAAATGTTGTAAATAATACTTGAGCCTGTCAAACATGAAAGATCCTTTTTACCGTAATGATATCTATAAATCTCTTTCTTAAATGCTTAAATTTGACTTAAACCGGTATTAACTGCCTTTGTGCTCTCGCAAGATTTCATTTAGTTGGCTCCAGCGTTAATTACATTTTCGAACTAAGAGAACGGTTTGTGTGAAATCTTTGTAGCAATGCAGAGACCGGAAGCCACGCAGCTTGTTCCGAAATTATGGTATTTCTTATTGAGAGAGTGGCAGTACGTAGTCTGGCTTTTAGTGTTATTAATATTTTCTGTAAATAAAGTTTCTTTTCACGTTAGATAAAAACCTAAATTGATAATACCAATTAGTAAAATATTGCATTTTCTTAATCTAAGTCCGGTTTTCACCAAGTGCTGATTTATTTTAATCGCCACTTAAAGCGCCTTTATTACTAAAGTGCTGATAATCTTGTATTGGTATTGATTGCAAGTTGCTAATAAATGCCCTTAATATGTCGCGCTTAAGCTAATCAGCAGTAGGGGAAAAAGGCCGTAAGCCTGATTAAATTTTAATCGCCACTTTTAGGGCCTTCATTACCGAAGTACTGATTATCTTGTACTGGTAGTGATTGCAAGCTGCTAAAAAAAGTCCTTAATATATGGCGATTACGGTAATGAGCAGTAGGCAAAAAAAACCTTGAGCCGTGATCAGGCAGCACAATTGATTGGTTGGGTTAAATGAGCTCTGAACTACGAGTATTAAGGAAAAAAATCATTACATTGAGACATAGGCTTAAAAAGTTTGCCTTGACGCAGGAAAAAAAATAAAAAAGTCCTAAAGATCTAACAGCAGTATTCAGAGTGGGCGAAATAACTTTAATACGCGGATTATGTCTGCACTGAGTCGCATTTTGTATGGTTACTCCGGTTTTTTTTTTATTAGTTTTACATCACCTCGCATGAATTGCTAAAGCTACAAAAATACCGTTGTGATATTAGACCAATACTTAATTAATCAATCCCGTTTTAAATTTTGACAGTTCACTCTAAATACTGGACTGTATTGACTAAACGTCTCATAGCTCATAGGTTCTTACACTCTAAATTATCAATGGGACGACTAAAAGGCTTAAATTTTTTTGACTTAATCAAACCTTAACCGAATTTAATGTATTGTATTGTATGTGTTTATTCATCATCCATAGACAGTACACCGCACTCGGATTTGTCATATTTTAACATTTTAACATTAGCCAGTTCAGTAAAACAAAAACAAAACACAGAGAAGAAGAACTGGCATGAAACTCACTTTTTTTTTAAAGTCCACCTAGTCTCAATTTACAAAAATGTTTGTTTTTTTTTAACAAAAACACAAGTAAAACATTAAATTAACATGAATTCATGAAAGTCAACAATTTATGTCGTACACCTACAATAGTTCGTGACAAACATCAGTTTTTTTGCAAAGACTATTCCCGCCAACTAACATGTTGCCGACTAACAATGCTGTATATATCTACGTATAGCTCATTTCATCCCATAAATTGCAAGCACTTTACGAGTAAACATGACACCTGGATCAGAATTAAATCGTACTCCCGTTGCCCTGCGCGGAGCCACGCGGTCTTCAGCTAGCATCACTGTTACAGTTACACGTGTTTTTACTTTTTAGGGTGCCGTACCCAAAGGGTGAAAACGGAACCCTATTACTAAGTCTCCGCTGTCCACCGTCCGTCCGTTCGTTCGCCCGTCCGTCCGTCCGTCCGTCCATCTGTCACAGGGCTGTATCTCATGAACCGTATAGGTAGGCATCTGAAATGTTCACAGAGTATGTATTTCTTTTGCCGCTATAACAACAAATAAGTAAAATAAAAATTAAAGGGGGTACCCATAAAAAAAACCTGATTTTTATGTGTTTATCTTGTAGGATGGTACTTCGTGTGCAAGACCGACTCGCACTTGGCGGGTTTTTAGTTGAGGTATGATGCTCGTTAAACATAATCTCGTTACAATATCAAATCATGCGTCTATATCATTGCTTTATCGTTTATCTAATAAAACTTTTTAATTCTATCATCTTGTATTTTAATTCAAGTCACTTCTAATTTCGTTGCCGAGAGATATCAGCGTATTTATTGCGAAAGCACCCATCTCGGCGAATATTTCGTACGAACGTGTTTTTTTGTCAATTCCCGCTTTCGCCGTCGTGTCATCTCGATACGCGCGAGCGGATCGTCACTCCCCTCCCCCGCCGCCGTCGCGCCGAAACCTGCGTGCGACAGCTCCCCCCTTCCCCGCGCACCCCCGCCCGCTCGAACCGGCCTAATCTCGATTATGAACCTTTCAATTACTGCCACCGAGAATATTCGCTAAGCCGAAAATTGCTTTAATACTGTAATGCTGAACCAAACAAAATTAAATATGTAAGTAGGCACCGAAACGAGATTCATGTAAATTGTTGGAATTTAAATCTTGAGACGATGAACTTGTATTATCACGGTCGTGTATTGATATATGAATTATTTTTCTCTACCGATCACGTAAGTAGAATTGCATTTTTAACCGACTTCAAAAAAGGAGGAGGTTATCAATTCGTCGGAATCTTTTTTTTTTTTTTTTTTTTTTATGTATGTTCACCGATTACTCGAAGACCCCTGGACCGATTTGAAAAATTCTTTTTTTGTTCGAAAGGGTATACTTTCTAGTTGGTCCCATTTTTTTTTTATCAAAATCGGTTCAGTAGTTTGGTACTTAACTATACCAACATCGAATTTCTTAACCCCGCGAACCCAGAAATGTGATTTTTTAGTTACAGTAGCTTTCTTTTCGGGTGAGATTGCTCAGTATGAGAGGTTTTTTTTTACTTCAACTGTTGGGGGTATTCAAGGTGGTAAAAGAGGGCAAATTGTACACATTTCTATCTCTAGAGCCGCTGAACCCAGAAATTTCAGAGTATGTTTGTTTTAGATGGGAATGCTTAAGAAGAAAATATTTTTGGAAATTATACTATTAGGGGGGTAAAACAGGTCAAAATGAACACATTTAGGCGAAAACCACTCATGTTGAGATCTCTGAAACCAATTATCCTCGAAGCTTAAAATTTTCAGTGACTTCTTGTTAAGACGAAAAGGCTCGCTCACAACGGATTTTACAAAATTCAACTGTTAAGGGGGGATAAACGAGGCCGATATGTACACATTTTCATACAACTTAAACTTACGCAAGAAACAGACTATCCGGAACGATGTAAGGATGAGAAATTCAGAAGCTCAGCGGTTCCGGTCATTCGTTGTTTTGTCTTTTTAGGGTTCCGTTCCCAAAGGACACCAACGGAACCTTATTACTAAGCTTCCGCTATCGGTCCGTCCGTCCGTCTGTCACAGCACTCTATCTCACGTGATCTCATCGTATCAATTATCGTACGTATCAACCGTAAACTCATGAATCCAGATAGTTACCGGTCTACCTTTCGTCAGAAATGAGATTTCTTAATGGTTTCATTTCTGCTAATGCTCGTTCATTGTATTGCATTGTATTGTATATGTATGTATATCTTCTTTCCACTTTGTATGTGAAGTTGAGCAGGAGGGCTCGCCCACCTTGAGTCAAAAGTTACGCCACCACTAAAAAGCAAAAAATAAAATATTTTTAAATAAAAAAAGGACCGCCTTCAAAAAAACCGGAACTAAAAAGCAAAAAATAATTGGTTACTTTTAATTAATGTACGAAAAGCTATTTTAATTCTAACTAATTATGTACAATTTCTTAATTTTTAATCATCTTTTGAAGTCGGTGCCTTGGGTAGACGTTCTTTAAGGGCTGCAAGTAGTTAGATTAATATCACCTATGGCTAAGAAAGAAATATAAGTAGGTAGCTACTTACATTTACCTACTTGAATAAAACACAAAAACAAAAATTAAATAAACAAACAGGTCGGAAAAACGTATGAAAGTAGGAATTTAGGCAAGTACTTTGTAATTTAAATATGCCTTATACTTAAACTAAATACCTAACACAGTAAAAACAAAATATTTACAAGAAAACCCTACGAACAAACCAATATAAAAACAATGACCACTTATATGATAAAGATTTAGGTAGGTGTAGCTTGTACTTTTTATTCTACCTAAATACCTACACAACACAAAACAAAAAAAAACAAATATAAAAAAGAACAGAAAACAATAGTTAGCGACTTTGAGGTGTCTGCTCTCAACTACGTGTCAAAACGTGTGTGCGGTTAGTACATATCTCACCAATTTCGGCAGAAATCGTCTCGTTCAGACAACGATGTTGCAGGGAAGTACCAATCAACAAAGAGCAGCGAATTAACGTACTCCTTTACCAGTGCGCGCCTTTATAAAGCCGAAAGTACTAATAATCGTTGAAACCCAATTTCAGTACGCTGCGCTGTATCGATATCAGCTTGCACGTAAACCAACGCTAAGGGCATCTCCAGTTATGTCTGTGGACCAATCATTGCTGACTCAGGTTGTTTACGCTCTCGTAGACTTCGGGTGTGTTCGGCTGAAATAGTGTCTGTTCGGTCAGCAGCGTGCGAAGCGAACTCTACCCAAGGCACCGACTTCAAAAGATGATTAAAAATTAAGAAATTGTACATAATTAGTTAGAATTAAAATAGCTTTTCGTACATTAATTAAAAGTAACCAATTATTTTTTGCTTTTTAGTTCCGGTTTTTTTGAAGGCGGTCCTTTTTTTATTTAAAAATATTTTTCATATTAAGACTTCTTGCAAATCATATATTAAAGCCGATTGCACGAATAAAAATCAGCGTAAAATTAACGACAACTTCTAATTTTTACGTTACTTTTTATGGAGAGTATGGAAGGTAGTTGAGTCAACTTCATGATAACTCCAGTGATATCTGAACATTAATTAACTATATGTTTCTTATGGCAATCGGGCTTTAAAGGTATAATTGATAGATTTTAATTCAATTTTAACATCTCGCAAAATGAATGAAAGTAATTAAAAAATAAGAACATTTTCTTTTTTCGCTCAGTTGATAAATCATTTACCCTAACAGAAAAGAAAAATAACATAAATATATAATACCTTTCTATCGATATATTTTAACTTGAATAAAAAAATCTATAGACAAAATATCTATATATTTAGTAAACTATTACAAAAACTCTCCCGATGTTTGGTTTCAAACATTAAAAAAAACATTTGCTAAGAAGCAGCATCTACGACCTAAAGTTTCGTGGTGCTAAAGAGAAGCAGTAGATTGAAGTGATTTCTTACAATAATATAAACATGGCTATTTCCCATTATTACTTTTTTACGGCTGCTTAATTTCATTTACCTGAAAAGTGAAGAAATACTGTTAAAAAAAACGTTCTCGATAGGTAAAAAATGGCGTCTGAAAATGCAAATGCTCTGGCCACAGGGACACTTGGATTCCTTTTTTAAATAATTTAGCCCAGTACATTATCAGTTAAAAATATTGAAGTTTTATTTCAAAATATATTGATTATAAATGCATAATTTGCTACAGGCTATGTACTAAATTTACTAAATATTTTTAAACATTATTTTTTAAATATTGCAAAACATTAGTATTCTCTTGCAACTCATTGAGCCAACTTAGATTTATGTTAAGCATTGTTAGACATTTTATTAAATAGGTAAAAAAGGGGGGTATTTTTCCCAAATCTGCCTAGTCTTTGTCTTATTAAAATGTTTCTGTTTGTTGACTTAAGATTTTCTCGAGTTCCAGCGACACGTAAGAAAACCTAAAAATTTCAAGGGAAACTATTTAATTCAAGTGCATTTATTAAAAAAAATCGATGTTGCGCGTGCCGAATTCGTAAGCGAACTAATAACAGTTTTCCACTAACGTGTGACTACGCTGGCGCCATACCAATGAGTTTCGATCGCTACTCCCGTCTTTCCATACTCGCTGTTCTAACCTATGATATACACAATGTATTGTTATCATAAGGGAGAAATACTTTTGTGGCATGTCATAACACTTTTACTTACACTCCGTCGAGAGGCGGTTACTTGTTCGAGTACGGTACGATGCCACGCCTAGGGCCGGTGAAGTCAAGCGAGCTTAAACTGACGAACCGGCCGGGGAAGAGAGAATTTGTATATATTACTATGGAGTCACGCGATCTTGTAACTCAATCACTATTAATTTGTGTCATTGGAGACAAATCTAGAATGATTTCCCCGCGCCCTTCACACACACATAAATACTTCATAGTACTACGTTACGCCTGTGGCCGTGAGCTAACCACACATCCAGTTATATCACAGTTACGTAAACTGTTCGACATGGCAGTCCGTCGACAGGCGGCGTGTGACTTTGTATGGAAATATTTAGTGTCATATCGTTAATACTAATATCATCTCAGTATCAGTGAAAGTTTAAAAAAATTAAAGTGACCACCCTGACGCTTGATGTATGGAAGGTCTAGTTGAGTAACTGGCCCAACCCACACAATTATATGTCTACTCTGTCACCACTGAGGTGAGTCCACCCCACATCGTCTAAAAGGGCGGTGGCTGAGGCAGTAGAAGCCGCCTTTGCATTAGGGGAGGCTAAGTAAGTGCCGAGTGTAACTATTATCACAGAAGATATTGAAGTAATTATAGCATAATGGGAGAGTATTAAACTTGGTCGAGTTCGCACCCTTTCTATCTTGGAAATTTCGAAAGGGCTGGTTCTTGGGTACAATTGCACGTTTAAATTTTAAAGTGGCATTTCATTTAATAAAACGTCACAATATTTTAATGAAAACCGGCCAAGTGTGAGTGGACTTGCACACGAATGGTTCCGTACCATCGTACAAGATTTAACACAAACACAAAATTATTTTATTTGACCTATGTTATAGCGGCAAAATAAATACATACTCTTCAAACATTTTAGCTGCCTACCTATTATGGTTCATGAGATACAGCTCTGTTAGAGACGGACGGATGGATGGACGGACGAAAGGACGGACGGACAGCGGTTCCGTAGACACCCGTTGTGTACGGAACTCTAAAAATGGTTGTGATACATAACATTATAATAAAAAAGTTTCCGAATAAATAATGTTAAAATTAAATCTGATAAAAATATTGTTTCAAAAACTTTGTCGGTTACCCTTTCGAGTTAAGATTCCGGATATTTTCTCAGATGAGAATATTATTTCTTCTCGAAAATGACAAGGAAATTCCATATTATTCCATTCTCTTTGAACGAAATTCCGTTCATTAATTCCATTACCTAGATCCCACTTTGCTAGTCTCACCGCAGTAATTAATGTTAGTCACAAAATGCGTGTGATTGGAATGGCTGCACCGTAATTGTTGCATTTGAACTATATTTATTTTAAGAAAAAATATGATAATGAAATATAATTTATGAAAATTAATCATGCAAAGCACTCACATTTTTATGAAAAAATCACGTCCAAATTAAAATCAGCGAGAATTCTCGAAATGTAAAAACTTCTTGAAATTCTGCCCGTAAAATAAAAAAAACTATCACTTTTTTGCTTTTCCTGGCACAACATAATGTTAAATAATTATAAATATAACACATCTAAGTAAGAAACCTCGCTTCTATTGAGAAGTTCTTTTACGCAGCAACTAAATGTAGGGGCAGGCCTTAATTAGAAAATAATTAAAAAAGTTTTCCCAGATTCGTAAATTGGTATTAAAAATATTAGTAATTGGACGGCTACAAAAACAAAAATACTAGTCTATTTGCAAATGAAAATGTTTGAAAAAGAAATTACCTTGCTGATTGTTTTTTCAAATTCTAACTTGGCCGCCCATATATTGGTTTTCTTTTTCATTCCCCAAGATTTACTCAGGATCTTAAAAAGTTTGAATAAATGTGTTTGTACTAAAATGCCTCTTAATTTCTTTACCCTTTTGTCTCAAGAAAGTAGCCAACTGGGGCCGGGAGAACCTAGTCGCCTTCGACGTTCGCAAGACCCAATGCTCTATTTTATATTAAAAAAAACTGATCGTTTTGGAACTTCAAAAAGACGAAAGATGCATTGATGGTTAAGCTGTTGTAGAAAGGTATTACCGTAAATATCTGACGCTCATATTCTATGTTCAAAGAGTTTAATTATGTTTTGTCTAATTTGAGAAAACAAAGTAACAGAAACTTATAGTTGTAACTCTAAATTATATCTAGAACATCGATCTACATGTTAAAATTCTCGGTTTTCATCGTGGCTATTTTTAAATAAAATTAAATGTCACGTTCTTATCTAACTGAATGCAACTGGATGTTGCCAGGTCACCATTAAGACCATGTACAACCCCAACATATACACACTTAAGCTTTTTTTTCTTAATAGACCGAGCTGATAACTAGCAATGGATTCCATGTCCTGATCACTCTAATTTAGACGTTATGGTTCGCATCGGTAAAATAAATTCAAAGCGGTAATGAAGACTCCCTTTTAGTCCAATATAGCCATGCTTTTATTAAGGGAATATTCTGGCATGTAAACTTAAAACAAAAATCAGTGGAATATCCGCTCGATTCCATCACTTTGAATCTCAATAATTTGTTTTACTTTGTAAGTATTTTTGGCGAAGGCGAGTCGAAGTAAACCGGGAACCTTTAAACGGTGCTTAATCTGTCGCACAATGTCATCTGGACGACCTTCATTTCCATAACGACCGACGCGTCGCATGAATGTGAACGGCTCAAGGCCGTAAACGTTACCGTTCAGCTCTCGGAAACGGGACAGATTCTACAGGAGAATTCCACACATCATTGGCTCCGATATGTACCAGAAGGTGGCTCTATAGAGTGCGAACTAACTTTGCCTTTATAAGTTCATATATGTAGACACGATTAGGGGTATAGGTTTATGTGTGAGAGTGCTGCTATAATTTTCACATTTTTTTATGTTAATTTCAGATGTGTGAGCCTATAATTGGTGTTATTTTCATCCTTCCTTCATACATCCTCATTTAGTCTAAATTACCTGACAGTGTTAACAAATGGTTAAAACAAGTTTTTGCGTGTCTATCAGCATTGAAGGACCTTAATGAATCTGCATTTGTGTTTTCTTATGATCAATTATTTTTATATGAATATATCAGTTTAAAAAAAATTAAATAATCACTTATATTTCTACAAAAGTTCTTAAGTTTATTACTTTTTTTCGTTTTTATGAAATGTACTAAAATTGAATGCCTGACACTTACAACTTTTATTTGCAGGTTTTGCTAATATTTCAGGTTCTAAGTTAATTGAAATGCATGGTGACTAAGTCTTTTTTTTTAAATAAAACAATTTCAATGAAAAAAGTAAACAACACAAAGAACGAGTCCTTGCTACAGCCGGCAATCAGACCGTATTGACGCCCCCACACATTTCTGGTCCGCTGAATGGTCCCAGCTAATACTCTAACCGAAACAGTCCTCCGTTGGGACCAATTTCCTTGCTTCTTCAAATTGCGGACTACGACTCTATCGGATAACCATTCCTTACCCTGCTAGTGTAGGTGCCGCGCTCACTTAAGAAACAAATCATTCAGTAGACAGCAACATTGAATAAAAACCGGGCAAGTGCGAGTCGGACTCGCCGACGAAGGGTTCCGTACCATCGTACAAGATTTAACGTACGAAAAACCGGCCAAGTGCGAGTCTGACTCGCACACGAAGGGTTCCTTACCATCAACACCAAAAATCACGTTTTTTGTATGGGGCCTCCCTTTAATAATTATTATTATTTTATTTTACCTGTTTGTTGTTGTAGCGGCAAAATAAATAAACATTCTGTGAAAATGCCAGCTGCCTAACTATTACGGTTCATGAGATACAGCCCTGTGACAGACGGACGGGCGGACAGCGGAGGCTTAGTAATAGGGTTCCGTTTTCACCCTTTGGGTATAGAACCCTAAAAATGACGTTTTTTGTTTGGGGAAATCTACATTTTAATTACTTTTAAATTTAAATTTGTGGTTATAGCGGCAAAATAAATACACACTCTATGAAAATTTCAGCCTACCTATTACGGTTCATGAGATACAGCCCTGTGACATGCGGACGGACGGACGGTTGGACAGCGGAGGCTAAGTAATAGGGTTCCATTGGCACCTTTGGGTACGGAACCCTTAAAAAAGATTCGGTATGTAACACGAATAACCTAACATAATAATATGTTATTTACTAATAGCTATTATTGAAAAACATTTTATGCACTAATGATGTCACAGACATGTTTCCAATAAATGCCTCCATAGGCAAAACTTTAACCGAACCTAAACACAAACTAAGTAGATAGTAATAGATTACTATAAAGTACCGTACGAGTTACTAAACATGTGTTGGGATGATATTACTTCCTTTAAATACCCTAATGATGTTACAAGATAATTTAAAAGCTTTAGTTAATAATCACAAATCTACAAAGACCATCCCGTTTTCCAAATTAAATAAACAGCCATGGATCATGACTAGCTTACTAAAATGCTTCCCGCAAGCGTGACGGATTACACAAAAAAGTACGAAAGATTTCTGAAAGCACTTATATTCATGAGTTGCATAAGCGCTACCGTTATATTGCAAACCATGTTGCTTAAACTGCTCGTGAACTGTTCTTACGCAATAAAATTACTGAAAACCTTACAGAGACTAAATCAGAACAATAATTGACAATCTCAAAAACAAAAGTGATCCTTGCTGGGATTACATGAGCTCCGAAATAATGTAAAAATTAAGAGATCAACAACTGGAAACCATTATAAACATTCACAATCTGCCACAATAAGCTTATCATCAGGTATGGTTGCAAGTATTTTGAATAAGGCTGTGGTCTTTCCAATTTATAAATGCGATGAAAAAACTGCAGTGACCAATTATAGAACAATCAGCACTATCAGATACATACCAGTGGGCTGTAGAAGGACTTCAGAGGTTAAAAAATGATTTAACACCAACTTACCTTAAAAGTTAAGAAAACTAACCATTTTCTCTCCAGTTTAAACAAGGCGTACCAGACAAACTGTATGTATTCCGAACGATGTACATTAGCCAAGATATTTTTGTATAGCCAAGATGACATTTTGACCCTTCGTAATGTCCGAGTTACATACGTTAAGGTGGCCCAACCCGCTCATCTCCCATACAAAAGGGGAAAGAAGATCACGCCCATATTTCTTTTCAGAGATCCAAAATTTTGCTCAAAATAGCTTTATTCGATCGAACTAGATGTCTGATGACCATTGGCATTGTAAAATTGTGTTTGGTTTCCAAGTTATAAGGTCCGAAAGTTCGATTTTTTTGCGCGTTTTATACAATAACTTTGGAGGTGGATTACGCAACGATAAAGTAAGAACATCGTAAAAAGATTAGTCATCAGACATAGCTTATTTAATCAAGATTTATGATCTATTTGGTTTTTGTTAGATTTTTGACTACAGCGGTCGTGGTTTACTTTTAGCTATAAGTCGTTTTAAAATTAAAATTTTCGTAAATCTTACCAAATCATACACTATGCACATTGTCTTTTTTGTGGACATTTTACATCTTCCTCATCACGGAGCCTGTCTATTCTTTGAAACAAAGAAGGTCCCAGAACGCAACAGCACGGTTTTGTACCGTGCCCGCGAATGAGTTAGGCCCGCCGGGTTGGGCCGTCTTAAGGGGGTTAACCTTGAGCATATCTCTCGTGGCTGTTTTAGTCACACAACGAGATTGTTAGGGTTATTCAATAGTATTGCGTTACAGGACCACAGACAAAAGGAAACTCCCTGAGAAGTTTCTTGTTGGTTGTTAAACGTCTGCTGTAATCGAGCCTTCTTTGAAAATTGCGAGAATAAATTACTAACGGACATAAGGTCCAAACCTTAACCTGGTATTCCTTGGCAAATGTGAAAATGTACGAATATTTTGTTCAAGACGTAGAACAAAATTTTATCAATACCGTTATCACTCCAACGATGACATTTGTGTAGGACTGGCTCACTTATCACGGCGCTGTCTGGCTCTTTTTTATGTTGACATGGATGGCTTATACCACAAAACTACCGCCACGATATTAGCCTAATACAACCACATTCCTGAAGAAATTAGGTGCCATGCTGGACCTTCTCTTTATGGGCACGGCTATACTGAACTAGACTGAAAACACAGATTTTTTTTTGCCGCTGCAATCATAGTTTCATCCAAGGCGGCGTAACCCAGTCGCACTTATCCAACTCAGAAAATGAAAGAAAGTTGTGCATGATCAGTATTTCGATTCACGAGATTCTCACCTGTGAGTCACCGGTGAGTCACAACTTTCTTCGTGGCTGTCATTCCATGAGTACTAATGTTTTGTGACTCTCCGGTGAGCCACCTGTGACTGGGACTTGCGACTAACTCACAGGGTGAGAATTTCATGAGTAGACCACCAGGGCGAGGATTTGAACCTATAACTACTCGCATGAAAGGCAAGTCACCTTAAGAAAACATTCTGAATGTTTAGTTCAATGTTAACTTTTTGCATTTCGTTATCTTCTTTTCTAAAATCGATAAATTTTGGTTGCATATGTGATGATAATCTACGGCGACTGTGGCAACCTGGTGGTCACAGCTCCGTGCGCGTAAAAATCACTACCCAAAACCGAATAGGCGACATACTTAAGAGAGTCGTTGCGTTATAACTTTTTTCCATGCTACGAGCGATAACTGTCAACGTTCAAAAATCTTACAACGTTTAGAGGTTGGGAAACGTTAAGGCATGGAAGACGATTTCGCTGTTTTATTAGCAGCCGCCGTGCAAAATTGTGCCTTGGCCAATGGACTGCATATGGATTGCATTTCCTAAAATGTTCAAATCTTAGATATTTTGTGACGTCACGATAGCCTTAAGATCGCGCAGAAACTATGCTCAACAGAGCACTCAACTCAGTTAGCTAATCAGAGTGAGAACTCAATCAATTTGTAGTGCGCTCCACACATATGGACCCTGCCAACTGCCTCCCCCCCCCCCCCCGCGGCTCCCGCCTCACCGCAAGACTCCGCTTAGCTTCGCGGATAAGTGCCATGCGTGGGCGTATGCAGGAATACACTCTGGCTCTTATAATAACCTATCTCACGGCTGTGAAAATATCTACACTAATATAACTATTGGCTCTCTGAGTTATAGACCTCGCGAGTCTGTATTTGCATAGCTTAAAACCGAATAAATGTTCACCGAGCACTTTAAACCCAAATTCTATGATTGTTATTGTATTTTTCTCACTTGGTACTTCCCTAACGCTTCAGGACTCGTCATAAACCAAAATGCCGCCATTTTGAAAAATATCCAAAAACTAAATCGACAAATAAAAGTTTATCGAACTTGCTCACTAAATTTCAAGAGAATCGGTTGAGAAATGCAATCTGTGGATGATACAGATATAGGAAAGCATATTTGCCCAAGCTGATACGGACACGCTACGCATCGCTCGGTCCATAAGGCTGAAGAGGTTTTTTGTTTTTTTATCTGAACGCGGTGATCGCTATTTCTTTACCAGTCGGAATTTAATAATTATTTTTGCACTTGATTATTTAGGAAGGCTGCAGGCTTTGTAACATCACGCTACGACCCTTAGAAGCCAAGTAAATAGAAAAAGAAAAAAACGAAGAAAAGTGCGGGTGGGCGATGCGATGTGGTCCGCATTGAATGAAACTATGGTCAAAACGGCAATGAAACGGATAATTGTCCGTGTTTTCCTCCAGTTCAGTGTAGCCGTGCTTACATGTAAATGAAAGGTCTTGGCATTGCACCTAATTTCTTCGGGAATGTTGTGTGTTGGGCTTATATCATGACAGCAGTTATGTATTATTAGCCATCTATGGCAGGTTCCATAAAAAAACATTGTTTTCAGAAAATTGTGAACTTTATTGTATCTTGACTTAGAAATAAATTTATATTTTATAATTTTACAAAAAAAATATTAACTAAAATCTTTTTTTTGTTAATCTTCTTCAAATCTTGTTCAAAATAAATGTTGAGGTTCTCAAAGTCAACCTTACTGAAATCAAGATGTGCGGACACCAAATCTAGCTAGATTTCATAGGATTTAAAACTTAAAAGTCACCACCGAATCCAAATAAAACCGACGTAAGTGGTTTTTTCGCGCTTCCCATTCAACCGAGTCGTTCTCTAAGGAATGAATGGGTTCCACTCCTTCATCACTCACACGAGACGGCAGAAATAACCGTCACTATGAGCAGTGTGTTTGCGATGTCACGTTTCTCGTTCGCCTTTGTGTGACCATCTTGCGGAGCTCGATACTGCGAAGAAAATCTTACGCTCAGAGGTGAATGAACATTTACTTTATGTAAGAAAGGATGCCAAATGTTAAAATGTCATTCGGTGTGGAATTTATTAAAACAGAATTACAGTTTTGATCTGAGTGAATTCCTATAGACATTCAAATAATTCTTACGGAGTTCCATTTTAATAATGGTTTCAACTATAAAAAGTAAATACAAGTTGGTGGAATTTTCGAATCCATCAGGCGACCAAGGTTGATTAAATACTCCGTATAGGTCTGGTTCGTAGCACCCGTTTTCGTTGAGTATGTATGAAAATATGTATGTTCGTACAGGAAGCAAAAAGGGATGCTGCGATCTCACCATACCATTCGATGATCTGTCATCAATGCCTACCCCTCCGGGAAAGTGTCGTAATGTATACCCTCCATAAACCGGTGACATGATATGATCCGGCTCGATATATGTGCTGTTATTTCCAACTTTTCCGAAATAACATATGTGTTCTGAAGTAATAGGTAACTGTAACTGTACATAGTAATTTACATTGCCTCATGCTATTTAAGAAGCATATTTATATCTAATTAAAATAAGTATAAATTCGATCGTTAAGTACAAAATATAATCAGTAAATATGTGTTGTATTGCAAAGGTCAAATATCCTTACAATTCGCAAAAAATATACCTACGAGGTCAAAACATTCAGTTGAATTTTTTTTTCCTGGACTCAAAGATTTCCATCTAAGTAATTGGACAAGCTATCAGATGATTTCAGGGACAAATAAGAAACACTATGAAATGATAACGATTTACTTTACTGTCTCTATCACTATATTATCTAACTGATACCTTTTATAATACCCAGTTTGAGTAACTAATAATGGGAGAAGCAGTTATGCTTGGAAAATATTTAAAAGGAGGATGAAAGCTTTAATATTTTCACACTCAATTAAACTTTGAAGGTTCAGAACCTGCGCTCTCATTTTTAGCTGTGTTTTCCAAAAGTTTAGTTTAATGCTTAAACTTCAAAGGCCCTACAATCCAAGTGCTTAAAAGTTCGGAATTATAATTAAAAAGTACGAAAGGTATTGTAAATGAAATTTAAGTGAGGATTTTTGTAAACGATTGGAGTGCGTATTAAAACATGTTGAAATAGTCGTGGCCTTTGCGATTTGCTAAAGAATATAGTCAGTCAAATAAAACTAATGTTGTTTTTTTATGCTAAGCGTGGCATATGGCGCACGCCAGGACCATTTAAGGTGCCCGACGACGCCAATGAGCTTTCGAACATTTAAGGCGGTCGTAAAGTCACAGGAAATCTAAGATTTAAAATTTTTAAGAAATGCATTCTTTGTCCATTGGCCTAGGCACAATTTTTCACGGCGGCTGCCATCAAAATAGCGATATCGTCTTCCAGGCCCTAAAGTTTCCGTACCGCTAAACGATATCAGGTTTAAAAAAAAATTAACGTAAAAAGAAAACTTTTTGCCAATGTTTGTTAGCCAATATTTTCCAATCTAAAAGGTAGGTATATTAAGAAAATGAAAACATACAAACATAGATTTTTATAATATATTTTAGAATCCAAAATTGCAAAATCCTGGTAAAACATCAAGAACATAGAAACAGTTAGGATCGCCCGCAGTATGGGGAATTGATAGGGTAACGACTCTCTTAAGGAGGCTGCGAAAACCATACCAGGCGGCCAGGTGCTTCTCACACCATATTTGTAGGATGCTATATTTTCATCCTATCAGTGTCGATTTTGCATTCGATGCTAAACTTTAGACTCTAACTCGGTACGACTGCTGTAGAACTCGTTAGAAATTCTCATGTCAATTCCTCTAAACGTCAGTTATGTGGAGCAGATGCGCCACAGTTTTGCACCTGTTACATTATTCATGTATTTTGGAGCTGTAGCCTTCGTCTTTGAATGTACATTATGTGGTCTTATTTTTCAAGTTACAATCTCTTGGTATTTAAGTTTAAGGGCGAATTTTGAATACACTGTTAGTAACAAAATAAATACGTTCTCAACAACAAATTAAACTGTAGATTACGTAATACGTAAATATCTATTATCCTTAGATTCCACAAAAGGCAGTGGGCCGGACGGTATTCACCCCATATTTTTAAAGAATTGTGCAGAGGTACTATGTTATCCGCTATGCCAACTTTTTCAGACATCAATAGCCAGTGGCGTTTTTCCTCTAGATTGGAAATGTTCATTTATTGTTCCAGTATTTAAAAAAGGTGACAAACACAACATTCAGAATTATAGACCTATTTCAAAAATCAATGTGTTAGGTAAACTTTTTGAGAAAATAGTTTTTGACATAATTTTTCCCATCATTCGACCGTACATAATAACAAATCAACACGGATTTATAACTCGAAAGTCATCCGAAACAAATCTTTGCGAGTTTACTGATGTTATACTTAAGGCTATGGATAGTGGACATCAAGTAGATGTTATTTACACAGACTACTCGAAAGCTTTCGATAAAATTCCACATACAATCCTAATTGACAAAGTCGAGGCAATGGGTATCCACGGAGATCTTCTGCGTTGGGTGACCTCTTACCTCAATAATCGAACTCAGTCTGTCACTGTAAAAGGCTATTGTTCTAGTTTTGTCCCAGTCACATCTGGTGTTCCTCAAGGATCCCACCTCGGCCCTCTATTATTCAACATCTATATTAATGACGTAAACAAATTTATCCGTAGCTCTAGTCTTTATCTTTATGCTGATGATAAAAAAATCGTTAAAATAATAAAGTGTGTAGTAGATTGTAATAAACTTCAAGTAGATATCGACTGTCTGGAAAATACGTACTGTAGAGTTAATCAGCTTCATCTTAATGCAGATAAATGTAGCGTTATTTCGTATTCACGCAAAAAAAATACTATTATTTATAAATATACTATTGGAAATAAATTACTGAATAGAGTAAATGAAATAAGAGATCTGGGTGTTATATTAGATTCGAAGCTACTCTTTCGTTCTCATGTTGAGCATATCACGTCTAAGGCATTCAAGATGTTGGGTTTTATCTTCAGAGTATGTTCAGCTTTTAAAAATCCAACAACTTTCAAAACTCTATATTTCGCATACGTCAGAAGTCATTTGGAATATGCGTCAACGGTTTGGAACCCTCAATATGCCACTTATATAAATAGCATTGAGAAAGTTCAAAATAAATTTTTAAAATATGTATCCTACCGTACTCGCCACAATGATATGTGTGTATCTAATATTCTTTGTACACTTGAACACCGTCGAGATGTGAGAGACGTCACAATGCTTTATAAGGTTATATATTCGCTGATTGATAGTCCATACCTTATGCAAAATATTTATTTTAGATGTCCTTTAAGAGTCACACGATCCACAGATACTTTTTATGTCCATAAGACTAATACTAATTATTTACAAAATTCATTTATTAGACGAGCCTGTTCTTCTTTCGACAGATTATGTCCTGAAATTGACATTTTTTATATTAGTTTATCTAAATTAAAGAAAACCTTAAATTTATTGTAGATTTATATGATCATTTATTTTTTATTTACTCATTTAATAGTAAGAACGTATTTTATTTTTGGTAGTTTTTATTATATTTTTTTGTTGTGTATTCTATATTGTTAATTTAACTTGTGTGATACCAATTTGGTCGTAACTTCGCTGGTCTATGTATATTTATGTTAACTATGTTTTTCTGTATGTATTCGACTGTTTGTTACGCAAATAAAAAAAAAATAAAAAAAAAAAAATAAAAAAAAAAAGTAAAAAAAAATGTTATGTAACTAGACAGACATGGATGGCTAATACCAAACTGACCGTCAGATATTAGGCTGACACACCGCATGAGAGCTAGGTGCAATGCCAGGACCTTCTTATATTGCTCGGTAAATTGAACAGGATGGGTGTAAACGAACGTAGATCCGTTTTTTGAAACTTAATAATCTATAGTCAATATTAAACACATTTTTAATTTTTTTTTTATTTCTGAATAGTTCAAAATGCCTTCAATTTGTATTTAAATTTTAAATGCATGGAAAATTAAATGTCCCGATAGTATTCAAGTGCGAATATCTCGTATATTACTGGTCAGATTTTAATGAGGTTTTCACCCTTTGAGATACGTCGAAAAATCCATATGCCTAAAAAAACCGGCCAAGTGCGAGTCGGACTCGCACACGAAGGGTTCCGTACCATCGTATAAAATTTAACACAAAAAATCACGTTTTTTATATGAGACCGCCTTTAATTTTTATTATTTTTTTATTTTACACACTTAAATACACACTCTGTAAAAATTTCAGCTGCCTATCTATTACGGTTCATGAGATACAGCCCTGTGATAGACGGACGGACGGACGGACGGACAGCGGAGGCTTAGTAATAGGGTTCCCTTTTCACCCTTTGGGTAGGGAACCCTAAAAAGGGTCGACGGTCGAATATAACCTGTATGGGATTAATGTTTTAAAGTACGCTATTGATTAACTTGCTTGATATAATTTAAATTTATTTCTTTTTTCTTTTACCGAGTTTGATATCACAACGCTGCTAAAGAAGTTTTCACTTCAAAGATATTACGTGAATATTTTATTTTGTGTAATTAAATCTATAGAAGTGTTGATATATTATGATGTAGCCCGATTTATTTGTTACAGTGAAGTGTTATTTTAAGGATTATATCCGTTCAATTATAAAACAAAAAAATCTTTATTTTATATTGTCTAGTTCTAGTATTAATGTTTTAATCGCAATATATTTTGTCCGGGTACCCGATTTCTTTCTAGCTTATTGATGTGACTTCGAAAGCTTATCAAATATTTTTCTCAGAAGCGTTATACATCCTCCTTTGCATACGGTGCCTTGATATAAGTATTTATTTAATGGATTCTACTTATATTTCAAATGGAATAACATATCCTTAATCTAAATGGTGTTATTTTGTCTCAAATAAATATGAAAACGTTGATTTAGTAAGCATTAACATTTAACAAATCAAGTTATTCCTTATGCCTTAATAACCACTTACTTTTACGTTTACCCTGAATTCTACTTAATGATTTATGGGAAAAGTAATACATTGTCTTGTACATTATGTTTTTCCATTTTTTCCATTGTAAGCAAAATTTTACCATGCTGAAACATATGTCATTTCGTTATTACATAACTCATAATAAAAAGGAAGATGTAAGCAATGGGCGTAAAATTGGGAGTTTTGATTAGGGGAGATCGGACTGGACTCAAATAATTTTAAATTAATGACAAATTCTAATGGGATTCATAAAATGTTTTATTGCAGTATATTTATTGCAGGAAATTTACATCGCTTGCTGGCCTCTACGTCATACTAAATTTTACCACATCAAACAGGCAGCGACAAACTGCTGGTGTTATTATACAGAGTATTCAAATACCAACAGAACAATGAAATTTAATCAACACGAGAGACGTTGGGATGGGTCAAAACAAAAGTGCAAATTTCGGTAATAAAATCAGTGTCATCCGGAATAAGAGGCACAAGCAAGAAGGTACAGAGCGCCGGATTTGAAGATGGTGCTGGTATTTCCGCATCAGAACCCACGAGCAAGAGCTTGGCTGCTGTGTCATCTGGTGTTTTTTCTATTGCTCATTCATATTGACGATTGTATATGCGATGACTTGTAATTGTATGTCCACAAATTAACAAATATGAGAGGCGTCAATGCATTTCGACAAAGAAGACCACTATTTAACGCATTCGAAATGTTTTCATCCAACGCGAAGTGGCGGCCTGGGTACTCAATGCTCGCGGCACGCATCGCAATAGACCACTTGCCCGATGACCATAGCACAGAATACATAAAGATACATATCAGAACCGTCACGGGGTCGTAACTTGTCTCTTGTATCTACAGGTACCTACAAAACAGATCAAAGCTTGTATAATATCTAAGCAAGCGATCCTACAATGAATGCTTCCTCTGCTTCCAAGTGCTATTGAGAAATTGTCGAGTGATATAAAAGCAAAGGCGGCGATATGCATCGAATCTAATATTAGAGGAACTCAAAAAACTTCCTACTGAGCTGTACTCTGCAGTTGTTGTTTTACAAATGTAATTGTGTTGAAAAGCAGCAGGTTTCGTGTTCTAAAAAGTGTATCGAAAAATAGTGGTTTTAGTAGAGACATGAGGATATTGCCGATTTTGGCTTTGAACGGCAGAATGCCGTTTTTGCCATGCTATCATCTAATTGGTCGATGTGGATATTGCCACCTTTGCTTTTAATTATTCGGAAGTACGCCGTATTTGCTTTGAACCCTAATACAAAATCGTCGTTTTCTATTGAAGAATGCTGACTTTGCTGTGGTTTAGAATTTGACGTAAAATGGATTGTAGTCATTTAATATTTTTGCATCATTTTATACAGTGAATGGAGATTGCCGCCTTCGCTTCTAAATTACTCATATATAGCCGCCCCCAACTATGCCGTTGGATAATCGGGCTGCCAATGTAACCGAATCTGCGAATTTTTGTCTAACAGAAAAGGTTTTAAATCAGACGTTCAATCAGATTGAAATCGACATGACGGCTCACGCTCTTGAAAGTAATGAATAGTTACAAAACGAATACATTTATGATCATCTTTTAATGCAATGTAATGGTACTATTTCGGGCGGACTAATCCTTACTACCTGATAGGGAAAAGAGACCTACAGTTTCACCGCTTGTATTTGTGACGAAATGCACTTATCCTACTTAGAAAGAGTAAGAAAGTGAGGCGTGAATGGGACGGGGATCAAACCATGATCTCAGGAATGAAGTGTAAGTCCCCGCGTCCGTTAACTACTCCGCCTCTCTTTTCGCTGGAGATTTCTACGTAAATGTCTATAGCGATTTATCTGGAACCGGATAACTAGATTTTATTATCTCATTGGTTCCTGATGGCTAATGGTCTCTGGAGTCAGAATCGCTGTGCCATTTCATTTCGTTCGATATTCCTAAGTAAGTATTAAAATAGAATAAAGCTGGGGTGAACCATCTCTGGTTATGCTTATTTTTATTGTTAAATATCGTCCGTCTTCTTTGTTCTTATGCGTTCGATTAGCTAAAGTAAAACCAACATACACACTTTCTAATTAATAAAAGGCTATGCACATGCCACCTTTGCGTGTCGTCAGCCCGATTGTAGCGACCCCAAACAACGCAGCGTTTCACGCCCATTTCACCGGCAAGTGGGCGTCCATCAATTTATTTGTAACGCCGGACCGGCCACGGCCCCCAGCGGCTGCCATTGGCACACGACCATAAATTCAACAAATAGTTAGCGGACGGTGAAGCCAACGATCAAAGTGTATGCGAAGTCCCGCATGAAATGTCTGCGGCCGGCTGAAATATGGAACTCGATAGAGCTCAACGATGTTGCGGCCACTTGACCACATTTTCAATGGCAGAATTGGCTTATTTCACGGTGATTTTATGAGTTTGGAAAAGGTTTATCTGTTTAATAGTGAGTGCTTGAATTAATAGTTACTCAAATTGTTTTACTTTTCGTCAATAGGTGTACCCATTTTCTCTTTTAAGTAAACACAAATATAACTTTATTAATAAAATGATACCACGTAGAGAAAAACAAAGAGTATAAAATGGTTTGATAGCAATTCCAACAGTAAGAATAATATTCCTAAATAGCAAATATCTACCGAAAATATGAAAAGAGAATATGTATATTTATAAGATAAATGAAATACTCTATGAACCTCAATGTACACGATAGTGGAAAGACCATCCATAGCATTAAAAAAGAAGCTGAATAACTCAGAATTGATCTTAACATTTTAGAACCGACTGAAGATAACAATAAAATACTGAAAAAGCAAATACTAACAAATCAAGAAAAAATTAAAAATTAACCCATTCACGGTCAGATAGTCAAAAAAATTGTAGTACATACAAATACAGATATACTACGATAATTATTGCAAAATGTATGAGCGAATATTTAGAAGAAATCAACCAAATTGAAGTAAGTAGTGAAGAATAATGCAGAGCATAACATCATATTTGACTCTTTTTCCTTTTTCTGTGAGGAACCTGGGCGGGAATAAGTCGGACTGCCAGCAATATGATGCCGGAGACTTTAAGAGATTGGATAAAAAAACATATTTATGTTTGTTTTATTCGTAGTAGTAAATTTATTAATATTACTAGTTTAGTATAGCTTTATTTTAAAAGATTAAACGGCTTTCTACTCACGGCCTGATTTGTGCGGAGCACGACGATTCGAGCCAAACATTTGGCTCGAATCGTCCCGTGTACAGCGGCGGCCAGCTTATCTGCGACAGTGACCATTTGCAAAATGAAAGAGATTTTGTAGTGCAAGTACTTAAGAAAAATGGACACAGCAAGAAGACTCTGCAACAACCAAAATCGAGATTTCAGCCAATGTACACCGTGGAAATATAGTGAGCGTTCTTACCTTACCTGCGGGGGGGTGACGGACATCATCGGTAAAAAACAGAAAACTCAGTATCGGTACAGTTTTTAACCCCTACCGAAAAGTCTGCATCATGATGGTGGATGATAAATTGCCTCTGCATTCCGCTGGTGTATACAAAATTCCGTGTAGTTGTGGTAAGTCATAAATTGGGTAGACAAAAAGAAGCGTAGCGACCCGCATTTTGCCTTTCCCTGGAGCTCCGGAAAGCGGCCGCTCAAGACGTTCGAAATTACCCACAACTACAATTTTCGCCAACGGCAGAACACGTCAAATTGACAGTTCCCCGTCGGCCGCCGCTGGACACGTGAGGTCATCTGAAGATGAGCCAAATGTTTGGCTCGAAACGTCGTATTCCGCACAAATCATGCCGTGAGTAGAAAGCCGTTTAATCTTTTAAAATGATCAGTAACCACGGTGATCTAAAAACTTACATATAGTTTTAAAGTTTTAGTTAGCGGTAAACTGCTGGTTTTATTTTGTTAGTTTAAGAGTGGGGTATGTAATAGACGATTCAGATATATATTAGTACGTAGTTTAGTACCTCGTCCATTACTATTAGCAAAAATGGAACTTCTCGTTTTTATCATAGAGATGAAAGCAAAGAAGCGAAACATTTCTTAAAAAGTTTTCCAATAACCGCCTATTTTCGCAACCAAATATGTAAGACATAATAGTTTCCTCGAGAGAGCGGCTGGGCACCTCGCCGCCGCCACGGGAGCTGATTCGACGTACATCGAAATAACATTCCGACCACCTGTGGTCAGGCCCGCCAAGTGGATTTATTGAATGCGACTTCTCCGGACAACAATTCCCTTATTAACTTTTCTTGGCAATCTGCCAGAGGTCTTTTGCGCTGGATGCTTAACGTCCTTGAAATCTCCGAGAATACGATTCAAGCACGGCCGGTTGCTACAAAGACGAAATAAGACTGGTTATGTGGTTGCAATTTTTAATTATCGAAACGATAGATGGGTGAGACAAAAACCGGCCAAGTTCGAGTCGGACTCGCACACGAAGGGTTCCGTACCATCGTACAAGATTCAACACATTATTATTTATTATTAATTCATTTTACCTATTTGTTGTTATAGTGGCAAAACAAATACACACTATTTTTTTTTCTAAATTTGTGCTGCCTACCTTTAACGGTTCATGAGATACAGCGCTGTGACAGACGGACGGACGGACGGACAGCGGAGGCTTAGCAATAGGGATCCGATTGCACGCTTTGGGTATGGAACCCTAAAAATGAGAGTGTAGGCCGAGACATTGTAAACTCAGATGTAGAAAATTCGTATACAAACTTGTATCCTTATAATTGGGAAAGGTATTTTCAGTGATGTTCTACAGAAGTTAAAGAGCAGTATCTAATATCACTTTTGAAGATATCTAGCAGCAATGTGTCCAATTAGTGTCCTGCTCCAAACTTTATTTTAATTAGAACCTGTGTCTGGCAGGCGTGACACCGAAACAAGTATTTTTTTAAGTTAGTATACATTTTCGTTTTAAGCATTTGGTTTGCATGTAGAATCGACCGTGAAGCTGACACATTAATTAAATGAAGAAAGCTCTAAAAATAATTACTAAATGAATGTCTAGTATTTTTTTTATGCAACCTGACATGGATGGCTAAAACCACATTACTACCATTATGATATTAGCCTAAATCACCACATTCCTGAAGGAATTAGGTGCCATGCCAGGACCTTTCCTTTACGAGCACGGCTACATTGAACTGGATGGAAAACACGGATCATTTTTCATTGCCGCTTCGACCATCTTTTCATCCGATGCGATGGTACCGACCCGGGCGGGCTTAAACCCTACCACCTATTAGGGGAAGGGGACCTACAGTTTTACAGATGGCTCCATGGTTCGGACATGGAGCAACTCGCATACTTGACGAAATGAACTTATCGAACTCAGAAAGAGAAAGAAAGTGGTGCATGTCAGGGCGAGGAATTGAACTGGATTCAAATCCTCGCCCCGACATGCATTTTCCATACATATTATTCTAATATATATATATTATTCTACATTCATATTATTATCACATTCGTTATATTTTATATCTCCTTCTTCTATGTATTTTCAAAACCACAGGAATACTTGGCATATAAAAGGCAAATATAATACGATTTTTGGCTTCAGCATGACTAAGATATCTGAAGTTCCACATTAATTTTTGTTTATTTATCCGGTATCCAATCAGTGTTTTCTCTTGTTATAGGTACGCTCCATGTCGTAGGCATCGAAGCGTCTGGATGACGTAAGAAGACTCCTCTAAGCAGCAGCGTGATGGTGTTTTCGCCTGACAGAGGTTAAACCGACAGAAAAAAATCCCAGAGGAGTGATTCGTCGGCTGAGCGATTACGCAAATGCGGGGAATTGGCCAAGCGCCTAGGCCGGTGAGGCAGAAAGACCGGGAGTGGCAATCTAGACTCATTCGTATGGCGTAGCCACGAGTTAGTGGAGTCTATGTAGTAAGTTGGCATACGAATTTGGAACACGATATATGGAATATTCGTTGCTCTAAATAGCGTCCTGTGAAGTTTTTACGTGGTCTGTGTCATTAGAAATCAGCGAGCATGGAAGACACGACTAAGTTCACTCACCAATTAGCTAACAGTAACCGGCAGAAAATAATGCACATCGGATGTTGGAAGGAGACAGTCGGCTAGTTTCGGCTTTGTAAAGGGTCGTCTCTCTCGCACGTAGAACACGCGTATTGAGTGACAGGATATGACAGCGACGACACTCTACGATGCCCAAAATAGTCGAATGTTTCTTTCAAACATTCGATGTGCATTATTTACCCCCGGTTACTATACCTACTAGTGTTTTTCTTGAGATCTAAGACACACAAGAACACGTAAGAACTTAGGTTGTTATTAAGTGCAGCGATCATTCCACGTTACGCGTCGTATGCTAACTTACTACATATACGTTTTTCACTAACTCGTGGCTAAGCAGCCGCCCAACGAATCAGTTTCGACCGCTACTCCCATCATTCCATGCTCAATGTTGGAACTCGAAATCATCAGAAGTGAACGAATTCGTGAGCGATCTGTCTATCCATTGACACGGGGTGAAAAAAGAGTGGGGCCTCCTAACACTTCCCCGGCCAATGATGATATCCTTCCCCGACCAGTCGGTAACTGGAAATCCTTAATAAGGTAGGTAATGAAAGAATGTTTTTTTATAACTTGGCTACAATGATTTGTTTAATTTTGATAAAAAAAAAATTTAACGAAAGTGTCTTTTCACACAGGGCCTTTAGCGTCGGTGCACTGTCCTGGTAAAATATACGTATCTGAGTCCGAGCCGGGCCTGGTGCCAGTGAGAGATAGAGGCGGTCACGGGGCACTGAGAAAGCGACGAAACGGTGTAGTAGTGGCGATGTGCTCGCCCACTGAAGATAGCGGTGCTCGTCCACAGAAGATAGCGGCGCTCGTCCACAGAAGATAGCGGCGCTCGCCCACAGAAGATAGCGGCGCTCGCCCACAGAAGATAGCAGCGCTCAAAGTAGCAGCGCAGTCGGCAGCCAATAAGTAGGTCCCG
This sequence comes from Incurvaria masculella, assembly GCA_946894095.1. Taxonomy (NCBI): domain Eukaryota; kingdom Metazoa; phylum Arthropoda; class Insecta; order Lepidoptera; family Incurvariidae; genus Incurvaria; species Incurvaria masculella. The sequence goes on along the minus strand of OX335658.1, from coordinate 10,236,465 downwards.
CAGAACTTCGCCCCCCAACGTAGCAGCTGAAGATTTGATTAAAAGGTATCACACGACTACCCATAGGCGTGCGAGGAAGAATAGTGACGGTACTGAACTCGTCCCAGTTGTGTCCATCGATTTCCCAAAGCACATGCGTTCGACAATTTACGGCAATAAAAATAAAACATAACATGCAATTGGAGTAGTTACTCGTACCCAAGGCTCATGCACAATCATTATTAAACAAAAATACAAGAAAAATACATCAAGAGACCAATTGAAAATCAAACATGGCTACTTTACCGGGCACACCGCTTGCTTGTTTTCAGGATTGACATGAAGACGTCACCGAGGCACCGGTTCGAGTAGAAATGAGTGAAAGATTTTAAATTGCCGGTCAAAAGAATGAAACCAAAAAGTCGATTTCCGGTGGCAAGCAAAGAAAATGAAGTAAAAAAAAATTCACACTCCAGGGAAAATTGTGTTGTTAGAATAACCATTTACCATTTACCAAATTTAATAATAATAATGATTAATTAAAGATGAGCTGGATACGAATTTCGTAATAGAATGAGCTTAAAACGTTTAACCATGAAGCAAAATCGAGAAGGCTAAGATGTGAATTTAGGATTATTTATATGGAAACATTATCACTGATATTCCAATCGGAATTCTACTAGTGATCTACCGTCCCGATTGTCGTTAATAATATTCATCGTGGTAGTGTTACGTCAATAAATCTGGTTGGACACTTCTAATAAATTATCGTACTTAGTAGGTGGCCCCCTTCGACTCGCATGAGGAATAATATGTCTACCATCCTCTATTGAAGAGATTACTATTCACAACGTAAGCGAGCGTCTGGAAAAAGAGAAGAATCCCAGACATTCGATCAAGTCAAATATTGCAATCGCACTCACTTACGTTGGCGAACAAAGGTATAAAATGACTTCAGAAAATTGTCGTGAAAGTAGTTCCGGCCTATTTTGTTGAGAGAAATTCCGTATAAAATATTGGAAAATAGTAATGTAGTAGTATGTAAATTAATATTAAAACCAATACGGATTTATAACAGCGAAGAAATAATGGAAATAAGACAGTTCGTAGACGGAACTGCGCCACGACGGAAATGTCGCATTATTATTTGTTTTGAAAAAAAAAATCACTACGTGACACCATGCGCTATCGTCAATGTATGTATTTTCACTAATAAGTGTCTTCGGATGTCACTCCCGTTCTTCCTTCCTCACTGGCCTCGGCTTACCCGGATTTTATATCGAGGCTTATTTTTGTGACGGGATTCCTAACCGAGCGAGCAACCACTCGAGTGTGCGGGATGCTTAGGAAGTTTTTGTTTCTTTGTGGCATGTTTACTTCAAGTACAACCGCAGATATTGGCTCAGTCAGCTTCATCAAAATGAGAACGCTCGGATCGTTCGGAAGTTCCAGCCAAGGCAAGTATTTGTATCGAATGCGAAGTTCTTAGAACAAAGCGATCAGTGATTTATATTTTCATAGTTGCATTCAGTCATGCATGCAGTCATTTCCAATGGTCGTCGAGTGACCTTGAAACGATGGACTAGCTGCTGCGTAAGTCGATACAGGTAGGACGTGCTAGTTAAAGACCCAATAGCCGATGTGGCAGACGAGTTCTGGAGTTGAGAACATATCCAACAAACGTTATGAAGATCGCCAATCGCCCCGTCGGAGAAAAGACCTGGTAATTGCGGCTGGCGGTAGCTGGATGATAAAACAAAGGTGGAGGATTTCAGTGACAAAGATTTCAGTGGTGGTGGCCAAGTCACTACTATTAATGATAGGAAAAAAAAATGTATTTTCTCAAACTGTACAAAATATGTTCGCCCTCTGCTAGAATATGGTTACCAGGTCTGGAAACCCTACTTCAGATAGGAAATTTACCTTTTGAAGAGGGTATTATTGGCGGGGTGGATAATGGCCGTTTCTCTCCAAGCGCAAGCGGCTACGTAGATACCGGCCAAGTACGGTGATGTACCATAAGAACAAATCATATTAAAAGCAATAAGATATACTGTGACCCACTAAACTAAAAGACAGATAGAACATACCGAGGGCAATCATCGGGACATTGGACATTGTTCCGATGGAAGACTATTTTTATTTATAACATCTTTCATAATAATAATCGTGGGGTATTTTTACATACCGAGTATATTTGATATAAATGTAACAAAAATATTTTCCACGCTTATGTTTGATAAAGTCTCTACGGTCATTGTTATAAACTGTTCCGAGATAGGTTCAACTCCAACTCAAGGTATCTAACCGATTAGTGGTCTCTTTAAACAACGTTTTGGCCCCAAGAAATGATCAGTGCCATAATAGTGAAAAATATTATAAACCATTTAGACTATAATTTTAAAAATATAATTTCACTAACTGAAAGAACTCAAGCCATGGCGTACATTAATCAGCTAGCTGCTAACCTTGCTACAATTCTTATTTAACTGACAGGAAGTTCTATGTTTGGCTGTTTGAATTGTTTTTATTATGTTTTCGAGTATAGGCGTAGTTAGATGATAAATAACTTTAGGCCATTGAATTTGTGATTCAATGAGAATCACATATAATGAGAATATTCCCTTGAAAGTTGATCAAATACACATACCGTTGAAGAAAGTACTCTTTACAACTATATTATAAAGTTTATTTAATTAAGTAAAATATAATTTGACGCAAGTCACCTTTGTTTTAGTCTTATAAAGCCGATAAACATAGTACTTTGCTTATAAAGTTGTTATTTTAAATTTTATTGTATTACAGTTTTATTTCTTTAAAAAAATTGTCCTCTTCACGGTGAGTCCTTTAAACATATCATATTCATTGTTAAAACTGACCTTCTTGCTTAGTACGAAAAACATTACTAGGACTGGCTATAGCTTCTGATGTCAAATACAATGAACGTGAAGGCAAACAAGTGTGAAAATGATATTATTTACAGTCAAAATCCATTACGCAGTTAAAGAGATAAACTCAGATTAAAAAAGATATACAATCTTGAATAATAAAGCATAGATTACGGGTGGAGAATTCTTAGTTAAGTATATAGAGCGGGTAGCGGGATTGAAAGACGCACAGCCCGCAAAAGATTTGCTTGCTCGTTCTTGTTCAGAATTTCACTATCACTATATCCACTTATAGAGATGTTATTTTTACAATCATTTTTCTTTAGGTAATGTTTCCTTGTTTCTCGGCCGCTTTTCTATATAAACATCATATTTCAGTTAGTTATTTGTTAATCAGTTAGTTGGTTAGTTATTCAAGATCGATACACTGTTGGGATACCTGCAAATGCCCAATGCGATCTGTTGACTTATCTGATAAATCCTAAGCCTTTATTGGCACTTTAATATGGGAGTTATGTTCATGTGCAATTGTTCCAATAATCAGTGTGACAGTACAGTAACGAGCATAACGACGAATACTATAAGGAGTTTACACTAAACATTCCATCTAGCCTGGTCTAGAAATTACTGATAGTAGAAAATTTAAAGACACTCTTCAGATGCCATGTCTATTGCATCTATCTGGCACATGTCTCAGAAAATGTTTAGTGTTTACACCACTGATCAGAGAAAGGAGCTCTTATTTACTTAATCTGTGGTTTACACTTAACGCTCGCAACAAAAGTCGTTCAGAGACAACCTGCAACTGGAAAGCTGCATAGGAAATGTTTCTATGATCTGGAATGAACTAATAGGTTTCTTTTGGGAATATCTCACTGAATCAAGAATTTGTTTAATGTGCCAATATCCTGAGATTGCAATAATTAACTACTTTTAAATTATAAAGTGACAGACAAAGCACTGGCAAAGCCTATGGAACTAAAGATTTAATATTTGGAGGAAATATTCCTTGAGTAGTAGTACCGGAGGGATTTTTGAAACTCCCTCCCTAAATTGCTGAACGGGGTTGGCGAAGTTTGAATCACAAATGTTTTGTGCTGCATTAATTCATAAACCATTAAACTTTCGCCATTAGACTTTGGTAATACTCACACCCGCGAAGGTTTTTGACCACTTTTTTGCCCGGCTCCGCTCCGGTGAACGATCAAAGTGACATTCACCCGAGCGGAGCCGAAAACCTCAGCTAGTATGAAGGATAAATAAAGAAATGAATAGGTACTCTCAAATCTTCACTGTACTCGTAATAAATCTGTATGTTTGTACGACTGTACGTTGTGTGCAAGTGGGCCACGACGACGATGCTTTGACGCGATAATCCCTAATTTATCGCACGTGAGGCAGTGGCCGGCGGCGCGGGTGGCAGCCGAGGCAGAGGCGGCCCGGCCCAACGAGCTGTGACCGATCAGATATTCGGCAAACGGCCTATGATAAGACGGAAGGGAGTCCAAGCGGAAACTGAGATGCGCGCGTCGCATTGTGGTACGAGCGCCGACACACTTACACTTGATAGTTCGTAGATGCGAATGGTGTCATTTTGGCTGTCATGTGTCCACATTTACAGTGTTACTAATAAACACGAAATATTCTCGGAATATGTATACTTTGTTTTGTTATTTGTATTGATATAAAGTTTCGGAAAGGGACAGACCTGGTACGATATTCCCAGAACATCCTCGGAATACAGAGGATGTTCTGAGAGTAACACTCTTAAAGTCCACAGTTTCAAAAACTTGGAATTTTGACATTGCAAACTGTAGTTTACATCTGACGGGACAAAGTGTCAGAAGTCCTCTAGGTAAATCCTGACGATGCGTGGTGGACGAAACGTATCCATAGTTAAATAAGTAAAATATCCGTAAAAATGAAAAAGATGACTACATTCGACCAAATATACTGTATGTCCATCAAAATATCCAAGCCAATCTTAAAATTGGTGACACCACGGGTACACGACCAGACAGCGGAATTTCTCAGACCAGCTGGTCTGGAAAGGTATCTGAAAGCTTCATACATCCAAGTGTCAAACTTTAAAAACAAACTGCCCAAAACTGAAAAAGCTTGACGGAGATGGTTTCAAGCGGCGATATTTTAAATAATTACCCTAAATATTTATCGCTCTACATAGAAGTGATTTTTATAAATGTGAGATTTTTTAAAGTAATGATTTACATTTTTGAACATTGCATCAAATCAAAATACATTTAATAGCCATTTTGTGTCTAAAGACGAAATAAATACACATATAATAAATAACAATGGAATTTATGGTTGGCTAAGATGATATCCAGTTAACATTCGCACAAAATAAAACGAACCATGGTACAGAATTTTAAAAAACTTTGTCTCCGCTGCAGTTTTTGGCACAAAAAATGTTCGAATTGTCCTCAGACGAGCACTACATGCAATTCTTAATATTAAAATAAATTAAAAAAAAACATTCGTGCTGGATAACATTTTGTCTTACTTTCTTTTTCCCTTTTTTAAATATTGTGAGTAAAAAACATATAGGGAGGTTGCCTTTTTTTCACAACCAAACATTATTTTCCCTGTTTGCTCCAAATATTCTAAGGAATAGCTGATTATCGCTTGGACCCTAGGTCCATTTATATCCCGAATATAAACTTTACAACACTCCATAACATTTTCCGTTTGGAATTCTTCCATTGTTTTCATTTATGTATAGTATTCACAAAGGAGCTCGCCCATTTATCGTCATTTTACAGTCGAATCCATTAGCATTCGCCACGCAAATGCTCGAAACCCCTCAACCCAACGCCAAAATGCCATTAATTTGCGCGGCCTACAATCAAAGCCTTAACTTCTCAGTGATGTAGCTGGAAGATTCCTCGCGGGTGTTTAAGCTCGGTGGGATACTAATTAAGACTGCAGAGTGCTTTTCATCATAAACAGAGGATAGGAGTAGAGGTGGCCTTGACTGGAGCGCAGATTCACTTAGGTTGCGAAGCGACTTGGCCCAATCTGTACCAGATTGGGAAATGTAAGTTTTATTATTATGTTACGGCCCCAAAAAATAACTGTAAATTTAGTATTAAATCACAATTTGAGATGTTGATTGCATAAACCTGCATAAAACTAATAACGCAATACCTTTACAAATACATTTTAAAACAATATTATTTATTAATTAAAATTATTTGCCTTTATGGTCGCTACGTACAGATGTTACTGAATTACCTTTACCTCAATAACGATACCCATTTTATTTTGGTTGATTCAGTATCTTAAGTGCAACAACTGTTGATTTGGTATTTTTTTTTTTTTGTATTTTTGATAAATTAATAATTTTTTGTATTTTAAGAAATGTTCTCCAAGAAAATGTGCATCTACTTATAATGGTTTCCAATGAAATGATTGATGTAAGTGAGCACCGAGCCCTGCGCTGCACCCGCCACTCCCGTTAGGCCATAAATTAGTTTAGATAGGACTAACAGGCTCCTTATTAATTGTAATTAATAGACGCACAGTTTCAAGGCAAAACTTATTTAATTTCTTATACTGAATCAAACTTGGAATTATAGGCACCTTTTTATGGTTCCGTACCCAAAGGGTGCCAACGGAACCCTATTACTAAGCCTCCGCTGTCCGTCCGTCTGTCACAGAGCTGTATCTCATGAAACGCTGCAGGAATAATATAACGTAAAACAGTCATGCCAATAACTAAGTTTCACATTCAAAAATCTGAAAACTTCTACCAACTTCGAAGATAAAATCAAAGATTTAAATCAAAAACAAAAAATCTTAGATATGACATGCGTGTTTGAGGGAGGGTATATCTATTTGTGAGAGAGAGTGTGTATGTGTTAAGTATACATATAATATATGATTACATATCAAAGTCATATTTACATATTTAATATTTTTCCCTGTATTGGTAAACTATTCAGACTGCTCCCGAGTATCTTTCACTACTTTTATAGAGGTATATATATGTCAATCATATATATTTAAAATATCGATTTATCTGAAGCAATAATTATCGACTGAGATTTCAACGATTGAGAGTCACAAATCACGTTGGGTATAAACATAGAGTAAGAGAAAAGGGGCACGCCTTTTTACACACACATCAAGCAAAAAAATCGTAGCTAAATGCACTTTGCATGCATAATGCATTCATTCCAACATGAACCGTGCACCGGCAGCGGTAAATTGGTGTCGGCTAGGTAGGCTTGAAGGTGTAAGACATAGAGTTAGGAAGGGCAGTCCCGATTTGGCGAGAATAATGCACTAAGTTTAACGGCGTTGTGCAAGTTCACCGATGAATACGAGACACGCAACATCGATACTTCCTTGCAATAAATGGGGTTCAGGTGTACATATTTTTTGGTCTTCTGCAGTTTTTACGTTTTATTGTATGTGAATTGTTGCGGCCGCCTGACCCGTCCAACCAAGACAAAAGCGAAAGACATATTAGACTGTAGACTTTGTCGGCCTCGGTAGCTCAGTGTGCGACGCCTTGCGAATCGTTAAACCGGGGAAGCACCTCTGAGCGCGGTTAGGTTCTGGATGGGTGACCATTTTCAAACGTTGAGGCTGGCCGTGGTTCGGATTCCACGTAAAACTGTAGGTGGCCTTCCTTACTTACTAGGTGATAGGGTTAATCCCGCCCGGGTTTGTCGGATGTATAAGCAGAGGCGTAAATAAATCCTTCGAATAGTTATCTGGCAGATTATTAGACTAAGGAATGTGACATGTATGTATGTATAATCGACCGTGAAGCAAGGACACATTAATTGAAGAAAGAGCCCAGTAAAAAGAACTACTTTACGAATATACTGAAAGGCTGGACCGAACCAGCAAATCATACCATTCGCGGGTATTGCGTCTACTAATTTCGCCACCGGCTGTATACCCATAATTTGGAATTCTCCTACAGTCCCTCTTCCCGTAATGAATGCCTCCTACTAACACAGTGGCGCGTACTTAGTACGAAAAAGTATATTTACTTAGATTATTAGACTATTTAAAAATAAGCCCTAAATTTTATTTTACTTACGCCCTCAAACGTACGAGGTAATGAAGGTAGTACAGTGTAACGTGGAATCCCTAAGTCGGCTCTTCGACAAGCACGGGAAGAAATGCATTGGACCCAATTGTATTCTTCGTGCCGGACCCCACACTTCACGTGCCGTTGGACTCGAGAACATCCAGGAGTGACCGCATTCGTAAGCGAAGTGACTGCCCAGCGCAGTCTGTTTCGTTCGACGCTCCGATCCTTCCGTACTCGATGGTGTAAAAGCCTTATCGTGGCTGAGGTTGCGCTGGCAGGCGCGGAGGTAACGCCCCGCCCGCAGCTCCCCACGTGGTGACACCGGGATAATGAATCTGTCAAGTGCCTGCGATGAACCAATTAGTGTGACCCGGTTGCCTAAAGACATGTCACCTTAAACATTACGTTAACGTGTTATCAAACACCGTTTTTTTTTTATTAAATGTAGTGAGGCAACTAAAATTCCTTGGCTTTTTACAATGATGGCAATTTTTTGAGGTTAACCTTCATACGGCCCTCAAGTTATTCTATCGTTCAGGCCCTCGGGTCAAAAAATACCCATAAGTATTATAATGTTTTTTTTTTTGTAATTATTTTGAAGTGGAGTTTTTAACAATTGTTAATTATTAACTTAATCATTCAAATGTAAAATTTTAAAAGCACATCAGGCATAAATAATTAATTTAAAAAAAATAGAAACTTTTTTTTTCAAAACTACACAATTGGCTGCAAATTGAGCAGAGTGAATGTCGTTTCCAAATAAACTTTTTACATAATTTACAGACCAAGCTCGTTTCATTGTCAGTTTTTGGACAAATCGGCTTCGTTTGGCACCCGTTATCTTGTTGTATTCAATTGATGTAGCAGCTGAAGTTTCTGCTTCAGTTTGTGCCCGTACTGCAATGTCTCGAATAGGATACGCTGGGAAGGTGTTTTTAAATAAACGGTGTATCTAAATGGTGACCGAGATTTAAAAAAAATCCTAATTCCCAAATCCTCTTTGGGCACCGAAAGTGGAATGGCCCTCATGACGCTCGCTGCGTTCCCTCTCTGCACGGCCAGGCTGATGCGCTGGAGGAGGAAAGACCTGGCTCGACGGTCTCCAGATAATTCACGCATTACTCGGCTTTCTCAACAATTTGACATGTATGTATGTATAATCGACCGTGAAGCAAGGACACATCAATTGAAGAAAGAGCCCAGTAAAAAGAATTACTTCACGAATATACTTCAAGGCTGGACCCGAACCAGCAAAACATACCATTCGCGGGTATCGCGTCTACCAATTTCGCCACCTGCTGTATACCCATAATTTGTCCCTCTTCCCGTAATGAATGCCTCCTAGTAACACAGTGTTCGGGTCCAGCCTTGCAGTATATTCGTAAAGTAGTTCTTTTTACTGGGCTCTTTCTTCAGTTGATGTGTCCTTGCTTCACGGTCGATTATACATACATACATGTCACATTCCTTGGAATAAGGGACTTACCTGCTTAAGACGAACTGAACAACGGGTTGCACTACTATTTTTAAATAATACAAGAAGTGATTTGTTTTTTTTTGTGACATGATTGAACATATAAGTAAGTTTACTTTTGATAAATAAAGTAATGAATACAAAAAAAATCGTAAACATTTCTTGCTCATTATTATGCGGAATAGTATGCATGTACCTACCTCTCTCCCATTTATTCCTTCTCACCGCACTCGTTTTTACCAATAGTATATCCATTAGAGGAGAAACTATTCTGTTGCTTCTACCTCCCCCTGCCGTAAACCCATCCGAGCGTTATAACTAGCATTTAGTATACTATGCATGCATCGTTTCCACAATCTTACCTTTTACCACTATGTAGTGTAACTGTTTGAGGGGAGACACTGTTGAGGCACTCTCACCTAACTATTACCATCAAGTGATCTTAATTTTTCGTAATACTTGAAAATGTTTAGACCCGCCAGCAATGAAGTTTCACTGCAATAACGGAAGCTGAAAGTTTAATTTTTAAATGTATTGAGAAAATGTGCCCCTTTATCGTTACCAATTTTAATTTCAGATGTTAAGGAAGTCTCCAAAACGTGTCACTAAGAAAATATGATTTCCTTTTAGTAAGTGAATCCCCTATTTTTTAATTTAATTACAAGAAAGCTCCACCGATTTTCCTCCGATACGGGGAGCAAAATGTCGCAACTGATAAAGCGACCTCGTTCGAGTATCACACGCTATGCACAAGAACAACTGCGTTTGATTTAGAGGCGTGATAATTTATGGTGTCAACTGGTTGAAGTTTGCGAGTGCACTGCGGCGAGAGCATCGGAGGCGGCAAGGCTATGCAATGATTGTACGTTTCGCCTTCTTTGTGTTTATTTAGACGAATTTTAAAATTAGAGACACTCAGGATGGATTATATATCCTTATTATATATCCGTCCTGCCTGAAAGAAGATAGAACGATAATAACCATAACTATAGCAATAACCAGAGATAGTGCACTCCAGGCAGTGTTTAGTTTACATGACGGCTGTATGGAATGATCCTTTGCCTACCCTGACAAAACATGATGTCAAAACAAAACCAGCCAAGTGAGAGTCGGACTCGCACACGAAGGGTTCCGTACGATCGTAGAAGATTTAACACAAAAAATCACGTTTTTTTGTATGGGACGTACTTTGTTTTTACCCGACTGCGAAAGAAGGAGTTGTATGTATTATATGTTTTCGAGTGTATGTATGTATGTATATTTCTTTGTCGCCCCCTGCAGCCTAAACGGCTTGATGGATTTTAGCTTGAGAGGTGTCGTTACATTCGTCTTAATTGTGAGAGTGACACTGGGTATATCAAAATCATAAAAAAAAATCATGGCTGATTTTTGGCGCCAAATTATGTGTTTTCAAATATTTTTTTTCTTGAAACCTATCGAGTGGGGTATCAAACTAAAGGGTTTTTTAAATAGTTAACAAAAAGGTATGCAACTTATATGTTTAAATGTAATTTGCAATAAGAAATTCCAAAAACATCAAAATTTTCAACGTTAAAAATTAATTCAAACGATTTTTGTTTACGCAAGCGCATCTGGTCACACCAACTCAGGTCATATACTCCTCTTTTCACTACCTCCAGCTATATGGAATGTAGCTTCGGTTACAATACATATTTATATGGTGTAACCGAAAGATAACTTTGGGATGACTATAACTGGAAGTGGTGGATCCGAGCGATAGTCAGATAGATTTTCGACATTCTCGGTCGCCGCATAGACCGATATCAACATCATTGCTTTACTATCAGCATTCTGCACCTGCACAGCTCATAAATCCATACTTCCGTTGTCAATGGGTGTCACGCTGGGGAAGGTCCGCTTGTTCCACAAGAGGGCGACCCTACAGTGCCGAGATACTGTGGTGCCCAAAATCGGTATCAATCTGATAATATCTAAAAGCTTTACCAAAGATAGGAAAACTTTTCATGAAGATGTCGTCAGCCCCCTGATGAGGACCTATGTTACATAGGGTACATAAAATATGATCGTCATCATAATATCGCTGATCTTTAACCGTGCGTCCTTGGGAGCAGTGGGAAGGAAAAGCACGGCTTTGCCAAAGTTGGGTTTATCATCATATATCACATATTATTAACACGTTATATTATTCAAAATAATAAACCAGGAGTTCAGGTACGGATTAAATCATGAACGTTATATTTTGATGGGCTTTGGAGGCAAGAAAAACAATAAACGCTCAGTTGGGATGTAACAGTTTATAATCTCCAAGGTAACACATTCGATCGGGCGATTGTGGACCTCGGGCCCATATATTTGCAAACGATGAATCCAGGTCTCTTTCGCCGCATCGAGTTAAAGTTCTAAACTGTGGAACTGGAACTTAACTAGCTCAATAATTAAATAAAAATGGCTTTAACAATGTTTTTGACTCACATTCAAAGCTGTCAGTCAAGAGACAACTTCCAGTCTTATGAAGTAGTGGATATAAATATTATAATCATGGTTATTATGGAGATTATTGAATTTTAACTAGCAGTTAGTTTATACATGGATGAAATCCTGTGATCAAAGCGATTACTACAGGGTCCGTCACTTGAACTGTTACTTCTATTTTCAAAATAATAATCACAGCGCGCCAAATTTTGGTGAAACGTCAATTTGTTTCATTGTTTTTAAGTGGGCGAAAAGAGCGTAAACAAATTTGAATTGTATAATAAATTTTCGCAATGGATATTAAACCTAACATTGTGATCGTTTTGTATTTGACCGGAAAATCACAACCAGTCATCGTTCGAGAGCTCCGACATTTACATGTGAACAAAATGTTAGTGCATCGAACCATTAAGCGTTATAACCTAGCATTGCTAAACGGCATAGAGGCGGTCATCCGAAAATAGCAGTATCACATGATATGGTTCGAAAGGTATCGGCTCGAATTCATGGAAATCCTCACCAGTGTTCTGCAAAATTTGCGAAAAGTCAGACAATACCCGACTCAAGTAATCGGCGCATACTGAAACAAAAAGAAATGCAACCGAAGCCCTACCAACAAGATACAAAAATTACAGCATCTTAGTTCAGCGCAGAAGGCAGTTCGACTACAAAGAGCTCAAGCAATGAAAGTCTTGCGTGGCGATCTGGAAAACATTGTTTTTTCTGATGAAAAATGTTTACTGTCTAACAGTATATAAACAAACAACATTTTCGTGTTTGGCTACAGGGCAAATCCAACGAGAATTTAGACGATGGAGTTCCCGTTCGTAAGCAAGCGCCCGCTTCTGTTATGGTCTCGGCTGCAGTGACCGCAAATGGTCGCTATTCACTCGTGTTTATCGAGAAGGGCGTCAAAGTCAACCAGCAAGTGTGTGCAAAAGGTGTTAAATGAGGCGCTCATACCATGTGCACGTGTAAACAATGCAGTACGAAACGCTGGACGTTCCAACAACACTCAGGACGTATCAGAAAACTCTTATCTATGGATCAAAGGAGGCTATATCGAACAATAACAATTATTGTCTTAAAATTAAATGTTTTATTGTGATATAATTTTTAACGAACCGTACTTCAATTAACTAAATAACATCATTTTCAATTGGTAACACTTCGAGTGACGGACCCTGTATATAACCACAGGATTTGAGTGTCGAACTGTTCGCTTATAAATTTAGTGTAACTGTAATCAACGATGATGAGAGGGAGATTCTAAAAAAACCATATATAGGGTGTTAACGGAGATATGGTCCAAAAGCTAACCACGTATTCCTCGGCATATTTGGAGCTAAAAAGGTAGAAGATATTTTGTTGTACGACTTGAAAAAGATTTTCCCCATACATTTTAAATACCTACAAATAAAATGTATATCCTTTTTGTTTCAAATATGCCAAGGAATACGTTAACGTTTGGACCATACCTCCACTAAAACCTTGTATATATCGGCATATGATCAAAATTCGTTGAATGAGGGAATATCATTTTATGAACTGATGACTTCATTAAAGCCTTAAAGATAACATGAATAAACTTTTAGAAAATGTAGTTTTATTTTAATATCAATCAAAAACTCTATTTGTTACACCTCGTAGTGTAGGGACTAAAATATTGCCTTTCATGCAAGAGGTTATGGGCTCAAATCCTCGCATCTGTTATACACCACTTTATCTTGCGAGTTGTTCATGGTTCGGAACCCATGTAAAACTGTAGGTCACCTTACCCTACTAGGTGACAGGGTTAATCCCGCCTGGGTTGGTATCACCGCATTAGGAAAAACTATGGACGAAGTGGCAATAGATCATTGTCTGTATTTTCCACCCATGGTATCCGTGTGCAGCCGTGATTCTGTGTAAAGGAAGGTCCTGACCTGTCACCTAATTCCTTCTGGAATTTGTTGAATTAGGCTTATATCATGACGGTAGTTGTGTTACATTAGCCATCCATGTCAGGTTCCATAATAATACCTAACCTTACTTTCGTTGGAATTTATTAACGTGCAGATATTTAAATGATAAATGCATGCTCTACGAAAACTAAAAATTATTAAAATAAAACAAATTATTTAAATATATAAAAAACCCGACAGCGTAAAAAATTGTAACTTAAAATTGACTTAGTAAACGAACTGAAAAGATAGAAACAAGTTGAAAAATTAAATATTTGTTGTGTTTGAATGATCATGGTTGACAGTGTTTACAAACGCAGTCGGAGGCATAAGATACATTAACTACGATTTATATTTTCAATGGTGTGCCTATGCAAATTTCACGATGGTCGGTTGAGTTCGCGAAACAGACAAACTTACTTTCGTATTTATTATATGACAGTTAGGAGATTATAATTTGTCTCAATAAGTTTATTTTTGCTATACCCATATCACTAAGAAAATCGCTAGTCATTAATAATGGAATGTATTGGGAAATATATAATATATCATTATATAATTCATATTGTGCATCAAATAGTTTAACTATGATTTATATTATTTTTTTGTTATTAAATTCATTGAAAGTGTACCTATGTAATTTGTATTTGTATATTTGTTGTGATAGCGGCAAAATAAGTACACACTCTGTGAACATTTTAGCTCAGTACCTATTACATTGATAGCTGCAGGCATTTTAGACTTTTAACACTAGAAGAAAGAAGGCTTTTAGCCGATGTAACTCTCCTATTTGATGTGGTTCGAGGGCGCCTCGATAGCATGGATCTACTGGGTGAAGTGGCGCTCAAGGTACCACGACGCCGCACACGCCACACTGCGCTCTTTCACGAGTCCACGCACCACACCAACTATGCGAAAGATTCTGTCCTTACTCGGATTGTGTGCTCGTATAATGACCTATTTAATTCTGTCGACATATTTCATTTATCGAGAATAGACTTTCGAAATAAAATCATCAAAACAATTACCCAAAGCGAATGACTTACCCCCCTCCGCCTTCTTTACCCCCAATTTCTCATCACATGCACACTTAAATATCCTCCCCCTTTTTTTACACACACCCTCCCCACCGCACACACCTTACACAACACAATTCACACTACACGCTCTTGAAATTGATTAACATAATGTACGTAACCTTAAAAACAAAATGCTGAACGTCCGAACTCATCATTCCAAATTGATCAATGGAATTCTTTTATTGGCCCTAATGTTTAGATTAAGAACTATTGTATAACTGTATTGTATAACGCTGTTGAATTCCTTAATACGAAATAAATAAATAAATTACGGTTCATGAGATACAGCCCTGTAAGAGACGGACGGACGGACGGACGGACGGACGGACGGACAAACGGACGTACTGACAGTGGAGGCTTAGTAATAGGGTTCCGTTTTCACCCTTTGGGTACGGAAACCTAAAATCAAAGTTATGCTTAGCCAGGGTCTGTCAGTGCTGTGACAAATCGAATTGTACATCTGTTAGGAAGGTGTATGCCAGAGAAACTTTAGACGTGAGACCTTTTTGAAAGCCTTCACGAGAAGGTCGTGTTTAGTGAGATTACTGGGCGGCATAGGAGTTTGTGGGACGCGTAGCTTCTTCTTAGTTCGGCAACACCGGTGTTGTGTGCAACGCATCGAGTGCCGGGCCCAGGGAGAGCTGGCTACTGCAGCCAACAGCCAGCAAACGTAGACCAGCGAGCGCTCAAAGTAGTGAGCATCTGGATTAGGGTTTTTTCCCGACGATTCGGCGTCTTAGGGCGCCTATGTCGGTTGGGGAGTAACTCCTATGAACACATAGTATGCAAATGTTTTAAACAAATGCATAGCTTTCATTCTTGTATACTTGGCAGTTTGGTTTGGAGTTTAATTTATGTGGTTTTGATTAAACTGTGTTTTGACAAATCTTTCGGGAACAAATTGAACTTATTTGAGCCAAAAGACACCCGGTCAGGAAAATACTACATTTTTTATTTATGACACATCACATCAGAACATCCAGGTAGTTTATTGATAATTGTTAATCTAATAAATTTTTGTTTATCACATGATGACTAAGCACTGGCTATATGTTTAGAAATTTTACGATATATTTTTTGGAATAGGGTTTAAGTTAGCGAAAATGTAATGCACATGCTAGGGCGCGTCAGATTAGCATCTATGCAATTTATAACGCAAAGCAACGCCGGATGCTGCGCGCCGCAAAACTCTACAATGTGCATTGTTGCATTAGCTAAAGCAACGCCCCAGAGGCCAGTGTTGGTAGGTTTTCAAAAGCCAAGACTTAGCCCCGATTGCGGCCGAGTTAAACGATGTTCAAACACGTCACTTATAGTGAACCGAATGGAGTACATTCCATACTATCCATACAAAGTGACGTGTTAAATGATACGTTGACGTTGATTTTGATTTTTTGTCCTTTCGTGCACTCGGCCCTTAGCCCCGATTGCACAAAGAGACGACTGTGTTAATCAATGTTCAAACACGTCACTTTTAGTGAACTACATGGAGTTCCTTCCATACTGTCTATACAAAGTGACGTGTTTGATCATACGTTGACGTTGATTTTGATTATGCCCTTAGTAGGCACCTGCAAGATTTGGCTACAAACTATTGACTATTATTTAACTGATTTTTATGTATGCAATCTGACATGGATGGCTAATACCACAAAACTACTGTTATGATCTTAGCCTAATACACCACATTCCTGAAGGAATTAGGTACCATGCCAGGACCTTCCCTTTATGAGCACTTGCACTTTATGAGCAATTGCTGCCCGGCAATTTTTCATTGCCGGGCAGGATTAACCCTTCTTTCCTTGCACCAGTAGGGGAAGGAGACCTACGGTTTTACATGGGTTCCGGACCATGGAACAGCTCGCATTCGTAACGAAATTCACTTATCCAACTCAGAATGAGAAAGAAAGTGGTGCATGACAGGGCGAGGATTTGAACCCAGACCTCACGGGTGAAAGTCAAGTTCTCTAGATCCTAGACCACGAGCTGTTCTTCTATACTCCCTAAAATATTAATTAAGGCTAGCTGATGTTCCCGGCTCCACTCGGGATATTTTTTGTGAGAACAGCGCCACCTACAATTGTGAATTTCAACCATCCAGTGACCTACTCAATCAAACACAGAAAATGTCATCAAAATAGGTCCAGGAGTTCAGTACCATACACAGATACAAAATAACTATAATCAGTGGTACCTTTCAATACAGAGAATAGCCACATTTTTATTAGTAAATATTTAGAAACTTTTTTTCTAGGTTATCCCTAAAATTAAGGAATTTACCCACCGTGTTACCCACCTTTGTAAAGGTCTCTACCGTTCTAATTATGTTATGGTAACTTTCATCCTTCCACTGACTGTATCCGATATTATTACGTGAAGAAGGACCTTCGAGAATGCAAAAGAGAAAGGTCTAATATAATTTGGTTTCGTATATGACTACAGTAAACACGGTAGAGCGGCTTGTAGCTCAGGGGCGCGTACACTTGCCTTCTACGCCAGGGCACGTGGGTTACAATCCCGGCACCGTTCGTGCACCACTTTCTTTCGCTTTCTGAGTAGGACAAGACCATTTCGTTACGAATGCGGTCTGTTCCGTGGTTCGGAATCCATGTAAAACTGTAGGCCCCCTTCTACTTAAGCACGCCCGGGTAGCTACCATCGCATTAGATGAAAAGCTGGTCGAGACGGCAATGAAAAACTGTCAGTGTTTTCCATCCAGTTCAACGTAGCCGTGGTCATAAAAGGTAAGGTCCTGGTATGGCACCTAATTCATCCAGGATTGCAATGGCTTGGGATCACATAATGACGGTGGCAAGTCCAGTTACACAAAAACAAATGTCAACACGTCAGTGCACAAATAGCAGTAGAAAATGATACTTAATTCAGTAAATTGAATTTGCGTCAGCCAAGATATTTTTCTTCCATCGCTAGACCAACGAAATTCTCAACTCACACTAATCACAGCCACGGAGCCGTCTAGCGGAACGCGTCCAATTGTCGTGGTAACTTTGATAAATCTGTTTTAGCGATCGGCCGATTGTGAAGTACCAAGCGTCCGAGTTCTGTCAGCATGGCGATGCGGGAACAGGAAATCTACGCTGTCAGCACACACTCGGCTCAATAAGAGAAATATTTACTTAAATGCTGACGGCGAATGACTTCATGGCGTCCACTACAATGAAATGTTTCAAGCATTCGATTTCGAGAGCGGTAGACAGAGTACGCATGAGCATAATCAATTTAATTTTGATTATAATTGCTTATCATAACCAACCGCAATGATATTAGCCAAATACACATTAAAAAAACATGACTTATTAACCCGGTTGGATAACATAAGAACAATTTTAATTCTTGTATCGACCATTGTCCATAGATCATAGGTACCAATACTGGTGGGATAAACCCTATTATCTAGTAAATCAGGTAGTTATGGTCATTCTAACCGGGGAGAACAGATTAGTCTCCTCTTACGATATGCACGGGAAGGAAAATATTGGGACTAGTTGTATTCATACTCGTCTCTTGTATTCATACTCATAACATGAATTCATACTATTGATGTCATACTCGTTCATTTTTGGTAACATGAATTCATACTATATATTCGTTTATTTTTGTTCATCATAAACAGCTGAAACTCAAGATCTAGGATAACGATCTCACATCCTTCTGGTAATGAAAACACAATAAAGCTTGAGATATCAAAGTATCGATTCTCTAACATCTCTATTATCCAAAAAAATACGAGAGGTGTCGTGGTACACCCGGTTCGCTAAATTCTAACTAAAGAATAACATTTCCCAGGCGTCAGTCATGAAGTTACACGAAATTATGCTTAAAGCGCTAGAATTGCATTATGGCCGGAAGTATTGTCTTCTTTTTCAAGATTTTCGTTTCGGCGGTAAATAAATGTGGTTTCAGAGATCTGTGACAGCAAATATCACTCGGACAGTTTTTCCCGGGTAGCCCCGATCCGCCAAATGCGTGATAAGAAAAATACATAGTTCCAATACAAACGTACGGGTACGGTCGCAAGCGCCGTTGACTTATATCAACCTGGTTTCCCCTAACGATGATGTAGGTACACGCATTTATGTATCGTTTAATTAGTGATAGAGAGCCTAAGCTTGGTTTTCACCTAACACTGACTTAATTTAATTGGCCTTTGTTACTAAAGTGTACTGGTATCGATTGCAAGATAGTAAGAAAGGCCCTTAAATGTAAAAAAATTAAGCTGATCAGTACTTGGTGGAAGAGATACTAAACATCTTAAGCGGTGAGTTGCCTTATAATGTTATTTGTACGATTTGTGTTACACATGTTTAAGCACACATGAAACCATTAACGAGCTTAAATTAACTCTGTTATCTCTATGATCCGCCATAATTATTTTGTTGATGCAGTATCGAGAGTGCTGTGACACGAGGTGTATACAGGTTACTTCAAGGTTTTGTTGTCTCAGAAGTCGTCGTGCGGAGCAGGCTAGCGTGGACAACCGTCCTCTGATTGCTTCCCTGATCAATGTCCGCGGTCTGCCACAGAAGGGACGGATCGTTCGTTGAGATCTCTGCGCTCAACGACATCGCACGCTAGAGAGAGTCTTGTAGTTCTATAATTTTTATTAATTCGTGATTTGGATATCCTATGGTCATCAATACAAAGTGATGTAATGCTCTCAAAATAAGAAAAAAAAAAACTACTTAAGATCATTTCGCTCTACAACATCATTGACTCGAAAAGGACAGTAAATGAAGATAATTCGTGATGCATAAAGTCTTGTAGATCTACAATTTGTATTAATTCGTGATTTGGGTATACTATGATCATGAGTACAGTGATGTAAACGTTTCCAAAAATAGAGAAAAACTACATATGATCAATTCGCTCTACAACATCATTGACTCGAAAAGAAGAGTAAATTAAGATAAGTCGTGATTTTTTTAGGGTTCCGTACCCAAAGGGTGAAAACGGAACCCTATTACTAAGCCTCCGCTGTCCGTCCGTCCGTCCGTCCGTCCGTTCGTCCGCCCGTCCGTCCGTCTGTCACAGGGCTGTATCTCATGAACCGTAATAGGTAGGAAGCTGAAATTTTCACAGAGTGTGTATTTATTTTGCCGCTATAACAAAAAATAGGTAATATAAAAAAATATAATAATGAAAAGGGGGCCCCATACAAAGAACGTGATTATTTGTTTTAAAACTCTTTCGATGGTACGGAACCCTTCGTGCGCGAGTCCGACTCGCACTTGGCTGGTTTTTTTTATGTGACTGGACATGGATGGCTAATACCACACCTTCTTTCATGGTATTAGCCTAACACACCACATGGGAACTAGGTGCCATGCCAGGACCTTCCTTATATTGCACGGCTACATTGAACTGGATGGAAAACACGGACAATTTTCATTGCCACTTCGACCATCGTTCATCCAATGCGATGGTACCAGCCCGGGCGGGATTAATCCTACCACCTAGTAAGTAAGGAAGGGGACCTACAGTTTAACGTGGAATCCGAACCACGGCCAGCCTCTCTCAACGGTCGAATGGTCACCCATCCAAGACCAGACCGGACCCAGCGTTGCTTAACTTCGGAGAGCGATCGCCGAAGTGTCGCGCCACTGGGCCACTGAGGCTGCATAAATGCATAAATATTCCACTTAAATACCTTTTCGTTGATGTATCACTTGTCGCTATTTGTCACCCTGTACTAAAACGCCCATTGTCCTACTACTAAATCGTTTTACTAGCAATACAGATTTCTCAATTAGAAAGATCACTAAACGAAGTGATTTTGAGATTCCTTAAAAAATATAGTAAAATTCTAAGGTTGCAAAAACATTCATTAATGTTATTTTTTTATGAAACCTCACATGGATGGCCACACACCATAATATATTATTATTATTATAAGCACGGCTACACTGAACTGAATGCAAAATACGGACAAATCATCATTTCCGCCGTTTCCATCTAATGCGACGGTACCCAACCCAGGCAGGCTTAAACCTTACCACCTAGTAGGGGAAGGGGATCTACAGTTTTACATGGATTCCTAGCCATGGAGCAACTCTCATTCGTGACGAAATGCACGTATCCAACTCGAAAGAGTAATAAAGTGGTACATGAATGGGGCGAGGATATGGACCTAGACCTCTCGCATGAAGACCTCTCACCCTCTCACCCCTTTCAGACCATGAGTTTTTTTTACAAAAATGTAAAAATGCTATTGCAGCTATAAAAACTCGGAATGGACAAATATTTTTCTCCTTATTCCGAAGAAGGAAAATACATACAATTAAACAATGGATGTGCAGGTAAACATTTGTCTATAAACTTACTAAACATTTTCGCTCAAATTATGAAATTATAAAATCAGTAACACATCAAATAAATTTAATTTTCTGAAAAAAGATTCTTTCAACTTTTTGCCAAAAAAAAAATCCGGGATAAAAGTTATTGTATATATTAATTTTATTTAACATCCCCACATATTTCATTACATTATTTAAAAAAAATCGGACCGAAGAGTTTTGAATTTTTAATTATTTATAAAATTTTAATTGTTATCTTTTTTATTATTTTATTCGGAGGATAAAAACATTTAATGAACTTTTTTGATTTTTAACATTATTTTTTGAATTTTTGATCTTAATTTTAGGATTAAATTTACCTTTTAATTTACTAAATTTTATTTGAATTATTTATACAATTTAAATTGTTTTTTTTTATTTTAATGGGGGGGATAAAAAACTTTTATTTTTTATTTTTAATATGTTTTTTTTAATTCTTAGTTTTAATTTTAGGATTACATTTACCTTTAAAATTACTAAATTTAATACTGAAGGGGTATCCAATACACACATAATGCTTATGGCCGTATTGTACACACTTTGTCTAAACATAACTGATTTTATTAATGCTCAAATAAAGCAACCATGCAATGCATCATCAAAATAGCATTTACATCTTGCATAGAATTTCAAGCGTTAATTAATTTGAATGACAAAGGTTACTATCTTCTCAGCAAGTGTCGTAATTTATTACTCTGGGACCACCAAGAGTAGGCTTGTGTGAGGCATCAAAACACTACACATGATTAATTATTACATGGGGACACAAAAGCCTCAGGAAATAGCACACATACGAAACCGAATATAAAGGTAAAACGGCTTGAATATATTCTGGAAGCAGTGAAATTTGTAATTTTTAATTGCTCATGAAACGTGGCCGACGTTCATATTTATATTTAATTTTGAGTTTGAGGTATTGTATTTCACATGTAAATTATTTTATGTTTTCAAAACTGCTGAAGTGGTTGCAGGTAGCATTTAATGGAAAATATTCAAACATTTTTAATCTCTGAGAATAATTTTACGAAAATGGAATGGTGAGTTTGATTTAAAAATATAATTTCTAAGAAATCAATAAAACGTTAGGAGGTTTGAAGATTGAAACAATTTTAAGCTTTAATTTGTCCATGCCATTACCCTCTTAATAATCGTTGCAAACGTACTAAAAACTTGTTAAAACTGTTGTCATATAATTTTATATATTTATCGCAATTAATTTAACAATTTAATAAGATTGTTATGAGTTAAAATGCTAAAGTCGCGGTTTCTAATCAAATTAAGGATCAGTACAAGTAGTCGATAATGGACACAAGGTGGCTAAGGCAGTGGGCTGGTCACGTCAGCTGAAGAGATGACGACCGTTGGAGTAACCGTGTCGTATACTGGCGGCCGTAGACAGGCAAACAGAGTGTGGGAAGACCACCCGCCAGGTGGGAAGACGACATCAAGTACGTCGGCGGAAAGCAGTGGTTACGTACCGCTAAGGGGCCGGGAGTACTGGAGGAAAATTGGAGAGCCGTATGTCCAGCAGTGGACACAAACATGCTGACTGACTGACAACCATTCATAAATTACAGAATATAAAAATGAACCCCACAAAATGTATCCTTCGTTCGTTTTTTTTTACTTTTCATTTTATAAAATATAAATATAAATAAAAGAATTGAAATATCTAAGTGCAATTGCACAAAAGCGAGCTCATCGCTAAAAGTGATTTCTTTCCGTTAACCTTCGAGGTGAAGACGACGAGAATTTGATTTTTTCAGGTGATAACTAAATGACGATAGAAACCAAACATTAAATAAATGAGATAAATGTAGTTCTTCAGTTATTAATGGTTTGTTGCATAGTTGGGCTCTCTTATTTTTTGGAATGTCAATGCAACAATGTCATAGCGAAACTTTATTTCCTCTGCCTGTACCATTGGATATTTTGAAAATTGGTCTCTTCCGGGCGAGTATTTAAGTGGAATTGCAAAAACGCGAAGTCATCACTAAAATTGATTTCTTTCCGTCAACCTTTGAGGTGAAGACGACGAGAATTTGATTTTTTCAGGTGATAACTAAATGACGATAGAAACCAAACATTAAATAAATGAGATAAATGTAGTTCTTCAGTTATTAATGGTTTGTTGCATAGTTGGGCTCTCTTATTTCTTGGAATGTCAATGCAACAATGTCATAGCGAAACAAATTTATTTCCTCTGCCTGTACCATTGGATATTTTGAAAATTGGTCTCTTCCGGGCGAATATTTAAGTGGAATTGCAAAAACGCGAAGTCATCACTAAAATTGATTTCTTTCCGTCAACCTTTGAGGTGAAGACGACGAGAATTGGAAATTTTCAGGTGATAACTAAATTGCGATAGACACAAAACATTACATAAAAACATAACATTATGTACTTATTAGGTTAAGAATAGATTGTTCCATAGTTGGGCTCTCTTATTTCTTGGAATGTCAATGCAACAATGTCATAGCGAAACAAATTTATTTCCTCCGCCTGTACACTTGGATATTTTGAAAATTGGTCTTTCCGGGCGAGTATTTAAGTGGAATTGCAAAAACGGGAAGTCATCACTAAAAGTGATTTCTTTCCGTCAACCTTTGAGGTGAAGACGGCGAGAATTGGAAATTTTCAGGTGATAACTAAATTGCGATAGACACAAAACATTACATAAAAACATAACATTATGTACTTATGAGGTTATGAATAGATTGTTCCATAGTTGGGCTCTCTTATTTCTTGGAATGTCAATGCAACAATGTCATAGCGAAACAAATTTATTTCCTCCGCCTGTACACTTGGATATTTTGAAAATTGGTCTTTCCGGGCGAGTATTTAAGTGGAATTGCAAAAACGGGAAGTCATCACTAAAAGTGATTTCTTTCCGTCAACCTTTGAGGTGAAGACGGCGAGAATTGGAAATTTTCAGGTGATAACTAAATTGCGATAGACACAAAACAATACATAAAAACATAACATTATGTACTTATTAGGTTATGAATAGATTGTTCCATAGTTGGGCTCTCTTATTTCTTGGAATGTCAATGCAACAATGTCATAGCGAAACAAATTTATTTCCTTCGCCTGTACACTTGGATATTTTGAAAATTGGTCTTTCCGGGCGAGTATTTAAGTGGAATTGCAAAAACGGGAAGTCATCACTAAAAGTGATTTCTTTCCGTCAACCTTTGAGGTGAAGACGGCGAGAATTGGAAATTTTCAGGTGATAACTAAATTGCGATAGACACAAAACATTACATAAAAACATAACATTATGTACTTATTAGGTTATGAATGGATTGTTGCATAGTTGGGCTCTCTTATTTTTTGGAATGTCAATGCAACTTTGTCATAGCGAAACAAATTTATTTCCTCCGCCTGTACCATTGGATATTTTGAAAATTGGTCTCTTCCGGGCGAGTATTTAAGTGGAATTGCAAAAACGGGAAGTCATCACTAAAAGTGATTTCTTTCCGTCAACCTTTGAGGTGAAGACGGCGAGAATTGGAAATTTTCAGGTGATAACTAAATTGCGATAGACACAAAACATTACATAAAAACATAACATTATGTACTTATTAGGTTATGAATGGATTTTTGCATAGTTGGGCTCTCTTATTTCTTGGAATGTCAATGCAACAATGTCATAGCGAAACAAATTTACTTCCTTCGCCTGTACCATTGGATATTTTGAAAATTGGTCTTTCCGGGCGAGTATTTAAGTGGAATTGCACAAACGCGAAGTCATCACTAAAAGTGATTTTTTTCCGTCAACCTTTGAGGTGAAGACGACGAGAATTGGAATTTTTCAGGTGATAACTAAATTGCGATAGAAACAAAACATTACATAAAAACATAACAGTATGTACTTATTAGGTTATGAATGGATTGTTGCATAGTTGGGCTCTCTTATTTCTTGTAATGTCAATGCAACTATGTCATAGCGAAACAAATGTATTGCCTCCGCCTGTACCGTTGGATATTTGGAAAATTGGTCTCTTCCGGGCGAGTGGAAGGGTCCCATGAATTGCAGGAGGATCACAAAAGATTCCATCTCGCGACGCGGCCGCGGGTTATCTCGGAGAGTAAAGAGGAACCCTTCTCAGAGGAATGTGCGAGCGTTTTTTTTTCTCAAGGTTTGTAGGTAGCGTACGCTGGCTCGGTTTTTTGGGCGTAGAACTAATATTACAAGGGGAAAATGTTCCGTTGAATTGTAAAGAGGTTCGGGATTGGAGTATTCGCACAGGAATTTGTACATTTTGGAGGGTTCAGATTTTTTTTATGGTAATTTTTCGTCTTCGGTTTGCTATTTGATCTTTTATTATCATACCCAGGAAGATGTTAGGACTTTATCCATGAATTCTCCTTTTTATCACACCGGGGATTTGAACTTTACGTGTATCTTCTGTTCAAGTAAGAAATAATATTTAAATACATTTTAATTGAATGTCACTTTTTAATTTTATTTTTACCAATGTTTTAACCATCTTTGTTGGAATAAGATTGTGTGCACAAACAGAAACCATTTGGAGTTATCTTTTTTTTCAATACGACTTTTAAAAATGGCATCGATTGTTTATATGAAAAAACCGATATGATTGGCACAGTGACATATCAAAGATGCTCAGCACACCCAAATTCCCTTTACATCCACGCTCATTGCTGCACTAGATCCATTGATTTGAGGACTATATGAATGCTTTTAAGCTGATTAGTTCTAGGTTTGAATACCCATCTGTTAAAGGAATAACTAGCAATCCAAAAATAACTTTTTCATTTTATTTATTTAAACTTTTTTGGTAGTCAAACTACACTAACTTACGTCAAAAATGATGATTTGCGGATTCTATCAACCAGTAAATAAGAATCCGAAAAGAAACATTACTTGCCGTCCACAGTAATGAAATACATGCTTAGATCTAAATGCTGAACTAACAATCAATTAATCATTCCAACGTTCCATTTGGACTTATTAAACACTTTTTTGTGGCGTCACATTTGTATGGCGCTACGAGTTGAGAGGATTAGTACTGGAGACCAACGGTGTATTTTTTCTCATTTATGGTGAGGAATGTATTGTCCTTAAATAAAATAAAAAATCGAAAGCACGCTGTGACACCAGGAGCTCTTATGTGGGTAATGTAAACTACAACTTCTTGTAGTATGGTACACCCATTAGTTCACACTATTTCCAAATTCCATAGCTCTACGGAAAATAAATAAAACTCATTACTGTCACGCGAGTCACTTCCACGATGTCCAGCGTTTTAGAAAATGGCGCGATCAGAGACGTCTCACCGATTTCATTCGAAGATCGAATGCAGGGTGATAAAGTAAGGTCCAGGAAAAAGCATGATCAAACCTAGCCGGTGTTACGTGACATTTTTGTACAAAAATTGTGATGAAGCAATCTAAGGGTAATAATAAATTAAATCTAAGGGTTATTCTGTAAATGGATACCCCATTTAGCATAGAGCATCCCTAGATTTCGCATTTGGATGAAAAATAGATCCAGTCCTAAATCGAGGACCCATTTTGTGAAAGGTGTGACTAGTCAACGTTTCGAGGACATACAATTTAATGGACTCCGACTCTAAAATGTATTTCTTTACAAATATTTTGGTTTTATTATTCCTGGTAAAAGTTTTGGAAAATAAGCTTTTCTATGTTTTTCATACCTTCTATCGTAATAAATTTTATAAACATTGCGTCTGATATTAAACACAAATACATTTTACGTTAAATTAAGTGTTTAATTATACATTCGTAGTGCTTAGTGGTTTTACCTGAGGTTGAAATGAATCAATATTTACTTATACACTCTGTGTGTATAAGTAAATATTAGCGATTATACACGCTCTCGTGCAGTTCGGACGTGTTTTTAGTAGTTTCTTATAAATATTATCGAATAATTTAAGTATCCATTTCTTCCAAGCCGATCTTCGAGCTCGTGAAAGTCGGACCCTCCTGCTTCCTCTTGGGCGATCTACCATAAGACGCGGCGGCCATTTTTGTATTTATCGGATCTCTCTGTCGTGCATGTTTCTACTGGTGACGTCGCTGTGGCGGTTGGTGAGCTGAACTAATTATATCAACACTGCTGAAAATATTTCTGCAACCAAGTCTCGAACCCGAGTCACTCGGATCCGAATCCCTGCCCATGCAGCTGCCGCCACCGATGCCATCGTGACGCCCGGCGAAACAACCGAACGCAACGGGACCCTTCTGCTGACACCCGCACCGCTTACGAGTGAGTGGCGTCACCGATTCTACGTCACAGCGGCGGTCACTGCAAGGAGTCTTCTCGCTCGGACCCCCCCTCCCACAGCCACCGCGCTCTGCTCGTCGTTGCCTGCATGACGTAAGACTTGTGACGCCGCTACTGCGTCATACAGACTGAACTCACCCGCTGCGCGCTTCTTCCGCTTTGCTATTCTACCTCCAAAATTACCGTAGGTACGGCGCCACATTTACTCGCTACATAATAATGCAGCGCTCACCAACAAAGTCCTACGGGTCCACCCCGGAGCTGTCTGCTGCATCTTTGCGAGATGAAAATATGGCTGAAAATGTTCATATTACACAACGTAAAAGAAAAAACCGAGACCACGACACAGAAATGGCCAGTATACTCGACTGCTTCAGCAGTTTTAAAACAGAAATCCTTGGTAGCCTTACATCCATTAAATCGGACCACGACACGCACATGAAGCTTTTGAATGAAAATATATCCCGGGTGAACAGCGAATTAACCGCTCTAAGCGCAACATCGGCAGAAATTAAATCTGAACTCGCCACCGTACGTGCTGAAGCCACGCAGATGCGAACATCTATAGCTGAAATAAAGACTAAGCAGTGCCAACTCGCAAACGAGACATCCGAGCTAAAGGACTCAGTCAGTTTCGTCTCTGATCAGCATGATCGACTAGAAAAGCGCACCCAGATTCTGGAACAAAAAACCAAGGTTTTCGAAAATCTTCATGTGGAAATGGCTGAAATCAAGAAGGACAATAATCAACTCAAATTGGAACTCCAACAGCAGAACCAACGTCTGAGGCTACAAAACATCGAAGTGTCAGGGTTACCTGAATCAAAAAACGAACGGCTTCCAGAGTTAGTCATAAGTATCGCCAAACATGCCGGCGTTCAAATGCAGGAATCAGACATCGAATTTGTCACCCGCGTGCAACAGATGGCACCGAGCGCTGGCCGGCCGAGGAATATCGTTGCTAAACTCGGCAACTCGTCGGTCAAAGATAATATTCTCTCAGGGCTTCGGAAGACGCGCGGGGTGACGACACGGGACATCAACGTGCCTGGAGACACGAAGCGAGTGTTCGTCAATGATCATCTCACACCAGAAAACAAAAAACTGTACAAATCCTGCAGATCCCTGGCGGCGGAAAAGGGATACGCCTATACTTGGACAAAAAACTGTCGGATCTACACACGAAAGAACGACAACTCCGATTTGATCTCCATATCCACCACCGAGGATCTCAAGAAAATTGTATAACTGATAAACCTATTACGAACCGATGCATTAACAACTATGTCTACTTCATTGTTTTAAATTCTAAGTGCTATACTTCCTGTTCTAGAATCGTTCATTCACACGCACACACCACACATACATCACACGTACACATCAATACAATGCCCTATACTACTCACGCACCCTCATACAATATTCATGTCATTCACTCTAAGTATTATATTTCCACATTCGAAAGTATCATCTGTAGCCAATGCACTTATATATTTTATTTTATTTCATTTCCTGACGATGATCCTGACACATTGCTTTCACTCCAACATTATTTACTACATTATAACGCTAATTTACTGTTGAAATGGCCGTAAATAGCCTAACTGTTTATTATCAAAACGTTCGCGGTCTGCGAACTAAATGCACTGAATTTTATCAAGCAATACTCTCAAATAATTTTGATATTATAATCGTTACAGAAACTTGGCTGTGTGATAGTATCTTTGACGCGGAGTTCTGTGATGCTCGATACGATATATTTCGTTGCGATAGGTACTCGAGCAGTAGTAATAGAGGTGGCGGTGTGATGATTTGTGTCCGCAAGCAATTAGGTGCTTTACTCTGCGATGAACTACACCGCCCGCCAACTGAAATGCTCTGGGTACGTATTCCGGCGGTGCGCAGGTGCCCCTCCCGCCTCGGCCCCCTTTCCGGAGACGGCGTCATCGCCGCCGCCGGTATAGCTGCGCAGGCGCCGCCACTGCGAGCTCCCCCTTCCACCCGCCATTTCGCTATGTCCTCTGACCTATACATATGCGTTGCATATATCCCCCCTCACCACCGCGACCGACCGCTTCCTATACACATTGAAAATGTATTGAGCTCTGTCTCTCAGGCGTTTACTCTGCGCTCACAACATAACTATTTAATACTTGGAGATTATAATCTACCTGCGGTGCAATGGAATGCCGAGGGTCCAGTACATACTAAAAAGGGCTCCGTAGATGTACAATATGCAGCACAAAAACTAACCGATGACTTGATTTATTATGGTTTCAATCAATTCAATTTCACGCCAAATAGATACAATAACATACTAGACCTAGTATTTAGTAATTTTTCAGTCGATGTGTGTAGGTGTGACTTTCCCTTGATAAAAGAAGACATTTGTCACCCACCGCTTTTGATCGAAATTAATGAAATTTTAATACCTTTAC
Source organism: Incurvaria masculella (assembly GCA_946894095.1). Taxonomy (NCBI): domain Eukaryota; kingdom Metazoa; phylum Arthropoda; class Insecta; order Lepidoptera; family Incurvariidae; genus Incurvaria; species Incurvaria masculella. The sequence goes on along the minus strand of OX335658.1, from coordinate 10,206,512 downwards.
TTAGTCTCGAACCTACTCCCAAATTTAACTTTTATAAAGGCGATTACTTAAAAATAAATAAGTTTCTCTCAAGTATCGACTGGGACTCAACTTTGGCTTCAGGATCGATCGACGAAGCAATAGATAGGTTTTATACCTTACTGTATACCATTATCGATGAAAACGTCCCTAGAAAACTCACAAAAGCTGGAAATTACCCTATCTGGTTCAGTAAGTCACTGGTGAAAATCATCCGGGAAAAATCTAAGGCACACGCACGATGGAAATTAACTAAAAATCCATTAGATTATGACGAATTTTCCTTCCTAAGGGCAAGGCAGCACCGTGTGCAGAAAGAATGTGACAAATTTTATAAAAACTGCACAAAAAATTCCATTAAATCAAACCCAAAAAAGTTCTGGACCTATGTAAAATCAAAACGCGATGTCTCTGATTATCCTAAAATTATGAAACGTAATAATGAAATATTATCTAGCGGCAATGAAATATGTAACGCCTTCAGTGAGTTTTTTGAGAGTGTTTTCAGTAAGCCTGCCAATAGATATGAAACATATAATTTACCTCCACCTCAAAATGTAGATACCGGCCTGACTGGATGCCCACTAATCACAAAAAAAAAAGTTTTAATTCTCTTGCGCACGCTGGATGCTTCAAAAGGAGCTGGAAGTGACAAAATACCCCCGATCTTCATAAAATCTTGTGCCCAGTCTTTGGCACATCCATTGTGCATTATTTTTACACGATCGCTGCAGCAGGGAGTATTTCCTTCAATCTGGAAGAGAGCAAATATAATACCCATACACAAAAAAGACTCTAAAATCAAAATTGAAAATTATCGACCTATCTCAATATTAAATACCTTCAGTAAAATTTTTGAAAAAATCATATATGAACACATTTATCCCGATATAATTCGTTGCATCCCAGAAAATCAACATGGCTTTGTCAGAGGGCGATCTACAATGACAAATCTATCGTCTTTCACCAACTATGTGATAAAAAACATGGATAATGGAGGACAGGTTGACGTGATCTACACAGATTTTGAGAAGGCTTTCGATCGTGTGGATCACGTCATCCTGCTCGCAAAGCTTCAAAGACTGGGCATACAAGGAGACCTACTTAGATGGATTAAATCTTACCTAACGCGCCGATCCCAAATAGTAAATATAGGCAGCTTCTGTTCTAATTCCGTTATAATGCTTTCAGGAGTCCCACAGGGATCACACCTGGGACCCTTATTCTATATAGCATTTCTATATGACATTTACACCTGCTTCACATATACAAAACACTGGTTGTATGCGGACGATAAAAAAATCTCACTAAAAATTAAAGAAAACTCAGATTGTCAGCTACTGCAGGGTGATCTGGATGCGCTATCTCGGTATTACGAAAGAAATAGAATATCCGTCAACATTAATAAATGTCAGTGTATAAGCTATACGCGGCGTAAGAAACCCCTAACTTTCACATACTATTTTAATAATATTGAGATAAGCAAAACTAATGCAGTTCGGGATCTTGGAGTGATATTAGACTCCAAATTAAATCTCATTGAGCACAATGAATCGATTGCTAAGAAAGCGTATAAAAATCTCGGGTTCGTTATGAGAGTTTGCAAACCATTTCAAAGTGTAATGTGCCTTAAAGCAGTATATTGTGCATATGTCCGTAGTACTTTGGAATATGCAAGCTCAATTTGGTCTCCTAGGTATGACGTTCATAAGAAGCGGATCGAGCGCATACAGAAATTATTTATTAGGCAACTGAATTTCACAGCGATGAAACCAAACGACAACTACATTAATAGCTGCAGGTGTTTCAAACTTTTAACTTTAGAAGAAAGGAGGCTATTAGCTGACATAACTCTTTTATTTGATGTGGTTCGAGGACGCTTAGAAAGCATGGATCTACTGGGCGAGGTGGCACTCAATGTACCACGCCGCCGCACACGTCACACTGCGCTCTTTCACGTGTCCACGCACCACACAAACTATGCCAAAGATTCAGTCCTTACTCGAATCGTATGCTCATACAATGATCGATTCAATACAGTTGACATATTTCATTTATCGAGAGCAGATTTTCGGAATAAAATCATCGACAGCATTACCCGGAGTGAATGACTTACCACTCTTTTTACCCTCTAGGGTCACATCACATGCACACTTAAACACCCACCTACACACAACCATCTACCCCACACACACACACACCTTACTTACACACATCACAACCCACCTATCACAGCTTTTTAATTTGTCTTTTAATTTATATCCACAACAATACTAAAAAATGCTCAACGTCCGAGCTCACAATTCCAGACTGAACAATGGAATTCTATTATTGGCCACAATCCTTAGACTAAGAACCATTGTATAACTGACTGTATGTAACGCTGTTGAATTCCTTAATACTAAATAAATAAATAAAAAAAATTACTTTTCTTGTTTACTTTAATCTTTTAAAACAAAGATACAGTAGGTATTGTAATGTACGCAAAATGGTGTACTGTTTGAAATGCAAGACAACGTAAAGAACATTTTCAGCAAAATATTACCGTGCATACTTTCAAACATACGGGCATAATCTTCCCAAATTGAAAGTTATTCGTCTTCACTGCATGATGAAAAGCCCTTTACGCCACACTAAGGGGTAATATTTCGTAAAAATGTTGACATCCGTCGCTCTCTTCAATGCTCTTCTTCTGAGAGTTAGGCTATAGGTCTCGAAATTATGAATAGCCCTCACTGTGCCCTTTTGACCCAATAAAGGTAAGAGCACGTGTTTGAAGATTCTTTGAAGCAATGAACCCTTTCACTCATAGAAATAAAAGGATTTTTATTTGTGGTTTCCATTATTCGTGATTTAATCTCATACCGATGTTCTGATTCATTGTTTTATAACCGAATCGCAGATACATTGCAAAATATCTATACGACAGATTTGTGAGATATAAAATAAATTAGTTTCAATTATTAAATGTTAAAAAAATTAAAAATGAACACGTTGATACATTTTTAATATTATTTACAATGATGAATGTCATATATTTTTTTATTTTAATTTTCTTGTCATTAAATTAAAAAATGCTACGTAGGCGTGGTATCGTAGCGGGAGCATAAATGCGACGACAAGATTATACTAAATTTAAACGTAATTTAATTTCATTTATATTAACCACCAAACACAAATATCAAGTGCGTTACAAAAGTCTAACTTTCAAAGGGTTGGATCTTTGTCGTGGACACGCCAAAAAATGATACAATCTTGTCGTTACCTTCGTGTTCCCGCTACTGAAACCATGTAATGCTTTGAGATCGACGATATTTACGGTTTATGAGAATGCAACTTTCGGGGCATCAGAAAGCATCAAGTGCAATTTGGTGTCGCACCCCTTCTTTTGATGTTATGTTTCGCGAAAACGCCTATGAAAAATCTTGTTTTTACACATGCTATGAACTTTGTGACATTTCCGATTCTCCGACGAGATGTAGAGTCTCTCTCTGTGTTCTACCGTCTTTACCATGGAGAATGCTCGTCGGAGCTGCATAACGCTCTCCCTCCGTCCCCTTTTTACCATCGCACCACGCGGAACAGGCAGCAAATGCACCCGTTCACTGTAGACATTCCAAAAATCAGAACCAACCGATCCTTTGGGTCCTTTATCTATAGGGTCGGTAAACTATCTAGTGCCAAGGTGTTTCCCCAAAAGTACAACCTGAGGTCCTTCAAACATGGTGTAAAGAGGCACTTGGCCGGTCTGCATTATTTTCTAAGCCCCTTTTAAAAGTTCGAAAGCTCATGGGCGTTGTCGGGCACCTTAAAAGGTCCTGGCGTATGCCATATACCGCGATTTACAAAAAAAATTAAAGTTCCCAAGGTAACTACCCCGAACCGAACCTACACCGTGACAACGTGCTCATAAAGGCAAGGTCCTGATATGGCACCTAATTCCTTTCGAAATTTAGGATGTTGTGCTGACGTCGGGTGTGCTCTTAGAATCTTTTCGGGGACAGGAAATAGGTTCAACCATAGATCTTAATTGTAAAAAAACAGACTTTCAGTGATTAACTTTTGAACTAACAATGAAGAAAGGAATGGAACCGAGATTATCCGGGAAACCACGTCGCCGAGCGTTTGCCCCATATAAAGTTGTTTGCACACATAACGCAAAAAGTATTGCACTTTAAGCCACGAATTAATAATAAAAGTTTAATACAGTCATATTACTTGCAGCGAAAACAATTTCACAATTTCAGGATTATTGGTTTTGTTACAATTTATTTAAATATGATTTTTATTCAACAGCGCCATCTAACGGTGTAAAACTTCTAATCGGCAATTACAACGAAACCATTAAACCTGAAATTGTGAATATGTTTTCGCTGCAACTACTATGGCTATATTAAATAATTTTGACGAATTTTTGCCTTAAAGTGCAATACTTTTTGCGTTCTGTGTAAAAAAAGCATTGTATGGGTCGGAAGTTCCTTAAGAGGAAAATTCCATACAACGAGCGCATAGTGATGTCGACTACGCGCGCAATTCGCTGCGATATAAAACGAAACTTTGTTAAGTACATTAATGAATAAAACAACTAAATTATGAAACATGTAAAGCATAAGAAACTTATTTTATCGTTTGGGAAGTTTCAATCAATTAGTTCCGGTATTTCTTTGTAAAAGTGATCTTGCGTCTTGATTTTTAACGTTCTTACACCTGCTTTTCACCTCTTCACCTACTCGAGTGGAAAGGAATGAATAGAAGAAAAAGATAAATAAAGCAACATCCGAAGATATACGTTTCTATTGGTCGATCGAGCATAAGAAGTCACCTGTAGAAGAAGTCAGCCTCAGCTTTCGTTCACATAATCACGCTGCTTTTCCGAATCGTTGGACAGAGTTGATGGAGTGCAATACGTCATGATTGCAGCATACGTCTTCCACTTTATTTATAGACCCATTTGATTAATGATAATTTTATTAGGTTATGTAAACTTTTTCGTAGACGTATAACATAATTCAAAGTCAAATGTCATAAGTTACATGCATGATTATTGCTTAATTACTTATTCAGAAATAACGAGGCAAATCAAATATATGAATGAAAGTATGTTAATCCTACAACAAAATAAAAATAGTCTTAATAATACTAACTTACTAGCGGCTCGTAGCCTAGTGGCGCGGGGACTGGCCTAGCGTACCAGAGGCCCGGGTTCAATACCAACTTGCACCACTGTCTTTCTCTTTCAGAGTTCGATAAGTGCATTTCGTCACGAATGCGAGCTGCTCCATGGTTCGGAATCCATGTAAAACTGTAGGTCCCCTTCCCCTACTTAGGTGGTAGGGTTTAAGCCCGCCCGGGTTGGTACCATCGCATTGGATGAAAAGATGGTCGAAGTGGCATTAAAAAATTGTCCGTGTTTTCCATCCAGTTCAATGTAGCCGTGCTCATAAAGGGAAGGTCCTGGCATGGCACCTAATTCCTTCGGGAATGTGGTGTATTGGGCTAATATCATAACGGTAGTTGTGTGGTATTAGCCATCCATGTCAGGTCGCATAAAAAAAAATCTTTAAACCGGGTTACAGTTTCATTGTTGATCCTTTCAGGGCTATTTAATTCTTACTTTTCAATGGAATAGATCATTTTGGGTCAAATAGTTCTGGAAATAGGGCAAGTAATTAACATAGAGGAAGGCTGAGTAGTTGAAAGCGGGCGACCGGTCGATAGCTGGGCGCTAAGGCTCAAGCTGTATTGTTTGGAAGGATGCCAGAATTGATTCGACGTATTCAAATGACATCTGTGTTAAGTACCGTCAATGACGTTTTGTTCGTGGGTTTGTTACAAATGTTTTAATATTTAAAGAAGAAAGAAAGAAAGAAAAAACATTTATTCAACAAATTTATAAAGTCCATAATTAATTACACGAAAAAAATTATAATAAATTAACAGATATAAAAAGAAACATAAATTGAATTTATACTAATTGTTGAAAAGGATTTCACACAGCACGTTGTGAAAGAACATAGTATTTCTATCGCAGCTGGTTTTAAGTGAACTCCTGTTATCTATAAAGTAAATAAAAAAAATAGTAAGTAAAATAGAAGTATAAAAATAACATATGATACAACAACAACATATTATTAACATAAAGGATTTTTTTAACTAAAGTAAACAACGTTTCAACGCATTTTTTTTTACAAAGACCATAACCAAAATACAAAGAATTTAATTTCATTAACATTTCCCTGTTATCGCTAAAGATTAATTTAAAAAAATGTATACTTCATTTTAATAATCTTATTACTACATATTTCTTTAATGGGTGGAGGTATATTATTCCAACCTTTGGTAGCTGCATATCTAAAAGGTTGTTTACAGTTTGATATTTATTTTATATTTGAAGCCCCTCGTACATAATCCAACGACATATATAATAAGGCCCACATAAGAGAAAATGAAGAAAAAGTGTCTTGTACAGCTCGTGGTGTAGGGTCTCGAGGTCGTGCCTTTCATGGGAGAGGTAATGGGTTCAAATTCTCGCCCCGGTGATGCGTAGTTCTTTATCTTTCCGAGTTGGGTAAGTGAATTTCGTTACGAATGCGAGCTGTACCCATGTAAAACAATAGGTCCCCTTCCCCTAATAGGTGGTAGGTAGGGTTAAGCCCATAAAAATGTTCGCAAAGTCAGTTTACACCAACACAGACCCTCCAATACGTCCGTTAAGTTGGGTTGTTAGTTGTCGAAAATTTGCGACAGCGGAAGTCATAGTAGGCGCACCAGAATGCACATCTCCTTTCTTTTTCGATATAACTTCAGGATGCACTCAAAATAAATGAAATAATTGTTTAAATTGCCTGAGTGTGTATTATTATACATATTATTTTATTTCATAGTACTATAATACAAAAAGAAGATCTACAGTTTTACATGGATTCCAAACCACGGGTCACCTCCCATTTGTGACGAAATGCACTAATCCAACTCAGGAAGAGGAAGAAAGTGGTCCATAAAAGGGACGGGGATCAAACTCATGACCTCGGGCATTCAAGTAAAATCCCCACGGCCCTGAGCCGCCATTAGATATAAAATTATTTGTATGCAAGTAAGCCGAATAAGTTAAGAAACTCCTCGTACCATTTGTCCCGTCATCCTTTTTTGCCTCCCCTGCGGGAAATGGGCGTGATAGTATTATACATTATCATATATGAATATGGTTTGATGGACCTCGTTATTCCTCGCTGAGTCTTAAAATTATCCCTCGGAATGGAACCTCAAAACAGCAAAGCATCTATCTGCAAACGTAAACAACTCATTTGCTTTGTATCCGACTACGGTCAAGCCGGAAATGATGTAATGTTTTTCCAACCTTTGTCTTGCTATTGCTCTGGATGTTAGCAAGATTAATGATAGATGTCGCTATCAATATTTTTCAGATCCCAATACTAGCGCCATCTATGCATGGTGGCAGGATTTATTTTCTACTCTCATTTCACTGCGGTATAGCCTTATTCGAGGAAAGCTGCGCCATCGTTTGCAACCACATATTTAATGTTATGAGGCTACGTAGAGGGCGCATTTTAAAATTATAAAGTGATAATTAAGTAAAGTTAAAATAAGTATGGTTATAATAATTCGATGTTTTAATAGAGTTATATCATTATCCCAAGTGTCCCTAATATCCCTTTGCCAAGGCAGGCATGATGAAAACGTAAAATTTTAACTATAAATTAAGTGCAATTTGTAAATAAAAAATACCATTGGTTTTTATTTATTGTATTCTCAAATGTGAAAATTCGCTCTACACTATATCAATTATTTCTCAATAACCCTCCTCTGGCGCAGTCAGATAAAAATAAGTAGCTTACAGGTCCCCTCAGAAGGCAACATTTATTTTGCACCCGATTCATTCAAAAATTACATAAATATTTTCTGTGAGGTATAGATATTACTTAGATGGACAAAATATGGACACAATTCCACTTGCGGATTTTTGTATTTTATTTGTCCATCAACAACAGGTTGCTTCTGTAATTAAGTTAGTCTTTTCAGTAACAGGAAATATAATTTATTAATAATTAAAACGTCCCACGCAAGGCTGGCCATTAATTAATCCATTCATTTCCAGGAGCTATGCGAAAGGTTTTTCCTGTACTTCTGTTCATCGTGTCAATTGCAAATTTTCCAGCGTAACAAAATTAAACCCATTCATTAAGGATTCGGAACACAGCTGCGCGGGACACAACAATGAGCGGATAGCTTCACGAAACTAGATAAGCGGTTCATCTTATTTGTACTCTTACAACCAGTAGTTTACTTGTAGACTTGCCATAATGTAATGTTAAAGTGTGTTTGTAAAGTTTGATGAAAGAAAATGTCCCTTCCCATACAAACGTAGTTTAGTGACCATTTACAATCTTCTGTTCTAATATATTTGCTTTGTCAGCCTAGATAGCTCAGTGTGCGACGCCTTGCGATTCGATAAGCTGGGCACGTCTGAGCGCGGTTGGCTACTGGATTGGTGACTATTTTCAACCGTTGAGGCTCGGATTCCACATAAACCGAATGAACGATAGTGAACGGCAATGAAAATTGTCCGTGTTTTCCATCCAGTTAAATGTAGTCCTGGCATGGCACCTAGTTCCTTTATGGTGTGTTAACTATGTGGTGTGTTAGGCTAATATCGGACTGTCAGTTCGGTATTAGCCATCATGTCCAGTTACATAAAAAAAACTTGATAATAAGTACATAAAAGAGAAAAAAAAAGATTCCGATGAATTGAGAACCTCCTCCTTTTTTTCGAAGTCGGTTAAAAATGAGGTAACAATGTCCATGTTGTAAACATTATAAGGGTTTAATTAAAGCCACATATGTCCATTTTGTTCAATTTATTTTATCAATTTTTTTTACCGAATATTTTTGAAAACTCTAAGAAAAACAGTACCGTGACTGCCTAAACTACTTACTGAAAGACAGATAATGCACAGTCTAATAAAATAATAAGATTGGAGTAAATATACTTTGAATGCCCTAGGGGTATTCCCCCTCATAAAGGGGACCTTCCCTTTATGAGCACGGCTACATTGAACTGGATTCAGCAATTATCAAAAATAGGTAGCTTATTTTACGAAGACGTCTACAACACACAACATATTGCGCTCTTGATTAATTGGATTCAAATTCAAATTTAAACTGTAAAATATAAACAAGTAATCATTGCAACCAGAATACGCATAATCACGTAACCAAGTGTGAAATTTGCAATTTGCCTCAAAATCTAAATAAAATGTCAATGGTATGAGCTTTTATCGAATTCGCAAATCGGAAGCTATGTAAATTGAGGGCTTCAGTGCCGACGGCGACGACGCCGGAAATAAAACACGATTCGCTTTCGTCTTTGAGTGTCTACGCAAGGAATGTATCGGTGATTTTAGCCTATTTGTACGCCTGGTTCTTCATGTTTTGGTTTTCGTACAAAAATATAAAAAAACAGAAACTCTTAAAACGGTTACGTGCATTTCGTAAAGAATGCGAGTTATTCCATGGTTTGGTAGCCATATAAAACTGGTGGTCCCATTCCTCTACCGTGCTAAACCTGACCGGGTTGGTACCCCCGAGTTGCATTGAATGAAAATATGGCCTAAGCAGCAATTTTTTTTTCGTGTTTTCCATCCAGTTCAACTTTTCTCATAAATTTAACCTGGGATTATTTAAGCGTCATTTGAAAATGCTTGATAGCTCAGCGATAGCCTGAAAACCGCTGGTATGCTGCCTCGCTGACCGTGGTTTGGCGAGGCGAGGTGTATTTAGCTATTCTGAGCACCTTTGGTCTTTTAGCACTCAATTATAAAATAAATGGATTATCATTAAAAAATGCAGCGGTGCTCATAAAGGGAAGTTCCTGTCATAGTATTAAATTCGAATATCAAGACAGTGGTTATGGTATTAACTACCCATGTCCAGTTACAAAAAAAATGCACTTGGGCCACTATTTTTTTTAAAGTGCCGGAACCCACACAGCAGTTAGTAACCAGTTGTAAGCAGCAGTAAGATCCGCCATCGAACTTTTACATAACCAAGAGCCGTATTTTGTTTCCTTCGATTGTGCAGAAATCTACCTCCAACCAACATTATAAAGTCAGATTTCAAGAGAAACAAGAAGCCAACAAACAATCAAAGAAACGAAATATGGCTGACCTGATTTGTATTGTGATTCCGTGTGATGAGAGGCAGGTTATTGGTGCTATAGCCTTTTCTTTGTTACATTAGAATCTGAGATCTCAGATCCGCTGGTAAGTTAGCACCCAATAAATTCAATGGACCTCCGGTGATAGTAATACTTCTGATAAATAAAACTGGATGAACATAATACTTTTGATGATATTATTGTTTTTTTTAATTATATGCCCTCACAATAAATGCATTTTTGCATTTTTTGGAACTATTGTAAAAAACAGTTGGACCAGTCTTCCTTAGGGAGATCTTCAGTGGTTTCTCAGAACGCATTCACCGCGGCTTTCGGGTTCATAATGAATCTCCGATTGAAGTCTCTGGCGTCTCTCTGATTGAATAAAGCGAAAAACCGGCCAAGTGCGAGTCGGACTCGCACACGAAGGGTTCCGTACCATCGGACAAAAAAATAATACAAAAAATCACGTTTTTTGTATGGGGGCCCCCTTTAATTTAAATTATTTTATAATTTTACCTATTTGTTGTTATAGCGGCAAAATAAATACACAATCTGTGAAAATTTCAGCTGTCTATCTGTTACGGTTACTGAGATACAGCACTGTGACAGACGGACAGACGGACGGACGGACGGACGGACGGACGGACAGCGGAGGCTTAGTAATAGGGTTCCGTTTTCACCCTTTGGGTACGGAACCCTAAAAATCGTAGATTGAAAATTTATTACGAAGACTTAAATCCAGTGCAGTTCCGACACACAATTTAAAAAATTCCGTCACAATGAAAATTCAAATGAAAATCTGATAAATTAAAACGTAACATGTTCTCAGAGAGTCTTCATTTTCTAATTTCGTAATAATATTTTTTTATTTCTCCCTAAAAAGTGGTCAGTTATAGAAACTTTTTTTATGCTCCGCGTTTTGAAGTGTCTCCGCCATAATATCCACTTTTCGAATGATTGAAAAAAATCTATTACAAATTTACGGTCGATTTTTAAAACCAAATTTAAGTTTTTATAAAATGTTTTGATTCATTATATTATATGTTTTGAATTTGTTATTAACTGCTTAAAATAGTTTGGATTTGATTATTAATTTTAATTAATATTACATAATAAAATCGAACTCTTTATAACTCAGTATGTTGCAGGTTTTAAAATATAGCACGAGCAATATGAAAGCTAGACCATTAAAATCTCATATCCTATCCATATTATGACGCGATGAAATAAATTAACAAAAATGTATGTATCCCAAATACTTTGACGACATCAAATACTGTTTTAAGGTATTTATTACACACTCCATACATTGTAGACGAAACAAAATATTCCCTGAACAAAATAAAATACAATAGCAAATTAAATCGACGTTTTTCCGTAATTTCATCAAAATCCGAAGATAATTGCCAAATTGCATAGTGCAAATACGAAATGCAATCTGCCAGATCTTAGGAAAATTCCTAAGATTTTTCCTCCTAATTTCTCGCATAATATGGCTTCTGCTATTATCCGTCTTCGTATCCACTTCCGGGTACCGGCAAACATTATTAGTCAACATATACATATTGGCTGTATGGGTGTAAGGCGCCGTTATTAAAAATGCTTCAAGAAAATTATGGAGCAACCCTGTATTTTATTTTTATTTCGGACTGGAAGTGTACACCACGGTCTGTAGTTTTAACCGACTTCAAAAAAAGGAGGTTCTCAATTCGTCGGAATCTTATTTTTATTTATGTATTTTCACCGATTACTCGAAGACCCCTGGATCTATTTGGATTTTTTTTAAAGGGTCTACTGGTCCCATATTTTTTTTATGAAAATCTGTTCATTAGCTTGGTTAAACACAACAAATACCGAATTTTCAGAACCACTGAACCCCGAAACGAAATTTTATATTTAGCTTTATTCTAGGGTAGAGAATTCTCACTAAGAGAGATTTTATATAACATCTTTGTGGATGCAATCGCATCCAACCGCTTTCGACTGAAGGATATTTTCATTTCAGGAAAGCTGAGAGAGTCTGTGCGGAGTTCGTCTAACGGCGCGGACCGTGAGGCTGGCACGTGAGACGTGGAGAGGCGATGCGCAGTTTCCGGTACGAGTTGAGCGTCTTCTCCCCCGGGGCGCTCCGGCATGCGGAAACTGTGACGAGTTTCACTCCATTTTCCGCGGAGTATTTTTACGCTTTCGCGACGCTTGCGTTACTTTTGGTTCCATTCGGTGATTTTAAATGAATTCCATGAAGCAGTCGGGGGAGATGTGGCCAAATTATTCATAGTTACTGTGCAATAGCCTCGGGCACCATTTTGATCAGCATGGATAACTCAGTGGCTCGTCGTCTCGGCGTTTGATGATAAACGTTAAGCAATGATGGACGCAATCAGGTTCTGGAAGATTTTTTCGGATAGCTGAGGCTTGCTGAGATTCGGATTCTACGCAAATATGGTGTGAACAAGCACCGGGCCGTCCGACATGGTTTTCACAGCCCCCCTGAAAGTTCGAAAGCCCGTGGGCGTCGTCGGGCACTTCAAAAGGTCCTGGCGTACGCCATATGCCGCGCTTAACATAAAAAAGGTCCCCTTCCTTACTTACTAGGTAGGCTATTCGTAGGGTTTGATACCAATTTGTTTGGTACATCGCATCGAATGAAAGATTTTCGAAGCGGTAATGAAAATTATCCTCGTTTTTCAACCAATTCGATTCAACCGTGAAATTCAAGAAAGGTCCTGACATGGCACCTAGTTACCACGTGGCGTGTTTGGCTAAAAGACACTAGGTATAGACAATTCATTCATCCAAGAGTTTCGCTTGTGAGCGCATTATGTATTCCGGCAGATCTTAGCCTTCTCGGTGCTTCTGAAGGCTTCAACCAACCGAGAAATATCTACACCGAGATGCTTCTCACCGATTCTAGAACGTTGTGTTGTATTTATATAGTACTGGAACATATACCGGCTTATAAACGTGAGAATTCATGCTCGGCAAGTGTGGTTAGATAGCAGTTGCGACGTTCCTTTAGCGCTGTATCACTTATGTATATTCGCCCTGTGAATTGGGGTCTTCATTCTATGGTTGCTCATTATCACTAATCATCATTGTATCTTCTTTAAGGTTTCAATACTGTATTGATGAATGCTTCATTCATTAACTCCATCGACTTTCTTTGTTTCACAAGGACTATTTCACTTCAATTACATTCGTTCCTCGTACTCTTATATTACTCATTGTAACACTCAATATGCAAGGGTGCTGCGAATTTAATGTTTTAAATGTTTTCTTATTGCAAAAGATTCATGTAAACGGGTATTTCAAAGCATTTTTATTCCAAAATGGTTATCCTTTGAAAATTATCTAACTATGGATAAGCAAAAAATATCGATATCCATTTATTCGAATTCTTAACATGTCATTATATCTCTCAAGTATATCTTTTTGTGTTAAATAAAACCAAAAATACACCTAAAAATGGAAAGAAGTAGGTATTAACACGAATTCACTCCTTCAATTCACTTGATTAAAACGGTCGCCCGATCCTAAAATAATTTTCCTTTGAGCAAATTGAAATAAGTTTTGGTTTATACAGTCTAAATGATCTTTGCTTTTAGCCGTTCATAATTTAGAGTTTAATATTTCACCAAGAGAATAATAATATTTTCATGATTCATTTTGTATAACCTTGACATATCGAACTATTTCAACTTGATTATAACCCGAATGCAAAAAGAACTCGTCAGAATGTAGGTGTGTTTCTTGTGCACAAATATGAGAACACTTCGAAATGAATTTTTAACTATTGACAAATTTTTTTTATATAAATATTGTTTTACTTATCTCTGGAAGGTAGGATGTAAGCACCTGACATGGCGATTAAGTACACTTAACGACAAAACCAAATGCAATGATAAGAATTTAATTATATAATAAAATTAATGTCAAGATGACATTTCCCATTATCCATTCTTTTTTTATTTAATGCCAGGTTACTAACCCGAGCGGGCTTAGCCCCAAAACACCTAGTAGAGAATAAAGTTTTACATGGATTTCGCTGTCACAATGCAAAAATATTTCAGTTTTTATAGATATTTAAAAACATCACTTTATTACTTTCAATGCCTACTTATAACATACATTATATCTAATTTTGGTATTATTGAAGGTTGCAATCGAATAGGACATTTGCAAGTATATACAGGAAATGATGTAAGTACTATTAGAATCATAAACACAATCGTCTCGTTAAGGATATTTATTCCAGATTAATTCACATGTCACAGGAGATGCAACTCGGCCGATGCTATATCGTGAACTGACTCCAGTCCATTCCACTGGACTGAGGCTGCCTGATTGAATGTTTACATTCAAACACGTCTGCATCATTTTTAAACCTAACAGTTCGGCCTTCCTGACACTCCTGCGTCCTCGAAGGAGTTAGTTGCGCTGTTTTCTTGAAGCTGAGTTGTCAATGAAGAAGAAACTTCACTCGTGGTCGTTTCTTCTCTGCTTCGCCCCTCACCGGCTATCTGGCGTCAACAAAACGATCAAATGCAGATTATTTTTCTTTAGGCAATTTTACCAAAAGAAGATATCAGCTGGCCTGCCCCTACCGGCTATGGCACACAGATATTGTGAAGAAAAGCCACTGATGACTGTCGGTAATAGTATCGCCCCTGACGGCTGGTAATGATAGTATCGCCCCGGACGGCTATTCATAGTTGTATCGCCCCTGACGGCTATTCATAGTTGTATCGCCCCTGACGGCTATTCATAGTTGTATCGCCCCTGACGGCTGGTAATGATAGTATCGCCCCGGACGGCTATTCATAGTTGTATCGCCTCTGACGGCTATGTCATATGGTACTGCCCCTGACGGCTATGACATATGATACTGCCCCTGACGGCTATGTCATATCGTACTGCCCCTGACGGCTATGACATATGATACTGCCCCTGACGGCTATGTCATATGGTACTGCCCCTGACGGCTATGACATATGATACTGCCCCTGACGGCTATGTCATATCGTACTGCCCCTGACGGCTATGACATATGATACTGCCCCTGACGGCTATGTCATATGGTACTGCCCCTGACGGCTATGACATATGATACTGCCCCTGACGGCTATGTCATCTTTTATTGCCCCTTCATGCACTCGTCCCCTATTTCTGCAGGTAAACTTACCTACTCCTCATCGCAGGACTCAAAGTCCCTCGATATCCACACTTTCATTTTATCTCGGGCTACTACGTTTTTATATCCTCTTTTCCCTTTTCTAACCGATACCACTTCATATCGATCGTTGGGAAGTACAGCGCTCACTTTATAAGGACCTGCATAGCGCGGAACCAACTTTCCGCTAGTCAGCCCAGGTTTCAAAATTTTCCTTTCCACCATGACTAAAGCTCCTAGCGCCAGTCGTTCCACGGCCCTTCTGGATTGATTAAAACGGTGCTCCATTTCGACCGCATTCCTTTTGATAGATTTAGCAGCATCATCACGCAGTGATGTCAAACTCTTAGTGCATCGCACTGCCCCTTGTAGATCACCGGATAGGCGTGGGCGTAAACCACACAAAACCTGCAACGGTGTTTTGCCAGTTCCTTGAGATATGGACGAATTTATCCCCAGCTGAACGTTCGGTAGGTACTTCTCCCACCCTTTTTCTTCTCCGTTCATATGAGCGGTCAGAGACTGCAGAATTGTCCTGTTGCTCCGTTCTACCTGACCATTTGCCCTTGGCGAAGCCACAGCATTCTGTACATGTTTAATCCCATGATCTTTGCAGTACATCTGGAATTCCCGTCCAGTGAATGCTGTCCCCTTGTCGCTTATAATCCGGACTGGGTGCCCGAATACACTGGAAACCTTGCTTAAGGCATGCAAAGCACCTTTGGCGTTGGCAGTTGCCACTGCTTCTAGCCACAAAAATTTCGAAAACCCATCAATAATAGCTACTATGTACGTCTTACCAGCACTTTTACAAAACGGGCCGAGATGATCTATATGCAGCGTATGAAAAGGGACCTCAACTCGTGGAATAGGGTGCAAGAATCCCGGTTGTTTTCCAGTTGGCTTCTTGGTGAACTGGCATTCAATGCAGGATTTTACGTACTTCTCGACACATTTTCGCATCTTACTGAACCAATATTTGGCTCCAATTGCTTCTAAGCACTTTTCAACACCAAGGTGACCGCTGTGGTCATGGTACGTTTTCAAAATGTGCCATCTAGCAGAACGCGGCAGGACAGGTCTGAGGCCTTCATCGGTAATACGATACAGGCGGTTATCCTTGATTTCATATTCCTTGGTTAGGCCATTATTTTTGTTCTTTCCAGCACTGACTTCAAGTTTCAAGTTTTGCACCAACTGTTGTATGTCCTCATCGGCTTCTTGAAGGGTATCTACCAAATCCTTTTCTTCAACCTGCCTGATGTCTATGGGGTTACGGCTAAGCGCGTCAGCGTGTGCCATCACAGTACCAGATCTGTGTTCAACTTCGAAATCGAATTCTTGCAGGTCGAGCCACCACCTAGCTATTCGGGCCGACAGGTCTCGTTTGGACCAGGCTAACCTCAGGGCAGAGCAGTCTGTTACTACGGAGAATTTTGCTCCGGTTAGGTAGACCTTAAACTTCGTGATTGAAAACACGACCGCAAGAGCCTCTAGCTCAAAGCTGTGGTAGTTACGTTCTGCGGCCGTAGTTTGTCTACTTGCGTATCCTACTGGTTTGAAAACTCCACTGGGTTGCTTCTGCAGAAGAATTCCGGCCAGTCCAATCTTAGACGCGTCAGTGTGGACTTGCGTCTCTTTATTGGGTGCAAATATCGCGAGCACAGGATCAGACGTAAGGGATAACTTTAGTTCTTGAATTGCATTTTCTTGCTGATCTCCCCAATTCCACTCTTGATCTTTTTTTGTTAGTTTGGTTAATGGTTGAGCCACCGTAGCAAATCCGTTAATAAATTTTCGAAAATAGCTTGCCAATCCCAAGAATTGCCTCAGCTCATGAACATTCGTTGGTGTCTTGAAGTTTTGCACCGCTTTGACTTTATACTTTGACGGTCTCATTTCGCCCTTGGAGATAACATGACCCAAATATTCAATGGAATCTGTTAAGAACGAGCACTTGCTTAATTTCAATTTTACTCCAGCTTCTGATATAAGTTCCAAAACCTTTCTCAGATTAACAAGTGCCTCCTGTACGTCCTTTCCCCATATTATTACATCGTCTATATACACTTCGGCACACGAGTGAAGAACCGGAGCTAGTATGTGGTTCATAGCTCTCTGAAAGGTTGCAGGCGCGTTGCATAAACCAAAACTCATCATCTTAAATTGGTACAAGCCATCAGGAGTGATAAAAGCCGTGTACGGTCTTGACTCCTCGGCAATTCGAATCTGGTGGTATCCATTAGCTAAATCTAAACTGCTAAAGCACGTCTTATTGACCAACCTGTCTAGTTGATCCTGGATTACGGGTAATGGGTATCTTTCTTTTTCCGTGATTTTATTCAGAGCGCGGTAGTCAATGCACATTCGATATCCACCCTCTTTCTTTGGTACTAGGAGTATTGGACTGGCATACGGTGACTTGGATTCCTCTATAATTCCTGCCTCGATCATTTCAGCTACTTTTGTTCTCACTATTTTTCTTTGATGATAGGACAAGCGGTAAGGTTTGTAATTTATGATCTTGTCATACAGCAACTTTATTTTCATTTCAATATTACATTTACCGATTTCCAGGCTATTATTACCTGCAAAACAATGTTCAAATTTCTCAAGAAGGGCATTCAAATGTCTTCTCTCGCTCTGCGCGAGAGTTTTACCGAATCGTGGTCCTGGTTGGTTCTCGTCAATGATTTCTCCTCTGGCGACCCGTTGATCACTTTTAAGAGGAATGCTGGTGGTAGTCCTATTCACCAATTTGATTACGGCGGCTCCATCATGCACCTCCAAAGGGCCGCCGAAGACATCCATTTCTTTTAAAGGCTTGCGGTGCTCGGCTTGCGAAATCCCCAATACACCACTTAGAGGTGGATTGGTAGTCACTATGATTTTGTTGACACCTGGCGTCAACACGACGTCGGTTTTCGGGTATAGACTAATTTTTGATAGGTTCTCAGATAACTCTGGTAATTCAAGTGTAATCTCACTGTCGAACATGGTAAGCTCTGTTGGTGTCTTTACCATGATAACATTAGGGGCTTCGGTAAATGGTTGTCCGATTATAGCTTCAACGGCTTGGACTTGGTTATCTACAACAAGAAATTCAGTACGTCTCGTTACCCCATCTACAGTCAAATCTCCAGATACCTTGCCTAGGGGTATAATAAGTGCACCACCGTATCCCTTTAGTACGACATTACTTTCGTCCTTTTTAATCTCTAAATTTAGTTTTTGACGAACTCGATCTATCATTGTATTACACGCACTCCCAAAATCGATGTATGCTTGCACAGATATACTGTTTATTAGCGCTGTCTTATGATACTTCTGGTCTGACTCGTCCGGACATATTATCTGAACTTTCTTTGTTGGGCGCTCATTGGTGTTACTCGAATTCGGCTTCTGATTCCTTCGTCGTCGGCACTCCTCGTATGAATGGCCTGGAATACGGCAGAAGCCACACATTTTTGATTTGTTGTTCTTTTTATAGCAGTTTTCTTCCAAATGGCCTACTTTTTGACAAAAGTGGCAACGTTTGGCGTCACTCGATCTCGCGTTCTTAGAGTGGCAGACACGAGCCTTATGTCCCTTTTTTCCGCAGATATAACAAGAAACTTTGCTCGAAGTTGTGGGAGCTTGGTCATTTTGCGGAGAGTCTTGCTTTGAGATATCCACCGTTTTGATGCTTGCCAAATATTTGAGAAGAGAACTCGTGTCGCGACACCCAGCAGATACAGCTCCAACCTCGGACAATTTATCACCCAAAGTTCCTATGATTGCTTCTGAAATTACTTCGTCTGGCATACCACACGCCATTCCGATGCCAAGCTTCTCATAATAAAATGTAATTGGGTCCTCGTGTGTCTTCTTGACTCGATTAACCAATTCCCTTATTTGGCTTAATTTGTTTTTCGTAAAGGGGAATGCTTTAATTAGACGAGATTTCCATTCATTCCAGTCCACGTCAAAACTCTGTTGGCGCTCATACCAACCCTTAGCGTAACCTTTGAGTTTCATTGTGCAGTTGCAGATCAGCGTCCTCTCGTCCCAGCCATACATATTTGCAATGCTTTCCAAATTACGAATCCAATGTTCCACGGATATCGTAGCCTTTTCTGGGTCGAACTCGGGTACTGAATCATTTCGTCCCACGTAGCGGATTGTTGGTACCGTCGAGGGGTTTGCGAAACTAATTTGCGGGGACTGTGTTGTTGACGTAGTAGGCCCCACAGATGGTACTGAGGCCGGAATTTCAGCCACCGAAGAGGAAGTCGATGGTTGTGTCCCATGATAAGTTGCAGTTTTTCTGAGTTCCCGAATTAACCTTTCCAATCCCATTATGCGCATAGCTTGTCTATTCCTCTCTTCTTCATAATTGAGTTCTCTTTTGCTGTACTCGTTATCACTGTCCGTCTCCGACGGCGAGTCGTCGCTGTTGTTCCTACGACGCCGCTTATGCCAGGGACCCATTTCAGTAACAATTTCCAACAAGTCTTACAACAATGTTTCAACGTGTATAGGAAATAAAGAAACTTTCGTATCCGAACATTGAATACACCTTAAGTCCCTTAAGAATGGTGCACAAAATATTATTCGTAACTGAGTCTCAACCGAATCAATGCAATGTTTGTCTACAATCACACAACATTGTAAGTAGCTTCAACATAGAACAAGCTCACCGCATGATAGTTCAACACAACACGAACACATGAGTAGGTGCGTAGGTATGTCATGTGTGGTGTCGCCTTCGCATCGGCATGGGTAGCGCGCTCGCACGCAGCCACCACCCCGCGCCGCCGCCGTCGCCTCCTCCGCCCCGCCGCGCGCCGCGTCTCCGTCGCGCGCTCAGGCCGGGGATTACCCTAACTTCTTCACAGTCACGTCACTCCACACTATACTGTACTGTGTTTTCTCTACCTAAGAATACCACTACACTGGTGTTTACTCGATTGTACTGGCCAAAGTATGAATATTAACAAGACACATAGTATTCCAGTGAGTTCTATGAAAGATTTGCTGAAAGGATAGCTCCCACTCAATCACTCAAACAATGGCGAGGAGAGTTGCGTCATCTCACGCGCACTGCTGGCGGCGTCGTTTTCCGGGAAAGGAATAGTAGCACTGTTTTTATCACTTCTATTGGTCCATACCACTTCTGAGATATTAGAATCATAAACACAATCGTCTCGTTAAGGATATTTATTCCAGATTAATTCACATGTCACAGGAGATGCAACTCGGCCGATGCTATATCGTGAACTGACTCCAGTCCATTCCACTGGACTGAGGCTGCCTGATTGAATGTTTACATTCAAACACGTCTGCATCATTTTTAAACCTAACAGTACATATTCATCTGAAGGTGTAATTTGAGTTTTAAAAGTCTGCTGGGTCCATGCTTTAGGTTTGGTATCCCAGCCTAAAAAGCAGTACATAACTATTTCCGCCACCTCTTGATTTTTCCATTTTCTACCATTTTTTATTAGTATTATTATGCGGGCACAATACACGAAGAAATATATTTCCTTATGTATGTCATTTTCCGTGATAAGTCAATTATACCAATCCATACGATTATTCATCAAGTCTGGTGGCGAGGTCGCGTATATTGAATTCCTTCCAGTATTCAGCACAGCCACCAAAATGCGGGAGACTTTATAGTATTATACAAAAAATTGTAAATTGAATAACTTTTGTGACAAGTCAGTATATGTTAACGTTTTTTTGCCACCGTGAAATGTATGTATCAATCAATCAAAAACTCACAATGATCAACGCGACGCTCTTTCTTTGCTTTCTTTCATGGCTCAAATCACAAGAAGAATATCAATAACGAGCGATTGATGTAATCACTGCTCATACGTTACTTCGACTCGAAATAATCTGCGCCAAACTCCTGCCTTTATTCAGTCACTAAGCTCCGATTGCACGAAAATACGGCTGAGTTAATCAATGTTCAAACACGTACATTTTAGTGAACCCAACGGAGTTCCTTCCATACTGTCCACACAAAGTGACGTGTTTAATCATACGTTGACGTTTATTTTGATTGTTTGTCCTTTTGTGCACTCGGCCCTTAGTCAGTCTCAGTTCAGTTAATTCCGTGGCAAGTTATAATAACTAGTGATCAGCGGTGGCTGTCGGGTTGGCTAGTGATTGCGGAACATCATGTCAGTCATATCAGTGCTGTGCTTTAGTGATATTAGTTATTTAGATGTAACGTTAGGTATTCATTTATTACATCGCGTCGCACAATCAGCTGTGCCAACCAGAGGTGGTAGCAGTGAAAAGGACATATGTTTTGAGCTATTAGATTGCAGTACATTTGTATTTAAGAGACGACGACCGTTGGAGTATCCGTGTCCTACACTGGCGGCCGTGGACAGGAGAACGGAGTGTGAGAAGACCACCAAGCAGGTGGGACGACGACATAAATTGTGTCAGCGGAAAGCAGTGGCTCCGTACCGCTGAGGGCCGGGAGGACTGGAGAAAATCTGAAAAGGCATATTTTCAGCATTAGACCTAAACACTTTGACTGACTGATATATTATGTATTTTGTATACAAAATACAAATTTATTTATATTTTGACTCCCGGCAAAGTTTCTGGTCGGTCCTTCTTCGTTGATCTTCGGTTCTTCTTCCAAGAAAGAGTTTGTGTAGATCTAATGGAGGAAAATATAATTTAATTACCCTAACCTATACGAAACATTTCGAAGAAATTGTCATTGTACAGCCACATGTGTCAAAATTAATCAATATTATAATGTGCAACACACAAGTTCTTAAGTTTTACCGTTCCTTCTCTCCTGATCACATAAATCGTATTCGTATTCAGTAACAGTATTCACCAATTTAACAATAACATTGCTTCCGATAAATCACGGAGGGGCGCCTGGAAATAGAGAAATAACCGTTATTTGAACTTGGTCCTCGGAACGAGTTAAGCGTGCATGATTCAAAAAAAGCAATAAGGCCAATGTGTACTTTCTACTCATCTGTGAGTTTAGGTAGCATCCATTTCTTAAAACGCTTATAGAAAGAAAGGTGGATGGTAAATGATTGTGTGCATTGCGGTTGATCCGAACTCGAGCTTGAGAGAACTGAATATGTAATTCGGCGGTATTCACGAAAATTTTCTTCGACTGCTCGAACGTTTTCTTAAGTGACCAGTGTTGACGGTCGACCAGTCGTCGTTTTATTAACGGACTTTAAAAAAAGAAGGAGGTTTTCGATTGGTCAGAATCCTTTTTTTAGCAAACCAATTATAACTGTTTCTCGTAAACGGTCGTTTTAAAATGTTTTATATAGTCATAGTAAATCAAAGCGCCATTTCAACAATGAATAAACTCAATTGCTGCGAACAAATTCCTGCTGGACTATTCGGAAAAAAAAATCCACAAAAAAAAAAATGTTTAAGTTTAAAAAATATCAGCAAACAATCAGGCTTTATATAACGTTATTATGTTCCAGAGTCAATCAAATGCCTGACGAATATCTTATTTGTTTTCCTCTTACCATAACCCATCCCAGCGAGCGTGAAAGCGGTCGAAACTTATCCGTATGGCGGCAGCTTAGTCACAAGTTAGTGCTAAATGGCTAAGGGCCCTTTTTCACCTACTTCTCATTAGCTTAATCGCCACACATTCAGGGCCTTTCTTAGCAGCTTGTAATAGATACCAGTACAATATAATCATCACTTTAGTAATAAACGCTCTTTAAGTGTCAATCACAATAAATCATCACTTGATGAAAACCAAGCTAACGGTAGTAAGTTCGCTTTAAAATTCAAGACGCGTAACATCGAATGTCCTTGACACTAAATAACGTCCTGTAAAGTTCTTACGTATTCGTATGTGCTTTCACGTATCGTTAGAACTCGAGAAAACAGAAGGAAGGTACAAGAACAGGTAATACAAGTTACTCGCCGGCGCTACCATGTTTGTAAGTAAAAGTGGCTACGCCGCCATGCTCGATGACCTAATCAGTCCATGTCGGAAGCCGGATGCCCAATCAAAATATTGGATAAGTATATCGGAGGCATAATTTCAATATTGAAATACGAAATACAAGCTAAACAACTTTCCAGAACTAAGAAGTGTTGGTATGCTGAGTTGTGTAAGGGATTCCATTAACGCCGTGGTATCGGCACGAGAGACGTATCTGTGTTTAGTGACAACTAGATCATTCGTCTAAGTCGGTCCCTACTCTCGAAGAAGAATAGCCACAAGCGGCCGAACAATATTGCTCGGACAATCTAGTTTCGTCGATATTGCCACCAGCGCGTAAAGGATTCTTACATAGTTGAAGCACACTGATTGTATAGAGCCAATCGTCTCGGGTATTGAGGGTGAATTATTAAAATATTTTGCATCACAGTTACAGTATTTTTATGTTTCTGGACATGGATGGCTAATGCCACACTTACCGCATTCTCGAAGGATTAGGTTTAACCGACTTAAAAAAAGGAAGAGGTTCTCAATTTGTTTTACTATTGCTGTATTTACTGCTACTCTTTCTACATGTTGACTAGTTGAGTGCGCTCTTTCTCTGGCACTAATTTTTAGAAAATAAATGGTCTGGAACCATAATTCATACATACGTATCGATACAAAATAACAAAGACTAATTTTTGAATAAATATACTTTTTCGTACCAAGCAAGTACGGCGCTTTTTCCAAGGAAAGTTATATGTATGTATATGTCTAGCCTTCAATTCATAGAGTAGTTATTTTTACAGGGCTCTTTCTTTAATTATTATGTCCTTGCTTCACGACAGATTTTAAATTAACTTTTGAGTTTTGTTTTCAAAGTTTTGGGAGATACAACTGTATACATTTCAGACGCTTGTTATTTTTAAAAATCTAGGGAACGTTGATGCACAATTTTAAATATATTTTAAAAATACATTTGGGTTCGTTAGTAAATTACTCCTGTGTATCGGCGTGGTCCACGCCGAGGACTAAATTATATATTTACGCTCTCGTTTTTTAATTAATTAGTGAATTCGTATTTCCATTTCAAAGGAAATGACGGTAGGTAACAAAATCCCTTCATAGCTTTATGGGAATTAAAGCTTCGTATCAAAGGTCCAGAGAAGGTAATCCCATGACATATTGAACGAACATGTATTGCATATGAATGCATGATGAAACATGAAAGGATTTTGCGAATATTTAAATTTTATCAGAATCATCGATTGTGAAATTTGAGTTTTACATGTAATTCCACCGAGAGAGTGTATTTAAGTTGAAGCCGAATTTCAGCTGTTTTTGTCAATGTGTATCACCTTTTCCGCTATATTCTTTACGCCTCTAAGAACTCTGTTATTTGAAAGATAAGTCGAACGGGCGACATGCCAACCGACACTACTGTATTAGTAAATGATGTTTCATGAGAAACTTTTGAAAAACTGTATTCAAACTAGTGTTTTACCGATTTTTATATTTTCTAATAGATAAGTTTTTAAAAGAAAACCGTTTCAGAGAAAAAGAAAGAACCGAAATTTAAAAAAGGCAAATTTTTATTTCAGAAATGGTAGTCCGAAAAATATTTTAATAAATTAAGACTACATATCACTTTTTACCACGGCTTTACGGTATCGCCTGTGGTATCCTGTGAACTACAGGCCAAAACAGCTAACGCTGGCATTTCCTTGACATCGACATTTTGAAACAGTCCTAATAACAATCATGTTTGGTTCATGCGATCGTAATTGTCTTTAATTTATGATTTATTTAATTACGATATTTCCACAACGGTAGCTGCGACGCATTGCGGTACGTCTTTTGCACTTGTTTTGGGCTATTAGTCTACCATCTTTCTTCTAGCTGTCGCTGTATCCCCGTCAGCCAGTCCTGCACGAGCGTGGCCAGCCCACGGTCAACCTAACCCCGTAAATATGATTTTAGACCGAATTGACAAATAATTTTGTATGAAAAATACTGCAAAATGTCACCAAAATACGTTGTTTTAATTGACATAGCCCCAATTGCACGAACAGACGGCTCACAACACGTCACTTTACGTGAACCGCATGGAGTTCCTTCTATACTGTTCATACATAGCGACGTGTTAAATCACACGTTGACGTTGATTTTGATATTTGTCCTTTCGTGCACTCGGCCCATAAACAAAGTTATGGCAGTGCATGAGTTATATAACGAGGATGTGTTGCTTGTTTATTTCATTTTCGCTATATGGCTCCTCACTTCATCGTTCCGAACCCATGTCAACATGAAGGTTCCTACTTAATAGAGTCAACCTACTATTTCGATTTTCTGATTTTTATAGAATGTTATCTTACAGTGTATGGTTTTATTGAAAACAAATTAATGTGCAGGTAAAAGCCTTGGATTTTGTAGGAATCAAATAGGAGGCAGGTGGTTTCAATAGAAGGCTATTCAGTTCCTTCGATAATCCGGTGCGATCCAATCTGTGTCAGACCTTACGGCAGGAACTTCGGAAACTTTATTTAAACTAAGCTGACGCGATGGGTCCTTTCGGGGAAGCTTTGTTTCTAAGACGTAAATTAAGATGGAGTGTGATATCGTCGCTCGTCGTCGAAGATTCCTCATCTTCTTGAAACTAATTCGGAATAAAAAATATCGGCTGTCAAGTGGTCGAACCGAGCCTTCATTGTTTTTAGAAAAAAAATATTTCTCAGATTTCGTACATTTAATTACTTACAAACACTTTTGACTACTGATTTTTTTTATAAAGACGATAGAATACATGCAAGATGATGGCTGTCGAGCGATTTAAATTATTTCTAGTTCCATTGAGTAACAGCTAAGTTTTGACACACAATTTATAAGTTTTCAAGTGTTTTCATGATTAATGTACCTAATCTTTGTTTGCGGCTTTACACGCATAACGCTGGATCGAAACTTGTTATTTTCTATTCTTATTAGTTTAGAAATGTCTAAATAAAAATATGAGATAGAGAAATTTAAAACATTGGTATATTTTTATAGTTGTAAAAGGAAAGAGCGTTATGTTCAATACTTGATAATGTGAAAACTTTTTTAAAGTAAGGTATTTTTTTCTGAATCCAAAATCGCAGAGGTGAAACAGCAATTTGTTGCCATGTGGGTTCTGGCACCCAAAAAATAATGCAATTGGGCTCCGTGCATTTATCATTTCTACCCGTGTACTTCGTAAGAGGCAAGTAAGTTATTCATCGTTTGTGGGTTGGATACCACGCAAAATTTTCATTCACTAGGTAGTCGATTAAATTCCGCCCACCAGTACCATTACATTCGATCTGGAAAATTGATCGTGGTTTTCTATCCAGTTCAATTTAGCCATACAATGAATGAAAGGTACTGGCACGGCACCTAGTTCATGTGAGGTGTGTTGGGCTGACAGGAGATATACTATTAGTCCAGTTACATGAACAGTTGCTATGACAGTTTTATTTTACCCGTAACATTATTCAATATTCTATTAATTTGAGAATCCACAACCAAATTTGTAACAGGATTGTTTGTCCCGGTACCTGTTACCAGCAGACCATTAGAGGAAATAACACATCGATGTAGTAATTAAATTATATCATATTGATTTGATACAATTTCGTATCAATAATGATGAGGGCTCTGTAAACCCGAACTGTATTAAAGCTTTATTTAACTGTAGGTGTTGATCAGTATCTCTTTCAGGAATCTTATTCGTATATGGTTGCTCTCAAACCATTGTACTCTTAATTTTCTGTAGGTGGTAGCATTTAAAGTGTTAATTCACTGAGAAAAAAGTAGGCTGACAAAGTGACAAAAATCACGTTGTCAGAAAAAAATTGTTGAAGCATCAAAATAAGTTATTACTATAACGAATCGAGCTTATTTCTCAGGAGAGCTTTTATTTTGTCAATTGCTTTTTGTCATTGAAACAAAGTCGTATTTGTTACTGTAACAACTTTGGTCACTGTTTGTTAGTGTAACAAAGTGGAAGTTGCGAGCGCAACAATGTCTAGTATGTTTTGCTAGACTTACTTTGTTAGATTGTATATATGGTCGACAACATAAAGGTTGTCGTTGCAACCAATTCACTATGACGGCTCTCCAGGGTTAAAGTTTCTTTGTTGGGCCAACAATATTTTTTTCTCAGTGTATTATAATTTTTTTTTTAGCTGTGTGAATAATAATGTATTTTGTATTTTGACTCTTTGTTTACAGGTCACTGTAGTAGTTCATGACAGAAATAATCGTATTAAGGTGGCCCATCCCGCTCATCTCCCCATACAAAAGGGGAAAGAAGATCACGCCCATATTTCTTGTCAGAGATCCAAAATTTTGCTTAAAATACCTTTATTTGATCAAACTAGATGTTTGATGACCATTGGCATTGTAAAATTGTGTTTGGTTTCTAAGTTATAAGGTCCGAAAGTTCGAATTTTTCGCGCGTTTTATACAATAACTTTGGAGGTGGATTACGCTATGATAAAGTAAGAACATCTTAAAAAGATTAGTCATCAGACATAGCTTATTTAATCAAGATTTATAATCTATTTGATTTTTGTTACATTTTGGACTACAGCGGTCGTGGTTTACTTTTAGCTATAAGTCGTTTTGAAATTAAAATTTTCGAAAATCTTACCAAATCATACACTATGCACATTGTCTTTTTTGTGGACATTTAGCATCTTTCTCATCACGGATCCAGTCTTTTTCTTTGAAACATAGAAGGTCCCAGAGCGCGACAGCAAGGTTTTGTACCGTGCCCGCGAATGAGTTAGTCCCGCCGGGTTGGGCCACCTTAAAACTAAATCGTACAGAGCTTTCACAACTTTTTCATGTTGCCACAGGAGTAGTGCATCGCTTTAAGGTGCCTGCTTGCGGCGACGCTAGGTTCGGGTCTCCTCCTTCCCTAAAATATGGTTGATAGAGGCGATTGCTGTGCCTGGCGTGATGCTCATGAACGGGTGCTGTTTGTGGGGACTGGCTTGCTCCAAATGGTAACATGCTAGATGGCGGGCATGGTTTTTACTAATAAACTGATATTTGTCATGAACTGTTGCATATGACATGAATAGTTGATTCTGATCAATTCATATTAATTTAGCGTGTTTATCTGTGAGTCTACACAGTTTATATATACAGTTTATACTTTTGCAAATTTAGACTAAATGGACGTTGAAAAAAAACCGGCCGAGTTTCTTGCCAGTTCTTCTTAGCTGGGATTGCCCCGAACTGGCTAATGATAAAATATGACAAATCCGAGTGCAGCGTACTGTCTATGGATGATGAATAAACAATAAAAAACAATAAACAATAAACAATAAATGAAACGACATGGTAACCATAACTCCGCAATCATTATCCATTAACGTTTCTGATTCGTTGAGTAGAGAATACTCCAGTGCTCTAGTCGCCTTAATCTTGTTTTGACCTATTTCCTAGACAA
The DNA here is from genome assembly GCA_946894095.1 of Incurvaria masculella. Classification (NCBI taxonomy): domain Eukaryota; kingdom Metazoa; phylum Arthropoda; class Insecta; order Lepidoptera; family Incurvariidae; genus Incurvaria; species Incurvaria masculella. Next base: position 10,177,744 of record OX335658.1, on the reverse strand, counting down.
GATATGAAACAGTTGGAGAGAATGAAATCGTAATTAACAAAAAAAGGTATTCATAAATATAGAGATTGGTATGTTGACACGGTTTGGACATGTAGATTTTGAAGATGAATTATTAATAAAGGAATGACGAAGCAAATTTACGGAGCATGGAAATTGGAGCGGAAGTGGGATAACGGGCATGCCCGGGCGACCGAGAAGTGATTGCCATGACCCGAAAGGTGGAGGGCATCGCAAAGGGCAAACTCGTAGCACCCTTAATGAAAGAAAAAGTATTAAGCATTGCATGGTTGGAGTATACAGTGATGTTCATATCTTCCACACCTTTAGGGAAACGACGTGATGTTAAGTGTATATGTATTATTTGATATTCAGTTTTTCAAATTTTAGTTTTAAATGTGCATAATGGAAATTCTGTGAAAGTAAGAAACATGAAGACTAGAATCGAGAATCTGACTAGAATCCTTTTTACTAAGGTCCTGTTAACCCAAACACGAAATGTTATCAAATTGTTTGGAACAACGCCGTCCGTAGACGTAACAGTTGGCACGATTGTGGTTTTGAGAGCACGTCACATGGCGTTTGTTCGTGTGCACTGTCTAAATATTTCACTAGTCGGGGTCGGGGTTTTTTTATGCGTTATTGTTACGTCTAAGAGAACAATCTCTTTGAACTTGGGATCTACCGATATAGTTTCTCTCATTAATTTTTATAATCTGTGTTTCTTTGTTATCAATGCATCTACCGGTTTGTACTTTCAATGTAGAACTACTGATTCGACAAAGTTGCGCTTTTTGCTTATTATTTTCAGTATTCTTGTAAATTAGTATTCTTTGGTTGGGCAGTTGTGAATAATCATCTCTCAAGAATTTAATAGCCCAAGAAAAAAGGGTTTAGAATAGTTTTTTTTTTATTTCAGAAGGTATTACATTTTGAGAAAAACAAAAGCTGAAAAGTTACTAAAGATTTTTGGAACATAATATTTACAATATTATTGAGTTATTTATCATAAAAATGTGATTTTTATACAATGGCCTCATTAAGAAATATCCGCTGAAACTGAGTTTCGATCAAATTTTACAAAATAACGTCTAAGCTATGAGCGAATTTAAATATTAGAATCATTAAAATCGCTAAAAGCTCAGCGCGTAAAAGTCAGACAAAAATCGCATGAATATTTTAAAGCACCCTTTTATTAGAAGGAAGATTTAGGCAACATAATCATAAAAACAATTTGCATTCAAATTGATTGAATGGTTCTCAAAATATAAGCGGACAGTCAGTCTAGTGGGTGGATAGAAATATAATTAATATGGATATATTTATGTACGAATAACTAACGTACATATGTATATCTGTATTAATTTACTGAATATCTCATTAATCGTAATAAATTTGAATTGGTGATTGTTAACGGTGTTCCGACCTATGCAACATTAATGGTACACAAGACCATAAAAAATATTGCATTTTAAGAAACGAATTATTTATTAATGTATAAAAATACGATGGGAAAAATTCGGTATACTAGCTAAATATTATATACTAGCGACCCGCCCCGGCTTCGCACGAGATTTTTGCAACAAAAACTGACATATGCCACAAAATAACGCAATCTCAAGGAATGTGATATGTATATTTGTATAATTGACCTTGAAACAAGGATACATTAATTGAAGAAAGAGCCCACTAAAAAGATTTTCCTTGAGCTTGCGACGTACCTGCTAAGTACGAAAAAGTATATTTACTTAACGCAATCTCTTCTGTCATCTCATAATAGTGCACCAAGGTGTTCCAAAATATGGGATAAATGTTATAATAAGCTATTAGAAGTTTTACACTTTTAGATAGCACTGTTAAATAAAAATCTTATTTGTACAAAATCAATAAAGCCGAAATTCTAAAAAAAATTCGCTTATATTTTACATTTTTTATGATTTCATGGCTTCAAGTGCAGTTATTTTTCCGTTCTGTATTAAAAAAAATCCATGGGTCAGAACAGCCTTCTTAAGGTGGCCCAACCCGCTCATCTCCCCATACAAAAGGGGAAAGAAGATCACGCCCATATTTCTTGTCAGAGATCCAAAATTTTGCTCAAAATAGCTTTATTTGATCGAACTAGATGTCTGATGACCATTGGCATTGTAAAATTGTGTTTGGTTTCTAAGTTATAAGGTCCGAAAGTTCAAATTTTTCGCGCGTTTTATACGATAACTTTGGAGGTGGATTACGCAATGATAAAGTAAGAACATCGTAAAAAGATTAGTCATCAGACATAGCTTATTTAATCAAGATTTATAATCTATTTGTTTTTTGTTAGATTTTTGACTACAGCGGTCGTGGTTTACTTTTAGCTATAAGTCGTTTTGAAATTAAAATTTTCGTAAATCTTACCAAATCATACACTATGCACATAGTCTTTTTTGTGGACATGTTGCATCTTCTTCATCACGGAGCCTGTCTTATTCTTTCAAACAGAGAAGGTCCCAGAGCGCAACAGCACGGTTTTGCACTGTGCCCGCGAATGAGTTAGGTCCGCCGGGTTGGGCCGCCTTAAGACAACATATTTAAGTCTCAAAAAGGAATTTTGTTAAGGTAATAACATTCTGTATTTTTTATTATTAACATAGTAATCACGTTTTCGAATGCAAAACTGAATAGTCATTAATATTGATAATAACATTGACATCACCTAAGCGCAATCTGAATTCTCCGCTTCTTTGCTGATATTATATTTTTAACCGACTTAAAAAAAGGGGGGAATTTCTCAATTCGTCGAAATCTATATTTTTTTAACAATCAATGTTGAGATGTGATCACTGAAGTTATTAGGGTTAAACTATAAAAAACACTAGAAATACGATTTGATTTGTCAATTGTATTAACCACTGTATGCTACTACAAATTGAATTGATTTGTTACAATTACATAATACAATTATTTTAACAATTGCGAAATATAAATACATAACTTTACAAGAGTTTCTAATTTTCAAAGGAATTCAATGTGGCCATGACACCACAACTGAATGCGGTTATGTGGTTTTAACACTGAACGGATTTTGTTGTTTTAACTATTTTAATGATTCAATCATAGAGATATAAGTAAAAATGGACCCAACATTATGTTCAATTAAAACTTTCAGTTGTGCTCTAGGTGAGAGAGCTGCTCCATGAAACTTCCAACTTCCTCATCTCGGATTGGGAAGCCGTGAGCGGGGACTAAGGCGGGTTGAAGGCAACTTCCGGATTTGAAAAGACAAACAAAACAGCCGACACAGGAAGTAGGTAAGCCACCACACTCGGCTTTCATCACGACTTGAATGTGTTATATGGGCTAATTCTCCAATAGTGATTTAGATAGGTCGAGACACACTTTGGAAATAATTTAGGTGTGTTTTTGTGTGTGTCGGGCAAAGCTTAAAGTACTACTACTCTGCATCAAAAAGCCCAGGAAACACTTCTTGGTTAACAAACTTGTAGACTCCTGGAACAAGCTGTGCAAAATTATATGTGCTTTCTTTTGTAATTTTTTTTTTTATATATATTTTACCATTATATTGTTTTGTCAACTGTCAGAATTGCGACTGATCTTGCCGCTTTTTAATGGGGATAACTCGCCCGTACTTCTCGCCTAAAACTCGTGGTTTGACTGGGTGGTGGACTGGGCTAGAGGACTTGCGTTTCATGCGATAGGTCTGGGTTCAAAGCCTCGCCGATCATGCACCCCTTTCTTTCTCTTTATAAGTTGGATAAGTGCATTTCGTTACGAATGCGAGCTGTTCAGTGGTTCGGAACCCATGTTAAATTGTAGGTTCCTTTCCCCTGTGGTAGGGTTAAGACCGCCCGGGTTGATACCACCGCAATGGATGAAACTATGTTTGTAGCGGGAATGAAAAATTGTCCGTGTTTTCCATTCAGTGAAATGTAGACATGCTCATAAAGGGAAGATCCTGGAAGATCGGGAATGTGGTTTATTGTAAAGGTGTATATCATAACGGTAGTTGTGTAGTATTAGCCATCTATGTCAGGTTGTATAAGAAAAAACTTGGGTGCCACTCTTCGCTAGCCCGCCCAGCACCAGTGCCGTCTGCTTGCCCGCTGTCAGCTTAGCCCCGTACTCTTAGATAGTTTTATCAAGCTTCTGTATGAGTTATTTTCCTCCGTCTCGCACACACAATCTTGGGTTTGGCAATTTCAAAAGACATGCTTTTTAAAGCCATAAAACCAATTAGTTATTGAAAGGCTATGTCAAATCAATGAAAACAGGAAAAGTTAGCAAAGGAAGTTGAAATTATCAAATAAATTATTCAATCGAAAATATACATTTCGTAACAGAACTAAACTTTAATTCCTATTAATTTTATTAAATTCGTAAGAGTTTTTTGCAATCAAAACAATTAAGAATAATCAAACGACATTAACATTTTGTCCCAAACCAACTACCAATGAACTTAAAATAATGAAATAATTAAAAACAGTTCATTCATAATACAGGTATTTGAACATCCATCAGGTTTGCTATTATATTACGAGTTGTATAAACACCAGCTGTGCTTTTGAGAACTTGCAAATATCTCGGGACGAGAAGTTGAGGAAAGAAAACAAAGGTTTCATTTTCATGTTTTATTCACAAGAAGATCTTAACAATTACCATTTTACGCCGAAAGAAAATTACCTTACTATACTATGTTAGTTAATATGCACCTCTTGCGATTGTCTGTATAGTATATATGCTTATGCTAATATATTTTTCACCACTAAATAATGCTATTATCGAGTTTCACCCTTCGCTCAGGCGTAATGATTTCCGTTATTACTACCTAAATTACTTGATGTCGATGATAAAATGTTTCATTAAATTACGTTATCCGATGGAAGCGACGAGATTCAGCAACGTTTTTATTATTCCAAAGACATTTGGAGAAGAAACGTGTATTTAGTCACGAATGCGAGCTGCTCCATGGTTCGGAATCCTTGTAAAACTGTAGGTCCCCTTCCCCTACCAGGTGGTAGGGTTTAAGCCCGCCCGGGTTGGTACCATCGCATTGGATGAAAGTATGGTTGAAGCGGCAATGAAAAATTGTCCGTGTTTTCCATCCAGTTCAGTGTAGACGTGCTCATAATGGGAAGGTCCTGGCATGGCACCTAATTCATTCGCGGAGTTCGGAAAAAAAACCAAATCGAACAACGTCAGAATATTTTTAAAATAAAAATATGGTAATATGATATTAAACGTTAAAATAAAACAGTAATTTTCACCCGAGCCGAAACCCAGAAGTTATTAAAATTAGCTTAACCTCGCTGGGCCAGCGTTTATAATTTCACATAATGTGAATGTTTCGTGAGCAGGCAACATTTTATACTAATAAATTGAATGATTTCTATCGAGAAATATACACAGATAAGGCTATTAGATGACTGCACAAAAACATATTTTAGATGTCTGCACAAAAACAAATCAAGGAATTTATTTTTCTTGTATATATACATATAGTAGAAATCGTATTGTTACTACATTATGAGAAAATTCTGCACGAATAAAATATAACTCATCTCTTCTAAACGTATTGTTGGAAATAAATCAAAATACCTTTTCCCCCAATCAGTTCTGAACTTATTATTATTCAATTCTAATCACTACATCTAGAGTTTTATCTCGCTACTGAGCATTTGAAGCGTCGATCCCCGGGATTTGAAGGCATAACAATTAGATCTATCGACTCGATAATCTGAGCCACCTTAGTGGGAGATGAGTTCACATTACTAAATTGAATGTACATTGGAATGTAATTACCTCTGTCTTTACCACAGGTAATGAAAGAGCTAAGAAATATGTTCCTCCAGCAAGTTACTATAGGATTCGACCTTAGACTTTTCATGGAATTACTCTTGGAATGCACTAATAATATCACTTTCATATTCAAATTTCTACTCTTAAATGTTTTCATCTTGATCCAATTGCAATTATATTAAGACTAGCATGATTTAAATGTTCAATACGCAATTTAAAGCAAACGACAACATGACGTAATCGCTAATCATCTTGCATAAAAGCCAAAATTAACATAAATTAACAAGTATTCAAATTGTATTCGAAAATATTTTGAGTGCTTATTTACAGACGCATCAATACCATCATCATACCTATAAAAATCGAATCGGTACACATTTACGTATTCTAAAAATAATAACAATAATTTCACAGACAGTTTTTACACACGCAGACATACTTCAACTCTTAAAATAAACAGTTAATATAAACTGTATTATTTAAAACTATTAAATGCCATGTTACATTAAAAATAATATTTTTTTACCCGACTTCTTTAAAGTTTTTTATTAGGTACAACGATTATATAATCATGTTTCTTCTGATCGCTAACGAAGCTTGACAATCCATGTTTTATTTTTACAACGACATTGTTCTCAATTCCATTTACCATTAAAGCAACAAATCATGTATTAAGAGGACATAAGACTCTAGAAGGACCATAGCCATAGTGATTGTTTGTATTATTAGTTCTTTTAATAATCACTTTTCTGCAACATGGTTATGGGAAAAACTTAACATTGAACCATTTCATAAATTAGCCTAATACTAATTGGGCCTTACTTAAATTGATTTAAAAAACTTTGAAGCGCGTTAACTCCCACAACAAAAGCGGTTGTCATTAATTGGTTTCGAAAAAAATATCAAAACGGATTTGTCCCATTTTGTTGTTGCCTCCTCCTATCATATCCCATTTTGTTGTTGCCTCCTCCTATCATAGCGGTTAAGCTAACAGAATACCGCTCCAGATGTCATCGCAACAATGAAAACACCATTACTCAAACGTAATACTCGATAACGTAGGCAACCATGTATTTACTTGAAGATTGATGCCATTACGGCCCACGGAAAGAATATTCACGCGTTATTTCACACGATATTATCGGTAGCAGGCGATATATCTTCGGTTTTTCAAACGATCATTAGATGGTATCATGGTGGATGTTGAAGGAACATACTATCCTAGTACGACTATTAGTACTAGACACTAGAAAATAGATCAGATAACACAATTAAATTAAAATAAAATACCCTCACTACTCATGTTGTGAGGGTACACGTCAAAACTTAAGTCTTTAATTTTAATGGCAAGGACCAACTTTTATTTTACTCATTTCTTTTTTATGCAACTTGACATGGATGGCTAATACCACACAACTACCGTTATGATATTAGCCCAATACACCACATTCCCGAAGGAATTAGGTGCCACGACAGGACCTTAACTTTATGAGCACGGTTACATTGAACTGGATGGAAAACACGGACAATTTTTCGTTGCCGCTTTGACCATCATTTCATTCAATGCATTGGTGCCAACCCGGGCGGGTTTAAGTCCTACCACCTAGAAGGGGAAGGGGATCTACAGTTTTACATGGATTACATGTATGCTAGTATTATCGGATACTGTCGCTCCAGGGTATTATGTCTCCTTAACACATTATAAAATCACAAATTATCGCTGCTACAATAACAATTCAGACTTTTTCGTTCGTCTGTACCTCGGGATGTACTCCACCGGAATTAACGCACTTACTGCACACACAGTCAGTTTCACAGGAGCTGGGTCGGATTGCGGAGCGCCACGACTGCGGCGCGGCGGTTGGGCCGCCGGCGTTATAACTGGCTGACGGCGGTGTGGTTCCCGTTGGAGTACTTGGACGAGGAGCGGTTCGAGCGGATCGTGGTCATGCGGACGGAGGACGTGTCGCCGCGGCGCAGCAGCGACGCGTGCATCGGACCGCCCGTGGACGCATCTCTGGAATATTACGATACAATTAGTACCCTCATAGGGGTTTATACTAAATGCTTCTCTTCAAAAATGGCTCAACCGAACCTATCTAGTTCCTTACCTAGAGTAACCTAATCTTCAGTATAAAAAACAAATTATTTAAAAATATAAAAAACCCGACTGCGAAAAAAAATTTAACTTAAAATTGACTTAGTAAAGGAACTGAAAAGATAGAAACAAGTTGAAAAATTAAATATTTGTTGTGTTTGAATGATCATGGTTGACAGTGTTCACAAACGCAGTCGGAGGCATCAAATAGCCCGTTCCATAGTACGTTCCATAGTATTCACTGTGGATTTAGTAGCGATTTTATGGATTATTTCGGTGGAGCAAGAAAATACGTGGTGGGATAATACCAATATCCTACCTTTCATTTTTATATCTAAAGTGAGGTTTTTTTTCTCGTTCTCGGTGTCACCAATCATCATGAAATTTGCATAGGTACACTTTCAATGAATTTAATAACAAAAAAATATAAATCATAGTTAATGTATTTGATGCACAATATGAATTATATAATGATATATTATATATTTCCCAATACATTCCATTATTAATGACTAGCGATTTTCTTAGTGATATGGGTATAGCAAAAATATACTTACTGATACAAATTATAATCTCCTAACTGTCATATAATAAATATGAAAGTAAGTTTGTCTGTTTCGCGTACTCAACCGATCATCGTGAAATTTGCATAGGCACACAATATAAAATATAAATCGTAGTTAATGTATCTTATGCCTCCGACTGCGTTTGTGAACACTGTCAACCATGATCATTCAAACACAACAAATATTTAATTTTTCAACTTGTTTCTATCTTTTCAGTTCCTTTACTAAGTCAATTTTAAGTTAAATTTTTTTTCGCAGTCGGGTTTTTTATATTTTTAAATAATTTGTTTTATTTTAATTATTTTTAGTTTTCGTAGAGCATGCATTTATCATTTAAATATCTGCACGTTAATACATTCCAACGAACGTAAGGTTAGGTATTATTTTGACATGGATGGCTAATATAACACAACTACCGTCATGATATAAGCCTAATTCAACAAATTACAGAAGGAATTAGGTGACAGGCCAGGACCTTCCTTTATACAGAATCACGGCTGCACACGGATATTGACAATGATTGATTGCCACTTCGACCATAGTTTTTCCTAATGCAATGTTACGAACCCAGGCGGGCTTAACCCTGTCACCTGGTAGGGTAAGGTGACCTACAGTTTTACATGGGTTCCGAACCATGAACAACTCGCAAAATAAAGTGGCATATAACCGATGCGAGGATTTGAACCCATAACCTCTTGCATGAAAGGCAATATTTTAGTCCCTACACCACGAGGTGTAACAAATAGAGTGTTTTGATTGATATTAAAACAAAACTACATCTTCTAAAAGTTTCTTGATGTTATCTTTAAGGCTTTAATGAAGTCATCAGTTCATAGAATGAAATTCCCTCATTCAACGAATTTTGATTATATGACCGATATATACAAGGTTTTAGTGGAGGTATGGTCCAAACGTTAACCACGTATTCCTTGGCATATTTGAAACAAAAAAGCTATACATTTTATGTGTAGGTATTTGGAATGTATGGGGAGGATATTTTTCAAGTCGTACAACCAAAATATCATCTACCTTTTTAGCACCAAATATGCCGAGGAATACGTGGCTAGCTTTTGGACCATATCTCCGTTGACACCCTATATATGTTTTTTTTAGAATCTCCCTCTCATCATCGTTTATTACAGTTACACTAAATTTATAAGCAAACAAATTTGTTCGACACTCAAATCCAGTGGTTATATATACAGGATCCGTCACTCGAAGTGTTACCAATTGAAAATGATGTTGTTTGGTTAATTGAAGTATGGTTCGTTAAAAAAGATATCACAATAAAACATTTAATTTTAAGACAATCATTGTTATTGTTTTATATAGCCTCCTTTGATCCATAGATAAGAGCTTTCTGAGACAATGCTGAGTGTTGTTGGAACGTCCAGCGTTTCGTACTGCATTGTTTACGTGCCCATGGTATGAGCGCCTCATTTAACACCTTTTTCACACACTTGCTGGTTGACTTTGACGCCCTTCTCGATAAACACGCGTAAAAAGCGACCATTTGCGGTCACTGCAGCCCAGACCATAACAGAAGCGGGCGCTTGCTTACGAATTGCTTACTCCATCGTCTAAATTCTCGTTGGATTTGCCCTGAAGCCAAACACGAAAATGTTGTTTGTTTATATACTGTTAGACAGTAAACATTTTTTCATCTAAAAAAACAATGTTTTCCAGATCGCCACGCAAGACTTTCAGTGATTGAGCTCTTTGTAGTCGAACTGCCTTCTGCGCTGAACATAGATGCTGTAATTTTTGTATTTTATTGGTAGGGCTTCAGTTGCATTTCTATTTATTTCAGTATGCGCCGATTACTTGAGTCGGGTATTGTCAGACTTTTCGCAAATTTTGCAGAACACTGGTGAGCATTTCCTTGAATTCGAGCCTTTAACTTCCGAACCATATCATGTGATACTGCTTTTTTCGGAAGACCGCCTCTATGCCGTTTAGCAATGCTCCCTGTTAGGTTATAACGATTAATGGTTCGATGCACTAAACTTTTGTTCACACGTAAATGTCGGAGCTCCCGAGCGATGACTGGTTGTGATTTTCCGGTCAAATACAAAACGATCACAATGTTAGGTTTAATATCCATTGCGAAAATGTATTATACAATTCAAATTTGTTTCCGCTCTTTTCGCCCACTTAAAAACAATGAAACAAATTGACGTTTCACCAAAATTTGGCGCGATGTCATTATTATTTTGAAAATAGAAGTAACAGTTCGAGTGACGGACCCTGTAGCAATCGCTTTGATCACAGGATTTCATCCATGTATAAACTAACTGCTAGTTAAAATTCAATAAACTCCATAATAACCATGATTATAATATTTATATCCACTACTTCATTAGACTGGAAGTTGTCTCTTGACTGACAGCTTTGAATGTGAGTCAAAAGCATTGTTTAAGCCATTTTTATTTAATTATTGTGCTAGTTAAGTTCCAGTTTCACAGATTAGAACTTTAACTGGATGCGGCGAAAGAGACCTGGATTCATCGTTTGCAAATATATGTGGGCCCGAGGTCCACAATCGCCCGATCGAATGTGTTACCTTGAAGCTTATAAACTGTTACATCCCAACTGAGCGTTTATTGCATCCAAAGCTGTTTCTTTCCATTGCTATTTAGATATACATATATTTATATACAGCCTATAACACATTTATATATACACATATATATATATATATATATATATATATATATATATATATATATATATATATATAAACTATTATTTTTTACTTAAATAAATAAGGAAATGCTAAGTCTAGACATACTTTTATTATTGTATCAACCACTTTTACTGAACGCAAATAGACTTCCTGGAAAACGGGCAGAAGCCTTGTCTAGGAGCTACAAATGGACATAAAAGCTTACAGCGCAACCACAAGTCTTATACCATTGTTTTTAGAACCCACTGAAATGCTGTACAATTTCATTACGTAATATGTCTAAATAAATAAATAAATAAATAAATTGTTTTTCTTGCCTCCAAAGCCCATCAAAATATAACTTTTCATGATTTAATCCGTAGATAAACTCCTGGTTTATTATTTTGAATAATATAACGGGTTAATAATATGTGATATATGATGATAAACCCAACTTTGGCATGGCCGTGCTTTTCCGTCCCACTGATCCCAAGGACGCACGGTTAAAGATCAGTGATATTATGATGACGATCATATCTTATGTACCCTATGTAACAGAAGCCCTCATCAGGGGGCTGACGACATCTTCATAGAAAGTTTTTTCTTATCTTTAGTAAAGCTATTAGATATGCCGGTGATGTCGGTCTATGCGGCGTCCGAGAATTTCGAAAATCTATCTGACTATCGCCCGGATCCACCACTTCCAGTTATAGACATCCCAAAGTTATCTTTCGGTTACACCATATAAATATGCAATGTAACCGAAACTACATTCCATATAGCTGGAGGTAGTGAAAAGAGGAGTATATGACCTGAGTTGGTGTGACAAGCGCGCTTGCGTAAACAAAAATCATTTGAATTCATATTTAACGTTGAATATTTTGATGATTTTTGGAATTTCTCATTCCAAATTACACTTAAACATATAAGTTGCATTCCTTTTTGTAAACTATTAAGAAAACCCTTTAGTTTGATACCCCACTCGATAGGTTTCAAGGAAAAATATATTTGAAAACACATAATTTGGCGCCAAAAATCGGCTATGATTTTTTTTTATAATTTTGATATACCCAGTGTCACTCTCACAATTAAGACGAAACTAACGACACCTCTCAAGCCAAAATCCATCAAGCCGTTTAGGCTGTAGGGCGTGCCAAAGAAATATACATACATACATACATACATACATACATATATACATACATATATACATACATACATACATACATACATATATACATACATATATACATACATACATACATACATACATACACTCGAAAAACATAACCCTCCTTCTTTCGCAGTCGGGTAAAAAATATCAAAAGAGTAGTAATTGTTGACTTGAACTTTACTACTACTCCTAAACGTCAACGATGTTTTGAATTATTGGTACGCTGAGAAATAGGTAATCTTATTTATATTCATTACAGCATAGCATTTATAAATCAACTAACCCCAAGCCCAAGGTCACTGACGACTCTAATTGCCTTAAGTCCAGATAGTTCCGATTCCGGACGTTAGAGTATGCAGATAGGATATATAAATCAGTACACGTAAAGTAAAAAAGTGTAGTGAATAAACAAGACAAGTTCAAAGTGGAGTTAAGGCGGGTTTTCTCTTCAAAGAAATATCTATAGAGTTTTTTAAGGTATTTGATAAATTCAATTAATTAAAACCAAATATATTATTGACATTTAATTTCATCATAAATTGTAAGAATATTCTGACGAAGATTTTCATTAAGGGACCTATTTTTTTTTTAATCGACTAAGTTTTCAACTCTGATTAAGCCTCTGAAACAATGTATATTGTTGAAGTCAGTTCTTCTTCTGTAATCTTATTCTCTAATCTTCTTAATCTTGCCTTAATTTCTTTAATAATAACATGAATATTAGGCTAAAGATATTTGGTTGGACTATAATGACAGTCACCTTTCACTCCTCGACTTTTTCTTCGGCCAAAGATGGAACGCACCGTAGATGACTGGGTTGACCAAACTGTTGGACATGCCAAAGAAGAAGATACCCGACTGCAACTCGTCACTTTGCTGAAAACAAAAAAACAAACAAATTATTGTTTTTCCTAATTTTCATGAAATAATAAAATTTAATTGCTCTTTCCTTAGGATTTATTATAAAAGTCATTGCCTAGTTTAAAATACTTTTAATTTCTAAACAATACTCTTTTGAGACCGACAATCTGAAAAACTGGAAAAATATTTCCGTTGTATTCACCTCACAATCTATATTACAAAAATGTCATCAGAAATAATACCAGTATTACAAAAAATCCTTGGCTCGACAGGAGCCTTTTTTCGTTGAGTATGATAAATCTAAAAGTGCCCTAATCGTTCGATAACATAAAGCTATTTTTCATCTTCCCAGCAATAGTGGGTGGCTTACTGAAACATCATTTATCACAATCGCCTATGTGGACACTCCATTATATTCACTTCTTTACTTCACTTTATTTCTCTAGTCATGTGTGATCGTAGAAGTGTTCGCAATATTTTGCTCATAGGTAACTTTCGTAGATCGGAGGCGCGGGGACGTGCCTTCTATGTCAGAAAGAAGAAGAATAGGATTCGATTCCCGCCCCGTTCATGTACAACTTCTTTCTCTTTCAAAGTTAGATAAGTGCAGTCACGAATGCGAGCTTTTACATGATTCGGAATCATGTAAAAGTGTAGGTCCCTTTCCCCGCCCGAGTTGGCACCATAACATTGGATGAAAAGATTGTCGAAGCGGCAGTAAAAAATTGTTCGAGTTTTCCATCTAGTTCAAATCAGCCGCGCTTATAAATACGTTTCTGGCATGGCACCTAACTCGTTCGGGAATGCGGTATGATGGACTAATATAACAAGGGTTGTGGTATTATCCATCCAGGTTATGTATTATAAATACATACAGAAAAACATATAAAAACTAAAAATAAACCAAACCTATGCTGATTAATACATTTGAATTGGTTGCTAAATTGGTAATGGAAATGAAAAAGGTACGGAAATTCGCGTAAATACCTACTCAATATTTGACCTGCAATGAAACAGTCCAATTCAATGTGATCAAGTCCGACCGGTAAAAGCTCAAGGGCAGAAAATTTCCGTAAAAATGGAGTAAATGGAAATTAAGCTGGATTTTATCACTTTTCGTATTGCGATAAGCTTCGATATCAAAGGTAATAACCGCCTACAGAACGGCTTATCACAACAATGAAGATAACAAAATTCAACTTTTCCATTTTTTCTGAATCTTTTGTTCTTTTTTTCATCGCCAAATGAGAAAACCTTTCATTGAATTTAATTAATCGTGCAGAAGCAATATTTTTGATAAGGTCGTAAAAAAGTCAAGCTCCGATTTATATTTCCAATTAGGTAAGCAGCATGTGATAAATGTATACATTTTGTTTTATACAGCTGTGAGATAACGTGCTCTGAACAAATATTCTTAATACTATTTTTAATAATTAATAATACTATTTTAAGAGTCAAAAATAGAACATTTATAAAACAAAATTTTGGGTTTTTTGTATAACTCGGCAAGGATATGTGAAAAGTAAAACCACACATACTGTCATGATTTAAGCCAAACAAATCAAGGGAATTAGGTCCATGCAAGGACGGCACGCACGGCAGGGCTTAATTGAAATAGATGGAAAATACGGAAAATATCATTGCCGTTTTGACAATTGGCAGTTGAATTAATATTTGTTTTAATGAAACCCTACAAAATCTCGTTGATAATGTCTGTATTTTTTTTTGTCAATGAAATTATGAATTTATAATACCGTGACTGGAAACCGCATCACATATTTACAGAAAATCTCTGGTAATAAAAATATATACAATTAAAGTATAGCGCATATCTAGATAGCAAACTTTTCGCAGCAGTCTCCCAATTTCACCGTATTATGCTCTATGAACTATGTACATATGTGAGAATTCTCGTACAGTCCAAGTGTAATAAATGGCTTTCTACTACCACATAAATGAACCTGCTTCTTAACAGAATTGCTAAAATAGTTTATACCTGCGTTGCAATCATTGACTGCAAATACTAAACACCCGAATATATTGCCTTTCATAAGCAGTACATAAATAATAATAAAATTTAAATAGGGGCAAAGCTGTTACCTAGATACGCACCAATGAACGGAAGAATTCCTAGTGAGTAAGGGTCACTAAAACTAAGATGATCTGTCGAACTCTACCATGGAAGTTGATGAAAATAATGTTACGTGCTGTATTTTATATTGTATGAGTTTATTTGAATCATAGATTTGTCTGATTTTCACTGATATAAGCACAGCTTTTCACACCAAAGCATTATTATCTTTCGAAGATCTATATCAACACGAAAATATATTATTGCCTCACGGAGACTGGTTATCTCATAACATAGTTTCTTATTTGCCAACAACGTTGGGATATTAAATAATACCCAGCTGTCGCCTACCCTCTTGCTTTATATTATGCAATCTTTTTATATACTACACTCGTACCAGCCTTCTCAGTGATATCGTAGATGTTGATTCAGGGTAACGCAGAATGTGTATGTCGCTACAGCTTTCCTTGGAGTTAATCTAAGTATTTGTATATACCTGACTTGTAGATTCGCTTTACAGTCTCATTTAGACATTACGTATCTTCTTAACTGCATATGTTATAATAACATCCTCATACTAGTAGATGAAAAAAATCAATGAAAGTTTTACTTTTATTGTTCAACCAAAATTTTACAATGCTTTCTGCTTTCGTATTTAGCATTGTACATATGTGCTACATAATCTAAATATGTTTTAACTTATTACATTTAATTTATTATTCATGTTACGTAGTTAGATTTAACAAATTTCAATTTAATATTAGACTTATCTGAACAACTTAATGCGGAAATGCTGCATGTTTAATTCAACGACCCGTTTTGTATGTGACTATGGATGTGGACTGTAGTGTTGGTGGATAGATGCTCCTGCTCGTCAGCTCCGCTCTGGCCTCCTCCGGTGCCTCCCGATTAAATCAAAGGCTTTTTCAATTTCATATTTTTCATTGAACTTTTCCGAAACAAAATCAATTGACATACAAGTTTGACATTTTTTCTTCTTCCCCTTTTCCGTCGTTGACATTCTCCCCCCAGTCGCCGAGTGGTATTCTCCGGCGACTCTCTGGACCGGTAGACGGATGCTTTCTTGCTGGACGCCGTAGAATCTCACCCACAGTGCGTACGGCAATGAAGCGCACATGGCTGAAAGAATCCCTTGTAGGAAGCACTCGATAACTCCCCGCGGCCAGACATTGCGGGGTAGGCTTACATCCATGATGATCACCAGATTACCCAGGCTCGGTTCCGGATCATCGTCACTAGGCAGGCGGCGTGGCAGCAGCGTGGGAAGGTACTTCCGCCCCATCACTCCCAGAACATATATATCAGCCTTACGCCGGGTTGCGCGCCACTGCTGTCGGCGTAACAGGCTGCTCTCGTCGAATGTGCCTGACGTATGCACACCAGAGCACCTCGGCTGAGTGCGAACGCCTTGATTGCGTCTCGATCCACCTCCGTTCAGGCCCGGCAGAGCTCGGCGTCTGCACCATGACAATTAGTACCATGGTACTCTTTAGACGGGAATGTTCCGTCTTTAAAATCCATAACTATTTAGCTCTGTATAGGTGCCGTTGTCCTAAGCAAATATTAAGATGTGCGCAGTCGCGCGCACAAACCAACTCGAAAACCTTACTACATGCGGAACCCAGGCAGCGTCGTCGAAATGACCGCATGAAGCGTAGATTCGGCCGCGTCTTTCAGTCGTGCGGCAGTGCTACGTAACTCGCCATTCACATCTTGTCTCTCGTCACTTGGTTGCATGGGCTCATATTCCTCTTTTTTTCAAATAATTTGATGGTGAAACCACTGATGTTTAGCCATCGACTTCTGTATTTTCTCGCCGCAGCGTCATCTGCAACGTACCCAGCGCCATTCTGTTATTCATCAATCTCGCCTAGGTGGTGATATTAGTACAAACGTCTTGTGTTTGCTCCGTTTTATCCAAGCTATCACATTGCGTAAATCTATACAGTCGAAACGGTCGTATAAGCAACTTCGAGGACTTCATAATAGCGCCGCTTGAACCTCTATGTGCGGTATCACGGGCTTCAGTGGTGTGAATCGTGACTTCCGATAAGGACGTTATAGACCATGTCATCTTGAGTCTGGAACCGGAAATAGGTAAGCGTGGCGTAAGCTTCTTCGCTAGCGTCACAGAACGTGTGCAGCTCAACGTCAGCGCCTACGGAGTCAACTAGGTATCAACGGAGCACGAGGCACGCCTACGAAGCTCTTAGGCGCCGTTACCGTTTCTCCCACAATTCCGCTTCCTTGTCGGCTAGTGTATCGTGCCAACCGATTCCGGACATCTATACTCGTTGCAATATCACTTTTGCTTGCACGATAATAAGTGCAAGGATCCCGAGTCAGTCAAAATCTGAAATTAAGGCACCTTTCGTTTCGTCGGTATGCTCAAACCGGCGACAACATCCCGTGGTGCTCGTCCTTGTTCAATTTCAAGATCGCAACGGAGTCCTTACATTTTTTTTTTTTCATTTCGGCGCTCATTCATATTATTCCTTTCGCAAAATATTAATATTTAGGTACATACTCATACTAGCGGCTCTATAAGGTCGACCGATACCAAACGCATTGTCTTGGCAGCACGGCAGGTACTCTATGTCGTCTGTACATAGTGTACTCACACTGTTGTTGGCCGTTATCATCCATGTAACGGAATATGTTTTCTGATTTCTTTTTTCTCTGGTCCGTAGACGTGATACCCATTGACTGCAATTTCATCTGTCGTTTGACGATACCATCTTGGTTAGCTTGCGACATGTGTCCGCTGAAATGTTCCTCGCTGACAAAATGAACATAGTTGCTTCTTCTCCCGCTGCCGCCATGTAATACCCATCCCAGCGGTGTGCGCGAAGCTGCTGGCTGGCTAATTTTGTCGAATCGAACTTCCTCTGTAAGGAGCAGATGCCAGTTATCTTGTCCGATCAACAACTCCGGCTTGGCGTTCTCGTACATCACTACAGGCACGTCACGTAGGTGCGCGAAGCGATTGACGTCTTTTGTAGTTTGCGCATGTATTTCTAGTCGATCAATCGTGCGGGCGTCTCGTAACATGAACTTCTCTCCCGTCGATCCCGAGATGTCCACAGAGACTCGCCATGACCTTGGTATGCTGCGGCACGACGTCACTCCGGTGATGGAGAATGGCTCGCAGGGTCCCTGTGCTCCGATGCGGTCGGCTAGATCCTTTTTTATTAGCGTAACTGTACTTCCGTCATCAAGCAGAGCGTATGTTTTAACACTTTCTTGTGGTCCGTGTAAAGTTACTGGAATTATTTTCAGCAAGGCGCGGCTACAACTTGTGTTCGCGTTATTGACGTTCTCATTCGAAACGTCATCGTCTCGCTGCAAGGGTTGCTCAGTCGATGTAGTCGTATAAGGCTCGTGTAAAAGTGTATGGTGGCGTCGGACACAATCTTGTACGCTGCATTTATTTACCTTGCTTCTGCATGATGCCGACCTGTGGCCTCTTTTAAGGCACCTGAAGCATAAATATGCTTCGCGTACATGCTTCCATCTTTGATTTGCGTCCATGGATTTAAATGTATCACAGCAGGAAGTCACGTGGTCGGTCGTATCACATAACGTACAAGCGCGATTGAACCAGCCTGTGGTGGGGGCGTCGGCGTCGGCGATGCTGCCCTCCACGGGGACGGTCTGTCCGTATGACGGCTTGAAAGCAGCTCCTCTAGTACTTGTGTTCCGAGCTCGCTGCGGGGGTAAAGCGGTGCGCCCGGGGGCGGTCGACTCTCTTCGCTCCACTCGCCACAAAAGCGAGATCTTATCAGACTCTTCGTTTAGAAAATTACTTATTTTTTCCAGTTCCGGCGTGTCATCTTCTTAGATGAAAAAAGAATGGATACGGTACCTCCATACTGATAATAGTTCAAAAGCGTTCCTATTTTTAAAAAAACTCACACACCTATACTTTTACATGCACACCAAACTCTAATACGTAAAGGGTAAAAGAGCAGGACAAAGGTATAAGGAAATGCATCATGCGAAAAAGTGACAAATAGATTCATCTAATCGCGGAAGAATGAAAGGAGACAACAATTTCCTTAAATTGAATTAGTTATAGCGTGAGAAAAAGGGATGGTGACATTTGTGACGTCTGGTCGTACATATAGTGCAAAATTCATCCTAATCCATCATGACACATCAACGATGCGCGCATGCTAAGCCCTTTGACCAGAATGGCGCGTCAAAACTAAATGAAAAATGAAAGTGAAAACGGCAGGGTTGCCAAAAATGATCACAAAAATAAATAACAATAGATTGTATTGTACATTAAAATATTAAGGTTCCTATTCATAGTTTATTCATAAATTTATACAGTTCAGCAAAATCGAACTACGAGTTATCTTAGGCAGAAGATCAGCCTAGCCATTCAGCGGGGGAACGCGGCCTCCGTCATCGGCACGTTGCCAATTGCGCCGATGATTGAGGAATATTTTAATCTTTAGTCTGTTTTATTCCTTTTTCTGTATTAATTAATTTATAATAATATAAAAAAAATACAAACAATAATTTATACATACTATAAATAAAAAAAATGTTACCGTTTCTTTTATGACTATTTTCAGAGAATCCAAAGTTTCTCATAGATGACAAGAGGTTCCTATTTAGTGCTAGTAGTCAGAACAAGTAGTACCATGATTGTATAGTTAACAAGGCATCAAATAATCTTTTCGCGAATTTGCAAGCGGGAAAATGAAAAAAATATTAATGGATTCATTCTTTAAACCATCGTTTTTCCGAGTAAAAATCATCGATAGTAAGGATAAATTAATAAAGTCAAATATACACAATTTGTAAATATTTAAATCATAAAATAAAATAAACACAAAGAGGGAATCATTTATGTATTGCAAGTATGGGTCAAACATTGCAAAACTAATAACACTGATTATTCTTGAATTGTCCATGTTTGCATTTTATGCATTTAAAAATTTCGTTCAATGCGTTTTAGATGCTAAAAAATAGTCCAAATAATAGTCAGTACAGTGTTATGTAAAACCTGTTGATGATTATTGCCGTTTGCTGTAAATGTGTGATGGTATTTTGATAAACCACTAAGTTCTTTCTTTTTACATTTTTTTAAATTTCCTTCAAATAGGTTCAGTTTATTACGCTTTTGTCCCTTTGTCGCGGCTTTAATCCCCGGATTGGTTTTATGTATATGATAAAGTTTTACATTTACAAATTTTTCGATAATAGCCCTAAGAAGATGATTAAGTAAGTCGTGATAAGTCTATGATTAAATGTAGCATGTTGAAGAAATTAATACTCATTCAATGACAAAAGGACATTTGAGCCAAGAAACGACTTATGAATTTTAATCTTTATGGAAACGAGCTGTCACATGTAAAATTTTGACCATTTTCAAGGATTTACCTTTTTAGCACAGCCTCAGAACTAAGACATATTATACAAACATCCTAAACGACATTATAAAAAATAATAAACAGTACGTAGACTATTGTTTTGTGGCAGCCCTACTTCTTTTTAAAATAAAATTTAGTTTAATATATAATACTGAAATGAAAACAAAAATAAAAATCGAACTGACAATTTAAGTTTGCTTGTGCCAACCCTGTTTGCGCTTTTACAACACATAAAAGGTTTCAGGTCAACTAAACAAAAAATGTACTGAATATGCTTGTACTTACCATGGAATGTGATTCCATTGCTCTTGTTGTGATTATTAGTGTTATTTCGACATTTGTCAGCCACACAAGACATTTTGAAGGCATTTTGTTGATATTTTGAAATCTTGCCCAACTGACGCGCATGGATTGACGTTTGACACCGACTGAGAGCATATGAGCTGACTGAGTTTATATTTGATGGACCGTAAAATTTTTTTAGTCCCCTATCCATTCCTTTTTCATCTAAGGTCATCTTGAAGTCTGGGATATGCGTACGTCATCCATTGGGTCATTAGTACTGCCATTTTTGACTTTACAGTGCGCACAACATCTGCGCTATGCAAATATTCATCTTCGCCGAGCGCTTGAAGCGCTGCGACTGTATTTTGCACTTTGCATGTAAATCCATTTATTTGTTTAGGTATATCTATAATCTTTGGTAAGTCCCGAAGCGACTGTAATTCTTCCTCTACTATGAATTCAGCGCGACCGAAACGCTTCTCGAGCGCCTTTATGACCCGGCCGGGGTCTCCTTTGCCTATGAGCTGGTGTGACACCGCAGCCTTTGCTTCTCCTTGCAGGCTTCTCCGCAGGCGTGCGAGGTTCCCGGCGGTGTCGTGTCTGTTTGCATGCTCGTCGTAGGCTGCCTTGTAGGAGAGCCAATCCCCGGTGGTGCCGCTGAAGTCTGGTAGCTTCGAAGAATATCGATCTGGGCGTGAAGCGATCAGCGTCATGGCTTTCACCAACTGCTTCATGTGGCTTTCCCCTTTGTCTTGCTCGGCGGTGGCAGTGGCGCCCTCTACAGATGGATCCTCCAACTCATTGGCGTCCTGAAGTGGGGGTCGCGGGGGGTTTTCGACTCGGCCCATGCTATCACGAACCCATTTCTCCGTGCATTTCTGCGAATTATCATCAGCTAGCTGTGGTAGGCTCTCTTCTTCCAAACCGTCTTCTTCAATGTCATCTAACTCAGCTAAAAGCCTTTTCTGGACCAAATCTTTCTCCAACTCGGCTAGTTTTGATATTCTTTCCCGCTCTATCGCCGCAATTCGTTCGGCAGCTGCTAACTCAGCCGCGCGCTTTCGTCTTGCGGTGGAAGACGTCGTAGTTCGTATCGAAGCGTGTGACCGCACGCTCTTGTCATGTAGTCTTCCACCGGTGTCGACTAACATATCGCCTGACTCGTTCAGCGGATTCAATAGTAACGGCTGTCTGAGTACAATATCACTCATTACCTCGCTGGAGACTTCTTGTCTTGTAGCCGGTGGTGCTTCCTTTGAAGGTGCGGACCGCGTTTTCA
Source organism: Incurvaria masculella (assembly GCA_946894095.1). Taxonomy (NCBI): domain Eukaryota; kingdom Metazoa; phylum Arthropoda; class Insecta; order Lepidoptera; family Incurvariidae; genus Incurvaria; species Incurvaria masculella. The sequence continues at coordinate 10,155,550 of OX335658.1, read as the reverse complement.
CCATATTTCTTGTACCGGATTGCCCGTGCGATACAACAACTTCACGGTATCTGCGACGGAGAAGGCGACAGGTCTGAGCAGAGCGAACTTGCAGTAGTTTGTCTATATCCGCTCGAAGGCGACCAAAATGTGGACTGTAGTGTTGGTGGATAGATGCTCCTGCTCGTCAGCTCCACTCTGGCCTCCTCCGGTGCCTCCCGATTAAATCAAAGGCTTTTTCAATTTCATATTTTTCATTGAACTTTGCCGAAACAAAATCAATTGACATACAAGTTTGACATTTTTTCTTCTTCCCCTTTTCCGTCGTTGACAATGGAGCTGTCACAATTAGATGCACGAACTGACGAGAGGTTGGAATTCGTTGGGAGGTCAACGTGTATTTTGTGAGGGGTTTCGAGTGAGTGTAAGAGTGTATTCAGTGCGGGCTACCGTGCTCACGGAGGGCTTTTGAGGTTGCATTCTTCAGCCAGCCAACACAGACCCATATGCTCATGACCTCTGCAGCGCCACGACTTCGACGGGGTGAGCCCCGCCTCTTAAACATTTCGGTTATATTTATACTATATCTACATTAACTGCAATTACTGGAAAAAACGATTGACTTTAGTTTATCGTCTAGCACAATTTATTGTTAAGTTTAATTTGGGTTATAAAATATTTTAAACAACTTTAGGTAAGCAAATATTAATTTTAAATTAATTAACTATCAGGTTTAATACCACAATAACGAAATGTATAGTTCTTATACGCACGCTAGTTCTCAAACGACATCTAGATTACCATAGAGAACCATTATGTGAAATGTTAAAAAAATTGCATACGAATCATCATAATTTTACAAATTAAGATTTCCGGACTCTTCACCCTTAGAAATTGGCTAAAACATAATCAAATTGCGAAAACACTGCGCGCTAAAAATAGCTTGATTGCTTTCACATGCACGTAGTATTGAACAGTATTTCAAAAATCAAAATATTTTTTTTTAAGATCAACAAATTACCATAAGTACATTTTTTATTTTTTTATTATTCCTTGTTACTACGTCCACAAGCTATTAAAGCTACTGGAGTCCTGCTTCCCCTAATACTTGGGGATTCATTATTTTTTTATTTATATTATGTATTTATAATAATTTTAGCTTGATTTTTTTACTATAACCCATTTTTTCAAAGTTTATGAATTTAGTTATAACTTTACTGTGCAAAGGTAAAAATAGTCTAGTTGTGAGAAACCCAATATGAAAATTTGTTAGGTTGATCCATTTGCTACACTCGGTTTTTTTGCAACTTTTAAGAAACCCCGTTGAATTACTAGTGAGCTCTCCAAATCACTAAGAATTCCCACTAATGCCTTTATTTTTATTAGTGTCGTAATGGAATGTCATCGAATGTCAACGATTGAGGGTTAATTCCAGTTAAATATTAGTTCATATTTAACCCCACCCGGGTTTAAGTCCAACGAAGATGAATACTACTATTATTTAACCCCACTGTTCACCCGTCAATTATTTTCTACATGTGTGTACATAGTATCCTATAAGTTGCAGGAGAATCAAGCTATACATAGGTATCGGGTGGGGCGTAAGTTAATAAGGGGTGGGAAGTTGTTTTATTACAACTAAAACTATTTTTGACTAAGTTTTAAATAAGAAGTCACGTAAATGACCACCATTTACAGCCTCATGAATACGGGAAATTTTTAATACTTTCCTCAGAATATCAGGAGTTAGCAACCGTATTTCAGCTCGCATGTTCGCCTTCAACTGCTCGATTATCCTAGGTTTATAAATAATTTACACAATTTCTTTTAAATAACAATAAAAAAAGTAAATCATCTAACGCTATTAAATTCGCGGAACGAATGGTTCAGTGATTTGTTGAAAATCTCGAAATCAAACGCTCGCCGAAAGTCTGCATTAGGATCGCCATTGTTTGATAACGTTGGATAACGCGGAACTTAACCGTGATGAATCCCGAAAATGTATTTTTCAATTTGTAAAAACATAAGGACACTAAATTTCAGTGTCATTGTCATATTTTATGTTTTAAATCCCGTTGTGATTTTTTCCCCACCCAGTATAAGCCGTATCGAAATCGGATGAAGGATGAGCGAACAGACGAAGCGAGGAGAGCGGAGATAGAGATCATGAGTTCTTAGCTCTAGATGGATTGTCGAGTCCTGAGCCAGACACATACTTCGCCTTCTGATAAATTTCTATGTTGTCCAAAATATTCGACTGAAAGTTGTGTTAAGTAATCTTAAATTTTTTTTAAATATTGATGGTGCAGTACACAATGCTCAAAAAACCTGCAATCGCAAATGTAGGTTTGAACGTAGCTTCCTCAATTATTAATTTGGTAACAATAATAATATGTAGTAAAATCATTGTTGTGATAAAGAACTAAGCTTAACTAATAGCCAACCACTCGGTGGTGCTATATATCGGTGCTCACCATAAATGGCACCCCTGGTGATATGGGTTTTTGCTATAATTCATTAAGCCGTAATGTTATTTTGTTAGTCATTGCTCAGTCCATAGCTCAAATGGTGGTAAAGTCCAACCATGTCTGATCTATATTAATTATAATATATATAAATATATTATAATTTATAAATATTTATTATAATATTTATTATCATATAAATGACTTAAAGTTGAACATTGAAATTTTCTAATCCTCCAAATTATATACGATCCTATTCCAGCTATTCTAGGGATTTATTAAAAGACTGTGTTTTCTATTAATGGTAAATATTTACTTTGACGAATTATACCTATTCAATTCCACAAAAATACGAAATTTCGCATTTTCGGTGACAACAACGAGCTCTCAATAACGCTGATTAGAGCTGGCGGCGTCGACCTGTAGCGAGAGTAGGCTGTAGCAAAACAATAGCTGTAGAATCATTCTGTCGTGAATAATTGCTGATGTAATCAAGTACATTATACACACATAGAATGTGTTAACTATAATGCTATCATTGGTGTTTAACTGAGAAATTGTCGTTCCGCAAAACGGCTTTTAACTTGGCTATGAATTCTAATTTCAAATTAATTTTATTTTAAAAATATGGAATTATTTCGTTTATTGATTAGCGTTATGTTTTCATGACATTTGAATGTTTTATCATTTCTTTCATCATGGATACGTTAAAACCTCGAGTAATTACGGAATATACGTACCATCATGGCAGCAACGCGACACAAACGGTACGCAAAATCAACGACGCATACGGAGGGAACTTTACAATCCACAAACAGTTATTTGTTTGCCTGCTTCCGTTCTGAAAATTTTTATTCGAAAAATGAACACCGTGGTTGTCCGAAAACTTTGGTCGACAATGACGAATAAAAGGTGAGTGTGGAAGCTGATGATACTCAATCTGTGGCTGAATAAGCAGCAGATTTTGACGTTAGCATCAAAACAATATTGATCCATTTGCGTCAAATTGTTAAGGTAAGAAAGCTTTAATAACGGGTGCTCTACGAACTTAATGATCGCTGATCAACAGGCACAAAAACGAGGCAATTTTGAACAGCATTGTTACCTGTGCGACGAACATCAGATTCTGTTAGACAATTGCGAGCGCTCAGCATGTTGGTTTGAACCTGGTTAAACACCTAACCAATGTCCTACACGAAAAATGACCCTTAGAAAAGTGATGGTATTTTTTTGGGGGTCTGGTGGCGATGTGATGAATCACAGCTTCTTACGAAACGGGATGAGCATTCCTGCAGACGTATAACCGTGAAGAACTAAACACAACGATGGAGAAGCTCGCACGTATTGGTCAATCGATCTTCCCCGCTGCTCCTGCACAACAGACGGTCTCCAAGCTCTATGTCATCTGCCGTACTCAGCAGACGATGCGCCTACAGACCCAAGCTTTTTCCAGAATTTCGAGTACTCGTTGACGGGAAAGTAAAAAAATCCTTCGAAGAGTTGGTTGCTGGTTCAGCTGATTTATTTAAGAAGGAAGTCGATTAACTGCAACTCCGCAAGATGCATTGATTCCTGCCTGATTATCTAGATTAAAATAAATGAAATAGGTAGAAAAATTCAAACTTTCATTTGCTTTGTGCGAAATGGCAATATCATGGTTAGATTGTTATTCTATAATAATTTTAATGAACCCAAGCCGAGTAAGAAAAAATCAACTTATTAAGAATAATAAGTAAATTAAGCCACATTAAAAAATATACATAAATTACATACTATTGCGTTTCCGTAGGTACTAAGCAAGTCCGTCCCTTTTTTCAACGAACGTGATGTGTTTTAGAATCGACCGTGAACCATGGACACATTTATTTAAGAAAGAAAATAACTACTTCATAAAAAAATAGTAGTAGATATTGATTATGGAGAATTCCAAATTGTGGTTATAGAATTGATAAAGTCCAGTTCAAGTCCAACCTTGAAGTAACTACCAAGTAGTTCATTTTACATCTTTATTTCTTTAATTAAAGTATTTTATTTCACGGTCGATTCTAAAAACATATAGCATTAATAAATTTTATTTTTTTAAATCTTTACGATGCCTTTTTATCTAAAATCAGAATTTATTTCTGATAGGCCTACGATTAGGAGGAGAAGCCATATCACATCACACTTCAGGTCGGGGACTCGTTTATCATGATGATTTAGTGAGGTAACGTTATAACCAATGATATATTCGTTCGCTTATTTTTTATCAAATCAAACGGACAAAGGACTCTTTTAGATAAGCGCCTTAAGTCTCCTAAGAAATCAACAATGTGATATTTCCATGAGAATATTCTGACAGCGATAAAAAAAAACATAAAAGCACGGAGAATTACCACTCAAAGATACACAGATCGTGGGAGATCCTATCAGACAGTTTTTTCTTCTAAAAACGATTACATCACAAAAAAAATTATGCATGCAGCTTCCTTTATGAATTAGCGTATATATTTAATTCGATTTCGAAGCCGATTACTTTGCTTGTTATGCGATCCTTTTTTTTTGGAACTCAACCCTAAGTCTCTGAATCGCAAACTTCTCCCTAGTTATTATATTCCAAGGCAGCATTTGTAAAATATTTCAAAAATTGTAAAGGTTAAAATTGATATCTGAAATAATATTGAATTATAAATTGATATTTGAAATAATACTGAAACGATAACGCTATTTTATGATAAAAAGCAACAATCTTGAACTTCAAATTGTATTACTATTGACTAGAAAATATAATTAGAAAGACCAAGCAAACAGAAAAGTCTTTAAATTTCCAACGAATCCTTAATCACCAGCACCGAGGAAGGCAATGATTTCATCGTCTTCTAAAATTAAAGCAGCGTGGGCGGGCGGTCGTGGACTGAAAGGGCTAACGGAAAAGGTGGGTTGCAGAAGAAGTCCTAACTTCCTTAGTTTTCACACTTTCGCAATTACTGGTAATGAGCAGCCAGGAAATTAACTGAGTTAAAACTGTCACCGACAACTTCGTCGCATCTGCCTGTCCCAGCTAGCACGGATGGATGTGAGTGGCGACTGAAATTAATTCGTAGAGCGACAGCGTACCCACTTTTAGTGAAAACAAATACGTTCAAAATTGTTAAGATAGTGCTTGGTCTGGATAGCTTAACGGTCAGAGCGATTGATATACAATTCAAAGGTCGCAAGGTTTGAATCTTGCTTCAGATTGATTAGGTTGGTATGATCGCCGCCGAAAAACGAACTATACCAAGATTAGTCCGAGAAGCCATCGATATTAAGAAGAACAACAACTTCAATCGAGAAGACTCTTTTAAGCTCTCTGCAATGTGGAACCCCGTACTTCAGCCACTGAGGAAGGTCAAACAAGACGATAATATCGGTGACGATATTGTCAGCTCATACTGCCTGTCGTCCGAAGTAAGGAATGCAGCCCAATAGAACTTCGCAACTACCCGCACCCACAACTAACACGTTACGACAACGGCGAGCCTAGCTTTCAGTCGACTGCTGCGTACGGACGTACCGGCTGCCTCCTTGACAACGGGCTGACCGATCAGCTTGAAACGTCGGATAATGTCTCCTCCCGCCCCGTGAAAAGACGACAGTTTTCAAACAGCTTCAGGTGATCTCCAGCCCGAACATTTTTCCAATTGTTACCAAAATAAGATTCTAATATTTCAATGTAGATATCCTTTCATTACCTCGATATTAATTCGATAATTATAACTCGATACTTTATCTACACTATTTTTTTTAATAAATGATAGAGTAATTCCAAAAACACTAATAATAGAGAGAGGAAAATTTCACAGGAACATATGTAATTTTGGGGAAAATTTGCAACCCAAATTTCCGTTAAGCTCGACGCGTTATACGATACTGTTGCTGAAGTTCTACCGAACTACCAGAGTAGTTTATATCGCATTTTACGTAAACACGTTGTTTACATGTTAAATATTCATAAAATTTCCTCGAAGCCGTGCTGCTTATTTTCTTAAAATTTTCCTTTTCCAATTTGAACTTTGTTAATAATATCAACGAAAACTAATGCATCGCGGTAATTTGACTACTTTGTTTTAAACATAAATTAACTTGATACTCTAAGATTCTTAGATGCTCCTTTTAAGGTGGATCGAAACACACAGATAAACATGTTTAACAAAATGTTGAAGGCGTCATTATCCGAAAAGTTTGAATATAATGATAAGTAGCATCAACCTTATTGGAATAAAACACATTTGGCGGAATTGTCACACCCAGACTATTCCATTTAAATATAAAATTGTTGCCAAAACAATGCTTATTAATAAATTATGCAAAAAAATATTTCAGTGGCGTCCACCATTACCTTTCCTAAATATTTTCACCGTATTTTGTTTAGTGGGAAGTGTTTTGGCATATAAATTTAATTTCGTGAAACATTTCTTATGTTAGAATTCCGCCAATTGTAAATTAGTACAATAAGGATTTTACATATATGTAGCTACAAATAATTATTTTCTATCTTTGAGATATATCGCCATCTATATTTCGTTAAAGATATACCGAGCGTTTCGACTCACCTTAAAGTTAGTTAATAAGGGCTCGTTTAACTCGAGTTGTAGCCAATGGAATTTCAATAAGCTCAAATTGTCAAGAATATATCTGCTTATAACACCACGAATACCTAATACCTCCTAGATGCAAGTTGCTCATTCCGAAAACGTCGACAGCTGCCGCCATTATCCCAGAAGCTTACATCTAGTTGCGATTGTGGGTGTGAAACATTAATTAGGGAAAGACGGGAGCGTAACTCATCCGTGTGGCGCCAGCTTCATCACGTTTTAGTAATAATACACACACTGACGGTAGCGCCAGCCAGTCGGTTTACCTCTCAGAAGAGGTGAACTGACTGGCCGGCTCTCTCTTATTCGATGGTATAAAATCATCATACATCTTTAAATTCATTGACCATTTCATAGTGATAAATTTTGCACTTTCGTCAACCTATTCATGTTTCAATGAGATTAAAGGTCTACAATATTATTTTGGGCGTAAAATCACCTGTTGATAGTATTTTCAAAAATATTTTGAGTTCAATCAAGTTTTAATGAAAATGTAGTTAACCGGTTGCGATTTTATACAATTTCCAATAAAAGCGCCCAAATGGGCGCTTTTATTGGAAATTTGGAACTTTTGGCCCCAAAGCGACATATAAATTATGTTGACATATAAATTATGCATATTGAACTATTACTATGTAAAATGTAACCCAATTCTTATTTCTAACCCTCGATGTTGTTTGACGGCTTAAGGTCTCTTCCACCAAGTATTGATTAGCTTAATCCGGTGTATTAAAGGGCCTTTCTTACCATCTTGCTATCGATACCAGTACAATATAAACAGCACGTTATTAATAAAGGCCCTTTAAGTGTCAATTAAAATAAATCAGCACTTGGTGAAAAACCAAGCTTAGCTGTGTATTTGAAAGAATAAAATAACCAAAATCTTCTCGGATCGATCATCTACAATCTATAGATGATTGGATAAATGTAGCTGCACTTAAGTAGCTCATTTTACCCAGGCTAAACTTTCTGTTCGAAATAAAAAATATACAGACGTATCCAAAGTGGTTTCCGTCACGGCTGGTCCTCTAGCATAAGCCTATCTGAGTTGAGGAACGCCTGAATATTTGTATCGTTTCGCAATAAATATATTTAAATGATGAAACTACATTTCATATTGATCGTTTACCGGCAAAAAACCTATGACGACAGTAGAGCATATTTAGGGTAAGTTTGACACAAACCTTTAAAAGTCTGGACTCTTACAAGAATATGAACGATTTAATTCTGGGCTGAAATTCAAACATGCAATTATATCAACAAGTGCAATTTATAATCAAGTAATCAAAATCAAAGGTGTGCAAATAATCTTATGGGAATCCGGCTGCGTGTCGTATGCCACGCAGTAAATTTTTTTTATGCATGCTGACATGGATGGCCGGATGATATAAGCCTAATACACCACATTCCCGAAGGAATTAGGTGTCATGCCAGGACGTTCCCCTTATGAGCACGGCTACATTGAACTGGATGGAAAACACGGACAAATTGCCGCTTCAACCATAGTTTCGTCCAATGCGGTGGTACCAACCCGGTTGGGCTTAACTGGTAGGGTTAAGCCCAACCGGGTAGGGGAAGGGGACCTACAGTTTTACATGGGTTTCGAACCATGGAACAGCTCGCATTCGTAACGAAATGCACTAATCCAACTCAGAAAGAGAAATAAAGTGGTGCATTACCGGGCGAGGATTTGAACCCAGACCTCTAGGATGAAAGGCAAGTCCTCTAGCCCCTAGACAATAAGCTGTTCAATACATCTCCACCGCGTTTGAACGTGCTCTAAGAGTGCGTTCGTCAAGTCAGTTCCCACTGACATAACGCTCCAATACATCTGCGACTATATTTGCGTGTGACATGTACGTTTGAGCTGGGTTGTTATTTTTAGAAAATTGGAGACAGCTTGTCTCATAGAAGGCACATCTCCTTCCTTTTTGGATCTGAGACCAAAATCCTTAGAAAAAAATATCGCGCCATCTCTACTATGTAAGAGAACAAAGCACATGTACAAGTTAGTGTTATACGAAATATGTCTGTGAAGTCGCACCCTCTTGTACATTGGCAAGGCTTCTTCAGGCGTTGGAATTCAGACAAAGGTTTTTTGTGCTCTGAAAAGGTGAAGCTCGTTACCAGTCCTACTCATGGTCAAGACCGTGCGCCCTCCGACATTTATCTTTCTTTCGTAAAGTTCACGATTTGATGAGGGGTTAAGCATTTACGGAGCTGGAAGTGGAAATTATGGCTCGAAACGCACTTGCGTTGGAAAAAGCTGGAGCAGATATTCATTTGACCGCGACGAACCTCGGTCATCGAAGTTAAGAACCATTGGGCGCGGGTTCTGGATAGGTGACCGTTCGATCCTTGACTTACCGACTTGTTCCCATGTGATGTTTTGGGCTAATGAGTATGACAGGTTCCAAAGCAATAATAAAAAACGATCCCTAATTTACTAGTGGACTTTGGGCTGATTTTTCAATAGTCTGATACACGGCACTTTAATTTGAGTTACAGCGACATTCACATTTGAAGCACTGTAATCAGATTTTGAAAACAATCTGAAAAAGTATTGGTCGTGACATTCGTCGGAAGCAGGACTTGAACCTGCGACAGATTTTTATTTACTCTTCTGCTTATCCGCCCGATATAGTAAGTACATATGTTTATTAGTAAAATCATAGTCAGATAATTGTGATTTAAAATATAATTCTCCGGCAATGACTATCCGTCTTTTGACAAATGTAATTTTGTACTATCAATCCGATAAGTACTATCTGAGGATTGAAAAATCGGCCCTTAGCGAATAATAAGCAAATTGGAAAAAATATAAAAAACCCGACAGCGTAAAAAAATCTAACTTAAAATTTACTTAGTTAAGGAACTGAAAAGATAGAAACAAGTTGAAAATTTAAATATTTTTTGTGTTTGAAATGATCATGGTTGACAGTGTTCACAAACGCAGTCGGAGGCATAAGATACATTAACTACGATATATATTTTGTTTTCAAATGCATTAATGCTGTGCCTATGCAAATTTCATGATGATCGGTTGAGTACGCGAAACAAACCAACTAACTTTCGTATTTATTATACGAGATTTAGGAGATTATAACTTGTCTCAATAAGTGTATTTTTGCTCTACCATCTAACTAAGAAAATCGCTAGTCATTAATAATGGAACGTATTGAACATGAATGGATGGAAACATGGATGGCTAATATAACACAACTACCGTCATGATAAAAGCCTAATTCACCAAATTCCGGAAGGAATTAGATACCTTCCTTTATACAGAAGCACAGCTACACATGGATACCATGGGTGAAAAACACAGAGAATGATTTATTGCCACTTCGACCATAGTTTTTCGACCACTTCGACCATAGAAATGTATGGGGAGGATTTTTTTTATGTCGTACAACAAAATGTTCTACCTTTTAAAAGTTTCCCAGCGAGCAATGGAGCGAGCCATGCCGGGAATATCGCTACGGGATATGGTGCGTATTAGTGCGTAACGAGGCAATCCGCCGACGTACCAAAGTAGCAGTGGGCTGGTCACGTCAGCCGAAGAGATGATGACCGTTGGAGTAACCGTGTCCTGCACTGGCGGCCACGGACAGGAAAACGGAGTGTGGGTAGACCACCCGCTAGGTGAGACCACGACATCAAGTGCGTCGGCGGAAAGTAGTGGTTCCGTACATCTGAGGGCCTGTAGGACTGTAGAAAAATTGGAGAGGCATATGTCCAGCAGTGGAAGCAAGCACGCTGACTGAATGACTGACTGACTGACTGTCCATCGTTGATTATAGTTACAGTCAATTGATAAGCGAACAAATTTGTTCCACACTCAAATCCTGTGGTTATCGACAGGTCCGTCACTCGAAGTGTTACCATTTGAAAATGATGTTATTTGGTTAATTGAAGTACGGTTTATTAAAAATTGTATATAAATGAAAAAAATAAACATTGAATTTTAAGACAATCATTGTTATTGTTCTATATAGCCTACTTTGATCCATATATAAGAGATTTGTGGGACGGTTCTGAGTCTTGTTGGAACGTCCAGCAGTTCGTACTGCATTGCTTACGTAGAGCGACCATTTGCGGTCACTGCAGCCCAGCCCATAACAGAAGCAGGCGCTTGCATACGAAATGCAACTCTATCGTCTAAATTCTCGTTGGACTTGCTCTGCAGCCAAACACGATAATTTTGTTTGTTTACATACTATTGGACAGTAAACATTTTTTTATCAGAAAAAACAATGTTTTTCAAATCGCCACGTTCATGTAAGGCTTTCAGTGCTCGAGCTCTTTGTAGTCGGACTGCCTTCTGCGCTGAAGTAAGATGCTGTATTTTTTGTATCTAGTAGGGCTTCAGTTTCAAATCTTTCTATTTCAGTATGCGCTGAATACTTGAGTAAGATATTTTCTGACTTTTCGCCAATTTTGCAACACACTGGCTAGGATTTCTTTGAATTCGAGCCTTCACCTTTCGAACCATATCCCGTGATGTTGCTGTTTTTGGATGACCCCCTCCATGCCGTTTAGCATGCACTAACATTTTACAATAACAAATGCAAAACGATTACATTGCTACATTTAATTTCCATTGCAAAAATGTATTATCAAATTCAAATTTGTTTACGCTCTTTTCGCCCAAGTATTAACAATGAAACAAACTGACGATTTACCAAAATTTGGCGCAGTGTCATTATTATTTTGAAAATAGAGGTAGTGAGAAGATATTAAAAGTACTACTACGTCACTTGGACGGACCCCGTAATAATCGCTCTATTCACAGTATTTCGTCCATGTATTAACTAACTGTTAGTTAAAATTTAATAAACTCCATAAAAACCATGATTATAATATTTTTATCCACTACTTCATAATACTGGGCGTTGTCTCTTGACTGCCAGATAACTTTGAATGTCAGTCAAAATCATTGGTGAAACCATTTTTATTGAATTATTGTGCTAGTTAAGTTCCAGTTGCACGGATTAGAATGTTGACTGGATGCAGCGAAAGTGACCCGACCCGATCGTTTGCAAATATATGTGGGCCTGAGGTCCACAACCGTCCGATCGAATGTGGGACCTTGGAGCTTATGAACCGTTACATTACAAAATTCCACCTAAGGATTATAGGCGAAATCCTGCGTTAAATTTTTTTCTTGCCCAAAAAATATACCGTTCAGGGTTAAATCCGTGTATCAACTCCCGGTTTATTATTTTAAATAATATAACGTGTTAATAATATATGATAGGTTCCGGGCTTGTTTCCAAAATGAACCCAACTTTGGCAAAGCCGTGCTTTTTCTTCCAACTACTCCCAACGACGCACCGTTAAAGATCAGTGATATTATGTTGAAGATCATATCTTATGTATCCTATGTAGTAGTGGGTTCTTCTGCATCTCAGCAGTTGGTGCAGGTGCGGACTTATAGGGTTGCCCCTTTCGTTGATTATATACTTTGGTAAAGCTATTAGATATTATCAGATTGATACTTATTTTGCGTAACACATTATCTCGGCACGGTAGGGGTCGCCCTCTTGTGGAACAAGCGGACCTTCCCCAGCGTGACACGGTCTATTGATTACGTAAGTATGCATATATGAGCTGTTTAACTGCAGTGTGCTGATAGTAAAGCGATGATGGTGAAGTCGATCTATGCGGCAACCGAGTATGTAGAAAATCTATCTGACTATCGCCCGGTTCCACCACTTCCAGTTACAAACATCCCAAAGTTATCTTTCGGTTACCGAAACTAAGCTATCGGATTACAGGTAGATGTAGGTAGTGAAAATAGGGGTATATGACTTGGGTTGGTGTGAAGAACGCGCTTGCGTAATTAATTTTTAACGTTAAATATTTTGATGTTTTTTGGAATTTCTTATTTCAAATTACATTTAAACATATATACGCATACTTTTTTGTAAACCATTTAGAAAATGCTTTATTTTGATAACCCACTTGATAGGGTTCTAAGATTTTTTTTTGAAAACACATAATTTGGCGCCAAAAATCGGCCATGATTTTTTTTCATAATTTTGATACACCCAGTGTCACTCTCACTATTAAGTCGAATCTAACGACACCTCTCAAGCTAAAATTCATCAAGCCGTTTCGGCTGCAGGACGTGCCAAAGAAATATACATACATACATACATACATACACTCGAAAAACATAACCCTCCTTCTTGCGCAGTCGGGTAAAAAAGTAAAGTTGAACTGAGCAACACATATTTATTATTTTTATACATATATGCCTCCTTGATAAATATAAATTACGTATTACATATGGGTGTACACGCAAACCTTCGAAACCACTCAAGTGATTGCAATGATATTTTGTGAAAAAGTATGGTGAAAGATAGACTTTTATCGAAAAAAAAATGTTTTCGATATTGTCCCGTATACAATCAACCTCGGAATGAGAAATAGTAAGCTGTAAACTCGTATAAACTTTTATTTTGGCATCCTGAAAGTTGTCGCAAAAGTCCGTGTCTTAAGATGTTCAAGGTCAAAGGTCACAATTTTTTTTTCAAATATCTCGCTTTCTATGATTTACATAATATTTTCTTCTTAAAAAAATGTAGAGCATTAAATTATGTACAAACTTTGCACCGATTTGTTTTCTATGCAGTAACCTGTTTTTGAGATGGACGCAGCGCTCATTCGTACATAATATAAGGTGTATCAGTGGTTCAGTGGTTTCCAGTTCTAAACTTAACTTTATAAAACTTAAAAAATATATTTTTTTTTCTACATAATATGCAGAAAAAATATTGCAGTTAGGGCTGCTGGATTTGACGAATTATACGTTCATGTTCTTATTTGAGTTCCGAAGTTCTTTCAGCGTGGTTGGCATAGACCTAACTCTAAAAAAAATAGTCTACAGAAGATACATCGCAAGTTCATGGTCTCCAAAACGAGACATGACCAGCCTGTAAAATTGGTTTGTAACAAAGTCTGTAGTGTTTGTAGTGTGACAGATGGCGCCATTGTGTTGAAACCACATCTCGTCTCAGTCAATTCAAAAAAAGTCTGTCAACATGGCCCCGTAACGATTTCCGTAGACAGACACGGCGGCACCTTCACCATTAAAAAAACCTTAATTTTGTAATGGGTTTTCTATATTAAAAAAAACCTTTCGTCCAAGCTGTAAAGCACCATTATCGTAAATGTCTATGTTTTAATCAAACAAACGCAAAATATGGCTGACTCAACGATCGAAGGACAAAAATGGCGCGCGATTGAACTTCCGACGGTTGAAATCTATACGGTATTAAAGTCACGTTTTCGTCCGGGTTACGAACCGTGAAGATGATCATCATGACATAGTACGGTATCCACCACACGATAAAGGCAACGACAATGATGACGGAGATGCGCAGCGACCTAATCTTTACGCGATGGATGAGCTTCAATGGTTGAAATCTGAACTGTAGTTAAACTCACGTTTTTATCTGGGTTAGGAAACGACAATATGATCATCATGACGTAGTACGGTGTCCATCAAACGATGAAGGTAAAGATAATGATGAAGGAGATGCGCAGCGATTTCATCTTGGCACGATGGATGAGCTTCTGACGGTTGAAATCTGAACTGTAGTTAAACTCACGTTTTTGTCCGGATTAAGAAATGTGAAGATGATCATCATGACATAGTACGGTGTCCACCACACGATGAAGGCGACGACAATGACGACGGAGATGCGCAACGACTTCATCTTGGCGCGATGGATGAGCTTCCGACGGTTGAAATCAGGAGTCAGGTACTTCTCGTGTCGTAGAACCTCGATCTTGAAGACCTTCTCGCTTCCTGGAACAATTCAAATGCTTATTCTATCTTGAGCATATTTCTCGCAAATAAAGGGCACCCACCATGGTTAGTAGTTTAGGTCGAAAGTTTGAAGTTGACGGAGGATCCTGTATTAATTACGACAAATATAATTAATGAATTATTCACTTATACCCAAAAAGGCTTGGACATAAAATTAGATTAATATTTTTATAAGCATCCAGCCATTTGGAAAGCTAAAAGTCGAATAGTAAATAACTGATTACAAATCAATATCTTCTTAAAATTATAAGGAAGACATTTTAAATTATTAAAATATTATTGGACACATAACATAATGGAAATTGCATTCCTCAGGAGAAATTTATGCACGGGGATTGCCAGAAATATCCGTTAGAATTGCACTTATTTTTATAAAATCAGTCTTATCACACTGTAAATCTTTTATTGACTTTTACTAAAAATAAAGATGTATGTTAATTTTTATTAATTCAATTTGTTTATTTATTATTTTTTTCATTAGTGTTTAAATTAGGTGGCCAGTTTGATTACCATGAAATTTGATTAATCTTTGATCTCTGTGAGATGTATGGACAATGAATTGTTACTGACAGTTATGCGCCTTAGATCAAGGTATGTTCTTGCTTTTAAGGCAGGAAGCTCCTTCCACTTGACTTCGAACAATCCAATTTTAATATTTTCTAAGGTTTTAAGGCAGCAGGAATGTTTATGAAATATGCTGTCCAATTAGTACTTACATACGTTAGGGCTAGCGTCCTCATTTATTTTGATTGAGTAATTAACATGGAAAGTTACTTTACTAAAATTCGTACAATATTGAAAAACATTTTTTTGTAAAATCATCATGTGTTTTTTAAAATAAAAAACGCAAATTTGTAAAAGGTAATTTTATGATTTTGAGTTTCTCCTTAGAGTTAAAGACAGCTTGAAAAAAAAAAATTCTCAAAACTCGCTTGACCCGGGCCTTCCTAATACTTCGTGTATCTTAAAAATAAATTCATTCGATCAGTGCACAATATCCTTTCAAGATTGAGTCGAGGCCTCTCGTTCAGAACACACGGAGTAAATAGGTGAAATTGATCTTCTGGTTTGTCACCCCATTGCACTCAGATTGTGTACAACGTGCGTAATAACCACTGTTCTCTCTTAACGAGGTTGGCACTGATCTTGTTTGATCCGCATCGCGAAACTCGACACAATATTAGCTTTATTGGGACCAGCGAGATCCACAAACAAGATGCTAATTATAATCGACTGGGCTCGCTCATAGCACACGAGTGTGTGTCATATTTTGTGTTTTGTCCTCAAATGTATTATTTATCTATCATTAAGAGTGCAAATCAAACACAGAAGACGAGTTAGTGGTAGGAATCGTGGATTCATAAAGATGTATGCAGACTAAGCTTTCAATATTTGAAATATTAATGATGCTTCGAACCACCTATTTTTTATTTCTCCCAGGTAATTTTAATTTTTTAAAACGCTCTTTTGTAACGTGTTTCGATATGATATGGTCATATTTACGAAAACCAACATTTTCATATTAACAGGGAATCGTATCGTTTTTCATATTATCGTAAATATATGTAACAATAAAAAACACAGATAATATTTGTTGTTGGAGCGCAAATAGGTACTATACTTAATTAATCCGTGTAGTATCCGACTGAAGTACGCTGTAATATCTTTTTCCCTGAATATTCCGTGTCTGCAAATATTTTCAGAGTAATTTTATGCCATATTTTAATATCTTTCAACTTTGGCCCGCATATTTACTTCAAAACTCTCAAATGTTTAATTTAAGGTTGACAGAAAGTAAGTAAGTAAAATGGGCTTTCGCGACTGATTAAAATATTCCATATGTTTTTTTTTTTATATTGAGATTATTTTATTGACTATAAGACAAAACAAAATTATTACTCCGTTACTTTTCCAGAAGAAAGAAAGAACTGGGAGGCCGTTCTCGATAACGTTTTAAAATTAACGTTTTTTTAAATTATGGAGCTAATTTAAAAATACAACACGGAGTAATTACGGCTTTGAGTGCAGCAGAATTGTCAATGATGAATCTGTTACTCCAACGTTTTAGCGATCCGAGGACTTACTTATTCTGTACCCGAGGCAATAGGCTAACCAAGGTAAGGTACGCACCGGGAATCCGATTTACAAAATGGCAATTCGACAGAAAAAACACCTGAAGAATATGTGTACGTTGGGTCAACACATTTCTGTCTGCCACAAATGGATGTTCACCCAAAGTCCTGCGCTTGGGTCGAATAAGGATAGGAGAGTGAAAAATTAGGGAAGCAATTCCATAAGAGGATTGATGGATTTACGAAATCCTGCACTCAGTGTGTGCGGTGGACTTCTGTCTTGAGGAGAAGAAAAATGTGCTCATGTTCAAGTACGAAAAATTTTTTCGCCCATATTTTCCTTTTGAAGTTTCGTGGTAAGAAATGAAACCTAACATAATAATTCGAGCCAATTACGAGTTATTCAAAACATAGATCTTCTTACACATCAGGATAATCTCAAGGACACATTTCAATATTTGTTTAATCTTGAGACACAGCAAACTATGTGCATTCAACCACACTAGATAATAATCGGACGCGGAAATAACAAAAACGCTTATTAGTACAATACCTAATGTCATTTTAGAATCTTGCGTTTTACCAACTAAAGATAAAACCTTTCAAATTAAATAAGCGATATTTGTTGAGTTTCTCTGTCGGAATTGGGGTTAAAGATATTGATTTAATTAAGAGTTAGTAGTTAGCCCTAATTATTTTGTTAGGGTTTCATTCAGAGAATTATCCATTTACAGATATAAATTCCTCTTATTAAATATTATCTTATTTCGTACAAATGGCGGATCACCAAGATAAATGTTTGGGTGGCCAACATAAAAGACAAATAGAATACTGACTTGCCATAGCATAAATATGAAACGTCAGCTAATTATGTAATATTTAAATGTACATATGTGTAGTTCATTTAAAAATCTAGACTTAAGGTAGCCTCTTGCCATGATAACCACTGATAATGAACTATTTATGCTTTCATTTTAAGAAATGTAGTGTTCCCTTTGAACATTGGAACATTGAAAATGTAGTCAGCCATGAAAATGAGCTGTTGCAGAAATAATGAAGACTAGTAAAAAATGCGCTGCTACGACTATTTGTAAAAGTCACTACTAGTGTATTTTGACTAGTGAAACTTCTCCACTAAACACTAGTTTTTTGGAGAACAGTTGCCTAGGAATGTTCCTTTTCTCAGAAATAAATATATCCTCCAAGAGCGAGAGTATGTAATAACTCACCTAATATTGTAAAAATCAATGTGTTACTGACTTGCAATAGTCCTGACGGCCTGACGGTAGAGACGAAGGTGGCGATGAGAATGAGCAGGGGCAGGATAAACGTGAAGACCAGCGACAGAGTCGTGTAGACTTGCTCCTGACAGGGCTTCTTGTAGAAGCCGTGCGTCACGCACTGTTGGAACTCCCCACTAACAAACCACTATCTATTTGGAGAACAGTCATCTAGGATAGTCTATTTATCAGAAATATAAGAAGGTTTCCGAAAGCGAGAGTTTATAATAACTCACCTGATACTGTAATAATTAATGTGTTACTGACTTGCAATAGTCCTGACGGTAGAGACGTAGGTGGCGATGAGAATGAGCAGGGGCAGGATAAACATGAAGACCAGCGACAGAGTCGTGTAGACTTGCTCCTGCCAGGGCTCCGTGTAGAAGCCGTGCGTCACGCACTGGTGGAACTCCTCCACAAACGGACCGCGCGCCACGTGGAATATAACCGTCTGGGAATCAAAGAAAAGTTCATTGTGAAGATTAGCGAGATATCATCGTTAGAAGACTCGTAATAAACATTAGAATAATTGTGAAAACATTTGGTAGTACACAAATGTATGTATAACAATAAACATAGGACAAACTTGGGTAAAGTTGACCTAATCTAAAAGATTGGCTCTATATTAAACGATTTCCTATGTATGGCTAATACCACACCTACTGTCCCTAATATAAGCCAAACAAACTACATTGGAACTATGTGGCATGCCAGAATTTTCTTACTCTATCGACTTTAGCAATGACAAATATAGGATTTAAATTCTTTGTCTGGAATAAATACGCAGAATCGGGTCCACATTATAGACTGATACATATTGTAAATTGGATTATACAGTGGCCACCCATTGAACTGAAAAGCTCGGTTGATAGATCATATTGATGATAATTTTACACATTAGACCACATAATTAGCGTGATCGCGCTGTGTGCTTACATACGTATATGCATAAGACAAATATTTGTCTTCTCAATTTTGAAAATTTCGATAACATAATTATTTAGACCGTGACTCCACCCATGTTAAAGTTTTCGCGTTTTCGACTACTTTGCTCAATTTCAGCTACACTAGTAAACGTTAAGTCGTGTATCGTGATAGTATGTAGCTTGCAATTGCTGGAAAGAACGAAAAGATGTAAGATTTGAAATAAAAATAAAAACAGTAAATCAGCATTTACCTTGGCTCAAATCGCACTCGGTTTAATCATAAAGATCTTTGCTTCAAAGGAATTAAATAAAAAATAAGTGTGTATCAAAATAGTGAACATATACTGCTGATTCAATTTGGCCAATCTAGTGTTCGAAGGTAGTGGATTACTTCTCTCTACTCTCCGAACATCCAATTCTTGAAACCTGCTTTCCTTCGGTTTGATGAATTGGAGCGTGGCCGGAGTGGTCAAATTGAATTGCTGCTTCTATTGCTAAATGAACTTAGAGTAGACGGTTCTATTTTTAAATTCGTAATAGTCATCGTCGGACGAAACTAAATAAAGTCGTAAACATGGACATAAATATTACTACTAAGGACAGGCAATTCCATGCAATATAAATGGAGCAACTAAAGTGGTGTTCTATGCGTCGCGGGGACACCGCTTTGTTGCCAGACAGGCGTTCGCTGTCGTCATGCGCCTGTGCGTAGCCGTGCAAGAATTAGATAAAAAACGCAAAAAATACGTAATATAGAACACCAAAACAGGCGACAGAATTGTTTTAAAGGGCATATCCTTACCTTTTACAAATAACTGGTCATAAACGCTGTTATTAGGCGAACTTTTAAACGATAGCACGAGATCTATGTTTAAAAATTTCAAAAAGTTTCCGTGGTCATGGTTTTACTCAAACATTTTTTATTGACAATATGCAAACATTACATCGTATTAGATTAGAAGAATCACTGTAGTATTATCCATACAGCACTGAATTATACATGGCGTTGTTCTCCATTTACGTGACTTTAGTTTTATGCGTACCATACCGAGCCCAGATTACATCATGTACCTACATTAAGTTCTCAAATATGTCCAATTACAGCCCATGCGAAGTAACGACCGGTCAAACAATCCGCGTGATCCTTCGCCGTAAATAGCAGGAAATCCAACGGTTGCTGTCATGGTTACGTCTCAAATACACCCGAATTCAGACGCACATCAAACGGAGCCCTAATCTCGAGATCCTATCGACGGCATCCGTTCACTCTCAACGATTCACCAGTGCCGCGTTCCGAGAAGATCGTATCTACGGTCATTTGACAATATCTTAGTTGCTTGTTGTTTGTCTGTCGTTGAATTGCATTTTTTTAGCATATTACTACACCTACGGTTACACGAAGAACAAACCAGGGAAAAAACGCAGAATCACATGCATATTGAAAATTTTCGCAACCTCCATTGCTACTGTTACTGATTTATACGGACAGATAACAGCATTACAATAAATCGATCATTTTAGGTTAAGAATGACATTTACATTAAAGATCGAAATCAGATCGAATTTTTGTCGGATTTTTTTTGTTTGGACATTGTGTATTTTTGCTTTCTGCGCCAACAATAATTTAAATACGACTTTAGGATTACATGCCCGCTGCTCTAACCAACAGAACTACCCAAACGATTAAGTCAGTCAACAAACTTCTTACTAATTATCTAATCAATACCACCGTACCGCTAATCGAAGATATTCCAATACCAAGAACCTAATAATTGGGAATAAAAATACCTAGTATGCAATTTCCAATCATTTACTTTCAAACCACAAATACCATCGTCCAATTATGTCGTAGACTTGAACGCCCTACCTTGTAGTCAAAGCCCAATCATTTTCAACACAGAACTAATTAGCTTCGGTTAGCTACTTCTAAAATGTTCGCCAATTTCGAGGATCGGGCCAAGTTCTTGGGCAATTTAACTATAAATTTGTACTCGCTTAATTAGAACAGGTCGTCACTTATTGCACGATTAGGCTGATCAATTTGGTCTTGAGCTAAAATTAAATATTTTAAATACAAACAGTGCGGGTAAAAGCTAATCGTATCTAAAGATTCTCATAGCCTACTGGCAAACATCCTCGGAATTTAGTTAACAATATTTTAGTAATCAATAGTTAGTGCAATATTTAACCGTGTATGTATGTACAGTTTTCATCAGGTGCGTGTTAACTACAATACTTTTAAATTTCACGATTCACGGTTTTATTCCTTACTTATACTACATTCGTCGTTAGGCTAATCAGTGAGATAGTTATCACAGACGGACACACAATTATACAATGTTAATATAAATATATGTAATGAGCGGCTCGTAGTCTAGTGGCGCGGGGGCTGGCCTAGTGTACCAGAAGTCTGGATTCAATTCCTCGCACCGATATGCACCAGTTTCTTTCTCTTTCTGAGTTCGATAAGTGCTTCCATTACACTTAATTCCTTCGGGAATGTGGTGTATTGGGCGAATATCATAACGGTAGTTATGTGGTCCATGTCAAGTTGCAAAAAAAAATACATATATTTCTTTTTGCTCATATTTCTGTCAGCGTTTACATTGTCTAGAGTCTTCGAATACTCCGTGTTTTGTGTTTTGGGTGTTTTGTTTACTGGTAGGTCTGTGCCCTGGGGCACAGCCTGACTCAATTTGACGCAACAAACGCGTATCCCAGATCGAGCAGGTGAGGCGTCCTCCTTACTGGATCTTCTGCTGACCACTAAACCCGCCGGATGCAAGGTGTCGGTACTTGCCCCTTGGGGTCATCTTTTCTGGAAGACTTGGACGCGCGCCATACTTCGTGGCTAGGCTCCGGTAATACTGTCTTTACTGGTAGGACTGTGCTCAACTTCGCCCTGGCGCACAACCTGACTCAATTTGACACAACAAACCAGATCGAGCAGGTGACGCGTCCTCCTCACTGGATCTTCTGCTGACCACTTAACCCGCCGGATGCAAGGTGTCGGTACTTGCCCCCTTGGGTCATCTTTTCTGGGAGACTTGGACGCGTGGCTAGGCTCCGGGAATACTGTCTTTACTGGCAGGACTGTGCTCAACTTCGCCCTGGCGCACAACCTGACTCAATTTGACGCAACAAACCAGATCGAGCAGGTGACGCGTCCTCCTTACAGTATCTTCTGCTGACCACTAAACCCGCCGGATGGAAAGTGTCGGTACTGGCCCCCTTGGGGTCATCTGACCACTACCTGGCGGGGTCAACTGTGCCAACTAGACCTGGAAATGTGCAATGAGTCGGCAGATTGCTACAAAATGCGAAATGCGAATTATCTTCCTTCCTTTGAGCTCTATTTCAGCCATCCGTCGATGCTATTTGCCGTAACGTCAATTATTGGTTGTGTTGACCTCGCATGTGGGAGCTGTGCTTACATTATCACATTTTAAGTCTATGGTATTGATGTAGAACCGTTAGGTAAGATAGACCTATTGAGATGTTTTCTTCACTAAAGCATACGTACATGCACCGAGGCAAGTATACCATCCCTAATTCTACCCGGAGAGGTAAGCAGAGACGACTGATACATCGCAAACACTTTTAATTTATTTTGCGATATCATTCTTTGATCACTCTTGCCCACCATTCACCGTGGCATATAAATAAAAAATATCATGTCAGTGACAAAAAATACAGCGAGCACACCACATGGGATATAAATACCATAGTAGGTCCTTTTTGTCGCATTTAATCGTTTTGATGTCGTTTACCATGAATTGTTTCTAACCCGATGATGACTTTATTTTAATCATTTGGCTAGAATATGGCTCATTTAAGCAATGGTACTAAGAATATTTCTAAAGTAGATACAAATAGAATAAACTACATTGACGCTTTATAGTCTAATATATGAGCAGAACTCCACAAAGGCACTGTAATTGCTTTTCAGTAACGTTGAAGTTCGTACTGATGTGTGCACAGAACATTGCACAATGCAGCCAGCTTGGTGAGAAAATCATTGCATAATTTTTTTAATGCTTAATCATAGCTTAATGGGGGGGGGGGGCATTAAAAGGTTTACATCCCATAGTAATGCATGAGGCGAAGTGCCGAAGTACGAGATGACAGTATTTGAGTATTCTTTGAAGGGACTTTTCTTTCGTGCTCGCCCTGCGATTTTAATGTGATTTTCTCAAGAATGAAAAAATCCCCCGAGCGAAGATTTTAA
Organism: Incurvaria masculella; assembly: GCA_946894095.1. Taxonomy (NCBI): domain Eukaryota; kingdom Metazoa; phylum Arthropoda; class Insecta; order Lepidoptera; family Incurvariidae; genus Incurvaria; species Incurvaria masculella. The sequence continues at coordinate 10,132,144 of OX335658.1, read as the reverse complement.
ACTTTCAAACTGCACAGAATCACTCGCTGGGCTATTCTAAAGATTGCCTGAAAATTGAATCAAAATCAGTCACTACGTCCTTATTTCATTTTGGACATGCTAAAGGACCTTTTAAATTTCTACACTGCACAGAACTAACCTAAAGATTGCCTGAAATTTTCCCGCCCGGGTTGGATGAAAAGATGGTCGAAGCGGCAATGAAAAATTGTCCGTGTTTTTCATTCAGTTCAATGTAGCCGTGCTCATAAAGGGAAGGTCCTGGCATGGCACCAAATTCCTTCGGGAATGTGGTGTATTGGGCTCATATCATAACGGTAGTTGTGTGATATTAGTCATCCATGTCAGGTTGCATAAAAAAAAAGTGCGTTCGTGGTGTATCTCACCCCCTTGCGTCTCATCATCGTGGGTGCGTCACGCTGCGTGAGCGGCATGTTTATTGCTGCCCACTACCACGGCTATGAGCAGGGGGTGGGCAGAGAATTTGGCTCAACTGATGAGTGTTGTAAACACTTCACTTGCGCCATCATATCTTATGCCCAATGACGCCTACTGTGGCTTATATCTTAAGTCAGGTAAGTTAACTTGGACGCCACGAAATATTCAGAATAGAACAAATGAGCAAAGGAATACTATTATTCGTGTTTTTGTTGGTTGTATATGAGTTCTTTTAAAACATCTTCATAATTATTTTTTTGGAAATTTAAATTATGCATCTGTAATAACATGTAACATCATGTAATAACATGAATTATTGTTCACGATAAGACGGATTAGTAAAGTTTTTGCTGATCTCTTTGGACTCTGTTTCATCGACGATGCAAAAGTATCCAAGAATTTGGATACCCTCTACTCCGAAAAGATCTCGTTCGTTGTTTTACCGTACTGAGGAGCTCTTCGGAGCTTTGAGGAAAAGATAAGGAATTCACAGATTAACTGTCGACATTTGGAAAAGAAAAACTGACCGATCCTCTATATCTAAACTATCTGGAGTCTTTCAATTACATTTTGAAGAAGGACCTTACTGGGCGGCATGGTTTTCGCAGCCTCAAGAAAGCTCAAAAGCCCATGGGACATCGTCAGGCACCGTTTAGGCGATGTTTAGGTGTATTCTGTGTCACGCTTGAGAAAAAATAACTGGCAAGGCAGAGCTCAGACCCGGACACATATTACGCACTCCTGCCGGCTAGTGTTGAGCGCTGAGTAAGTGTGAGAGCAATATGTAAACACTATGGCAGGGCAGAAGGTAAAATGTGAGCATGAGGAGGAGCGATATCGGTGGCAGCTTCGACCGACACGCATCGTTGGAAGCACACATTGGACGACAGCCGCGTGCACGGAGAGCGGTGATCTTCGTGGCCATGTGCGACAATCTTCCGTGACTGCCGTCGAATGTACGTAAATCTTTAAATGTTTATACCTCTTCTCGTTGCTTTAAAACTTACAGGGAGCTGAAATTGAATTTAACTTAACAGTGCTGCAAGCCAATGGTTACAGGGCAAGAGACTGGAGAACCATATAAGAAGACAAGCTAAGAAGCGAGCCGCACACGTGCCGTACCAGCCATGATATACCCTCAATGCAAGATGTCAGCGATGTTCTGGTAGGTTAAGTACAAGGTGGTACCATTAATCGCGGCTGACGTCGGCATAGCTGCGTGTTCGTGCGGTAATTCGTACATTACTCAAACGAAGAGGAGCGTTTGTACACGTATTACCGAGCACATACGGGCGGTTAAATAACAGATATATCATGAGGTCAGCGCTATGTGAGCATACGGAATCAAGACCCAGGCAATGGTTGAAGTGAACAACAAAGCCTCTCATGTATATAATTCGGGAGTGCATCTAAATCAGCAAGTAGAAGAACTTCAATCGTAAAGATTTCTACCATATTTCGCCGTGAGGAAACATGTACTTTATAAGCTAAAAATTAGATTTTGAATAGCTGCACCGACAGCAAATACAGGAAAACTTAGTCAGTGTGTTTTCCACTGCAGATGAAATTCGGAACACAGCCAATCCTCAAGCGGATGTACGAGTGGCGGGTAGTAAGTAATCTTTCTACCTCCGTCGCGACAGGCACGTTCCCTTGAAGATGGAACACATATGAGGATCCTAAACATCGAGCAGCCCTGTTCTTTTTACTATCATTCTAAAATGTGCTGAAGCAATTCAATTATACAAAGAGTTTAACAAAAATCTTTTAATTGCATGGTCGTCTAACTCGTGTACTCTTTCCAGTTTGCGATGGCCCTAGCTTGTCAAGAATTTTGTAATATATCAACTCATTGTTCATACGGTAATTTAGGCCATTAGGGCTTAGCTTGGACCCAGGGATCGGAAGCGCTATCCGCGCTTCTAAATTCTTGGTCAAGTTAGTACAAAGAGAAATGCGTGGTCGGCACTACTATAGACTTGTAATGTTCTAGGCCAACTATTTCTCGCACCCGAGTCGCAACATAGGCTATTCAAACTTAAGCTTGGCTATTATAAAAGCCGTCGATATCTCAGGTAAATAGAAAATTTAAGCATTGGTATTAAATAATTAATTAAACAAATATTTATTAATTAAATGTCAATGCCAACTGTCGTTCAGTTGGCGTTGGCCTATGGAGGGAGAATTAAGTAACTTTTTCGGGAACTTTGGAGGCAGATTTAAAAACGTACATAAACATAAAAAAAAAGTACATACTTTTTCATTTAGAAAACAATTTTATTTTTCTCGTGTATTTAGAATTCTCAATTTAAAATATATATTTTCCTTTATAAAAAAAGTTTAGATTTATTGCAAATTTGGTACATTATTTAATGTGCAACCGGTTTGTTTCCTTAAATGTAGGCTGAACGACGAAATTCAATAAAGCCACATATTTGTGCAACGGTATATATTTTTTTGAAAGTAGGAAGTTGTGTAGTTGATTATTATATCATAGAATGTGTTGTAAAAAAATCTTGCACGTAAAACATTTTTAATCAATCATTTTTCCAGTCTGCTCTCACGAAAGTGAGTCGAATAGCGCACATTTTCAATTTAAATTCTCAGCGTATACGAGACTGCATAATATTGAGATATTATTTTTCGGAACGAAATGTACTTTCATTGCGTGCCAAGAAACTTTAAATGAAAATGAAATGAAAGATATTATGTAGATTTCGGTGAATATGACTGGTTTATATGACACGACACACAATAGTAATGGACTTAGAGGCACTAAATAATTATAAAAATGTTGCCTCTTGCAGGTAAATCATTTTATTTTGCAATAAAAGGTTTTATATCCATAGATGGCGATATTATTTATATTATTCAGTGCTTCAAAGACTATTATTTCATTACAAATGTTGTGCTGCACACGAAATTTGTATGCGCCGGATACGTTCGGAACCCCATTCAATAACTAATTATTTCATAATGATATTTGGGGTAACCTATTTAAAACTGAGAAGTCTTGGTTTTTTTTTAACCGTAGATACAGTTATAATCTACTTCATATATTACTGGTCCAGTACCCGGCGGTTAATAGACGTAGGACGGTTTACAAACAGGACGTTGGAAAGGGGACTCGTTGGAAATAGACGGTCAGCTAGTTTCGGTTTTGTCGTCGCTGTTACATGCTGTCACTTAGTCAGTACCTGCGTACTACGTGCAAAAGACATGGAGGTTTCCATGGCAAAAGAGATGACGCTTTACAAAGCCAAAACTACTTGGATGTCTCCTTCAAATGTCCGATGTTTATTATTTTCTGCCGAGTACTGTATTTCGATGCCCATTCCTACCAAATATTGTTGGTGAACAAATCTCAGACAATAAAAAATTTAGTTTCCTTTATCGATAAAAAAAGGAGATTTTGTTTTTTTTTAATAATACTATTTAATATCTACATATCAACTATATTATTATTTTAAGAAGATGTTGTTTGGAGAGATATAATAATGAAACATGGAAATATTTCTATTAGTTTTGATGAAACTGTACTTTGATGCCTTTTGTCACAACTACTGTCGTGATATGAAATCAATATACAACATGAGAACTAGTTGTCATGCCAGGACCATACGTATATTGCGCGGCTAAATTGAACGTTGATTTGAACAACTCGTAACTTAGGGGCGCGATTACTTACGTTCTACAGGTCATGGGTTCGATCCCCGCCTCACTTATGCGCCACTTTCTTTAGAGGTCTAAATTTGAAAGCATTTTGTCGCAAATGCGAGCTGTTCTTGGTTTCGGGATGTACAACTGTAGTTCCCCTTTCCCCTATTAGATGAAAGGATGGTGAAGGCAATGACCCGTGGTCATTAAAGGGATGGAAAGGCATGGCACATCATTTTTAAGGTTCCGTACGCAAAGGGTGCCAACGGAACCCTATTACTAAGCCTCCTCTATACGTCCATCCGTCCGTCCATCCGTCAGTCTGTCCGTCTGTTGGTCCGTCTGTGTATCTCATGAACCGTAATAGGTAGGCAGTTGAAACTTTTACAGAATGTGGATTTATTTTGCCGCTATAACAACAAATAGAAGAAAAATAAATTCAATCAAAAATAAAGGGGCCCCCATACAAAAAACTTGTTTTTCTTAGGTTAAATCTTATTCGATAGCACTGAACCCTTCATATGCGAGTCAGAATCGCACTTGGCCGGTTTTTTCTGGAATAGGGTGTGTTGGGCTAATATTATGACAGTGGGCGTGGTATAAAATGTTTATTTCCAGTTACATTAAAAATACACTTGGAAGTTTTTTTCTGGTTCTGGATATTAGTATCAAATTTTATTTTAATTTCCATGACGTGAGGAAAATTTGGTCGTTATAAAATGTTGAAATAAATCGGTTCATCTCTATAATACACTTTCTAATTTAGAACAAAAACAAGTAACCGATTTAACAATGAAAAAATATGGCAGTCATAATTCTTTCAGGTTTTGGCGGATAAAGATGACTAAGTACCTGCAACTTGTACATATTATGAGCTCATACGCCGTCGTATTATGCGCGGTGACTATTGAGAGCTGGTTCGCTAAGTTAACTGAGTCACTGAGCACATTTCAGTCTTTCTTAGGTAAATCGACACAGTGTATACGCAGTTGTCTGTAGAATCGATTCAGTACAGCAAACAATGATTCATTTGACGAGGTATGTATACAGTCATTACAGGTATTTCAAAAACAAATCCGACTGATCAATAAAATACATCTTTATAACAGTTGTATGCCTTAGAGGGAGACAACACCAAATATTGATGAAAGATAGATTTATCGTCGTTTGATTTATCAGTGGTCAGAACACAAAAGTTCCCTTTAAAACATTCGCAAACAAATGTTCTATGTGGCAACTCTCAGTAGCGTCTAAGCTGATATGGTTTTGTCATTATTTCTACAGTATAATATGACAGGAAGCTAGGCTGTCATTTAATCCATCAACTGCTCGCACAAGACACAGGCGGCCCATTCAGGTAAAAGTGAGTTCGAGTTCGGGAGTGAGTTAACCTAAAAATGCTAAATCGTATTAATAGGACAAACCAGATTTTTACCAAACTAAAATGACAAGAAAGTCTCCTTGCTAAATTCGCGCTTAATATCAAGTCACTTTTATTCATAATTCATGTTTTCACAATTCTTGAACAACACTTTAATTTGGTAAAAATCTGGTAAAAAATAAATACCCGAACTCAAATTCACTCTTGCCTGAATGGGCCCTCGATCAAAAGAAAAAGGAGTTGAGACATATAACGCTCCTAATACTCCTAATCGCTGTCTCCCAATTCATAAAACTACAAACTCAACTTAAACCTACATGCTACACGTGCAAACATAGTTGCAGACGTATTGGAGGGTTTGTGAGGGTGGAAACTGAATTGGGAAACGAATGCATAGAGCTTATGCAATGTTTGGACTGTGTGACATTCGACAGGTGCACAATTGGTCCATCCAGCGGAGTCACGAGTAACAACCACATCCTTCCTTTTCTCACCTGTGTGTTTGAACAAATAACATTTTTGTTTTGTTTTGTAGCCACGAGACTTTCAAAACTTTGTATTGACTGATTCAAATTTTACTGAAGGAGAACTATCCCAAAAGCCGACCATTTAAAGTACAGATTCATAAATGTTCGATGAATTTTGATAATGAACTGCGGGTCTACTCACGAGATTCACATTCGCCTGTATTTTACGGTCACCTGTGAGTCCCGGGTCGCTAGTGAGTAAAAGGTGACTGTGAATCACAAGCGAATTTGAATCTCGTGAGTAGACCCGCTGTTATGAATAAAACGTTAGAACGACCACACCGAAAAGAACTCGTTAATTTGAAACTTGATATTCCTCAAACAGACGGAGTAATGATGAAGTCCTTACTGAAATTGAACACGTCCTCCACCCTCATGTGTCAATGGTAATAGCTACACACGATAACACAAAATCTGAGTGATGTACGTAGTTACAGATTACCAACCGTGTATCTGTAAATCTTCACAAATCTTCTTGGCTGTATGTGATTGGAATTTCTTAGGATTGTCATACATTCAACGAAGCATCAATGTGACTGAGTGTACGAGATTTTATTTTCAATCGAGATTGAATTGCATTATAACTATATTTTTATTAGAACGCAAATGAACGTGTTTAATATTATTTCACTTATAAGAATGGTACCTTCTATTAAGTTTTTTCACATAGTACATATGTTTTAAAAAAATTGACGCAATCTCTTATTTTATTGATTTAATATACCTCAAAGTTTATAATTTTACAAAATGAAATAAAAGAATCTTTAAAGTCTTCAAAACTGCTACGTTTTGAAGACTTAGTTTATTAAGTAACTTAGAAGATTTAGTTTATTTGTGCATCCACACCGGCACTTTTTTTTCGTTTCTAAGGTTTTATTTTACTATTGTAATTTCTAAACCATCCCACTTATTTAAAATTGTGAAAGTTTGTACTTTCAGATGTTTGGAGTTTGTTACTGCATTACGCAAAAGCTCGTGAACCGATTTTGATTAAAATTGGCATATAGATAGTTTACTACCTGGACTAACAGATAGGATACTTTTGTCTCGGAATACTGTTAAGTTCCTGTGGGATTAGAGAAATACTAACTATGACGTATCAATTTGAAATAAGGTATGGATTTGTCTTATGATATTTATTGTATGCATGAGTTGTCCTGGACCAGCCTTTTGGACCAGCCCTTTTGGCTATTTTCAGTTCAATACGATATTGAAAGCGGAGCCGGGTACCTCAGCTAATTTAACATCAATTTTAAAAAGATAAAAAAAATCATTTACCTCATTCTTCTCCAAATACAGAGCCCTACTAATTACTGCTACAAGTACGTCTTTTGTAGTCGTAATAGGCGATAAAGAGGAGGATGTTAAAAGTCTTCAACCTTGACATCAATTTACGGGGCAGGATACTGTATCCGCCCTTATTTGACTTGATTTCCTAAATTAACTTTTAATGTAATTTCGGATGAAATCTGTTTAATTAGTTAATCTGTGAAGTTGCCGCGAATTAAACTAGCGAAATCGTCTTCCGGGTTTCTCTACCCCTTAAAGTTGCATGTTTCTATATTATAAATTTAAAATGAAAGTAAAATTTGTTTTCCAATATTTCATAGTCAATATTTTCTAATCTAAAAGAATAAAAACATACTACGTCTGAATACGCACTAGTTTTGAGAATATGTTTTAGAATCCAAAATTTTCAAAAACAAAAAATATAAACAATTCTCGCCTGTAGTATGGGGAATTGATACGGTAATGACGCTCTTAATTCTTGAATGTTATGGATGATTATGGATAAAGCAAACCAAAATAACTAAAGAAAATATTTTTTTCGTAAGTAAACTTAAGAGGAAAATGAGGAGATTCCATTTCAGTCTCGGTAGCTCTGTGTGCGACGCCTTGTAAATTGATAAGCGCGGGAAGCACCACTGAACGCGGTTAGGTTCTGGATGGGTAACCATTTTCAACCGTTGAAACTGGCCGTGGCCGCTGCCCGCCCGGGTTGGGATGGTCAAAGCGGCAATGTAAATTGTCCGTGTTTTCCATCCAGTTCAATGTAGCCGAGCAATATATGGAAGGTGGTGTGTTAGGCTAATATCTGACGGTCAGTTCGGTATTAGCTATCCAAATCTAAGTACCTACATAAAAAATTAAAAGAAAAAAAATCTGCAAAATATGAGAAAAATATATCTTAAGGTGGCCCAACCCGCTCCACTCCCCATACAAACAGGGAAAGAAGATCACGCCCATATTTCTTATCAGATAATAAAGATAGTTTGCTCAAAATATCTTTATTTGGTCGAACTGGATTTCTGATGACCGTTGGCATTGTAAAATTGTGTTTAGTTTCTCAGTTATAAGATCCGAAAGTTCGAATTTTTCGCGTGTTTTATACAATAACTTTGGAGGTGGATTACGCAATGATAAAGTAATAACATCTTAAAAATATTAGTCATCAGACATAGCTTATTTAATCCAAATTTATAATCTATTTGGATTTTGTTAGATTTTTGACTACAGCCGTCGTGGTTTACTTTTAGCTAAAAGTCGTTTTGTAATTAAAATTTTCGTAAATCTTACCAAATCATACACTATGCACGTTGTCTTTTTTGTGGACATGTTGCATCTTCCTCCTGTCTTTTTATTTGAAACAGAGAAGGTCCCAGAGCGCAACAGCACGGTTTTGTACCGGGCCCGCGAATGAGTTAGTCCCGCCGGGTTGGGCCACCTTTATTTGACCAAGTAAACAGGCACGTGCCATTATATGGAATCAGATCACCTCATGATCCTCTTAAGTATTACATGTACATCAGTGGGTATGTAATGAATTGGTTTTTTAGAGACGACGATATCAATAATAGGTACTCAGTGACGGGTCACTGTCGTATTTGATATTCGGTAGTCCGTTGACGAATTTCACGCCCCAACTATTACGATATATCGCGGTTTCAAATAACATGTGACCACTGAAGCCGTAATAAATTATGTCTTATAAGCATTAATTTTACGTTTTTTTACTTGGCTGACCAGGTCTAAATGCCAATATTTAGAATTAACAAACCGTTGAAATATATATTTTGAACAAGAAATTAAGACAGTTTAATGCAATTATTTTTTAAGTAACTGAACATGGCTCATGACCAACAGTCACGATACGTGCTAAACACAGTGCGTCCCCTAAGGAATCAGGTGCGATGCCAGGACCATCCCTTTTCAGGCTATATTGAACAGAATTGAAAACGCGGACAATTTTTTATTGCCCTTTCAACTTTCATTTCATCTAATGCCCCAGCTAATCTAGTAGGGGAAGAGTACTTACACTTTTTTATAGATTCAGAACCATGGATCAGCTATCATTCGTAATGAAATGCACTTAACCAACTGAAAAAGAGAAATAAAATGGTGCATGCGCAGGGATTTGAACCCAGACCTTTAGCAGGCAAAGCAAGTCGCTGCGCCACTAAGCCATGAGCCATTTTTTCCGTAATCTCAAATCCGGTTATCACGTGTGTGACTCTTCTTCCAAACAAAACAGATAATCTTATTTCCAAAAAGCCTTTCACGAAAAGAAATACCTATTAAGCCCGTGACTACCCTTTGACCCAATTAAGGGACACTCACCGCTACAGAAAATTAAATTTTCCCTCGGGGAAGCCCTAACGAGTATGCCCGTATTTTTCTTCGTTCTCTCTGAGGTTACAATCGGCCATTAGGTTCAAGCTTGCACTTCGAACGGCGATCTTGTGACTCGATTTGCGACGGCGGCGTTGCGTATCGAATCGAGCATAATTTTCGACTGTTTTTCGGACAAAAGCTTCGAATAATTACGATATGCGTAATAGACAGAAGGCCGCAGGTGTTTGGCGTGTTAAATTTCCGGACAAGGCTGCCAGGAATTCTGAAAGGCAAATAATTAATTAGTTTTATTCTCTTATTCATGGACAAAGGCCCGTGTTGTCACCGCGGCGTTTTATTAAATACCGTTGAGTTTTTTTAGATTTTCTGATACAACAGAGGCGCTCAATTTTTTACTTTAGGTTAAAAAAACGGACGATTTCACACCTCTGTACGTTTTAAAGACTGATCATATTTCTGGTAATGTTGGCTTTACTTGATGTGTGGTTTTTTTTAGAATAGAATAGAATAGAAAATAATGTAATCGATAGAATACAAGTATACAAAGCTAAGATAACTTATTTTTATAAAACACACCCTAGGGAAAAGGCTTATGACTCAGCGATGGTTCGCACTTACGAGAGCTGCAGCAAGCTGCAACAGTCTGGCGACGCTGGTTTTCAGTCACGACCTTTGATGGGGATGTGTGAGGGTGTGTGATGGTGTGTGCGCATGTGGTGGTGAGGGTGTGTTAATGTTTATAGTTGTACATGTGTGTATATACTGTTGTGTTTAGTGTTTCTATGTATGATTATAATGTGTAAGTGTATAAGTATTTGTGTCGATGTAATTTCAGTGTTTGTGCAAGACGAATGTGACCCTGTGAATGTATTTATGCGTATGGTTTCGGCACTTAAAAATAATACAATTGGACCCACTGCATTTCTTTCCGTGCATGTCGTAAGATCCGATTAAAGGATTTATCGTTCGTGGTTCTGATTCCATGTAAAACTGTAAGTCCCCTGCTTTATTTTTTTATATGGAACCTGACATGGTACCAAGGATGGTCGAACCGGAAACGAAAAACAATTGGCCGTGTTTTCCATAAAGTTCAATGTCGCCCTGCTCATAAAGAATGGGCTAACATGGCACCTAATTCCTTCGGGAATGTGGTGTATTGAGCTAATATCATAACGGTAGTTGTGTGGTATTAGCCACCCATATCAGGTCGCATGTGTTGTGATGTGTTAGCCTAGCTATCCATGTGCAGTAACATACAAAATATACCAATCATATACCTGCGGTATACTAAGGACGAAGGCGAGGAACCAGGCGAGCATGACGAGGCGGTTGCTCCGCGTGGCGGTGCCCATGCTCTTCATGGGGAACCGCACGGCGAGCCAGCGGTCCACGCCTATCAGCACCAGGACGAACGTGCTCAGGTACAGCGCGAACATCTGCAGGAACTTGAACAGCTTGCAGGCGACGTTGCCGGCGCTCCACGCCACGGCGAACGACCAGGCCGCCTCGCCGGCTATGCAGAACACGGTCACCAGGAGATCGGCTATGCTCAGCTGGAATATCAAACTATACACGGCCGTCCAGGAGGGTCTGGCATGACCGCGGGCCCGCTTCCCCCGCCTTATACTGATGATTGTGGCGACGTTTCCGAAGAACGAGAGCACGGCCATCGCGCTAAGAATACTCGCGCGTATCACGGTCGCCTTGTTCGTCGTTGGCGCGTGCTCGAGGCACCTCACGCGCGTGCCGTTGTACCACAGTTCGTTCATCGAGTCGCTTAAATTTGTGGGAGCGAGTTGCCATTCTATGCACTTTTCTATGGGCCATGATTCGTATACGTCCGGCTCGGGGTTCTCCGTCAGGTTATGTTTTATGAGAGCGTAGTAGGCTTGGTGTGGGACTGGCGAGGTGTCGTTGTAATCCGTGATGTCCATTGCTTTTCATGTGGCCGTTGTTCTCTGAAACAATAAATAATAACTGCTTGAAAACCATACATTTTGTAAATTATTTCTATTAACTAAACCGGACAATTACGAGTCTAATTCTCGGGTTCTTGGGCAATGAATATATCCACTGTCTTGGGGACGGTTCTTCTGTCTCTCTAGGAATACAGTAGGGATTAAAAATTTTACCTTGTAGGACGGGTTGGAGGGAAACGAAAAAAAGGGCGTGAATACACCCCTATGGAGGTGTGGATTTAAATATTTAAATGTAAATGTCGTTTATATTAAGAAGACGCAATTAGGTATAGATTTTCACGGTACTCCAAGTTTACATTGTTAAAATATTTTTTGTATAAATTTGGAATAATTTTAAATCTCTATAGACAAACTACCAACAAACAAATGTGGCTTGCAGTTTGTACTTATAACTTTCCTTTGACGTTGCAAATTGCACTTTAAAATTCTGTGAAACTCGATTCTTACTAGGGAGAAATATATTTCTGAGCAATCACGCAGCCATCCGTTCCCTGGAGCTTCGAAGACGTACAGCCTTCTCGGAGAGGTACAGTTTTTAGAGCCTATGTTGACACGTTCCCGGCGAATATTGGCTCGCATAGGACACATTACTGTGCTTTTGAAAACAATTTCCGGTTTCTTAATTGCGATAGATTGGTTTATAATTTAATTTCCACCTTATTATTTACACATGGCATATTTTTAGGGTTCCGTACCCAAAGGTTGCCAACGGAACCCTATTACTAAGCCTCCGCTGCCCGTCCGTCCGTCCTTCCGTCCGTCCGTCCGTGTGTCACAGGGAAATTGCAGATGAAATTTTCACTAAGTTTGTATTTTTTTTTGCCGCTATAACAACAAACAGGTGATATAAAAAAATAAAAAAATATATATTTATTTTTTTGCTTAATCTTGTATGTTAATGGTACGGAACCCTTCGTGTGCGGGTCCGACTCGCACTTGGCCGGTTTTTTTTTAAATTGATAAATGCAGATCTGAGATCAAAAAGTCAGCAACGAAGATTAGAGAACCGGGAACATGAATTAAGGAAACATTAGGTGACATTAAACATATAAGGACAAAATAAGTCAAAGTTTTATGAACTTATAAATCGGGCGGTAAGGTAACATTTCCAACAAGCATGATTACGCGATTTTTTTATGCAACCTGGCATGGATGGCTCACAACAACTCCAGTTATGATATTAGCCCAATACACCACATTCCCGAAGAAATTCGGTGCCATGCCAGGACCTTCCCTGTATGAGCTACATTGAACTGGATGGAAGACACGGACAATTTTTTCATTGCCCTTCGACAATTTTTCTATCCAACGCGATGCTGCAGTTGTTTGTTTCATTCTGTCACCTGTACAATACTGACTTTAATTTTCAATCTAAGCGCCAGGACAGGAGAAAATATTCCATAAAAAATCTTACATCCGTTGGTATCACAGTGTTGATATCAACCTGACTACCAGGTTAAAATTTATATACGAAAGGTGGTTCCCCCGCTCTTTTGGCGCTATATAAATGTCTGTAGTTCTCTGCGGGTCCTTTGCTACTTGTAGGAACAAGACGGAATTATTTTGCAATCAAGGCAGTGATGCGGTTCGCCTCTCATCTCGTCGCGTTTCACTGTTGGGCATAAAGAGGACGGGAGGTTGGGAGGTGTCATATAGATACACGTCATGTGTGTGGATGCATGGACGGCTGTACTATATTTAGCGGTCAAGCCACATCAAACGGTCAAGAGTAGCAGGCCGCGGGTGAGGTTTGCGGTTCCGTGTTCAGAGATAATTAGTGAGTGCATGGAGAGTTTTGAGTGTGTTACCCCAATGTTTCTATGGATTTGTTTACAGGTGGGCTTTGTTACAGTGATTTTATTGACAAAATAGTGAGAAGTTTTTTGTTGCTGGTGTTATAAAAACGTAGTGATGTAAATGATCAACTACTGAGGGTGATTTTAACGGATGCTTGTGATATGCTTTCTTCGGGGTAATTGTCAAGAATATGAAAGGACAGGGTATACTTCAGTGACACTCTGACCTCATATATTCACAGTATGTTCATAGGATATTTACAGGTGGTGTTTATAAAATGGCGACAACCTGAGAATGGTATGTTCAGCTGGATTAAACAAGCACGCAGAAAAAAATTCAACAAATGAAAATGTATGTGTCTTGCTCGAACAACCGAAATGGATGCACAGTGACCGAGATTTATGAAAGCTGTTGAAGGTAGACAGGAGGACAACTTGGCAGTAGAAAGGCTCACAGGAAGCAAAATACCGGTGGTCAATTTAATTGACAGAACTACAGGATGCGAAATGAGTATGTATGCGAAAAATCTATAGAAAAGAACGCAGCTTTTCCTTGTTCATTCGCAATACACTGGTAGTACTATAGGTCAATCTAGAATATACGATTCCAACGCAATCTGTAAACTACATTGTAAAACTTCTATCACCTATAAAAATACTACAAAGACGAGTATTGATATTCCCTTTGACTTTCTTTGACAATAAAATTAAACGTGGCAAATTTGATCTTGTATTGGAAGTTTTCCTCATTTAACTGCGGCCATTTCATTTCTTTGGTTTCATGAACCATTCTTTGATGTAATTGATACTTCTGATAACAATGTTTGATGTACACGTACCTTGCGTTAAGGAACAATGAATTTATGGCGCAGGAAATTTGGATTCCTTGTGAAAATGTCTGTTTTTTAAAATAAAAAGTGTCCCACTCTTTATTTTAAAAAAAAGTTACTTATTGAAAGAAGGCTCGTTGGTACAATTTTGTCTCAGCACTGTGCACTTCAGTTTGATCATCAAGGTTAAGCAATACTGGGCACGGTCGGGTTCTGGATGGGTGGCTCCGTTCGTCGTTTGAGACTGACCGTGGTTCGGAATACACGTAAAACTGTAGGTTGCTTTCCTTACCTGCTAGGTGGTACGCTTAATCGAGCGAATTAATTTCGAGCGTGAATCACCCGGTGCATCACTTAACAACTTACGAAGTCAAACATAAAAGCTTGAAGCATCAGACGCTAAAAGTGCTAGAAGTGTTATTTCTTCCCTCTTGACAACTCCATTTCGCCTTTTATGATTATAAATCAATAAGGTTTAAGAAATCGTTATGACAAAAAATATTTTTATGCTGAATGAAAAATGAAACATGAGCTTAGATAAATTTGGAAACGTTACATAACTTCTACTCTACATATGGGAGGTTTTGTGAATAGGAAGAATTTAATCCATGCCATAAAATTCCTCATATCACGGAAGACTTGTCTTTCTGCTTGATCTACTAACCAAGATAGACCAATATAATTTCTAGTAGAAATATGCGAACGTAGAAAACGCAATAAAAATGTTATGTTTTGGTAGATAGAAAATAAAATGGAATCGTTTGCTGTCAATGGCATTATTTTATGAAATAAGACATTCCATTAAGACAATCCGGAATGTTTTGGTAGAGAAGCTAATTCTTGAGGAGCTAAGAATTGAATTGATTTGTAGTTGAAGATTTTTTGGCAAATTATCGGGTTAGAGAATCAAGCCTCCTTGCGGCTAAGAAAATAAAAATATAGCTAGCTTTTGTAATGTCCAACATATATATTTAACATCACATATGACCCTGTTGGTAAATAATGTTGGATTCTGAAAGAATAATTTATATTTGACAGTAAACATATTCATGTTTAATTTTTTTTTACACAGAGTAAGTATGAAACTAGATTTTTTAAATTGACATGATTAAAGACTCTAGTACAAAGAATATATACAAATGTTACACCTGTCTAATTTACAAAATTCGTTTTTTTATAAGGCGCGACTTATCGCGTACATCAGACTCCAAACTAAGAGGCGCCGATGACGCCCATGGGCTTTCGAACTTATTAAGGGTCTCCGCTAACCATGCCGACCAGCCCCGTGCTTCACATTACTTTTAAAGGACCCCAGGTTGTAATTAAACTCGTTTACGGATTTACCATTAACGAAAAATGTCTTCCACTTAGCGTGGAGTGCACAATCTCTAGTTGGTGATAATTTTAAAATTTAAGTATATACATCCTCATTTTTCGAATGAACATTAAAGACGAGATATTTATAATAATCAGACACTAATCAGAGATTGTGAACTCCACCCTTAATGAAGCTTAAGAAGCAATAAGGAATAATTGAAACTCACGCTGGCATTTTTTTTTTAAATGATTGAATTCGAAATAAACCTTCTACGTTGTGTTGAAGACGGAAATGTTCGGACGAGTACAGCGTAGAAGCCCAGTCTTCCGGAAAACCGGCGCCTATGCTTACGTGTACGCTTCGTCGGTATTTTATCCCAAATTGTGAATTCGAGACCCGCGAACCGGTCCGCCCACGATTACGGGCAACTGTGAACTATGTAGGTGGACCTTCGATTTATAACTTCGGAAGTACAGCGATCCAGTTTAATTTTACCCTTGCACAAATCGATATTGTTCTGGAGTGGTCCCGTGGTGTCGATAGGAGACCAAATTTAATGCAACATTTCTAAATATAAAACATATTGGTATGGTAAATGTATGTGTTGCATAAAGTGTTATATGTTTATTCATGGCACTACGTAACAATATATTGTTACGAGTACCGTGGTTACGCTGAATAGAAATAATGCCAGGAAATGTACACTTTTTTAGTTTATATTTGACTAGAGATACTTGTGAAATTCACAAGGAAGATTAAGGATAACTGAACAGAAACTTAAACTGAAAATACACTGTGACTATATAAAACTGCACCGTATCACAAATTCGTGTTACGAATATGCACTTCACTCTACTATTTTTGCTGCTATCGCTCCAAACGTCACTATAGAACTGTCCTGTCTCTTTCTTTTATACGGTTGTTTGGTGGCTCCAGAAAGTTCTACATAACTCTAGTACCTAAATCTCGAAATATCTAGAATGTTCTGCTCTTTGACCATCCATGCCATGCCAAAGGGCATCCATTTTTTCTTGGTATATTTATTTTTTATTTTCTTCAATTTACAGTACGCGCCAAACTTATATGCGCCTCGCGCGTACAAAAAACACTCTTGAGGCAAGGGCATAGAGTACTCGCACGAGCTTTAGAGACACATATGAGTTTGGCGCGAACTGTAGATATCGTTGAATAACCTCAAATCAATGAGTTAACTGTTTTATCAAGTTAAATCCGCAGCGCGAGCTCCCAATAAGTTGCAACGATATTGAGTGGAGTATCTTCACTCAAACTTTTAACGGGTTTCATTTGGATTGACGGCTCTAGCTTAAGTACTTCGCTAATGCAAAATACCGGTCAAATTTCATTTTTTTAATGTGAGTTATTTTTTTGGGTTCCGTGCCGAAAGGGTGCCAGCGGAAATCTATAACCAATCCTCTGCTGTCCGTCAGTCTGTCAGCAGGGTGTATCTCTTGAACCGTAAAAGGTAGACAGCTGGTGTGATTTTCTATTGTTGCTATAAGAACTATTAGTAATAATTGAAAGTAAATAAAAAATAAAGGGCCCCTCTTTATTTTCTATGTTTCATACAATAAGCGTAATTTTTTTTAATAAAATATTTTACGATAGTACCGAACCCTTCGTGTGCGATTCCGACTCGCACTCGACCGGTTTTTTTCTAATTTTATACACGCTCAACATTTTCAGAATCTTACAATAAAATCTCTGGTGGCACCGCTTCTTTCTGATAATATTTAGCAAAAATAAAACCCAAACTGAATCATACTTGGACCTACAGTCCATTTTGATGTTTCTGCAATTGTATTATGTGCGTCGCAAGTTGCACAGTTCCTATGCTCGCCCTGTCCAGCTGACTCTAGTCTCCGATACCAAAATCGTCTTTGGTGACGACATCAATTAAGTTGATACTCAATCATTTCAGTCAGTCAAAATGCCCTAGAATAGGATCAATATGCGAAACTTGCGCCATCTTGAAGTAGAATGAGAACATGTTCTTCTTTTTCACCTCAAATAAAATGATAGCTCATTTAAAGAGAACCTATTACATTATTAAAAGCATTCCCAGAATATCACAGCGCCCATAAAGAGTTGGGTTGTTTGCGATGATCCCAGCGCTCGCCCCGCATGAGACAGGAGTGGGCTCGATTCATCGTAATATGATTAGCATTTTGATGGAAACTCCAGGTTACAGCTTTCTTTCGGAATCGTCTTGTTTGTTATGCACTTCACGGATCCACGTTAATAAAGTGTTTGCGATTTTTTTTTATGCAGGAAGTGGAGAAAATATTTGCTTTGAACACGTTGGACGGGATCACTTTGTCGATAAGTAGGAAAAAGTGGAAGAGGCACTACGTGAAAAACGCGTTATCACCACTACATACTTAGTGTCATAGATTGGAAACGGCTATGTTTTGTAAATATGTACATTAATGGTTGTGCAAAACCGTGTTTTTTAATATCACTAGTGAAATTGGAAAATAACTTGATTATTATCAATCGCCTTTATGTTACTGCATGGTCCGATTTGAACTTACATTACCGCCAGCGTGTTCACAATAGGTGCGATTCGCGCTGACGGCTCTCAAAGCGGTGTACCGTGAACGATATGTCGTTATCGTTACGTCACTCAATGCCGTACACAGTGTTCACACTTTGGAGGTACACCGTGTGTGAATATGTCAGGGTCACATTTTGACGTTCCTATAGCTTTATCTATCGTCTTTGCGGCAGTGTCGGCTTTTGCCGACAACGACTCGGCTTATCGTGTCGTTGTCGGCACAAACCGTTGAATGTCTTCCAAGTAAAAATTCAAGTTGGCTTAGGGTCTCTTCCACGAAGTACTGATTATTTAATAGGTACATTAAAGGGCCTTTTTTACCATCTTGCAATCGATACCAGTTCAAGATAATCAGCACTTTAGTAATGAAGCCCCTTTAATTACAATATATCAGCACTCGGTGTAAACTAAACTTAGGGGAATTGATTGCATTCAACATTGAGGAAAACTGCTTCAACTAATGTTATTTGTTCCATATTTGTGTTTTTGTGTCGGTCAGCGCGTGCATAAACGGTCCGAATAGTTTGTGTGCGTGCCCGCACGTTGCTGAGATTGGGAAGTCCGGTGAGGGGGATGATTTGCGATGAAAACAGCTTATTATACTTATTCACTTTTATTTGCACGAGAGCTGTTAAAACACGAATCGGCAAGCCGCCGTGACGTGGGAGTGGGAGATGCAGGAGCGCCAATATTATAAAATGACCCTATGCTAATTGCATACGATAATCAGTTGTACTTCCACATAATGATAACACAAACTTGAAAGTTTAAATATCCTACAGTTTGTAATGTTAAAATATTTGATCTGAATAGGGAGGCTTTTTTTCATCGTCAGCACTGTAATTGTTAACAGTTCAAATCGGACCATGGTGTTTCTGTAAATATTACTCTACCTAAATTATACTTTCATTTTGCTTCCGATATATTTGATTAACCCACGAACTTTTAATTTGAATCGTTTGCTTATTCTGCTACTTTTTATTTTTATAAAAAAAATCGAATTAAGATATAATATTATGTCCGTTTGGACGTACTTAGCACAAAACACTGCATTGGATCTGCATACATATACGCTGGCATTCTTGTTTACGATTCGAGACTTCAAAACAAAACACTAACAAAACAAAAAAACTTCAAAACGAATTGAATTACGAATTTCTTAATAGCTTTATATTCGCACGGCAAAATAGAGGCTAGATTATTTATTTAATAAGTTGCAAGTAAAGATTAAATTTGTATAGCAGGCATATCGCTTGACTTGTCCAAGTATAGGTAACAAACCTAAGACGAAAATAATAAGCGATCATAAACTATATTTTCGCAATTATGTTGGGCTGAGACAACATTGTCGAACCTAGGGATGATGACCTCAGCCATGAATTTTCATGGCATTGTCTCCAACTGCACTGGAGTGCCCTCCGGACGTCGCCGGCTAATAAATAAAGTAACAGTTGACTATAATCAAAAGCATCATCTTGGGCAATAAAGATCTCAATTTGTGGATTGTCCAGCACATTGGCCAACGAGGCGTAATGGACACAGCAGCGGGGCGCGGTCAAGAGCCACTCTTTGCCGCCGTCGTGTCGCGTCTGAAGATTCTTTCGAGAGGGTCTTAATAAGAATAATGTTAGTCCGTCTGAAAATCTTGTTAGCAATTTTGATGAATTCAACACTCCCGAAGGGGTTTCATCTTGAAGCTGGATGTAACAGAGCATAGTACCAATGAACGCAAGCACTTAATAAGTAAAGCTTCAGCAAATTAGCTGCAATAGAAAAGTGTTAGAAAAATCGAAAAAAGAATTCTATCGTGCAGGATACTTAACACAAATTTGTTTTGTATCTTTCGCCAAATTTTAATCGATAATATTATTATTTTAATGACGGGCATTATGAAAATTATAATAATTATATGTTACCAGTAAATCGTCCTAATTGGGAACAAGCAATAACATAAAAAAAACATATTATTTATATCAAGTCATTATAGACGCTGGCGGCAGCGATTGAGGATGAAATGCACCATTTTTAGCGTTCCGTACCCAAAGTGTGCCAACGGAACTCTATAACTTAGCCTCCGCTGTCCGTCCGTCCGTACGTCCATCCGTCCGTCTGTCACAGGGCTGGATCTCATGAACCGTATTAGATTAGCAGCTGAAATTTTCACCGAGTGCGTTTTTATTTTGCCGCTATAACTAGCGTCTACCAATTTCGCCACCGGCTGTATACCCATGTAGCCGGTGGCGAAATTGGTAGACGCAATACCCGCGAATGGTATGTTTTGCTGGTTCGGGTCCAGCCTTGCAGTATATTCGTAAAGTAGTTTTTACTGGGCTCTTTCTTCAATTAATGTGTCCTTGCTTCACGGTCGATTATACATACATACATGTCACATTCCTTGGAATAAGCGACGTACCTGCTTAGCACGAAAAAGTATATTTACTTAAATAGGTAAAATTTTAAAATAATTAATAATAAGGGGCCTCCCATACAAAAAAACGTGATAGTTTTATGTTAAAACGAGTACGGTGGTACGGAACCATTCGTGGGCGAGGCCGACTCGTACTTGGCCGGTTTTTTAAGTTTGCATTTAGGGTGCAAAGTTAAGCTAAGCTAGGTTAAGCTGAAAACTCCCAATTCTGTGTTAAAATCCAAGCATCAAACAACCTATAACTCTCTTATAAATACATACGCTATGCGAAAGAGAGGGATAATGCACTTATAATCAGTCTCTCAGTGACACGTATTTCTGTAGTTTGCGCGCGACGCAGCGCCACATTCTGAGCTGAAAATGTGTAAACCAGAAACCCTTTGAGTTAATACATCAATGCAGAAACCATACATTTTATATTTGATTATCTATTTACTCAAAACCCTCAAATCAAAACTAGCGCCATTACCTACTAATATATCCCCATTGAACATCTTAAACACCCAAAGGTCGGTTGGAAGAAAGCCCGCCTTTGCCCCAATTTACTTGTACTTGATTTTGAAATATTTTTTTTATGTATTAAATATTTTTTAATCAATCAATCAGTCAATCAATACGCTTCGTCTCCGTTTTTTTTTTGACATTATCATTAAAAAAAAAACGAATAATTTGCAACAATTTGTGCGTAGGTATGCAATGCAATAGGCAAACCGTCTCGAGCAAGTATCTCGACTATATTTTTTGTCTGATTTCACATAAAAGATATTAATTATATTTACAAGAAAATGTGTAGGTCCACTCTAAACTAATAACGTTTGGAATACGTATTATGTTTTTATTAAAATATACTTCAAGTGAAATTATTCGGTAAATATAGGTCGGGGAAAAAGTCTTTTCGCATTATAGTATGTATGAACTTGTAATAAAATCTCTTTGGCTATACTATTTGTATCTGGCTGGTTTTGGTATCATTGAAAGTTTAAATTTTAAAGAACATAATTCCAAATTCAAATTAGGAAAATGTGTGATTCTCATTTGTTTTTCGTACTGTCAAAATAAGTGAATCTAATGAAGAAATTCGATACATTTTAAAATTTTACTACAAAAAAGGTAAAAATGCAACGCAAGCCGCGAAAAAATTTTGCGATGTTATGGACCTAGTGCAGTGTCTGTGAGAGTAGCACAAATTTGGTTTAAGCGTTTTCAATCCGGAAATTTTGATGTCAAAGATGCACGTCGCTCTGGTCGCCCTATTACGGATAAAATGGATGCCATTTTTGAAAAAGTGGAGCAAGATCGGCATATCAGTAGTTACGACGTAGCTGAAGAACTAGGAATTGACCACAAAACAGTTTTGGCGCATTTGAAAAGAACTGGGTACACAAAAAAGCTCGATATTTGGGTACCTCACGAGCTCACTGAAAGAAACCTAATGAACCGGCTAGACCTCACACATCTTTAGCCACTCAGCAAAAACTAAGAGAGTTTGGCTGGGAGGTGTTAATGCATCCGCCGTATAGTCCTGACCTTGCACCTTTAGATTTCCACCTGTTTAGGTCTCTTCAGAATTCTTTAGGCAGTGTCAGGTTAACATCACGAGAGGACTGCCAAAACCACTTGTCGCGGTATATTGATCAGAAGTCCCAATATTTCTATAGCAATGGGATCATGTCCCTACCTACAAGATGGCAAAAAGTTATCGAACAAAATGGTACCTACATACTTTAGTTAAATGTAAATAAACCATATTAAAAAATGTTTTGAATTTTCTTAAAAAATGCGAAGAAACTTTTTCCCCAACCTATAATTATTGATGAGAATATCTTCTTCAAGGTTCTAACCGCTATGCACGCTTAATAAGAAAATATCTTTCGAGCATTTATTTACATTCTATTTATGTAGTTCTTTCCACGAAGCGATTTTCCAAAAGCTATTTGTATGTTTATTAGACATAATTAAATTGACTCGACTATATTAATAAACAACATTTTATGTTACCTACTTTTAAAAAAATTAAATCACTTGACGTAGCTTTTTATATTACGAGTACATCCATACTAATATTATAAATGCAAAAGTAACTCTGTGTGTTGCGTTTTCACGCCTAAAATGCAAAAAAGATTTGAATAAATTTCGTGTTAAGATAGTCTGGACCTTGGAGAAGGACTTAGGCTACCCAATGTGGCAAAAAATAAATTCTAAATGGGTGAAATAGGGAACCAAAATTTGTATGGGTACTCATATATCCAGAAAATAATTCAGCCCGAAATCAGTCCCAAACGAAACAGTGCCGGATACCTCAGCTAGTTTAATATAATATTATTAAGAGTAATAAATAACAGTCCCATAGACAATAAGCCTTTGAAAACGGTTTTTTTTTCAATTGCGTACACTCCAACGAGTATGCAAGATAATTCTGACCCAGTACTAGAGGAAGTTGAATTGTGACAAGTTTGCTGTAATATTACCCCCTCAGGAACTACAAAGGAATGTGGAACATCTACGGTGCTACAGACGGAAATGAAATGAAATCGTTTTATCGAGTCCTGAAATAAGTTGGAAAATTGTACTTTGCTCGCGCGAAGGGAGAATAACATAAGAGTGATTTGATTCTTCAAATCATGATAATATACCATTTAAAAATGAAAGAATGCATAAACAAGGCTCCTAATTAAACTATATAAATTTGAGTTAATAAAACATCTACATTTAAAGCATTGTAATCAGATTTTGAAAATAATCTGAAAAAGTTTTTGGTCGTGACACTCATCGGAAGCTGGATTAGAATTCTAACCAACTGAGACATTCCGACAATTACGTCGGCCAACGAATTTCTCGATTATATTAGAATCAACACAATACTTCTCTTATCTTTCACTAGATGGCGCTGATGATTTTTGCTTATTGATCCTACGCTATTGATCCTAACCTGTAAGGTTGAGATATGATGGTCCTTTCCGGTCGCCGACGAGTGAGCAATCATAGTTTACAGCTCCGCGATAAAAAATAGTTAAAAATAGAAAAAGTGATCCAATTTAAACAAACAGGACATTGTTGAAACCGTAAAAGTGAGATTCGATCGATAGTGGAACTGTTCGAGGTGTGAAAGTGGTATCGAGGTAGATATAGACAGAAAAGGGTAAAATCACGTGGAAAAAAGGTGGGTTTGAAATCTTAGACTGCGTGCGCTGCTGAATCAAGATTGGTGACACCCCTTTTTTAGTGTACCAAACGACACGTCTCAAGGCAGGGCATCTCGTGCATAAGTGACAGATTTTTAGGACTACCCACACGTGAGTAATAGACAAATAGGAAAAATCTAAGTGATTGGGACATTGTGAAAACGTGACAGTACAGGGGTGTTCTTAGTGCCAAATTTTCTAAAAAAACTTAAAAAATCAGAGATATAACAAATTCAAAATAAAACAAATTTTTGACCATTTTTAAAATTAATTCTAAAGCGACGACCCTCTGTTTTTGTCATTTATCTGGAAGCGCCGCTTGAAAACCTACAAATTGGTGAAATCAAAATATTTTTCGAACCACCCGCCTCCAAGTAATTTCCACTTAACCTCAAACCACGTGTTGAAAAAAGTGTTGAATCGCAACGTAACATATATATCCTAATGCGCCTTTAAAAGTTACATATGCAGGAACCCGTACATTGGTGGAAAAGTCACAGTGTTGGTCTATAACGAAGATAAAGAGTAATAAACTTTAACTGTAACTGAATCAAGATCTCCGTCGCCCCTACTTTGTATACCAATCGCTACACATCAAGAAAAAAAAAATTATATCATTCAAATGTACAAGAGTTTTCTGACGCGAAATATAGAAAAAAAAAATTAAAATCCCCAACACGTGGCTGGGACATTCTAAACGACTCGTAACTAACTGCGAGCAGTAATCGTCAACAAGCAGTAGTGCCGAAACACATTAAAAACACTAACAAAACTTTACTTGTACAATCACCTAACTAATATCACCAATGGATAACCTTCAAGCTTTTTTAGAGCAGATGAAAATCGAAATGGCTAATCAGACTAAATATATCCTTGCAAAAAT
Source organism: Incurvaria masculella (assembly GCA_946894095.1). Classification (NCBI taxonomy): domain Eukaryota; kingdom Metazoa; phylum Arthropoda; class Insecta; order Lepidoptera; family Incurvariidae; genus Incurvaria; species Incurvaria masculella. The sequence goes on along the minus strand of OX335658.1, from coordinate 10,107,520 downwards.
AGATGAGAAACTAATGCCATTTACGCGAGAAATCGGCGAATTAAAATCGGAACATCAAAATTTAAGGGAGAAAATCACAAACATTGAAAGACAAAATAGGAACAATAATTTGATTATGTACGGTATTGAAGAAAACGAAAAAACATCACATGAACTCATGGAAATAACAAAAGAAAGAAGAAAAAGCAAAGATTTCTCTCGAAAATAGAGACGTAGACATTATCCATCGAATAGGGAAGAAAGACGATCAGAACAAAAAAGCAAGACCAATAATGATTAAATTTGTTAATGGTTGGAAGAAAAATGAAGTAATAGCAAACAAAAAGAAACTGGAAGACGTATACGTCTCTGACGACTACCCCAAGGAGGTTAGGGATAAGAGGAGAGAACTCAGAACAAAAATGATGGAAGAAAGGAACAAAGGTAACTTTGCAGTAATTAAATATGACAAGCTGATTATTAAAGAAGGGCCCTCCGGCATAGTGAGCCGAAAAAGAGACGCGTCTACATCCCCAAAAACCTCAACCCAGCCGCGAAAGCAGTACGCAACATCTAAAGTAAACAAAATCAACGCGTTTGAGGTAATGAGAGGAAGAAGTAACTCCCTAACATTAAACGTTTCTGCACCCGAGCACAGTACATAGGATAAAGCCATCAGCCACCGGAACAAAACTACATTGAAGCAAGAACTACATATATAGTATTAAAAACAAAGCATTCCCCAAGCCGACTGGTCATCGTGGGGAATTAGACCACCACCCTCCACCTAAAAATACCACAACCAAGCTGAATGAAGAAGGACAAAGATGATTAAAAATATGTACCTATAATGTACGATCTCTGTCATCAACGGAAAGATACCTAGAACTAACATTCGCACTTGAAAATATAGATTGCGACATACTGGGACTTTCTGAAGTAAGAAGAATGGGTTGCAAAATAGAAGAATACCAAGACTACATTCTTTGCTATATTGGCCAGACTAAGGGGTTGTATGGAGTAGGATTCCTAATAAAAAAGGTATTGAAAGATAAAATAGTAAATTTTACGGGTATTTCAGAAAGGGTAGCATTACTCCAATTAAAATTCGACCAACAAAATATTTCGATAATCCAGGCATATGCACCCACAGAAAGGTCGAACGAAGTAGAAATCCAAGAATTTTACAATAATCTTAAACAAGCACACATACTTGCAGAAGATGAAGAAGTATTGGTAATAGGAGATTTCAATGCAAAAATTGGACAACCAAAAACAGAAGAAAACTTTATCATGGTGTGGACGGCCAGCCTCCACACTCAAAACATGATATATAAATATATACAAAGTAGCGTCGGGGGCGCCGAAGGGCGGAGGTATGACCCTGAGCGATCGCGCAGGTACAACGTTCGAAAGTACTCGAATAATGCTCTGCTTAGCGACAGGTAAATAATAATAAAATAATAAGAACACGACTCACGCGCCCAAGGCCAACGCCGGGCGAGGGGTGGAGAGCGGGTACAGAGGAGGGGTATGACACTGGGCGGTTGTGCAACAGCGGCGGCGGAGCGGGTGTTGGCAGACAGAAGGAGGAGGAAGAGGGGAGGGTGCGCATGACCACTCAAAAAAATGGCGGGTTCCAAGGGGGGAGGGGTCAGAGCCCAGCACGGGCAGAGCGCGCGGATCCCGAGTTAGTCGGTGGCGAGCGAGTCTCTGGGGCAGTATGCCTCTATTCAGGGCTTACGGCACGTAGGTTGAATACGCGGAAGTGTTTTACTATGGAATTTGCACTTGCAAAGTCTTTTCCCTCGTTATATTTTGTTTGGGGACATTGAAACGAGTCATTAAGTTTGAGAGAGTAGCAAAAGTGCAAATTTAGGAACGAGATGAGTTAGCTAAATAATCTATGTTTTCTTGCAGAGTAGGTAGATTTGCAAACAGCTTTTGTTAAAATAGAGTGAAAGAATGGACGGCACTGGACCTTGGTAAGTCTGTACATATTGTTGGGGACCACAAGCGGTAGCAAACTGCGATGAGGAGCCCCGTGTGGGGGAGGTGACGGCATATGTATTGATTGTATATCGAAGTTCGCGCGGCCTGTTAGATGTGCAAGCGCATTGGATGAAGGATTAGATATGCGGGTGTACTGCATTTTGAATTACGAATTGTATGAAGAGAGACTTTATAAAGTTCAAGGTAAGATTTTACGTGGAATAAAATCTCTGGATACAGTGGGGAGGGTTCTTTTGTGCTCGAATAATTTGTACTAAATTTAGAGTGGGCCCCGTGTGGGTGAGCCGACGGCATATGTATTGATTGTATATCGAAGCTCGCGCGGTTTGGGAGACGCGCAAGCGCATTGGATGAACGATTAAATATGCTGATGTACTGCAATTTTGACTTACGAATAGTATGGAGGGAGATTTTATAAAGATCTAGGTAAAGTTTTACGTGGAATAAAATCTCTGGATACAGTGGGAAGAGTTCTTATGTGTTTAAATAATTTGTAGGATATTCAGGAAGGATCTTACGTGCAAATTGATGGTCCGACGGATCGGATGAGAGTCACAGGCCAAGTTTTATGTGAAATAAAATATTGATTTACAGTGGAAAGAGTTCTTATGTGTTTAAATAATTTGTAGGATATTCAGGAAGGATCTTACGTGCAAATTGATGGTCCGACGGATCGGATGAGAGTCACAGGCCAAGTTTTATGTGAAATAAAATATTGATTTACAGTGGAAAGAGTTCTTATGTGTTTAAATAATTTTTAGGATATTCAGGAAGGATCTTACGTGCAAATTGATAGTGCGGCGGCTCGGTTGAGGGTACAGGTTGAGTTGTATGCGAAATGAGATCTCGCTTTACAGTGGGAAAGGCTACTGTGTATGATTAAGGATTACTATATATTTAGAGAGTGTCTTTATGTGTGTATTGATGGAGCGATGACGTAAATGAGAGTTCTGTGTTAAGTTTTATGTGGAATCAAGTCTCACCTTACAGCAAGGAGGGTTTGCTGTGTAGAAAGATGTGGATTATATTCAGGAAGGAATGGGAGTGTATGGGAAGTTAAAAGGTAGACGAGATAAGAGAGATAGGAGGAAGAGATGGAGGAGAGGAGACTTTCGTACCAAAGGGGACTCATGTTGAATCCTAGGAAAACCTTGTGTGGTTACGAAATAGGTCTAATAACGGGAAAGGGGCTAGTATTTAACTCTATAGGATGGCAGGTTACCCGGAGTGAGAGAGAGAGAGTTGCCTACAGAAAACTCACTTAATATTTTAGGCGGACGGGGACAATTGAGGTGGAAACCAGTGGATCAGTGAGGCTAAGACTAATTCTTTCACTATCATTGAGAACACAAGTGGAGACCAGGAGTGGGGGCGATGGATTATGTTAGTACTAAGATGGAGTTCTCGATATTTGGGCAAAACTAGGAGGAAAGGCAGAGCTGTAGGTTTGAAAGAGTACTAAATCGTAAGTAGATGATCGATTCGACCTGAGAACTGTGTTGTTAATCGTGTAAGTAATAAGCCGGGTCGAAAAATCATTCAGGCTTTCCTGGTCCAAACACTGGTGTGATTGCGAGAAGAAGCAATCTGTCCAGCTCGGCGGTTACGTCAGGAACATGTCTGAGCTATCCCCTAATTAAGTTACCCTTTCCAAGAGAGACGTTGGACTTCATCCCAATACGTGGAATCACAGTGCAAAACCTTAACAAAACGTAGAGTCCATCAGACGAAGTAAATACTCGATTCCCGTAGGGGTGACTCCACCGTGGTCTTTGTGTAAACGACAACACTCTGCTCAGGAGGTACTTGGAGTCAAAAAAATGGATACACGAACTTCTGCGTACATATGACAAAAGATTAGTGAATTAGGGAATGAAAGAGGCTTATTTCAAAAGACTGGGGGCAGAGAGCTCTTGGTCCGATCTAAGCATTAGAGCAGGCTGTCTTGTCATGTTAGGGCCAAAAGACATACGTTTTGACGTACGTCCGGCACGAATAGGATGGTGATGGTAACAAAAAAAAAAAAAAAATATTTTAGATATTTTTTCAAGGACAGCCTCGCGCCAGTAGGTGCGCATCGAAGTGGATGTATTAGACTCCAAGCTGCCAGAGAATCGAAAGTAGTTAGTCTTAAGTAGATTTTGCTACGGCTCTGCCAGGAAAAATGTTGTTAGCGAGGGGTGAGTCAAGCCGAGCCAGTTATCCTTGCACGCTTAGAGCTGGGAGCTCATTCGATAGCTTGGGCTGCGAGTTTGATAACTAAGTAACAAAAAAAAAGGGGTACAAAAATATATATTACGCCATTCAGCTTCCAGTCCAGGTAGTTAGTCTAAGACAAGGAAGAATGTACTAGCCTGGGGATAGAATAAGAGAGGGCCCGTGAAGGCCCCAGGATTTTAGGATGTGTAACGTGGTGAATGTTGACTTGTGAAGGGAAGAATGTGGCATGAAGAAGAGTAGCACTGGAACTGAATGGGTTAAAAAAAAGGGGGGTAACATTATATACTCTTGCATTGCGGCTCGACTTGACCTGTCCGTCGAAAGGGAAGAAGAGGAGACATTAGAACCCTTCAGGACTGAGGAAATAGCTAAAGCAATACTGGGAAATAACTGAGGAGGATGCTGGACCCGGTATAGAGGCAAGAACTCACTTTCTTTCTCTCTCTGATTGGTCTAAAGACGGGGAACCGATGAAATAGTTGAGGATTAATATATCAGCAGAATGGAGGGGAAACCCAGGCTGAAATGAGTGCTTCGTGACGGAAGCTCACGAATCAGTCGGAAACTACTATTTTTAGAGAGCCGATCTGACATTATCGAGGGGCGAAAACGAAGAGTGAAGGATAATGAACACGTGCGGTCGTGTGAGGAGGACAAGGAGGGTGTTCTTGTCAGTGGGTTCTTACCCCAGAATCATGAGAAAGAATGTATGTGTGTGGGTGAAATGAGGAAGTGCGTCAGCGCACGCTGAACCAGAAAGATATCAATTTCCTAGGAACAGTGTTGAATAGTAGGACTGGGAGTCCATAGTGGGGGCGACGGAACAGTCACGTACACCGGTTCGCTTTTTCTAGATAAAAATCTATCTAGCTAGCTACAAAAGAATAAAACGATATTTCTTCACAGAAATGTTAAGGCGATGGATGTTGAGTTGAGAGAAGCATGTTTAATCCACATACTTGTGCACGCTATGTGGATTTTTGTTTGCAGTGCAGCCAGAAAACGAGGCATTACGGGACATCGGTCGGGTCTGGGATCTCTATGAGATTCCATGCCAGATTGATTGTACCTTAAACGTAAATGTAGCATCACTAACGAACATTCCGAGAAGCTGCGGATCCTGAATTTGAGCCTCAAGTTAGATTGGGCGGTACCCCTTTATACTGAAAGGAGCCGGAACCCATTAAGACTTTCATACTCAGTCAAACTCTAGAGAACCATGAAAGAAAAATATAGTATTGACATTATCGCAAAAAAAAAAAAATACACTACGATAATACAATACATACCAAATATCTCTCTGAACATAAATGACACTATGACACCGTATTTTAAATTGTTGGCATTTAGACCTGGGAGTCATGTTCCAATATTAAAATGTTCACCTCGTTTGAGAGGAAGGCGGAGGCCATACTCTGGTTCGCTTGACAACCGGCGACCAGGTTGACTATCTTAATAAATACAAAATCTGAAGGCATATCCATCTTGGATTGACCTCAGTGTACATTTCGCAGGCAACTTCCTGTTTCCCTGCTTAAATTAGTCGACAACCTTGAGGGTTTGTCATGACTGCGGATAACCGCTTATCTTGAACTGCTGTTTCTATCAGCTCTTCTGAAAGCCTTTATTGGCTTTACCACGATCTGCCAAGTGCCGGAACCGTGAAAATGTGGAGACACTCTCATGACCTACCCTGAGTCCAGGAAAGGCTTGGCAACGCGTGTGGCTAATGTCACTAGACGCGAAAATCTTTAAAGTGACTACGCTTTGGTACGTCCGGAGCAGTTCACGAAACTACCCTTATGTCCATGCATTAGTAATGGCAGATGGGAGGGTCTGAGGTATGTCCTACATTCATGTGGGCTGGTACAAGACAGATTCGTAACTATGGTCACCCGCCGTAGTTTTCCGTCACCGTTTGATCGGCTGACAAAACGAACATTCTTGTGATACCTAATGTGTCGTACTTGACGTTGTCAGTGGACACTCAAAATATATAGTGGTCATGTTGTAAATCCAATACCCCAATTGGTATAAAATGAACCACATAAACTCATATTTCCCTACACGGGAATTGAACCTTGGTGTTCAGAGGCTCTATCTTCAGGATGGCTGGCCGCCGCTTTTTGAAGCAGAGGTCGCATATACCGCCTGAAGGCAGGAAGGCGATCATGTGGGGACGCGGGATAACAGTGCCATGGATGGACCTTGGACTGTGAGGGGCGTCACCATTACCCCATGGGGTAAAAATTTTTTGAAGTTCTGGGCATGCTGAAGTGCTCTATTCCAATCAATTCAGATTTGTGCTTGTATGTGTAAACGTGTGTGTGAGAGAGAGCGAGATTATGTATTCGGTTAGGATAGAGAGAAAGGAACTGATTAGAAGAACCGAAAGAGACAGACAGCTAGGAACAGGAAGAGGGCATAGCACCAATGAGGATCTGACAACAATATCCAGGAGAATACATGTTACCTAATTAAGTAATGTAGTCTAATAACTAGATTGAACGTGAGCAAATCAGGGAACAGTAAATGAGAATATATTGGACGAATGGTTATGTAATGTAAATAAGAAAGCATATAGGACGATCACGAGCCAATGGGAAGAACAAACAAGACGAGCGAATACATGGTAAATAGGTAATTAATGTAGGATGTATCCAAGGGAAATATAAGGTACATAACTAAGGTTAGATATGTATAAGCTAATGTAGGCTAGGAGTCTATTTAAGGGGGGGTCTGGAGGTTTACAGCTGTTGCCGTGACCACAGGATGATTTGTTGACAAGGACTTGTTTATATCTTTAAGCAAATCCTACAATTAAAAAGAACCAAGGTTACTAAAGGACACAACAAAGAAAATGGGTCAAATAGCGTAGTCATATTATTCGTATTTGTTCACGAAAAATAACTAAGAAAATACTTGAAGCAAAAGAATAAAAATATATAAAAGTAATAAGACGTAAAATTGTCAGCAGGGAAATAGTTAAACGCGGTTAGTCGGTTCACGGAAAAATAAAATCATGTTTGTAAACAATTCTCAACATATTACACTGTTGTTGTAATTTATTAAAGTATATTATGAAACTATGAAAAGAGATTAGGGAGTATAGGATGTTTCAACAGCACGAGAGCGGTTGTGTGATTACGCCACCAGCGCATTGAATGCGTTGTGTGATCGCGCCACTAGCGCATTGGATGCGTTATGAGAGACGCGTTGATCGCGACGCCGAACGTCTACCTCTGGGAAGGCTCAGAGGTACCTACCAGGTAAATTGTTTGACTACAGTTTAGAATGTGTGAAAACTATTGCTCATGGGTTCAGAATTACTTTAAAAAAAAGTACAAAGGTTAGTACCTTAGGAAATTGTTAATTATGTGTTCTGAAATGTTTTATCCGCAGGTAAGTCGGTATAAAATTGGTTGTGCTAATGAATTGGGTACTAAACAGTGTTATGAATTTCAGCTTGAATTTAGTTCTGTGCCATTCATCAATTATGGTGAACTCCATCTTACCTGCATGTGTTACTCTCGTACCATTAAAATTTTAATAATTATAATTACACACGCACGTTAAAGTCGGCAGAAATAAAAAAAATAAGACCTAACTAATTTACGTTTCACTACGGTAAACAATCAAGGAAGTGATATCTTTTAGGTTTCTTTAAATAGAGAACTAATAATCCACGAACGGAATTCGGTCAAAGGAAGATTTGCATTTAGGATCGGTTGGTTCCGTTGAGCTGATAGAACTGAATAATGTCTCCTCAAGGCGAACGTTGTCTTAGTATTTATATTAACATAGATTTCTATTTTACTATAGGAAAATTACAGATTACTAGACGAAAGGGTTGGCTGAAGTCAGGACCGATTATATGGGGGGCCGATTGGGGTCCGAGGGATGGCGGCAATGTTGTGGGGGCGACCAAGCCTAATGAAATTATGTTTTAATTACTATTGTTGACTACGCTTGCTGTAGATTTACCATTTCACTTTAAATTATTTCGTTAAAACATTAATTAAATGTTCGTACCCTGTCGAAATTATGGGGGCGACTGATTTAAAAGTGAGGGGCGTCTGATCCACCGCTGAGTATTAGAGAGATCATGAGTCGAACACGTGGCTGAGATTGTAGAAGAATCGTGTGCGTAATATTTGTGTTGACCATTGGTCACGGGAAAGTATTGATAAAGTGCACTGGTCATATGCAATATATTAATAGAAACAAAGGTAAAGAGTGGTAGGGTAAATAAGTCGTTGTGCGGAGAGGAATATTTTAAAATGAGGTATGAGCCAAATTGAACTTAGTTGGGTAACATTTAGTTGATATATAATATTTTGGTTGTCGCATGGGGTCCGTAACGATGACGAAGTGTGAGAGTAGGCATAATATTGGTGTTAGAATGGAGTGAGTAGAAAAACATGGGAACTTAGTTTGTAAACCATCATGTAACTTAAATGTTGGTTAAAACTTTTGTGAAAGCAAGGAAATAAATTATAATTATTATACATTTTATTTTATTACAGTATTACATATTTAGTGGGATTATTATAGTATTGCGAGGTAACATTGATTTAGATGGGGGGGCGCGGGACGGTCCCTGCCGCTCCAACCGTCGTTCGTTCAGAGCGGTTGTGCCGACTCGGGCGGGGGACAGCGGGTGTACATACCTATACAGTCACATGGATTGGTGGCGCGAGCGGCGAGTCACGTGGTACGTACGTCTCGGGTCACAGAGATCGCGCTTATTACCATTATTCTAGAGATTGTGTTTTAAAGATAGATTGATTAATTATGAATGAAGGATAGATATGTATGGATAGATATATAGGATAGTTATGGCTGTTAGATATTAAAGAAGACAGACTCTTTGAAGGTTACGATATTCCATCGGGGTTTAGTAATTTTCTTTGAGTTTAAAAGTTGGTGTTATTTGATAGGAATAAGGGATTAAAATGTTGCGGTTTATAGTGCAATTACTTAGACATATTTACAACAATGAAGTGCAAATGGCCTTGAGTGAGTGAGGAAGATTCGAGAACAAAACGAGAATTAGTAATGACTATGAGTTTATGTGAGGATGAGATTAACTAGAGTTAAGGTTCCGTAGAGATTGAAAAAAAAAGGGGACGAGTACTAGGAGTGAAGTTGTTATGACAGTCTATTCCGGTGAAATCTGAGATATGAATGTTCGGGTCGGAGGTGCATATTAGTACGAGTGTTGGACTTAGGGAGGATAAAATGATGTGTGGGTGGCTTCGCGATAACGAGTTGTGGATATTTTATTGTATGAAGGTGGGGGCGAACTTTGTGCTATGATGCGATATCATGATGTTTGGATGTTAGTCGGGGTGATGTTTGCATGTGGTTTAGCCACAAGAAGGTTGACGTCATCATCGTATACGAGAGCGAGAGGTGTGGAATGGGAAATATTTATTTTAGATGATTTAGGGATGGGTCGGTTACTGTATATAGGGGATCGTTGTTGAGCACGGATGCGGACGGGGCGAGGCAGACCGTGTTGATAGTGAGCGATGGTGTTTTACCTTTTGGAGAAAGATATAATAATAATAATTTATTTAACAATTTTTATTGATTTCTTTTAACAATAATGTTGACGGGTATTTTAGATTTAATACAATTCGGTGAATACTATTTTCGTATTTTGAGATTATTCGGACACAAATCTGAATTTATTTAGATTGACATAATAGTGACGGCCAAGTATTTTGGCTTGCGTTTTGAGTATTATTGTAACGTAGTTCGAGCAGGTGTATCATGCTGGTGGTAGGGTTTGGAAAAAAATATATATAATGAAGGCAAACTGGAGAAGGGGAACGCGTTGCGGTATAAATAAATACGTATATATACATATACGTATGGTATTAAGTGAATGGAGGTATTGTTTAATTATCAAGGAGTGGCAATTGAAATCGTTGTTTCATTTCAATTTGGATCAAGAGAATCAAGGTTATAGTTAAATATGTGTTTGATTTCAGGAGTCAGGTCAAAAAAAAAAAAAAAATTAGGAAGAAGATAGGGTTACATTCTGGGGGAGGGGGGGATTACGAGTGATGATGGCATAGGCTTATTTTAGCGTGTCTCTTTCCCTAGAGTTCAACTTTAGTGTAAGTGAAATAGTATTAAAAGTGTGGATAGACTTAGTGAATGGGAGCATTGAAACGGTCTTATTGTGAGGTGACGACGGGATATCTAAAAAAAAAAAAAAATTTTTCAGAAGTAGACAGAAAAATAGCGATTGGTTTTAGCAAGTAGGGAAGTGAACTTAAATTTGAACTTGAGCAAACGTTGTTGGAAGATTACGCGGGAAATTTCGAATACTTAGTTCAGTGTGACCACGGAATTGGAAAATAGGTTAGAAGTGACAGTTGCTCCAATATTGGTGACGTACTATGACCAAAGAGTCAGTCTACGGGTATGCGGCGGTGTTTCGCGGGACCACGGAATTGGGGAAAAGGTGGAAATGATATTTCCGCTATGGCTGAGGGGGGATCAGAGACTAGGAGGGAGTGGGGGCGATCGTATTCGGCTACATATATGTATGATAAAATGGTTATTAGATAAGGGGGGGGTAGAAGGATAATGGGGGTTTCGGTAAGTTAAGGGTAGAAGTGTTTAGAATGGGGGGGGGGGGTAGAAGGATAATGGGGGTTTCGGTAAGTTAAGGGTAGAGGTGTTTAGAATGGGGGGGGGGGTTAAAAAAAAAGGGGGATTAGTGTAAGAATGTGTTTGAGTGGATTCAATGGTATAGTTTTCTTTGATATTTTGTGTGATTTATTATGATTATTAAATTGATTATTGAAAGAATATTTAGGAGAGTGTGAGCCATGGGTGTGTTTGATTAGGTTTTTCTTTGCTGAGCAGTAATTGAAATATCGTAAATATAAATCACTTAGTTTTTTATTACCATAGATATGAAGCTTGAATAAGGTTCTCTGGATTATTTGATTAAATCATTCATTTATTAGACTTTGTTTTAGATTATAAATTATTAAATTTGATTTATAGTGATGATTTCACTGTGATGGTTTGTTACAAAATATTCGAGGACAACATCAAATAATTACCTTGATATTTTGATGGTTTCAGCGAGTTGCCAAGGTTGAAACTAAATAATCTGCTGATGGTAAATATACAATGAACTACATACAAATGCACTTAATAAATTGTGGTTCAAGAAATTAAATATATTTTTATTTTATTACTTTAAGCTTCAAATCAGTAAATTTCAAATCATGTAGATTTTGAAGAGGAAAGGCTTTGATGTGTTTCAACCAATATTTTCAGAACATCTTTTGTTCAATGTATTCTCTACTCGTTTGAGTTGTCTTCGATCACGATATATGTGAGATAATTTTCACATACGTTTTCCAAACGTTTGATTTATTAACGATATATACTTCCTGCATTTTATGTTGGTGGTTTTACCAACTTTAAATTGATTCTTGGTATGGATTATGAGGTTGGCTACGATTCAATTTAACTGAATTGTAGAATACCTGTCTTGATTAAAGTAAAATGACATGGATTCTGTGGAGATCTCAATAAAATAACAAAACAAATAGAGTTCATCCACATTGCTAGTTGACCGTGTTGTCCGATGGCCAATTATGGAGATATGAGTGCCTTTTGTGTTCATGGCTTAACTAGTTCTGGAAAGTCGTTTATGAAGAAGATCCTTAGCTGAATAGCGGGTGACTTCCACCGATGGATCAGTTGTCAAGATGGGAACTTGCATACTGCAACGTGGGAAGTATTGGTTAACCTTCAAAACCACACACTCACCCGGAGTGCAACGTTGACGAGTACTACTAGTGAATTGACCATGAATACATAGGGTAAACATTGTTCATATTGTTCCCAGAGAACAACTGAAAACACCATACAATTTCAATGCGAATTTGAGGTTCGGTCATTGTGTATTTCAGACTATAAAGTTTGAATTGCTTGAATACATTAAACAACTTCCTGAACCATTCCATATTAGGGCATTGTGACCATATAATGACTGTGTTCAATAAATCACCCCAAGAGGAAAAATGCCAGAACCACACATATTTATTAATGGCGAGTACAGGCATTTGCAGGGTTTAGCACGCTACTGCGTGACGCTGAGATGGCAGTAAAATCCAACCCTTCATAGTTGGTATGCTCTATGTACAACACTAATTCGAAAATGACCGTGTCATTTATACAGTAACATCCAACCTTCATAGTTGGTATGCAAATAGATTCAATCAAGTTATATGATCATATCATAAGCCTGACCTCCCCGTTAGCAGATTTAAAGTAGAGATCAGTGAATTGGATCTCTTTATACTTTGCTAAATTTTGAGCATGGAAACTTCTTCAAAATTTGTAACAACAAAGAGGAGAAAGCGATTCGGATATTTAGGCAGGCGTTCAATTGGTTGAGCGGTGGAGAACATTTTTCAATTTTCAATGGGGCTCTACTATTGGGGCCTAGCCCAAAATCGTCTTAATTTTCATCATTCTTTGTAATTTCCGCGAATTTTCATTTCAATTTTCGACTTTTATGTATCGAAGGTTATTGAGCAGGAATATAATAACTTTTGCTGAAATATTTAATGTTTTCTTAGTTGTAGAATAAGAGAAGGATGTATACAATATAGTATGGATGAGTAATATTTTAGTCAAATACTTAGGTAAACCATATATGAGGTTAAGTATAAATGATTGAATTAAAAATAGATTAATAATACTAAACGAACACGTGCCTTTATCAGTCATTGAGTTGAGTTTAATTTAGTAGGTGTATGAAAAAAAATATAGGTACATATGTTATGTAGGTACAGTAGATGGGGTATATGTAGGCTAGGTTAGGTTTGGGCTGTAGGTGGTTATAGTTAGATTAGATTGGGTTAGGCTGGTAAGATTAGGATAAATTATGGATGTAGGTTAGGTTAAATATGTTGATTACTTTGGAGGAGGTAAGATTAAGTTTAAAAAAAAAAAACAAAAAAAACAACAACTACAAAGTTAGGTAGGAAACGAAACAAAAAAAAATATGGGAAATTCACAGTAGATAAAAGGATGTTGAAGGTAATTTTGAGTTGGGGGCGTGGTTGGGGTTTCCTTATTATGGAATAAAGACATTATTTTCTTTTATGTTGTAACAATTGTCCTTACCTTATTGAATTAACTGCTTCCCTGCGTGTGGCATCATGTGCCATGTGCAGTCACAGTTAATTGGGGGCGGCTGTGGACGGCCAGCCTCCACACTCAAAACATGATATATAAATATATACAAAGTAGCGTCGGGGGCGCCGAAGGGCGGAGGTATGACCCTGAGCGATCGCGCAGGTACAACGTTCGAAAGTACTCGAATAATGCTCTGCTTAGCGACAGGTAAATAATAATAAAATAATAAGAACACGACTCACGCGCCCAAGGCCAACGCCGGGCGAGGGGTGGAGAGCGGGTACAGAGGAGGGGTATGACACTGGGCGGTTGTGCAACAGCGGCGGCGGAGCGGGTGTTGGCAGACAGAAGGAGGAGGAAGAGGGGAGGGTGCGCATGACCACTCAAAAAAATGGCGGGTTCCAAGGGGGGAGGGGTCAGAGCCCAGCACGGGCAGAGCGCGCGGATCCCGAGTTAGTCGGTGGCGAGCGAGTCTCTGGGGCAGTATGCCTCTATTCAGGGCTTACGGCACGTAGGTTGAATACGCGGAAGTGTTTTACTATGGAATTTGCACTTGCAAAGTCTTTTCCCTCGTTATATTTTGTTTGGGGACATTGAAACGAGTCATTAAGTTTGAGAGAGTAGCAAAAGTGCAAATTTAGGAACGAGATGAGTTAGCTAAATAATCTATGTTTTCTTGCAGAGTAGGTAGATTTGCAAACAGCTTTTGTTAAAATAGAGTGAAAGAATGGACGGCACTGGACCTTGGTAAGTCTGTACATATTGTTGGGGACCACAAGCGGTAGCAAACTGCGATGAGGAGCCCCGTGTGGGGGAGGTGACGGCATATGTATTGATTGTATATCGAAGTTCGCGCGGCCTGTTAGATGTGCAAGCGCATTGGATGAAGGATTAGATATGCGGGTGTACTGCATTTTGAATTACGAATTGTATGAAGAGAGACTTTATAAAGTTCAAGGTAAGATTTTACGTGGAATAAAATCTCTGGATACAGTGGGGAGGGTTCTTTTGTGCTCGAATAATTTGTACTAAATTTAGAGTGGGCCCCGTGTGGGTGAGCCGACGGCATATGTATTGATTGTATATCGAAGCTCGCGCGGTTTGGGAGACGCGCAAGCGCATTGGATGAACGATTAAATATGCTGATGTACTGCAATTTTGACTTACGAATAGTATGGAGGGAGATTTTATAAAGATCTAGGTAAAGTTTTACGTGGAATAAAATCTCTGGATACAGTGGGAAGAGTTCTTATGTGTTTAAATAATTTGTAGGATATTCAGGAAGGATCTTACGTGCAAATTGATGGTCCGACGGATTGGATGAGAGTCACAGGCCAAGTTTTATGTGAAATAAAATATTGATTTACAGTGGAAAGAGTTCTTATGTGTTTAAATAATTTGTAGGATATTCAGGAAGGATCTTACGTGCAAATTGATGGTCCGACGGATCGGATGAGAGTCACAGGCCAAGTTTTATGTGAAATAAAATATTGATTTACAGTGGAAAGAGTTCTTATGTGTTTAAATAATTTTTAGGATATTCAGGAAGGATCTTACGTGCAAATTGATAGTGCGGCGGCTCGGTTGAGGGTACAGGTTGAGTTGTATGCGAAATGAGATCTCGCTTTACAGTGGGAAAGGCTACTGTGTATGATTAAGGATTACTATATATTTAGAGAGTGTCTTTATGTGTGTATTGATGGAGCGATGACGTAAATGAGAGTTCTGTGTTAAGTTTTATGTGGAATCAAGTCTCACCTTACAGCAAGGAGGGTTTGCTGTGTAGAAAGATGTGGATTATATTCAGGAAGGAATGGGAGTGTATGGGAAGTTAAAAGGTAGACGAGATAAGAGAGATAGGAGGAAGAGATGGAGGAGAGGAGACTTTCGTACCAAAGGGGACTCATGTTGAATCCTAGGAAAACCTTGTGTGGTTACGAAATAGGTCTAATAACGGGAAAGGGGCTAGTATTTAACTCTATAGGATGGCAGGTTACCCGGAGTGAGAGAGAGAGAGTTGCCTACAGAAAACTCACTTAATATTTTAGGCGGACGGGGACAATTGAGGTGGAAACCAGTGGATCAGTGAGGCTAAGACTAATTCTTTCACTATCATTGAGAACACAAGTGGAGACCAGGAGTGGGGGCGATGGATTATGTTAGTACTAAGATGGAGTTCTCGATATTTGGGCAAAACTAGGAGGAAAGGCAGAGCTGTAGGTTTGAAAGAGTACTAAATCGTAAGTAGATGATCGATTCGACCTGAGAACTGTGTTGTTAATCGTGTAAGTAATAAGCCGGGTCGAAAAATCATTCAGGCTTTCCTGGTCCAAACACTGGTGTGATTGCGAGAAGAAGCAATCTGTCCAGCTCGGCGGTTACGTCAGGAACATGTCTGAGCTATCCCCTAATTAAGTTACCCTTTCCAAGAGAGACGTTGGACTTCATCCCAATACGTGGAATCACAGTGCAAAACCTTAACAAAACGTAGAGTCCATCAGACGAAGTAAATACTCGATTCCCGTAGGGGTGACTCCACCGTGGTCTTTGTGTAAACGACAACACTCTGCTCAGGAGGTACTTGGAGTCAAAAAAATGGATACACGAACTTCTGCGTACATATGACAAAAGATTAGTGAATTAGGGAATGAAAGAGGCTTATTTCAAAAGACTGGGGGCAGAGAGCTCTTGGTCCGATCTAAGCATTAGAGCAGGCTGTCTTGTCATGTTAGGGCCAAAAGACATACGTTTTGACGTACGTCCGGCACGAATAGGATGGTGATGGTAACAAAAAAAAAAAAAAAAATATTTTAGATATTTTTTCAAGGACAGCCTCGCGCCAGTAGGTGCGCATCGAAGTGGATGTATTAGACTCCAAGCTGCCAGAGAATCGAAAGTAGTTAGTCTTAAGTAGATTTTGCTACGGCTCTGCCAGGAAAAATGTTGTTAGCGAGGGGTGAGTCAAGCCGAGCCAGTTATCCTTGCACGCTTAGAGCTGGGAGCTCTTTCGATAGCTTGGGCTGCGAGTTTGATAACTAAGTAACAAAAAAAAAGCGGTACAAAAATATATATTACGCCATTCAGCTTCCAGTCCAGGTAGTTAGTCTAAGACAAGGAAGAATGTACTAGCCTGGGGATAGAATAAGAGAGGGCCCGTGAAGGCCCCAGGATTTTAGGATGTGTAACGTGGTGAATGTTGACTTGTGAAGGGAAGAATGTGGCATGAAGAAGAGTAGCACTGGAACTGAATGGGTTAAAAAAAAGGGGGGTAACATTATATACTCTTGCATTGCGGCTCGACTTGACCTGTCCGTCGAAAGGGAAGAAGAGGAGACATTAGAACCCTTCAGGACTGAGGAAATAGCTAAAGCAATACTGGGAAATAACTGAGGAGGATGCTGGACCCGGTATAGAGGCAAGAACTCACTTTCTTTCTCTCTCTGATTGGTCTAAAGACGGGGAACCGATGAAATAGTTGAGGATTAATATATCAGCAGAATGGAGGGGAAACCCAGGCTGAAATGAGTGCTTCGTGACGGAAGCTCACGAATCAGTCGGAAACTACTATTTTTAGAGAGCCGATCTGACATTATCGAGGGGCGAAAACGAAGAGTGAAGGATAATGAACACGTGCGGTCGTGTGAGGAGGACAAGGAGGGTGTTCTTGTCAGTGGGTTCTTACCCCAGAATCATGAGAAAGAATGTATGTGTGTGGGTGAAATGAGGAAGTGCGTCAGCGCACGCTGAACCAGAAAGATATCAATTTCCTAGGAACAGTGTTGAATAGTAGGACTGGGAGTCCATAGTGGGGGCGACGGAACAGTCACGTACACCGGTTCGCTTTTTCTAGATAAAAATCTATCTAGCTAGCTACAAAAGAATAAAACGATATTTCTTCACAGAAATGTTAAGGCGATGGATGTTGAGTTGAGAGAAGCATGTTTAATCCACATACTTGTGCACGCTATGTGGATTTTTGTTTGCAGTGCAGCCAGAAAACGAGGCATTACGGGACATCGGTCGGGTCTGGGATCTCTATGAGATTCCATGCCAGATTGATTGTACCTTAAACGTAAATGTAGCATCACTAACGAACATTCCGAGAAGCTGCGGATCCTGAATTTGAGCCTCAAGTTAGATTGGGCGGTACCCCTTTATACTGAAAGGAGCCGGAACCCATTAAGACTTTCATACTCAGTCAAACTCTAGAGAACCATGAAAGAAAAATATAGTATTGACATTATCGCAAAAAAAAAAAATACACTACGATAATACAATACATACCAAATATCTCTCTGAACATAAATGACACTATGACACCGTATTTTAAATTGTTGGCATTTAGACCTGGGAGTCATGTTCCAATATTAAAATGTTCACCTCGTTTGAGAGGAAGGCGGAGGCCATACTCTGGTTCGCTTGACAACCGGCGACCAGGTTGACTATCTTAATAAATACAAAATCTGAAGGCATATCCATCTTGGATTGACCTCAGTGTACATTTCGCAGGCAACTTCCTGTTTCCCTGCTTAAATTAGTCGACAACCTTGAGGGCTTGTCATGACTGCGGATAACCGCTTATCTTGAACTGCTGTTTCTATCAGCTCTTCTGAAAGCCTTTATTGGCTTTACCACGATCTGCCAAGTGCCGGAACCGTGAAAATGTGGAGACACTCTCATGACCTACCCTGAGTCCAGGAAAGGCTTGGCAACGCGTGTGGCTAATGTCACTAGACGCGAAAATCTTTAAAGTGACTACGCTTTGGTACGTCCGGAGCAGTTCACGAAACTACCCTTATGTCCATGCATTAGTAATGGCAGATGGGAGGGTCTGAGGTATGTCCTACATTCATGTGGGCTGGTACAAGACAGATTCGTAACTATGGTCACCCGCCGTAGTTTTCCGTCACCGTTTGATCGGCTGACAAAACGAACATTCTTGTGATACCTAATGTGTCGTACTTGACGTTGTCAGTGGACACTCAAAATATATAGTGGTCATGTTGTAAATCCAATACCCCAATTGGTATAAAATGAACCACATAAACTCATATTTCCCTACACGGGAATTGAACCTTGGTGTTCAGAGGCTCTATCTTCAGGATGGCTGGCCGCCGCTTTTTGAAGCAGAGGTCGCATATACCGCCTGAAGGCAGGAAGGCGATCATGTGGGGACGCGGGATAACAGTGCCATGGATGGACCTTGGACTGTGAGGGGCGTCACCATTACCCCATGGGGTAAAAATTTTTTGAAGTTCTGGGCATGCTGAAGTGCTCTATTCCAATCAATTCAGATTTGTGCTTGTATGTGTAAACGTGTGTGTGAGAGAGAGCGAGATTATGTATTCGGTTAGGATAGAGAGAAAGGAACTGATTAGAAGAACCGAAAGAGACAGACAGCTAGGAACAGGAAGAGGGCATAGCACCAATGAGGATCTGACAACAATATCCAGGAGAATACATGTTACCTAATTAAGTAATGTAGTCTAATAACTAGATTGAACGTGAGCAAATCAGGGAACAGTAAATGAGAATATATTGGACGAATGGTTATGTAATGTAAATAAGAAAGCATATAGGACGATCACGAGCCAATGGGAAGAACAAACAAGACGAGCGAATACATGGTAAATAGGTAATTAATGTAGGATGTATCCAAGGGAAATATAAGGTACATAACTAAGGTTAGATATGTATAAGCTAATGTAGGCTAGGAGTCTATTTAAGGGGGGGTCTGGAGGTTTACAATGGGTAAGTACGGATATGGAGAGAGAAACGAAAGAGGAGAACGATTACTAGACTACGCTTCTGAATATAGACTGTTTATAATAAATACCCTTTTTAAGAAGAAGTTAAGTAAAAGATGGACTTGGAAATCCCCAGACGAAAAAACCAAGAATTAAATCGATTTTATAATGACGAGTACCCCAAAATCAGTAAGCAACTACGAAGTCTTGAACAATGTAAAATTTTCATCTGACCACAGACTACTACGAGCAACACTTGTATTAAGATTTCCAAA
The DNA here is from genome assembly GCA_946894095.1 of Incurvaria masculella. NCBI lineage: Eukaryota > Metazoa > Arthropoda > Insecta > Lepidoptera > Incurvariidae > Incurvaria > Incurvaria masculella. The sequence goes on along the minus strand of OX335658.1, from coordinate 10,088,103 downwards.
GAAGAGCAGAAAAAACTTTAAAACAATATCAAGAAGCCCAAGAACAGAAGAAGAAGTAAAAAGATTTACTGATCACTTGAAATCTCACATTGAAGATAAAACCAAAGGAATTACAATAGTCAAAAACGTCCAAACTTACTATGACATCCTGGAAGAAGCCATAATAAACAGCTCAACAATTAAAAACGACGCAAACAAGGAAAAGAGACACAAGATATTAAGTGAAAAAACAGAAACTTTGATAAAAATACGCACAGAACTAGTATTTACAAGGAACAAAACTAAAGACATGAAGAAACAACTAGGCAAAATATATAAAGAAACTAGTAAATCAATTAAGAAAGATTACAGTGTACACAGGCACGAGATAATTACAAAAAACTTAAGCAAATTTAGAAGTACAAGAAGAGCATTCAAAGAGTTAAATCTACACAAAACATGGATACAAAAACTAGAAAGTAAACATAAAAAAAACCAAAACGAGAAAAGATATTATACACCAGGCAACAACTTTCTATAAAGATCTTTATAAGCTACGAGTAGAATATGAAACAGACGAAGAAACAAATGATAACGCATTCACAAAAACGCATAAACTTATAGAGGAAAGAGAAGTATACGAACTTATTAAACTACTAAAAACTGGTAAAAGTCCGGGACCTGATGGAATAAGCAACGAAGTTCTGAAACTAGGTGCGCCTATTTTAATTAACCATCTTACACAACTATTTAATAGAATACTAGACACAGAAACGGTACCAAAACAATGGTGCACATCAGATATTATATTACTGTATAAAAAAGGAAACCCACTAGACATAGGAAACTATCGGCCAATCAGTTTACTGGCAAGCATATATAAACTCTTCTCATCACTATTACTAAAACGAATAACCAAAGAAATTGACAACGCACAACCAATTGAGCAGGCAGGCTTTCGCTCAGGCTTTAGTACAACCGACCATATACAAGCATTGGAACAAGTTATCGAAAAATACAAAGAGTTTAACAGACCCCTGTATATAGCCTTTGTTGACTACAGTAAAGCTTTCGACAGTATTAGCCACAAATCTATCTGGAATGCACTTAAATTTACCAATATAGACTTAAAGTATATCAATATCATAAAAAATATATATACTAACAGTACAAGTAGGGTCAAACTCGAAACTAGAGGAGAAAACATAAAAATAGAAAGAGGAGTCAGGCAAGGAGACCCCTTGTCACCCAAACTGTTTATTGCAGTACTAGAAAATATATTCAGAAACCTACACTGGAGGAACAAAGGTATTACAATAAATGGATAATATTTAAATCATCTCAGATTTGCAGATGATATTGTCGTGTTAGCCGAAACATAAAGAATTAGAATAATGGATTAGAGATGAATGCAAACAAAACCAAAATAATGACTAACAGCGTTATAAAACCCATCAGTGCAAGAGGAAACGATATAGAATATGTGAACAATTACATCTATCTGGGCAAACAAGTATCATTCAGCAAACAAAGCAACGAGGAAGAAATAGAAAGGAGAACAAACATAACCTGGAAGAAATTTTGGTCACTCAAAGAAATTTTGAAAGGAGATTACTCAATAAATATGAAAAAAATTGTGATGGAATCTTGCATCTTACCTTGTTTATTAAACGGCTGCCAAACATGGGTCTTCACAAACAAAGCAAAGCTAAAGTTAATCACAACTCAAAGAGCGATGGAAAGAAGCATTTTAAAAATAAGAAAAATACATAAAATACGGAGCAAAATAATCAGGCAAAAAACAAAAGTCACTGACGCACTCACACATGCCCTAAGGCTTAAATGGAAGTGGGCCGGTCACATTTCACGTGTCACTGACAACAGATGGACCATTCAAACTTTAAGATGGAAGGGACCAACAGGAAAAAGAAATGTTGGTCGGCCATATAGGCGGTGGGCTGATGATATCATCGACAAAGCAGGGGAAGATTGGTTGACCCTGAGCAGAGACCGGGAATTGTGGAAGAAATTGGAGGAGGCCTTCACCCAAGAAGGGGTCCTTACCAAAAAAAAAATTAAGTAAATAATTAACCAGACTTACAATATATTAAGATAAAAAAAACATAATAATAACTAAAACTACTAACTAAAACATGGATATGGAAATAAAGGCTTATTATTATTATTATTATTAGGGCAATTTAAGTGCAATTATTGAGATATCAGTTTTATTGCTGTCGTTCCCAAAGTCGATTTTGGTATCGGACTCTAGGAGTCAGTCCGGATTCAACATGATTTAATCTAATTACAATGCTTTAAATGTAGATGTCGCTGAACAATGGCACAAAAACAAATAATTTTGCGACAAAAAGGGTCTGAATCCAGTGATAAAGACTATAAAAACTAAAATATTAGCTGCCAGCTGCCTCACTTCAAAAACACATTTACGTGTGCTTTTATGCGACGGATATGAATCCATTCGTTTCAGAAAATCCTTGAACGGCCATTTCTTACCTCCGTTTTGATGACTTGCTTTCATAAAAATCGTAACTTTAGTTCGGTTTGATGGCTATTCATCAAAGTTGAGACATAACTTCTCTCTATCAAAACTTGACGTCTTTCAGTTTTTCTTAGAAGAGAAGATTTTTTACAATAACGACTTCACAAAATCAACAGTTCAAGCGAGTGTATAAGTTTGTCGACGACGTTTTTTCACTTATATGAGAGATATGTAAACCGAAAGAAGGTGAAATTGTGAGAATGGATTGCGCAATCGAATAGCCTATTTATATTTAAATATTCATGTAAGTATATGGTAATCATTCTTAACTTGGATGTATTAAAATTATAATTTACAACCAACTGTAATTTCTGGAATTAGTGAAAGAGAAGCATTGATGAAATTGCGCTGGGTTGCAAATTTATTGAAATGTTATTTTCATGTTATGCTTTAATCTTATACAATTAACGATTGATTGTTTATGTATTAGGTTTAATAATTAACAAAACCAGTTTAACAAGCAGAAATGTATGAAATTAATATATCTTTGAAGGGACTTCATGAAAATCTGGTACACATAATCAAATACCACGTATGAAAAGCGAGAAAAAATATTTTGATCCTACATCACTTGAACATATACCTACCCCGTCGAGGAATCGGTGTGATTTTCTTTATGTTCGTATTAGTTGTTTCATAATATTTTGTATGTTTCTTGCAAGTTTATTGATATCATGCGTACATTTTCACAAGAATCACAAAATCACGGATAAAATATTATTATGTTTTGAAAATTCTATGCATCGAGATATTTAAGGTTTTAGGTAGTATCTGGCTTAAGTCAAAACTGTTTGACATTAATGTATTGACGATGGTTACTAAATAAATAAAACAAATAGTTGTATATTGTTTTGATATGGCATTCCCTATGACATGGACTGGTTTTCATAAAGCTTTTGAGAATGCTGTTTACGTGAAATGCAATTATGTGAGTACCGACTTCACCTCAACGTTGTTGCCTTCACAAACGTTTACCGACTAGAAAACTTTATATAATTTCATTTTATTACATTTATTTAAGCTTTTTTGGTAGTCAAACGTCACTTGGGGCGTATTTTCAATGATCTGGTTATAATGAGTCAGATAACTATTCGCCGAATTTATTTACACCGCTGCTTATCCATTAGTTAAAGTTAGGCCATATTTATATTAGTAAAATCTCAGTAAGGTAATAGTGATTTTTTTTTATGTGACTGGACATGGATGGCTAATACCACACCTTCTGTCATGGTATTAGCCTAACACACCACATGGGAACTAGGTGCCATGCCAGGACCTTCCTTATATTACACGGCTACATTGAACTGGACTACTATCCGTCTTTTGACAAACGTAAAATGTTATCAGATTTTAAGTACATACTATCTGACGATTGAAAAATGGACCCTAAGTTACGTCAAAAACTTATTAATTTTCTCTGATATTCCAATAATCATCAAATTATAATTAAAAACCGCAAACCTCCATTTTTACTCGCATTCAGTGTACAACCTACCTTGGCACTTAAAGTCAACGTCAAGTCGTTTAATTTTTACACCATAGTTTAAAACAATTTTATTTCCATATGTAGATTAAAGTAGAGGCAGTATTACCAACAATAAAAACGGAAGAAGTAAGCGCGAACTCCATTCCCGAATTCTCCGAAGCGCCAACATCACGGTTACAATTAGATTAACTAGTTTTGGGCTTTTGGGTCTATTACCACGAGTGATTAAAAAAGTTTTCCCCTTTTTTCCTCTGGACGGGTGAAACAATTTTAATGGATAGACTTTTAGCTGTAAAGGGAATATAAAAGGCGTTGGGAGTTACTTTTTACCTCCTCAGTTCGAAATTGTTATTACAGTGTTGTAAATGTGGATAAAATCAAAAGAAAAAGCATTCGTTTTGACATTTCTTGGGCATTGCTATCGTGACTTTATTTTTTAGATGTTTAATAATATTTAAAATGTATAAAGTGTTTGGTAGGTAAAATATATATTTGTGATCGTATCGTTTTTAACCCGGCGCGGAAAGAATGGGTCTAACAGACCCAACCACTGTTTAAATATGTACGAAACACCCACACCATAGCTCTTTTTCTGTTCACTGATCCATTCAACTGATCACTCTCGTTTAGTTTGTAGGACGCTGCTTGGAAAAGGTGTCTTTTTGTTGATTTAAAGACTGAGTAGGAAAAAGAAACGTATGCTACCTGTTCATGCAATATCTGTTCAGTTACCTACTTACCTTGTGTGTGAAATAAAAAAAATATATAAAAAAAATAAGTTGTCCACTAAGTGATATTTTTAATGCACTTGCTAATGAGCATGCCGTGTGTATTTTGAGATTGAGTCGAGTTTAGTGAGCAATCGCAGCAAAAACGTGTTTTAGATTACTACTAGACGGGTCCTCTTCGGGTAGAATTCGCTGGAGCAATGCCAGCTTGTGAGAGTGTGTGTAGTGTCGATCGCAATATCAAGCATCCCGAAATGACGAGGATCGTGAGACCATATTCCTTTCTGGCCAGATTTAGGCTAGGGAGTTTTTCCGGCGCATTGCATAGACCATTATGCGTACACCCGTTGTAACAATAAAGATGAATCTGATTTATTTTATGAAGTTATCGTGTGTGACGAGAGAGAAAGGCGGCTTCAAAGTGTGCTCGGGTGCAGAAGACTCCACCTAGCAGTTAACTATTCGTGCGTGCTGCAATATAATTGTTTTGATTCATTTTATTTATATTTTATAAATGGTTTTTGTTAATATAGAATTATTATTGACCGTAAATATTGTTTATGTGTTTGTACGTAATTTATAGAATTAAAAACAAAAATTAAGTGGTACTTTTGGAAACACATATCTTGATTATAGTAGTCTCTTAAATATAAATCGAAATTTAATTAATGTGTGAAAATTGGCCTTTTTTATGTTTCTCATTTAGGATCATCCATTAAAATTAAGCATAAAAACGGTTATATAATGTGAAGATAACAATTTCCACATCGATATCAATCAGGGTCCGTTAGATCCACGGAAGATAGAGGTAGAGGTAAGACCCTACCTAACCGGTGCTTCAACGTTTGTCACCTCTCTTGAGCGGGTTAAACTTATCTCAGAGTTTCTTCTTCGTGCCTGAAAATTAATTAGAATAGAAATCGTTTTTTTTTGTATGAGAATGTACGCAGATATACACACAAATATAAAATGGTAGGCAGGTTTCCTTGAATTTCATTTACAATAAGTGTGTTTTTAATGTTTATTTTAAAATATAAAGTATTTTTTATTTTAAGCATTTTATGTAAAAATATTTTAGTTACATGCATACCATTGTACATTTTTATCTGTACAACACGTTTCTGATACAAATTTGAAGAATATTCAGTGGTAACATAATAATATCAAGTAATTGTGTGCATAAAGAGGAGTTTATTTTATTGAGTTTAATTTTTTATGATAGCAGTAAAATATCAAGATTTTTTTTATGCGTTATGAAAGATTGAATTATTTTAAGCTAATGTAACCTTTCCCAAATATATGAAGTTATAGAAGTTATCTGATTTATAATATTATATGGTTAAATACATGACATAAATGCTAAGATTTGCTGTAAATAAATTCTTGATGTAAATAAATAAATACTAGTATTACAAGCAAAAATAGTTACTATCTTTAACTTTTCTGGAAGCCTAAATCTGGTTAAGCCTTATGGCTAGCTTTAGGCGTAACACATAATTAAACCTACATAAAAGCATAGGTAACGTTTCGACGTGTCTCCGTGTACGTGACTTGCGGCTATGCTTTTGCTGCTCGACGCTTGATAGCGTTAGTCTCAGGAGGAGTTAATAAAGTTTATAGGTAAATAAAAGTCCACAAGGACTCACACCGTCTATTGAGAAAAAAAATAAACTGAATTAATCGTGCCCAAGTAATCTGCTTACAAATTTCGCCGTATGTTTAACGCCAACAAGCAGTGGTAATAATAAAATTGCTACCCTACAAACTTAAGGTTATTGACATGATTTGAACAGCTTGTGGTCTAGGAGCTAGAGAACTTGCCTTTCATCCGAGAGGTCTGGGTTCAAATCCTCGCCCGGTCATACACCACTTTCTTTCTCTCTCTGATTTGGATAAGTGCTTTTCTTTACGAATGCGAGCTGTTCCATGGTACGGAACCTATATAAAACTGTAGGTCCCCTTCACCTACTAGGTGGTAGGGTTAAGCCCGTCCAGGTTGGTACCACCGCATTGGATGAAACTATGGTTGAAGCGGCAATGAAAAATTGTCTGTTTTTTCCATCCAGTTAAATGTAGCCGTGCTCATAAAAGGAAGGTTTTGACATGGCACCTAAATCCTTCGGGAATGTGGTGCATTAGGCTAATATCATAACGGTAGTTGTGTGGTGTTAGCCATCTATCTCAGGTTGCAAAAAAAAACATTACGCATATATTACGAACACAGTAGACAAATGAGTGTATGTATGCCTGTGGCCACAGCAGTAGCTCAACTGTAACGATTTTTGAGATAAATACCTTCGCCCCATCAATTGCCTTTGACACTCAAAGTTGTTGTTGGTAAATTGACACAGTGCTCCATTTTCCATAGAATAGTAAGAATGTTGTAATGTGTAGTATGGAAGAAGTCTTAGTTTCCGTCAACGAATGATTTCTCTATGTTTTTAAAAAAATAACCCCATATATTTATCTAATATCACGTTACAACAATAATAAACATATCCTCGGTCGTAAGACCTGATAAAACTTTCCCAAAAGAATGATTTGTTGGTATCCTCACAAGTTGAACTTGTGAATATACTGTATTGTAGAGATATTTTCGGTGCCTCGTTGTGTTAGTTTGAGTAGCATGTACGTGAATTATGTGAGGCATGATAAGCAAATAGTTATATCATAAAAGTTTGTCTTAAATCTAATATTTGTACTCTCAGGAGAGCAGATTTTTTTTTACTAATATCCAAATGGACTTGTGTAACACCGTCAGTACAGTATTTTACTACTAGGACGAACGATTTGTCGAATTCAAAAAATTACATTATAACATAGAGATTTAAATTGTGGCAAAGAACAATAAAAAATTCACCAATTCAGGTATTTGTAACAAGAGTTTTCATCAAATCAACGGGGCCGCATCATAAAGTCCAAAATGCACTATATCGTCCAATTGGATGTTGTGCTTTTTGGATTTTGTGAATAATTGAACATTTTGTAATTTACTAATATTAATAGGAGTTATGGATTCTGTGGGCTTTGGACCTTGTGCTTTTTGGACTTTATGACGCGTTTCCAAACCAACGACGTTATAAGAAATGTCTTAATAATACGAAAATACCTCATATGTATTTTGATGACAAAAAATAATTTAAGTCCAACAAAAATGCGGATGCAACAAAACGATCGAACGTATATTATTTCAATACATGCAGTAGATGTGTCATTTAGCGTGCTACAATGAGACCCGCAGTCTCCAATTTTCTAAGACTACCAAGCCAACGGAAACGTCCACACTACATGCAAATATATTTGCCAGCGAGCATGGAAGGACGGGAGTCGCAATTAAAACTCATTCGCATGGCGGCAGCAGCGCAGCTACGAGTTAGTGAATAAATTCTTACTGTAGTTAGTTCGCTTACGAATTGAGAAGGCGCTACATCGAATTTTCAGTGCACTTAATAGCGTCCTGTGAAGTAATACGTGTTCTTACGTGTCGTTTTAGCTAGAAAAATCAATAGTATTTAAGCGAATTCATAAGCGAACTCTAGTTTCGGTTGCTTCTATCGTCTTTGCACGCTCGCTGATATTCGCAGATGTATTGGGGGTTTTGTGTGGATGGCAACTGACTTGGCGACCGCATTTTGGGGCACATTCGCGCGCGGTGGCGATGTTTAGATTGCGAGGCATACGTCGAGCGTCCGGCTTTAGAAACGATTTTATGCACAGTTTTTCCACACGGAGGCGGTACTAATAACGACCACATGCCAGACCACTTCTATCTTTTCCTTTCTGCGAAAATAATTGACTTCCAAAATGACTTGCACTCATGTGTTGACAGACAAGGTTAATACGTTTGTTTATATAAGGATTCAGTTAATGAAACGTTGGGCCGTTTTCTAAGGGATCATACCAATAGAGACAGGCGTGGGTTTCAGTTTCAGTTTCTTTATTTCATCCATTAGATGTATATTACACATTTATTCCCAGTCGGTTTGATTACCTTCTGGCGAAGAAGAGCCGACAAAAAACTTCACCAGGTTCATCATTGTATTATATATTTTTTTTCATTGATACCTATAAAATAGTTTACAGTGATTGATCGATCACTTCTGCTCACAAAGAAGATAATATTTACATTGGTGAAGAGCAAACTCTTGACTATCATAGTGACATATTTTTCTAAATGTATTATGATCTAAATTATTATTACCATGGTTATGTTTATTAAAGACGGGGCCCAGTCACAGATTAAAATATTACAACATTTTTAAAAATCTACTAATGTTTTCAGTGTAAGTGTCAAGGACACAATTTTTCGTCCACACGGAGGCGTTACTAATAACGACCACATGCCAGACCACTTCTATCTTTTCCTTTTTGGGAAAATAATTGACTTGTACTCATTTGTTGACAGACAAGGTTAATACGTTTGTTTATTTAAGGATTCAGTTAATGAAACGTTGGGCCGTTCTCTAAGGCTGAGATAAATAGTCGTAACAAAAACTAAGACTAACGGAAAGTAGTACTTTGTGACGTCACTTTGACACATGTTGTATGGACGAAATCTCAAAGTAATGCAAATTGACGTTACAAAGTACTACTTTTCGTTAGTCTTAGTTTTTGTTGCGACTATTTATCTCAGCCTAAGGGATCATGCCAGTAGAGACAGGTGTTAGTTTCAGTTACTTTATTTCATCCATTAGATGTATGTTACACATTTTTTTCCAGTCGGTTTGATTACCTTCTGGCGAAGAAAAGCCGACGAAAAACTTCGCCAGGTTTATCATTGTATTATTATTTTTTTCATTGATACTTATGAACGATTGATCGATCACTTCTGCTCACATAGAAGATAATATTTACATTGGTGAAGAGCAAACTCTTGACTACGATTGTGACATCTTTTTCTAAATGTATTATGATCTAAATTATTATTACCATAGTTATGTTTATTAAAGACGGGGCCCAGTCACAGATTTAAATAATACAACATTTTTAAAAATCTACTAATGTTTTCAGTGTAAGTGTCAAGGACACTATTTTTCGTCCAGCCCTCATCCGCCAAACGCGCAATAACGAACATAGTTTTAAAAAAAACTCTTTTATTATTTGTTTTGTCTTGTAATGTTTTGCCTTCAAAAAATACGGTGTACTAATATAATGACAGTAGATATGGTATTTTCGTTTTCGCAACGACAACTGTGGCTGCGTTCCTGATACCGCCTTTTCTACATTTTGAACTATTTGGAACTGCATTCAATACCTAAACTATTACTTAGACTCAGTAAGGGCCTACATATTGGATATGAGTTAATGTGACAGTTATTATCGTGTCCTTCCGTCCATTCTTTTTAATAATCTTCTTGCCTTAGTTATTTCGACTAAATGTTCAAATTAGCCCGTCAACTGACCTCCTGGGCAATCTATTACTGCACTCCTAGGCTAGAATTATATTACTAACCCGGTTACGTTGCTATTAAGAATTGACCTTGTGAAACTGAGTAACAAAGAATGTATGCGCGTCTCCAACATACCACGTCCCTCTATCCGGCGCAAGCTTTGGCCAACCCGAGGCGCTCCTCAATTACAAATGTAAAATTTTAATAGCATCGTAACCAGTTGATAAACGTTAGTTGAATGAATGAAAATACGTAGAGTTGTGTGTGACTCGTTGGCTGGTTGCTCAACATTTTTACTGGCTAGCCTTTTAGAAACGACTGAACCAAATTTCAAATAAATATGGTTTTTAATGAATATATAAAAACCTTTTATCAATTTATTTTATTATAGAATAACACTAACTTATATCAACTATATTATTGAGATTTTTATGACGATTATATAAGTATTATTATTAAATAATTAAAGGTATTTTTTTATAATTACTCACATTTTCAAATCGTGGCGTCTAGTGGACCCCCCACTGTAACGTATTAGAGTTATCCTAATAAAAAGAGTTGATTTTGAGGAGATACGTCAAGTATTAAGTTGGTATTTAATTAAGATTTTTATTTTGTTTCAGTTTATTCTCCAAAGAAATTAAATAAAAAATGCAATCCCAATCGCATTCACCCAAACGAGATAAGCGACGTTTTTGCTTCGTAGTTCTAGTTTTGTTAACTTTTATCATGCAGCAATTATAGTTGGAACTTTGTTAAAGATATGGATAAAACGAATGTCGAATATAGATAAATACATTTCGGAAATAAACCGCTCATCATCAAATAAAATTCGTCAGCTAATCGAAAAAAATTACGTTGACTAAATCGAATGCAAATTAAAGTGACAACTATGCCATCCATGTTATGAGGAATAATCTGTATCCATAGAGTTTTAATAGTAAGCATACGTAGATTCAGTGTATGAACGGTGAACTGACCGAGCTGTGAAAACACACACTTTCACGCTATCCGTCACATTCGGCGCTATCCGTCGACAACACTCAATCAAGCCAACAAATTGACTTATTTTATAAGACCGTTAAATGGTTAATCAAAGTTATTGAGTTATATACTCAAAAGTTTATCGGACTACTAAGTTAACAAGGTTATAAAACCTAAAATAAAAAAAAACGACAACAAAAGTCAATTTCACATTTTTTTAAACAAGTTTGGTGATACTAAATGGGCTGTATTAAAATGGTACAGCCTGATTTAAAATAATTCGAGAGCTTCAAAAACAAAGCTAGGAAACTACTTCACCTGCCACACACAAAAAACGAATAGTCTCCGATAAGAACGGGTTGAAGAAATACTCTCAAAAACTCGGATAAAAGTTCTGCAGGCTCACGCCACTGCATACCTTTATTAAACAGAGAGGAAGAGAGTGTTATATTTGTGATGCGGAAGTAACATTTTCCGCGACTCGCCCCGCAATAATATAAGCCTGGAAGCCAGGCCATTTTCCATATCTCTCTGTATATTGCGAGAGCATCTAGCAGATTTCTAGTTAAGGTTGATGTACCGCGACACAACCACAGTATTAGCCAATAAATCTTCGACCTTGAACTTTCGCTAACCTTACCTGTTTGTAAACAACATTGTCATAATGAAACTCTCTACGACCCACCTATATCCCTGAACCGGTATCTTTACCTAGCAGCAGATCTAATCCTCATCATTAGCATCTAAGACCCTTTCTTCGTCATCAACATTGCGGTTCCAGGATTTGAAGCCCGCATGGAATGTTCTCCGACGCTTGTTCATTATTTTAATTGTTAGAACCATTTCCCAGACTATATCTAAGTAAGCCTCGAAGATAAAGCACAAGGTATACTACATCGACTACTTAACCCGCGTCTTGTATGAACATGAAACGTTTGTAGGCTTTGCAGTTGTCTCCTGTGTCTTATATTATTATAATATTTATTTAAATATAATAATAATTGTATTGATTAGAAAGCATTCTCTGCCTGACTTATATGTTGTTCTAGTTAGTTAGTTAATCTATCGAGATCATAACAGCTTACGATTTAAATCTAGGAAAATATATAAATTTGTTTGTCAATATCTAGTGCCCTTAAAAACTGATTTTATTCAATGCCATGTTTTTTTTTTTTGTTATATCATATCTTCCCGCCAGGTGGGAAGACGACATCAAGTGCGTCGGCGGAAAGCAGTGGTTCCGTACCGCTGAGGGCCGGGAGGACTGGAGAAGGATTGGAGAGGCGTATGTCCAGCAGTGGACGCAAACACGCTGACTGACTGACTGACATAAGATATGCATTACGACCCTGTGGACAACATATTTCTTCACACACCTACAATTATCGTAGGATTAGTAATATACCTACCTGGCTTTCATCCAGGAGAGTCGGGCGCGATCCTAGCCCGTACCGTTGACTTGCTTTTTTTCTAAAATCTATAAAATCGACTCCGCCGAACTAGTTCATATTTACGCTCCAATTTATTTATATAAATTAATTTACATCATAAATTATTAAATTTAGAAAATAAGTCTCATCACTTTTTTTTTTTAGTAACTTCTATTTACCGTACCGGAGCCACAAAATTGAAGGCCCTCGTTAAAAATAATTTGATACAAAAAAGGTTGTATCATAAGGCGAAGTTTAGATCGGCAAGAACGAGTCAGGGAACGGCAGAATTTCATTTAATAATTTAATTTCAATTTGTCTCACTTCAAATATCTTTAGGTCAATATTGAAAAAACTTTTCAATTGCAAAAAATACGCTCTGGCTCTCGGTTCCGTGAGGACGAGAAAAAATTACTTGAACTGGTGAGCGGAAAGAAAATGTTTCTATAATGTCTAATGTTTTTTATTATTTTATAATGCCATTAAATATTACCCCATTTACGTTAAAGCGACTCGTAGCTTAGTGCCTCAATGACTTGCCTTGCATACAAGAGGTCTGGATTCAGATCCCTGCCCAGTTTATACACCATTTTATTTCTCTTTCTGAGATGGATAAGTACTATTCATCACGAAGGCGAGTTGTTCGATGGGTCGGAATCCATGTTATACTGGGGGTCCATTCAGGGCAAGAGTGAGTTCGAATTCGTCACTAAATATCAACTCACTTTTTTAAATAGTCAATGTTCCCACACTTCTTGAACATCATTACAGTTAGGTAAAAATCTGGTCTGTCCCGTAAATACGTTGGAAGTATAAATAACGGTTCCGTTATTTAAATAATAATATATTTCCCAACTATTTTTAGGTTAACTCACTCCCGAACTCGAACTCACTCTTGCCCTGAATGGACCCCCTGTAGGTCCCCTTTCCGTACTAGGTGGTAGGGTTAAGCCCTGCGTTGGTACCATCGTATTCGATGAAAAGATGGTCGCAGGGGCAAAAAATTGTCCGTATTTTCCACCTAGTTCAATGAAGCCGTTCAATATAAGGTCCTGACATGGCACATAGTTCATATATGGTGTGTTGGGCTAGTTAATATAATAAGAGTAGGTGTGTTATTAGCCATATATGGCCAGTTATATAAAAACATGTCCAAAAAAGTTAGATTTGAAAAAAAAACAGAAGGGAACTTAAGGCTAAGATTTATAATTGTAGACTCTCGCTACTATATTATTTCTTTCAGTCTAAAATAAAAGTTATCTAACAAGATGTACCTATATGTAATTTTGCCGGCAAAATAATTTCGCAGACTATCATTTTCAATTGTTTAAAGGTACATTTATTTTTAAATATATATGCAACTAAATTTTATTCATTTTTATAATTGCCTGCCTAGAATACGGAACGGCACCCCGATCGCAAGAAAACGTCTAAATATTTTACTTGGTCACGGACGGTCCACATAAAAAATATAGTAAAACATTAAAATATGTTTTCTTTTCTGATTTATTCTATTATATCTGAAAATAGGACATTCACACGTACGAAAAGGATTTAGGTAACGTATAAAGGTAAAAGGAACACATTTACATTGTTCAAATATTCTTTTCACACATATTATTTATTATTTCGGTCTGACAGCCAAAGTGGTATGCGAGATACTTTTCATGAATATCATTTTTACCTATATTTTCGCCAGCATTTCAACTAAGGCACTACGAAATATGGTACGCAAAGCATATACGAGTATATTTTGATTAATTTATCACACCACAAAAAAATACTTTTGGTGCTGTAACCGTTCCGATAGATTATTATCTTATCGATAACTGTTGTCGTAGATTAAACTTTCAGATATGTTTTTATAAATGTATGTGTTATTTTTTTAGGTTTGCAAACATAATTTATACGATATGTTAGGTGTTCAGAAAAGATAAACCCACATAAGTTTGCATCAAGTATATTTAAATCTCATTAAAAAAATCTCAGTTTGAAGTTATGAGAACGGCTTTTTTTGGCACTTGGGCGTGAATGGGTAATGATAAAAAATAAGAAGACATGCAAAAACTACCAGTCCAACTTAAGCATGCATGCTACATGCAAACAAAGTCACAGACGTATTGGAGGCCATGACTTGAACGCTATTTTAGAGTACTTTTGGGCGCGGTGGCGATGGCGATTGTGTGGCATTCGACGTCCCGCCGTATTCCTATACAATTAGGGACCCGGCGTGATGCTCGTGAACGGGTGCTGTTTGTGGGAACTGGCCTGCTCCAATTGGCAACATGTTAGATGACAGACATAGGCTTTGGAAAATAAACCAATTTTTGTTATGAACGGGGTTATACGGAATGAACGGTCGATATGTTGAATTCATATTATTATTTTTTTCTTTCTATTATTATCAACGATAAATACTTGCTATTTATGTTGCAAGGAATTAAAATAATGTATTCACATAAACGGGTACCAATAACCTGTATTTCTGTAAGCAGTGGCAAACACATTTGTAAACTTAGACTTAGACTTAGTAAATGAAAAAAATTCATCGAAGTTTCTTGCCAGTTCTTCATCGCCGTGAATGCTGAACTGTCTAATGATAAAATATGACAAATCCGAGTGCAGTGTCCTGCCTGTGGATGATGAACAAACAATAAACAACAATTATTTTATCACTTTGACCATATAGCGAAGACGCGAGATCGACCGCATGCCACTTCTCATTCCTTTCTCTTCAGTGCTACCAATACCAAACCCACCATCTTGACATTCGTAATCCCCAATCAATGTCATTCAACTTAGTCAGACATCTGTCCATGATCAGCTAGAACAACCAAGGTGACATCACACACCCCTGTTACAAACCCCTAGAGATGGTGAACCAGTCGGTGAGTGTACCATTCAACCTCACGCAGGCAGTGCTATCCACAAGGGGGGGACTTCAGTGCCTGCACAAGGTGGTTGCTCACGCCATACAAAGATAGAGTCTTCCTCAGTTCATCCCTCCGATTGCGATATTTCCTAATTTTTAGGGTTCCGTACCCAAAGGGTAAAAACAGAACCCTATTACTTAGCCTCCGCTGTCCGTCCGTCCGTCCGTCTGTCGCAGGGCTGTATCTCATTAACCGTTATAGTTAGGGAGCTGAAATTTTCAAAGAATATGTATTTATTTCGCCGCTATAACATCAAACAGGTAAAATAAAAATAAAAAAGTTGTTTTTTTGTGTTAAATCTTGTACGATGATACGGAACCCTCTGTGTGCCAGTCCAACACGCACTTGGCCGGTTTTATCCATTCGGAAAAAATGTTTAGGAGAAGACGTGTAAGGAGTTGATATCAACTTTAGACGGTCATGTTGAATTAAAAAACAAAGCCATTTTGTCCAATTCTCTTTTACACACTCTGTATCCGTGGCTGCTCATGCCGTTTGACGATGCGCATCGACCACTAGCGAGCGCGACAGTTTACCGTAATGGCGAAGTCACAAAAACACGACGGTTAGCGGGAAGATTTTGGAAAATGGTAAAAAACGTTAAGGTTAATGCATTTCTGATTATTAGAACCATTTTATATGATACACAATATCTTTGTTATTATTTCAGTCCGCTTTAGGAAAAACCTGGTTTACTCCTAGTGCTGATTTATCTTAATCGACACTTAAAGGGCCTTTATTACTAATGTGCTGATTATCTTGTACTGTTAAATGCTTATGTGGCGATTTTGCTTATCAAAAAATGGTGAAAAAGTCCCTAAGAGTATGTAACCCCCGCAAGCAGGGAGTGAAAAATTGGAACATTTCGTGAATTTTGACTTCAAAATAATTCTTGGAATTTGATGGATACCTTCAATGATTAAAACCGCTTTTTTAAAAATATCTCTTTATTTTAAAATTGTTGCATATATGATTTTTTAAAATTAAATATGATTATTTACAGTTTAGAGTACCATAAAAAAAAAACATTTCACACCATAAATTAAGGCATGGTATTTTTTTGTTAATTCACTTAAACGTAACTGATCTATTTTCGAGGGTATTTTTTTTAAATTACCCGCAAAATATGAGAAGTATTTTTAACAATGGTTAGCATTTATTGGAAATTCGCAGTAAGGGTGGGTGGCACGTTACAAAAGACTCACAGCCGCACGGGCAAATATTGTTAGGTGATCCGGAATACCAGTCGATCCGGATAGTATGCAAATTTTCGGTTAACCGTTTTCCAGTGTGCTAACTTTTGACTGAGCAGAGCACAGACAACTAATTATTTTAAGTCGGTGATCGAAAGCTACTAAGATTCTACTGTACCTTATGTCACTTGAGTCCTATTTTACGCGGCGCCAAGTTACAAGGACTGACAGTTAAGAGGATGATGAGGAGACCAAGTTCCATCAATGGCGCGTGCCGTTGCTTTAGCCAAGTAAAGGAATATTTTCTGACATTTTGCAATAGTGTCTAATGTCGGAATGTCTGTAATAAATTAATCTGAAAGCTATATCTGCACGTTTGGATTTTATTGATAATGCATCTTATATCGATAATATAACCCTTTAAATATTTGTACTATTTTTTTAAGGTTTTTGGGATTTTGTTAGGATTCCTACACTGTGCTAGATAACTCAGCGTCATGATGATGAACATATGCATCGAATAAACTATTAACATATTGGCTGTGCAGGAATGGAATCAACGATTTCATTGGAGGACGCGAACAAATAGGGCTCATTCATCGCCGTTCCGGAAGACTATCACGATCTCCCACTTTTATTAGCATTATTAGCATGCACTGAAAGTTCATAAGTGCCGTATTTTCATATAAATTTATACATTCCAAACTCCCGGCCATCGCCACTGTGAATCGGCATATAAACTTTTATATCATCTGGAAACATTATGCCGGGGATATAACGCGAGCGTTAACTTCTCTTTATCCCTCTCTCCTAGATTCGATAATTTGATCGGTTCGAGTCGTACTTTTGTATGCTACTATATACTATAAAAGATATTGCTAAAATGTATCTTGATATTGTCAACGTCGTGATTTTCCAATCTTTTAATTTCACGGAAATTCTTGAAATAGCACTTATTAGTGTTAGTAAATTTATAATTACACTGGAAACACTCAGAGATTTCAAACAAAACTAGTAATAAAGATCGAATGTATTATTATCAAAAAATAACTTGACCCACTATTTAAACAAATGGATACTATTTTTTGTAATAATTTTACTAGCGACAATTTATATGGTTTTTTATATCACTTAGTTTGTCCGAGGAGACTATAGTATGTAACATCACTAAAATGAAGTAGTCAAACGTGGAGGCGAATAACAAGTAATATAAGGAAGGTCCTGGCGTGGCACCTTGTTCTCATATTATGTGTTGGGCTTATTTTTTTTTTAAAAAATAAGTTTATTTGATAAAATATCTAAAACTAAGTGGTAATCATAATTATAAATTAAAATATTCTTCCAAGGGGACTGATGACATTGTCCCTATAACGGAGGCAGCGTTTCCCCGTTGTATCGCCACGCTAATACGCTGCTTAAAGTACGCTGATCTATGAGCTATGTGAGAGCTCGAAGATCGCCCGAAGCTTCTTTATTTATTTATTTTTATTTTTTGTAAAAAGCGCGCCTGCGTTCTTGCTCCAAGGACCAAGTGTGTCAAGCTCAAAGACCGAAAGTTCATAGTTCGCCGCGCAATTACTATACTTGCGATGATTATTACTTTCAGCAAATTCCGGCAGCAAAACCTGCCTCTCTACTCGAGCCCTGTATGTGGCTCGGATCAAGGGTGTCAACACAGGTCGCGTCCCAAATGAGGGCCTTGCCTTACTCCCATGGCAGGAGATTCATTCCGTCAGACCTCTTACCGTCATCCCTAAAAACTCCCGGGGTTCCAGGATGCTGACGATATTGACCGATGCGCGCGCGGAGCGCTTCAAAATTTGATTAAGGGCTGTGTGCCGGGAAAACCAGCCAGAACTCCTTTGACACAATAAGCCGTGGTGGACAGATACCTCTACGACGGCGCCACAGACACACGTGTGGGGCTCGCATATATTGGCTCCAAAGCGAAGGCAAAAGGCGATACGGAAGGAATTGTTGTCAAAGAGTGTGCCAAGATGGGCAGATGGATAGGCTTCCATCCAGGCACCGGACTCCCGTTGTGAAGCATCAAGCATGCGGGCGCGGTCAGTTTCACTACCTTCAAGAAGGGCAGCATTTCATGATTTTTTTTAAAGGTAGGCCCTTTTGAACTTTGACGGATGCCAGCGTTTGTTCATCAGGACACAACAACGTCCACGCCTCAATAGCCTCAAGCAATATAATTGGTGTTAGCTATCAATGTCTAATTACATACATACATGTATAAAACTATTTAGCAAACCTGACTTGACTTTTGATTTCTTTAAAAAATGCGACGTGGGTTCCGGCACGTAAAAATAATACAAATAGGTCCAATGAATTTCTTCCCGTGCTTGTCGTAAGAGCTCACTGAGAAACTCGTCGTCCGTGGCTCAAATTCCACGTAAAGAGATCCCCTTATTTCCTTACTAGCAGCCCGGGTTGGTATTAAATGAACGATGGTCGAAGCGGCAATTCAAATTGTCCTTGTTATTAATCCTTTTCAATGTACTCGTGCAATGTAAGGAAGGTCCTGGCATGGCACCTAGTTCCCATGAGGTGGGTTGGGCTAATATCATGACAGGGTGTATGGTATTAGCCATCCATTAGTACATAGTTACATAGATAAGAATAAAGGATTGAAGAACCCTCGTAACACTGCTGATGTGAAAATAAAATCAAGTTCAGCTTGGCCCTTTGATTTCGTAATAATTTGTTTGTTTTTAATGACTACGACATTATGGTTTGATTCCATCCACATTAAAACATTTTAATAAAATTTTGAAAAGAAGTTGTTAAAATAATCCTCACGTTAAACTTTTATGTACAACTTTAATAAACATATTAGGGAGATTGAGAATTGTTAATATCAAAACACCGAGAGACAATGAACAGATAACAGTAAACTTTGGAACTGAGTGGAGAAGTTATTATGTAACCTAAATTGCTGTAGACCGAAGTAGTGAGCCGAGAGGATAGAAACTGATCTCTTTTCTTTATTCTTTCTTTTTATTACGAGTGGGTTGGTGTATTTGCCAAATGGGTTGAAGAGAAAGAGAATGGAGAATAAATATTTCGGGAAAAGAACTTTATTTTGATATGCGGAAATAATACGTTAGAATTAAATTTTACTGACTATTAAATAAAGTTCATTGTGTGATTTTAGAAGCTTACGAGCGACGTTTTACTTTTGAAATCAATAACAACTAGGTAAATCATTTGAAACAAAGCTTTTTCTATCATATTGCAGCAAACTTTTACCGAAAACCACATGGATTTTGGTGGACATGGTCGAAAGTAGAAAATCCGAAAAACTTTAAAGTATTTTGTTTCCACGCATTTCCAGCAAACAAGCAAGGTGTGCTTTAAAGTAGATGTCGACACAGTCGTTCGTGGCTGTTTCTGTTATAACTTCTGAAAATATGAAGCTACAAATTAAAAGTGTAGTAACACCTTGGGATGGATGTTGTCCTACCCCGTCCAAGCTCCAGCGGCTGCGCAGAAACCAAATTCAATAAAGTTTTGGCTCTGCACAGCCGTTTTCGAGGCCAACATCCATCCCGACGAATACACATTCAGAAAAGGTGTTTTTATAATGTAATTAAACAATTAAATAAATAAGATATCTTTAATTGAATAATTGAGAAGATGTATGCAAACAATTTTGGTTTACAAATCAATATCTTTGCGCTATGCCTCATAAATACATCACATATGCAAGCTTTTTGTAAATTGTTATACGAAGTAACTGCTAAGTGTGAACACTAATATAGTTATAATTCCAGACCTCATATTTTCGGGAAGTTATATGGTGACCGGGCGCCATCTAAATGGACGCGTAAACCCCCTTAAGCCTTTATGATAGAATATTTCAACATTTCCAACGAATCTCAATGGATTAAATTTCAACAGCTACGCAGCCATTGCGACACGTGTCTGAAATCTGTCACGTGCAGCGGTCGTGGCTGCCTTCGGCCGCGGGCGATTCGAAAATACTTACGGTTGCACAGTTTTGCATGTTCCGCACAGTTTACGCAGTGTTTAAGAGAGTCGTTAGCCTATCGATTCCCCATATTACGGGTGATAACTGTTTACGTGATCTCAATATTTTACTTGGTTTTTTAAATTTTGGATTCTAAAACATATTGTCAAAATCTACGTCTGTAGAATTTTTTTACGTAACTTTTATATTGCTAAATATTGGCTGAAATAAATTGGTAATTTTTTACCATATATTTTACTGAAACATACGGATACATAAAAAAATAAAAAAACACCGACATAGAATGAAGCTTTCTCAACTCCAACATAATACATCGCGTAATGAACTAAGGAACTTCTTTCCTATTGGGTGTCCCACGACATCTATCATATTTTGTATCCAATAAAGTACTACGGGTTATTTTGCGATAATGACATCAATACCATACTCAAATTTCACAAAAAATGACGATAAGGCTGTGGCATATGGACTAGCAGAAGGACATGGCCAAATTTTAAGAGTTCAGTCGAGTTCGTGAATTATTGATATCAAGAAAACAGACAATCTATTTTTCCAGGATTCCTTCGCTACTTCGACGATTGTGTTTCGTTGTTGCCGGTTGAGGGATTCTTCATTCTTATTTTCGCTATCCCACCATTTTGCGCGTTCTTCTTGGAATTCTGACTCAATTCGAGTGTCACTTCAGCTTGTTATTTTGGCAAAAATATTTATGTTCTTTACAAAAGTTTTACGATACATCTAACACATCGGGAAAATAATTTGTTCTAGTCTCAAGCCATTACATTTTTCCAAAATCAAGGTGTAATCTGATGTAAATCTTTACAAACTTTACACTGGGGCAGTACCTTCGTGTCTTGATCCGCCTATAGCTACTACTGCATCAGCCTTCGAAACTCCTGATATCGACGCATCGATGTGAATGAACTCTGTACTTTATTTGTATGATTAATTATTGTGTTGTCCTACACTTATATAATATACTATACTATCCTAGCGTTTGCCCGCGACTTTTTTGTGTGGAATTCGAAAGCATTATAATATGATATGTGATTTTTAATCCTTGTAACAAGTTTCTTCTAACCCGGTGCGATAAATCATCTGACCTGCTAATATAAATTTCGCCGACCCTGTGAAAGTTCTAACGCCCATGGGCGTTGCCGAGTATCTTTTTGGGGAGCTGGCTTCCGTCAAATGCGCGCTTAATATTAAAAAATCTACTCATACATTTCAAATAGGATAAGGACCATATTGGTTACGTAATTCGTTTTTCGCATTTTCTGTAATCATGACAACCTGATGACGCAGTGTTATTTAAGTGTTCCCTGATAAACCGAATTCCTTCAGCATACAGGTAAAATCTATCCACAGCCTAAAAGCTAGCCAAAGACCAAGCTATTCACTAATAAAAACCGCATTGCATTTGTATATGATCTGTGTTTATAATAATACAAATGAGTCACAAAAAAATGCATTTACGCGGTTTTGAAAGAAAATAGTAATATTATCATGGCTCAGTGCCCTGATAAAACAGCGTGATGATCCTTAACATATATTTATATTACTTCAAATGAATCTTTTCTTTGAAAACAATGGATTTAATCCCGTTTTTCGCTGTCACATATCTCTTGTGTTTGGCAAGCTACACCTATAGGTATATGCATGATCTGCATCCTGAATAGCTCGGTTTGAGTTTGGCGGTGGTCGTAGTAATGGATGAAATCTAACTGCGATTAACGTAGATAATATCGTCCTTATCCTATCCCTTTCATTGTAATTTACATTTTCGAGTTAATTTGCGTTATATTAAACGTGACATATGGCGTAAGCCATGCCCTCGAAGACATGCCCGGTGACACCAATGAGCTTTCGAGCTTACACAGAGGCAGCAAAAGTAGTCTCGGCCAGCCAGGCGATTCTTCACACCATGTTTAAAAAATCTTATTACAACGATTAATTCTAAAAGTCACACACAAATGTAACTTATTCTCCTTTCGTGCCATACCCAAGACTCACTCAGTTTGTAAGTCACATACAAATACAATTCGCATGAGATGGTAGAGTGATTTGGCCTAGCTAAAGTTTTTATTTTCGTAAAGTCTTGTTTGTCTTGTTAAGCACGAAAATGTTGGTCTCAGCAAAGATTGCGCCACAACAATTACTTTTCATGAATACTTCAGATTTCTTTCTCTGTATAAAAGCAAGCAACTTTTCTTGGGCGAACAAACGAGCGAGGAAAAGAGAAAACTACAACATTTTTAAAATCTTCTAAAACTTTACAGTGTAACCAGTTATGTTCGTAGTTTATGAGCACAGAGGAAACTTCAACTGTTCTTGAAGCTGAGTCGTAAATACGCCATAGAATATGCGCTTGAAACATAGTTAACGTTATTAGCAATAAACATATGGATGACAAATCTAGATTTATAGACGGCTCTTGGAAGGTAATAAGGTTCATTGATATTTTATTTAATAATGACATAATTATAGTTTCCCCCTTCGCGACCTGGAAGAAGGGGCTATTAAGGGAGAAGTACCACAATCGTGTATGGTGCCGATACCGTCTGAAACAAAAACATTTCAAGACATGGGACATCTGGTCAAGTGGCATCGAAAAATATAGTTAATTTCCTATGCCGTAAAGACGTATTTTAACTCCAGTTAGAAAAAAATACTAATATTTTTTTAACAACCGTCAACCAAGACTTATTGTTGCGGCCATGCCCGTAGGAGGGCAGCCTGGACAGCAATGGCTTTCCTAAGGTGACCTACTACCCATGTTTAGACACCAACAAAATTGGCTTAGATATAGCGAAAGCGTTAGAACGGGCCTGGCACAAGCCATTGCTTGTAGCAGGCTATCACCCGCTACACCCGTGATTTAAATATTTTAATAGATCGGATCGCTTAGAAACGATCCCTTCTTGATGCAATCTAATATGTATTGAAATTAAGCTTTTTATTAAATATAATTTTTTCATGTTCTCATTTTAGCATTTTCATGATTTACAATTTTTTTATTTATTTATTTACGTTTCGTAAATACATTAGGCATAGTATTATTGTATATGACTTAAATAAAGTACACTAATATACTAAAAAAATACAATTGAAACCTAAGATTAAATTCAATTTAAAAATAAACCTTATTAAAATGTAAACAATGAATATAGTAACAGTTACATATTTTAAAACAAACATTAAAAAAAATAATTAAAAATTTAAATATCATCAATTATTAAAATCACTAACAAAAACAGAAATAAAAATTAATCAAATAAATCGCTAAAAAAAATATTACATGATATTAGCCCAAAATGCCAGCAGGGAACCAGGATTCCAGGACCTTCCTTATAGTTCACGCTTCATGAACTGGTTAGAAACTACTGCGAATTTTCCTTACCGCTTGGACCATTGTTCATTCAATAAACAAAATCTAGAAAAAAGGAAAAAAAGTCAAAAAGGAAAACTGTTTTCGTGAAAATTCAAATTAAAAAAATAATCCACGTCACCTCCCGAAACCACGGCCCGCGTCCGGCAAACTGTTCCATATCCTGACGATGCGGCAGACAAATACGTTCTCGAACGAGTCGTTCTTAAAAGACTAATGTCAACAATGAAGGAGTGCTCTGATCAATAGCGACGGGTGTTCCGGGTATAGGTTGGCTGGGGAGGAATAAGGGATGCAAGTTCCACAGAGCAACTACCATGAGATTTAGTGCCTACAGTTTCTTAGTCGCCTTTTTTGACATAGACGGGAAGAACCGCAGTTAGCAACTTTTTTTCGGGTTGTTCTTTCATTAAATTAATTTAAAATTGTAAATATTTTACGTCTTTCTCGTATCAATCTTCAGCAGGTATTCATAAGACTGTTTTCTTTTTTTATTGATTTTACTCAAGTCAAGCTATGGTTGTTGTATGTGTCACTCTCAACTAACGTAAGGAGGCGTTCAATTTTTTTTATTTATTTTAGCATTCAAAGTATACAAATTTACATTGTCTAAAAGTACAAAATTGTGACATTTTTTCCTCAGCGGAAGACTGTTCAATTATACTAAAGGACCTTCGAACAAAACAAATAGCGTCATTCCACCGATCCGGACCTTTTTGTGTTTTGTGTTTATTTATACAGTCGCAACGCTGCCCGCCTCGCAGAAAATTTAGTGCCCAAATGAAGAATCCTCTAGGGGTCACCACGGACCTACTCGGCGAAGGTTACCATACTTTCGGGTGTACTTAAGCACTCCGACTCAGCATATATCACTTCTGTTCCCCTGAGCCGTGGAGAGCGACGACTTGATGTTAATGCATTATTCATTTAACTTTTTCCATAGGCGTGCATTACTTGATGAAGGACTTAGTAGGTATGTATATTCGCAAAATTATGTTAAAACACTTACGAACTTATATTCGAACAAAAAAGTTTCGAGCAAGTGAAAGCTATTAAACATTATTTAGGGCTTAGCGAACACTTAAGTATGTAAATCGTTGTAATACCATTGTAGCGAACTTTGAATTTACGTTGGCGCCAAATATGGCATACAAAAGAAGCTGAAATCTGAAATCCAAATAGTGAAAGTATAAGAAATGAAATCATCGTGCAGCATTCTGCTTACTCCCTCATTTTCTTGATAAATGGCTTGGGATATTTTTTTTAAAAGGGAAATGTCTTGCGAGCTTTATCCGGCTAACATAAAGGATATTAAGGCTGGATGACAAAACAACCGTTGAAAAGTTATCCATGTTATTTCACAATTATTGTGAAATGGATCAACTTAAGCTTCATTAACAACTTCCAATTTATGCCAACCAACCAATGCGCATAGGCAATGCGTTTAATGTCAAATGTTCCACGCATTGGCTGATTGAAAACCAAACGTTCTACGTATTGGCTGATTGAAAGCCAAACGATCGACGTATTGGCTTATTGAAAGACAAACGTTCAAAGTATTGGTTGTTTGAAAGCCAAACATTCGTAAATATGCTAGGTCTTTTAATTAAATTATAACCTTAACCGATTTAATAAATATGAAAAATATCTTATCCTATATTATGTTTTTAATCTTAGCGTTCAGTTGTTCGCTCAATTTAAGGTTTCATGATTATTTCAAAAATGCATCAAAATTTCGTTGAGCCATGGAGCTAAGCGTTATTCAGACTTTGCTTTCAACCATTTGGCTAAGTATGTATAATAATAAAGGCTTTTAGCATAGACTGAGACTTTACGCATAGAGAATCTGGAGCAAACTTGATCTGTGTACTACCCACAATTTGTGACAAGATAAGGCAATAATATAACTTCTAGAAAATTAGTGTCCTAACAAGGCATTCTTCGTATATGTTTTTACTTTAAAACTGATATAATTTTCAAAGAAATTCTCATGAAACATGAAACTGTTGGCGTAAAGTCATCATGTACAAAATTCACCGACGTTGAATGAATGAAAAAATAATAAATATGAGTTTGTTTGCAATATTTTTACTTATTCCCTAAGGAGCGAGATGATTTATGTTCCTACTTAAGCGGAATCTCGGACACGCCACACGATAGTGAGTTTTTTTTTTTAAATAACTTTTCTATTTTCAGAACTTTATTTATAAAAAGTAACACGTTACCATATGGTATACTCTCAGAGTTCGCTTTCTCTACAGACATACATATTTTTAATACATGCTCTACGATTACGAGCGCACTATTTTACAAAATAGGTACTTCGTCAATATTTGTTTCTTTTTGCATAAAGCAACCTTTTTAGTTGCCCGACGAGGCTGCAAAAACCATGCCGGCCGGCCAAATGCTTCTTCAGGTTGTACTTTAGCAGAAATATTTCGGCAGGGAGTTGATTCCATTGTTTACGGACCCTATAGATAAAGGATCTAGAGTATCTGTTTGTTCTTATTTTTGGATATCGATTTTGAACGTGTGCATTCCTTGCCTTTTCTGTGTTGAGCGAACTAAGAAAGGGGACGGAGCTCGGACAAACATTCTCCGTAGAGATGATAGAACACAGAGAGAACTACATCCCTCTGAGTTGGAGGCTTCTTAATTCAGGGATATCTTTGGGGTCGTCGATGACACACACGGCCCGGCGCTGTATCGAGTCCAGGGACTCAAGCAGGTTCTTGGCTGTCCCCGACGTGATACTCGTGAACGGGTGCTGTTTGTGGGGACTGGCTTGCTCCAAATGGCGACGTGTTAAATGGTCTTTACAAATAAACTGATATTTGTCATGAACTTATGCATACGACATGAATTATTGCTTCTCGTCAATGAATAGACAGCAGATTCATAGATCGCAGTGGCAAATACTTTTGAAAGTGTACGTTGAAAATAAATTCAGCGGAGTTTCTTGCCAGTTATTTTTAGCTGGAATTGCTGAATTCCTGAATGAAATGATAAAAAATGACCATGACTGTCTATGGATGAAGAATAAACAATCGTACGTTCTTCTATTCAGTGTATCTCTCATAATTTGTTCGTAGTATTGGTAGGTAATTTGACATTTATTTAATTTTTAACAACAGATTACATAACATCAACTTGTTCTTGCGCGTTGTTCAACAATCAGTAGTATGATGTAATATATAATTTTGTATTTATTCATAATTTTCAGAATATTTGTTTTAAGAAATGGCCCATTTTAAGTGAAAAATCATAATCTTAACACCTATTTAACCCAAACAAAACAAATGAGAAAAAATCAAAATCAAAATCAAAATCAAATAGTTTATTGCATATTTGCAGAGGTGTTACAGAACCCAAATGAGGTAAATAAAAGCGAGTGCCACCTACAAATTGCCTGGGTAGGCGTACCATAGCACGTACAGGAAGTACAATAAAATAATTTAACTATAGCCGAAAAAAAATAATGTGGCTGGTTGCCTTGCTGTAATTGGTGTCCAGCCGGAATACCGACAATTTTAAATGTATTTACCAACCCTTACATTTTACCAAATTCAACGTGAAATAATTTATGGAGAGCGCAGAGATTAAAACTGATACTTTATTCTCTGGTTTCGGCTACTTTATTCGAAAGTATTAATATGAGAGTTCAAAAACCTTACGTACATACATATTTTTCGAGTTGACACATATGACACAAATATGCACATGAAGGACAATCAGAAGACCAATAATCAGTTTAATAATGCTATCTTTGAGAATATTTACTATAGTGCATTACTTGTCAATTGAATACTAGCAAGTATATGTTATCTTCCCTTATTGTTTCTCATTGCAATTTCACTGCCGCATAAACCAATTTTCTTCTTGATATTCACGTTATGTTTTCCGGTTGTCAGATGCACTGATTCTCCTGATGTTCATGAGCCCACCCCGTCTTTACGAGCCTGAAGTTTTCATAAATCCTGTAAAGAGAACCGCATGAAAGTGACATTACTGGAAGTTGAGCGCTACTGAAACGTGACAAACCCCTTATTGCCGACATCCCACCGTGTTCTTTCAAATTCTCACGGCCCGCGAAAAGCTCGTAAAGTAAATTGTGTGAGTGTATTTTTCGGTGTAATATACAATGATGAAGTACCACTGCAGTGAAAGACATCGAGGGAAAAACGAGGGAGTTAAATATGGGTTTTGTTTATGACTGGATTTAAGATGTATCATTGTGTGTAATGTGTTTTTATGGAATACTTTCATGCATGGGTAACTGCAATGGTTTGATAATTTTATGTTTTAAATGGATAAGACATTACCGTTATCTCAATTATTTGATAATCTTGGTCGCACGTTCGAATGTTTCCGACGAATGTCCAGGACAAAAACGTTTTCTGAATATTCTTAAGATCTGATTACAATGCCTCATTTTTTTTTTATGCAACCTGACATGGACATAGACAGCGAATACATACAAGGACATAGAGAACGAATGAGGTCCCATGCCAGGACCTTCCCTTTATGAACACGGATACATTGAACTGGATAGAAAACACGGACAATTTTTTATTGCTGCTTCAACCATCTTTTCATCCAATGCGATTACCACCTAGTAGGGGAAGGGGACCTACAGTTTTACATGGATTTCGAACCAAGGAGCAGCTTGCATTCGTGACTAAATTCACTTATCGAACTCAGAAAGAGAAAGAAAGTGGTGCATATCGGGGCAAGGAATTGAACTCAGACCTCTGGTACGCTAGGCCTGTCCCCGCGCCACTCGGCTACGAGCCGCTCAAATTGGAAGTCGCTGGATAAACTCAAATTAAAGACGTAACGGTAATTTCATAACCACACAAGAGAAAAAACCGGACAAGCGCGAGTCGGACTCGCACACGAAGGGTTCCGTACCATCACACAAGAATTAACACAAAAAATCACGTTTTTTGTATGGGGGCCCACTTTAATTTTTATATATTTTTTTACCTATTTGTTGTTAGAGCGGCAAATTAAATACAAATCCTGTGAAAATTTCAGCTGCCTACCTATTACGGTTCATGAGATACAGCCCTGTTACACACGGACAGACGGACGGACAGACAGCGGACATTAGTAATATGGTTTCGTTGGCAACCTTTGGGTACGGAACCCTAAACATTAGAAGTGGCATATGACCGTTATCGGGTCTGTACCGTATGGACAAAGTCTGCATAACATAATAGTATAGGAAGCCGCCCCCGCCCTTCTTATAACACAGTCCAAACATCACCGAAGCATTGTATCGATTCGAATATAATCAAGTAATTCGTTGGCTGACGTAATTGTCGGGATAGCAATCTTACCTCTATACATTTCACTTTAATTCAAGTCGGTAAATACATATTAAGGTGGGCCTTCCCGCTCAACTCAACAAAATTTATTTAGAGAACATAGCTTGTTTCATGGAAATTTAAAATCAATTTGGTTTTTGTTCGATTTTTTACAACAGCGTTCGTGGTTTACTTTTAGCTGTAAGTCGTTTTGTAATAAAAATTTTCGTAAATCTTACCAAATAAAAAAAAAAGACAATGTGCATAGTATACACGTTGTATTGTTAAGATGTTGCATCTTCCTCATCACGGAGCCTATCTTTTTCTTTGAAACAGAGAAGGTCCCAGAGCGCAACAGCACGGTTATGTACCGTGCCCGCGAATGAGTTAGTCCCGCCGGGTTGGGCCACCTTAAGGTGGCCCATCCCGCTCATCTCCCCATACAAAAGGGGAAAGAAGATTACGCCCATATTTCTTGTCAGAGATCCAAAATTTTACTCAAAATAGCTTTATTTGATCGAACTAGATGTCTGATGACCGTTGGCATTGTAAAATTGTGTTTGGTTTCAAAGTTATAAGGTCCAAAAGTTCGAATTTTTCGCGCGTTTTATACAATAACTTTGGAGGTGGATTACGCAATGATAAAGTAAGAACATCTTAAAAAGATTAGTCATCAGACATAGCTTATTTCATCAAGATATATAATCTATTTGATTTTTGTTAGATTTTTTACTACAGCGGTCGTGGTTTACTTTTAGCTATAAGTCGTTTTGAAAATAAAATTTCCGTAAATCTTACCAAATCATACACTATGCACATTGTCTTTCTTGTGGACATGTTGCATCTTCCTCATCACGGAGCCTGTATTATTCTTAGAAACAGAGAAGGTGTCAGAGCGCAACAGCACGGTTTTGTACCGTGCCCGCGAATGAGTTAGGCCCGCCGGGTTGGGCCACCTTAAGCTTTCATCGTAGTTTCAAAGGTACCGAACTGATTAAGCCGAGCTCTAGGAGACTGAATTTATTCACTTGTATGTGATTTAAATACATCTTGCAGATGAATAGCCCAGCAACGTGCATACTAACATGAAGTGTACATAAGATAAACTCATTAAAGAAAACTACTATACCCCGATGGTCCACCTCTTAATACCTCATTACCAATGTTCCGAAAGATATGTCCTTTGGTAAGTTCAAATCTTGATTTGTTCAAAAGTAAAGTAATACGACATTAAGTGAGGCAGAAAACTCGACTTTAAGTGCTTTGATGAAACTTTACTCGTCGATATATAATTTGAGATTCAACTTCGCAAAGGACACGATTTCAATACACAACATTATCAAACTTGGTATGGACTAATATTTTGATTGAAAAAATATTGCCGTCGAAAATGTAAGAGGCAACTTAGGAAATTGTCGTCCGTGATTCTTTGGGTTGCGGGTTCCAAACCCAGGTCGGTAATATCGCATGGATGTAAGGATTGTCCAAGTGACACTTATAATAGTCCTCGTTATTTTCAATCCCATTCAATGTAGCCTTGCAATATAAGTCCTGGCGTGCCAACTAATTTATATGAGGTGTGCTAGGTATAAATGTATATTAGGTACATATCTACATGACAGTAGATGTCGTAATTAGCTATCGAATCATTGTCATCGAATGGATATGCCATTTGTATCAAATAATATCCAATCCAGCTTTGTAATTAGGTGTCTATTGTCTTTTCAGGTTTTATGTGTCTTTATGTTAGCGGTGCTGATTTTTATCTTAAGCAGAATATTTGTTTAAAGTAGAGAAAAATATGAGGTTTTAGTTTACCAAAAACATTCAACAAGAACATATCTAAAAGTAATAACATGTAAATTTATTTTTAAATATACTGTTTTTTACAGGGTTCTGAGTTATTGAGGAATCCTTATAATTTCGTCATGTTCGTCCATCTATCCGTACCTTTGTAATAGCCTTGTATAATACGCAGTGTCAGGGATATATCAGGAAACCAGGACAATGAAATACGTGCTTGCGTGCCAGCGAGCATGGAAAGACGTGAGTAGTGATTGAAATTCATTCGTATTGCGGCAACGTAGCCAAGAGTTGGTGGAAGACGTCTTACTGTAGTTAGTTATTTTAAAGTGGCCCTTCCTAAGCGGGACTAACTCATCCGCGGGCACAGCACAAAATCGTTCTGTTGCGCTATGACGCTATCTCTCTTTTAAAGGCAGTTCTTCTTTACTGGGTTGATCGAATCCGCGGATATTTGTGACGTAACTTGGTGTAGTTTGACTACCAAAAAGTTTAAATAAATTAAATGAAATGAAATGAAAGTCTTCATGATGAGGAGGATGCAACACATCTACAAATCAAACAATGCGCATAGTGATTGATTTGGTTAGATTTACAAAAAATAATAATTACAAAACGTCCTTTAGCTAAAATTAATCACAGGCGCTGTAGTCAAAATGTAGTTGAGCGGGAAGGCCCACCTTAAGAATTCGGGACGCTCAGCATCTGTCATTACACTGAATAGCTTCCTGTGTAGTTCTTATTTGTCATTAGAAATCGAGCAAATCAGTACTTAGCGAATGTGTAATTAAGCTCACCCGCCTGCGGCTGTGTATGTAAAAGTTGGTACGCCGTTGCCCCCATACAAACGCGTTTTTGTCGCTACTCACGTCCTTCCTTTCTCGCTGTTGCGTGCGATTATTGACGGGTAGGTCGCGAAACACAAATATGCGCCCACGTATACTTTATCAAGAACTATATAAGTGTATGTATATACAATATACATGCTAGTATGGATATTATCAACGTAGCAACACATGTAAGCATACATTAAATGAAAATAAATCTTACAGAAAGTCTTTAGTATCCCATCGAGTGAAATATTAAAAATGCGAAAGTAACTCATTCTGTCTGTTACGTTTTCACGCCGGGGGAACGGCAGAACGTCTATAAAAAAAATTGCAAAAAAATAACCGACTTCAAAGAAAAAGCACCAAAAAGTAAAAAATAATTGCCATTTTTAACCGACTTCAAAAAAAGGAGGAGGTTATCAATTCGTCTGTATGTTTTTTTTTTGTTGTAGTTTTTTTTTTGTTATTTTTTGAGTCGGCTTCAGCTGGGCACGCGCTGCACCAATCAAGAGAGCCTTGGCTACCTTGGCTGACACTGACTCAAAAAATAACAAAAATCGTAACTACAATGGCATTTATTTTTTACTTTTTAGTGCTTTTTCTTTTAAGTCGGTTATTTTTTTTGTTTACTTTTATTGAATTTTAAATACACTTACTAATTTGTACACGTCCTTTCCAATAAAAAACGAATCACCGAAATCGGTTGGCGTTATATTGAGTTATTCTTCCATTTGTCGCGCACATCTTAATACAAATTTAAGACTTATATGATTTTCTCATGGATATCATTGTCAAAACTTAACGAAATTAAAATGGGACCACTTGGAAAGCACTTACTTTCATTTAAAAAATAATCATCAAAATCGGTTCATCCAGGCAAAAGTTATGAGGTAACAAACTTAAAAAAAAAAACATACAGAAGAATTGATAACCTCCTCCTTCTTTGAAGTCGGTTAAAAATGCAGATCGTATAATATCATATTTTAACAAAATTTAAAAAAAACGTATAATCGGCAGATCGTGTAATTTTTAACCGACTTCAAAAAAGGAGGAGGTTATCAATTCGTCTGTATGTTTTTTTTTTTGTTTTTTTTTATGTTTGTTACCTCATAACTTTTGCCTGGGTGAACCGATTTTGATGATTATTTTTTTAAATAATAGCTAGTGCTTTCCAAGTGATCCCATTTTAATTTGGTTAAGTTCTGACAATGATATCCATGAGGAAATCATAAAAGTCTTAAATTTGTATTAAGATGTGCGCGAAAAATGGACGAATAACTCAATATAACGCCAACCGATTTCGGTGATTCTTTTTTTATTGGAAAGGACGTGTACAAATTAGTAAGTGTACTTCAGATTCACTAAAAATAAACAAATAAAAAAAATTTTACAAAAAAAAATAACCGACTTCAAAGAAAAAGCACTAAAAAGTAAAAAATTATATCCATTTTTGTAGTTACGATTTCTGTTATTTTTTGAGTCGGTGTCAGCCAAGGTTAGGTTAGGTTAGGTTAGGTTCTCTTGATTGGCGCAGCGCGTGCCCGGCTGAAGCCGACTCAAAAAATAACAGAAATCGTAACTACAAAAATGGAAATAATTTTTTACTTTTTAGTGCATTTTCTTTGAAGTCGGTTATTTTTATTGTTAATTTTTTTTTATACGTAGTGCATGAAGAAGTTTACAAAATATATTTTTTTAGCTTGAAGGTAGTGAAATAGGAGATGAAAATTTATATGGGGAACACATATAATACTGTAGCAGTCACATTCTTCTAGGGTTCTAGAATTGTTGCCTGGCAACGGTTGTTTTTCAGAACGCGTTTTGGATTAGCTCCGCGACTAGCCTTTTTTTCAATTTTCTAAGTTATTTTTCATTGTATTATTTTCATTATTAATAAAGTCCACTAGCAGAAGACTTTTGGTTTCCTCCGCAATAAACTCTTCACAATACCAAGGAAATAATGCAGCCTAACATTAGTTCAAAACGACATTAACCATTAGCCAGGTAGGTACCTCAGCTAGTACATTTTTTTTTATTGTGAATGCAAATTATATTAGCGTAACTATAAACATTAATAATTTGGTACCAAAGTGAGATTAAATTTAAACATCCTATCACAACTCGTATTTAACTGTCTAAAAATTTATATCGAATTGACATCAGATTATTATTTATTGATTTTTTGCGACCTGACATTAATCGCTAATACCACACAACTGCCGTTATGATATTAGCCCACTACACCACATTCCCGAAGTAATTTGGTGCCATGCAAGGACCTTCCCTTTATGAGCATAGCTACATTGAACTCGATGGAAAACACGGACAATTTTTCATTGCCGCTTCGACCATCTTTTCATCCAATGCGATGGTAACAACCCTGGCGGGCTTAAACCCTACCACCTAGTAGGGGAAGGGGACCCACAGTTTTACATGGATTCCGAACCATGGAGCAGCTTGCATTCGTGACGAAATGCACTTATCGAACTCGGAAAGAGAAAGTGCATGTCGGAATTGAACCCAGGCCTCTGGTACGCTAGGCCAGTCCCCGCGCCGCTAGGCTACGAGCCATTGATAACATTAAATAATGTTTGTCATCAGCCAAATTCAGCCGCATGATTACTGAATTGTCAAAAAATATAAAGTCATCCGCAATGAACACCTTTATTGACAAGTAAAATACAAGAAAACTTTATGTAAGCAATTTTTAATCATTCTAGTGGGTGGACACTTTACTAAGTTGAATAAGTTGAATCTGTACTTGAAATCCCACATTGATCTGTGTAAGCT
The DNA here is from genome assembly GCA_946894095.1 of Incurvaria masculella. Classification (NCBI taxonomy): domain Eukaryota; kingdom Metazoa; phylum Arthropoda; class Insecta; order Lepidoptera; family Incurvariidae; genus Incurvaria; species Incurvaria masculella. The sequence continues at coordinate 10,053,297 of OX335658.1, read as the reverse complement.
ACGTTTAAGTAACGAGATGTCAGTCGGGAGATTAGGTTGAACGTTTTCATAAATTATTAAGATTTTGATTAATAGCTATTCCAGGATTTAGACAAATTCCCAGAAAAGCGTATTTCTAATTCAGTTTAATTTAAGAATTACTTCTAAATCCGATTGGTAATTGCTAGAAATTAGTTGATATTCTTTTTTAGCTTGCAAGACGAAATTCCTTTAGATAATGGCTTAATATCGAATCAAGAAATAAGTATGGATGAAACTACTTACTTTATGATAGCGCAGTGCGAGGGGATATGACAATTCACTAGGATTTTGAATGAATGAATGAATAAATTCTTTATTGTGCAATAGAAAACAAGTACAATTACAAAAACAATTCGAAACAACAACAAAATTTCACAAAGGCGGACTTATCACTAGGAGTGATTTCTTCCAGTCAATCTTTGGGGTGATGAGGAGAGACAATCTAAAATATCTGTAGGTAGGTACACAATAGCAATTAGATAGGAAAATAATATAGCAAATAAAAAAAATATATACGTACAGTATAAACATACATAAACCATAATTTACATAACAACACAAGCATACTTTGAATAAAATACACTAATATATATAATACAATATACTAAAATATCCACAATTTAGGAAAAAATTAAAACAAAAAAATATATACCTATTTCTTTGATGATAATAAAAAGAAAGATGTACAGGGGTAAAAATAGTATATTCAGATTTCATTTAAATAAAACTCCTTGATTCTCGACTTGAAAGAGCCGATAGTTTGACAAGAGCGGACGGAGGAAGGCAACGAGTTCCACAGACGATTTTGATTCCGTTTTATGTCCGAGGCTTATTGGAGATCAGAATTCCGTTCAGTTCTGGTCCGTTCTCCGTCCAATATCCAGCGGAGTGGCTCGCTGCAATTGGCTTGACCTTGTTTTGGCATTGAAAATGCTTTTTTGATCGCTCCGTTTTCAATAAAAGTACGACCGTAGGCTAGCGCCCTCAATGATTAAGATAGAAAAATAAAAATGATATCAAAAGATGCGTTACATTACTATAAAAATGTTTTTTTTTAAGATGTATACAGATTGTTTGTTGAAAACATTAAAATACTGGCAATACTTTTTATCGTCTATGCCAATTTGTATTGTCTGTGTTCCTTCTCTTCATTACCCCAATCTACTTGCTCGCTACGTATCTCGCATTTTATTTTCTTCTCCACGCCCTGGACCCTGGAAACAGCCTTTTAAACATGGTTCTGTCGCCGGTCTAACTAAAGGTACCAGTGTACGTGAAGTTGCGAAGCTGAGATCGCGGGTCTACGAGCAAGCAACACGCCGCCGCCGAACAAGCCTCGCGCATTGCGGAGCTACGGCGCGTCTATTGCGGTATTGTAATATACAATTTATTCAAGAAACATCACCTCGATATTTATATGGGGAATTGTGTATGGATATTTGGTGAAGTTACAATAATCTGCCGCGTCACGGGTTCTGCTACAGCGGGTTTGCCGCCAATACTCACAGTGCAGCCAACATCACAGCGCCACAGACGCGCGTGACGTCACATCGGAACGTCAAGTGACAGCTGTCAACAAGCCTAGCCGTAACGTCTGCAGGACTTTGAGAAATCGAAACACAAATAAAGTTTAGTGTTGTGTTCAACAAAACCTTGCAATGTCAGAATCAGATTTGGAAGCAAGGAAGGTGATCGCCAGGCGCGGTGCACTGAAGGGCGTCCTAACCCGAATTAAAAACCGGGTCGACATGGGTGCGTTGGCCGACGCGTCTCTCGAAATGATCCTCATTTTAGAAGAAAAAGTCGTCAACACATTTGCCGAGTACGAAAACATTAACCTCGACGCAGGGGACGACGAAGATCCGGGTCCTACCGAAAATTGCTACTACGAATGCCTCGCGGCATTAAGGTCAAGATCATCAGTGTTATCGAAAAAGTTCGACACTTCGTGCAGCACAAGTCGCGCAAATTTAAGCTACCAGACATCAATCTGCAAACATTTGATGGAAAATACACCGATTATAAGGCTTTCATAGAAATGTTTACCGTCCTTGTCCACAATGACAAGGACATTGAGGACATTCAGAAGTTACTCTATTTAAAAAACTTTATAAAAGGGGAGGCCTTAGACTTAGTTAAAAATCTGCCTATTGTAGGGTCGAGCTACGGTGATGCGCTCAACATCTTAAGCGAGCGCTATGACAATAAATTTAAAATCATTCAAGATCACATTAGTAGCTTATTTGACCTGCCTAATATAAGCAAACCCAACGTTGTAGCATTGCGCTCATTGATTTCATTGACAAAACAACACTTAGCTGCACTTAAAAACCTAGGTGAGTCAGTGGATAAGTGGGACAGTGTGCTTGTCTGCATGCTTGCAAGGAAAGTTGACTCGCTAACAAACAGGGCATACAATCTCGAGCGCAACAATGATGTTCAACCCACATTTAACCATTTTATAAAATTTCTAGAAACGAGAGCACTTGCCCTCGAAAACAGCGAAGGCAAGGATGCTTGCGCTGTCAAGGCTGAGCAGGCAACTCATAGATCACCTCCGGCTCCCACAAAGGTGTCGAACGTGGTCGTGAAGGAAGTCAAATGCCTATATTGCGGTAAGCTCAATCACAAAATTTTTAACTGCCCCAAGTACATGCTCGCTTCAATAACTGACAGACTAGAATTTGTAAAAAAGAATAAATTATGCAAAATTTGCTTAAATGCTCATCAAAACAAATGCAAATTTCACTTTAAATGTGACAAGAAAAATCACAATTCGCTTTTGCATATCGAAGGTGATCAATTTAATGAGGAACAAGAAAATCCTGTGTCCAATATTAGCCACACGATAAGTCGCAAGGCACAGGTTTTATTGCCAACGGCAAAGGTTAAGCTCATCACGAAAACTGGCAAGGAAATTATAGTAAGGGCCTTGTTAGATTCAGCTAGCCAATCTTCCTTTATCACCTACAAGACGGCAAAGGCAATAGGTAAACCGCTATCGCCCAATGCTACCGAGATTGTCGGCATAGCCAATACTGAAAGAACGATACGACATTCATTGGAGTTGGAAATCCTTTCATGTGTTTAGGACCTATTCATGGACCTATTATGGTCAAGCAGTCAAGTGTTAGAAGGGTCATAACAACAAAAGGCTGTATTGCAGTATATGTATGCTTCGTCACAAAGGCCATACACCTAGAACTGGTTTCAGATCTAACGACTGACACATTTTTAGCCTGCTTTAAGCGATTTACTGCAAGACGTAATGTTCCAACGGAGGTCTATTGTGACAATGCCAGTACGTTCAAATCAGCAAATACACAACTATCTGAATTGTATACATTAAATAGCTCTAAATGTCACCAAACATATGTTCAGAACGTAACTGCCAAGTTAGGTATAACTTTCCATTTTATTCCCAGCTACTCGCCAGTCTTTGCAGGACTTTGGGAGGCAGCTGTAAAAAGTGTAAAACATCATTTAAAAAGAGTACTGTGCTCTCATGTATTAACTTATGAACAGCTTAACACTGTGCTAGTTCAAATAGAAGGAATCTTGAACTCGAGGCCAATAACTCCTATGTCATCAGATATCGATGATTTATCATTTTTGACACCAGGCCATTTCTTAACAGGTGCTCCCCTGACTTGCTATCCTGAACAGGACATTACTCACCTTCCTAACAATAAACTAAAATTTTGGAACAAATGCACTGCCCTAAAACAACAGTTTTGGCGATATTGGTCCAAACAATATTTAAACGTTTTGCAAAACAGACCTAAATGGAAGGATAGTCTACCTAATGTTCAAGTAGGAGCACTCGTTATCCTGCGAGAGTTAGACACTCCGCCTATGACCTGGCCCATGGCTAGAGTCACGAAAATTTATCCAGGGCAAGATGGTAAAGTTAGAGCCTTGGAAGTAAGAAAATGTAATGGTAAGGTACACAAAACCTCTGTTACTAAAATATGTATATTACCCGTAGACTAAAAATAAAAGATTAAATTTAGACTTCCTATCTCAAAAGGAATTGTAAAATAAAATAACAGGATGTTAAAATTATCTTGTTTCATGGTCATTTACAAATGCCCTAAATGTGTTAGATTTAATTAATATAGTTAATAAGTAAAAATCATGCATATTGTGATTACCGTCATGCAATCATTTGTCTAATATTTTCTGCTACATAGCTTATTGAGTTTTCAATAGCATTTATATTATTAAAAAAAAAAAAACAACCTATAAATATAACAGTCCACTCCTCAGCTATGAAATGCTATGTAACATGAGTGCATGTAGTGTATATGTAAAATTAGAATGCATTTGCATTACAGCCACTTTATTCTAAGATAAATTTATTGTAACTCCAACATATTCAGTGTCTGTTGGCGGAATATGTTGAAAACATTAAAATACTGGCAATACTTTTTATCGTCTATGCCAATTTGTATTGTCTGTGTTCCTTCTCTTCATTATTACAATCTACTTGCTCGCTACGTATCTCGCATTTTATTTTCTTCTCCACGCCCTGGGCCCTGGAAGCAGCCTTTTAAACATTGTTTTAAATTCAAAAAAATATAAATCAATCCAGTTCTCGATACTGCTTAAACCACTTAGAGACTATCGACTCATTAAATAACACCTGTATTATTTAAGTGACGAAATAATCAATATTCAATTTGCATAATTAAGCAAGATTTCATTATATAAGTCGTGGTTGGGTACTTTAGGACGCTGTGATAAGAAATATGTTTTGCAGGAACGCAAACAAAATTCAATTACACAATAAGGTACCTATAAATGGAAATAAAAACCACAAAATCACTTATTTACTTACGTCTGGACGAAACCGATTTCATAATAACTTTATCATTATAATTGAAGCCTCTAAAAGCCCTTACAGCCAAAAAAACTAGCGGATCCAACGGACATTTTCTTGCCCGAACGTAATACATTATACAGGGTGTCCCGTAAGTAGTGGATCAAACGAATAGTGGGGATAGAAGAGGTCAGTGCCTATCAGAAACACCTACTTTAGATTCTAAGTCATTCCTAGTTTAGAAGTAATTAATTTATTTCTGATTATTTTTAAATTTTCAGAATGTAAAATAAAAAAAATATGTTTAAAAAAAGTTCATAACTTTTTCTAATTTTTATTTAAATTTATTGTTGCCGAATATCTTACCTTTTTAATAAAAATACATTTGCGTCTAACTACTACAATATTTTAAATTTGAAATATGTTTTTCGAAAAAAGTTTCAAATTTCAATAAATTCAACGCTAATTCCAACATTCCTGGTGCCAAAAAAATGTACTACCAAAAGTTTGCCCATAATATCAAAAACTTGTACACTTTATTCCGCTTTTAAAAAGGTATAATAACCCGGACTTCTCTTTAACAAAATCTTTTTTCAAGTGAACAACCGAAATGAGTGGTAATCTTCGAAAAATCTGACTGCACGAAATGCAAAAAAATAATACCTAATATTGTTTACTCAAAGTCGGAAAGACTTACGCCGCGCGCTTACTTAAACCGGTTTCTAGTCTGTACTTTCCCTTAGCCTATCCCGCACTAACCTCTATTAATACTAGTACACTGGACAGGCTATCGACGACTCGATAATGAAGCAATTTGATATTCGCCATTTTGGCGCTGATGGCAGTGAAAGTACTCGGAACTATTTTTAAACATATTTTTTTTATTTTACATTCTGAAAATTTAAAAATAATCAGAAATAAATTAATTACTTCTAAACTAGGAATGACTTAGAATCTAAAGTAGGTGTTTCTGATAGGCACTGACCTCTTCTATCCCCACTATTCGTTTATTTCCTGTGGGGATATTTTAAAGAAGCAGTGTATGAAAAGGAAAATTTGAATGAGCTAGAGTTACGACAAAAATTACAAGCAACAGCTGGTATCGTAAAAAATAACCATCGTGCGCTGAGAAGATTGAGAATAATTTTTATTAGAAGATGTCGGTTGTGCATTCGGGTTGGTGGGAGAAATTTTGAGCACTTGTTGTAGTCGATGAATAAATGGATTAGAGAACAGGCATTTTTGTTTTTATTCATAATAAAATCCATTTGAAATTTTGAACTAACAAAATCTATTTAATTTTAATTGCAGGCAAAATAATGGTCGATTGTCATGTAAAAATTTGTTTTTACACAAATACCAGTATTTTAAATATTTTCAGAACTATCATCATGCATACAATAAGTGTCTGATAAACAATATTAATATTTCTTAGAATATTGTGCAGTCAGATATTTCGAAAATTACCACTCATTTCGGTTCTTCACTTGAAAAAAATACTTTTTTAAATGAAAGTAAAATGGTATTATACTTTTTTAGAAGCGCAATAAAGTGTACAAGTTTTTGATATTATGGGCAAACTTTTGGTAGTACATTTTTTTTGCACCAGGAATGTTGGAATTAGCGTTGAATTTATTGAAATTTGAAACTTTTTACGAAAAACATATTTAAAATTTAAAATAATGTATTAGTTAGATGCAAATGTATTTTTATTAAAAAGGTAAGATATTCGGCAACAATAAATTTAAATAAAAATTTGAAAAAGTTATGAACTTTTTTTAAACATATTTTTTTTATTTTACATTCTGAAAATTTAAAAATAATCAGAAATAAATTAATTACTTCTAAACTAGGAATGACTTAGAATCTAAAGTAGGTGTTTCTGATAGGCACTGACCTCTTCTATCCCCACTATTCGTTTGATCCACTACTTACGGGACACCCTGTATAATAGGCAACATCTTCACAGGTTAAAGTTCATAGTTCAAAATATTTATTCCATAGAGTATGTTATTTTAAGTGCAGCTAAATGCACTTAATACTATAGAACATGTCAACATTATACTATGAGTAAAATAAAAATAATTCATGCATTATTCCTTAAGGTGGCCCAACCCGGCGGCCTCAACTCATTTGCGGGCACGGTACAAAACCGTGCTGTTGCGCTCTGGGACCTTCTCTGTTTCTAAGAATAAGACAGGCTCCGTTATGAGGAAGATGCAACCTGTCCACAAAAAAAGACAATGTGCATAGTGTATGATTTGGTAAGATTTATGAAAATTTTAATTTCAAAACGACTTATAGCTAAAAGTAAACCACGACCGCTGTAGTCAATAATCTAACAAAAACCAAATAGATTATAAATCTGGATTAAACAAGCTATGTCTGATGACTAATCTTTTTAAGATGTTCTTACTTTATCATTGCGTAATCCACCTCCAAAGTAATTGTATAAAACGCGCGAAAAATCCGAACTTTCGGACGTTATAACTTGGAAACCAAACACAATTTTACAATGCCAATGGTCATCAGACATCTAGTTCAATCAAATAAAGCTATATTGAGCAAAATTTTGGATCTCTGACAAGAAATATAGGCGTGATCTTCTTTCCCCTTTTGTATGGGGAAATGAGCGGGTTGGGCCACCTTAAGTATAGAAATGCCCTGGCGGTTGTCAATTAATATTATGTTATTATAGATTAAAATTAAAACTAAGAATACTGTTACTATAACACATTAAAGCAACTTTTCCAATTGAAGCAACTTTAACATTATGCAAGTACAAGTCAATAAACACGAATAAGTGCCGATTTGTCTATCCTCAGATAGTACTTATCAGACTGATAGTACAAATTCACGTTGCTCAAAAGACGGATAGTCATTGCCGGAGGATTATATTTTCTATCACAATTATCTGACTATAATTTTACTAATATCATATGGACTTACCATACCGGATGGATAAGCAGAAGCGTAAATAAATCAGTCCAATAGTTATCTGGCTGTTTATCTGACTATTGAAAAATCAGCCCTGAGTGTTTAAAATTGGTGGTATTAATAATCGTCAATAGAATAAATACATTTTTAATTAAAACGTTTCTCACATCCTTCCTAAATGTTCCATTCGCAGACTTTCAAATGGCCTGGTAAATGGTCGCCACGTTGCTGATCTCGAGCAAGATGTGTTTGGGGTACAATTGTGTTAAAATCGAGTGGGATTTTTGTGGACCATTTCTTGCCGCATGTTTGATTTGAACAATTTGAGGATTATATTTTTAAGTCAAAAAAAATTAAAATTTAAGATGTCTTTTATATTTTTTATGTGAATATATTTATGTGTGGTTATTTTTGTTTCTTACTATAAACACGAAATTAGTGCAATATACAGGGTTATATCTTGAAAATCTTAGTTACCTTAAAGGAAAAAACCATCGGTTTGAGTACGATACTAAGTCAAGAAAAGGGTTTACTGCAGCTAAAATTATTCAAAGTAAGTAATAGTTTGCGGGCACACTAAATATTTTTATGGCACTGTGCCATTTATTGGACAATTTCGTTGGGTCAGATACCGACCAATCACACACTGAATGTTGGTGCCTCAGAAGACGATGTATAATCAACACTTTAAGCATCGAATAGTAAAATACATGCACATATCATATTGTATTATATTACGTGTTTTATTTTTCTTGAGATATTTGTCCAAGTGTGTATTGTTGAGTATTGATAAATTGACACTAGCCCACATTTTTTTAAGTTTGTGAGCGTCCATGATATAATATGTTTCGTAGTCCATAGCATCGTAACCCATTCGAATTGAAATTATACCTTCACATTTCCGTGATTAAGGTTACCCAGAATAACCCAGAATGGGACCCAGATTTTTTTTAGGAATTTTCAAATGAGTACAGCAAAGGTCATGCGTCTGAGTTTCGATGAAAACGTCGGAAAACATTGAAACGAACGAAAAAGGCTCAGATTTCACATAAAAACAAGCGCCAATCACATTTAGGCTTCTAAAAAAACAATCGCCGACCTGTACTAAGAACTAAGAACGGGTTTTTATAAATTCATCTTTTAAGGGTGTAAAAAAAGACAAAATATATTTGTGAAAACCACCTACGCACTCCTATGGAAATCTCCAGAACCCATGGTCATTTAAAATTGAAATTTGCAGAGTGGTTTCCTGTAAAGATTAGAAAACTTATTCTTTAAGGATTATTTATAATTAATTAACATGGGGATAAAAGAGGCCAAAATTTACACATTTTTATGCAACAATAAGGCATGCTCCGGATAAGTGGGGTATAAAAAACCTGATCAATATCGAGGAAAACTATTTATCATTCATTTTAGATGATTTTTTTGTCAGCTTACCTTGAATTGTTGATATCAATCCTTATCACTATAATGATAAATACAAAAAAAAAATTGTCTAATCTTCACACATCTCAAATTATATTTTTCATTAAAGGGACCAGCAAATACCAAAATAGAATATTTTTTTTAAACATTTCAAGGCGTACAACCAAAAGTTAATTATTATTCTAAATTGTTGGCAAAATGATACAATTTTTTATGATTTTTAACCGACTTCAAAAAAGGAGGAGGTTATCAATTCGTCTGTATGTATTTTTTTTTTGTTTTTTTTTATGTTTGTTACCTCATAAATTTTGCCTGGGTGAACCGATTTTGATGATTATTTTTTTAAGTGATAGCTAGTGCTTCCCAAGTGGTCCCATTTTAATTTGGTTAAGTTCTGACAATGATATCCACGAGAAAATCATAAAAGTCTTAAATTTGTATAAAGATGTGCGCGACAAATGGACGAATAACTCAATATAACGCCAACCGATTTCGGTGATTCTTTTTTAATTGGAAATGACGTGTACAAATTAGTAAGTGTACTTCAGATTCACTAAAAAAAAAAAAACAAAAAAAACAAAAAAAAAAAAAAAACATACAGACGAATTGATAACCTCCTCCTTTTTTTGAAGTCGGTTAAAAATAAACCTTTTTATGAAAAGTATGTATCATCTCTGGAACGTATACAGAAATATTTTTACAGAGTTTTTCACTACCGTCTGAAATTTTGCTATGTAGAGGTAGATATATCACCTCTACCGCTGGAATTAAGCAGAAAACAATCTGACATCATGTTCATGCATAAGTTATTACATAAAAATGTAAACTCAATCGATTTAATGTCACAAGTTAATATCTGTGTACCGAATAATCGTACTACACGATGCACAGATGTCTTCTATCTGCCGCTTACTCGCACCAATGCAGGTAAAATAAAACCTCTGTATAGAATAAGTCAAACTTATAATGAAGGATTCCGTAGTGTAGATATATTTAATTGCAGCAAGGGAAAATTCAAGAGGGAAACACTAAAATTATTATTTTATCATTTCGAAAAAGCAGCGATATAATAGTTTATTTTTAATATATACATGTATCTTGTATTCATATTAAATTTATTTTTGTATTTTTAGTATCTATCTATTATAAGTTTTAATTTAAAATTAACTAAAAAAATTCTTTGTAAATCGCAAGACGTGTCTAGTTTTAGATTTAAGTTTTAAGATTTAGTTTTAGCATTTTTCTTAAATTTATTAGCGATTTTGCAGCAACCGTTGTTGTACATAGATAAATCTTTTTTTGATGTGTCTGTCACATGTGTTTTTGTATTCTACTGTATGTTTGGTTGTTCTATAATAATAATAAAAAAAAAATATTCATTTTTATTGAAAAGCATAAAACTACCACTGTGAATATAACCAGTATGTCTGTTGAAACGCTGCTATAAAACGACTGCAAAGAACCTAGAACCAGCTTAAAACATTAAGACCGCTTAAATAAACAGGACACACGGAATGAGTACTTTTTGTTTGAAGTTTCCAACCATCAGTCTGTTCCATTAGTCCCCACAGTCCCTTTTTACAAGTGTGGGACGAGATGCAAAGGAACTGAAACGTAATTTAAATATTATTCATATACCCTTTCACAAATGTTTTGACGTACATATATAAATGTTAACAGCAATGTAATTTAAACAAAATTAAAGACAAACCTACTACTCTTAAGTTAGATATGTACTTATGTCATATTTTGTTTTATCGTATGAGTGAGTAGGTGTTGCAATGTTGAATATGTAGTTGCATTCTCAAGGTCATCTCTTGATGTGCGACTGGCTTTAGTCAAGTAAATGGGAAATAAATTCACGAAAGACATTCATTCTCAAAAAAAGGGAAGCAATGACAGGGCAGAAACAAAAAAAATAATAAATAAATTCTAAGGTAATAAATAATAATAAAAAGTTTAAAGCTAAGTACATACTTGAATGGAGTATCCTGTAGATGATTTATTATCTTAAATTGAAAAATATTTGATGTTCGCTTCAATTTTTTTTTAAACTTATCTTTATTTACCAATGTAAATACTTACTTTCTAGATAGTTACTTATCGTAAAAACTGAACGTATGAAAATAATATTTTATATGGCTACTTCAATAGAAAATACCGTTATTTGGATGGACATAATGAAGCTCTAAAATAGTGCTTTCATCTTTGTATTATTCAGCCATTTCAGCCGTTGGAAGCACTTGACAATAAGAAGGGATAGGGCACTTTCCACCAGCAAAGTGGATGGTTCAAGTAGTTTCCGCAAAGATTTACTTTTTATGACTCACGTTAGGGATTTCGTTTATTAACAGGCTACATTAATACTGAACTTCCGTTCAAATTTAGGTGAGTACTAAAACTTTAAAGAGAAAAGTGGCGCGAATTCCGATCTGAGTTCGGTGAGCTAATTTTAGGGTTCGGGGCCTATATAGTTAGCACTGCAGGCTAGCTTCTATATTTAGTTCAGCTAAGCCCAAGCAAGTACTAGGATCAAAACAATTGTTGACAAGGCCATTCATATTGCTCTTTGTTTGAATCTAGTACTATGTAGACGAGCTCAAATAAAGGGAAGGTCCGGCCTCGGCTTCTCATTCCTTTATAAATGCCGTATTGTGTGCTAAATGGAACTTACTAAATTATATAAATTATCCATTTCTGTTTTCACCCATTGTAATTTAAAAATGGCGATGATAGTAAAATGAAAAACACAAATTTTTAAGTAGATTCAATTTAAATACAAATCATGTTATTTCAATTTTGGCGCGTTAATAACAAAATGCACGAGAAACTTACAACGAAACATAAAACAGCATGTATGAATTGACTGCATTATATAATAAATAATAAAAAATCATACTTTATAAGACCTATGACGGATAACATCAAAATACATATTTTTGGGTTTTACAAAATGGCGTCTTCTTGGCGTTGTGGCGAGAGACGAAACGTTTCGGACACATCTGGTCTATCTTTGGGCGAGAGTTTCAACAGAAAACTGTTAGTTGGACGTACTTTCCTATTGACGAAGATTGTGGCTGAACGGACGCTACAACCCTGTTTTCTTCTTCAATTCAGAGCTATAATATTCGGCAACGACAGAATACATCTAAGTGGATATGTTCTTTGTAGAGCGACGTCAACACCACAGTTTTGATCTGAAGACGCACCACGGTCTAAAAAAATACTTGACTCCATCATCGATATCAGACGCGAGAATGAACCCTTTTGATAATATCTATTTTGGATAAGACGTCAACCCTTGGATATTCACAGGGCATCAAGTGTGAAAAACCAATTCTCAACTAAATTAAAATACCCAGCAAAACGAGAACTCGGGACAAATTCTCAGAACGCGTTTTATGTGAATGAACGTACGTACAAACGTGGTACTTAGATCAGGTTCACTGGGGTTAGTCCTTTGAACCTTCTAAGGGGCTCTGACATCTGCGTAACTATTCCGAATCCATATAATTTTATGAAAAGCTTATTTGCGATTCTAAAATAAAAAAAATAGTTTCTCTCATACTATGCTGCTCAAATACTACTTCTGTGCACGTGCGACGTGGACGTGATATTCTAATCAGCCTGTATAAGGCATTTAATGCACAATTTTCTTTCCATTCCTTCAATACTGAAATGGTTAAGAGTCAACGTGTTTTTTTGTTCAAAAACACATTTCTATTTTATCCATTTTACTACATTGCAAACAACAATGTAGTAAATGGATTTTCAGCCTGGTCAGCCTCAGTGGCCCAGTGGCGCAACACTTCGGCGATCGCTCTCCGAAGTTAAGCAACGCTGGGTCCGGTCTGGTCTTGGATGGGTGACCATTAGACCGTTGAGAGAGGCTGGCCGTGGTTCGGATTCCACGTTAAACTGTAGGTCCCCTTCCTTACTTACTAGGTGGTAGGGTTAATCCCGCCCGGGTTGGTACCATCGCATTGAATGAACGATGGTCGAAGCGGCAATGAAAATTGTCCGTGTTTTCCATCCAGTTCAATGTAGCCGAGCAATATAAGGAAGGTCCTGGCATGGCACCTAGTTCCCATGTGGTGTGTTGGGCTAATACCATGACAGAAGGTGTGGTATTAGCCATCATGTCCAGTCACATAAAAAAAAAAAAAAAAACATTGTGAAAACTTTACTACAAAAAATGGTTTAGTGTAAAATGTTTTTTACACTAAACCAATTTTAATATATTCATTTCTAAATGCAGGGGTTTTCTAACGACAAAAATTTCCACTTCGATGCATACATAATAATTTATAATGGAAGTACATTTATTTTTTGGAACATCACCGATATATGCTGTCACAGTTTAATTCGGAAAATTACTTATTTTTTCCCAATGAGCACACGTAATGATAGGCCAGCTAATTGCTGTATCATTTAGATTTTGGCTAGATCTTAACCCATTGAAGTGGTGGGTTTCCAAATAATATTTTCCTTCACCGTAAAGCATTTGTGCCACATATTAAACGTACATTTAACTACAAACGAGAAAGACACTGGTGCAGTCACCGGGTATAGAACACGAGCCTCCCGGCCCCTAAGCCGTTAGAGCGATGTAAAAAAAAACACTATTCTGTTAATAATAAATAATATATCTGTTCTTACATATAATGGATTATTTTTTGAATGCGCACACTACTGCAAGGGGTTATTCTAAAATAAAAATAAGCAGCTAACAATTAAAAAAAAGAAATATAAAAAAAATCTCAGTTCCCTTACAAATCATCGAAGACTAAAATGAATGGGAACAGCGTTTATTTTTGTTCCAGAATAACCTCTTGCAGTAGTGTGCGAATTTAAAACAGCATTCTGTTTATAAAGATAAGTTTTAAGGAACTATGATTAAAAGAATCGGATACCTAATTATATCTAATTTTCTTTGAATGGCTAGACTGGAATGAAAAAAAATTAAATCACATTAATGTTTTTGTCGGGATGTGATTATACAAGAACACGTCTCAGCAACCTGCTAAGGATATTATGTGCAGGAATATCGTCTGCTCGCTATTAAAATGGCGTCGCGTGCGCGGGGTATCCGTGTATCGTGCACGCCATCACATTTCAAGATAAAACGATGCTCCTTGCTGCAGAAAATCTCGGATTTCAGTAACAAGTCTTATCTCGGGGCGGAAATATTCTGATAAACAGCCAGATAACTATTCGACGGATTTATTTACGCTTCTGCCCATCCATCCGATGCAGTAAGTCCATATTTTTATTATTAAAATTATAGTCAGATAATTGTGATAGAAGAAATAATTCTCCGGCAATGACTATCCGTCTTTTGACCAACGAGAATTTGTACTATCAAAGTATATATAAACAAATGTTCGCAGATAAACATATCCAATTACTTATTTTTTACCGACTTATCAAAATGAGAAGGTTCTATTTAAAATTCAATGTTGAAGAGAAAATTAACAGTAACATAAGATTGAGGGTTTTATTTATCAAAAAAAATGCATTTAATTTTTTTCTTCCCACCAGCTATTACAGTATACTGCATCGTATTCTCGCTTATGATTAACAGCGAGCATGGAGGGACTTAATAACATCAATATTTTGTTTATATTTTTCAATTTATACGAAAAATATATACGTAACATTACATTTTTCAAGTAATTGAAACTCTAAATTACTGCGAATACTACAGCCAAAATGTGTGCACTTTCTCTTTTCCAGTTTTTCAAAATAAAACAATTCGAACTGTACTTGTTATTGAACTTTGGCCTCAACAAATACGCAATCGACAAAATGATGTTGGTATTATGTGCGAAGAAAGGCGAAATAATCTTTGAGTGATGAGTGGAAGCTCTTTATTTCCTGGTGTTGCGTGACATTGACGTCAATTATTAGGGAGGATATATTTCTGATTTATTTTCGATTCAGTTTCGTTTCCGGTCGTTTGGCAAAATAAATGTAATTTCGTTTACGAGTTCGCGGTGGGTTTATGTCAAACAAGTGTGTCGCTTTATACATATACATTTAAGATTCATTTAATTAATACTTAATTTATATTTGTTCTTTCTTTGTAGTGTGTAGGTACTGAAAATAGATGTAAATTTTAACCTCTGTTAAGTCCTGTAGACCGTGACTGTTAAGTACTAACTGTAGGATATTCGTGGCAAAGCCGAGCGTTGACTTTCAGATCTGTAATTATTTATGAACAACTAAAAACACAACGTAAACATATATTTGATTTAAAAAAAAACGGCCAAGTGCGAGTCGGACTCGCATACGAAGGGCCCCGTACCATCTTACAAGAATAAAAATCTTGTTTTTTTGTATGGGCACACTTTTTTTTTCTTTATCCTATTTGTTTTTATAGCGGCAAAATAAATACACACTTTGTAAACATTTTAGCTCCCTACTACGGTCTATTACGGTTCCTGAGATACAGCCATGTGACAGACGGATGGACGGACGGACAGCGGAGGCTTAGTATTAGGGTTCCGTCGGATCCCTAAAAACATGCTACTAAAGCATTTGCTTTTTCTCCACTTGGGAATGAGTGATTACATAAAATAGGCGAGTACGATAGTATTTTTGTCGAATCCTATGTTAGGTTAAAGGTTCGTGACAGTTCATGCTTTCTATAAAAAAGGTTTCACTTCATAGCATTCCAAGAGAGGTTATCGTTTCGGGGTCTGATTATAACACAGCAATGCTTCTACCGAAGTGAATTTACGAAACGTGACGGACCTAGCAAGCAGATTTCCGGCGTAAACTAACCGCCTGACCACATTTACCACTCAACCATATTTTGTATTTTTAACAATTTTTTTTTACACTGGACAATACCAAACCGACCGACAAATGTTAACATATGAGAAATCCGATTGCAGTGTCCTGTCTATGGATGATGAATAAACAATACAACACAATTGCTCGGCTACATTGAACTGGATGGAAAATACGAAGAATTTTCATTTCCGCCTCCACTTTAGGATTTAGGAAATAATAGGACTTCCTTTGTTATGCGGCCAGGCCATTATTATTTTTAATTAAAATTATAAAGAAATCATATCAGATTTTCTTACACAATTTTTACACTTCTTAACAAATTCACCTGCGATTTTTTTCGGCTTTGGTTAAACAATATTTTTGCATGCCATCGAGCAACATAGGATTCTGAGAAAAGGATCTAACATAATTATAGCGACACATCCTTATAACATTATGGATCTCTTGGTCATAAATACCTCGGGGTATAAAACCTTTTTTTTATATTTTAGTGCATGGTGCTGCAAGAATGAATGCTTGTAAAATCGTCAAAAATACGATATTTTGATCCAAATTAAAATATACATTTATTATATTATGGCATGGCATATGGCATTATCACAGCAATAAAATTCAGTTCAAACGTGAAGATTCTACAGTAAGTAAGATTCTTGCTACGAGCGGGTCGGAAGCTGCTACCAAACCAAAGCATGACAAATAGTTCCTGGTAAATAGATGGCGCTACTTGCCTTCTTAAAAAGCGAAGGCGATTACATTGCTGTCCTAACATATAAAGTAACATCTTGTCCTGTTCTCTCTCTCTCTTCCTACAGAATTAACTCTGGAATATTCGTTCAGTGTCTCGAAGGAGATTGTTTTCGACTTCTGCGCATGCGGAGCGCCTAGAATTCGGCGTTCTGGAAAGATGCTCCATCGGCATAAAAGGCGCCGAGCATCGCAGTCTATGGTGAGACGCAAAGTAAAGCGATACCAAGAGGAAGATAACTAGCTCTGACTGATGTAAATCAGTTCAACAGGTGATATTGTTTGCAATTTAGTGTTCGAAGCGACCAATTGAAGTGGAATAAAATTGTACCTGTAAATTAATTGAAATAATGGAAAGTTGTAAAATGTTAGTGTTATTACTTCTAATCTACCTCCCCAACCGCGTAACAATATTAATTTCATGACCTTTAAAATATAGGTAGTTCGAGGTAGATAGAATAATACGTTAAAATTCGGAACGCCTGAATCCTGAACGAACACAAATGTTTCCTTCGCCGTCTCTGTCACTATACGCAATGGACTAGTTGCATATTAAATCCAATCGTAAGGATTTTACTATATAGTATTGTTTACAATTAATTTATAAGCTACAAAACATTCAGCATTTATTTTAATGTGATTTATCAAAAAATCTTGCTTGATATGATCTCTTCTTCAATATAATCAAATCAGAATTCAAATTAACTTAAAAAGTAACTTAAATGTCATTAAGTTGTTTATTTATGTGACTGGACACGAATGATTATACCCAGACTGTCATGATATTAGTCCAACACTAGTCAAAACGTCTCTGTGGTAGAAGTAACACGTAGGAAGAAATGTACTAATATAACGAAAACACTTGGCTGATATAAATAGTCGTGATAGAAACTAAGACTAAAGAAAAGTAGTAATTTGTGACGTCACTTTGAATTACTAGCGATTTCGTCCATACAAACTGTGTCAAAGTGACGTCACTAATTACTACTTTTCGTTAGTTTTAGTTTCGGTTACGACTATTTATCTCAGCCTTATTGTCGTTGCAAGCGCCTCGTGCTTGCTGTTTGTTTGTACCGACCTAGTTATTATTCGAGAGCTGAGAATTGAATGACATACGAGCTAGTACTTATTCTGTGGCAACATCGTGAATTACTAATTAACTCTGGTTCAGTGTAAACACTATTTAGTTCTTCATTTCTGTAAACGTTTTGGTATTTTGTTAGGCCGTATTTGCAAACCAAACTGAACTGTGTAAATATATTTGTCCAATCGACATCCCTTTATTGCTTATTCACATATTCCTACTTTTCATTCTTATACCCACTCACACTTAATATTTTATTATAAACAATTTTGTAAATAACTTGGATATGTGGATAACTAATCGTTTTTTAATAAAAATAAAAATGAATAAACGGGTACGACACAACCGTAGCCTCATGAAACAATGTAATTGTAATAAGATTCGTAAAAAGCGAATCAAAAATATTCGTCTGGACACTCGTTTGAAGCATAATTCTAACGACAACCTTTAGATTACGTGTCCC